>CM077879.1:13371181-16198287 GCA_039720435.1 Amazona ochrocephala
ATGTTGGATCCCTGTTGGATCATGCAGTGCACAGAACAGCTAACCAGCATGTACAGTGAGGTTAGTTATTTCCAGAACTGTCAGCAATTGCACATCAACTAAGCAGTCCATGTATCCACATGGTAAAACACTGTCTATTTTCTGCTCACCTCTCGGGAAGAGGTAATTTCAGTTTGCAATTGCTTTTCAAAATTGTTGTGTTTAGTCTCAGATGTCTTGAGACATGACCAGTGAGCAGCCTGCAGACTGGCCAGCTGGCTCTGGCAACCAGGGCAGGCTTTGAGTAAGCACCCTTCCTGGGGATGCCAACCCTATTGTGAGACCACATGCACACCTTTCATGTGACAGGGACACCTGAATTTTGGTTAAGACAGGGAACAGGGTGAGCGAGCCCCAGAAAGGATGACCATAGATGAACTGCCTTGCTATAGGTAGCTGTAGTCAACTAACTGCTGTATTCACACCATTTCCCAGTGATGCTTTGCACCCATAGCTATAAGGTTAATTATTATAATACTTATAGCTTACAGTTTGTATTTTTATATAAAGAATAAATTAAGTGCATATATTTATATGGAATACAGGACATTCTATATCATGTTCCTTGGTACATTAAACTACATGTTTCAGAGGAAATGCACTGTTGGAATTGTACAACAGGGCAATTTTTAATAGAATTCTAATTTCTCTCCTGTTTGTTTTTATTCAACAGTTTATGAAGAACCAGAAGACCCCAGTAACAGATCATTCTTTTCAGAAATAATCTCTTCAGTGTCAGATGTCAAATTCAGTCACAGTGGTAGATACATGCTAACGAGAGATTACCTCACTGTCAAAGTTTGGGATCTGAACATGGAAACAAAGCCCGTAGAAACATACCAGGTAGGTATCTCCTATGTCTTGAAATGCAACAATATAAAAGCAGGTCACTGTTCAAAAACACAGTGCTTTCCTGGGATGTTTAGGAATGCTTTCCTAAACTTCTCATTGCCTGGTCTGAGAAGCAACTAGCTAAGACTGCTGCTAATCAAGGTGGTTAAAATCCTCACAGTGGCATCACTGTAGCTGGAAAAAGGCAATTTCAGCATTAGTAAGGAAGTGTATGGCCTGGGGAGCCAGAGTAGCACTCACTGTGGATTGGATTCATGAAGGTAATGATGCTTCTAACAAGGGAAATTCTCTCTTCACTTTGGCATCTGTTTTCAAATGATGTATTTCACTATTAACATTCAAAAGTAACTGAGGAAAGGATTTTGTGTGTTCTTAGCATTCAGCTCCTGCTGGGGCTGCTGAGAGTTTACACCTTTGTCATTTCAGAACTTCATTTAAAAACTTCATCTATGCATTTCTCCCTTGTGCCTAGTTCTAGGAGCAATCAGTGTTCAGCTCTGACATCGCCACTGACACAGCAGTTCCTGAATGCCAGACAGACACATCTGGTTGCCTGAATTCATTGTGATATTATCCAGACAAAATGCCAGTGGCTCCAGCCAGCGCTGAGCTTGTACTCTGACATCTGTTCTGTTTGGCAATATAAGGCTGCGCTTATATTTTTTACCTCTGCTTTGAAGAAGGAAAATATATCTGTGACACAGAAACTGCTTGTTATGAAAGCACAATGAGAAAAACTGTTAACTGCTACCTACAGAAAAGTATGCAAAGTAGGAAAAAACATCATTCATCTGGCTCATAGGGCTTACTAAGACATAGTCCTGTGACAGCGCTGGAACGATCCCTTGTTTTCACTGGCTATATAATGGCAGCTGGGGTACGGTAGTTCACAGTGATTATAGCCAAGATTGATTTAAAATGACATATAATGAGAGTTTGGTAGCATGTTTTGTCAAAACAACTGAAATTTTACATCAGTGATGTTGGGGATATTTATCAACTAGTGTTTAGTAGACAAAGTGGGCCCAAGTGTTATCCAGTGCGCCCATTACATTTCAGTGGATACTTCAGTGTATCTCCTCTAAGTGTTGGAAAGTCTGAGTCTCTATACCCTTAAGACTACAGAATTGTTTTCCTCTGAAAATGGCAGCACTTGTAATGCTAAATGTGTTAGAAATGTTGATATGCTGTGAATATGGAGTGGGAGGATAAGGGCGAGACTGGGTTTTATATAAGAGAATCACAGCTCAGATTTGGGGAACTTAGATAATATATTACTTTATACTTATGTGATTGGAGTATGCAACCTTGTCCCTGGAGGGGAATAGCTGGTCAAGCCAACTTGTTTGTCTCGACTGACATCTGCTTATATTTCTTCTGTGAAACAAGCTGGCCACCTTTAAGTCTGTCTGACATTCAACAGTGGTGGCAGTTAGAAAGTTATATTTCTGTATGTTGAGAATATAAAGGCTACACAGATGCATTGCTGAGTGTTGCAGTTGACTAAAGAAGAATCTGGAACTCATCAGCCTTAGGAAGCCAATAGCACAGGACTCCATAGGATTCACACATTCCAATTGCTCTGGGCAGCCTTTCATGGTTTTCAGCTGCAGAGCGTAGAGAATTCTGTTCTTAAGCAAAAGGGTTATAAATTGCACTTTTAAATAATTTGTCTTAGTGGTACTTCTCTCTCACATACCTAAATCTCATGTATAAACTTGGAAATCTCTCTAAAAGTTTGTCGTGGCAGGTCACCCAAAGGCAGCAGATAAAGCTACCATTACGCATGCACATTATTATGATGACGTCTATCATTAAAACAGTAAAAGATATTCATTAAAAGATTGAATTTCTCATTTCATCCACTGCATGGTAGCCACTTAGATATTATCTAACTGTGAGACTCATGAAGAAGGTCACAACAGGAGATATCCCTGCAGGGTTGTAAGAAAGAGCAAGGATTGTAACTGTACTGCTTCATTATCAGGTCATAATTTTAGTAACACCAAAAAAAATTCCTCATGCAAGCTCTTTTGCTTATCAATGCTGTGGCTAAAAGAATGCTATTGCATAGAGCAGCTGTTGCAGCTTGGCTGAAATGTATCTGCTGACAATGATTCAACATGATTTTCTCCTGGTTTTGCTTCACATAAAAGCAAAAAGGCAGCGTATGATGCACTGGATTGCACTAAAAGAGCAATACAGTGGAATGGTCAGTGCTTGAATGTTGCAAGGCAGCCCTACCTAGCAGGATACTCTTCTGATGCTGCCAGGTCAATCACCCCACCAGAACCATACCAGCAACAGCCAGAGGTGAGCATGTTTATAGCTGATAGTAGCTTGATCTACTTTTGGCAGGGTCTGTTGCATAGGGATTTGGACTAATGTGTCACACCAGCGCAATTTCTGATTGTGACTATTCAGTTCCAGTGAAATAGCTCCCTGTGTAGTTGTGTTGTTCTCTTAGTTTGGAGCACAGAATTTCTAGATAATTCCATGAAGGTCTGAACTAAAACAGGGCAGTGAAGAAAAAGAGAATGTCTTTAGTAATCAGTTAGGAGTGAATTTGGTTTACATTGAAGTACTATTCATATGTGGTAAGAACTATATGTAGGAGACAAGGCAAATCTGATTTTAGCCTCAATTGGTAGTGGCAGATGAGCATGCAAAGAAGGAGAGAATTTGTTTAATCCACTTAGTTTTTCGTAGTCACTCTAAGGGTCTAAATGTGTTCAAATATAGTAATTGTAGGGTTCACATGAAGAGGAAGCTGGTTGTCCAAGGCAGGAGTGCAAGTCTGCAGTCAGTCAACAAAAAGGACCTGAGACCTTGAAGAGATCAGTAAGAAATCTGAAGGAGGAACTGCAAAATGCTTTTTGACAGAGTGATAGAAAGGCACAGCTCCAAGCTGTGGATTTGGATGCACTTTGCAAAGGGTGTATACGTGACAGTGGTCATGACAGATGGCTGCTGGAAATGGTAACAAGAGGAAGACCTAGAAATGACAATCAGTGAGGCAAATGCAACTACTTCCTTCTGCCTTACCCAACCTTTCTATTACTTGCAAGGCTTGGGAGCTCACAAAGTTGCTGAAGGAAATTATACTGCTAACATAAAAAGGCTTGAAGGAAACATAAAAAGTCTTGAAGTAAAGATAAAATGAAAGGATTTAATTACAGAGGGTGCGAGAAACTGCATCACTGCTAGGAGTGTTCTGACCTGTTATTCATCATGAGAGTAAATGCATTTAGCTGTGAAATGTATTATCTGCATCTGCCATTTGCCTGTTATTGCTGTGTAAGACATCTGTTGACATACAAGTCAGTGTTCACTCATCAATTAATGAAATTTGATCCACAACTAAAATTTCTAATCCTTAATACAAATATTCTCAGGATACTGTGCAATTTGGCTATTGAAAATGGGTTAAAGAAAATGTAAGCGAAAGGTCATTGTCCCTCATCTGGTCTGATAGAAGCTACCAGAAGAAATGTTTATGTCCTCAAGCCAGAGAAGGATACTGAACATCCATGAGCAGGAACAATCTCCCTGGACTTGCAAGAACCAATACCTCTGTATGTCAGAGCTAAATTATGCCCCTCGGCTATGGGATTGGTATGTGTGCTCTGAGAGGCCATCCACAGGTCTTTGTTTTACAATTCCTACAACAGCTAGAAGAAAGCATCAGGAGTGAAAGCGCATTAGTAAGTTCATCTAGGCAGGGATTTTCTAGCTCATTATTTCCTTGTGGAATGAAACCAATCATCCAGAAGGAAAATCTAATCAAATTCAGCAAAGGATTGAAGCAGTTTGTATGAGAGCTGTCTCTTTACGGTAACTCTTGTTCAGCAGAGATGTGTGGCCCAGAGGAGAGATCTTCTGCTGCTTAGTCCCACTTTTCAAGTATATAAGTGAGAATTTACAATGTTGTTTTTAAGTCTCAGCCGAGTAGGAGATATCCTTGGGCTAAATTAGTGTTCTAATTTGCAGCCTGTGCAACTACAACCATACTGTATTTGACTTCTGAAATACCTTACCCAAATATATGTAATACCATACGTACAGATTCTTTTAAGAGAACCAAGTTCTTTGTGCTTCAAGTGAGACTCCGCTTATCTTGGAATATGACATTTTTGTTACTGTTTAAATTAGATTTCTTGCACATTAATTAGCACATCCAGGGTATCAGCTGGTGAAATGTCTTTGGGAATTAGGCTAGAACTGAGAAAATCACCCAAGCAGGAAGCAAATATGTTGAAGAGGGGTGGTCTGCAGCCTGCTGAGGGAGGTATGCTTCGTGCCTTCCTGCAACAATAATTCTGTAGCACCAGGTTAATTGAGCTGTGGAAAAGTACAGATAGCTTCTTTAGGGTTTAAACACAGCATGTTCTGCAAGGCTACCAATCTGTGCAGCATATTGGGAAAGTGAACATGGGAGATAAAGCAGAGTGTGGGGGGCTGGTTGTGGAGCTTTATATTTAGTTTTATTCCAAGAATAACAGCAGCTATTTTCTTTGAAACAGGTCCATGATTACCTTAGGAGCAAGTTGTGTTCCCTCTATGAAAATGACTGCATCTTTGACAAGTTTGAATGTGCATGGAATGGATCAGACAGGTAATCTATCTTTATGTCCATCAGTGTCTTCATTTACCAGAAGAGTGCCCATGTAGTGGGGGAGCGATCAGGAAGTAAAGTGTTACACGTGTTTATTTTCCACATCAGTTTGCGTTTTTACAGGTTCAGATTGATAAAAGGTGTTTGGATATTGGTGGGGGTGTACCTCTGACCTCCTTACACATGGTGTATACCTTGTTAATCTTGGTTCATGCCTTAGGGGGAAAAAAACCTTCCAATTCTGTCTGTTTTCACCAAAATCAGAAGTGGGCTGCGAAAGTTGAAAGAATGCTGTCAACTCGCACAGCCCCACCAACACACTAAGGAAGCTTCTGTGATCCTCCATTTACACATGAGCTGCTTCAGAAATTCAGCTCATTTACTGGAAATGGGGAGCGAGGAAAGGCAGCCACGAGCACCCACTGGTTCTCTGCAAACTGCTGCCAAATGGCAGGTTTTTTCTGGTACCTACCTCCACCAGAGCAGTGCCTTTCCCAGTGCACTGAAGGAGAGCTCCTTGTTTTTATCTTGGACATAAAACCTTGTTGGGTATTTTAATGAGAAATATTGGCACAGCAAGTCAGAGAGTGCGAGCTAGGATGCAGTGTGGTAATGCCATAATGTTGGCAAATTATGGCAGTACTTTGGGGAGTAAGAATATTGTACAGGAAGAACTGAGTAGCTGAGAGGAATGGGATAATAAAAATGGATGAAATCCAAGAGTATAATGCAGGGTGAGGATTTTAGTTAAAAGAAGACACAAACCTTCATGTTATCAGTTGGAAACAACTCACAGAGACTATCATATGCTTGGTGACTGTGGAAGGGATTAGCAGTCTACAAAATGCATGTGAAAGAGAGCATGGGAGCCAATTTTGAATGGCACGCAGTGACACCTGGCTCAGCATTGCTAGGAGCCAAGAGGCAAAGGTTTGGCACATGCTGAAGGCCTGGAACTGTGCCTTCAGCTCACTTAGCCTCTCATTTGGAAAAGGGAAAACCAGTTCATCTCATTGTATTTGTAGCAGGCCTGCCCCCCTGAACTGGGCAAGGATTATGAAACAGAGTGTGGGGCAGCTGTGAAAAAGGCAAATATGATCCTTGAGTGGGCAAGGCTGGGATATCCAGCAGAGAAAAAGAACGACATGATGTTAGGGTCTTATTCAATGACCTATGGACTGCAGTTACACATTTCTTGCCCCTATCTCCAAGGTGGAGAAACTAATGGACAGCTGCTCTAAAGAGAGGAGAGGGCAGGAGTTTGGTTTTGATCAGCTTAGCAAAAGAGAAGCCAAGACTATACTTCCTTCTAGTAGGTATATCAAGGAGGTATACATAGGGAGGAAGAGGATCTAGCTAAGATAAATGTGAGTGACACAGCAGCAAATAGCTACAGAACAGGTAATGATAACCTTGAAATTAGAGGTAGTTTGTACCTATCCAGACAGTGACAGTGTGGAGCAGTCTTCTGGTCCTGTGTAGTGGAATTGTAAGAAGCACAATTGTTTTGATGAAGGTGCTCAGGAAATTTGTGAAAGCAATTATATGAGACACTGCTTAAAATGCAAGTGTCTGAACTTGGAAATTCAGAACAAAGTCTCTTCCAGTCCTGTGTTCCACAAATGCAGACAAAGCGTAATGCTGTACCCCGTGTAAGGGGCATCTTCCCTTTGGACTACTTTCCTTTGCTCAGTTCCTGCATCTGCCCAATGGAGAGATTCTGTGTTTATAGAATCATAGACTGGTTTGGGTTGGAAGGGACCTTAAAGCTCATCCAGTTCCAACCCCCTGCCACAGGCAAGGACACCTTCCACTAGACCAGGTTGCTCAAAGCCCCATCCAACCTGGCCTTGAACACTGCCAGGGATGGGACAGCCGCAGCTTCTCTGGGCACCCTGTGCCAGGGTCTCTCCACCCTCACAGTAAAGAACTTACTAATATCTAATCTAAGTCTACTCTCTTTCATCTTAAAGCCATTCCCTCTTGTCCTATCACTACCTGCCCTTGTCAAAAGTCCTTCTCCCTCTCTCTTATTTACTAATAAATAAACTTTTACCATGTATTATTTATTATGCAAGTGAAACTACATTCTTCCATGATCTGTGTTGTCTGCATGCCAGGGTAGTGTGTTTTCTGGCAAGGATTAATTCAGCATTAAGTATCCCCTGTGATACAAACTGCTGGTCATTTTAAATGACTTCAGTAGACCTCACTGGGCAAAATACTTCCCAGATTGCTATGACTGCAACTTGGACACCAGCTGTTGTTGTGGAAATGGCTTTGATATAGTCAGGAAGTGGGAATGACCCACAGAAGTTTTATGTTTAACTTTTCTCTGACCCCCCCAAACCCATGCATGAAAGGGTGTTTTAGCAGAGTGTTATCTCGGCAGACTGGTTACTGCTTGAATTTGATCTTACTAGAAATACCAAAATTAAAGCCTTCATTGAAAATATGGACAGTGCTGTTCCCTGCCTAAAGCTGGCACAGAAGAACAGCACAATCAGATTATTTAGATAGTGTGAAACTTTGAAGCCCCAAAGCCCCCAGCATTCAGGGATTTTCACATCATGTCAAAGCACTTCACTTATCCTTGATGGGAATTCCCAGTGCATTGTCGAGGATGGTCACTTGTTCCCAGACTCGGTCTCCTGTAGTCAAGTGAAGTGCTCCTGTCCTCATTAGTGCTGTAAGACCTGTCTCTGCCTGGTAATAATAGAAGTATTATTCAATATAAGGATTTAAAGTGAGCGTAATATTTTCGTTCCTACTTGACAGATCAGAAAGATCAATGCAGTGAGTAATTATTAAGTGGGAACATTAGATTGTGAGGGCTTCATTTATTGCACTGCCAAGACACTGACGCGTTACTAGTCATGCACAATTACCAAATCCGTCACTGAACACAATACACTGCTCTGGATTGTAAGAAACTGTTCGTAGCTGGCAACATTTGACAAAAGATAAGGGTTCTCTTTAATTTAGTTGTTTCTTTCTAAGAGTCAAATGTATCAGCAATGATGTTAGTCTTTGAGGAACATCTGAGCTGCTTCTGTGTATGACAAGTATTGTATTGTTTTGCTACACACTACAAGGATGGTATTTTTTGGTGGGTGTTAAATTATATTTGGCCACCAGTAACTCTTAAAGAACAGTTAATTTGGACAGCAAGGTCACTTAATTTGATCCTCTTGGTATGTATATTTTCTCAAAAGGACTACTGCTAACAGTAAGCAATACTTAATAAAAAAGGTACTCTTAAGAGATGCTGCAGTATGTAACAGTATACTGCACATACATGTATACATTTATCTACATAACTAATAACTATTAAATAACTAATAACTAATGACTTCTAAACATGTTAATTTTATCTTTGGAGACTTTAAAGCTACAATGACAATCTGAAGTGACAGGATTGCTGTTAAAAATTAAAGCATGTTTATTATTTAGGTGAAAATCCTTTTGTCATTACTAAGGAGTTAATCTGGGCTATGACAGAACCTGATGGTGCGGCTGTTTACAAAAAAAATCAATGTACGTGAGCTCTGATTAGAACGTGATTGATGCTCAGTTACTCCAATGAACAGGAACTAATACAATCAGACAGAGCTGATCTCATTTGCTGAAGGGCACATTAATCACTATGTACTTTGGCAGCAGCAGTGGTCAGGGGGGGAGTCAAGCAGGGGTCTTACACTAATTCAACCAGATGAGCACATATTATCTCTAGCTGAGTATATTACACTAAAATCATGGCATCTTTATTGTATATACATCATTACATGACTATGTAGAATACGTGAGCTCTGTTTATACAGCGCTGTAATTTAGTTCTTCCATTCATTTCCGAAGTCAAATCTTGTAATAATGACCTGCAAGACACTGTTTTCTTCCCACTGTCAACCAAATGCATTTTGTTATTTCAGTCTTACCACAAAATTTAGCACCTTTGCAGCTGTTTGTGCGTTAAAGAGCCAGTAAAAGATAACAGTAATTCTACATGGTAAATACCTTCATTACTATTTTACTTTTTTTAAGATTTCATGTCAATGAGTGTATGGGAACCCTTCCAGGGAGAATTCTGAATACTATCATGATAAGTGATAGGCTGTAAGCAGATGAGTGAAGTCACATACAACTGTTCAGTCAGTCCTTTCCTGCTGAACTGTCATTCATTCCACGGAATATCCGTCAGCCTTCACTCTAATCATGCAGAATTGGCAGGTCCCAGTGGATGAGATGTTAACAGTCTATTCCTGTCTGGCAGCATGCTCCTGGAGAGCTAGAGGACATCATTTTGTTCTTGAAGCTCGGCATGTCAAATTTTAGCTTGGAAAGACTTGAGGATCCCCTGTTCTTATTCCCAGTTTTATACCAGCCAGCTGTACCACAGTGCCACAACCCTGAATCCCGTGTCTCAAACTTTCCAGCAGCATGCTCCCCAGGAGGTTTGAAGTTCATTCTTTGTGATGAGGAGTCAGTAGCTTCATACAGTGCAGTATAAAGGAAAATTTCCCAATACGATAGCGGGCCCCCGCTGTTTGCAGCAGTGCTTCCTCCTTTCTCTTTGTTGTAATAAATCTAATTTTTCATTCCTGTGAAAAATGTTTTTAAAGAGTTTACCTGGAACCAATCCTTTCTCCTTGTAGGGTCAGCTTGCCAATAAACTAGATATGGTTTGCTTGCAAGGCAGTCCCAGGAGACTACAGATGTGCTGTTCTGCACTGGTACACTTGGTAGTGAAATCTTGCAAATTTAGGGGCTCAAAATATGATCTGGGAGACAGTTTTGGGTAAAAGAAGTGGTCCCTTTTCATGCTGGATGCTTTGAGGGTCATCTTTGCAGTGATTTGCAAGTCTGGAGGCAGGCTCTGATAGAAGCTGCTCTGAGTCTCTTCCTACACACCTGCTTGAATTTGATGTTCTGCCTCTTGCCTCAGGCAGTGATGTTCTGCTGCCATATCTACAGTGAGGGGCAGGTTAGCTGGACTGCCTTTGTATTTCTGTCATCCTTAAACCTGGTGTGTGCCAGTCCGTGAGTCTTGCCCGACATTAGTCCTGTCACACCATCCCATGGCTTCCTTGCTCTCTTGAGCAACAGTGAAGGAAGTGAGCTATGACATGAACTGAATTTTTCCAGACAGTAGAAACCCAAAGGTGAATAAAACGTCAGTGATCCAGGAAGTCTAACCTGGGCCAGAGTTAGCCCAAAAAATTATTATAAAAAGGTCTTTAAAAAACCCCACACCCAAACCTACGCAAACCAATGTGAAAAGAGCATGGTTTGGTTTTTAAGCAAGCCTTAGTTCCAGCTGATGCTCCCAGAGCTCCAGGGCAAACCCTGACATCCCGGAAGGCAGCTGACTGGAACAATTCTGATAAAAACTGTTGTGTGCGGCATAGATGACATCTAAGAGCTTGGCTTGCAATAAAAAAACCTAAGCGAAGTATGGGAATAACAGATATGAGAAAGACAGATATGCCAGTTCTCATGATTGACGTGTTTGATGAAATCTCAGTGCCCCAAAATATTATGGAAGATCTCACTGCAGTTTAGTAGAAATGATGTAATCCCATTCAGATGCCCTTAATGTTAATGAAGTAGGGAATTTGCCAAAAGGCCATCAAGGCCTGTGCTGTGATTGCCCAGCTGTAAAGCAGATTGCACACATGGGTGCATGCAAACCCCTTTTTTACAGCCCTTGGCAAGAATAAGAGCTCTGCAAAATAGACAACCAGCAGTACTTCTCCTTCCCTGCACCCCATGGTAAGCTGGTATAAGGCCAGCCTGGCCTTGCGGATCTCCCAGCATCCAGCATCTCTGGTGCCACAACCTGCACTATCAAATCCCTGCCAGTGATTTGTATGTGATGAGAAAGGAGACCCTCCCACCAGCTCATTTCTCCAGCCTTCAGCTGGATGAAGGCTGAAGAAGGATGGAAGGATGAAAGAAGGGTGGAAGCCACAAACACTTGAGAGCTGAGCAAGTTACACAGTGCGTGAGAGTAATCAAGGCTGGAGGCAGTGGGAGATTACAGAGAGAGGGTGAACGGTGAGACCTTCAAAAGTCAAATGAAGAGATTGGGAAAGAGGGGCGAAGCAGAGAAAGGGAAATGATGAACTGAAGCGAAAAGAGACCGGACAGAGCAGGGAGCATAGGATGAAGCTAAGGAGGATACTTCAGTAGCAGGGGAGAGTGAAACAGATAAGGTATTTTTTAAAAGTGTAGAGCAGGATAGAGAGAAATGGAGGTAGGGGAGAAGGAAGGAGGAAGGGAAACCTACCTGGAAAGTACGGTAAAGAGCAGAGTCAGAATTGGAGGCGATGCCAGAGCAAAAAAGAAGAGAATGGTGGCTAGAGAGGGAGTAAGAAGAAAAGTCAGTTGATAAAAGGAGAAGTAGGATTGGTCTGCACCGGGGTTTTCTCCTTCCCCTTTTACTTGCTGTAAGAATACATTTTTCACAAAAAAAGGAAGGACTTCAGGCCACAGCAGCCCCACATGAGGACTGAGGTTTGGTGGCAGTGAGATGTCCCAGACTGCGTCATTAATAAGCAAGAGTACCCCAGTGTCAGTGCAGGCTGGGCAAGTTGGTGGTGTTTTCTGTTGTCACTCAGAACACTCGTACTCAGAGGATTGCCAGAAACCCTCAGAACTTGCTTGGAAGTGCTCTAAAAGGGGAGCACGGAGCACTCAGTGTGCTTTGCAGAGCAGCACCATGCTGAGAGGAAAACACGCTCCCCTGGTGGGGCAGTGCGGGAGGGTTAACGGGGACCCGTGCGAATGCACTTAGGGCCCTGCAGATGCCGGGTGTTGCGCTGCTTCCGGAGCACCAGCTGGGCTGTCAGTGTGTAAAGTGTAGCAGCGGCAGCCATGTCACTGCCTTTTGGGGGTTTTCCTGCTTTTTTTGCTTTTCTTGCCTCTTTAAAAGTTATTATATTTTAATTGTGCTGCCTGCAGCTGTGGTGGTTTGAGCTGGGCACATTCTGTCAATCAGCAGCTTTGCTCCAGCCAGAGCTATCAGTGTGCTGCTCCTCAACATGCACTGAAGTGTGTTGTGTGTCCTAAACACCCCTGCATGGCTGAGATCATGGTGCCTCTGACCATGGGTAGCACAACTTTAAACATGCTTTACAAATAGTAGAGGTGATTAGGCAGAGCTTTTATGGGCTGCTTCCTTAGGCACGTGTGAATTAGTGTGGGACATTTTGGGTGAGAGGCTTTGGTTTCTTGAACCAGCCTGACTTGCAAGGGTTTTGTGCAAGCACTGGTCATAACACTGGTGTGCAGAGCACGGTCTGGAAATACAGAACAGACTCTTCCTGTACTCAGCTACAATTTTTATTCTAATATATGTATGTATATAAACTTCCCCTTGTTGCGTACATTCCATTATTGCACATTATATTTTCCTGAACTCGGGAATAAATTGCAGGCTTACACCTAGTTCTCGCTCTTTTATTGTTATTTTAAGCAGTAGGTAAGGTTATAATCCATCTGTGTTTGTGACCTTGAACAAGAATGGGCACTTTCTCATTTACATAATGCTATTTTTTACTGAGCCATTAAACTGCAGAAAAACAGGGCCAGCATGGAAAGTAGTCATCTACATATGTTTAAAAAAATAACTGCGGTAAATCCAACCGGAGAAAGCAGACTCTAAAAAGATGTGAGTGTTCAAGAAATTAGAAAGTAAATGGACTGTAAAGGCAGTTTTACTGCAAGCAAAACCTCCTAAAATAAGATGCTTGACAAGTACCGCTCTGTGCATTTGGTGCATTGGTACTCTGCCTGCATGAACACTGCTCCCCTGACAGTTCCTGCCTTCATCAGTGGGATGCTCCCCACTCCCCTGGAACCACAGCTCTGCAGCCCATGGCCCATGGTGCTCCAGTGTTATGAACCTGATTCCAAGTTTTGCCTGAGGGGAGAAAGCCGGCAGTGCTGAGCTGGGCTGTTTGAATCACAAACTGTGTGTGTTAGCTCTGAGGTACAAAATAGCTGCGGCTTTTTCACATTGTGAATAACCATTACAGCAGGAGCTGTAAATGACAAGACATGGTGATTTGGAAGGAGTGAAAGGTTAGATTTACTGCTGTTGATTCTATTTCTGAAATGGGCACTAATCTTGATCCATAGGCTTTCTGCAGCTTCTGGGATATGTTTTATCAAGCTGTCACACTGACTCTTGGTTTTTTTGCTTGTGGGGATGTTAATTTGTGCCTTACTAAGCAGGATTGTGACAGGGCTTTGCAGATGGGGTGAAGGTAAGGGAAACCTCGCTGCAGGGCTAGCTGCAGCTACACATGGCCAAAGTCTCTGTTGCTCATCCCCAAACTGAGCAGCCAGTGGTGTGCTGCTGGAGACCTCAGTAAAGCAGCCTCCCAACAGGGTGAGGGCTGGAGGTGAGCTGTTGCTGAGGCGGTGTGTGCTCTGTCTCTGTGCTACACCCTTCTGATCTGAAGCAGTCTTCTTCAGTGCTTCGGGAGCTATAAAAATGCTCATTGTGGAATCAGCTGTCATCACACTCCAGTGTGCCATCAGCAAACGTGGAAGCAGGATGGAGCTGGCAGTCCTGTTAGTGATTCACAGTGTACAAATCCAGCTCACCCGCTCTAGTTACCCCGCAGTGGCTCTGAAGTGAGCGGAGCTGCTGTCAGTCGATAGCTGTAGGGAAAGAGCAGTTAGCTGCACAGCTCCCATTTCTGCCATTTTCAGTGTATTATTCATTTGTATTACAGTAGCTCCTAATGGCCCCAAATGAGATCAAGGCAACACTGGCTGGAGGCTGTGCACATAGTGTAAGACAGCTCCTAAATCCAGGAGTATCTAATCTAATCAGCTAGTGAGCTTCTGTATGGTGCAGAGTATAGTTTATGCCTTTGAATTCTCCCATGATTGCATATGCTGTGCTTTCCTGGCCAGTGTGCTGCTCAACACAGCTTCTCCCCAGATGGGAAACAACAGCAGAGTGCTAAAGCAACTGTCATTTGAGATGGATTTTAGTTTATTAAATGCAAAGCAAGTGAAATATGCTCTGTTGGGCTGTACTAGAAAGGCAAATAGTTCCTGACTGCCTGAGTCTTGGAACTGCGCAGCTTTTCCTGTGGAGACCTGACTGTTCGGAGTGGATGCCCGCTTCCGGAATGGAAATTTGGAAAAGACTCCCTATCTGGGGCTGAGACAGGAGAGTTGGGCATGGCCCTGTCTTTGCATATGGAAGAAGTTCACAGGGGATGAGCTTTCGAACAAGGCTCTGAAACCCATGATTATGCTAATCTAGTAACCTGGGGCCATGGATGAAATCCTGAATTCATTAAAGTTAGTGACAAAATATCCTCCCCTAGGGACTGGGGGAATGAAGCAAAATGGCAATCCATTATTTCAAACTGCAAGCTGATTAATGGGGTAATTTGTGTACAGATCGAGGGATGTTTTCTGTCCCTTTCTCCCAGACCCAGAAATATATCCTGACTTGAAGCTTCATTCGAACTTCTTAGAACAGATGACAGAATCCCGTTTATCAATGTATTTATTTCTAAGAGGCATTGTAAATACAAATTTTAATGGTGTTGAGACCTGCAAGGTCTATGGCCTCAAAAAGGAAACGGGTTTATTCTGGAAAGAATTTACTTGTGAAACCTCTGTGATTTTTCAGAACCTTTCAAAACACTTCAAATTATTCATTACAATACATAATTCAATAGCAAATCTTATTAGTGTATCAAAACGTTTGAAATACATGGAAATTTTTTTTAAAGGCTTTTTCTGGGATCATGGTAAATCTCAGCTGTCAGAAAAGGCAAAGCTCTGGGGGAAAGAGAAGAGCCTGAAATAAGTGATACTGAATCATAGAATCATAGAATACTTAGGGTTAGAAAGGACCTCAAGATCATATAGTTCCAACCCCCCTGCCATGGGCAGGGACACCTTACACTAAACCATGTCACCCAAGGCTCTGTCCAACTTGGTCTTGAACACTGCCAGTGATGGAGCATTTACAACTTCCTTGTGTGACCCATTCCAGTGCCTCACCATCCTTACAGTAAAGAATTTCTTCCTAATATCCAATCTAAACTTCCCCTGTTTAAGTTTAAACCCATTACCCCTTGTCCTCTCACCACAGTCCCTAATGAAGAGTCCCTCCCCAGCATCCCTATAGGCCCCCTTCAGGTACTGGAAGGCTGCTATGAGGTCTCCACGCAGCCTTCTCTTCTCTAGGCTGAACAGCCCCAACTTTCTCAGCCTATCTTCATCCGGGAGGTGCTCCAGTCCCCTGATCATCCTCGTGGCCCTCCTCTGCACTTGTTCCAACAGTTCCATGTCCTTTTTATGCCGAGGTCACCAGAACTGCACACAATACTCCAAGTGAGGTCTCATGAGAGCAGAGTAGAAGGGCAGGATCACCTCCCTCGACCTGCTGGTCACACTCCTTTTGATGCAGCCCAGGATACGGTTGGCTTTCTGGGCTGCAAGCACACACTGCAGGCTCATGTTCATTTTCTCATCGACCAACACCCCCAAGTCCTTCTCCGCAGGGCTGCTCTGAACCTCTTCTCTGCCCAACCTGTAGCTGTGTGTAATAACTTGTAAAAAGCTGGAGGTTTATTAAAAACAGCTTTTTTAGGACACATTACTTCTGTTGTCTTGTGAAGTTACTCTCATGGTGTCATGGTCCTGACATTCCTGCACGCTTCAGGTTGCGAGTTTTGGGATAACTGTACTTTGCATTGAATAGGAGGGAAGGGGAAGTCAGTGTTAGAAAACTGTACACTCTGGGGAGTCATGGGAAAGCTCCTGGTTTATATCCTTTCCCAGCTGAAGCCAGAAACTGCCTTATTCTGAGGTCAAAGCTCAGCTGTCTTGAGCCCGTCAAAGTTATTCGACTTCCCACCATGCTGTTTAACACTTTGTTCTTGTTCTCTGTCTCTCCCTGCAGTGTGATAATGACCGGTGCATATAACAACTTCTTCCGAATGTTTGACCGGAACACCAAGCGGGATGTGACCTTGGAGGCATCCCGAGAGAGCAGCAAACCGCGAGCTATTCTCAAACCCCGGAGGGTCTGCGTTGGAGGCAAGCGGAGGAAAGACGACATCAGTGTTGACAGTTTGGACTTTACTAAGAAGATCTTGCACACAGCATGGCACCCAACCGAGAACATCATTGCTATAGCAGCGACAAACAATCTGTACATATTTCAGGATAAAGTGAACTCAGAAATGCACTAGATTTATCAATATCCCTCTATATTTACAAACCAGCCTCTTGAGAGTTGTAGAAGGATGTGATCTTCACAAAAATTGTGGCTTCTGTGGTGGGATTTGTAGGTTGCATCCTTTCATCCCTCAGCCTGTATCTTTATTGGTGGCAAGCCAACTACTACTAATTTTCCATCACTGCAACTGTATGAGTAAAAGGCACGAGTGCAAATCCAGTACTGTGGTCTGTATTGGTTCCTTTAAACATACAGGGGTATTTATTCACTTTGGGAGTGTTCCTGAGGAGGGCTGAGGCTCCTCAGCTCCCGCTAGTCTTTTCAAGGGTCTCAATGGCTCACAGGGCCATGCTGTTCCGGTGCCCTGCCTGCTTTTGCAGTCCACAGCATTTACCACATTGTTAGAGCTTTTTGCCTCAATCTCTTGGTTATTTTTTTCAGTAACATTTTCCTCTTTCAACTAAGCCAGGCCTGTTTGAGTGAATGAATAGCTGCATCCCTTTAGACCGTGTGGCACATTGGGAGTGGCCTCATCACACTTATACCTGGAAGGAGAATCCCTGCCAGTGAAAAGCTGCCTTGTGTCACCTATCCGTGTCCCTGCCCATGGCAGGGGGGTTGGAACTAGATGATCTTAAGGTCCTTTCCAACCCTAACTATTCTATGATTCTCTGATTCTATCCCATTACCTTCTTTACAACACCCTCTTGTTTATTTATTTATTCACACTGCTTTGTGCTTAACTTCCCAAGTAAGTGCCAGACTGGTATAGTTACTCAGCCGGCTTACTTTAAGAAGTTTATTCTCCATAGATCTCTTTGCCCTGTTCAGAACAATAACTAGTACCTTCATCACATGGAGGACTATGTAAAAGCTTGGTATTGCCACTTCAGACTGGTCAGACACAGCCTGGCAGTTGACATACAAACCTATCCTGCCATCTGGGGGTTGGAGTTCTGGAAACCTTGGCCAGAAGTGCTGTCCTTGAAGGCAACAGTCAGCTTCAGTGGGAAGAAAGTTACATCACTGCTAGACACTTCAGAAAGTCAGAAAGTCCCTTGTTTGTTGATTGCAGCACGGTTATTTTAGTCGTGGCCTTGGGGAATACAGGCAATGTAACTGTAAAGGGAATGGTGCTGCGAGATGCAGCACTTGTCAGTGAATTTTAACACTTCTAAATGAGTCCACTGCGGGGAGACAAAATTATTCCTGGAGAAATATGAAACATAAAAAGCTCCAAACCAAACCAAACCTTCCACATAAATACTGTTAGATCTATCTCTGGTTTAAAATGAGTAGTGATGGATAAATGGGAAAGTACACACGACCAGTGTGGCACATGCAGGAATCGCGTGAGAGCAGTGCAGTGGGCAGGGAGTCCTCTTAATCCAGGAAAAGAAAGTTCTGCTGTATCCCTAATAGCTCTGGCAGGAAAATTAATATCCTGAAGGGTTTCTCCTCAAACCATGAATAAAAGAGCACAAGTCACGTGACCTGTTAATCTGCCCGTATTAAAACTCCTCAGAAAAAGTCAAGCTCTAAGCCCTTATGCACTGGTTTCTTGGTAAGTGGAGAATGTACCAATGAAGGGATCTGTGTGCTTTTATTATTTGGTTTGTGTGGAAAGGGTGAAAATCTGCTTACAAGAACTAACAAAACAAACCCTTTATATGACAACACAACACGTGAACTCTGTACCTTGGAAGTTTTCTAGATCAACGCTGTGTACTTTGTGTGTAGAAGCACAAACACATGTGCATCACTTCCCAGCCACACCAAACATACAGTATGAAATGCGTAGGTTCATTTTAAAGGGAATTGGGGGTGTTTATAAGACAGTGTATGCTGTAGCGGGCATGGACAGTACATGTACATATTTATTCCAGTGAAATTTAACAAAATTGCCTTTTTTTTTCCCCCTCACTTGTAAAAAGGTTTAAGAATGTGGTAAATTGTATAGGAAACTTGTTAATGCCAAACTACCGCTTCAAGGGTGTCACAATTTCTTTGACTTTTGGCCTCCTCCATTAACCTTTGCAGCTCAAAACCAAGTAAAAATGATGCTGTCAGATCATACTGGCATTTACAGCTAGAAGTACTGTAAAACATATATTTAGCTTTTAACATTCTCAAGTTCTATAGATAACTTATTATAAAGCAGATCTTAATACCACAGTTTTTTGTTTTTAATTTGAAGTACCTTACTCTGTTACAGCTTTGGGTACCAAAAAGAACGTTAAAATTAAAGACAGAAATATATCTTTGGAGCTTTATAGAACGAATGAAATGCCCAACCAAAATACCATGAAGTGGTTATAGAGGAAATAAATAGAAACCTTTCAAAGACCAGTATTCCGTTCATGTCTTTGACATCACTACTGCAGATGGGTTTCCTGGTTTCTTGAATGTATGGAAAGTTAACATCGACATTGTGAGCGTTTCCAACTTTTCTTTTTCTTTTTAATTTGAGCTTTCAGTGGTGTAGAATAAGTGATGGTAAAGTTGGTAAAGCTGATTGATTGTTTTGAAAGCTGTTGTTCATGGCTGCATTCTTTGTGTTGCACAAATTAGCTAACTGTTGTTGAATAAAAATATAAATATGTTAATACCAGCTTTTTCAATAAAACTACAACCAAAAAGGCATAAATAGATGACTTCCAGACACAGCTTATTTTTAAGCTAGACATGAAAGAGTTGTTTAGCTCCTTTTAACAGAGGAGGAGGAGTCACAGGGATTGGGACTCACAGGACAAGCTACTGCTATGCGAACCTGAGGTGGTGTGGCAAGTAGAGAGGTGAACACAGTGCCCAGAACAGGGCTGACCTGGGGGTTTAGCATTATGACGAGCGTGTGCAGGCAGTTAGAGCAGAACTGGAGATACGCTTTTGGTTTACCCCTTGGACCAGCTGTTTCCTCTGCTCATAGCCCAACATAGACTTAAGGAGGTTGGAGTGTCAGTTTCCTACAGATGGAATGAGAGTCATGTGCAATGTGAAGGGACACACACAAATACAGGGTAAAAAATGGCACTGGTGTCACCACTGCCCAGGTTGGAGACCTTCCAGCACGGCAGGCCATGAGGGCACGTCTGGGATGTGTCCAGGCCTGGCCTCCTAAATCAAGCAGATATTGGCCCAGGTGACAAACCAGAGGGCTACCAGCAGAGCAGTGTCCCTGTTCCACCGCTTCCCATCTCCCCCTGCTTCCTTCCTACCTCGACAACAGGGGAAAATACGTACATAAATAGATTTTTAATAAGAAGGGGGAAAAGTGGCGCACGCACACATACACTTATTGCTAGGAGAGCATTCACTTCCCAGCGATGCCTGACCATCCCCGTCCATCGTGATGCTTGCCCCAGATTTTGGACTCTTCCTTTGAATCTCATTCTAAGGCTGAGATTATTATATTTATACTTATAAAGCACCTAATACCATATTGATGGTGATATCACCTGTCTGCATGTTCTGTATGGAGCCCTGGGCTCTGAGAAACCACACACCATCGCACACACGCGTTAGGCGCTAGAAGGCTGAGTCCTTTTCCTGGATGCAGACCAGAATAAATATGCCTCAGCTGTTGTATTAGGCAGTGCGCTGCTCTGCATACCTCGCCCAGAGTTTACATGCTAATTCCACACCCCCCCCCTTTCTTTGGGAAGACACAGTCAATCC
Source organism: Amazona ochrocephala (assembly GCA_039720435.1). NCBI lineage: Eukaryota > Metazoa > Chordata > Aves > Psittaciformes > Psittacidae > Amazona > Amazona ochrocephala. The sequence continues at coordinate 13,391,581 of CM077879.1, forward strand.
CACTCATTTAGATGGACAAATATGGCTAGGCACTGAAGAGCGAAGTCTCAGCTGAAAATCAACACATCAAGCAATACCCTATTTACCTTCCCAGTTCCCCTTTCATCCCGTAATACCCAGTAGAAGCAGGAGCCAGATGGCAAACTGTGCATTTTTCACACTCATACTTAGTAGCTGCATACAGAAATTTAACCCTTTATGGTTGGGGGGGGTACTGACATGAGCCACCTGCTGCTCCTGTTTGCAGCCAGCAGCTCATCTTGCTTTCAGGCAGTTAAGTCCTTTGGAGCCTTCCAAGGTTGTGGCTATTTGTTAATCCCCAATGAGAGGGCAAGTACAAGGATTGTTTGCCTTCTATGTCCAATTTTCACTAACAAACATCATTATCAGCAATTTGCTCCCACTCCCAACAGTAATACTTTTCCATTTGCAGTCTTCTCAGCAAATCGCATTGGGTCTAAAATTAGAGCATGAATTCACTTATCTTGCTTATGTGGTAGATAGATAGAACCTCAGAATGCAACAGGACGACTGGAGTGGGTAAGACTCAAAAGCTTGGACCTAATTTCAGAAGATGCTTGGGGACAAAGTGTTTCTTTGGCTTTGTGAAGTCCAGGTAAGCCTGGCTGTTGTGTACAGGACAGGTTGCTGTGCACACTGGAGAGTTTTGCTTTTGGAGGGCACCATGAGAAAGCTTTCCTTAGAAGTGGATGGTTGTTTCCTTCTCTCTGAAGTTGGACAAGGATCAAACTTGTATTCATGTGAAAGCCAGCACAGCTCTTTAGGCAGTCAGAGATCCTAAACCTGGCCCCTGATGCAAAACATTTCACATGAAGCACCTGACTGAGCAGACTCCTTGGCTATAAAAGCTGCCATGAATATGGATCAGCCAGGCAAGGTACAGCTAATTACTTGTCTTGCCATTTGCCAAGTGGAGACAGTCAATGAGCAGGACAAGATCCTTAAACCAACAATTCCATGAAGCAATTATTTTAATTAGCATGGTGATGCTATGTATTCTTTTTATCACATGGGCATTAAAAAGAAGAAAACCTGCAATAGTGACTCTATCGAAGGGTGGGTTGCTGGACAGCTACTCCTTGTAGTAGCCTCATCCAACATATCTGAATAGATTCCCAGGCAGGTTAACTTTACATACAGTACCAAGTGGTAATAAACTGACTGTGCTCTAGGGAGAGGAGTACTTTGCTCGGAGATCTCCAGAAACCCCATCACCACCTTCTGGGGCTTCATCATCATTCCTCCAATAGGAGGAATAAGTCTGGGGAAAAATTCACTGCAAATGGTAAGTGATAAGTAATTGAAACTGGAATTAGGGTGTCAAAATGGGAGCAAAGAGGTTGGTTTTCGTCTGTGTTCTACCTGTACAATAAATGCTGCGTGGGCAGGACACCAGAGTGAGACCCCACTGTCAATGACTTGTGCCAACATCCCAGCCCCGGCAGGCTCCAGCTTTCATTTCTCCTTGGGGAGGCTTGAACAGCCCTGGACCAGGCTCCCTTGCAGGTCAGTGGGAAGATGCAGAAGGAAGCAGAGGTTTCCCTCAGATAGGCAAGATACAGCACTGTGACCTCCTTGTGATACGGGACACAGTGCTCACAGTAAATTTATGCACATCTCGGATTGTCTCATGGAAGAGGTGGGGAGGAGAGCATTGCTGGTTCAGTTACCAACTCGTGACTTCTCTGCTAACACCTCTCTGCGATGGACACCTGCACTCTCTGTTTCTCACATCTGCTGATCTGCAAACCCAGACAAATGTTGCTGCATCAAATGAACTCTATCCGAATGCTCAAAATACTCTCTGCAACCTCAGCAGGTAAAGACTTTCCCTAGAATGAAATGAGAGAGAAGCCGCACTGGTTTATACCGCCTTCCTCCACATATCTTGTGAGCCTGGGCTTCTTTGTAAAATGTTTGGTTATTTCATGCTGCTATTGTAATATTGCTGATGAGCATCCAGGAACCCAGAGCTCCTTTTAAATCTGGTATCTCCTGATCACTCTGTAGAGAGGCAGGAAATCTCTCCTTGCACAGTTTGTCCCCAAGGTCCTGTCAAACCAGTCCCAGACCCAAACTCCTGAGATCCACTGTTCATTATGAAAGAGTGGCTCTTGCTCAGGAAGGTCAATTGCAGCCTGAGGCTAAGCCCATGTGTGGGACAAAGATTTCCCTTGCTCCCTCTACACAGGCTGTCCCACAGACCCTTACCCCGCACACCCCCTGGTCTGTTGTGCTGACTGTTCTCCCTGTGTTACCTTTCTTTCCAGCTCATCCTACACTCTCCATGTTCTCCCTTTAGCAGCCTCCTTGGACCACATCCAGCGGCCAGAAGCCACTAAAATCCCATTGACTCCCACCACTGGGGCAAGCACAGCCACCTCTGCAGGCTGCAGGAGCATTTTCTCATCAGTATAACAGTAAGTGCCCTGTAATCCCCCTCTCTCCAGAGCTGTCAAAGAAAGCCCTATTTGCCAATACACTGAAGTGGAAGGTTTACAGGATCGGAGCGGTTGTATCTTAGCAACCTCCAATGCATTAAGAAAGCAGTTTAACTGTTTAAACCTTCAATTAAAACATCCACCACAAAGAGGTGACTCTCCTGTACAAGACACAAATCTCTTCCACGCATTCACCAGGAGGGACACGGTCGCCTTATGCACGTTCACTCACCAAAGTGACTCTGCCTGAATCTTCCCCCTTCCCAACATACATGACTCGGGAGCTGTTATGGCCCATACCTGCATCACTTGCTCACTTGCAGGAAGTGAAGCAGAGAAAAGGCATCTTCTTTGCAGAGACACCCTGAGGGTTTGTGTATTGGTCTGACCCCCACAGGAGCCAAAGCAACATCTTCAAGAGTTTCCAAGGGGAAATAAAGAAGTCCCAGAGTGAAAACTCAGAGTGACACATGAACAGGGCTGTGATTGTCCTACCCAAGATGCTGTGATGCAGCATCTATTACCCGATTTGTACAGCTTAGAAATGCAGTCTTCTCCCTTCCAGTGCAACACCTTCAATATCAGTCTTCAGATACACCTTTCCCTTTGTTCTCTTCTTCCACAGACTTGGGCCGATGGCAGTCCAGGGCCAGGCCTTGCACTGCACACCCCACACAACAGCTTCTGTGAGGTTTTCTTACCACCCCTGTGGCAAACTTGGATTTCATCCCGGACCTGACGAAGTTACAACAAAGCCAATGGGACTTCTGCAAAAGTCAGTTTAGACAAACCCCAAAACGCTCTGTAAAGGAAGTCTCACCGCATTATGCTCCATTCACATTATTCTCAGCTACCTGATCCATGTTGTGTGATGACACACTGCAGCACCAGGGTGAACCCCAGCATACTGCAAAGGCACCATATGGAGCATCTTTATTTCTTGAAAACACATGGCTGTGAATAATCCCTCAAAGGGAGCTGCTTGAGGAGATCACTCTGAGGAGCAGCATAGAGCCCCTCATCCATAGACTGTCAGGTTTTTGCACAGAAACATAGGTCTTAACCCCCACCTGCAATCCATAACCAGCCCCTGAGGGGAGTAGGAGCGCATCTGGCATTGCAAAGGCAGGTGTTTGCATAACCCACAGACTCCATGGGATGAAGGAAGATAGCAGCCATTGTCTATCTTGTTCTAAAGATGCATCATTCAGGAGACACCCACTGTAATAATTACAGCAAAATTAAAGCAGCAAAGGAATTTTACCAGGATGACCACCGATCCCAAAGAATACCCATGCTATGTGAGAACTGCGATATAAGGCACGTGCACATACTCAGTGTGTCCATCTGGGCTGAAAGACTGTGTTACCTCTGAGCTGCAAGACAGAACAGCCGCCCTGGGCTAGAGAAACTTGAGGCTGTAGGATTGAAATACTCCCATGGAGATTCACTTTTTAAACAACGATTAAAGATCAATTGAACTGTTACCAGAAGCAGCATTAGGAGAGATTTATGAATCATGCGTTTATAACTCTAGGAAAGCACCTTCTGTAAAGAGAAGACTGAAAAATCCATTTATTGCAAAACCATTTGCAGCGCTCATCATCTGCCTGTCACAGTGGTGCAGGGCATGCACACAAACAGCGTGCTAGCTGTGGGCTGCCTTTGGTGGTCAAGTCAGTCAGTTCCTTGAATGTGTTTCCTTCCAGAATGTGCTTTGAACAGAATTTAGCCCCAAAAGGAAATAAACTCACTTTGCATTGCATCCTTTTGATGAATATGTTTTGAACTTGAAGTTCTTTTAAAACTAGATGGCTCTTAGGGTATTCAGGCAGAGACGTCCATCCTGACCTGCAGGTGGTAGCTTCAGCTTTGATTGTAGGCACTCGTGATCAGAATTTGGTCTATAGACTACTTCCAAAGCATCTAAGCCCTATTAAAACAACATTTCCATTACCCAATTAATTGTTTGAAGCTATTTTCGGTGGTTATTTATTGAAGTTGTAGTTTGTCACCTGAGGCAACAGCATGGCTTGTTGTCGTGGAAACCTCTCTGCTGTCACCAGTGCTGAATAGGGAGGGAGGAACCAGAGAGGGAACTACAGAAAGATGCTTTGTTGAAATGCCTCACTCTTCAAAGTGAAGAAATTACTTCAAGATAAAGACAGGCCACACCGCGATCAACACACTCTGATTTCTGAGGCATTACAGGGGCTCTGGGCTTGGTTCAAGCCCTTTATAATTTAGCGTGACATGGCTCCTGCTGTCAAGCACTGCTGTCTCCCGGGGTTAACAGCGACATTTACAAGGCCCTTTCTGATGCCAAACTTGCTATTACTGCAGAAAAATCCTGCCATGTTCAAAAATAGAACAAAACCTCTCTAACAACCTGCTGTCATCTCCCCATTTGATTTATAAAAGATGAACATTCAGTCTTTCAGGTCTTTACCTGGGCTGTGATCTTGGCACAACCTCTCTGCTTTCCCAAACCTTTGCATTAATTACAGTGCCCAGAGACCTCAAGCAAGAACTGCATCTACAATTTCCCTTAAAGCAGCATGTCTCCTGCCTAAGTTTTAGTTTAACTCTGCCACAGATTTTCTTATTGTTCATCTTCGGAAAGTGAATAAAAACATTAAAGTTACGGAAACCCCTGATTTTTGTTTTTAACTTTTGTTTGTTGCACCTAACCCATGAAGACACAGTAAAACCACAGCTCCCACCGAAGGTCCATCAGGTCCATACGTTGTCTCCAGTTGCATTACAACAGAAGCAAACAATGCAAATCCTTGCTTAGATTCAAGTTAAAAGATCCCAGAGACAGGAGCCTTCTTAAGATGCTGAAGAGCTGCAAAGCCGCCAGACTGCACGTTTCACAAGTTTGCCGTGCACTGTTTCATATACTGTTAGTTTATCATAACGCAGGACTTCATCACCCAAAAATAGGGTATTTTCCCCTCTGTTTTCATATCCTTGGATTGCAGATACTCTCTGCAACAATGCCTTTGCCAGGCCTTTGTGCAATGCTGTTTGTAACTGGCAGGGACTGGGTCTACAAATGGTTATGTGTCTTTCAGAAAAGATTCTTCTCGCTGCATTTGCTCTCCGAAATGGAGTAAACCAGAGCCCGGTTCTTTTGTTCCTCGGCGGAGCTCTTTGGAGACAGCAGCAGCGGAAGAGAAACCGCAGCGTGAGGCTGGAGCGCCATCTGATGGCAAAGCACACATGTGCGGTGGTCACCAGCCGAAGGACCCCCCACCCACCCTGTGCTGAGCACCAGCTCCTTGCAAGAAGCACTGACGACGTAAGGCAGACAAGCACACAGAGGCTACAGACACAGGTGTGCTCTCTCTGGAAGTCGATGAGCCACATGTAACCGCTGAGGCAGTGCCCCTATGGGAGGACAGGATTAGACCCCCCAGGCCTGCATTTTCTGACATTTAAAGAACATATTGAAGTATAACTCATCAACAGTTGGGTGATGTCTTGTACCGCAGTGCTTTTGGCATCCTGCATCAAACTGCAGATGAGAATTAAATCACTGTCAATAATTAAGGCTGGAAACAGGAATTGTTAATTACCTTTGTACACCATTCACTGACATCTCCATAAAGCCAATGCAGATGTCACTGACTAATCCAGCCTCACAACAGATGAAATGCCAAACAAAATGAAGCTACAAAGCTGGCTATGAAATGAAGGGATTTTAAGTTGGGTTTAGTTTAAGAGCTCTTTCTCTTACAACTTTGCTTTTCAAAAATGTACACCACTGTGTAATTGTAAGATTCAAGAACAGGGTTGGGGGATCCATCACCCACCATTAGAGTGGGAATAAAATCAGCTGTCCTGACAGCTGGAAATGCAGGAGCTGCGGCACCAGCTGTGGGGTGGCTGCCCTGTGACTCGGATGGAGCTACAGGGGATGCAAGGGAAGTTTCCTATGACAGAAGAGGGGGTGCATCCCCAGGACACCAGAGACTGCACAGCAAGGACCCACAGTGTCAGCCAAGGCACCACTGGGGGCAAATGGCTAGGCCATATGGGCTGAGGTGGCACTGGTGTAGGGGTAGAAGCTCCCTTATACTTATCCATGGATCAGCAACGGATGTGCAATCTAATGCTGAGACATATTTTCTAAAATTAGGTGAATTATATCATCACAAAGGTTAAAAACTTCACTTCCCACTTATATTAAGATGCAGGATACTGGATGACAACATTCTGACCACCGTGTGTTATATACTACAGTTATATGACTATCACATGTCACAGTGTCAAATAGCTGCTTCTCAAGAGCAACCCAGCTCCACCAATCTCTCACCAATATTTCCCCTATTGCCAAGTGTTTGTTTGTTTTTCAGCCACAGTATTCTAGCTCCATGCTGTGCATGGTTTAAAGCAGCTTTGGAGGTGTGATGCTTCTATGCTACACACCTACAACATTCAGGCCGCTCTAGCAATGAAGGTGAGTACTGGCAGAACTATTCTCACTGACAAATTTCAGGCACAGCAGACCATTCTAAATGAAGAGTCCATCTATACAGGGTGCAGAACAAGACAGGCTGTGCTAGGGAGACTCAAGACACCCAAGAGCTTCCTCTCCAAATGACCCATCACAAAAAGACCCTGATGCACATCATCTAGACCATAGCAGGAAGATACCAGCACCTTTAAAAAGAGGCTGTGTACAGGACAAAAGTTGCAACAGAAATATTTTGCTGGGGGCAAGACCCCTGGCTCATGCTAACTCCCCTAACACACAGGATTACAGGGCTCCTGGCCAGGATCAAAGCCCTCATGGTGCTGCAATACAGCCCAGCATCTTCTCTGGGAGTGAGGGACCCCCAACAAACCCAGCTCCAATAAAACACTCAGCTGTTCGGAGCACAGGCTACTGCCAGCTCACTGTGGCTGTATAAGGTGATGCTTCAGCCCTGAGACTCCCCCTTCCCCGCAACAATTCCACCCAGATAGTGCCACCAAAGGACCTACCATCTCCCAGCAGTGCTCCTGTCAGTGCTGGATCCAGGATAGCACAGACATCAGCACACTGTGGCACTGGAGTAACCATGCCTGCATGTGACCTGGCTCAATTCTATTACTGGTGGCAGGTGGGGAAGTCCAAAGCTAACTGAACACAGCTGCCCTTGTAATGGGGATCTGCAGGAGGCAGGAGGATGCAGCAGCCTGTAAATGTGTTGGGGTGGATGTTGCAGCCAGATCCATACAGAGAACAGTTTCTGCTGCAGCTAGCATGAAGAGAAGTGACCCATCTTTGAGCAGGCAGTGCCACCGGTCTTCAGGACTGCACCCATAAGCCTATGTCGGGCTGTGAATGTCTGGGCTGCCAAGTCAGTATTGTCACTGTCCTGGGAGCACATGTTAATTTTTATTGTGAGTTTGAAGACAGAAGCCTATTGTCTGGAAGCAGCTGTAGGAAAACCTGCACATTCCTCAGGAGGAGCACTGGGAATGCCCTGGAAGACAACCAGAATTTCATTGTTTATTTTCCTTGTTGCAAAGTGAGACAGTTAAGGAGGAACTCACATCCCAACGCACAGGTTGTGAGAAATAGGGAGAGGGGAGTTGGGGCTAAAAGCATCTACCAGGTGGCAAAGATCAGGGCTAGCACAGAGCCCTGAGGGTGTGCTGCTGTGGCAGGAAAGCTCTGGGAGCACATTTATGTGGGTGTGGGCAAACTCGTGTCAGGTGGCTCCGGTGCAAAACCAATGCATGAACTCGCTGGGTAAGTTATACACAGACGCTCCCACATGACATGTGTGCTGGGCATGCAGCTGCTTCTTGGCTAAAAAGCTCATGACCAATACACTCCTGCTCTGTTGTATTTCGGGAAGTCTGATTGTGTCTACACGTACACTTTTCCCGTAGGATTGCACAGATCCTGGGTTTCAGCAGCAGCTGTTGCAGCCTGTCAGAGTAAACATCCTAAGTAACTCAGTACTCAAATCAGAACGTGTAGTAAAACACATCACTTGCTGCACAAATTGAAATGAAAACTTCAGTCAGATAAGGAGGCTGAAATGAGTGTTGTGAGGCTACAGCCTTACAGAAGCTGCTTCCCATGGCTGCGATGGGAAGACATGTCCTCTGTATATACTTCTGTACTCACGTGAAATGTTTTGTAACAGAAGGTTGCAGGCAGTGTTTCTATGATGTGTTCTGCTTCAAAACATGAAGCTCAGGTTTATTAGAGGTGATGAAAATGCAAGTTTTCTCAATGCTGAACATCCCTCCTTAATGGGAAGGTGACTCTCATCTTTCCCACATCAGGCTGTAATTTATAAGAGGAAGCTGAAGGATATTAACGATCTTTTTTCTTTCCAGAATAAAAGCTAATTAATTCTGTTGAGTAATAATATGAAAATAAATGAACCATCTCAATTATTGCATATAAAAAGTAATGTGATTTGGTTGTTTAGCTTCTAGGCATCCTATTTGCATTCAAGTAATGTCTGCATGGATGTAGGCAGTTGCTACAGTGGGTATATATCTCTTGACAAGTTGGTGGGTTCCACCCAGTTTTTGCTGCATGGATTAATAAATGATAGAGGGTTTTCCTTCATACCTATCTGCTGCTCAACCAAATGAACCCTGAAGATGAGATCAAAGCACAGCCTCTTTTAACCTCCTTCATTTGGACCCTTACCCTGAAAGCCTACAATGGGTTTCAAAAGCATTAAGAAAGTATTCACAACCTTGAAACATCTTTTACCCTTTTCAGTGGAAATAGAAAAGCAAAAGGCAGGCAGACATAGGTGTGCTCTGAAAAGTGGCATCTTATGTCAAAGACTCAAGTTCACCAGCAGTAAGAAAGGGCTGCGATACCCAAATGGTAACTTCCTTGTTACCCTGCTTTACACAAAAATTGCAAGCAATCTTACAATTAATAATAGCTATTTTAAGGCACTTAAGCCCAGATAGTTCTGGGAATAAAACCACATGTAATTCCTAGAGACCTACTGCTTCCCTGCTCTGGAAGAACAGGGCAAAATGCAGCGCACAAACCCTTTGCATTCTTGCCTCCTGCAAGAGGCTGTTAGTCATTACAGAGTAGGCTCTTGAATTATTCAGACTTTCTATATGCGCTTCGTTGTTTTTCTGTGCTTATGGAAGCATGTACCAGTTCGCAGAACAAGCAGTACTTTTCCACATTACTTTAAGGATGAAATTCAAATAATGAATATTTACTCTAACTTCTGTATATTCTAAATGCTAAAGCTGAGTTTACAGAACAGCAGAACTTAATTTAGATGTGTCAATAGCCGTGTACTCTCCTCCTCCTCCTCTTCAGTTAATTAATACTAATTCAAAAGATTCAGTTATCAGCCTAGAGAAAGGGCACCTATCTTTGGAACTGTTCATAATTCATCATGTCTTCAAAACTGAGTAAGAAAATAATAAATGTAGGATTAATTGAATAATTAACAGCAGCTGCCACATTCTGTCTCTCTCCAATCTAGAAGATGGACTGGTTTGGAATATAAAGCTGTAGCACACATGATGGGAACAAAGTTATTTTGTGCTCTGTTTGCTTGCAAGATGTGAAGTACATAGAAGCACCCTTTGCAGAAACACCCTGCCTGGAACTGCAATTGCTTATTAAGTAATAGCCATTTTGTGCCTGTCAGCTGAGATACGATTTAGAAAGAAAAGGTTTATTTGCTAAAGGCTTCAGAACCCTTAAGATTAGACCGACAAGAAAATGGAGTAGCTATCCATCACATCACCACTAATGTATCCTCTTTTTCCATGAGAAGCCTCAAAAAAAGAAACACTCAAGGACTAGCTTTAAAGGGCATTAGTTAAAGGTCTTGAAGTCAGATATACCTCCTCTTTCCCTTTTGGATACACAGAAGAGCTGAAAACGTGTGGAAAATGGCCTACTATGTGCTGATGTTCAAAACTTTTCACCTCTGTTGGAAAGAAGCATCTGCCAAGTTCAACTGTCCCCATCAACTTGCCACTACAGAGCACATGGATTACTTTTCCCAGGATCTAGCTAGTCCAGGGGTTGTTTTTCATGTAAGAGCATAAAGGGAAATTGTGTAACTTGGAATCTGGCCGATATTGGTACCAACATCCTTGAGGGAGCTCCCCCCTCCAAGGAACTAGAGTTTTACCTGATCATTAATTGCAAAACTAGTAAGTTATACGCTAATACCCCCTGTTAATTTCCTCAGAAAGGGCTGAACTAGAAGTCCTAGAGTTGTTGGAGTTAAGCCTCAGACCATGTTGCAGATGGGAACTGAAGTACCTGGATTAACCCTTTTGTTAATAACTTCATCAAAATGCACCATGGTAAGTCAGTAAATTGTCATCCTTACAAAGAATAAAAGCTAAAACCAGAAGAATTTTTAACATTACCACTGAATACCAAGACTTTTGCCTTTTTTCCCCCTGCTTACATAGGAATAGAAGTTTCACAATCAAGTATAAGTAACAAAAAAAAAAAGGAAACAAAAGTGTTAATAAAAAAAAAATCTGCATCATTCGTACTTATATTTTAGAATGTTTTGGTATTTTAAAAGAGCCTATGGATGTTTCAACCAAAGGAGTAGAAAGAGCTAAGACTGGCTTATTTCCATCCAAAATGGGACCAGGTAAATGAAATGAAGTAAAAATTTGCACCTTACAACATTTCCTTCCCCCAGGTGGAACCAGAGATGGCTGACAACTTTCAAAGCTAGAATCATAGAATAGTTAGGGTTGGAAAGGACCTTAAGATCATCTAGTTCCAACTCCCCTGCCAGGGGCAGGGACACCTCACACTAAACCATGCCACCCAAGGCTCTATCCAACCCAGCCTTGGACACCACCAGGGATGGAGCATCCATAACTTTGTTGGGCAATCCATTCCAGGGCCTCACCACCCTCACAGTAAAGAATTTCCTCCTTATATCCAATCTAAACTTCCCCCTGTTTAAGTTTGAACCCGTTACTCCTTGTCCTATCACTGTAGTCCCTAATGAAGAGTCCCTCCCCAGCATCCCTATAGGCCCCATTCAGAAGCACCTAGAAGACATGATTCTACTCTACCGGTTTTCTGATCTACGTGGCTTTGAATGGCAGAGGCTTCTGCTCTGCGGCATCACGCTTGGCTCACCGTCTGGGAACAGGGCAGCACACCTGTATGCACCTTTGGCTTCTTCCCACCTGCAGCATAGGGTGATGTTCATGAGGGTGCTCATAGTTAGGAGTGCAGCCAAATGCTTCGTTGTCTGCAGAAGCTTCCCCTCTCTACTGAGAGTTTTCACTGATAACACTTCTCCCCATCCCCATATGACTAATATGCAAAGGAAAAAAAAGAATCTAACGCATCTAACAGGATCTGTGGGTGAAACAGTGTGATGTATCAGTGAAGTACAGTCATCTAGTGGTCAAAAAAGGTAGTAAGTCACAACGAAAGCAGGGGTAAGCAGTATGTATAGATTTCACAGCTACAGCAGTATACTCAGATTTTACTGGTAGTTTTAAATAACGTGAAGCAGAACTTCAAGTATCTCACACCACAACATTTTAAAATCTAGATTGTATTTCTCAGTGAAAGCTGTTATAACCGCAACATAAACAACTGCTCACAACATCAAAGCATTGGGAACAAATGTACCCATTTAATTCAAGTTTGTATTTTAATGTTTATTTGCACAATACAAATCATTAAACAAACATTCTACTTCAGTTTCCACTGCAGAGTTTTAGGTACTACTTTCAGTTGCTTTGGCTTGTCCATTACTGGTACCACCTCAATACCAGCCGTACTCTCTGGTGCTTGTCCTTCACACACCAGCATGGATTATACCTTAGTGTTATACATGTAGCTACTGTAACCAATCATGACAAATAGCATATTTTGTACAGTATATTTAATGCTTGAGAAGGTTTTATAGCCTTGCTGGGTGTGAAACGGTGTTCCCTTCCAGAAAGCATTAGAGTCACTATCTTCTGAACCAACAGTGAAACAAGGAGTTCTGTATGCAGAACTGTACACCACCAGGTACTAACTGTAAGATCGCTTTTGTCTAGAAAACACCAAATAAATACAAGCAATATATGCAACACAAGCTGTTGTCATCTACCTACTCTAAGTCATGCCTGTGAAAATACAAAGGGGCACATTGTGAATATTTAAAGTGCTTTTAACATTGAGCAAGTGAATTCATCTACTGTCGTACCACAGGCAAATACATATCCATTATGGACAAAATAGTCTCCATGCAATTAGTCAGCAGCAATCCCCTGTATTCATTTATAATATTAGACCAGTATATATTACTTCAGTCATACAGGGTTTAAAGTCAGGATACAGCATGTACACTTACAAAACTCAACCAATGCTCTACAGTAGCATACATTTTGAGCATTGCTACAAGAAGGTGGCTTTGGTTTTTGTTTCTTCTTTCTCCTTAACCTTTTAAGAAGCCAACCCTTTGATAGTGTAAATGCAGTGCACACTGAAGATACCACTGAACCAATATGAGCTCATTACGCAGCTGACAGGAATGGGAAGAAGAAAAAATCAAAAGCGAATTTAATGGCTGTATGCACTGTGCTCCTCCAGTCTTGCTCTATTTTCACATGCCTCCCTGCAGGTAACAGTTTAGACATGCAATTCAAGCAAGTGATTGCTTTCAGTTCAAAGACAGGCCATTTACTGCCAAGACGGCCCTCCAGAATTGTGCTGAATTCAATTATACTCCCTTGCCTCAAGTTCAACAACACTTTTTTAAACTCACTGCTTGCCTTCAGCACAATATCTTTGGTTATATCATCCTCCTCTATAGACTTGGTTCCATTTTTGCTACTGAAAGGCATGCCCACAGTTATTTCAAATTTGTACCGATCAAACATTTTCATGTGGCAGTTATGCTTTGTCAAATACTTGAGACGACACAATTCTTCCTCCTCTAGTGTAACATTTTTAGGGTCACAGAGAGGGTAGGTTTCACCATACAAGCATCTCATCCAATCACCAATAAAAAGTGGGAGCATATTTATTGCAGATTCTGCACTATTGTCGATTTCTGTCACACGCACATACTTGAACCGCCCAGTCCACGTCACTCTGTGACCTTCCAGGTGACTACACAGAATCTGAGTGCGGGCCATGTTTGTCTCCTTCCATGACCGCGGTCCGCAGAGGAAAGAATACTGATTCCACGTCAGGGTGGAGTTGTAAACTTTCATTCCCTCTGATCGATATACATAGAACCAACAGAACAACACTACAGCTGTAATCCACACTAGAATGAGTTTCACAATTGAGCTATGAGTGAGCGATTTAAACATTTCCACTACAGAGAAGTTAACTTTTGTCCACCAGCGGAAGAGCAAAGGAACAGTACACAAAATCAGAGTCACTAAAATTTTCATGAGCTCCAGAGACACAAACCACTTAATGAATTGGATAAGACACATCAGTGCAATGCCTACACCTAGCACTGGGAGTGCAAAGAGAAAGAGAAAATAACCGATTGATGCACGAACGAGCCCAATGCCAGAGGACTCCCGCAGAATGACCACAGAGAGTTCACACCACATAAAGCAGACCAGATATGGGACCAGGTAGCAGTAGGTGCCTTTGAAATTCCGTAGTTGTGCCATTCTAAAGAAAAGATAGAACAAGTACAAAAACAGAAGGCAGGGGATGCTTACGTTTATCACAAAGAAATGGCCTACAGGAACAGTAAAGAATGTTTTACCCAAAAATTGCAAGTAGCCAAAATTCCCAGGTAATACCTGCAATAGGGATAAGCAACCTGCTGCTACCTCAGTCATTAATGCTCTCCGTGTGTAAGGTTCTGCACAAGTGCTTAAACTCATGTAACTTGTTACTGTGAAGAAAACTGAGATGGTAGCTAATTCTGAGCATGGTATGCAGTCTTTGCTTGCTATGGGGAAGGAAAAAATGACAAAGAATACTGAGAGTAAAAAATAGATATATGGCTCTAAGTGATTCCATCCAAAGTTCACCTCAGCTTGCTCAACATCTAGGTTTGGTTCAAAACGAAGCAGTAAGTCAGTCAACGTGCGGAAGTTTTCCCAAGCCTTACTGTCCTGAAAAACCTTCAGTGTGCAAATCACCATAGAAATGAAGGACAAATAGAATATGACTAATGGAATAATGAAGGCAAAAAACTCAATTGTCAGATTACTGATGATGAAGAAAAAGATGAGAGCATTGATATGGTGTGTTGGAACAATGGTAGACAGCCAATGCATTCCTGCCTTTGATGCAATATCTATCAGGTATTCTTTAATTTCCATAATGGCATGAAGTGGATATTTTACAACCTGGAAAGACAGAAAGAAACATTTTATTTATGAGCATGTTATTTATGGGCAGTCAGTTGTCCAACATCAGCTGACATGAAAATATTTATATTTCAGATAAAAGTTGCCAATAAAATTAGATTACTTTGAGATTATTAAGCTTTATTTTGATTAATTCAGTTAGATGAAGCTCAGAGGCGATTTTGATTTCATGAAAGATGTATTTCATTACCTCTGACGCACAGAATTAAATGGCTTCCTAGTCAAATATTCTGCTCTGCTAACTTCATACCGAAGATACACTACATGGCTCCAGTCTTGTACTATCTTAGGTTATTACCTGAGCTGTGAGTACTGTAGCTTTAAAGTACTTAACTTTGTCATTGTTCTGCAAGGATTATGCTATATATATTGTGATACACATATATACTACAAGAAGTGGTACATAGGATTCATATGCACTTACAGGAAGTCTTTACAGCTATGGTTTATCTTTAAAACAATTCTTCCCAAGCAGCTAAAGATACAGCTACCAAAGTATCATTTGGAAGCAGCATAAATATTTTTAACTATAATTACTACACGTTAAGGGATTCTTTTAACTCCAGAACAGTAACTGTACAGGACCTTAAAACTACCTATCTGATGTGGCATTTTCCAACACAGTTACCAAAAAACAGAGGAACTGCTGGATTGAATCCTCTCCCTGTGACCAACCATGCACTTTACATAGGATCAATAAAAAGGTACAGGATTTTTCAAGCACATACTCAAATACTGCACCTGCCTATTAGATGCTGCAAACAATCCTCCTTCCCCCATATAAAGATAGTTTTTATGTCTTCTCAGAACTCAGGCTTTTAAATTAATTAGTTCAAGGGAAATGCAAAGAATGTTTCAGAAAAGATGTGTGCGCTGTGACAAACTGGGACAACCCACAATGACTTGGGCATAAGCTTATTTATTAGCAAAGGTGTCCCCTGTTTTTCTTTGCAAATGCGTCTCTTTCGGAGTATTAGTTATCCAAAAGACTGGAAAGACATACTCCTCACCCTTCTTTTTTTCCACCCTACCGTATGATAATGGACAACAAAATGACAAAAATTACAACAAAACCTCTCATAACAGCAGCTAGAAACCCCCTACCTCACTTGAAATTTATACCAGTATGAATGTGGGCACCTCAATTTCCCTTTTTACTTTCACTACCTAGTGAAGTATCAGTGTAGAAACTAACAGCAAGTTCTACTGTTCTTGAATTCCTTCATAATAGAACCTTTTCACACCTCAAGGCTATGGGTGTTTTTTCTACCTGCTTGCTCCTGTTTAAATAGGTATGATATGAAACATATGATGACATCTGTAATAAAAATATAATAGTTACGACAGGGACATTCAAATCCTTGCTGAGATGTAATGAAGGCAGATTACCCTCTTCCAGGAAAAGTAATTACTCCTTTTCCCTAAATGTATGACTCATATATATGAAAATGTAAACATACATATGAATTCAAGTCCAAAAAGAAATTAAAGCTGCAAGTTTTGTACTGACTTATATAGACTAAACATCAGCCCTGAGAGTCAAGTGCAAGTCACTTCTGTCTTGACTGAAATGCCTAAGTTAAGAGTCCTTCAACATAACCTGTGCAGTATTGCCTTTTTACCTTCAGTCGCAGTGGTAGCTCTTCAGGAGTCTTCCCTGCCAATTCATCATCTTCCTCTTCGTGCATGATCAGGTTAGATGGGATGATTCCCTTTGCGTACTTCTTGGTAATTTCAACAAAGTCGTCCAAAGCAATAAATTTTTTAGCTATAAGATAAAATACAGACATTGAACAAATAGCATCACAACACCTTATGGATTATGTGTTGCCACTTGTTCTGAGATCTGTGCTTGTGCCAGCAACATATGACTACTCTAAATCTTGTCAGATCAGCAGGTAAGTTTATTACACCAGTAAGCAGGAGAACAGAGTGTGTGAACGTATCTTATCTGCAAGTATTCCAAGGAAAAAAAGACTACTGGATTAGGTCAAGCAGTTTTAAATCGTACGATATTATATCTTTTGCAACTGCTTGAGAGCAATCTTCAACCAACAGCCACATTGAAAGCAAAGAATTGTACAGGAACAGTAATTAATTATCTGTATGTTATTAACTAAAAACTAACTTCTAATTTGGCATTTAACGTGTTGTCATTTTTCTGAGTTTAGAAGCTGCAGACATATAATTATGGTAAATGCCCAATTACTCACATCTACAAGACTTAATATAGATTATTTACAGTGTATTAATTCACTATGCTGTGTGGCTATACAAATGGCCTCCCCCAAACTGCATCAACAGTATCACCTCTGATCTAAACCAAATAGACAGTAACAAAATACTTTGCTTAGTTGTGCACAGAGGAAAATGCACCACTCTGCCCCGCAGATCCTTATCCACTCTTGTGAGCAGAAGGGAGGCAAGAGGTTACTTCTGAAAACTGTAGGGATGCTGCAAGACAGAAGATGATTTATACATGGCTCCAAATTCCGCACAGCCAGTTCCTTACGTTAGCATGGATTAGCTCATTTCTATAGCAGAGAAGCTTGATGTCGTTTGTAAAGAAGGATAACTAGCAGCAACTTTTTTCCATACGCTAAAGCAAATGACATTGCTATAGATATGACTTTTGAATGACAAAAATCTGTAACACAACTCCTACACAGTAAATTTAGCTAGTCAGCTGATACACAGGTATGAAAGCTGGTTTGCTCTGTACTAGTTCGAGATTTTAAAGATACATAAAACTGAACTGCTACACTAATTTAAAATCAGAGGAATAGTGGGTTTGAGCCTATAAATAAATTATCTTAAATGCTACATTTATAGAAATTATGCAGGAATATATCAGTATTTAGTATTGAAAACACTGTAGATACAGAACAAAAATAAAACATTTGTGGTGAAATACCTACTACAGGAAAAGGGGTGTTAGAAACTTCAACAGAAAACCAGCAGCTTACAGTCTATCTATCCTTTGCTTTAATCTCACAACATGAATGTTGCCTTTTGCTTGGACTTTTACTCCCTCCATCATTGCATGAACCTTTATGTCCCACAAAATACCATCTGGCATGCCTCCAACCAACCAAGAAAGGATTTATTCTTGCTAACTGCTCTTATAATGCACAGACTGAAAGGCAACAGCACTTGCACCTGGAAATCAGGGAGACACCTTAGCTATCTTGGTGGGGTCCTGACCAAGGCTAATGCCAAATCTGTCATCTAAATTTATTGTCTTATCCGGACAAAATATACAGTGGTAAGATAGTATTTTGGTGTAGAACCAGCAAGCAGACATGGTTAGAACCTCACAAAAATTCCTCAACGGCACTTTTACAGGACCATGGTACATCCTGAGAGGGAAGGAGTTTTAACTTACTATGTACAGACAGCCTATCAAATGTAATGACAAGTATACTCTCAGCACACAACAACTGTCTGCTGACAATGTCAGATCTAATCTTCTGTTTATACCTCTGCTAAGGATAGCCCAGATCAGATATCTGCAAGCACATATGTGGTTCAAAAATTACCTTCCAAATATTGGCAGTATATTAAAACTGAAGGAAGAATCTCCGGCTAGCAAGACGGAGAAACTCAGTAGATCAGAGAAGTAAATGCTGTCTTGTTCATCCATGAAAAGATAAAAGCTCTCCAGAGAAGAGGCAACAGCTTAACTGCTACTTTAAGCGTTTGATGAAAACTTTTTGTTTTTAAATGTTATTAGTATTTTGTCATTCAAGTGTCTCTAAAATTGATATAAAAAGTGTATGTTGTAGATCCTACTTTAGTATTCAGAGATTTTTTTTTCTTCAATTTGGTTCTGACAAATTCCCCTGCCTCCCCCATCCGCCATAGAAATACGAAAAATATGCACATCAATTTCTGCCTACACTTACCTGTAGGTTCATTTACTCTCCAGTTATTTTATCTGCCATTTAAACCTTCAAAAAAAATATTAAAGAAATTGCCAGTTCCTTTCCTGACACTCTCTGAATTACTGAAGAATCCAGAACAAAATAACTTGCTCTGTGCTCGCTCTATCCAGGATGTCCTGCTCAGTTAAGGGATGGAAAGAACACTAGTGTTGTCCACTAAGCACCAATGCAACATAGCTCCAATGAATTCATGATACAGTGACTGGACAATGACACACAATGGTCTCACGCTTGAAGGACTATTTCTAGCTTTCAAGAAGTGTCAAGCAAGTCACAAGAACAGCTGACCTCCTCTCACACAACTTCTGACAGGACCAGACGCTTGGTCTCCAAAACACTATTTCTCCCATCACCTACTTTCTTACTTATATACACAGGCCCATGTCCCTCCTCCTGGTTTACTTCTTTGAAAGTTAATGTAAAACTGAAATACGCCATTCTTCTTAGGAATCTTATTTTCATAAGTCACCTGCATAGTGAACACAATCCTTGAAGGTGAAGGCCAAACTGACCTAATGAAATGTACATCTGATCTTCCAAGGAATTTAAACCTGCAAACCCCCAGATTTGGTTCACTAATCCACATACAATGCTTTAATAACATGTATTCTCAACTACAGATGTACTAGTAAGTAATATGCTTCACAATATTTAAAAGTGCTCTTCAAAAACTGATCCAGATTGCACACAAACTATTTCATATGACCTCTGCATTTCAAGGAAGCAAGATTTTCCAAACAATGATTAATCAAACCTTGTGTTACATACCATAATCATATGTTTGCAACTTCTTGAAAAACTACACATCCCGCATTGTTTAGAATTCATTTTCTTAATGTAATAACTTGACTTTTCTCCTGAAGTCCCAGCAGCATATCAGCATTTCTTAGGTAAGCAAGGCTAGGGAGAACTGTATTTCAACTCCAACACCCCACCACAATACATCTTGCAAAACTCACAGATCTGGGTCTACAAATCTGACTCTGTGTGTTGAGTGGTTTTATTCTCTCTACTACATGAACTATCTGCCCTTATGTTATGAAAGAAATACCTTGGCGCATTGCACCTTTCCTACATAATTTCTTAAACAAATATGAAAAGACAAACATTAATTATAAGGGAATGGCAGACAGAAGCAAGGCAAATAGAATGAGGGATCTGTCTGCATTAAATGGTTGCATAATTAATTTCTTTCTTGCAATCAGAAAGGTTACTACAGTTTAAATTAAAAGAAAAATTGAAGTGAAAAGATTTTTTTTTTTTTTGCTGAATAGACTTGTATGTGCTGAAAGGTCAAGAAAATAAAAATAACAATTGATATGCAAACTCCTCTTAGAATAGTAATCACTGACAAGTTGACTGTAATGGTGATGTCTTCTGTAACATCACATGCAGATCAGGTATTTACCATGCACGTATAATAAATTGACACTGTCAGTTTACATCAATCCAAACTTGCTATACATTCCTACTCTGGCAGCACAAAATTGCTTAACAAAACAAAATAGAAACCAAAACCACAGGCAAAAATTGAAAGCAGCAGCATGCACTCACATTCACAGCTCACTAATCGCTCCAGCATTCTTCTCTGCTTTTGCACTGACTTCGGGAGTGGGCCAGGCTGCTTCTCACCATCTGGTTCAGTAACAGAAGTTAATGGAAAATCAAAGCAGTCAATTAAAGTGATCAAAAAATAACCAGAATGTTCTTCATACTGTGGTATCTAGAGAATGGTATTTTCTCAAAGTCAGGAAAAAGACAAATGTACATGCGAACAGGTAAGGAGTGGCTATATAGCTTTCTATACCCCTATTACTGTATTAGGAAAGGGAATAGCATTGATATAGTTAACATATACTGCAGTAACAGCAGAGTGAGATGGGCATCTTGAAGACTGGGTTTGTAAATTGAAATATATAGTAAGATATTATCAGGATGACTGTAAAGGGATAAATAAGTAAATAATCAAACCAAGAAAAGGCATTAAAATTACTTTTCAAGGACAGCAAGTGCCAAATGAAGATATTTTTAATATTTGGTCAATTGAATGCTTAATTCAATGACAACTAGAGCAAGAGTTGGCAGGCCTTTATGAACTAACTATTGGTACAGAGAGCACAGTTATTAAGCAAGTTATGAGTTGTTAATGTTACTTTTTCTTAAGTAGCTCATACATTTACTGTTACCTGATATCTGATTGTTTATAAGGCCTTTTAAGTTTTTAGCTGTATTCTGCCTGCCAGTCGGTATTGTAGCAATACCACAAATCAGTTCATTCATTGTCAACAAACCTTCATTGTCAACTTGCCCAACATTTTCTAGTAGCTCAGAAACTTCTAATTGCTTCTTCTTTTTTGGGTTTAATTTCCAATACATGACTAAGGCAGCTTTTCTCACAGCTCTCTCCAAGTCAGTCTCAGATGATAACTTTTTCACTTCTTGCTCATTCTCAGAAGTGATACCTCAAGGAAAGAAAAACACATTACATACTACTATCCCACACCCATGCAGGAAGGACAGATTTGCCTACAATGTATTTTTCCCAGTTTAGACTAGAACTTTTCAAGTTTCATCCACATCTTGACCACCTAAGTAAATTTCACAAATGCTCTTTGTGCCCACTGCTTATTTAAAGCTAATCGCATCGCTTAAGTTTAAAATATACTCCAAAGGCTGTGCAAGATATGCATTACCCTTATGCCTTGCTTCAACTTTTGAAGCACAGCTATTCAGGCAACAAGGCAGTGTGGATATCCATGGGTGACATGTAAAAAGCAGCAACAATTTAATGAAAGTTGTTTTGTTGAGTTTCTTGGTTTGGTTTAGTTCCTCCCTTCTCCTTCCTCCCCCCTCTCCCTCCTCCCCACAAATAAGAGTTCAGATAGTTCAAGAGGAGACCATTCCAAGTGCAGGAAGTAGCATGAAAGAAGATATGAACCTTTAAGCGGAAGAAGACAGTGAAAAAGACCAGTTTGGAGAGGGGTTGGAGAGGGGCAAAAGAATGAAACAACAGCAGATATGTAGGTAGTGTGTGGTTATATATGACCTTCATGGTGAAAGAAAAACAAGCTTCAGCGAAAGGTGGGAAGGGGAAGAACAAGCACGAATTCCATGAAGGAATTCAAGCAAGTAATCAATATAAATGCTTTTATGAGTAGCATCAGTAATTAATGTTTTTTAGGTCACTTATTTGAACAGGCCAGCAGCAACTACTCACATAATTTTGCCATGAACATTCCATCTTATTTTAACCCCTCTTTTCAGTGTTACAATAAATACGGTATTACTTCAGATAAAGTGGGAAGCACAGGCAAGAAGACTCAGAGAATCCATACCTCTTCTGTCTGCCAGGCATCTACGTAACAGTTTGACAGCTTCTCTTCGACCCTGCTTAGCAGCAAGGATGAGCCAGTCAACTGCACTGCAATTGTTAAGTTCTTCATCTTCTTCTTCTGCTAATCTTAAGAAGTGTTTCCCCACCTACAATAAGTAGGGAACAGAATTCCTTCAGTTACTAAAATATGCTCTACTCTCTCTCTCTCTCCTCCCATCCCCTGGAACTCAGCTAGAATAAATTCTCTCTAAACAAAAGGTCAAAACAACTGCTTTGAAAGATTAATAATTCACATGATTCTAACTATTCTATGATTCCCATGTAGATTAAACAGACTGGTATAATCAAAAAGATATTTTTCTTCTAGTAGAGGTAAGGTCTCCAGCCTTTTAGCTGTTTAATACACTGAAGTGAGTGCTTCAACAACTTCTACATAGATAGCTATTGGGTAGATATCACAGTGATTAAACTCACTGTACATATAGTGAAGCTACTCAAAAACATACAGAAATAAGACAAGAAGTAGGACTAAGTAGTAGTAAGGGGTACAAGGGGTAACGGGTTAAAACTTAAACAGGGGGAAGTCTAGATTGGATATAAGGAAGAAGTTCTTTACTGCGAGGGTGGTGAGGCACTGGAATGGGTTGCCCAGGGAAGTTGTGAATGCTCCATCCCTGGCAGTGTTCAAGGCCGGGTTGGACAGAGCCTTGGGTGACATGGTTTAGTGTGAGGTGTCCCTGCCCATGGCAGGGGGTTGGAGCTTGACGATCTTAAGGTCCTTTCCAACCCTAACTATTCTGTGATTCTAAGTAATCCAAAACTCAGAACAAAACACTGATTACAGTCATGCCAGAGCTCAACAGGCAGCACGCAGATATAGCGGCAAACCAAGAGGAGAGTATGAGATGGAAAAACAAAACCAACAACAACAAAAGGAAATTTCAGCAACTAATGAGTAATTTATCACCTTTATCAACCAACTGCAGATATGACTTCAGCTGTTTATTTCACAAAGGAACTGCTTGAACAAGTTACATGATAAATAACATCCTCCGACAAGAACAGCTTTCTTGAGCATGTTTATACTGGTAACTCTGGAGACTGAGCAAAGCTTTAAGAGTAGCAGGACTTAATGATGCAGCTTTTAAGTTCTTAAGGATCTCTTGGACATAGAAACTCATCAGCTAGCAGATTTTGGAATTAGTTGCATTGCACAAGGCTACTGCACAAGCAAAAGGATAACGTAACACCTGTTTTATGACAGAAGCAGGTTTATGTTTGCTTTGGTTTTGGGACATTCTGAGGGTTTTGAGAGGATGTTTCTTAAGTTCAGCATGAAGACTTACTCATCAAAATTACTCTCCCCCAAAAAACCAAAACAAACCTACAGAACCCACACCCAAAATCTGAGCACGAAGAAAATATTTTCCCTCCCTCTGGATTATAAAGTTATAAGCTTTTGTGTGTGTGCGTATGTTAAAAGTTTTGGTAGGGAAAGAAAGAACAAACCATCTCCCAGCCCAACACCAAACATAAAAGCTTTCCACAAAATACTACTGGAAGGTCTACCAGCTCTCTCAGTAAGAGAGCAACAGGTACCTTTCACTGTCACAACAAAGTCCTACAGAGAACCACCTGAAGATGGCTGCAGAGTTCTGCCCTGCAGCAGTTAAAGGAGGAAGAACTGATGAGAAAAGGTGTTAACCTCAGATTTATTATTAAGCAGTCTGGGACAGTCTCTTTCATTTGAGCTAAAACTGAAACGTAGTCATAGCTGATAATGGCCTAACACAGATCTTCATACTGTACTTCTCCAAAGGCTGGTCTCATCTGTGGGCCTGAGGTGATTATCTCTAGCAGTTCCCTTACAGAGATCCTCCAGTTAAAGACACAGAGCTGTCTTTTCTCCATTACAGAATTCCATCTGCGGGTGTCTCATGTACATAACTCCTATACAGTTACTTCTCAATAAACTACATAAATCTAGGTAAAACAGGTTGACAGCTGCTCAGAGTATACACATCTCCGTAGTCACTGCATGGTAATTTCTGACGAAACTCATAGTAATAACTATAAGCCAGTGAATGGAGCGATTTCTTGTGTTTGACTTTGTAATTATTATCAAACAGCAAAACAGTACCATCTCAGCTTCTCATTTGTACTCCTACAAAGGTAAAACATAAAAATAGATGTTTCTAACTGATTCTAAAAGGATGTATACAACAATCAGGAGAAGAATTATATTTCTTTAGGGTTTTTAAAACTAAAAGTTAATACCCTCTCCATAAGGGAAACGACATTTGATTGCACAGAAAAGAAATGACTGTATTTGGGATTCCTTTTCAGGCAGTCAATTCATCCTGAGTGCATACTGAAGCAGAATTGTATACTGGATCTCTTTATGACAAGAATCCTATTATTGTGTGGGAATAGAAAGTGTATGCAGCTAAAGATCTGAAGGAAGGGAGTGAAGGAGGAATGAACTGAGAAGGAAAATGCCCCCATTATTTATATACAAACATATGCACACATAATCGACTTAGACAGCCCCATAAGGATTTAACTTCTAGTTAAGAAAATCTGTTATGTAATCTTTCCTTTGTGTGGATAAGTAAAGCCAAAATGTGGATTTTACAGCAGTGATTCCCTCAAGGCTAAAGCCTCATTCTCCACGAAGCCATGTGAAGCCATCGGCTGTTTCAAAGGTGAGGAATTTGTTACTCTCAGATTACAACTCCAAGGACAGTCTGCCCCTCAAACAACTCGAGATGGGAGCGGGGAGCAAGTCTGGCACTGCCATGTTGGAGCTTTTTTTACCAGCTTTAAAAGGATTTGTTGACCATCCCCACCTTCTATTTTTATTTGCAAAACTAGTGGTGATACTGGGGAAAAAAAAAAACCAACCACCAATGAGCATGCAGGAGACCATAACCACTCCCTTTTGCCAGCAAAGCTGAGGCTGGAGGAGAATGCTCAAGCAAAACACTAGCCAAGTAAAACATGAGTTAAAACTCCTTTAAACAATGTTAAGCTGTTTATACTAGACCAATAGAGCAGACAACGGAATGCAGTGGAAAACGCGTATATTTTCTCTAAAGTCTAAGGGACACCTAAAGTGCTAAGACATAACAGGGACAGAACTACCATTATTAAATAACTTACATCTGCCATTACACAACTAAACATAGCTGCTTTCAGGAAATGAGATGGTGCTTCTTTTCTAAAGGGTGTTAATTCAACAAAGAAATGCTGTAAGAGTAAAATATCAACCAACCTCTGTTCCTGCTAAAGCACCTCAATGGCAGTTCCCTCCACAGAGTCCAGCCTACGAGTTCTGGAATCTCTGTATATAGCTGTTCTGGGCTGAACCAACAGCATTTAACAGTCCCTATCTGCAGCTCCACAAGTAACTCTTTGGCACGTGCAGTTCTGTCCCTTCTCCATGCTCTCAGCCCACTCTCCCTGTTTCCGTGTGGCCTAAAAGCTTACTCAAGAGTTGGACCTGAAGCCATTAACACTCCCAAACAAGCAGCATCTCTCCAGGCAGAAAACCATCTGGCATCACCTTTCTTTGAACAGTTTAAGAACAAACCAGACATAGTTCAACAAAATAAGAGATAATACTTCTTCAGCACGCAGTGCTATTTTTGGAATTAGAAGTAAACAAGACAGGACAAAGAGCATATAAAATTACCTCTGTTTGTGCTTTGGGTTCTCCAGCTTTGGCCCTCTCAAGCAGTTCCTCAAAAAGCACTTCAGGTTCTTCCTTCATGCCCTCTATAAATTAATTTGATGAAGAAAATTGTTTACTAGCAATATTTGAAGTATTTTCTGAATCACTGCTGTATGTGGTTGAAGAATTAAAGGAATGTATCTCAAAAATCCAACGAGTGTTTTGCAAGAGCAGTGAAAATTAAGTCATTACAATATTTACCTCAGTTGTTGTACTTCAGCATATTTACCATTACATTATTTGATATCAGCCACAGAATGACACAAAGTTTACAGTTTCTCATTTACTTCCACAGAATTCATTTCTCAATAGAACACGCATTACAATAAACATAAGCACATGTGGAACATGTAGTATGGAACAGCTTTTGTACTACTGCTACTCTTATTCTTGATAGCACTTCAGTCTTTCACCTGGAAGCCTCTTTATTTAGTAGCAGAGCCTTTTCAGGAGTTTTGAAAAATTAACCAGCCTTTAAACCATGTCCAGTATATTTGAAAGCTCAATACCTCAGCCCCAGCAGTATACAGAAACTAACAGTGATGACACCTTATAAACCTATTTTGTGTCTAGCTCCACAATCGCAGCTATTTTTTTCCTCCTTTCCTATCTACTGTACACATACGGACTTGAACAATTTTTTCTTCAAAAGCAGCCTATTGCTCCACCAATCATAAAGAAAAAAGATTGAGAGCTTTATCTTACATCCATTAAAGATCATCATGCCACATGCTACTTGATGAATGAAGAACAAGTTTAAAGGAAAAGATGGCAAAGGCCAAAATTGCTACTTTTTCATAAGATACTTCTCATAAATTAGTTTGGAAGAATTCTGAAGAGAAAAATCAATGCAACTTGTACATTTTAAGTTGATTAAGTGTAAGAAAGGACAACATACCACTGACTCAGGGTAGCACCTTTACCGGCCAACCTAAAACCGTAGTTAGAAGATAAAAAAAAAAAAATCAACAGCGAGTGCCAAAGCTTGACCTGTACATACCACACAATCCCACAAGGTCACCAAACACACCACTGATGTGCAATAGCTACATACTGAGGGCACAGACAGCATAAGCAAGTGTGGTAGGGAGACAGAATTTCCAACTGTACGAAACAGAGCAATCAGTTACTTCAGGCAGCCACTCAAAGTTACAGATTTCATTCCCTACCTAATTTGGGCAGCAGTAACCCAGAAAGCGGGTAAGCACCCCTGCTACCTGAGGTGCCATTCAGTATCCACTATTTCCCAAAATGTGGGGGGCAGGAAAGAATAAACCCCAGTCCAAATCATCTCTTGAAGAACCAGGCTACTTACATTCTTTAGTATCCCTGCTACTGGGACTATTTCCAAATAGAAACAGGCTGCGAGCCAACACTTTTATTAAAATGGATATATTTTAACAAGAGCAAACCATGAAGTAAGTTTTCTCCTTCACCATCCCACAGTTTTGTCTGCCAAGATCCACTTGGAAAAATACTGATGCCAGATTATAACATGTTGTCTGGCTAAACAAGGCACACAATGAAAAATAATTTTCATTTAGTACTTGGTCTTTTCAGAAAGCTGTAAAAATATTATTGTAAAATAGGCAAACACATCCCACTAACATTAACCACTTAATCTCCTTGCCCCGATATATAACCTACAGGACTGAACTCTAAACAAGTCAGAAGCCTGTTTTCCAGATGGCACCACTCACACCAGCAGACATCATTCAGGAGCTGTCTGATAACAATAAACAACAAAGCTACAAGAGCAAGCATATTGTTTGAAAGAAACATAATATTCATCCATCTAACCCATCCAAATGAAAAATGTTGGGCAAGGCAATACTTTACTGTTTCTCTCTGTGCTTTCACATTCATTAACTTATTTTGCATCAAAATTTCAGCAGCAGCTGCCTTGGCAATGGATTTTTTTCTGTTCAGGGTTTTCTACACATTAAGAAGAGAACACCACAAATATTTTGGTGATACTCTCGATAAATCAATGTCGAAGGTACCATTCAGAAGCTAGTGTTTGCTAATTAGAATGGAATTTACACACACACAAAAAGAAAACTATAGAAAACAGTTTGCTAAACTGATATAAGCACCAATAAGGAAAACAGGTGGCAGCTTATACAGGCAAAGGAGCTTCCTTTCTCTCGTGCTCCACTTGCCACATATAGGAGCATGGCATGGTTCTGACTCCTTCCATCTCTTACTACTCAAATGAATGCCTTTTAGATAAGAACACTTATTACAATAGAAAACTGTAAAGCATTCCCATTTTGTTTCTTCAACACCAGGATATAGTCACTTTATTGGAATTACATTGCAGATTAACGTGCAAATAATGTTCTTCACAAAGATGGTAAAAAAGAAAAAAAAAAGCAAAATTAAAAATGTGTAGCCTTATGGTCCAACTATCACCTTCACTGGGAAAACAGAATGTGCTGGTACTGCAGCAAACTTGTTGAAATGTTTGTTCTAACAGCACTGATTGCCAGGAGAAAGAAATGCTTCCTGCTGTTATTTTCAACCTACTGCCCCATCCTCCCCACTCAGTTATCACTTTTATGTACTCTCACATGCGACCTATAAATATGAATAACAGACAGTTAATTAAAATCATGTGTGTGGGTTTGTTCCATGGTTGAAGGGCAAGGGTGGAAGAGCAGGTTGTGGAGTGCTTTGGAGATCAAATTTAGAACAGCTTAGTATCATAGTGTTCCCACAAACACTTGCTTGAAGGATGAGCAGAAAGATAAAGCATGAACGACTCAGGCTTCACAGCTGATGTATCAATTCACTTTCTCATAAAGTACTGATGTCAGCCTCAGAAGGTTAACGTCCAAAACACAACGTATGTTACAGAACAAGGATGGACACACACACTTTCTTTCAATTCAGCTCTATGCTAGAAAAAATACTATACAAGAGTAAACACACCCACCACACAAGTACCATGAAAAGTGATGATCTCAAAACTTATCATCCTTGTTCTTAAGTGTGTTTTTAGTCATAAAGTGTCTTGATATGTATTCCTCCCACACAAGAGTACTGCAGTGCAAATGCTGTCAGTAAAAGCTTTTATTTTCCATCTTTGCTAAAAACCTCGTGTGTTTTTAATGTCAAATTTCACTGTCTTGAATATGAAAATTTCCAGAAGAGAGGAACATTCATCTTACAATACTTCATGTATATTTTATGACAATTAAAATAGACTTCACTAGCTGTTGTGTGTCAGGTGCATTTATGTACGCCAATGAAGACTATCAGTTATTCAAGGCTCACAAGCACTGCAGTCATTCAAATGAAAGCAGACAACTGAGAGCACACAAGTTTTAAGTGGTACGTAACATTCATACAAGAAATAAATTGAGACAGGACAAGGACATGCAAGGGTGGTTAGTACATAATATTTGGCTGTAGTTCTTCCTCTGCCACCACAACCCTTTGTAAGCCTTAGTTCATCACCAGGCTGCTCTGTGGTTCAGTTCCCAATTAGGTTAATTTTACCTTCAGACAGGTCACTCAACACCAGCTATTATGGATACCAGCTACAGATACTAGAACAATGACATTATTAATAAATTTAATGTTTTGGTTTTAGTATTCTGTGTAAGTTCTATGCTTAAGATACAAATGCTATGGTATCCTTTCATTTTCTCAGTTCCACTCAAAAAAATGGAAAAAAAAAAAAAGGAATTATTTGTGATGTACAAAGGATGAAGCGGACGTATTCCCAAGTCTGCTGCATTCATGTCCTTATATTGTAGAGTGTTTAAACCTCTGAAGGGCTACAGAAATACCCACTTCTGATATTCAGGCTTTTCATTTAATAGGTCAAAGCTGTCACTTAAAACCTATTTTATTAAAGCACTTATTTAAAAAGACTTTGTACAATGAAACTGACCTGTTCGTTTCACACTCATATGCAGCATTTAGAATAGTAAGTTAAAGTAGCACATTATTAACTGATAGACTTCAAAAGTGCCATCAAAACATTACCAGAGCCATTTCTGTTTACTAGTAAAAAGTATGTTTTTCAGCTCTGGTAAAATACTCAGAATACAGAAGTCGAAGCACAGCTGTTTATATAGGTAGATTGCAAACAGGCTGATGAATACTTATGATTACTATTTACTTTCTGAAACTTTACACATTACTTGGCACATAGACTACATAAAGTAAGATTCCAGCTTTGCTGCTATAGGCTTAAATGGAAATTCAGCATTCATTTCAGCATAGGGAGGCATTTTCACTGTTTCTGTTAGGCTTTGACCAGAAATAGGAAATGCTGCAAAAGGAAACATTTCATTTTTTTAAAGAAGATTATGCAGTACTATGCTAGGATTCAATCACTGTCCCTTACCTCTGACATTTAGTAATTAAATTGACAAAAAGGCAGTTAATCCATAGTAGGGGATTAGTTGAAGTGTGATTGCACGGTATCACTGCTTAAAATTATTAAGTCATAAAAGGAAGATACTACCACTGATTTAATTTTAACACACATAAACCTAATTTTTGGACTTCAAGGGATAAAACTGAAAGAACTCTTCAGCATCCATACAAGGTTCTGAGTAATGGATTTACAAAATCTAGGTAAGAAATCTTTTCAATGCAAAAGATTTACAGACAACCACAGTGGTTGTCTGCAGTTGTCATAAGATTTCCTTCCCACTACTGTAGCACAAATCAATGATAGATGCAATAGATTCCCAACCTTTCCAATACCCTTAAATAGAAAACTGAAATACATCGTGCATCACTGCAGTTAGGTTGACTTGCTGCAAAGTGTCTGATGACATATTTACCATTTTACACACACTTTAGACAAGCGTTGTTTCAACAAAAATAGCATTTTAAATGACACTGTGTATGACATTTCCATTCACCAATACTAGAATACTTAAAGGCACATATACAGTAAGCCCTTAATGCAAGGAAAGATTTTTATCTGTATATATACATATATATATATACACATAGAGAGTAGACCATACACACATATCCATCACATAAAACAACCTCAATTTTCCAAGTGCTTTTCTAACTGCTAGGAATCACTGCCTTCCTTCAAAAGAAAAACTAAAAACCATTAAAAGTTATCTCATGCAAAAAGAGTCAATAGAGTGCATGCTGAATAATAAAAGTGACTGCTAATTTACTTTCCTACCAACACAAATATATTACAGCCCTCAGCAGAGTGGATCTACCCAGAACATGGGAGTTTTAACACCTTGCCTGCTATTATCACCTCCTGGCCAGGTATGCACAGCTCTTTCTTCTTAGGTCACAGCTATAGCACCTGAATTCCAGATAAAAGAGGAGAAAGACCACGAACCAGGAATACAAAAAAATGGTATTTTTAGAGATCACGGTCTCTTATGCCTTTTGAGTTAATATCTTACTTGTCCATGCAGCTCTTGGGGCCAGCCCCAAGACAGTTTTATTATCATGCACAACAGATCATTTTCACACAAACATAAGCCAGATGCTTGCAAGTGCTTTGAACAGTGGTAACCTAATGAGAACGGGATAAAAGGAAAACTGAGTTTCTCAGACAGGAAGTAGTAACAAAGATAAAATATTTATTTGAAAAACATAAGTTTAAAAGTAATTACAGGTTTCATAAGTGAACATTAAAGCTACATGGAAACTCTGCTGAAGAAAAGATTAGTGCATTATGCAACACCCACCCTAAGTATACGAAGGAAAACCTCTACAGTGTACACACTTTATATGATCACGACTACAAGCATTCATTTGGGCTCAGAAAAAAAGTGACGGACTTGCAGGAGGAGGAAGAGGAAAAAACCCATGTGTGGGAAGAATAATGGATCCAAGATGACAAGATATGAAACAAGATTTCTGGATTGGCCCACCCCATTTTATTAGTATAGCAAGTGATCCTGAAGTGACTGAAAACAGTCAGGAGTGTTAAGTGTATGGCACATCACACATGATACATTCAGTCCTAGCCAGTGATAACATAGTTCCAAGCTCACCGAATACACACCTAGAAAAGTAAATAAGCATTTTTACCATTGCATGAGAAGATCTGACAGTTGCCACAGATGAAAATTGCTACCAAGGGGACCCAGCAAAGTGAGCCAGGCAACAATAAGTAGTTAAATCTCACAACTGATATTTTACATTTCTTTAAATACTGGATTTCAAATGCGGTTTCCTTGATCTTTTGTTGGAATAAACATGACTAAGACAAACTGAAAAATCAGAGCAGCTGAAAGGCCAGAAAACAGCAATAATGACCTCAACCACCTCATCGATGTATCACCTTCACAAATGATATCACAACATTGCTTCAAACTGGGGAATGCACAGAACCTAGTTTAAATGGCTAGTGAGCCACTCTTGTAAAAGCAAGTTAGATTTAGCTCCCAGACAGGAATGTCAGATGCAAAAGAACCCCGACCTGCTGGACTTGTATTTAAAAGGAAAGGCAGTTTGGGGGGGGGGGGGGGGGGGAAAGAGGAAAAAAGAGTTCATAGAAATCAGAAAGTGTCATTGTAAAGCTAAGGTCATGGCAAAACAAAAACAGAGAAAAAACAACAAATTTAAAACATATACTGTGATAGAGCAAGAGAAAAAACTCTGGAGAACAACTCGATATAGAATCTATTACCACCTTTTTACGCCTTTTTCAAGCGCACAAGGAGAAGCAAGTTCAGCAGGTAGACCATAGGGCCCACAGACAATTCAGGGGCAATTGAGTACTTGGAAAAAAAAAAAAAAGACAAAGCTGCAGTAATGATCTACTAAAAGATTATTTTTTTTTTTCCCCTGCCAGGGAATAGCATTGAGAAGCTCTGTGCTGGAATCTCAGACTTACAGAAGCTATGGTTTCTTCTCATTATGTCTAAAACTATAGTTTCTCTTAATTGTTTATCCAAATGAACTTTCAAATTATATACAGCAGCATGTAGCCTCCCACTTAAAACTGGGAAATAGAAAGCAGGAAGTATGATACCAGAGAGATCCACAATAATAGAGACCATTAAACTGATATCTGTGCAAGGTAAATATGTAAAAGATAGAAAAACAAACCAAAACCTTCAGCCTATCAGAGGGCACATAAAAGATAAGCTGGGTAAAATCAGACCTTGTGTGAAAAGCCTTGACATAAAACATCCCTGAAAGAAAGAGTCAAAAGGCTTGAGGACAGGCAGCTCCAGCTCATATTTCTATCTCCAAAGGTAGCAAGTAAGGCCACAAAAGTCCTCTAAACAAATTAGAAAGTAGGCTGTTACATGGAAAAATAAGAGATTAAGAAACAAAAAAACCAAAGAATAGAAATACATGGCTCCTGTTATCCCAGAGGAAAGGATCAGTTTAGACGCACAGTGATATACAATCAGGCCTATATTGTTCAATGCATTTATGTGTGAAAAAAAATAAAGGGGGCTAACAGGAGGGGACAGTCTGTCACAGTTCTGTGTTATTCTGGCCAAAAAAACCCTTAAAGCACCTCAGAAGTGCTTACTGAAAAAAGCCCAAATAAAACCTACAAAAGGATTTCATGACTAAATAATAAATGGTGAGATGAAATGTAGTAAATGCCACCAAGATGACACCTCATCACTGTACACACAGTGATAAACTCTGAACTATTACCACTCAGAATAAAACCTTGGAGTTGTGACACTTTTTAAATTAAAAAATACACCCAAACAGCTCACTACTGATAATTGTGTTAGCTCAAGTAGGAGAGAAGAAAAAGGTGGATGGCATCCACACGAAAAACTGCACTTCAGATTTTTATTAGCTTTATCCAGTAAACACACCGCTTAATTTAATTTAAGTGGGTACTTAAAAGAAGTCACATAAAGTCAAGCATTTCCCTTGGCTCCACAGTATTAACTGACAAGAGTAATTGACGTGTTTGATGAAGAGTAATATGGGACAAGCTTTCTTGCACAGGTCTTTCCACCAGCTGAATCACTGTGGTGGGAGCAGGGAGGGAAGAATGTCTTCTTTGACATTAGATCTTCTCCCACACATGAACAAATTCTCTGTCTGAACTGATCTTTGTCACACTGCACATCACTGTACTTAATTGAAGCTTCAGGCATACATCACATTACTGCTATAGCAAGGAGGCCTTACTGAAATTGAATCTGAAAGGGAGTACTATCTGAATTACAAAGAAAATTACTTGCTTTTGAGAGGTTACTAGTGTGAGTAACTTACATTCACTGCTCAACTCCACCCCTCCCACAACATAAAATGAACAAACAAATGTTTAGTAGAAGACAGACATGACACTAAATTAGTCGCTGTTTTTGAAAAAGCCTCTTCCATGACTTTATGATGAACGTGAAGCTGGATTCCAATTTCATTTTTGATGTCTAGAGATTTCCACTAAATCACGTCTCTGAAGTGCCACAGGTAAAGCTTATCCCATACTTAAGATAATAAATGTCTAAATAGTGCTTGCAAGGAAAATCTAACTATTCTATCATCTTTAAGTTCAGAGTTATAAATACACTTTGTTCATCAGAGAAACTTGGAGTTTATATTAAGCTGTAGGTATCTAACCCAGCACTGGATTTGCTTGAAAATTAAACAGCTAGTAACACATCAAAAACATGCTATAAATTCTATCCCAAAGGAAGTTAGGGTGACTCACAGAAAGGATGCATATCACCTGATTACCAAAAACACCCACAAAAAAATTCAGCTTGCTGGAAGCCATTTAAGGGCTGTGTTCTGTCCCCTGGATTTCAGTACCTTCTGTAGGATAAAGCTAAAATTAACTAAAAGAGAAAAAGCAGCATTTGGCTTCTTAAAAACCAGCCACCCAGTTGCTAAAGACAACCCACCTTGCAAAACCTCTGTATATGCAGACTGCTTTGAGGTACTGGCATACTTCTGCTCTGGCCAACTGAATAGGATTTTCAAACCATTCCTGTAAGAGAATTGTGTCTCCTGCTCCTCAGCTTTTACCACTCTTGCTCTCTGTTTCTCCAATATTTACCTTTGCCAGGGGACAGTCAGAAGGAGAAACTGTTACATCTTCTTATGAAGTCAATAAAGGCCTTACTACACAGTTGAAAGCTATGAAGGGACTGAACTGTCATCATCTGGTCTTACTGGGCTACTAAAAAAACAACAGTAGAAAAGAAGAAACAAAGCATGATTTAAACATCAGAAATAACAGCCTGTCATGAATATGAAGCAGTTAATTTATGTTAGAAGACTGAATGAATTTAAGAAGTTTAGCTAGCTGCAGAAAATAATTTTCCTGCAGGTTCTCAGCAATAACTCATTTGCTAGCATGAAAAATATTTTATAAAGTTGATATATGAAGATTTTATAACATTAGATGGGAAGCAAGCAACAGGAATGCATACACACACAAATAATGCAGGCATATTTATTCAAGCAATAAAGAGTCAAAATAGGAAAATGAAAACTTAAGGCCATGCCTGTCCATGTATATCAACTAAAAGTTATAGCAGAACACCTTTTGTGCAAAATCTCCCTAGAAGTTATTTCTTTTGGAGTCATGTTATGTATAGTACCTTCAGTCCCTTTTGGAAGTGTATGGTAGCAATTCCGATATTGAAGGAAATCTTCCTGCAAAAAATCCTGTGAGCACAGATCTAGCACGTTAATCAAAAGCCAACTATTTTAAGGTTTTCAGGGAAGAGGGCAGTTTTTTATTACAGCTTTAGTTTTTGCTATGAAACAAGCTTTCTAAAATACCAGACACACTTAGGAGCAAAAGCATACACATCTTAATGACAAAACAAAAATCCTTTCATTTGGCAGAAGATGCCATGTAGCCATTATCTCTGAAGTGAAAGGTGTCCGACTTCTTTCTTTCAGGAAAGAGAGATCTGAACTGCTCATCCATAGGGAGACTATTACCAATGTGCTTAAAAAAAAAAAAAGTTGTTTGTACATTTTGTAACAGAAATGTGGGTTCTAATAGCTTTTGTATGTCACTGGAGTGTACTGTTGAGCTTTCAGTGTTCAGCGAAGCCAGTCTGAATCTCTTGTAGAAATCCTCCTACTCACTTTCCACAAACTCCAGAAGTTTGGAAAATTTGACATTCCACTTAAAAGCATGCACTAAGCATCATGTCATAAACATGACTTGTAGTTATAGAATAAATGACACTGAGGAACTGACTGGAGAAGGATAAACATTTTGTACAACAAACGTCTTTGTTTTGATACATGGTTTTATTAACTTTAGATGCTTATTTGCTCATCCATGAGTGTTGAATCCTTTCATCCATTTGTAAGCCTCCCGGATTCTTACCATAACTGCAAAATAAGGACTTGGTACAATTATGAGTATGCTGCATATTTTTCTTCTATGCACTTCAACTTCAATTGTTAGGAATGGGTTGCCCAGGGAAGTTGTGAATGCTCCATCCCTGGCGGTGTTCAAGGTGGGGTTGGACGTAGCCTTGGATGGCATGGTTTAGTGGGAGGTGTCCCTGCCGATGGCAGGGGGGTTGGAACTAGATGATCTTAAGGTCCTTTCCAACCCTGACTATTATATGATTCTATGATCTTAAGATGGTCCTACTTTCCCCAAGAACGACTGAAAATATTTTTATTTGCATACACTGCCAGGCATTCTATTTTTAAAGGTGGTAACAGGGATGGGAGAGAAAGGAGTAACTTTTATTTACAAAGATGTTGAAGTCTAGAACTGAACTCTGCCTTCTGTGGGAACAGCAATGCATTTGTAGATAGGATAATAGTCTCAGTCACACAAGTTGCAAGTCATTAGACAGCATTAAACTGAAAAGGGAACAACACCACCACCACCACAAAATTAAGGCAAATTGTCAGTAGAGCAATGAAAAAAAGCAAAATGCGTGTAGGTGGGAGACCAAGAGTGATAATATTATAGGGACTATAAATTTTAAAAGTGGAGGGAAAACTATTCTTAAAAGGGTTTCTTTCTAGGACAGCTATTATTGTACAATCATCGTTTAAAGTCACTAAAATAATTTTACACACAACTCATGAGAATTGTACTGCTGCTTTTTCTATACAGGCATCTCTCATTAAATCCTTTATGGATGTGCTGGGATAAATCTAACATGTTCCAAAACTGGAGAGTTAAAAATAAACAGGCTTTTGTCATTGCTTAGTTGGTTATAATCATTATTAAACCTCCCCACCAAAAAAAAGAAAAACAAAAGAAAGAAAAATGAGATCATAAACCTCACCAAGCCCACATATTCTTGAAGATGAAGACCTGGCGTTATCGTAATTGCACAATGCTCAACGGCATTTCAGCAATTCTGCAGTTTAAGCCCCTTATCACACAGATACTATAGATAGTTCATGAGCTTACCCTCAAAATAGACTGGCCTGTGAAAAAGACCCATCACAATTGCTTTGCAAGTCCATAGTGCCTTGCTTAGTAAGTGCTTCTAATAGTTAACTCACTTTGCAAAGGATTGGTTTTATTTCCAGTTTACTGTTTCCAGTCTCATCTTTTAACTTTCACAGTAAAGTGGACCTTCTGCTGCTACAAGGGGCCCTCGAGCAGCACAACAGTTTCAAACATCTTGTGTACTGTAGCCTAACAGGGATTTGTTGCAGTTTTATTTGAAGATGAACATACAGGCAGGTTTAGGCACTTCCAAATGTTTTCCTCTGAAGCCACTGCAAAATATCTCCAGAAGTTCTTGCTGCTGCTGAGTGCAAATGCATTATATTAGAGAACTGGCTCAGATAAGGAATGTACTTTTAATTTTCCAACTGTTCCCATTTTGTTTGCACAGTGGAACACACTGGATTCCTTCTGGAGAAAATAAATTAAAAGACTGTATTCCAACCACTAGCTTCAATTTCAAATATGCAATAGGAACCTTGAGTGCTTAGCGCCGAACAGTTTAGACTCACTCCTACCTCATTACTTCATTTACTAATGTGAAAATAGCTTTTCCCCTTCTACCCTTTGGCTGCTCATTTCTATCCTTATAACACCTGGAACTAAGCTAGAATAAACATTTTGCTACCATAAACTAACAAAGATTATAAAAATCAATCCACCTGAAGAATAACAAAAGAATGATTGAGCTAGGGCATTACTGTTAACTTTGTTCACTGTGTGAACACAAAAATTGCAACAATATCTTTGTGATCAGCTGAAGAAAACATTTATGTGTTTCAAATGGTGAAAAAGATGAAGACTCTTTCCTCAAATCAATGGGTTTCTGATCTTATTCTCAAGTACAGTAAAAAACATGAGCATGTTATTGACAATAACAGCAGCAGACCTGAAAAACCCAATTCCCATTGTTCTGCACCACCTATGAAAATGTCCCAAAATTTTATCTGAAAAACACAGTCATTAACTTCTGTTTGGATAGAATCTTTTCTCCCCCACAGCAATGCTTAGCAAATGAGCCTTCCAGAAGCCTGAGTAATTACAGGTAAAGTTTGAAGGGGCATTAATAAACTGACAGGTAAATTGGTAAGTAATTAATACTTCAAAGCATAATCTTCCCCTTCTAACAATCAAAGTTTTTTCTGAAATTTCTTCAAGCTTTGCACAAACATTTCTTTCTGCCTCAAGAGTTAGTCTGTACAAGCAAACCGACAGAAAATGAAGACACAGAAGTGCTAAAGCAGAGCTTTGAAGCAAAGGTTCTTCGTGCCTTAAGTGGAAGAGGCTATCACTCAGGAAATATTTGTAAATTAGAGAGGTTCCCTATTCATCTTGAGCAATGCGTGCATGATGCACTGCTGTACGTTGTTACAATGGGTTGTAAACTGCTTGGAATAATTGTTTGGTACTGTTTATAAATTTTGTCATTTAATTTATAAAATAATTCTCTTCCAAAAGACACAAAAAACCCCCTCATAACCTTCCTAAGTACAAGCAGAGCTCCACACGTCTACAAACAAAACCTAAGAAGTTGATTTCTGTCTGGAAAGCTGTCAGTACCAATACCTTCCCCATAAGTTCTCAGTTCTATAGCAAGGGACTTGCTCATATTTCCTTAACAGCAAAAACATGGACAAACCAAAAATTCATTCCTTAAACAAAGAGATGTTTCTCCAAGCACTGCATCTTAGCTTTACAATGCTCTCAAAGCTTCCCAAACTCTTACTTTTGAATTTCTCCTCTCCAACCTTACTGGCTAGGAAATGTACGTGAGTGATGTAAAGACCAGATAAAATCTGTTTAATCCACATATAAAAACTTACCACCTTCACACTGCTTCCCAGATTTCTCTGTCATCCTAGGAAGCTCTCTTTTACCTGCTGACTGGCAGACAGTCAATTTTTAGGACAGACACTTAACATGCTTGAAAATAGTTAAGCATTAAAAGAAATGGCAACACCTCCAGATAACCTGCAGCTCACTAAATATTTACCTGGGTTGAGACTCACTCCCAGTTCAAACTACCATTATGGCTGACTTGAAGAAGTTACTCGAGTCCAGACATCCCAGGAAAGTATCTGATCGCTATCGCACTGAGAGAAGTTTCTCTCAACTCTGCTTTCTTTTCATCTAAATCAAAAGTGAAATATCCACTGGGCCACAGAAAGATACTTTCCAGCTCAGCAGTACAGACTACTTACCTGGAGTGTGGATTCATGCACCTCTTCCAAGAAAACATTACATTAATAGCAGCACCCTTCAGATACTCACATGGTAACTAAGTGACCATGCTGAAGGTACTTTTTCCCTAGCTTTGTTTTGTGTACATGTAGAAAAGAAAACAATGGCTCCACTAGCAAGAATAAAGGTTTCAAGCCTATTTGGAGAATCCAGTGCTGGGTTCTCCAGAGCTCTCATCTAAGCTATTTCTTTTGCATTGCTTTAGAGCTGCCTCTAAAGGAAGGAGAATGAAGAGTGGATGAAATACCTATGCCAAAAAGGGGTATACAGCAACTGGACAGAAACTGAGGGGCCTATGCACCTGGGAGGCATAAAGGTGTCTGACTAGATTGGAGCCTTAGTCTCTTCCAACAGATTGCACCAGATTTCATTACCACGCAGCCAGTGGTCTTCCTTACGATATACCATGTTCTTCTTGGTACAGACTACTAAAATAATGGCAGAATATTTTTGTTTAAGCAACTGGCAACTCTCCTGTAATTTGCTTACATGAACACCGATGACTCAATGGTTTTAAAACTGCAGAAGCCCTAATTAGTAGTGTATATGCATTGCTCCCTAATAAACTTCCTGTCCAGGAACATCATTGCAAGTATAACAATATTTTTTTATTTTGTAATTTATTTTTGAACATAAGAGTTGACATATTGATGTTCATTCCATTCCTAACACATATACAAAACCCAGTAGTTTTGACAGGCACAAGTTTTCTAGAGAATGCAACAGCTTTGGGTAGAAATAAGAATACTCTCCTTCTTTTAAGAAAAAAAAAAAAAGGAACAAAATCAGTATCTGCAATCATCTCAAACTCAACAATTGACTATTGTTTTCTTCATTCAATCCAGATTTGATTCGCACAATACTCAACGCACTGCCACCTCCTATTTTGAAATGAGTTATACAAGAAATAACAAAATCATTACCTAATACAGAAGCTAGATTGAATAACTGCTAAGAAAAAAATCTATAGTAAGAAATTTGATCCAAATTAAGTACCTGTGCATCTGATGATATGTGTGTGCTTAAGTGCTTTACTGAGTCAGAGCCAGGACGTTCATTAATTTGCTGGATTATGCTGCAAGATATAGGTAATGCTTCAGGAGTAGGAGATGGGTGTTTCCAGGAAATAGTTACTTAACGCTCACATAGATGCTATAGCCTAAACACAGCACATATAAGTAGAGAATGGAAGAAAAAGCACAGATCTGAGATACATTAGCAAGAATATTTCAAGACTGAGATTGGAAGGGACCTCTGGAGATAAACTGCTCCAACCCCCTGCTCATACAGGGGTACCTACAGCTGGCTGCCCAGAGCCATGTCTGGATGGCTTTTAAGTATCTCCAGGGACACAGATTCCACAACCTCCTTGGGCACCTGTGCCAGTGCTCAGTCACCCTCACAGCAGTATAAAAAACATTTCCTGATGTTTACAGGGAACCTCTGTGTTTCAGGTTGTGCACACTGTCTCTGATCCTGTCACTGGGCACCACTGGAATAAGCCAGGCTTTATCTTGTTTGTACATTCCTTCAGGTATTTACAGACATTGATAAAATCCCCCTGAGCCCTCTTTTCTCCCAGCTGACCAGGTCCAGCTCTCTCAATATTTCCTCACAGGAAAGATGCTCCAGCCCCTTCATCATCTTAGTGGCCTTTTCTTAGACTCTCTCCAGTCTATCCACATCTCTTGTACTGGGAGCCCAGAACTGGACACTGCACTCAGCATGTGGCCTCACGAGTGCTGAGCAAAGGAGAAGGATTACCTCCCTCCACCTGCTGGCAAGGCTTTGTTTAATGCAGTCTGGGATACCAGTTTGCAGGAAGGGCACATGGGCATGTATTAGACAATCTGGAGGTAAAACCCCTATTAAGGTTTGAGACTGATGTAGTACGTCTCCCTTTCTCCAAGAGAAAACATAGCTGATTTATTAAAAATTAAATTTCTTCTATTACAAATTTAAGTTTGTGGAATTTTGTGCAAGATACTCCAACCACTAAGGAGGAGTGTTCTACGTATGTAGTTTACTGAGATAGCTTTCTGTACAGCAATATGATGGTCTCTTCTGTATTCTTTTACATCATATAGAGTTACAGTTATCATCAGAGACATACAGTGACTATTCAAAGTAACTGACTTCTTAATCTGCCAAGGAAAAAGTTAAAACAGCCATTCCCAGAACATCAGCGGTCTTGTCTAGTGCATATGTCCTTTCATACAACCAGACCATACTGTGCTATGGCTTGCAGATCAGATGCTTCACTCTTCCTGCATCTATCAGTAACTTGAAATTTACTGGTAAAGGCTCTAGTGATTCCAAAGAATACCTTCTTTCTCAGTTCAGTCACTTTGAGAATTGCTAAAGTGCCAATTTTCTGTTTGAGACATCAATTTTTTTCATATTGGTTAACACATGCACATATATGACTGAATTTGTACTTTGCTCTATTTGTACTTCTTTCTGAGGTTCCTATTAAAATCAGTTTTTAAGTTCTGATGACCAATGTTGCCACGAGAAGAAAAATTCTCTGCTTCCTTTCTTTTAAAGGAGTCTTCAGTTCTAGAAACTGTAGGTATTATGACAAATTACACAAGTCTAAAATAACCATGGAAGAAACCACTAGATGAAGAAACACCTAGTGTTTCTTCATTGAAAATGAACACATTTGCTACCTAAATCCACTAAATTCTTGGTTATTACAGACTCCCTCATGATGCAATGCTCATTCTGCAGCACTAAATGCTTGTTTATAGTAAGACGATGGAAAACGCAATGACAGTGGCACCAGGCATTGAGAAGATTTTCATGGGAACAGACTTAAAGTGATAAGGAATAAGTCACAACTGAAATAGAGAAATACATTAATGCTTGGAAGTCCTCTTATCGGGGCACAAACAAAAGTGCCTATTTGTGTAGGGGTCATTAGGAAATACACAGGCTTGTAAAGAGAACTAAGACAAAACTCAATACAATTTTAGAAGTCCAATAATAATATAGAATTTAGAAAATCTGCAAAGTACCTAAAGAAGAGTACCTGACACAATCTCATGTAAAACACCAGTAGATTAATAGCTTGTATTTAATTTCAGAATGTTGCATGAACATACGCACCAACAACAGAAACCTGTGTTTTCCTCTTTCAAATCATATTACAACAAAGCCCAAGATAACTCTGTACCACTTAATTACCTAATACTGTTGCTATTCTTTCCTTGAAGCGTAATAGGAAACTGGAGAATGCAGAATGGAAGAAAATACACCTATTAGCACTGATACTATACTAAACTAATAATCATGCAATTAATGTTAAAGGTGCCAATTCTTCATCATCTCTGAATTCTTTTACAGGTAGGTGAGATGACAAAGTTGGTAATGATATACTGAGGCATGTCAGAAATTCAGGTATCCAAAAAACTGTCCATCTGGAATGTGTCTTTTAGTAACAAAGAACCCAAAAAATTCCAGCTGATAAATTCTGAATTAGAGGCAAACAGTAGATGTGCCAACACTGCTAAAATACTGGCCTGAACTATGTGCAGAGCTCAGCTGCATCTGACACATGCCATGTAGACATTCCCACGTTTGATACTTCTGAACTCTTGGATAGCCTTGTTATCTTTAATAGAGTGACCCATATCTGTGAATGTAAGGGCATACACATACACAGCTTCAGAATCAAAAGTCTGATTTTGAAGAAAGTTAAAGAGCAGTAATTTTGCTAGATCTTGAACACGAGACCTTCTTACCAAAG
Organism: Amazona ochrocephala; assembly: GCA_039720435.1. Classification (NCBI taxonomy): domain Eukaryota; kingdom Metazoa; phylum Chordata; class Aves; order Psittaciformes; family Psittacidae; genus Amazona; species Amazona ochrocephala. Next base: position 13,434,756 of record CM077879.1, read on the forward strand.
TGTCAGATTATAAAGTGAGCTTAAAAACTGGAACTCAGCATCTTAATATGAAAGTCAGATATTTTTCTTTCTACCTTTTGCATGAGACATTTATCTTATCCAAACAGTTTTCACAATCTTTGAAACTCAATAGTTTCACTGGGAGGGATGAGGGGAGAAGGGAGGGGGTAGAAAATAGGGGAAGTATTATTCTGCCTTTCAAAGCGTATCATGATTCTTAATCCAACTTCTTATCTGCCTGCTAATCTTAACTTTATTCCTGTCACTCTGGTTTCATATATCATCTTATTATTCCCTCAGTCTACATGCTAACTACTACTACTAAAGCTGTAGTTAGCATGAGATCTAGCAAACTAAAGAAATCAAACTGAAACCTTAGTATTATGCTAAACTACATTTTATTTATTCTTTCTTCCGTTTTCAAAGTTCTCTCTTGTCAGATGGGAAAACTCAAAAACATGCACAATGTAAAATGCAGAAGGAAAGTCTCTTCCACAACAGGTTAAAAGAAATCAGAGATGTTTATTTTCCTACTTTACAGTGTCTCTTTAAATAGAGTTTAGAATATATATATAACCACCATAATAATGTTCAACATAAACCAAATTTGCATTAAATTTGCTTTCATACTTACCATTTTTTTCAGCTTTCTCCCTGCTATGGGAATAGCCAGGAATTGAAGAAGAAAAAGTTGCAGTATCTCCTGAAGATGGTCCAGGTTTCCGATTGTTCTCACTGTGGTCCACAGCAGCAGCATTTAGCTGGGACCTTCCATGATGCAGCTGGGGGTGAGAGGGACTTGAAGGGGGATCAGGATCTGAACTCATTGTAGCTGCAGAAGAAGAGGATAATGATTAATTATCAGATAAGGTTAAAATGTAAAACCAGTGTAAAAATTTAAAATCTGAACATACTTGCATATACTCAAAAAGCCTAGAAAAGGGCAAGATTTTACAAGACAGCAACTTCAAGATTTATTTTATATTCTTCAATATTTCCAATCATGAGCAGCTATTGTTAAGATTGACCATATATAGCATTGCACCAGAGGAACAACTGCCTTTTTTCCTAACTAAATAAGAATTGTTTTTCAGGTGTAGATAAATGCTAAAATTAATGAATCGATCCTGTAAGTACTGCATATAGATCACTTCTTTAATATTCTACTTACACTTGCAAGAAATAAAGGCTAGCCCCTAACTTTTTTCAAAATGACATTGATACATCTGTAATGATAGAAGAATTCACTTTGTATCAAGGGCCTGGTTAACAGCCTAATCAGGCAACAGAGAGACAAAAAGAAGGTGACAGAGGAGAAGTAGAACTGCCACAGGAAATGAGGAAAGGGACATCTCCAAAGATGCTCTTTCTAGACATTTCCAGTTGAAATACACAGGATCCAAAATAAGCTGACTTTATTTACTACAATATTAAATTTTATTAAAAATAGTATTTATACACAAAACCCACTACTGCAGGGAAGGAAAGGCCTTAGAATTTCCTTACAAGAGAATACCTTTTAACTTTTACTGTAAACCCTCTCCTAAATGATGTGGCAATCCCTGTTCTACAGTAAAAAGTCCCTTAAATAAGTTAACTTTTATAAAAGCTCTCACTGAAAGCTTGGCTTTTTGGAGACAGGAAGTAGTAAGGCATGCATTTACTACCACAGTGTAACAAATAGTAACTCTTGATGCTTAAGAGCAACTTTCCTCAAGTTAAACAATTTCCAAGGAACACTGTAAAACATGTCTGGCTACAAACTATACTTTTTAATTCTGTGCGTTCAGAATGAGGACTTAAAGGTTTCATTGTAAAGATGGAAGAAGTATGGCTAAAATCAAGGATATGCTGCTTAACTCAGATAACTTCTTCCATTTAAAGGACACTAAAATCACAACAGGATGCTGAAAGCACCAGGGGTATTACCACTGTAAATTATATTCCTCACAATTTAGACAACTCGCATACCAAAATTAAGCTTCTCTAAACCAAAAAGTATTTTACTGATACAACTAAATGTACTTCTGTATTATGTTTCTACACCAAGTTATAAATAAACCAACACAGTTCAGTCCAACCTTCAAACAGCCCTTGGAAAACACAGAGATTAAAATACTTTCCCAGTAAACCAGCGTGAGTATTTTTAACCATTAGACAATCACAAAAGTTACTGTGCCTCTGGTTTTAAACCTGACGCTTTAAGACGGATGAGCAGGAGCGGCCGGCCCGCGGCTCCACCGCCCGGGATGCGCCGGCACCCAGACACCGGCTCTGCTGGGGCGAACCGCTGCCATTAAGGGGAACCCCACCACAGAAACAACTCTGTCTCCAGTACACGTGCGGAAAGCAGGAGTACAGCTCGGTGTCAGCTAGCTAGCAAAAGCACTCCCGTCCCGAAAGTCGCTCTGCACCTGCTCTATAAAGGACACCACCAACTTTCCCTACTAGAGGCGTAAACGTGATCGGAAGCTACACCTCAGAGTTGCTTTTAGGATCTCTTCTACAAGTCTCGATCCGAAGCCAGCGGGGGAAGCCTGGGGCCACCCGCGGCCCAGTCGCCCCGGATCGCCCTCCTGGCCGGCCGGCCCACACTCGGCAGCTACGGCAGCTGCTGCTGGCCGGTGGGACGGGGAGGGATGGGAGAGACGAAGTTTGCTCGGCCTCGGTCCCCCAGAGGCCTGAGCGTGCCCGGGCTGCCGCTGCCGCCCTAGAAGGCCAGGAAGCGCCAGCGCGCACCCGAAGCACGGCGGGGGGCAGGAGAGAAGCCGGCAGCTCGGGCCGTCCTGCCCAGGGTCCCCGCCCCAGACGCTCACCGAGCCCAGCAGGTCGAAGTCACCAGCGCGGACTCTCGGCGACAACTCTCTGCACTGCTCTGGAGGCGCCGAATGGGCCCGGCCAGCGGGACCGCAGTTGTACGGGGCTGCCCCGGCCCGCCCCCGGCTCTGGCCCCGGCCCCCTCCCCGCCGCGCCGCGCTGTGTGAGGGGGCAGCGCAGCTGCCACTCACCGGCCGCCGCACCCAGCGGAGGCCTCCGCCGCTGGCGGGCGGGGCCGGCGGGAGGAGGAGACAGAGGCTGGGGGGCGGGTAGCCGTAGGGGAAGGGGGCGGTGGTGGGAACAGCGTCTCGTGTGTGGCGTTGTCGTGCTGCTGCGGTGTGTGGGGTCGGCTCCCTGCCGCGGGGGACCGGAGGGAAGTGTTGGAGGCGGCTGGGGCGGGCTTGGGCAGCTCCAACATGGCAGCGTGGGAGGGCCCGTGGGGCGGCCGCTGTGAGGCGGTTTCTGGCGTGAGCGGCCTGGAGGCGGCGGAGCCGAGCTGCGGGAGGTGCCCCCCGGCCGCGGCCCTGAGTTGTCCGAGGTGTGGGTAAAGGCTTTCTCCTCAAGTATGGCCTTTAACCTGGGGAGCAGAAGGGCCGGAATGGGCTGGCTGTGCCGGGGTGTCTCTTGTTGGCCAGCGTGGAGGCGGGCAGGGGTTGGAGTGAGGGAGGGGAGAAAGGATGGTTACCGAGTAACTAGTTATTCCTAAATGACATGGAAATTACTACTGTATACACCGGTACTTCTGCTGCATAAATGGAAAGCTTCTGGGCTGGTAGCTGTAAACTTACCTGCAAGTGTTGCTGTGGTATTGATAGTAAACTTCATAAATTACTTTTTTAGCTCTTTTAAAATCAATATCTCAAGGCCTGTGCATGGTGCTGTGAATAGCTTCTAATGAAAATCAAATCAAAACCCTCACCAACTCAAAATAGGAGATTAAATTTAAACTTCAGCCATTCATGTGACTGATTTAGCCATTTAGGTTGTTTTTCACAAGTTCCAAGTTTACAGCAGATCATGGGCAGCTGCATTATAATCAGTATTTTAAAATGTGTTAGATCCTATTTGTTGGTGTTGCTGCATGTTGGTTTTTTTTAATCCTCAAACAAAAATCTGGTCCCCAGCATCCTTACTATTTCCTTGCCTTGAAAGTCATGACAAAGTTCTTCCTTTTACTTAAAATAAGCTTCAACAGACATGAAGTTAAGCTTTTGTTTACTTCAAATTGAAATAAAATTTGTAAAAAAACCCCAGTTATTGTTAAGATTATTTTCAGACTGAGTGTAACATGGTTTTATGAGGAACATATGGTGCCTGCCTTGTGTTACCTGTTTGTTTCTTTAGACTGACAGGATGCTTGACTGAATATGACAAACTCCTGCTGCAGTCTGCTCCCCTGCTATCCACATTTGCTTCAAGATATTATTCTATACAATTGATGTGATATTTAGTAGGTGTGCTTAACAGATGTGACTTGCTTAGGGAATAGGTGGAAATGAGGGTGGTATCTGGAAAAGTAACTGAAAAGGAACTGTAAAATAAAGCCTTCCCTGCTGCTTGTGCTGCTCCTTTCTAACCCAAGGCACAGTCACACATGGCAAAAGGCATTCCAGAAATGCTGGGTTCTGGGTTAAAACTGACACACCGACTGTGTGGCATGCACACCTGCTTAACAGTGGGACTGGTAAAATGCATTCAGTGGTCACTTATGACTATTCTTTCACCAAAGTGCCGTTGCTGAACTTGATCAGGTCCTTCCCTAAGAAAAGACCAACTAAATCATTGCAGTAGATGAATTGTCACACCCCTCTTATATACTCATTATATAAGTACTTATTACTAAGCGTAAACTCAAATACTATGGCAGCTTCTATTTTCATCTCCAATAATTTCACTTTGGCTTACATTTTGTCACAAATCGTTAGTTCCCATTTGGGATGATTACAGTGGCCAGTTGTTACAGCTACAGAGAAGAAATGTGGAATTACTGTAATAACTTGTTGCAACACCTTTTTTAATTTTGGTTATAGCTTATAGAATCAATAGGATGGTTGAGGTTGGGAAGGACCTTTGGAGTTCATCTGCTGCAACCACACTGCTCATTCAGGGCTGCCTACAGCTGGTTGCCCAGGACCGTGTTCTTATGGCTTTTGAGCAGCACAGAGCATGAAGATTCCACAACTTATCTGGGCAACCTGTGCCAGTTGTTACCCTCACAGTAAAAAATGCCTGACCTGAATTTTAGATGGGGCTTCCCATGTTTCAGTTTGTGTCCTTTGCCTCTGGTCCTGTTGCTGGGCACCATTGGAATGAACCTGGTGCACCCTCCTCTTTGCACCCTCCCTTCAGGTATATAGACATTGATAAGATCCCCCTGAGCCTTCTCTTCTCCAGGCTAAATAGCAACAGCTCTCTCAGTCTTTCCTCATAGGAGAGAGGTTCCAGCCCACCATTCCAGTTCTGTCTTCATGGTTTTTCATTGGACTCTATCCAGTCTGTCCATGTCTCTTGTACTGGGAAGCCTATAACTGGCCCTAGATTCCATGTGTGGCTGCACCAGTGCTGAGCAGAGCAGAAGTATCACTGCCCTTCACCTGCTGGCAACACTTCGAATGCTGCCCAAGGGTACCAATACCCTTCTCTGCAACAAGGTCACATTGCTGGCTCATGTTCAACTTGGTGATCACTGTGATCCCAAGTCTTTTCCTGCCAAACTGCTTTCCAGCTAAGCGGCCTGCAGCATATATTGGTTGCTGCGGTTATTCCTCTCCCGGCATAGGACCTTACACTTCCTTGTTGAGCTGCATGGGTTTTCTGTTGGCCCAGATTACAAAGAAATCCTATTGCAACAGGAAGAAAATAAAAAAGGTTGCAGCTCTGACAGTTTGTTTTTATATTAGTGAATCAATGATCCTTTTACAAATACTTTGTATGTTTACAGAGTGATATTTTTTGACTGAGGCTGATTTCTGTAAACCTTGTTTACTCAAGAGATGATAAAATGTAGTAGAAATGGTTGTCTGAACATCTGGGGTGCAGTACTGAGACATAGGTTGAAATTAATTGCTTTTCCATACAATCAGCAATGAGTTCTAGAAATTTTCTTGATAATGGGCATTTAATGATCTAAGCAACTCATATGTCACCTCTGTTAAACTGCATGTGATACAAACTGATGTTTTCCCATTCTGTTTGTATTTCCCAATTCAATTTGTATTTCAGCATCTGGGCAGTCATTCAGGAAGGAAATGTTTAAGAAAAGTCTGTCTGTTAGAAAATTTAATTTGTAACAGCAAAACACTAGCTCGTGCTAAGCAACCTTTAAATACAACATTTAAATTTAATCAATTCAAAGTGGTTTATCCATCATATTACTGAAGTTAAATCACATTTTTAGCATTCCTGGCATTCAAGTAGTTTCTCAGAAGTCCAGAGAAAAAACTATTTAATCAATCTGCAATGAAAATGAAGGACAGCAGTGATCATCTAAGAAAATAGACCTGCATGAAGCATGAATCATTCCAGCAAATAGCCTTCAACTCTGTATGTTTGTCACAACACTGCTGAGTAAGAGTCCATTTCTTCAGTCTGTGGTACACTCAGGAACAAATTTGACGTAATTACAGTGGATGTTTCTGGAATATGTTAATCCTAGCAAAAATATTGTCAGCAGTGCTTTTGTAAGAGTAAAAATTCATGGAGAAATGCCATGTGCATCTTCAGTAGTTATGAAAGGAAGTACATTATAGAAATGACAGTATCTGAGTGATGCCAAATAACCTGTACTAAAGGCTGTCTCAAAGATCATCTTTTATTTTTTGCCCCACCTTACCAATTAAGAGAACAGCTGTTATTTCAAAATTACAGGGCTTGTTGTTTACTCTGTTACGCCCATTTTAGCAGTATAATTTAATTGATGAATGCATTACATCAGCATAAAATTAATGCAATAAAAGCTTCAGCATACTTCATGAGCAACTAGGTACTATCCCAGAGTAAGGACCAAGCTGAAAACAAATATTTTTATTTTTTAAAGGCAGTGTGTAAATGTAAAGCAGCAGGTATTTTTTCTGTCACAAAGAGCATAATGCATTAAGCGTACTGGGGAGATAGACATAAAATCTGGAGAATTGACACTATGATATCGGTAACTAAGATGTTTGTGCCATTGGGGATGGACATATGGGAGGAAGAATTAATAAAAGGCAAGAGTGGGAGGAAATAGAAAAACACAAGAAAGCAAGCACAAAAAGCAGGTAAAAATAGGATTTGAGTTTCGTGAAGATGGCAATGAAGACTCTTCTTCCTAGATAATGCATGTTAAATACGCCTCTGTCACCTCAGGGTTGGATTAGCTTTTGCATAAGTGCCTGTTTTCATGTGCTAAAGTATGTAGGGTAATGTGAGCATCTTTCCATGTCCACTGCTCTTTTAACCTCTTTATTCCGTTATCCTTATGCCAAGTACTGTTTGGATTACAGCACTCAAGCAATATTAATCATCATTGCTTGATATAAAAAGGCAACACTGTCATTCTCCCATTAGTTCTCAGCTCTGAAGAAAGGGTCAACATTTTCCTTTTCATGAGTGCCTACAATATAGATGACGTGGCATGAGACGTTCAGCTTTGCACTGTCTTTTCCAGTCATGGACGTACACTGTGAAAGAGGAAAAGATTTTTACAATGGGCACAGATAAGCCATGTTCATGCAGGTGATAATTAAATAAGGCTGGGAAGGTCTGACAACAGTTACCGGGAGGTAAATCCTGGATTGGATGCATTCCCTGCAGCAGGTAAAGGGGACTAAGCTTCTGTTTCACTTCCTGGGATGTTCTTCATTTGTTCTTTTCGCAACTTCACTTTAAGACAGCTACTGATTTAATTGCTAATCCACAATCTAAATAGGACTTGGCTCTCTTAACTCCCAAAGATGCACTGAATTAAAGTTGTACTTCTGTTCTGCTGCAGTCTAGAGAAAACAGGGCAGTTTTCTTAGGGGGAAGGAATATTACCTCAACTTTTATGCATAAAAAATCAGCAATAAGTATCAATGAAGTCTGAAACTCTTATCTTGAATCAGTTTAGTGTTGCCAGAGAAGAAATTTGGTCTCAAATTGAACTGGGCATAGTAAACCGCTGAGGATTTCTTGGTGGGAGTAACTTTGTGGTTTCTAATTCATGGAACAGTTTATAAGTAAATGAAGTTGCGTTAAGAAGTACCATGGTACCCCTCAAACAACGTATATAACACAGATGAGTTTGCATCAACCTTTCAAAATGGAAAGTATGTGTCATGGTTTAAGCCCAGCTGTAACTCAGAAAAACCACACCGTCTCTCTCTCACTCCCCCTCCTTCCTCCCCCCGCTCCCGGACGGAAGGGGAGGAGAGTCGAAAGAATGTGACTCCCACGGGTTGAGATAAGGACAGCCCAGTGACTAAGGTATAACACAAACCACTGCTGCTACCACCAATAATAATAATGATAAGGGAAGCAACAAGGGAAGAGAATACAACCACTCACCAGCCCCTGACCAATACCCAGCCCGACCGACCAGGGATCTAACCCTTCCAGGTAACTGCTCCCAGTTTATATAGTGGGCATGACGTGCTGTGATATGGAATAACTCTTTGGTCAGTTTGGGTCAGGTGTCCTGTCTCTGCTTCCTCCCGGCTTCCCCTCCTCCCTGACAGAACATGAGACTCAGAAAGTCCTTGGTCAGGCTAAACATTACTGAGCAGCAACTAAAACCATCGGTGTTATCAGCGCTGTTCCCAGGCTGAAAGTCAAAAACACAGCACTGCTCCAGCTACTAAGAAGGAGAAAAATGACTGCTACTGCTGAACCCAGGACAGTATGCCACACATTTCATCCTGTAAATTAAACAGATCCTTCAGTGTTCTTTCCTTTGCAAGTGGAGCATAATCTTTTGTTCACAATGACCTCTAGTGTGAATAAATGAATGAAACAATTTCATGCAATCCAAGGTAGTGCAGGTGTTACACACATTGTCTTTGCCCAAGTATGTTGGAGTGACCATTCGCCTCTTCTCTTTTGCAGAACGCTTTGAACTAGGAAGGAAAAAAAAAAAAAAAGTTCTTAAGCTTTTTCTGTTCAGTTTCTCCCAGATTGCAGGAGAAAAGAAAGTGGAGCAGATCATTATAGAAAGTAAGTTAGCAAGATATATTCCTGATGGTTGGCAGTCTTAAACCTGAAATTTGTCAGTTAAAGGGAATTTAGCTCTGGAATTACCCAATTCAGATATAAGCATCTTCACACATTTCAGGAGAAAATAATCTCTGGCTTGCTTTGGACAAATAGAAATGAGCATTCTTTTGTCAAACAAGCAAATTCACATTGCTTGAAATACAAAGTGTTATTAATTTGTACAGGATACTACCATTTTTTTTCTATATCTGAAGGGGCACTACAAGGATGCTGGAGAGGGACTCTTCATCAGGGACTGTAGTGATCGGACAAGGGTAATGGATTCAAACCGAAACAGCGGAAGTTCAGTTTCCATGCAAGTTTTTTCCTTATAACTAATGTAAGTTATAAGGAAGAAGTTCTTTACTGTGAGGGTGGTGAGGCACTGAAACAGGTTGCCCAAAGACGTGGTAAATGCTCCATCTCTGGCAGTGTTCAAGGCCAGATTGAACAGGGCCTTGGGTGACATGGGCTAGTGTGAGGTGTCCCTGCCCATGGCAGAGGGGTTGGAACTAGATGATCTTAAGGTCCTTTCCAACCCTAACTATTCTATGATTTTCTGATTCTATGATTCCATCCTTTCCGGGATTCCATCTGCTACACAGCAGCAAACACAGACATGTTGTTCTCTGTCCACAAAACGTTATGTATAAGTTGCTGTCTGAAAAAGTGAATTGCTACCTCTCAGTTTCAGGCATGTTTAATGTAAAGGATTCTATAATAGAGATGGTGCAGAATTTAATTAAGGCTTTGGAAACAAGCAAAACTGTCAAATTGAAAATTTAATTTCTGTCAGGAAATATATGTAATTAGTCCTAAACATATGATATCAAATTCTGTCGTACTGTGGCTTTCAGTGTTTTAATTGGGAAGCCTTCTTATAATCATATTAGTCATTAAACTTCCAGATCATGTTTATGTCAATATTACTGTCTCCAAATCTTATAAGTTCCTGCCTAAAAAAAATGGCCACTGATTCCAAAGTTTTGATTGTTTGAACATTGACAGAAATGTGAAAAGAAAGTGAAGTTTTACGAGATTATTAAATAGAGGATTTCAGAATTATTATCGGCAATGTTCACATTAGTCATTGTTGGTTACGTAAAATAATCAAGAGAATGGGTTCAGTTAATTTGAAACACAGATTTCAACCTCTTTTTTTTTTTCTGTCCATTAGGCTCTTATAATCCCAAAACCTTTTATGTACTTTTTTCTATTATATATTTTACTATTCTTGTTCAGATTTTATTTATACCTGTCCGTACTCCAATCCTATTGAGTAATGTCAAAAGCAGTGAAATTTACTAATTTTAACAGTGACTTTAGCTGACATTAAATGGAGTGTAGGGGCAGGTTGCAGCTCTCCAATAATCTGTTTTGTCATAGCAAATGCAATCATCTAATCATTCTTATGATGCCAAATGTAGTTTGTATTCTCACAGGACAGTGTTGATCATTTGAGCCATTTCAACATCTTCACAATTCTGTGATTGGGAAATGATACACAGGGCTCCCACCAGGTGGCAGTAACACTCTTCATTCTTTAAAGCATTTGCTATATTTCAGGTGGTAGAAATGCATTTTATGTACTAACTAGAAGGAAAAAAAAAAAAAAAGATTTATGATCATGTGAAGGTGATAGAAAATTATTTTCCTGGCTCTCAAACTGCAAGCATTTATTAAAAGTCATTTGTAAGTGGGAAGAGACTGCAGAGTGCTGGGCAATATCCGTTGTTAGGTTCTGCACATCTGTTTCAGTATAAATATAAACAACATAGTCTGTTTGGTTCCTGAGAAACTGTAATTGTTTAAATTTGCCTTTTAACGAACCTGCAGAGAGCAGGCAGTGTGAAATGCTAATTTACTAGTGGGAGCTTAAGTCTCACTGAGGTCTCATAATTTAAGCTCAAATTTAGACTGATCAAATCCACGCCTTCAACTACAAATTAAATGCTCTTTTCAGACTTAATCTAGGTGTATTTTTGTAAGTGCTGTACAACTGCTATATTCCTAACTTGTATTTCTGGAGGAGAAAATATCTTGCACGCATGCTTTGTCAGACTCCCACTTGCCGCAAGTGCTGGACTTGCTGTGCATCATTTTTCAGATGCTCTGCACATGGTCAGCAAGCTTTGTACAGCACATTACAAAACGTGCTCTACCTGCAGAGCTGTGTACCTGCTTAGACCAGCAGTTCTACCTACTCAGAATTTCCAGATTCACTGCAACTCAGTTAAAACTCCTGGTCTGACATAGGCATAAAGTCCTCAACCAGCAAAAAAAAATCCTTACATTTCTCCTAGAAAAGTTTCCAGGAATTAGAAAAGGGCATAGCTGAGGAAACCAGAAGTCTTAACAGTTGTGGTATGTCAAAGCTAGTTCACAGAGGTTGTCTGACTCTTCAGTGCCTTGTCACATATAAGCGTGCAATGTACTTAGTGTTTTCTTGAGTTCCCTATATGATAGGGAATACGATACTATGTGAGAAGACCTAAGTGCTCCAAATAGTCCTCACAAGCAATGAAGAGAACGTCGACTAACTGGTCAAGTAGAAAGTCCTGAGGAATGAGGTGGAGACAAAACACTACAAACTTTATCACACAGAGGAGACTGTTCAGAACAAATGCCTTTACAGTACAACCTGCTGTTGTTTTTAAGAGCTGAAGTAATCTTATGTACTTTACAAGCAGTTCTTCTGTACATTTTCAGTCAGCAGAACTCTATGTTCCAGCAATACACTCATCATTTAATAATTTCCATGCAAGTGGAATTGTAAGGATTTTAATAAATCCTACACAAGTATCATAACTTTTCCTGCTGTTTCATGTAGAGGTGTACATACATAATATTTCATCAGTATTTCCAAACCATTTCAAAATAACCTAAGATGCCAGAACGGCTCAGAAGCTTTTCTTTTACATTGTCAATTTTTAACCTATTGCAACTTGTGTGATCACATAAACTGCCCATTTTAATTTCACCTTTCCCCTCCCCCCCCCAGTTCTTACATTTGGCATAAAGAACAAAGTGCTGTAGGAAAAGATGGTATCAACAGAGGCATTATTTTTTTCTACTATAGTTTTAGAGAATTTGAAACTGCAGAGAAAAATCGTAGATAATATTGGTTGAAGTAGGGATATTGCATTCAGGTCAAGGAAAATGTAAGGTGATTGCACAAGTTACTGTCTTTGATGTAACAGCTTTTGAAACAACTGCTGGTTTTATTTGAGCATATCATGAAACACCCATAAATCTGAAAAGATGTATTTAATATCCAGTTTTATGTTTTGTGTGTTTCTAATAGGTTATTGGATAAAAAGCCTTTGGATAGAAATAGCTAAGGCTGCAAAAGTTATTCTTGAAAGAGATCTTGAGTTAGGTTTTCCTTTTTTTTTCCAGTTCACTTCATACAACACGATTCTGAAACATGATTTGAATAGGGAATGTTGTATGCAGAACTGAAAACTCTACTGCCTTCTATATCCTTGAATAGTCCAGTAATGTTAAGACACATGCTGTTTCAATGGAAGGAATCAATGAATTCTAAGAAAATTCCAGCTGCAGAAGCTCACTACAGCTGTAAACCATCCTATACAACCACAGAGTTAAATTATCTAAGGCACATTCTCAACTATGCATAAATATGCTTCTCTAGGAATGCCTGACAATGGTGTAATTGATTCATTGAAATGGAGCTTATAGTGACAATAAATAAAAAATATCCCCAAACTATTGAAGTCAGGTGTATATTAACATAGAGCTCACACTGCAGTTCTTTGTTTGCTCACAGAATATTTGTTCTTTCTTTTTTCCTCCGCTTTTTTTAGAAGAACCATTTGCAATTGTCATGGTTTAAGCCACTATAACTCACGCAGTGCGCTCACTCAGTCCCCCTTTTTTCCTCCCCTCTCTCCTGGGGGAATGGGGAGGAGAATCGAAAGAATGCAACTCCCACAGGTTGAGATAAGAACAGTCCAGCAACTAAGGTATAACACAAACCACTGCTGCTACCACCAATAATAATAATGACAAGGGAAGTACAAGGAAAGAGAATACAACTGCTCACCACCTGATACCAAGCCCAACCCAGCCTCGAACCCCCACCCTCCCGGGTCTCTGCCCTCCGTTTTTACATCCCGGGCATGATGTGCTGTGGTATGGGATACCTCTTTGGTCAGTTTGGGTCAGATGTCGTGTCTCTGCTTCCTCCCAGCTTCCCCTCCTCCCTGGCAGAGCATGACACTAGGAAAGTCCTTGGTTAGACCAAAACATTCTAAGGCATAACCGAAAACGTCGGTGTTATCAGTGCTGTTCCCCGGCTGAAAGTCAAAACACAGCACTGCACCAGCTACTAAGAAGGAGAAAAATGACTGCTACTGCTGAACCCAGGACAACAATGAAGAATGAAAGTAGAAAAAACATCTTCAAGCAAATTTTGGATCAGCGTCCATGTAGCCCTCAGGATGCCAGAGCCATTAAAGAGCATCTCAAAACCAGCAGCTGCCATTCTCTATTAATGATAACACTGTTCTTTGTGACAAAATTGTTACCCACTAATGGTGCACAATTTTATACATTTATACAGAAAGAAAAGGTGAGGAAGAACTCTGAATTACTTTTCACAGTAGAATAAAAAAACAAACCAAAAACCAGCAGTAAAATAAGGTCTGTGCAACTGCACTCTCAAGAACATGCTATCCTGTACTTTTACATATTCCATACCTAGATAGAGATATTAATACTTTACAAGACACCCTCTAATACTAAATACATAGCTGAATTTTACCCTTGCACACTGTTCAGCCACCTATTCCGATGCAAAAAGTACTTTTCCTACCACCTGGCTTTGGAAATAGTGCCCAAAAAGCAGGAGGCAGCCTTAGCTGAGTGTCACTAATGGTAAAGTGTCAGCAGCAAAAACTTCATGTAGATGCACTGGTGTTCCTCATACTTTACTCAGTCACTTCTGGCAAGTAACTTTTGCCTCATTCATCCCAATTTCTGCAAAAATCTATTATATCCGACTATTTCCTAATGATAATTTACGTATAATTTTCCTAATGACTTTATACTTTACGTATAACTTAATTCTTCACTTTACCTGACTTGTGGTTTAAGCTATAAACTCACACAGCCGCTCTCTCACTCACTCCCCACTCTTTCTTCCCTCCACTCCTGGAGGGATGGGAAGGAGAATCGAAAGAATGCAACTCCCACAGGTTGAGATAAGAACAGTTTAGTAACTAAGGTATAACACAAACCACTGCTGCTACCACCAATAATAATAATGACAAGGGAAAAATACAAGGGAAGAGTTTTTCTTCCCCCCCACGCCAGGGGGGGGGGAGGGGGAGAGAGGAATGGGAAGAAGAATCGAAAGAACGCAACTCCCATGGGTCGAGACAAGAATAGCCCAGCAACCAAGGTACAACACAAACCACTGCCGCCACCACCAATAATAATAACAACAAGAGAAATACAAGGGAAGAAGATAGAACTGCTCACCACCCGACGACTGAGCTGTGAACTAAAAACCAAAAAAAACTCTTCCGGGTTCCGGCCCCCAGGTTTTTTTACATCCTGGACATGACGTGCTGTGGCATGGAATAACCTCTTTGGTCAGTTTGGATCAGGTGTCGTGTCTCTGCTTCCCCCCGGCTTCCCCCCCTCCCTGGCAGAGCATGAGACTCAGAAGGTCCTTGGTCAGACCAAAACATTCTAAGCCGTAACTACAAACATCGGTGTTATCAGCGCTGTTCCCAGACCGAAAGTCAAAAACACAGCACTGCACCAGCTACGAGGGAGAAAATATTGACTGCTGCTGCTGAACCCATGACACCTGACTCATTTCCAACTCATGCATGTAGAAATAATGTCTCAGTGTGCATCAGTTCTGGATCCAAGCAGTCTCTAGTATGAGTAGTAGCACACGGGTGCGATTTGTACCTGAAATTTTACACACTTTGTGATGCAAATTTCCCTTGCATTTTTGGCGCAGTTAATCTACAGTGCAGATTAACTACCTCGGTGTGGCAGGTTGACCCTGGCTGGACACCACGTGTCCACCAAACCTGCTCTATAGCTACCCTCCTCAGCTGGACAGGGGAGAGGAAATATAACAAAAGGCTCATGGGTGGAGGTAAGGACAGGGAGAGATCATTCACCAGGTACTGCCATGGGCAAAACAGGCCTGACTTGGGGAAAAAGTCAATTTGTTTTATTACTGATCAAATCAGAACAGGACAATGAGAAATAAAAACTAAATCATAAGACACCTTCTGTCTGCCCCTTCCTTCCTCCCAGGCTCAATTTCACTCCTGATTTCTCTCCCTCCTCCCTCTCAGTGGTGCAGAGGGAAAGGAAATGGATGTTATGGTCAGTTCATCACTCGTTGTCTCTGCTGCTCCTTCCTTCCAGGAGAGGCCTCCTCTCACTCTTCCCCTGCTCCACCTTGGGGTCCTTCCCACAGCAAACAGTCCTTCATGAACCTCTCCAACATGAATCCTTCCCACAGGCTGCAGTTCTCCATTAACTGCTTCAACGGGTCCCTTCATGGGGTTCAGTCCTTCAGGAGCAGATGGCTCCAGTGTGGGTCCCCTGCAGGGTCACCAGTCCTGCAGCAAACCGCTCCAGTGTGGGCTCTTCTCTCCATGTGGCCACAGATCCTGCCAGGAGCCTGCTCCAGGGCAGACTTCCCAGGGGGTCACAATCTCCTTTGGGCATCCCCCTGTTCTGGTGTGGGGTCCTCCATGAGCTGTACATGGGTATCTGCTCTCCATGGACCTCCGTGGGCTGCAGGTGGAGATCTGCTCACCATGGACTACCACGGGCTGCAGGGCACAGCCTGCCTCATAGTAGGCTGCACCAAGGGCTGCAGAGGAATCTCTGCTCTGGTTCCTGGAGCACCTCCTCCCCTCCTTCTGCACTGACCTTGGTGTCTGCAGGGCTGTTTCTCACATATTTTCACTTCTCTCTCTGGCTGCAATTGCTCCTGTGCAGTGACTTTTCCCCTTTACACTATCTCAGAGGTGCCACCACTGTCACTGATGGGCTTAGCCTTGGCCAGCAGTGGTCTGTCTTGGAGACGGCTGGCATTGGCTCTGTCTGACACAGGGGAAGCTTCTAGCAGCTTCTCACAGAAGCCACACCTGAAGGTCCCCTGCTACCAGAACACTGCCATGCAAACCCAGTACACTCAGGATAAAAGACAGTCGATTTACCACATACCATTTTTTTTATTAACTGATGTTATTCTAATTTATTTTCTTTTTTTCTCCCCCCCCCCCTCATTTATATTCAGTTCTTCATCCATCAGTATTTTGCTTATGAGAATTCTGGGCTGCCCCATATGAAGCAAACACTCTCACCATTTGTGCTGTCAGATACTAGCAAATTATTCTCACTGCATTATAGTGTCTGCTGTATGCTCTAGGCCATTCTAGGATTACTGTTTGCCCACGTTCTTATTGAGGATGTATGACTCAGACTGCTTTTTCCCCAGGTAGATTGGTATTTCCGAGATTAATCTTTTGTCATGCCTTTTCAATCCATGCGCTCACAGTCTTTGAGTTTCATGCACTTCTTTCCTTTCACTGTATTCCTGATATACCCCTAAATTTCACTTGAATGTTTGTTAAATAAAGCTTTGATAGGGCTTAGATGAAACTAAGGCAGCTATAGATGCTTATGATTTCTTTTTCCTCCATATGTTAGTTCTCTGCATGTTTTGATTAGAAATGAACAACAACAACATGCACAGTAAAATCATTGGAAATGGAAAATATTGCAAGGCTTTGGGAAAGAGATAAAATAATGTCATACATCTGCAAAACGTTCTGGAACCAGAGAGGCGGCATATTCAGGATGGCAGTGTACCTCTGCTGTATTCACTGTGTGTGCATACAGGGAGTCAACATGGGATGTGGCTGGCTATGAATCCTGCTCTGTGTGAACACTTCATGTCCTGCCCTTGTCAGGGTGTTGAGTTTTTCCAGCATTAATGTGTGGAGCTGCCTTAAGTTAGGGCTGTGTAAAGAAAACGAGGATTCAGCAATAGTTTCAGACCAAGAGTCTCATAAACAAACATTGTGAACAAATAAATGACAGGCAGATTTCAGCCTGCAGGCTCAAATAACAACTGTTCTAGCAGTTGGGAGTTGTAAAGAACTGAGTACTTTTAGAAGCAGAGACATTTTTAGCTGGTTAAAATGCAGCAACCATATAAAAGAGCTATGAATATTTTTAAAAAATTACTTCAGAAATGGTACTTCATCAAAATTAGTTGCAATGTTTGATGGGATGAGAAATCCAGAGAAAGAAGCCTGCAGGAATAATTGGCAGGGAACTAGGCAGGCTCTCCTAGAATGGAAGATGGAGAGACAACTGTTAAGGAGAATCTGTGTTTCATTGTTTCAGCTTCTTGCAGTTTTTTAGATAACAATGCTCTATGATTAGAAGAATATTTGATAACTGTTTGCCAATTTAATTGCCCCAGAAAAAAAGAAAAGTGTAGATTTGGTGAGGTAAGTCACAACTCATTCACAATAGACTGCAATTATGGAAGCAGGAAAAAGAAATCGCCTTAATGAACATATGCTATATGAGCTCACAGCACTGAACAACTGGACTTTCAGAAACCAATCACCCTGAGAGAAGATTTCTGGTACTTGCAGTGGACATAAGCTTATATTAGATATGTGAAGTCTTTCAGATGACCTCCAGATTCTTTTCTCCTTGTTCTGAACAGCCTGGCATTAATTCACAGGAAGGCTCTCAGCAGTTTTAAAAGGTATTACAAGCTTTTGTAATCTTAAATATGTATTAATAATAATAAAAGACAGCATAAAAAAATGACTTATCATCATTCAGTATTTGCAGAGGAAACTGAAAGAGCACTGAAACTGAAAGAACACAGAATCATGTCTGCATTTTCAGACTCCTTAAAAAGAATTTCTAAGTAACTCAAGAGCCACAAAATCTGTTTCCAGCTCAAAATGTTAATTTCTAAAACTAAATAAAGGCTGCTTAGCTTGAGGGAATAGATGATGGTACAAAAAACCCTCAACCCCAAACTTTAATTGTTGGCTCCTAAATGTGTTACCATCGTAACTGGGTAACTTCTTCAGAACAACAGTGAGTTCTGGATAATGTTAGCAGAAGTTAAAGGGAATTGAATTTTAAATTAGTTAATGACTTAAATGTATAAACAGAGAATCATCAAGATCAACATGAAAACAGAAGCAGTAAGACTAGCAATAGCAAGAATGCGAGGTTCAGAACAGCAAAGACTGATCTGTAAGTTAAACTATTACAGTCCTACTTTTGCCATTAAATTTAGCTATTACTACCTGTGCCAGAGCTAAGGTTGACAGGACTGGAGGATTATCTGCAACATGAAATGAAAAAGGAACTGCACAGCTGTGGTAGACCAGTTAGTTATCAACAAGACATCCATGCAGTCCAATCATACATCCAATACAGTCTTCTGTGAGGACTGAGGAAGCAATATTCCCTGCATTTTCATGTGAAGCACAGGATCAGAAGAATAATTCTGCAGCCACAGAATGTTCTCTAGACCTGCTGCTGCGGGCCAGAGGAAGTATTTTACTCTTTCCTAATAAATTAATGTATTTAGTTGTTCTCAAAATATGTGTTCCCCTGAATAGTATTTTCCAGAGAATATCTTTTCCAGTCCTCAGAAAGCTCTTTGTAAAACTGCCTCAAGGCTGAACACAAAAAGTAAGTTTTTTTGTGGTTTTAAATTTTCCATGCCAGAGATCTGTGCATGAATGTCTTCTGGCACAGGGCTTCAAATGGCCACTGAAGTTACAGAAAAAGCTATTGCCTGATGCATTAGTAATCTTCCCTAGATCTGTACTATGGATGTTCTTTAATCCATACCTCTCAATGTTATTATCCATTTCTAATCCTTTGTTTTCTTTCCCTCTCAAATAGGAGTTCTATGTTCAGTCAACCTACCTGTAATATACCGATAAAAGCACCAAATGCATCTTCACGCTCACAAATTCCTCTCTACAGCTAAAAATGTTCACCATTACACATTCTGGTTTATAAGCTATAATTTGCCTTTTACATAGTTTTTAATATGCGTGTCCAAAAGCTTTCTAGTCATACTTTCCACATAGATTCAGCACTGAAATAGAAAGTTACACAGCAGGTTTGAGAACCCTCGTTCTAAAGTTGCAAAAAACCTTTGCAAAGCCACTTATCTATATAGGTAGCCTGAACCCAGAAAAGACATGCATTACCGTTTTAATTCTTCTTTCATGTCAATTTTTAAAATCCTTTAATCATTTGTTTGGTAAATTTCTCATACAGTTCTGGCTTTGAAGAGATAAAGACCAACGCTGAAGACTTGATATGTATCCAGCAGCGATGGAGAAGAATCAGCATTGTAGTACTATAATTCAATATTGTAATACGGTAATAAATCAAAATTGTACTACCATGAATCCTGTCAGTGTACCTAGGCATATTTATAAAAATGACAGCATTAAAATAAATTGTGACGATAATAAGCAAAGCTTAAAACCTCAAGTGATACAAAAGAAGTCAAGTCTTGCACTGAAGGAGGAATAATCACATTAACCAGTACAGCCTGGAGGCCAATAAACCACAGTAACTGGTACAGGCTGAGGTCAGCCAGCTGAAAAGCAGCTTTGCAGAATAAGGTCTAGTGGATAATAAGACCATAAGCCAGCAATGGGCCACTGCAGCAAAGAGGGTTAGTGGTATCCTGGGCTGCGTTAAGAGGAGCGTTGCCAGCAGTTGGAGGAAGGCGATCCTTCTCTTGTACTCAGCGCGGGTGAGGCCACATCCGAGCTGTGTGCCCAACTCTAGGCTCTCCAGTGAATGGCCACGAAGACGGTACCAGAGAATCATTTCTATGAGGAGGGACGGAGAAGCCTGGAGCTATTTAGTCTTGAGAAGAGAAGGTTCAGGAGGATCTATCAATGTTTACAAATATCTGGTGGAGGGAAGTAAAGAACCCGGACTCTTCTCAGTGGTGTCCAAGGGGCAATGGGCACAAACTGAAACACAGGAGGTTCCCCCTTGGAATTTCTCAGCTTGTTTTACGCTACTGAATTTAGCTGGTGAATATTTGTTGATTGTTTTTAAAGCAGTGGAGTCTAAATTCTAGCTATTTGATATACACGATAGATATGATCTACAGGATAGATACAGCGTCTGTGATTGCATGAAACACACTGCCTAGTTAAGTTTCTTAGCCTGCTTAAGGTAAACAAAAAAATCACTTAAAATGTCGTCAGGGAAGTTCTGTAAAGTACTGCTTTGCTATAATGTGTTCTTTCACTATGAAGAGACCTGAAAAAAAAAAGAACCAAACCACCCCCATTTATGTGTCTAAAATAGGTCATTGTTTCATTCCCCTGCTTAGATGAAAAAACCCAATACAGAATGATGAAGATCAAAAGCATTTATTAAAGCTAGAAGCTAGTATTCACTAAATAACAAGTAACTGAGACCCATTATTTGCTAAAAGAGGAAAATTGCCACCAAGGGTTACAGAGCCTAAAAGCCTTACCTTTAAGACTTTCAGCAAATCCTGATTCTACAGATAAGAAGGATATTTTATGTGATGGGATTCTGCAAATGCATTTAATACAGGTGCATATGCTTGGTAAACCTCATTGATATAGTAAGCTTGTTTCATAGATACGCATACACAGAATTCCCTCGTCCTCTTACTCTCCAGCCTCCATCACTTACAGGGAATGAGAGAAGACAAGCTATGTTTAACTTCAAGCCCCCCATAACTCTATTATAGAGGAACTTTGTTTCTAGAGATACACCATTCATCCCCTGTTTTTCCTCTGGAGTTCCGCATGTCAATATATAAGGGAGTAACTTGAGAATTTTAATCTGAGCAGCTTTGTTCTGTAGTAATGTCTCTTTCTTTATCACGAGTGGACTAGGGCTGTTTTCTTATCTACAAAGAGTTGCATGTAGCACCTCTAAACTGAACACAGACACACTCTAGTGTTGGCTTTAGCAAAGAACGGAATGTGGGTCATCAGAAGGCATACAGATCTCCAGTGAAATGCTTTCTGACCCATGCAGGAAACCCAGACAGTTACCTGAATGTATGGTACAGATTTATAGCTGAGGCATATAAACAGAGAACAATGCAAGTGAAAAATGAATCCACCACAATGAACAAGAGCAGCCAGGAAATCCATATTCCCCTTAAGCAACGAGCTCAGTAAGCCACATTAGCTGCATCTCATCCATGAAAAGGCACCGAGCTTCTTGGGAGTGACTGGTATTAGGGCCAAATTGATGCCTTGCCTTAGGCCTTACATTTGCCATTTTCTATAGCTCTTTTTCTCTGTCTACAAGATGTATTTAAGTGCCCCTCTGAAGGACCTTACAAATTGTTAAATAAAGATTTAGAGAGAGTTACTATTGTTCATTAGGTGAAGTGATATGCTTGGAGAACAGCTTGCGGACACACAAACAGTCCAGGTACTATGAAAAATTACAAAACTTGTAAGATATTAAACACTAGCAAAACCCCATCTAAAATTTAACCTAATGTTTTTAGTTAAACACTTACTTGTACTTGTATCTGTACCCATTTAAGTTGTTCATAGAATACAGAATTTAACATTAAAGGCTACAGTAGTGACTTCAGATATTTTTGTACCACTCCCCCGAAAACCCCAACAATTACACAGAACAGTGATTCCTTCACAAAGAGCTTAACAATATAAAAACTCCAAAGACAAATAAATTAGGATGTAGGTAAGGAAAAAAACACAGCAAATACACCAAAAAGGATAGGAGTAGGTTTCAAAGGCAAGTATAATTGTGGTCTGTCCTAATATTGGGCCTCTTATCTTTACATTCCTAATATCCTGTATCTTAGGCCCATGTATATTTAAGCCAATGCTTACAAAACCCCACCACAGGAATATCATCTGTCTGACTTTTAACATGTGCCATCTATTCCTCTCTGCTGCTAAAATGTAGTTATAATGCATTTGCATTAATAGTAGGTATAGCAAAAGATAAGTTAGAAGATACACTTCCTAGAAATATTGCTCCTGATGAACAAATAAATCATGTAATTCTAACTTTCATAAAAAGGAAATGAATGCTAACACATTTTCAACATATGACAGTCTGCATTTCCCTGTTTGCATTTCCCTGGTTTTCCCCAATATATTAACCAGAACATACCATTCTATTCTGTATTGAATGCAGAATTTAGATGTACTTTTCATTGAAGGAGATTATCTAGCTTCCTCGATGGAATTAGTATTCATCAACATAGTTTAAAACAAACAAAATACCGCATTTCACAAAGCTCACTGCTGAGGCTTGTCTTCAGTCACTCTCCTGCTGACTTAGTTAATTGCAAAGGAAGCCACTGAAAAGAATCTCTATATGATTACAAAAACTCAGGACTGGAAGAGATTCAAAACCAGTCTTCTACTACTTCTCTTTCTATCCTAATGCAGGATTCACTTCTCTGCTGGATTTCATTCAGGAAAGAATAGACAAAATGACTCCTCACTTTTAAACATAATCTGCTACAGTTCTTCACTTATTTTACCATTACAAATGGAATTTATTAGGAACAAATACAGGATGTTGGATTTTATACAGGTAATCTATGAGCTAGGATAGGTCAATAGCAGGATGTATCAAGAAGCCAACGCAGGATGAAGAACAACTGACTA
Source organism: Amazona ochrocephala (assembly GCA_039720435.1). Taxonomy (NCBI): domain Eukaryota; kingdom Metazoa; phylum Chordata; class Aves; order Psittaciformes; family Psittacidae; genus Amazona; species Amazona ochrocephala. The sequence continues at coordinate 13,457,507 of CM077879.1, forward strand.
GGTAGCAGTATATTAGGGATTACATTAGATAAAAATGACAAATAAGAAATGTCATTCTATTTCTGATAAAGGCAAGTGCTATCGTGGCATATAAGGCATAGAGAAGGTAATCCTTTCACTACTCAGGATTGTAAGGTCACAGCTGCCACACTTGAAAACCCAGGTCAACACTTTTGAAAGAGACAAATCATGTGGACAAAGTCTAGAGGAAAGTAGTGGGTGATCAAAAGTAGAGATGGAATTTAGGAAAAAGGTAGAAAAATTGGTCTTTCAGCCTCAGCAAAGAAGATACTTCACAATAAGAAAAGTCTACTTCAAAAAGAATGCTTTGGTGCTCAGGGAGTGTAGAACAGTTAGTAATAACTTGCAGCAAAGGAGATTTAGGTAAGACATTACAACTTTAGAAGAACTCTGAAACAGACAACCATCATAAGAGGTTTTTTTTTCAGGAGGAGGTGATACAGACTTCTGTAAGGATTTTCCAGATATTACAAATAATGCCTTGGAGAACAAAATAGTTCAGATAATCTATCAAAATTTCCCCCAGTGCTGAGATTTTTATCAACATTCCTTTGTCCTTCCAGTGTAGTTTCTCCATTTACTACGAAGGATATTCACTTTGTGAACCTCTCTTCTTTTAAAGAAAATTTGAGAAGCTTCACAATGCTGATATGTGTTCAATTCCATTTGAATTTTGCAATAGTGCACTTTAAAAAGGTACAATATTTAGAATCATAGAATCATAGAATAGTAAGGGTTGGAAAGGACCTCAAGATCATCGAGTTCCAACCCCCCTGCCATGGGCAGGGACACCTCCCACTAAACCATGCCATCCAAGGCTATGTCCAACCCCACCTTGAACGCCGCCAAGGATGGAGCATTCACAACTTCCCTGGGCAACCCATTCCAGTGCCCCACCACCCTCACAGTAAAGAATTTCTTCCTCAGATCCAATCTAAACCTCCCCTGTTTAAGTTTAAACCCATCACCCCTTGTCCTCTCACCACAGTCCCTAATGAAGAGTCCCTCCCCAGCATCCCTATAGGCCCCCTTCAGGTATTGGAAGGCTGCTATGAGGTCTCCACGCAGCCTTCTCTTCTCCAGGCTGAACAGCCCCAATTTTCTCAGCCTATCTTCATATGAGTTAATCTCACTAAATTAACCTAAAAAGGGTTTTCTGCTGGACACAGCTGACACCACGGATCAGCCAGAGTCTTGTTTATTGTAGGAAGAGCCAAATTTGGATATGTGGTCATCAGGCTGCTTTGCTTGCTCAAAACATTGTTTAGCTAACACAATTGTTGACAATATTCACAGTTAGCAATTTAAAGGCTACTAATACATTTGTCTTTTATTTTTTGTGCTTTTGTTGCCATACATATGTGAATTATTGCATTAATTAATCTTTGTACAATAGAAGATCTGCTGTTTGCGTGTGTTCATGGTGACATCTGGTTTTAAGATAAAACTTTCAATAGCTGGGTGGGAAAAAGAAACAAATTTTCAAGAAACTCTTGGGGCATAGGATAGAAAAAGAAAGGACCAATTAATTCTTAATTTAGACTCTTTAGTTATCTTAATCTCATCCTGAAGTTCCTTGGTGGACTGAGAGGGAAGGGTGCAGCCATTTGAATTATTATTTTTTAATTTATCTGTCAAGAGTAAAAAGATTATTTCATTAAAATGCAATTTGAAGTTCACAGAATTTTCTGGGCTATAAATTTTTAACTCACCAAATCTTTCCTCTGGGCCAGTCTCAAAATCTTCAGAACATGCTAAGACTTTTTAAGGTTAGGGCCCAAGCCACTTGAAATGATTCATAAAAGAACACAGCCTAATAGGGCAAGTTACCTAAATAACTCAATACTGTCATACTCTTTGATAGGTATGCAAGGACCTGAAAATTCCTTTAGAGGTTTCATTTCATTTTCCCTTTAGGCTAGAAACCATTTCTTTTCTGAAGCAGGGAAATATTTTGCGTTACACTGCTTCTCGTTTGGCACCAAAGTGTTTCATACACACTACGTCTGACTCATTCCATTTGAGCAAGAGGGGCTTCTGTAGAGCACAGACAGGCTAAATTCCAAATGCAGTGGTACAGACATCTTAAATAAATAAAAAATAAGCTAGGGAAGTGATGCAGGAATTCTGAGCACCTTCTGGGTGCTTTGCCAGATTTACCTGGCCTTACCAGATTAAACCAGTTTTATACACTGTGGTCTGGACAAACAGTGCTCTGTTTGCTTATTTTTTTCCCTGCAACCTCCTTAGATGGATTTTGGGAAATTGGAAAGTCTGCGCAGAGAGTGAATCAATTTGTATACAATACCTGCAGCATAAATTTGTCTTCTCAGCAGCCCTCTCTTTTTGAGGTAAATAAGAGACATAAACAAAGGAAAAGCCACTAAGGAAAAAGCCCATATTACAAAGCAGTGTGTCTAGAGCCAGCCCTCAGGTGCCTGGATGGGGACTAACCAGGCTGCTTTCAGAAGCAGCATAGCCATTAGCCCACCAGGCTGTGAATTAACCAGCTCATCAACAGTGCTAGCTTAGGGATCTCAGTCATTCCCTCACCTCTATCACTGAGTACTCTTTCCTCAATTATATATCCTTTGTATCTTCTCATAGCCTAATTTACATATACCTTCTACTATCATGTTCCTGCTTGATCTGTTTGACCCCACTACTACATTGCCATTGCCAGAAAACAACTAACTGAACCTTTCTCAAACAGTTTTATGTATAGTAGCATCTTATGGAAGTCCTCACCACAACATTTTCATACTATTACTCTTTAACTGGGTCTGCAATTACACAGTTAAATTAAATATTTTTGACATGCATCCATACTGTTTCTTATTCTTTATTTGAAATGTCATTCCCCCTTCCACTATAAAATGATAGTGTCAATTTCTACCAGCTTATGTTGCAGTTGGACTAAATGATCATTGTAGGTCCCTTCCAACTGAACTAAGCTATTCTACTCTGTTCTATATTATTCAGTTGCATATATTATAACCATTCTTCTTTTGTCGTAACAAGTATATACCTTTTGGTCAGTCTTATTTTTCTCAGTTCTGGTTGTGCTGCTAATGCAATATTTTGATGTGCCCAGGACAGTAAACTACTGGGATAGCTGCCAAATATCCAAGTTCTGGAAGGGATTTTTCTGATACCATCTAAAAAAAAAAGGAGGGGAAAAAAAACTTACAGTAAAAGCTCACTAAAACTCATCTGAGGCCATAGGAAAATATAAAAACACCCTATGTTATTTGGACAGAACTCTGTGTTTACACAATCTTAATTACTCAGGTTGTGCCTGAACTCTGGGCTGTGTGCTTTAAGTCAGTAATTGATTTTGTACCTTTGCCTAAGGACAAATGTTGCAAAGATAGAGTTAATGTCATTGACCTGTCTAAACTTTCTGCTTATTGTAGCCTGTTTTATTGAATGTGGGTGCAATTGCCTTTAAAGTGGTATAAGGAGAGCATAACTATATGGACGATTGGTAAGGCCTTGCAGTCGTCTGAGCAACAGCAGTAAATATTTTGTGTACTGAAGATTTACATCAGTGTGCATAACAGAAGCTATGGTACTCCGTAATGAACATTTCCAACTAGCTGCTGTCTTTTGAAATGATTCATAACCTTGTATTATATTCTGAGCCTGCATTTTGAATACATGGATACAAGGAAAGTACATCTACTTTCTAAACACATAAGCTACTGCTGAAGTACTAAAATCTTCAATATGATTAAATTCTGATATTAATTGGGTGATGGTGATTAATAAAGCATATTTTCCTTTCTTTTTTCCTTTGCACTTAATGTTTCTATTACAGGAATGTTACAACTTGAGTTGCCAAGCAAATATAATATTATCAATATATACCATATATAATATTATCTCTATATACCTAATATATAACATTATAAGATCTTGTCTTTAGAAAGTTGAGGTGGCCTTTAAGCAACTTATCCTTAAAAAGAAAGAAAAAGAGTCATGGAAGGAAGAAAAACATCCACCAGAATTTCATGTTTTTAACAAACAAGCATATTTAGCAGCCTTTTTCCAACAAAGCTCTGACTAGCTCAGTGCATTATGTACTAAAGCAGCATGAGTGAACCACAGGCACACATCCTCAGAGGATTCCTTCTAAGAGGTATAATGGCTGTTATTTTTACCCTTTTAATCCTTAGCTTCTCCTTATTGCAGCTAATAATCTCAACATATGCATTAAAGAGAGCTATGCAGGTAGCACTAGAAATCAACTGCCATCCAAAGACCTAATGCTTACTTCTATAACAGCATCTTTGACCAAACATGGGTTAATATCTTGTAAGTCTTCAGTTTTCCCCTTTATTTTAATGCAAGTCAAATGCTTTATTCCCAGATTCCACGGAATAGTCATTAACTTCATCTATTTATATTGTAATTTTTAATTTGATATGTGACTGCACAGCAAGGCAGCTTTTAACCAAGTCAGCTGTATATAAAGCCTATAATAAATCTTAATTTCAGGGTGTATATTCCCAAAAGACTCTTCCCCCTCTATTAGGGGAAATATGACTTCTCAAAAACAGGTGCAAGAAAATATTGAAAGTGCATACATATCTGCTCTGACACATGCTCACACACAAAAGCAATATTGCACTCCCTATTCAAGTGCGATTCAGAAACCTAACTTACGATTGTTAAACCTACATACTTCAACTCTTAATTGCAGTCTGATTCCTTTGGCTGCTATTGATATCTATACATGATAAGTATTCCCTATTAGAAACATATGTTTGTAACATGCTATTTCTGTGCATTCTAGCAGCACCAACCTACGGCAGAAGCCCTCAATAGGGTGAGAGAGAGAAGAACATCTCCAAGATTATATACTATAACTTGACATATCAGTGTTTCTACCACTTCTAAAAGATTTGATTCTGAAAAAAGATGTGTTATAGAGAGAATTTGTTCAATGCACATGAGGCTGTAGGGAGGTGGAGGCAGTTTTGCCCTTGGCCAAACTGATCAGTGTCCCTGACCATACCACCTTATAAGCTGCAGCCACCAGCACTAGTTTCCCTTTTGGTTCAGCAGATAAAAATTCTGTGTTTGGAAATGCAGCAGCATGGTTGTTGATTTCTTTGTGCGTGTTAATGCCACTATCAATTTTATACATGACTGCACAGCAAGATGGATTCTCCAGGGGTATAGATAGCACCTCTGCTCTGGGGCCAAGGTAGCCTTGACAGAGATTCACCCATGACGTGAAGAGGGAGCCCAGACATCCAATATGCAGACACTTAGCAGTGTCTGTACAAAACACATCTCAACTATTACAGAAAATCAGGTCAGCTCTTCCCGTTGATCTTGACTGAATAAGTTGTATTAAAAAAATAACTGGCTATGAAAATGTTACTGTTTTAAATGAAAATTCACCACAAGTTTCACAATACTGCAATAACTTGAAAGAACAAACCTCATTCTGTTTCAATTACTCTGAATCTCCCAGGCTTTCTAAAATGGATGTGTTGTATCCAGCTTTTGTAGAAAAATCATTCCCATGAAAGATCACACCCAAATCCTTCAAAGCGGATAATTACAGTCAGTCTACCTAAAGTTGCCCCAAAGAGTAGCTGATTTTTTCATTTCCTGTCCTGGGCAATGTTAACATTAGTAACTATCAGTGCTGAGCTGTGAGAAGTTTTAAATATAGCCATAATTGTAGTGGTGTCGCTACGCACTATTATATAGTCGCCTGCAGATGGCTGCCTTTCAATGGGAAAAAACATACTGTGCAAAAACCACTCCCCTTCCCCCCCAAAAAAAATCCACCCCAAAACCTGTCCTTAGATGTGTATTTCTGATTTCTAAATAATAATATTGATAATATTAACATTAACAACGACAACAGTAATAATAACAGCAGCAATAACAAAAGAGAATCAGTGCAATCCTTTTACATCTAGAGCAGCACATAATGTGGTCCCCTGTGTGTAAATCAGCTTCGAAAGTGCTCTAGGATTTTTTATTTCCTTTCCATAAAAGAATGTAAGAGCTTAAAGCATTACAGTTATTCAGAGCTGAAGTTTTAAAAACTTCTCACACTTTTGAGTCTTAACTGAGCAGGAGGACTACCACTGCTTACAGGGATTTTTATTACGATTAAAAAGTTAGGGCAAATGTAGAGCAAGGATTCTGATATCCTTCTGCTAGGCTGTAGGCTTAAAGCTGTTTACAATGAGTATATCAATATTAAAAATGGAATAACTCTTCAATTATGGCCTGTGCTTGAAATTTTATGTTGTTCTCTACTTAACATAGTTACTTCACAACAAGTACAATAAAACCAAAATGCCTCTAATTCTAAACTGCACAGCCAAAAAGTCACCAAAAGGCTTTTAATGCATTTTTAAAGTGTTACTTCTCAGTTGCAGTTCTATTCCTCCTGGACTAGATGAAGAATTTGCATTGATTTTGAGGGATTCAGAACAGAGCATTTTCTTGCTGATGTCTCACATAGCACTCTTCAGATTCAGTATTTCAATCTGCTCTACCAAGTGCTAAAAGCAGCCTTAGGAAGCTGGTAATGCCAATAGACAAACAAGCAGTAATAATATATCAGCCACTAACTGAGCAAAATGTTGCTTTTCCTTTGCAGATGTCTTCTGTATTTCACAACTGCACACTCCGCGTTTTTTTTAGAAGCCTCGCATATTTTCAGGGATACCACATAAGTTCCCAGGATGTATCAGGATTAATTTCTGGCTGACCTACAGAATTCCCATGCTGAGCTGGGCAGGACCCAGTTGTTTCCTTCCAGGAAGGTACAACGCTGGTGTAAACAAACACACAAGTAAACAGGTCATTTCAAATCTTTACTTTCACTCAGTACTCCAGTCTCTTGGATAGTCCATGTCCACAAATAGAATTAGTTCTTTGGGGATGGGAACATCTTCGTGGGATGTGTACAGTGCAGAGAGTGCAATGGGCTCCTCAGGTTGTGAACACATGCTCTTAAAAGAATACTTGAGGGTTTATTAAGTGGCAATTACTCTCTGAAGTAGTTGTCTGAAGGGGACAGCAGATTATAGAGCCATGTCTGACAGATAGAAGTCTTTTTGACTTTGTGCAGACAGAAAGGTGATCACTTGACCTTATTTTTAAATGAAGCTCAACTTACGTAAATTTTAAAAAGCTCAAACGCTTTTATTAATGGCAAATACTGAGAAACAAAGTGCTACCCAAGTTATAAATTTAATATATTTTTAAGTACTTTCAAGCAGAAATTATTTAATAAGACAATAATTTGCATGTAACAACTCTGTGCACCAGCTCATTATAAGCAAACCCTGAACAGAACATCCAGCTTTTCTTAAGAATACAATACTGCATCCTTGCACAAGACATCACACTAATATAAGACCATGCACATATTATAGAAGAGCTTCAATTTCCTCTCTCCCTCACCACGTCCAGAACTAAGGCCCAATATTCTATTCCTATAAAGACCGGTTAGATAGCAGTTAAAGCACAACAATATGCTTATCATGGTTTTGTTAATCCAGACTTTGAATGTAGTTACTAAGGAATGAGTTGACATATTTTAAGAGCACATATATAAAATATTTATACCTGGAATTGTCTGGGAAAATGGACACATTAACTATATGAAGTAATTAATGCCAGCGGGGACATTAAACTGTTACTGATTTTGAAACCAAAACCAGCATTTTGGCTATAGAGGAGAAACTTTCAGTGTTGTTTTGGCTACAGAATTCCTTTAGCTCCTGTCTGAAATGCCTCCCTTTGAAAAGAGATTTGTTTACACCTTGCTTCACAGTGCCCAGCAGTGCATGTTCCCTTTTGGTCTCTAAAGGTAGTTCTGACTCTTTAGTTGCCATAGCTGTTAACCTGTGCATTCCACTTTAAATTCATATTTGAAGCATTGGGTTCGACCATCAATAGTGTTATGGCCAGACTGGTAGACTGAAGTGTCCTTTTGTCAGCTTTCTGGGTTGCAGCCCAGAGGTGTCTTTCTGATGAGCTCCATCAACCTCCTTCTCATGTGTCAAGACTGATGCATGTTTCTTGGTTTTGCAGTTTTTCTTTCAAATCTAGCTATTTTCCCATATCCATCATGTCTTGTTAAGCTGAGAGCCACCACCCCACCAGAAACAACACAAAACCCCCAAATAGAATGGCAAAACTGCTTATTTTCTCCTCGATACTACACAGCATTTTAGTAAAGGGATGTTCAAAGCCAAGTATGGCAGTACAGAAGAGGCACTTTGGTATGAAACCCACAAGCAAAGCCTGGGCCTGGGAACCTCAATCAGCTATTTTGTTCCATTCTAACAAAATAATGAGGTTCTAAATTGTATTGGGGTTTACGGTCATCTGACAGGGATAGCAAGTGCTAGCAGTTGAGTTACTCTGACAACCCCGTGTCTAATTGTGTGCTACCGTAGGACACAACATAGAAACTCAAACAGGTAAATCCTTCTCAGCACACTCTTCTCCTTGTGCAGGAGTCCCCATCTATGGGGATGACAAGTCCGACACGTGGCTGTCACACCGAACCCACTGGGCCGCGGTGCCTTCGCTTGATTCGGAGTGGGGGGAAGTTTCCTGGAGGAAGAGCGGGTCCCGAGGTACGGCCGAGGCCGAGAGAGCCCCGACTCGCGGCGGCAGCGGCAGCGTTATCGGGGCTCCCCCCGCCGCTCTGGGCGGGGCTGCCGGCTCCCGAGGGCGGGCCGCCGGTGACAGCTGGGGAGGGAGCGCGGCGCCGGCTGCGAGGTGCGGCTGCCGGGCGGAGATTCGCCGCCTGCTTCCCCTCGCCGGCCGCATCGCGCCAGCGGCTCCCCCCGGGGCAGCAGCGGGACAGGGACCTGGCGGGGCCCTGCCGCCGTTCCCGGCCGCGGCGTTGGTGAGTAGCGGCAGCGGGAAGCACGAGTGGGTGATGCGGAGAAGGCGCGGGGGACAGGGTGGGGGAGGGAGGGAGGATGGATGGGAGGATGGGTGGATGGATGGAGGATGCTGCTGCGCTCGGGGACTTTGATCGTGTCATGTGCCCGAAGGGGAAAAAGTGCAGCCCGGGGAGGGGAGAGGCCGTGTCCGGCTTCGTTCGTTCCTCCGTGCCGGTGACCCGACGGGCGAGGAAGCCCCGGGAAGGGCGCTCGGTCCTTGGAGGGGCTGGGCGCTGTCGGTCCTAGGGTGGGGAGAGGCAGCTCCTGCTCTCCCGCAACCCCCCCGCAGCCATCAGCCAGCCGGGACACTGCCACGGAGGGGAAGGGAGAGCCCCGGTCACCCCGAGCCCCGAGGGGGTGCCTCTGTTCGCGCATCCCTGCCGGCAGCCGCCGGTACCTGCGGGAGGGCTGGATAACGGTGCTGCGTGTCCCGGCCCGGCTGGGGCTCTGCTCTCCCTGCTACCCCGGGCTTTACCTGGGCTCAGGCTGGCGGCCTGGGGCCGCGGCGGGGATTTGGACCGGCTCCTGCAAGCCGAGCCCTTCTGACATGGATTGTCTTAAGAGCAAACCTGAGGCCTGCCCTTGGAGGGCTGTCAGTATGAGGCCTTTTATTTTCCAGGGTGCTGGCTGCCTGATATTTACATAATACCCCTGCGTAAGGGTGACCTCTTCCCTAATTGGAGGCTTCCTTTCCATTTTCTATGGCAACACTACAGAGCAGATCACTCCAGGGGGTTGGATGAGAGGAGTGTCTGCACAGGACAATTTTTCTTTCTTGGTTGCCCATTAAGCCTCATTTGTCCTAGTGAATGGGTGAGATTTTGGGAAAAGTTCTTTCCCTCAGCCCTTAAACCAGCCGTCAGGCCTGTGAGTCAGTGTGGGTTTGTGGGGTCTCCATTTAGGGAGGGGAAGGAGTAGACACAGGTTTGACAAACAAGCAAGAATCATTTTTGATCAGTGTTTACAGATTATCAGTCATATATTACTAGCCTGGCTGATGACTTCCCTGTACACTGTCTAACCAAACCATCCTAGAAAATATGTAAATTCAGGCAGATGGCATTTAGTTTAATTATTTATTTTAAAAATTCATAGAATTATTAGAAAGAAATCCTAGCAAATTTTGTAAAGGGGAGGAAAATGAGTTCTTACTTTGTTTCAAGATTGCTTTTGCTCCCTGAGATCCCTGTCCTGTGCTTAGGACGCATCAGGTATACACAGTAATGTCTTTTCTTACATTATTGGTCTCACTGAGGGTAAGCATGATGGGCCTATGTATTTATGCAGGAATGTGACTCTGTAATGCTCATTTGGGCCTGCTATGTTTCATCTGCATGACATGCCAGTTTGTTTCAGGTTTTATATGGCTAGGGGTGAATAAGCTGTGTGTTGGCTTTCGAAAGCCTGCTGAAAATAGATGTTTTCTGATTATAAGACACAGTAATTCACAGTGCATTTAGGCAGGAATGGTTTTATGAAGACTTAAATTCTGCTTAATTATCTTTTGAGATGGTGCTTTTGTTCTGCATTGAAAATTTGCATGCCTTACTATTAATAATGCTAAAATTAGTTCTTCTAATATAGGAGCTGGGATAGTAGGGCTTAGAATATTTGCTTTCAATCTCTCCTTTGTATATATTTCTTGGTCTGCTGGGATAACTTTGTTTCTTGCAGCTGAGGTAGTGTGGGATCTTTTTGGGCTTGGGGTTTTTGGTTTTGGATGGGTACAGGTAGTGAGGATGTTCATACAATGTGAATAGGTATGTTGGAGTTTTAAACAGAAGGGCCAGGAATCTTGGACCTTCCAGAAGAAGTGATTCTCCTCATGGCTGGAGAGACCACTGTTTGGAGAGATGCTGTACAAGTTTAAGTAGGCCACCTCCTAGGACTCCTTCACTGGGGCACTGAGGCCTAAGTCTGCTATGGGCTGAGATAATAGTACTGTAAGAGGCCATTGGTATGTTTTTTGCACAACAGCTATAAGTACTCCATCACGCTTTTTTCTTTTTATTTTTGGAAGTGCTCTGAGCAATGCTCACTCTCCACTGAAATGTGTGTTCCTTTAGTGTTTTAGATTGTTGTTATGGGAACACAAGAGTTAGAAATATCCTCAAAAGAGGACATGGGTTGAACCTGAGATAAAAATGAGGCTTGAATTGGAGGAGATGTGCTCTGTTAAACGTTCACCTTAGTACACAGTGGTAGAATACAGGTTCCTCATGATTTTTCTCTTAGAGGCCCATCTTATTCATACTCACCTTTTGTTTTCCATGGTTAGTATATTTGCGTCCCCAGCACCATCTTTATTATGGCTTATCCCAGCTCTTCTGTCAGTGTCTGCTTTTAAATAGGATTTGTCAACATTTAAATGTTTATAGATATTTTAATGTATAGGGGGCTTTTGTTTAGTTTTGTTTTGTTTTTTCTGTTGAAAATCACATTATGCTAGAAAACAGGAGATGTAGGAATAGCAAGTGTATTAAGGGATTAAATGGGCATAGGCCAGATTTCTGGATAGTGTAAGGCCAGCTTTCTGGACAGTGCAAGGCCAGCTTTCTGGACAGTGTAAGGCCAGCTGGAGCTGGCATAAATAGTGCCAGGGAAAAGAAAATAATGAAGGATGTGAGATTGGATTGCCTCTTTGTATAGAAGCAAGGTTGGTTGCATGCTGTCTCCCTCTAAAAGGATATATGGACATGTACCACTGATTACTGCATCTCAATTTATCTATTTATTTATTAATTTTGATCTAAGGTTGCTCTGTCATCAAGGAAATTATTAAATCGCTCCTCATGCTCTTGTCTGTAATCCTTTTTGGTTTTCCTTCTTCACTTTCATTAACTCTATTCTGCTTCATTTTGAAGGAGCAATATGCAGCCTTAATTGCAGCTTTGTGTACTGATATGCACAAACACATTACATCTCTTCTGTTTTTCATTAAAAAATTCCATTCTTAGAACAGTTGCTGATTTATGGTACTTATTTCATTGTACTACACATTATTCAGGAAAATCTGTTTCATAGTCATTGTTCCACGGTTTATTCACCTTACAATAAGATATCAGAAGTTCATGATCTAAAAAAGTGGTTTTTTTACCATCTTGGGAAGGCTTTCCTTTGTATGGAAATTTTGTAACCCTGTGTATAACTTTTCCTAAGATCTTCCTAAATATAAAACTTTATCAGCCTTAACTTCAATAATATGAAAATATCTATTGTAGTTCAATAAAAATGGCACAGATTCATTCTTACTGGGGCTAAATGGAAACACAGCAGTAGCTTAGACTAATTTTTAACTCATTCTTTTTCAGTGAATCTTCCATCCTTTGCACATTATTATGAATCATATAACTTTTTTTTAGCATATGGTATGCTTTCATAGGCTTTCCTTTGAAAACACTAAAACTTGAAGTTGGTTACTTCCTTTCTTGCAATATTCCATCATCTAATAAGAATGGCAGCTTAGTTTTTATTTAACTTCTATGTGCTGTGATAGGTCAGGTCTTCCCCTCTTCCTTGTTCAACATAATGCCAGGCTCGTAGACCTGATTTTTGATTCCACAGCTACCTTTGAAACTGGCACATACTTTCCTTACCATACAGTCTCTCAAATACATGCATAAGTGCAAACAAAGAGGTATTTGGGAAGCTCCCTCCTGCAGCTGTTAGGGGTGAATAAGGTGCTTGATGTAATTACAAATACAGTGTGAAAATCTTATTTCTTGTCAACCTTTACAGTATTTTGCCTGTTCTCTAGCACCCTGCCTGTAAGGAAAGTGGAAGCTGTTTGAGAAAGTGTATTTTTCATCTTTTTCAGTGCCATTTTGACTTAACCTTCATCCTCTTGGATAACTGACAGTGGTCCTCCATTTCAGCTGTCTTTCACAAGACATTGGTATTGAACATTTTTGGTTGCTCTTCTGATAGCCGTTACCTTTCCATTCAGTACGGAAGTGTTACTAATGTCACCCGGCTGTGTTTGGCAGTTTCACTTTTGCTTTAGCGCTGCTGTTCAGCACGTGCTGCAGATGAAATGCATGGTTTCCTGGGTGTAACTTCAGTAAATAGTGTCCCTTTAGTTATGGTCAGCATGGTTGTCAGCCTTCATTATGGGCACCATCTGCATATCTGGTTGCTTTGACTTCATTATGCAGGTGAGGAGGTGATTTCCCCCCCCCGTGAATATAATGCACTCAAGTTTAATCCTAACATTATCTATTTATTTTAAGATGAGGTGAGCCAAGTGGCATGTTGGTACAATTGAAACTGAAGTATTATTATTGTTATGATTTGTATTGTGAGAATAAAAGTGAGCCAGTGCAGATCAATCTTCCTTGGGTTCTTCCAAAATTACTTGTTTTCTCTTCTTAATGATTAGAATGAGGAACATCTTATCTGTCTAAAGTAGACCTATTTTAATAAGACTTTCCAATATGTCAGTGATCACAAGGCTAAGATTTCATCTTCTTTTTCTGTTTTCTCTCTAGAGCAATATCCAGCATATGGTAACTGTTCATTTACTGTACCATAATGCTTCTATTTATGCTAAGAAAGTGTCCAATATTTTGCATTTCTTCTCACTAGCTTGTATTTGAGCTGCCATCCAAAGGTACAAACTTTTTTTACTTGTGAATGTCTAATTCTCTGAATAAGCTTGCTCTCCATGTTTATAAATACTTGTGTCACTGTGATGCATATTTATTCTGAGTCTAATCAGGACACATTTGTGAGGTGGAGGTTTTACTTTGTGAGACAGTGATTCCTGTTCTGTTTGAGTCTCTAAGCTGCAAGTATTTTTTTGACTTCGGAGTAACTCCTTTATGTAGTTCTTTCTTCACTATGTGAATGTAAATACACTGTGGTCTCTATCAGAATGGAGAGAGTGAATTTCGATGTGTTGCTTCTCTAAATTGCTTAGAAATGAGAGATGAAACCCCAACAGTTTTTTCCCTATCAACGTTTAAAACACCACTTTCACAATGTTTTTACCTTATGCTGAAATACCTTGAGTCACATTTTGGTATTTCCTGTAGAACAGATCATGTCTTAATCATTCCTTGCTAAATTTGTTAGGTATAGACTATGTTATAATTATACTCTTGCTAATTTAGGGTAGCAGAACTTTATTTTTTGAAGAAGAATTCAGTCATATTTCCTCTCATATTCTTTCCTGAACTCCCTATTTCTTAACTCAAAAAGAATGAACTGCAATTGCATTTTATCCCAGCTTTGTGTATCAATGTTCGTTGATATTCGCTTATTTTAAGAAAGATCAGAGTGAAAACCTAGCTGCACTATGGCAAAAGAAAATAATTCAGCTGACCAATAAGGACTTAATTCTCACAAAGACAGACTTCAGCTTCTCTGTGCAGCATAGTCCTTCTAGAAGATAATCATCCTATTAGCTTTTGCATATGGCTTTGGCCACTACCATGTAGGATGGGGAGGGGGGAGGGGTTGCTGTGCCCTAACAGTGTCTGTTCTGGTAATTCATAGAATCATAGAATCATAGAATAGTAAGGGTTGGAAAGGACCTCAAGATCATCGAGTTCCAACCCCCCTGCCATGGGCAGGGACACTTCCCACTAAACCATGCCATCCAAGGCTATGTCCAACCCCACCTTGAACGCCGCCAGGGATGAAGCATCCACAACCTCCCTGGGCAACCCATTCCAGGGCCCCACCACCCTCACAGTAAAGAATTTCTTCCTCATATCCAATCTAAACCTCCCCTGTTTAAGTTTAAACCCATTACCCCTTGTCCTCTCACCACAGTCCCTAATGAAGAGTCCCTCCCCAGCATCCCTATAGGCCCCCTTCAGGTATTGGAAGGCTGCTATGAGGTCTCCACGCAGCCTTCTCTTCTCCAGGCTGAACAGCCCCAATTTTCTCAGCCTATCTTCTTCTAAGTCTTTTAGTAAAATGGCAAACACTTACTAAAAACTTTAATTACATCTGCTGTAGCCTGGCTTCCTATGGGAATGAGGCTTAAATGCTCCTGCTGTCTTTTAGTCTGCTATGACTATTTTGTACATTTGTTGGCCAATTTCAAACTGCATTTGTAAAAGAAGGGTTGAAGTCTCCAAGATGTGTCTCCTGCTCCAGAACTCAAGATGGATATGCTTCAGAAGGTTAGATGAGCCTTTCTAAATTTTTAATCCAGTTTCTCTGTTGAGTGGCACTAACTTGTATTCTCTGTAGTGAGCTACCTCAAATAGTGAACGTTTTGGGGCAATTTTTTTTTATCCCTGACATCTAATTCCATTATTATTCCATTATTAATATTTTCTGGTTTGCCTTTTTGTGTGTTTCTTCTGTTTGTTTTTCAGGGATTACCCTCATGTTACAATTTCACAGGATTTTTTAGATTCTATATTTTACCAGCCAGGAAGCTGGGGCTATTACTACCTCTTTCAGTAAACCCCAAAGCTTTCCTGCATTCAGGCTGATTGTACCAACACTGCCTTTACATTAAAAACAAATATTCTGTGTATATTTTTTTTCTGATTTATTTTATTTTTTCTGTTTTCTGTTGCATAAGAAAGCATGAAATATTGTGGGTTTTCTTCTTCTTTTTGCCATCTTTCCACCTTAGCTTTTCCTAGATGTTTTTCTAGTCTAGAAGATAAATGGCTATTTCTGCACCACTGTGGGGGACCATGACCACAGCTATGCTTAGATATACATGAGGCAGATTTGGTCTACCTCTTTGGCTAGTTATTAGGGATCTGGTTATTGGGTAAAAAGCAGTGGTTTCTAAGAGAAAAATAGTAAATGCAGAGAACTTTTGTGCACATTCACAAATGTGCATCCTGAAAATACTTCAAGGATTAACACAGAGATAAGTATGTTTGTCGAGACAGTATATCTGATGAACCGAATGAAATAGAAGATTCCTGTATACTAGCACAGAATTTCATAATAATGCCAGATTATGCTTTATGAGGGAATGTATTGGAGATGTGTCTGATTTAAACAGCATTTAACCTTTAATCAGAGTACTTGATGTGCTTAATGTATATATTGTCCAGGAACTGAGAGAGGTTAATTCTTCCAAGAGCACAAAAGCAACATAGACTTCTAATTGTTTGCAGTTTCCTTACACAAAGCAGAAGAATATCTAAAACTTTTGGAGGGACGTGTCCCCATATCACTGTAGGTAATAAATACTGTGCATTTCTTACAGTTCTAGATCTGTAAACCTAAAATCCTGACAGATGTCAGTAAAGCAGAGCTTTAAATATCATGATTGTCAGGAACAGTAATTCTCATCTGAAGAAAAAGCAATATGTACTGCAGGTTTGCTTTTCCATATCTAGTATATCTAGCTCTTGTGCATCTGATGCAAAAATCTATTGCTGGTTCAGCTGCCAAGATCAGCTGTAACTGGCATGTGGGGTAAGGGAGCTGGAAAAAATCCATGATCCTGCACTGGAATGCAGTAATTGCCAGCTCCTTTCTGGTATCTGGGACCATATGCATGAATCTATCACAGCATGAAGCTTAGATCTATGCAGAATAACTGTCCTGTTGTAGTTATTTCAGATACCCTGGAACAACCCCTCTGTTTCCCAAGGAAATTATTTTTATATATTGCTATATAACTATGTTGGGAGAGGGGAAAATTCAAATGGATGATATATTCTGAACTGAAGGAGAATAACTATTTCCATGGTCAGTTTTCTTGTGAAAAACGAGTCTGAAGAGGCTGTGTGGAAAGTAGGTAAGTCAATAATTGTGAGAAAGATGCAAAAGGAGACCAGTGAGTTAAAAGAACATGCTCTATAGCAAAAATAAGAAAGAGTAGGCGTCCATGTAGGCAGCTTTGTTGATGGCAAAATGCTACGTGTTCTTATTTTGCTGTGTGCTTTTTCATGATGGAGAAATGGATGCTCTGCACAGTTTAAGCAATGTCATTCTGTTTGCTGTAACTTTTTTTTTCCGTATATAGAAGGAATCATAAAGGCCTCGATATATTCTTTAGTAATGAAACTGTACAATAGGAAACTCTTATTTTGAGATTTCTTGAATTACACAGACCAGTTTTTCTTTTTCCTGTCTTATATTGCCTGAGGTACATCTCACCCTACGGGTGATGTAACTGCTGTCATAGGTTCTCTCTTGCAAGGGTTGTAAGTTTTTAAATAATAAATTAAGAACCCTCTTGGTACTGACTGGTTTGGTTCCGACCTCAGCTCCAGTCTGTATAACCTGAATCCATCATCCATACATCCGTCACCTTTGTCACACGTGCCCTCAATTTAAACTGAATGTAAATAAAAAATAATCTAGGCAGAGAGGTTGACAGTGGTAGTTGCACTCATTGTGACTGTGACCAACAGCTTTACCTCTGTGCATAGGAAGAGGTGCTACAGTTTTAGAGGTTTGAATACATATATATCTTTCTTTTATCCAAAGTAAATTCTAAAAATCAGATTTCCCTTCTTCCTCCCATCTTTCAGCATGGGCCATGCTACAAGTGCTTCTGAGTGATGAAAACTGTCCTGAAAAGTGGGACTGTAAGTGCTTCTATGTGTTCTTAAGATTTTAGTAGAGAAATGTGACTTTGGGGTCACAGTCCAAAGCTCACAGTGATTGAAGAGGTGCACAGACTGTCTGTCCTTTTGGTATAAAGCTAACCCAATACATTAGTGAATTAGAACTTTTAGAATAAATTGTTTAAATTGTATTGTAATTCTGAGACTCCTTAAACTTGCCTGTGAACGTCCAGGTCACAAAGCTTCGTATGATCCATGCCTATGTTGCTGGGACTTAGTTGGTTGTGCTTAGTATTGCAGTCAGTTCAAGGTGAGTTCAAGAGCTAAGCCCTTCTCATTTGAACTGCCCTAGAACTTATTTCTTAGCTCACTGTCAGTAAGCTTCAGTGTGTGTGGCGAGCGGTATTCTTAATCCACCAGTGTGTTTGACTTACAACTGCATGTGCTCTCTGTTTGCGTCTATTCTATTCGGTGGAAGACCTCAGGTGTGGATGAAGTTTTTCAGAAGGGGCACTAAATGTGTAAAAGTCACTGAAGATGCACAAGCAATTCAGTGTTTGTTTATAAACCTCAGAGATGCTGATAGGTCATGGGGGAAACTTCCATGTGCTACCCTGGCAGAATACAGTTACTAGCTTTGTGGTATTGCCAGTATTGATAATTGCTGCAGAATCTTGACAGACTGACACTTTGGGTGCAGGATTTACTCTCTGCATCATAGTCCCTAGCAGATTTTTGGATGCCAAGAAATGACGTACGTTTGAAGCACGAGAATTCTTGTAGAGTATACATGCAATGTTTTCCTCATTCTTGCCAGTGAGATGGCTAAGGCAATAACGTAGGTGGTTACCATTGCCCTGTGAGTGACTATTAATAATTTCCCCTATGTGGAAAACCGTCAAGCAGATCCTGGGTTTTTTTCCGCTCTTTTTTTCAGGTAAATATTTCTGATAACCTTAGCTGAGATGTTATGGCTCATTGACAGCAGTATGGTTCCCTTGGGAATTTGGTCCTGCACACCCACTCACAGTTCTCTGACTGCAGATCCCCTGGCTTGTCCCCCTGCTCTTCTCTTCTTGCTAGCAAGGACTCTTGTAGTGCGACATCTCTTCCATTTGAAACAGAGCCAGTTGTGCAAGATCAGATGCTTTCTTGCTTGACATTCTTTTACAGAGACTTCATCCCATCCATTCTAGAGTTTTTATCTCTTCAGAGTTTTTAGAAGCATATCCCAGAATCAACTTCTGTGCTGTATCAAAGCTTATAGATCATACTGGAGTATTATATACTGTGATTCTCTGGTTAGTTAATATAATTCTGTATTGCAATATCTAGGGTTGTTTTACTTAGGTGAGCAGGATGTTGGAGAAATGGTGCCAACCTTGTGACTGAACACTTAATGCTCTTTAAATCCATATTGCTGAGCCCAAGAGGAATGTGGGAAATGAGTTAAAGGAAATACTGGCTCATAGAGCTGTAGAGGGGCACTGAAGACTGCCAGCCCCTGATTCTGTCATCTAGGCTTCAAGCTGGATTCGGTAGTATCAATACAGATGTGAAAATGAAGCTTTAACCTACAACCATAGCAAGCAGAGTTTCAAAGCCAGCTCTAAATCTGAGATTTCTGCATGCTGTTAGTAATATTTGTGCTAATAAAGAGCTTAGAATTAGAAATATTGGTCTCAGTGGGACTGTCAGGTTAAAATAATGTTTGTTTCTGGCAATGTATGGTTTCAAGCAAATCAAATACCAAAGCTTCTTTATTTAAGCAGTTCCATTCAATTTTGCACTTCTTTCTCTGGTTTTGTGAAGTTGGAGTAGATGGGAGAATGCTGTGGCCTTTGTAATCAAAGGCATGTAAACTTTTTTTTATTGCAAGGAAAAACCCCCACATTTTTAATAACATTGTGGTGCATGGGGGTCTTAACCTACAAGATGTGGCCAAACATGTATATTTACATGACTTTGTCTTGGGTATGCCTGCAGTGAAGTTATGCAATACATTTCAAGATTGATGCCAACGTCACTGTAGATGTAAGAGACATCTACAATCTGCAAGTTGGATTGGGATTTGACTCTGCTTCTGTTCCAGAGTATGTGTGGAGAATAAGCCTCTGTACAGAGATTTATTTAACCTTTTAATGTCCGGGGAGTTTGATCTGCTGCTTCTGTGTTTGGAATGCTTGTTGTGGAAGTATGTCAAGGAGACAAAGCTATCACCTTGTTCTTGATAATGCAGAAAACAGAGTTCTCAAAACTGGTTCTTGTTTAGTTATCCTTCTGCCTACCTACATGTCAAGAAAGGAATAAATTATTTTTTTTCACCTCCTAGATGAGATACTGAGCCAGTGAGAAAACGCCATGTTCATTATGTTGATATGTATGTAAATTGGAGCTCAGCTTTGTATTTTCTAACGTAGCTAAAACTCACTGTGTTTTTGATAAGGTATATTCAGATGTTTCATGTCTCCATACAATAATCTGCATATTATTTTATACTTTGTTGATACTCCTTCATAGCATGATTTCTCAGTTATCAAAGTTTTCTTCGTTCTTTATCCATGAAGTACACAAACCTTCTGTGTAACTCGAATTTCAGCTTTTTCTGATACTTATTTCATTCTACATTTCCTTTTTACATTATTGATTGTTTTCTTCCATTGGGATTCCCCGTCTCTGTAGGATGGAATATATATTTCAGTCTGTACAGATCACCTGTATATGAGCTAGTGTAATGCACAGTTATTAATGTCTTCATATGATGCAATTTTAATCATAAATGTTAGTATCAGATTCGAATCTACCCATAAAATGCCAAACACATTTTCAATAAATTTTACTGAGGCAAAATATGGGATTTATCTTTCTGAATTCATCAGCTTTCTACTTGAGAATTGTGTCATCTAGGATGACTTTAAATTCATAGAGAATTTAATAGTGAGCTACTTAGTTCCTAATTTCTGATTTTGCTTTTAGTTAGCTTACTACTAACTTCCTTGCTACCTTTTTTTTTTTCTTTTTCTGAGTGAGTGTAACAGTCTTTCTAAATTTTAAATGTTACAAATGCATATTCAGCTTTGAAGCTCACTTTGAAGCTCAGTCCATGTGCTGAGTCAGTTTTTAATGCCAGGTTTTCCCACTGTTTGTATTGTTTGCTTCATGGACATATAGATTAGGTTTCTTTAGTTTGGGATCAATGCTAAAATCAGTCTTTGACTCTATCAAAGCAATTTTGATGACAATGATCTTTAGACTTACCTACTGAATCTGCCACCTCATTGTGCAGTCTTTCATTGCGAGTTGTGCACATGGCAGGGTGGTTGGAACTAGATGATCTTAAGGTCCTTTCCAACCCTAACTATTCTATGAGTCTATGATTCTATGATTCTATGATATGATATACACAAAGCCCTAGGTGAATGGAGCTTCTGAGATGGTTCAGCATCTGCCTCTTGTATAGTTCATCCCAATGAACAGGTATGGCACAGGATTCCTCTCAATCTCTCCCAGACTGAGCTGCTTTAAAATTAATGTGTGTTACGTAACAACCAAGTCAATGCTGAAATTATGGGTAGATTGGAGACAATGTACAATATTGCAACTTTTGAAATATGTTAAAACACTATCATATCTAACTGCTATTTTTCTGTTTTAAATTTGAAAGATTGAAAGTAACAGATTAATTGCTGAATATGGTGGGAAACAAGATAATTACCTTCTGCTATGTTGCTTTTACACTTTCACAAAGGGCAGCTTTCTATATTTCAGATGGTACTGTAAGGCATGAAAATCTTGGCAATGAAAGTGTTAGCAGAAAGCTTGGATATGAGGCAGGTTGCATTAATTGTAGTGTTTACATTGCATTCTCATGGTGCAGAAACAGTGTCTTAGTTGATAGGTGCACCACATGGTGGAAGAGATAATGGGATTCACATTCTGGCTCATTCCCATTACAGAATAAAATCTCTGATCTATTTGTATGCAATAGTTAAACAAGATAATGGCTTAGATTGCCAGTCATCAAATGTGCTGTTCTCTTCTCTTCTTCCCATAGATCTGTATTCTTCTCTTTTGCTAAAAAGAGACCATTATTTGTTTTTTCCTGTCATCATGGTTTGTTGGGTTTTTGGATTTTTTAAATAAAAAGTTTAAGTAAAATAGATGTAAATTATTTTTCTTTGAGGGTCCTCATTGTTTCATTTATGAAGAGCTAAATCAGTGGAAGAACTTTCCACTGGACTATATAGCCTTATCTTTGCAGAGAAATAATTAACATTTGAAGCCAAAATACCATGTTTATGGTCTATTGGCCTTGTTTGGCTTTGGGAATGCCATGTCTCTATTCTTGGTATAGTTGTTGTTCCCTGAATCTTTTAATCTCTGAACTGGATATGACAACAGAGAAAGGCATCCTAGTGCCCAGAGAAAATATGATGATCTGAAACTGCATCTCTTTGAACTGCATTTTTAGTACTTTTCCTATATATACAGTATCACTAGACACAGTGTAAAGAAAACAACTGCTGACACTGAAATTCAAAGTATTTGTATACATCTATAATTATTGCATTATGAACATTTATTGAGATGATCTTCAAGCTAACAACCGTTTCAATACAGCCAAATCTAGAAACAACAGGTAACAAAAGTATGTGATACAAAGACAAATTATAATGGTGAATTCTTAGTCTTTTCTTCCGTTAATAGTTGAGCCATTTATTACTCCTGTCCTTGTTTTTTGCATCACCCAAGGCCAGGCCAAGGGGGCCTTTTGAGCAACCTGGTCTAGGGGAAGGTGTCCCTGGCTGTGGCAGGGGAGTTGTAGCTAGATGATCTTTAAGGTCCCTTCCAAACCAAACCGTACTGTGATGCTATTATTCTATGATATTTCATGCTGTGCTTGATTTCAAACAATACTGTGATTGTATTTGGCAAGGTGTTTACAGTATATGGCTTGGGTCAAAAAGCATGTTCTGAAAAGCTTCATCCTTTTCCCTGATCCATTTTACCACCTATGATCTTAATGTGCTGCTTTTTATGCACACTTTTTGTCACTACAGCTGTCATTCAGCATGCAGGAGTAAACTAAACACCCTTCAGTATTTCATTAATGCCACTATTGGTCAGCTGGCAGATGTTACCGTGTGACCGATGCTTGCCCTGGCCCCCACTGATCCCCAAGTGCCATATGTGTCTGCAAGACAGGTGGCTGAATGCAGGGCTCTCAACTGGGGAAGCCCAGCTCTCAGTGGATGCTGTTTAAGAGATGAAGACATTTCTAAGACGTATAAGCATTCTTGTCAGTAGATTTTTAAAGGAAAAAGAGGCCTCTGCTATAATAACTCACTTAACTTAGAATTTGAGGCCTAAAGCATCTTTCAGTATTCTCTGCATTCATTCAGTCATTAGCTTTTAGTTAGGTATCTGCTCTCTCAGTGAATGCTCTAGTGTCAAAGAACTTACTGATTTCTTTACTTGCCTAATTACATTGACTAATTCCCCTGCATGAGGAATCTCTTCTTAACAACACTGTGACTACGGCTATATATCAAATATAATACAAATAAAAATACAGCTTCTATGTTATAAATATGAGTTAAATTAAGCAATAGTTTATTTTTATGTTAGTAATTATATTGATGATCAAGCTGTTAAACAAAAATGTTCTTTGTGCTGTGAGCAATTTCTACAATGAAGTAATACTCTCATCACTGTGTTGAGCAGGGAACTTGCTGGCAGGCATATCTGGGTTAGGCTCATTAGAAGCTCCTAAAGCAGGATTACATAAGTGGGACCCTATCTCCTCAGGTTAAATATAGCTCTGTAGTTTAGTCTAACGTAGCTACCATAAAGTCACCTGATATTGAGTGACAGTAGTAGTCTGATTTTTTCACCTTTTCAGTGCTGTGCATAAAAATGATACAATGAAAATATGAATGAAATTCATACATGAATCTTTAATTGAATTAACTGTGATTTTATTGCTGTTATTTGGGGTGGGGTTTTTTTTCTAGACTAAACTATTAACTAGTCAGATTGGAATATATACAACATACTTTTCATTGATCTATTTTTTTCTTTAACTGAGTTATAAAAAGAATCTATTTTTCTGGTTTAGGCTATAATCTTGGGGGTGCTTCAGCAAAAGTACATATAGTGCTAGCTACAAAAAGAATAAATCTGAGTTTGCTACAATGCTTTCTATTTCCATTGATTTGAAACTTGTTTCAAAAACCTTAGCTGTAAGGCCAACAAAAGGAACCTGAAAAATTGGAAGCTTTTATTTTCGAATCGCTTTTATCAACACTTCTTATTTAAAATAGATTTCCTTAACTTTCCTTCTTTATTTTTTTTTTTGCCAGGCACAGAGCAGCCTGGGAGGGACTTGTGAAAAATCACATATCCTCCCAGTTAACTAATAAACTTCAAACGATCTCGGCTTTTTGTTTGCTCTTCAGAAAACATCTTCTCGGATGGCATCTGTAAATACTGCTGACACTTTCTTTGCTTCCTCTTGAATTTTCGTTATTTGGAGCAAGGGCTACTCTGTACTATTAATTTTAGCTTTGTTGTCAAGGCAATAAATGTGATAATGCATCCAGTATGTTCTAGCATGTGTTAAAAGTATTGCAGACAGGCGACATATGCTTTAACAAGATGTGGCATTGCTAGTTTGAGCCTGGCTCTCCTTGAGCTTTTTATCTGTACCAGCTTAGGTGATTTTATAGATGATGGTTTTTTTTTCATGTGGACAAGACTCCTACAATATTGTAACAGCTGTGGTGTTAGATTCCTCTAATCCCTAGATAAAAATAGTGCACTTATGTGATGAGCAGTGCTGTTTTCAGCTAGGTTCTCTTGAGCATTTCTGAAATTCCAAGTAATAAGAAATCATTAATGCAATTAATAAACTACTTTGTCCAGATAAGTTTGAATTTGATTGCTTTTCAACTCATGCAGTACCTGCTGCTCCCCTTAGTGTATTTGGTTATGCGTTTAATGCTTTGATAGATAATCTAGAAAGAGACACTGTAATAATAACTTTTCACACAAATTTTTATTTTAGAGTATGTGAATTAAATTAAACTGCCTCTATCGCCTGTAAGAGATTCAGCATCTCTCTTGCTAACTAGATATTTTGCAGGTGTTACAATAAAAATAACTTCTATAAGAAGTCACTTTATCTAATTTATCTTTTAAATTATTTACAATACAAGATTTACCAGAAAAGTGATGTGTGGCTTAGTAATAGAGAAGATGTCAAGTCACAAACTTCATATTTAAGTTAGAAAATGCGTAGAGGAATTGTAAGAGAATGGGTTGTAAGGCCAGGAGCTACAGGGCAGCTGTATTTCTGTCTGGAATTTCCCAGGCAGAAGAATGTGCAGAAGATGTACTGCACTGAATTTTTAACGCACACCCTAGGTGGTTACTAAATGTGTCAGATTTACTGTTCATGGGCAGTAACTTCTTTGTTCCTCAAAGTCTTGGCTTGCTCACTGAGCATCACATATGTACAGTGACTGAGTCCAGATTTTTCTTTATATATTACTGGCAAATATACAAATTCTTTCTAGGTAGGAAAAGTGAAAATGTGCAGATAAAATCCAGGTCATTGGTACCTTGCATTGTGGTTTATATTTCTAGTTCTGAATGGTCCTTGCTGTGAGACAACCTTTTTCTAATGCTTTGTGCAGACTGTTCATATGGGTGTGTTGCTTCCACAACTAGAATTCCAATAAACTGGAGCACTTATTGACAATGCTTTATTAGTGCGAGACAAATTTTATTTACCTATTTAGTTATTTATCCCTCTTTCTGGATTTGAATAGCACCTGTATACATCTGTTTGAGCTTTTTGCTAAGGAGGCTGCTCAGAAGATCACAAGGCATTGCTCCATTTTCTTTTCTGAAGTTGGGTTATGTAGCAGTTGTAAATATACTGGGTCAGTGGGCATGATGGCATCATGGCTTGAATATCAATTTGTTTTTCCCTCAGCTGAAACCAAGTGGGATACTAGTTTTGTTAAAATTCCGAGATCACAGTGACATTATCAAGCCAGAGAGGAAGAAAAGAACAGCAATGTTATAGCATATACCTTTACATGCTATATACATATTATAGCATAGACCTTTGATTTATCTAAAAGTATGGGTGACAGAAAAAGCAGCGACAGAAATGTGTAATGGTGTTAGCATTGTGTGTTCTACCTTTGTGGAGTGCTGTCATCGTTCTATAACATTTTTGCTGAACTGCTGGTTTGCACTAGTGCAGTGTGTTTCTCCATCATTTTGAATTCCTTCTTCCCTCTGCTACAGTTCCTTTTTTATGATACTTTGGAAAGCAGTTACATCCTGTGTTTTCTGTATTACTTTTACTGTTTTAATTTCCATGTAGGCTCATGCAGTTCTATGAGCCAGAAGTTAGGAGAAATGCTATTATATGTGCATGTTCTGTTCTCAGCTGTCTCTGACTTGGCACCTATGGCCACTGTTGAGGGCAGGAGACTGCTAGATGGGGCTGAAACCATCTGGACAGGTATGGTGGTTCTTAGCAACACATGATTCTTCAGTTTTAGCATAGTGCTTAGGCGAGGGCATCTGTAAACCATGGGTATAGTTGTCATTCAAAGTGATAGTTGATTTTAGTGGAGTCATATACAGGAATTAATGAGACAAATTAAAAAAGGGAGAGAACAGGGCATGCTATAATAATAATTGTAATAAAAAATAATCAGAGGGGACAGGAAGACATGCAGATAGGAAAAGCACAAAAGAATGACTAATTTTTATCTTTTGCATAAGGAGATAGTCATATCCAATAAGATGAAAGAGTTTTCTTTGTATACACGTAGGGATGACAGTGAATTAGCTCCACTTTGATGAGCATGGCAGTATAGTCTCTGTGTATGACACCGGCACTTGGCAGTGCTAATATGATCTGGGCTGGCCTAAGCAGATGATTGCATTTTTGTTGAATTAACCATTACAGATGATAGGAATAACAGCACAGTGCTGTAACTTCCCAACAGCTGAAATTGAAGGTTTGCACTTTAGGATTTTAAATAAGAAGTTAAAATTTAGAGCCCAGGTACTGTTGCATGATTTGGTTTTTATTAAGCTATTTTTTACTTTGAAATATTAGCTTTATTGTGAAGACTGAGGTGTTTTTGCAGGTGGAGTTTGCTTGTAGCTCTCTCAGCTTTCTCACTGTAAATGCTGCTTGCTGAAGAATAAAACTTTGGAAGCTGCTTAAGGCTGAATAAGTGAAAATGTAGAGACATTTGTTAATAGTCCTTTACCTTTGAATAGTTCCATTTTCAGGAGATAATTGTATTAAAAATTATTGTGTAATTATTGTGCTATATTTTTTTTTTTATTGAAAATTTAAAACATTCCCCAGTGAGAATGACAAGGTAAATATTTACCTTTTAGGAAGAACTATTGCCTTTTTTTTATAAAGCCCCTTTGCTTCATAAAGTTTTTCCTGATAGTTCCCAGCAAGAGAGAGGTCTACAAAAAAACCCTATTCACATGAAATTTTACTTAGTATCTGAACACGTACACACTATTACATGGCAGTTTTTTCACTCTTTGTAACTAAACCAATTTCTTCTTCCTATAGAGTACTAAAACTTTGTTTATTAACTATGTTCAGTATTTCATATGCTCAACCCCTGGCTTTTCTTCACTGCCTCATGCTCTCAGGTGACAGCTTCCTGTTTGTTCGCTGTTCCCGGAGAAGGAAACCATCTCATAGTAATATCCTGATGAGGATATTTTTTAGTTTATCTGTCTTTTCAGAAGGATATTCAATCAACCAAGTTTAATTTTTTAAAGGTCTGTTTCTGAGACACCTCTTGTCTGTGCCTGGCCTTTTATACTTAGCCCTAGCATCTGCCCATTTCTGCTGTTATTATATCATATCAAGTCATATTATCGCCTTTTCAAATATCAAATATAATTTTCTTTTACATTATTCTGTAAAGGGCTTGCAGGTATTGGAAGATGCAACACAATGTGCAGAATATTGTCCAGTGCCCAAATTATATTGTTCCTCTTCCTCTAATGTCTTCTCTTTCTAGAAATCCCTGCAGCATTTCTAATAAAGGGCTCAAAGTCTGACAGCAGTGGAAATCCTTGGAACCACCTGTACCATTTCAGATGATTTAAAAATCCATTATTTGCCAAATGCACCCATTTACTGCAAATAGAAAGGGAGAAGGATGCTGATATTGGCAGCGTTTTGGAGCAGGGAGTAGGTTAAATTGTCTTCATTTCTTCCTTGAAACAAAAATAATGAATAGAAAATGCCACTATATTTTAGGCAGGAGCACTATGTAAAATCAAACTAATATCATTATCAGTCCTTGGGACTTCTTGCAACAGGTAGAAAAGTACGATTCATTTTATTTTTCATAATTTTTTACAGCTATGGCTAATTTTAAATTGTCATCTGGATCACTGTGGGTGTTTCTAAATAGCTAGAAAGTGATCACATCTATTTGATTTTTTTTAAATTAAAAATCAGGTGGGCTGTAGGACTAAATTCTGATTATATGTTTAGTGGGCATAAGTGGATGAAAAAGCTGGAATTGGGCTTCTGATACTGGCTAGGCCTTAATTACATAAAAGTTTTGGAAAGCAACACTGCAACTGAAAGAGGTTTTCCAGTTCCCCTGGCATGCCCAGCTGCTTTTTCCTCTGCCAACCTCTTGTTTGTGCTGGCTCCAGCATTTTCAGATTACAGAATGAATTAGCTCAGAGAGACTGAAGAAGGTTAAAGACATTGAGAAAAGAGAAAGCCTCACTTTTAGCTTGGATTGGTTCTCTCTTTTGGTTTAGCACAACTGTGCTGGCTCAAGGCAGGAACAGAACTATTTCTTTTTAAGGTTTGCATGGGTTTAAAGTGTTCATGAAACTATGGTCTTAACTATGGCATGCTGCAGCAAGGGAATAAACACTCTCTCAATGCTCCTTCTAAGCATTGCCTCTGGTATCACTATCAACTTCTCCCAGGATGATAGTTCAGGTATATGCCTCAGCACTCATCTCTTGTATCCTATTCCTCTGCTTGTGTCTGATGTTCCCCATGACCACTTTCCCTGAGAGCAGCAGGTTGAAAACTGATCAGCAGGTTGAATCACTGATGGTCTACAGCAGCCCCTGCTGAAGTTTAATGATTTCCACTGTGGAATTCTGCACAGCTCTGGTGGTACATGCCTCTGTAAAGCTGGGATCAGTGGTAGGGTGCTGGGACTGACTGGGTGTCTGCAGGCAGCAGCCGCAGCATCAGGTCATACTTATATGACCACCAGTAGGCGCTAGTGTAGCGAGGCTGCAGGGAAAGGTTGTATTCATAAAGACATTGAATTGCCCAAATCTAAAGTTGCGATTCTTAAAATGTCTGCATAGTAACTTACACTCTGAAAGGGTCTGAGTTTGTATGCCCATGGGTCGGGTTTGACATTTTTCAAAGTTAATACAGGTGTTTCATTGCTAAACCGGTCACTGCTCACCTGCATTTAACCTAACCTGTGTCTCCAAAGGGGACCAAGTCAGAAGGTGCGTCATGCCAACAAAGTCTGGTCAGTTGGCTGCCTTAAGAAATGCAATTACTGGAACTTTTGCTCAGAAATACAATCAGAGGAAGAGTTAGGGTCCTTTTCTGTGGTTGTAGAAGTCTTCTGCTCAAATCGGAAATAATCCTCATACCCAATATTGTAGGATTGCAGTTCCCTATTGAAAGTAGGTCACTTTGTATAAAATAATTAAAGATTTATTAGTCCTTAGGGAAGTACCCAGATCTCCAGACTAATGTTTGAGGCCCTCAGTGATGGATAATGAATCAGTCATTTGCTGGGCAGGCACTGCCATCATTACAATTCTGCAAAGGACGGTTAAAATATGCTCTTCCAATTGCAGCCTAACAATGAAATCAACACCTGCTTAATACTTTTTTAAGAAAAGGGCATGGAGAATTGAAGTGAAAATGAGGGCTTAGAGCCGTCTTAGGTGGAGATGATCATCTTAGGAAATCTAAGCTACAGAAATATAGCTTATTGCTTGTTTTCTGCAGAGGACTGTATAGAGAGGGGCAAGTGAACTTTCCCTTTCATTGTGGAAGCACAGGAAGGACTGAAGGCTGGATATTCCACTTCCTTTAAGTTATTGGTACCTGAATTGTGCACTTTGTAATGCTGCAATTGCCAAACTCCTCTGCAGATCTACTCTAAATTCATTAACTAAAAATGATATAACACGATCACCATTAGCGCATGGTGCAGCTCCCAGCAGTTCAGCGTGCTGTCATCTCAAATATTAAGAATAAGCTTGAAACTTAGAAGCCATGTCTGTTTTGCTTCCTTCTCTGAAGCAGCTTCTGGACAGAGTTGGAAATCCTTACTATTTATCTCTGAAAGCAGCTGAGATGACAGTAACTTGATTGCTGGGAATATCGATGAACTAGGATGTTCACTTTCAGCTGATCTTAATGCACTGGGCAATGGGATCAGCAGAGCCACACTTATGACAAAACACCATGAGTAATATCAAATAACGGTGAAATGTTCAATGGCATCTTTTTTATCAAATGTTCCCGGTTAATTCATTAATTCATTATTCTCAATGCAGTGTTTCATGGTAACCATATTTAAAAAGACAGTCTGCTAAGTGACAGCAGTTGTAGTTCTCAGTTGTTTCAGAACCCCAGCAAGTAAAATAGAGCAGTGTAACATAGACTGTCATTAAGAGGACTTGATGCAGGTAAATATGTATGTACCAGTATCAAATATTTTCTGTGTTGCATGAAACAGCTGATGTTAGGATTAATTTGAAGGGCTTTTCTTCTTCTCGTTGGGAGCATCTTACCTGTTTACCTGCAAAGCTAGTTGCCCAAAGTAATTTGTGTAACTTATTTGAATTAGCTTTCTGAAATGCAGAAAAAATAGTACATGTAATTATTTATAGTTCTCCAAAAAATGACACTAAAACAGATTCCTTGTGCCTATAAATGTAATGGGTTTTGGTATTCTAACATTCTTCTGCTTTGAAGCCCTGTAGTCACTTCACTTCTATCCTGCCATGATCATTCTTTCATTGCCTTTCTTTCTTGCAAATGTTATAAACTCACTGGAGTGGTGGAGAGGGCAGAGAAGATGATGGAATTTTTATTTTCAATTGTATGTATGTAATATAGGTCACTCTTGTGCGGTTTTTTTATATTTTTGTTATTTCAAGTGAAGCAATTTTATAATCCCTGGTGGGAAATTCTGTTTGTACTCTAATCTGTTTCTAACGTAGGCAGATGAATAAGAAATATAAGTTACATAAACATGGAACTGTAGATGGTAAGGGTTTGCAGTCACGAGGTATGCTAAAGATGATGCTAACATTAAAATTTGCCCTTTGCCGTAAGAGGGACCAATCAAATAGAGTCCTAAATAACTTTTGTAGAATAAGGGCATCATTATTGTGCTTCTTAATTTGAACTTCAAAAATAGTTTCAGATTTACTGTGTCGTGATAATGTTGTATCATTACAAAGATTTCTCATCTTACTCTGATGTTGTATAAAATTGCACTATGTAGCATAATTATACATATGTAATTATACATAATTGAATTCTATATAATTCTTCTCCTTCCTGCCTCTGAATATATCTTCCAGTAGCCAGATAGCATGAGGAGTAGTGGTAGATTGAAGCGATGCTGTGATGCAGCTGCCTCTGTCTCCTGGACAACCGAGTGTCTCCAGAATCCATTGGAAATCAAGGCAGAACTTGCAAGTTAACACATGTAGCTGGGAATGCCCTAAAAAGTCAGACATCCCTCATAAACTGGCACATCTAGTTATGCAAGGCTCTCCTGATATTTTGTGCTGTCAGGAAGGAAAATCTGTTCTATTTCTGTCAATGTACCGCAGCAAAGCAGACTATTTTACACAGTCACATTAACTCTGTTGCCAAAGAAACTAAGGTGAGTTTTTAATTATTTTTTTTTTTTTTTTTTTATTCAGAAGCATGTTATCATGTAGCAGGACTTCATTTAGACATGAAACGTTAAAATATGTTACTTCTTACACGACTCATTAATCTGGTTGGAGCATGTTATTTTGATTTGAAGCATTTGCCAAAGGCCAAGTTCTTGGTTGTGGGTCATGAATATATAAGTCTCTTGCAGTTTTTTGCTGTGTTAACCTTAATGAAGCATTTTAGGTAAGTTGTGGCTCATCTACTTTGTAATACAAGTATCTCATTGTGATTTTAGAAGCTTGCTTTAGAAGGCCTATAAGATCTTCATTTTCTTTGTGAGAAATAAATATGTATTCAGATTTGTTAAGCCATTTCCTACAAGGGGTAGTGGTTTTAGACTACAAGAGGGTAGATTCAGAGCAGACGTAAGGAAGAAATTTTTTATATGAGGATCGTGAAACACTGGCGCAGGTTGCCCAGAGGTGGTAGATGCACCATTCCTGGAAATCTTTCAAGGCCTGGATGAACAGGGCTCTAACAAACATAACCTAGCTGAACATGGGCCTGCTTGTTGCAGGGGGTTTGGAATAAATGACTTTTAAAGGTCCCTTCCCACCCAAATTATTCTATGATTCTATGATTCTATGATGATTCACTGAATGTGTAGTGTTAGTTCTTCAATTATACTCTTCTCTGTGCCCAACAGTAGCTAGCAATAACTAAAATGAAAGAAGAAAAAGATTTTGTTAATTTGACTGCACTATCCTACCCTAGTATTTTTCAAGTTTCTTGATTAATTGTCCAATATCTTTACATCCTTTAAGACCTCTTCAGTTTTTGAAGAAATGAACTGCTTCTTGCAAAAAAACTTCAGTCAGATACTCCATTTAATAGTCATCACTCTGTTGTAGATGGCTTTGCACAATGCCCTCAGGTCCTTGTAGTAGCTGCTCTGTCTTTCCTGCACTGTGTAACAGGAAGGTCTGTCCCAGGTAGAGAAAGGTTCCAGGCCTATTGACTTCTACTAGGGTTGGACTGGATTTATGTTCTTCAAATCACTATTTTTTTAAAAATAACTCGGCTATTCTTGGAAAGCATAGTGTGACTTTACAACCTGGTGCTGGTGTGCCTCCAAGTCAGTCAAAAAGTAGTAATCAAAAGCGATTCAGTGTTCATGTAAGTCACTGAGTGCTCGGAGATGTAGCAGGGTTTCAGTTTGTGTTCATGGTTTATAAGGCTGACCATTGTTCACCAAGAGTGAAAAGCAAGCTGTTCCATTAATGAATGAAATGGAATTTATTCTTCTGCCAGAAAGTGCTCCTTTCTTGTTCTAAAGATGATTCAAAGTAAACCACCTGTTCCAAATATGTTTTTTTTTCTTTTTTTCTCCAAATAAATTGTTCTCGAAGTATCCTAATAGTTACGTTAACATCACATAAATTGATAATCTACCTGCCTACCTACCTATCTACCTATCATCATAGTGTTTTACTTGTAGATTTCGAAGCTGATTGGTCACCTCGCAGATGGACAGACAGATATAAAGTTATATTTTCTAGAAATGCAGAAGGGTTGCTCTCTCTTTCTTAAATAGTGCTGCAGATGAAATGAAGTCTGGCTCTGTTTAAAAATAGCAAACCCCAGATTCTCTGAATTTGCTGTGAATTATTCGTGTTCTACAATGACACTTACTTTGTTATATACAGGCAAATCACTACTGTAGAAGTCAATAACAATGTTTTTAATATTCTTAATGGAGCCAGGAAATTAACAGTTATACAAGTATGAACTGTATACTGTCCAAAGACAGAAGCATAACCTGAATAGAAAATAGTGTCTTCAGTAGTCTCTTCCTCCTATCTGGATTTTGTGTATCTGTAAGAAGACTTTAAATTAAAATATAAAGCGTGATTCAAGTGTCTAGGTTTTAAGTGTAATTTACTTTAGCAATTCAATTACTTTTTGTAATTACCAGTACAATTTTCATGTGGCGAAGGACTGCTTTTTTGCTTCCCTTTGAAACTTTTTAGTTAGGAAGCATTTATTTTTCTTTTGAAAGGATACATTTGATAAGGAACAAAATCACTTGACAAAAATGCCGTATTGTAATTGTGCTTTTATAACCTATTACCATTTAAGTGTTTTATTTTTTACAGTCAAGATATTTCTCAGGAATACTTACTTTTTTACTTCTGCACTTTAAAAGCATTAGCATGAATTATATTCTATTGGAATACTTATGAAGGCTTTTGAGGGGAGGAAGGTTGTAGGTTGCAGCAGTAGTCCACTCTGCATCTCAACTTGTATGCTGCTCATTCAAGAGTGAGTTACTATAAAAGTGTGTGTTTTTGTAGTACTAAGGCATAGATAGAATTTGACACTAGTGGTTTCAGTTGGTTTTTGAGAAGGTTAAGAAAGGCTGGAAGGACATGGTGTTGGTAATACTATGGTCAGTAAGTGCACCTTTCATATTGACACACTCGTAGAAATGCCAGACTGCAGAACTGCTCATGATTCTCCTTGCCTGAGAGAATTGCTGTTTCCATTATATGTAATTGTCTTAATTTGTTTGGACAGAGGATGTTTGGTGATAATGCAGGATGCTTCTCAGAATTTCTTCATATTAATTCACAGTTATGGGAAGCTGAAAAGGCCTTCCCAGTTGTCCTGTTGTACATGAACTGTTTGATTGCATATTAAAATCAAAAGAAAACTTGGCAAGAGCAAAGCTGGAACACTACCGAAAATAATTAACTGCCATGAATCATCATCACTAATGTAAAAATTCATCCAAACACAGTTTGATTTTGTTGCTGTGTTATGAAAGCTCACTGATCTACACTTCTTTGAAAACTTTTGTTTCCTTTAATGCTTTTAGCTTTTTTAAACTTCCAGTTGTCCAATGTAAGTGTTCAGTACCAGGACAGGGTTTTTTCAGAGCTGAGAATACTCTCCAGGTCTTCACAGAGTTTAAGAAAGATTTAGAAAAGCCTTTGTACTCATTAACATTCAGATGTATTTTCTGTAGTTTCCCCAGGAAGACCTAATATAATGAGAAATAATATCTTTCTAAGGTTGAAAAATAGCAAATAAGAAGATGCTATACTGAGTCAAGCAAAGTGAAGTTGTCAGAAGTAACTAGAAACCCAGTGATTTACTTAGGGAGACAGGACTTTATTTATCTATCCCTACCAACAGAACTGATTTCCATGCAGAAAACAACTATAAACCCATTTCACAATAACAGCAGCCATAACTCAACAACTCTAGGTGTAGATAGTTACAGGAAAAATTGGAATAAATCTATGAGGTTAATGAAAAGAAGGTAATAAATAAAGTATTCTGACATATTTAATAGAATCCCGCTTCATATCTTGTACTAAGCTAAAAATAGGTAAGACTGCAAATACAAGTGTGTTATACGCCATCAGGATCAGTAATGCAAAATCTTAATTGAAAATTATCTGCTGGTATAAAGTGGAGCTTCTAAGGAGTTATGGTAAAAATGCTAGCAAGACACTACAGGAGGAGCATAGTGGCTAGATATTTATGGTGGTACTATCAAATAAACAGCTAAAGATAATTAAAACTGAAGCCACCGTGTTGGGGGCAGCCTGCCAGTGGAGAAGCTGGCTGGAAATTGTCTCATTAACCAAAAGCACCAGCACCTGTTCTGCCACTTTTGAGCCATTTTTTCTGCAAAGAATTCACCTGATTGGTTGATCACTGTGACTCCTTAGCCTCCAGGCTATCCATCTTCCTAGTTAGAAAAATCCTTATGCTCAGCACAGCTGTCTATCTCTCCCCCAGGCAAACCAATAAAATGTCCTCCCTAAGTGCCTTTGGTAAAGGGATTCCTGTTGGCAATAGTGTGGAAGTCCGTGAAACCAAGTACATCTTTAATTGAAGAGCAGAGAGTTGTTCTGTTGGTAAGTTCCTTAGCAATAAGTAGTTTCTCAAGGTGCAGGGTGGATCTGCTTATGCTGTTTGTCTGTTTGAAACATTGACGCATTGCCTTCTGTTGTATCTACAGAAGAATTTCATTCTGCATAGCATTTTCTAGATGGTAGGAATTTTTATGTTTGTGCATTTATTTTTTTAATAAAGAAAATGGTTGGGGTGTTTTGCATCTGGTTTGTCTCTAAATGGGATGGTGATTAGTTTTCAGGGCTGGCAGCTGGAGAAAACGGGAGATAAAAATGTATGTTCTGTTATGTGTATAAGGGGAGAAGAAGGAGAAGTAAAATTATTTTGGGGAAAAAAAATTCAGGTTTTATTACTGGCCTCTAATGAAAGTTAAGTTATAATGTGTTCTCGAATGCTACAACTTTAAAATGTCTATAGGAACTCAGTATTTTTGGTTGGGGTAGGTATGTGTGTGTTCTAGTGTAGTCCACAGATCCATGGCCTTTTTGTGTTGAAAGCTGGGATTGTTATTTATATTTGCACTGTATGAAGCGCAAGTGATCAAAGTATCAACTATGTTGTTCTCTGGAATACTTGTGACCTGCATTATCCTTCAGTCATGCGATTCTAGTGCTCTAAATTGAACATCCTACACAGGAAAGCACCTGCACAGTAACTGTAGATTGTCACTTCAATTCTTGCAAATGAGGCAGTGCGTATATTACCCTTGTTCAGAGAAAGATTTATCTGCCTGAAACTCCTCTGAAAATGGAAGTCCTTGTTGCCTTGCCTTGCTACTTAGTGGCATTATGACTATTTTGTGTCCTACTTATAGCCTTACAGGGAATACTGCATCCTAACTCTCTCTTTGCAGCCAGCTTTACTGATTTGCAACTAAAACACAGACATCAGGCATAGTCTGAAATTTTGCTGGACATGAGGATGAAAGCTTAATATACTTTTTGAATCTGGATGAATCCAGTACTGTAGGGAATGCATGCTGGTCTGTTAACTTTCCTGAAGAGCTGCTAATGCTGTCTGTGGGTATGCTGGTTCTCACAAGGTTGCCCAAGAAGACCTTCTCCTTCATTGCCTTTCTAATAGGTAGATATCTTTGTTCCCTTGCCTTCCCTCTCTCCCATGCTTGTTCTTAGTAATGTCACTAGCCCCACATTATCTTTCAAGCATCACTGCATGTTTAGGAGCTTTTTACACAGTGAAACATGCAAGTCTTGTAAAATCAGTGTATCCAAAACTTTAGAGTCAACTTAGCAGAGACGCTGGATTTCTGTTCCACTTCCAGGCCTATTTAATGTTAATGCAAGTTGTGCATGAATAACAGTAGGTTAGGACTTTTTTTTTATTTTTTTTTAAGGCTCCTTTTATTTAATTTCAAGTGAATAATCCCAACCAAATTA
This sequence comes from Amazona ochrocephala, assembly GCA_039720435.1. NCBI lineage: Eukaryota > Metazoa > Chordata > Aves > Psittaciformes > Psittacidae > Amazona > Amazona ochrocephala. The sequence continues at coordinate 13,494,264 of CM077879.1, forward strand.
GTTTTAGTCAAACTGCTTAAATGCTTAAGTTTATTCCTACCTCTGTAAAGAATATGTACACATGCAATTGCATGAGTGTTAGAAGTATGAAGCTGTTTTCAGTGCAAAGTGCTGCCAGGCTTCCTCCTGGTCTTCTTATGAAGTGAGGTCAGAGCATTGTCAAGGGTGAATTCAATTTTGTTAGACCTTTTCCCTTTTGTCTTCTTGATGTGGAATTATAGTGTGATTGGCATGGACTGAGGAAACTTTAGTCTGGTTGGTATGGGCGATGCCACTTCCCTCTGCATAAAAGACAAGTTTTCTTGTGTAGATGATAACAATGAAAAGAGCCTGAACTACCCTTCTTAAATATACTCCTGAGTCTGGAAGTAGGCTTTTATATAAAGTAAGCATGCAGATAATAGAACCTATAGCCTACTTTCTAAATACAGATTGTCTGTGATCTGTATCAATTTAGTATGTTTTAAAGGGAAGAGAATGTCGTCATATGTCAATCAACCATTCTTTTAATAAATCTGAGAGTGGAACAAGACTTAAATAATGTCACTGTACCATACAGAGTGCATTTAAAGATCACAATCTCCTGACGTATCTTGAAATAGTTCTGTGAGGACTTTCTTTCTGCTGAAAGATATCTATATGTGTCTAAACCATGATGTAATACTCTGTTTCGTTATCCTAACAGTTTTTTGTGTTCTATAAGTATTATTTGAAATAGATTTTCTGCTAATAACTTCTTTAAAGGAGTTGCATAGTATTATTTTACAGACAAAATTTAGCTGGCCAGTAGATGATAGTACAGATATATAGAAATTTGAATATCTTACATGGCGCATTGCTGAAATAATGGGAACTCTGGAATGTTTGTCATTTGTATGTAATTACCATGTCTTCTAGTTTTTTTCCTCTTCCAAATAGTTAAAAGCATATATAGAGTTTTTCAACCATGTGTTACTGTAATATTAATATAAACAATATCAGCAGCAATATCACATGTAATATGAATATCAACTATGTACTACTGTATTTGTGTTGGGTGAGCTGTGTCTTGTGGCTTCAAGTGTGTGTGTGGACATGTGCACATGTGACAAATCTTTATTCCATGTACCTGCTACTTCAAACAAATGAATGAAATTCTCCCAAACTAAAGTGTATTGGCTGCCAGCTGAAATGGGGAAGGAAGTGTAAACATGGAAACTCATTTCAGTGATTTGTAAAGCAGAATTACTAATGACAGTATAGCAATTATAAACAAACACATTTTTTCATCAGTGTCTTTTTGAGGATTCATGCTTTTTGTGCAGTAGCATAAAAATGGTCTATATAGAACCTTGTATTTTTGTCTGAATGGTGATATGACCAATGGCAATTTTGCTGGCTCTGATTATTGAGGTATGTGAACTGATACTCACCTGTTTCTGGTTTGTTTATTTTTTTCTTTCATTCCATCAGCTTTGGCAATGTGAGTTTTAAACCTTTAGGAATTCTCAGTAAGCTGAACAGCCATGATAAATGTCATGGAGTGAGAAAAATCATGCCATGCATTAGTTATGAATTTTCCTAAGCTTTCATTAAGAAGTAGTTCCAGTGATGTTGAGGAAAAGCCCCCAAGATATGAGTGTAAAAAGCAATGTGTATCAAACAGGACTTGTTTTTTCCTACACCTTCAGATGTACTGTATAAATTACTGTCAGATTGCTTTTTCTTTTCTCTTTTGCGGGCTTTATTTTCTTATGCACTTCAACATGACAACTTGACATAATAGGGTGAGGATTTTAACCAGTCTTTAGGTAGTTGTTTCATTCCTCTTCTTCCCAAACTGTGCTTTAATGTCCATTATTAATTTTTGAAACTAGAAATAGGCTTGTTATCTATCCTTCTCCAATGAAAAACCTGTCTAAAAACTTTCATTTGAAATAGAAAATAATGGTATAGTAATTTTCAAGTGGTGCTCACTTTTAATGGGAAATAATGAGAACTTGATTTAAAAAAATCACATTTGTAAGAGATGCTCAAAAAGAAAAAAGATAATATGGTCTTCTGCTAATCTGTCATTCAAAACTTGTATAGAACTAAAATAATCAGATTTAAGACATAACCTTGATATCTTTTTGTAATATTTAAGATGTTATATTGTGTCATACTGCTTTTAATCTAACCCTGCCTCTAGAATCTTAGGCATCAGTAAGCTGAGCCTGGGGTAAAAGTAAAACCAGGGTAAGAATACGACACACTTCCCACCTACTCTTCCACCTTCCAGCTGCTTGCAGCTGTGGTTTCCTGTGCTGAGTGAAGTTTCTTTGTATTTAGAAAGCATCAGTGGATTATTTTTCCCCAGAAATTTGTCCGTTCACCCCTTCAATCCATTTAAATTTCTAGAGCAACAGGTCCTTTCCATTATTTTCATTACTTTGAGCCTCTTCCTTGAATAGCCATCTTCTGCTTTGTTTTCTGAATCTGCATCCTACTGTGCTTTTGTTCTAAAAGAGAGTGATTAGTTGATTCCTAACCATTTTCATTATATGAAAATCCTCTTTCAGACTACTTCTATTCTAAGTTAAGGAGCTGTACACTCTATTTTCCTTGTACAGGGGTTCTTCCATATTTTGCCTTTTTTTTTTTTTTTTTTTCCCTCAATTACTTTGTTCTTACACTTATCCCAAGACATCTGATGTTGGATTAGTACCCAGTTAGTGTCAGAAACAGTATGCTAGACTTGATCTCGGTCTGAGGCAGTACACTTATGCTTAAGTTCTTCAACAGTCTGTGCTCTTGTCTAGCATTGCATAGAAACAATACAGATGGTCAATCTGTGAGTTATTTATAGGTATAGATGCAGAAGAAGGAAGTCTGGTTCTCCCACCTACAATAAGGTTTATCAAGACTTATATTTAACAAGAACTCTTCACATGTTCATGAAATGCTTATGTTTGGGCCAACAGTTTGATTAACCTGTCTGCTACTCATCTATTACTCAGATTTGCTAGATTTTTTTAGGATCTTAACTTGAATTCAGATGATTTATCTTTTATGACAAATTCTAAGGGGGTCTTACTTTTGTGATGACTGTCAGTGAATTTTGGTAATTTCTTTCTATGCTTTCTGTTTGCAAGTAAATGCAAGCAATGCAATCAGACTTCTGGCAGGTTATATACAGACAACAAAGACAAGCCGTTCATATCTGAAAAAAAAAAAGGTTACCTTTGAATTTTTTCCTTTTATTACTGTTTCATGTCTTTTTAGCTTTTTTCTTTCTAGCGAGGATGTAATGTTTTGGAACATTCTCTGGAATTAGAGGAGATAACATGCAAGCTTCCAAATACAATGACCAATATTCTTGGAGTTTAGAGTAAACAAGTAGTGATTGCACATGAGAATCAAGTTGTGTGTGTATAAATCCTGTTCTCCTCCCTCTCAAACATGCTGATGGCTTGCTTGTAGCAGTACTAATTCATATTTGATAAATATCAGCATCAAAATAGAATGGATAATTTATCCTATTGCAACACAACTGCCAGAGGATCTCATGGGATAAAGTGATGATTTATTTTCTGCTACGTCTGGAAGAAATAGGACCAATATCAATCGTAGGTAAACTTTGTTTTCTTCCCAGATGTTACTGCAGGCTAAGTATTTAAAACTTGATGGTAATTAGGTGGCTAACTCAAACATATCCCGTAAACCTTAAAGTTACTTAAAAACAAATTTAAATACTTTCTCCTTTGTGTCTAATTATTCAGCAGTCTGAAATTGCCTTTGAACCCATCATATTTGAAATACAGTAACATTTCATACTTGGAAATGTTGCAGTATAAAGTTTGACTGAATTTTGTCTATACAATCGCTGTTATGCTTTCAGCAAATAAGTTGCCATAGTTAAAGAATATTGTGAAGAATCCCACAAGGATTTTTAAAGGCTTTTAGGTGAATATTGGCTGTGTGATGACAAGAGAGACTTAGTGCAGGTTTTCTCAAGGTAATGCGTGTGGAAATGAAGAACTGCAATATCTGGTAGATTTTTAAATTATAATGGATACATGCAACCTAGTGAACACCTTACTTAAATGCCTTTGAAGCATGTTGAACCAAAAAGAGCAACCTCAACACCCTGTCCTAAGAGGTGATAGGCACAGAGGGTGATAATCTGTACTGTAACACCCTTAGTACCACATAAATGGGAATGTACACAGCATTAGTCCTCTATAGGTTTACTATTTAACAAAGGAAATCTGTGGAAGAAATACAAGTTCAAAGTATACATCTATCAATTTTTAAGCCCTTTAAGAACTTCTAAATGACATGATATTAAAAATCCTGTCTTTTCCTGGTTTAGAGAAAAGATGAGTAAGAACTGCTATGTTGGTTAAAAAAAAAATACTTCTTTTGGAGGTTTTTAAGTATGTATTTTATGTATATATAAAAATATATAAGTATATAGAAACTATTGCTGTGTAGAAAAGGACTAAGTATAAGCCCACTGAATGATATCTAAGGGCTACATCCCTTTTACATGGCTTCTTCAATATATTTTTATCAGCAACATGTGCGTTTCTGCTGGTGCTTGCACTTTCCTTGACTTTATGGTTCCATTGGCCTTAATAAATATGGATACTTTGATGCAGAATCATGCATACATTACTTCTCTTTTTCTAGCGTATCGTTGCTGACTCAAGCAGCAGTCTATTTAATCTGAAAGTTATTTACTCGGAGGTGTTTTGCTTATTTACACAGTAAAAAAGGGGTATAAAGCCAAGTGATTTATCAGATGTGGGAAAACCAAAGGAAACAAACAAACCTGAAACCAAAGAATTTCTCAGAACATATTTGTTCAGCATTCAAGTTGCAGATAGTAATGCAATGCACTCTTTCCTTTTTAAAAGATCATCATTTTATGCTTTATATTGAAAGTGGTGTTACAAGGAAAGTGAAAAATATATAAATACTTCTGTCAGGAGAACAGATCAGGTCACAGTTAGCATTACAGATGTTTTTGTTTGACATAAACCATCTTAACAGAATTACAAATAAAAAATATTTAGTACAATGTATTTGGAACTGCAAAGAATTTTACTTGATATTTTCTCTCAAAATGTGAGAATAGTATTAATTTAAATGAACTTCTGATAGAGCAAACAAATTTAAAGCAAGTTTACATTTCCCATGGAAATAGGTTTGCTCTTGGTTTGCTCATCCCCCCCCCCCCCTTGTTTTTCCTTTCCAAATTTAGTGGGGCAACAGCACATAAAAAATAGTAAAATAAAAATTAAAAAATCGTGTGAGAGAATGAAGGACCAAAATAAATGGGATGGTTTATTCTGCACAGGTGTGGAAATGAGAGAACAGCACTGAGCTACAGATAGGGATGCTGAGCTTGAACTTTGTGAGCTGGCAACATAAAAGCCAAGTTATGTTACTGCTGACAGGCCAGCAAGAATTTTAAGCTCAGCATATGTCATGATGATGAGAGCTGTGAGGAGTCTTTTATGGAAATGTTAGAAGTGGGTTTGTGTCTGTGCCTGGTGCCCGTACTCATGTCCCTGTAAGGTGGGTGTTTTGCACATTTGTATGATCTGTTCTCTGAAATGCCAAAGGAAACCAAAGCAGGAAAACCCACCCTGCTCGGGGTATGTCCCCTATTCACTATGCCCCTCTGGCTGGCTCATCTCCATGATGTGTGAATATAGGATAAGAAAGTTGGAGCTGTTCAGCCTGGAGAAGAGAAGGCTGCGTGGAGACCTCATAGCAGCCTTCCAGTATCTGAAGGGGGGCTATAGGGATGCTGTGGAGGGACTCTTCATTAGGGACTGTAGTGAGAGGACAAGGGGTAATGGGTTCAAACTTAAACAGGGGAAGTTTAAGTTGGATCTGAGGAAGAAATTCTTTACTGTGAGGGTGGTGAGGCCCTGGAATGGGTTGCCCAGGGAAGCTGTGAATGCTCCATTGCTGGCGATGTTCAAGGCCGGGCTGGACATAGCCTTGGATGGCATGGTTTAGTGTGAGGTGTCCCTGCCCATGGCAGGGGGGTTGGAACTAGATGATCTCAAGGTCCTTTCCTACCCTAACTATTCTATGATTCTATGTATTGCACATTCCAACTATTCTATGGCTCTATGAGTCCAAGTTCCCCCTGACCTTAGTGGATACCAATGTAATGCTTTGGTGGGGTCACTGTGTCTGGAGCTGACACACCAGGAGGTTGGGCATCCCAAAAATGAATGTTTTCTGCCAAATCTGTAGCCATTTCTGAACAGTATTTAAAGACAGCATCCTGTTTTTGTCTATAGCATATGTGTTCCTATGTGTAAGCTTGTATATGTATGCGCGTATGTATATATGATAAAAATGTGTGAGGAGAGGAAGGAAAAGATTTCAGACACCATGCTTCAGGAGGTGTGTTTCTACTTTTAATTCATTTACTTAGTGAAACAAGATGAGTTTCTCTAATATATCTGGAGAAGGCTGGGACAGCCATATTTTTAGGACAGTCAGACTTTCACAGCTGATATTTCCAGCTCCTGCTAGGAAAGCTAGAAGCTGAACTTCATGATATGAAAGTGAAGGCAAAGCACTCTTCAAATATAACTCAGTGGATTCCTTTGTTTCTTTTCCTTAATGACTAGATCTGCTCCAACATATTTTCCTCTGTGTTTGTAGATGTTTACTCCTCAAGAAAGGGCAGTGACTCTTTATACTGGCAAGGCAATGCTGCAGGTAGGGGTACTCATCTAGCTTTGGTTAAATTATCTGTGGAAGAGTTAAGCAGTCTTGGGCTTGCAGTCTTTTGATCAGGTCTGAAACACAAGAAGCGATCTTCAGAGGCCAGCTTATGCTGAGCTAAGAAGATTTGTTCAGACTTTAATTAGATGTGTATCAGCCGGAACATCTCTAGAAGAAAAGATACTGGGCAGAGAAGAGATTCAGAGCAGCCCTGAGGAGAAGGACTTGGGGGTGTTGATATATGAGAAACTCAACATGAGCTTGCAGTGTGCGCTCACAGCCCAGAAAGCCAACCGTATCCTGGGCTGCATCAAAAGAAGTGTGACCAGCAGGTCGAGGGAGGTGATCCTGCCCCTCTACTCTGCCCTCATGAGACCTCACTTGGAGTATTGTGTGCAGTTCTGGTGTACTCAACATAAAAAGACATGGAACTGTTGGAACAAGTGCAGAGGAGGGCCACGAGGATGATCAGGGGACTGGAGCACCTCTCGTATGAAGATAGGCTGAGAAAGTTGGGGCTGTTCAGCCTGCAGAAGAGAAGGCTGCATGGAGACCTCATAGCAGCCTTCCAGTATCTGAAGGGGGGCTATAGGCATGGTGGGGAGGGACTCTTCATTAGGGACTGTAGTGAGAGGACAAGGGTAATGGGTTCAGACTTAAACAGGGGAAGTTTAGATTGGGTATAAGAAAGAAATTCTTTACTGTGAGGGTGGTGAGGCAGTGGAATGGGCTGCCCAGGGAAGCTGTGAATGTTCCATTGCTGGCGATGTTCAAGGTGGGGTTGGACATAGCCTTGGATGGCATGGTTTAGTGTGAGGTGTCCCTGCCTCTAGCACGGAGTTTGAAACTAGATGATCCTAAGGTCCTTTCCAACCCTAACTATTCTATGATTTTATATTTAGTACTCATGGCATACAAAGGATATTGATGTGATGAAAAGAATGGAAAAAAAAATGACGAGGTTTGTCTCCAACTGGGAATCAGAGTTCATCGTCTGTAGGACATGTAGATGGGAGAAAAGATGGTGCAGAGAGAGAATATAATCCAGTATATTTAAATAAAAAAAAAAAACAAACAAACAAAAAAACAAACCTGTATTGAGTTTATAGTTTTGGTGTCCAGTAGTCTTAGTCATTCTTTTATATGTGTGAGGTGTGGCTTTGGTGCTGCTACTGAATTAAAGAAGAACTAAAAATGTCAAAGCCTTTGCCCTTTCTGTGAATAGCAGTAACTGAAACAGGGCTCGCAGTGTTCAGTCTTAGAGACTGAAAAGTCTATGGTAGGTAAGTTGCACTTATCAACATATATGGGTTGCTAATTTTAAGAAATATTACTAGATCTTTGCATCTCTGGATATCTAAATACATTTTGAATGGTAGATGCATTTTCAGTAATAGTTGTAAAATTATATACAATCTGTTCTCGAGTGTGCCATTGTCAGATATGAAATACTTATCAGGGACATCTAAAGAATCCAGTCTGGTAAATCACTGTACTGGAATTAATGGAGAACTACAATTAACAGTCATCACGCTCACGCATTATTGCATCTCTATTGCACTCCCTTACAGTTCTCTCTGTGAAATGGCTGGAGAGGGATGTCACTCCATTGCTGGGTAATGATTCCATAAAAGCAAGTACCTGAAGAGCATTTGGATTGACTTTTTATTCCCATCCCCCATTACTATGATTTTAATTGGAAGCAGCTCTTTGTTCATGTAAAACTAGCATGAGGTCCTTTACTGAAAGATAGAAGATAGTGATGTCTTTGTATTAAGCAGTGCCCGTTTCAAACTGTTACACTTGTCTTTGTTTAACTGGGCTTGCTGAGGTTTCTGGGAGAATGAAACTTCTATCATCTCCTCCTGTGAATCACTTTAACGTGCTGTTTCTGAGCAGAAAAATATCACTTTTATGAGTAGGTGGAATAATATGCTAGCTGGATTCTGATATTTATTAAATGTTCAGTCTTTGTTAAGTTGAAATCTGGAAGAGTTCTGCGAAGCACAGAATTTGCAGATGTATATACGTGTGTCATTTTTATGACCATTATGAGGTCTTGATTGAGTGCACTAGATTTGTGCTCTCCATAGCTGCTATGTAACTCTGGGAAATGTAGATATTTACACCTTTGCTGTTAGAATTGAGGCATTTACGAATAGTATACTACAAACCTCACATCATTTAAAGTTGCTCAATTTGTATGTTAACAGAGCTAATTGATGCAATTAGGTATAGAAAGTGCAGGTTTTCTTCTGAGGCAGGATAACTGCTGAGCTGCAGTCCAAGCACATATAACTCGGCTGCCCAGAGTTCTTTTCGCCAGTTGTTGCTGACTCACTGGGTGACCTTGGATAAACCTCTTCTCTTGGCATACACTGTCTGCAAAGGACACCCGCTAACAATGACCTGTGTAGTTACCCTTGGACGACAAGTTCTGTGAAACTGCGGAGTGGATGCTGTGAGCAGCCAGGTCTAGTGGAAGGTGTCCCCATGGCAAAGGGGTTGGAAGTAGATGATCTTTAAGGTCCTTTCCAACTCAAACCGTTCTATGAAATTATTTGTTTTGTTTCATGTTTTATTAGCCCTACAGTAGGCACTGTGTGTTGGTAATTAAAAGGAAGAGAAGGGTATATGTGTTGAGGGACAAACAGGAGGGAACTGGGACCAAAGGCTGGTAACTAGCTCCTAGAGGGGGTGTTGAATGACTTTGTCTCTGGCTTCCTTGATTTTAGAGTATATGGTAGTTGAACCTGCAGCACTGATTCAAAGCTTTTGAAGGCTGTGTTTTAAAAAGCAAAAATAATCATAAAAGCTAGTGCTGAAATTGAAAAATCCATTTCCCCACAACTTAATTGGGAATTAACTTCTAATTTGACTGGGTATGGCTTTTTGTATGCATATGTGTCTGACATCTTATCTATTCCCTCTTGACAGATAATTTTATCCTGTTCAGACAGAACATATTTTTGCAGCATCTACAGCCAGGAATTTGTCTTAAATTAGTAGGATAGTTTAAGGGAAATAATATATGATCCTACAAGATCTTTGTAACATCATGAAGCAGAAGCTTATACCTTTCCAGTTGTTCACATGACACCAGCTTCCAGCTGGCAAAGATCCTCGGAAGAGTACTTGGCTCTCATTCTGCTAGAAATTTTTAGCATATTAATTTTGAAATTTCCATTATTGAACAATGTATTTTAAGACTTTTTACACATGTAAGGATCTGGCTTTTAAAGGGAAGGACTGACATAGAGCTGCAAGAGAAGTTTTGTGCATAGTTTGTCAAAACCTCTGAAAAATAAAGTCATGACATGAAGTGTCACTGCTATGACAGAGTGCACATTTCTTATGAATATGTAAGACAATTTAAAGCGAATGCTATTATTTGTAGAAATAGTCACGTAACAGTTTCCAAACTCATGCTAAATGCTGATGTGAAAAAATCTTACTTTTTAATTAAGCTAAATGAGTAAATTCTAGCCTTCGCTATATCAGAAACTGACTTCAGGTAGTTCGCACTTAGGAATCCAGTTGCTTCTGTACAAGGCCACCCGTATGTGTTTGCTGGTACCCATATAAATGCTAAATGAACATCATACATATTTATACACTGCATGAGCTGCTGAGGCAAAAGAGCAAATAAATAAGCTATGTGTGAGAGATGCTAAAAGGCCTGAGTAGCCTAATAAATCTTGCATTAGGCTTAAGATTAATAAATACGAGGTCCTGAGGAGCACCAATGGAAACAAGAGCTATTTCTTGAAGCGAAAACCTTTGCTTTTCCATTGTGTGAAGGACTTTAGACATACAAATATGTGTAATTGCCTTATCAGTGATGCATGTAGCAAGAACACTTTTCCAGGCTTAAAACTGCAAAATCTCTAATATCTGAACTACTGAGGAAGAGAGTCCATGAATAAGCTTATATTCCCTTTGAAGGCCAGTCTAATTGGTGATCTCATGTCAGCAATCTCAGTTGCTTTGATAATGCAGTACTGAACACAGTGTGTGGGAGTAGGGAGGAAAAATAATCCTGTAAACCTTCATTGCTCCAGACTATGTCTTTGAGCAAGACAAAATAGCCTCAATTGCTGAGTCAGTCCAGGGCACACGAAAATAAATACATTCAGCAGCTTGAAACTGATCTGGAAGCAAACTACTGCCAATAGAGAGCAATGGCAGATCTCCCTTCATTCTTAGGCTGTTCAAGAAGTGAACCCATGGAGTCTGTGTGGGCTGAACTCCCTACTAGTGCTGCACTAAGTAGTCAGAGCAAGAGTCATCAAGCCAAGGAATGAGAGTTGCATGGAACATTATCCTGAAGCCTGTGTGTGGCTGGAAACTTCTCACTGGATCTGTTTATCAGGCAGAAAAGCCTATAGAAAGTGTGTTGAAGTGCATGAATTTGTTCTTTAAAGTTCTTGAGTAAAATTGCTGGTGTTTAAGACTGTGTAAAACCCCAAGAATATTCCAGCAAGTTTCTTAATGTGCTTAACACTGCTCCTACTGAAGTGCTAAACCTGCCAATTTTGTCCTCTGCTGTAGATGATTTTGCATGAACGGTTGTATGATACTTTGACATTCCTGTCTCTTGCATTTATATAAATCCTATGGTAACACAAATATTAATATTGTACACATGAAAGGATAGTCTGTTTTTCTAAGGTCTGAGAAGCCCAAGACCTGTTAGCTGTATGGAACCTATCTAGAAGCTAATTTGATGTGAGGGAAGTGATCCTGGAGGGGAGAGTCTATAGGAAGTAGGTTGGCTCCTTTGGCAGAGTTGGGAACAAAAAGAGCTCACAAACTTGTGTAAACAGTCTGAGAGGTGTCACCAGTCTCCGACTTCAGTAAGGAAATCGGAGTTGGGGCAAACACTTTATGTTGAATGTTTTATTATTAATTTTTTTAATGTATAAAACGACCTGTTCTTGGTGTGAATGGGGCTGCGTAGTCTCTGGCCGTGCTCACTGAAAGCTCATTGAATCTGTTTTTAAAAAAGCCCATTAATACGCCTGATATTTAATGAATACAGAATGTAAATCATAACTTTGTTGGTTAATCATTGGTACTCTTTAAGGAGGTAAGTTCACATGGATAACTCTCCCCCACCCAATTATTACCACTCATCTTAACCATTGAGAAAGTTTTCTTATATCCTTATTAAACATAAGCAGTACGTATCATGGTGAATATAGGCTTGCCTACTTTAGCACATAAAAGCAACTGTGTCTTGCAGTTAGCACACTAAGTTTTTCACACAAAATCTAGTAAATATTGTAATTAACTTATTTTCCTAGTATGGTTTTTGGTGTTAAATTAGCTGTACAAGCAAGTTACCCTTTTATTCTTCTGAATCACCTCAAGAATTCCTATTGTTTCCTACTTCAAAAAAGAGAAAGAATAGGAGGATTTGTCTTTGCATTGACAATCCAATTAATGCAACAAGGTGGCAGGAATGATATCAATTCCTGTGAAAGCCCTGCTGTTTGATGCACTGCCTATCAGCCATTTGTAGGCTCTGCATCTGGGAATTGTGGCATGGTAATCTATAGTAAGACAATATAGAATAACACAGAAACAGACTTCAATTGTTGACCTATTTTTGGTAGTCCGCTATTGCTGGCACAAGCTTAAATGAGTCTCAAGGAGTCACTTGTTATGGGGATGCCAAAACAGAAAGCTGTAGTACAGACAAGGTGGGAAAGAGAGTGACTACTTTTATTCTGCCATTGTTTCTTGTATCCAAATAAAAATGCTGTGTCATCCACCAAAGTCATATTTAGCAGTAGAAACAACGGATTAAAACAGATCAGGAAAGTTTCCTCCAGTATTTCTGGCAGTTATTGAAGAAATATTTGTAGGTAAAAATTTGCTACTTATTGTGTCTTTGATTTCTGCTATGTCAATTTCAAAGTTGATATTAAAGATAAGAAGTAGGAAAACATTTCAAAAGTCATTTTGTTCACTACATAAAGGATGAAGATGGTGGTGAATTTTGATAAGTGTATGTTTCTCAGGGTATGTAGAATGGCCTATAAATGTTATGTCACAGTTTTTTCATGCTGGTAAGCCTTTGTTTTGAAAGGGGATGCTTCTGTGGCATGATCTGTGGTTTTTCTACTTTGGGCCATGGTACATTCACGATATTTTTATGTTGAAGCTTCTGTTTAGATTGGTTTTGCTTTCTGGTAACCCTTTTAAATACTTTTGTCTTGTAATATGGTGTATTAGGTGAAAACAGAATGGGTAAAGGAGAGAGCAAATGATGTAAATACCAACAAATAGTGTTTGTTGCTGAGGTGTTCTTGCTGTCAACAAGTCAAGTCCTATCCATGAAAGCCTGCATTTGTGTCACCTTTATTTATGTGTAAATAAATTCCTTGCTCTGCTGGAAATTCCAGAGAATCTGATACCAAAGCCAGTATCACATTCTTAGAAATAAAAGTCTGGAGGCAAGCATGGGAAGATGTGATGATCTTGCATGTAATTTGTATGCCTGACAAATAGATGTCTTACTGACAAATTATAAATCAAATGAATGTTATGGGTATAGAGCTTCAGAGGAGAAAACAAGGTACTGCACTAAAATGTCATTTGTTTTCTGAAAGAATTATGCATATTTAGTACTTGAACATTTGGTGATTAGAAGGAACCCCTTCCCTCCTTCCTCTAACTGTTGATTAGAATAACTTCTGACAAAAAGCCAGTGGTAATGTACATTGCCATCACAAAGCATTTGCCAAGCAAAATTTCTAGCACCACAGTAAACTTACAGATGTGCTCATCACTGTATTCCCGAAGGAATTGCCTTTTATTTGGGTCACTATTTGATTTATGCTTAGTTACTCAAAATCCAAAACACCTTTGTTCCAAAAAGTCCTCAAAATGTGGGTCAGCTGCACAAGGATAGAGAGAGGGGTTTTGAAATATTTGGGGAAACTATTTTGCTCTTACCCTGTTCTAAGGATGTGATTATTGTTTATTATCTTTTTTTTTTTTCTCTGAAGATTATAATTGGACCCGGCTTTTTGCTGTTTGAGGTATAGAGAACAGGAGGAAAGGCTGGTGCCTCTCTTCTAAGGAAAAAGTATTTATTTTGAGGATCTCCACCCTTGTAGTCTACAGACCCTGAATATATGGACTGTACTTGACATTACGACAATTGTCTACAGCTGTTCTACTTTCCCAGAAGAAATCTGAACTGTCTGTCCACCTTAATTTTTCTTTTAAACCTTCTGCAAGTAACGTATTCTGTTTAAGAGTTCTAATGGACTAAGATGTCTCAGATGAACTTATCTGGCTAAAACCCCTGAGAATCTAAGTGCTTTGACTATTCTGGGAATCTAAAAGAAAGGATGAGGATTGGCATCGGTGTGTACTCTATTACCTTTGAATTTATGATGCTGTCAAGATATGATGCTACATGATATAATTTTTTTAAGTTTTTAATTAAAACACCCTAGCAAACAGACGGATACTTTTTGGCCTTTCCTAATGATTTGTGAAGTGTTGACAAGTATTGCAAGTCATTGCAATGTAAACAGAAATAAAACCTTGATTTCTGTAGCACTGAACTTGCATCTAGAGAGCCATTATATAATTAAGAACATAAGTGAATCAACTTTCCTTATTTAGCCTGTACTGCCATAACAGCAGGATTTGAATATGTTGGTGACTTTATTACATTGAGTGAAATTAGTAATTTATGAACAGTAGCTCATCTGGTAAATTATTTCTATAATAGTTTTGCTTCTTTGAGGAGCCTTTTGTGTGTATGATGTATTTTGAGTTCTGAATGAATTTGAGCAAGTGTGGTTTATGCTCTGTTTGTGGACTAATAGATACATTTCCATAGCAGTAGCTTCCCTTCTATATCCTTCCCCCATGCCATTAGAAGCAGAATTAGCCTAGCAATTACTTGAAATGAGAAATTAAGTATTCAATTATTTTCAGTTATTTTTGTATTATTTTATCTTTTAAGAAGCTATAGAAAGATTATTGAGGATTATTGGGTTGTAGGTTCCCAGTGGTTGCTAGCAATTCATTGTGAGTAGCATTATAACAACTCTACTCTGCTCTTGTGAGACCTCACTTGGAGTACTGTGTGCAGTTCTGGTGTCCTCGACATAAAAAGGCATGGAACTGTTGGAACAAGTGCAGAGGAGGGCCACAAGGATGATCAGAGAACTGGAGCACCTCCCGTATGAAGATAGGCTGAGAAAGTTGGGGCTGTTCAGCCTGCAGAAGAGAAGGCTGCATGGAGACCTCATAGCGGCCTTCCAATATCTGAAGGGGAGCTATAGGCATGGTGGGGAGGGACTCTTCATTAGGGACTGTAGTGAGAGGACAAGGGGTAACGGGTTCAAACTTAAACAGGGGAAGTTTAGATTGGATCTGAGGAAGAAATTCTTTACTGTGAGGGTGGTGAGGCAGTGGAATGGGTTGCCCAGGGAAGTTGTGAATGCTTCATCCCTGGCGGTGCTCAAGGCCGGGTTGGACATGGCCTTGGATGGCATGGTTTAGTGGGAGGTGTCCCTGCCCATGGCAGGGGGGTTGGAACTAGATGATCTTAAGGTCCTTTCCAACCCTAACTGTTCTATGATTTTAGTGACTGGCACAATTGAATGTTTCAAATTTGCGATAGTTACTGCAACACTTATTGCCAATTAGTTGTCTTTTTTAATCTCATGGTTATGCTATGCCACTGGAACATCCACTTTTTAAAGCAGATATTGTCATATTCCTATACTATTTTTATTGTATATGCTATTATTACTGCAACTTGAAATTGCAGGTTCATGGAATCATAGAATAGTTTGGGCTGGAAGGGACCTTAACGTTCATCTAGTTCCACTAGAGCAGTTTGCTCCAAGCCCTGTCCAACCTGGCCTTAAACACTTCCAGGGATAGAGCATCCTCAACTTTTCTGGGCAACCTGTGTCAGTGTCTTGTTACCTTCAGAGTTAAGAGCTTCTTCCTTATGTCTAACCTAAATCTACCCTCTTTCAGTTTAAAGTCACTACGCATTGTCCTATGACTACATGACCTTGCTGAGGGTACACTCAATCCCACTATCTATGTCACTAACAAAAATGTTAAGCAGCACTGGTCCCAGTACTGATACGGGAGGAATGCCACTTGTTGCTAGTTTCCACTTGGACATCAAGCCATTGATTGTAACTCTTTGAGTGCAACCATTGAGCCTATATTCCTTATCCACTGACTGGTCCATCATCCATCCATCAAATTTATGTGTCTCTAGTTTAGAGACAAGGATGTCGTGTGTGCCATTGTCAAATGCTTTGCACAAGTCCAGGAAGATGATGCAAGTTGCTCTTTCCTTTTCCACCAACGCTATCACCCTGTCATGGAAGGCCAACAAATTTGTCAGGCATGATTTGCTCTTAGTCAAGAAGCCATTTTGGCTGTCAACAGTCACTTTCTTATTTTCCATGTGCGTTAGCACAGCTTCCAGGAGGATCTGCTCTATGGTCTTGTTGGGCACAGAGGTGAGACTGACTTTGTATTTCCCCAGGTGTTACTTGGATAACTTTGGGATATGAAGTTTTTTGGTTTTTCTCTTTTTTTCTTTTGTCTCTCATGAGTACTTTGCTGTTTTGTTGGCATCTTCTTGGCCTGATTCCAGTCATTACTTGTCTTTGACAAGTAAGTTCATGCTTTCTCTGAGATGTTTCTACAATTACATATTAACACGGGAAAATATTCTCTTTTCCTTCTATTCAGATGTATTCGTATTGCATCCCGAAGGCCAGAAGGAAATGATAACATTTTGGTTTATGTGGAATAACAATACTGGAATATTAAAAAGCAGGGCAACTCAAAAGGGTGATGTAAATAGGGTGATGTCAGAGAGAGGGCTCTTGGCCTCCCTCTTTTCCTGAGGAGGTTTGTTACTATATAAATAAATTGAATTCTTCTTTTTCAAACTTCTGTGCTACTTAAAGATGCTGACTGAGCTGTTTCAGCACTTTGATCTCCTGCCATGATCTGACCCTAGCTATACTTTCATCCTCTTCGAAAGTATTCTCTCACAGCAGTGAATTTGGCCCTAACGAAATGATTATGCTGATTTTTTTTTTTTTTTTCTTTCACCATTAAATACTGCCTAGATGACTGTCTTTGTTGAACAAATAAGCTGGTGAGCTATTCCCTGAGGGTTTAGTTTTTAAGCCAGTAACAACGGAATTGACTCTGTAACCTTAAACACACTACTAGAAATCAGTGTGATACTTCCCAGCAAAGGAAATAATTTAGGAGTTGCATTTTTGGGACTGGTATCGTTGGATGCAGGCCTTGTGTGTTTTATGTGAAATACAGCTTTTTTGTGAAGACTTGAACCATGTATGCAGTAACAGATGTATCCATCATGTTACAGCACTCTTCAGATACCATGTTCTCTCTAGCTTCCAGCTCTCTTGCCCAAAAGGCAGGGAGTTGTGCTAGACATTGCTGAAATTTGTTTAATTTTGTTTGAATCTCATTTACCTAATAACTGACTTACACTTTAACACAGAGGGCATATGATGAAAAGGTTTATAACTGAGGAGACTTTATTCTCTTTTCCATACTCCACAGTGCAAATAAATGTGCTGTTATAGGTGATTAGAGACTTTAGGAATACAGAGGTAGATGATACTCATTAAGGAACTTGTGTGTCTTCTAGTCATTAAGCTTTCAGAGTGCTATTTTCCACAAAGATATTTCCAGAAATATAATTTTATTTCTGTAAATAGATTTTTCTATGCATGGAAAGTATCAAACTAACATATAGTACGTATCAACAAAAATTTGACTGCTTCTGTTTCCCCTTGTGATCAAAGCATGTTGAAATGCTATCAAGAAATGTGATGTGAAAAAAAAATCAAGTCTGTGTACATCTTTTTTGATTAGTTGGGTTGGTTTTTTGGGTGTTTTTTGTATTTATAAAGAATCATGGCAATGGCCAGTTTACACGCGATAACTTATAGATGGCCACTGTGACAATTTAAGCCTCTAGCTCAAAACCAATTAACTTGTGTTGAAATGCAATACAAATTTAGTGTTAATACTGAGTTAACAGTCCGGATTGACCTGATCTAATTATCCTGTTTTCATCAACTGTCTAGTAAAAAAGACCATGAATTAGACTCTGCATATATGTTCTTAATAGGTACAAGATGCCACATTTGTACTTTTGCATGATGTCTTATTCTGCTGTATTTTATTACATTGTGTAAATATTTTCTTCCTTGCATTGCTACCATCAAAACTGCCAATAAAATCTGAATTGGACTAAATCTTTTGTTTTGTTTAACAGATGATGTCACTAATATTGCTCAGAAATCCCTCCTTGCTGATGAAAAAGAGAACGTGCCAAGAGGACTAGGAGTTGTGGTGTGGAAAGTCCTAGCGCAAACATACCTAGTGACTTAGCTACTCGTACTGCTCAGTCTTCACCTATTTCAGTTAAAATCAAACAGCTACCTCAGAAACTTGTGGACAAGAGTACAAAGGTACTGTGTGTTGCCACCACGTTGGGTGGGTAGGAAGAAAATACATCTGCAACAATGATGTTGTCAATTTATTAGATACAGTTTGAAGCTTCAAGTTTAACTTTTTTCTCTTTGTGTACAGAGATAGACTTGAATCCCAACTAGATTTTGCAGGCACTAAAATAAACTGTATTTGTACTAAGTTTTTGTCTTTGCTTGAATCTATTTCTCTTTACACAGAGAATTTTGTGTTAAGTGAATAAGTTTCTTGATTACATGAGCACTTTCTAACTCTTATTTCTTTATTAATTTGGTAAGGCATTTCTCCCTTGCTCATTGCATCTAAAATGTGCAGTCCAAATTGTTGCTCCATGTCATATTTTCATATGCTTGCTAAGTTGACCACTGCCTTACTTTAGCTATACTTGTCGCCATTAATAAAGAGGAAAGACTTTAATTGCTTTTGCCACAGTTGAATGCTAAGCTGCTTTGACAGACTTACCCAACCTTCTGTTGAATTTTGTGTTCATAGTATGCGTATGTCTGGGTACTTAGAAGGCACCTATATATACAATGCATAAAACCCCACCACAATGTTTTGATTGCTTCAAGGACCATCTGCCATATGGGGAAAAGTAGCAATTTCCTACTATTAAAGTATGGTAAGGATGACAGTTTAACACAGTGTCTGATTTCTGGCTTTTTCGTCTTGTGGTAGACCTGCAGTGGAACTTCAATGATGATACAGTTACACAATTAGAAATATTAGAAGAACTGTGCAGCCCCCACTCTGTGTAACTGTCCATACTGCAGCAAAATTCCATTGGCACTTAAAAATGATCTTTTTATCTGGAAAGATGTGAATATAATTGAGGTTTGTCAGAAAACTAATGCAGAAAGATAAGGAACGGCAGTAACCCAGGGAATACCCTTTCCTGGTGGATATTTTGCAGTTTACATATTGAAATTGTTGCCTCTGCTGCTCACAAACTTTAATATTGTATTTGGTACAGTGCAGGCTGACACTTAGTTTTCACTTCGGAATGGAAGGGTAAAGTGTGACCCTAAGTAAGACATGTGCTATGGGAAATGACAGCTGTAGAGTGTGTGGTCATTACTGAAAAACTCACTAAGAAGGAAAGAGTGAAGTAAAAACTGTAGGATATAGAACATGCACTACAGCCCATCTGGATGGTATTTGCTTGTCTTTTATGACACTCAAATACAGCTAATAGTTTAGTATCTTAGATTTTAATGCTTTAGAGAATTTCATTGTAGTAAAGTCAATATAAAGCAACAGATAAAGAGTGGAAAAATATGTCTGAAATGGTTTGGTGTTTGTGAATTAACTTTTACTATAGAGTATAATTATGCTAGCTAAATTTGTTTTGGGAGCAACAGATAAACTAATGTGATCCTAAATTCTCTCTTTTGTGATTGGGAGGGCAGTTCAACATTTACTTCTGACTGGATTTAACTCTTCATGGTAAGTGCATGAGGACTTTCAGTCACAGCTGTATATAAAAAAAATCATTTTCGTATCTACTTAATAACAGAAAGTAGAAGATGCTGATGTTGAAAAGAATTAAAAAAGCTTTAAAAGCAGCTGTTGACTGTTATAACTTGGCTTTCTGCTTAGGGGAAGGCGTGTTGATTTTTCAATCTTAAAGGAATGCTATTCAAAAATCTATTTTCACCCCAGCTGTTCTTTAATCTGCCCCATTCCTGTACATCCAAACAGTTGAACATAGGTTAACAAATTGTTTTAAACTTCGCATTTTATTTAGCTGACTCTGCATAATGAAAATGAAATGCTCAAAACATGAGTCTTCAACAAACTGTGTATTTTGCAGAGTGATTTTATCATGTGCAAGTTATCTATAAAGAGGCTTTCTATTACTTGGAACTAGCTTACGAAAATTTGAGCAGAGGAATTTCATCCTCTGTATTGCTTCTGCACATTTACCCAATGCTACAGGACCTATCCAGTCCGTATTTACATCATTTCACTAGGCTGTTTGATACCTCCAAACTGTCATCTCAGGCTGGCGGTGTAAAAGCAAGCATTTGTGCAGGAGCATTGCTTTTACACCATGCAGCTTTGTGCAGGCACTTTGCTTTAGAGAAAGACTGTCCACTTCTGTGAAAAATCAGGATTGCGGCAAAGTATTTGGTATAGGGCCAGATACATTTTTGAAATGTATCTTTCTTTGTTTTGCTGACTGGTGAAATTTGCCAAAAATGATATTTTTCCTCTCTTTAAATTCATAAATACTAAATTTACATAAACTTTGGTATCACTTGCATATTTCCATTTTCTTCTTAACTTCTTTTGAACAACTGATCTGTACTGACTAAGACTACTTATGGTCTCTGCTATGTGATTACAGATCCGTTGTTCTTCAGACATGCAAAATGAGTACTATAATATACTTGTGTCCAAATTGTTTCTCTACTTGCAAACATAACAACCTAGTACGTTTGGGTAGCTGATAGCTATATAGCTGCTGGCACAATTCCCACACGTTTTACCATTAGATAAGTCTGTGGCTGGTAATGGTGGTGTTGAGATAAGTTAGGTAATGTTTCACTTAGTAGATGTACTCCTCTGCGCTGAATGTTTGGAAGAGGTGTTAAAACTAAACAAACTTTTATGACACCTCTCATATATGACTTACTGTCCAATATTAAGCACAACAGATCTTCGATCTATTATGAAGCTGCATGTCTATTCATAAATGAGTATGAATGGGAAAAGAAGATATGAACCTTGAAAAAGCTATAACCTACATGGTATGCATTCAATAAGTAGTTGTGACAGGCTGAAGTTGGCAGTTTTGACAATTTAGGATTGTAATACCTGGTGCTTTTTATTGATAAATAGTCTCACAGCTATCATTGTCTTTCTAGCTTTTTGTTTGCCTCTCTCTGCTCTTCCATTCAAATAATTTGTAACTTCAATAGCTCTGAACGATGTGTTGTGAATATTAAATAGCTTTGATAATGTGATTTGATTATGGCAGTAATATATTAAGGGGAATAAGGCATGTTTTATGCATAGCATTGTGTAAATGTTGATTTCCAGGAGAATATTATTGAAGGACACTAATTGTCTCAGCACCTGAAATTTATTCTTTCTGAAGAAAACTTATCCTGTGCACATACACACATACTATATTTATGCATGTTTATATTCAGTATATTCTGAAGTTCTTTGTATTAGAAGTAGTCTTAAGTGAAAACATATTTTAAAATGTGCCTTTATGTGTTTTGGTATCATAACCATTTGGCAGAATAATAAGTTATTTCTGGTTGATGGTCAGTGCTGCAGTTCTGCAATCAAGTACACTAGGATAGCATAATGTATTATTTTGAGGAAACTGCTTTCTATCAGACTTCGGTTTAATTCATGGAGACCTCTCTGGTCCTTTTCTGCCTTGTGTAATCTTTTTGCACATCCTACATTTTACATAAAATTTGGAGTTGATCTGCCTGAAAAATGTTACATACTGAAACATTTCCATCTCCCAGCTGAAATAACTTTTTATTTGGTGTGGACAGTATTCTGTGCCTGTGTCAAAACCCAAACTTTAATGCAAACTAGGAACTCACCTTCAAGTTTGTTTGACAAGTTACTTAGGTTGTGAATATCTTTAGTAGGATCACATTTATTTGCATCATCCAGCTCTTGTGTGTGTTGGTTATAGCAGGAAGCAGAAATGAGGAAGACAAAATGTGAGAAAGAACTAATGTCTCATAGGACCATATGTATGAGTATAGAAACTGAATTGAATAAACCAAAGCATTTTCTGATTAGCAAATACAACACACTGCAATGAAGGAAAAAAAATAAAAGCCTTGAAGTGAATGTTCTCTTTTGGGTTTATTTGACAATACAGTATTAGCATAGGGTGCTAGATTGTGTTGGTTTCAGGTATCCTCCTAAATCCTGTTTTATTCACTTTCTGTGAGTATAATTATCTTGAAGAAATATGTTTTGTCAGTTCTGAACCCTGAAACTTATATAGTGGATTGAATCTTTGTGATTGTCTTTACCTGAATTAGTTTTAGATATTGAGCAACTGTTTAGAGACTGTATACAAACCAACGTACGGATGTATTGGGCATTTATTGTCTAATCAAACCCAGAAGTTTTATTGGCTATTAAAAATGCATCATGTTTACCATTTCAGTGCTCTATCCTGGAGACAGTACAGGTTCATGATCCAGGAAGAATTCTTTCTATTTGCACTTTGAGAAAAGGGCATAAGAGAAGCTGAAAATGCAGTTTTGTTAAAGAGTGTGACAGACTAGTACGTCTGAAAGGGACACCTATGTAGATAGAATGATGGGTTTTGCATGTGTGCTCTAAAGTCAGGACCATTAAGGATCCAGGACTGTATTTAGTCCTGAAGGAGGAAAATGTTGAAGGGTGGAGGGGATCAGAAGTAATTGAATCATTTGACTAGGAGAAAAGTTTAAATTTGATTAGTTGGCAACTCATGAACACAGTGCTGTGCAGGCTTGATAAGCGTGTTTGCCACAACCCTGTTAGCCTGTGCGCTACTACTTGCTATTAAAACCAAAGTAAAAGGGAAGGAGGGAGAGGGAAATAAGTTCTGATTGATTTTTATGAAATCTAGATTAAAAATAAGAAATGCAAAGGGGAACCAGGTGAGAAATATACTGACAAGTGTCCAATCTGTAGCAAAGACATTTCTGTTGCTTCATTGAGGAGCATACATTTCTGTATTGAGGAAACACGTTATTGCATTCTGGCTGTTTCAGACAAGAGATGGGAAGGGATTCATAAGAATTATCGTACTTTCTGTGCTTCTGAGACTTAACACTGTGTTTTGCCTTTGGTGTCAGTTGCAATTTCTTCTGTCTGTTCAACGATGATGATTTAGTATTTCTGTGCTTTTCAGGAAACTGTGGAAAGCTGACTTCCAATCTTTCTCAAATAAAAGAACCTGTGTTAAACTGCTTGCAAGCATGTAGGGGTAACAATTTCCTGCACAGGCTTGCTGGATGTTGTTGCAACCCAACTATAAAGAGAAATTTGGTAGTAGAAGGGAGGTGGAGGGTATTTGGTCATTTTAATTAACTTTTCAACAGTCACTCTAAGATCTAGAAGTAGGCCCTCTAGTTGGGACAAGAGAAAGGAAACCCATTATTTGGCTGTTTACTGGTGAAGACCTGCATATTTCAAAGGAAACATCTAGTAATTCTCTACCCTCAATCCCTTAAAACATTTGAGAAGCATCAGTGAAGATCTTTATGATTTGGTGTTTATAGATTTGTACTGCTAAATATAATAAATAGCATATGTTTGTAGCACACCCATTTGAATTGCTATTCCCTGGGAGGGGACAGAATATGGTCACACTGAAGGGTCCATAGTTTTCACATTGCTCACTGGAACAGGCAGCATTTCAGCATTTTCCCTTTCCTGTACAAGGGCAGCATATTTATGTAACAACTAAGTCTTGATCTGCGTGCAACTTTCAGGTTTCATCTCACCTATATTTCTTTTTCCTCTTCTGACATGTGCTTCTCTTCCTTTCTTTTCTTTTGTGTATGACTAGTGGTTGTGAGGAATGAACAGAAAAACAGCAGATATAACTCTTATTTAAACTACTGATAAAAAGTGGGCTAGCCCACTTTCTTCCTTTGTTAGAGTCTTAAGCAGCCTCCATTCTGGTAGTTCATTTTCCAGGGTATATCCCTTCTGCCCACCTCACCCCTCTTTTTCCCCTCCCCCCTTCCTGTTTTAGAAACAGCTAGTTCAAGTTTTGCTGGTATAGTTTTGCTATACAAGAGGTGAAATATTGTGGAGTTACTGTGATAGCAGTGCTAACCTTAGCCTTAAACCAAAATCTTATTCAGAGATTCACCTGAAGATTAGGAAGATGAAGGATGATCTGGAGAGCATAGCTCTTTTGGCAATACCTATTTCCATATTTTTCCACGTTAAGACCAAGTGTGCCTGTAAGGTCACTGCCAGCGCCCTCATTTTTTTGGTGCTTCCCTGTGCAACTTCTTTTGTGAATGAGGTGTGGGGCTGGACAAAACTGAATACTAAGATCAATTCATAGCAGAAATCATACAAATATGAATGTATTTGTTTACAGAACTGGATGCAAAGTCAGCATTCCAACTGTATCCTATTTATATGATAATGCGACTTGATTTTCATCCATGGTAAAAGATGATTTGCAAAGCCAGTTGGACCTTGCAGAGAACAGCCTTCTTTGCAGGCACCATGGGAAGAAAGAGGTTGTGTTCATATGAAATGAAGCATAAACATCCTTCTTTTGATGAGAGGGGCTCCTGTAACCTTTAGGTGACATGTCTTGGCCCCAGCTTTATGGACTGTCTTCATGGTCTGAAACTGTACTGTCTCTCTGAAACAGTACACTGAAATGACAACTTGATTTCCCAGTGAAGGAAACAACGTGTATGTAAACATGGTAGGGATGATTTCCTGGCAGTGAATAATAAATTATTTTTTTAATCCTCCTAAATGGCAAAACCAGCCTGACTATGGCAGAATTCAACAGTTTGGGATACACTGCTAGCAATGCTGTACCCCCCCAAAATGGGGTACTCCCATGAGTTTGACTTGCAGCTTGCTTTCTAGAAAGGTCAAAGTTGCATATACAAGTAATCTCTGTTCTGTGCCTAACCATTCTTTCAAATTCAGGAAGCTTCATTTCCATTTATGTGTGTATATTTGTGTGTATATATATATATATTTTTGTGAGCATTGATTAATTTCTGAGCCTCAAAATATTTTGGATAATTAATTTGAGCAGCAGTCAGTCTATAGCGATTTGTCACAGAGTAATTCTGGAGTTTTGTTCTTATATCTAACTTCATGTTTCTCTCTAAGCTGAGTTTGTTTTTCAACATTCTGAGGAGTGCTATCATTAAAGTTATGATTTTGATGCATGTATCTGGATAAAAGTATTTTTTGCAAGTCTTAACACATACCAGCTGTAAGCATCTTCAGAAAGCACATTTGTATTTCCGGTGGCCAACTTGCCAACAACCTTTCCTACAACACTAGCAGAATTAGAATCAAACTTGCTGGCAGTTACCAGTAGAATATTTTATTGGTAGCCTTCTCACAGTGGTGAAGCATTTTCAGTTGTTGGATACTGGAGAATGGTTACACAAAGAAAGTCTTTAGTTCACAAGGGTTCTCCTCTGTGCTTTTCTGGTGCTTTGTTGTGCTTGTCTCTGTGCTGTTTGAGCTGAGAAATAAATGAAAGCTTGTCTCCAGGCTCTTGCTGTGTGAGTATCCAGCTGTGCATTTTACTGACTGCTGTTTCAAGCTGCGGCACTGCTCCCTTTTAGAACGTTGAGGGAAGAAAGATGCTATTTTCTGGCTGAAATATCCAGTTTAGATATTTTATCCCAGGTGATGCAGTTGTATAAGCTAGTCACCAGAGTGACTTAAACTCTATTCACTCCAATGACCGCTCACTCAAATATTAATACTTGAAATACCAACATTAGCTGGCTGATTATCAGAGCACTGAAGAAAGTTATGAAGAAAGTTAACAGGTCTTGTAAAGCAATCGTGCTTTTGTGGGTGCTGATTTTGATGATTCCTGCCAACTAACTATTGTAAACTCTTGCTGATTTCTCGTAAACCTCATTTCTCGTAACCCTATTCAGTCTCTTATATTTTAAAGTTGTCCTCAGTATGTATTTCTGAGGTAAGTGTAATATCTGTTTTACTGAGAGATTAAGTGATTTGTTCAAGTTTGTAAAAGGAGTCTGTGACAGAAGCGTAGATGGAACCAAAATCAATGATGCCTTAGCCCACATGTTGTCCATAAAAGGCAGTGATTTGTGATGGGGTATTAAAATATGTGTACTCATTCCTGGGGCAATGGGTATTTCCTGAAAGACTGAGAAGCCATAAAACATCAGCAGATCACCTTTGAGGTGACATTGAAAAAAAGAATAGAGACTGTTGCTATCCTTGACAGAAGAGCTAACTGCCTTACAAATACTGTGCTCATCCACCGGGTATCACCTGCTACGGAAACTTCTGAGTGAGGTGTTATAAAGGCTTAACTCATGCTACACTGGAATCTCTACCAAGAGAAGAAGTTACCCATGTTCATCTTGGCTTAGCAGGTTATGTTATGATGAGCTCTTTTGGCAAAGCAACAATGAAAAATGCTTAGAGTTTCTTGGTGATTGCTTTCCAAACAGTTTGGACCTATTTGTACGTTGTTATTAAAGCAAGAATGGCTCAGAACTGTAAGCTGTGAATCTGCAAAAATGAATGTGGAGTTAACAGGAAAGATGTTTTTGTTTTTATCAAAAAATAAATAAAAAACATTATAAGTGGCACTTACAAAAGTGTTCCGCTGTAAGGAAACTCTGCATTTCCCTAAATGGGATAGGATTTAAAATAACCCTCAAAAGCTCTGTTGTTTTAGAAATACATCTGTGTCTGTAGGGAGCTTATGAATAGGTATCTAAAATGTGACAAGTCTACAATATATTTAGAAAATTATTTTGCTAACCAGTTGTGAGTTGTTTTGTTTGGTTTTGTTTTATGTTGGTTTTTTTTAATTGCTGGGAAGAATATTATTTTACGTGCTGTAGAGATGCTTTTGCTTTTATCTATTCAGTCATGTTTTATTACATGAAGCAGGAAATGTAGGTCTTCTGATCCTTGTGAGAAGTGTGCCTTGGACATTGGGAGCTATGAATATTGCCATTCCCATATGGTCACTGGTTGATTATCATTGGTTTTTTGAACCATAACATAGGTGAATTGGCAGTTACTTCTGAAGTTAACGTTATAGAGGTGTCCACTGCATTTACTATTGTCAGGTGTTAGGATAATAAAATTTATTTTAAACTTCTTGAATATTCAGGATTCTGTTGTACTAAGAATATGCTGACGTCACATGTTCACAAGCATAAGAAGGGTTATGGGGTAACCCATAGTAGACACTGCAGTATTATAAGCGAAAGTTTGAAAATAAAATGGTGCTACTGATGTGGAAGTGAAATGTTTAGAACAATGTTTTGAGATTTAAATTGAATATTTTTTTTTTAACTGTAAAGTGTACTTCAAAAAGTGGTGCTAAAGCCTTTATTTTTAAGGTTAACTTAAGTGCTAAACGTAATTTAAACAGCTTTAAATAATGCATATCATATTTAGAACCTGACATTTTTGAAGATGGACAATAGCATGATTCTAGTACTTGATTGCTGGACCTTCATTGAAGTCTTTGAGTGATGGTGACTTTATGATAGCATATGAACCCTACAGTCACTGAGAGTTAATGTATGACCCGGAATTCAGTCCATGTTTATGAAGTGCATAAATATAAGTTTAGATATTCATATGGAATGTTACAGTATCTTCTTAATATGTTCAAGAACATGGTGTGGTCAGGAGAGATTATTGTTACCAAGAAAAAAATACATGGTAATTTCAGAATGCTCCAAATTTAACATATCTTATTTTCTCTTGATGTCATGTGTATGCACATTAAACAGTTACCTTGCTTTCTCATTTTATTGATGTAGAAGCAAAATGTTCTTTATTCCAAATTGCAATTGAGATGGGGGCAGAAGGGGATCTAATGAGGTTAAAATTCATATATCCAGGCCAGTAAGGGATGGCTTTTGGTTTCCGTAATTAAGTTAACCACCTACTGAATTAAATAACACATAATCTGACTGCATCTGGAATTTTGTTTTGGCAAGGGTTTCAGGAATAATTCCTCCACAGTATCTGAATAACCCAGATGGCCTTTGGGATAAGGAACAGTTCATTTCCCCTTCCAAGACGGTAAATGCTGTGGAGTTGTTATAGATTGGATTTGCACATCTATACTATTTCAGATTTTCTTTAGACATTATCAACAATTTGAATTAGCAACCGATTTTGAACGGAAATTTTCCATACAGTTATGGATTTTGGGTGAAATACGTTGATTGTTATTAGTTTTAGTCTTTAGCATCAGAGAGACTCCACATACTAACAGCATAACATTCCTTTATTAAGAAGAATAATTTCAGACATTTCTTCTGCTCACTGAAGGGTGTTTTTTTTCAAGTTAGCAAAAGAATATTGCTGCTTTATTTTTCTCAAATGAACAACCAAACAATCATGTATAAAATCACAAAATCAAAAGCGTTGTTTAATTGTTTTGTATGGTAGATCTTATACACAAATAAAATTGAAGTCTAACTTTCCTATTTTTCATAAGTTACGTATTAAAAATGCTCAATATAATGAATTTAAGGAGCAGATTAGATTTCATTGCAAAGGAGGAAAGACATCTGATATTATAAAGGAAAACAATTATTTCAATTAAGCTTTTCTAGCAAATAATTGGCATAGCTTGCTTTTTTTCATTTGCTTTTTATGAATGAAAAAACTCAGTGGGAATTTTGTCAGACTTATATTTAGTGTCTTGAGTTCTGTTCACTTTTTGTCTGTTTTGACTTGTCATTTTGAGCAAGATATTTAAATCCTTGGTTTCTGTTTACCAGGCCTCAAATAGGAGAAAAAAACTGTATTAATACATATACAAAAAAAGTACTTTTATACTCTCTATATATAATGCATACAGAATATATTTAGTTGAACTCACCAAATGGTGCTTGTCTGTGCACCTGTGAGATATTAGTTATTAACCCTTTAGAAAGTATGCGCTAAGAATGCCTGTGATTTTCATTCTAATACAATTTCTAAAATAACTCCCAGGTAGGAGTATGTTTTAAAGAGCAACCAACTGCTTGATAGCAATCTGGTAGCAATTCTCTTGGAAATATTATTCTCCAGGAATGTAGTTCGGTATTAAAGTAAGAACCCACCTGCTTTGTCAGCAATTTAATGATGAAAATTATGTAGACTTAAAATACTGTGGATATATAAATTGAGTAGAGGGTTTGGAAACTAATTCAGCATTGATTGCATGCGTCACTCAGTTTATTCTTGTGGAACACCAGGTTATTCTTAAAGGAGAGCAGAGAGGAAAAAAACCTGCGGATTAAGCTTCCATAACTACCCATGAAGCAAACTAATCGTGGAATTTCTTAATTATTGCAATTAGGGTTCTTTGTCTGCTATTGATATTCTCCTTGAATATTGCATAAAGCTGATTTAAATAATGGAATACTTTCTAAGCTTAGAGGCATGCTGGGAAATGAAAATAAAGTTAAATCACCTTCGTGTTTTGATTAGGGCATTTCAAACAGCATCAACTGTGAATATAAGCAGTTTTTATATGTGATTTTTTTAAGAAGTTATTTGAAAATGTTTTTCCACTTTTGTGATTCCTTTTCCATATATTCTGATGCTGTGAGACTTGGTGATAATTATGAATAATACAATTATGAATTATCAGTGATACAGTAAAGTGAGAAATACTTTATTACTACAGGAAATAAACCATTCCCACTGAAATATCACCGGTCTCAGTTAATTTATGTTTGTCCCTGTGCCTCTTGGAAATCCTGAGCATGGTCCAGACAGGTCTTGAATAAGATATGATTTCTGTTTATGTGCTGTATTCATCATAACTTTAGAGTTTTATTTCTGTGGACACCAGGTTATGGTTGATAGGGTTTAGAGTAGATGATGAAATATTGTGTAGCTTATTTTCTGATCTATTTCTTTCAAAGTCTAGTACACTATTCAATATAGTATATACTACAAGGAAGTTCAGCGTTCTTTAAAACTGGATGTTAAGTCTGATGTTTGATTCTGTTCTATGCGGTAACCTAATTCTGTTCCCACTGCTTTGTTTCTTCCAGGACATGAGAGACTGCTCCTATGATGGCAGAGATTTGTGTGAATGATTTTGTTGAATACCGCATGGCCCTTCAATGCTGAAAGCAGCAGGCAGTAGCTGATAGCTCAGTGTGGAGCAAAAGAAATATTTTAAACTTCAAAAATAATTATGTCAAAGAAAAGCCGTGCCAAGGGAGAGAAGTCCGACATGGATATTGAAGGCCTACAGGCTGCTAATGAGGAGCTACGAACTAAACTAACCAACATCCAGATAGAATTCCAGCAAGAAAAAAACAAGGTATTGGTATTTTCTGACCATTCTTCCCAACAGTAGTACCGTTACAAATCAGCAGAGCTCGAATCTCCAACTAGTTTGCTACTAAAATGCATTAGCCTGAAAAGAAAGTCATGACAAATGAAATCAGAATAACCACTGATGAAATGAAATTGGTGCCAAGCATTTTGAATAATGTGCAAAAGGAAGTAAATATCCCCAAACACCCAGTCACCAAAATTTGCAGTCACAGCAGTACAAATGTCATTACTTTAGTGTGACTTAAAGACAACAGGGGAGTTTTGTATTTGATTTGAGCACCAAAAACTGTATGTTGTAAAAAGAAGTGTCTTCAAAGTCAAACATCAGCACCATATTCAAAGCTTGTCACTTTAAATGTTCATGTAAAATGTAAATTGACTGGAGATGATCTGTGTAGGTGTCTTGATTTGCTGAGGTTATATGTGCCATTGCTCTGAGATGTTCAATGATGCATCCTATTGCTAATGAAACAGATCCATCAATATTTGTCTATCTAGCACATTCAGTAGATATTTTTTTTTAGTTATTCTCTTGTTTCTAATTTGTTCTGTGTCACTTTTTATGTAGAAATACAGATGTGAATTTTATACAGTCTTAATTATAATTGCATAAAAGAGCATATAAAATTACCTTACCTTGGACAGAAGAATGAATTAATTTTGAGTGTTTAAATTAATCAGATTCTAAAAAAATCTACAAAAAGATTCCACAAACCCTGAGTTTAGCCCTTATATGCCTCCAAGTTTAATGCTTTCCCTGTAATATGTCGTTTAATTCTGATTCAAGTAAGAATAAAGTGTAGCTACAAAACCATAACAGCTGTAGGAACATTTTCTATAGCTAGTCTGCTTAGTTACCTACATCCAGTCTGGTAAGAGTTGCTTCCATTTGGTTACCTGTTTATCTATCTACAGTTTGAGGATTGCGTATTTTCTGGTGTACTGTGGCTGTTACAGGAGAAACATCTGTGTATTGTGTACATATATGTGCAGAGAAATGAGTGAGCTCATGTATGTAATGTGTAGGTGAATATGGAAGAGGAAATTACAGCCAGAGAGCTCTTCTAAGTACACAGTACAAACCATAGTAAATTCTGCAGCATGTTGGAGTGCCTTTCTGGGAGGATGAGGGGAGAAGAAGTCTTCATCCTCTTTTACACATCTTTGCTGTGGTTGCTTTAAGTCACTTAACTGAAATTGAACTGTGTTTGATTTGCACCATCAGGACAACAGCCTGCTTTTTGTGTGCAGTAGTTGCATAGATGCCTTGACTGACAAGATGAGTAAATTTAAGCCATAGAGATTTTCCTCTTTAGACTGTAGCTTAAAAATCAGTAACAAAACCAACTGAAATTATGACCTGGTATCAGAAAAGTAAAACCACTGCACCTAGAGAAATCTAAATAAATTAGATGGCTTTATTGGAACAGAGGTAAGAGAGAATGTATTAAAGCTGCTAAATGGACAGCTCTTTGGCCCTTGGGAAGTAACTGTATTAGGAAAGGTAATAAACTCTTGTGGGGCCAATTAATTTAATTTAATTCTCTCAACTATTTTGTCCCTCATGTAAATGTCTATATTAATGATTTATCTGAGGAAGAACCTTCTAATTGATGAGAGACATCACTAATGGAAATTAATCTTAACGTACTTCTGCCTGCAAAATACCTGTTTCCCTGAAATAAAATGTTTACCCATGAGATATCCAAAACTCTGTGCATATTTTCCCAGTTCATTTTGTTTCATTTGTTGGTGAGCCATTTAAAGAAACTTCTCCTGTAAAATTGTTCTTTTCCAAGCTTACGAAGTACCTGGTACAAAACTGATGTTTGCAGTTCTCTGAATATGCATCATTGTGGATCTTGCTAGTGGTGTTCTGTCTTAGTGTGCCTCTGACTTACGAGCTGCGAGATTAGTTTATGCTGCCTGAGGGTTGGAGCAGAAGTTATGGCCCTGACTTAGTTCTCTTGTACTGTCTCTTATTTCAGGAGCACTAGTTTGGCAGGTTTGGGCAGCCTGTTGATAAACAGCATGTCCTCCTGCAACTGTAGATTTGCTGCCACCTATGCAGAGTCTGGAGAAGTAAATGCATGAATTGAACACAGGCTTATGCACTGCCCACTCTGCTACTGGAAATATTTGGAAGACATCCAAAATTTGGGTATCACATAACAAAAGAAGTTGATCAAAGCACAAAAGTTATACGTATTTTAACATGCATGGAGGCAAGAATCACTCTAACTGAACTCTCAATTCCAGCGCAGCAAGCACAAGAAGTGCAGTGAATGAGCATGGTTTTGGCAGGCAGAATCAAGAAAATGTCTGTCAGCTCAGTGGTTTTGGTGCTGCCTAAGCTGAGATCTATCAATGTTTTGGAGGAAGTATTACAAAGTACCTATTCCTACTGCGGTCATTAGCAAATATTAGAAGATAGTCTTCCAATACTTCTGGTAACATTTTGTTCTTGATAGCAAGGTGCTGTAGTGTTTGCTGTAACTCTTGCTCCATCTTCACCAGCTTGTGCTGTTGCTTTTAAATACCCATATTCTGCTTGTGACTGTACATTTATAGGGTTGAGATCAGAACACATCTAGGACTTAGGATGAATGAGATGCTTCAGCTCAGTTGCCTCTGTATCACCCCACGATTTTATATTGGTTTTGTAAATCCTCATGTTTTTCCTAGATTTCTTTAGGTTTTTTGATCTTTGATGTCAGATGTTGAATCTGTGTGTAAGAGTGATTCCTTGTAGGTTGAAAAAATAAAGTATCTATTTTCAATATGTGAAATTAAAGGGGACAGTATGTTATACTGTCAAAAACAGCTTTATTTACTGGGGATTAAAAAAGTCATATGGAAAAGTTATGGGTAGTATGTATGGAAGAATTCTAGATACAGCTGTTGATTTGAGAATCCAGACATACTGAATATATATATATGAAAGTTATTCCCATCTGTTATGTATGGAATAAGAAAGGAGCTGGTTAACTTACTGAACTGTAAGGAGTGTACTGAATAGCAAGTAGGTACTAGGGCTTTGTAACTGGGAATGAAATATAATAACCCGCTTGGAGCAGGAAAAAGGATGAAGTATTGGTAAAGCCACTCCTTCCACTGCTGACTGGAACCACAAGGAAGCACATCCCTTCGGATAGGTTGTTTCCTGAGAGCAGTCGAAGGGGATTTGAATTCAGCTGTTCTCTACTCTTGACATATAAATTTAAATTCTCAACTCTTGAAAAAATTCACTAAAATGAAAACTTTAAACATCTGTTAAACATTGAACTGTAAGTAACGAAGTTATTAAGAATATGTGGTGCTGTTACTTTAATCAGAATTCAAAATTGAGTGCATATGCTAGACATGATAATGCAATTTCTAACCCTGTAAAACAGATACTGGGGAGGAGTGAGACATCAATATGCAGATATTGAGCAATGATTATCATTAATTTGGAAGAATAAACAAGAAAGTATTAGGAAGAGTGCTGGCAGCAGGTGGAGGGAGATGACCCTTCCTCTCTGCTCAGCACTCGTGAGGCCACATCTGGAGTGCAAATATCCAATGCTATTGTAATTGTATTCTTTTAAAGAAAATCCTTCTCTCAGGTGTTGCTCAGACATAGGAGGGAGAAGAAGCAAGGACTTTGGGCATTTTCCCAAGAAGCCACATTCTGCTTTGTCAACAATTTTATATCAGTGTGCAGAGATTATTAAAGAATTCATTTAGAAAGGCAGAAAATATTTGTTTTATTGGTGCCTTGATATCCTGCCTGACTTTGTTTCCCTATGGACTTCATTTTTTGATTACGTTCCCTGTTCTGCCTATGAACAGAACTGTTTTCTTCATTAAAATAAAATAAAAAATAGTGTTAAAAACTAAAAAAAAAAATAGACAAATTGCCTTAAAGTTTAAATTAATTTTGAAACTGAGACTTAAGCATATGGGAAAATGCCACACTACTATTTTCATTCAGTCAGTTGCTCTGGAAGCCAGACATGTGCAAATCTGCACAGTGTGCAACAGAAAGGGATGGAGGGAATGTGAGAAGGACAGCTTATAGATTTCAGGAAAGACCCAAGAGATAGATCTAGCTTCCCACCTTCTTTGACAAGACCCAATAACAAGAAAAGATTTCAATGACTTTGAGAATTAGTTTGCATCTCTTTTACTGGATCATGAGGGGTGATAGGTATTTAAGATGCAGCGTGAAAATCCAGAGGTTTTAGAAGGGTTCTTATGCTTCTTGTTTACCTTGCTGTTGCTGAAGCTTTTAAGTGAAATGACTAGAGATACATGATAATATTCTATTACTTAGAGTGGTTTAATACATGTTCTCACAGACAGCAAGAATTTATATAGATGTTGTCTTCCCTCAATACAGTGAAAGATGAAAATGAGCAAGGACTCCTTCCTTTCAGAATCCATTCCTTGCGTATTGAAAATCCTTTTAGGAAGTCACATTCATTAATGTGTTGTATTCAAAACTGACTTTCTGTTGCATGCTTTATGTACGATATTACTAACTTTAAATTATTGTAGTTCTGGAGCTATATCAACCTTGGTTATGTATGCTATTATACAGTGTGTTTTCCTGTGTATTGTTACTGGGTTTCATTGCCCAATTTCATTTTGATTTCCTTCTCTCTCATAAGTAAGGAAATAACTAATAGATTTAAGCAGATAATGAGTGTTGTTTCAGTTGCAAATCCACTCTGCCACTGGTGACAATAAATAGGCAAGTGGCTTAGATTTGTTATAGCATCATAGAAGAGTTTGGGTTGGAAGGGACCTTTAAAGATCTAGTCCACCCCACATGCTACAGGCAGGGGTGGGAAATTTTTAGATCCTCTTATGGAATTGGGAACCCTAATACAAGCAATGAAAATTAGTGTTATCCATGACAGGCTTGGAACTAAATGTCATCCAACAGAAGAAATAATACATAGGTAATGCCTGCAGATAATTTCCAATAGCCAGACCTACCATTTTGGGAGAAAAAGAAATAAATTTATATTTCTTTGTAAAGATCTGTTACCTGAATCATCCTGGAATAAAGTAACAGTACCTGTGTAATAAAATCTGCTTCTGATGGAGTCGGAAAGGACTGGAGAGCCTTTAACTTTTTAGCTTTTTCAGAGGATTTAGAGCTGTTACCTTTTCTCAGCTGTAATTGCAGTGCTCTCCCAGTTGGTGTTAGGTCCACAGAAGATTACTTTCATGCAAATACAGACACCTTTCCTCCCTCTCCTGCTCCAGCCTTTTTCTTTTGTTTTCATTTTCTTTTGATTTTCAAAATCTGGGGTAAGTTTGAGTTGGTTAATTTGCAAAGTTGCTGTTGAAAATAATAGGATTATAGCACATTCTGCACAGGGAAAGTCTGCTGTCCCAGCTATCTGAAGACTTCAGGTAAAGTTCAGACTCTGGAAATCCTATTGTCAGTGCTGTGGGTTTGATGAGTAACATGCTGGCCTCATTTTGTGATCACTTTTTATTTAAGCAGTAATCTTGTATTCATTGCATGAGTTATATCTGAGGCTTTATAATTAAAAAGTCCCATTCTTCTAAGCCCACACAAGTGCCTGCTTAGATCCATCTTGTTTTTAATAAAAAAATAACTATTTCTAGGCCTTTCTTGAACTTGTATTATTGCTTTGAGTTAACACTTTTGTTTTGACCGTAGAATTCAGGACCATGCAAAAAATACTTTATTTTAATTATACTTTCATCGTAAATGACAGTCTGAATATTAATAAAGATCTCCCATCCTTTCTGCATCAATCTGGGGCAAGTTGCAAATCTAGCTTAGTTTAGCATAAATTAAATACACTGTATGGCTACAGATCGAGCTTTGTATAGCTTAGGTACAAGCAGTCTAAGAATATTGTGATGGTGACTAACATCCAGTTGCATGGTAGCCTCCTTTTACCATGAATCACTGTTTGGTGTGTATATATGTATTGCTACTCAAGGTTAAAACACAAGTGCTAGACATCTCTGCCTCTGACTGCTTTGGATGAGAAGTACATGTATAGAACCTATGTTTTGGCAGTTACTGTGGTAGGGATAATAGAAATATGTTATGCTAATCATGATGAAATACATTATAGCCTTTCTGGTATACTCTAACAGAGAAGCAAGCCCTTCTTATTTTTAATTTTTCTCTCCCTCTTCCAGCTGTTTACTGGAGATAGAGGTGTCTGGTATTCTGTCTTTGTTTTTGAGTACTCAGGATGAATGTTAATGTTTTAGGAAAAGATCCCGTGGTGACCTTTAGAAGTGTGGTAACAATAATTTGTTAATTTGCTAACAAAATTGCTAATCAATATTTTACATTGATGTTCCAGGTGGGTAAGTTGAGAGAGAAAATACAAGAAGTCAAGCAAGAAAGGGAGCAGGAGCAGCACAAACATACTGCCTATGTTTCTGAACTGAAAGCCAAGCTCCATGAGGAGAAGATGAAGGAACTTCAGAGCGTCAGAGAGCTACTGATCCGGCAGCACGAGCAGGAGGTAGCGAGGATGGTGAAAATCAAAGATGGTGAAATTCAGCGTTTGCAGTCGACAGTCAATGTCCTGCGGGATGGGGCAGCTGACAAAGTGAAGACAGCGCTGCTGAGTGAAGCAAAGGAGGAGGCTCGCAAGGCATTCGATGGTGAGCGACTGAAGTTGCAACAGGAGATCTTGGAGCTGAAATCTGGCAAAAAACAGCTTGAAGAAGCTTTGAACAACATCATGCAGGCAGATAAAATGAAGGCTGCTGACCTGCGCATGGCTTACCAGTCCCATCAGGATGAGATTAATAGAATAAAGCGGGAATGTGAGAGAGAGATCCGCAGGCTGGTAAGTTCATTAAGTAATGCGTGCTTACTTCACTTTATGGCAGGTATATGCATATATATTGTTGTATGTAACTATTAATACAAAACCACGCTTTTGCAGTGGCATTTTTTGTCAGTACTGGTTGCTATGATAGGCCACTATTTGTGCTACTTTCTTCTTCTGACAGCAAAGATGAACCCTGGTTCCATGTGTAGCCCAACCCAATCCAAAGCTTTATGTCCCACCATATGGAATATGGGTGAACCAAGATTTTCTAGGATGAATTTTCTCAGCAGATCAAAGAAACAGACCTTCCCTTTCCCATTTTGACTATATTTCCTTACAAAGTTCCATTGACAGAAACAGTCAGGCGCTGCTCATTTGGAAATGTAAGAACACCTTTGTGAGATGGCAAAATTAACTTTTCAGAGAGCATTTATATTTGTATTGGAGGAGCCAATTGTGCTGAAACAAGACAATGTCTTTTTCTGCATAGTTATTCAGGTCATTTGATTTTAAGCATTGTTGCCCTTTTCTATTTTCTAAAATTTTTGTGTGCTTTATATTGCAGCAAGAAAGTTAGAACATGGGGCAGGAGGCCTTTTTCATGCTTCATAAACCCTAGGACTTCAGCAGAGATGGCAGACTATGATGTTTGTGTAAAGTCGAAAACCAGGAAGTATTTCCCGACAGTGCATCCCCCAAATATTTCAAGTTATTCAACTTCATAAAATGTAGAGAGTCAAAGATAGGCTCTACACAGTAGTACATTTAGAGTTCATCATCAAACAGCGCTTATGTTTGGTATTGTAATATTTTCCATATGTTTTTATATATATATGATTGTTAATCTGCCTAAACTAATATTACAATAGCTATGCAAATAAATTCTAAAATTATAATAAACATAATATTTATTATATATTAGGAAGTACAGACATTTAAAGGAATGAAACATCAGTTTTCTTTAAAAAATTATTTTATTAGTTTGTGCCTACTCAGGTATGTTCTCTTCTTTCTTGTATTCCTTAGGAAGAACAATGGTAAGGGCAAGCTACAGACAGGTAGTATGTGTTTAATGGTGGTGATTTTCTGCCTGAGACAATGAAAGCTATTAATGCAGTTAATATTTATGCTTTAAACAAATTGGACATTGATCAAGTCTGAGGGTATCATTCCCTTGATTAAAGACCAGTGTAAATATTCACAGCGTGAGGTTTCTGTAAGCATAGTTTCATATTTTGCTCCATATTATAGATGTAGAATTTTAAAATCATGACAATGAAATATAGGCAATTTTAAAAAGGGTTAAAGAGGAGAGGAAGTTGCTGCATTGTGGTGTGTGTTTTTCTCGAGAACCATTTCTACATAAATTTAACCTTCAAAGAACATTACCTCACCATGAAATAATGAGGTGAGGCACCCCAAATTCTGTCATCCCAGACGGCCCCAGTAAACACACCTATGACGTGTCATTGAGTGGTATTGTAAAGAAAACACTTCACTCTTCTCTTTCAAAAGTCTGAGCTTCCAGCTTGCTGTGGAGTGCAGTGATGAAGGGAGGCACTCAGCGTTTTCTGTCCACACAACAAGATCCTGTCAAGTCATTCAGAATTTTAGTTGGAGCCTTACTGGGCCTCTGTTACTCAGGATATCTAAAATGGTGACTGTGTTAGGAGAGTGCGTAGATGACTTGTTTCCTATTCCAAGCACCAGAGGAGGCCTGCTGTCAGTCTCATGGGCTTTCGCTGGAAATGTGCATATCTGATGAAGTACAGGGGGAAAGTATCAGGAGCCTGGTATTGCCCTGTTGTGCAACTCCTTTTGTATGATGAATTTCAATTTTTTCATTAAATTTTGTGATTTGTTTTTATGAGGGGGAAGTGTTTCTTCTAGGAATTCAAAGCAATTTAGGCAGTTGCTGTTGAATAGGGCACTCTTGAAATCTGAGAGGAGGTAAAAAGTACTGCATGGCTCCTAGATGATGCTCCCTTCCTCTGGGAGAGCAAGTGGAATTATAGAACCAGATCATCAGGATATTTCCCTCCCTCCTCTCCCCCCATTTTAATTAGTGCAAGGGATGCTTGTCTTGAATTTCAGATTAACCATATCAGCTGCAGATTTGGAGTACTCGGTTTATTCCTACCTTTGTGGGATGAAATGGCATGGATGTAGCAGGCAGCGTTATTAATATTAGTGCAGTTCTGTAGCTGGGCTTCAGTTAATGTGCTTTTTTTATATGTGTGCTGTCTTTTATAGTGTTATTAAGAAATCAACATCTTTAGTATTAAAAGGTTAAATGGGCTGTCCATGTTGTTATTCAAATTCAGATAATGTAATTCAGGGTGCAGTGTCTTAGAATCATAGAATAGTTAGGGTTGGAAAGGACCTTCAGATCATGTAGTTCCAACCCCCCTGCCATGGGCAGGGACATCTACCACTAAACCATACCACCCAAGGCTATGTGCAGCCCTGCCTTGAACACTGCCAGCGATGGAGCATTGATTGTCTTGTTGGACTTTGCTGATTAATTTTGCATTTGAAATAACAGGTTAGTTTGCAAAAGTGTTTCATATGGACATTGCAGCTAAAACCACCCAAAATCTGCCATTTTGCCATTGATGGTAATGGCCACGACTAATTTAAGTAAAAACTTCATTTTTCTGGTTTGCTATCCAACAAAAAAGAAAAAAAAAATGTAGTGAGAAAGAGGGGGGGAAAAAAGCAAAACCACGTTGTCAGTGAATATATGGATACAATTACATTGAATACCTAAGCAGCTGTGCTTATATTGTCCACATGTCAGTATTTTGGAAATATGATTAATCAATTTTGAGTTTGTCTTCACAATTATGAATAGAGCCATGAAAAATACCCAATAAGCCTCAACACAAATGAGATTGAATGGGGGAAATCCTAGTGCCTAATAAGGGAAAATAAAAGAGCTATTTGGCATAAAATATAACATACTTTCTCTCTGCAGTTTGAAATTATATGATAATTTGGCAGTTCCTATAATTGATTTAATATAAGGGATATAAATGTTATCATTCATTTAAGAAATACTTGTTGAAATGGATCCTCCATTAATTTTTTCAGCCAATGGTTTCTGAGCACTTGAGTCTCAACAGTTGCATTGTTCTGTCAATGTAGTATAAAAATGATGCTGGTACAGGTTCAGATACTTAAAACCAGAAATAACATTAAAACCCAGAAAAACAGAAAAAAAGAAAAATAAACAAACCAAAACCACGACCAACCAACCAAAAAACCCCAGAAATGGCAAACTGAAAAATAAACGACATGAAGGAGAAATGTTAAAGTCTGGTTTTATGGCTCCTTTTTTTTTTTTTTGTAAAAAAAAAAATATACATTATCTTAACTGTGCTTTTCTTTTTTTTTTATTTTTCTTCTTTTTTTCTCCTTTTTTCTTTTTTCTTTTTTCTTTTTTTTTTTTTTTTTTTTTTTCCATTATGGGAGCTTCTGTATAAAGATCCCCAAAGCACATAACCAGCTGAGGGCTGCATAGACAAGCATGTATATACCTGAATAACTGTGTTAAGAGGCTTCTGTTTTAATGCAATCCTTGTAAGCAGTATGCCTGGCTTCATTCTGAGGTCTAGGCAAGTACAAAATACATTCAATACAGACCTGATTAATGATGAAGAGAAGTTGAGTTTATTGTGTTTCTAAAGTAGCTTGAAGAGCAGAACTGTATTACAAAGGCATTTAATGTTTTATTCTAAATATAAAAATGTCTACAAAATAACAGTTTGTTTCAGTCAGTTTTTCTCAGGCTTGAAGCTTGCCGTTTGACTGATTATTTGGTTTTAAAACTGTGTTTAAGGTTAGCTACCAGGGGTAAGTAGTTTCTCTGTTTTGCCTGAAACTGCTGACAGCTTGTTCAAATTGGCTGTGAGTTTTAGGAACAGATCAACCTTATTCTGTTATCAGCACACCTGTGAAGGAAGGCATAAATATTAAGTATATCGTATTAGTTAGAGGTCGCATTCATTTTGAGACTACCTGCATGTTGGTTTTAAGAAGGCCCTTACTTTGCAAGACACGTTTCTCTAGTTACTATTTTTGCTGAGATAAGAACAATGAACACTTCCCAGTGCTTGTCTTGGAAGATATATGCAAAAAAGCAATAATTAAAAGTATATTGAGTTGTATTATCGTTGATTTATTCACTTGAAGTATTCTTTTTAATAAGAAGGGAACTGACAGTTTGTTTTGTCAGAAACTGTTATAAGAAAAATAATATTTGAATATTCCTAAACAGTGTGGATTGAAGTTAACTGAAAAACATTATTTTATCTTAATGTAAAATAGTCCCAGTTTTCTGAAAAACAAAATCAGTGTAAAAAATTCCACTGATCTTACCAGGTACACAATAAGATCCATGTTTAAGAGGCACACGGTATATCAGATGAATTAAATTTACTTATTTCGATTGTGTTCTCAAATAACCTCATAAAAAATGTCTGAAGAGTAATGAGACATTACTGGAAAAAATTCCTTTTGCTGTCAATAGAATCAAAGTAAAAGAAATTGTTTTAGGAATGATTTTCAGAAGTTCCTGATCAGCAACGATCAAGAATGAAGATGGATGCACTGTTGAAGTGTCCTTAGTCTCTTTAGTCCAAGCTGTCTAGTTTCATAATTTAAAGACCTCTTCCAGTGTGACCCTTTCTTCTGTTTGGTGTTTGTCAAATAAATGTAACGCAGTACCTGGAAGACTATAATTCAAGCTAATAGATTAAGCGCTGTTTGCAGGTAAATATCAAGGCAGATTCACTGGGAAAAATCCTCTTACGGAATATGTTTATGCACGCATTTATATAGTGGTTCTTTAAAAATATGACTTCAGTTTCTGTATCTGTGTGTAACACTGTCTCGTGAGTAAAGTGAAATGTTCTTAAAAACTGAAGATAACAAATTTTCAGAATTAAGAATTGGTTTGTTCCAGTTCAGGACAAATCTAATTTTCTATTCCAGTCCTTCACAAGTCAGTATTTTTTTAACCTTACACACCTCTTGAATGTGCTTGTCTTCACATAAGTCCTTAGTGTATGGCTTAGCATTGGCATTCCATATGTGAACTGCAGGGCTCTCTTAGGTCATCTGGTCCAATACTCTGCTTGAAGCAGGGCTGCATTGAAAGTTGAATCAGGTCTTTCTGGGCCTTCTCCATTGCAATTTGGAAAATCTCCAAAGATGGAGATCCACAGTCTCTGGGACAACCTGCCCCAGTGGCCAGGCACTGTGGATTTTTTAATTCCTCTTTCCTTTGATTGCTACCCCTGTCCTTTTTCTGTGCATCTCTGAGAAGTGTCAGCCTTATTCACCCCCATATTTAGACAGTTGAACTGGTATCTGCAATTGGTATGCATTCTGCAGTCTTTCACTGGCTGAGCAAGCCTGGCTCCCTCACCTATTCCTTGAATGTCCTATGCTGCAGCTCCATAGTGGTCCTACTGGCCTTCCTCCAGCTTTATGGCACTTGTGCCAGTTTGTCAATACCTTTTTTTTTTTTGTACTGGGGAGTCACAAAGTGGCTGTGCTGCTCCTGGTGGGACTTCACAAGTGCTTAATCAAAGGCTAAATCACTTCTCTGTCTTCTGGCTACTGTCTTCATGATTTGGCTCAGTATCAGCTTAACTTCAGTCACTGCAAGCTCTCACCACTGACCCGTATCCTTCTTGTCATCCAGGACACCAGTGTTTTTCCTTTCCTTTTTCTTTTCTGTTTTCATTCTGCCCCTTGAAGAACTGCCAACTTCCACTGGGGTCCTTTTCTGCTGCCTTCTCTGCTGCTGGAATATAAATCCTCCCAGGGGCAGGATGTTGTATCTGTCTTAGGCAAATTTTATAAGGATCTTTTTGCTCATTTCTCCAGCACATCAAAGTCCCTCTGAATGGTGCTCCTGTCCTCTAGAGTAGTAACACCACCCCTAGATTTTGTATCATCTGCAAGTTTGGGGATGGTGCATTCCATTTCTTCACCTGGAAGTTGATGAAGTTGTTAAAATGTATTATTCCCTTCAGTTTGTAAGGGATAAGATTTAGATAATCAAATAAGATATTTTTACATTCCAAAGGATTCAGCATTTTTTTTTTCAGTGAAACATGAATAATAATAGGAGCTAAAGAAAAACCCAAGTTACATCCTTTGCAGTGGTGGCTATTATTTTCTAATAGCATGTACTTTCTCCTGCATATTCATTACTAGGATTTTGTCATTTTAGGGCAGTGAAATTCATATATTTAGGTTACATGCAGCCGTTGGGGTAATGCAGAGGGCTTTTGTTTCTCTAAAAATTCTGCTGCAGAGGGAC
Organism: Amazona ochrocephala; assembly: GCA_039720435.1. Classification (NCBI taxonomy): domain Eukaryota; kingdom Metazoa; phylum Chordata; class Aves; order Psittaciformes; family Psittacidae; genus Amazona; species Amazona ochrocephala. The sequence goes on from CM077879.1 coordinate 13,537,740, forward strand.
AGTTGGGGGCACTCTGTGATCCTCTGCTGCCCAGAGAACTATGGAGCCTGGCTTTTCTCACTTCACTTCTGCGGTGGCACGTATAAGTTTTGATTCCTAAACAAATCTTCAGTTTTGACACTGGAAAGATGAATTTTGAATCATCCAAGTGCATGTGGTCATACATGGTTGCGTGGAGCTTGCTGAGCGTGATTCTTATCAGCCACTTAAACCCGCATGTATTTCACACACAGCTGCTGATATCAAATTGTAGGCTGCTTCCCTGGATTTTACCATCTGTTTGAGGCACGTGTTTCAGCTGCATTCCAAGGCCGAGCTGATCTGCAAAGATCCATCCACCACCTTCAGCATTTTAGGATTGCAAATAATACTTTACTTTCTATCCTCTGAAGATTTATGCTTGTCCTCTCAGGAGCTAGTAGGGCAGCATTCCTCCCAGGCCTTATTTTTTCCTCAATCAAGCAGATCTAATGAAATTTTCTTACAGTGCAGGCTCAGCATTTTGTGTTTATTATTAGCATTTTCTGAAGACTCTGCTATGGTAGGTCACAAAGCTGACTTTCCTATCTCTTTACAAAATGTGGAACAGTATTAAACCCCACAGAAGTTACGTGAGGTATGGCACCTGGGCAAAAATCTCCTTAAGTTTGTATTAGTTACTCCTTTTACATTTTCCATCTTTTTGACTACTTGTTCATTATAGCTCTGTCAATGAACACTTGTAATAGGTAACAGGAGGGATCCAGTAGTCGGGACTGTAGTCAGCTACAGCTTTCGAGAAAGGTGTGAGAAACCTTCTATCAGTAAGTTCTGGAATTGTCTGCCCCTGTGCTGTTTCTTGTATAATTTATGAAAACTTTTAAAATATGCCTTACTTATAAGATTTACGTACTTATGTGGAAAAAGTTATTGGAATAAAATATTGATGGTTTAGAAAAATTATGTATGAAGTTAAGAGTAAGTCCCAACTACCTGTGTCTAGACTCTTACTTCTCCACTGGATGGCTGGCATCTTTTCTCCCTCTTCTCCTAAGGTTCCTAAATAAACAGCAAACATTTATTTAAATAGGTGGCCATGTCTGGTGCACACTGTTATGCACAATACAGGAATACTTTAATTCCTCCTTCCAGGTGGGCTTTCAGCTTGGGATAGCGTTGTTAGGTCTTACTGTCCCTTTATAAACGTAAAAGGTGTTAATTCCATTTAGTTCTACCTGTAACTGATTTTTTTTCTTTGTTGTTTTTTTTTTTGTGTTTGCTTTTCTTTTCCTACCAACTAACAATCCTCCTGCCAACATATTGCTATTGTCAGTGTAAAGCATTTAGCATAAAGATTAATCACATTTCTTCTGGAGAAGAGCACTGTAGAATTTTCTTCTGCAGTTGGCTAGGAGATCACTTTGGTAAGGATGAGTAAAGAGGAAGGTCTGACACTTGGCAGGGCAGCAGCTGGCTTTTTCCACTTTGAAAACTGAGTATGTGACTGCCTTGATAGATCTAGCTTTTAATTCCCCGGGAATTTCTTTTTCAACTTTGTGAGAGACTAAAGTTCCCCCAAAGGTCTCTGACTTTCTTTCACTGTAGCTATTGAAGTGTGGGATAATTGGCAGGGGTTACTTTTTTCCAATGGCTGGCTTGGTTCTATTTCATGTTTGATAAATATTGTTAAAACATTTCTGCTCATTTCTTAGCTGTTAGGAGGTGATTAGATACCTGTTCTTAGGAAGCACTGTAATTTTGACACAGGCTGTAAGTGCTAGCTCTTCATTGATGTAATGCAGGCAATTGCTGTGTTCAGCACCTGACATTTGGGCAACATAAAACCCATTAATTATGAAACAATACTTTAGAAAGCTGTGATTTTAACCAAGAGCTTCAGAGTTACTTATGATATCCAAGATGATTTCTCAGTAATTTTGCTCCACAGCTGCTTGTGGATGATCTTACTTTCTTTAGAATCCTCTTTCAGAGGGTATATCTGCTACTTTTCTTGTCAAAGCATGTAACTGAAAATGTTCTAACCTCATGTTGCTCCACTGCCTTCCTGTCGCAGATGTTTTGTTCTGAATTGTACTATGCATAATAAGTGTGGCTATTCTAAAATGCTTTTAAATCCATGCAAAACAGAATGTAAAAGTTTCATGTGATCCTCTTCTGCAGCTGTAAAAAGTGGACAAATTTGTTTTAAAATTAGAACAAACTTTAAACCAAGGCAGCCAGGCAGAAGGACTGGATAATATATTTGATTTAACATAATACCTATTATTTGATATAACATAGTATCAATAGCCCAGTGCATGGGTTGGGATTTCGTTGCGCTGAACATGTAGGAAGAAAAGATGACCTCTAACCCTTTGTATCTTAGTGAGATGTTTCAAATAAATAGTAGTACAGGGAGGAATACACAAAAACAGTGTTTAGTTTTGTCATAGTTTCCTTTGTACTTTAAAGGTGTCATGGAAAAATGTGAGATATAGGAAGAAATTGAGGAAGGTCAGTCAGTAACTACGTGGATATTTTTGGAGTGTCCCTTTAAGTAGGAACAGTAGCATGGGAGAACACATGAAAATGCCTAACTGCATACATGACAAATGGGTATTAAAGAGGGGACATAGCTGCTTAATATTAGATAAGGGATGAATGGACCCCAGTCAGGCTGTGAACAGCTCTGACAGAGAGAGTGATTTTTTTTTTGTTGTTGATGTACTAAAAACAGCCTAGAGAATCCAGAGATGAGAGTTTTGTGGAAAGAGCATCATGAATGGCAGCATTCACTTTGGATGGTGGGCAGGCAGGACTGCATTTGAAGTCAGAAAAGAGAATGTGGCAATGACTACAGCATGACATACGAACTTAGGTAAAATTATGTGTGTGGATTTTAGACCTGATAGGAAAAAAAGAGTCTTTAGATGTAATCAAGTTACATCTGGCAGAGAACAGAATTAAAGATAACTTCTTTATCTATGTAAGTGATAAATAGATTTGGGATGGCCCTGTAGTGATATAAAACAGACATTAAATAGCATGAAAAAGAAATAAACGCTCTGCATGGTGAAGGAACAAATTCTGGATGCTGGTTGGTGAAGGAATATTGTAGTCGTATAGAATACAGGGTTAAAACTTTAAACCTGAGAAGTCATGAGGGGACTACTACTTATTTTACTTCATATCATAAAATCCAATGATGTTCAGCTTGTCCACAGTTCTCATAAATGATTGTTGGAAGATATCTCAAAATGTGAATGTGTATATAGATGTGTGCATGTATACGTACACTGCATCTGTTTGTGCATGTACATACCATACATACACGTACCAGAGAGAGGAAGTGACCAAAACATTTGTGGGAAAATCAAACTTATAGAGGTGGAAAAGTTGAGAAGCTTTTAAGCATAGAGCTTCTTAATCTGCTGAAGGGCGTGTGCACCTGATAGCTTTCTTTCCAACTCTGCCACTTGGCCTAATGAAAATACTCCTCTTGTAGACCACATGGATTTCTAGACAATCTTGGCTATGGCTGTGCTGCCTCTACATCAACGACAACAAAAAGCAAGCAGCAGGGGACCCAGATTAATCCATTTTGGTTTTCATTTACCTAATGGAAGATACTCCTCTCCCCACTAAAATAAAGACCTTAATACATGGTCTAATTGCATAAAGATGTTTTCCTTTATGCTGCCGACTTCTTTTTCTTTGTGTAACTGAATGTGGCAAGAATTTGAGGACAGAGTAGTTCTCCAGTGATACAGTGACATGGAGACTTTGAGCTTTTACAACTATTAAAAAATATAAAACTAGGCTAAGCCAAAGTCTTTTGGGAGTGTTTGACCTATCTTCTCTTGTCAGCTTATGCTCAGTTTAAACCTAAACAAAATCTCTCCTTTCCCTAGTCTTGTACCTCCTTTTTCTTTGCCTGCCTGCCCCTTGACCTGTCATCGCTCCCGTGTGGAACTCAGGGGTGTTGCATCCATGTAGAATATTTCTCTTCCTCTTTTTTCCCCCTCTCTGGAGTAATTTGTACTCTGTTAAGAAAGCAGACAGGGAAGATGAATGAGTTTGCTCTGTAGAGTGTAAGTCTGAAGAAAGATGTTAAATCTTTGGGTCAGGCATTTGGGTAAACTTAAGAAAATTGAGACATTTGCTGGGTTGCTGCAGTTACATTGGAGAAATCAAAGGTGTAGCTGTCTCCTTGAGTAAAGGAGAATTGTGTTGTGCCCCAGACTTCTGAATCAGAAGGCAGAGGTGTTACTGCTGCAGTTCTGCTCACCTTTATGAGTGTGTAAAAAGTTAGTTGCTTAGAAATTCTTCTTTCTGCTAGCTTGTGCTTATAAAAATATAAGCACTATTGCAATGCTCTGTGTATTTTTGTGTGTGTGCATGGGCATATGTTTACATGAGTCAGAGATTCTCTCGTGCCTACCTGTCTCTATAAATGTAAGCCCCAAATGAAAAAATATGTGCAGCCATTGCTATAATATTGTTAACTTTAATTAATTTCAGTGTCTAGATTTTTTTATTTTATTTGTCTGAAATATAGGATATTTGTTTTTCTCCAAAGTTTCACCATGTGTAGACTGTAGATTTTATGGTAGGGAAAAAAAAACACAAGCAGGAAGATCAGAGGGTAATTCTGCCTTCATTCTTGCCTTTCCCTGACCCCCACCCCAAAGCCAGTCTTTCATGGAATTTCTTTTTAATGTGTGTGAGCTTGCGTGCTTTGATCTGTGGAAGTGTGTGAAGGGTGAAGGGTGTGATGGGTGTGATTTCACTGGCCACATCTGTTTCAAACGATCTGTTCTGTGCGGTTCAGCAAATAGCAGTCTGTACTGAGATTGTCGCTTTCTTTTTTTCTTGCAACTTAAAACCTATGTCATTCCATTTGCCATTTATGTTCTGCGAATATGGAGGCTATAAAATGTGCTGTTAATTGGGTAACTAAAATCAAGGTTGCCTAGGTAACTTTGTTTCTTCCTTGTTAAATGTATGCCTTGCATGGACAAACTCCTATCTCAATAACATAAATGTTCAGTGTGAACACCTGTGTAACTGAAAGTGAAACTGTCCATAGTATTTAGTTACATGACATTTTTTCCTCCCAAAGGGTCACTGATAGATCAGTGTGCATGACAGATAGCATTCGGTAAATGAGGCAGCTGCTTAATTTTTGTCATTGCTGCTCACTGCACAGTCCCTGGAATAGACTTTGCAATGGAAGTTGCAAATTCTTCCATTAATAAAAACTGCATTCTTCTCCTGCAAGTCCTTTTCAGCATACTTGAAAGTCTCACAAATCTGAATTAGGCATTATACTGGATGAGGAGCGGAGACCCAAAAACCTTCCCAAATCGGAAAAGAAAGCGCCATCAGAACAAATTTTCATCAGTTCCATTTGGAACTTAAAATTACTCTAGACCAGTTTATTCACTTCAAATCTGACCTTTTTGTATTTTGTATGGCTAATGACTTGGCTTGGTTTAGCCAGGCCATCTTCTGCCACTCAGGGTGTGCCCACCAACTAATTTCATGTGCTTTGCAGACTGTGAAGGGAGTAAAGCAAGAATCCAGAAGCAGCAAATTGTATCAGATCATGTAATCTGATTATGTTAACCTTGTACATCACTCAGACTTAACTATAAGTTACTTCTAACGTGTTTTGTTTTGTTTTGTTTTGTTTTTGTACCTTGACATAAAGGATTTCTATGGATGTAGGACTCTAACAACAAATATTTGATTTAACGAGTTCATAATTTATTTTTCTTCATATAAGGTTATAATTTGGTAGGTTTATGTTGGCCAAGGAAATACATTAGTAAACTGAAGGAGATACAGTACAGTTCCAATAAATATCTTGATAATAGTTAACATTCTTGTTAAAAAATCAGTTTCTATAGTAACTGCTGCAGATTATCACTTCCTTTAGCTTTGGAATAGTACCAAAGTGAATTTAACACTGATGCTGCGAGGGACAAATCCTATGAGAGCTGCAATAGATCACTGCTACCAGTATGCTTTATTTGGTGTGGAGATGTATGAACAACACAGTTCAGTAACCATAGAGGGTCTTTAAGAACGATTTATTCCTGCCCTTTATTCTAATGCCGTCTGCGTTTGCTTTTCCTCCTATACACAGACTAGCCCTCATTTGAATTTTGTAACAAGGGCACATAAAATACATAGATATGCTTAAGATTTTAAGTTTAAAAGTGTGTGCCTGTATATGCTACTAATTTTTAAATGTCTGTGAAGAGATTCACCACGTGCGATTGTCACTAGTAACGAGGAAGTCACGAAGGGGCAAATGTGTATGGCTCAAGCTTTAAAACAAAACCTAGGTAAGTTTTAAAGGGTGTTTGTCTTATCTTGTACAAGCCCTGTTTCCTCTCTGAAACAAAGTGAAATGAGATTTTTCTTCTGCTAATAGACGTGTGTTTTTAGATGAAGTGGATGATTTCAGTGGCAATGAAACATATTTCAGTGTATGTTTGCATTTGTTTTTGTTTGTCTCTTGAGCTGTGACTGTACCGGGCAAACTCATGATCAGGTGAAGGCTGGAGCATTTTTAAGGGGAGGGGAAAAAGGTTCAGAGGAGATATTTTCTTTTTATTCCTAGAGAAACAGAACGTTGTTTTTGCAAGTTTGTTGGTATGCATGCAGTGAACACCTGGAGATGGTACAAAACTTCCTTCTTCTTTCATTTCTTTCTAGATGGATGAAATAAAAGGCAAAGACAGAGTGATTCTGGCTTTGGAGAAAGATATCGGTGTCCAGGCAGGCCATACTCAGAAACTGCTCCTTCAGAAAGAAGCCTTGGATGAACAGCTTGTCCAAGTGAAGGAGGCAGAACGATACCACAGTAGTCCTAAGAGAGAGCTACCTGCGGGAGTGGGGGATATCACGGAACTGATGGGAAGCCTGGTAAGAAAATTGTGTTTTCTTCAGAAGTTCAACCCAGGGTAATTGCTGTGTGTGTGTTCACATTGGTTTTGTTGTTACTTTTAAAGTACTAGAAAGAGCAATTAATGGTAAATGATCCTGCAGTGCACTGTGCTGTTTCACTGATGATTTAGAAACAACTTGGACCTCTTGAATTTCACAAAATGATGAAAAAATATTTGTATATGGAACGTTTTTTCATTGTGAGCTTCAGCTGAGAACTCCATTATTTTCTTAGCTATGAATTTTGTAACATTACAAATTACTTCAACCGATGGTAAATAGGTAATACTTCTCAAAAACCACGCCATGTGGTTTTAATCTGCATCATCTGCACTGGACTTGTTATAGCTGATAGTAAGAAATCAGGTGAGTAGTAACTAGTATACATGAAAACTTATTTTGCTAGCTGCCTTTTTTTTTACGGCTAAACATTTACATACATTGCACAAGTAGACACTTTTAATGTAATATGTCACGTTTGATTCTATGTAGCAATTCCAAAGAATGATAGTTTCAGTTAATTGAAGTAAGTTTTCCAGACGTTGACTATGAGTCTATTTTAAATTTACACAATCAACTTGTTAAACAATGCTGCCAAATTATGGATAATAAAATATTTTTCAAAGGTAATTTTATATATCTATATGTTTTTTGACGTAAAGGAGCAGCATTTGGATGAACGAGACGCGCGGAGATTTCAGTTAAAAATCGCTGAACTGAATGCTGTAATAAGGAAGCTGGAAGACAGAAACACTCTCTTGGCAGATGAAAGAAACGAGCTGGTAAATTAATTAGTAATAACACAGATGGTGATGGGGAGGGCATCTTTATGGTAAAAGATTTAATGTTGGGAAGTCAGTCCTATAAATAATTTACACAGTAGTACTGATTTGCCTCAATCAATTATAGCTAGATATAACAGGGATTTCTATAGAAATTCATTTTGTGACCATAAAAAAACATGGATGGAATCTGTCTTGCTCCAGAAAAATAAGAAATTATAACTTTACTTTGGGGTTATTGTATTCAGATGGAGTGGTAGCTTGCCTGTGACACTGTGTAATGATGTTGTGTAAAACATGCCGAATCTGTGCACTTAAATCACTGTATTAATCTTTTTGAAATTTGATGTTGGTTTTGTGACATGCTTATGCTAGCTGGGTGTTAAAAAAAGCTTTGTTGTGTTACTGATGAAAAATTTGCTATTTCTCAAGGGAAATCTCTTAAGTAATGGAAATTCTCCTAGGAGAGTGGTAGTAACTTAAAAAGAAAGGATATGAGAGGAATTTCAAGAATGAATTTTATTAACTTACATAACTGTAATTGCTTGTACTGAGGTTAACATTAAAACTCATTGGCTGCAATGGGAGGTGTGTTTTACCACTAGGAATTTTTACACATCCTCTTCTAATGCGCTAATTCTAGTGGCAGAGGAAAAGATTTCTGCATTCTAATCAGATGAAATATTTCCATCACGCAACCAATGTGTCTGATTCTAAAAGAATGTTATTATGTATGGTGAGGGCACAAGCAGAGGGCACTCTTGCCATGTGTTAGTCCTATAGGTAAGTGATGCATTGACATCCTCCTCCTTGCTTTGTTATAGCTCTTCAGGTTGAGATAGCAAGACTTTGCTTTATGATGAAAGGGCTTCATTCAGTTAATGATTATCAGAAGAACTAACATTTTAAATTTTCTTGTCCAACATATTGGCTGAATCTGCGTTAGTGAAATCAACTGAACAACGCTAGACTAAAATTGAATTAATTGAGAATGTAATCATGCCTTTTTCTTTAAACTTTTCTTCTTCAAATAGCTGTGTAGTTTAAACTGCCTTTTCATATGACAAAAATTGATTCCTTAATAACAACTTAAGTTTCTTGGGGTAAGAAGAACATATGTTTTAGCTTGGGTATAGTTTGCCTTTTCCCTTGCTCTGCATAGGTGCTGAGTGGGGCTTTTTTTTGCTTTCATTTCCTCACTTTTACTGGTACAGTTTTTTTTTTTCTCTGCTCTCTACTCTCAAGAACATCTTACCTTTTTTAAAGATTGTGTTATAAAAAGACAAGATAATCATAGAATAATAGAATCATAGAATAGTTAGGGTTGGAAAGGACCTTAATGTCATCTAGTTCCAACCCCTGCCATGGGCAGGGACACCTCACACTAAACCATGCCATCCAAGGCTCTCTCCAACCTGGCCTTGAACATCGCCAGCAATGGAGCATTCACAGCTTCCCTGGGCAACCCATTCCAGGGCCTCACCACCCTCACAGTAAAGAATTTCTTCTTCATATCCAATCTAAACTTTGCCTGTTTAAGTTTGAACCTATTACCCCTTGTCCTCTCACTACAGTCTCTAATGAAGAGTTCCTCCCCAGCATCCCTATAGGCCCCCTTCAGATACTGGAAGGCTGCTATGAGGTCTCCACGCAGCCTTCTCTTCTCCAGGCTGAACAGCCCTAATTTTCTCAGCCTATCTTCATACGGGAGGTGCTCCAGTCCCCTGATCATCCTCGTGGCCCTCCTCTGCACTTGTTCCAACACTTCCATATCCTTTTTATGTTGAGGACACCAGAACTGCACACAATATTCCAAGTGAGGTCTCACAAGAGCAGAGGAAAGTGGCAGGATCACCTCCCTCGACCTGCTGGTCACGTTCCTTTTGATGCAGCCCAGGATACGGTTGGCTTTCTGGGCTGCAAGCGCACACTGCCGGCTCATGTTCATTTTCTCATCGACCAACACCCCCAAGTCCTTCTCCGCAGGGCTGCTCTGAATCTCTTCTCTGCCCAACCTGTAGCTGTGCCTGGGATTGCTCTGACCCAGGTGTAGGACCTTGCACTTGGCATGGTTAAACTTCATACAGTTGGCATCAGCCCACCTCACGAGCGTGTCAAGGTCCCTCTGGATGGCATTCCTTCCCTCCAACGTATCAACCGAACCACACAGCTTGGTGTCATCGGCAAACTTGCTGAGGGCGCACTCAATCCCACTGTCCATGCCACTCACAAAGATGTTGAACAAGACCGGTCCCAACACCGATCCCTGGGGGACACCACTCGTTACTGGTCTCCAGCTGGACATTGAGCCACTGAGCACTACTCTTTGCGTGCGGCCATCCAGCCAGTTCTTTATCCACCGAGTGGTCCACCTATCAAATTGATGTCTCTCCAACTTAGAGAGAAGGGTGTCATGTGAGACAGTGTCTAATGCTTTGCACAAGTCCAGGTAGATGACATCAACTGCTCTATGCAGCCTCTTAATCCTTCTGTGGACAGAAGTAATTTAAAACATCCCTGAAGAATGCTGAAGTACTGCAGCATCTTCAGTGTTCCTCTAGATGGAAGGCGTTTATGACTTAGTCAAATGCTCTTCTTGGTGCTTGACTTAGAAAAATATTTTGGAAAAGACTTCATTAGGGACTGTAGTAATAGGACTAGGGGTAATGGGTTCAAGGTTAAACAGGGGAAGTTTAGATTGGATATGAGAAAGAAATTCTTTACTGTAAGGGTGGTGAGGCACCGGAATGGGCTGCCCTTGGGTGGCATGGTTTAGTGGGAGGTGTCCCTGCCCATGGCAAGGGCTTGGAATTAGATGATCTTAAGGTCCTTTCCAACCCTAACTATTCTGTGATTCTATGGAGAAGGTTTTATCATATTGTGAGATGATATTAGATAAAACATTAGATAAAGATATTTTTTTTTTTTACAAACAAAACAACTCAAGGATTAATGAAATAAAAGGAATGAATTATTGGATACACACAAGTGGAAGAAAGGGTAGTAATTTGCTTCTCGTAATTGTCTAACATCATAAAACCACAGGAACAAAATTGAGCAGCCTGAAAATATCAGCAGAATGCTGAGATTGAATCTGTGCCCTTTGGCTGACTTTCTCATTTCTCTAATTAAACATCAGGTACAAGGCTTTTTAAAGTTGAGGAATGAGTTTACTCCTGCTAAGGGATAGCTAAATTGGTGAAAAAAATCAACTATAGAAACCTAGTTTGTCACAAGAAGCTTATATATAATGAGATTAGTTTTTGAAGAAAACACATAATTCTTTTCCGAGAGCAAAATCCAGTGACCAGATCTAGTGTTTTTGTAGTCTGTACAAGAATGCTATGTCTTAGTTGTTTGGGATCCTGTAGGTCTTAGTTCAGTGGTAGTCTGTAATAAACACCGCTTAACAAAGGAACTAAACTTTATGCATGAAGAAAGTCAAAGGAAATTGTTCATATTCTTCTTTCCTATAATTATAAACTAAAGCCCAGCTAACTTTGATCCTTTGCCCTTTGCAGCTGAAGCGTTGTCGGGAGACAGAAAGTCAGCTGAAGCCCTTGGTAGAAAAAAATAAGAGGATGAGCAAAAAAAATGATGATATGCTGCAATGTATCCAGAGAATGGAAGAGAAAATAAAAAATCTATCTAGGGAAAATGTGGAACTGGTAAGTAATCATCTCGGACATCGTGTTATAAGAACTCATTGCGCACAGGTACTTTGAGATGAAAGTGCTTTTAGAGGCTTTTACTTTACACAGACTTTTCTGAGACTCAACAGTAGGATGGTATAGCTGTCAAATTCAGACAATGCAGCTGAATATTCATATTGTAAGTTTAGTGTGGCATGGGCTTTGTGTTGTATCAGTTCATACTGATTAAAGGAAAGGATCATGGATAAAATTTGTTTGGATGCCTTTAAAGCCTATGATTAAAAATCAGCTTTAATAAATGCTGGTTTTATGGTTAGAATTCAGAACTGAATTTGAGTGCTTGTGCCAAAGTCTCTACTATGCTAGATCATTTGTCCATTAATTTTGTCCCAGACTATGGTCTTTGATTCTGTTTTAAGATCTTGTGCAAGAGATTCTCCTCCCCATCCTGCCCAGGATGTGAACGGATCCCCAGCCACAAATGGCTGCACGCTACAGAGTTACCGGCTTGGTCAACACCATGACATTGATTAATACTGAGACATACAGAATGTGTAATATATTTTGTTTTTGTTATTGAAAGAGGCTTTTATTGGAGTACACACTTTATGTTTGCTTTCTGTAGAAAGAAAAGTTATCTGCACAGCCGGTGCTGAAGAGGCACACATCTTTGAATGATCTCAGCAGCACACGAGAGGAACAAGAAATTGAATTCCTTAGACTGCAAGTCAAAGAACAGCAGCATGTTATTGATGATCTCACAGTGGTAATGCTCATGACTGGTATACACACGTGCATGCACACACATCTATAGGCAAGCTAAAGATTTGAGAGTAATATTTTAACGTCAGTTGTAGCAGTGATACAGAAATAATTCTTTGGTTTTGAAGGGGTTTTGTTGTTTCTCAGGTAGTGAATGAAGTTCTTTGGAATGTGTATGAATTTCTGTATTACAAAATATTAACCTGTTATAAGCTGCTTGTGAAAAGAAGTGCATCAGTCCATCAACCTTACAGAACTGTCTGTCAGCAACTGAGGAGCTTGAGGAAACGGCATGTCCCAAAACTCAACAGTAAAAGAGTGTTAGACATAGGCCCTGGTGCAAACCCAACTACTCCCCTGATCTAGAAGTTCTCCTAAAAGAAAGGAACATGCAGGATGGCATTAATTTCACCTGATTAAGCATCTCTAGCTGAGCTGAGTGCACAAGCTGTCTTTATAACAAATGGAGAGAAATATGCACGGCTCATTTAGCCAAAGGTAGCAGCATAGTTGAAGATTAGAATTGCACAGCTGCTACCCTCTGAAGGCTACTTAAGGTGGTGCTCATAAATGTTTACACTTTTTGATCAGGACACTTTAGAGTTGTGTTACTGGTGCTATTTAGTGCAACTTATGATATACATCTCTGGTTCTGGCACCTAGAACTCAGGCAGACTCAGAGCATCTCAAATAGCGCTGCTGACTGATACAAAAATGATAAAATGAATTTAAGATCATTCTGTCTAAATCAAAAATTAAAGGATTGGGAGCAACATCAAAAATTAAAATAGAAAATCCAAAAGGATAAGACAGCAAGATCTGCATTGCTCTTTCTGGAACGTTGTCTCTATTCTTGGCAGTTCCTCTGAGATTTTGACCCAGGATTTATCTCTGTAATCAATGCCAAAGACTGCTGTCTGCGTTCGTTCTCCAGTGTCGTAGTAGGATGTTAATCACACTATGATGTAGGGTCTGATTCATAGAGAACTGTCTTACCTTCCAAAAACAACTGTACAGGCAGAAACTGTGACGTGATACTAAATTCCTAGTATATGACAGATATAAGGTCACATATTTCAGTGTAAAATGGATATGAAGGGACTCTCTTTTGACTGTCTCAGCCAGTAATCTGAGGGAATATACTGTATCCTGACTTTGGTCAAATAGTTTTAACTTGTGTTTAGTGCAAATGTAAAATAAATAAATATTTAAAAATATCGTTTCATTTTTGCTTTGTTTCCTATTTACAGGTACTATTTCACTTGCTGAACTAAGTTAAATTAATTAGGGTATTTTGGTTGGCAGTACAAAATAATTGATGCTTTGGTTTTAATATGAACTGTGGATCTGTGCATTTCCATTATGATTTTTAGTTAATTTTTATGACTTCAACTGCACCTCTACAGAATACAGATTTATCATAATTATCAAGAATGACCCACATGTCACATACCTGATTAACACAAAAGTCATCTGCTTAACTCCAGCTGAGACCAAACTGATACACGGAAATAAAAGCAATGGTCTTGGGCAATAGGGTTGTCTGAGCTCATTGACAATGTCGTTTGTAGGATATCCTCGGTACTAATGAAGCCATATCAACTTGAGTTCTTCCACAACAGTGGTGTTCTGGTCAGTTCTTAAAAGGAAAGCTGTCAGATTATTGCAAAAGATGCTAGCTCTTCAGCAAACGGTGTCTTTTAATTGGAGTTATTATTGTTCTTGTAGTTTGATGTATTATTGGGAGAAAATTGTGTGGTTTTCATACAAACAAGATTATAAGCATGAAGAAAAGGGGATTTTGGAAGTGTTTGCTCATTCTGCACTGAAATGCAACTGTTTGGACACCTGCTTGGGAGGCAGGAGACCCAGGTTACATCAGGGATTGTGCTTTAACCAGCTACCTGAGGAGGGAGCATTTTTCTCCAACACTGAAATTCCACTGTGTGTTTTCAGCTTTAGCTTAATTATATATTCCATTCTATTATTCTACAGTTTTAAATACCTGCTCCATTCTACCTTGTCAGTCATTACTTTCCTTATTTTGAAAACCACATGTATTAAAGGTGCTATAAAAGTTTTGTGCTTTTCTTAATTATTTTGTATTTCCAAAACTTCATTCCTGCAAGAATGTGCTGATAAATTCTTTTATTGTGATTTCCACTGGCAGCTTCCTATTTGTCCAGTTTCTGAACTGAATGTAAAGCAAAAAGCACAGAATAGAATAATACCATGCAATGAGTAACAACTGCTAGAGAAACACTTGGAATTGCTATCATTCTTTTAAAAATAGAGGTGCTGCAAAGAAAGATGCAGAGCTAAGAAATGAATCAGGAAAAACGCAAGGGGACAGAACACCCACCTCCTGGGTTACTGGGTTCTTTCTTTACTTGCTTCTTTGCATTTTTTACCTTCTCTTCTTCCTCCTTTGGAATTCATGGCAGTATTCTTGGACTTAAATTTTCATAATCCCTGCACTTTTCCAGTTATAAATTCCTCCTGTTCTAATATAGTTAATTGTGATCTTGTTCCAAAGCCTCAGTAGGAAAAAAAAGCTAGTTGACACTGAGAGTGCCTTTGGATTTGAGACTTTTGCCCTAGAGAATAAGTCACATGTATATACCTGCATATGCATGCTTGTATGTCAGAGTATAACTGATATAATGACCTGTAATTGCTAAGACTGGACTCATTTCTGGCTGCAATTCTGCTTCTTCAGGGTAGTTGAACACTGGAGTGAGAACGTGAATTCTGTTTCCATAGTGAGCCTCTTGGTAAAAGAGTCAAAAGAAATGTCAAGAAATCTGTGCCCAGTATTTAACAAAGCATTTTCTTGCCAACTTCCATCAAATGTGTAAAGTACATGGCTGAAGGTTTGTTTGCAAAAAGGATAAAGCTGCAGTTTGGCATGGTGTTATATCAACATGGCATTATTGAAAAGGATTAAGACATTGTCTTTGTGTTAGCTTTACTGTAGGCTTAAAGAAACTTTTCATCATATTTGTTTGTGTTAGACATATATGAATATGTTTTGAAAGAATCCTGTACCATGACGTTCTCTTTCCTTCCAGGAAAGGGAACGGTTATTACGATCTAAAAAACAGAGGAGGAAAAGTCTGAAGCCTCCAAAGGTGAGTAAACGTTTGGTTTTCCTTGTATATCTGTTATGAACAACACTTGTTTCAAATACTGCCTGAAATTAATGCTCTGCTTAAATTACTGACAAAAATTCGTATAATTTTCAGCTGTTCTCTGGTGAGCATTTAATAACTTTTCTTTAGGATGACTGCAGGAGACGTGATTTTGTGCTGCACGCAAGTGTTCTTGTTTTGAGTTTTGTTTTAAATAAACAATATAATTACTCTGTGGCCTAAATATCCAAGTAGTGTGAGGCCTAAGTAGTGTAATGACTTGAAACAACCTACATTTCAAAGGAAGAATACTCAGTCCTTTTTAAAGAAAACATACTCTTTAAAATACTCATATCAAGTTACTGCTTAATCACAACTGAAAACTTTAACTCATGCTAGGGTTGTCATTGAAATGATGTTTCTGTATATGATATAAAAATAAGAAGATTCCAACATTTTTTTTTCCGCAGTAATTATTTTGCTCTGGAATGTGAAGTACAGAGAAAATTGTAGTTTGTAGAAACAAAAAAGTCTTGCTTCAGAGTGTACTTTTAGTGTTTATTGTAATGCATGCTTAAAGAAGTTAATTTTGCTGAATATTTTGGTTTTTGTGAAGTTGAGCATCAGCAGCCTGGAGCATGTGGGGGGAGGAGAATGGGGTCAGAGGGGGGAAAAAATGGAAGTGAATTCTGGGGAGATGATTGTCATCTACATGGTACATTCTTAAGATACATTCTGTCACAAACGGGTGCTCGTTGTCAGCGCGTTCTGCATAGCATATTTCTAGCGACCTCCAAGTGGTGCTTTTCTATTGCTTTGCATTCCCCAATACCTGTATTTTGAAAAATTTACACTTTGGAGTTCTTTGTTTCAGCAGTAATTGCTTCAAATTGCTACTAATAATGACGTGTTGTTTACATATGAACCAAGAAAATTTCAGAAGTTACAAAAAATCTTGCATACACTTTTCTGATATGTAATGGAAGGCTGATGGATGCCAAATCTATTTACAGTAACCCTGAACCATTCTTTCTTGGTGTAGTATATGTGGAAGTTTGTGTGTTGAGTTTAAAAACAGGACATAAATATATTTATGTAACTAATGCTGTAATTTTTACAATTACCTCTTACTGTTAGCCCTTTTACAGTTTTAAATTAAGAACTTTGGTTAAACTGTAAAGTTCCTAATGAAACAAAACTAGTTAATTTAATTTTTAGGAGCTAGTAACCAGTGATGTTAATTTCAATAGCCTGAAAACTTCCATAATTATTCATTTATGCCTTACAAATATTTTCTATTAGTAGAGCTTCAGCTGACCTGGACTCTGTACCCTTTCCTTTTACCTATATTCTGTTGAGCAAAGTCTTGCTTTCTTAGTTTCTTATTGTTTTCCTTATTGCCCAAAGGAAGAGTTGAATATGAATGTTGGAGAAAACGTACATGATGGCATTAAAAATATTGTGATGGTGTTATTCTTCATGTGGTGAGAATACTGTGATTTGGGGACTTCTGCAGAGATTACTGTAAGAATTGTGTGCATATGAGCTGCAGACTTTGTAGGAGTTTGCTTCTTATTTATGATGTGATAGATACACCAGAAGAAATAAATTGATATATCTCCCGCTACTTATTCCATTGTCTGTCAGGAAAGAAGTAATCAATAATATATTTATTAGTGTCCTATTACCTGACATTGTATAATGTATGACATGAATATGCAGTGTTGACTTTCATTTTAAACATTTATTAATGTTAGCTTATAAAAATCCAGTCCTGCCACACAGGCTGGTTTCCTTCCATGCCACCTGTGTAGTTATGTGGGGATCAAAATCTCAAAGGGAGCTGTTTTTCCTGCAGTTTTTTTATTTAAACAATCTATGTAGAATGGGCTACTTACCCAGATGAGCTGTTTGGATTGTATCATATTCAGCCTTTCTGTTTTAACAACCTATCTCAGAAAACTGGATAAAAAAACGGTAGAATTCATTTAACCAAGCACTGCAAATTATCAAGCTTGGCTGCTGGAGTTGGTTCTGTTTCTGGCTGTGTCCTGCTTCCCTTGACAAAGTGAAAAAGGAAATAACTGATGAGAATTAGCTTTCATGAAAGTGTTCAGATAAGCTCAGACTAGAAGGTATGGAAAGGTTCCTATTTTGTTCTAATAAACAGGAACTTGGTGCACAGGGTAAAGACCTACACTCACTTCCTACTTCATCTTCTTCTAAAGGGGTACTTTTACACTTCTGCTTCCTTAATTTTTGAGGTGCTGTGACTGGACAGTGTCTGTGTCTGTTTTCCTGAGGGTGAGTCCTGTCAACTGGGGCAGAACCCATGACTTGCCTTTCTCAGCCTGGGAACAGCTTGTGTGAGTGATCTCTCAATCCAGTCAAGTAGCCTTTGTGGTCCAATTGGGTCTAAATGAATTCAGTTCAGCTGAGAAGCTTTTGAAAATACCAAGGATTTAATTTGTTTGTTTCTGCAATTAGACAGCTATGTTATTTCTGGAGCTCTGTAGGTGCACTAGGTTACTGTTGCTAGTGCAACTATGACTGAGCACTCTTTTAATTACCAAGGGGCATAGGAGTCCACAACACAGCTCTGGCAACCAGCTTGGGTTCCCTGGAGAAAAGAGCAGCACAGTGAGATGGTCCTCTGTGGCAACAGGGTGTACGGAGTAATGTAGTGACTCTATAATCAGGTACTGTAGGATAGTAGTTTTTTTGTTTTTCTGCAGGTGTTGTAGTTTTATTGTTGTAGGTTTTGTTGGGGTTTTTGTTTTAACATGCTATTGGACTACTTAGGAAAAAGATGCACCAGAAATGAATCGTCTTTTGCTGTTTAAAGGTTGTTGGTTTGACTTTTTTTTTTTTTTTTCTTTTTCCACCAATTTTAGTAGTGAAATAACTAAGAAACCCCAGAAACAATATTTTGGGTTTTTTTTTTTTATTTTTTACATATAGAATGGAGTCAAAATGTTTTCATGATTGATGGTATCACACATATGGAAAGAAGACATAATTGTCTGTTTTGTTTGGAAACTGCAGGACTATGGATTCGTTTCTTTACTTAAACTTGAATAGATAAACTGTATTGGTGACAGTAGAAAGCCTGCAAGTTGATGTGATGGAGTTCATACTTCTTGTTTTGTATTTTTCTTCTTTTATCTGCCTCTGTGTTTTGGTTTGCCTGTATTTTTCTGGCTGCCAAGAAATGACATATAAGCATGAAGGTAAGAAGTTGCTGATTTAACTTGCCAGGAAATTAATCTTGGGTCACTGTAATCATGTAAGATTAAGTACTCGGAAATGAGATATTTAAATGTAAAGTGAAACTACTTTAGCTACGGAGAAATCAGATTATTTATATGTAAGTATATCTAATCCAAACCATTAAAAACATGGGTGTGTATTGAAATTTACATGTAATATAGTCTACGAGTTGCTATTGATTTATAACATTCTAAACTTCAAAATTTACTGAACATCATGCTTCAGTAGAAACTATAATATTAATGCATAAATTTACTTAGAAAGAATGTGAAAGCATCGATAGAAAGCCACATGCAAAATACTTGCTATTAAAAGCACGGCAGTAGTCAGTGTTAGAATTTAAATCGAAATTCTTCAGCAATTTTACACGACTATTTTCTCAGTTAGGAAGTTATAAATCAGAAACAAGAAACTTACAAATCAATGTTAATCTTTATTTATTAAGAATATTTAAATTTTCAGTGAAAGTTGAAACTAAAATAGTGTATAGTTAAAAAAAATCCTGGAGGTACTGTACATGGAAAAAGGATCACAGTGCTTCCTAAACAAATAAGAGAAGAGTAATGTGTCTTTGCAGGGTTTTAGTGCTACAACTCTGATCCTTTTGATTTTATGGTACCACTTAAATCAAGATATTTTTGCTGTTGATAAGAGGTGTGCTGAGCCAAAAGAATATATTAAGCATTACAAGGCTTTGTGAGAAAGTGAAGGCTCTACTTTGTAGACATACTGGCAGAATGTATGAAGTTAGATAAGTCTAGAAAACTACAGGGAAAGGTAAACATTTGGAATTCATTGTAAGGCAATATGGATAAAATAAAACCTTTTGGTATCCTGAATGAAATTGGTAGCACAATTCCCCTCACTGAGTCAGCTTGGCTGCAGAGAAGTAGCCTGATGCTCTGAATTAATAATAACTGATAATCTTTCATCCTTAAGGCTTTTTAATAATGAATAGGGCTATTTTTTATTTCTCACCTACAAACTGTAGTTCATATCTAGAAAACCCAAACCAAGCCCTGTGACATCAGGATCTGGGATACAACACCAAGGCATTGCCAAAAATATAGCAATGGATAGACAGTTTTTTCTTCATATTTCCTTAATTTTCCAGCTTCTCTGAATTTCTGCTGGGTTATTAGAACACTTGTATGGTCTAAGATGTTTGGCTTTCTATTGATTAATATCAGTTAACTTTTGTTATTTTGGAAGGAGAAATACTTGAACTGTTTTTCTAGTCGAATGTTTATGCAATTTTATCTTTTTTTTCTAACAGTGTTCTCTGGAAATTTGCTGATTTCTGAGCATATGTTAAGAAACTGATAGAAAGAGGTCTCAAAATGAAGAAAGAATTATTGCAGTTGTGATGTTTTATATGAAACATTTTTCACAATGAGTATTGTGCTATTCACATCCCTTGGTTACTCGTTTTCTCTAGTTTTCTGTAAGCATGCATTTAATTGATTACATTTTGCAACATTTTTAACATCTGCATTGAAATTCTGGTTTTGCCTAAGCATAGTATTTTTTTGTTGTTGCTCCGTAATATTGGAGCAACCTTTTGAAAAAAATTCAGAATAACGGTACTGAAAAAACAAATGGAAACCAACAATTTACGCTTTGAAGTGGGGATTTGAAAAAGGAGTATTGCAAATTAATCTGTTTTATTTTTTGAAATAAGTATGACTGATATTTGTTCCACGTCGTTCTTCAGAATATTTTTCCCTTTTGGTTCCACATCTGATATGTTACATTGCACTGGGTTACTTCCTCTACTATGACTCATGTAAGATTGGTATTATTTTGATAATTAACTTTCATACTTTTGCTAAAACATTATTTTATTGGAAATTACCTAGTTCTATGTGCACTTCAGTCCATGGAGGTTCTTAAACAGATGATGCTGAATAACTCATTTAATCAGAGAACAAGGATTTAGTGGAAACTTTTTTATTCCTAAATATTAAAATAATGGCCAGAGAAGATCATGGCTGCTGTTTACTGGGTCATGGGGATTTTCCAACTGTTTTGCTAGTAACTAAGAAAAACTAATTTTCAGAGGCATGTTGTGGAGACATTTTTTGGATTTGATGAAGAATCTCTTGATTCAGAAACGTCATCCGTAACATCATATAACACAGATAAAACCGACAGGACACCAGCGACACCAGAAGAAGATTTGGAAGATGTAAGTAGTAGCTGATTTGGTCTTCAGTTCTGTAAAAACAGACACGGAGTATAAATGCAAACATTTTTTGGTTTGTTATTTTATTTATTTTTTTTTAGCTCTTCTGCCACAGGAACTATGAAAGATTTGGCAGAGAATTGCTTTGTGTTGTTTCAAGTCCAGTAACACATACACAGCCATTGCAATACAATTAATAAGATAATATTCTCTCTGAGAGATTTGGCAGATAGTGGGCTGAAAAATAAAATGTTTTTCTCAAACCCTTTCTTAATAGTCAAAAGAAAATTAATAGGCACATTGCAAGTCAGTAGTTACTAGACAATAGTTTGCCTTTGAACCATGTAATTTATTTGACTGTTTTGATACAACCAGGATTTTCTTCCTTTACTTAAAATATTCAGAGAGGCTTTTGAATTCATTAAGGTTTAAATGATCACCGGTAGTAAATACCCACTGACACATTTTGTCTCTGCTCTGTGATATACAGTGCAGCTGGCCTACTTTAAAAGATTACAGGGCTGAGGACAAAGCATGAATTAGGTGGTGCCCTTTTTCATCTTTCTTTCCTGTTCACGAACTTGTACCTAATACTCCGCAGTCACAAGAAGCTTCCTGTGTTCCTAGTTTTAGTATCTAATATGACTGTAATCTCTTTTCCTTGGAGCTTGAGTTTCTGGAGAAAAAATTAATTAAAGGGGAGGACATTTCTTGCTCTCATCATTATAGGAAAGACCTTAAAAGTGTTGATGTCAATTGCTCAAAATTAAAAGAAAATTAACACATGAAAAGTACTTCAAGCTTAAAAAAAAAAGGGGGGGGGGGAAAGGGGTGAGGGAATTTAAAAAACAACATTATGGCTTTTGAAATAATTTAAATGGTTTCTGTATTAGTGTGTTTGTGCTGGCAGAGTACTTTACCCTGTCATTGTAGAGCAAAAAGAGTAAAGAGGGAGTGATGGACTGATGGTAAATAGAACAAACACCTCTGAAGATCCTGTGGCTCTGGAGCTGCTGAAGCCAGCGGTGCATTAAACTATTCCCCCTCATTTTTCCCCAGTCAGTTTCTTCCCATTTCTGTACATTGCTGCTTATCCTGTCCAGAAATTGTAAGACAGATACAGTTACTGATTTGTGCATTTCTGCATCCTACACAAATCAACCTTTCTTCCATTTCAAATTAAGTTCTTTAAACCTTTACTTCGAGACTCAGTATAAGTTGTGTTACTTATTGTGTTTGTGTTTATATAAACAAACCCATTATCATATATATTTATACAAAACTACTTTTTCCCCCTATTCATTAAGACCACACCTAAAGAAGAAGCTGAACTAAGATTCTGCCAGCTAACAAGAGAGTATCAAGCTTTGCAAAGAGCATATGCATTGCTTCAGGAACAAGTTGGTGGAACCCTGGATGCAGAGAGAGAAGCAAGGGTAATTTTCAAACTGAAATTTCTTTTAACTCTGAAATCACTGAAAAATCTGAAAAAAACACTTGGAGTAGCCAGAGAGAACTTTGCAGGGCAGTGAAATGCAAAACACAATGTTTTTGAGGATTAGAGGATATCACTAAGGTGACAATTTTGATTCATTTGGTGCAATCAGAACAAAGATATTATACTTTATTCTAGCATGTACAATATATTAAAGATTTTAGTAGTAAGACAGCGTTATTGAGAATGATATCCCAATTGAACCTGCAATTTGGATAGAAGATGATGGATTTAAAATGAACCTGGGAATAAGTTGTTACAAGTATTTAGGTACTTTTATGACAGGAGTATATTGAATCTGATAAAGGAGGTTTCTCTTTAAGCATTTTGTCAAATGTATGAAATCACAATTTAGTTTTAAAATCCCAGTTTGAGAATATTCTTCCACTAAAAAGTACATCACTAACTCTGGTTCCTTTTAAGTCGGCATGTGTGATCATTTTCTCTCTCTGAAATAAATGTTTTTTTTTTTTATCCTCACAGCAATCTCAGTACTATAGGTATTTGAGATGTGAGAAAGTATGTATTCTGTTTTAATTTACCCATCTGCTACCAGTGTATTTAAGCATTTAGTGCAGACATGAAGTAAACAGAAGTCATGCTAACATTTTCTGTTCTGTTCTTTCCAAACGGGGGAGGAAAGAAATTGCTTTGTAATGAATTGGTGAGCTCTGATTCAGTCACCAGATCTGTTCACTGAACAGCAGTGGCATCAAAAAAGAGCTGAGCAAACTAGAGGCAAGATTTCTTTGACTTTATTCCAACTCCTTGCAGATAGCTTCATGTCTAGAAAAGCAGCATATTTACAAGTCACCCTCTACTTGAATGACTAATGTGATTGATGACCAAAGAACACATAAGATCCAGATGGGCAACCAATAGCCATAGCGCTCAAAACTTCGTCATCTTCCCCTCATGACCTTCATTCTGCATCAAGTAGAGCTTGAATCTGTATACTACTGACTATTGAGAAAGTTGACTGATGTCACTGCAAGGACACTCAATTGTTTGGAAGGGTTGTGGCAGTTGCAGGAGGTTCCTGGGGACTGTAAGAAAGCAAACGTGACTTTTCGAGAAAGGCAAGAAGGAGGATCTGGGAAACTGAAGGCTGGTCATTCTCAGTCTGATCCCTGGGAAATGGATGGAGCAAATTATCCTTGAAAGTATTTCCAAATGTCTGAAAGACAAGAAGTTGACTGGGAGTGATCAGCAAGAATTTATGAAAGGGAAATCACATTAAACTTGCTTGGTAGCTTTCTATGATGAGATGGCTAGCTTGGAAAATGAGTTAAGAGCAGTGGATGTTGTTTATCTTGAATTTAGTAAGTCTCTTGACACTCTCCCCCATAAGATTCTCATAGAGAAACTGATAAACATAGACAAGTAGGTAATAAGGTGGACTGAAAATTGGCTGAAATAGCGCAGAGTTGTAGTCAGTGGCAAAAGTTCAGATGGAGGTGTTTCACCAGTGATATACTGCAGGGGTTGATAGTGGGACCAGCACTATTTAAGGCACTAGCTCCTTAGTGACCTTGATAATTGAAGAGGGCAGCTGCACTAACTTTGCAGATGCTACATACCTGAAACAAGTTTTTGATACCTGAGATGGCTGCTATTCAGAGGGACCATTCAGTTGCCTGCAGAACTGTATGAAGGGGAATCCCATTAAATTCAACAAAGGGAAGAAAAAGTCCTGCAAGTGGGGAAGAATAACTCCACTCACCAGTACAGACTTGGGGATGGCTTGCTGGCAAGCAGTTTTGCACAAAAGGACGTAGGGACTTGTGGACACCAAGTTGAACGTGAGCTGTCCATGTGCCCTTGCAGCAAAGAAGGCCAACAGCCTCCTGGGCTGCATTAGAAAGAAACCTCATTGTAGGGAGTTTGAACGAGATGGCGTTTGATGGTCCCTGTCAACCCAAACTATTCAGTGAACAGCATTAAAAACTGTCTGGACAGTCCATAAACGGGTAGAAAGCATCTTTGATCCTATGTGTAAATAAACCTACTTGCTTACCTGGATGTGTATGTATATAAACCCACTTTTTGATGTTTTTCCTCCCCCCAGACTCGTGAACAACTGCAAGCTGATCTTCTCAGGTGTCAGGCAAAAATTGAGGACTTGGAGAAAGCTCTAATCGAGAAAGGGCAGGTAAAAGCACCTCTTAATGTCCTCTACCACATCATTCTCTCCCTTGCATGCAGTGGTGCCCTTGCCATCTTCATTGCTTGCTGGTCTGCTGGTGTGACTGATGCAGCTTAATTGCTACTCCAGCAATCAATTACTTAAATAAAGGAAAGTAAGATACGGGTTAGGAAAATACTATTAAAGGTTCATTTTCTGACACATAGTACACTAAATCATAATGTCAAAATAGCTGTGTGTACATGTATTGTCAATTCTGTTCCCATTGTCATTTGGTGAAGGTCTTTCTTCTGTTTTCTGTTTTGTTTATATTCACTAGAACTTCCAATAAAATAAATATTCTGTATTTGTACTGGAGAATATTTTTGGTGTGAAGCACAGAGAAACTCAAAAACCAAATTACATGCACACATGCCTCAAGAGAAAAGTGAACCACTGAGCATGTCTGATCACTGGAAGCCACTTGTGGTGTTACTCTCTTGGGTGTCTATTGTTGGAGGGCATAACTTCTTTCAAATTCCCATCCCATCACACAGAGCAAAATTAGGCCTCATGATTCAGTATATATTGTAAATATTCAATGAAGATGTGGCTACTGGTACATATTTAATAATGTCTAGGATCTTCAGGAAGGCTGACTAAGAGTTATGAGAGTGCATTTAAAAGGTATGCAATTGCATAACTGCTAGAATGCACTGCAAAAACTGGGGACATGATATTTTGTTTTAAAGTTTGAAATAACAATTTTAACATTGCAAGTGGTTTACGGAAATAAAATAACTTACAGCTATCTCCATGGCAGGGGGGTTGGAACTAGATGATTTTAAGGTCCTTTCCAACCCTAACTATTCTTTTATTTTATTATACTTTTCAAAGACTAATGATCCTGTAGCACTGAATAAAAGCAACCTACGAATAATTCCAAGTTACTGATATTACCATTTTTATGGTTTATTATTTGTAAGAAAATAATTCTATAAGACTCTATATAAATGCAAAAATTATATGCAAATTAAGGATAAAAATTGTTTCTGCTAGCTCCCACACAAACTGCAATTTCTTAGTAAATTCCTTATAAATAAAATATTACTAAAAGTGGAGAATATGTTATCAATTTGAAAGGTGATGGCTCACTGAGCTTTTGGAAGAATAAATAAAACTGAAGACTTCTTGAGCATCTACTGCTGACATGTTAGTATATTGATGATAAAGGTGCAATTGAAGACATTAATAGTTGACTATTACAGTGTAAAATACAATTACTGTGTATGTAAATAAATGAACATGGATACGCATGTCAGAAATGATTTCTGTGATTTTGCTTTTAGAATGGTATGTCAAAAAGAGATGCCTGGAAATTAGAATTTGATTACTTGTTACTTCATGAGATTCATACTGACATTTTCAACCTTATATCCCAATAATCCTGATAAGGCCAACAGGGATGTGAACAAGGAGCAATATGGTATTGTCTCTAGTGAGCTAGTTTGTACGTTTAGCATTAGCCCTCCGCAGAGTGGTCAAAGTGTCTTCCTGGGAACTCTAGCACCTGCTTGGTTCTCCTGACCTCTTAGCATCTACATTCCACGGAATAAATGGTTGTGATGATAAACTGACTTTGTGCGCTATGTGGTTTTATTTTTTTTATTATTATCACTTTGTCATGTTTTAATAATACTTGTGAGATGTTCATTCAGGAAACCAATCTCTAAAGTGCTTTAGAAAAGAAAACAATGAAATAAAAGATCCTAGTGTATTATTCCAGGTATTTTTAGTCTCACTTTACAGCTTTAGCTTTAGGAAACAGAAGCAGCAAAGACCTTCACAGTTTTCCTGAAGCAAAATTTACAGCAAGAGATTAGAATCTCATTGTTAAAAATTTCTTTGAAGCTTAGCTCATAACAATTTATGTGCCATTTCAAAGTAAGTGCCAATGGCTCTTGTTAATTTCTCATCAGCTTGATCTGTCAGAATTCCCCTGGATATAAATATAATAATCCATTTCTGCAGGGTACCTTGAGGTACATGGATAAACTTTATATTAAGGGAATAAATTCTTATAAAATATTGATAGCAATGTAAATGGTATATATAAATAATCTCAAAATATTGAAGTATGTAATGTATCAGATGGATTTTCTTACTAATGCTCAGTTCTCTCAGTGACCTGTTGTGTATATAAATACAATCCCACTAGAGTTAAGATTTTCTCAGAAAGATGAATTGAACCTCAAGAAAGATGCGAAAGTTAATAATCAACAAGGCAAAGTAATCTATTTTCTCTGCTTATGCAAACTGCAGTAGCTGGATGTAACTTTTGAACATGCGGTTTCCCACATGCATGCATTGGGATATTGACCCTAACTCTGTGCATGCAATTCTTTGTTGATTCCTCGACCTTACAAAAATGCTAGTTAAGTGTTAAACTAGACATTGGATTTTATTTTCAACATTTCTCTCATTTGTTTCAAAAATTCTTGACAAATGTCATGCTTTTTCAGTACTCATTTTAGTATATTATTTTCAGTATGATACATCATAACCCTGAAGAACTTATTTCCTGCATGAAAGTTAAGATGCACTTAAGCATTCTTATATATGTGTGGAAAAAGGGGAAAGAACAATAGAATATTAAATTGTAGTGGATGTTATGTAGAAAAACTAATTTAAACTTTTCAAAAAAAAATGCTAATTGAAGTAAAGATTATATCATAATGTAAAGATATTTAGATTTTTAATAGTCTGTTTAGAAATCATTTGATATAGAGTTAGCATGGCATATTGAGTATTGGATATTGTATTAAACTTACTAGAACAATATGAACTAGGTTATGTAAATACATTACAGGGAGAACAGAGTGAATTTGGCTGTTACAATCCATTAAATATGAATGGTGAGCTATGGCTGGCATTGAGTTTTAAAGGGATATCTGATGACAGCTTTTGAATTTTGAAATTTGGAACAAGCATTCAGATGGAAGTTGTATTTTCAAACGGAGTATATAATACCTTATATCATTTCTGTCCCTCCATACCCTTGAATTCCTTATCACAAACACTGTATATTAGCCTGATTTTCACAGTTTTAACAGGGGACAAATAACAACATACTGCTGAAGCATGTTCTCAGTCATTTGGGGTAGTTAAGTGGTTGTCATCCCTTTTTCAGTTGGGATTTGAGTTACACCATTCAAAATGGGATGATTTTGCAAGGAAGTTTCCAACTCTTTTTAGTGGAAAGAAATAGTTATGAGTTAAGCTAAGTAAATAAAATTTTTTTAAAGGGCATAAAATATATAACTGTGGTCACCCACAAATGCTATATGTAAAAATTTTAAAGTATATTCTTAGCTGGAACATATTAGGAAACAAGAGAGAGTCAACTTCAGGAAAAGAAAGGAACTTTTGTTTTCTCTATAGTTTCAAATGCTATTTGTCCTTGAAACATTTATGATAGCTTTATTTTTTGATGTGTGGCCATTTTTATACTTGAATGTATAATGATGTCTGAAATATTTTGTGGTCATTCACTTGTCTTATTTTACAAAATATATATGTTGTAATATTTCTAATCCTCTTCATAGGATTCAAAATGGGTAGAAGAAAAGCAGCTGCTAATCAGAACAAATCAGGAGCTGCTAGAGAAGGTACGTGTTCAGAATCTGGGACTGCTTTCATTATTGCTGCTCTTTATGGTAAATGGAATGGTAAAAGGAAACAGATATATTCAGTACTGGAATATCAACATGAAAATTAGTCCCACTATTTCCTTCCAGAAGTAGACATTCAGGTAAAAGTCTCTGATTAAAGTACTGATATGCTTTTGCAGTCTTTGGAAATGGAAGCTGCTCCTTATTGTGGATTACATGTTGCATAGCCAACAGGAGAACCCAAGCTGCCTGATGTTTCTAGTGTCCAATAAAATACAGTGTGGAACCTTCTATTTTGACAAACAGCTACACTAAGGTTATTATTGTTCTGATACTAATAAAACTGCCTCCTCCCTTCAGCCTTCTTGGTTTTTTGGGGATTTTTTTTTTGTTTGGTTTTTTTTTTACAGTTTTTACATGCAGTAAGTAATACTGATAAATGTAAGGCTGTGGTATCATTGCCAATCTGAAATACTCAGAGCTGAGCATCCTCATTGTTCTTCACTGATATCGGTGGGAAAATTAGCTAGTACTCAGAAAGTCAAAGTACTATTTTTGTTAATTAGTAGCTCAATATTGATACAATGGGAATAAGATAACCAAATAAAAACTCATGAGTAAAAGTCACTGCAGCTGGAGTTAATTTATTTGGACACTTACATGGTATTATAAACATCATAGTACATTATGCCAGATGCTACACTTCTATTTAGTTTAATACAAACAACAATATCACCCAGTTAAGCTAGACAGTAGACTAAAGCTGTTAGTTGGCATAATGAAGAGTGAAATTTGAATTTCTATTTTTTTATTCTTCATACCCCAAGTCATAAATCTGGAAATCCAAAAATTAGACATGAAAATCCCTCCATTATTGTCTTTCATATATTCTAAAGAGTACATGTCTAGCTATGCAAAGACAATGTGAAAGTCTACCCAAATATTCATGTAATCCAGATTCATTTATTTTGTTTTAAAAGAAAGCTTGTATTGCTTAATTCAATTAGATATAATATTCATATCACTTTTAATACTACTTTCAGATTACTGATCTAAGAGAACATTGACTATTTTCTGCTGACAGTTCTCACAAATACTTTCTGAAGCGATATTCCTTGCTTATCTCCAAGACATGACCCAACATCTAAAGAGAAACTGAAATAATTAATAGTTTTGTGTAAATCTCTGGCCTGTAACTATGTACAGTATCTTTTCTATTGCTTATGGGGTGTTATGATGTTATTTGTCTCATAGATTTACAGAATGGAACAAGAAGAGCATCAGCTGAAGAATGAGATGCAAGATGCAAAAGACCAGAATGAGCTGTTAGAATTCAGAGTGCTAGAGCTTGAAGTAAGAGATTCTCTCTGTTGCAAACTCTCAAATGGAGCAGAAATTATGTTTGAACCCAAGCTGAAATTCCTGTAAAGATTACTGATGTCTGGTGAATGTTTAAGGGAAGTCACTTAGGTATCTATTTTTTAAATGTTGTATCTTGGGATAATGAAATTGGTGCCACTGCCTTAATATGTTTTGGAGAGAGTGCTCACTAATGTTTATAAAGATGTAATATAGCTAATATATATTGCATATAGTTTGTTTTTAATCTAATAAAGTATCTTGTTTTGCAATATTTTGCCTTTTTTATTTGTTTCATTTCCATAACTGCTCCTTTCCTGCATGTAAAATCACTTGGTATGTATACTACAGCCTTGGTTGGCATTGTTTAAATTAACACACCTTCTTACATCTTGCATGAAGTGATCTGACTAAAGATCTGACACATCCATCGCATCAATGTGTAACTACTTTTAATTACATTGATTTAAGATTGACAACATTAATATGAAGTAAAATTATCTTAAAAGAACTCATTTTGATAGCAGCATTTAAAGAATTTGTCTTACCTGAAATCCATTTTCTGGTGGTATAAAATGGTGATGGACTAGAAATAATTGGCCTCAACCAATGAAAAATAGAAAAAAAACCCTGAAAACATCAAAGTGGTGAAGCACAACTTCTGTACCTGAAAGTAGCATATTGGTCATAGCAAACAAATTTTATACTATGCATAAATGAAATAGCAGCAAAATTGTTTGTTAATAACAATTTGAACACGTAGCCTGTGATTAGAGTTGAAAGCACGTAAATGGGGCCAATGTCGAATTTAATAACACTAAACCAGTTGTGTGTGATGCCCAGCTGTCACTTGGTTGTATTGCCTGATCGCACATAGTTCAGTTTCAAAGATCATCAGCATTCCTAACACCACGTAGAATAAACTCTCCAAGAAAACTGTCATTGTCACTTCTCCATAATTTTCATCACACAGCACGTTTTACCCAAAATCTTGGCATGCGTAACTTCTCTGATAAAGATGAAAATGTCGTGTCTTCTTGTTATGTGGACATTCTTCTTTTTGTCTTTGACATTTCTTCATCTTTTTTTAATCATTTATCAACCATATATTTTGATGCTATAGCCCATTATATTCAAAACTATGAATGTAGGTTATTAGAATTCCAGTAGATGTTCAGGAAAAGTAACATGCTTTCTAATACAGGTTTTTATATTTTATTAAGCAATTGTGAAGTAAAATAGTGAACATTTTAGCATTTGAATTGGGAGTTGTTACACTAGAAACTGCTTCCTAAAGTGTAAGTGTTCTTAGAAGTAAAACAATCCAAAAGATTTTCTTAAGAAAAGAAAAGAAGTGCTTCAACACGTCCTTCATTAATGTATTTTTCACATGGAAGAATCACATGCAAAACAGCTCAGTGTGATATGTAGAGTTTTGCCATGTACCAAGTCTTAAAGACTTATTTCACAGATTAATAATGGAAGTATTTTTCTGTGATTGCAAGTAAAGATATTTTTTTACCCCTATGTGGGCAAGCATGTAGACTGACAATGTGAATGCTTGACTAAAATAATGACTGCTTCTTGTAGTCAGGACAGTAACTTTTTTGAGAGCAATTCAGCTATTTCAGATGAGAATTAGGCTACAGTAGAAAACAACTATTTTGTTTTTATCAGTTAATGTGAGCAGATTCAGGTGAGTTTAATGCAATAGCAACTGATTATCTTTTTTAAAAAAAAACCCTAAAATTGAAACTGAATTGAAATAAGAATGAAGTTTCTGGGTTTGGGTTGTAAAAATATTAATTAAAACAGAGCTTATGGGGTTGGGGGAACATATAGGGTACAGAGATTTATTTTTTCCCCCCTCTATGTTGTAGTTTGAGTTAGATTTAAGCCAGTTAATGAACAAGACTTGCCATGCTTAGTATCTTGCTTCAGTGAATGGGTGCAGCCTGCTTGCCGTATCACTTAAAGCACCTGTATAGATGATCATAGAAACTCAAATATTTGCAGTAGAGCTCCCTCATTGTGCTGTCAGAAACTGAAGCTCTTATTGCCAGCCCCTCTTCATGTAATATGGAGAGGAAATCTGACTTTCCTCACTCAGGTTCCCACGGCTACTGAGAATTGAGAGTAAGTCCCAGTACCTTGGTTGCCCAGAGCCTTCAATCCAGTTATTTTCACAAGCTCATTAAAATTTAAGTAAAACTGTCTATGTATTGGTTTACTGTATTTCTGCTTTCTGAAAAAATAATAGGTTGGTATTTTGAAGAAATGCATGAAAATCAAGTAGATGGGTTGGCTGAGTTTCAGCAATACTATGGTTTTAGATAAATTGGTATTTATACCTTTTAGTTATGGCCCAAAGAATCAGTGTAGATTAATGCTGCTGTTCAGAATATTCCGATGTCCTGGGCTGCACAGTGAATAGGACTGGGGATTTTACATGCTCTAAGAGAAATTTTAACTAAAGAATAAACAAGGAGCAGATACATGGCTTTAATTTCACTGAGAAAATCTTCAGTGAAAATAGTATTTTTATGATGGAGTTTAATTTTTTTCCTGTAGTTTCTTCTAAGTTATTCTTTGTTCCATGAAAGACAGCAGTAGTTAAATAAGACTACAATCAACATAAATACAGGCAGAGTATTTTAGGACTCCAGTCAGTTATTTGGCCAGTGTGCCAAGGTTCCTTTACACAAGTTTCTTTCTGCAAAGCTTGGTTAATCTTGCAGGAAGTGTGTGTACACAAAATTAGTTGGAAGCTAACTCTGGTTTTCTGCTTAGTTAAAGCCAAAATCCTTCAAATATGGTAAAAGGAAAGTAAGAGGATATGCTATGTGTTTAGAATATTAATAGGAGTCTTCCTTTGTAATGTGCAAGCATGTTTTGTAGATGTGGGAAATAAACATTTACATATAATCACACATGTTTTTAAACAAAATCTTTCCTCAGGAGAGAGAACGAAGGTCGCCAGCATTTAATCTTCAAATAACCACCTTCCCTGAAAACAATGGAAGTGCTCTTCAACTGTTCTGTCAGCAGGAAGGAATCAAGGTATACATAGAACATTAGTAACAGTTGGATAGCTAGGAACATTTTCGGAATGACCAACTAAATAACCAAACAAATGGTTTGCTCTTTGCAAAGAAAATCTGAAAAAATAAATATAGTAAAAAAAAAATATTTTCAGCTGTGGAAAGGGTTTCACAGGAGTATGGTCTGGTAGTCTGTGAGGAATTCATTAGCAAAAATGAAGGTTGGCCTGTCAAGGTAGTTTTACATTTAGTCTAGGGTACTGCTATAAAATCATTACAAAGAACAATGTGGATGCTGATGGGATTCATTGTCAGGCTTGCTACAGTACTTTGTTCTTGATATCAAACATTTTTATCAAAGGTAAGAAATGTGGCATTCATTTATTATTTTAGACCAAATTTAGTAAAGAACCTGTGCACTTGGTCTGTTGAATTAATATGCTTATTTGCCTAGGCCAGGGCCTTGTAACAAGAGGTGTGTGATCCAAAACTCATTCAAATAAGTGAGAGGCTATCTATCATTCTAGAACAAGCCAATCTCACTTGGTTAGCTTCTGCTATGAAGAAGCAAGAGTTACTCTTTTCATATATGTTCTCCCTTAAATAAGCTAGCTATACAAATTGATTTGTATGCTGGTTCACTCAAGACTGAATTCAGGCTTTCTTTGCTAACAATGTTGTGCAACACGCCAAGGTAACTTCCTTACAAGTAACTAAAGCAGAATATCTCCGTGGCTTGCACTCCATGGCACTCGCTTGTATTTGTAATTGTGTTTACAAGTCGTTTTACAGAAGGCTTGTTTCTATTCAGTGCCTTAATAAGCACAATAGTAAAAATAAATTGTAGGCTGCATATTGCTAGCTAGCTGTGAGTAATCCAAAAGAGAAAAAAGTAAAAACTTGATTCTTACCTGCAGGTTTGATTGAGTAGTCTTTTCCCAAACAACACTAAGAGTCATCAGTTAATTTATTGCATTTCAAATACAGCCTCCATGGAATATGACACCTGCTTTTTAGCTAACCTGTTATTCTAGTTTGTGTGTTGGCTGTGGCAGGTACAGCTTACCAGGATCTAGAATTTGGTGGGTTTTTTTTTCATTCTCTTTTTGCTGCATTCCTAAACAGAGGTGGGTTTTTGTTTTTCAATCTGCATTTCAGTTCACTTACCTGGGAGCTGGGGCAGTCACCTAATATAGGCATACTGAAATAGTTGACTTTGTTTTCGTTGCCTTTTAAAATTATTAGCCATCAGTAGCAAATTTGATTCTGAAATGATGCAAAATCTGATTTGGTTTCCAAATCCTCTTATTTGCTTCATCATAGAAATAAATGAATCAGAATCAGTATTTCTGGCTCAATAGGTGTGGGAACTTGTATGTCTTACTGAATTCCACTCTTCACAAGTGTAATTGACTGTTAAGGAAGTTTCCATTCAACATTGTCAATGCTGATCATAATCAATAGTTTTGCTTTTGATACCAATACAAGCACAAGTGTGTATTAAGCTGTGCACCATTCTAACATTAGTGCTGTGCACGGTTTAATAGTTAATGTAACATTTGGAGACACTGCTGAAGTGTTTGGAGAGAGAGGGAAGAAGAGGAGGGACTTGTTGGGATACACAAACGTGGACACAACACTATTCCTTTTTTTGAGCCAGGATGGACTAATTTGTAGATTCTCTCCTACATTTGTATCTGGTCCTCAGGAAATCTTCCATTCCTTATTAAGCCTTTCTCTCTGGAGTCTGTTGGGTGAAGAATCATGGGCAAGTATATTCTGGTGTAGCTGCAAAATTTGCAAGCATAACTAATTTAGTTTCACAAAATTTTAAAGATTGATAATCCTGACCATTGACAAAACACAATTGTACAACACATGGATGCCAATCAGCACATTACATACTGCA
The DNA here is from genome assembly GCA_039720435.1 of Amazona ochrocephala. Lineage (NCBI taxonomy): Eukaryota > Metazoa > Chordata > Aves > Psittaciformes > Psittacidae > Amazona > Amazona ochrocephala. The sequence goes on from CM077879.1 coordinate 13,572,059, forward strand.
GGTCATGAAACTAGTGAACCAAGACACAGCCCCGTGAAATGCTGGCCTTTTCTAAGAAATGCTGATTATGAGTAGAAGGATGCCAGCTTTTAACAAGTCTGTCTTGATTTATACATATGTTTTAAGCATTTGGACTAACATGAACTGGTCTTTGCCCCTGCTGTCAAGCCTTAATACCTTCAAGTAGCACAGCTGCATGAAAGCTGTCGGAATCATTCCTGGTCCATATTAAGTTATGGACTATACTTGGGCTAGTTCAGGAAAATGTGATTAGCATAGTTCCATGATTTTTTCCAACAACTTCTAGTTATTTGCTGCTTTTGGGGAATCTGGCAGCTGACTGACAGAGAAACACGGCTTTCTACTCACAAATGTGAGTTAGTAGATTCAGAGGGGCATTTGCAGCCCACCGTGCATATATCCTTCTGCTACTGTAAGGCTGATTTAAACCGCCACATTTATGTTTAGCAAAAATAAAATTCAAACCACACAACAGACCTTCTTAGTGACTGTGTTGTTCAAGCTCTCTGTCCATTTACCTTCTGTAGTTTGATGTGCTTGGTGCTCCATTCCAAACAGAAAAGAAACCCAGTCCTTTAAGCCTCTATCACTTTTGATCTTTCATCTGCATACATCAACAGGGTGATAAATATGAATGGCACAGGAACATTCTGCCCTCATACACAGACATCCAGGTTGCTTGCTATAATGAAGAATGACATTTGGTTTTGTCTCTGAAAGTATCAGTAACTCTTTTGTAATTGTGATGCAGAACTAATGTTTCACTTATTTACATTTCAAGTCTTTTTGCATGCAGAAGTGAATGAAAGATACATAAAATGTAGCATGTAAAAACTGTTTCTCACCCACTTTATAAAATATAAGTGTTGAACATCTTTTTCAGGATGTGAATATATCTGAACTTATGAAGAAGCTAGATATTCTTGGAGATAATGGGGTAACAAATTTTAAATTTCAAATACACCTCTAGTTTTATGGTCATTTTAAAGCAGGTTTGTTTGGGTTTTTTCCCACAAATAATAACATTCAAGAAAATGCACAGTATGATTTTTATATAGTTATATTTGCATGAACAATATGAATGGTTAGTTATTACGTTTGCAAACTCAAAAGAAAATCTTTCACTTAAACTAATGCTAGTGAAAAATGTATTTTCTCAAGAGAGGATTTGATTTTGGCTGAACGACATGGAAAAGAGGCACTGTAGTAGGCAGAGGGAAAAGATACAAGCTAGGGGAGAAAAATCATAACTAAGACAAAGCCAGACCAAGTTACTCCTGAAGTTTTCCTCTTGAGAAGTAGTAGTAGCACCTGCTACTCTGAAGGATGCCTCTGCCAGGAGTGGATTCTGTGGGAGAAAGGACAAGGATAACTTCTTCCCTTTCTTCCCCCTATATTGCCAAATAAAACAGAAAGTCCTGGTCATGCAGTTGGGTCCAGTTTCTAGGTAGCTTTAACAGCAGTTTGATGTCTTTATAATACTATTTTTAAGATCTAGATTTATTTCTTATATTGAATGTTCTGTGGAGGTTTCTGTGGTGCACTCTCTTTCTTTGCATTGCTTTTGTTAATGAGAAGTCTAGCCCTGAAGTGCATGAGGGGGAGATTCACTTGCTGCAGGGTTATATTCCAATGAACAGGCATTTTTCTGCCCAGGAGGGGAGGATAAATAGACATTTCAAAAGCCCTGTCAGGAACCACTTCATTTTCACTGAATAATGAACCATTTCAAAAGTGTTATGGAGCAGTGTACTGAAATAAAATCCTAAATGTTACAGCTGATTTATTCTTTCAAGTACAGTTAAATTTATTGCTGTGTTAAAGGATGAATTTAAAATCCAATTAAAATGCATCTTTTTGTATTTTAGAATTTGAGAAATGAAGAGCAGGTTGCAATAATCCAAGCTGGGACTGTGCTTTCCCTCTGTGAAAAGGTAGAATTCAGTAAAGATTTTTCTTTGTCTAAAGATTGACCATGACTTTCACAACATCACATAACTTTGCCAGGGAAGCATGGCTTTTCTCTTCAGGTTGTCTGGATTGGAGCAAGTATTCATCCTTACATGACTGTTGGGATTGTGATATCTTGAGGTAAAATCAAACTTACAAAATAAACACAATTTAAAACTAGAAACATGTGCTGGAGGCATTCACTTAGCATAAAGTACTAAAAAACCACTTAACAAAAGAGGCTTAATTCTCAGAAGTGCCAGTGTCCTCAGCTCTATGGGAACAGGGTGCTGTGAAGTCCTCTCTAAGTCCTACACCCATGGTCCAGTTTGAGCTTATTTCTTTGTACGACTGAAAAAGCTCCCATGTTCATTTCCTATGTAAGTTAGCGGTCTTTTAGACAGCAAAGAAGCACTTTGTACAAGATAGGTAGTCAGTCAGGTGACTTAGTTCTGCATGACTCTTTCTTCATTACAGCGAGAATAAAATCTGTATATGACTAAAGATGACATTTAGAACTCTCCTTTTTCTCTGAATAAGCCTTGTGTGTCCTTTTTGTAAGGTTCTATTAATCTCTCCTAGATAAATTATTTCAAATTCAGCATCAGAATTTTAGAATTAAAATTTGGGCATTTTCTAATAATTGCCGTAAGTGGTATAATTTTGATAATCTACTTATCTAAATACCTTAATGTAGGTAATCTAAATTAGGTAATTTCATAATAATTGATTTTAAGTGAGTAATTAATATAAACAAAATTAAAATGAGGAAAAGTGCTAAAATCCCCATGCTTTTCGCTGCATTACAGCATTAAAATGAGGAGGTGATGATCATAGTACACAAAGCTAAGCTATAGAGCAAAACTGGCCACACTTCAGGAAAAGAATTAGGTTATTATTGCTCAAGTCAGTTCGTGCTTGTGCAAAAACTACAACTGCGATTAGGGAGTTTGATTTTTGTCAGAGTGGTGCAGAATAGAGCACAGACTTTGTAATCTATAAATTATTTCCATTAGCAACTAATCACAACAGTAAGTGACTGGAAGCTTTGCCAGCTGAAATATTTCCTTAAATGAATAGAAACATACAATTACAATGGAGGTTTTATTTATTTATGCTGAAGCTGGTTTATAATTTAATTTCACTTTTCATTTGACAAATGTTCCTAGTTTGTCTTAATAAATTTTTTGTGGTTTTATCAGATAATCTGGTTATTACAGAAATTGAACTCTCCATCAGCAAAACGGAGATTTCAGTTTTATCTTGTATAGGTAAATAGATGACATTTAAAGAATGAGATGAAAATAGTTTGTATTATCTGTGGACTCTATCCATGTGATGTCATTTTAGCAAAGTGCCTCACAGTAATCTAACAAGCACAAGCTGATAATCAATTCAATCAAGACGGTATTCTGAGAAGCAGGAAGCCTTTTCCTGTTTTTCCTGGTGTATGATTAAGATGTAAGATAATCAAATGTCTCTGAGTTTCTCAATAACAGAATGCACTACCATGTCCAAAGTTTACTAAAACAAAGGATAGCAGAAAACAGCCTTATGCTGTCCTTAATAAAATGAACACAATGCCACATTTCATAATATTGTGTTTTCCATGCACACAAAAAGATCAGACAAAATCTGCTAAGTAAGACTGGATAATTGTTTTAACATAAGTTCTATTGGATGCATATAGTGCATTTGGATTAAAGAAAAGTTAAAGCACATCCACCACCTTCTCCAGAGTGATGTGACTATCTCAGGTGTCCCTTTAAATGAGGGCCAGACAGCTCTTCTTGTGCATTCCTATAGTTTCTTAATTACAAGAAACTATCATACATAATCATCTCATAAGAAGATATTTTGGTACTACAGACATAGATGTTGTGTTAGTTATATTCACATGTGCTAATTAATCACAGTCAGTGCTTATTTAGATCACATCCATTATACTCGGCCACTAGAATTGATCTTTTGGAAACCAAGCTGCCAGGCAAGGAAAGTTTCTGGGTTCTGCTGGCACAATTCCAGAAGCTTATTTTGAATGCTATGACTGATTACAACTAACTCCTAAATACATGGTTGTCTCTTTGTTGCCTTTGGTTCCAGAAAGGCTTACAGACAAAGAAGATCAGAATCAGCCTTTAGTTTTGTGTATCATTCAGACCTTAAAATAAAATTAGACCTCTAATTTTTGCAAATAAACTCTTATTTGCAAATATAGAGAGTAGCTGTAAGAGATGATGAAGACTTCCCATTCTACTGATTTCAGTGGTTCAGAATGCTCACTGTATTGCTGACTCCTTTACCAGTGGTAAGGCATTCCTTAGGAATATCTTCAGTCTGTTACCTTCAAAAGGAAGAAAAGAAAGATGATGAATATACAGTCACTGGGGAGTATGGTATTCCTGTTCACTTTTTACAGCTCTGTAAAAAGCTAAACTTAATAAATAGGTAAAAAGTTTCCATTTTATCCACCAATTTCTTGAGTAGTGAAAGGTCCAAAATTAATTCACATTTTGCTTATTTGTAAACGTATGTTTGCAGATTTCCAATCTAAATCTTTGTTAAAAAAACCCCAATACATATGTCCTTAATTTCTTTGAGTCTGAGCTCAAATTAATTCACCAGAAACCTAAATAAGTTAAAAAGGGTTATGTGTAACCTTACCAGAAGAATTAAAATAATTAGGAGTAATCTAATGTTAGTAAGCAAAGCATTTGAGGAAGGTGATGGTTATCTGTGGCAAAGCTACAGCTGGTTCTAACGGGAGATGGCATTACAAGAAGAAGCACTATCTAAACTATGTTTCCTGTAAGCTAGTCATTGATCCCTATTGTAGACCAATAAGAAAATGAAATAAAACAAGTCAAAACTGAGCATTCCTAATAATTCCCATGAAGTTAAATGCCGATTATTAGTGTAATCCTGGTGAGGAATAGTAATTAAGCAATAACCTTGTATACATATATTTAGCCATTACAATATGCAATTTCACCTTTGGAATGCAATGGCCATTCTTCTTCATTCTGATTGCTTTGTTTGCCACCAGAATGGTAAGGGATTCATGGTAGCCACTGCATGAACTTCCATCTGTCTGTCCATTTCATTTTTCCCTCTACATTACTGTTGTTTTAGAAGTGTGCCTCTTCCAACAAAAGGTGCAGCAAACTGCAAAACAAAGGATCAAGTTTGCTACCTTGTCTTTTGTTTAAATTGCCAGCTAGAGAAATGTAGGACTGATGCCCTGAAGCCATATGGTGGTTTCGCAAATCAGGCAAAGCAGCATTGAGTGTACCAAGCTGGAAACAATCAGGTTCATTTTGCATTCTTGCCCCAAGTCTATTTTATACCTTTGACTTTACAGAAGGAAAATAATTTATTGTAGGAAAACAACCTCCATATGTTACTTTAGTATGTTTCTGCAGACCTCCATTCAGGCTATGTTTTCATAACCTGCTTATTCATGTGTAACTTCAAAGTGAATAGGTGGTAAGGGAGAAGTAAATGCCTAGGAGAGTTGGCAACAAACTTGCAAAATGTTCAATACAAATTTTTTTAAAAGCTCTTTTTTTTTTCTTTTTTATTTTTTCCTCTTCACACTGCTACATTCACGCAGTGGTTAAAACAGATAGAGGGGACAGAAGCTGCGCTGACACAGAAGATGTTAGACCTGGAGAATGAAAAGGTAAGGAGTAACTAAAAATATGATTCATTTAGATAAAATTCATCTCAAGGGAGTGTGTATCAAGTTAATCAAAGCTTGATTGGCTGCCTTTCTCTGCTTAACAGAGATTGCTTCATGGTAAAATAGGCAAAAGGTTCTAGAACCATTTGTATTTTTGGGGTAGGAGGAAACTGTCCAATCTATATAGAACAGAAATAGCAAAATGCATACAAATTCGGGCATAAAGGCATAGTTTTACAGAGCATTTTAACCAAGTGGTGTGAAATTGTCTTTGTGCTTGCTCTGTGTATTAATTTGCCTGGCAACAGCATCATCTTTTTATTTTTGGGATCATGTCAGTAAAATTGCCAAGGCTATTCCTTTGCTCTCTGTTATTCAGCTTCTGGACATGTTGCAGAGACTTCTTACTCCAGCTGTCCTTTCTTGCCCCAAAGTCTTCATGCTTAAAACCAGAATGTTTTCTCAAAAGCAGTTATGCCTTGCATAGCAAAATTAATGTAATACTGACTTCATTTTTCCATATGTTGAACCGTGAGTTTTGGAATGAGTGTTTGGTTTTATTGGTTTACCATGCATGTGCTTTTCATCTTCAAATGGCTTTAAAAACACTGATTAGTCCTTGCCACACCTTTTACAGGTAGATAAGTTATCAGCATTACATTCTTAAAAGAATGGAAAATACGGCCAGGGAGGTTAAGTGATTTGCCCATGGACACTGAAGAAGTGCCCATTTGGGCCACAATTAAAAGAACAGTGCTCAGACTGTGTTCTCTGTTGAGTGTAGACTGTCACACTGGTTTTACTTTAACATAGGTGTGATCCTTTCCACACCTAGTATTTATCTATTGTAAACTCTTGTTATGGAAAAATGCAAATGTTTTGGAGAGGGAAAGTGCCCACAAATACTGGAGTCTTTTGGAAAACAGCAGTTTCTTTCTAACTTTATTTTCTTCCCACTTATTATCTGTGATGTTTTCAAGTCTTACTCTAAGTAGTTCTGTGTCTGTTCAACACAGCAATCTGAAAGTCTGCATTGCCAATGATTGATTCAATTGTGAAAATAGCTTAGAAACAATATTCTAGCATAACACTTTCAGAAGGGCTGAGCACTGGTTTAGTTGTCCTTGAAACCCATGTTAAGAGTTTGAGATCCTATCCTTGTTTCCTTCCCTCTCATTTTTTTGTGGCCAGCTTTTATAACAGGTTTTGCAGAAGCAACATGATCAGGGCAGCTGCATTACTATTCTGGGATCAGCTGGTAGCTCTGACACTCTCTATAGTCTTGGGCAAGCCAGTCTGCTTCTCTGCTGTCAGACACTTGTAAGCATATTAGGACCAGGCCTTTCCTTTACTCTGCGTTACACAGTGAACAGTGGTATTGCATCTGTACAACAGCCATGCAGCTGTTGCTGCAATCCACAAAAGAAAATAATGCCACAGTGGTAGTCAAACTGGGATTCAATTGCATAAGCATGGTATATAATGCCATATTGCATTCTTCAGAGTTTTGGAGATGTCTGCAAAGGGCTGAGAGATACATCCTACAGGACCTGCTACAGACTCATGTAGTTCTCAACCAGCAGCTAAAGTAGAATATTCTAAAATGTCTATAATAACAATAGATCCTCATCTGCAGGTCACTGAATTCCAGCCCCAAGATCAAAGCCTAGTTTAAACTTTGGTTCTATTTTTAATGTTAATTCAAAAGTAATTAGAAGGAATCCAAGTTTACAGAAAAACCCTGAAAAAAAAAAATTATAGTTCTTCTACAGAGAACAAATAACAACTTAGTCCTCTGAGTCTGATAATATCAGTCTTGTATGTTGCTGCTGTCACCAACTATGAGTTGTTCTTAACAAGTGGGAGGTTATCTGTAGTCATTTTATGCTCTGAGCCCCTCACAAGAATTAATTTGCTGATCGGAATAGATATGTTTTAAACCAGATATTTGGAGTAAGAATTCATCATCATGATTCATGCATAGGCAAATGCTACACTGATGGCTGTCAGAAATCAACATACATGTCTGAAGGTAAATTTTGGCCAAATAAGTGACTCTGGTGCAATCACATACATAATAAAACTAACCAGACCAGCAACATTCGACTTTTCTATACTGTTAATAAAAACTACAATTAACCATTTCCCTGCCCATGGCAAGGAGGTTGGAACTAGATGTTCTTAAGGTCCTTTCCAGCCCTAACTATTTTATGATGCTATGATTTTAAGAACTTTATATATTTACTTTGACACCTATTCTATATGTTGAGGAAATGCATGAGTTTGCTAAATAGAAAAAAGAATTGGAAAATGTTAAATTAAGTCACAGGGCGGCTTCTCTGCTTTCTGGTCTACTACTGATTTTTTTTTTTGAGCACAAAAACAAGAAAAACTAATAAAATCAAGTAACTATTTTGCATTCTACTTACTATCACCCAAAGCACTCCAAAGGCATGTTTTGCAAGAGCACTGTCACCAGTCAGTTCTTGCTTTGACTATTCAGGCGACCGTTCAAATGTCCACAACTGTCTTACAAGATAATGCTTTTGGATGTTGCATTCCACTGAAATACGAGCCTGGTTTTGTATATATGTGTGTGTATGTATAAATTATATATAAATATTTTAGATATTTATATTTAGCTACATATACTTGTTTTATGTTTTCTATATATATACATACATATACATATATAAAAAAATCTGGGAAAGTTAGTGGGTTTTACTTTTAAAAACAAAAGCAAAAAATCCCTGTAAATCCTAGGTATCTGGAAAACCTCTTCAGCTCTTTAGCTAGTCACATAACCTCTCTAGGCCTCACTTCACCGATTTCAAATTGGCTTCTTGCCTTCACTAGTTGAGAACTGTTTTTTTCTACAGCTGTTTCAGTACTGCATTGGGGAGTGCAGCTGCAGAACCCAGCTGTGGCCCTGCATGTTCTGGTTTCCCCCCTAGAAGAACATGCTAGACAATGCAGATTAGTGTTTGTCCCATGATTTCCGTGAGGGTCCACACTGGACATTATCAGAAAAGCCATGAAGTGTCCTCACTTGTATTTCTCTCTTCTTTCCCTTGGCCTGCCCCATGCAAGTTACGGCTACTGAACACATGCATGCACATTCCCATTCACCTTTCAGCTGTTGTGTGCACTTCTGTCAGGTCAAGGCAGGTTTGTACACTGTAGAGGTAAATGCTACCTAGGTACAACTCATTAATATCATACATATATATTAAGTGCTAATATTATAAATTTGGTATTCCAAATATCCTCAGGATGAATGTGGTCATTTGCTATAAATATTATTTTTGCTTTCAAGTGGAAAGTTCACATAAAAATGATGGCATTTATGGTTCCTCACGAATTAGGATAAAGAACAAACACTTCGTTGTTTTTATTATTGCTCAGGACCTGTTCAGTAAACAGAAGGGTTATTTAGAGGAAGAACTCGACTACAGGAAACAAGCTCTGGACCAGGCATACATGGTAGGAGAAGAACAGTCATTACATGTTCATGTTTGAAAAGATTTGATAAAATACAGGTTTTCTTTTTTAAGTATAAATAAGGTTCTTTTTTAATCATTTTCTTTTTCTGCCAGGATAGGAAATCAAATATTACTTACAGGGAGACTTAGGAAATGGATTATAGCATTTTAAAGTGTAATGTTTTTGCAATGCATTATTTTATTCTAAAATATGTGAATTTATTGTTAGTACATCTGGAATAGGAAGTGCTGGTTTATGTATCCACAAACCCAAGACTGGTAAAACACACCAGAAATTATAGTTAAAACTTTTCCAATATTGCTTTTCCCTCAGCATTTGTAAATATTACTGCTGCTGACCTCCTGTCTTGAGTCGGGAATGCCTGTTCTTCCTATGCAATTCCTTCCTGTGTGGTCCTATTCAACCTTACCCTTACTAGTTTTCAAAAGGGAAGCTGCCACCTTGCCTTCTCTCGGGTTAAGCAACAGCTGGGAACTGGTGAAACTGCATACCCAACTTTGTTCATAATGGGACTTCAGGAAATGAAAATATAATGGCCTGAAGAATTATTTATGCTTTGCAAATATCTCTTATGAGGAAAATGTGTTCAGAAAAGAAGCAAGGTCTAGTGCTCAGAGCAGATAACAGAAATAAAAGCAAGCAGGCTCTATTTCTAGCACTGTGACCTTGGGCAAGCCATTTAACCTCTCTGTGCAGCTGTTTATGCATCGCTAATATGGATAGGATTACCTACCTCACAAAGGTGTTATGAGGGCTAAAGGGATGATGTCAGGTGCTCTTGATCCAAGTATTGTCAGTCTGGATGCTGTTTTTTTAATAGCATCATACTAACCCAAATAATCAGGCAGCACTGCCATGATACCTTTCTTCCTTTACTCTTGGTAATACAGTTCTCCATGCGAATATGACGTTCTCTTGTGCTCTCTGCTTTGCAAGTACCACTGTTTTGGTCAGTGCATGAGAATCTGGTTAGCAATCTGACAAATGGCAAGAGACTGATGAGGGATTAGTGTTCCTCTCTTCATTGCTTCCGGCAACTTGGAACTAAGCCAGTCGCGTAGATGTTGAGCAATGGATGGCAGGATAGTACGGCCAGAGAGAGGGAGACAGTAAGTTTTCTGTTTTTCACAGTTCTCCCCGAGGGCTTTTTATTTTACAGGATAGCTTAACAATTCAGTTGCAGTTGAAGGAAATCTGTTAGTTTGCATTAATTTTGTAATGTTCTGCATCAGTAGTTGGGGTTTTATCAGGTATTGAATGCAGACCTGTAATCTCATTCTTTCTTCAATAATAGAAATCATTTACTAGAATGGGTAGCATCACCTGGGTGTAAATCAGTGCTGGGAAGCTACATGCACTCTGTGTGGAATGCTCCTCACTGCTCACAACTGCTGCTTTCTGTCTACCTGTCTGTGTCTGTCGTTCCCTCCTGCCTAAGGCTTCACTTGCTAACCTTCTCTAGCTGTTGGTGGGTCCTTTGCTTGCTGGATTCAAATGGCAGCCTGTCTGTATGTGATTTGGGTTGCATTAGAAAATCCAGGAGCTGGAAGCCACGCTGTATAATGCCCTGCAGCAGGATCCAGGGAGGTGGGCAAGCGAGTCGCTGACCGAAGCCCAGAGGGAGGATTTGCGAGCTGCAGTGGAGAAGGTGCGGCGGCAGATCCTGAGGCAGAGCCGTGAGTTTGACAGCCAGATCTTGCACGAGCGAATGGAGCTGCTGCAGCAGGCACAGCAGGTAATCCTGGTTCTCTCTCCTCCCCCTTGTTGGTGTTATCTCGGTGATTGCCACCACTGCCCATTCAACAGCATTGCTTCACCCTCACCTTGTTGAGTTACACTTAGTCTATTTGTATTGCTCCTGTGTCAAGGAGATGAGGACCCGGGTGCGCTGGGCGTGGAGCACAAAATGAGTCAGTGTCTCACTACAAGGTCCTGTTGCACCATCTGTTTCATGTGTGTACAGCCACACAGTCTTCCACAGGACTCAAGGGGAGCTTGTTGCAGGTTTAAGGCCTAAATTAGGAAAAGACAAATGGAACATTGTAAGAGTATGAAAGGGAATGAAAAGAAGAAAGGCAGAAGCAGCAGATCCAGAAGTCCAGGTTTTTTATCCCTGCCATCCCCCTTTACTTCTTTTAGCTTGTTGTGAAATCCTTTAAATAAAAAATAAAAAAAAAAACCCACCCATACAAAACAAAGTCTTTTCAAAGGCCATTCACAAACCTTCCTGCCTTTAAATTAGTTCAAAAAAGCCTTGTCTGTCTAAATCTCTTTCTTAAGGACAAATATTGACAACCCGAAGTAAGGCAAGGTCCTGCCCTATGGAAGAGTGGTAATCATTTAGCACTGGTAGGATTGCTAGTTTTTCTGTGCAAATATTCATGGAAAGAAGAGAGTTGCATTTCTCAGGGTGTTAATTATTCCAGCCAGAATCATTGTTCCTAAAGATTTTGGTTCCTATTTACAGCAACCTCTGGAAGCTGCACCCTCATAATAAAGAACTTCTTCCTTATACCTAATCTAAATCTACCCTTTTTCAGTTTAAAGACATTACCCCTTGTCCTATCACTAAATACCGTTGCAAACAGTTTCTCTCCAGCTTTTTTATCTGCTTGTGGTGCCAGTGTTAGAGTTGTATTCTGACTTCATTTAAGTCTCCTTTCTTGCGGCGGGAGAACATGGACAACGCAGCAACGACCAATGTGATCAAACGTTGACAATTTATTAAACGCAAGCACCACCTTTTATAGCAAAGTTACAAAGTACTGGAACAGTCGTTATCTGATTGGTTAACTTAGGAAACTTACGTAGCAACAGGCTCCTGCCTTGCAAGCAAGGCCTGCTCCCTGGTAACCTGATCCGGTGCCGACATCCTGCTCAGTGCCTTTGTGGCAACCTGAATGCAGGTGCTCAGTGCCTGATTGCGGGTGCTCAGCGCCTTTGTGGTAACCTGATTGCGGTGCTCAGTGCCTTTGTGGTAAGCCTGCTCAGTGCCTTTGTGGTAACCTGATTGCGGTGCTCAGTGCCTTTGTGGTAAGCCTGCTCAGTGCCTCCCCAAGGCAACGCCCTCTTCATGTCCGCACGTAGGCATCCTTTGTTAACCCTTTCAGTAGCCTATGAAGCCCTCTGCTCACTACTCGAGTGAGGCTAAGTCAGAGGCTGGATTGCTCACATGCTCACTCTCAACAAGAAACACTCCAACACTTTCTCTATTCCTTCACTATGTTCCCTTGGTTTAGAACATGTGACATTGAGATCAGGAGATGAATTTTTTTAATGGCTATCAGATAAGCAATGGTGAAGAGAAAGCTGGAGAAGGCAGACACCAGCTGTTGCTAAAAATGTCAGAAGGGGAGAGTAAATATATGCAATTTGTTAAATAAGGATGGAGCCAGAAGTTATTAGCTTAGTGTTATTAGTGTAGCGGAAAATTAGTGAGAATGGGTGTTTGTTGCTAGCCTCTTAGGCAGTCCAATTTGCTAGCCAGACGGTTGTTGTTTTATTCAGAACAATAATGCAGTGCTTTTCAGTGACATTTAATGGGTATGAATGATGTGTGTTAACTCATGCCTGTACACCTAACTAATACACATTTTCAGTTTTTTACATCAAACAATATAAAGTTTCATCCTTTACTTCCACCACACATAAAGCTTGATGTTTGGCTAGGACCTTTTTGTGGCCCTTGTCAGAGTGCATTTTTGGGAGACACCTGTGCAGAGTTTCTAAGTTAGACTCGCATAGTAATGGCACATAGGAAGGAAAACTAGGCATGGATTTGTAGAGTGAAAAAGTTGTTCCTGAGGACTCAAAATCCATACTATACATATATATCAGGAGTGTAATCTGGACTGTGTTCCATTTGGTCCCTGTGGACTGCTCACTATCATTCAGAGCAGTTTAGGTGCATATCTGGAGGACGTATTCAGTTTGAGACCAGTTCATATATTCACAGATTGTTTCACATCATAAAGTTAAACATGATGAGTGTGGAAGAAAACTTCAATCCTGCCCTAAACAAAATGCTACTATAAAAATGGCCTCATTAGCCTTGGATGTTTATGTACCTGACTCCAAATACATTTTATAGTGTGTCACTAGAGTTTTATATTGTGCCAATCTCATTAGACATGCCAATTTTACAGCCCTGCAGGACACATTAAATGGAATTCTAGTATTTAAAAAGGAGTTAAGCATTTTAGTCACCTATTTTTAACCCCCTGTAGTAGACAAAAAACCCCAAATCCCAGTGGGCAAAGATGCCAGTTAATTTGCCTGGGATGTTGGAGACTGTGTTCAAAATGCTTTCTCAGTTTCTTCTCAGTTGTTATTTCTTGAAGGTTGTGTTTGTGGGTTCTTATGGGGCCAGTGGTCAACACTTATAATAGTTGTATGTAAATATGTATGCCTTAAAACAAGCAAGCAGGAAAACCTATCATGGATCATAGTGTCACCGAACTAATTCTTATAGGATTACGTTCATCACACTGGTTGAGGACAGAAGCTGAATGCTACACAAATGAAACCATAGTTGTGTTGAGAGAATCCTAATGTATGGATGAAGCTGTTCTAAATAGAGTACATCCAGAGATGCTATATTAAATGAATTCCCTCTTTTCCTTTTACGTTTATGGACACCAGAGATTTTGCTGGCATTGTAACATTAGGAAACACTCATCAAACTTTATTCTGGAAAAACTGTAATCTAGACCTGGACATATCTGTACAATCTGCATTGCCTTTAGAGTCAGCACCACCCTTCTTTCTCTCTGTAGTGGAGGCTACAGAGAATGATGATGCCTGGTGGACCTGCAAGACTTAATAGAGAATGCCTTTGCTGCAAACACTCTCAAACTTCCCATGAAGCAGAAACCATATATTGAAGACTCCAAATTCTCTGAAATTCTTAATGTTTGACCACTTTTTGGTCACTTCCAGAAGACATGGTTTTTTGCTTCCATTACCATCTGGTAAAGTAGCCTGCCTGATAAAAGGGCTCCAAAAGAACAACTCTGCTTATCCTAGCAGGCTGGCTACATCCTTCTCTGAGTCAGAGTTTCTGTGTCAGACATACAGAATGTGGGTCCAAGAAAATCTGATCATGGAGAAGGAGTTCTCTCCTTCTGTGTGTAAATGATCCTTGACCATGCTGCAGGATGCAGATTGGCAAGACGTGATAAACACTACCAGTAGGTCTGCAGTGTTTCATTACTGGTGAACTGCTTCATGCAGGGACTTTGAGGATTTAGCTTGGGAGATATTGGTTTTCCAAAGCTGGTGGAATGCACTGTCTGAAAGTGACAGCGATGTGCACAAGAGAGTGGGAAAACTGTTGTCCAAATGTGAGTCTGTGCTGCTTTATGTGTGCTGCTTTGTCTGGATATAAAGCCTTAATTCTTAACCACTGGATATTGACTTTGTTCCAGTGAAATAAATATAATTCAGGACGTTAGGCACTGTTTTGCATTGGTAGGTGTGTTCATCTTGGCAACGTATAGCCCACATTATTATTGTTCATTAAACTAATATAATGGAACCTAAAAATGGAACTACCTATTGTGTATTAAGGAAAACAGCCTCTGTGCATCCAAATTAGGCAGACTGTGTGAATAGATCTGCTTGCTAAGGCGCACCAAGTTTTATTAAACCCAGAGTGCAATATGCAGGTCTGGGGCGCAGATTCTTAGCTGAAGCTTATTGGTAGTACTCTCTTTAAGTCAGAGAAGGTGCTTTGCTTTACAGCATCCTCTCTATTAGAGGAGGCAAAATATGTTAATTAAAAATCTGTCATGAGCAGCTTGTGATATTTGCTTCTAGCCATAGGGTATGTGCAGTTCAACTGCCATTCTTGCATAAATTGCCATAAAAAATGTCTCGCTGTACTACACACTGTTATTATAAGCCTTTGTAAGTCAGTGTCTGATTTATTTTTAGCAGGACTTCATTTAAAAGTAACATTCATGCTTTAGTCAATGCAGAAGCATGACTTTTGTGCATTTTAGAAAATCATTACTAGCAGGTACTGTTAAGGAGGTTGTCTGTATATATAATAAGGATATTGTCTGTATATGTAATAAGCTAAGCCATTTCTGAAGAGAAAAAAATATGTTGGTGTAGCCATAAAAACCATCTCTGAGAAAAAACACTTTAAATGAAGCAATACAGAATGTTTCTGAAGTAGTGATGTTAACTCCTTAATTAAGCAAACTAAAGAAAACCAAACCACACCTTCTCACCCTCCCCCCCCCCAAAAAGAAACATATCAAAAAACAAACCCAAAGCAGAAAAGACCAAAGGCCCTCTCAAAAAACAACACAAAAATTTCGCACAGTATCCTGGTTACATTGCCTTAAAAATATATTGTGATTATGTTATCTGCTAAAATCAGTAAATATTTGAAGGTCAAATTATACTTGATATAAACCTAATAGGATCTAGCTTGAAATATATTACTGTTGATTTCACTGTAGCTGCTTCTGCAGTAAGAAACTGTGGAAAGTCACCTGAACAAGGCTTTAAGTTAGGATAGATTAAATCTAATTGCACTGTTTAGAAGTATTCAAATGTGAAGAAAATTTATAATAGAAATAGACTTCATTCTGATTGTAATTGAACTTATTTTAAATAGAAGGAGAAGCTAGAAAATCCTTGAAGGATAGCAGATTGACACACGCTCATTTCCAAAACTGGCTGCTGCCAGTCAGAAAGGATGTAAGAGACAGATTTTATTAAAGGAATCCAATAATCACCCAGAGCAATATTAACTTGTATGAAATTGTAAGAAAAACTAAATAGAAAAGATCAGTTAGTTCATTGTGTCATCAAAAATTGTGAAACTTTTTTTTCCTCTGAGTGGCACTATGGTACTGTACTAAACTGGGGGTGTTCTATACTTATGAATTAGAATATTCCTGAGTGAAGCTGTTTTACGGAGTAAAACAAACTATCACTTTAGTTATAGACTGGAATATAATATATCTATCATTGCTGAAAACAGCCAAAAATATATTGAGTTGCTGAAGGCAACTCTAATCCTGAAGAGTTGGAATATAACTGTAAATATTTTAACTATATTTTCTTTAGAGTACAGCACTTACTCCTATGACCAGGTTGTATTATTCATCGGTAATAAAAGCAGAAATTGCCACTTTAGTGGCACGTTTTACTAGAAGCCAACACGGGACAATCCTTTAGGACAGAACAGGTATAACTCAAAATTGACCTCTTTATGTCGCTGCCATGCAGAAGGATTCACTTAAAACACAATGCCTCAGGCACTTTCTTCATGGATACCTAGAAAAATTCAGAAGCAGTGATGTCTTTTTTTCGTCCTGAAATGTCAAAATATAAATCTAGTTTGAAATTGAGAAACACTGGACTGGTTTCCTTCACTAAGTTTCTTCATTCCTTTTTTTTTCCTAACCTGAAGATCCAAGTTCTTACTGCTTGAAGGTCAAACAAGGCTACAGTGGATGACATAACCCCATGAGTTCTCCCTGGTGGCTGATAGATAGGACACCTTTTTTACACTGGGAGCTTAGCTTGTTTGCAAACCCATGGGGTTGAACGTCATCATATCTGTAAGATCATATTGGCTCAGACATTTAGATGCATATTTACATCTTCTTTTTTGTTGTTGGTTTTTGGTTGTTTTTTTTTTTTTGTTTTTTTTTTTTTCCCCTGAAAACCTTCATTTGAATAAATTAATCCATTAATCCAGTAATTACCAGTGTGAAGTAGGAACCTGAGGTTTGCCATTTGATATACTACAAATGTCCAGGTAAAGCTTGGATAAATCCAGTAGTTGTTCTGCTCCCCTTTGCTGTATAATGTGTTATGGTTGATAGGTCATCTATTTTTCACCCAAGGAGAATTATTAAGATTTAATGTTTGACTGGAAAGGCTCCTGAGAAAGGGAGAGGGAGGATGTTGTGTTTAGTGTGCCTCATTGATGGGAATGAGGAGGTGTTGTCTTAAATTTGTCCTCTTTGGCTCCTCTTGGCACATTGCATTGTATCAGAGAGGACAAATTAAAAATAACACCTCCACTGACATGCTACCTTGTGCAGAGGCTGGCTTGGTCAATACCTCACAGCATTGTCACACCATTTAGAAAGCAGTTAGAAATATTACTACTAAGGTTACTTACACCATAATAATTGTGGAAAGTCTCAGATCATTTTACATCCAAATCTGTATAGATATGATCTGTTTAAATGTGTTTGGTTTAAATCTGAAGTGTTGAAATCACAGAATCACAGAATCACAGAATAGTAAGGGCTGGAAAGGACCTCAAGATCATCGAGTTCCAACCCCCCCGCCATGGGCAGGGACACCTCCCACTAAACCATGCCATCCAAGGCTATGTCCAACCCCACCTTGAACGCCGCCAGGGATGAAGCATTCACAACTTCCCTGGGCAACCCATTCCAGGGCCCCACCACCCTCACAGTATAGAACTTCTTCCTCAGATCCAATCTAAACCTCCCCTGTTTAAGTTTAAACCCATTACCCCTTGTCCTCTCACCACAGTCCCTAATGAAGAGCCCCTCCCCAGCATCCCTATAGGCCCCCTTCAGGTATTGGAAGGCTGCTATGAGGTCTCCACGCAGCCTTCTCTTCTCCAGGCTGAACAACCCCAATTTTCTCAGCCTATCTTCATACGAGAGGTGCTCCAGTCCCCTGATCATCCTCATGGCCCTCCTCTGCACTTGTTCTAACAGTTCCATGTCCTTTTTATGTTGAGGACACCAGAACTGCACACAATACTCCAAGTGAGGTCTCACGAGAGCAGAGTAGAGGGGCAGGATCACCTCCCTCGACCTGCTGGTCACACTCCTTTTGATGCAGCCCAGGATACGGTTGGCCTTCTGGGCTGCAAGCGCACACTGCCGGCTCATGTTCATTTTTTCATCAACCCACACCCCCAAGTCCTTCTCCGCAGGGCTGCTCTCAATCTCCTCCCCGCCCAACCTGTAGCTGTGCCTGGCATTGCTCCGACCCAGGTGGAGGACTTTGCACTTAGCATGGTTGAACTTCATCAGGTTGGCATCAGCCCACCTCACAAGCGTGTCAAGGTCCCTCTGGATGGCATTCCTTCCCTCCAATGTATCAACCGAACCACACAGCTTGGTGTCATCGGCAAACTTGCTGAGGGCGCACTCAATCCCACTGTCCATGTCACCCACAAAGATGTTGAACAAGACCGGTCCCAACACCGATCCCTGGGGGACACCACTCGTTACTGGTCTCCAGCTGGACACTGAGCCACTGAGCACTACTCTTTGCGTGCGGCCATCCAGCCAGTTCTTTATCCACCGAGTGGTCCACCTATCAAATTGATGTCTCTCCAACTTAGAGAGAAGGATGTCATGGGAGACAGTGTCAAAGGCTTTACACAAGTCCAGGTAGATGACATCAACTGCTCTGCCCCTGTCCATCAGTTCCGTAGCCCCTTCATAAAAGGTCACCAGATTGGTTAGGCAGGATTTCCCCTTAGTGAAGCCATGCTGGCTGTCACCAACAACCTTGTTGGTTTTCATGTGCCTTAGCATGGCTTCCAGGATAATCCGCTCCAAGATTTTGCCAGGCACAGAGGTGAGACTGACTGGTCTGTAATTCCCCGGCTCATCCATTTTTCCCTTCTTAAAAATGGGGGTTATATTTCCCTTTTTCCAGTCATCGGGAACTTCACCTGACTGCCATGATTTTTCAAATATGATGGACAGTGGCTTAGCAACTTCATTTGCCAGCTCCTTCAGGACCCTTGGATGGATTTCATCCGGTCCCATGGACTTGTATACATTCAGGTTCCTAAGGTGGTCCCGAACAATATCCTCCCCCACAGTGGGCCCAGGGTCCCCACCCTCACCGTCCCCGCGTCTGCCTTCCAAGACTTGGGTGGTGTGGTCAGAGCATTTGCCCGTAAAGACTGAGGCAAAGAAGTCATTAAGAACCTCAGCCTTCTCCAAATCCAGGGTAGCCAATTCTCCCGATAGCTTCTGGAGAGGGCCCACGGTGTCCCTAACCTGTCTCTTATCGGCAATGTACCTATAAAATCCCTTCCTGTTATCCTTAACATCCCTAGCCAAGTTTAATTCTAAATGGGCCTTAGCTTTCCTAACCTGGTCCCTAGCTTCCCGGACAACATCCCTGTATTCTCCCCAGGCCGCCTGACCTTGCTTCCACCTTTTAGAAGCCTCTTTTTTCTTTCGAATTTTGCTCAGCAGCTCCTTATCCATCCAAGGAGGTCTCCTGGCCCTCCTGCTGAACTTCCTTCTAGTTGGGATGCATCGCTCCTGAGCTTGCAGCAGGTGATCCTTGAATATCAACCAACAGTCTTGGGCCCCCCTGCCCTCTAGGGCTGCATCCCATGGAACCTTACTGAGCAGGTTCCTGAAGAGGCCAAAGTCTGCTCTCTTGAAGTCCAGGGCAGTGAGCTTGCTGCACGCTCTTCTCACTGTCCTGAGGATCTCAAACTCAACCATCTCATGATCGCTGCAATCAAGGCTGCCCTGGAGCGTTACATTCCCAACCAGCCCTTCCCTGTTGGTGAGGACGAGGTCAAGCATGGCACCTCTCCTTGTCGGCTCCTCTATTACTTGCAGAAGGAAGTTGTCTTCCACACAATCGAGGAACCTTCTGGATTGCTTGTACCGGGCCGTACCATCCCTCCAACAGATATCAGGGTGGTTGAAGTCTCCCATGAGAACAAGGGCCTGCAAGCGTGAGGCTGCTCCTATCTGCCTATGGAGCGCTTCGTCCAGCAAGTCCCCTTGGTCAGGCGGTCTGTAACAGATCCCCACAATAATGTCACCCATCGCTGTTCTCCCTTTAACCCTGACCCACAAACTCTCTGTCGACTGTTCACCTGTCCCCAGACAGAGTTCCATACTCTCTAGCCTATCCCTAATATAAATAGCAACTCCCCCTCCCCGTCTGCCAGGCCTGTCTTTCCTAAAGAGCCGGTAACCTTCCATTCCAACACACCAGTCATAGGTGCCATCCCACCATGTTTCTGTGATGCCTATGATATCATACCCCCGTAGATGTGCACACATCTCTAATTCCTCTTGTTTGTTCCCCATACTACGGGCATTTGTGTAGAGGCATTTGAGCCGAGATCCAATTGAAGTTGGGTCATTGGCTGGAGCAGCTGGAATATCCCTACATTGCTCCAAATGTTTACTATAAGTGCTACCAACCGACTGGGTGTGTTGGGATGGAATGATGCCCCCCTCCCCCAACACATCTAGTTTAAAGCATCCTTGACCAGCCTGGCAAGCCTCCTACCAAATCCACTCTTCCCCTTGTTTGTCAGACCAGCTCCACCAGCCCCCAGGAGACCTGGCCTACTATATTGAGTCCCATGGTCAAGGTACCCAAACCCCTGACTATAGCACCACCCTTCTAACCATTTATTAACCTGCCCAATCCTCCTAGCCTTTTCAAGGTCCTGCCCTGTATCCTGGAGAATTGACGAAAAGACAATCTGAGCTCCAGAGCCCCTAACCACCTCTCCCAGAGCCCTGTAGTCCTTCTTTATAGTCTCCAGGCTACTGCTATCTATATCAGTAGCACCCACATGTATTACCAGGAGTGGGTAATAGTCAGTGGGACCAACTAGAGCAGGCAGCTTCTCGGCCACATCCCTGATCCGAGCCCCTGGTAGGCAACACACCTCCCTTGAGGCTGGGTCAGGCCGGCAGATGGGTGCCTCTGTGCCTTTCAGATTAGAGTCATTCCCAGCTGTTTGCATACAACTATACATGAAGAAAAATATAGGAAGCAACCAGTGATTTCATTTTTTTCAATGATTAATGTTTGCAATTGAGAAATGTTCCATGCTTTGCTCTTCAACATCTAATAGATTACTGTTAATAATGCATTATTCGTACGCATGGATTGCTCTTAAAGGTATACGATATCATAGCTGCTTGTCATCCATATACATCAAGCACTTCATGACTAGGTTAATCATAGTTGACCTGTAGTATTGATTAGTCATGCGGGAGTGAATATTGAGTATTTCAAGGCATCATTGCTTTGAAATTGATGATATAATGACTATATCACAATATACTTCTGTAATTTCCCACAGATGACATGCCTAGCAGATGAGACTTAATTTTAGTCATCTCTATATATTCATCTTACAGTGTTCCCTTATGTATATTTTCTGTGTATTTAGGCTTCAGATCAAACCATGCCTGCTTTGCTAACTTCCTTAGTGATGCTACTTGTCTGAATAAGTGATTACAGCGTGACTGGTGTAAGAACACCTACAAAATATCTGAAAGGCCTGTTCCCTTTGTCCTAAACGAGGTATGATTGAGGTTGTACTCAAGAGCAGCTGTGTGCTTAAAGAAATATTAGAATCAATGAAACTCTCATCTGAAGTTTGAATGCTGAAATCCTTACATCTGAAATCCTGAATACCCCATGATTCTTAGGAAAGGCCAGTAGGGGCTGAGGAAAGGTAAATCTAACAAAGAAAGTGTCGTGAAGTTTGTTGCAGAAGTGAAGATTAAATGTGTCTTCAAATGCATATTTCATACTTATGTCATAAATATTATACAGAAATTTGTTATCAAAATATCAGAACGTAAAATAATCTAAATTTAATGCTAAATAAATGAACATGATGCTTTTTTATTCTTTCCTGATTATGAGTCTAGGCTGTCAAGGAGTAAATTTTAAACTACTGAATTTGTTTTGTCTTCTGAGTTTACACAGACTGAGAATTCTGGGTAGATATTCCTAATGCACTTTAATTACTGTTTTTCCCCAAATGTAAAACAGTAGGACTGTTGATATTCTTCTGTTAGATATCAATGTATGATGTAGCTTTATTATAGCAGAAATTAAAAGACTCATAGTGGCAAAAAGAAATCAAGCTTACTAGTAAACATTAATCCTAGTTATTTTAAGATATATGCATTTATGAAATTCACTGTTTTATTATAAGACCCATGTGATTGAATACATATGCTGAAAAATGCATCACTTCACCTGCCAAAATGTTCATTCTCCTCAGGAAGGCTAATAAATAAACTACAAATGCATAATAAAGATTAACAAGAACATTTCTTCTACTTCAGTAACTATTAATTGGATTATCATAGTTGAGACCATGAACACAGAAAGGAACGAAATTTTTACCTGCTATGTAAAGAAAGACCTTGGTAAGAATCAAAGAGGTACAACGTATCCAAAATGATCTAGTGTTATCATATTCAACTGGCTGAAATTTATATTAAGTTTTCATTCATAAAGTAAAACAAGATGGCAAAAAAAAAAAAATAGCTTAAGCTAATGCTGTTACAGTGTGCTTGCGTGTTTCTTTATGACCATTATGCAAAATCCACTCTAGGAATATGGGTCTAAAGGAAACATCTAGATTCCTGAATCCACACCTGCTACAGTAGCAGATCCAACAGCATAAGTAAATGTATGTAGCAGTTACCAATGCAAGTTGTATTGTAAACACAGTTGAGGTTTTAAACAGCTGTTAAAATACATTAGATTGGAAAAAGAAAAAAAAAGTCATCAAGAAAATAGTATATTTTCACTAAGGATTTTATCCATCAGGTTAGTGATTTGAATAATAGCTAAAGGCAAGTCAGTTTATATTCATCTTTGTTTAAATATATATAGGTAACATAGTTATGCTGTTCACATTATTAAAGATCTTACCTGCATATTGAAAATACAGGTCATGTCTGATACAGCTCATCCATGGTGCCTTTCCTGTGAGTGTACATCAACCCGAATCATTTCAACATTTCAGAGCTGAGGCTCTAAGCCGCTTAGCAAATCCTTCTTTGCTTTGTGCTAAAATTATCAAATTGTTTTCTTGGATTTGCTGATGAATGTAAATCCAATAAGAGAGTGTCACAAGAACTATTAAGGTGATTTCTAAACCTTCTCATTAGTACATCCTTGTGTTTTCACAAGTATAGTAGCATGGTAAGGAACATGTTTTGCTGCTAGATAAATGGATGTTTTTGATGTTGCTGTCAGTAAAACAGTATGTTTGTTGAGATAGGCTCTTACACACTTATCTAGGAAACAAGAGCATCAGTTCTGCAGCTTGACACCTACATGAAGCATAATGTGGTCACTGTTGTCTGGAATCATAGAATAATAGAATAGTTAGGGTTGGAAAGGACCTTAAGATCATCTAGTTCCAACCCCTCTGCCATGGGCAGGGACACCTGCCACTAAACCATGCCACCCAAGGCTCTGTCCAACCCAGCCTTGAACACCGCCAGCAATGGAGCATTCACAACTTTCCTGGGCAACCCATTCCAGTGCCTCACCACCCTTACAGGAAGATGAAATATGTCACAAAATTCCCTTTCCTGGCAGCATTTTCCGCATTTGGCAAATCTCCTTGAGGATTTGAAGCCATTCAAGATGTTGTCTCAGGACTGAATAACTGCCTAATCTGTGAATGAATGGGAGAGGACATATAAGAAGAATGAGAGACGTGAGAAGAAAACTTGGATCAAGCCCACTTTGTCTACCCGGCATCACTATCCAATAAACAGAAAACCCTGAAATTCTCAGAATCTATGTTTGCTTCTAAAAAGGTAGCTGGGTGATTGGTTCAAAACCCTGGAATTTGTGTAAGGGAGCATTAGAGAGAGATTGGAATTTGAGGTATCATGAAAGAAAAGCTGAAACAAATGAGGAAGTATGCACATTTTGGTTGTTTGGTAGAGGAAAATTGGACCTAGCATCTTAGAGAAGTAAACCATTTCATTACAACTTATAGCAATTTTCTTTTCTTTACAATGCTGAAATTCCTCCCACGAGAAACTCTCAAAATGATGACAAATCATTATCAGGCTGATTTATTGCCTTCAGCAAACAAATTATAGCTCTGAGACTGCAGTCCAGGGCTCACTGAGCTCAGCAAAAGGATTTCCATTTACTTCACCACTCCTCCACAATGGGTACTATATTCATGGAAATGGTATTTAATGTAGATGGATTGCTGTTATAACGCAAGTTGTGCATACATACTTCATGTGGACTGTGTAGAAATGCAATTAACTTATTTTTTTAACAGAGCAATATTTTTTGCTTTGGTTAAGCCATTCAGTAATGTCAAACAATGGAAGTGTAGAGCTATTGTTTCTACTATCAGGCTCATTATTTGTATTTCTTTGATCTGTAATACAAGCTGAATTTTCTCAGCCTGTGTAACTGGAATTCTTCTGTTAGTGAAAGTAGTGTAACAGTCCCAGGCATACATCCATTGTCGTGCTGTTTGCACTTCACCTAAACCTTGGTTCTGCAGATATCCCAGAGATGTAGCTTGCAACCTTGAGGTTGCAGTATAGCCACAGGAGCCAGACCATGCTAAAAATTACAGATATGTCTCTTTTGAAATCAGTACCTAGTTAGTTCTGCACTGGCTATGCATTAGTGCAATTCCTGACCTCTGATTTGAATGGTCTGTGAGGAACCCATTGCTTTTAATTCAGTTTTAAAAGCTGTATTATCCCTTTTTTTGCACCCTTGTGCAAGTGAGTCATGACAATAGTGACTTTGCATTTCTGATTATCTAACATTTTGCTGAGTTTAGATGTATTTGGAAAACAAAAATCCTTAGGGAAATTGTCCAGCTGTCGGGAAAACTGAGCTGCAGGTGCAGAGACACCTGAATTGGTCCGCATGGACCAGCTAAGGCAGCATACTACTATAAAGCAATTCATGCAAACTGAGAGACTCCCCTGTGGAGAAAGATAACAACTGCTGGGAGTAATGTGTAGTCCCATCTTGGTGTTTCAGTCCTCTGCTACTTAGGAAAGGAAGAGGTGCCTTTATTTCTCTACCAGTACTGGAAAATACATATTAAAGGCACTTGACATCCAAGTTTACCAAAGAGGAGTAATTGCTTAAGTGAATAATTGCACTATTTCCCAGAAAAAATGAACTTCTCATCACGATGCGAAAGGAAATGAGGATTATGAGCACTTACAAGGACTTTTCCGCATGTTAGTTATCTTCTGCTGAGAAAAATGTGTAACTTCCTGCTTTTAGGCAATTTGACAGCCCTCTGAGCATTGGAGATTGAAGAGGAGGGGTGGTATATGATCACTGCAGTCAGTGAACATATAATTTATACAATTGGAAATGTCTGATGGTAAACTTCCGTTTTACAGCTCTGTTAGGTAACGTCACACACAGTGCCATGTTAGGTGTTCTTTAGCAGACTTTCAGTGGTATGCTTGTCTTCACACTATAGATTTCCAAAGCAAATGGATGCTTCAGCTGCCTGAACTTTCTGGTTGTTCTCTCTCTTATCTAATTGTTAGCATTTTTAGTCTGTCCATTAGGGTTATAGCTGTATCACTTGCCTATGTATGTATAATGTATATGTAACTGCCTGTAAGAAAAATTGTATAACGGGACTTAAAAGCCTGTAACTGCAGTTAGGTAATAAGTAAGGCATATGCTGTACATCTTTAGCATCTTTGTTCTGTAGCTGTCTGGAAACGCATATGAATTTCAGAGCTGAGCCTCACTCCTGACAGAGCTGAAGCTGCTGCTCCAGCAGTAGCTTGGCCAGCAGAGCCACCTGCTGTCAACTCAATGGAGCAGTATGGCCTTTCTGGCTCCCGCTGCTTTCTGGTTTGTAAGCACTCACTCAGAAGTGGCAGCAAATTCGTTGCTAAAGGAAGGTTGATTCATCAAGTAGTTGCCTGCCATACTGAAATGGGTCCTTCTCCAACTTCGGAGGGCTCCGTGCAGGTGAAGGTAGTAACAGGACATATTCACAAATCTACCACCAATCATCTAAAAGTTTCATGAGTTTCTATTTGCTATTGTAATAAAATTAGTAACGAATTAGTATTCATGGTTTTGGCAGGTTGGTTTGGAATGCAGGAGAGGTGGACAGTGTTAAGAATCCATGTTCTTAATGTTTGTGCTCTTCTCTTTCATGGTTCCAGTCTCATTGCACTATTTATGCTTCACTGTGGCTCTTTGTTTGCCTACAGTAATTCCTTTGTGTGGCCTCATGATTTGACAGCACATTGTTATTCTCATGAACCCTGACAGTGCTGAAAAGGTGCACCCACGTGACTGAGGGGCAGCTATCAACTTAGGAGCACAGGAACTGCTAGAACACAGCAGAATACCACTCTGTTTTATCCCTAATCCTCACTCTTGACTGTGACCAGCGCTAGGGGTTTTAAAGGAAGCATAAACATTGTGCTGGTTTTAGGTTGTCTATCCATATCTCCTACTCCTTCCTTTTTAAAAACAGAATAAAAAAAAGAGCAGGCTGTGGCTTTCTTCTCAACTGAGACTTCTCAAGGTTTTGAGGGCAAGATATAGTAGATTTTGTTGCTTCCTTGCACAGTTTTTGTGCAGTTAAAAATGCACTAGGTTTACCCTGCACAGTTACTGTGAACCATGTCAAGGATAGAGCTGAATGCGTCTTTTATAGCACAACTGTTATGTCTCTAGATGACATAGTAAGAAAAGCTTGACTTAGTGATCATCAGTTTATGTCTCAAAGCATGAGAGGGGGTGGAATTTCTTGATAACAATGAAATAGTTCTGTGTGATTTGTTGCCACAGTTACGCTTCTGCAAACATAAACAAATCAGAACTCACTGGAAACATCTAATCAAGTGCTGAAAAACTGAGAGTGAGTCCACAGCTTCTTGATTGACAATTATTGTAAACAAAAGAAGCTGCAGATAAGGATGTAAATACTTATAGTGAACCTCAAGTAATCCTGCCTTTGGTCTTTCTTAGCATGTGTAATGTTTTTTTGCAATTTCCTTCTCAGTAGGTTATTATAGCCTTTGGCTGAGGAACATTTCTTGCTATTTCTAGAAGATACATTTTTTGTTAAAGCCAGGATTGCTGCATGTAGCTTACATCTATTTTTTGAAGTCATAGTTTTTAAATTATCTTTGTATGATCAAGATGATCATAGAGTTATAGAATGATTGGGTTGGAAAGGACCTTAAGATCATCTAGTTCCAACCCCCTGCCATGGGCAGGGACACCTCCCAGTAAACCATATCACCCAAGTCTCTGTCCAACCTGGCCTTGAACACTGCCAGGGATGGAGCATTCACAGCTTCCTTTGGCAGCCTGTTCCAGAGCCTCACCATAATGCTGTAAATGCAGCCAGGTACAATGGAGGAAAATAATTCTTTTTCTGTTAAATACCATATGCAGGTGCAAACTTGCTTTTTTTTTCCTGCCAATATATTGCATATATACATTAATATTTTAAGGCAATCTCTGTGGTTAAATGAAAATAAATTAGTTAAGTCAGATTTTTCAGGATATATAAATAGCTGAGCTAGGCTGGTAACTTTCCAGTGCTGACCCGCTACAATCAGAGGGTGTTGGTGGGAATAGCTAAAACCACTTCATCTTCCTTGGATGATCCTCCCTACAATATTCCAGAGGAAAGCAAGTAAACAGCTAGACTTAAACTCCAAGCTTTGATACCTGATGGAAAATTCCAGCAGTTGGGGGTTAGAACAAATTCTGATCTCTCAAGGTTTGAACTCAACGTCTGTAGCAGAGTTGGTTACAAAACCTTGCTTATTTGCAGCGTAAGTCTTCTGTCATTGTGGTTTCCACTCATATAAGGAGAATACTAGCTGTTTAAACACTGGTCACGTGATTTTAACCTATTATCCTTGGGCGGCAAGTCTGCAATAGGTCTACATATACACACACGTGTGTGCGTGTGTGTATATATATATATATATAAAAAAATATCTGCCCTACTGGCTATATCCACCCTCTATATATCTGCTTTACTGATATAAATCTAGTTGTTTTAAGGTTTTTCGGTGGATTTTTCACTAGTAAGAAATTCAATCCTGTGTATATTCCTTTTCAATTGCTAGGTTGTCTTTGTACTTATACTGATGATTAAGAAAGTATGTATTTCTTTATCTTTAAAGAGTTTCCTAAAACAATTCTCTTTTAGCACACCAAGTTTAACAATTATAATGGTTTATGGGAGGGAATTGGAAAACAGAAGCCCCAGCCTTTTGGTTTTTTTAGAACTATTCTGACTAGCTGGAGACAACAGCTGAACAGCAGTAATCTTGTGAAAAGCTTAAAAATTCACAAGGGAGTAATCATATCTCAAATTTTACTTAATTAACAGAATTCCCTAATCTGAAAAATGCTGTCTTGTCCTAATTAAGATGTTCTTTTATAAAAGAACTTTTATTGTAAACCCAGAGGTGAGAAAGCCACCAGATGTTTAAAGGACTTTTATTTTCCTTTTTTTCTGGAGGTGGGTTCTCAGTAAATATTGAAAGAATATTTCACGTGATGAATCCTGAAGGCAGAAATGGAGTTTCAAAATATTGTTTCTCTTCACTTATTTCACTATGGACAAATTTTATCACAGAGCATAGAAGGACCTTCAGACAATTGTAGTCTGTCACTCAGATATGGGATGTGGTTGTAAGTAGGAATCAACACAACTGAAATGAGTGGGAGAGAAACAGGAGTGTAACCTGATGGACCAGAGATCTCAGAGGTGATTACATCTGCCTGCTTCTTGTCCCATGGCTTTTCACTGTGACTGTAGTATTCTCATACATGCGGTATGTGAAGATGATCACTTGAGAGAGAGATTTGGTTTGATCAGGGAGTAGATGAAGTATAAATCAATTCAAATGTTAATAGAGAAAAAGTGAAATGAATACAGCTGTGCTCAAGGCATTTGTTACTGTCAGCAAAGCTGTGTGCACTGGTGTCACATGAGGGTAATCTGCTTTGTGCTTTTGTGTTACCTGGAAAATAATCTTGCAAAATGATACAGTGAAGGTTTTGATTGACTTTTCCTGACTGCATGATATTCAAACCAATCATTAAAGCAAAATCTTTTGTTTTGAAACAGCAGCAAAAAAAACAAAGCTATTGCTTGTGGCTTGTTTGCAGTATTTGTACGGGGGTAGTATGCCCTAGGCCAAGTGAACTGCAGGGTTGGATGTACCCCATCATTGAGATATCTCCAGTTTAGATTTGCAATTTTCACACCAAACTATGTGGTTCTCAAAACCAATATGCTCATTGGATCAGCTGCTGTCTTGCTGCAGATTTCCTGTGCTATTGTAAGCATTTCCCGCTATTTAAGATCTTTGAACTGAATGCAGGTAATCAACTGTCAACATCAGTTGATTGCACAGGCTTATGAGTAATGATTGGGTGTTATTTTGAAAGAAATACTCCTGTTCTAATCAATTTGGGAGTAATAAAAATATTTGGGAGTGGTGCAGCAACTGCTGCAGTAATTTTATTGGCCTATGCATTGAAATTAGAGTAGATGATGATTTTTTTCTTTCAAAGTTCAGGAACTGTTAATAACCTTAGCCATTGTAGGCCAGGCAGGGGTCAGGTAGTTAATACTAAGAAAAGATGTTAGTATGAAGTTGCTCCTTGATTCCCAGTGGCTGTTAGTAGGAGGTTTCAGGTTTCTGCCTATTAAAAAAAACATGTATTTATGAACCTATTTTATCTGTAACAAGTACACTATACTAAAAGTGTAATAAAATGCATCTTCTTCATGTAGAAGGGAGGTGGCGCTGGTAAAAGAATGTAACTGAACCTTTGGATGGTGTCTTGGTGATGAACTGAAAATCATACAGCATAATCATATCGTACAGTGGAACTATGCCAGAAGTGTAGTTATGTTTTATAGGAAAGGAAAATAGAGAATGGAAAGGAAAATAGAGAATGGAAATGAAACGTAACAGTAGAATCTGCTGACTGACTAGGTAAGTAAAAAAACTTCCAGCATCTGCAGGGAAAGTAGTGTCATGTATTCCTAAGAATTTTGGTGCTAATTAGTACTGTCTGAATGTATATGTTAAAATCATGATCAATGAGTGCTGATGAGTAGACTTCCTGGTAGTAAAGATGATGTTCTGAATGTGCAGCTTGCTTAAAATGCCATGGTTTCATGGAAACATGGAGCAATCCTGAAATGGACTTGCTTAACATAACTGTAAATGAAGCACTCCATTGACGGGCATTTGCTCTTTTTAATTTTTAATCTATTTCTTATCTTTTTGATTCATATACTTTTCAAATTAGGTATGATAATGTCTATTTTACTTTTTCTGTTCCAGCGTATTCGAGAACTAGAAGATAAAATAGAATTTCAGAAGAGGCAACTCAAGGAAATTGAGGAAAAGGTAAATAAATGCCAGAGCACTGCCAATGGGTTTTCTTTTCTATGCTAATTTACTCTTTTCTGTTGCATTGACATTAATAGCACTTAATAACATGAAATCTGTTTTAAAAGAAAATAAATTTTGCCTTCAAATCATTGCTGCATGAAATGAAGCTCTGTCCCTAATCTGCTCAAATTAGCTGCTACCTGGGTTTGCTATCAAGTGCAGAAAGGAATAAAAGGGTCTGAAAAGACACTAGACTAGAAGGGGGAGGATTTGCTGTGGTTTAGATCACACACAAGATAAAAATTTGTCCCTATTTGACACAATCATAGAATGGTTAAGGTTGAAAAATGACCTTAAGATCCCCTAGTTTCAACTCCCCTTCCATGGCCAGGGACACCACGCACTAAACTTGCCCAAGGCCCTGTCCAGTCTAGCCTTGAGCACTTGTCCTGTTCTTCTGATAGTGTTACTTTGCAAAACTTGCAAGTACTGAAAACTGAAACAAAGTTAACCAAGTGAATGTGACAAACGCGACAAACAAAAAATATTTCTTTAAGGTAGAAATGAATTCCAAATTGATACCCTGGATCCAGGGTATATTATTATATTTCTTCTCTTTTGAAGAAGCTCTGATTGAGGCTTGAAACAGCAAATGTATTTGGGTCACTGGGGTCCCAAGCAAGAGACGGCAGAAGGTTCCTGGACTGTGGGCTCAATGATCCCCAGGTCTGTGGAGTTTAGGCTGTTCTGCAGGGCATGGGCTCACAGTGGGGTTTTCTCTAAGCCCTAGCAAAGTGTTTTAGTTATGTTGCTTTTTCTAAACCAGTGCCTAGGTCACAAGATGAGTCACATAATCTCAGGTTTTCTCTGATACAGATGGGTACTTAATCCTACAGGAACCTGCTGTTGGGCTAAATGCAGAAGTTAGTGGTTTCTTCCTTGCCCTTCACTAATTTCACTGTCCCTTCATCTGCTCTCAGAATTGCTGCAGTCCTCCCTGTGTCACCCTCTGGGGATATAGCACTTCTAGTAGCTACTCCAATTCCCCCAGGAGCTTCCTTGGCCCTTTCTGCTCCCATAGTAGCTGTCTCTCCTCTGCTGTACCTCATCCTGCAGTTTTTGAGCTGTGATATCCAGCTGGGTTTGTGGAAGAGCCAGGAAAATAGCTGTGAAAAGCTGGGCTCTCTGCTGCTGTTGCTAATTGACACTTCACATCACCCCACCTAGTCCCCGGCTGGGGCTAGTCTGCCTGCATCCATTGGGAAGGCAGTGATCCCTGTTTCCACTAGCACAGAAACACAGCCAATATCCAACACTTAAAGGGCTCTTTTACTGCCTTTGCCATTTTCTGCCTTGATCCACTTCTATGCCTGAAGCTGTTCCTGCCGAACAGCCAGTGATGTCTAAGATGCTACAGTTAACTCCTCAAAGTAGAGAAACCTTGAGGGATAAGTGACAGCTGTACATGTTATTGCAAATGTTAGTATTTATCCACCTATCCTAAAATATCAAAATCTCTAGATGTTGCTTTTGCCAGAATGTAAGCCTTTAATTCATTGCCATTACAGTTTGCAGAGTAAGTAGTGGATTAGACAGACTGCTAATTTTGAAAATGGAAATTAGCATTATCTGTGCTGGCTCATCAGTTGAATGGAGAGAGGAAAGTACTGGAAAAGAAACAGCTTAATCACAAGCTTAGCAGATAGCTAGCAATGGGTTAAAATGATTAACATTCTCTCTGCCTTAAAGTTACATTGGCAGGAGACTTCCAAAAAAGCTTCATCATTTTCTATTAACCTTCAGCTCCTGGATGGGTGGCAAGCTTCCTTCTATCTGTGTTACATTTGATATTCTTTTTCCTTGGGATTAAATCCCATTCTAAATTTGATTGCCCAAAGGAAGATTGTGTTGCCAGAGAATTAATGATATACTTTTTCGTTGTTCTTCTGAAGCTTTAATATGTCAGTAGGTGCGGACTGATACCTACGTGCTGCTGACACTGAGCACAATAATTTCTTGTGGAATGCCTTTGAAGGAATGGCAGCATTTATAGTTCAGCCTCATTGTTGATATATAGCTAAGGGCAATGCACCACTCAGAGTTACTGTGTCATGAGTATGGCTTTTTATTTTCCTTTAGGAATGGGCTCTATTTTTAAGTTTTATATAAAATTCAGTGAAGCAAGAACATGAGGATGGTTATTTTTACCTTATAGATACTTCAGCGTCCAGCCCTGCTTCTAAAAGGCTTTACAAAAGAATAATGAAAAAATCTCAGTTTTATTCTACTGTTTGATACATGAGGAACAAGTACTGTTTAAACACATCATGCTTTTCTCATAACTGATTCTCTGCCTTACAAGTTGCATTTTGTTTGTGCTCTTAGCTTGGTAAGTCTTGTTTTGGGAAAGCTTTCAGATGTGTAATTACAAGTACTTGCCTAACTGAGTTACAAAGCCAAACCTACTAATTCTGAAGTTCCATAATCAACAAACGTTACCTTTCCTAGATCTGCCTTCAAATACTGAATTTTATACCCCTTACCCATCTTTAGAGTAAGATCGATGTACTGTATCTCTCTTTTAGATCAACTCAATTAACATAGATGTAGGACTAACTGCTGTAATGTCACTGGATTTCATATTACATATCTTACATCTTTCTTTCTTTTCTTTTTTTCCTCATTTTCTTTTGATCTTATGTTATAGTTTTTGTTCCTTTTTTTGTTTTTTTCACTAGCATTCATTCTGTGGCCTTGATGACACAACTGAGCCAAGATGTGTGGTTGGTATTCTTTATATTTATTTGTACTAAGTGTTGAATTTTTAGATTTTGCCATATTTTGAAAATTATTGCAATAAGATCCTCAAACTAAGGGGAAGGCTGTACTGGTTGTGCTTGCACAGAGAGGAGTAATCACCTATAAAATCCGACTTGAATGCCTTCAGTTACCTTTCTAGACTTCTGCAGAAAGTCATTGGGTTTTCAATGAGAAATGATTTTGTGTTCTAAGATACTGACTGCCCTACCTGCAGTGGATGCTTTTGAGTTCTGTAGAGCAGGTACATATTTTCTAGCAATTCAGATATTGCTGTAGTATCCTACCTTCTCTCAGACCAGATGGAGAGGGGTGGTGAACATTCTTTGGTTTTCAGTTTTGCTTTTTAGTGGCCCTGTAAGCATCACCACACATGCAAAATAGGAGGGGTTCATTTCACTTCCTCAAGATCCTTGAAGCCATGACATGGCTTAGGAAATAATAACCTGATTCCCCTTTTATACATCATTGTGAAGGCTGCAGTGTGATTGACTCTTGGTGTGCCGATGCAACATGGAGAAGTAAGGATAAGAAACCTCCATGTCTGTCCCTTCAGACACTACCCTCTTCCCTGGAGCAATGCAAGCTCCACACTGCCTTTCAGTAAGGGTCATAACTCAGCAACCTAACTGTAAGAGGGTTAACCTACGGTTTAAATCTATTGAATATTTACACAGTGTTTCTGTTGTTGCTGTTGATGTTTTGGTCTGTTTGTTTAAAACTGAAAATACACAATGTTTTTACCTTTTCAGTTTTTCAAAGTGTCTTTTTCCTCTGGATTAGGTTGTGAATTGTGTTCATGGAATCTCTTTATAGTGGAAAATGTCTTTAATTGACTCCTTTGAAACTGCAATCAAATACTGTATGATAAGTGCAATGACGATAGTTATCCAAAAAAGTTATTCTATTTACCTTACATTAAGCTTGAAACGGTATTTTCTTCTGCCAGATCACATGTACTTTTGAGAAATCAGCCCTGTATTATCATGGTCTCTTTTGGGGTTTCATTCAGATCCCAGTACCTTCATTTATCATCTTTCTGTAGATGGTCTTGGGAACTAACTCTGGTTTTTCAGTACTAGTGTTGCTGCATACATTTTTTATTTTGCAATGAAATGATGATAGATGCAGATGGGTGGGATGTAATCCAAGGGTATTAATGTTTTCTTACACATGCAATAGCTTTCTTTTGGTTGCTAGATGGGTGTTGAAAAATCCTTGAAATCGAGCGATATTTTTAACAGCATTTTGAGCATACCTTTTTGAAATTTTCTGCATTTTTTTAAAAATTGAGCACATATTTGTAGAGACGCATTTGAAGAAAAAAGCCTTGTGGTACCCTATTCACCCTAGCACAGCCTGAATTGAATTTTCTGTACTGTGGAGATTGGAAAGGACAGATATAACTTTGGAAGAGTAATGTTAAAGGGAGTCACCTGTCTTGGGAGTTTCACCCAGCTTTTTAACTCCAGTCCCAATTAGAGGTG
Organism: Amazona ochrocephala; assembly: GCA_039720435.1. NCBI lineage: Eukaryota > Metazoa > Chordata > Aves > Psittaciformes > Psittacidae > Amazona > Amazona ochrocephala. Next base: position 13,606,708 of record CM077879.1, read on the forward strand.
CTAACATCTAGATGAATATTTTTGATTTTAAATACTGTAAAAAGTGTATTGGCTAAGTTTAGAGACATCTTATAAACATTCTATAAACTTAGTGAGAACACCAATATTTATCAAATTCTATTTAAAATACTTTGAAATAAGAAGAGTTCAAGGCTTGGGCCTGGTCTATAGGCTTCTGTGCTGATATAGCTGATGGCATTATGGGTCCCCTTTAGTGAGGATAGTAAAACAAACCCAAAAATTTTCAAGTATAGTTAGTCTCCAGAAAATGTGTTGATATAAGCTGCTATTCTTCCTGTTTTCAGCAGCCGTTTGAGCAGTTAAATTCAAGGTTTGTGACAAGAATTTTGAGGGGATAGCACAGTGTTAATGACTGTGTAGCCTCATAGCTACTCAACTCTCACATTTCTTGGGTCGTATTGTGGTGCTAATGTGGAGGGTAATTTCCTTTAATTCATTTTGCCAGAGGTGAATTTGTCTCTGATTAATGTGTCACAGCAAAGCCTATTTTAAGAGACTTAACTCTAGTTGAACTCTTGAACACTGTTCATTACTTCAAGGCAAACCATATGATTTACTGATAGTAATTTTGATTCTTGTCATTTTGAAGCTAATAGAAAACTTTTAGAAAGAGATTGTGATGTCTGTAATTTCAGGGCTGGATACTAACACTTATTTCTATGTTAATATTTTCTATCTAAAGTTCATCAGGCTTTTTCTTTGCTTTGTTGTTTTCGTTTTCTGTTTTTTGTTTTGTATACAGGCTACTAAAAGAACCTACGGAGTGAACAGCTGAGTCCACTTGCAAAAATACAGAAAATATTTATTGAGCAGCTTTAAATTGGTGCATTTTTTTGTAAAACAGTTTGCATAATACTTGAAGCTGCAAAATATTTGAATTTAGAATTAGAGATTTTTTTAAAGATATAGCTTCAAGCTGGAATGATTTGAGAGTCAAATAAGGACCAGCACACCATAAACACTGAAAAAAACTCTAAACAGAATTTACACTCTCACACCAATCAAACACGGAAAAAAATACAAGTGCAATTACTGGCTGCTATGTGAACTGTTATCTACCAAATGGTTTTCTTACAGTACTGAGATTTTCATCTCCATACTGCATGCTTTCAACAAACGTGGTTTGCATTTCACCCAGGAAACACAGAATCTCCTTTTTAATATCTATATAAAAAAGCTAAGTGTTTGACAATAAGTTCTCTATAGTAAATAGCTGACAGGGGAAAAAAAAACTGTTCAAAATTGGAAACAAATAGAGATTTGCAACCCTGCAGTGTAAAATTCATATTAAATTCAGCCACTGGAAATCAACAGTTGGAGAAGAGATGGGTTTTGGAGAAAGTCAAGATGGACGATTGAAGTAAGGAAACCTTGCAGTGGGTAAGAACTCTGTGGGAGAAATGATTTTTTGAATATTTCTTGAAAATTAAGGCTATAACTTGTAAAGATAGCATTGGGAGAATGGAAGATCCCAAGGTCACCTGAGAGACTAGTAAAAAGGAATGTATGATGCACTGTGCTCAGTTATCTCTTAAAGAAGAAAGAGCGTCTTGAAGGAATGGGTGTGTAGACAAATGTGATAAGCAGAGAAATAGTTGGAAATGAATATTTGGAAATCATGGCATTGTCCCAGGTAAAATAAAAGAATGTTGACATTAGCTACCAGGAAGCAAAAATGGCACAACCTCAACCAGCAAAGGCGGTGGGTAAACAAAGACCACCTGAACTGCAAAAAAATTTGGGGTGAAACACAGATTGAAAAAATGAAAGTTGAAAAGAGTTGTTTAAGATGGAGAATGGTTGGAAGATTCCAAAGGTTGAAGCTTATCTGTCAAAGAGGGGTAAAGCAAATCTTTAGTTCAGAGCTGGAAAGGCATTAGGAAGAAATAGATAATTTGAATTATTTCTGGAATGTTGAGGCAAGCTGAAAATATTAAAAGCACAAGATGAAAAGATAACTTTCTCCTCCCTCACATTTTCTTGAAAATCGTCTATGTGTTTAAAGGGCTACACAGAAAGCTACAGAGAAACAGTTCTGCTCCCATGGACACACAGAACTCCAGCATGAACGTGGAGAGGGATAAGATGGTTGGAAAAGATTTGTCACAGTAACTGAATATCTTACTCTTGAAGCTGCAGGAATCAGCCTCAAAAGAAGCTGGTTTTCTCAGATAATTTTTAGATGTGCTCTTCACAAAGAATCACCAGTCAAGACCATTCATCCCCAGAAGGACTTGAGGTACTCCACAAGATTAATTCAGTCACATGCAGTAAACTGTGGCTCATGTGAGGGTCTGAATAACCCTGTTTCCTGGTACAAAGCACAATTTAAAGTGGAAACAAGGATCATGCAAAAGTTTGGGAAGTCGATCCCTAAAGGAACGTGTTGCCCACAATGTGTTGTTCAAAAGAACAAACATTTACATAATGTGTTTTCAAAAAGAGTTTTTCATGTTTTATTTAAAGTATTTAGCAGTGTGATGACAGAACGCAAAAAAATTAGGTCTTCATTTCAAAAGGAAGAGTTTGGGCATTAGTCTGAAGAGAAGGACCGTGACGGGCGACAAACAGAGCTTGAGATAACCAAATCAGGTGCTGATGAAGGAACAGAAATTGGGAAGTGTGACTCACTTGGCAAAGAAATACGCTTTTCTTCTCATAGACATAAGTTTGTTCATCACTGCTTTGGAAATGAAACTATAAGCATAAACATGAGGTGGTCAGAGCATATGGCTGCAATGGTAAGCACACTGCAGAGCCAGGAGATGGTCTTGTTACAAAGCAGAAAAGGTATGTGTGGTTTAGTTTGCTTATTTGTTTTGCGTCACATTGTGATTCACATGTCACAATTTTCTCAATGAAACTGGATGATTTGAGTGCTGTTTTCCATCAGTTCATGATGGTTTTATTCTGTGCTGATCTAGCAGGATTTCTAGTTTTGGAAAACTAAGAGTTTTTCTAGTCCCTTGCATATTGGTATTTGTTATAGAGCTGGAAAAACAAGTACAGTGTGTAAACTGACTAGATTCAGTCCATGCAAGGTTCTGGGCCTGATTTTCACTTTCTGTGACAGACCTTTTAAATCATGTGTCACAGCTGTATGAGCGAAGAAGGAAGCAGTAAGTTTCTCATTTTTGATGTCAGTCATAACAGCTTTCCCAGCTTTATGCTAAAGTACTCAGTAGTTTTCTGGATAAAGCATCAGAAGCATAGAGTCTAATAGATCATGAGGTCTGAGATGAACTTCAGAAATTGTTGTATTAGCTTTCATTATATCAGAGAATAAAAGTGTACTTACAAGCAAGAACATGCACTAGCAATATGTGTGTTAAAATCAGTGCAATGGTTTTCAGTGTCACTTTATTTCCTGCCTCGTCCATCCTCACCATTTGTATCTGTTGGCTACTTTCTGCCAAATATGCAGCTATTTTTACTTTTTACAGCTTGAGTTGGGTATTAGGCTGTGGTGCAATGGAAAATGACATTAATTCAGCTTCCACTGTAAGCAGTTAATGAGCAAAATGACATTGTCCACTATTATTATATATCCTTTTGCAATGGTGTTCAGGGATGCTCATAGTCATGGAGCAGGATGTCTATTCACTTTGCAAATAATAAATACAAAGTATTAGTGCCTCAAGGAGCTTAAAATCAAAGATACTTTTCTATTTGGGAAATCATACAGGCCAGAGGAGACCCATGGTTATTCTGCATGTTTCTGAAATGCATGGCCTCTGAGAATGGGCTGGGCTTGGTAAGCTGCGAGATCACAAAGTGGATCTGGAGCTTTTCACTCTTGGTCCTTGTGCAGATAAAAAAAGAAAAGAAATAAACCAAACCAAAACAGTAACTGCTTTATTTATAGAATCATAGAATAGTAAGGGTTGGAAAGGACCTCAAGATCATCGAGTTCCAACCCCCCTGCCATGGGCAGGGACACCTCCCACTAAACCATGCCATCCAAGGCTATGTCCAGCCCCACCTTGAACGCCGCCAGGGATGAAGCATCCACAACCTCCCTGGGCAACCCATTCCAGGGCCTCACCACCCTCACAGTAAAGAATTTCTTCCTCACATCCAATCTAAACCTCCCCTGTTTAAGTTTAAACCCATTACTCCTTGTCCTCTCACCACAGTCCCTAATGAAGAGTCCCTCCCCAGCATCCCTATAGGCCCCCTTCAGGTATTGGAAGGCTGCTATGAGGTGTCCACGCAGTCTTCTCTTCTCCAGGCTGAACAGCCCCAATTTTCTCAGCCTATCTTCATACGAGAGGTGCTCCAATCCCCTGATCATCCTCGTGGCCCTCCTCTGCACTTGTTCCAACAGTTCCATGTCCTTTTTATGCTGAGGACACCAGAACTGCACACAATACTCCAAGTGAGGTCTCACGAGAGCAGAGTAAAGGGGCAGGAGCACCTCCCTCGACCTGCTGGTCACGGTCCTTTTGATGCAGCCCAGGATATGGTTGGCCTTCTGGGTTGCAAGCGCACACTGCCGGCTCATGTTCATTTTTTCATCAACCCACACCGCCAAGTCCTTCTCCGCAGGGCTGCTCTGAATAGGTCCAAACTCAGTGGTTGAATTACAATTACAGATTAAATTCCAAATCAATACAATTATAGCAAAAACAAAGGCATTTTACAGATACCAGTTATAGGACCATACTTGTTTAAGAGAGTTTTGCTAAATGAAGGTGAACTGCAGGCTGAAGAACTTGTAGAGCTATTGTGAAAAGAGGCAAAGGAAAAGAACCAAACTTGACTTGCCTTTTCAACACCATGTTTAAAAAATTCTTTTTAGACATATTTTTGTAACCTGTCAGAGTTAAGGAGAAGTTTAAGTGAAATATTGAATATTTCCAATATACCATGAATATGCCAAAATACCAGTTACATATCTGAATGTTTCTCTGAAATAGCTGTAGATTGCCTTTTGCATAGGAAATATTATTTTTTAATCTTCTGTCTTGAAACAGTAAAAATACCAGATACTTACTGAAAATAAGTGTGTGTGCGGGGAGGGGGGGAATTGTGTGATAAACCTTCCCAATTTTATTAACTCCTCTACTTAGTAGAAAATTATCCTTTTTCAAAACTTTTATGCCTAATTCCTTAATGAATTATTCTAATTGAATTTTTATGGAGATCTCATTTTGTGAACTGCAGCACCTTCCACACATGCTGCATTACTCTGGGGCTAATGAAATAAGACTCTTTCATAAATTATAAATGTATTCAGAATTGAGAAGAACTGTTCATTTGATCATCAGAGGCTTAGACTCTTTTATTCCGTGCTTAGACTGCTGTACATTGAGAACCTAATAATTTGTGTTTTTTTTCATCATGGATCCTTCGTCAGGGAGAAAACAAGAATTTTGTTATTGTATTAAAATGCCTAGTAATGAAGGATTCGATATCCTGGGTTTCAATGTTAAAATTGATACTTCATGGATTTTCCAGGAATTAGAAGGTGCAACCATACCTGATGAGCAAGTACACAGTGCTGGAGAAGAGAATTTGGACCTCAGAATAAAAAAGCTGGAAAAGTCAGAGCAAAAACTGAGAGGTGTTCTAGAGGACTACGTGGAGTCAGATTCTGTCCTAAGAAATAGGTAAATAAAGGCTTTTTTGGCTGTATTCAAAATTAATATAATGTACAAATGTACTCTTCCCTTTGCCCCATGTACTGGCTGTCAAATGTTACATGCAAAACCAGAAAAAAGAAAGACTTAAGGGATTTTAGGGTGCTTGATAGGATGCATGTGTAATGCATGATGCACGATGTTTTGTGTAGCTGGTAGAATAGAAATGCAATATTTGAGTTTTCAATAATATAACTCAGATTTACAGCATGATCTAAAATCTTGTTGTAAATGACCAGACAGATTTCTCAGGATGCTTCATTCTTAAGTATTCATAAAATAAAAATTCTGCTTGAATATTATATTCCTTTCCTTTAAAATTAAGAGTTAATTCAGAATTTTGTATTACAAAAAAAGTTTCTTGTTTTGGAAAGCTTCAGCTAGTTTAGTATGTTAATATTCATCAACACAGTAGCTAAAGGTGCCATTAAATATTAATTATGTAGTTGACTGGTATAATAAGATCAAGGTTTAGTTGGTCAGTGACTGCACTGTTCTAAAGGAAACCTAGTTAAAAGTACAGAAAATATAAATGGCATTCAAAATAATTATTTAAGTTCTTAATTGCTCTGATTCATTAAGGGATTTGGCCAGAAATATTTTTTAAATGGGCTTTTTATCAGAATAATAATGAATCTTCTTTGAAATGGAAGCTTTCATAGCAGCAGGCCTATTTTAACAAAGATTTGGGAAAGGGAAGATGGGAAGAAATTTATTTGAAACCAAAGTGAAGAAAGCATGAGAGAACAATTCAAGAATCAGCTGAAACTTGTCTGGGATATATGAAGCCCATTTTCAGTGATCTTGGGTAGTCAGTAGAACGGAAAGAAATCCTGTGCCTGAAGTTCTCGTGGCTGAAGCACAGACAGATGAGATGAGGAATTACATGGAAGGCAGAATTATTACAGAAAAGACAGCAGCAGAGTCAGCAGCTGTAACTAGCCAGGCAGAGTGTTGACCTAATATGTGGCCCAGTTTTGTTTGACACCACTGTTAGGTTATGCAGTGTCTGCAGTGGGGAGAAACTCATCGGGTTTGTTTTGATACATGAACTGGTACTTACTTTATGATGTGTTTTCTATCTTAATCCTGTTGCTTCGGAAATGCTATTATGTGAGATTTTTAAATAAAAACAGCATTGTCACGTTGGGATGGAGGTAGCAGCAAATTCTGGCAGGTGAGGACAGTAAGACAAAGCTAAAAGATAGAAATGAGCAGGGAAGCTGAGTAGAAAACTATTGAAGGTTGAACAAAGAAATTCAGGGAAAAAGACAGAGTATAGCACAGTCCTTAGGGGCACAGGAGGTGATGTGGTCATCTCTGAGATAAGAGAAGTCTCTAGTATATGCCACAGGGAAAAAAAATGTGTAGGCTGAAAAGGGAAGGAAAACCTTAAGGAAAACATGAAGCTTGCTCTTGTAAAATTATTTTAGATATTCCTTCTGTGTAGAGGAACCCCAACATATCACACCACATTATCTTACACTACCATTGTAAGAGCAACAGGCAAAATGAACCTCTATTTTGTCAAAATCCAGCTCTGTGGACAAAGTCAATATAGTTGTGCGTTAGAGGTTTTGGTACTGACTGTGAAGTACATTTCAAGTGAGAAGTTTTCTCTTTGGCCACTAGAACACATTTACCTTCATCATAAAATTTGAATATGCTAGTTATGAACCTAGAAACATCCTGTACATCAGTACAGGATCAGGCACATGTAGAGACTGAAGTGTTATGGTTGTCCTACGGTAAGTTGTTACTTCATACAGCGTGCCAAGCTTCAGTGAACATTAACCTCATAAATGTGTTTGTGTATGGCTTTTGTATTAAGCAAACAGAGAGAGAAGGAACATAGATGTTGTCTTTATCAGTTTTTAAAGTCTTCAGCATAATGTGCAAATCCCAGTAGATTTGTTAAGAAAGAAGAGTTTGTTATTAGTGGTCAAGATTTTATTATTTTATTCCTGGAAGAAAAATGGAAAAATAACGATAAATTGATGCACTGCTCATGACTGCTTATCCATCTGGAACTGCACTGTGTCGTATTTACTTGGCAAAGATTTTCATTCTCACTCACAGGATGAAAAAGCTGGAGCTATCATACAAAGCACTTCTTGTGATGGTTGATCAACTAAATGTGAAGTTGCAGCAGGTTGAAAATGCAAATGTACGTGTTAAAGGGAAACTAAGACACATTCAGGAGGACCTGGTCAACTTGGTGAGCAGGATATTGTTTCAAATAACCTAGTTTAGCTTCTCTTTGGGGTAATAATTTATAAGTCAATTTCATCTCCAGTTACTTCTCAGTGTTTCAGCAATACATCATCTCAGCCTTTCTCTTTTTCTACAACCAGAGGAATCAGAAGAACCTTTTGGTCTTTCTGGCCCCACTTGCTATTTCTCTAATGTTTGTGACAGACTGTTGTTATTCTTCTCGTTCAGACCCTTGATCCTTGAGATATATGCTCCCACTTCCTTCTTTCTCCCCAGAACACACTCAGTGTGCTCCTCCTCTCTAGGTCAGACTTTATCTTTCTAGCCCCATAATAAAGCTTTTTTTTTTTATTCCCTACCATATGCACTACAATAGCACAACACAACTATCACAGCCTCTTTTCTGTATAAAATGCAGCTGCTCAGCCTGTCATCTGAGCCTTCAATTGCTCACACATTTTCAAGTTGGGCTCCACCACTTTGCACCCACTTTAGGCTTCCTGCTTAGCTTGTGTCCTCTTCCAGGTTTCCCAGATTGCTTTGGGTCTCATCTTCTTTCCTGTGATGCATTGTCATGTGAGTCATCTCTCTGCAGAGCCCTGCTGGTGCAAGCCCTCCTCTGCAGTGCCCCTCACTGGGGCAAACTGACCTGCTCCTTCATTGATTGCCAAGGGTATCCTACTGCTGATTGCATGCACTCTGTTCTGAAATTGTCAGCTCTGCAATAGAAAGCCTTCAGCTCTCCCAAGTGCTAGTACTTCTTCGCATAAGCTTCTTGCATCAGAAAGGTCAGCTGTTGGTTGATAGCGCATACAATGGTTGTTTTCACCTAGTTTGCACAGATCATTGGATAGATCCCTGAAAGTGGAAAAGGAATCAAAGCTTTTCAGGGAGAGTCTACAGTGAAACACAATGTCTTTGATTCTGTTTATGCAGTTTTATTTTCTCAAGGTTTTAGGGCAAAGCTGAATACCCTGGCAGGACTCTTGTACCACATGGCAAGACTCTGAAGAATGAACAATAGTCTGCTTCTTTAATTAATAGTGAAACCTGTTTTTCAAGACACAGGCAGCTTAGACATGCATATATTCCCATCCACAGTTAACCAAACAAAGCAGTATCCCACACCTACCTGAATTTGCATAACATTTCACCCTATTTTTCTTTCTATCCTGTCCTTGCCAGTGAGCCCTTCAGACATGATAGTATTAAAGATCAAAAAGACCGACCAAAAGAAATACACTAATGCCTCTGTGTCTTCAGTCTTGCTTCAAAGTTGCCATGATGGCCCTATGGTACTGGTGGCTCTTACTCTGCTCAAAACAAGGGCAGCATGGGAATCATGAAAGCCTTCTCTTGTCTTTCATTGGCACCTTTCACCTCTGTATGTCAAAGTGTTCAAACACACATTGGTACAAATAAAAATACCAGAGTCTTTTTCAAACTGATTCAAAAGGCATCTGTTCATAAAAGGAGCTGACAGATGACAGATATGGTGAAGGGCAAAGGTCTCTGGAAAAACATGTGTTCTGTTATCTCTAATAGAACCACAGCTTCTCTAACTGTAGCATTCCAGTGCTACACCACTGTCAGTGTTCAGGATCTGTTGCTTTATAGTTCATAGCTGGTCATTTGAATTCCAGTTCAAAGATTTCTTCTGATGTACTGTAGAACATGCAAAAGAAAGTGTTTTCACACTTCCTGTATTGTATGTAGCGGCAGACATGGGCAAGCTTGTGTTTTGTTTCTTACCGAGATGTTGCAGCGATGGCTGGAATGAGAAGACAGTAGGTCAATTTTGCTTTAAATGGAGGTTTTTACTGTATTTAGAAAAATCTACTTATGTCATTCCTGAGTTTTCAGAAAACAGGGCAGAATTGTTGCAAAATTAATACCAATAATAAGAAAATAAGAGGTTCAATATTAAGATGCTAACCATACAACTCACTGAAATTACAGGTTGAAACCCAAGAAAAGTCAGAGAAGAAGCAAAAGGAAAAATTACGTTGGCTTCAGGAGCAGCTGAAGACAAAAGAAGATGAAATAAAAAGCCAGTCCGAGTATTTTGAGCACTACAAACAAAGGCAGAGACAACAGACAGTGATGCTAAGAGAAAGGGAATGTTGCCTTCAGGATGAGGTATCTAGGCTGGAAAACCAAGTCCTAGATCTTAGTGCCCATGTTGCTCTTTTGATATCGAAGTTAGAAGAGGGAATTGTGCAGTATCTCCAGCAGAAGCTAGAATCAGCATTCAGTGGGACTCAGGGCTATAAACACTCTGATGTGGAAATAACGGAATTGAAAACTTGCATTGAAAATGTGGATCATGACATGAAAAGCCACCTCAAGGCACTGCAACAAAATCTGGATTTCTTAAGGGAAAAAGAGAGCAACAGAAGAGAACAGGCAGACCTCCTGAGGGAACTCCAGTGCTCTCAGGAAACTGAAGACTTTCTCAGAAAAAAAATGGAAGAATCTTGCCATCATGCGTATAGTCTGAAATTATCAGAAATCAAACTGCAGGAAAAGATGGAAGAACTTTTGGATGAAAATAGGGCTTTAAAAGATCAAGGTATCATGAAGCTGAAAAAGAAAGAAAAGGACTCGCAATTTATAAGATTGGAGAATAGAGACAGCAGTGTTGACCTGGTAAGTGAAAGTAAGGCAGGATATAATTAGCTTTCCTCTTTATATAATCCAGAATTACAGTTGCCATCAGATATTATTGAGATGCAAGTGTGAGGCTTTTTCCTTCCTGCATTTTTTTCCTTTACGTCTGTTTATGCATCAGTACTTCACAGTGTCTAAGTCATGCCCACTGGAATCAGTAGTTGGAGCTTCATTGTGTCAGTGCTTTTATTAGGTGTACATTGAGGAAACTTTACAAGTCTTGTTTCCTAAAGTGCTCAAGAGACATGCCCAAGGTCTCAGTTGGCACTAGAAGTAGATCCCTGATGAAATTCTGAGACCTTTGTCTTGTGGACACCATTCAGTGGAAGGGTACACGTATGGTTGGGTGAGTTTTCAAATGCTATTCATGCCCAAATGCTGAAGAGAAAAATCACAGCCGAAAATAAATCTTGCCTATGAGATTTTCTGGATAGTGGCAAACAAGGGAAGATGGATCCAATATTCATTTCTGGGAGTGAGGTGAGATAGTCAGTGGTTTGCAGCTCCGTAGCGTGCGATATGCCCTGAATACACTGAATAGGTCTTGTTTGCTTCAAGCACTTTGCTCCATGGGAAAGCTCTGCATATGCTCTAACATGGTATTCAGCTTCTGCCAATTCATTTTGCTGACAAAGGACAATTCTTTTCACAGAGAGGACTCAAACAAAGTTTTATACTTTACGCACTGAGGTGGAGGGTGTTCTTATTCTGAGGATTTGTTAAATTAAGTGAAATTAGCTAAGCCTCACACTCAGCCACTCTATTCAGATTGTGGCCTGATATCCCAAGAACTTTCTTGATTTTTACTGCAGTTAACTAAGAGGTAATGGGCATGAACAACACTCCTTTAGTATATGAGGACAATCAGCCCGTGTGTCCTTCCTGAACTGGAAGAAGGTGCAGAGAATCTTTTGCCTGTAAGAGCTAGAAGAAACAAAGACAAACTTTTCAATCAGGAAGTAGAAAGCATCTTTGCAGACATGGTGATTTTTAGTGGCTCTAATTCACTCCAGGAGGCTCGCTGTGCCTGACTGAGGAAGACTGGTAAGATCATCCTGCAGTAACCAGCAGCACATGGGTGACCTTTGTGGAGGGCTCAGCAGCTGTGCCTCACCACATGTCTCCATAGCTGTCCCACAGTGGCAGAAGGACTGACTGTTGCTGCTTATTTTTATACTTTCCTGAACAAATGCTACTGCTACTTTAACTGGAGAGTTCACTTTTCTTGGGAATAAAGAATAAGGTTTGAAAATATTGTAAGATATTTCTAGAGGGACTTGCACTGAATTGTAAACAGGTACAACCACCAAGTGCTCTTTGAGGGGACTGCACAGCTAAAATCGGAAGGAGTAAGGGCTTCCAGGGCCAGGGGAGAAGTAGAGGAGAGTTACTACTGGTTTGAGAAAATTGAGAGGATATACTACTGGTTTGAGAAAATTGAGAGGATAAGAAAATATTGAGTTATTTGAAGGTGTGAAAGTAAGATATCAGCTGACTAATTGCCTGTGACTAATCAAAAAAGTCTTAAGAACCAGGACCAAATATCTTTCATCTTATGCTGTACCCTAACAAAAGGTCATTTTTTCCTCTACACAAAGTTTTTTTATCTGTTTCTTTTCTAAGTATTAATTTACAGCTTTGTTATCATAGGAGGTCATATTGAGTCTCAATTACCCAGTCTTTGGTATAAATGAACAAGCCATAATTTGTGTTAAGCCTGTTTACTTTGGTCTGCTGCACAGTAGGTTGCATTCCTTAGATGTTGTGTATATCAGATCTTGTGACTTCTGCATTTCTGGTTGTCTTTTTCTCCTCTTTTGGTACTGCTGCTGACTCACTTGGATTTTTCTAGTAGAAAATGGCTTGAGACAGCAGGGAAAAAATTTCACTATGATAAAAGGAGGAGGGAGACATCTGGTGTTGTACTGTAAAACTGAAGATGTTTTTTTCCCCTAATCTTGTTTTTCACTAGCGTCTATTAAAATACACTTTTCTAATTGTATCACCTTGTAGTATTCAAGTCCAAATAGTTACAAGAAAAATCCTATTTGAGCTCATCATTCTCCACCAACAACTATAAAAATGAGAAATTGTGTGCAAAACAAGAAAGATTTTCGTGCTGGTACTTTTCTGGAAAGCTGTTTCTATATATTTTTTCAGTGAAAGATTGAATGGGATCATTTGCCTTTTTCACAGGAAAAAAGTAATTCATGAAGATGGGCTTATCAGGCTCATGTGAAATACACATGGTATAAGATTCCTCGGTAAATACCAAGTCATTCAAATGCCAAGAATATCAATCATTCTTCAAAACTAGCCTAAGTTGTTAACTGCACCTTCATGCAATAATACCAGATTCAAGTAGGTGTTTTGTTATGGTACTGTAGAAGTGAATTGTACCTCAGTTAGGAGTTTAGTCATTCAAATCTTGTTGTAAATCTGGATTTCCAAACTCAGTATCAGGATCCTGACTGCAGTATTCCAACTGCAGATATGCCTGCATGAAAAATGCATGAAAAAGCACCTAGGTCCATGTGGCTGCATCTTAAAGAATCAGTTTCTAGAGGAGAACATTAGGGCTCTGCTGAAGGTGTTGCAGAAGGAAAAGTATGAAATACCTAGCCATGCACCTTTCTACAGCTTTCACATGACAGCTGAGGTCTTGATTTCATAGAATTATGTTCCTGGCATACAAGCATCGTATCCCTTACATTATTTTCTGTAACTTTTTGTAGAACCCACATATCAATAAAGAGAAGGTATCTGGGAGAAAATAAAAGCAAACTAGCAGGAATGGAATGAGTGTGTCCCCCAAAGGGACTGAATATGTTTTCCATTGGCATTTAATGCAGAACACTTCAGGAAGACAAAAGTGAATGTGTTGGTTTGTTTTCTGTGCCATAGCTTATTGGCTACCACCTTGATTGTGTGTTTTATTGAGAAATTCAATTCTGAGTCTTTTGCTCGCTAAAAATGAGCACAGTGCATCTGAAATGTGATCTGCTGCATATCAAGCAGTAAGGGTATCTGCTTTGGACGAGAAATTGTCACACTATCCAAATTCAATCAGGGAGACGATAAATGTCGAGAACAGAATACAAAACTTAAAATTAAATTATCAGTGGAAAATTTTATTTGGAACAATTATTCTCCTTTAAGTTCTTCTAACCTAGGAACTGCTGTCCTTGTAGCTGGGCACTGAACTGTTAGTCTCATCCCCAACTTGATTGGGCTTTTTTTCTTTGTTTATGAGCTTATAATCTAGTCTTTGTTCAGATCTCATTCCATCTGTGATCTGACATATTACATGCTTATTACTCAGATTTTTATACTTATCTCTTTGTAAAGTATGACAGAAACAGTGGGAAGTTTAAAACCGTAACATTTACTAGATAATGTTAGGATGAGAAAATTGTATGAAATAATAACAACTGTAACGAAATAATGGATCTTTGAATGCAAAATAGCGAAGGAAATTTAGGTTCCTTTTTTCATATCACAAACAAGGGGGTAATGGGTTAAAACTTAAACAGGGGAAGTTTAGATTGGATATAAGGAGGAAGGTTTTTGCTGTAAGGGTGGTGAGGCACTGGGATGGGTTGCCTAGGGAAGTTGTGAATGCTTCATCCCTGGCGGCATTCAAGGCGGGGTTGGACATAGCCTTGGGTGGCATGGTTTAGTGGGAGGTGTCCCTGCCCATGGCAAGGGGATTGGAATTAGATGATCTTAAGGTCCTTTCCAACCCTAATTATTCTATGATTCTATGAAACACTGTACATTTATAATGTTTTTTTCTTTTCTCCTCCTTTTCCCATTAAGAATGGAGATCTAATCCAGGATGACATTCAAACTCTGAAACGGGGAGCAGGTTTGGATTCACTCAGAAGCAGATCTACTCAAACTCCAGTTGTGCTGGTACATGCTGAAGAGTCTGGTATGAAAACAAACTGGAATTTTTGCTTTCATTTCTGTGCAATGAAAGCAAAGATTATCTCATTCACGTGGCGTAGATGACTTAAAAGGTACAAGACCTTCTAAAAACCTAATCTGGAAACTCTGTCTTGGGAAGGTGAAGCAATAACCATTTGCCAGTATAATAGTAGCATTTAGATATGAGCTTTCTCAAGAAGGCCCAGACCTTTCAAGAACCTATAGAAATAAGGAAGTAGGGGATACTTCCCATATCCTGGCTGAAGTGCAGTGTTTAGGGATACTATGCAGCAGTCAGATTTCAGAGCAAACAACATGAAAGGTCTGATATTGGCAAATGTTATCAGGTTTTTCTTGTTTAATGCTGTGCTTATCTCTGCGTCATTGGTGTTACATGCCTCTGGTAGAGATGGCATTTTTGAGCATACTGCCACTGAAATACTTTTCTGTTCAAAACATCTGGTCAGATGCTTTTGAGTTTGATTATGTAACTGTCTGGGAATGCCATTACACTTGTCTGGCGTTTTACCATAACAGAAACACCAGGATGCAGCTATGATGGGCTAAAACAGATGAAGAAGCTACCAGAAGAACTTCTACCAGTTTTGGAACACAATTCCAGTGCCTTTGTGAAAGCTTCTGGTCTAGCTGTGGTTGAGCAGGTAAGGAGAAAAGTTATCTCTATTCTTGCTATGTTTGTGCATAGTGAGTCTGTGAATTTTGAGGTAAAATGAAGAGTTGATGTTTCTACATAAATATAAAAATAGCTTTAAATCCTAGGTACTAAAGATGTCATTCAAGATGCACGCAGGTGTGTACCAAGAAAATTATTGATTTATTTGTGCCTTTTTTACATCATTACTCTGATTGCATACCTTTGAATAATTTGAAAACTCTTTATATAGAAGTTTTCTCATCTGCCTGTAATCAAGTATTTTATGGGTGAAGTGAAAAATAAATTATGATTAGCAACATAGAATTATGTATCCTAGCTTATACTTTTTTAGTCTGAAACATTCTTCTTTTGCTATTACCAGGTCACCCTTGAAACAAAGAGGGCACATGCTCTAGAAAATAGTTTCACTTTGTCCAGATGTATTCCAAGTTATTGTGCAGCAAGACTGCTTCCACCTTGCTCTGGGAACTTAACTGATGATGAGAGAAGTAAGGAAACAAAAGGTGAAGAACATTTTTCTCTCTTGAAGGAACAAGCTATAAATCTCTCAGCAGATACATTCCCTGTTTCTGTGGTTGAAGCTTTGATGAAGAAGAAGGTCCAGCTTACTTTGCTAGAACCTGAAATTTACCACATATCGGCTGTGAAGAAAGTGAGGAGTTTGGATTTCTGTGAGGCAAATAGCAGTCTTTGCTCTGATGGCTTCTGCCTTGTTGCAGAAGGAGGATTTTCTGACAAAGTTTTTGCATTTATTCATGGAAAGATTCCTCGCACTGTGGCTGAAATCTTCACATCATCTTTAGAAAAATACAATGTGGACAAACATTGGGAAAACAAGCAGATTCTGTCAAAAAGCATCCGTAAAAATGAATGTCTGGATAAAGATTTTGATGATGGAAATTATCACCAAAACATCTTTAGAAGGAGAGTTAAAGGAGAAGAAATAGAGAATGAGGAAGCTCAACCACAACAGGTAACCTGTGCTCTTGAGGAAAGTTCTAAAGTTTTAAGTAAAACTGAATTGATCAGGTCTAGAAAACGAGGAATGGAAGCTATAGACAGCCTAAGAGGCTCACAGGATATGCAAAATTTATCTGTTGCCTTTAAAAACTTAAAGAAACATTTTGAAGCGAGCCCTAAACTAATGGAGGAACAAGGAAATCTCTCAGAAATCTGCATTTCTGATGTGAATAGGGTATATAATGGAGAAGACATAATCAAAATGGAGGAGAAAGGAGAGCAACCTCAGAAACCAACTCACCAAATAAACCCTTCCAGCAATATTGGCCTGAAAGAAAAAAAAGACCAGACCCTGAAACCATGTAAACCAAACAAGAAGAATTTCTCACGTCAAAAAATAACAGCTGAAAACGAGCAGTATGCATACTCTCAGAAATGGTTTTGGTTAGAGGAAGAGAGGTACCTAAACATGTTCTCTCCTATGCAGGAGAGGGCTGTGTACTTAAACAAACTATCCCTGCCAGGGAGCAAGTTTTATGAGTGTTTCTGTCACCTGTCACCGCTGGAGGATGATAATGAATGTAACGTGAAAATATATGCACTGGAGAAGGTGGTGGCTGCGTGTTCTCAGAGGATATTTCTACTGATGCAAGAGAATGAAAACTACTCAAAAAAAGTCTGTATATTACAAGAGGAGAATGAGAGATATGCTCAGATGATGCGTGCCCTGGAGGAGGAGATGGATGCATATTTTCAGTACATGTTAGATGTAGATGAAGCTAACATTGTTTCATTCCAAAATTTGCTTAATGAGAAAGAAGTTGCTGGTGGATGTTACAACTTATCAGAAGAAAGCACCATAAGCCCAGGAGCATTTTTTGTTGAAACCTTCTCTAAGAGCCTGTCATGCGTTGAAAAGAAAAATAGGAATTCTGAAAAAGACTCAAATAAACTTCCTAGGAGTGTTTTATCCATGGATGGAAGGAAAATTAGATATTTCCAGATGATGTCTGATTTGAAAGAAGAAAGAAGCAGATATTTCAAAGAAATAGGTAAATTATTACAAGACAAGGAGAACTATGTAACAAAATATAATGAATTAATACAAGAGAGAGAGGGTTATTTGCAAAGAATATCTCTTTTAGAAGGTGAAAAAGAAACTTTACTGGGATGCTTGGCAGAAGTGAAGTGTGAACAAGACAAATACAGGACCCTGGTTTCAGAACTTCAAGAGTGCAAAAGCAGCTGTTATCAAACTATTTCTGATTTACGGGAGGACAACTGTGTACTGAAAAGGGAAATAGACAAAATCAGGAAAGAAACTTCAGAACAGCTTGATAAAATTCAGAAAGCAAATGCAAACTTTATTTTAGAAAATAAGAAATTGAAAGAATTAATGTCACCTTTGGGTTTTACCTATGAAGAGGTGAGAAAAGATAAAAGTTTGGAAACAAAAGAAAAGATAATAAGACTAAAAGAAAAAAGTCAACAATGTGATCTTAAGCCAAAGAAAGTTGAAACAGCATGTAGTGTAGCTCAGACTGAAGAAGGAGGAGTTCTGGTTGTAGACCCATCAATCTGCTATCCCAGAAAAGAGGTAAGTAATAACAATGTGCAATGTTATCGAGAGGGATCTCCTAAAGAAAGGGGGAGATATAAATGTCATTTGGAGGGCAAAACTAAACTAACTTCATAATCTAGAAAATGTTTTAACCTTCCATGTGCTGGAGATCTGAGGTGCTAAAGTTAGTTACCCTTGAAATTGAAAGCAAAATACCAGGTTTCTTTCTGCATCTTTTACTTGAGATTTTTACAGTGATATTTATAAATGCAGCAAGTTGCAAAGTTAAGAATAATACTTTAAAGACTGCATTGTTCAGGCATTTGAAACAATATTTATTTTACTGCAAAAGTAAGAGCTTCTGGTAGAGCAAAATAATCCACAAACTTCTGCTACAATGGCGAAATATTCAGGGTTGAATAACCAATCACATCTTATTGAAAAATATGCACATGTTCACTTACTGGCTTTTACTTGATAGGGTTTTGTTTTTTTTTACTGTTTTGATTATTATAAAACATATGCCTAAAGAGAGGATCTTTACTCATAGTGGATTTCTTGTCTGTTTTTCCTTTAGAGTAATGAATCTTACACCACAGTGAATTTCTATGAAGATTACTAAGTTCTTGTTAAAACAGAATTATTACTTCAGTTGAAAGCAATCAACAGGGAAATACTAATTTTTATTATCTTGATTTTATGCAAACACTTTTAGTAATTCAGGAAGAAACCATATGTTGTTCTGTAAAAACCTGTGTGCCATTTTGCATGGGTGAGAGGAGTCACATCTTTCTGTTGTGTATCTAGGGCAGTATGTTTGAAAGCTACAATGTCATGAAAGAGCAAGTTGAAAAGGCAAAAGAGGATCTAAAAATGCAGCAAAAGGAATTAGAAAAATCAAAAAAAGAGGTAATCTCCTACTGTAAATCTGTTTTCTTTCTTGTTTTCTTACATGTCTTTTCTTTCTGCCAGGATTTAACAGGGATGTCTCTGATTTGCAGAACCAAAAATGTATCACTTTGATCTTTCAGTTGAGTGATGAATTGCACAATCGTTTGTGGTTGGCCAGAACTTCAAGTGAAGCTGCATTCCTCCAGCGCTCTTTGACAGAAGCTGGGTGCTTAATAAAGCACTCAGCTTAATAAAGACGCACAGAACAAACCATCTGCTGTGGCCGTCTCTGGCAGGCTGCTTCCCTCCCCCTCACTAGGAATAAGGAGGAGTAGAAGCCAGTAGAATCACTGAAGATTATGGGAAACCTGAATTCAAAGCAGTATTTGAATGAGAAGCAAAATGATATAAAATCTGACACTGTCAAGGGATCTCACTATCCCCAGTGATGGTGCAAAGCATGCGCACTGCCCCTTCTCTCAACCTCTTTGTAGTAAACATGAAGTCCAACACTACCTGCATGGAGACTTGCTTGGATGGCTAGTTCTGTGTTTGTGTAAAGTAGATCCGCAGTTTTAATACCAATCAAGGAAACTTTCAGTGTTGTGCCTTTACAAATGCAGCAGTTTTTACATTCCTATTTCTTATTGAACCATATCCACTCTGTGTTTATCTAAGCAGAATGCATTACTTTTGTGACAAGTGTGTATTTATGGGGCTGTTTCATGCAGTAGCAGGCTTTGCTCAGACTCCCTGTGGAAAAAACACTGGCACTAGCAAGTGTGTTGAATATATAAAGAGCAGTAGACTTAAACATAGTTGGTGTACAAAATGGTTGTCCTTTGACAGATGCTTTATAAGACTTTCCCAGGTGAGGCAATTAGAATGAAGGGGTGGATTTGGATGACTGATGGATAGTTAGGTAAGGACTTCTGACCTCGTAATTTGACCATGAAGAGGTCATTTGAATTTTACTTATTTTAAAAGATCTTTTTAACTTGGGTCCTTTCTAATCTTTTTGTGTATTCCAAGGAAGCTGTGTGTTGCTTCTTCCTCAGTTTACTTAAAAGAATGCAAAACTTTTGCTTTCAGAAGAGGGAACAAATTATCTATCATATAAAAGAAAGATCTTGCTGTCAGGCAACCAGGTGATCTATTGATACACAGATATACAGAAAATGTGTAAAGTGGAGAAAATGCATTCTAGCAAAAATGTAAAGGTGAACATATGGAAGGTTGTGGGTTTTTTTCTTTTCCTCCTTTGCATTTTTCATTTTTGACATTTCTTAGGGGGATTCTCTCTCTCCCCCAGCTAATAAATCATACTTTCCATTTTCTCTGTGTGCTTTCAAAGATGTAATCTCTGAAAGTGTGAGTGCATCACCATTGCTTTTAATTTTTTTAACTTCATTCAGAATAATCAAAGTAACTTCAGATTTAGAAATCAATTTAAAAATTAGTCTATTTTTCTGCTTAGCTCTAGTTAGATAAGTTTCTATAGCACTTACTTTAAGAGTCTTACTCATTTCTTGTAATAAGATTGTAGTGAACTATGTAATCTCATTTATTTTAATCAATTTACAATAATTTAAAACTTGTGATGCGGAGATTAGACTTAAGTCTATGGTCATACACTATTACTGAAAAATGATATCACTGTTAATTATTCTCAGTAGTTTTGCTTTCTTGTTCTTCCCATTAGGCTCAGAGGTGGTACAGAGAACTTGGCTTTGCTGAAACAAGATATGAAGAAATCAGAACTCGTTTGACATGGACTCTCTCAGAATTAGACCATCTTAAACAAGAATCTGGGGACAAAATGCTTGGAAAACAGCAGTCCAAATTAATGGTATGTATGTAAACAGAATGGAGAAAAGCATATTCCTTGGGGGGGAGTGTCTTGGAGGCAGAGATACCCTTTGTTGCTATTGGCAATAGATTTGAAGCAAGTATAGAGCACCTAGAGCCACTGGAGCTAAAACTTGAAAGTGAGCAGATATTATACAAGGTAGGCCATCTGTCTACTGGATAGTCCAAAGTCTGAGCTGTGCTTGGGCATTATAGACACCTTCATTTATTTGTAAGAGGATTCTTGTCCTGCTTTCTTTAGCCAGAGTAATTTTCTGAGGCTTGAATTTTCAGGTGGCCTTAATGAAAGGCGTTGAAGGTCTGTTTTCCCTAGCAGGAAAACTGCGAGGAAGAAGCATGCAGCTTTTATCAGCTGGAAAAGCAATTTTGTAGCAACCTATAATATTTGCAAATTCAGTTTGAACAGATTAGATAGATATGGCTTTGTAAGAAAATAGAAACAAAATCTGGAAAATGTAAAGATTCTGGGCTCAGTTCAGTACTTTATCTCATTTAAATGCCTTAGGGCATCCCTGCTGAGGGGGTAGTTGGCCACCTGTAAATCCCATGCAGATATTTCATATAACTGTGTGCACCCTAAGTGGCACTATGTGCTGGCATTTAGACAGCTGAATTCTGAATGCTAATTGAAGACGAAACAGAGATTTTTCACATCATTATGATGTTCTGGCATGTAACATCTTAGAACAATGCACTGAACTATTTCAAGCAAGAAGAAATTCCCAGATTGTTTGAAAATAGACAGAAGTGTATTATGGTGTTTTGCTTAAGCTAACACTGAAGCTTTGGGGTGACATGTTTGATGGAACTTTAAACCTTTTGCTTGGATACAGTCTGTGGCAATTATTGCTTATTTTATTGGTCCTTGTAGTAAGATAGTAATTATTTCAATGACCTACATTGGCATAAAATTCATCCTCCTGGACAGAATGTTTTTATACTGGAAACAACACAGGTCAGCCTTTCTTCTGAAACAAACAAAAAACAACAAAAAACTCCAACAAAAACAAAACCACAAAAAAATCCCAAGCAAACAAAGAAACTCACACACAAACCCACTTTTAAATCCCTCCAATAACTGCACTTTTCATGTTGGCTCTTATTGATCAGTAGTATATATTTATGCAATATTTTGATGTTGTTTGATTTAGATCTGACTTCTCAATGTGATTAAATTGCTTGTTCTAGAGTTAATGTCAAATTGTTGAATACACGTGTCTCATTCCAGGGTCAAAATCACAGTGTATGTGCGTCACAGAGCCATGTGCATCCTTCAATTACACTATTTGATGGCAGAACTAATTATCTGCATGACTCAAGTCTGTTATGTCCTAATCAAATTATATTGATTTTATTGGCACAATTAAACAAATAGCACAGATAGAAAACAGAGTAGATATATTTTAACAAAGGTGGTGTATTTCAGTAATTCTCTTTTAAAATAAACTCTTTATTATGTACCAAACTATCAACAGTGGGTTTGTGTGAAATTGTTGAGATATGACTGAAGTTTTTCTAAATTTAAAAAAAGAAGGACTTTTTGGCACAATGATTATCATAATCTATTTTTCTAGCATTATTTTTCTTCCTGAGGGCAATTTTGTAGACTGGTGTTACTGCTATTTTCAGTTAGTTGCCACATTGTCCAAAAATGCTTTTCATCCCACAAGGCTATGAAACTCTGATACAGTAAATCACAGTAACTTATGCTTTTTCCTGTTCTAAACTTTATTATCTGGAAGATAGCTGGCTGCAATGCTTGACTGATATGAATAACTGGATATGCAAGCACTCTAGATCTAGAACCCAAGTTATTTCAGAGTTGATGTTTTGAGCATTTCTTTAACCTTTAAGAATTATTTTATTTTTCCACTTCTTTTTCCATTAAGATCTTCAGTTAAGGAATGTTTCCTTTTTTTTTATTTAACATACTTTTTGTGTAGAAAGAAGATGATGAGGAAAATACCATGTCTTAGGCTCATCCTCAGGCTTTTGTCACTGCAACCCTTGTCTAATCAACCTTGATGGGTACAACAGTCGCTATTGTTCTTTTAACACAAGAGGGAGCCAAAAAGTTTGGTACAAAGCACGCATGATTTGCTGGAATGCTGTGCATAGAGGGCTTGCTTCATTAGGAAGAACAGTAGGAAAATGTCGTATTTCTGGTTTTAGCTGTTCTGTAACAATGTGCTGTAATGTGGTCTATCACTTCAGTTGGTGATTTTCCACGAGATGCTGCCTTCAGTATTTTGTAGTTGCCACAAGTGTCAAAGTCGGAAAGGCTGTCAGAAAGCAAAGGGGAGGGAAATTTGACTGTGGTATTGTGTATCATAGCAGACTATTAATTGTATCAGAGTTAGTGGCACAGTTTAAGCCCAGCCAGCAACCAAGTATCACACAGCCACTCACTCCCTCACCTCACTCCCAGTGGGATGGGAAGGAAAATCGGAGGAAAAAAGGTAAAAAAACCCAAGGGTTGAGATAAGAACAATTAAACAATTAAAATGAACTATAATAATAATAGCAATAATAATAGGAAATAGAGAAAAAGGAATAACACCCTCCCCCCTATTCCCCTTCTCCCCCCCCCCCCCCCCCGAAAAAAGACCAAACCAACCCTGAACCAACAGTGATGCACAATACAATTGCTCACCTCACACTGGGTAATATTCAGCCTGTCCGAGCAGTGATCGGCCACTTCCAGCCAACTCCCTCCAGTTTATATACTGGGCATGCTGTGCTGTGGTATGGAATGCCCCTTTGGGTCAGGTGTCCTGTCTCTGCTTGCTCCCAGCTTCTTGTGCCCCTCCTCATTGCCAGAGCACGACAGACTGAAAAGTCCTTGACCAGAGTAAGCACTGGTCAACAGCTAAAACGTGGGTGTGTTATCAGCATTGTTCTCAGACTGAAGCCAAAACACAGCACTGCACCAGCTACTTGGAAAAAAATTAACTCTATCCGGATGAAACCAGGACAAGTAGTAACAATTAAAATCAAACCATCTTCTGCATGCTTTCTCAGAAGGTTACCTGGCTTTACTGCAGGTCTGACTGTAATTTTTAGCTTTAATCACTTGAAATGCTTGATCTTTTAGACTTGCTAAGAATGTTATCAGAAATCTTGAGCAGCTGTTTCAACTCAGTATTTTTTTAATGTAAGTTCACAGTAGCATTAATGTTTTTCACAAGACTTTCTTCATCAGCAGCTTTTCCTTAGATTCTTGATCTATTGTTTAATCTGACAGTGTCACTTGTAGGTGCTGACTTTATGATGCTGACCATCAATCTAAAGCTCTCACTAATCCTTTCAATCCAAGTGCATGAAATTGAAAGAAAAGAATTGGACAGGGAGAGAAGGAATTAAATTTGGAAGGTCCTCCTTCCGCTTGTTCTATAACACCATTACTACATTTTATTGTAATGAATCTTTTATTTTAAAACATTTTTGAAATTTATACTTAAAATCTGATTAGTTTTCTTAATAATCTTCCAAAAGAAAAACATAACTGGTTAAGTGGAATTTGTTCTCTGAGTTAAATACATGCAGGAAAACAAGGGGCTGACTACACAGGAGTTGTAACAGGAAACTGGGAACACCTGAGCTCTTTCCTTACTCACTGCGTGAGCAAAAATCCCAGCCGTATGCCTGCTGTCACAGGGGACCAACAACTCCTTGCTCATAAGCAATTTTAAGATTAGTGCAAGATATTACTGCTAATATGTTTATGAAGGTTTGAAGTTACATGTTTTATATCAGATTATGATTTTCATGTACAAGGTAGGTCCTCAATATTGATTGAGAAGTTTTCTGCTCTAAAACCTGATTGAGAGTATTTTCCTTGTTCTATACATTTAATCTAAAGATCTGTGTATTCGCTCTCTAGTCTGTGTACGCTGTGAAAGATGCCCAGGAAATAGAGAAGAATAAAATAGCCAACAAGAGATTACAGCAGCAAGTTCTGACCTTGAAAGCCCAGCTCAGGGACCAGGCTGCATTAAAAAATCAGTGTCATGGCTTGCAGAATGAAGTGGAACTCCTTCAGGCTCAGCTATGTGAAAAGGTACCTTAAACCTGCTTTCTGCGTGCTTAAGTGGGTGGATGCATATGAGTTTAGCCTTTAGATTCGACCTCTTTCCTCTCTAAGGACAGAACCAAAACAGTCTTTCCTGGGAATGAGTCTGAGGATAATTAAATGGTTTCCAGGCATATAAAAGTATCCCTGACTTGAGAGAAATAAGGAGAAGATGTAAAATGCCTGGGTGGTCAATGTGACAGAAAGATAATATCCTATGATAAAAGTTGCTGCCAGCCTCTGCTATAATCCCCATAGTGTAACGCAAGCAAAGTGGTGCTAAAATCCTTTACAGAGCCACCTCCTTGGCTTAAATTGTCAGGATTTTTAACATTCCCAGCTCTCTTGTTGCACTATATCAGGTTAGGAAACACAATGAGCTAGTGATAGAGCTTTGATAGAATTTTTTCCAGCTTTTTGAACCAGCTGCAAGGATTACACATTCTTGGTTAGGTATGTGGTTTGTATTTTTATTAATTTACATAGTTATTCTGGTGAGAGCTCCCATATATATACAAGTATACTTACATTAGCAGTTTTTGCACTTGTGCATTTCATTTCACCTGGCAAACCAGAGCAAGTACAGACACTAACATTTGCTAAGCTACTGCCTTACTGTGTGACAGCCAAGTTACTGCTGTCAGTAAGAATATAAATACTGAACTCAGGTGGAAAAAAATCCTGCTAGGGCCTTTTCCCCTTAGATTTTGTTTCCTATTTCTTTGGAAACTGGTTTTCAAAAAGGGATGATAGTTACAGTGTGAGCCAACTTAGAATTGCCCATCATAATCTGAAACAACTAGGAAATGGCATTTTCTCCATGGTATTCTTCACACCTGAAGAATGCATAGAACATGCTTCTCCCCTCTTTCCTCTGAAATGGAATAAATTACTTTCTTCTCTCTCCTGGGTGCAAGTTTCCATTGTAAATCCACATGTTCTACAGTTTTGTTGGTTTTGGATTTGTTTTCAGTTTTTTCCTAGCCTTGTCAAATTTTGTGATTTGCTTTAAACCAGTCCTGTACAGAGGGTTAGTGGCTTTTCTCAGACATTGTTACCTCTTAGCAGAATAAGGGTGGTAAAATAAACTTCTTTGGTAGTGTCTGGCGTCTGCAGTGATGATGGCACGTATCAGATGGTAGGTTAGTAAAAGGTGAGATGTTCTATCCGTATAAATGGGCAACTTCTAATTGCTGTATAGCATCAAGAAACTGTTTTGCTCCATACCTCATCAAGAATTGAATTTCAGCAGTGCAGAGACCTACTGCCAAGCTTTTTTTTCCCAGTGCTACTGCAATGTGCAGACATGTCTCCCCTGTCCTATCTACTCTCTTTCTTCCCAAACTCACAGTTTATTAGCTGAGGACCATGCAACCTCTTTCAGCATAATTAAACTTTCATAACAGGAGTCTTTTTCCGATGCATTTATCTACTGTAGGCTTTATAAAAATACAAATTGTCAAGCAAAATTCATGCAAAGGAATTTGTACTTCTTTGCTAAATAATACTTAATAATAATAATGCCAAATAATACATAATGGAAGTGGATTTTACCTGGCGGGATATTGCATTTTTTCCTGCATAATCGGAAAGCAGGTTTCCAAGAATAATAACTATTTTAATCCTAAAGTACAGACTAGGTCATCTGGTTTATGTCCTAATAGAAATCATACACTGATTGTGTCAGTGTAGGAAGTTGTTAATGTTCACTTTTCAGAGCCTGCCATGGAATATGCATGACAAAAATGCCTACTTGTTTCTATCATTCTACAATGTAATATAGATTATAAGAGGGAAGGTTTTCCCTAAAAATGGAATTTAGAAGATTCACAGAGTAAAGAGAACTTGAGTGTGCAGTGAAGGATATCATGTCTTTAATGGGATGCTGCTTTGATGAAATAAACCCACTGATATAGGGCTCCATCTAAAAACATCCAGAAGCCTTTATGAATACATAAGATCAACATTAATGCTAGTAGGGTAGTGCTTGTGTCCCAGAGCCTATCTGTGTACAACCAACTCCTTATACTGCTTCACCTTTTTTGTGATGCAGGGTCACACAAGAATGCAAAGTGTACACTTCGAAGTTGGGACTAAAACAAACATCAACAACTGCTACACTATTTCAAAGTGACTATTGAATAAATTAATGCAGAAAATTTTTCAAACTTTCAGGAAAAAGAACTTCAGAAGAGAAAATCTGAAATGAAGTTGATGCTAGCTCCTCTGAAGGTACTGTATTTTCCTGAAAGCAGATGAAGGACCTACCCTGTGTTTTATCCTCTGCTTACAGGCTTCTGTGCATGTACGTGCCCTCTGCAGCTGCCCCTGACCTAGCTGTTTGCTACTGGGCTTTAGGCTTTAGGCAAGAGCTTGCTGACATTATTGCCTTAGGTACACTTCAGCCTAGTAAAAGAGGACCTTGCAGGCGGAAAGGAAACTTCTCTTTCCAGTTTATCTGTGTGCACGTATTGCAAGGTGCGGAGGCATCCAATGGCTTAGAAACATAGGAATGTAACCTATATCTCTGGGTTAAAATATATGAAATTACAGGTCAGACACAAAATGTAACCTTGTAATCAGAACAGGGAGTGAAATCAGTGTATGTGTGTTCATGTCACATAGGCTAAGCTGGCGTGCCTCACCCAGAAGTGCCAGGAAAGGAACAGCTTCATCACAAGGATGCATGGTGAATTTCACAGGCAAGGAATCATTAACCTTGCATTTGATGAAGAGGTGAAAAACTTGGTGAATGACACAGCCCTTGCAGAGTACACAGTTGCTTTTACATCAGTGTTTGACCAAGAGGTAAGTGTTTGTACTTCCTTGGAGGATCCTCCTATTTCCACTATAGTACTAAGTTAGTGATTATTTTTTTAAGTATTTAGTGAGACTCTGTGCATGAAAATTGAGTTATAAAACATATTTATAGTAAATGCTAAAGTATTGCTTCAGACAAGCCACTGGAGTTGGCTGCTTTTCTTCTGTTTAGGTCAGGATTTAGATCTGGAATTCATCACAAAGTATGTCAGTGCTCCATGCAGAAACGCTTTCCTGCTATTTTGATGAAGTATCTTAGTGGATAATGCAGCAAATACTCAATTCCACTTTAAATGTCAATAATTTTGCGTTTTCTTTCTGCATTGTCTCAGATTTCTGTAGAAATCAGAAGCAAAAAAAACCCTACAATGAATCATTTTAAGATGTAAGTCAGCTCAGTGGACATTCATATGCAAAAGGGAGTTAGCTACTTGTGTTTTGCTGGAAAGTTGAAAGTGGTTCCAGTGGGATTCACTCTGCTTCACACCTGGTTCTGTTCAACATTATCATTAATATCTTGGGTGCTATAAATATACTTCATATTTCTGGAGTAGCACCTACTTGAAGACATTCTGAAGGAGAGGAGTCTGAATCTGGGAACCTGCAGAAGCAGGAATTCCATTGCAGTACTTCAGTAAACTCCCAACAAGTATTTTCCACCCCCATGCCTCCCCCCCACTTTAATTTTCTCTCTCTTATTATTTTAAACAAAGCCTGTAAAAATGCCCAAACAATATTTGGTAATGTTTGCCTCAAGTATACTCATGTAGAATCTTGCTAGTTAGAAGGGGGGAAAAATATCTTGTGCTACACACTTGTATTGAGAAAGCGGCCGGCTGCCACAGCAGAACACAGAATGTAGGTTTGCGCTGTGCTTTGTACTTCAGCTAACAAAATGCACTGCAAAATTGCTGTATAAAAATAAATTATCTTTTAATGACACTGGCATCTATTTTTCATCAGCAGGAGATGCTCAGAATGGGTGTAGAGCATAGCAAATCCACAGGATTATTTTTCTGATTATTTTACATTTTTACACACAGAGTGGTATTCTATGTCACTGAAGAAGTTTATTCTTCTAACGTTATTAAGCGTTGCAAGTTATCCTTCAGTCATATTTGCTTCTGTAGCAAGAAGTAATGCAATTACGTTTTAAGGAAAAGGTAGATTGATTCCTGGTTGCGGGATGGGACAGGATTCTGTGTCTGGCTGTTTCCGAGTATGGCAGGTCTGGGCCCACCGCTGTTTCACCCAAGCTCACACTGAGAATGAATGTTTTATGCAACAGTAACTCATATGTCAGAAGGGAGATAATATTTTGATGCCTCAGGCATTTTCTCAGACGTTGCTGTGATAAATGAGTATTAGTGTAAGGCTTCCCAAGACAGTAAATATCAAAATACCACGTACACTCACACTGTCTCCCTTAACACAAAACTCGCAGCTCCAATAGGACAGAGCTAGATTGAATCTATATTCTGACGGCCAGTGAGTTCATCTGCAATGTAGGAGCCCCACATTCAATAAATATTTGGTTATTCGTACTAAGTGGAGCGCGAACTCCATCCCAAAGTATCCAGCA
Organism: Amazona ochrocephala; assembly: GCA_039720435.1. Taxonomy (NCBI): domain Eukaryota; kingdom Metazoa; phylum Chordata; class Aves; order Psittaciformes; family Psittacidae; genus Amazona; species Amazona ochrocephala. Next base: position 13,635,616 of record CM077879.1, read on the forward strand.
CTGCAGTGGTCAGAGATCTCACTCAGGCTCAGGCATGCTGGTGTTCAAGCCTGGTTTTTCCCATCATGCAGAGAGCAGACTGGCTTTTGCTGGGCACCTTGACACTGAACTTTAGACAGTTCTGGTCTGTGATAAGTAATTCCATGTGTAACAGGGGAATACTTTCCTGATAAGGTAAATCTTTATGTTCCCATGAAAAAAAATAGGTTTCCATGGATCAGTTTTCCAATGGAAAACATTTCAGTGAGAAAATGTCCAAGTGTTACTACTCGTAATTTAATAAATGATAGATACAGTCAAAAAGAAGAAAGTCTACTTCTTATTCTTGTGATACATTCATTTGGTTTTAAAAATCCTGTACTGAATTCTGTAGACATATGTTAAACTGAACCGACTTTTCATCTTTGAGTTTTCATTTTTTGTGTTTCAACTCTATTCTCACTGGAATTCACATCTAATATTCCAGGGCTATGCCCAGCTTTTGCTTATATAAAACTCCTTTGAAAGCTCATTCCTTCCTCCCCCTCAGTTTTTCACTTCCAAATCATTCCCAACATTTGAACACTTCTAGAGAAAACCTGGTGGATTGATGCTGTGGACGTGGGGGTCTTTTTCTTTCTTTAATTAAAGATTTGCAATTGGCTTTGTTAGTTTCTGGACCCAGTGACAAATGGAAGCCTGTCACGCACTGGCAGCAGACATGCTTGCTTTGGGTAACTGATGAATTTAAACTGAAAGTTTGCAGTGATGCATGAAGGGCTGATCCAGAGCCCTTTGAAGGGAAAAGGGACTCTGTATTCAATTCAGTGCCTGGCCTATTGTAGCTCAGTAAAAAACTTTGTGTCTGGTTCTCAGAGGAAAATAAGTTTTAAAATTATTTCAAGAACTCTTTCCATCTTTACGTGGAGTTATATATAGAGGGGATAGAGCTGCCCTAGCTGCGTGCTAGGGAGCTCCAGCTTCAGTAGAGGGCTTATGAGCATCAGCAAATTTCTCATGCTTTTAGGCAAAAGTGAACTTCAGGTTTTGGCTTAGTCAGGACACAACGGATGGCTGTTTGTTCCCTTCTGTTTGCCAGAACTATTTTCTTCCTAATCCTCATCCCAGTTAAAATACTAAACCATGAGAACAATGTCATGCAGAACTGATCATCTTCGAGCTTCTCTTTGGACTTCAATTTCACTTTCCAAGACTCTGCCCTCAGACACAATAAATCACTGTTGTCCCAATGGCTTTATTTTTTGAATTGCACTGACTCAAGACTTCAAGTCAATTCAGTTTAGGTGAACAACAAACATTTTGAGTTCTGTCATTCATGGTTATTTTCATAGCCCAATGTTACATTCAAATCTTTTTGAATGAGAAATAAAATTTGTTTGAATCATGCAGTGCCTTGTGATTTTGCTCCAGCAGAGTGCTCTTGTCTGATGCCAGATATGCACTAGAGTAATATGCTCAGAAAAGAAAGTCAATTTTCCTTCTCTTAATATTCTTTCCTAGTCTCTTTGAAGAGGACTAGATTTTAAATGACACTTCTTCACTATAAAATGGTACACCATGAAGCTCTTTATTTATAATTTAGTTTAATAGTGTAACCTAGTGTAATTTAATTTAATTTTAGTTTGGTTTATTATAATAAACTCTTACAATTGCACAGAAGGGGTTGTATTTCAATTCTTTCTTATTCAGAAGAAACCCCAAGTAAAAATTGTGTGCAGGATGATAAAGAAAAGATGACTTTAAGTTTTGAAAGAAATAGTATTTTGGGGAGCCATAGAAATGATAATTAATGTCTAATATGGATCTGAAATTTTTGGAGGCATGAATAAGTTAACTTCCAAACCTTTGTCTTATATTTTCCTCTAAAAGACATAAACAGAGAAACTATTAGAGCCTCTTGTAGTGGAGCAATAATAAATTTGGGCAACTGAAATAGTCAAAACCCCTTGTCTTGTTTTGTGTTTGGAAAATGAAATGCATGTGCCTGAAGAGGACACAACCCAGCTGTAAGGGCTGCCTTCAGCAGGTACTCATGGCACTTGGTACAGTGCCACAGCTGAGATTAACATGCCTAATGTCAGACACAGAATATGTGGCCATTTCTAGCCCTTTGTCATGTCCCATTTTAATCATCTTTTTTTAATGCTGTTTTCTTTCAAGGGAAAGGCCTTGGCCTCGTCTTTTTTCCTTGCTGTTGTAGAATTAATTCATGAACATTATTTACAGTTGTTTTTCTGTCTTTCCCAGTGGAAAGGACATATGACAGCGTTCATCAAATGGCATTAGATATTCATGTTCACTGAAGAGCTAACAAAAAGGACTGTGACTGGGCTTTGCAACAGCTGCTTTACTTGAACTGGTAACAGTGGGAAACAAGAGAAGATGATCCAGATAACTAATAGCAAATCCAAAAGAGGAGGCTCCAAGTGTTTAAGGCCAGATGGAATGGGGCTTTAAGCAGCCTGGTCTAATGGAAAGTGTTCTTGCCTGTGGCAGGGGGGCTGGAACTAGATGCTTTAAGGTTCCTTCCAACCCAAACTATTGTATCATGCTTCCATAATTTATATTTTCTTTCCATAGTGGGTCTGAAGCCATTGTTGCTATTTGGCCTCATTTCTCATGGCTGCCCTCATTTCTCAGAGCTGAGAGGAAATTTGTGCAAGGAACATAGGGATAAATGGTATTGCTTTTCATTGCTTTTCATGGAGTCATCTTACACCTTATGAATGAAAAGCTCCAGGCGAAGAACATGTCCAATGTAGTGAATTATTTGTTCTACAGAATAGGGAATAAATGTGTAGAACAGTACAACTTAATTCTCCTTTATGTGAGGGGATTTCCTCAGAGAGACTTTTCAGTAGAACAATGGTTTTTATTTATTTATTTATTTCATTTCTACTCATTTCCTTGCATGAAACCACTTACTGCTTTCCTGTGAATCATATTTGAAGGGAACAGGTCTGAAAAAACATTCTCTGATGCTCTTCTTTAATTGATTTGTGTGTGGCTGGTGAGGAACAGAAGCTTTCCTGGCACTGAGGGTGAGATGCATTTAATGTTTGACGTCTGGACTTGAGGCAATCACATCCATGACAGTTTATTTCTATATACTCTGTGGGGAGAAAGAGGTATTTACAAGGAAGTATTCTCCCCATTCTATGCATCTGCTTCAGATAAGTAAGAAGAGTCACAGAAGTTGGACTCCGCTGGTTGTGACAAGGGCCAGTCATTTGCTTCGGTCAAATGAGTTCTACCCCGAGGGGGAAGAACTTTGTGCTTTCAGTCATTTGGGGACAAACTTATCGAGACTAAGGAACCTTTCAAGACAAAGTTTTTCTGCAGGAAGGAGCCTCTTTTTCTGATATTATAGAAAATGTGGCTTAAATCATTGTAATTCCAAGGGGATGAAAGAGAGGAGATGGTGGTTATTATTCAGTATTTTTTTTAAAGAAGGCTAAAAGACTTTGCTGAGAAATATATATCATTTTTGACCTTCAGAAAGGTTGTTAAAAAATGTTGAAGGGTATAAATTACGTATTAAAACCAGTTAAGGGCAGCCTGGCCTTTCCAGTGAAATAACTGCTATATCTGTTCAATAATTATATAAATGGCTGTTTGTATAGAGAGTGTCTCAAGAATTTGTGTTGGCTGAGGATGTGGCACATGTTCAAGGTTAGTGCCATTTTAAAGTAAAATTGAATCTGATTGACAAAGATTTAGATCTGTTTCCTGACTGCATACATAATACAGGTATTTTAGCAGTGGTTTGCACTCTAATACATGGGCAACAATATGATTTTATCTAGAGCAGTAAACGTAAGCAGAGTAACAGCTATGATTAAAAAAGAAAAACTTTAAAACCTAGCCTTCCTTTGTTTTCTCATAGATGTCAGAATTTAGACTGAAAGTGCAATTAAAAATATCCAGATAAATTAAAACATTTTATTCTTATCTCTGACACCGCTGGTTTTTTTTTTTTTTTTTAATTTTTGTAATATTTGATGATGGTGCTGGGTTTTGTTTTTAATGTCAATCCTTTCTAGTGTCTTATGAAACACTGAAGACAAGCTCTTTTGAGAGAATCATGCCAGCTTTCAAATATAGTGCAGACCATACTGTGGAAAGTTCATCAGTGTAGTAGCAGCTTCATTTATCCGGTTTTGCACTAACCCACCTGTCTGAATTTCACTAAGTTAGATGCAGCAGATCTCAGTGATGCCAAGAGACAAAGTTGTTTGTGAGTTGAACAGTCCAAGGAAAGGAAAGGCCCTGCAAGGACACTATCTTTCTAGAAATGAAATGTGCCACAGCTTTGATTTGCAGCCGTGTTTTTTGTGGTAGATCTACCAGCTCTCCTCCCTAAGAAGAGGACAATGAATTGTCTTTGCATGGGTCATTGAGCTCCAGAACTTGTTCTGCTCCTGCTAACTCTCATCTATCACCAGGGATGCCTCTACCCATGCTCCCTACAGTGAGGAAATTCTCATCAAATAATTTTAGATCCAATCTCTCCATGCCTCAAAACATTTCAAGGCTGCCGTTTGTAACCTCTCCATCGCTTTCAGCCAGCCAGCATTTTTTGTGAGTGCTGGGGAGAGATACTGCACTTCTAACCTTGGTTAGAAATCAAGGACTTCTGAAGCTTCTTTTGGCTTCTGTGTTTATAGAGGAACATTCAAACGTATAGCTTTTATCTTCCAACTGATCTATGCCTGTAATGCTAGGATATGATAGGGTATTCATGCCACCTGACCTAAATATATGCTGCATCCAGACAGTGTCACAGGCTCCTACTTTAATCAGTGTAGAGAAAGTAATTTTTTCAGAGAAGAGCAGCAATCTAAATTATGTGCACAAAGCTATTCAGTATGAGTGGTCCTTCAATTCCTGGATGTTACCATCTTGCTCTCTGGCCTGTTCACCCTGTAGTAGGTGATCCAGGTGGTAGCTGCTCCTGGGGAGTGTCTCAGCTGGCCAAATGTGCTTGGTTTTGGTACTTTAACAGAGCCAATGGCCAAAATTCAGCAACATTGGCTCCCACTTCTCATGGTGGGGCGCCAACAACTGAAGGCAACATGGTATCAAAGGCAGTGGTCATCACTTCTGTTTACCACTCACATTTTCTTTTATGATGTATCATTGGAAAGGGTCTGTCCTGCAGCACACTGCGTCTAGATATGGACAGGCATGGCCCACCCTCCTGACCCTGTGAGCTGAATACCAATGTGTTGGTGTACTTCAGAATCACAGGACACATACTTCAGGGTGCCCATGTGTTCTGAGAGCTGCTTTGCAAGCAAGAGATGAGAGTGATGAGCTTTTTCAGGTCCGGCTACCTGGTATTTCAACAGCTGGGACTCAGTGTCACCTCAAAAGCTATGGAATGGTAAAGCGCCACTGATACCCATACGCTTTAACCTTTGTGTCGGAGCTGCTCCTGATCTTGCAAGCAGCATGTTTCTCATAAAGCTCCACAGTGATCAAACCTGCAAGGCTGTAAAATTTCTTCTCTTGACAATGGCAACAGCTTACACACTCTGCATTCTTCTTCATGCTGTAATAGAGCTGTATTTTGATACATGAGCTTGTCAATAAATGCCCATCTTATTTTTTTTTTGGGGGGTGGATGTCATTTCAGAGCATTCTTACAGCACTATTGCATTTCATAATTCTCTATTTCTTTTTAAAGGACACAAGTGATATAGCTAATGCTCATTAAAGATGTACAGAGCAAACCAAACACATTATTTTAAGCAAAATCTGTTTTATATTAAGTAACCATTCCTGACCTGGCATATTTATAGAATTTGCATTTTTGGAGCTTTTGCAAGAGGACTAACAGCAATGAGGTGATAACTCTAATGAGATGTATTAATTTGGAAAAAAAATAAATAACTATTTTTAAAACCCCAAAAGCTGAAACTATCATTAACAATCTTAAATTTATTTTTCTGTGCAATTATGTAACCCTACATGCAAAATAATGTAACACTGATCTTGTGGCTTTAATAAATTTGTAATAGGATGATAAAACGCTGCTGTCCTGTGATAGTCATTTACATTAACATAGATCTTCTTTTCCTGCTTTCAACTGTTATAAAAAGCCACATAATTAAACAGCTGCCATTTCTCTCTAAATTTGGCTTGAGTTCAATGAAGATACTCAAGGATAATATTTGTTCTGGTACTGAAGTTGTTTTGGAGGTGAAATAAGATCAACTGAATTAATATTATGTTGATTCAGAATAGAACAGTCTGTATGAGAGTTCATGCAGTTGAACTAATACACTTTTGAAGACCATTCAGCTCCACCATATTGAGCATACGTAAGTAGAAAAACCTAAATTTGATGTTTAGTGTGGAATGTGAGAATATATGTGTGAAAGAATCATATTAGAAATGTTAAGATTCTTCAGGAGACCTAACATTAGCAAGTTTTTAAAATTAGTAATTTTTTCTATATTTTTATCTAAGTTTTCTTACTATCCAGATGCAAAGTTTAGCTGTAGTTAAGGCTTAGAGATTTTTTTTTGGTGGTGGAAGAGTTGATGACTGCAGGATTCCTTTTTAGACAGATCAGGAATGCTTCACATTTAAAATAATTGGTATAATATTTTTTTTTCTGATTTTGGTAGTTTATTTATATTTAATCTCTATGAACAGTTATTGCCAAGAATTTATTCAAGTGGCTTCTACTAATCCAAAATAAACAGCATTGGAGAACTTCATTTAACTTGAATTTCTTAAAATGCTACTTTCTTTTGCAGATGCTGCCTTCTTTCACAGATAAATCACAGGCCCATGGACAGCCAGAAGATCATGAGACATATGTCAAAGTGAATGGGATGACAGGGTCAATACCTGCAAACTCTCAGCAAGAGGTGAATAGCATCCACAGTTCTCATTTCACTCCAGACGTGTATGCTGGTTCTATAAAGTTAACAAGCCCGGAGAGGATCATAGCCTTGCATCGAGAGCTAAGACAAAACCATTGCAAAAACTGCCAGGTCAGTAGAAATTGTTTTTAGTTTAGTGAAATCTATTATTCTTGGCAGTCGTTTTACAGATTATGTATATATTTTAGTGCTTGCTTCCAGAGATGCACAGTTGATTGTTAGTTTAAACAAGCTGATGATAATAAACGCTTCATGCTTTTAATTTCCAAGCACATTCATAATTCATTTTCTTCTCCATTGTTTAAGAATGGCTTGGGGTTTGTAAAAACAATTAAAAGGTTTTGCTTTCATCGAGGTGTACTTTCTGGTAAGACCATCTTTGCAAACTGCTGGGTGTAATGTTGATCTTGTCCTACCTTTTCTTTTTCCTCCTTTTTTTTTTTTTTCTTTTAGTGATCCAATTATTCCTATGCCCCGAAGCTCTTTATAGTAATTTCCATTAACTGCAGGAATCCTGTTAGGAGCAGAGCTGATCAATTGCAATTGCATTTGTGACAGTCTGCTGCTAAACTAAATGCACAGGAGATTTCACCCTCTCTGAGACAACATAACCTCTCCATAATTGTATGGAAACAAAATTCAAGTATGCAATTACCAGAGCCAGTTAGCTAGAGTAGTTACAAATATTGCTCTACTGAATTTTCATTTATAATCTCGGATTAAAATAAACGTAATAAAACAAGTAAAAGAGTAGTTACTACTTTTGGCATTAGTAGTTGAAAAAGTCATGGAAGATACTGAAATCTCCTTTCAGTCAAGAAATTTAGTATAGAATGAAGAGGTAACTCAGAATTCTGATAACATGTTATCTAGTCCAGGGGGTATATGGGACAATTCAAAACCAGTTTCCTGGTCATTTTCTCTATCACTGTCACATAGAAATAAGATCAATGAAAATATTGTCATACAGGAAAATAATTTTGGACACCAAAATGTAAGTGGCTTTTGAACCGACCTGATCTTTGTAGACTCAGGAATTACTTTTCTATAGACATCACATGGGCTTTAATTAAATCCCAACAAGAGGATGACACAGGTCTGCTGTACCATTATACAGGAAGCTACAGCTGAAATCAGCCACAATGAAGAGATTGGCCTGTTCCCAAGTAACATACAGAAACACACTGAGATGTTTGAGGTTGTTCTCTTCTTTACTCCTCAGATACCTTCAGTTGTCTCCTCCAACTCAAATCTGAAGGCTGACTGCAACCCTGCCATGATCCACAAGGAAACCCCTCTGCTGTCAAGGACGAAGGATGCACTGGTGCCGCCACAGCATAGGGCCTTCTGGGCCACGAAGGGGAGGGATCGGTTGTCGAAATGTGATGATGTATTTTGGGGTCAAATAGGAAATCAGCATGCAGGTGCTGTTCCCCAGGGAATGAAACAGAAAAATGCCATTGTGAATAAGGCATGGCTCTCTAGAGAAAAAACAGACGGTTCAACCTCAGCTACCACAGCAAAAAGCTATTTGTCAGACGTGTTGTCAGCAAGTAATAAAGGTCGAAATCCTGTGGGGAGCAATCAGCTGCATGTGAAAGAATAAAGCCTGCAGAAATAAAGCAAGGTAAAGCATCTTAACAATGTGATTTTCCCAGTACCACAAAAGTACTAATAATTTTAAAAATCAAAGATATTTTACTAGTTAGCATGGCCCAGCAACTAGTTTGAGGTGACTGGAAAATTGACATGAAAAAGATCTATAATACTTTTTATGATCAAAATTTCTTAGAACTTTTGAGGTCACTGAAACCTCTGAATTTTTCAGTAGCTGGGCTGCCTTCCCATTTTCTTTTTACCATGTTTAAGATATGCTTTTGTTTTAACTGAGACTGTAAAACAAGTCATTAAATCACTTTTATGTGTAACCCATTTCTTCAGTGTGGAATGGGAAGTTCTGAAAGAACATCTGCCTTGCGTATTTCCTTTGGAACTTAAGGAAACGTGGTGTCATGGACTTCCTGGAAAGCTATTTTACAGAAATTGGGGGGTAGTTTTGCAGTTAGTGTTTATTGTCCTGGGAGATATATATATATATATATATAATTATTTATTTATTTAATTAATTAATAAAATGGACCTACTGACCTACAGCAGGATACTCAAGGTATTCCTATAGGTTGTAAAATAACATCCTAAGTAACAAATTGATTAGGTTTACTGGACATGTTCCTGACCACTTTCTTTAAGTGATGGCTTGGGCAGCATGAGTACAGCAACATCTGAATTCAAGACATGGGTGATTCAGACTGCACCCTGTGCTGCCAAACCCTTGCACCTACAATAGGAAGAAGCGGATGTAGTGCCAGGCCACCTGCACTAGCACAGCTGGTGACAGTGCTTCCTCATAGCCTGGCTCAGAAATAGCTGTGATCTGGGCTGTGATCTGACCTTTGATAGATCCATGTTATGGGAGGGATAAGGGAAGAGTGTGTCTGTGCAGGTGCACGTGTGCACAAACACCGGCTAACTCTGGGAAGTTTAACTCAGCATTGTTGTGAATTCCCCAAAACACTGATTTATATTGGGATCCCACCGGAGTTAATACTTTTGCAAAACATCCCTTATTCACATCTCATGGCTATCTTTATGTTTAATCACTTTATTAGAAAAGGACATTTTTAACACACAGTAATATGTTTTGCTGTTCATATGCTTTCCCTCTGCCTCCGTTGATTACTCTGGCTAGTTCATGGTATGTTACCACTTTGATGTCGCTTTTTGGAAGCTAGAAACAAAATGTCTGGTTTTGAAGAAATATTAATGCACACACACTTTATTGCTGGAAACTCATTTACTCAGTGAGGTGGCAGGGTAATTGCTTACAGCAGTAGCTGAATTGGTCTTCATCCAGCATATCTTTAGAAAATACACACCAGCTGCCAAGGGAAATAGCCCTTGGAAGTGATGTTTTGGAGCACTCTCTAAGCAGAGGAGACACCAGTGAGGTTCCAAAATCTGGACTTCGGCTTTCATGTGCCTTTCTCTTCTTCCTAATACGTGGCCAGAGCTTCTGAAGAGAGATATACCTGGTACCCAGACATCAGCTGCCTTCTCAAATCATAAGATATTTTGATGTGCAAACCCAGTTGTAAATATTTAACATGGTAAAACTTTAATATTGATAAAATGATGCTTTAAGAATTAAAACTTGTGAGAACGTTTTTTGGGCTTCATCTTGATTACAGTAAAATACAGAGCCTGGTAGTCCAGGCTTTAGTTCAGATCATAATGCATGAAGTGTGCTAATAGTGAGGCTATTAATAATAATATCCTGCAATAATAAGATAATAAGTCTTTGTTATCCTAGTGCAGCTATCTCCTTTTTGCTTGGGACCATAGTAACTTACCATGAAATTAAGCCTTTCTTGGTCCATTCCCTTTTTATCAAAGAAAGACAAGTGTGGTTTACTTTAAACTACCAGGCTTCATTTTAAGCTACTTAGGTTATCTGGCCCCATTCTTCCTGCTGCTGGAAATAACAATTTCCTGAACAAGGGCTGTATATGGTAGAACAAACAGTCACAGACATATTACCTGCACTGAAGCACTGTAATGCTGAATGGACTCGATTCCTCAAACAAATGGATGTTGTGCTGGTGCTTTGTAACTTTGCTTCAGAAGTCACAATTTCAGTTAAAACCGTGTAGCCCCTTGTGTTTTTGATGTTTAAGACATTCATTCTTACTACTACAAAGCGTCATTTCAACATGTACAGATACTGCAGTTATTTGGCAAGATGTTTCAGCTCCTTTTCATTTCTCCTAAGGAAAATTGTGAGGTTTTAGACACTGAAGTGGAGGAATGCTAATAGATTAAGAGAAATCCGTTTGGAGTGGGTCAGCTTTTTCAAGTCTCTGTCCTGCTCCATTTATTTCTGCTACTGAACAGGCAAATGAAAAGTGATAGTCAGATTATGTCGAATAATTATGTGCTAATTGATGTACAAAAAGACTAGGTGATGCACTGCACCATCAAACAAGGTCCTTCAAGTTCTTTAAATACAGTCATTTTCAGAAACCACCTCTGAGATGTACAGTGGCAAGCCAGATGGTTCATATATTTGTGTCCTGCCAACTGAGGTCCTTTGGGAGTCTGAGCTTGCTGAGTGACTCATACAGAATAATTAATACTGCCCCTGGTTCTGCAAATGATTTGGAGGATTCTGAAATTGAGGGTGGTCAGTAGCAATGTGCTTACAGAACATATCTGAAGAGTTGACTGGTGAATCACCTGTGAGCTGCTGTTTGTCGTCCATGCACCCACCTGACTCAAGTGGCACTATCTGTATTTGAATGGATGATCAGGACACTTGGAAGGAAGCTGGATGACTGTGTGCTTCCTGCTGACAGATGCTCACTGCGCCTGCTTCCCATTCACACCCTTTCACCTACAAAGAGCTTGTTTGAAACAGCACAGAAAATTATTGGCTTGGGTCAATAGCTCGCATCAAATGAGTATTTCTTTACATATTTAAGCAATATTTGCCCAGTCCTTTTTTTTCAACACTTGAACTCCCGAGTACTAAAGCAAAAATATCTCATTTTAACAGCAAAGCTGCCTTTTTTCTCTTTAGTTTTAACAGAATTGATTCTTAGGTATAGCATGCAAATGAGATACATGGAAGTAGTAACCTGAAAGGTGCATACTGCTTTTTAGAGCACTTCATCTTGTGAAAGATAAACTTAAAAAGGAACCTCATGGTGTACCTGAGGCTACAAATGCACTGTAGAGTAGTTTGGGAGAGGAGCTGGAATCTGACAATCAAAACTTCAGTGTCTTTAAAGTAGATGATGCCAATGTCCACTCCAGTTTCTTTTGGAGATTAGACATTTGTAGGAAACACAGAGGGCACTTCCCACCTATTGCTCATCCTGTGCTATGAAAGCCTTTTACATGCAAAGAGAGATTTGGGGATCAGATCTGATGCTTAGCCCATGGTAACCCATTTCCATTCTCAGGACTGATATTTGTATGAGTCAGAACAAAACCAAGCTGCCTATAATTAAATTTTCTGTAGTCCTTAGTAATTCCTGTTTGCATTTTCGGGGTTGCAATTCTGGTTTGTAAAAGCACTAATATCTTCTTAACAACAGCTTTTTAATTTAGCCCTTAAGCTGATGGATATTAGAGCTCCTACTTAAAACCAGATAATGCATGAAAGATTTCCACAACACAGACCTTTCTCTTAAGGTCTGATTAAATCAAGAAACTCCCATGTCTGTTAGTAGGCAGCTTTCAGGTAGAATTCAGGTAGAATTCACTTAAGTCCATCTTTATTGCAGTATCTTTTTCATGGAAATAAAAAGAACGGACAGGGCTAGGACAGAAAATGGAATATTTCAGAAACCTTGGCCTATTACATTTAGCTAGGAGTGTTGTCTTTCCCCAGTCTATGGCTTTGATCCTATCAGTCAGGGTAATGGTGAACCATAGAGTAATGAATCAATTTGCATACAAATATGTGTAACATATTTATGTGCATATATATATTTGAATAATTACATGGGGTTTGGCATAAATAAAGGTTCTATAAAGTAATAGGGAGAAATAACTTTGTGCAGATCTTTCAATTTTTTTTTCTTCTTTTTTCTTCACTCCGTTGGGATTGGCTAACAGAAGTAGGGATATGAGAAGATACTGAGTTTTTAATTTTTATTTTTTATTATATATTTTAAAGACTGAATTTAACCCTTAAGTTAAGAGGAAACGAAGATAAGACTATGCAGTGGAAGTTGTGCTTGTACCTTGACTCCACTGCAGGTTGAAATCCAAGTATGTGTCAATCTGTCTTCCCTTTCCCAGATACACTAGTTTCTATAGGAAGGAAACTTACCTGTGTGCCCCACCTCGTCAGCCCTAGTGCAGATGACAGGGAGACCAAGCCAGTGGGGTACGCTTGCCCTAAAGCAGTTCGACTCCCTGCTGTCTCTTTTGCTGTTGAAATAGGGGAAGAAAAAAGATGAGTGGTTGCATAATTTTTGTCTTGCTTTTATCTGCAATAAACTATTAAACCTTTACTGGGTAAGAGTTAGGCACCACGAGGGGAAATGTCACACCACAAAGAAAGCTAAACTGACTTGTACTCATGTTAAAGATCTCTTGAACTGTAGCCACTGTTGTATTTGTTTCATGCACTTAAGGCTAAATGAGGCCTTATAACAATGTTCCAGCATTTAAAGGGTGGCTACAAAGAGATGGAGACTCCCATTTTAGAGGTAGTCACATGGAAAAGAGGGATATGGGTACAAGTGACTCCTGGGAAGATTCTGTTTGGACACTAGAGGAGAATTTTTTCTAATTTCAATGAGAACAACCAGCCATAGGAATAATCTCTCCAGGGAAGTGGTGGATTCCACTTTTAAGTTTCAGCTGAACAGGGCGCTGTGACATCTAGTTTAGGTCATGTTTACCTACAGAGGCTGGACCCGATGATCCTTGATGCCCCTTCCAACCTGGTATTCTATGATTCTATGATAACCTATCTGCCTTTGTAAAGAACAACATAGCGTGGCAAGTTTTTAAGAGAATAAGTTATGATTTGTGAAGTAAGCAGCTCTTAAAAAGAATCGGGGTCGAGAGGAGAAGAAGGCAACAAAAGAGCTAGAGGATCTTATTACAGATGATGGGCCAGGTTCACCAGGGTGCCAGAGCAGCTCAGTTTCAGTCTGGCGATCCAACGCAGCTGTAAGCTTGATTTCTCAGACACTGAAACTGTGTTTATATTCAAGTCATTAGTGAACGAGGTCAAATATCTAAGGGTAGAGAGAGAGTTCTTTCTTTTGGTGGGTTACTGGGAACATATAATCAGCAGTTACTCAGAAATTAAGATGGTTTTGGTTCTGCCTGGTCACTACATTTTTGGTTGTGTGAGAACATGGAGCAGAGTGAAGGGGAAATTCAGTAAAGGATTCCTTGAAGTTTACTTGCATTGGACTTGTATTAGTTGTATTAGGACAAGAGCAAGAAGCATCAAAGTGCTGTGGCCTCTCAGCGTATGGCTGTCTGGCAAAGCTTTCTGTAAGTGGGAAGCTCCTGGAGCACATTGTTGATTTTTGTAATGCGCCTCGGAGGCTGAAAGTCACAAAAGGTTCTTTCTTATCCTTACTGAAAGCTGCAGCTAGAAAGGGAGCATGTGGCCATCTAGTGTTGCCCACCTTTGCCCTCACCATCTGCTGGGTGCTGCCTCTTTGCTTTCCCATCTGTGGGCAGGGGACTCTATCTCTCTGGGGCTGCATCTTTTTTTCCAGCTGGCTGCAGACAGTCCCTTCTGGTGACTGAGCTTTAAAATCTAGGGGTGAGGCTGCCTCGCTGAAGGGCACCGGTAGTTTGCGGCTCTTTGTGAAGGGAGCTTTTCCTGGGGGAAAAAGACTTTTCTTGTCTCACAGGAGCTGGCTTGTAGCAGAAACTGCGCATCACCATGTAGCTACACTGGGGATAGCGAGGGGCTGAGGTTTGCTTGTCTCTGACACCCTTACAATTTTGCACACCTTTTCTGTGCTGGATATGATCACCCAGATGAATTGGCGTCTGGATGAACAGTAAATTAGAGGTCTTTTGTGGACCTTTTGCAATCGGTGGTTTATGGATGGGCAGACATGTTGTCTGATGTACATGAACTGGGAAGAAACAAATAACAAATATACTTTATATGGGTCCTATATGATCTGGATGCCTTCTATGCTGTCTGTATGCTATAGCTGGTGAGCAGAAGTGTAAAAAAGCCAAGAGCCGCTTAAAGAACTTTCATTAAGAGGACACTGAACATTTTCAACACTGAATTAAGACATAGTCTCATGAAGGACAACTCCTAAGTCTGAGCTGGGAGGTAGAGGTCTTGGTCATGTAATTTTTTATGATGGCTGCAGAGGTTTCATCGCCTAATCTACCTCACCCCCTAATTTACCCCATTGTCTTCTATCCACAAATAGAAATTGCCATCTACTTCAGCCTGTCCTTGTGGCTGCTCGAGTGATAAATCTCTGAAACCATTTCTTTTAAAATGAACTTTCAGGTGACCACAGAGAGAGCTCTGCAAGAAGTTCTGGGGGAATAATGGTGTGTGGCAAGTCGTTGGCCCTGAGTGTTGAAGAGGATATTGGAGGCAATATCCTCTTCAAGTTTTTGAAAGCTAAGAAATGAAGCTGCAACTGGTGTGGACAAGTTTATTAGGTGGTCTGTATTAGGTTCAGAACAGAAAGTACCTTATGCGATGATGCTTAGGAGAGCCAGAAAAAAATCACTGCTTGTTATATCTGACATCTGCATCTTTCCAAGAACAGCATATTCAGGTACTTCAGATTTCTTGTGAGACTTGGATTTGCTCTGAATTTTGCACATGGACACAACATTTCCTGGTTCATCACAGGTGACATGACGTCTTTACTAGGCTACAGAATTAAGCTCTTTAGTGCTTACAGCTCAGCCAACACTGCAGACCTTCACAGCAGTCACTGTCAGATGTCCACCTGGAAGCAGGGAGTTTGATATCATGTATTTAGGAACTAAGCTTAGTTCATGCTCTAGGAAGTGGGATCCCTGGGAACACATATAAGTGTAAGTTAGTCTCCTGGGGTCCCTGACAGACACAAAGAGAAATCAGCGCTTGATGTACAGGACAAGATTCATGTCATCATTATGTACATCTAAAATAGGAAAGATGATCTGCACTTCAGAGGTGCCCTTTCAACTCACTGGCTGTAAAGATGAATGGAGGGGGACTGCCTCAGATGTCAAGTCTACACTGCATAGGAAAGGGAAGGCAATTCCCACCCAAAGTGCTTTAGTAATAAATGTGACTATGGTCATATGGGACTTGGTTGTGGTGATCTGGTAGTACCTAGCATGATAAAGACTTGAAATCTTCCTCCTGTGTCCTGGGTGACTGCTCTGAACCCTGGGCTAGGCTTCTCATAAGAGATAATAGATATTAACACTTGGAGACATCTCTTTTGTGTTGTACTAGCTCTTTTTTGATCATCCTGCCTGAGGACTTTTCCTTTGTGCTTATACCTTGGATTAATTATATAGTTTTGCCTTAATTTATAGCCACCAAGTCTGGATTCACGGTAAGATGTTTAGGTACTATTTTATAAATATATTAAATAGGAAATGAAATGGGCATGTAGATCTGAAGCCTTGTTGACCTGACAAATTCTCCTGAGCTCCCCGGAGATCAGAGACAATATTCATCAAACAAGGCATTGAGCATAAGCTGGGTCTAGTGCTGATACTTGAAACTTTTGCATAAAAATAAGATTGATCCCCTGCTTTTTATCTGTGAGCTGTTCAGTTGTGAGTGCTTCTCCTTGAATAGTGTAAAATAGGACAATGCAGAAGAGGGGGCAAAAACTTGTAAAATAGTATGTTCAAACGCATGGATTCAGCCTGGGCTGTGAAGAGTTTGCTTCAGTGGATTGGTACCTGCAGTGCTGCCATTCTCCTGGGAAATCATATAAGCACATGTTTCCTTTAGAGGGATTCTGACCTCTTTTGTGGTGTTCTTAATTTCTGTGTCCTAAGTAAGGTGATATTAAAACAAGCCCTTGTTGGTATGCTTCCTTGGGAGCTTTAGAAGTAGTTTCTGCTGCTCCGAAATTAAAAGGAATAGCTCAAATTCCTGCAAGTCTCCAGAAGATGACATGTCAGCTTAGAATAAGTACTGCTTTTTGCACTGGTAAACTGGATGCTGGGGAGAGATCAATGTGATTGTCAAGACACATCTTTCAGATTAATAAACCATTCTGAGAAGAAGGCTCAGTTTAATGGTAGTCCTTGGCGGAAAAACAATCTAAACTCTAACATGAAAATAAAAACTAATTTTTCTATTTTTAAATAACGTAATTTCTTCCGCAGTACTGAGGTGCATTATAAATTAAACCTTTTATAGACAAATGGGATATGACCAAGACAATTTCCTTAGCAGTATTATTAGGAGTAATAACTTCTATTGTGGATAAATCTGACCCTTTTTGAATGTAAAAACATTCATTTTTTTTCTTCCTACCCTAGCTTTTCCCTCAGAAGAGGTTGTCTTGTCTGTAAGGCTTATTTGAAATGTCATGATATATGTCCTGCTGTGAATTACTGGTTTTGAGCTCTCCGTTGGACAGTGGTTGTAGCAACATGTTGTGTTGTGCGTCTCAGCCGGATACCCTGGAAGCTTAACACTGAGGATTCCTTCCCACTCCAGAGCAATTGTTTTGGGACTAATTGCCAAGTACAGTGTTGTACAAAATGTCTGAATGTACTTGCCAATTTCTCCTTGATTATAAGTGGAAGGAATTGCATTTCCACCTGTTTTACATTGGGACCCCTTTTGCATAGGGGTCTCCCCTCCCTTCTGTCCCTTGGAAAAGAGTTTATACAGCTCCCTCAGTTAGTGGACCCGCAGTGCTTTCCCTTGCCAGTGAAGTTATTACATCGCCAGCCATCCCAAACCTGACACCCATCCATCGACGCTCAAAGAGAATAAAACATCAGTCACACACCCTTCAGGCCCTGGGAACTGCACCACTGCCTTCTGTACATAAAGCCCTGGGATCCTTGGTGGTTTTTGGGTTGCTGCAGCTGAACTCAGTGTTATCTGTTAATGACAACAGCATTAAAAAATCAACTCCTAATTTATTGCCTAATTTACAAGCCCACCTGATAGACCTGTGACACAAGTTGAACTCATGTTCTAAGATTAATGTGAAATAAAAGGTAGAATTACGTGGCCCAGTTAGATTCTTGACCTAATCCTGTCACTCAGTCACAGCTGTTAACAGTTTTATGTCCTCAAAAATTACTGTAAATGTGCTGCTGTAGGTTTACAGACTAAAAGAAAATCATATGGTAACAAAATATATAGCCAGATCTTAGATAATAGGAAAAGTGATAAATACAATCAGAAATTTATAGGAGGAAATGCTTAAACAAACATGATTTTTGCCACATAAAACCTTATGGAGATCTTTCAAAGTTGTAAGATGGAATTTTAGGTATCCAGATTTCATTACCTTTCCACTTTAGTTGGAAAGACTAAAAAAAAAACCCTCCTCTTCTGTCTTTGAAAATATATAATGGAGTTTGCTTATACATGCCATATGTAATCATACAGGGCCAAAGATGAGGACTCTTTGGTGTTTCTAAATTTTGGGTTTATTCAATGAAAATTTCCAATTGAAATATTTACCCATGGGAGAGCATAAGTAAATGTAGCTGAAGAACCTCAAGGTGGTTTCACTGGGACTTGGTAACATTCACCTTTGTAAAACCTGGCAAGCAATAGAACTGTTGGAAAGGCTTTTCATCACCCTGGGCATAAGAAAGTGGCTGCAGAGTTTACTGCTATGTCACAAGGACAAGTGTAACCCTCAGTCACATGTTGGGCTTAATGGGAATTAACAGATTCCAGAGATCTTAAATGAATGTTCCCATTAGGAAGGACACTTCTCTTCTCCCCCTTTTTGCGTGACAAGATCAATATCTCCTCAGGGAAACCTTGAATGCAGAATATTTTCTATGAGTGTGCAATAAGTAATACTCTCTTGACTGCACGTGGGCTATAAGAAGAAGAGTTTTCCAGTATAATGAGTGATAAGTAGAACAAAGATCATTTGGGAATAAAATGTAGCTGTTTGATCCATTTGATAATTTCCATCTGGACAACATTTGCTTCCCTCAGTAAAGGGAACAAGGGCTGCCTATTTCTGGGCAATCTGTTCAATTTCTTGCACAGAAAAGGACAGTTCAGCTTTTTTTTTCCATATGGGCGTACATTATTACATCTAACAAACATGTTGTTCATCTTTCATTTTATTCAGACCCTCTAAGAAGTCTTGGTTCCTGATTGTCTTGGGATGAGAGTTGAATATCCTCTTTATTTGCACACACACCCCCCCCCCCCCAGAAATCAATAAGAGAGGGGAAAGACCCCTCTTATTCTGTATAGAAAGGTGTTAGTTAATTTACTAAAACAAAGAAACTTTGCTTGGGGGAGCAGAAAGCAAGATAGCTGTAATAATACCAAAATAATCATTGCTCCTCTGGGCCTTACAATGCTGGAGGAATACAGATCTGTAAGCGTGACTCTGCTATTGTGGGATCCAAGTCATGCAATCTCTGTCACAAATTAAGCAAGTTCTCTCTCAGGATCCTCCCTCTAGAACAGTGAAGTATTTCAAACATTAGAAGAATTATTATAATCATAATATCATCTTGCCTGACCAAAGCGAAACTATTTTCTTAGTACAATGAGGTAACACTGGTTAAGGCTGCATTTTTTCCATTGCCCTGGGACTGCTGGATCTTGTGCATTTTTAGCAGGTTTTTCTTATTTGTCCTTTGTTTGGGTTGTTTGGGATATTTTTATCTGTGGCAGTCTGGCCTATATGATTAGCTTTCAAGAAGACTTGTGTATCAGAAGGAGTAGGTCAGAAATGCTCCACTCTGGCATCCTTGGTGGGCAGCAAGGTCTGCGCCCTGTTCCCCTCACTGAGCACAGTTATTTCAGCATGAATTCCCGTTGCCCAGAGTGTCATGAGGTGCCAAGACGATAAGCACGTTGGCACTGGTGCTTTTTCCTTGGAATACTTTTATTTGAAAAGCAATTGTCATCTGCATCATAATTTTTTTATTTTTTTTTTAAGTGTTAGTGTCCAAAATGTTTGAAAAAGTACTGAAATCTCTTCCTAATATCCCGGTGCAAAAAGGACAAAGGAGCAGCAGGAACTGCAGGTTTGCTAGTTGCAGTATAAGAGGGCAGCCCTATTTTCTTTATGAAAAACAAGTTTGGAATTTGCTTTCCTTTGGCAAACGCATGTGATGTAGTCCTGCAGAAATGGAGTGTCTTGTGATTGCATAGAGCCAAGGAAAGGGGCAAAAGCTAAGAAAAGGATATGACTCTGCTTGGTGTTTTCGGACAACACCAATTTCATCCTCTTCTTACTAGTAGTCCCTTATTCTCTCTGTCTTGTTTTGGTGTGACTTGTTGGGCTCTTTCAGCAGTAAGTTTGAGTTTTGCTTTAACACACCCAGCATCTCCAGGGGATGCTGTTGTTAAGGGAAGCTCAACTGGACGTTCTTTCACAGAACGATTCAGAGTTATAACAGCATTTTCTTACTGCCACTGATAATCATTTGTTCTATCAGCAAATATCAGACTCATGAGAGCATGGATGGCTTCCAAACGTGATGATTTATCACCAGAGCTGTGATTTTAACAGCAATTGCTCCTTAGCATTTAGCACCTGGAATTGTTATTAATTTTCATATTTATCAAACATCTGTAAACTGAGACATCTAGTTTGGAAATAGTTGAGTGATCTAAAGAAGTCTGTGAACGATGATTACACTCCAATTTCAGTGGAAGCTTACACTGATTTGATTTAAGTTCATTTAGAGCCTGGTTCTCAGGGGATTTCAGTGCCTTGGCATCACATATTTCATCTGTGAGTTATAAATTTGGGATTTCAATGCTTCAAATTTTTCTATTGTTCCTGCTGCTTTTTGGTAACATTCAGACTGGACACATGTAACCTGAAAGAGAGCAAGCTCTGACTGCTTACATGGTTGTTTTAGAGTGAGTCCATGTCATAACATGCTTGGGGAGTGCAATCCAAACAATAAGCACAATTCCTAACTTGAAGAAAATATGTTTCTTGTTCCGCCTTTAACAATCTGTACCAGTGAACAGAGCCATGTAACAGCAGCTGATAGGAAGGAGCTTGGCTTTCACAGCCTGCATCTGATGAGCCTCTCATGTGGGAAGGGGGGTCCCAACAGACCTTCCCTGACAGCTCCCCAGACGCAAGGTATTCCCAGTACAGTCAAACCAGATCTTCTCTCTGCTGTGAAGTGTTGAGATTTCTTGTAGCTGGAAATAAGGGATTTAGCTTTAATTCCAGGCTGGCTTGGCTGTTCATCTTCTTCAGAGTGCTCCTAAACTCCCACAGAGACAGGAGGTGATGAAAAAGATTGTTGGTCAGGTTTCTGGTGACATGGGATGTGATTATTCATGAAGTCCACAACTCACAGTGAAATTACTATGGAGAACAGTCAAATGTGTGTCATGCAGGAAAGATTAGAACATTAATCCCTGTTTCTCAATTCTGATGATCATGTTTTATAAATCTGTATATATTAATTCTTTAGCACATATTTAGTACTTCAGTAAAACACAGTTAAAGCCAGAAACATTATTATTTTTGTTGAGGATACAAGCTGCTTCTTCCAGTGATGAAGGGTTTTTTATGCTGCTAAAAGACCCATATCAGAAACAAATAATGTAAGTACTGTAATTGCTTGTCTTTCTACACATTTGTGTTTCCTCACAGTATTTTCAGTTTGTTGAAGAAGCAAAGCACCAGAAATATTCTGCATTAACTTATGTCTATGTTGCTCATACAGTAATTATAAAAGGAGAAAACCCATTTTTTATTAGATTTCTTATGGGTGCATTTTAAGAAGCATATGTTATATGATGTATTATACTATTCTTTAAAATAGGGAAAAAAAGGAAGATTTGTGGAGTCTCCTTCTGTTCCTTGGTTTCAAGAACTCATGCCTGATCCAGTTAGCACACACATTTTCCATATGAAATTCAGTCTTGCTGTGCTGGAGGCCTTTGTCCCTCCACAGCATGCAGCCAGGGTTAGAAATCTTCAGGTGGGGAAGCATGTGTGCCTGGCAGCGCAGAGCCCAGGTGTTGAGGACTTCTTGGGGAGGGGAGAGGGAAGACGTCAAAATGAAGAAGCAGATGTTGTCTAGGCAGGAATTCCTATTCATTTTATTTACCCACCTGGCTGTTGAAGAAACCCTGTGACAACATATGTTTTTAGCTGGCAGTCTTTCCATAAGATTAGCTGTGACAAATACAATACCTCATTTCCCAGGGAGAGAGCTGATGTTTGTTACTGCTGTGTCACTTCCTCCAAAAGCAGTTTTAAATGAGGCAGAAGTAGTATCTGGTTAGCTAACACAAATTAAACAGCCAGCTAAGATTTCCTTCCTTTGCCAGAGCCCTAAGAGCTCTCTTTGTGTTAAGATTTTATCCAGACATATCATGGCTTTTTCAATTCTGGTGTTGCATGACAGTTGGATCTGGCTAATATCTATGCCTTTAATGACTTATTAAAGTGGGCAGCATCATTTAGAACTTATTTTATGCCTTGAAGCCTTTTTCAGTCCTTTACATTATGAGACAACAGCGGCTACTGCTGTTTGAATTGTTTGAACAATTAAGTTTCAAATTAAAATTAAGAATTCAAATTATTGATGCAGTCATGTTGGGCATAATTTCCTAAAAATTAGCTTTATTCTGACTTGAAAAGTTACATCCTCGCGTATTATTTAGGCATATACTAGAACACAGCTGGTGAAGGCAAATAGCCAAATCGTTGTTTCTCATGCTTAGAGAATGGTACCTTGATTGTGGATAGAAGGATAGAAAAGAAATATCCAGAAAAAGAAAATGAGGCAGCAGCTGAAAGCAGGTACCTTGAGGAACTTAATTACATGTTATGAACCAATTTGTTATGAGCCTGTTACCAGTTGGTGTACCCTGGCTCCTGATTTCTCTCTCCGCTTAGATGCAGTTTTACCCCAAAAATTAGCCTCACTATAGAATGTAAGGTTTGCACAAGAATCTAGATAGCAAACAACAGTTTTGTTTACTGTCAGCTTTTGGACTCAAATTTCCAAAGCCATTTCAGGTCATATATAGAGTAAACATTTTTGAAAATTCCTAAGAGTTCTTTGTCCAAAATTGCAGGATCTAGTGTAAATGGCTACTTACTGTTTTCTCTTTCTTTTAAGTAAAAGTACTCCCTCGGCCAGGTCCAGAGCACAGACAAAACTTTAGGAAGTATGACTAATACTGTAAGCTGTGCTCCTTACCAGAACTTGTAAGATAAATCAGGCAATGGTAGGTAGTGGGAAGGTGGGCGAAGTTAAGCAATAAATACCATTTCTTTTCTATTCCAGATAAATGCTTCCATTTGACATATTTGACATTAGTGATGTCCTGTCTCCTCTGTACAACTCCAAAATTGTACATCTGGACATGTCTGGAAATGTCTTTAAGCCACATTTCTACCCCAAAATATTCAAATGCTCATTCTGCTGTTGAATATTAAGAAAGACAGTCAGCCTTTTCTGGTTGAAGTGTTATTTCTCTCAGATTCCTGCCTTGAGAATTTAGCAGCTATTTTTTTCAGATATTGTCTTTTTTTTTTTCATGCCATGCTGTGACATCTGCTTCTTTTCATTCACTATTTTTTTCCATTAAAGAAAAGTCCCTTTTCATTAAAGTAATTTTACTACCTCATGTGATCCAATATTTTAATAATAATTTATTAGATGCTTAGCTAACACAGAAGATAGTGGCTGGCCTGAATAACTGTTGGTGTTTTGCTGATCTCTAAAATATTGAATTAATAGTATTAATTCACAGTATTGATAAGTGTTGGTACTAGAATTCTATGTCCCTGTTGAACCAAAGCATTTAAAGCATGTGCTGAAATTGCATGGTAACTTGAATGCTATATTGGCCAGGGGGTTAACAGTTGACTTAAACAGCAGGAACTGAGATGAAACATTGTGCTGAACTGGGGACAGTGTTAAATTGACTTTCCTCACTAAAAAAGATAAAAGCTCCAGTGCCTACATTTATGCTATGTCGGTTATTTGAAAAGCTAATGAAAATAGTATTCCTGCTGTATGTTTCTTGTTTTCTCTCCAGGGATGTTTGCCAGGTGGTTTGGTCTACATTATTAATCAGTGGGGAGAGGCAGTCTGATGGCTCATTCACAGAGATGATGGTGAATCAGGATGCTGCAATATGACTTTCATTGCAGAATACAAGGTAGGTTCATTACAAATGAACATTTAATATTTTATCTCAAAAGACATTAAATAAGTTATCTTTAATTTCAGTACTGGCTTTTTGTCTGGTTTCACTTACATAATGAATGCCAATTTTTAGGAGTGTTAATTTTCAAGTACTGCACATTGATCTTGAAACACTCGATAAAATCTATATAACCATTTCTGATGACAAAACACGGATCTGACATTTTTGCACAGTTGTCACCGGCATATAATCTATTCTGTTGCCTTACAAAATAAAACCAAACCAAACCTCAAACTAATCAAATTAAGTTGAAATATATGTAATCAGGATAGTTTTAAAATTAATTATTTAAAATTTGTCTTAATATAATTATTATATTTTTATCTGAAATACTAAGTTTAATTATATTTTCTATTCAGACTAGAAGGCTAGACTTCTTTCTCTTCATTGGTTCTGGTGGGTCCCTTGGACATAGAAAGGACTTGGGTTGTGCACTGTTGTTGAGTCATCCAATTTGTATCAGCTATTTACCTGCCTCTCATGAGTTATGTAATGCTTGCTTTGATCACTTTCAAGATCCCCGTGCTCTTAAACCTAGTTCCCTTTTCACCATGCTTTTAAAATACAACAGCTTTATCTTTTAGTAAGGTACAGAGGGATTAAGTCCAAGTTCATGCATAGTCTATAGCAAACCAGGGTATCAAAGTCTGGTCTAAATCCAAGGACAATGCACAAAGAACTGGATCTTCTTATGCCAGGAAGGAGGAGTTGACAAATTAAGTTTTGTCCAATACAATTAAATGTATTAAAAGCTGATGAGTAATTTTAACAGGAAATCGTATTAAATAGTCTGGAGAAAAGGAGACTCAGGGGAGACATCATTCTTTACAACTACCTGAAAGGAGGTTATAGCGAGGTGGGGGTTGGTCTCTTCTCCCAAGTAGCAAGCGATAGGATGAGAGGAAATGCCTTCAAACCTCTGAGCCAGGGCAGGTTTAGGTTGGATATTAGGAAGAATGTCTTCACTGAAAGGATTGTCAAACACTGGAACAGGCTGCCCAGGAAAGTGGTGGAGTCACCACCCCTGGAGCTATTTACAAAGCCCGTAGATGTGGTGCTTAGGGACATGGTTTAGCAGAGGAATTTGCAGTGCTGGGTAATGGTTAGACTCTATGATCTTAAAAGTCTTTTCCAACCTGAACGATTCTGTGATTCTACATAGATTTAATGCTTGTTAAATGTGCCACACTGATTACCCAGAAGAGGTGGGCATCCTATATTCATCAACAGATACAATAATTTACAGTGACACAGCCATTGAAAACTTTTATAGTCCTGAAAGAGATACTTTTCTACAAAAATAGGAGTTCATAGTCTGTACTTTGATCCTTTGGTTGCCTGAATGCTTGCATTTCTGTTAATGGAGGATGCATGCTGATGGATTAATTCTTTCCTACCTCCTGCTCCATCTTCTTCTATCACAAATCAGAGAGTTTCCTTAATTTCACAGTAAGTTCAGTGCTTCCTCTGTCTCCCCCATTATGCACCTTCCTCATTTGACTCTCTCCAGAGACCCTACAATACTGTTAACCATTTCCCATTGCTCTGAACAACTGGCTGGGCAGAAGACTTGCTGCAGTTCACATGGGTCTAGGTACGTGCTCAGTTTAAACAGCATTTATGTGCTGACTGATTTAGGATCACTTGCCCCTTTTTTCTTATGAAAACTGAAATCAATTTCCAATTAACTGCTGAATATGCATTCCGTTATCAATATACAAATTTAGTACATTATTTATACTACTTTGGTATAGATGCAATATTGGAGGTACATTCTGCCACTATTATCTGTAGTTTGAAATTGTGTACTCTTTGCAGTTTTTTCACATCTTCCTATGCACACTTAATTTTAAATATATGTCTTTGCTGCCCTTTCCAGTTCTTTAAACACAGTTCTGACGAGTATAACATCCTAGTCATCCTGTCATGTGGATTTATACATGTATTATCTGAAATTACTTAAGAACTTTCAAAAGGATATAATTTCCATCTTCTTATCAAGGTCTCCATCCTGCCCTATTAGAGACAATGGTAGTCCCATTTTCTTTACTAAGAACAATTTCCAGAATACAATAACTTCTGTAACTTGTGGTTTAAGATCTCTGTATATACATGCACATATACATTTTGGAGGAGTTCTCTAGGCTGTTTAAATTGCCTGTGCTTCATTATATTAAGATAGGAGTTGAAGAATTGTTATTACTCGTGGTTGCCATATGCTTGTGTCTGATTTTTCAGTCAGTGTTTATACTGTAGTACTCAGATTTTTTTTGCAAGCAGAAATTGTAGTTTCATGGCTGAAGCTCTTGCTCAGCATTACACTAAGAGCTGATTTTTTGAGCAGTCCCGTTGAAATCCATTGCTTCCTGAGGACTGACTTACACTTTGCCATGAAAAGCTGAAATTGAGTCCAAAAGGCCCAAATTGAGCTGAATGGACTGAAGTTGCAGACACTGACTTAAAAGAGAATTTGGATATATCTGCACAGCCCCAAGCAGAGGGGAGCTGGCAGGGGCAGGTGCCACTTTATTTATGCAAGAAACACTGGGTCAAGTCAGAAGCATCGCTATGGCTTTCTTTAACACAGGCGCAGGCAGAGCAAGCTGGTAGCTTGCTATGAAGCCTGGAAATATACCTTTTGCTTGGAAACAGCATCACATTTGCCTGAATGCTAAAGGTGTTTAATTATTTAAAGATGCTTCCGTAAGTCAGTTACCTAAATATGCATGTGTGGAGGAGAGGAAGAAGAGTAAAGACTATAGGATTTGGGCTAATACAGTTAGCCTGGGCTTTAAATTTTTACATATGTATTACTGCCTCTGGTTGCCTTTCTGCAGTCATTGGTGGGTGCGAATCTGAAGATGGGTATGGAACCACATATTAGAAATCTTTAATAGGACAACTTCTAGTTAGCCATGTGAATACCACAGCTTTCCTAAAGACAGAGAGGCTTTCATGTTCCTTTTCCCCAAATCTGACAGAGCATCTACTTGCCATTTGAGTCCATTTGGTGAAAACATGATAAGGTAGTTGTTATGAAACTTAGATCACCTTTTGATATCCACCGAAGATTTCATGTCCACCAAAGGGAAGCATCTATCTTGTATTGAATCATTTCAACTTGATGGGTTTTTGATGTGCTTTTCACATCAACTTTGAAGCTATTTTTGTTTTCTGCCACCCTTGTACCCAGATGGGGAATTGCATAAGTCTGCCATGAGTTCAGTAAGCACCAAGGTAACACAGGTCTTTGTTGAAAGGCATTATTTATTCTATCAATATTTAAAGTGGAACAACCACTGAACTGCATAATTTGATAGAGATGGGTGTGCTGCTCCCTGCATACCTCTAATGCTCTCATGCTTTCTTCACTTTTTAGAAGGAATGTTAGATAATAAACACCAAATGCTGTGTTCTGGAGCAAAAGAGCAAAACAAGCTAATAGTACTTGGTATTGCACATATATTTTCCTTGTAGTTTTTATGAAATTCTCTTGGGGACTCAGCAAGATCTCCTCAGGCTTTACTGGCACACCAGGACTGGTTCCCAGCATACACTAAGTGATGTGCCTTCTCAGACACATATTAGCTTCTCCTGGGGGTTGTGGCTCTTCTCCCTGTGAATCCTTAGCAGACAGCAAGTAAGTTGTAAGCAGTGAAGTGAGACTAGGTCAGTTAGCTCTAGGTATCATTACTCCTGCTTAGCTTTCTCCATGCTTCTTGTTGGCTCTGAACGCCAAGGCAGCTTTTGCCTCGAGTCTGTTACAGCAGCTCTTTAACAGCATCATGTGCAGTTGTTACTGTAAGTACATCAAGGTTAGGTTTATTTCTCTGAGCTACTCGAAGTTCACTCTGAATAATATTCAAAACAAATTCTGTAAAATCAGCATCCATGCTGCTTTGCCTTTGTGTTCTTTTTCCCAGATGTCTTAATCATCTGTCATTGAATCAATCTCTGATCTAAAAATGCTCATTTGACCCTTTGTTGTGTCAATGTCCTGCATCTGTCCTTAGAAAAGCATACCTTCTCCCCTGCAAATACTGGTTCTTTTCTCTGTCTTCCTACCTGTGTGTCAAATGTATGTGTAGGCGATAGAAGTATGACAAAGAATACAGAAATGCCATAAACTGTACAGCCATATGACAAATTAGTTTATCTCATTCCTTTGGCTCCTTCCTCCTGATCTCTGCTCCAGACGGCTCTTCCAGCACTCTACACCACTGAGCCAGGAGCTGCCATTGCAAAATAGAGCAGGCAAGATAACTTTTTTTTCTGTTTTGTGAAATACTAACAGTTACAAATTGCTCCTTTGCAGATCTTCTGAAAGGAGTAAGATTCTCTCAAGGGCTGTTAAATACAACCATTTTTATGTCAAGGATGATAATTGAAATCCAGGATACTATTGTATTCTCTCCCACAGGAAAGGAAGAACTTTTTTCCAGTGTGATTTAACACTTTCAGTTTCCTAAAAGATTGAGATCATTGACTTGAAGTCATAATAATTTTTAACATGAAAGCACTAATTTAATTTATAAACAACTTAATGACTTCTAATGATATCTTTGGAGCAGGAGTCCAGATGCCAAAACCTAGAGCAATAAAGCTATGAAATAATTTGCCAAAACATATTTTACACATTTCTAAAGAATGTCAAGTAGAGAATGAAGACATTAAACAGTAAGGATTTAAGACCTGCATTGTTCACAAGTTGTCTGACACCCCTGCGTAATGTAAATGTTCTAGAATAAAATAGAAAATCAAAGATATTCCTCCTCTGTAATTCATTTCATGTACCCCATATTACATATACATATTACATAGTACCCTATGTACTGCAGTCTCTGCTGCTGCAATCAGGTAAAGGTCCTTTCAGGTCAAAGGATTAGTACTCATTTATTACCTTGGTTTAGTACTCTATGGGAAAGCATTGCTAGTGAGTAGCACAACTAAAAAGGCTGTAGGAAACTAACTTACTTTGCAATTAAGGTTTTTTCTCTTTCCAGACTGTCTTAGGAAACTCATGGTCTCTGTGTACACTTCAAATCCATTTTCAAACCACTGCTATTTGTGGCTTGGTTTCTAAGAAAACAAATGTCCAGGGCAGTTGCAGTCCCATGATTTGAAGCTCAATCTTGCTCTGAAAAGCAGGGGGCTGCTGCCAAATAGCAGCTTCATGTGAAAGTTAATGTCAGTGTTCATCCTCAGAGCATCTCTGTATGAATCCATGCTGTTTTCTTTGTTACAGAAGTGTCTTTAATTTAAATGTGGGCGTGTTCTAATAGGGAGACCCTTATGCCAAAAGCCCTGTAAAGGGTCGCTAGTACATTGAAGTAATTTAGCAGAAAGGCACAAAGTAGTTTAGTGTCACTTTTTTTTTTTCCCTTTTTTTTTTTTTTAACTGAAGCATCTGTTTGTGATTCCTGACTAGATATCATGTATCTGGGTGAACAGTTTCAGTGCCTCATTAAACGCATGTTCCAAGTGACAGCAGATGGAGTTGAAGTGAGGATTAATTGTAAGGAAAGTGAGAGCTGAGGGTGTTTGGTTTCAGTTTTAAGAATCAAGCCTCCTGGCCTGGTTAACAGTGAGATATTTGGATTTGATACAGATTGATAAAGCGATTACCAGCGCAGGAAGATAAAGAGCAGCCTCAGATCACCTGGTTAGGACCTGAGTTTATTCACTGTAACATGGAAAAAACTGTTAGTAAGGGCACAACAAAAGAGTACTCAGTTATAGTAAAGTTTGCTTTGAGGATTAAAGAAAATTAATACGTAAGTATCTGCGGATTAGAAATACAGCGAGTTCAAAGTTTGGAGGATCTTCTGAAGCTTTGTTAGGAAAATCATGTCTTTTCTGACTGAAAAAAGTAAGAGGAAGACATTATGTCTTGGTGAAGGGTGGAGAGAAATACTAGCTAGCTAGAGGGTGTCTCTGGTAAATAGATTTTAGTCAGGTCTTTGCATGATAATCCATATGTCTTTATAAGCCAAGTTCCTGCAGTGTGTGGGGGAAAAGAGTGAGAAGATCAGATTTCCTCACCAAGAATGCCTGGTCTGTAAAATGTGACATCTGAGATTGGCTTTGGGTTTGGCTGGGACAACATTACACAGTACCAGCTATCCAGACACTTCCTCCGGACCTGAGCAATTCTGCATGATACACATCCTAGAACACAACCAGAAATCATAAATGCCTGCTGTTGCATGCACCGGCATACGCAGGCTGACATCAATAACTAGTTGCTTACATGTTTTTATTAGTTCAGTTTTTAAAATGCTTTGTAGTGTTCTTGAAAAGCCACCAAGCCAGCTCTTCAGCAGGGAGCTGTGGCAGGTCCCTTTATCTTAAAAGAAAATATATGTAACTTTTATGTATGAATAGGAGTTTAGGTCTAAAGAAGATTTTTTTACACAAATGAGTGACCAATGTTCAGGTGTGAACATGCTTTGGTAATGCTCTCTTCTTGCCATTGTTCAGCCTCCAGAGAAGAGATTGGTCCTCTGATTTATTACTCCTGAGCGTGTCTCTCACATTAAATGTCCCTGTATAGCATGTGACCAAGGGAGGGCACAGGCTGTGCCGTACATTGCCGCAAAATGAAATCAGTCAGCCTGTTGGATTACAAACACAATACAAATTTATTCACTTGAATCTTCTGTTCATCCTCTCTTTGCTGCACTATAGATAACATATTGGCATAGGCAAAATTGAGTCTTCTAAGTGAATCTGAACTGAAAAACGCTCTCCAGCTGCTCATGCATTGTAGTCCATTGGACCAGACTAAAGCTATTCCAAAATTCAAACGCCCAAAACTAGTACAGTATGAATATTGAGTCCTTAACATCAGCTTTCTGCTCTATCTGCTCTGTTTGTACTTCTTCACTGCTAAAGTTAGACAAGCCAAAAGTATTAATGGGAATTTAACATTTTAACTGCACGTTAGGTGCTTTTGTAAATCACTAAAGGTACCTTCAAAACACCTCAGTAGTTCGGTCTCTCTGACAACAAACTTGTTTTCAGTGCTTTGTACAAAAATATGCTAACAAAAATCTAAATAAAGTATGGACAGGGGCAGAGCAGTTGATGTCATCTACCTGGACTTGTGTAAAGCCTTTGACACTGTCTCCCATGACATCCTTCTCTCTAAGTTGGAGAGACATCAATTTGATAGGTGGACCACTCGGTGGATAAAGAACTGGCTGGATGGCCGCACACAAAGAGTAGTGCTCAGTGGCTCAGTGTCCAGCTGGAGACCAGTAACGAGTGGTGTCCCCCAGGGATCGGTGTTGGGACCGGTCTTGTTCAACATCTTTGTGGGTGACATGGACAGTGGGATTGAGTGCGCCCTCAGCAAGTTTGCCGATGACACCAAGCTGTGTGGTTCGGTTGATACATTGGAGGGAAGGAATGCCATCCAGAGGGACCTTGACACGCTTGTGAGGTGGGCTGATGCCAACCTAATGAAGTTTAACCATGCTAAATGCAAAGTCCTCCACCTGGGTCAGAGCAATGCCAGGCACAGCTACAGATTGGGCGGGGAGGAGATTGAGAGCAGCCCTGCGGAGAAGGACTTGGGGGTGTGGGTTGATGAAAAAATGAACATGAGCCGGCAGTGTGCGCTTGCAGCCCAGAAGGCCAACCGTATCCTGGGCTGTATCAAAAGGAGTGTGACCAGCAGGTCGAGGGAGGTGCTCCTGCCCCTTTACTCTGCTCTCGTGAGACCTCACTTGGAGTATTGTGTGCAGTTCTGGTGTCCTCAGCATAAAAAGGACATGGAACTGTTAGAACAAGTGCAGAGGAGGGCCATGAGGATGATCAGGGGACTGGAGCACCTCTCGTATGAAGATAGGCTGAGAAAATTGGGGCTGTTCAGCCTGGAGAAGAGAAGGCTGCGTGGAGACCTCATAGCAGCCTTCCAATACCTGAAGGGGGCCTGTAGGGATGCTGGGGAGGGACTCTTCATTAGGGACTGTGGTGAGAGGACAAGGGGTAATGGGTTTAGACTTAAACATGGGAGGTTCAGATTGGATCTGAGGAAGAAATTCTTTACTGTGAGGGTGGTGGGGCCCTGGAATGGGTTGCCCAGGGAGGTTGTGAATGCTTCATCCCTGGCGGCGTTCAAGGTGGGGTTGGACATAGCCTTGGATGGCATGGTTTAGTGGGAGGTGTCCCTGCCCATGGCAGGGGCGTTGGAACTCGATGATCTTGAGGTCCTTTCCAACCCTTACTATTCTATGATTCTATGATTCTATATTTCCTTTCTCCCGGATCTTTCACAATGTAGGAAATGCCTTTAAAAGCAGGTATTTGCTGAAATTAAAATACAAAACCAAAAACATTTTGAAAACAGGCACTTTTCAGACTGTTGCAAACATATGGTCTTTGTTCTCATATAATCTTGAAAAAGCTGTGGTAACTTGGGACCAAAAGGTTATTTGCTGTTAATGGTGTATTAAACACTTACTTGCATGTATTTAGTAGCAATAAAATAGATCTTGTTAGAGTCAACAGTAAAATATAGTTCACTTTAGTTAGCAGGATCAAAACTTGAATGAATACACAAACAATTTCTTTCTTACTTGTGCTGTTCTTCATAAAACATTACATTTTTATCCTTTACACATAAGTAAAGTCTTCTGAGAGAGACCTTTGTTTCAACCTCAGGAGCATGCTACAATATCTCCGGTTGCAAAACCACTTTAATCTGAAGGTGACAAACAGGAAAGATTAATGGCTTCAATTTGGACACATGCAACCAAGTGCTGCATTGATTCTTTAACAAAGGCAGAGCGAATGTGATTACCTGGGATTCAAGAAATAAAATATTGGCTTCATGAACTTAAAATGCATTCTTATATAGCATAAGTATTCTTAATATCACTACAGGGATGGGAATACTCTGTACCCTGCAGTACCATATCAACAAAACCACTTAAGTGTGTGTTGAAACATACAATGAAATTTCATGAACTTCAATAGCAAGAGACACTTAACTGAAAGTATAGATAAACTGAGGGGTTAAGCAGGTGTTTAAGCATTAGAATAGTTCTTACATCCTTGTTTTTATAAGGAGATGATTAAGGCACAGATTGGCCACGTAACTTTCCCAATATTTTCCAATTAGTCTGGAAAAAGGAAGAAGCTGAACCTAATTTTCTTGTGTTTTTGACACTAGGTTAGACTCAAGAGTGACCTAGAAAGTCACCTTTAAAATGCAGACAGTGCCAACATCGTTATTTCTCAATATGAATCCTGATGAAATGGAACAAAAACTCAAACCCAGTCCTTGCACCACTGGAGGCTTTTACTAGACACATTTTTAGGCAGATATTTTAAATCAGATATTTGTTGTGGTTTAAGCTCAGTCAGCCAGTAACTCAGAACCATGCAGCTGCTTGCTCATTCACCCCCTTCCTGCCCCCCACTCCTGGAGGGATGGGGAGGAGAATCAAAAGAATGTAACTCCCATGGGTTGAGACAAGAACAGCCCAGTAACTAAGGTAAAACACAAAACACTGCTGCTACCACCAATTATGATAATGATAAGGGAAATAATAGGGGAAGAGAATACAGCAGCTCACCACCCACCAACCCGACCCCAGCAGTGGTCTTAACCCTTCTGGGTAACTGCCCTCAGTTTATGTAGTGGGCATGACTTGCTGTGGAATGGAATACCCCTTTGGTTAGTTTGGGTCAGGTGTCCTGTCCCTGCTTCCTCCCAGCTTCCCCTCCTCCCTGGCAGAGCATGAGACTCAGAAAGTCCTTGGTCAGAGTAAACATTACTGAGCAGCAACTGAAAACATCGGTGTTATCAGTGCTGTTCCCAGGCTGAAAGTCAAAAACACAGCACTGCACCAGCTACTAAGAAGGAGAAAAATGGCTGCTACTGCTGAACCCAGGACAGTATTTTAGGCTAGTTTTATCAAGAAAAGTGAGAGAAACTTTTAACACAAAAAAAAAATAAAGTTTTAGGCAACACTTTGATACATCCGTGGATGCTTTTCCTTGTCTTTGTGTTAGTTTTTGAGACTATTTTGTCCCTTTTCTGGTAAAAAAAAGAGAGATGGGTAGGATCTGAGGAAGGGTTACAAAAATGACGTTGATACATTTTAATTGCTAGACAGCTTGCTGTCCACTCTAATGAAACCTTTCCTTAACTTTATTAAAATAAGAGGTTTAGAAAACAGGAGGGTACAAAGAGGTGATAAGAACTGATGTACAGTCATGTTAGCTGGAGAGATGTAATGCTTGTTCTCAAAGGCACAAGGGAATGCAATGGTGATGGGCTGAGAAAAGCACTTTTCTCATCTTTCTGTTACACTACTGTCATAGGAAGATTTTTCCTTGGTAGTTGATATGGGTGTTGTATAAAGTGTGGTCTAAGACTGCCTGAAGTTTAACTCATGGCTTGTGAGATTGCAACCAAGAAAAGCCAAGCACCATTCAGACTCTTGTGATGGTGTCACATACTCTGCACTTTAAAAAAAACAGGCTATTTAAATATAGCTGGAAGGCTAAGGAAGGCAAGTTTTAAAAATCTTAGCCAAAAGCCTTAAAATATCAGAGGGAAATTAAATGTTACAAGTGTGAAGTTAGTCATATGGTGTAATGATTTTTGGTTGGTGTCAATTATGCAAATTGACTGGAATTAAGTAGAACTCTATCAATAGTGGGAAAGGGAGGGGGATGAACCCATTTTAATCAGTCTCTTCTCTGCCCGGTCTTTACTGGATATCTTTGAAATTAGTGTTTCTGTTGGAAAATGGCTGTGGACTTAATAAAATCAAATTCTTCATTGAACTTGTGATGGCCTACCCTTCCTATACTGTCTACAGCCTGCAATAGAAGCAATGAGGAAAAAAGGCCAAATGAAGAGGGCATAAAAACTCTTTGTTAGTTAAATCACTCACAGTAAGAAATCAAAGCTAAAAACCCAACCAGTGAACCAAAACCTGTTTGTCTGATGACAGAGCTGTTCAGTTCAAGAATTCCTTAAGCTGCTGTCTGCTTTATGGGGCTCCAAGGGCAAGAATCCTTCTGCATTTTGTGTCAAGACTGAAGTGATAGAAGGTTCTTGCAGTGGATTTAGTTCATCCCCATCATGTTTGGTTTTTTTTTATAATATATGGCTTTGAGGCACTGCATTTTGAAGTTCAGTTTCCCTCCTTCCTGAAAATAGAAAAGTAATCCCGGTGCCTTTGGGAGAAGGAGTTGGCTCAGAAAAGAATTATATTGGCATGACATACACTGGAAAATCAAAAATAAATAGGAAACTTGCCTTAGAGAGAACAATAAACATTTTTTTTACTGTCTCATGGAATCAGAATTTTGTGACTGTGTTGAAGGTAATCATATGACTTATGTGTCACTTAAGTCTCATCTGAAGGCCCAGTGTGTTGTGTCTTTTGCTTGGATGATTACTCAGAAAGAGTATTTCTTGCCTGTCCTGGACCCGAAGCAGTTAAAAGCAGATAGTTACCCATGCCTTTCTGATATATGATCATGTGTGCACACTCATAGTAATGTAGTAATGAAGGAAACGCAGACTAAAACTATGCTTGCTGCCAGACATTCTTACAGCAGCTGAAACTATACTGTAATGACACTCCAGCAAAAGAGTGCCGTTAGAATTACTTAATTTTCTCGGTATCTCACTCCATGTGCACCTCTTTCATGTCACCATCCTGATTGTGTGAGCTACTTTCACCCAGATCTGGATTCAGGAGAAATGTCTTTTTCTGTCTGCTGAAGAGCTGTCAAGCAAACTTTAAGATCTGTTATGAACCTGTAGTAGACTGCTGGCAAGCATGTCTCTAGTTGCATGGAAATTAGTGACTTCTTAAAAAGAACATGTTGAATACAGGAAAATAAAAGGGAAATTGAAGGAGAATGTGATCTCTTTGCTTAACATTCCATAATCAGGCTAACTAGTTCTGAACTTGCTTATGTTAAATATTGCAGAAAGGTAGATAATGGGCAGATCTGATTAAGAACTCTGTCTTCAACAAGATGATAATAGATTAGTCAACCATATTGTTAGATGTACATTAGTCTTTGGACTTTATGAAGTAGTTTGTGTGCTAAGAATAGAAAAAAACCACCAAGTTTAAGTATTGTCATCACAATATAATGTATCACATACTCTAGCATTTAAAGACAACTCTATTTGGAAAAGAAAATGAAATGGGATAAAGGTAACATCATAAGTAGGATATATATGAATTTCATAGTACATTAACCTTTAAATTTTCCTATGCAAGGCTACATTGTATACATTAATTCAGCTGTCAGATCTTCTCTGCTATCTTGATTATGCAGGTCACAGAGGTTGCTAGAGTAACCTTGCATTACCAATGTAAAAACAGTGAAGGATCTGGCTATCTAGATTATAATGTAATAAAGGGGTGCTTTCAACCAGCACCCTGATTAATGCCCATTGAATGAGCACTTAGTCACCTGTGGATTAGGTCCTTGACTTGTGGAGTATGAGAAAGGTTGGAACTCAAAGCCATTTTCATGTGGAACAGGTTAGCAATTATAGAGGTGCTATTCACTGGGACAGCCCATTAATTATTGCATATACAATGTTCATTTGTGGAAGTTTGCAATCACAAACTGGGACAGTCTGGTACGGATCCCATACATGAACCTGCTCTCGGGGATGCACATATTGTTTGGATATTTTGAAAACCAAGTGTCCTGGGTTCAGCAGTAGCAGTCATTTTTCTCCTCAGTAGCTGGTACAGTGCTGTGGTTTTGACTTTCAGTCTGGGAACAGTGCTGATAACACCGGTATTTTCAGTTGCTGCTCAGTAATGTTTACTCTGACCAAGGACTTTCTGAGTCTTATGCTCTGCCAGGGAGGAGGGGAAGCCAGAAGGAAGCAGAGATAGGACACCTACCCAAACTAACCAAAGGGGTATTCCATTCCACAGCAAGTCATGCCCACTATATAAACTGGGGGCAGTTACTGGGGTTAGATCACTGCTGGGGTCTGACTGGGTATTGGTCGGCAGGTGATGAGCAGTTGTATTCTCTTCCCCTATTATTTCCCTTGTCACTATCATTATTGGTGATAGCAGTAGTGGTTTGTGCTATACCTTAGTTACTGGACTGTTCTTGTCTCAGCCCATGGGAGTTAGTTATATTCTTTTGATTCTCCTCCCCATCCCTCTGGGAGCGGGGGGAGAAAGGGGGGGGAGTGAGTGAGCGGCTGCATGGTTCTAGGTTGCATGGCTGGGCTTAAACCATGACACCAAGAAAAGGTGTTTTCTGTGGGGCTGAGGTAAGTCCACATAGCTGAATACAGTTGCTGAAGCACAGAACCCAGTGCTAGTGGGAACTAGACACTTCATCTTATGGGAGAAAAGACTAGATGACACAGCAGTTAAGTGCTGGTCTTTCATGGGAACCTGTCCTGATGATGAAGGAATAAGAAGTTGTAAGTGAGAAGCAACCATTTCTGAATTGGGTTTTTAAATGAGTTGCATGTTTCTGACAGTTACTCCAGAATCTGGATCCCTAGCTGAAGTTTTGCAGTATTTTGGTACACAGAGAGCCCATGTGAATTCCATAGGGAAAAAAGTCCTAATTGTGTATTTTTTTAAATTGCAATGAAGCTTACTGTGGGAATTTTTTTTTTGCCAGGCCTCTGAGTTCTCAGAAACTTGTGGGAAATTTGGGGCATTTTCCCTAAGTTGATTTTAGTTAAATATGCCCACTGAGTTCAAAAGTAATGTTGGAATGCAGGTACAGAGAGGCGCAGTAGTGATGAATGCTCTGTCTCCATTGGAAACCAAACCTAAAAATACTGCCGTAGCCACAGCTCAACTGTGCTACCAATTGAATTTGCTGGCTAAGCCTGTGAAATACTTGGGCCTAAACCAGTGAAATAAAAGAAAGAGCTGGAGTTGTAGTCTCTTGTGAACCTTCGTTCAGCCTTCAGTCCTACAAACGAAATCTCATTGCTTTAGAAGGGTCCCAGCTCTTTTCCTTTTTGTCTGGCTCTGAAAAGCCACATCAGTTTTGTGACTTGCTTTGTTGAGACTGTCAGCCCACTCCCTTCAAGAGGCTGCTGCTGTCCTGGCAGCTTTCTGCAGAGGGGGAAAGGGAAAGAAAGATTCTGCATCAACAATTCCATTCGTATTGCTTTCCTTCCCTCCTTGCCAGCACAAAAGTGGTTTTGTTTGTGCTCAAGAACCAACTAAAAAGTTTGGCTGTGAAATGAGCTTTCCTCTGGAGAAAAGGGAAGGGGTAGAAGACGCAGCATGCAACTGCCAGATACAAACTTCAACCCACTCCCTCCTCCAGGTCATAGGCTAGAGATGACTTTTGCATTAGCTGGTTGTTATGTTGTTTCACAGAGCTGCAGAGCAGCTGATGAGACAGCAGTTGCTGGGTTTGAATCCTTGACGTTAGTAACTTAGTAAACTGGAATATACTATTGTAATTTTGTTATGTAATTCGACAAGAGAGAAGTTTAAAGGAAAGGTGCTTCCCCCTCATTGGTGGGACTCAGGGAACAGCTGGGTGTTTGCAATTTGCTCACATTGGTGTTTGTTTCTCTTCGTAATGTCTGGTGCTGTCAGTGGGAGAGAGGAAGACCACTTAACCCTTGCAGCTAACACCCACCCAGGCATCTCAAGATGGTCATTACTTGAGCAGGCTGAATAACATTAGACTCACTGAAATTAATTTTCTCCCAGTAGTCCCCACTGCGTAGTCTCTGCTGATAAAATGCGCTCTGCCCCTGTGAAGCTATTATTCATATTGCTTGTTTCTTGTGAAGGGATTTGCAGGATAAGCAAAGTATCCACATTCCTCTTCTTGTCAGAGATGAGACAGATATATTGAATATAGGGGAGCCTCTTCTGTATATCAGTCTTCTGAAAACACAGCCTTTCACAGCACTGCTGAGCAAATTTTGAGGTTTAGGTTATACTGATAAGAGGATAGGCATGGCCCATATAAGTAGGGCAGCTGGACACCAGAATCATATGGGTAACTGAATGCCCAGCTCTGTGCTTAAATCCCTTGGGCATTGATGGAGGAAGTTCAGAGGAATGTGTGTATTTCTATTTACTTCCACAAGACACCGGTTTACATATTTTGAAGTGAAGAAAGAAAATTTAATGCCTCCATGAGAAATGTTAACGAAGTGAGTGTACCTGGAAGTTGCCTGGTGTCATTCTCCATGAGCCCTTTCTCAGGCTCAAGGCTATGGAATTTGTAGGATACTCAGCCACATAATCCTCAGCAGCTTTGCATGTTCCAGCAAAGGTATGGGATACAAAATGTCTGGGTAATTAGCTGTGACAATCTCCCTTCAGTTTGTTTGGCTAAAAATGACTTAGAGAACTGACCTTTGTCTCTGGTGTCTGGCATTGCAAGTTAAATACTGGCTTGGGGTTTGAACGGGGAGAAAGCACAGTCATTCTCTTTCTCATAGCTGCCTGTGCACAGGCGTGAGCCATGGAGGAGGCTGTGGTCTGTGAAGCTGTTCTCACTGGAGGAGCACACCAATTGAACTGGTTCATCTCAGTGATGATTAATATTCCTAAGACATCACATGAAAAGCTATTTAGAATGGAGTGAAGAAGGGTGGAAAGAAATAAGAGTGAATGAACCATTTTATTTAAAAATCAGTTCATGCTTTCAGTGAAAGTCTATTTTCCCCTGTGAACTTGCCAACCTCCCTTTTTTCATATCACTTAGAATAAAATGTCTTCTGGGTGTAAGGAAGATTTGAATTGTCTTTTTTGCATCGCTACATAATGATTACCTGGGGAGATACAAAATGTAAATTGGAAATGACTGAGGTATAGCTGGTAATACATTAGATGCATTATCTCCTCCAACCTGAGGCCTGCAGTCAAAAGAAAAGGTCATCTGTCCTGATTAAAGAGCACTGCAGCAGGTATTTATATTTTAATTTTCCTCTTTTTTAGTTGAACTTGCTCCTCATAAACAGTGCAAATTTTCTAAGGAGACCTGTGCCATAACTTCTTCTTACACTTCCTAAATTATATTTTGTGATATAATTTATGAGCTAGAGAAAGCAGGGGATCTGAATGACTGACTTTCCTTAGTTTTCTGGAAATGTGCAGTTTTCCCTTTTACTTTCTTTTCTGACCAGCCTTTCTTTGCACAATTGCTGTGTGAACAATATAGACCATGAAAACATTAAGCTTCACTTCCAATGATCTATATTCCTGTGGTGGATTTGCATTTTTTTTCTTCCAGATATGTCATTACCACTTACATTACACTGAGTCAGGCAGCAGTATAGAAGAGGTGCTAATGAGTCCCATGAAGTATCCCTCATGCTTTGCAGAATGTGCTGCTTAGAATCCAGACTTCGTTTTTCACATGTGAAAAATAGGCCTTGAATTATGGGTGGTAATAGTGTATAATGTAGTGAACCCTAGTTAGCTGGGGCAATATTGTACTGGACAAGTGTGCTCGAGGGAGAGGAGTATGGCCTGCACCAAATTCCTCCCCAAATATTGGCAATGAGAACAAGCAAACTAGAAGCAGATGGAGACTTGTCTTTTCTCTCCTGTTCGCTGAAGTGAAGTAGGACTGGTTGTAGTTAGTCTCCTTGTAAACCTTTGGGCTTTTCTTTCCATGGAACAAGAGACAATCTCCTGGATCTAGAACAGTTCTGCACTCCTGAAGACTGGTGTTAGTGGCATGAACCAATGAAATGCAAAAGGAACAGTGGAATTGCTATTTAATTAAACTTTGCTTTTCTAGTTGTTAATCATGCTGCTTCTACAGTTTTTCATGTTTAAGCTGTATCATTATGCCTAGCAAAATGTTTGTTGTTACCTGCTGGGATTTTGAATAATTCATGGTATGAATATGCAATTTGGGACTACCATATATTCTTCCTGGAGAAAACCAGTAGATACTTCATGGGGTTTTTTTGTCTTTGAAAGTGAAGGTAAGGCAGGTTCTGACTCCTATGATTTTTTTATCAGAATCAGCCAAGCAAATTAAGTCATACTAAAGGTATAGTATTCCTAATAAGTTTGCAATATTTTTATGAAATCATTTGCTAGATGAAAGTAACCTGAGAGAATAAGCCCAGGACCCCCATAAACAACAGTGTCTTGTACTTTCAGTGAATTGTTTCTGCAGATGTAGTCAATGACAACATTGTGTTTATCCTGTGGCAATGTTACTGCAGCTCTCCATTTCATTTGATTTCATTTCCTTTTCTTGATGGATGGGTTAACCCAATCTAAAAATAAAAAGTCTTTTTCTCAATTATGACAGGAATTTTCTTATGTGATTTTTGTCAGTTGCCCTGGAAACAAGAAAACACTGAAGTAAGGTCAATGAAAGAAAAGAAAAACGGCTTCAGGCCAACCATTGTTTCTAGTGTTTTGGTCCCAGCTTAATAATAGATGAATGATGTGGCCGAGGAGTCCAGCTGTTGGCTGATACTGCCAGGTAACTTCTGAATAAAGATAGGTATGGTATGTTTGTCTTGATTAGAAGAGAATCACTGGGAATAGTCCACAGTGAAAAGTCACTGTGTCAGAAAAACATTGATAGAAAACGTTTTTCTCCCCCAGCCTGGCACACACTCTGGAGTTGCTCCACGCTGCCACTGCCTGTGCTTTGTTGCAGTCTCAGGGTTGCATTGACTCCACCTTCATACAGTCTGTATCAGCCAAGTTCTTTCAGAGTGCAAGGCTGCAATCTTCTTTCTGGCTGTTTTCATAGAGAGCTATGGAATATTTTCTCATTTTTCCAAGCGAAGAAAACGTTGGTCCTCTGAACATGAAGCAGACCAGTTTAATGTTAAAACAAAGGTCATTTCTAAAGTTTAACTGCCTTACGAATAGCCAGATTGTTCCCTCCACTCACTACAAATTTACCATTGCTTAATATATGCACAGTCAGGGAAAAGCTGTAAATATAATGCTATAAGCAGACGCTTGGAACTATTGCTCTTGATTTTCTTCAGCTTTTGCAACTGTTTACAGTAGCTTGTTGCCAACAGAACTGTTGTGCCCTAGTACTTTGGGCTTCATCTTATAAATGTCTCCTGAATGCAGTGTTCCCGTTCCAACACTCTTGAGCAAATCTGTGTGAGGAGGTTTTGCAAGACCAAGTCGTTAACTGAAAGTCACAAATATATCACCACCTGCTTAAGCCATCAGCTAGAAATGGAGTAGCTCATGAAGTTATGCCAGCAGAAGTTCTGGCTAAAACACCCTAGTAACCAAACATTTTGGCCATGAGAAGCACGCCCCTCAGATCTTATCCAGACAGATCATTCCACTGGCTTCTCCTCTTGCAAATGATTGAAATTGCCTCTTCCAGAGGTTTCCCAGTGAGTCCTCTTGATCTTTCAACCAACTGCAGCTTTATGTCCACTGATAGCTGTTTTCTCATCCTCCTGCTCCAAGCAGAGCCTAAAAATTCAGAGGTTGTCTGCATCCATAGCCTTCTCTCTGAAGACAGACCCAGATCTCTCCCAGTAAATAACATTTTTGCTCCACACACCTTAAGTCTATTGAAAATGATGAGGTGACCCAGGAAATTGCTGCCCTCATAAATTCCTGGGACTGTGAGCCTGAAGCACAGTGATCTCCAAGAAATCGTGATAAAATTATTGTTTAATGCACTAACAAGCTGTAGGAGGGAAGGATGTATTTTATGTAAATTCAGTCAGGAAGTCTTTGAAACTAATTGCTTTAAGTAAGTGGGGAAAGATGATGGAGTGTGACAGAACTTTCCCCCTGCTTTCAGAATAGCTAGTGTTGATTAAATGGGCTTAGTATAGCACTGCATATATTAACTGAGCATAAAATTGCTCAGTGGATGAGCCTGTTCTGCAGATGAGCATAACAGGCTGTGCTCTGGATGTTATTGCAGATGTGAACTTAGGAAGTTTTAGAAGTATACTTCTGCAGATAAAACTACTGGGTTTGGTGAACTTGGTATCCAATTATTGTCCTGGCCTAGGGTCAGTATTTTAATTTGTGGTAAAAATGGAACCAAATGCAAAAAAAACCAAAAGATGTTAATCCATACTTACAGAATAAACTGTTCATTCTGAAAAGTCTCTAACACAGGAGCAGTGTTAGGGAAATCCTTCTTCACATATGTTACTCAGTATAGGTACCCCCTAAGAGGTGTCAAAGGCTTATTTGTCAATCAGCCTGCTAGTTTGCATGCCAAGTCCCATTTGATCTTTCTGGTTTGTGCTTGTTGGTCATGCTGACTTGACTGCTAGAACAGCCCCTGATCTCTCTTTGGCGCTGTTCTGGACACAATTCACCACTCTGCAGGCATGGGCTGCACACCTTGTTCCTACTACATCACTTCGTATTTGACCACATTTATAGAACACGAGTGATTTCATTTCCACACTAGCTGGAGGCTGTAGTTATATTAGAATTACCTCCTTGATCTAGAACTGGGATTTAAATAGATGTTTACATTTATTTGATACTTGAATAAAACACATCATGCTGTCTACTGTAGTAGGTCAAATCTGTTGCTCAAGTATGAGTGCATGCCATGGATCTGCCTACTTCCTTTCAGCAGGAGAGCTGGGCACCTGCTGTTGACTTGTGTCGCCTTCCCTTCACAATACCTTGACCTAGTTTTAATGGAGAGTAGATTCTTACAACATCCAAGTCTGGATAGAGTTTCCTCCTTGCTGTGTCCTGTGGACATGTCTGAAGTCCCTACCATTGCCATGTCCATCATTCATAGGGTTCTGTGATGAAACAGAAAAGGTCAAAGGAAAAGGCAGTGCAAGAAGCAGCAGTAACAAAATGTGATGGAGTGCACTCACAAGTTAACAAACAACTGAACGTAAACCAGTAAATTAAAGCACAGCTAACATGAATTAACTCAAAATCTTTTCTTTCCAGAGGCAAAACTAAATTTGAATGGATGGGCACTACTGAATTAAAGATAGAAAAAAAAGAAATCCTGAAAATTGTCTGACCGCAAGCACCAGGCTGAGAACATGTAACAGCTACCAGTCTTTGGAAAACTGCAGATTGAGATCTCAGTGAGTCTCCTTTAACGGGAAAAATATAGATATGAGCCTTTGATGAATAATGCACAAGGTTATGTAGTAGTCACAGCATATTGTGGCTTACTTATTTGGGACAGAGAGCCAGATGCATCACTGTTACATAAGCCTGCTGACCTGCATATAGGGCTTTGTGGTAACAAGAGTTTCAGACAAATAAATCCTGTCCAACTTAGCCAGTGTGAAGATACAAAATTAGTGTCTTTTTATGTTGCTTTCTACCTGCTTCCTCTAGTGTTGTGTGGATATATAGATATGCTTAAAGGGTGAAACCCCACAAAATATTATTCCCTAAAGGGCTTGCTTTTGAAAATAAAACTGGGAGAGCATGGTACCTGGGATAAAGAAGATGAGTGAGGAGGCAACGAATGTTATGAAAGTTCAATCTGCTGAGTAATGG
Source organism: Amazona ochrocephala (assembly GCA_039720435.1). Lineage (NCBI taxonomy): Eukaryota > Metazoa > Chordata > Aves > Psittaciformes > Psittacidae > Amazona > Amazona ochrocephala. The sequence goes on from CM077879.1 coordinate 13,679,934, forward strand.
TATAACCTGTATGCTTAGGGAATGGGACGACAAGATGCAAGATGTGTTGTACACCAGCCAGAAGAGCCTATTATTTCAGTGGTGCAGCATGAAAACAGATCATTGCATTTTTCAGAGGACTTTTATAGATTTAATTTGATTTTATTCTGATTTGAAATAAAAAGGAGTATTTTTTTCAATTCTTAAAGATTAGAATGGAATAGAAAAGAATAGAATAGACCAGACCAGAGTAGAGTAGACCAGACTAGACTGGACTTAGAGTAGAATAGAATGTTTTCAGTTGGAAGGGACCTACAGTGATCATGTAGTCCAAATTTAATAACACCTGGAACTGGAGGCATCAAAAGCTCTGGGATCTCCAGCTCGAGGAATTACTGATCTTCTGGCTGCCTGGGATGCCAAGGAATTGCACATTTCCAGAGCTTTCAGACTCTTACTTCTTTTCTTTCTGCCTGGTGGGCTAACTGAGAGCTGGCAGCCTTGGAGTTTATGAGCAGGGATACTCTGCTCTGAGTTTCTTGGCATCCTGCCTAATGAGATCTGTAGAGGAGCCAGCAGCTTAGGAGTTCTGCAGTCTCTAAGACAATCCTGGAGCAATAACTTCTTCCAAACTCCCACTCTCTGTCAACCTGTCAGGAGTCCTGTTGAAGAACAGGGAAGAGGAACTGGCAGGAAATCAGACATGGTTTCTGCACCATCATCAAAATCAAGTATTCCATTCAAAATGTTTCTAACCAGTTCAGTAGCCCCATGTCCTCACCCTAACACATCCTCACCTGATCCTGGAGGTCCTGCATCCACTTGTTTTAAATATAATAGGTGCAAAGATCAGTGAGGCAGAGGAGAGGACAAGAAGATGCTTACACCATCCTAGTATAGGATGTAGCTGGGATGCAGGTCAGCTGCAGGTGTTCACATAACATTTGCCTGCATGTAGTCAGATGGCCTCTAAATCCCACTTGTCTTAATGGTATTGGAGGACGTGGTTATTCTGGGAAGGCTCGTGACTGGCGTGGTAGCTAATATGATGGTACCTTGAAGGTAGATGAAATAAAGCTGGCATCTTGCTTGCTTTGTGATTGACCTCAAGGCCTGTGTCTAAATAGAGGTATTAATCCAAACAGTGTGGACCAGAGGGTTTTCTGGGCACATGTGTCCTGAGCATGCACTTAAAATTGAATACATATATTTCCAATAATTTCTAACAGCCTAAAGGTTACTGTATTTTATACTTACAACCAACAGCTACAGAGTGTCGTTTCAGCAGCTGGGAGCCCCTGGAAGGTGAGCTTGTGCTCTCTTTTTCTAGCCGTAAGGCAGGGGATGATAACACTTCAGGCCTTGTGGCTGCCTGTCATGACCGTGGCCCCTGAAGGGTGAGCTAGGAGTGGTGATGCAATGCAGGATTGCTCTAATGACAGACAGAATCTGGGCCACTGCATTCATCTTGTCTGATTTCCAAATTTTTCAGTGCTCAGGGGGACTGGATTATAACAAAGTTTGACTTCCTGCTATGTAGGTCATGTGCTGGATGCTGAATCCTCTACCACAGGGGCAAAGCTGAACCAGGGAAACTTGCTTTGCTTCTGCAAATATTGATGGGAATAACAAATGTTTTTCTTTTATTAAAAGTTTTCAATTAGCTAGATTAGACTTTTACTGTTGGTAGAGCATGAAAATATGTTGCAGTAATGATGCGTTGCAGTTAGTAAACTCCGCAGTGGTTAGATTGCTGCCTCTGAGCAAAGTTCACTGTTGCTTTCTGGGTGACAAGTGGAGCATCTGGCTCTGCATGGGGTGTTCAAAGATAACATCACCCTAGTGCTCCTGTGACCACAGCTGGGCATCTGCTATCTTTGCCAGACAGGGCTATGCAGGCTGACACACAAATCTCCTGCAGGTTGATCGGGGAACAGGGTAAGGACATAACCACAAAAAGCCTACTATTTGTTCACAGGTTTATAAAGGTACTGCTTTGATTATAACATTGAAAGAAACCCAACCTACTCTAGCACTTATTCTGTTTTATAAAAGGCCTTTGCAAAGATCAGGCAAGGAAAACAAGGCAAAACAGAAAATCTCAAATATATGTGTGCTTCTGTCTTCTTAAGCTTTCACAATGGGGTGCAGAGCATCTTGAAATCCTCTTCCTCAGGTGCTACTTAATCTGTTCTGGATACGCATACATCATTTTCCCCTGTATGATGGGAGGGTAAGTGGGATGAAAAAATGTTTTGCTGAACTGTGAGTTCACTTTCCCATTTTTCTTAGGCTGACAGCAGCAAAGCAAACCTGCTGATTAGTTACTTGCATGACTGTGCATTCTAGGGGAAGATATTTCTTTGTTACTGCTGCTGCTCTGTTACAGCAATTAAAAAAATATGTCTAAAGAAGACGCAATAACTCTGAAAGTGTATTTGGTGACTAAACATTATGCTCTAAATATACAATGCTGCTGCTGATTTTCCCAGTCTCCTGTGAGTCATAAAATCTTGTCTGGTACTGACTGAGCCATTCTTAATGACCTTGACTTTAAAAAAAATGCCTCTGACTCCCCCTAAGTCAAATAATTTAAATGAATGGTTTTCTGTAGGACATTTGTAGTGCTTTTCAAACCATTAATATTCCTGAAGGACAATGATAAGGTCTGCATTTACAGGCATTGCTGCTGTCCCCAGGACAAAACCCCTCTGCTCCAAAGGTTGCTATGGCTCAGATGAATGCAACTCTTGGTCTTCTGGGCAGGCTCTAGCCATGCAAATGTGACAAGGATTGCCTGGGAAGATCACCTCAAAAAGAGGTAGCATGACTCAGGGCCTGAAGGGCTCAAATGGCCTCTATATCCAAGGACCTTATGTTGTCCTGCTCACAATTTGGGCTCTTTGATCCCAGCAGGTGTTTCAGATCTTTGTGGTTGTACTTACCTCCTTGGCTTCCCCAGCATTGCCCACAGACCAGGGTACCACTCTGAGCCACAGGCTTTCCGCTCGTGGCCTGTTGATCAGTTTGCGATGCCTTGCTGCAAGGAGGTTGAATCCAATTCAGCAAGTGAAGCATGTTTATACAAGACTTGTGGCTGTCACCTACTGCAAATATACTTGTTTCAATGGTGTTCTCCAACTGGTATGTGAACCTGGTAATACACATTGCCAGTAGAAACTTGTCATTAATATTTCTATGTTGATAATGTCTCTGTGAGAAACTGTAAGCGAAAGGGGTGGCCCAGCAAAAGATCTGGAAATAACCAAGCTGAATGGACTTCTGTTGCATATGGTGGGAGTGGGTGGGCTCTGGGACTGTTGTGGGTCAACCTGGCTATTGCATATTTACCACTGGAAGTTCCACTTGTAACTGAATGTATGATGGTGCTAAGGCACACAGTGAAGTACATTAGGAGTAAAGTATATTTTTGTGGTGGTTGCAACAGTCTGTTTTCGTTGGTAATTTTCCGATAATGCTCACTTCTTTAACTAACCTTGGTGAAATATGTGCATGATAGCGATTGTATTTTAATTTACAAGATAATCCTTCTGGAATTTGCTTTCACATTGTACTCAGTTGCACTATTGTTTGGAGATGTTTGTCAAAACCAATATGCCTATTATTTAGAAGTTACCACACTGACATCATATTTGGACATGTCATGCTATTATGGTCTCTAGAGTGTGAGGTTAACTCATTTGATTTAGCCTTTAAATCCATTACAACTGTCTTAATGAAAGAGATGTAAATAACACTAACTTGCTGTCCTCACTTTACCTTAGCACAAGAAAAGAGCCTATATTTAACAAGTGCTGTTAGTTTTTCAAGGCTACTAAAAGCCCTGGGGTACATAAATGAGATGGTACCTTCTACAGGAAAGTAGAATCAGCAAAGTAAACAGAGTCTGTGGAAGATGCTTTGAATACAAGGGTGTTCTCATTGTTTCTTGTTTTATATTGGAATAGGACCACTCTTTAATTAGGACTACCAGTGGGTGAATACTATGATGAAAAAATAAATATTCCAGTTGGAATATTAGTGTGTGTTCTCAGTAATCTGTTATCAGACTTTGAGGTTTCCTAGTTTGTCATTTTAAATTGTTGGACTGCTTCACATCAGTGTGTTTCACCCTAAGCTTCTTAGCAAGATGGCTTGCTTTGGCTGCATTTTCAAGATTTTGGGTTAGCAATTGATCTCACAAGTGTGCATGTTCCTGCTGCCTGCCTGCAAAGCTGTGGAATATTTGATGAGCAGGAGGTTAGACATTGGGATTCTTCTGTAAGCATTTGCCTCTCAAAGCTGCAATGATTGCAAGGCAATTCTAGAAGACATTTTTAAAAAACAATTATATAAATTGATAGGCCATTAACAGCAGAAATTAGCCTCCAAAATAGTGCTCAGCACAGTAGTGAATTCAGTTGTCCATGCACATCTGTAGGATTCACATTTGCAGCTCCTGTTTGCTGTGGCTACCCATCCCTACTTGCAACTCTTACATTCTCCTTCTCCAAACAGTGTGAAAAGGAGCGTGTGTGTGACATTTTTATGAAGAGTTCGATGACAGTGAACAGCAGTGCTGCTTGTGTGTTGTATATTGGCCACATTCAGCAGTGCAAGAAACTAATGTATTTTACATAGAGTATGATTAAGACAAACCTCATTCAGTACTACATGAATTCATTGTACCAGAGTTATATCATTTCCTAAGAAAGATGCTGGTATAAAGGCAGAGCAACAATGTTGAATCAGTTCTATAAAAGTAATAAAATCTAGTATTTAATACCTTTATTAAACACAAAAATATAGAATAATATTACTTAATTTTATAACAGAAAAGAATATAATTTATTTGTGGTTTTCAACATCCATGGTTGGTTAGCTCTTTTGTTGTTCCTTTTTCCCCTGGGATGCAATTGGTGTAGTTTTTCCTTTCTTATGGGATATAGGCAAGCTCTGTTGACCTTTGTTTATAACTGGGATCAATATGTCTTCATTCAGAGTTTAATGAGATTCACACCTCCAATGTGAATCCATCAATTAGAAATGAACTGTATAAGCAGCAATTTGTGAATGAGAAGACTGCATTAGATGCTGTTTGATTTTCTTTTTTTCAAACACAGCAATCAAGTGTTTTTACAGAGATCAGTAGACTTTTTGTCATATAGCATTTCTTTACCAAACGGCTGGGGGATCCCATGTATATCATATCAAAATGCAGCTTTGCAACATTTCCTTTCCTGTAATCGGTTTTCTTTTCTTGCCAGTTTTTCAATTTTCAGGCAATCACAACTTTTCTAAATAAAGATGTTTATATTTTAAAATCAACTATTATAAAACACACACAAATAATTGACAGTAGATAATTTTCCATTAAAGTGTGTGTGCACTACAGACACACTGATTTTCTGTAATTAATAGAAATTATAAAATAACTGGCTGCTCATGATTCTGTTAGTTAGACCAAGTAGTGTCTGCAACTTCATTTTCAAATATTAAGGAACAATGCAGCCTCCATGCCTGGCATTTTCTCTCATTTGTGCTACTGTAGCTCCAGAATAGTGGTAAAAGCCAGTGTCACTTAACAAAACTAAAGAAAAGATAATATGTAACCCTTGCTAAGTACATATGACAGCAGTTATCTTTTATATTTTACAACAGAAACTATTTCCAGGTGTTGCATTGTACCATCTTCGAATATTTGTTCACAATAGCAAAAATACGGGTTTCCTTGCCTGGCATAAATAAATTTTATGAATTCCTTGAATTTTGAACTTTCTTCATTTTGAATACCTCTAATGACACAAAGCAATGGAAATAGGGTGTACCCTCTCTGCATATCAGGGCAGAGGTACAGAGCGCCCACCGTGTACTGGTGACTTCAGGTCTTTGACGCTGTGTGTCATATACTGAGGAAATGTTCCCAGTATGCATTGACTGATATTATTCAGAAACCAAACTGAAGTAGCTGGAATGGCATGATAGTCCACTACCTACACCTACCTCAAATGCTTAGAAAGTTAGCAGATATTATTTTGATATGGGTTTACAGTGGTATCACCGTATTTCATGTCTTCTTTCAGATGGTAGGAATAAAATAGCAACATTGTTTTTTTCTATCTGTGTCTTCTCAATGGAAAGATCCATTTAACTTAAAATCTTGTGCATGCATTCACTATGATTGGACTCAAAGATCTGAAAGATCTTTTCCAATCCATATAACACTATGACTAATTAAAAAATAGAACAGGGACTCTCTGAAGATGCCACAGAGATTTTAGGAATGTGTGTACAGTCCTGCAGCTGTAGGAGGACGTGTGGCTGGTCAGCACTAGTTCTGTTCCACTGGTATGAGCCGAGGTGTGTGAGCTGAGGTGAATGAGCTTGTGCAGAGCAGTCAGCACTATTTTGATCATAGTACTCTTTCTATTTACTGTCTTTGCATAAGCTGAACTGGCCAGGGAATAGCAATAGCCTTGGTTGGCAGTATTGATGGTCTCTGAGCTTCCTTAAAAATGTTAGTTTAGATACCTGAGGGAGTAGACCGCTTGCTCTGTGAGGGGAGGCCAAGGGATCAAGGCTGACTTACCCTGGAGAAGAGCCAGTTTTGGAGGGACCTCACAACAGCCTTCCTGAGCAAGTAATTGAGAAGATGGATCAGGGCTCTTCACAGTGGTGCATGGCGAGAAGATGAGGGCATGAGCTGAAACGAGAGGTTCAGACTGGACACAGGAAAAACATTTCTCTCATGAGGACAGCCCAACAGTGGGACAGGTGCCAGGGGAAGTTATGCAAAACTTCATCCTGGGAGTTTTTCAAGCTTTCACTAAGTAAGCCGTGAGCAAAATGGTTTGTCTGACTTCTGCTTTGAGTATGTTGATCTAAATGAAGTTCTGGGATCTCTTCCTGTGATCTTATGGTTTCCTGACAGTTGGCACATGATGAACAAGGATAGATGAGGAGGACTGGGAGCAGCTATAACAAATAAAAGCTAGCAGCTCACAGAGGTGGCAAAAAATTGGAGAACTTTAAATGAGTACATGAAAATGGATTGTTGATCTTTCTTATGTTGAGGATAATTCAGTCCTGACTTAGAGTGCATTGCACAGTCACATCACTTCTATGTTGCAAGGTCCTCTTTAAGGCTCCAATGTCATGAAGACATCAGTTTTTTTTATGACAATCTGCATTTGCAGTTCTTTGTGTTGGTGGCTGAAATTGATTTTGCTTGTGATGTGAAGGAACATGAGTTCAGCCTCTGCATCATTGCTCAAGCATGTGCTTCAGCCCTAACAAAGAATGGTAGTCCAGCAAATTTCTGAGCACCAGAAATACCCATCCTGAAACACTTAAGTCCATTATCAATAAAAACTCAGCTGGTTTTTAATCACTGTGATGCACAGTTGGAAATTGCATCTTTGTGCTTAAACATTAGAAATGTCTGGTTGTTATTTTTCTTGGGTAAAGTGACATCATGAAGACCTTTTTCTGTTTTCCTCAGGCACTTCACCACACAGACTTCTTCCCTGACTGAGTAATTACAAAACAATTCAGCAGTGGTTTATGTTGCCACACTGCTTAGTTAGATAAGGGGCATGGAGAAAAAGAATAAGAGAAGGGTGAAGGAAAAATATATCAGGGAAATAAGACTGGAAGGAGCACAAGTACTGGAAAGGACTTGGAGTGAGGAATAAATGAGGGGATAAGTAATGTCGCATAGGAAGGTGCAAGGACAAAAGAGGGTGAAAAAAAGAGAAAGTGAAAAGTCTGACAAAAAAAAAGAAAATAATTATAATTGGAAGTTAACATTACAAGAAAAAATGTAACAAAAAATGAAAGTAAATATCATGCAAAAAATGACTTCTACATTTGTAAATGCTCCCTAGTCTAGCAGTGAGTATTTGGCAAATATTCTTTATCCCTAAGTTTAGGAAACTGGAGAACTTGGTTTAAATTTAAATTGGTGGATAACAAAAGGCGTGATCATTTAAATGCAAAAATATGATCACTGAACGAATGAGGTTTGAATCAGATTTCCACTATTCTGGCCACACCAGTTTTCACACCTGATGGTTTAGGGACATTTTTACCTTTGAGCAAGTCAGTCAACTGACAACTGGCAACAATCAGTAGCTCCTATGAAAACAATTGAAGGATTAAAATTGCAACCTGTCTGTCTTCTAAAATAAGGCTGTTTTAGGAGAACCTAGGGACTCATCCATCTGATCTTCCTCAGCTGTTATGTACAGTGATGGGATCACAGAGCAGAGACTTTGTATATGAGTAGAAGGGGAGAGACAAAGATGTATTTCAGACCATCCCAGAATACAAGATCAGCTCTGCTCTTACTAAGTCATTATTTCTCTCTATAATATCAATTACAAAGTGCCCACAGACCCAAAAATCCTTGGAAGCTGTAGATAGCAAAGAGCATGTATTCTGTTGGGTCTTATTTTGAAGGCACTTAGACCACAAAGGCATTAATCAAAAGAGAAGATGGTCCATGGAGACTCTAGTAGGGTTCCCTTTGTTTGCCCAGAGATGTGAGTGGACTGCAATGGACTTTGTGTGCTTGCAGTACAGCCTGGAGTTGTGCAGTACAGCTGTGTGTTGGAGTACAGCTCTATTGGAGCATGGAAAGAGAAGAAATTCCAAAAATGGTTTTGTTTGGATCCACCTACAGCAGAGTCAGAGATAAAGTACAAGTTCTTAAGAAGGCTATAGAAAGCTTCTGGTGCTTTTCTGAACCAGAAGCAAGTCTGAACATTTGCCACCTTCCAATCCAAGACAGAAATCTGAAGTAGGAAGTATGTAAGAGCTCTAAATTCCTCTCATCACTAGGGCTCCTAGATGTGCTCCTGCCCAACTGGCTCCCTCCTGGCTCAGTTACTGACTTTTGCATATCTACCTGGTTTTGTGTTCTACAATACCCTATTTAGCTACTACAAAAATAATGGCTTGCCCTTTATTACTCTGCATAGCTGCAGCATTTTTTTTCAGTTCTGTTCTTCATGCTTGGAAAAACCTTTCCATCCCTACAGAACAAGCCATAAAGACTCTCTTTTTTTCCAGTTCATAATTTTTTGGGAGGGGGCATGTCGGTGACTGGGACATGTTTTAGTAATGACAATTCATTACTATCCCCAGACCATTATTACTATAATAATTGCAAGATACCCTTTTTTAAATTATGTATGTTATTATCACTTCCTATACTCCTGATGTACCAAGATGTATGTTCCTCCAGTAGACGCCAAGTGTTAGCAATCATTAAGTATGCAGGTAGTGCATCACTGGTGATATTTAACAGTAATAATGACATCCTCAATTGAAATTGAAAAGTTAGATATAGTATTTTGCAGGCTTTGAAATTTAATATCTGAGAAAGAATTCAAATGATGAATATTGCTCTCAGAAGAGGTATAGAAGTAGGACTTACTTGGAAGGTTGGATTTGTGATGGCTGTCATCCCTGGGATGAACTTTATCCGTGAGACTACTTCTGCAGATCCGTGCCAAGGGGATTATGAAATGGTGTTGGGAAGACGGCAGGGTGTGTTTATTCCCATGTTGATAAATGGATGGCAGTAAATTGTTTACAAGAAGGAGTAAGGTAGTTTCCAAAAGGGAAAAGTGTGGGTTGTGCTTTTAATCTTTGAATCCATAAGTCATGGGAGAATGTCTCCATGTGTTTTGAACAGTTCAGGTTCTACAATGTGTCCTCTTAACACTAGCATTAAGTTACGTTGGTATGGTAGCACCTAGGCACACTGCTTCCCAAATGCTTTATTTTGGCCTTGAATGAATAACAAACAATTCCTTAAATTGTGAAAATCCAAATACTTATGCTTTTGTCTTTTTCTATTTTTCTTCCATGTTTTTTTTCCCCCTCCTTCCTCTTATCCAGGGAAGAATGTATCAGTAACACAGAAGAAGCAGTACTGCCCTGAAAGAGTGATGAAAGGTACTTGGACCTGCTGGTGACTGCAGCTGCTTCATGATGAGAAAAACTGGGAAGTTGCCTTGAGTTACCATCTGTCACATTTTAGCCACCTCCTGTAGTAGAAGCTGGACATTGTGGGCCAACCCAGTGTGTGGTTTGAGTTTTCATTCTGTTGTTTTGGTTTTTTTCTTGGAATCTCAACATTTTAAAGAAATTATACAGTTAAGCACAGATCTCAGTCTTCATGGGTTTACGTTTGTGGGCATGTAATATCTTCAGCCTCACACGGCTTTGGGCATTCCTGAAAGAGTCTTTGATCTGAGTTAGGATGTTTAGTATTTCTGAGGACATGGTACTTGAGGGTACAAACTGTTTAGGAAATGAGACAACTGCATTTTTACAAGGGTAAGTAGGAATTACGAATGCACTTCATGCGCACTGAGAGGCACTTACAACATCAAAGCGCTGTGTCCCAATGCTCTAGATTGATTGTTTCAACCGCATGAATAGACCACATTTAATTTAACTTTCAGATTAAGGCATTCACATGCATACATGCTTTTCCTGAAATAGGTGGGTTTGTGCACACTGGTTGGTAATGGTACACATGATTCAAACACATTTTGCATCCACACTGCACAATACGGATTTATGCACCCATAAGCCCCACTGTTCATGTCTGAGTACCCATCTGTGAAGGCAGGGAGATAGAAGTGCAGGAACAAGACTTGTGCATAAGGTATCATATGGTACATCCATTCCTTCTTTAACTACACTCACATATTACTGTTGAAGTCAGTGGCAATACTCGTGTTGAACCTGAACAGGAGCAGCTGCGGGTACTTCTCTCTCAAAATGTCCCTTACAGTGTAATGCACTTTCAGGTTTGACAATTGTTTTATCACTTGTATTTCCTCTTTTCTTTTTTTTTTCAATGTTGACCCAACTGCTAGAATGCACTGTCTTCACGGTCCTTAGTTGCCCAGTAATTTCAGATAGCCTTTGAAAGGAGGTAGAAGGATTATAAACTGTGGAATCCCAGATCAGATTAATGTAACGTGCATTTCTAGATTATGATTAGTAAGAAGATGACACGTTGGCATGGTAACACTTGAAGCTTAACTACAAGTTCTTAAAATAAAGCAATGACATACGTGTAGGTCTCTATGCATTTGCATACTATCCACCTGAAAATATACATTGTTTTCACAACACTCGGGCAATTAAATAATCCTTACTTCTTACATTTGAATTAAGTGTCGAACTAAAATATCATGCCTCTTTCTTAGTATTTATACATGATGTCTCACCATAAATTATAAATGTTGATAATGAACCTGTCCATTTTGTAACATCATAGGCAGTCCTCTTTTTGGTTTCATTTTAAAATGATTAGCATAAGGAATGTACAACACGCTTCACTCTGTGGTTTGAAACATATTGATCTCCTTTAAATTCTACCCCCTCCTAATATGAAATTTGTCTCACTGATATTGGAAAAGTCTGTTTGCTAATTGGTAGGCCAGTGGGTGCATTTCATGCGGCTGAGGATTAAGAATTAAAATCCCTCCTTTATCTCAAATCAGTGCAAGAAAGCAGTAAAAACTTTAATGTGAGATTACTAGCTAAGACAGAGAGTATAGCTATTATTTTCTAGTTGCCTTATTGTGAAAAGTATTGTCTAAAAGTTGTGTTAACAGAAGTTGACTTGTTTAATGTGCTGTCTATGATAAATGTGCCAGGGGATGCTTCGCATGTATCGTTGTTCTGTGTTAAACTTTCTCAGAATGCAAATTTGGGCACTTTGTTCTATTTGCTTAATATATACAATATTGCTTTGACAAAATTCCTTCCAGTCAAAATTAAGATGCTGTTAAGTTCTGCATAAGTAAATACAATCTTCTTCTGTCACCCTAAATAGACAAAATGGACAGTGTCACATGGAAAATATGATTTCTTGACAGTTCACTTATTTATGTATACTCTACTGTATAGAGCATTGCAGTATATGCAGAATATGGCTTACAGTATTTCCACAGCTCCTTATGCAGCCTTTAAATCCTGAATGCTATTCTTCACATCTCTATGGATGGCAGATGCTGGAAGTACAATGATTTACTCTGGCATGATAATCATGTTACGTTCAGAATAATACAATTGCTAGGAAGTATTTCACATACACAGCAGAATTCCCAGCATAAACCTACCGCTAAGGCACGGATGAAGTTTGTCCTTGTGGCCTTTATGTTTCATAAATCTACCCATATTTGTCACTTGCAGATGAAGGATTTTAGTATTTGAATTTACTGTGGCTGTGGGGTGGAGGGAGAGACATGTGCATGCTGGGTTTTGCCAGTAATCCTTTGGAAATCCTCTAGTGCCTTAAGGAGGCAGAGTGGGAACAGACCTTAGGATTACAAAAACTTGTTCAAACCTCTTTCTTGCTTTAGCAGAATTCCTTTAAAACATATTGTGCCTTTGGCTCCAAACATATTTGCATTAGAAATCAGTAGCCATGAAATTGTGGTCAGGAATTTTTGTCCCTGCACAAATGTTAGGAAAAAGAGCATACTGTTTCTTACGTAGGATGTGAATTAAAAACATAGCTAACTTCAGTTCTACCACTGGGATCCGTGCATACGAGGAAAGCTGCAAGCTGTAGGTCAAACTGAAGAAAAGAAAAAAGAGAGAAAGTTTCAATGTACTGGATGAAATGCTTGTACCAGTGAAGTGACTGGCAAATTTCCACTGACTTCCCTGGGACCAAGATTTCATGCATTTTGCTGCAGCTTGGCTTGAATGCTCAGATCTGATCTCTTTTTAATGTTGTCTATGCACATAGGAGAGAAAAACAGAGACTAGTAGTTGTGGAGACCTGCCTTGATTTGCAGTTGTTGGGGTCTTCAGAGATTTATATCAATCTCTGTTCACTATTGTTTCTCTGTGTAACGTAGACTCTTGCTATGGGAATATGAATATGCAAATGTAAATTCCAATGTGAGAGGTTACTGCGCAGTGTGCACTAACCGATGCCATTCTCTCATGCATTTCTCTGCTCTCTGAATTGTGGTCTTTTTTAAAAAAAGAGGGAAAATGTAGTTAAGAGTTGAAAATAACTCCTGTGGAAAAAATCCTGTATGAGGTAATTCATGTACTCATTGATGGTCTTAAGCAGATCTTAGGAAAAGTTGAATAAGCTTTTAACTCATGAGTTAATTCTATCATTTAGGAATTCAAAGTAACTAGTTAGTACAACCGAAAAAGGGAGGGAGGGGGAAGTAAGGCCTGGAAATCAAAGCTGTGATGGTGGTCTTCTATTTTGCTCCCTGTGATGATAAACAAGTTTTAAAGAATATGTAAATAGTTAAATGAAAGTCATCGCACAGCTCGCAGTATGTAAGACAAAACCCAGCATGGAACAGATTTTTGTAGCTTGTTTATAAATTACACTTCTGTCTTTTGTTTGGAACTCAGAAAAAGAAACCATGTAAATTAAATAAGGAGTAAAGGCTTGCTGCATACATTTGTTTGACTGAAACAAGGATATTTCCCCACCCCCTAAGGTATTAATGAGTAATCTGGGCTGAATAATGTACAAAGATCTTGCCTTTTGAGCTCTAGTGCTGTGCAGTATTTAACTCTTCTGCGTAGCCAACAATGGGATGGTAACCAGAAGTCATGAAAAGCAGCTGTTAAGGCCATAGATTGGGATTAATTTGAAGAGGTGCCAAAGAACTCCCAAAAAGCCTCAGGACTGTGGTGTGATGTACCATCTAGACTGGGGAGAGAGGGGTGTTTGTAAATAAATGCAAGAAGTTCAAACTCCGACTCATGACCATCCTGTAACCAGGTGTCAAATTGGTCTCAGCTAAGTGAGAAGCTTCAGTTGCATGAGAGAGGCCACTCTTGTTTGAATCTGTTCCATTAAACCCTGCTGGATAACTTCTCAGCAAAGATTTCCACTCTAAGACATTTCATATAAATATCAACTGTACATATGTACTAATTTTCAGTGTAACTAGGGAGGATACAGAATTGTAATGAAGTCACAAAGTCTACTTGATGATTATCACAGATTTGTAACTCTCACTTAAATGATGTAAGATATGTTGACATTTTATCTTGTTAACAAGATGTATTTTTCTATGTTAGTTAAATGTATAATTTGTATAATTTTGTATATTAAATGTATGCATATTTTAAATTAAAAACTTTATAATTTTAATTATTTTAACTCTCAAACGGTGGCAGAGCTTCTGAAATATAGTTGTAAATACAACTGTATCCATGGATAGCAACCCAGGAAGTCTCCATTTCGAGGAAGGGGCCAGCTGGTCTTCTAACAGGGTAAGGAAACTGTTAAGCCTGAGCTCTTGCTTCTCTTGGTGGAGGAGTTGCCATTCAACTTTGACTGATTTAACAGAATTACTATGAATTAGCAGAATACTATGGGCTGGATCACTGCTGAGGAAGGGGGACACCTGAGGCTTCCGCAGATTGTAGGGATTTGGATCCATGCTTCCTGCAGGTGGGGAGAAAGTCCAAATCACTGATCCACGGGATGAGGTTTTGTAGGGGAAGGAGGACACTGCAGCCAGGGGTATAACAGGCACGAGGAAGAGGAAGAGGAAGAGGAAGAGGAAGAGGAAGAGGAAGAGGAAGAGGAAGAGGAAGAGGAAGAGGAAGAGGAAGAGGAAGAGGAAGAGGAAGAGGAAGAGGAAGGAAGGAAGGAAGGAAGGAAGGAAGGAAGGAAAGAAAGAAAGAAAGAAAGAAAGAAAGAAAGAAAGAAAGAAAGAAAGAGAAAGAAAGAAAGAGAAAGAAAGAAGGAAGGAAGGAAGGAAGGAAGGAAGGAAGGAAAGAAAGAAAGAAAGAAAGAAAGAAAGAAAGAAAGAAAGAAAGAAAGAAAGAAAGAAAGAAAGAAAGAAAGAAAGAAAGAAAGAAAGAAAGAAAGAAAGAAAGAAAGAAAGAAAGAAAGAAAGAAAGAAAGAAAGAAAGAAAGAAAGAAAGAAAGAAAGAGAGAAAGAAAAAGAAAGAAAGAAAGAAAATAGGGAGGGAGGAAGGAAAGAGGGAGGGAAGGAAGGAGGGATGGAGAGAAGGAAGGAAGGAGGGAAGGAGGGAAGGAAGGAGGGAGGGAAGGAAGGAAGGAAGGAACCTTGTTTCTCTATCACACTCACTACTTTTGGGGTGTTCATGCCTCTTTTTTTATCTGATTATTCTGTTGTAAAATGCACAACAGCAAAAATAGGTGCAAAATGAACACTTCATATTCTCTGAACCCCTGCACCAGAGGAGTCCTATTCTAGCTCATAACGTTCTTGCTAACGCAAGAAGACTTTCAGCTACAAGTGGAGTCAAGCCAGTGGTAGCTTTCTTGTTAGACGTCTGTTCAAGGTTTTTGTTGTGGGAAGCAAGCATGTCTTTAGGTTTTTTGCTCTCTCTTATCTAGTCTACTTGGAATGAATAGGAAGAGGGTACATTTTTAATCAAGTTCTGTCCTCTTTTCATGAAGCTGTGTCAAGGCAGAGTGAGATGCAGTGTCTGCAAGAGAATATACCAAAGCAAAACATTTCTCCAAAGTTGCATAAATGTTTCTAGGTAAACTCAAGGGGTGACCAGGATATCAGGCTGTAACTGGGCCTGCTTCTGCAACAAAAAATGCAATTTCCTCTCTTAGTGAACAAAAGAACAGTATGCATCTGTTGACTTAAAACAGTTTTTAATACAGTAAGGGCTATATTATGAAATAAATCCATTTAAAAGCAAAGAAAGACTCTGATATGATTTTACGTGTATTTCTAACTTGAAAGTTTAATGCTGGTTTCTAAAGCATTGATTTGACATATTCTTTAAGTCTCATGGTCTCCTTATGTGTTAGCATTAAGATGAATGTCCTGGCTTAATACTGAAAAAAAATAGAATTATTCTTTGCTACTTTAAAAAATGAGCAGATCTGGAAACCTGAACAATGTCATCTAACTAGGTCCAAGTGTAAACAGAGTCCATCTTTCTTAGCTTTATGGATGTTAAATAAAAGATGTTCTTCATTTATCAGGCACATGATAAATGAAGAGCATGTATGTACAACACACTGGGCCTACTATAGCACCATCAGAAGATTTTTGTCTGGAGATTCAAATTAATGTCTTGATTGGAAAGAAATATCTCCTAAAATGAATAATTTTTCCAATACTTAAGAAGACAGGCAGGTCACACATCACACACCATGAGCCACCTGCATATTTCACTGTCAGGGTTTGATGCAGAGGCACAAATTGAGTTTTTTTTTCCCCCCAGCATGATCAGTAAATCTTAATGCTACTATCAGGAGCAAAAAATAAAAATCAATATTAGCTCACATACAAGAGAAGAATTTAAGCAAGCAACAAAGCAATGTCCTACAAGTTACACTTATTTTTTCACTCCCCATTGAAACTTCCATATGATATTAAGGTGCTGATGCAGTAGCACAGTTTGTTAAGTGAACTGTGGAATCCTGGACAGTGTGTGTTCAGAAATACCAGTCATGATGCTGCAAATGCTAAAATCAGTGGTTTAGTAACCAGTGATCAGGAAACTTTTGACTTACTTCCTAAACTCCCCTCATGCAAACAACACACAAAGTGCTGAATGTGCACACAGGGCATTCAGGACAACAGGTACCACTGTGTAATGACAAATGCAGAAAAGACTGATCTTTTCTTTTGATGTCCTTTGGCAATGCTCACGTATGTTACACCACTGCTTTTTCACACGGTTTTGGTTCATAGATGGTTGGTAATGAGAAAGATAGTTATCGCGACTTGCTTCTGATGAAGTCCCAGTGACCTCTGTTTTTAGCCTCCCACTTTTCCCGATTCATTTGTAACTTGTGATTTTTCTCATGGTGGGCCACAGACAATAGTGCTCTGTGGTTGGGCTTGTATTCAAATGGTGTAACCATGTTGTACATGAGCAGTAAGCAGGTCTTGTGACTGATCCGTTGTTTCAAATTTGCTTAGTCATTTAATCAATCTCAGATCAGTTTGTTCCAACGAATTACTTCAGAGCAACAGAAAATGTCCCTTATGTAACTGCTGGTGTATTCAAAGCCTGGCAGAATTGTCTGAGATTGGCTGTGTGTACGGGAGAGGAGGGTCCAAGTCTTGCGGTTTCAGTGGATGATCTCTGCAGTATCAGAAAACAGGTAGAAATGTAAAGATGGACTTTCTGAAGTGGGCTGTGCAGAGTTGAGGGGAGCACATTCTCCACTCCTCCTGCTTTAAAAAACCCCTTATTGATCCTTGATTTGGGGCACTGGCACCCCTCATAGCGAAACGAAGCTTCTGCCCCAGGCTCCCGGCGTTGCCTTCCCTTCGCCGAGGCGAAACCCAGGAGGCAGCAGCCGGGGGTGCTGAAGGGACAGCTCCGCGGGGCCTCGCCGCGGGGGTGCAGCGGGGGCGCACCGGCTTCCGCGGGGGCCTCGCAGGACCAGGCGCTCTGGGCTGCTGGGGGGAGACATCGAGGTCCGCGGAGCCGCCGCCCCCAGGCGCTTCATCCCCGGTGGCGGAGCCGGCGGCGCAGCCGATCACTTCCGTGTCAGGGCCGGCTGCTGCCGCCGCGCTGCTGCGGGATCGGGCGCCCTCCCAGAGCCGCCGCGGCTGGGGGGCGGAGCGGGGCCGCCGCCACCACCACCCCCCTCCCCGGCACCAGCTGCTGCGGCAGGGAGAGCGCTGCCTGGTCGTGCTTCTTCCCCCCTTCCCTTTCCACCGCTCCCCCTGCGGCCAACGACTGGCGCCGAGCACCCCCCGCCCGGGCTGCGCCGCAGACCCCTCCTGCTTAGGGAGGCGGGGGGAACGTGAGTGTGGAAAGTGGAAGAAACTCCCCGCGGCTCGCCCGGGGGGGGGGGGGGGGGGGGGCGCTGCGGAGATTTGGGGCTTTTATTTTTTATCTATCTCGTTTTCCATTTTCCCATCCACCCCGAAGCCACGCAGCAGCAGGTGACCGGCGCCCACCCTCCCGCCCGCCGGGAAGGAGCCCGTTGGCATCGGCTGTGTGTACATGTAGAGGGCTCCCTCCGCCCCCTGCCTCCCGCCCCCCGGATCATTCTTTATACTGGGGGAGAGTGTGCACTGCGGTTCCTTGCTCTGGGAATTGCTGCTGCTCTTCCTATTCGTCGGGGGCTTTCCAATCACCTGCCTCTGCCACCCTCTTCTCTCCGCTCTTTGTACTTTATTTTCACGTGCTCTTTACTAACACGGCTATTTTTAAAACCCGCTTGGATTTATTCCGTTCTCTCTCTTTTTTCTTTTTTTTTTCTTTTTTTTTTCCCCTCTTTTTTCCGGGGGGCGGGTGGGGGAAGGGAGGTTAACGTTTGCATCTCCCTAAGGGACAGATCCCACCAGCCAACCCAGCTCTGCAACTGCTGCATCCATTCATTCATTTTTATGGTCACCAGCAGCCTATCCCGGTAGTGGAAGGTGCAGAGAAGTGGGAGGCAGAGAGAGAGAGAGAGAGAGAGAGAGAGAGAGAAGGAGGGAGGGAGGGAGGGAGGCAGAGATCCGGACAGCGAGAATGGCCGAGAGAAAGAGGAACTGGAATAAAGAAGATGACCTGCCCGTGTATCTAGCGAGGCCGGGTACGACAGCCCAGACACCGCGGCAGAAATACGGGGGGATGTTCGCTTCCGTGGAGGGGGCCTACGAGAACAAAACCATCGACTTCGACGCCTATAGCGTGGGGAAGAAGGGGTCCCGGACCCCGCGGAGCGGCAGCCGGCACGACATGCTGGACGGAGGAGACAACTACAGCGAGACCGCCAGCGACATCAGCGAGGTCTCCGGTTCCGTCATCAGCTCCCCGGGCGACCGGGAGGACAAGACCCCGGGCGTGGAGATCAAATACCCCATGGGGAAGGAGCTGCTGCAGGGCCAGGACAATGGGCAGGTGAGCGGGAACCGGGCCGGATGGGGCGAGAGCCCTCGTCTCTGCGAGCCGTGCCGAGCTGTGCTGTAGCGTACCGAGCCATGCCGCAGAGCCCTGCTCTCCGGCGCAGGGGTACGGGGGCCACCTTAGCGGAAGGTCGGGGAGGCGGGGATCCTCATCCCCGGCACGGTGATGCTACAGGAGGAGCCCGGCTGGCCCCTAAACTATCTCACTTGCCTGAGCTTAGTGGGGCGGTGGGGGGATGACCTCAGAAATCGTTTTCCTTTGTAAGTGATGGCGATGAGTTTTCTTCGTTTCCCCCGCTGCCGTTAAAACGCTGCCCATGCCGGAGAGCCTGAAGGGCAGCTCGGGCTCCCTTGGTGCCTTCCCGGAACAAAGCAGCCCCCGCTGCATTTCTGGGCTCGCCGGGAAAACTCCGGCCTGTCCCAGGCGCAGGCCAGGCTCTGCCCCGGCCCCGGCTCCCCCCGCGCTTTCATTGTCTCCCGCAGGGCGGGAGGAGCAGCCGAAACCTTGGCGCGGGGGCTCCCCACCTCTGGGGCTGCAACCTGGTCTCCTATTGCAGACTTCAGGAAGAAGTGAGGCCGGTGGGGCTGGTCAGCCCCTGCCAGCTGTGCTTCTCCATCTTAGCCCTGCCGGTGGCAACCAGGCTGGAGGCAGACCCGGGGGGCTGGCTCTCGGGGGATCTGGGGCTGTCACTGATTTACCGCTAGGAAGAAATGTGGCCTTGCAGTTGTGGGCCTGCTTAGATGCACCCTTAGCACCCAGCCTGAAGGCTGTATGGCCTGTTCATGCTCTGTTTTTCCACAGGCTAAAAGAGGAATTTCAACTCTTTTCTGTCCCTCCTCAGTTTGAGCATGAATGGGGTGCTGGTCCTCTCTGGGCTGGCAGTTGGGTGCAGGGGCCACACAGCCTCCCATGCAGCCCCATGAGTGCCTCACTGCGGTGGGACACTGGAGTGAGCAGGCAGGGCTTGGTGGGACACTGTGCCTGCGATGGTGCCACTTCACTGCAGCAACCTCAGGGCTGCTCTCAGAGGCTGCCAGCTGCAGTGCAGTCCTCCCTTACCCAGCTCACCTGAACCCGTGTCTTTTCTATCAGGACCTTGTGCAGTGGGAGGGCATGATGAACCCTGAAGTCCCCTATCTGCTGAGACATCCCTGATGCCTCCTCCCTGTCTTCGCTGCTGCCTGGGTCAGCTGGGACTCAGGGTAGTGAGCCTGCTGTATGCTACCTCTGGATCTCACTGTAATTCCTGAGTCGGATTGGACTGGGAAGAGGTGGGGGTGGAGAGGGGTAAGGAGGAGGTTTGGGGTAAAGCTGTCAAGATCTGGTCACTGGCTTAGGAAGGTGTGCTGTGAGCAGGAGCCGTGTACCTGACCCCTGTGCAGCTGTGGCTGCAGCGTTTTGCAGCCTCTGAACAGTGATTTCAAGGGGGACATGTCAGGGATGTGGCTAGGTGGGAAATACCTTCTATCTATGTGTGTGTCATAGGGGTGGGTGTGCTGCTTGTCACTGAGGGATTAACCTGGGTGCAGCTTTGCAGTGCCTCTTACACCCTTCCTGCAGTTGTTCGTGGAGCCTCCACCATGGGTGGAGGGAGGCACTCTGAATAAGAAGAGACAGAAGGGTTTTAACTCGCCACTTTTCCTCTCCAGCTGCTGCTGGCACAGCATCCACCTGGGCTCGCCAGGCTGCACTGGCCTATGCCATCACCCACAGCCTCCCTGCGTGCAGGGCAGGGAGTGGCACTGGGACAGTGACAGGGAGAGCAGAGCAGGGCAGTGTTGTTGTGGTCAGAGCCATTGATGAGGACGGAGCAGGCACTGCCATCTGGGGACAAAGCAGTGCAATGCCATGAGGTCAGAGAAGGCACTGCGATGGGGACAGAGCCGGGCAGTGCCATCAGGGTCGGAGGCACAGGGACAGAGCAGGCAGTGCCATTACCGTGTGCTGCGCAGTAGGACCCACTGCCGAGGGTTACGCCCCCCGTCCCCACCCGCGGGACCCCGGCGGTGACCTGAGCGTTCAGCGAGGCGGCGGCGGAGCTGGGGGGGTGGTGTTTTCCAGCGCCGGTGCGGGAGGGAGGGAGGCTCCGGCTGGATTGATGGGCTGGGAAGGGGGGCCGAGGCGGTAGGGGTGGGGGACAGGAGGGAAGGAAGCGCTTCCTGGGTTGAGCTGAGCGAATCCTGCTCCGACCTGCAGCCGGGAGGGCGCTGCTGCCGCCGGGAGAGGCAGCGCTCGCCGGCCCCCACGGGAGCTGCGTCCCTGTCTCGTCGCAGCCGGAATAAAAGGTGCCGGGTTTGCCTGGCTCCCTTTGCTCCGGGCGAGGAAACTTTGCCTCCATTACCCAGCACTGCCGGGTCTCCCCCGCCCCGCCCCATCACCCCACCGGGCTCTCAATTATTATTCCTCTCATTACCTCTGATATTTTCCCGTCGGGCTCGGCTCGCTCCTCGGGGTGTGTGGCGTGCGCCCGGCGCTAGCGAGAGCCGACATGTCTTACCAGGGCAAGAAGAGCATCCCCCACATAACGGTAAGCGGGCCCAGCACGCAGCTGCCGCTGCCCTCTCTCCTTTGTTCGCGGGCAGGGAAGGGCGTGCGGCGGGAGCGCAGCGGCCGCGGCCGCGCAGTGCCCCGCGGGTGGCGGCGGGGAGCCGGGATGCGGGGCCGGAGCTCCACGGTGTGGACGGGTGCGGGCACCGGTGCCCTCTCCTGCTGCTGGAGCTCCGGGATGGGAGTGATTTTGTGGTTTTTATATATACATATGTATATATAATTTTATTTTTCTATTTTATCTACCTTTTCCCTTTCCTCGCCCTCCGCACAGCCGGGGCTCAGCGCCGTGTGCTGAGGGCACAGCCTGGGGTCGGGGCCGGGACGGGAGGCACGGGGGGAGGCCCGGCTGCGCTGGCGGGGCCAGGGGTGCCGTCCTTCCCCCGAGGAGCGGGGCCCGGGGCGGCTCGGCCGCCGGGCGAGGCAGAACAAAAGAGGGAGGGGACGAGCCGCAGTACAACGTGCCCCCCGCCGCCCCCCGGCAGCCGGGGCGGGCTGGGGATGCGGAGAAATAGGAGGGGGGGAAACGGGAGGGGTAGGAGCGTGGAAAATCAAAGAGCGCCATGATGCCAGCACCAACACCTCTGCGCGCTATTAATACATCTGCCATGGTAGGGATCAGGAGTCAAAGAGTTAATCATAACCATCCTCTTCCTAGCTGTGCCTGCTTCCCGCTAGATGCTTTTATCCCCGAGCAGTACCACAATAGAGTGTGCTTTCTGTGCCAGGAAGAGAGGATGTGGGTCTTTTGGTTCAGTATGATGTTTCCCCTAGATACACTGGATCCACAGGGGCTGTATAAAGATCAGGCAGAGCTGGAGGGGAGCAAGGCTTCAGGAAAATCTCCCCTGGAGTTCGGTCAGAGGTTTTCGCCAACACTGGTGCTGGTCTCCAGGCCTGCTGTCCACTTGGGGGGCTGGATCAGTGGGTGATGGGGTCACTGCTGCTGTGTGGACAGAGATGAGTGAGGAAGCGGAGTGAGCTCAGGGAGGCTTGGGTTCATGCAGCTTGCCCAGGAAAAGCTGGCGCTGTCAGGTGCCAGGCACAGGGCAAGTTTCAGTAACTGGAGTGAGGTGATGGGTGGGTGTGGCAGCTTCCGGTGCAAACCTGATGGTTAAAGGCATTATTTGAGCCAGCGGTACAAGGCTTGTACCTTATTAATCCTCAAGGAAACCTTGAGGTTTCCTCGGTATTAAAATCCCAATCTGTTAGCCAACATACTTGGTCAGGAGGAAGACTCCTTCCACAAGCAGTTTTATGTGACCAAAGTGCTGCATTTATGCAGTTTTCTGCTATCAACAGGCAGCAGTGTGTGGTGGTGAGGCTGAGCCTGGGTGTTGCAGTGACTCTTTGGGCGATGTCTCCTCTCGCCTCCATCCTCAGTGCATCCAGTGACTCAGGGTACCCCTGGATGGGGGCAGGCTCTCACTGCCCTCTGGGTGTCAGGTGCTTTGTGCACAGCTGGACCTTCATTTGGAGCTGGTGTGTAACAGGTTCCCACCCATAGCTAGTTGTTTGTTCTCCAACTTGGCGTAAAAGAAGAAACTGGGAGAATTACAAGTGTTTCATTGTAATCAACAGTTTAATTTCTTCATTTCTCACAATTTTCCTTCTCTGTGCTGGTGAGAGGGTTGCTGGGAAAAAGAAAGCCCAAACCTCAGCCTGTTCTCTTTGAAAAGGGATGTATTGAAGCCTCTATAAATGAATATTCATTAATGCTAGTGTTGAGTTTTGTGACCAAATCAAAGGCATACATTAACATTAGTGAAGTTGGCAGGCATCACGTCTTGGCTGCCTTTTATATTTTAATGTTTTACACTTCTGGCCCTTCTTTCTACGCAGCAAAAGCAAATCAGACACTTTGTGCTATACCTTGTACACACTGCCCATTCCACAAGAGCCCACCAGGTCTCTCTGCGTGTATCTTCTGAAACCTTGTTTCAGTATAATAAATTAGATGTTTCATCCTGTCACTAAGGAAATACATTGGAGCTTCAAGCCTTCTGGGTTCTAAGGAAATGTGATAGCCCTGTAAAGTTATGCAACAACAGCAGTGATATCATATACAAATGTCATTTGTTACTGTGTTTAACATACACACTCCAGCTCTTTTGAGCTACACTAGCTCCTGGATTCATTGAAATAGTGAGAAACTCATTTTGTCAGTGTCCTGAAGGTGGTTACTTTGCTGTGGATTTTCCCATCCCAAGCCTGTGTTCCCTGCATGGGGCCAGGAGCTATCCTGAGCACACAAGGAGAACAGTACCCAGCGTCCTGCCACAACATCCAGCCCCAGGCACTACCTGCAGTCAGTGCCTGGCCAGAATTGCCCTCCAGGGTCAGGTCTACAGCATCAAGAACTTCATGAAGAAGCAGAGGATAGTTTCAGCTCCTATCAGCGTGGGACCTGATACCACTTTTGGGAAGACAACCCCGTGGTGTCCTTTCTGGGTTATTTGCTGTGGTGCATGTGGGGATAACTGCATCCTTGAGCTTTGTCTGACCGTGCCTTGCCTCCTGGCTCCTTCAGACTATTAGCAGTGCCTGACTGATACCCCCTTCACCCTTTTCCTCTGAAGCAGTCTTTATTCCTCCCTTCTCTTCTCCCCTTTCTCCTCAAAGTATCTAGGACAGTAGAGACACTGTTGCAGACAGGCCGCCTGAAAATTCATGCTTCTTTCATGATTTATCCTGTTTGTGACTTTCCTGCTGCCCTTTGCAGCATCCTGTGCATCCTATGCAGTACCCAGGCTTGCTGTTGTTAGCTGAGCGCTAACACTGCTCCAGTGTAAGGTGCCACTCAGTTGTGAGTGAGACTGGGGAAACTGAGCTCCTTTTGCTGTAACTACTGCAGGAAAGACCTCTGTGTTTGAAGCACCAGACCAGTCTTTGGGTGATGAAAAATAGAGGTGCACTGAACCAGTAATTGTAGGCACTTCAGTCACATCCTCTGCACTGTGCTGAAGTTCTTGGGGATTCTCCTTCCCCTGGTTCAGGATGGAACAGGGTTTGCATAGTGTAAGGATGGCCAAGAATGCATCTGCAGGAGCACTTTTCTCTGCCTGTGTAGTACAGTCAGCCACTACCATCCATTGCTGAGGTGTCTTTCTGCATGAGGTAGCAATCTTTTGTACTTCAGTTGTGTAGGCATGCTCTCATGCAGACCAGATTTTCCAGGTACATCCACCACCCATTGCTTTTAACATGGTTATTCCACTCTTGTGCAATATGTTACAGAGAATCAATGGAGATGATGACACTGAAATATCTGTTGCAAATTCTTTTGGCTTCTGTGTTTTGGTAGGGCTTGGCACTTTTCAAGCAAGGCCTGCATGCAGATGAACTCAAAATTGCTGTATATACAGAGCACAGTTTAAAAAAGGCATGTGGTGTGTGAAATGTCTGGTACAAGATTTGTTTGTTCCAGTAGCGATTGCAACCATTAAAACATGATCAGTGGGAGCTCAGTGAAGAGGAGGTGTGAAGACAACTCTACTGAGCAAAAGGAGAGTAGCTAGTCACCAAAGCAAATGCAGAGAGGAGCATGGAAGAGGCAAATGGTGTCCAAATCTCTTAGAGAATTGAATAATATTCCTGGGAATGGTCCAAGGGTTGACGTCTGAATGGGGGAAGGAGCTGCGGGTCCTGAGCTGGCAGACTGTAAGGCATGGGGAGACAGAGAGCTTAAGAATGTGGTGTTACAGAGGAAGGATCTCACTATTGAGTTTAACAAGTAAAGAGAAGATCTGGCATGAGATGAGCAAGAGAAGCAGAGGCAGAGAAATGAAGAGAGGCTGAAGAAATTCAGAGGAGTGGGCACAGAGAATAATTTTAGTTGTAGCCTTTTGAATTGATTGATGTGAAGCAAGCTGAGGAATAAATAGGCTTCGGTTGAAGACGGCAGAATACTTAGAGAAAAAATGCATTCATCTGGAACTCTGTGTGAGACACTGGTCTTAAGCTAACTATTGAGGGTCAAGACAGAAACTTGCTCTTTGGCCTGGGCAAGTGGGGTAATGTGAAGTGTTCTGGTTTGAGACAATGGCAGTGCAAGAGCTGCCAGCTAGTTCACTTTGGACACCGGGGGGACATGTCCTACAGATGCAAGAATGGGGAACCAAAGTCCTCATCTAGGTTTGGATCTGTTGCATATCTCCCCTCACCATGCTTTTTTTCTGCACACCTTTGTTTAACAATGTGAAGCTATGCACAGATTGGTGCATCACTTGCCAAAAGTTTTTGCACAGCCTACTGAATGCTGGGCATGGGAACAATGTCCCACATTGTTATTCTGCAACTGGCACAAGATTTACACTGGTTTGGACAGCACTTTTTGTCCTGCTTTAAAACATGAAGGCCTGGGGCTTCTGCATCCCTTTTCTTACTCTTGAGTATTTGCTTAATACTCAGGGTTACATTTTCCCATCTGTAGCTGTGTAATAGGCTTGCCCTCCATCAGTTTACCTGTTTCTTAATGAACATCTGTGAATTCACATTGCATAGTGGACTGGACTTGAACCTGGTAGCTTCTGCATCCCTTTTCTTACTCTTTGAGTATTTGCTTCATACTCAAAGTTACATTTTTCCATCTGTAGCTGTGTAATGGGCTTCCCCCCCCCAGTGTTTGTCAGTGAACATTTGTGAGTTCATATTGCATAGTGGACTGGTCTTGAACCTGGCAGCTCCAGATGTGCTTTAGCTGCTTCGGTAGAAGTTGCTGGACTTCCAACCACCATTTCTGTGATTCTGTGGTAAGTCTTTTCCTTTCCTTTGTCTACAGAGAAAAAGTGGCCACTTCCATCTGGTGTCTAAGATTACATTGAGAATAGGGCCTTCTGGGGACATTTCTATGGAGACTGGAACCTTTGGCAGAGGGACAGAAAGAAGGGTTTGGGGCAGTGATTTCTTTAACTGCCACAGCAAGTTCATCAGTCAGTGCCCTCAACAGCAAGCCATCAGGGTGTTCAGTGCCCGAGCTGGTGCCATGATGCGGAGATGAGCTGTATTATGCTGGAAGCTGGGCAGGTTTGGAAAGGGGACAGTGGCTGTCTGAGAAGACAACTGATGCGGTGAGGTGGTTGTCTAAATCTCCTTCTTAAAAGTGCTGAGAGCAACCACTGCCAATGAGCCACTTTCCTGGCAAGATGCCAGTGTTTTCTGCTTTGCTGCCGTTTCTCTTATAAGCAGGTTTATATATGTGGTAAAAGGAGGAAGCTTCGTTTTCGTTTGCAGGATCCAGCAGACTATGCTGGTTTGTGAAGCACTTGGGCACTGTAAGAGTTAGTTGGGATAAATTTCCTGCCGCTTTTGTGCTAACAAGAGAGATGGAACAGAGGTAGCAGGAAAATAATTTTCAGGTTTTTAACCTTGCTACCTGTAAAGATGATGGCATCATCCCTGGGACAGAGATACTCTGGGACTACTTTTGCTTGTCACTTGATGCACTTGTCACAAGATAAAAGTGCCAATCTGTAGTGCATGTCCTGATGAGGTTTAAGGCCTCAGCCCTTGCCCACCTTGCGTGTGGCTGGCTGGAAGAGTACACCATGCTCAGAGCTAAGAGACTGTGGAAGAGTCATTCATGAACCAGTCCTGATACCATGTGAGGTGAGGCAGCAAGCATCACAAATATGACTTGCAGGGGAAGTAGGTATATGAAGCAACATGAGCACATCTGTATCTAACACATGTATTTTGATCATGAATTACCATTTCTAACATCATATTAAAGGGCATTTTCTACCATTCTGTTTCCCTGCACCCACCTTCTCTTTCAGAGAAGGGATTCCATATGGTCTTAGCTGGATTTTGACCGTGACTGGTGCCAAGACTGATAACCCCCAGTAACCTGATGTGGGTTTCTGACTAGAACTTAAATATATCTTAAGTTCACTGGCACACAGCAGCAGCCATGCTGTAAATTGCTGTTATGTTTTCCCAAGTTTAACCTTTCCAATGAACATCTTGCTGGGATTTTGAGATCCGCTGTAATTGACGTAACCTGTGTGTAACCCAAGAGATGGCTATAACAGCATACAATGCAATGGGATCATCCCTCCAGCCCATACTTAGGTGAAACCCCCTCTGATGCCAATGAATATTGTCATCAGTAAGATGTTTGTTGTGCTTCCCTTCTAAAAGCAAAGCAAAGATGACATTTACAGTGCGGAAATCCCCATGGAATTAGTAGCTGTAGGGGTAGCTCTTTTAGACTGATTAAGGAATGAAATTGCTAGCTGAATAGAAAGTCAGGCCTCCAAAGGGGAAACAAAAGAAGATCAGATCTTTTAAATGAATAAAAATGAATACATTGGCTACAGACCAAGATACAATATTGCTGCAATCAACATAATCCTTCCTAAATGAATTGCCATATACTGGAGTGTATTTGTTAAGAAAAGGACCATAAAAGCAGGATTCTCCATTAGTGGTGTATCGGAAATGATGCCTCAAGGACTGAGTGCTTCCCCTAGCTGACTGAGGGATCGCCCTAGCTAAAAATTACTTCATGTGGAGGATAACCTAGACATGAAATTCAAAAGGAAGGATAGTGCTGATTAAATGCCGATCTTTTATAAGCAGACAGTTCTTCAGGAAATCCCATTTTCAGCTCTTTGATCCTTATGAAAGGATTTTAAGCAAGCATTGCTCTTGGGAAGGATGTCTTCTTTTGCCATTACATTTTAAAATGTTTCTTATTTGTAAGTATTTTGCTAAAAGCAAGGTAATTTAACTGTGCTGTATCATAACTGGGACTGAATCTGACCAGCTCTGACAAGAGACAACCAAATATATATATATAAAATAAATCTCTTGTATATTATGGGAAACAACTGCGGTAAGGAATGCACAGAAGCACAGAGGAGCTCCAAGTGTCTCCCTCCATTGTTTGCCAGTGGAACTTTTGCTTCTGAGAAACTTCTTCCTTGTAAATAGTCTTCTTGTGAAGGTTTGGATAATCAAGGAGGGCACAAATACCAGCCTCTGGCTTTTGAGCCTTCCATCTAAGTTGGGGATGCTGTGTCTTTTCTAACTCTCAGTGGACATCTTAAAGCCTTAGCAACAAAGGATCCTGCCTCTTAGAAACATAAAGATGGGTATTTTAGCTGCAAATGTGATAATGTAGTCTTAATGCCTTCTTATGTCTGTTGCATTTAATCTAATGTCTTTTAAACCAGAGAACTAGAAATATAGGTGGATTTGGAATTTAAACTGTTTTCAAATGGTTATTTTGCATAAAATCCTTAGTGATATTCAGGGCCATTGACAAATCTGGATTTTAAAGAATACAGCCATTGTTGCTCTGGAGATGTGAGGACAATGGTATGTTCTAGTAAGTCCTTAGAATTATGCAAAGGGTGAAATCACTGCTGAGTGTTTCCTCCTCCTTTAGGCCTGGAAAATCTGGGACTAAGAGTGTTGCAAAGACTTTTTCAGTTGGTGACAGCTGCAATGCAGCACTTGTAAAAGCTCAAATCCTAGAATGAAGCAGCACTTAGACCCATATGCTGGTTATGTTATTTGAAGTTAATTGCAGATAAATCATAAAGCCAACTGTTAACAGTTAAAAAGATATGATTTACCTGATTTGGAGATGAAGATGCAATAGGTAGACATTGCATTTGTGGAAGAAAAGTAAGAATGTAATAGCATGTATTGGAATTGCAGTCTGGACAGATGTTGCTATTTGATGAAAACCCTGCTATTGAAATCTCTTTGGATGTTTTTGTATGGCTAGAATACATAATGGCAGATTCATTCTTCCTTTTGTGTTTGTTTTTTTTTTTTTTCCTAAACACCATTTTGTATGATAGAGGTGTGGCTTTCTCTGAAAGGTGCCTGCAGGTGCAGTACTGTGGGTATAGATACTGTAGAGAAGTGTGTGGTTTGCTATAACTTGTGCTGCATTGTATTTTGACATGCTGCGCCAATTTGAGATAATACTTACCTAGTAAATCTTATGTCAGAAGATGGCAGTTTTATTTCTTCTGCTACTGTGGTTTTTAGTAGTTCCAGAAGCAGATTGAGAACTGCATGTGTAACAGATGTATTTAAATTTTGTAGTGGTTTTAGGTATCTCTAGCTGTGAATGGAGTAGGTGAAGGAAAAAAGTCAAGTTTTAAATGTCTTTGCAGTTGTTCCTACTCTAACATTTGGATCATATTTTCAAATAACCCAGAGCATAATGAATTACTGTATAAGGGAATTTGACTTTACTTGTCATTTGCAGAGCCCGCTGCAGAACTGGGGACCGCAGCAGGCATAAGGCTCGTTATCGGGCAGGTTGATGCAGACACTGCTTGTCTCTGCTGGCCTCTTACCATAGGGAGTGTATGAAAATATGGACATGCTTCAAAAGAGCTGAGCCAAGCTCATTTAAAAAAACAGCAAAACAGGCAATTTGAACAAATTGTCCCATTCACCAGCTTACAGATGTTTCGTGTTGCTTGTACTGCAACGCAAACAATAGTTGTAAGGAGCAAAGCCACCGCCTCGTGTCTGAGCAGCCAGCCCCTCCTCCTGCAGCAAATGATGCTGAGTTTGTAGCATCTCCTTCTGCTGCCATGAAAATTGCTGTCATGTCACAGACTAAGCTCTGTGGCTTTGCTACCAGATTAAGCAGGAGAAGCTAGAGTGTGATTAGCGAAAAGTCACCAGGAAAGCAGTGTGGAGGGTTTGAAGGTGGAGAGCTGTGGATGATAGGTAGGAATAGCTGTATCATACTCAGCAGCGAGCTGAGCCAGGAGGTGCCACAGAGCTGATAAAATGGAGCTGCAGGGAGGAAGAAGATAAGCATCATTACTGTACTGATTCTGTGTCACAGCGAGGCACAAAACCTGGAAGCAAACACATTGCATCGATGCGGTCGCATCACTGCAGTAGTGATGGGTGGAGGAGAATCACGTCGTCTCCCACCCCCTGCAGTGAATGCTGAGCAGTGGTATGGATGTACAGTGCCTTTCTGCACCTCCCACATCAATGAGAGCAGTTTTGTCTTTTTTTTTCCCCTTGAATCCTGGCAGTTAATGAATTGCTCAATTTATATGTTCAATATAATACCCCCTCTCTGTTTTGCCATGTTCCTGCTGTCTGTCCTTGGCAGACTGGAGGGAAGAGTTGGGCTGGCAGCTTCTTGTGCCAGGCAATGAGCTGAAAACTTGGTATGGAGCCCCTAAGGCTCAGCAGGCAGGGCATCCATGCCTGAGACATGTTAGCTGAGTAGCAAGGTGGCAGCTACCCTATAAAGGCTTACACTGTTGTTGCCTCCTGAGTAATGAGCACATTGTTTGGATTGTGAGGGCAAATGAAGGTCACCCCAGATGGCTGAGAGTACAGTTGAGAGCTAGGCAAAGAAAGTGTCTTGCCTGGAGGGGTTTACAACTGGGAAGGGGAAATACAGGCCAGCACTGTGTGATTAATTCATGAGCTTCAGGCCACTTCTCCTTCCATCCCCTCTACTTTCCCCAGGGTGCTACAGAGCATGGCTGTCCCTCAGTCTGGAATATTGTCCAGGTAGAAGAGGACTTTGTTGCCTAGCTTTCCTGGGCAATTGGCACTTGGTAAGAAAACTGCAAGCAACCTGCCTGACATCAGGCGGCTTAAATAATAAATGGGCCTTCACCATGTACAGCTGGACTGCGTGCATGGGGAGGCTGACCTACTTCACAGACCCTGTGTGTGCCCAGATTTCTGCCCTGGATTTCACTGCAGCAAGTACCAGTGACCTAAACCAGTGCAGCAGCACCCAGGCATCCATGAGTGGCAGTGGTGCAGGGTGGTGGCCACTGTCCCTTTGCCTTCAGGCCAGGGCTGTGCCTGTCCTTGAAGCTTATGCTGAGGCTGTGGCAGGGAATGAATACTCACATACTGAACAAGGGTTTGTGAGAAAGTTTGTTTCATGAAGAGTATAGCAAATATCTTGTCAACTTAACCCACGGCTCCCTGCTCAGTTATGTTTGTGCAATTCTTCCTGTGTTCGTGGAAATGCCTCTGTGTGTTTAGGTGCACACAGGTGTGCGTTACAGTGCTTTGGCTAAGGATGGGCCACTCCTGGTCCAGAGCAGGGTGCAGGAGGTATTGCCTGTGTGCTTGGGCACAGTGTGCTGCTGGGGTGCCCACATGGCTCTGGAGCCCCACCAGGGTTGCCTGTGCCCATCAGCATCACCTGTGTAAAGGCACCGTGCTTTGTGCTCCTGGCTTGCAGCAATCTATAATGTGTCCTACAGACACACTGGCGGCTTGAGCTGACTGGGACAAGTTCCAACAAAACCCTTTTGCTTCTGAATTTGCTGATTTGCTGGGATGGAAATGTGTGTTGGAGATGTTTCCACATCTATCAGGTGCTGGTGAAAGCTGGGAAAGGCTCCATGTCACACTCCCTATGGCTTGGCAGACTACCTGGGGAGAAACAAGACTGTTTTTTTTGGTCAGCTTATCTCCCTTGGCTTCCCATTCCTGGCTGGGGCAACCTTAGCCGCAGGCCAGTTCAAGTGCAGGACATGCTCCCTTTTGCAACAGTTTTGAATGGGAAGGTGTCAAGAATTAGGTCATTAAAAGTATCCATAAAGTGCAGTTTCTTTCTTCACCAAAATTTCTTAGGCACTCTGAAATTCTGAAGAAGACAAGACTTTGTAGTTAAGCATTCATTAGTGCTTCATGAAGTGTAACTGTGGCTTCATTTAATGGATGACTCATATAATAGAGTGCTTTCTTGAAACTGTATTTGTATCCTTTTTAGCTTCAGATTATACTACTACTCGTTTTGCCACTTACATATGTACAAGTATATAAAAAATATAAAATCCTTATGTCTGCAGTTATTTTCCTGGGGTTGTACTACTGCTTTATTTATTCTCTGACTTATTTTCCCAGCCTGTTACTTTTGCTTCTATTTCATGCATCTTCTGCTGTTTTAAAAGAAATAAAATGTAAAGCATCTTGATGAACATGCAGATTTTTTGACTCATTAGCAGTGACAGATGCAACGTTCTGGTAATGTTCCCTGCTTGTATCAATAGGCTCTTGCCTATTTAATGTTAATGTTTAAGAAAGCAAATGAACAAGCTCAAAAAGAGCTCGCAAGATGGTGGTCTCTGAGGTCAGCTGTGTAGTAAATCAACATGCTGAGGAGATGCAACTGCCAGCATCTGGCAGAATAACTTATTACTATTGAGGCTGCTGATTCACAAGTCCTGCAATTATAAGTGGTAGTAGAGAGGCTGGGGAGAAAACGGGGAGCCTGCTCTGGCAAATTCCAGACTGATGGACTGTATACAAGATGGACTTGCATTCATCTCCATCCTTTAATGAGAGGGTACCAACACCTGAGGCAGGTCATAGGGACGTATTTCATTGTGGTTCTGTGCCTTGGTCCCCTGCAAGGTCATCTCCCTGCTGCAGCAAATGGAGAAAAGCCTTACACCTTCTGTGTGCATGCTGTTTTGTCAAGTGTTGTATTTAAGATGTCTTTTACCCCTTCTTTCTCCCCTTAAAATATCTGTTCCTCCCTTTTTGCCTTTCTAGAATGATAGAGGCTTTGAACGTGCAAATTTTTTCAAGAATAAGCTAAAAAGTAAATATGCAACATGGAACTGAGAAGTTACATTGGTGAAAGGCTGTTGTAACACCCCTAGCTCTGCCTTAGCACTTTTTAACCAGTACAGTTTTAGAAGGTCTATATCGTTGTCCTGGTTTTGTGGATGAAGAAACATGCCAACTTGTTTAATTGTTCTCTAACCTGGGAACTTGCAACATGTGTGTGAATCATCCTTCGATTAAATCAGGAATTGAGTCTGGAGTGAGGAGTATAAACACGGACACGTTGGAGATTCTGAGTTATTGTGTGATGAACCACGGAAATAGTTTACAATAAAGGTGTTTTATATATGTATGTGAATGGGAAAAGAAAGATCTGTCTGTTTTAGGGTTTTCCAGCATTCAGAGTCCCTTGGCAAAAGTCTTTCCAAAAGTGTTATATACTTCTCACAGTTTAACCCGAGTTGGCAACTACCCCACTTGCTCACTCACCCCAGTGGGGTGGGGGAAGAGCTTTGGAAGGGTAAAAGTGAGAAAACTTGTGAGTCGAGATAAAGTTTAACAATTGGAATATTACAATAATAATAATAATAATAATAATAATAATAATAATGTAATTAATAGGCAAATAACAAAGAGAGAAATAAAACCCAGGAAAGGCAAGAGGTGCAAATGAAAACAATTGCTCACCACCAAACAACAGATACCCAGCCAGTCACCCAGCAGCAGCTCCCTCCAACCTGCCCCTTAATTTTATATGCGGAGCATGACACCATGTGGTATGGGATATCCCTTGAGTCAGTTGGGATCAGCTGTTCTGGTTGTGTCCCCTCCCATCTCCTTGTGTGCGCTCAGCCTGTTCACTGGTGGGGTGGTGTGAGGAGCAGAAAAGGCCCTATGTAAGCACTACTCAGCAGTAACAAAAATAATCCCTGAGTTATCAATGCTGTTTCCAGCACGAATCCAAAACAGCCCATACTAGCTACTATGAAGAACATAAACTGTGTCCCAGCCAAAACCAGCCCAGTAGTGAACTTACAGACTTTCCCTTTCTCTAGGAGGTGGTAAGGGTGCTGGCATTTCCAGTATGACTTCTTCGATGAAAGAATTTGAATATTCAGGAATAGATATGTAGTGGTAACATTTGCTTTCTATAAAACGTGTATTTTGGAAGCACTGTAATCACCCAAGTAGAGACCAATGAAAACGTGGTTGTGTGAACAGTAGCACAGCGGTCTTGATATTTGAGCAGTTCTTCTTGGGAAAAGGTTTGTTTTCTGCACTTCAGAGGCAGCAGCTGTCTCTGCTGTTTGCATGATATTTCAGGTAACTTTTGAGGCTGCATTCCTGTCCTCCTGACTTGCAGAATCACAATCAGACAACTCATTCTTCATGCCCACTGCAAACTAGATTTTGTGCTGTTGGTCTGTAGCCCAATAAAGGAGGCGCAAGCTGTGGGCCGTGCCTCTTGGCCGCCCCAGTGGAGTGGTCAAGTTGAACCTACTGAGCTGATGTTGCTTAAAAGAGCTTCCCTGAGCAGGAATTTCTGCAGTTCAGGGTTCAGCATCCTCTCCAGACCTTGTTCCTTTCCACTTCAAGCTCAGTTAACTCTTTCAGGGGTCCTGAGAGTCCCAGGTGAGCTCAGTATGGCCACTGCAGTGTTGGGCAGTTTATTCTGAGGGCTTCTCTTCCCTTTTTGGCCTTTATATAAAAAGGTGCCAGTAAAATCCCTTTTTGGCCTTTATATAATAAGGTGCCAGTATAAAGGGGATGTAGAGGGATTTCAAGTCTTTCTATGTGCAGTGAGTTCTGCTTTGAGGAAAAAGACTAGGAAGATCATGGGGCCTCATGTTCCTAAAGTCAGAAATAAACACTCAGCAAAACTAAGGTTTTCTTCTCCACTCTCCGTGGAACCACCTGAATCTATGACATGGACCTTTATATAGGGTAAATGCTTTGATAATAATAGCTTTCTATATAATATAGACCTATTTAATATCACCAATACATTATGATGTTTATTTCAACAAACCCATATTTCTTCTTTCTTTTTTCCTCCCAGAGTGACCGACTACTCATTAAAGGTGGAAGAATTATCAATGATGACCACTCCTTCTATGCAGACTTATACCTTGAAGATGGACTTATAAAGTTGGTTTTCTAAAATACTGAACCTTTTTTGCATGCCTGTTAGTATAGACTGCTGTGATTTCTTGATGGTGCTGACCTGAAATCTTGCAGCCAGCATCTGGGTTACCTCCAGATGCGGGGCCATAATAGAGGAGTGTTTAACTATGAAATTCTGCCATTTTATCTTCATTAAGGTTAGCTAAATAGAAAATGTCTTTACTGTAAGAAGGTATTTACTTCGCAAACAGGTTCAATCCTAGTTTCTTCCAAACATTCAAGGCAAGTGAGCTCTCTCAACACGAGAAGGAATGGGTATTTTTTGAGT
This sequence comes from Amazona ochrocephala, assembly GCA_039720435.1. Classification (NCBI taxonomy): domain Eukaryota; kingdom Metazoa; phylum Chordata; class Aves; order Psittaciformes; family Psittacidae; genus Amazona; species Amazona ochrocephala. The sequence goes on from CM077879.1 coordinate 13,715,320, forward strand.
TCATGTGTGACAGAAGGCTCATTAGAACTTTTTTTTCCCCACACCTAATTAGGGCAAGTGCAGCCATGCTCTAAAGGATTGTACGGCACAGTGTTGTGGTTTAAGCCTCTCAGCCAGAAATATGCCCCATGTTACACAGCGCTAATGGGGACCTACTCCCGGTTAATACTAAAGCGTAGCAAATTCTGTTCCTACAACATGGTTATGCGTTGCTCGTATGCCCCTTTTCTTGCCTAGAAGAAAATATAACCTTAAATCGTAACACAATTAGAAAGAAAATCCTAATGATTTATCAGGATATAAAACACACAAAGTATTCCTTAGGTGAAAAGCATGAAAAGATGTGTTACTGGTAGCCTGGGAAACACTAACAGAGATGTCCAGGTACTCTACTGGTCCTAGCTTGGCTTAGTGGAGATGAGGGTCTCTAGTTTTAAGAATTAATGTGGTGTCTACAAGCACTCTGATGTTCATAAGCATGAAAGTCTTTTTCTTGATTGCTGAACATTTTCACTACTGACCTAACAAGTTTGGTCTCCAGATGCTACAATTTAATGCACAGAGACATAATTATGGTTATCTGGTAAATAATTAAATACTGACTTGTTTTCAGAGCTCCTTTTCTTAAGAGTATATAATCAGATTAAAAGTCCAATTATAGAATAGAATCATAGAATAGTTAGTGTTGGAAAGGACCATAAAATCATCTAGTTCCACCCCCCCTGCCATGGGCAGGGACACCTCACACTAAACCATGACACCCAAGGCTCTGTCCAACCCCGCCATGAACATTGCCAGGGATGGAGCATTCACAGCTTCCCTGGGCAACCCATTCCAGTGCCTCACCACCCTTACAGTAAAGAATTTCTTCCTTATATCCAGTCTAAACTTCCCCTGTTTAAGTTTGAACCCGTTACCCCTTGTCCTATCGCTGTAGTCCCTAATGATGAGTCCCTCTCCAGCATCCCTATAGGCCCCCTTCAGATACTGAAAGGCTGCTATGAGGTCTCCACGCAGCCTTCTCTTCTCCAGGCTGAACAGCCCCAATTTTCTCAGCCTATCTTCATACGGGAGGTGCTCCAGTCCCCTGATCATCCTCGTGGCCCTCCTCTGCACTTGTTCTAACAGTTCCGTGTCCTTTTTTGTGCTGAGGACACCAGAACTGCACACAATACTCCAAGTGAGGTCTCATGAGAGCAGAGTAGAGGGGCAGGATCACTTCCCACGACCTGCTGGTCACGCTGCTTTTGATGCAGCCCAGGATACGGTTGGCTTTCTGGGCTGCAAGCGCACACTGCCGGCTCATGTTCATTTTTTCATCGACCAACACCCCCAAGTCCTTCTCCGCAGGGCTGCTCTCAATCTCTTCTCTGCCCAACCTGTAGCTGTGCCTGGGATTGCTCTGACCCAGGTGTAGGACCTTGCACTTAGCATGGTTAAACTTCATTAGGTTGGCATCAGCCCACCTCACAAGCGTGTCAATGTCCCTCTAGATGGCATCCCTTCCCTCCAATGTATCAAACGAACCACACAGCTTGGTGTCATCGGCAAACTTGCTGAGGGCGCACTCAATCCCACTGTCCATGTCACCCACAAAGATGTTGAACAAGACCGGTCCCAGCACCGATCCCTGGGGGACACCACTCATTGCTGGTCTTCAGCTGGACATTGAGCACTACTCTTTGCATGCAGCCATCCAGCCAGTTCTTTATCCACCGAGTGGTCCACCTATCAAATTGATGTCTCTCCAATTTAGGGCCAAGGATGTCATGTGGGACAGTGTCTAATGCTTTGCACAAGTCCAGGTAGATGACATCAACTGCTCTGCCCCTGTCCATCAGTTCCGTAGTCCCATCATAGAAGGCCGCCAGATTGGTCAGGCAGGATTTCCCCTTAGTGAAGCCATGCTGGCTGTCACCAAGCACCTTGTTGGTTTTCATGTGCCTCAGCATGCCTTCCAGGAGAATCCGTTCCAAGATTTTGCCAGGCACAGAGGTGAGACTGACTGGTCTGTAGTTCCCTGGGTCATCCCTTTTCCCCTTCTTGAAAATGGGGGTTCTATTTCCCTTTTTCCAGTCATCGGGAACTTCACCTGACTGCCATGATTTTTCAAATATGATGGACAGTGGCTTAGCAACTTCATTTGCCAGCTCCTTCAGGACCCGTGGATGGATTTCATCTGGTCCCATGGACTTGTATACATTCAGGTTCCTAAGATGGTTCTCAAACCAGATCCTCTCCTACAGTGGGTCCAGAGTTTTCATTCTCACTGTCCGTGCATTTGCCTTCCAAGACTTGGGTGGTGTGGTCAGAGCATTTGCCGGTGAAGACTGAGGCAAAGAAGTCATTAAGAACCTCAGCCTTCTCCAAATCCGAGGTAGCCAGTTCTCCCGATAGCTTTGGAAGGGACCCACGTTGTCCCTAACCTGTCTTTTATTTGCAGTGTAACTACAGAATCCCTTTTTTGTTACCTTTCACATCCCTAGCCAAGTTTAATTCTAGGTGGGCCTTAGCTTTCCTAACCTGGTCCCTAGCTTCCCGGACAACATCCCTGTATTCTTCCCAGGCCGCCTGACATTGCTTCCACCTTTTATAAGCCTCTTTTTTGCCTCAAATTTTCCTGAGCAGCTCCTTATCCATCCAAGGAGGTCTCCTGGCCCTCCTGCTGCACTTTTCTCTAGTAGGGATGTAACACTCCTGAGCTTGCAGCAGGTGATCCTTGAATATCAACCAACAGTCTTGGGCCCCCCTGCCCTCTAGGGCTGTATCCCATGGAACCTTACTGAGCAGGTTCCTGAAGAGGCCAAAGTCTGCTCTCTTGAAGTCCAGGGCAGTGAGCTTGCTGCACGCTCTTCTCACTGTCCTGAGGATCTCAAACTCAACCATCTCATGATTGCTGCAATCAAGGCTGCCCTGGAGCGTCCCATTCCCAACCAGCCCTTCCCTGTTGGTGAGGACGAGGTCAAGCATGGCACCTCTCCTTGTCGGCTCCTCTATTACTTGCAGAAGGAAGTTGTCTTCCACACAATTGAGGAACCTTCTGGATTGCTTGTGCCAGGCCGTACCATCCCTCCAACAGATATCAGGGTGGTTGAAGTCTCCCATGAGAACAAGGGCCTGCAAGCGTGAGGCTGCTCCTATCTGCCTATGGAGCGCTTCGTCCAGCAAGTCCCCTTGGTCAGGCGGTCTGTAACAGATCCCCACAATAATGTCACCCATCGCTGTTCTCCCTTTAACCCTGACCCACAAACTCTCTGTTGACTGCTCACCTGTCCCCAGACAGAGTTCCATAATCTCCAGGCTATCCCTAACATAAATAGCAACTCTCTCTCCCCGTTTGCCGGGCCTGTCTTTCCTAAAGAGCCGGTAACCATCCATTCCAACACTCCAGTCATAGGTGCCGTCCCACCATGTTTCTCTGATACCAATGACATCATATCCCCGTAGTCGTGCACACATCTCACAATTCTTCATATATATCTGTGGCTATTTACATTATTTATGATTTAGGTGTTTAGAACAGGAAAAATTCTGAATGCTTTTATGTATGTGCCATTTCTGTTTTAATACTTAACTCTATCTTTCCAGTTTTAATGTTATTTGCATTAAAGTGGCAAAAGGAGTATACTGTTTTAAGTGCAGAAGGCACATTTTGAACGTGTATCTTTTTTAACGCAACAATGAGCCAAGTTCTGCTCTGTTTGATAGGTATTTTAGTTGAGTTTTCCTGTGCTTTCATTTGTTCAGATGCAAATTTCCTAGTAACACTTCCAAGTATCAGAACTGATTTAAGCAGGTGCATGAGATGCTGAGAGTCTGAAACTGCTGTGAATTTTTGGTTTTGATTCCAGAAATGAAGTGGTACTGGTGGGCAAGGTTAGCAATGCCAGGCTTTCAGCTGCCCTTGTTAAGTGCCTAGGCTCCCTCTGGAATCCATGTGTGGATCCATACATCCAAGAAAGTGTCTCAGCTGCCCAAGATACCTAGGATTAATAATGAATACATAGGCAAGATCTTAATGTTTAAAATGCCTTTGTCTTTGCCCAAGGAGGCAAGTTTACTATTCAACACTCTGAGCAGGCCTAGTTCCCTGGATTTAGGTGGCCTGAGATCTTTCTTCGTAAACTGTGTAAGAAGCCTTGCTCTGGAAAAACAGCTCATTTGTGAGGGCAGCCTGGTATGGCCTTGGGTCCTAATTGTGTTCAAATGATATATTCTGCAGTGCAGGATAGGGCTGTATTTTCTGGGATTGGGCTCTTTTAGTTTCTGCGGCTGGAACTGCCCATTGTGTCTGAATATTTAAAATTGTTGTTATATGTTGCTCAAGATCCTTTGGAGCAGGACCTTGAATCTCAGGCATCCACATTTCAGCTGATGCCCTAACTCTCCACTGCAGATCTTACTGATAATATGAATTCTTTCCACAGAATGGAGCAAATACCAAACTACTCAGCCCAGAATAGGCAATAGTGACCTGGTTTTGCTAGCATATAAAAGATCTGGGTTATTTTCTTACGCTGCAGTGGAAACTGGAAAATAGAGGGTTGGGTTTCTCTTGCAGACTAATGAACAGGGCATTTTAACGCTTATGTCCCTGCAGATTGTCCTGCAGAGATGAATGTAGATATAACCTTGAATGTATTTGAAGATTAGCTATAGTTTGGAGGATGGTAGATGCTAATCAATGTTCAAACTGGCTCCCTAGGTATAAGGAGCAGTGGTGTGTGTGGATTTTTCCTAGCTAAAACTTAAGTCCATCAGCTGAGAGACTTCTCTGGTATCTAAATAGCAACTTAGACATTTAGTAATTTAAATTGCCATTGGCATGTAAATAATATATTTTGCCTACATCTATCCTTTCTCTGTTACCCACATGAGGAAATGAGCCCTGGTCGCCATAACAAGGGGCAGGTCGTGGTCTGGTGCTTGCTGTCCTCTGCTCTGTCCCTACCAAGGGGAAAGGTTGGGTGCAGAATGAGTGACTGGGGACCGGGTCTCCAGAGTGGGGCAGGCAGTGAGCCAAGTTAGAGGGAGTCTCAGATGCCTAAAAGAGATCTGGGCTTGATAATGACAGAAATAACTCCACAGAGTTCTGTGGGAGGTTTTCAGCTTTCTCAGGTTAAGCTTATGAAGGGTTGAAGCCTGCTGATTCCATTGTGCTTTAATCAGCTCATGTATGACAGAATTTACCAGCTTGTTCAGCTTTCTGTGAGTCTAAGTTTTTTAGTTGCTGGTGCATTAAAAAGCCAACTCGATCAGTGTCTAGAATAGTTATCTGCGCTATTGTATTTTGTCACCCACACGTAACTGAACCCCATTCTTATCATATGCTGCATTAACAAGGGAGCAATTCAGGAATCCTGTCACATTACCTCTTACTCTGTGTTCTAGTAAGTCAGAATAAAAATAACCTTGAATGCCAGTGAAGATCAGCCTTCTCCCAGCCTTAATCTTGATGCCAGGGCAAAAGCTGAGACAGACTCCTGACAGGTAATAGCACAGCATCAGCTGCAAAGGCCACTTCAGCATGAATGATTTCAGCCACTGCCAAATAAGCTGTTACTACTCACCTGTACAATGAAAATAATACACTGTCATTCATCAGGAAACCTAAGTACATACTTGGGACTCTTAAACTTCATTAGGGAATGTGTCCTCTTGAATAGGAAACTGGGAGATCCTGATTATGGAAGAAAATAAAAATGAGTTGCTTTTCTATTTTTGTGTAGGTTTTCTTTAACGTTACCTTCAGAAGGTGTGGTTGTCCTTGGAGTGCAATTGCATCTTAGATATATTTAAAGGAGATTGATCATAGAAAATATTTTTTCCCCAGTTCAGTTTTTGGCCCTACAGACACTGTACAAAGTGTTTGTATAGTGAAGATTGTTCTGATGCGAATCTTGGGAGTGGATTCAAGTAATGAGAGTTAATGTAACACCGTTACTGTATGTGGGGCTACCTAACTTTATACGAGTGTTCAATCTGCTCCTGGGTTGGAGTGCCTTATGGTATGCCTTTGTTAGTCAGATTTTAACAGCAGAGGAGTTTCTTGCAACTTGTTTGCGCAGTTAGATGTGCTGGGCTGCTGCTGGCTTTTGCACACACATGAATTCCCTGTTTGTCATGGTATCATTAGCGCTCCTCACAGCTGTAAACAGGCTATAACATGTTCCCACTGCTATAAGTGTTGATGACTATTAGATGCCAGACATGGAGTTGTATAGCTCAAGCCGTGATATTTTCAGCGCTCATGAGTAAGCCCTTTTGGATGTGAGTGGCCGAGACCCCAGCTCAGGATGCTGACGGGGGTTTGCTAACCAAATGGCTGTGCTTCCCTCCAGCCAAAACCCAGAGCACCAGGGAGCCAAGCTGCTGGAGGTGACATTTTGCATGTGAAACAAATTCTTGACCTCTTGGGGCTCTTTATTAACTCTGTTGGTTTGGCCAAATTCCAACGTGAATAATTATCCCTGATTTTTTCACTGGTTTTAATTAACAGTTATATTCATTTTTGGTTCTAGCTTGCTGCGATCGGCTGTTAATCAGTCACTGTGTTTTGCTCTGTAGGTGGGAGTTGCATTTTAATGTGGGAGAAACAGATTCAGCAGCTCATATGTCTGGGATATTTGTTTAGCTGTGGATAAATGTTATTTTATCCCAGACAAAAGGAAATTAAGGCAAGGACTGTGTGTCTGTAATATGAGATAAACTAAGTGAACTTAAACTACCTTATAGTTATCCCTAAACCCAAATATATTACAGTGTAGCTGTGCAGGGACATGACTTCCACATAGACCCATAACTTTTCCTGCTTGGCACCATGGAAATTAGACAATAAAAATGTCATGTGGCTTTAGAAGTTAAAGGTTAATTTACTCATTGTTGTGTTCATGAACACTGAAAGTATTATGACTGGAAGTATCTGGAATTTGCTTGCTACCAGTGTGGGAGACAGGTTAATATCTTTAATAGTAAAAAATACTCCATCCTGTTTTGAAGAACCGAAGGGAAAAAGATGGCAACAGTTAGTTAGTATTTTCCACACAGCTATACAGAATGTTCCACTAAGTTTTCACTTTAAGAGGAGGATGAAGAATATGTGACATGGTAGATTAAAGGTGTTTGGGTCACTTATATATGTATTTCTGTATCTTAGGATATTTAGATTTCTTTTTAAGGAGAAATTTTGTATTGCTTGGTTACAAAGTAATTATAACCCCTTTCTGATGTGCTTGTGCTTCTGCCATGCATTTACAATTGCAGCTTGCTGTCACATTTGCTCTGTGTTTTTCTGTTTTCATTTAAGAACTTAATATACAAACCCAGAGTTCCCAAGAGGGCATTAACTGTACATATTTGTACTTGTTTAAAGATAGGAGTCATTAAAAAATAATCAGTTTTTAATGCTGGTGCATTATGGCTCCTTTATTGGCCACTAAAACAAAGCAACCTGAGCAGACAGCCCAGCTAGGCAGGCTTGTGGATGCTTTGTTCTGCCAGTGCTATGCAGGGTGGCCAGAGTGGGTGTTTGAGCTTCACCTTTCCTTTGGGGTCCCAGTTCCTTCTGTATGGCCCCTAGGTTCCTCTCCCCTGCATGCCTCAAATAGCTTTTGTCCCCTGTGCTTCTTTAAGTAAAATAATACTGGGTTTCCTTGCTGCTTAGGCAAATAGGAGAGAATCTGATTGTTCCTGGAGGAGTCAAGACCATAGAGGCTAATGGGCGCATGGTTATTCCTGGGGGAATAGATGTCAACACTTACCTACAAAAGCCTTGCCACGGGATGACTGCAGTTGATGACTTCTACCAAGGCACAAAAGCGGCACTAGCAGGGGGCACCACCATGATCAGTGAGTACTAGCAATACTAACTCTTCCTACTCCAGGCTGAAGCTTCTGTAGCACATGTGGGAATAGCTTCAGGATGCTCCACACCATTTTTATGAGGTCTTCTGCAATGCGTCTTCAAATTTCTGGGGGCTGTGTTGGAGATCTGTTCATCATTGTCACCCAGGGCTGGCCTGAAAATGAATCTATACCCTCAGAAAGAAACAGTGGCATGGGGAATTAGCTCTTGGATTTTCCTCTGAAATACAGAACAAGCACGGAGGGATAATACACCTACTCCTGGGACTTTTGCAAAACAGTGTAATTAGTGCTGTAAGTATATGGCACAGAGAATCTGACAAAGATCTGCTGGTCTCACCTACTGAGATTTCAGGGGCTTTAGAAATAACAAGATGCTTACTCATGAGCTTGGATTTGGCACTAGGAGTTGAGGAAGTCCTTGCCAGAGATGTTCTGGAGGAACATCTTTCTTAGTGGAAAGGAGAAATGTTTCTAGTTGTTAAAGATCCTTCTACCAGATGGTAGGACAAGATTTACCTCTTTCCTACAAGCATTGGCTTGTCCCTTGGTTGTTCAGGTGACATCAGTTGTCTTAGCTTGCTTGTGCAGAGGAGATCTCCAGTGGGGTTTTACTCCCACTGAATTGGGATGTAGCTTTTTTTGCTGAGTAGTGTCATCTATTAGCTATGTTCTGCAACAAGTATCAGGTGAAAGGGTCTCTGGCAATAAGCACAAAATTTGTTGCTGTTCATCACTTCTGTTAAGAATTTTTTCAGTGTATGTTCTTCTGTTGAGGTTTCCTGTGCAGCTTTTGGTTTGCAAATGCCACTGGCAAGCCCAGCTTGCTTTGTTTCCATACTTACTTTTGACCAAGCTCTGCAAAGAGAAGTATACGTGCATAAGTAGCCATGTCTTTATTTTATGTCAGTAAATCCTGTGGCATCATCAGATGCAGAAAGATTTGAGACAGTGAAGATGCATGGCTGCAGAGCACTCAGTCTGCCACATAGTGTGGCTGAGTGTGCTCTGTATCATCTCTGTTCAGACTTTTGGCTGTATTCCCAGTTCTGCTGATTCAACATCTGCATTGATGTATTAGTTGGGCAGAGTTGGCCAATTCAGTGACTACAAGGCACTAGTTAATAACAGTGCTTCGAAATAACAGGACATTGTTATTAATATATATTGTTAATAACAGTACATTGAAATGGACACATCAGACAATAAATACAGGTAAGTCCAGAACTTGGGGGCTTACAAAACAGTAAAGGGAAAAATAAATGTTTCCTAAACTCTGAGGTGTTTGGCTCTCCCACTGTGTGTTCACTGATGCTGCACCAAGCAGGTTGCAGACTCAGCTATAGTATAAGCTGGCCACAAAGTCTGCTATACGTGAGGTAACGGGGCCTGACTAATGTCTCAAAGTTACAGTCTGCACACAAACTTCCTCCAAGGCTACTGTTTTGGCCAAGATGCTGGGAAGCTACTAACAGGCACTGAGGAATTCTAGCAGTGTGCGTGCTGTCCAGGTGATGGACACTGAATCTCTTTTTCAGTTGACCACGTGCTTCCAGAACCTGGATCAAGTTTACTGACCTCCTTTGAGAAGTGGCACGAGGCAGCTGATACCAAGTCCTGTTGTGATTACTCTCTCCATGTGGACATCAGCAGCTGGTATGATGGCATTCGAGAAGAGCTGGAAATACTGGTGCAAGACAAAGGTTAGTGAGTGAAAATTGGTAGTATTTTTGCTTTGTTGAAATATCATGTAGTATTTTAATGAATACATCGTCTGGAGCAGAGATGCACAGGTGCTGGTAATGCTGCCCAAGGTTCTGCACTACCTTGCACCTTTGTATTTACTTCTTGGTGTGTAAAATGGACCTAAAACTTTGTGCACTGGTGCTATTCAGCAGCAAGGCCGATGGAGGAAGTAGGTTTACCCCAGTACAGCCATGGAAAATTAAGATGTGTATGTTGTCATATACAAATGTATTACTTTATTATTGCTAATGTACATGTGGAAATAGACTCAGACATTGCATACTTAGGTTTTGTTTTAAGGTAAAACTCAGAGATCAGCATTTAGGGTAATCAGCCCAGTCATCTTAGATCTTCTATTTCGTGAATGGAGAGGATGAGACATTTAAAGGTAGCAGTTCAGATTTGAACTAGACTTGAATCAACCCATTTAGCTGCCTCAAATTAAGCCAAATATGTAAGGCAGATATATCTAAGAAACTGTCATCACAGGCTGGATCTCATTTCTCAGCAATGGCTCAGGGTAACTGACTTGCCAAGACTAGATTTTTTCATAGAACATGCCTATACTTTTAAAACAGGTTCATATTATTAGAAAAAAGTGATGCTAAAGTTAGGTACATGGAAAAAATGTCCTGATTTTCTCAAGTGCTTGGTCTCCTGTGGCTTTCCCTGATGTTACTAGAAGATACAGGACTTATTAAGAAACAGGTCACTCATATAGGAATCTATTTAAGGTGCTTATAAGCTTGATTCAGTTCAATTTAATAGGTCTGCTATCATATGAGGTACTGTAGGTTATCCTACCTGGACTCCAGCTACCACTCCAGAATAGCACAGATAACGTGTCTTATAACTCCTTGTTATACATGCCAGCTCAGCGTGGCAGTCTCATATATAGAAGGCATCTTGGTGGCACCAAGATACCTATGTGTGGACAACTGAATCTAGCCTTCAGGAAATCCTAATTTGAATCTAGTTCCTTAAAATTTAGCCTAATGGCATGCATTTTCTTTCCAGAAACATATTTTTTCAAGTATTTTTCACTTGATACTTTCCTTGAAAATGTATATTGATAAGTAAGATATTAGGAAATATTTTCCGAAATGGTATTTAGTTGCCATGGGTAAATCAGAATGGCCCTTGTTGGAAAGTCTAAGTAATATGCGTATGCAGCATCCTTTGTAAGGTGTTGTGCTAGTGATGACTTAGATTTGAAAATTCCTCTGTACAGAGAAATGTACTGTCCAAGTAGAAAAACAAAGCAAAACCCTATTTTTGAGTGAGCAGTTGTTCACTGAGATACTATGGAGGTGCAGTCTCCTAGGGGAGTTTTTCCTGTACTGCAGCATGCTAACAGTGCACGTGCTGTATAATTAGATTTCAGGCAACAAAATACTTCAATCAGGAAGATTACACATAATTTAGAGAAACAGCAGCTGGTCTTTATAATGTAGGTGATTTTTACAAGGTGGTGACATCTGTCAGCACTGATGGTGACAAATCTGGGCTGTTTTCCTGTTATCAGTGTTAACATGGAGATGTTGCTGTGGATTAGCTGACTGTACTGTCCTGCAAGTATGCTGTGCCTTGCTTCGATGGTTAAATACTGTTTTCCAGAGCTCCTGGATCACAGATGGCTCAGCACTCCCAAATTGGCCTGAGGGCTTACATTAAAAGCCTGGTGCAGACAGTTAGGTTAATAGTTTTCTTCAACTATGAAAATGTGAGTTTTCAATATAAACCTGACCTGCCTTTCAGTCTTCAGGGGAAGCAGGAATCTGTCCATCAGTTCCTGAACTAGGATGTGTGATGGGGCCTGTGATGGCCTCCTTGGTGGCAATAGCATTAGGAGGTCACCTTTGTTCTCACGATGCTGCTGCCAATGTGAATTACTCTCATGTGTTAGGAGGCACAAGGTACAGGCGAATATGAAAGCACAATAGGAAATATTTCAGCGTGGCAAAGGCTTTCAAATTAATGGATCATATCTGCCGATAATTGGAAACATTTGAGCCAGCTGGTGCGAATAAACTTGATGTCAATGGAATGACACTGGTTTTCATCAGCCGGGAATCTGGATTGAGTTTGTTCTCGGCTGATTGTCTGGCGCATGAGTTAGCCGAGTAGCAGGGCTCAGCTAATTGCGTTTCTGTGCTGCACGTGCCTAATACAATCTCGGCACAAATAACGGGAGTTCACAGAGCTGCTGTTGAGATGCCTTGTCATGAGGTATAATTGAATAATTAATCAGTTTTAAATCAATGCAAAGCTAATCTAAGGAGACACAGGCTTTGGAAGGGCCTGGAGATTTTGTAGAACCAAATGTTGATCATAAAGACTCAGGCTTGCTGTATTTCAGCAGCTAATTTGGGACTGGGCTTCTCAGTATATCCAAAGGAACAACAGCCTGAAATGTGCTCACAGATGCCTCACTCGTTCCTTTATTTGTCACTGTTCAAAAAACCCTGTAGCACTGTCTGAAATTTGGAAAGGATCATGTTGAGTGCTCGTGGTGCAAGAGCAAGCAGGACATTAACAAGCATGTAGTATGTAACAAATGTTAAGCAAAAGGGTCTATAGGCCATGGATCTCATCTTTTGAAAAGCCACATATTTCCAGTGAGTAGATCAAGACACTAGACCAAAGCATTAGGCACAGTCTAATCTCAGATACTGCATATGTAAATTGGTGTAATTTTATCTTGGTATCTTGTAACAGTACTGTCTTTGTAAGGCAGGATGGTTCAAACCATCTCTCCTGTTAGCTGTAAAGGCAGCCTGTGAGATGCCCTTCCACTTCCTACCATCTGATGTGGTAGCTGAGGGCATGGATGTGCATTTAGATAGGAGAACTCTGCTTCTGCACTGTGGGAGCTGTTGGTAAGGGACAGGCTCAGGATCTCCAAGTGGGATCCCTGCTGGGTTCCTTCTACTCTCATTGACTTCAGGGAGACCATTGCCATGAGTGGGAGCAAACCTTAGCCATTTTACCAAGGTCAGAATAGGGCCTAAGAAGATACAAAGGCAATAAAAGAAAAAGGAAGATAATACCTATTACTTGGTGACCCAAGCATGCCTTCCAGCCACAGTACCAGGAGAAATCTGCCTTATCCTCTGTGGGATTGTGATTAAATCTTTGGCTAGATCCCAGTGGATAAGGGAGAACAATAGGTAACCCAGCTCTGTTCTTACAGAGAGATAAGTATGAGAGGATTCAGTCCATTACCATCACTGAGGCTAGGTCAGCATGGCTTGAACCAGCCTTGACACGCCTTTCATTGCTTCACATGTGCATGATCACCCATGCAGAAGAGTGGCTCCCAGATGCAGCTGGCATCTGAGACACTGAGTGGGTTTGTGAAGAGAAAACAGAGCTTTCTTCCAGGGCAGGCTGGGCAGATGTACTGGATGCTGCTGTGAACAGTCAGGGGGGAGACAGGGCTAGAGGCATGAGGCTGTATGCATTGGCTGCAAAGATGATGTAGTCAAGCTTAAAGGTTTTAAAGCAGGGACATGCTGAGTACTTTGAAACTGTGTAATGAGGAATAGACTGAGGGATTGCAGTTAGTAAAGGTCATGAGTGTTTTCTGGGAACCTGAGAAACAGAAAAATAGGAAGAAAGGATGGGCATACAGGCTGACAGGGCTCCACGGTCCAGGCTGGATTTGCTCATCATGGAAGTCAGCAATGCGTGGCCAGGTCCTGCTTTATCTTTCCCCCTGAGCTGCCTGGACTTTGCAGGAAGACATAATACCGGGTTTCATTGCAAGGTTTTATCTGCATGTATCCTGGGGTATTTTAGCCTTGTAATAGTGAATAAACAAACTCTCTGTGTGCGTGTGAACAGCCGTACTCTTCCTGAGGATGTATTTGGTCATTCTAGACTTATGGAGGAGTTACATCTTCATCAGAGAGCCTTATTCATTTTGTGTAGACAACATGAATAACATGAACAGATCTCTTTCTTTTTTCTCTTGCCTCAGGAAGCACAGTTTTTGAAATGCAGCATACACAGTTTAGGCAGCTAAGAATTTACTTTTCTTTAAAGCTAAAATACTCTGAGATCAGTCCCTGTACCAAACAGGGGATGTTGTCAGTATACTAAAGAGTAAGGCAAATTTGTAAACTAATCTGTATTGATATGTACAGCATATATGAATAGAAGATGTCTGGAATTTTCATTCTTAGAATAAGAAGCTGTGCAAATAATCAAATCTTTGAGATAAATAGCAAAATTTCTGGGGGTTTAAATACAGTTGGTTCTTGGCAAACAACACTCAACACTGGCATTTCTTACTGATTTTTGTAACTTGGAGCTGTCATCTTTCATGGTGTTGTATGACTGCCAACATAAATCCTTCCGTCTTTGGAGAGGTGTGGTGAGCTGCCCCTGTAGCTGCTTTCAGGCTTTGCTTGCACTCCTTTTTCAGTGTCTGCCATCAGCTAAGCTGGGTGCTAAGGGCAGTAGGGTCAAGAAAAAGCAAGTCTGTGTGCAAATTCAGATAGAGAGTTCCTACAGCTTCTCAGCTCTTTAGGGAAACTTAACTAGAAGTTTATCCATTAAAAAACGCGGTTTCAGGTCAAGCTGAAATATTTTCCTGATTAGCTGAAGAAAGCTAAAAACAAACCCAGCGTTTCACAGAGCCTCATGTAAGTTTTGTTAAACTTTACAAACTTGACATGCTTGCTTTAGCCACCATTGCTTGGCTGTGATTTGGCTACGAGCAATCTCATTTGTGGTGACGGCTGGGCTGTGCCAGGGCTGGACGCAGGCAATCCAACAAATTCCCTCAGAGAAGAGGGGATTCAGGCTTCTAGTCCTAGCAGCTGCAATGCAACTGTGGAGCTGTGCTATATTTCTGGCCATCATTGGTGAAAAGCCTGGTCCATACATATTCTGTGACTTATTTTTCCTGCAGTTTTTGTTTATGTACAATGTAAGAACCCACTTACATGGCAACACCTTTGAATTTTGTCTTGGAACAGGTGTGAACTCTTTTCAAGTCTACATGGCCTACAAAGATCTCTACCAAATGTCCGACAGCCAGGTATTGGTCTGGATGCTTTTCGTTGCTGTGGTTTTCCTCTCTCCTGTGGTCTCCCAACACTTGAGGATTTGCTAAATTTGAATCCCAGAGGAACATTCCCACTGACCTGAGTGGTAATGGGGGAAATGTGCAGCGGGGGATTTTTCCCTGGAGGGTCAGTGCTGAGCAGTGTGGAACATCTTCATGTGTTCCTTCAAGTGTATGAAATGCACTTTCTGCACGGATTTTCTTGTGTCTCCCAACATTGCGACCATTCAGCACTGCTCAGGATTTCACCCTCGCTGTTTTTTACTGTTAGCTTTCAAGACCTTTAGGTCAGAGAGAGAAGAAAAGATCAAACACTCGAGGCAGGGCAATTTTCAGGTTTCAAGAGTTTCTCGGTTATAGCAGTCAGCTAAATGGAGTTGCTCTTTGGGGAACATGGCCTTTCCTCATTAGAGCTGGAGATAACAATGAGCTTGTTTGTCCAGAGCTCATTACAGATTCCAGACTCTTCAGCTTTCCCATTCATAAGGATCAGGTCATTGTAAATCGACAATGACATCTGTTAGTAATAATAATGTTTGCTTGTTCAGTTCAGAAAATGTTTCTTTCTTGCTTATTCCCAGAGCTATAGCTCTCAGTACCTTAAATAACTGTTACTGCATCTCTAATACATGTGGTTTTAATTGGAATTTTAGACATAATAATATATAAATATTCTCTGAGAGGCAGTGCCTGTTAAATTCAACTCCCTGCTGGAACTGTCAAGAGAAATACATATTTAATGTGTGGCTAGACTAATGCCTATTACCTTGTTTAAATGCATGTGTTCCAAGCTGTGTATTCAGCTAGTTGTTCAGTGCTATCTGAAGTGCCTCATGCAAAAGTAGACACTGAAGAAACCATGTCTTCAGTATTAGATCTGTGTCTGAAAACTGTGCTTCCACGTTACTGAAGCCTGATGTAAACTGGGAACACATTAGCTGAATATCTTTTGGAAAGGGAACTAAATTTTAGTAGATCTGTGCTCAGAAATTCTCAGTAAAAGCAATAGCATCAGCTATTTCCCTTCTGACTGGATGGCTTTTGCATCTTAGAGAGCAATAATAAAAAAATAAAGGATGCTCTGGGGAAAATACTGGAACTTTTAATTGCAAAATTAAAGATGTTGGCGAAAGCTTGACACTATCTGCTCTAAGAAGATGTTGCAAAATACCTGCGCTTCAGAAAAGAGGTGTTCTGGCTGTACTAAAAATGTCTGTAGTTCGTGGGAATAATTCCATTTTACATTTGCTAAAGTAGTGTAAAAGAGACTACTCACTAAACTTAGGCCTGTGTTGAAGGGTGTGAAGAGGGAGCACTGGAGTACAGGGGGCTTGGGGAGGCACTGTGTCCGAGAGAGATGCAATCCTGCTTGGGACTTCCACCCTCTGTTGGTGCAGAAGGGCATAAGTATATAAGGGGATGGTGTGTAAGGGGGTGGGTAAGTCAACACCAAGCAGTGAAGCTCACTGTGTAGAAAGTGAAGAGTGGAAAAGGGAGATAATTTGATATTCACCTATGTAATTACCAGCAAAGAAGGTGCAAAGCTGCGGTGAACAGAGAGGTCTGGGTGTTAGATAATGTGTTTTCCTTATTCAGCAGTGTTTCATTCTTTGTACTACCTGCAGCTTTATGAAGCCTTTACCTTTCTAAAAAGTCTTGGGGCTGTTATCCTGGTCCATGCTGAGAATGGAGACTTGATAGCTCAGGTGAGTGAACTGTCATATTTACTTCACTTTGTGAGGAGATAGACATAAAAGAGGAGAAGTGAAACACTCCAGTCAGAGTATGAGTAGAAAGAAAGGAACGACCTGGTAAGAGCCTTAATTGAGCCTGATGCCCTACACACTGCTGGTGTACAGCCTGGGATGAGAGGATGGAAGCACTTTGCATGCTTTGACAGAGCATCCATGAGGTAGAGCAGTGATCCAGACAATGATCTCTTCTGAATCTGGTAGGGACAAGTGGGCCAGAACAATGTAAATCCTTGCTCAGGGATTATGGGGACAAAAAGTGTCACTCAGAAGCTTTATGCTAATGTCTCTTGCTGCAGCTATCAGCATAAGCAGCACAGTGAGGTTAGAGTGGGTGGTAAACCTCTCAGGCCTATTGATTTTTGAGAATATTATTATACATCTCTGAAGTTTGAGAATAAGAGACTACCATGATCTTCTAAACATTTAAAAACGTGTGTTAAAGTGTAAATCATGCTCTTTAAAGATGTTTCTCAGAACCAGGAAACTGGGCTCAAATTCAGTATGTTCCGTTAAAATGTCCCGGATGCCCAGTGCAGTCTTTGCAGGTCAGGCACCTCACCTAGGTACTGTCCTCACACTGGAGGGTGTCATAGCTCTGATCCGTGCTTGGCAAGAGGTGTCCCAAGGACAGCGGTCGATAGCAAAGCTCCCACTGGTCTTTCAGAGGCCAGGATTCCCCTGTAAAGCAGAATTGGTGGGTTTATGTGGGTGTCATTATGACTTTATTCATCTGTGGCAGATGAATCTTTTAAGGCTGTTGCAGAGCTGTCTCCCTCCTCTGATCCCTTGTACATACGTCGAGCCCCTCTGAGGTCTGTGAGGCGCTGAGTGTTTTATCTGCTGAGCTCTTTATCTGCTGCTCATCTGCTGAAGACTTGGCTGCAGAGCTGACAGGAAAACTACAATAGCTAAAACCAGGTTGTCTTTGAGATCAGGACTTGGGAAACCACTGTATTTCAGGGTTAAGAGAGAACCTCAAGTGAGTGCTTGAGTGGTTGGGCAGCGTGTAAGGGCTCTTGCCAACATGGTTTATTTTGTTGTTTGTCCTTCTCTGGGATTCTGTCCTTTAACTGCCTGATAAGAATTTACCCCTTTTAAGAGCCATCTTTCCCTTTTCCCTTGGAGCTTGGCCAAAATAACCACTGGGCTCAAAAGTTGCTAGTGAGGATTCAGCAGATACATACAGTACAGTTGTGTCCTTCCCCCACTGAAATCAGGTGAAAAACCCTCATTTGGATTCAAGAGGGGAAAAAAAGCTGATGTGCCATGAAGTTTAGCATGATTTAAAACTACCAAAATGCATACTTTATAGTTTTAATGCAACATAAAATACCCAGTAGAATGAAAATGAATTCTAAGAAACATAGTAAGTCAATATTACTGTAGGAATGGCAAAATAAATCAAATGGCAACTGTGATGTTTTGATACATTCCCCGCTAAAATCAAGGAGCACTCGTGGAACTGCTTGTATGATAGAAATCTGTTTAGTTACATTTTTCTTTGATCAGCTTTAATATACAGCCATGGAATATGAACATAAAAGAAAAGTTATTCGGAAAGGAGGAGGTAGTAAAGAAATGTAAATTATATTGATTATACATCAGCATATTTCTTCACCATTGCTGTGTCTCAAAGCATCAGTCTTTCCTTATGCTTCTATTCAGAAGGACTGTTTGGATAGTGAAAAGAAAGCTGCCTGCAGGGAGGATTTTCAGGACTATCCTGTGTGAAGATACAAATTTTATCTTATCAAGCAATATTCTAGCTTATTAGCACTATCAGATCCTCTTACAGTGAGTAATTTTATCATATGATCTGATTTTATGACTTCAAGATGCAAATCTACCCTTTGTGTGGCCATTCTTTGCCCTCTTGCAATTTTTTCTTTAATATAGTTGTAAATCCATTTTTTTGTGTTATTTTAATGATCTGAAGACTTTAATTGGCACTGTTCAGAGCTGTTGCATTAATGATTTGGAACAGCTATTTTTAAGAATACGTGTGAAACATTGCGATTTTCTAACCAAAATATTCTTAATTACACAGTCAGATTAACACTTTCCTGTTAATGCCCCTTCAGCCTTGATTGGTTGCAACAAAGGCAAAAGTATATATGGTCAGGTGTTGCTGGAGTGTGTTGTTAATGTGTGAGCTTTTCACCCTCAGGGACTTGGGATCAAATATTTATTAGATGACACAGTAAAGTATGTTCAGTAACTTCATCCTGGTCTCTAGGGGCCATTTGTCTGTATCAGAGAGTCATTACATTTGTTGAACTTGGCTCATTAGAGACCTGTGGGTAGGGCAGGCCAGGGTCGGAGGTATATCAACAGCTCTGGTTCCACTTCTGCTCTGCAGGCAGACCTGGAGCAACCTCAGATCAGAAGTGGTTGACCACCATTTTCTGCAAAAAGGGAAAATTATTCTAATACAACTGCTTGACCTTAAATTAAAACATAGGTGAAGCTTTTTATCTATTTAAAAAAGCAGTATCTTACTGCTATGAAACTGGATAGCAGAGATTTTTTCTGATGATCCCTTACTGGTCCTAAAATGTTTTTTTTCTGTGGCCACAGTGCTCTCGCAACCAGAGGGCACTGTTTTGCTTTCTTGAAAACAATTTCAGTGATTCACTTTACAGGAAAAAGGTGTTACAGAAAACTGGATGCCAAAGGCAAGACTTTATTTGATGAAGTGTCAGCAATGATGAAAGTTTAAGGAAGGTAATGGTGCTTCAGGGATTGCAGCCAGAGAAGAACTTGTGCAAGTAAAGAAAGAATCGCAGGCTGGAAATATCCCTGATTACTGTTCAGTGTATTGATTCATTGAAGTCTGTTCCCTGGGGTGGTGCCTTGGCATCAAGATTTTATGGAAGGCAGAGGAGATTTCCGGTGGTGCATCCCAATGGTGGCTCAGGGCACAGATACACTCTATGTCACTGCAGAGACAAACTTGCCCCTGAAATCTGTGCTGGCTGTGCAGAGCAGACACCAGGGTGGCATGAGACAAGTTTAGAGCCAGTGTTGTCAGTTCTGCTCCCCCAGCACTGAGTTTATGCAGCTGCATCTACACACACAAAAAAGGGGCAGTCAGACAACATGGCTGTTAATCATGAGAGGATGCCTGGTGCAAGGGTCTCATTCTGGTGCAATTGTCAGCATTTATCTCTTATGTTGCAGGAACAAAAGCGTATTCTGGAGATGGGAATCACTGGACCTGAGGGACATGCCCTGAGCAGGCCTGAGGAGGTAAGAGACTTCACTAATTTTGTCATTCCTGGAAGTATTTTGTCAAGCATGTAGTATTGGAGCTTGGCTTCTGTGTGTGCAGATGATAGATGGGTGCTTGGGGGAAGGCAACAGCCTGCTTCTCCTACAGCCTCTTCCAGTATTACTCAAAGCCTTGAAAATTCCAGGTCCCCTTCGGCTAGTTTGTTTGCTCAAAATACCCTTTCACTGCTGCAGAGAGTGTGTTCCTTCAGTCCAGGAATGAGCATGTTCTTGTGCCCTCAGGAGTCGCAGCTCCTGCTGCTCCAAGCACAGGCGTGCGTGTGGTTTTTTAGTGTGACCCTCGTGATGTGATTTATGATGACAAAAAAGAAATAGGCTTATCAGGGTAAAAAACGGCAGTGCAGCTTGTGGGTTGGGGTTTGGAGTAACTGCATTCATTATAACGCTTTGGCTGAAAACCTCCTACAAGATGCAAATGTACATCTATAACACGCGTATAAATACACCCACATGTAAATACGCTTATGCTGGCAGATATATTAGTGGTAGAAGTGCAGGATGTAGAAATGCATATATGTGAGAATGGAAAGATGCTGTGAGGCAGCTTGATTTATGCAGCTCTCTTGTAATAAAAACCAGGCTCTGGCATGGATCATCTCAGGCATCTGGAAAGGGTTTCTTTGATGAGAAGGAAAAGGTGGAGCCATGTGGATGTCCCTTAATGTACACAGTTCAGACTGTTTATGGGATAGTGGAGGGCAAGTAGTGGGAAGTGACTGCTTTCCTTGGAGACTGAAGAGAAAAGATCCTGAGGATTTGAGGCTAAACTTGAAGGAATTGTGGCTGATTGCAGATCTTGGTATAACCTCTCCCCAAGGCAAAAGGAATCAGCTTAATTGGTCGCATTCTTCTATTGAACTGTTCATGTACTTTTTCATTTTGTTGTTTAACTTCCACTTAAATTATTCTAAAAGAATGGAGTTGTTTCCTTTTAATAAGAACAAGGGACTAAGGACAATCTGCATTTGCAGTTGCAGAAAGGAATTCTGCATCTTTCTCACCATGCATCTGACAGCCTCAGCCCCAACACTGAGGTACAGAGGTCCTGCCTCCTTCCCTGGTCTTCTGGGGGTGCAACACTGCAAATATTGTGGTAAGAATCCTAGGAGAACCTGAAGTAACAGTGGGATTTAAGAAAAACTATGTTACAAAACTGTGAAGAATGAAGGCACTGGAAGGGCTATGTTCTCAACTTTCCTAGCACAACACTTCAGAGAAATTACTGTACCATGGAGTCAGTATCTTCAGTGACAACACAGTTTTAGGTATTAAAATGCTCATACTGAGAGTGCATCTGGGAAGGAGGCATAAAGCTGATGACTGGGGAAAGGAGTCTCCAGAGCTGCTGGGAAATGCTGCTCCTCTGTCTGAAGATGGCTGCTTTGTGTGCTTATGTCCTGGATAGCTCCCTGGGTGGAGGTTGCCTTTGTTCTTGCTGACGGAGGGGACTTAACTGGGCGATGCTTCAAAGGCTTCTATGGATTATGGACTAAATTCAGTCCATAGTGCTGAAGTTGCTGATTGAGAATATTTTGCATTCACTGTCATCTTATCCTTATGTAAAGATTGCATAGGGTAAGCTGCCAAACATTGTTTAGGGGTTGTCTCTGTGCTGGGTCAATGTTTCCTTGCTTCATTCTCCTTCCAACTGCAGGGTGGAAGTCTGAAGCAGAAAGGTGCAAGGGAGGTAAGGAGCAGCCCTGTCAGCTGCTTGGATGTGACCTTTCCTGGGCTGCAGGGAGCCAGGGAGATGTATCTGTGCCAGGTAGCTGTACCCCATTAGTGAGTACAGCCTGGCTGTGGTTACTCCTCAAGTCTGGATCAGCTCCCTGTTTCCCAGCACTGCATCCCTCTCTATGGAAAAAGCAGAATTGACCTCTGAGGAGTTGTTGCTAAACAGTGAGCAGTATGGCTCAGTGCTCCAGTTCATTTTTCCTTTAGTTTGCTTTTGCAGTTAACTTTTCCCTCCTCGCTTTCCTCAGCTTGAAGCAGAAGCAGTTTTCCGTGCCATCACCATTGCCAGCCGAATAAACTGCCCAGTGTACATCACCAAGGTGATGAGCAAGAGCGCAGCTGATATCATTGCATTGGCCAGAAAGAAAGGTGAGAAACTTCATTTTCTTGCAGCACTCATTTTTTGTTGTTGTTGAATACAAGCTCAGTGGAAAAAACCCATGCATCTTGGCCCAAATCACAAGCTAGAGGGAGAGGTTACCAAAGAACAGTAACACCATCACAGACCTGAAACATTTACAGCTGGGGAAGATGAAGGGAAATCCTTCTGCATTTTTCAGTTGACATACTCCCCCCCCAAACTGTTCCCTTGAAATTCTGTTGTAACTCTTCTTTATCCTTCTTTTCCCTTCTATTTTTCCCTTAAACTGATGTCTCTCTGTTCATGGGAGGGAGATATTTTATTCCTGGCAGGGTCTGGCACATCCTCTGTGCCTTCTGGCAGTATTTCATGGTGTTACCCTCTGAGGGGTGGCTTGGGCAGTGAACCTGCTGATAGAAATGCCTGATGCTTGCTCCTGGCCTTGCAGCTGGAGGCTGACCCCATCAGATGTACACCAAGAGTGGACACTGCTAGCAAGGGACAGGAAGGGATCCAGGTTACAAAGCACCCAAAAGGGAGTTGTGAGCCTGGAGGCAGATGCTGCATTTGTGAGTCAGGTCTGTTGTGCTGGTTGGTACTACAAAGCGTGTGAACAATATGGAAGAGACAAAGAGCAAAATATCATCTTGAAATTTGTATTCTTGGAGACTTGGAGTATGGTGCTGGGGACTGTATGCTGCTATCTGCTGGTGCTGTGCCCAACCTGGGAGTGGTAAAAAGGCATCTGTCTGCTGGAGCCCATCCTCCACCTAAATGCGCTCCGAATCGGAGCAATAGAGAGAACATGGCTGTGATTAAACCAGTACAAATTAAAACCAGATCTGAACTGTCTCCTTCTGGATTAGAAAGGGAGTTTTGTAAATATGCTGATCAAAAGCATGTGTGGCTCAGAGAGACTCCTGATTAATATTTTATCATACAGACAAAGCCAGGGCTGCTCAATTTTCTGGGAGCTACATTGGCTGTGTAGCAATGTTTAAATTATACATGGCTGCAGGCAGCAAGCGGTGCAATGTGGTGAAGAGAGAGTGGATTGTAATCAGTTCCTATATATCCTTGCTTTCCCCAAGGTCCCCTCGTTTTTGGAGAGCCGATCACTGCCAGCCTGGGGACAGATGGGACACACTACTGGAGCAAAAACTGGGCCAAGGCTGCAGCTTTCGTGACCTCGCCACCTCTAAGCCCTGATCCTACTACTCCAGATCACTTAAATTCACTCTTAGCATGGTAAGACCTCATTTTTTTTTTGCAAGCTTATGGACAGGCAAGTGCAAAAGCCATATGGGATGAAGCATCTAGGGATCAGCTCAGTTTCCTTTAGATGGTCTCATACATGAAACAGCAGAAAAAGGACATAGAAAACCAGGGATGGTTGTAGCCCCATGTTTAGGGTTGTCACTAACGAGATGAATGCACAGCAGAGGGAGAAGTGTGTTCTCGTACTGAAAATAAGATACCAGCAATGCCTTGCCAGCAATCCGGACCATAAACCCATCCCTGGAAGTATTTCCTGCCTGTAGCCAACTGTGGGTCTTCTTTAGCTTAAGAAAAAGACATCTGCTTTGAAATGATATGGAAATTCACAGCTGAAGTCCTACCAGGACAGATTACTAGTGCTGGAGTAAGGAACTAAACTTACTGTTTGAAACCTTATTTAATGCCATATGATGGCACCGATCTCACCTGCTGCCTCCCCTTTCTAGGGTTCCCACTACTCTAGACAGAGCAGTAGAATCTAAGTAACCTGTTGGTCTTCAGAATACATTTCCTCCCAAGGTTAGTTTTGCACATGACTGACTGGCAGGCTGTATGGCTGGCAGTGCCAGCATGGCTGGTAACATAAGGACCCTGCTTAGGCAGAGCTGCCCTTTAGGTGGATGGGCACATCTGTGTGATGGGAAGCTGCCATCAATCAGTGCCACTGGTGCAGTATGCACGCATCTGTCCTTGTACATGGTGGGTCAGGAGCCACCAAACCCAGGTTTTAACTCAGCTGCCCTAGTGATCCTACATGGATAACACTGCTAATGAAAGCACAGCTGAGCTCTGAGTTAACATGTGATTCTGGTAAGAATATGCAGGAATTTGTTCTGGTGTGACAGTCGGATGGGAGAAGAGATTTTCCATAATTGAACTTTCTGTTCCTTAAAATAAGGACAAGGAAGAAAAATTACTTTTCTGGTCTGATCCGTCACTATCAGCACTGTCAGGAGTGAAGCTCATTGCGTGAGGGTAAGGCTCTTAGCCAGCACATGTGAATGTGTGTCAAAATGTTTGGCTCTGCACTCTCTCAGACTATGTGTTTGCTAGAAGAGGGTCCCAAAATAATAGTATGTGGGTCAAAACAGATTAGCTAAAATAGCAGGAGGATTTTTAGAACTGGAATCCAAATAATGACTTTTTTAGAATTAACATCAGAAAGACAAATTGAGGGGTCACAGAAGTTTTCATTATCCTCCAAGCATGCAAAAATGGCTTTTTTTTTCCTAGTGCCTTAAAGTCCTAGATCTTAAATGGCAGCAGCTTAGCCTGCTTTCAGTTTTAATACTTTAAATCTATACAGTGAAACTGAAAAAAGAACTGTATATTTTATCAGTCTGCTCTGCGTTTGTGGGGACTTTTATTCAAGGATGATGGTAAAGACAGTATTTCACTTTTATATTGCATTATTCATTAGGAGACAAGTGTTCTACATTCATTAAAAGATGCTTACCACATTCTTCCTGTGCAGGTATGCAGCCTAGTGTTTGTGCTGTTTTGCACAGAAAATGTTGATTTTTCACTGAAAAGCTTAATGCGTAAAGATTCAGCATGTCTCAAGGGGTTGGTTTGCAGAATGGATTTGCCTCATGAGATTGACACCCTTGTTTCATCTGTGAGTGTTATGGTTTAACCCCAGCTGGCAACTAAGTACTGCTAAACTTGCTCACCCCCTACCCCCAGCCCTGGTGGGATGGGAAGGAGAACTGGAGGAAGGTAAAACCTGTGGGTTGAGATAAGAACAGTTTAATAATTGAAATAGAGAAAAATATAATAATATTAATAATGATAGCAACAACAATAATACTACTAGTAGTAGCAGTGATGAAAAGGGGACTAACAAAAAGAGAGAGAGGAATAAACCCCACGAAACCCAAGTGATGCACAATACAATTGCTCACCACCCACTGATCGATACCCAGCCTGACCTGAGCAATGATCAGTCGTTTCTGGGTGACTCTGCCCAGTTTCTATACTCGGCATGACGTGCTGTGGTATGGAATACCCCTTTAGCTAGTTTGGGTCAGGTGTCCTGTCTCTGCTCCCTCCTGGCTTCTTGTGCCCCTCCTCACTGCCAGAGCACAAGACTGAAAAGTTCTTGATCAGAGTAAGTGCTCAACAACAACTAAAACATGGATGTGTTATCAGCACTGTTCTCAGACTGAAGCCAAAACACAGCACTGCACTAGCTACTGGGAAGAAAAATACCTATCTGAGCTGAAACCAGGGCAGTGGGCCGTGCACCTGCGGTACCTGTCATCTTCCATGCTGTATTGCTGCGTTATTGCCGCTGTAATATGCCATCTCTTCTGAACTAGAGATGTGAGATCTTGGCGCTTCATGGAAGATGTACCCTGCCATAAAAGTTTTGTTTATGGTGAAGACTAAGATGATGGCATATTGATGTGGCATTTAAAGGTACAGATCTGTCCATTGTTAATTCCCACCACTCTCTGTTTTGGAGATGTTTTCCATGGCGATCCCTTTTTTGTTTCTCAGCTTTTCAGTTCTGATCTTATGCTCACCCCCCATTTGACACTAGAGTATAACTAGGCAGCAGGAGTGCCTGTGTGGTTAACCATGAGGTGTTGGGCAGCTCTTCAATGACATGCTTCAGAAGCCTTCTATTGATTAGACTGGGGAGTGCAGTGCATGGCATTTAATGTCATTCGATGTCAGAGGAGAGGGAAAGCAGAGTTCAGAAGAAGCAACTTCTTTGTATCTTTCAGGGGTAGGAATTAATAGTATGGTATAAGAAATGCAACATAACTGCAGGGAAATGATAGAGGGCCTAGCTGTGGCACTCATGTTTTCATGGCTGTATTCATCTGAGTGCAGGAAACAGGGAGAGGGTAAGCCTCAGAAGCTTAGCTGGCAGGCTAACAGAAAGGAAGAAATGGAATTCGAATCTTCTGACTTGATTGTTGTGTTAGAATAAATGAATGTTTTACTGATGGGTTTGGTTTAATCCTGTGGGGTAACACAGTCATTAATAATCAGGAATAGCTAAAACATAGCTGTCTTTTCACTATTGACTACATGGGTTTGGTGTCTGCTAAAAACTGGATGGATGGATATAAGTATGGTAAAGAACCAGAAAAGAGGCCAAAGGTTCTTCTCTGACTGTCAGCAATCATTAGGGCTGGCAGCCCTGAAAATTGCATTAGAATTGCTGATGTGTGACCCTTTTTTCCTCTGTGCTTGGCTATTTGTTAGCTTGCTGGAATCTAAATGTGAGGACCAGAATCAGTCAGATGCTTCAGAGCTGGAACTTACATAATCATTTAATGAAAAGTATGACAGGCTCTTGGGGACATCACGTTCTGGATTGATGGAAGAGAAATCATAGTGTGTTTTAATGTGCTTGACTCTGTAAACTTGATCAAGACCTAAAAATATCTGTTTGCTGTGGATATTGAAGAATCTGTCTGCTTTTTTGTCTTTCTATTTTTGCAAGGTTCTGCATGTTAGGTATTTTCTTCCCCTTTGTTGCTGGGAGCAGCTGTGATCCAGTTCTGCTCTCTGCAAAAGTTTTTTCTTCAGGCTGAAAAAAATCACTTCTTAAATAAAAACGTTATTATTTGTTAGTTCTTTTTGTGTTTTACTCCATGCCTTTTTCTGTGTAAGACCTTTAAGTTTGATAAATCCAGAGTACGTGTTTGACTTGCACTATGCCTTGGTTTATTTAATTGGAAGACTACGTGATAAAAAACTTTCATGTTTCTGGTTTGGAAGGTCAGACAAGAAATATTCATGTAAGAAAAATGTATGTGCAGAGGAGAAATTCAGGGAAACAAGCTCGATCCTTATGACTTTGCACTGTAAAATTTGCCATCATTTTTTCAACATGGTTGTGAATTAATTTATCTTGAGAGTGGCAGAGATTTCCTACAAGCTTCTGATCGTTTCCTTAATCCTAGATTAATCATCTGTCCTGGTTAGTGGGCTTGTGCCTGATCTCTGTTGATAAGCAGCCTGAAACCAAAGGAGGCTGTAATCTGGGAGTTCAGGGTGCTCCTGGGGGAAAGTGGAGATGCCCAATGCCATTGTCACTATTCAGTGATCTGTAGCCAGCATGCAAAGGCTGCTGACGTGATTTGCAGCATATGCCTCTGGTGCGTGGGCTTGAAAGGTCTATTCACAGCTAGTCTGAGAGCAAGGTGACCTGATTGCGGCCCGGTTTAAATGTCTGTGTGTTAACTCCACAGTGGGGACCTGCAGGTGACGGGAAGTGGACATTGCCCATATAGCACTGCCCAGAAAGCCATTGGAAAGGACAACTTCACTATGATTCCTGAAGGGGTCAATGGAATTGAGGAGAGAATGACTGTTGTCTGGGACAAGGCTGTAGTAAGTAATTGCTTACTTTTGTGGACTAAAAAGAAAGTGAGTGTTGGCTGAATAATGAAAGCCAGGAGACTCTTGGCCAGTACTTAAGTGACTTTCTAATGCGTTTCTGAGAATTCCCTGAGAGAGCGCTACTACAAGGTGAATTGGTTATTTCAAAACCTTCTCAAGTCTTTCTCTACCACAAACACTCAAGGCTGCGTTTCACTTCTGACACTACAACACCATCATGTTTTATGAGACCCGAGGCTTCACAGACTCCACTGCTCAATTTTCTGGCTGTGTCAGAGTGGATGTTTCTCAGAGATGTTGGATCTGGAGCAGTTTAATGACTTTCAAGTGAACCCCATATAAATGTGATGAATGGAGTGTTTGAATTCGGGAAGTGTCTCATCATTTTCAAGAAAGTACAAATGGATGGCAGCTGAGCCTCAGGCTAGGTGATAAAGTGCTTTGAAGGAGAACATTGCATGTAATTCATGCTGGCATATTATGCAGTGGGATGCTGGTATAAGTTAGCAATTTTTTGATGGTTCCATGGATCCTAATATCTAATGATGTCTCCCTCCATTGTCTGTCTTCACATACACACCCATGCGCACACACACATACACATGCACTTATTAGCTTACATTGCATTGCACTCTAGTGCATATTGCAAACTGGGAAGTGGTGGTATTTACAATGCTGTCATGAGCACTTCTCCCAGACTGTGTTTAATAACCACTTTCTTCAGCTATTGA
This sequence comes from Amazona ochrocephala, assembly GCA_039720435.1. Classification (NCBI taxonomy): domain Eukaryota; kingdom Metazoa; phylum Chordata; class Aves; order Psittaciformes; family Psittacidae; genus Amazona; species Amazona ochrocephala. The sequence continues at coordinate 13,743,514 of CM077879.1, forward strand.
GATTCCAACCATAGAAGCAGCTTCAGATAGAGGAGCAAAGCAGGGACGCGAGCAAAGTGCAGCCAGCTTTGTTACTCCCACAAAGGGAAGGAGCTGCAGAGAGGGCTTCAGCATGGGATTTACAGAAGTAACATTCAGTCCTACACCGCTAAGTAGCTTGTATTTTGCCGATCTGATGTTCTACCAGGCAGGAAAGAAGCGTTTGTTTAAGATTAAAAAGTTTGGCACTGTTCTTCTTTATTCTTGCTTATTGCCAGGGAAGACATCCCAAAATACTCTACTGAGAAATCAAAATACTGTTGTGTACAGCTGCTATTAAGCCATCACTATGTAAAAAATTCAACTGTTGGTGGCATTTTTCCAGGCAAGGACTGGGTTGTGTTACTTACAGGTATGGGTTTGGTAATACTGACAGTAGGATGGACTTCATTTGCAAGAAATATTTCTAAAAGGGTCTGAATCTTGATCTTTTATTTAATCTTGTAATACCCATATATGTTTTTCTGTTTTAAAATGATTAGAACATTTAAATGTGAATTACTAGGACTAGCAACAAAACACACTTGGCCATCAGCGTGTAGAAAAAGGGACCTTAGCTAACTGAGCAACTTGGTGGTATCATCTGCATTAAGGCTTTACTGGCTGTTCTTTGGGATTCCAGGAGTAACACATTCCTTTATTTGAAACTGTCAAGTAATGTGCCTTGTATAAAGCCCTGCTTGATAAAATCCGTTTCATGCAGCATCATCATATATGTGAAATACATGCTTTCCAGTATCTCCTTGACTGTTCATGACTGAGTAGTGTGTTTTACTCAAATCACATTCTTTTTAGGCCACAGGCAAGATGGACGAGAGCCAGTTTGTAGCTGTCACCAGCACCAATGCTGCCAAAATCTTTAATCTGTATCCAAGAAAAGGCCGGATTGCTGTAGGATCGGATGCTGATGTTGTTATTTGGGACCCTGATAAGGTGAAGACTATAACAGCTAAAAGCCATAAATCGGTAAGGAGGAAAGGAAAACCAGCAAGAAAAAAGAAATGTCACTGTTGTTTTTCAGCTGTTGACCTAACTCATGTGAACAACATATACATGGGATATAGAGAAGTGGGGTAACTACCTGCTCCTGTTCTGGAATGGGTAAATATTTCTGGAAATTAAAGTATTGAATTTTTGCAGTGGAAGGACTGGGATCAGGAAGGATTTCTTTTTCTTTGCACATAGCATTGCACTGTGTTTTGCATGCTTGTGGCTTGGCAGTAAGTGTGAATCAGCTGCTCTGCAGCTGAGGTTAGTAAAACTGTGACGATAAATTTGCAACCAGCTCACATCTTTTTTGCTTACCTGAAAAGAACCTGATGTTATAAATTGTGTGATTAAATCAACAGTATTATAAACTATGAGAGATGATTAAATACTTTGATAATACGGCTCTGATCAGCCGCAGGGCTGGGATTTTCTATTTAATTCCCAAGCTTTGCTGCATACTGCTCTACCCTTAGTGCAGAGTACCAGTGACTCAACGGTCCCTTCAATTTTAACTCCGACAGGTTTTATCTTATGTGTTGCCTATCTCAAAGTTGTTATCTTACTGTGCAGTGCTTTGGTATTTTATATTGGGGAACTCTTCCAAAAGCTTTACTGGAAATCCAGTGATGTGCTTTGTATTAAAAAGGCAAAATCTTTAGAAACCTCTAAAAAGTAAGTTCAGGTGATTCAATTTCTGTTTCTCTGCTCATGAATATATACAAATGAACATGTGTGTTTGGACCCATATGAAACAGTTCTAGCTGTAAGAAATTGTGAGTTACAAAGGTGATAGACTCCTATAATCAAGTGGGACCTTTCAGCCCATGATTCCAAGGGCTGAAAATTTGTAAATCTGTTTTCAGATATTGTCCTCTGCTACGCTTACTGTTTCTTCTGTTTTGGCGTACATCTGATAAACATTATTCAGCTGTTACCCAGATCATGAGGGCAAAAACTGAGGGGGAAAAAAAGCCAAAACAAAAACCAACAAACGGAAAACATATGTGAGACTGTGCTCAAGACAGTTATGTTGGTAGTGTGTTAGTAATGACTACTGGCACTTTGGCATTCCCCTGTACTGTTTCTGTCTGGCTCATGCTTCTGTACTTGTATATAATGTTGTGTCCAATATTGCCAAAAGCTTTTCTAGACAAATCAAATACTTGCGATTAGGTTTTCCTTTGCTCAGGAGGCTGTTAACCTGTTAGAGGAAGGAAAAAGACTGTTTTGACGTGATTTGGTTTTTTATGGTATTTGCAGTTCTGCTTGTTCTCCTCTTGTTTTATTCAAAGAGCTGACATTAATCTGTTTACTTATTCTTTCCCCTTGGCTCCATGGACATTAAACTCAGGGATGTGCATGCACCTTACTGAATCACAGAATGGTTGGCGCTGGAAGTCACCTTGGGTACTCATCTGGTCCAAACCTCCTGCTCCAGCAAGGCTACCTACAGCAGCTGTGAAGGGCCATATCCAGTCAGTTTTTGACTTGTCTGAGGAGGCAGACTCCACAACCTCCCTGGGAAACCTATCCCAGTGCTCAGGCATCTTAGGTCTTTCCCCCATACCTGTTCTTTTACAGATGGCCATCACTCCTGCTTTCTTCCAGTTCTTATTTGTCATTGCCACTAACCAGGTGTTCCCGATCTTTTCAACTTGAAAAAAGAGGAACTAAACTTGAATTACATTGAAGGTGCACATTCCTAATTGCATAGGAACAGAGTAACAGTGCTCTGTAGTGGCTGTTACTGTAGCATAAGGTAGTAACAAATACCTGGTGGGAAGGCAATTCATTAATTACTTTTTAGCCCAGAAAAATCATGTGGTTATGCTCAGTTGCAAACCTTGCATTTACCTACTTCAGATCCTTGATGTTTACCTTCTCCTTTGCAATTATTAAGCCTGTTGTAGGAAATATTTACTTGGCAATAATAAATTGAATGAGAATTATCTACTCCTTTCCTTGCAACAAGGACTGTAGGACAGTGAGGAATGGCTATAAATTGAAAGAGGGTGGATTTAGATTAGATATCAGGAAGAATTTTTTACTGTGGGAGTAGTGAGACACTGGAACAGGTTGCTCAGAGAAGTTGTGGATGCCCTATCCCTGGAAGTGTTCAAGGCCAGGGGACAGAGCAACATGGTCTAGTGTGAGGCATCCCTGCCCATGGCAGGAGGTTGGAACTAAATGATCTTAAGGTTGTTTCCAACCCAAATCATTCTGTGATTCTGTATTTTCAATAAAGTAATAATTACCTGCTCTTTGACAGATAATTCCCATTTAGATTCAGACTTTTCTGGTCCTTTCTGGGCTTTTTCAGGCAGAAATATGTGTGCTGTCTACTGGAAATTCCCTTTCAGAGTCACAGCAGATGCATGGTGGGACCGTGTCTTCTGGGTGTCTGGCAGCTGAGTCACAATTTTCCTCTTATTAAGGCTGTTGTACTTCTAGAGGCTCTGGGTAAATATGGAAAGTCCTTAGAAACAAATGAGATGAAGCCTTGGTAGAAAGTGGGAAAGGAAAAGTCTGATCCAGGGAAGTCTGATCAGAGAGAATGTTTAAAATAGTTTCATCTCTAAATGCACTGGTTTTCCTTCAGACAAAGCAATTTTATGCACACCTTAATGCCAGTTGTCTAAAACTGTGACTACAAATATGGGTTATAAGTTACTAATTAAAGAGAGGTTGTACCGAACTTGCAGTGAATATGTTGGTTGATCCTCAGGCCGTTGAGTACAACATCTTTGAAGGAATGGAGTGCCATGGTGCCCCACTTGTGGTCATAAGCCAAGGGAAGATTGTGTTTGAAGATGGAAATCTGCATGTAAATAAGGGAATGGGCCGCTTCATCCCTCGCAAACCTTTCCCTGAATATCTTTACCAGCGCATCAAAATCAGGAATAAGGTAACATCAGATATTATTTAATCTTCTTTCCTGCCGTACCCTCTTGGGACCCCAGTAGCACACGTATTTTAGTACTGTTGTGCTAATGAGTCCATATCAGATGGAATATATATGAGTTGTTCAAAACATGATCACAAAATTGGTTCCTTTGCAAGTGTGAACTGTTGTAAGTGAACACCATGAGCTTCAGTGGGTAAAGCATATAAGTGCTAGTTAGGCATAATTGCCTTATGTCCAGCTGTGCAGGCTTTTGAGGGGAGGTGGAACAGTGATAGAATTTACTTTTAATTAACATTCAGGAAAAAGATAAAGCTTCTTTGGGAGGAGGGTGTCGTGGTTTAAGCCAGCCGTAACGCAGAGCCACGCAGCCTCTCTCTCACTCCCCCCCTGTTAACTGTCAGCGTGTTTGCTGAGCTGAATATTAGCAACATTTGCAGCTCAGAAAATTATTGTCTTGTGCTTAATAGAAAGCTTGGGAAATGGCCCAGATTAGGACTGGATCACTTCAGCTTTTGCATTATGTCAGTGCTCCTCTGCTGAAAACCACTTATCTTGGCACTAGTTTGGGTTATTTGGAAATTGCTTCTTGCCACTGAGCAAGAAAGTTACTGTGTGAGCGTAGGTAACAAGGCAAGTTGACTAAAACTCCTGTTTTCTTCAACAAAGCATGTGTCATAGGCTGTGAGGATGGCAGCTGAAATTAAGTCTCCAGGCAGCTTTTATCTTTCATCATTTGTTATACAAATTGGGTCAAGCTGTGGGATACAAAAGGTCTGCACTTCTACTGAGACAAAGCACTGTTAAATCAAATGCACCTGCAAAAGTTTTGCAAAATGCCAATCCGTACTGCACTTGTTTTACATTATCCACTTAGATGTCATGGGCCTTCTCTTCACACTCACCTCTCAGGGGGTTTAACACATGGAGTGCTGTATGAATCAGTGATGGTGTCATTCAAATACCGAAAACAGCGCTTGAAAAACAAGTGTCAGAGAGTGGTGTCTGATAACAGAAGTTTGCACAAAAGTAACTGGGCTAAGCAACCTGGGCCTTGCAAGAAGGCCTGGATTTTGGGAGGGACCTTTGATACTCAGGAAAGGTGTGGAAAAGGATGCAGAAAGCAACTGGTATTTTTGCTCTTGTGGCTCCCTCTGCTGCCTGCTGAGAGAAGGGGAGAGCAGATTCATGTCCGTGTTTATTTTCCCACGATGGATGGGAATGACATAGGAATATAGAAAAGCCATGTCAAACAAGGGGATGCAAAGCTGCAATGAGAAGATAGCAGGATAAATTTATCCCTGGAGCAGACATAGCAGCATGAATTCCTGCCTTTGTGGGTCCCTGGAAGATGGATTCATTGCTGTGATTGGCAGCTGCTCTCTCCTGGGCATTAGTTTTGGCTCAGCCCGTGAGATGATGGGTCTTCTAAGCCTGATATCCCTGTTACTGAAAGCAAGGAAAATGCATTGTTTTCTGTAAGAGCTGGATCAAGCCCCTGTGCGTAGTGTCTTCTATATGGTATTTTAATTTCACTGTTAACCTGTTGCAGAAATGGCTCTGAAACAATAATTTTACCTAAGCTGAATCAAGAACCACCACAGATTTGTGATCTTTTTGATGAGCTTTGGATTCTGTGATTCAATGGCTTCAGGCTCTTCCTGAAAATTGGAACTGTGTTTAATATATTATTTGCTAGATTCCTGTGCTTTTAAGGCCAGTAAGGCTGTTTCGGTTGTCTTATCTCATATTCCACATAAGAACTGTACAGGGATAAAATCCAGAGACCTCAAGCTGAAATCAGAACTCAAATGATAGGTACCCTATTGACAAATAGTCCCATGTCACATTCTAGCATATAATTGCTTTTCTAATTGATGACAAAACCCAGAAACTTTTGAAATTTTAATTAAAAAGCTGTCACCACTTCTCAATGAGTTCTAATAAAGATAAAGAGGTATCTGAAGGGAAAGAGCAGAGAAAATACAGGTAGGAGTGAAATTGCTGCAGTCAGTATAGTGGATATCTGTCTTGCAACAACCCAAGTGGGATGTAGCAGCTGAGCAAACCCTGCTGATGAGCCTCTGAATGGAGAGAGAAGAGGTGATGGTGACTGATCTTAGTTAAAATAAATATCTTGGGTCAGCCCCTGCTGTTCTTTTGAATCCCATTTCTCCCCATTGACTGTGAAGAGAGAACCTAGTAAGGATCTTCCTCTTATAATTTTTATATATATATAGATAAAAATGGAGAGAGGAAGGTTTGTAATTTCCTTTGTATATAAAGCAGGCTAACCTTGATGAGAATATATATGTGTTCTTAATTCAGAATATAGCTCTGTGCTCATTAGGGAGCATTATCAGAGCATTCAGGATCTGGGTTGTTTTTTGTCTTCCTCTTCATCTAGGTGGGAGGACTGCAAGGAGTCTCCAGAGGAATGTATGATGGGCCTGTGTATGAAATCCCAGCTACGCCAAAATATGCAACTCCTGCACCTTCAACTAAATGCTCCCCTGCCAAAAACCAGCCCCCACCAATCAGAAACCTCCATCAATCCAATTTTAGCTTATCAGGTAAGTCAGCCTGACTCATCAGAAATGTTTTAAAGCTGTGAGTATGGATTATTGGTGGTAAATTTCAATTATAATTACTTAGAATCATAGAATCATAGAATAGTTAGGGTTGGAAAGGACCTTAAGATCATCTAGTTCCAACCCCCCTGCCATGGGCAGGGATGCCTCCCACTAAACCATGCCATCCAAGGCTCTGTCCAACCTGGCCTTGAACACCGCCAGGGATGGAGCATTCACAACTTCCCTGGGCAACCCATTCCAGCGCCTCACCACCCTAACAGTAAAGAATTTCTTCCTTATATCCAATCTAAACTTCCCCTGTTTAAGTTTTAACCTGTTACCCCTTGTGCTATCACTACAGTCCCTAATGAAGAGTCCCTCCCCAGCATCCCTATAGAACCCCTTCAGACACTGGAAGGCTGCTATGAGGTCTCCACGCAGCCTTCTCTTCTCCAGGCTGAACAGCCCCAACTTTCTCATCCTGTCTTCATACAGGAGGTGCTCCATTCCTCTGATCATCCTTCTTTAATCCGATATGAAAGTATTATATATACTCACATATATGCATATACTTGTGTGTGTGTATGTATGTTTTTATACATTCTTTCCCTAGGAATATTGCACAAATTGCCAAATATTCAAAATGTTTGCAATCTAAAATTTTTCTCTGCATGCAGTCTTCTAATATTATTTACCTGGCCCATTGCAGTTCTCTGAGGTCTCTGGTTGATGTGACTTAGCCCCCTTGGTGTTATATACAGCTGATGGGACTTGGGTCTGGTGTAATCCATGTGGCTCAGACACCTCAGATTTCTTTCTTGCTGCATCACCAGAAGCTGCTGGATGTGGAAACCTCAACTGTCCTCGTCCATGGTCAGCAAACCATGTGCAGAAGCTGTTCATATGCAGATTAGAGTGTTTTTTGTCCTCTTTGCTCTTGGGGCCCAAAACATTTTCCATGGTACACAAGAAATAGACTGGAAAATCATCTTTTGGGGTTGTTGGAAATAAGTTTTGTCATCTGAGGACAATTACAAGTGTGTCAAATGCTGATCCTTCAAAAGCCTAAAGCCCAATTGGTAAATAAGTGGCTTCTTATGATGTTATGAAAGTCACTGGATTTTCTCTCCTGTGGGAGCTGATGGTGTTTTTCTCCCAGACAGATCCTGTCTTTAGAAACTAAATGGAACTTCTGGAAGAAAGCCCAAGGAGAGCAAATATTTTATCAGCCCTTCTAGTGAGCTGAAGTGTATTTTTGCCCATACATCTGAGGCCATTGTGAGCATATACAGAGATGTGAAGCTATATAAAGAAAAAGAAAGTGCTTAGAAATTTAACCTCTCATAATAATCACTGATATGTGGGATTTTCATAAACACCTGATGAAGCTCTGGAGTCACAGTCCACTGCTGACTCTCGGTATTACCAAGGCATCTAGTGGTATGAATTTGATCCAAATTAAATGCATGTTATTGCGTTCTCATGAAATGAAGCAGAACCACAGACTGCGATAGCATTTAAAGTGATGCTACACTTTTATGGTAGTCGTACATTGCTGAGTGTGATCAGACAATATTCAGCCTGGCAGAAAGCCTGCTGTCACCTTAAGCTTGACCTTTCAACATTTCAAAACGCGGTTTGAAGTGGGTGTGTGTTTGCAACAGCTCAATGCTCCTTTCCTCATGGATTCATGATGGCTGACACCAGATTTACTGCACTGTTGACCCATGGACTCAGAGGGGACAAGTATTCTAAAACAGTGAGGCAGGTTTGAAAACTCCGCTCTGCACATATATGGTTTAGGGGGGTTTTGTAGTTACAACAGTGTTTTCTATCAGGGTTTGATCTTGCAAAGGCAACCCAGTCCGTAGGGTGTCACCTTTGCATGGGCTCTTCTTCAGGTCAGTGAAGAACAATTCCCCATGTGGGGTGACCATCAGTCTGACCCTAAACACTTAATCCTATGCTTCTCATTGGAGACAACTGGAGCTAAGAAACGTGTCTTGGAGGTTTGTATAGCACTTCAGTCAGGGATCTGGCTCAAGAGATACCAGCTGATGGTGGTGTGAAGGAAGCACAGCTGGAACTAGACAGGTAAAAACTCATTGGTGATGGTTTGTTCCTTTTCATAGCTTTGTGTCCTCATTTTCTGTGGTTGCAGGAGCTCAGATAGATGACAACAACCCACGCCGCACTGGCCACCGCATCGTGGCGCCTCCTGGTGGTCGCTCTAATATTACCAGTCTTGGCTGAAAAATGGACAGAAACATAAGGATGAAGGATCATGGGAATAATGTCCGTTCCCTTCAATATCTGTGTTATCAAACCCACAGTTTTATTTGGTACTAATGGAAATAAAAATTGAAATGTCTTTCTTTTTTTCTTCTTGTATAGGAAGAGGTGAAAATAGTGTGGTGTGTTTGCTTGGAACTACTTGCCTCACAATTGTGCTTTCTCATGCCATAGTCACCTTAAAGCATGGTGCTTCCATTGCCCCTTTAGTGACTACAGGTTTTAGCTTCGTCTCGTAACTGAATGATGGTTTCTTTGCACCCTTTCGCTGTATTAGAGTAGTTAATGCATGTTACTGAGTTATTTATGCAAGTTGCGTTCTGTGAGTGAGTCCCTTTAGAACACGTTGCCAATAATTGACTAGACACAATGCCAAGACTAATGTCCGTATTTGAGAAACGTCACCAAAAACACTTATGAAGGAAGAAAATGGCCATCTTGAAAGTATGCAGTAGAGTAGTATAGGCAGCTTCTGCTTCATCTTTAATTTATTATAAACCAAGAAGCACTTCTCAGACACAGAAAATCATCAGGACACGTAACGACAAATGGTCTCTGTAGCACTTGTCTGTTCCCATTCGGTACGTTCCAAGTCTGTGTCCTTCTCGTTTCCATTTTAGACAGAGCCATAATTTATACACACCAATGCCATTGCCACCCCTGCAGGGATGTCTCCACCTGGGCAGTAGTGCTCTCCTTCTGCATGAGATTTTTGGTACTTACAGATAACCCAAGTTGCCGTCGGATTTTTAAAGTTTTTTGTACAAAGTTTTTCCTTTGTAATCACATGCATTTTTACTTACTCTACCGTATCAAGATCTACTAGTCGTGGTTCAATTTCTGAATTGAAAGCTTGTGAAATAAAGGAAATGAATTGATGGGTAAGTGTCTTCCTCTGCTTTCCAGTGTGGTTGCTCAATGATTGAAAACATAGAATGGAGAAACTTAAGAAAAATTGTCTTTTAGGTTGACATCATATGAAAGAAGAAACCTCCTTTGATCACAAGGGGTGTTAAATATATATATATGTCTGCATAAGCAAACTATAGCATGCCATAATCTGTCCTAATTAAATAGAGCTCATAGTAAAAATGTTCTCACTATCGACATTGCAGCTGCCTCAGTTTTGGCCAAATGAGACCTAAATGAGCTTTCTCCCAAGACCTTCAGGCCTGCATCTGATTTGCTTGAAATGGTAGCTGATTGCCATCATCTTCATCTGTAGTACAGAATGCAATCAATTACCATTTAAAGTTTGGAAAGGAGCCTACCTGAAACCTGTTGTCTTATTCTGAAGCCAATATGCTGTCACCTCCAGTTTGCTCAGAAAAGGAACCGCTACCCTGGAAAGCTCCATTTCAGTCAGCTTGGTCTGAAAACCTGGCAGCAGAGCTGGTCTGAACAGCCAGCTTTCGCTTTAGCTGAAACAGTGAAGGAACACTGCAATTCAGCCTGCAGTGAACTGAATGGATTGTTCCAAAAGAAGAGAAAAATGAAACTTTTCATGAACAATCCCATCTGTTAAGGATTCCAATTAATGTTTCCTATTGTCCGGAGGGTGCCCTCGTCTGTAGGCTTGCTTGCTCACTTGGTGGTGCAGGTATTTTATATGAAGTCAAATACTGCTAGCAGAGAAGCCTGAAGACAACCTGCCCTGGAATAACCCACAGTCTATCAGGTAAGCCAAGTCTCCATCTCCTATTCCAACCCATTTGCTATGCGCATTGACAGAGCCAGCAACAGTTCTGGTAAACTAACCCTGACAATAGAAGTAAGGCTGCTTTGTGAAGCTGTGCGGCAAATTAATTTGACATAGTGTGAAAATTCTGGAGCTGCTGGTTACAATTTCCTTAGTGATTTTCTGGTGTGTGTTTGTGCAGGTAGCAATGGTTGGTCCAAGTAAAACTTCTCCATCTATGAGGCTTGTCACACTTGAGGTGGCAGAAATAATCATTGTTTATCTAGTATTGACATATTCCACTTTACCTATGTGCTAAAGTGCATCCTAAAGCAAAGACCCTTTGCATTACAAGCTGGTCAAGATCTGCTGTTGTTAACACGTTTATTTTTCACAGTGAAGAGCCTGTGAATAAATAGGTGTGGGTGTTTGTGAGGCACTTCACGGTTCAGTGCTTCTGTGCGAACAAGACTCTGCTTGTGAGGTCAATGTAACTGCTATGATTACTCCAAGGAGAAATACACTGGCATGCCCATGATGTTCATAAGCCCACACAGCCTGACTGCTGCTGCCATGCTACTGCTGCGGCACAGCCTGCAGGAAGCCTGTGGATCCTATGCCCTGCCTGGGTCCCTCCACATGGACATGGAATTCTACCTGGATGGGATTTTTGGGAGCACAGGTATCTTACTGCATGGTCACCAGGTGAGGTGAAGGATTTCTCACTTCTATGGTTACTGTGAGACACTGTCAGAGAGATGGCATGTGCCATTGCTCATGGAGGGGTTAAACAAAGCAAGGGAAGTGGTACTTCTCTTACCACCTGGAGGCCTATTACACAGAAGTGTCATTGCTCCTGTATTGCTAACCTGTCCTTAAGGAAATAAAACAGAAACAGTAAATGAAATGTGGTTTAGCTGGTGATCCTGAAGACATCGGTGGAATAGGAAACTCTACTCCAGTTTGATCCCTTATAGCAGCACCAAGCTGGGTTCAGTTTGTGCACTTATGGGTTGGAAGCTGTTTTCAACCACAAGAAGAAAGCAATGCAAAGCTTTCATGCTTTTTGAATCATCAAACTTTGCAGCATATAAACCTGACATAGCCCTAATGTTGTAGCACTGGCTCTTCCCTACTGCTGTTGCAGACCTCTTAAAATTAGCCCCTATGACTGGTCTGAGGACTATCTTTGTCAGTCAAGTGATGTGGATGAGAAGGCTGGATCCATGGATTGTTTCCAAGTGACAGTTTGGACCAGTTTGTATTGTGTTACAGTTTGTCTGCTACCGGAGCAATACAGTTAAAGGTTTGAATTTTAGCATTTGTAGCAAAGCCTGTTAATTATGATGCTAAGAGTGTTCCAGAACTGACCACTGTCCCAACTATTATATGTTTCTCATAGCAACACACTGATCTTCATCCTTAAGAACTAAAAAAGCACAGGTCTGATGACAATCTACTACAAATTCCACTAGCCAACAACATAAGCTTAGGGGAGGCCTGAAGAAAAGAGCAAGCACCTACTGCTAATATTCCTCCGAGTGTTTCCCTCATTTCCAGTGCTTGTGATATCTTGAGAAGCAGCCGCAGCTTTGTACTCTGTAGCTGTCAGTGAATTCTTCTGACATGAATTTGCCAAGGTGCTTTTAAATGCAGGTAAAATCTTGACATTTATGGCTTCCTGGATCAAGGAGCTGCACAACTTAATGCATGATGACAAAGTGCTAAGCGAGTCTACTTGGCACCAGATAATTCTTGTCATTTAGACCCGGCCAGCATTGAATCTCAGTGATCTAAACAAACTGATTTGAGGAGAGTTTTTCGTCATAATTGTGAAATTTCTACAAGCCTTCCAGACGTTTTTCAGTGATGACAGTGAGGGGTATTCAAATGAATATAAATTGTATATGGGAGATGAAAGTAGATTGTATATAGGAGAGGGAATAATGTCTTACAATGCAGTAAAAATGCAGAGTTTGGGATACTGCTTTGAGTCTTACATAACTCCTGAACTATTTGCAGTGAATTGGTTAAATCAGTTGGGTCTCAGCCCCCCTCCCTCACTGCCTATTCTGTAATTTTCTAGCACAGTGAGCTGTACATGAAACCCTTAAATATATTCATATATAATGCCTTAAAAAGCTTTAACCTTAGCTGCTTCTTCCTCACAACTGCAAATAAGCCAACCCGTGAATACATCAGCAACTGCAACGCTGCTTCTGAAAATCTTCAGTGGGCAGGGTCCAGACCCTTGTCCCCTCTCCTGATGCTCTGCAGTGCAGTAGTGGTGAGGGAGATGAGACCAGGAGGTCTCTCAGTGCAGCAACAGTTCCCAGACAGCATAAAAAGATAAACATATAAAGGACACGGAACTGTTGGAATAAGTCCAGAGGAGGCCACGAGGATGATCAGGGGACTGGAGCACCTCCTGTATGAAGACAGGCTGAGAAAGTTGGGGCTGTTCAGCTTGGAGATGAGAAGGCTGCGTGGAGACCTCATAGCAGCCTTCCAGTATCTGAAGGGGACCTATAAGGGTGCTGGGGAAGGACTCATCATTAGGTACTACAGTGATAGGACAAGGGGTAACGGGTTCAAACTTAAACAGGGGAAGTTTAGATTGAATATAAGGAAGAAATTCTTTACTGTGAGGGTGGTGACGCACTGGAATGGGTTGACCAGGGAAGCCGTGAATGCTCCATCCCTGGCAGTGTTCAAGGCCAGGCTAGACAGAGCCTTGGGTGGCATGGTTTAGTGTGAGGTGTCCCTGCCCATGGCAGGGAGGTTGGAACTAGATGATCTTAAGGTCCTTTCCAACCCTAACTATTCTATGATTCTATGTTGAACAGAAGACTTGTAGGTGCCATGATGGAGAGATTGAAGGTGCCCAGGACACTTATGTGTGACTTGGGAGGGCTTGGTTACATCAGGAATGAAACTCCCCATATTGCACATGGAATGTTGCACAGGACTTATGCGCAGAGGATTTCCATATTTTGCTATAGCACAGCTGGTTTGATTCTTGTATGATATAACAATGCATTGAACAACTCTAACACCATGCCTAGAATCTGAGATACACCCTTGTCATACAGCTGTGAATGAGATGATAGAGCACAATCACAAACTGTTGTAGTAACTGTTACCCTTGATGTTAAAAAAAGGAGAAAAAAGACCTGTAATTTTTCCCCTGAATTTCCGCAGCAAGTGTTTTTGATATGTACCTGTAAAGCATGATCAAAGCTCCTTGTTAGACTCTCCAGAATAAGCAAAAGATTTGCATTATACAGCATTCTGAGCTATGACAGGCACCTAGATATCCCATTTCCACCCCACTTGACATCTACTATGCTGCAGACTGTTCTCAGCTGGCAAAACTGCTAAGCAGTTTCTCTCCCAGGAACCCTCTAAGCACAATCCCCCACTTGCAGCAATTTCTACCATCCCTTAAAATACAGGGAAGATACAAAGGAGGGGGTGGGAGTGAAGCACTAAACACTCTGGTAACATATTAGTGGGAAAGATTTTTAGAATCATGGCAAGATTTAGCTTGGAAGAGGTATCTGGAGTGCAGGCTCCTGCTCAAAGCAGGGCTAACCTCAAACTTAGGGCGATCAGGATGTTGTGCACCCTCAAGGATGGATGTTCTGCACTCTCTGAATTACCTGTTCCAGAGATTCATCCATTTCATGGCAAAGAATTTTTAATTCCTGATGGAATATCTGTGCTGAAACTTGTGACTATTACAATAAGCTGTACCTGTTTGTTTGGCTGGTGATGAAGTATTTCACAGCAGCGAAAAGAAATCTTGGTCTCTGTTTTGTTCTGTGTTGGTTCAGAAATAAGCATTTACATGGATCTAAAGTAAACTGAGGGCCCTGAGGTAAAAAAAAAACCCACTTTGTAATGACTGTCAGGAGATGAGAGGGACATCAGCATCAGGATACAGAAACTGACTCTTCCTATGGTTATAGTTGAGTAACATAACATGTAACAACAGAAAGACAGGATATGTTTAGGTTGGACATCAAGAAAAACTCCTTCACCAAAAGAGTTGTCAAGCATTGGAACAGGCTGCCCAGGGAAGTAGTAGAGTCACTCTCCCTGGAGGAATTAAAAAGACATGTAGAAGTGGCACTTAAGGGCATGGTTTAGGGCAGGTTAGGTTTACAGCTGGACTCAATCGCAAAGGTCTTTTCCAGCCTAAATGAATCTCTGTTTCTATAACATAAAAGTTGAACAGTGCTTAAATGAAGAGCAACTGTTGTGAGCTTAGCTTGGCATTTGCTATGCTTTTTACTTGTTCTAATGAAACTCTGCCTTGGTCAGTATCTATCTGCTTCACTGATGGGGAGTGATGGCAAGTGCCATGAACGAAATCTGCACATGACTTTAAAGAGGACAGTGAATGCATGGAGGAACTCATGCACACTGAGAAGTCAGTAACAGGGGCAAAAGCAGCGAGTGTTTCGCCACGAAGCTAATGAGACAGTGGGAGAAGTGGAGACGTGTCCGTCTGTAGAAGCTCCAGCCCAGGGAGCGGCTGCAGCGCTGGGCAGACGGATGCCTGCACCCACAGCCAGGGGGACTCGCACCCTCCCTGGCTCCCTCCCGGTGTTCCCTGCCTGTCACCTCCACTAGCAAGGGGATGAAAACCCCGCCAGCTGCCCGGGAGAGGGCACTGCTGCCCTACTTTTGGGATAATCCGAACCCTTTGCACGTTTTCTAACGGCTAGAAAAAGCCACTTCAGGCCTGCCTAGCCGAAGGCATCACACAGTACATCCGGGAAGACCCCGTGTGATTAGAGACCCAGCTTCTGTAATTAGAGACCCTGCTCGGGTGATTGAAGACTCGGGTCGGGTAATTAGAGACACCCGTGTGATTAGAAACCCTGTTTGTGTGATTATGCTGCATCCTAATGCGGTAGGAGCTGCTGCTGCACTGTGTGGTTTAAATCATCAACTCTAGTATTCAAAGTTTGCCATGTGTATAGAGCACCCTGCAGAATTAAGATGTTCAAAGGTAAATAGCCTGCATCTGTTTTAAAAAAAGGCACAACAAGCAGCAACTTAAATGTCCAGATCAGGAAGGCAGAGAGACCATAGAGCTCAAGTACAGAAATACCAGAATCAAATGCTTGAAGAGGTACAATTTAGAAAACAGATTTATTTTTTTATTTAAATGATTGAGGTGAAAATTAACCATTTAAAACAACTGAGTGCAATACGCCTGGTAAAGTAATCCATGTGGCGGCACTTCAGTCTGAGATACACTGCAGAGCTGATGTAGTGTTTCTGTAGTATTTTCCATCAAACACCAAAGGACAGCCTTTTTGTTAGCAAAACATATGTTCATCTTAAAAAGGCAGGAAATTTTCATTTGATGAAAGCTGTAAGATTGCTGAAGCGAGGCAATTTATTGCACAATACAGGTGCTCTGTACAGCCAGTAAGAACCCGCTGCTTTGCATAACAAGAATTCCCATAGGAAATGTAATGAGCATAACAAAAGTATGTTGGAAACAAAGAGTATACTTAAAGAAGAAGACTAGAAGTATAAAAAACAAAACAGCAAACTGGTTTTGTCCCATTTTTCCTAAAAATAGTAATTTGAAATCTGAGACAAACTCAGAAAAATACATTTATAAAGATCTCTGTACAAATTTTAAAAAGTACACATAGCCTTGGAAGCACTAGAACATGACATAAGAGGGAACAAATGTAACCTTCGGACATACCGATGCTATCTGAAGTCTGTTTACATATTCTTTGCATTTCTACTTTTGTTAGCCCAAAGCAGCAATCACAAAGTATTAAAACCCAATCTACCACATTTAGGGCTCAAAAGCAAGTGGTACTTCACAACTGTAACGCAACCTTACTGAGATACACCAACTGGGCAACCAGCCTAGCGTGGATATGGTTTCATACAAGTGTACTTTCTTTGGTTATATTCCTAATCTAAAGCGATCTCTCCTCCACATTCCCCGAGCTATCTGGAAGAGCTTGTATTAAAGACTTCCTTGTTCCCCCTTAACAAGAGGGAATGTTTTATTAACATCTAAAGGAAGTCGGGATTGATTCTTGGTCTGTAGCTAAAGAAGATTTCTCGGTTATTATTGATGTGTTCATTGTTTCTCAGTAAAGCATCTCAGTAAGTATTTATAGCTGCTGAGATTCCCCAGAAGAATGCTTTGGTACTCTGTGCTCAGGCAGCTCATATAAATGCTTTTACTACCTGTTGCTGCTCTTTTTTAGCATCTTGGGAGTTTTTCCTTGATTCAGGCTCACTTTCATGTGGACTCTGTAACCTCTCTCTGAAAGAAATACACAAGAAAAATGAAACTGTAGGCAGTTTTTAAAATGCTGTAATTCTCTCTCAAATTGAATTAATTTTGATAAGAGAAGCAAGGTGTTTCTTATACAAGTTCTGCATTCACTGTTTTCAGCTGCCTCTGCTGAGGCAGCCAAAACAAAGATGCATAAACGTTCCTTTGTTGGGTCCCTGTTCCCTACACACGTATCCCTTTTTGGCTGTGGGAAAGGAGTGTGTGAAAGGGTTGATGCCATCAGGGAAAGGAGCCATCTCCTGAAGTCAGTCGCAGGCTGAGGTCACTCAGGGGATAAATACTTTTCCCCAAAGGCCTGTGGCTCCTGAGAACCAACTGTTTGCTTTGCTTGTCAACAGGATTTTCTCTGCTCAATATATCAAGCCCCAGCGACCAGCTGGCTGGTTTGATCTGCCCGTAATAATCAGCTGGCATCTTTCAGGTTTGTAGCCGTTTCTTCTCCTCTAGTTAGCACCCCAGCATAAGCCAACTGAAACATCTATCAAGAAAATCATTGTTAGAGCTGCTACCCTCATCAGCCAAAGACTGGCGCTTGCCTTTGTTTCTGAAATAAAGGTGGAAGTTGAAAGCCTAAATACCACAGACCATATTTTGGTTGCTACATGTCAGCCTAGTTCCACTGGATTCACTTGTCCCTGCTGATTTATGCTGTCTGTGACTTGGGTTTTAAAAAACCTAATTAAAGGAAATTTGGAAACATTATTTCTCATTTCTCTGCCAAAAATCGAAGTTATTTATAGAATATACAGCAGCACAGACTAGCAAACTCAGATGGTTTTCCTAAATGTAGAAAAGAATATTGGGGAACACAGGTCAAGTATATGTGAGAAGTAACCATTACAGAAGCAGCTCAGCTAGTGCAGGCATTGTGTTTTGGGTTTGACTGACATACATACCCGCTTATGAAGCAGACTTTGTACTTTTTCACATACCATATTTTTAGCCTCTACTGTACCTGCATAAGCCAGAAGTCGGTCCAGGGGGCTCTTGGATATTTTCAGGAGAATCATCTTTTTCTGCTGACTGTGGTGACTGAAAGGTCTTTCTTTTTGTTTTTTCCCCTGAATTGCCAAAAGCACATGCATTTAAACAAACAAACAAACAAGAATTACATAGTAGAGCTTGTTTGGTTTTGATTAACCTAAAGCAAAAAAATATATATGCTAACACATCATAGAGACGTTATCATTCCACTTCACACTGGTCTAATATATTGGATTTTTACCATTGGTTAGTTCTCACAGGTCAGACCTTGAACTTTCATACTTGCTGAACACTGAATTTCCATGAGGTGCAACAGTTGAAAGCCCTATCATATATATTCTTAGTAAGTAATTGCAAATGGCTTGATACTACCAGCAAACAGAAAAATGCCAATTCATTATTTTATTTCAATCAGAACCACCTGATGTTAAAAAGTCACGGTTTTTAGAGCCCTGAGCTAAGTTTGCCTGTGTCCCTGGGGACACGGTGCCTACCAGGGTACACAGCTCTGCACACCTGAGGAACAACTGACTGGGGAGACAAAACAATTGAAACAATTCAGGATTGTACCAACCTACTGGCTTCCTCCTTTCGGAAGGCTTCTTCTTCACAGCCACTGGAACTCGGGTCAGCACAGCCAGCTCCCTCACAAAGTCCTGCTCTGCTTCCTGCACACAAAGATAAACCAGAAGTCAGTTAACACAACACAGCTTGATTCTGGGTTATGTTATTCTACATGCAGCATGTCAAAAAAAGGCACATGTCATTGCAGAAACACAGGAAACAATATGGCTACCATCAGGGAAGCATTTCCTAAAAGACAGCAGTGAATCTTAGCTCTGATTTCAACTAGGACAGCAAAGAGACCCTTACAACCCCTCTAATGTTTTACCAGGG
Source organism: Amazona ochrocephala (assembly GCA_039720435.1). NCBI lineage: Eukaryota > Metazoa > Chordata > Aves > Psittaciformes > Psittacidae > Amazona > Amazona ochrocephala. Next base: position 13,762,215 of record CM077879.1, read on the forward strand.
ACTGCTTCAGATCCGTAAGTCATTTTACCCTGATTTACCTTTAGCTGATTCTCCAACTCAGTTTCTAGGTGATGCAATCCCAGCAGCTTCTGTTTCAGAGACTCCAGACGAATTTGCTGCTGCAGTTCAAACTGAGCCAAAACCTTCTTTTGCTGTAGCACCATCCTGGTCAAGAGAAATTTAAAAGTATTGATATTCAGTTCGAGTGAGCAATATAGTCCTGGCAAAGTGTATTTAGAAGATTTTGGAGAGAGAGAGGCTCTGTAACAGTATCAGTCCATCCAGCTTCTATTTGGACAAAAAGTTCTGCACTAGATTTTTGGACAGATTTACTTATTTTAATGACCTGTTTCTCCATAAGATGGAAGCTCCTTTTGGAGGTAGGAATTACAGCAGGAGTTTGGGCTGTCCATTCCTGGACTTTGGGAGCTGAAGTTCACCTCTAATGGTTTTAAAGTCTGCTTTCAAAACCACTGTATGTTTCTAAAGCCAGCTTTACTGTTCACTTGCCAAAGAGACAAGCTGTTAGAAGATCAGGTGTGAGGATAAGGGATTAAGAATTAGGCATTTCATCTGGGGCTTTTCAGCACCAGACTCAGAATGAGCCAGAAACATGGTAATTCAAAATTTGGCAACTGAGAACATTAATAACCATATTCTTTGCTTGTTTTATTTTGCTGGTTAAAGATTAATAACAGCAGAACCTGAATGGCTGCAACTTCGCTGAATCTGTATTTCTTCTGTTCTCTTGTCTGATCTACCTTGAAGCAATGCTGTCAATCACCCATTACATTCCTCAGGGAAGGAGATAATACAAATTGTTTCTGACACGTACGCATACTGCAGTTGCTATTGTACTGGCCAATGCTCAGAGAAAGTTAGCTTGCAAAATTTGCTTTTTGAACTCACACTCATAACCCTGCACCAAGAGCAAAAGGAAATAAAACAATGTTGAGTTTAACAAAAGTTAGACAAATTAATGGAAATTTTGTCATTAATTTACACAGGACTGGGATTTGACTGTAAAAGAAATCATAATGACAATAGGAAGATGGGTTTGCTATTACTTATGGTTATGAGGCCAGCTTAGATACTGAATAGTTACATTCTTCAATACCATACTTCAGCTTGCATGAAGGCAAATTTGATTGTATTTTAAGACACTAGAATAGATTATGGCAGAAAAAACCTGAGACAACAGCTGAAAGTGAATTTCTACGTCAGAATAAATGATACATTTTATAATGGATAACTAAGAGGTCTTTTATAAAGCCCTTTATTACATGAATCCATCTCTATACCAACTCAAACGATGAAAAACAGAAAGTGGTAAATGACTTGTTTCAATTTGGAAGTAACAGAATGTCTAAAAAAAGAATTAACCTCTTTACGATGTCAAAACTGCAGTTGGTGTTTTGTTTTGGATAAGAACCCAAGAGTAAATAAATAAAATTATTACAAAAATATATCATGTGCACGCCATGTCGTGCAGCTTTTTGTGACAACTTATTCCTTTGGAATTGAACTGCTTTTTGTCTGGACTCTATGTTTCATAAAATCAGTAATGAATTAAATACGATTTTTATTTAATTAACATTTGAGGGATTCTTCTCTAAACTTAGTGTAAGTAATCTTGATTGTCCAAGGCATTTACTGAAATCTTATTGCCATTCGAAGTATTATTTATGCTTCAAACATTTTCTCTTCATTATGGTGTATGTTTACTCAACAGCAAACTAACAAACACTTTTGATGTTCAAAGCAGAAAGGATGGATCGCAATGAATTAGACAGCATCGGTTCCCATCTTCCATTTATGTTACATTTCTTTTAGAACTTGGCATATGTTTTGGCACTGGTTTTCATTCTCTCTTTTCAAACTGTCTATGTATAGTTCTTCAGTCTGTAATTAATGAGCATCAAAAACTTTATTTAATAAGAAAGTAATTCTCAAGATCAAACAGCAGACGTAATTTGGCAACATATAGTTGTTTTCCATCAAAGACAAATATAAAATGCAAACCCAAGACATTTATCCAGCTAGACATTTATGTAGATCTGCAAACACTCACATTTAAATAGTCAGCAGTGCTGCTGCCTGCTCTTACCTTTGATGGACTGCGGATGATATGCTCAAGAGGCCTTTGGTCTGTTTTTCTTTCAATGCCAGTTCACTTTCTTGTTTCTTCTTAAGTCTGTTCCTTTCACTTCTTTCTACTGAAATAATGTTTTGTAAAATCTTCTGCTCAAAATTACGAACTCTGAGTTGTAGCAACCTTACAATTTACATTTTGCATCAGCACAAACTAATCCCTGTTCTAGGTAGCCTTTCAAAGTTACTGCTCCTTAGGGATATAGAGTACTTCTTATACACTCTTGCTCTGCCACTGTGATCTATTGTACAAAGAGTTTGTGCATCATTTAGCTGAGATGTCACCGAATTTCTATTGTTATCTACTTCTCCCAATAGGTTAACTTATTAACATGGAATTCACAGCAGAAATTTTATGAAAAGTCCTTGATGCCTTAAGCAAGAACTGTAATACCTAAATGAAGAAATGCAGCATAAAGAAAACCTCCACTTGGAGGTCACTTAATCCTGGGAATGCCTAACTTCACTAGATGGCCCCTCATTTGACGGTAAAGCATTTGGGGTACTTTGTCATATGCTCATACTTTGCAAATAACTTGGTGCTTATCTGCTGACCAGGTTCCGGAGTCTTGCTCCTGAAGTTCTTCCTGGCAGCAAAGCTTGGAGCACGTCTGTCAGATAGGACCTGTTTCCTTGCACCACTGCTTTTAAATATAACACAGAAGGAGGGGCGTAGATAGGTACATAACAGATTAGGGTACACAAAATTCATTTAAGGAGTATCCAGCCTTTTCCTAACACTCAGAGAGGCTGACCAGGCACCTTTCCTACCAAAGACACCACAAGAGAGCAGTTACCAAACATGCTCTGGGCTGGGTTGGGCTGGCTGGAGGAGGGGAGGTATTCTCTATCTTTTTACCTGCGACTGTGCCAGAAAGACCATAAATTCAGATTGACTAGGTCAAAGGATGCCCAAAGAAGCAAAATCTTCTAGCCTGACATTAAGCACAGTCACTGGCAGAGAGAAGCCTGGCATTATGTTCCTTACTCCCATTTAGATATCACTGAATGAACTACATTAGAAATTTCCTATGTGGCCATTCCAATCCCAGGCTATCACATCTACTATGTCATTGATACAGTACAGTGGCTCTATTGCCAACACTCTTCTTTCCATCTTGTGTTTTAGAGAGAGAAGTTGTGAGAGTATTTTGTGAGGAGGATCACACTCTCAGCGTGGTAGTCCTACTTGGAGATCACCTAACATCAGCCTCTTCTAAAGAGGAAGAAACATGGATGTGACACCTCCTGGTTGAGCTTGGATGGAAAGTATCTGGCTGGTTGGCAGGATTTACAGTGTCCTGGCTCTGCCCTGGAGCAGAGCTCCAGGCCGTTAAGAATCACAGAGAGAAATTTAAGTGCTTCTGGTGCCAATACAGAGCTGAAATGAGAAAAGGAGTGGAGCTCTACATCAGAAATTTGGACTTAGGTTAAAGAAGGACTTAGATGTACTAAAGCATCAAAGTCCCTTATTAGACAGTAGTGCTCACTCTTAATGTAAAAAGCACCAACAAAGCTGAAGTAGTTATCTGTTGATACTGAAAATCTCAGCTGCACTACAGTATGTACATGTGGGTTTGCAGTATTTTTTCACTGTGGAAGTTTGTTTGATCTGTGAATTTCAGCTGGTTTTCTCTCTGGCCACCCAAATCTAAAACACTCTGGCTTTTATTACCAACGTAAGTACTCTCATCCTGTAAGCCTGTAGGCTTACATTGCAGCAGCAGAATCTTCTTTTTCTTCAGTTGAAAAGAGAATGTGTTCTTCTTATACATGCTATTTTCTTCCTTGCAGCTCATGGAACACCAATACACTGAAATAATAATATATGCACACAAACTATAGGAGAAAAAAGTAATCTAAATGAGCAATCATCAGAAAGCTGGCTGTGGTTCTAGTGACTGGTATTCTGGTCTCACCACCTAACCGGGAGACCAATTGAGAGCAATCTTAAAAAAGAATGACGGAGCAGAACACTGGTGTATAATGACATCCACCTCAGCTCAGATCAGAGAAGCATTCTGGTCAAAGTTTCAGTTTTAACTCCTGCTTAAAGGAACTCAAATCAAGGGGATTTTAGACACTGTAGCCGGGGCTAAAGAGCTCTTTAGAGGAACTTTGTGAGAAGTGACTGCCTTGCTAGGCTCCCAGTGCTAAAATACAGATTGTCAAAAACCCCTGCACAGATTTTGCTTTACCCTAGAACTTCGGCTTCCAATATTAAAATCTTCAAGATTCACAACAGTCCAGCCCAGAACAGACTAGTTCTGTCTTACAACCAGTGAGCATATCTAGGTACTACTGGGACTCACAAATCCTTCCTGCCATCTCATCTCTGGATCTCATCCTTGAGTGGGTACACCTGTTCCTCTTCAAAAACTCCTTCCTATGGTTAAAGAATCTTTTCTATTTAAAATTGCTAACCCTAGTTTTAGAAAAAAACCCAACCCAACATTTCATGTGTCTCAGATACTTAGCCTCTGAAGCTACTGTCGTTTTGCTAACTTGCAAACTTCATCTAACACCAACAGCCTTTATCCTGGGGAAGGGAAAGTGTTTACAAAAGAAATCAATAATCACAGCTTGCTTTTGTTCTCTTCTCCTAAAGGAACTGAGCAACTAGAAACAATTCCAAGAGAAACTGCCTGTATTTACGTCAGATCCAGCAGTTCATGAATCTCTTCAGTAGTTTCACAACCTGTGAGAGTCATGACTGACAGCTAAGAAACAACGAAGTATCCCACAATGTGTTCCAGGATGGACGCGCTTGGCTTTTTGGTGTCCCCTCTAACACAATTCCTCAGCTTGAGAGACAACAACATTTCACTGAGCGAAAAAAAAGGCGTAAATAGAAGAATCTGCTCCAAAAAGCTGAGGGTGATAGCCTCAAAGGGAGCAGACTGTCTGCTAATTATGTTTATGGTTTCCAACATAGAAGCAGGGATTGCAAACAAGATCTCCTCCCTTCTAGGGAATGGATCATAGGTGCCTGTCATATACCCTCTCTCTTTCCCCTATGAATATTAGATTGATTAATTTTACTTGCATATATTAACATGAAAGTTGAACAGTGTTTATGGCTGACGTTAGCTGTACAACCTAACACTTGTACAAGTGTGCTTTCTAAATTCTTCTGCCCTGTGTTGAGGTTTAGAGTGCCAGAAAATCAACTGCTGGTGGTTGTGATGATGGTGGCATCTCTGACCTTAGCTTGCTGAGCCAGTTAGTAGTTAACTATAACCCCCAATGCTTCGTCATTGTTCTGCGTGTGTGTGTATCAAACTTTGAGTAACAGGGTCCCGAATCTACAACTGCATTTCAAGTAATTATTACTAAAACTAATTCTACCACTTCTCCTTCAAAGATGGAAATGGACCGACACACTCATTTTGCTTTGTTGGTCAAATAACAGATTTCTATTCTTTGAATGGTAAGAACATTAATTTATCTGTTTAAACAAACAGAATTATTTTAAAGTTCTCAATATCATACATACCTTGTAAGAATTTCAATTGCTGAAGCTTTTTCTCTTCATAGCCTTCTGTGATTTTTCCTAACTCCTGATAGTAGTTTTGCACCAGTCTATTGATATTACTGCTGGTCCCATACACACTTTCTACAGCAGCTTCCACCAGTCTCTCCTGTATTACACAGCACAAGTCACATTTAATTTTCCAAGTCCTAAATTGAAGTGTTCTGGTATGTCTAAAACTGAAGACCCCATCTAATTTTGCATGTGCACATAAAATTGTGTATCTTGTGCTTTGAAAATGTGGCAGACTGAGATGCTGGAAAACAGCTGTTTCTATTGATCCACGAATATTTCAACAAGAAAAAATTACAGTAAAATCTTTCTAATGTGCCTCACCTCCATCTGGGAAGGGAACATTCTTTCTCTGTTCAATCTTTATATCCAATTTTACCTGTCAACCTGACAGCCAGCAAAGTCAATCAATACATGTGAAAGTACTACAACTTTCCATTATACAGAAAATCCAAATATTTACTTTGGAACAATTTTATTAACCTATGAAGCAAGGTTTTTTTAATTTTATTATTTATCTATGAATTAATATTAAGATGTTAATAGACAAATACTATTGACTAAACATAGAACCTTCATCAGTAGATAACCATCTCCATTTCTTTCTCATTTTTGTCATTCTCTGTCATCAAGAACTCTCTCAATTTTTCTTATGTTCCAGGGCTTGGCTTAATAAAACCTGTTTTGGCAGCTATTGCAAGTCACTAGAAAAAAATGTACTGCTACTTAAGTGTTCTTAAATAATTTGCAAGGTTATCTTCAGTTTTAACATAGGATATAATGGCCTCCTACTGATACTCTCGGGTTTAGGGCAATGTGTAAATGAAACTGCCTTCCATTTTAGCGAAGTAGGACTTGTTTGGAAAACTGCTTTTGAACATTTCCATACCTTGAAGTCCTGTCCATCATCCAAACTCTTTTTCCTAGCTTCCCGTCGGGCATGCTGCAGCAGTGTCTGCCCAATCACCTGCTCCATGTGTTGCTGAAGAAATTGAAGAGCTTCTTGAATTTCTGTGACTAGCTGCTGGTGAAATTCTAAATGGGTTTGCTGTGTTTCTTCCTCAAGCTTCTCCTCCTCTTCCAGAATGTGGGACTCCTGGTAATCAGACAAGATAGCACTGCTGTTTAAATTCGTTGATAAGTTTAGTCACATCACTTTAAAAGAAAGTCCTACATCAATCCAGAATGCTACTGTTTTCATACTTAGAATAATCTCATTTCCAGCAGAATTTTATCTACAGTAATTTAAGACATCTGTCTTTGCAATGAAACTATTGCGCCTGTACCGATACGTACAATTACAGCTGCATCCTGTCCCATTAGTGATTTCCAAGTGATGTATTCACATCTTTGTAAACTGTACTGCTGAATTTGGTCCTATTTCTATTGAAAATATGAACAATCTATGTCAAATATCCTGAGTCCAGGAAGGATGCCTCAACAAAGTGCACAGGAATAAGGCAACTATACAATTATGCACCTGGAATATTTGTACAGTTTGTGTGGTCTAGCTGAAAAAAAGTTGGTCTACAGCCCTTGTGAGAGGTCATGAATGTGTTTATTAGCACTTGGAAAGCATATGCACTCTTGCATCTACAGCATCCTGTGGTGATAAGTTCTACAGCTTAACTACACAATACTTAATTTTGAACCTGCCATCTAATAGCTTTGCTCAGTGCTTTCTTCTTTTATTAGTGACAAGAAATCAGAAAGAAGTGAAAAATTCTTCCCTATTCATACATTTTATGCCAGTTTTAAAACCTATGATATTCCAGAAGACACCTCTTTTTTAGGCTGAAGAGTTCCAGCCTCTTGAGATCTTTGGACCATGCTTGCCACCATTTACTACACTTCCTTTTAAATCCATTTTACATGCTCCCCAGCTTGATCTGTTCTGTCTTCCTTACCTGCATTAATCTTCCACAGATTGCCTTCTATTGAATTGCTGCTGTCCCTCTTATATTAATATTCTCATTTAAGTACTTCTGATTCCCTTTTGGGAATAGGAAATGCAAATAGAAGAACCTGCTCCGCCCACTTTCATCTGAGGAAATAACGAGGTCCCTACTAATGCTGGGTTACTCTGACATGTCTTTCTTTATAGCTCAGATATATGTTTTTGCTGGGATTTGTTTTTTAGACAGTTGGAATGCCATTGAACCATTTCTCTTTTAAAAGACCCAATGTTGGGTTATTATGTCCAAGCTAGGATTCTTTAGTGTTGTTTCATGTTTTAAATGAAATCAATAGATTGACATGACACTGTCTACCAGACTAAAATAGGCACAAGCTAAAATTAAGTTTAGTTCAGACAATATGGTTTATCTAAATTCTGACTGTTTGTAAATTAACCTTTTCCTTAACTCCTTACACACTGCTTCTAGTTTTGGAGGTTGTTCGTAACAGGCTTTTTCTCTCTGACTTTTCACAATTCCACATGTATGCCCTACTTCTTTGGCAGCAAGGATCTTCCAGGTGTATTTTTAGGCACTTCCTTGTGAGATGGGTTTTAAACGGCCTTGGAAAGAGGCTGTAATGAAGAGAGGCCAAAGGAACTGTAATACCAGGGGACTTTTCATTTTTGTTAGGGAACACAGTGATTGCATCAATTAACATCCCTGTGGGAACTAAGTAAGCTTAAGCTTAAGCACTTAACAAGAGGAATGCAGTCATATGCATTTGTATTTTGTTATTTCCTATTATATTTCTATTGAAGGCTAATGAGGTTTTGAGATTTTCACTTAAGAGCAACTACTTCAATGTAAGTACCAAATATGAAAATGGCAGCAGACAGAATTTCCTTATTCCTTTGCCAAGTGAAGAACTAGGGTTTATATTACACAGATCAGAACTAGTCAGCACAAAACATTATCTCTCAGCCAATTACACAGTGAAGCATGGAGCACGAAGCTGCAAAGTGCTGGATGAGTTCAACCCCTACGTACAGCAGCAGTGGTCTGGACAGGGGCTATCACGGACACCTGCTAGGAAGGTCTTCTGAGGCTGAAATCTGAAATTTGGTGTTGTGTAAGTAAATCTGCAATGCAGTAAGTAAATAACTAATAACAATTAAAGGAATAACCCTAAAAAACAGTCACAAGCAGATTTAAAAGCAACCTGTGGCATACCTGAGATTTTGAGACCTGTGAAGTCTCAAAATCCCTTAAAGTTTCTCCCACCTCCTTGACCTACAGGAGCCAGATTATTTTGAAGGATGTCAGGGAATGGATGCTGAGAAACTCATGGACAGAGGAGAAGAAAAAAAAACCCGAAAAATTATGACAGTATAGAAATATTTGCTAGGTCTGGTGGGGGGAAGAATTTCTTCTGATGTTCAAGGAAGAACTTGTCAATTGTGTATTATGATCCCTAGCAGAATAAGTATGAGCTTCTCTTACCCTGAAGCAGTAACTTGTGTAGAAGTCCTTTATACACATTGGCATGCCTTCTTTCAATAATATTTTCATATAAAATAAATAGCTAAGTCAGCTTACCAAGATAACACTCACCACATAGCTAGTCAGTAGACAAAACTATTAGGGAATTTAAAATGTCTGCCCAAATTAAATCAGGCACACTCGGGGACCTCCTATGCCAGTAGTTGGTGCATTTGTGATAGAGAATATTTTCTTTTATATATTATATATTTTTATATATATAACATATATTTATATATATATGCTTTTATATGTTTTTATATATTTATATATTTGTTCTTTTATATGATATATATTTATATATACTTATATATATATTTATATATATATAAAAATACTTATATATATAAATATATATATATATGCCAGGTATCATAGCTTAGGAGAACCTCAGATAAAAACTACCCAGACACTGTGCCTACCAGTGCCTTCTGTAACTGCCACTGGTCCTCATCTTGGCAGGGGGAGGATCCCTTCTGAAGGATATGTTGCTGTCTTAGCTCCTGAAGCAAGCTCTTTTTTCTGGACAGTCTCATGCAGGCCAGGGCTGCCATTCCAACTCTTCGGAGGGTTAGCCTTCTGAGTACTGAACACAGCAGAAGTCGGTGTTTTTGCAGTATATAGTTAATAGACCTGTAAAAAGGACCATTAAAAATCAATCAGCTATGCTGCGTGTGATTTGGCACACCTGTGTTGAGCAAAGTCACTGTTTAAATATCACAGGGATTACTATTCACCCTGCATAAGGTCTTCTCATACAAAGCATGCCTTGGAAAGCTGATCACATGTAAAGAATGAGTATTGCTGTGATAGCCTTCTAGCCCTGTCACACTGAAGTTAAACTAAAAAAAGAAAGAAAATAGATAAATAATGATCTATAATTACATAATAAAAGTTTTTTTAGTAAGATAATTGACATAAGATGAAAAGGGAATGTAATCAGAATTACAGGAAAGTTATATCAAGAAAACAAGGCTCAGCATATCTTGGATTAACAAGCAGGCGCACTCTGAGGAGACATCTAAAAGGCTAATATTAGCTGGCAGGGCGGACATGGCTGAAGTAAGTTTGTGGTGAATTCTAAACAGCAGAGCAAATTTTGAGGTTGATCCTGGACCAGGTGACTGAAATCTCTGTGTCAGTGTCATTTGGGATGACACTGTACCTGATCTAACTTACGTGTATGTGTAAGTTATAAGGCATCATGAGCTCTCTAGATACATGTTGGGAAATACGGAAGTCAGAGAATGTGAAAATGTAAGGTTTAACCGAAAAGTAGATCCAAAATAAAGGAATGCAATGGCAGTAATACCAATATTCCAAATAGACAAGTCTTTAAATGATTTGATCTTTGATAATGTGAAGACCATGGTAAATGAAGATATTTGACCTTAATCAAAGCAAGGGAGATAACACAGAATTGTGTTTTCTTGAGAAACACTTCTATCAAAGAGATGTTTAGCTGTAAAACGATGAGATAAAACTAACGGTTTCCTTGCTGAATACAGATAGCAAGAGAGGAGTTATTATCATGCAAAGTGATGGTCAGTGACACTGTAGTAGCAGAAAGTAAAGGCAGAGCTGAATGGTACTGGATTGAACATTCTATCTTTAAGAATATCCAACCCCAGTGTGAAATACAGAGTGCAAAGAGAGGCTGGTTCAAGATGAGAAATCACTCATCCAAAAGGAGAAACAGAGAAAGCACACCACTTCACTTTACAAATCACAGAATACTATTTTTTCTACTTACCAGAAGTTGTATCTGTATCTGTTTTTTAATTTGTTTTTCATACTCAGACAAAAAACTACAGTAATTGCCTCTCTGCCTGAAGATGCTCACAATTCCTCAACACTGCTTTCCACAATGTAATGTACAGAAGTTTTCATCTGTGCATGCAGTAGTGGAGTTTTACCCCATTGCTTATTGATAAAACCATGCTTACTCATCACTGAGGCATCCTAGTCTGCTTGTGACACCTTGAATAATCTTCTCTTGTTTCTCAGACAGATGCTTTTGCATCACAGCGGACAGAGCATATTCCTTCATCCAGAGCTAAAAGCAGGGGAAAAAAGTAAAACTATAAGACATTCTTGATTTGAGCCTAGTCACAGTAAGTGACAGAGGTTTATTCCATGTTATTTTGCTAAAAACAACCACCCTCCTCTTTCAAGAAACAAACTCATGCTGAATGAAAATATTTCTACTGAGGAATACTGTTTTCTCAATGATCATAGTCTTAAATAGAGCTTACTGAAAAGAAAGGGAGGCTTTGCACTGGTTTGGATTAACCCTGAGCTGTGTCTCCTACAGATTTTACCGCTGCAACAACAGAGGAACAAGAGAAAAAGAACAATATGGCAAAAAATACTGCATCGACTCATCCTTATCAGCAGGTTGCAGTGGATTTTTTTCCCCTAGTAGAGAATGTAGTTTTTATTTTCACTGAACAAAATAAAGGTATCATCTGCTATCACACTTTTGTGTATAGTACACAGTGCTAATAGATAGAGATGGACATTGCATTATTAGGTTTATGGACTGCAAGTTTACAGCTCCTTCAGGGTGATATTTAGATCAAGGAATTTAATCTTTAAGTATTTTGATGGATTTGCTATTAGACTGTAAACTTTTGGAGATATGGACTGACGATTTTGTTTAGTGTATTGCTAGAATTTAAGGAATAATAAGCCGTAAAATGAAATGGTTCTTAAGGAACAAACTCTATTACTGTTAGATGAAGAGTGTATTTTAGGCTACACTGGCGGCCGGATAAATGCACGTTGCCTGCAGATGTATGCAAACCCCTAAATTAAATATAACACTCACACTCCCTGACACCTTCAATTTATGTTCTAGCCTCATTCAGAACACAAGGGAATAAATTTTATACTATTGCAGACAGCAAGGTTTCACTTAATCAGTATGTGTAACAAAGAATTAGATGTGTAATTGCATAGTTGTTAGTGTTACAAATTAGAGGAGTGGTACCGGGCCTTTCTACTGGATTTGATGGTCTTTTGTTTGGGAAGCAGTGACTGTGCAGGAGGGAGTATTTATCTGTGAGCACAGAATGAACTCCCATGGGAACTGCAGAACATCAGAAACCACATCATCTTTGGCTTTAAAATAAAAACATACTTCTTTCTTGGATAGCGCCTTCTCTGTAGTATACACAGTAACGCATCTAATTGACCCCTCTCTATGAAGAAAACCTTAGCAGCACACATGCTCCTCAGCAGGATGCCTGAGAAGGATGGGTATGCTGTCAACACCAGGTGACAGATGGAAAGAGTGCTGCTGAGCATGAGAAGCACAGCCCAAAATCTGTACAGTGCCAGGGAGCCCATCAGGCCGCTCTTGGAAAGAGCTGCAAGATATACTTGTGTAGTCAGACCTCAACTGATGAGAGAGTAGGTGACCCTTAAAATCACAGTGCACAGCCGAGCACAGTGCCTTCTCTGACTGCATGCTTCAAGTGTGAAATTAAGGTCTACCAGGTCTCCAGATATCATAATAACAGGTGGCAAATACTTGCTTGAAGTAATACTAACTGTATCAGTATTTCCCTTTAGCAGCTCTGTGGATATAGCTTCCTAGTGTTTCATGCCTCACTGCATATGTAGATCTGCCACATTGTATATTTTAATGTCTCTTCCAGCAGTTAAAAGAAGGGCTGAAAATGACCTTTTACTTTCTAGAAGTATCTTCGTTTTCAATGAGACTGGCTGTGGCTCAAATGTGGTTTCCCATATTTTTTTGAGGCCCGGTTATTCACTGAGAAGTTGCTCTTGAAGGGCCTGTCTGCACACTGTCAAACAGCATGAGGGTGTAGATCACCAAGACACAGAAAACAGGAGATGATTTCTCAATTACAATTAGAATGGTAAACATTATAATACTGCAGCCAAGAACCCAAAATTTAGCATCTCTGCTGCTCTCAGTATATCCTATCCACAAAGGCACTCAGAGTGATAACAAAGACAGGGACTGTAGTCGTTGTTTACTCCTTTTTTATGAAGAAATACCCTAGTTCTCTGGTGGTAACTGTAGTTTCTTCTAAAGGAAAAGAATGAGTCACCTTTTCCACTGAGTGCATCTAGGGTAAGCTGTATGCAGAATTTATAAAAGGTCTCTTCACCTCCCTGAGACCAATGGAAAGCTGAGAAAACAGCAGAAAATCCTCCCAGCACACAGCTATTAACCTGAACAGTAGAAGTGCATCAGCTGTATAAATGATAAGAGAACAAAGAGGAAAGGAGGTGGGTCATTACGATGGGATGATAAATAAGGAAGATTGAGATTTGGACCAAATACTAAACCAGTGTTTTGTCTCAACAAGGCCATTAGGAAAATGATCAAGAAGGGAAGGATCAGTTGGAAATAAACAGAATATTAGCTTTATTCAGCAGCTAACTTGGATGGGCTGGGAGGACTGGGTATTTTCCACTTCTGAAATACGAGAACTCTCATATATACAGGCACAAAAGCAACAGTAAAAATCTAGGAATCTTAATTTAAGGCTGCTGGTGTATGGCTGAAAACCAGCAAAAAGGAAAAGACCACTATTTCACCAAGCCAGGTGGAAAGGTCAGACTTTGTGCTGTACTATCTTCCAATGCTGGGTCAAGACACCAGATGCTTCTCCAAGCTTTCCAGTTTTCAGGAATGGCCTTCTTTGCTCAGAGACAGGTTGTATGGAATGGAGAAAATCACACTGTTGCACAGTCTCGGTGTCTGGAAGAGAGCTCAGGCTTTCTGTTTCCTGCACCGAACCAGTAAAACCAGTAACAAATGCATGGTAAATGGGGAAGCAGAGTGATGTGGAAATGGACAGAAGTCCCCTCACCCCATTTTTATTCTCTAAGCTTCTCAGCGCTTTGTTTCCTGACAAGTCCATTACAAGACCTTCTGGAGCAGTGAACTATGAACTACATGAACTATTACTCTCTGTCAATAAAGGTGAGAAATATGCCTTTTATAGGTAATGAAACCCATAAAGTATTTTGAGTGAGACCTCAGATGCAACAGCAAACTAAACCCAAGTAAGATCACTCTTTTTTCTGCAGCTATGTTTTGACATTTTTAACAGATTATTCAGGAAATCGAAGGAAAGCAATTTCTGCCTAACAGCCTGTAGATGGGGTGTGATGCACGCCGAATACCAAGCAAGTACCTCAGCCTAGCGCAGCAGTCTACTTTCAGTAACCACTGCCCAGGGAGAAGAGATGTCTACTGAAACCATGAGGTAAGGACTATGCGGAAAAATGCTCAAAACTTCTTTCCATTAGTCTTTTATTCCCATTTGCCTCACTTGCATACTTAAGAGTATAAGGCAAATTCAAATACAAAATTATTTTTTCTTTTCAGCTGTGAAACAGATTCCGTACCCCCAAAGGACATCATATTCCAGGTATATATAAATGCTCGGAAAGCTTATCTAAAAAAAAAAAAAGCCACTTTGAAAAGCACATGTAAATACTCTGGTGAAAAGCCTTCTGGTGTTAAGACTTCCCAAGTCCGTAAAGCAGGTGACTATGTAATTTTTAGTATACTACATTTATTAAGAGGGAAATGAAAGACCTATCTCCTGCTAGAAAATGCCTGATAAATTAAAAGGGCTGTCAATTTAAATGCTGATTTATGGATCTGCACATTCAGCACTGTAACATCTATGGGATTGTCTAAATGTCACAAGTGTCTGATGTCTCTTCTTAAGGTGGAAATCAAATGCTCTTTCTGTGTCAGATGATTCTTTAAATGTTCATGCTGCTGTGTTTATACTACGAAAAGGCCAAGAAACGCACTTTGCTCTTGAACATATTATAATGATTTGTATGATTTCAGACTCTTCTACAGGAAAATCTGCCAGCCAAGCTTTGGTGGAATAGCTATTTCCTTCCATGCTCTCTCTGGAGATGCAGCAGGCTTTTTTTCCAGTTTAGCTCAAATCACTTACAAGAAGCCATACTCATCAAGTCAAAAAAGCTACTTAATCACCTGCAAAGAGTATCGTCTTGAGGAATTACACATTTTCCCACTAAGAGAAACACTTGTCTCTTCTAGGAATTTATCGCACAGAACCACGTCCTTAGGACAGCTCTGTCAGCTGCTCAGGAAATTATTATATTGAATAAGGCCCAACTGCAGGGCTGGTGACCCAGAGACCAATGTGATTGCTCTGTCACTGCTAAGTGAATGCCTCTATACCTCAGTGATTACTGTTAACGGTGCCAGCGAGCCCTTTATTTTAATTCTTTTTTTTCAGCGAGGAAGATATGTGCTGTATATTATGAATGCTACAGCACACTGGAAGTGATGGAAAGTCAACTTACTAATTTAAATAACACATGCTTGGGCATGACTGGAACATCTGAATTCACACTAGAATGAATCCATCACACAGCGTTGCCCAAAGAGCAACAGAGTGCTGGAGATGAACCAATCCTTTTAATCCCTTGAAACAAAAAAAATCCCAGAGTGTGGTTTCTCCACTCAGTGCTGTGCCCAATGAGAGTAAAAGAGGAATGCATCAAGAGCATTTTTGGAACAAAACTTTTGACTTGAGATTTCCCTTTCTGTGGAGAGTGTCCTAGCCATTAAACTGCATCCTCTTTGGCCCTGAACAATGGCTGAGGCTCAACGGGACAGTGGACGGACCAGAGCAGAGGTGCCCTAACATGCACTCTGACTTCTGAGACCAATTGTAAATTGAACACCAGAACCTCCCCCTTCTTTGACTGTGTTTTTTACTGATAGCAGATACCACCATGATGCTTTGGGCTCCATGTGCTATGACACATTCTTATAGCTCACGGACCTGACCTGGCTGCTCAGGTCACTCACATACAAGGAAGGGCAATTTGTGAATCCTGAGTGAATGCCAAAACGAAGAGCAACCTAGAGGTTTAAGCTCACCAAGTCAGGTATTGAATCTAATCCTTGATAAAAAGGGGCAAAAAAAGAAGGTGAGGTCAGACATTGCTTCCTTAATTACTGAAGGTATTCAAACACTAAATGCCATCCAGCACTCCTAGAAAACACAAATGCCTGCCCTTAAGTGAAAGCATGTGAGCAGACTCAGTGGCATCAGCAGTTTGTCCTAAGCATTTTTTAGTTTAGTTTGCTGGATATCCCTGTGACACAGAAACAGAAGAGGCAAGCAGAACTGCTTTTTAAAATATTTGAAATAACAGGTGAATTACAATAAAGCAAACATAAAATATTCAGGGATGTGCATACTGCCTGACTCCAGATTAAGAAAAATAGAGAAGAAAGGGAAATAGCTAGGACTTTCCAATGAGTAGTTTGTTTTTGTATTCCCAAGGGTTTTCCAAAACCCCCAATAAGCAAACCACTCTACCAGACTTAGTAGGAAGCCCACAGTTTCCTGAAAACACCTTACATCTGTCTGTAATATTTAGGGACGCAATTAGTACCTTAGTTACCATGTACTGGATTGTCCAGGCACTGCAAAGAATGAGAGTAGGGAAAAGTATGACTTTGCCTGTGTTAAAGAACTCTGCCAACCTTTTATTTAAGAAGCTTCAATCACTCCATACATTGCATCAAGACACTTAACATTTAGGAAGGGTTACACCTTTATGTAGATTAGGTCTCTCTTTGATTAAGCTGTGTTAGTCTTCAAAGTAGTATTGAGACAGCACTGCATGAATAAATTGAAGGTATACTTGAGTTCCAGCCTAATGCTGAAGACACCTGCCTCCATGTTTATCATACAATAGAATTTGCTGTTGATGCATGTACTATTAGAATAGAATAGAATAGCATTTGCTTTTGTTGCTTTTCTCCTTCAGTGTCAATGAATGCAGGGCACAAACAGAGCAGGAAAGCTAGGTATGTGTTTCTTCACCTTCTCAGAGTAAGGAATAAATTTTATATAAAGTATGCATGATATATTTCCAATTAGTGCAGTATTAATACTGCATAAAAATTACTAAATATTTATTATTGTACAGCCTCCTTTCCTCTAAACTGTGCTTATATGTACCCTCACCAAATAGACCAGATGAAGTTTTGAGCTGCTTCTGGAGATGCTGAAGACTTGAGAACATCATACAGCATCCTTGACAAAAAATGTCTATGCGCTGACAAAGCCATCAAACACTGTGGACATATGTTCAGTAATTACTCTCTGACTCCTCTATGCAAGTCTACATACAGCATATATGTTCACTCCATACTGCACGTTAAACTGCCCATCCCAAGTCTGGACCTGAGCTGTGTATTTATACAAAAGATGTTATCTCACAGATAAATAACTAGGTATTTTTTTCTGTATCCCATTTTTTTTTGCCTGGGGTCCCAGAACATAGTACAGGTCTTACTTGTTTTTCTTGCAGTAGCTGTTCTTGGAAAAGCTTCCAGCGTCTCTGGCAGTAGGTCTCCCATTTCTCCAGTTGAGGGACCAAATTCTCCTGCCATTCCTCTTTCAGAAGCTCACATTCTCTTACAGAGAGGCCAGTCACAAGAGGCAGGGTCTGAAGAAACAGCTCCGTCACCAACTCCACTAAAGCATGGGAAGCTTTAGAGTACAGCTCCTAACAGCGGGACAAAAAGGAGCAGAGAGAGAGAGGTGACAAAGTGAACCCCTGTCCCTTTGGGGCTGTTTCACTGCATGTCTTGAAGATGGCAGTACGGGAACCATGTCCTAGTGAAGACAGTGGGGCAGTGACCGACCCTTAGAGCTAAAATCCAAAGCCAGTAATGCTTGAGTTAAAAAGACCAGGTTTTGTAGATGAAACAACTTAAATGTTTTGGTTCAAGGCACACAAAGTAATTTAAAATGCAATAGGGACATGAGTACATGAGACCTTGAATCTTAACAGCTGCTCACATGCAGCTGCACAGCAAGGAATATTTTACTGGCTATGGCAATGTGTTACAAAGACACTTATTTTGAAAGTTGCTGTGGAAACAGTCCAGTGTAGCACAACACATTTGCAAAGGTGCAGACATGAAATGAATGAAGGTAAGAAAGAAGGAAGAGTAAAAACAGATAGTATGGCTTTTAGTTAGGCAAAACTGACATTAGCAATGCTAACCGTTGGTGCTCCAAAATACGACACTCTTCAATGCCTGAAGGACAAAATTATTCAAATTCCTTCTGACGCCGAAGAGGTTCCAGCCTAGAAAAACAAACATCCTCTGGTGGTTTTATTAAAACTAGTCTCATATGAGCAGTTTTCAATTGCTGAGGCTGTTTCGCTCACAAGAACAGTGTGGGTGATTTAGTCAGATGTCATCCAAGCTAAGAACTCTGTTCAGAACACATAATTTCACTGTCAAATACACAGTGATGATATCAGTTGTGTTTGCAAACTTGCTAGAATTTGATATAATCCCTGAGGAGAAGGAGGGAGGGCAGGCAGCCTTCCCCAGGGGAAGAAAGAAAACAAAAACACATTGGAAAGGTCACATGGGCACTGCAGTACACTAGCAGTATGAAGAGCTATTTTTGTATGAGCGCCACATGATCTTATCAGTCCAAAAAGCTTTATTGCCTACTTGATTTTCTTTTCATTGTAAATCAGTGTTAGCCCTCCTGAAAACACTTATATTTCTTTCTTTTTCTTAAAATACAGCATTCCTGTTGCAAGAACAAGTCAAGGCTTCTAGCTGTTGCTTTCTTTTAAATACAGGTTTAATTCCAACCTCACTAGTAATCAAAATCTAGAACATCTCAGAGAGATATTTATCTGGATGTCAAAAACATCTGTCTGCAGCTCATAGACATGAAAAGTTGCAGTGGACTTGTTTTCTGGGGAGATACACTGCTATTGTGTAAGAGCCCATTCCAACAGCTAGATGCTGTATTGTAAAAAAGAAAATTAGACCGAGCCTCTCTTTCCCCCCCGAAAAAACAAAGAAACCCCAAACAACAAAAGAAAAGAAGAGGTTTAATTGTGCAGTCAAGAACTCAGAAATAAAGAATGACCACATCTTAGGTTGTATGTGAAAACTAGTTTTGTGCCTCCATAATGATAAATGATACCGCTTCCACAGGACCTTTATCTATTTTGTGTTTAGATTTATCTATACCCATTGAATGGATAGATTTTTAAAAAATCTTTTTGTATTTCTCATTTATTGTAAAATACCCAAACTGTGCACTGAATACAAAATTATTATTTTCCTCCTAGAATCCCTCTAGGATGCTAATCACCATATTAATTAGCCATTTCACAAACAATAAATAGCTTAGTTTAATTGCTTCCTGCAGCAACTTCTTCTTAGGGATAAAATCAAGGCACACTACTATCAAAAGTGTTCACTACACCTTCCAGATCAGGTGTCTTGATTTTCTCCACTCTCTTCCCTGCTTAAAGCACACAGGATTTTCAGAATCCAGCTCCCACTGGCTTTGTTTAATCTCAAAGTGCTCCGAATTCTTGTAAACTGGGCTACAGGTTTCTGAAACTGGGTACTAAGTATGAGAAATAGACAAACACCCAACAGTTGGATACCTCATTTCCGGAAACCCTTCTCCTATTTCTAGCAATCACTGGCAATCTGGACATGACAGTATCATTATGGCAATGTTTTCTACACAGCTGCATCCTATGCTGAAGGATGGATCTCCCTTACTCCTTTATTATTACAGATAACAGTTATTGGTGCAACAAGAGGCAGGATTTTTATTATCTTTATATATTTACAATTATATATATATTTATATATATACAATTTGTGTAGTTGTGGGTCTGGCTAAGCTTGCCAATACTCATGCAAACTCACTACTGCACTAAGAGTTTGAATTCTCTCTTCTGCTGCTCTTTATTTAAAAATTCACACCTCCAAATTCTGGGATTTAACACAAGATCAGGATCCTCGCTATAAGAAAGACATGGAACTGTTGGAACAAGTCCAGAGGAGGGCCACAGGGATGATCAGGGGACTGGAGCACCTCCTGTATGAAGACAGGCTGAGAAAGTTGGGGCTGTTCAGCCTGGAGAAGAGAAGGCTGCATGGAGACCTCATAGCAGCCTTCCAGTATCTGAAGGGGGCCTATAGGGATGCTGGGGAGGGACTCTTCATTAGGGACTGTAGTGAGAGGACAAGGGGTAACGGGTTCAAACTTAAACAGGAAGATTGAGTGCGCCCTCAGCAAGTTTGCCGATGACACCAAGCTGTGTGGTTCGGTTGATACATTGGAGGGAAGGAATGCCACCCAGAGGGACCTTGACACGCTTGTGAGGTGGGCTGATGCCAACCTGATGAAGTTTAACCATGCCAAGTGCAAGGTCCTACACCTGGGTCAGAGTAATCCCTGGCACAGCTCCAGGCTGGGCAGGGAAGAGATTCAGAGCAGCCCTGAGGAGAAGGACTTGGGGGTGTGGGTCGATGAAAAAATGAACATGAGCTGGCAGTGTGCGCTTGCAGCCCAGAAAGCCAACCGTATCCTGGGCTGCATCAAAAGGAGTGTGACCAGCAGGTCGAGGGAGGTGCTCCTGCCCCTCTACTCTGCTCTCGTGAGACCTCACTTGGAGTATTGTGTGCAGTTCTGGTGTCCTCAACATAAAAACGACATGGAACTGTTAGAACAAGTGCAGAGGAGGGCCACGAGGATGATCAGGGGACTGGAGCACCTCCCGTATGAAGATAGGCTGAGAAAATTGGGGCTCTTCAGCCTGGAGAAGAGAAGGCTGCGTGGAGACCTCCTAGCAGCCTTCCAATACCTGAAGGGGGCCTATAGGGATGCTGGGGAGGGACTCTTCATGAGGGACTGTAGTGAGAGGACAAGAGGTAACGGGTTCAAACTTAAACAGGGGAAGTTTAGATTGGATATGAGGAAGAAATTCTTCACTGTGAGGGTGGTGACGCACTGGAATGGGTTGCCCAGGGAAGTTGTAAATGCTCCATCCCTGGCGGCGTTCAAGGTGAGGTTGGACATAGCTTTGGATGGCATGGTTTAGTGGGAGGTGTCCCTGCTTATGGCAGGGGAGTTGGAGCTAGATGATCTTAAGGTCCTTTCCAACCCTAACTATTCTATGATTCTATGATTCTATGATATAAGGAAGAAATTCTTTACTGTTAGGGTGGTGAGCCACTGGAATGGGTTGCCCAGGGAAGCTGTGCACGCTCCATCCTTGGTGTGTTCAAGGCCAGGCTGGACAGAGCCTTGAGTGACATGGTTTAGTGGGAGGTGTCCCTGCCCATGGCAGGTGTGTTGGAACTAGATGATCTGAAGGTCCGTTCCGACCCTAACTATTCTATGATTCTATGATTCTATGACATTGAGGTGCTGGAGTGGGTCCAGAAAGGGGCAAAGAAGCTGCTGAAGAGTCTGGAGCCCAAGTCTGATAAGGAACACCTAAGGGAACTGCAGTTGTTTAGTAGAAAGGCTCAGGGGAGACATTATCGCTTTCTACAACTACCTGAAAGGAGGACAGAGCCAGGAGGTGGCTGATCTCTTCTCCCAAGTAACAAGTGATAGAACAAGAGGTAACGGCCTCACGCTGCTTCAGGGGAGGTTTAGATTGGATAGTAGGAAACATTTCTTCACAGATGATCAGGCATTGGAACAGGCTGCCCAAGGCAGCGGTGGAGTCACAGTTCCTGGAAGTGTTCAAAAACTGCGTAGATGAGGCCCTCAGTGACAGCTTTAGTGCAGGTCTTGGCAGTCCTGAGGTAATGGTTGGACTTGATGATGTTAAAGGTCTTCTCGAACTTTGTTGAATCTATGATTCTATGATCAAAGATCCTATGTTTCTAATCTCTGTATCCTATACAACATTAAAAGTCTATCAGTCTATCTCTGTAAACCACCTCTTCTCTGAGCTTTACTAGCCTTTCAGAACAAGGTAATTCTCCTGCATCTACTGGGTGTTCAGGGATATAAAAATTTCTCTTGGGTCTGAAATAGTTCAGAAGCAGTCTAGAGGAGTCTGTGGCATTTCTATAGCAATCTTGAAAGATCTCAGGCAGGGTGTTAAGGAACTCTACGCTTACACAGAGTTCCACTTATAGCAGCTAAATCACTTTGCAACATATTTTGCTGCAGAACTGATAGCATTTTCCTGGCATGCTGACAGCTCTGTATTATTTACTAGTAAGCCTTTTGTACAGAACATAAAAATGGTATTTTCTTACTTGCCTTTATGTCATTTTGTCTAAAGACCAAGCGAATAGCTCTGCCTGCACTCCCTCCAGCTTCAAATTATACTGTATACCCACCTTCGGCACCATCAGAGTGGAAAAATTTACTCAGGAAAAATGTAACTAGGTCTTGTTCTCACAAAATTACTCACCTACATTGCCTCATTAATGTGATGGCCAAGTTATCTTTAGATCAAAGCTGCTTAACTATTTGTTAGCAAAACACTTCATGTCCCTCTGCTGAAACTGGTGTATGAAAGGACAAAATGTGGGATTAAGATCTCAAGGGCAGTTTTCCATATCAGGAGTCCCATTAAAAATGAAAATGGGTGAATACATGGAGGGGAAGCAGGACTCAGCAGTGTGTTCTCTACATCCGCTGAATGTTGCAAACTGGCAGGGAACGCAACAGGAAGCCGGGTCAGGTGCTTTAAGTCCCTGGAATGGCGACTTCTAACACTTTCCCTTTATGTTCTGTTAGAAAGTATCCTCTGTGAAGGACAAATCCTGCACTTACTGGTCTCATCTGTGGTCCAGCATCACAAAATAAACCACACTGTCAGTGATGACTATCAAAATGCTAACTCCTCAGTGTCCAAGGAACTACTGGCTGCTAGCTTCTTTAATGTGAACACATAATCATATGGCCATTAGACCTCAAGCAATTCTTGCACCCCAGACCCTAACATGACACCATGCTCGACCCAGAGGACCACAGGTCCAGTATGATGGCCACACTGTTTAATCCAGCACTTGAAAAAAACAGTGGAATGGACTTTCAAAATTTGGTAGGGGAAGCGGTAAATCTACATTTAGGAAAGACAGCAGATGCGACTGAATTCCACCAATGCAATTCAAGCTAACAGCATAGTTCAAAACTACTTCTAGTCTCAGGAAAACACACTTGATCTGAAACAGCAATAAAGTCTGCCTGTGAACAGGGACGGTGCACTACGCATTATAAAGCTTATTTTCCACAGGTAAAGAAGAAAACCATTAAGAAACCCTACTGCTTCCAGGATGTTATTTTTGGACTAGAACCCTTATAAAATATTTCTTACAAGCTTCCTGATATGCCATCTCTTGGTTTTAGAACTTTTACTCAACGAAATTTATTCAAATTGATTCCATTAATAGAATAGCTGATTGCAGTGTTGCATGAACCCGTTTGTAGTACCTGGCAGTGAATCTCAAAGCTTCTCAAAAAATCTCCAGAGGAATTCATCAAGCATAAAGAAATACGACGGGGTATATGCAGAAATAAAATGGGCTTAGATTAAAATGCTGAGTGCATCTGAATTTCAAACAAGGCGATAGATACATAATTTTGTCAAAAAACAGGGGAAATACATAGCTTATCTGATTTCGCTACAAAACCGAAGAACAAGATTAATGCTCTCCCACAAACCCAAATGATTAAAATGTTCTTATATGCAGATGAGATTACAGTGAATAGTAAAACTGTGACAGCTATTTGTTAACTTGTGATACATTAGTATTTCATTAGAATATTTAAGATTTCTGCTTAAAGCTACAGAACACTCTTGCCTGCACCTCCAGAAGCTCAATGGGCTAGGACACTTGTTTAGGAAATAAGAGATTCATCTCCCTACTCATATTGTATCTTATTATGAACAGAGATTCAATACTCGGATCATACATCCCATAAATACTCCAAATATTCTTGGACGCCACCGGTCACTGGAAGATACTTCACGTTATAAGCTCACATGAAATAAGACAAAGCTGATTGCATGCACTTCTTCCTCTCTTTCATGTGAAGAATTCTGGAATGCTAACTGGAAATGAAAATAGAAGACTACTTTTAAGTATCCTAGCACCAATAAGACACAATGACACTGAAGTCATCCTTAGGACAAGCTAATCACAGAATCATGGAATCATAGAATAGTTAGAGTTGGAAAGGACGTAAAGATCAGCTAGTTCCACCCCCGTGCCGTAGGCAGGGACACCTCACACTAAACCATGTCACTCAAGACTCCATCCAACCGGGCCCTGAACACCGCCAGGGATGGAGCATTCACAATTTCCCTGGGCAACCCATTCCAGTACCTCACCACCCTCACAGTAAAGAATTTCTTCCTTATATCTAACCTAAACTTCCCCTGTTTAAGTTTGAACCCGTTACCCCTTGTCCTATCACTACAGTCCCTAACAAGAGTCCCTCCCCAGCATCCTTGAAGGCCCCCAATACTTGGAAAAAAAACAAGGAAAGTTGTATTTCCATGCACTTAAAATAGAGGTTCATTGGAATTTCAGTCCTGATTCAGAAAGCTGTTTCAAACTTCTCTTTCTGTGCCTCCTTCTTAGAAACCTGCCTTTGTAGAAAAGGTTATGTCCTTTACTAGGTCTAACTATTAAATTGTGAATCCATACAGAGGTAAAATACATTTTCTTATGCAGTAAGGGAAGAAGCAAACTTCAGAATGAATGCCATCCATATCAGAAATCTTGTATCAGCTTTGACTGAAATGACCAGATCAAACTTAACTGGTGGCCAAAACTAGAACCAGACTGAGTTTGCATGGAAAGAGTTCACAAACTTGATCTATCATTCAGGTCTCTCAATACAGATTTCCACCTGAGACAAGCTGTGGGGGATTCACCTGGAAAAGAAGCTAGCACTCGGTACCCAAAAATACAGTCCACACTACTTAAAAGCATTCGTAATCATATCTCATTTTAATGAAATTATGTAAGGAAATAATGAAAGAGTAAGTCTCTGTGAATTTGTGCTTTTTCTTTTGACAGATGTTAATTTTCCCCTTTCTTAAAAAAGGAAAAAAATCAAATACTTTGCTTCAACCTCACATTTATGTTTACCCATTCAATAAAATGTTTACTGCCTTGTGTGTTGATAATAATCATTACTTAATAGCTTTTAGTCTAAATTGTAGTGCATTTCTGTGTTCTGTCAAGTCAAATGAAATAACATTCTGGGTGACTGCTGTCAACAAAGGGGAATTATAAATGACAGTAAATTGTGTGGATTTTTATGGTTTTGAAGTTAAAGCTGAGGAAAAATAATTATCTTACCATGGACTATGTAGTTCCCAACTGTTAAGTGATTTACTTTGTGCAATCTGCATGTCTGTTTTCTTAATAATGAACTGTTGGCCACTAACCTCATTTCCCTTCTCCTTTCCCTGCTAAGTAGGTAATTCACAAAAAGAAGAAAAATAAAATGAAATATTAAATGTTGAAGAGCATCTCATTTGCTAAACTTGAGACAGACCTGGAAGGAGCTAGATACTAATGTTTTCAAGAGATCATAAGAAATGAGAAAAAGAACAAGCTATATTATGGGGGTGCTTTTGCTGCCACCTAAAATAAAACTACAGTAAAAACTTTGCAATTGAAAAGCTACCCAAGCTAGCACAGAACTCTTATTGCAGCACAATATCGCTTGTGCACAGGATAAATCTGCAGACTGTGTTTATGAAAATATAAGGCTGAGCCATTCAATTACCTCTGACAAAAGTCCTCCTTTGATTTATGATACACTGTGATAGTCAAAATCACTTCTCCCCTTTCCTGAACTTGCACTTCAAAAACTAGTTATGGAGCCTGTGACTGGACACAGACTATTCACCTATAGCAGACTATTTTACTCCACTAGTGTGTCTGAAAAGTCCTATGTTATCATCCAAATATAACTCATTCATCCACTTCAGGTATCAATGGATTCCATTCCGAACAGTTTTAATTGATTTATTCATGCGCACACAAAACAAGCCTACTCAATTATTCTGTGCAAACACAGTCAGCTTCCAGATCATTGCATTTTTACATATTTATTCACCAATTTGGATAATTTTTTTTACTACTGTAGCTTGCAGGGCTAGAGGGTTATATAAATCTACGTTGATGAACTCACAAACTATGTAAACTAGGAAAAAATAAAAAATAACAAAGGCCTAAAATTTGAGAAGAGCTTACCATGTGAGAACAAGGTAAAGATCTTCTCCCACAAGTGACTGGCACTTACAGGTAAGTGACATCTTTTTTTCTGTCCCCAGGATATTAACTGATTCCCTATTTGGTCACATGGTGACCTTCTCCTTTTATTTTAATATCACCTCTTGCATTAAAGTTATCTTTCTACTTGTTCATGAAACTAAGTCTGTCAGGCTTGCTTCCCTGCTTGCTCGTACTAGGACAAACCAAGATAACTACTGAAATAAGTTGCCATTCTAGTGCGCAACTGACAGAGGAATGCAGAGTGTAAACTTTTTATCACATACAAGCCTTATCACATATAAGACCTTGACAGGTTCTTTTCCCCTTGAAAAAAAAAAAAAGAAAAAGAAAGGTTTAGTGGCTTTCAACTACAGCAGATAAGGACCACGAGCTTAGGGCAATGGCTGAGCACTTGGGCTTCTGTGCTTGGTTCAGTGACTTTGTCAAGAGTGTAATCTGAAAATGCAAGCAATCCTAGCTTGTCATCTACAGTGTGAGTTTTGCTACAGTACTTACAGGGGGGTGGATGCTTTAGAAAGGTGATATAGGATGGAGGCACCTGTATGCTCTAAGACAGTTGCTTTGAAACCTGCTAGTAACTGCTCTTAGATGAAGGTATGCCTGAAGATAGGACCTAACTCTAGGTAAGTTGGTATTATGCGTCTCTCCAACACCGGTGCTGTTACAGTACATGAACTTACTGGATATTACTCCAAATGGTCATTTGTTTCAACCAACATGGCTGTTCTTTACTAGGATACTGTTTTTTATAAATTGCAATATTGATGATGCCCAAACAATTTAAGAGAGAGTTTGGATGTGGAAAAAAACAAAACAAAAAAACCCACCATAGTTTGGGTTCTTCTGCCATTAATATAAAAAGCATGGTGTGAGTCATTTCAGTTCTGGGGGTTTCCAACCAAAGTCAAGATGGCAATGGGTACACAAGCAGGAAGTTGTCTGGAATCCTATATCTTGTGAGTACTGGACAATACAAGATTGTTCAGCCCAGAAGAAATATGTGGTACTTCTTTAATCCTGGACCAGTAGAGAGTATGAGCTGCTTGGGAGAGGAGACATATAGAATGCTATTGCTAAATTTTCGTTATGGAGAAACTGTAATAACACTTTTCCTCCTCTTGGATTTAGGTAATTAGCTCCTAGTAAGACATCTCAGCTTTATTTCCCTTAAATGCAACAGCTATTTACTTCTGTGTGTGGGAAATCTAACTACTTTGTGCAGTTTTCAAAGGCTAATTTTCATCTGCAACAAAATAAAAACTGGGCTGAATATTTAATTACTTCTAATTCTTTCCACTCTGCCTGTGTTTACAAATATATTAATGCATCTTTTTTTAAATGGCTTGCAATCTGTCTGTAGATGCCTTGTGGACCACAAGCTGTGGAATATTAATCTAAGTATCTGTGGAGCATGCCAGGGTGACTTCAGAGAGTTTCACTCTGTTTTTTCAGTAATATTGCTAAGCTTCTGTTTCTACTAGAATGGTAAAAAAGAACAGAACAGAACTCTCCACTCTTGAACTTCTTTTCCTGACTTCTAACTTGCACTTAGTAACACACTAATAGAAATATGGAGATTAAGTAAACAATAGAATGTTTAACCAAACATTTAATTGAACCTTTTCTTTGCTCACAGTACAAAACCAGCATAGTCCAAACCTTCCAAGTAACTGCAAGGCAAATGACTATCAGTTAAGCTTTAGGCGTACAGACCTTCTGGAATGACAGCAGGGAGATTTGCAGTGTTTGCAGATGTTCCCAAAGTAGCTGGCTAGTTTGCTAGCATCTAACATTTGTAGATGCTCTACAAATTAGCTGGTCCAAACGTGACTGGGACATAGATCTTGCAGCACAGTGCTGGCCTGACCAATTTGGTGTTCTTCTACGATGGGGTTACGGAACTAATGGAAAGGGACAGAGCAGTTGATGTCATCTACCTGGACTTGTGCAAAGCATTAGACACTATCCCTCACCACATCCTGTCTCTAAATTGGAGAGGCATCAATTTGATAGACGGACCACTCGGTGGATAAAGAACTGGCTGGAGGGCCACACAGAAAGAGTTGTCATCAATGGTTCAATGTCCAGATGGCAAGTTTGCCGATGACACCAAGCTGTGTGGTTCGGTTGATACACTGGAGGGAAGGAATGCCACCCAGAGGGACCTTGACACGCTTGTGAGGTGGGCTGATGCCAACCTGATGAAGTTTAACCATGCCAAGTGCAAGGTCCTACACCTGGGTCGGAGTAATCCCCGGCACAGCTCCAGGTTGGGCAGGGAAGAGATTCAGAGCAGCCCTGAGGAGAAGGACTTGGGGGTGTGGGTCGATGAAAAAATGAACATGAGCCGGCAGTGTGTGCTTGCAGCCCAGAAAGCCAACCGTATCCTGGGCTGCATCAAAAGCAGCGTGACCAGCAGGTCGAGGGAGGTGATCCTGCCCCTCTACTCTGCTCTCGTGAGATCTCACTTGGAGTATTGTGTGCAGTTCTGGTGTCCTCAACACAAAAACGACATGGAACTGTTAGAACAAGTGCAGAGGAGGGCCACGAGGATGATCAGGGGACTGGAGCACCTCCCGTATGAAGATAGGCTGAGAAAATTGGGGCTCTTCAGCCTGGAGAAGAGAAGGCTGCGTGGAGACCTCATAGCAGCCTTCCAGTATCTGAAGGGGGCCTATAGGGATGCTGGGAAGGGACTCTTCATGAGGGACTCTTCATGAGAGGACAAGGGATAATGGGTTCAAACTTAAATGGGAAGTTTAGATTGGATATGAGGAAGAAATTCTTCACTGTGAGGGTGGTGACGCACTGGAATGGGTTGCCCAGGGAAGTTGTGAATGCTCCATCCCTGGCAGTGTTCAAGGCCAGGCTGGACAGAGCCTTGGGTGGGATGGTTTAGTGGGAGGTGTCCTTGCCCATGGCAGGCGGGTTGGAGCTAGATGATCTCAAGGTCCTTTCCAACCCTAACTATTCTATGATTCTATGATTATTGCCACATAAGGGTTGCTGGCACCCATCTGGTGAGTCTAATGTTTGCTTCCTCAGGTCTACCTGAGCTGCAGTCATACCACTGCACTGTGGAGTATCTCAAATCACTGCTGCCTTCACATGGGTATTTTGCCTTCCCCACTGGTAGCATTAAAGTTAATGCTACCTTAAAGTAAAGTTAATGCTAATTTCCCTAGCAGAAAGACAGGGAAATTAAGTGAAGAGGCAAAGCCCTGCTGCCTAGGGAAAGGCTTCTGCCTGTCCAAGATGCACTTCTCTGAAAGCATGGTAGAGCAGGGAGAGAAGCAAAGGCATTGTAGTTGTGAGATGTAAACCCCTACCTTAATGGCAAATCTACTTTTGCTTTTATGCCGCAGGTAATGGACAACATATGTATAACTACTGCACTTACCTCAGCTGTAGAAGTCAGAACAACTCCATTTACCTACAATGGGGGTATGCTTATTTGCATTTCTTCTTCTTTCTAACTTGTGCTGCTTACAAGGTATATTCAGATGCAGTCTGCTCTCCTAAAAGTGTCTGCAGTAACTGTATTTAGGGTTAAGGGGAGAAAGTGCAGTTGCTTTTGTTAAGGAAAAAAAAATCTTTTGTTAAGGAAAAAAAGGTGTAAATTAGGATTTGTGGGCCCCCATTCAACAGATGCCAGCTGGATCACAGTACTTGCAGTTTTTCATGTCTGGCAGTGTTTGTTTGGATCTAGGAATAAGAGAGCAGCTGTAATATGGAATATAATGGCTTAGAGCTGGGTGAATTGGCAGGGTTCAAGTTTATGCAGCTCTCCTGGCAACCTGGCAATTCTATAAACACTTAATTCACCCAAACCAATTTTTCTTTAATGGGAAAGAAAACTCAGCTAACAGTGCTGAAAGAAATAAGATTTTCAGTCTGATCTTAATGTCACGAAAGCAAAGTACCCAATAAAGGAAAGCAATATAATCTCACAAATGAGGTGGAACTGCACAGGGTAAAAAAGAATTGTTTGGTCTCCAGAAACTTCATGTGAATTAAGGAAGGAGATGGATAAGTTAGTAAATCTGAAGAATGGATTGCACATAGCAGGATCAGAAGACATGATGACTCTCCTTAAATTAAACAGCTTTGTACAATTAATCAACCCTAATTCACTGGCACAGCCATCCAAGCAAACCTTTCCTTTCTCCAAAGGAGTAGTGCTTATCAAATATCCTGTTGCTTGTACTATTACATAAAACCATGGCAAAACTACTTGTTCAAAATACAGCTGCTTTGATTTTTTATCAATTGAAGTTGAAAAACTGCATTCCGACTAGTGCAAATTAAGACTGTGTGGGTATCTTATCCTAATATAATAGGAACTACAAGTTTCCATAATACCCTGATCTGGTCATAATTAATCATGACAAGTATCCTGTTGAGCTGAAAGTGATTTGTTCCAGCCTAATTAAAGGTCACTCCTGGCTGGTTTTGGGCTTCATGAGATAGACCACGCTATCTCACATTTTCACTGCAGACAGAAAATAATTTAAGACAACGCAAAAGCATGAAGAATTTACGTATTTTCCAAATCAGGAACATAAAGAAATATAAAAATATTACTTACACCAAAGATGTGAACTTATTCAAGTGAACTAACTAGTGTCAAAACAACTTCTCTGAGAGGAAGAGAAATGAGAAAACTATTTTGGGAGATAAAGTGAAGTTAACTAAGAATAGTACCATCCTACCACAGTACAGAGGAGATAATTATGCTACATAAATGAAGTGTATCTCCTGGTAATGTAATGCCAGACATATATGCTCTCAGCGTTACTGCAGAGTTGTCAGCTACCATGAGGTTTGGAAACATAGAGTGTTGGGAAGATCATGGAAAAGGCAAGCTAATGTGGATGCCTGTGCTATCTTGAGGTTTGCTAGAGCCACCATGATCTCTCCTGCAATTTCTCAATCCTTCCCAAGGCTTGACATTGTGTAGTGAGGTTAGAGGATCTTCAGAATTTATATTAGTAAATGACACATATCACTTGAGATGGCACCTTGTAGAGGTCTGCAATAGCCTCCGTGCTCTCACAGTCATCCTCCTCCTTCAGTTCCCACTGTGCTTGCCGATGCTTCTCTAGCAATTCATGGTAAGCCTAAAAGAAACACAACAGATGTATTTAAATAGCTGAAAAAAATTTGATAGCTTCTTGTGATTCTCTATTTCCTTTCCCTGATCCCTTTGCCATGTACCATCACAATAGTTAAGTGTTTAGCTGGAATTGTGAGTCAGAGGAATACTGCCTTACCACCTTAATTTGAGCATACCCAGTCTTAAATATGAAACTCCATAGCCTAAGTAATTTGGGTTAAATAATAATATGTACCCAATACTGTAACTAGCACTTTCTGGTCTGTGTGCTTCATTTGATCATTTGTGTATTTTCTGACAGGAAAAAAAAAAAAAAAAAGAACAAAAAAGTGCTCATTTTCCAGTGGAAAGAGATGAGGGAGACAGATGATACAGGGACACTACCTAACCTTAACTATCTAGGTCATTCTGCCAAATAAACTCAGAGCTGCAGCAACTAAGTCATCACAACCCAACTTGTGTTGAAGAAACTGATGTGAAGAAAGTTCATTGCAAAATCCACCTTCATAACTGGCAAGCACTTTATATTCAGCAGAAAGGTCAGTTACTGCTGAGACTGCTACCACAGTGGTGCAAGCCCTCTGATGAGGTGCAGGGGGGAAGGCAAAGAAGAAAAGTGCATTTAATGGGTACAACTCTGGGCTCATGGTGAGGATTCAGAACCAATTCCTTCACTGGGCTGGGTGTGAAACCATGAAACAGGTTTAAAATAGCTCCTCGGTTCTGAGGGGATTGGTTATACAAAATAATTACTGGACTATTAAAGTCAAATCATGGGAGTTACATAGGAAATACATACCACTTTTTCTTATTCTTCGAAGAGTCTCTGGACTCAAGACCCCATCTGTACTGGGGGAAAAAAAAAGGCTCTCTCCACTGTGGTAGCAGAAAGGCTTAAATTTCTGACTTGTTTAATTATTTGCACACAGACATTTCAAAATACTAAGACTCAGCCATATTCTGTCCTGCAACATGAAGAGGAAGTTGCCCATGTCTACTTGTCTGTCATAAGCAGATCATTAGCCTACAGTTTAAGTAAGTGTATTTGTTAGCTTTCCTAAGACTTACAGAACATAGCAACTCTTGCGCAAAGCTGTGTGGCTCTTACTTAGTAGGGGAGAGGTCTTAATACAAAATTTCTTAAGCTTTTTGGATGCAACCGAGAGTTTTGAGTGATGTACATAGGAAAATACATTCACAAGTGCTCAATGGCTATAAAAATGTGTGCCAGAATTATTTGTCTCAAGGTATAAAAAGTCAAAGAGGTAAAATGTGCTCTACTCTTTTAAAAGTGTCTGAAACCTTTGATTTTGAAGTGAGGGGTTGCTGCACAGGTGTTGCATACAAGAACAGTAACTCCATTATCCAGTTCATAATCGAAGAACGTGGCCCTGTAGTACAAAATTGCAGTGTTGAGATCAATAAATTTTGACAGTTTATTACAGCTGGAATCTGAGTCTTCTCACAGATTAATTTATCTAAGTTATTAGATTTCATAAAAAGTTTAATGCTGCTGGATGTAACCACTTTAACCTTAAATTATTTCTTTTTATGAAAATTGTGGATTGATTTTTTTATTATTATTCCTAATAACTTGGGTCTGTAGTTCTCAGCAGTTATAGCAGTTTCGCAGTTGCCAGCATTTACAGCTAAGAACACTGATCTCCTATACGTATTCTGAACTATAACAATGGAGCTTTATAGAAAATATGGCCAAGAAAACATTACACTGGCCATTGTATACCATATTAAATTATCTATGGTAAACCTTCTCTAATGTATCCTGCCAGCAATCATAATGAGTTTTCCTTCTGCTTACGTGAAATTTGATAACCTTTTGAGCTTAGTAACCTCACTCACAGAAAAGCAATTAGATTAGTGCAGCTTGCTTTCTTCTGTAAGGCAGGACAGATACATTTTTCCAGAGATCTCCTATGTTGAACCAAACACATAGTATCCCAGTGAAAAATGCTTTCTACAAAACAAGCAATCTAGCATTAACATCCTTCAGCATTTTGTTCCAATGTAACAAGACAAATACTGGAGAAAAAGTCTCCAAGCAAGCCTAGGCAATAAGGGTCTGACACAGTCCTCCCTGTGCTACTGCTCCTGTTCTTCTCAGGAAGACTCAAAAATCACAACTTCATGGAAGAGGGAGGAATCTGTAATATATTTGGCCTTAAAAAATAATGGAACAGTGAAAATAAGCTTTTATGTGCTCACCTTAAGAAAATCATGAACATCTTCATTATGAAAAGTTTTACTGAGGAGACTGTCTTGTTCAGCTTTCTGTCTGTGTTTGAACTCTTCTTTCTTCTTTGCACAGCTCTCAAGTCGTTTCAAGATCAGGTCTTTGGTTTGCTGGATACATTCTGGAGCGTAAAACACTGATGATTAGATACTACAACTCCACAGGGAGAAAGTAGCATCTGCTATTGTCACACAACATAAGCTCACAGAAATCTGTTACTGAGTGAAAGAGGCAAGTAATCACCACAGAGAACTTCAAATTGGAGTCTTACCCTGACAGTCTTTTTAGATGTGAACTTTTCGGTTGTTATATGGCACTTAACTTACCAGGTTTTTGGATCACTACCATCCTGCGCCCTCCCTGTCACTGGTGCTGTTGCTTAGGCAAAGGAAGTGTGTCAGCTCAAGAAACAGATTCCCACCTACAGCACCACAAAAGAAGCAGCTCATCACCTAACTGCAGATATGAAAATGCTGCTGCAAGTGCAGAGGCAGCAACACATGCCACGGAGAAAAGATCCAGAGCAGTGCTAGTTCATATTTGCTTGAACTGGCATGCGGCCATACCAGCCTCCCAAAGTGACTCATCCAGGAACCTGCAGCAAAAGTTGTTAAGGTCCCTCTGATCTTGTGCTAGTACCATGAAATATCTGGGACCAAGTTCCTCCCCTCTTCACCTCCCCTATAGGTCCAAGTGATTTATAAATTCATGAGTTTATCTGGACCCTGTGCTGAAGGGTCGATTTGGTGCTTTCAGTGTTCTGCAACTACATCCTGTCTCACTGCCTGTCCACCTAAGAAGAACTTTATTCATTTCCCTCCCCTTGTCCTTTGCTAGACCCGTATTTCACCCCAACTCAGGCAGCTAAAGGGGAATGCAAAAGAATAGTCTTCTGTGGCTGCCGTTCTGCCACCACATCATGCTGCTGTGACTATGAGAAATTATTTTGTGGAGAAATAAAGGAGTGTGTTATTACAGCGCCAAGCAGTTTACTTATTCTCCACACTAATTTATTGTGCTTATCCACAGGTTGATGATGCACTGACAAAACACTTGAAAGTGCACTGAAAGTACAAGAAAGCCTGTAATAAAAATGTCATATGAACAAACAGCAACTGTTATTTTTAAACACTACTTGTTTCTTTACCACTTCCTTGTTTGTTTCCTAGGAGCACAGTCTTGCTGGCTTTGTGTTCTGCTTACAAATTATAGCTACAGTTCAATTTATGTATTTAGGAGCTCAGAAGCAAGGTCAACACAGACTCTCACGTGAAAATGCTGGCCTCCAGATTATTTTTTGTTTCACTTTTTTAAGCACGTTCCATTTCCTGGGCAACCAACCAACTATAGCTGACCCTGCCTGAGTAAGGGGGGATGGACCAAATGACCTCATGAGGTTCCTTCCAAACTCAACCATTCTGTGATTCTGTGAACTCCTGATTGAGACACGGCACAATTTATCAACATGAAGCCTGAAAGTGAATGAGCAGCACTACCGCTAGAATATACTGCAACAAGACTACCTTCATTCTGACTATCTATCTAGTTCACTGAACTCTAACCCTAATGACATTTTGCTAGGACGATTTTCTTTAAATATGCCCACTAGTAGCAGATGATTCTGGAAAATGTGTGAGCCTTTGGTACAGCATCTGTCAGAAAAGTTGGGGGTATGCTTCTCAATATGCTGGGCATAGGGAGAACCTTGTCCGTCAGACAGCTTAGACTGTTATAATTGTGTATTTAACAGACAGGCAATGTGAAGGTGTGCAACACAAAGAGGAGAAGACTTCATTTTTAAAGTATTTTTAGTCTCATATAGTAAAAGACAGGTTTATCTGAAGATTAGTTGCCTTAAAATTATGTTTTCATGAGAGAGAGAGCACAAACATGTTTTGTGTATCTTCTGGCTCCACATGCTAGCAGGAGATCATAAGATAGTCTTCTGCACATATACAGCTATTACTGTCCCTCATGTCAGCCAGTACCATCAACAATGTCAAGTATCTGGGCAGTAAATGGAGAAATCTCACAGACACTTGTAACAAATGTGACTGTTCTTCAATCTTCAAATTAGTGAAATAAAGTATAGATTATGTGAACTGTAGAGTAATTTCATAGTAATGCCTGGAACAAGACCTAAAAGGCTTAAAGCCAAAGTTTCCATTCTAAGCATCCACCCATCACAATAACAGTGTTTGCCAATTCATTAATACGTTTTTAAAACAGAGGAGTATAGGGCTGAAGCTATAATACACTAATGAGAATTTATGCCCATATTTGTTAAGTCATGATCTCTGCTCTAAGTACTCACCATTACTGAAATGTGCCAACTGTTCCCAAAAGGCCTTGTGCAGATCTGTTAAAAGTTCTTCCTTTTGTCGAACCGAAAGATTATTCTTTACAGTTAAATGGTCCAGAATATTTGATACAATGTTTAATCTACACTTGCACTCTTCTGGTATATAGGACTTCAGTGAATCGATCATTTTCACCATAAGCTCCCAGTTGAATAACCTTTCCTGAATGTCCTAAAACAAACATTAAAAAGCCCTTTTTAGAAACCAAGAATAAGCCTTCAGTTGTGCTTGTCATTTCACTGAAATTTTCATTCATAAACTATACAGAAAACTAAGGAAGCTTCTCAAGACCATGTGAATAACAATCTCCGGTACTTATATATTTCTGAAAATCGTGACTGGTGTAGGACAGCAGTGGGTTTATTACATGCTGAGTTGCTATTTTCATAACTGGACAGCTTAGTTTACCTAGCTGCTCCAGTGAAAAGCTAACAAGCTAATAATTACTGTATCTGTTTATTGGTAAACCAAATAATACTAGCTATCCCTTTATTCTCCAAATTACTAATAAATGCAGTGGGCCAGACTCTGATTGTAATGTTTATCTACAAATTAACTCTTCTAGTAAGTCCTGTGCAAAACGAATAAAGGATGTTAAGATTTAAAACAACATAAAGCACAGTGCTGATGCATTTATAAACACATCTTTCCCTCTTAAGACTGTATCACTAAGAGATGCTAAGGCTTTTCAATTCCAGTTAAAGTCACTGGACACAGAGTCACAGCGGCCACAGAGATTTATCAATGAAAGTGGAATAAATACTTTGAAACAAAAAGAAATGTCCTAATGCTGAGGATAACAATTCTCCTTTATGATTAGGTCTAGTGCTCTTGCTCTGGCACACTGGCTGCATTAGTATCAGTTTTTCCTAACATGACTGCCTCAACACTATTTTGAGAAAGAGAACTCAAGCGCAGAGTTCATCTTTGTGTGAGTCTTCATAAATTGCAATGGAAGCTGAGCTCTTTACAACAAAACTGAAAGAGGCCACTGAAATAAGGAGTCTACATCATTCCCGACGCAGGACTGACAGAATCTGTACACTTGAATCATTCTTTGTGTTCAGATTGACTAAATCTCTCTCAACTTTTATTTCTTTTTGTACTTTACCATTGCCTGCAAATCTTGAGATTCACTTAATAAGCTTTCTACTGCAATCATCTTCTCGGTCAGATCCATCACTATCTTTGTTGCTTTGGCACTTGAGCATTTTGATTCGTCCAAAAAAGCCTGCTGAGCTTTGTCAGTCTGCTTCCAGAAAGTTTCCATCTGTGGAATATGAATAAAAAAACAATCCATGTTTCCTTATCAATGTCTAGTATTTTATTACAGCAAGAGGCATGTAAGCCTACTGAGATGGAAGTCACTGAGACTACAGATAGCTTTCAGAATTAGTTATAGAGAACATTTTGTAAAGCTAAAGAGCCTATTTACTATATGATGATATACATATTGGTGGAACATAGGTCAACTCTGACTTTTGTAAATGTAGCCATTTGGTATAACTTGATAAGAATTTGTTGCTAATTCTCCACATACTGAATCTCTAAAAGCCAATCATGTTGTTAGTATCAATGGTTAAATGAAAAGGAGGTAACAAACTGCTGCCCTTTTCCTGTTAAGTCTGTTTTGCTACAGGAGCAGCCAATCCAGACAAACAAGGTTTTTGCTATAAAACTGAAAACTGTCAGTTTTTCACAGTCAAAGTCTTTCATAGCCACATGCTACACAAGCACTCTCACCTATAGTGAAACTAAGTACTTATGCAGTATCAGCGCAGTAGATGTGCCAATTCTGATGCATTATCATATGGGTATCTCTGGTTTTAAGCTCCAATCCCACAAACAGGACTGTGCACAACTGTGAATATTCTGTGGTATTCAATGTGATTACCAGTACACATAAAGATAAGAGAATGTATTCATCACCAAGATTTGTATGAAGTATCTGTGAGTGTGACTATGGCATCTGTGAGTATGGTAAAAAAAATCTTTACGTAGGGAAGAGTGGATTAGTTCAAGGTCCTGACCTATATGAATCTGCGTACAGGAAATAGTTTTCAATATGGATGAAAAGCATCTGCTGACTTAAGAGTGCCAGGCCCACTGAAGGATGACTGCTACTGGTTGATTTGGAGAAAACTCTGGGAGCAAACTTGCCAACAAAGTTTTAAGTTGACAAGCAGGTATTCTTTATTGTGGCGCCGGGAGACACACGGGATAGCTCCTCCTAACCTGTGTCCCCGTATTGTTATACAAGCTGTCCTTATATAGCCGCTGGGCATACATACATATTCATGAGGCTACGTATGGATTACATCATTTTCCAGAAAGTTCCCTGCATGCGTACAAAAATGTGGTGGTGGTCTCTGAGGGTCGTTTACTTCTTCCAACAATCTTCATCACTTCGGGCAGCCTTCGAAGCATGCGCAGTAGATGCTTATACCAGCTTAACTGGCTCATCAACACCATAGACATAACAATCATCCTGTCCTTCTACTTATCAGTTAATGTAACTGCAGCCCATCCTGGACCCCTGCCATTCCATATATTCCTTATTCTTACGTCCCGTTCTTCTAGCCTGTTTTTCTTACACTCATTTTGTACTAAGGTCATAAAGGCCTAAAACTACAACAGTTTATCTTATACAAGAATTCTCAGTATGTTCTCTAGCTGTACTCTGTTTTTTTCTTTGAATCATGCACCTCAGTAATTTTCCATTGCTACTGTTACAAAGCCATCAAACTTAACAATACTTAAAACTGATTCGAAAGGTTCATATATTTCATTTTGTGATTTTGTGCCCCCTTTGTCTTATGGTGAATGACTGCCTCATGTTGCTCAGCAAGGCTGCCAGTGGTTTTTTTACAAACTAACTCTGGAAGACTCTAAACAATCAATCTTTCACAGAGCAAAGTTAAATTGCAAAAGAAACTTCACACAAATGTACCATCATCACCAGGACCACCAAAAAGAGAAAGGTACAGAGAATCAGGAGAAAGCTGAGAAAATTCCCAGTGAAGCACTGAACCACTAGATAATAAAAAAATATTCACTCCTTTATTAAAAAAACCCAAGGCTGAGATGATGGGCTGTTTCCTTCATGGCTGAAGTGCCACAGTCAATCAGCACAGGCAACTCACAGAGTCATCAGTCTGACTAGTCAGTCTTCCCTTTTCATCAGCAATAAATTTGTTCAAACCTCAAAAACAGGACTGGGAACTAGAATACCTGCCAGATGACTCAGTTTACTGGGAAAAGTACACAGAATATTTTTAACCACCAGTTTTCTAGCCTGCAAGCTATTGGATGTAGTGACACTACCGAGGAGAAAAAAATTAATCTTTGAGAAACAAATGCTTGCTATAGAACTGTATTTTTACATCAACAACGTAAAAGTATATAAATGTGTAAAACATACTAAAAGGTTGCACAGTAATTATTTTTTTAGCACTTATTTGAGCTGAAAGAGTTTTATAGTCTCTTATTACTCTCTTAGTTATGGAGGAATGAAGAAAACAAGGTGCTAGGATAAAGGTCCTAAAAGGCTATATGCAGGCTTAAAATAAATCTTTACCATCTGACAATCAATAGACATTCCTCAGCTCTAAAACCAGTGTGATAAAACAGTTTTTGTACAAAAAACATACTGGTTCCCAAAGGAAGTTGGAAATACTTTGCTGGAGCAATGCAAAAATGCTTTCTGGACTCATACACATCTAAACTACAAGTGGACCAGCCAACAGTTAAAAAATAAATAAATAAGCATTCCCCATCAAAGAAT
The DNA here is from genome assembly GCA_039720435.1 of Amazona ochrocephala. NCBI lineage: Eukaryota > Metazoa > Chordata > Aves > Psittaciformes > Psittacidae > Amazona > Amazona ochrocephala. The sequence continues at coordinate 13,801,980 of CM077879.1, forward strand.
TAGATTAAATTTTAGAAAATAATAGGAAGTTACATTATCTATTACGTGCTCAGAATATTCCCTTTCTTTCCTCTCTAGATCTTCTAAAGTCTGGTACTCTGAATTATGGGCTCCTGACATCTCAGTATTCTGGAGTCGAGAGTCAAGTTGTCTCTGTAGTTCTTCAAAATCCTGGGGAAAAAAAAAGACAAGTGGTATGTTAAAAAGAAAAAACAGACATAACTTCTAAATTCAGGAGTGAATTTGTATGTCCGTTCTGGCTCGTGCCTAGGGAAGCTGACCAAGAGCATTCAGAAAGTTCTGTCTCTGGATAATGAACCTTTTGCAAGAAGCAAAATAAAATCAAGGTATATGGAACTGCACTTAAACATATCGTATATGGCAAGGAACTGCACTTAAACATACGGTATATGCAAGGAACTGGACTTAATACAAATACATTCATTTCCACTACTATGCGAGTACAAGCAAGACTGTTGCCCATTTCCACTGAATTCAAGTTTTAGTAAACACTGCTCCACAGCCTTCATACTAATAATCTTTTGAACCTCTTCACAAATGTTTTATTGTAATGCACATGCCGCATCTTAAATGGCAGCTATGAGTTTACAGTGTTGAAAACCACAGATAGTATCCAGATACGATCATCAGATAGTGCTTTCTGCAGCACTACCACATATGGATGAACACACCTGTAATGCTCGTAAGGGACAAACTACAGGCTACCTGATTATATGGGTTTGTAAAATCCTTTGAAACCAGAATGATTTTTTCTGAAAGCCAATGATACTGACAAATACTAATCTTCTGCATTACCTAGTAGGTTAGTACTCAAATGAGTAATCCTTCAGTTGCTGAAACATGTCTTACATAACAAATATATACTTTTAATACCACCTAATTTTGGATCTCAATGCATTAACTTGATACCCTTATGCCTTAAAGAAATGTGACCAGATTTTCACAAGCTTCACTATTTCATGAAAGTCTCATTATTTTTGCTTACAATGCAGAATTAAAAGAGGAAAATGCTCTCAGCAATAGATCATACAAACTTTCAAGCTTCCAATGCAGCATTACATTACATAGTTTCCAGTGCCAATGTGTTTGCTTATTACCAATGTCTCTTTCACACAGTATTTTTAAAACCAGCCTTGTTGCTTATATGATACCCCACCTCTAAGGCTGTCATGTTTCCAAGACCTTTCTCTTCATAGTACAGGACACAGGAATCCCATATAGACGCTTAAACAACTGGACTACTTGATAAATTACTGCATCTAATAAACATGACAAAAAACCTAAAAAACTAAAAAACCCTAGAAAACTAAAAAAAAAAACAATTAGTTTTTGCCTTGCAGTAGCTCAGTTAGATGTATGAAGATACTGGTGCCATCCAGCCCAACTGAGGGCTAGGCTATATTGGGAAACAAGCCTTATCTGCATTATCTCTCTGTTTATAAGTCATTACCAGAAGGAAAAGGGATTTGCACACCAAAACTCATTTTTCATTTAGTAAATACAATCAACTTTAATACTAAAACTGAGGATTTAAGTCAGAAGAATGTTTTTTAGGCAAAATGCATTCTGATATAAGGTACAACTACAGAGATTACTGATATTAATTTGCAGATTGAGACTGCACAAACAAAATAAATGTCAACAACTAGAGTTGACAAGCTGATAAGCTCATGGCTAAATGTGAAATTCCATCTCTATGTAAGAAAAAAAATAAGTCATTATTGTGAAAAAAATAAGTATTAGACCAGGCTCTTAGAGAAATGGTAGAGTCTCCTTCAACCCAGACTTTTCTCTGACTCTAATCTGGAAAATGGAAAGTGGAACCAGTAACTCTCCTATTTTGTTTAGTTTTGTAAAGCTTTATTTTTTTCTTTCTAGGAATCTTAAACATAGTACTGTCACTCCACCTCAAATGCAATTTGACTGTCGATGTATGTCTTCTAGTTCAGGAGTAGCATATGGATTTTAATACGAGTATGTGGAAGGAAAAAGGACAATGAGGAAAATAAAATATATTTTCCCTTGATGAAAGCCTTGAGTTTCTTTCTGGTATTTTTACTTCCTGCTATTTTATTATCAGTAATGACACATGGGACCAGACAAAGACTTGATAATTAGAGATTATTAAATCTGAGCAAATAAGTTTCATAATGTTCTGTTTGCTTGAATGGATTCAACTTCAACATACTTTTATCCTTAACAGATTACACACATCACCATCCTGATGACCTCCTCCAATATCAAAGAGGAAATGCATACAAGGTAATGGAGAGAATCAACTAACAGGGGAGTTTCTCTGCATTTCTTCTGAAAAAGGTTACAAATTACGTTGCTGTTAAAAAGGACCAGGTGAGACAGCCTGCTGTGGCAGCTTGCACTAACTGGTGGGATTAACTCTTATTTTCTGTGTCCCTAAATTATAACCAAGAAAACCACTTACGTTTTCTTGAATTAAAAGGATCTTCTTGAACAAATCATCAGTAATCTTCTTTTTATGATAAAAGTCTGTGACGTATATTTTGAGAATCTGAATAACCATCTAATTAAAAGGAAGGAAACAAAACCCAGGGTAAGTGCCTGTTCAACATCATAAGGACATTTTTGTGATAACTCTGGTTCATTTACATCAATCAGTGAGACTACAGTGAATCATAAACAAAATAACAGAAGCATCATCATCAACTCTGCTGTACTTCCATTGTGAAAAATTCTTTGGCACTATCTTCAGTAAAATAGTGGAAGATGGTGTTACATTCTAACAAGGACAAGGACATAATCTTATATGAACTTGTAGCCAGACTGACACATTTGAAACTATCCTTTATTGGAGAAAATGCAGATCACTTGAAAATACAATGTCCATTTTTCTAAACTTTACGAACCCCTAAAACTGGAAGATACTAACATATTCATTATAGAATCATAGAATCATAGAATAGTTAAGGTTACCATGATTTCAATTGTAGTCGGCCAAATGAAGTATCAACATTTTTATGTACCAGCCAAAAGTAACCACCTCAAGTTCTAGCTACATCCTTCTACAAAAAAATACATCCATTTTCCAGCTGTGATCCTTTTACATATATATATATTTTAAAAGACTGTAATACTAGTATCTGCAAAAAGATGGTTTTGAATGCTGGGATAATTTCTGCATAACCTTTTCTCTCCTGCCTCAGTTAAGGGTGTCAGTGTAAAGACAATTCACTTCATAACTAACTGCTGCAGCAATTTCCCATGTGAAGATAAAAACGTGAAATTCAACAGCCACCTTCCTGTTATTCATGTACTTGAAAACAGATGATACAGATGTTGCCCATTTTAAACATATAAAAACATAAAATCATATTGATATATAAAACCAGTTCTCAAAGCCAACATTTCAACTGAGCAAAAGCTGGAAAATATGTTATAATTTGAGACCGGTAGAAGAGAAAACCATAAAGCAGCTGTGTTTTGGATCACACTTGCCAATGTTTTGGATAGGAGCTTGACAAGTCTGAGCATACACAACCAAGATATCACATAGTATAAAAAACACAAAAACAAACAAAAAAAAAAGGATTCAGGAAAACACTGGAGGACAAATTTCTTTTTCCTAGACCTGATGCTAAGAAAGACTGACTAAAATCAGAGAAAGCAAAGTGGAAAAGGAAGAAACTATTCTCTAGACTGAAATTTTTTTGTCCTTTTCCCTGCAAGCAAAAATATAAAGCCATTCAAGACTTCAGCTAAAGGTCAAAGTCATCTGCCTTTTGTTATGATTTCTGGTGGGCCATGAAGTGCGTTAAATGCTCATTTTCTCAGTGTTTTTGTGATTACATCACCACATTGTGACTTTATCTTCGTTTACAAATTGATGATTAACTTCCAGATCAAGTTCAACCTTCCCTATTAAAGCTAAACTTCCTTCTAGAATCTGATCTCAAGTTCCCTTTCTCATTTACTTAGGTGGCAACAGCTCATCGGAAGAGAATCATAGAATCATAGAATAGCAAGGGTTGGAAAGGACCTCAAGATCATCGAGTTCCAACCCCCCCGCCATGGGCAGGGACACCTCCCACTAAACCATGCTATCCAAGGCTATGTCCAACCCCACCTTGAACGCCGCCAGGGATGAAGCATCCACAACCTCCCTGGGCAACCCATTCCAGGGCCCCACCACCCTCACAGTAAAGAATTTCTTCCTCAGATCCAATCTAAACCTCCCCTGTTTAAGTTTAAACCCATTACCCCTTGTCCTCTCACTACAGTCCCTCATGAAGAGTCCCTCCCCAGCATCCCTACAGGCCCCCTTCAGTCACTGGAAGGCTGCTATGAGGTCTCCACGCAGCCCCCTCCTCTCCAGGCTGAACAGCCCCAACTTTCTCAGCCCATCCTCACACGAGAGGTGCCCCAGTCCCCTGACCATCCCCGTGGCCCTCCTCTGCACTTGTTCTAACACTTCCATGTCCTTTTTATGTTGAGGACACCAGAACTGCGCACAATACTCCAAGTGAGGTCTCACGAGGGCAGAGTAAAGGGGCAGGAGCACCTCCCTCGACCTGCTGGTCACACTCCTTTTGATGCAGCCCCGGATACGGTTGGCTTTCTGGGCTGCAAGCGCACACTGCCGGCTCATGTTCATTTTTTCATCAACCCACACCCCCAAGTCCTTCTCTGCAGGGCTGCTCTCAATCTCCTCCCCGCCCAACCTGTAGCTGTGCCTGGCATTGCTCTGACCCAGGTGGAGGACTTTGCACTTAGCATGGTTAAACTTCATTAGGTTGGCATCAGCCCACCTCACAAGCGTGTCAAGGTCCCTCTGGATGGCATTCCTTCCCTCCAATGTATCAACCGAACCACGCAGCTTGGTGTCATCGGCAAACTTGCTGAGGGCGCACTCAATCCCACTGTCCATGTCACCCACAAAGATGTTGAACAAGACCGGTCCCAACACCGATCCCTGGGGGACACCACTCGTTACCGGTCTCCAGCTGGACACTGAGCCACTGAGCACTACTCTTTGCGTGCGGCCATCCAGCCAGTTCTTTATCCATCGAGTGGTCCACCTATCAAACTGATGTCTCTCCAACTTAGAGACAAGGATGTCATGGGAGACAGTGTCAAAGGCTTTACACAAGTCCAGGTAGATGACATCAACCGCTCTGCCCCTGTCCATCAGTTCCGTAGCCCCTTCATAGAAGGTCACCAGATTGGTCAGGCAGGATTTCCCCTTAGTGAAGCCATGCTGGCTGTCACCAAGCACCTTGCTGGTTTTCATGTGCCTCAGCATGCCTTCCAGGATAATCCGCTCCAAGATTTTGCCAGGCACAGAGGTGAGACTGACTGGTCTGTAATTCCCTGGGTCATCCATTTTCCCCTTCTTAAAAATGCGGGTTATATTTCCCTTTTTCCAGTCATCGGGAACTTCACCTGACTGCCATGATTTTTCAAATATGATGGACAGTGGCTCAGCAACTTCATTTGCCAGCTCCTTCAGGACCCTTGGATGGATTTCATCCGGTCCCATGGACTTGTATACATTCAGGTTCCTAAGGTGGTCCCGAACAAGATCCTCCCCCACAGTGGGCCCAGGGTCCCCACCCTCACCGTCCCCGCGTCTGCCTTCCAAGCTGCATTCCAAGTTTACTTTCATGCTTCTTTTGGGTTATGTTGAAAATCCCACTGTGGAAGCATTTCTTTCAGCTAATGGACATGTGAGCAATCCAGCTTTTGACTTAGCTTCACTCTAGCAGTGGGTGACAGGCTTTGTGAGGCGTTGCAGGTCGACGAAAGGGTTAACAGAGGGACTGAGCCGGACGCCGCGGAGCCGGATCAGGTTACCACCGAGGAAACCCCGCTTGCAAGCCGGAGCCTGCTGCTGCGGACACTTTAAACCGCAACCAATCGTTAAACCGTTGCTAGCACTCGGCCGTGTGAAGTTAACCAATCCACTGTTATCGAATGTTCTAGTGTTCTGAAACTTTTCTATATAAGACATGCTTGCGCACAATAAATTGTTCAGCGTGATCATATTGGTCAGTGGTACGTTGTTCCTTATCCCCCGCGACATCCCACCCCTTGAAATATTCCCAGTACATTTATTAAATTATATCAGAAATGACCAATCTGTTCAAACAGAGGCTGTGAAAGAAGGGGAGGAGAAAGCTATATACTTTATGTCCACATTTATATTAACTAGGCTAAAACTCAGTAACGGTAATGATTCTGTCCTTTACCATAACTAGTCACGATAAACAATTCTAACAGTATTCTGTGGCTTTAATTGCATACATCCATTTTTGGTTTGTTTTGTGGGGGGTATTTTTGCTTTGAATCATAGAATCATAGAATCATAGAATAGTAAGGGTTGGAAAGGACTTCAAGATCATCGAGTTCCAACCCCCCCGCCATGGGCAGGGACACCTCCCACTAAACCATGCCATCCAAGGCTATGTCCAACCCCACCTTGAACGCCGCCAGGGATGAAGCATTCACAACTTCCCTGGGCAACCCATTCCAGGGCCCCACCACCCTCACAGTAAAGAATTTCTTCCTCAGATCCAATCTAAACTTCCCCTGTTTAAGTTTAAACCCATTACCCCTTGTCCTCTCACCACAGTCCCTAATGAAGAGTCCCTCCCCAGCATCCCTATAGGCCCCCTTCAGGTATTGGAAGGCTGCTATGAGGTCTCCACGCAGCCTTCTCTTCTCCAGGCTGAACAGCCCCAACTTTCTCAGCCTATCTTCATACGAGAGGTGCTCCAGTCCCCTGATCATCTTCGTGGCCCTCCTCTGCACTTGTTCTAACACTTCCATGTCCTTTTTATGTTGAGGACACCAGAGCTGCACACAATACTCCAAGTGAGGTCTCACGAGAGCAGAGTAAAGGGGCAGGATCACCACCCTCGACCTGCTGGTCACACTCCTTTTGATGCAGCCCAGAATACGGTTGGCTTTCTGGGCTGCAAGCTCACACTGCCGGCTCATGTTCATTTTTTCATCAACCCACACCCCCAAGTCCTTCTCCGCAGGGCTGCTCTCAATCTCCTCCCCGCCCAATCTGTAGCTGTGCCTGGCATTGCTCTGACCCAGGTGGAGGACTTTGCACTTAGCATGGTTAAACTTCATCAGGTTGGCATCAGCCCACCTCACAAGCGTGTCAAGGTCCCTCTGGATGGCATTCCTTCCCTCCAATGTATCAACCGAACCACACAGCTTGGTGTCATCGGCAAACTTGCTGAGGGTGCACTCAATCCCACTGTCCATGTCACCCACAAAGATGTTGAACAAGACCGGTCCCAACACCGATCCCTGGGGGACACCACTCGTTACCGGTCTCCAGCTGGACACTGAGCCACTGAGCACTACTCTTTGCGTGCGGCCATCCAGCCAGTTCTTTATCCACCGAGTGGTCCACCTATCAAATTGATGTCTCTCCAACTTAGAGACAAGGATGTCATGGGAGACAGTGTCAAAGGCTTTACACAAGTCCAGGTAGATGACATCAACCGCTCTGCCCCTGTCCATCAGTTCCGTAGCCCCTTCATAGAAGGTCACCAGATTGGTCAGGCAGGATTTCCCCTGAGTGAAGCCATGCTGGCTGTCACCAAGCACCTTGCTGGTTTTCATGTGCCTCAGCATGCCTTCCAGGATAATCCGCTCCAAGATTTTGCCAGGCACAGAGGTGAGACTGACTGGTCTGTAATACCCTGGGTCATCCATTTTTCCCTTCTTAAAAATGGGGGTTATATTTCCCTTTTTCCAGTCATCGGGAACTTCACCTGACTGCCACGATTTTTCAAATATGATGGACAGTGGCTTAGCAACTTCATTTGCCAGCTCCTTCAGGACCCGTGGATGGATTTCATCCGGTCCCATTGACTTGTATACATTCAGGTTCCTAAGGTGGTCCCGAACAAGATCCTCCCCCACAGTGGGCCCAGGGTCCCCACCCTCACCGTCCCCGCGTCTGCCTTCCAAGACTTGGGTGGTGTGGTCAGAGCATTTGCCGGTAAAGACTGAGGCAAAGAAGTCATTAAGAACCTCAGCCTTCTCCAAATCCGGGGTAGCCAGTTCTCCCGATAGCTTCTGGAGAGGGCCCACGGTGTCCCTAACCTGTATCTTATTGGCAATGTACCTATAAAATCCCTTCCTGTTATCCTTAACATCCCTAGCCAAGTTTAATTCTAAGTGGGCCTTAGCTTTCCTAACCTGGTCCCTAGCTTCCCGGACAACATCCCTGTATTCTTCCCAGGCTGCCTGACCTTGCTTCCACCTTTTAGAAGCCTCTTTTTTCCTTCGAATTTTGCTCAGCAGCTCCTTATCCATCCAAGGAGGTCTCCATGCTGCAACTTGATGTAGGAGCTAACTATGGTTTAAATGGGTACTTCAATTCTTCAGTCCTATAAAATAATGACTATTGTACTTATCAAAATGATATTGATTCAGCTGAACCAGATTTTCAATTTTACTCAAAGACTTTGGAGTCCTTGGAATTGCAATGCACAAGCATTGTCCTTGAGACATAAACTCATCTATTAAGTAATTTTCCCCCTCTTTTCATGAACCTCAAGAGCTGTATACTATTCTCTGGCATAAAGTTTAAAACCAATTTTTATATTATCCAGTCTGACCCTCTGTATTTCACAGCCCCATATATTTCATTATATTTTATTCCTTTAGGAAGCTCACATTATACGCAGAACAGAAGAAAAAATACAGACAATACTGTAGAAATGCAACTTTGCTACACTACTTCCCAGCTAGCCAGTTGTTTATGTTATTTCCTAAAGTGATATTCAACTAAGATGTTCAAAACAAACAGCCATAAGAGATGAGTACCTACCACATGTTTTTCTTTTCTGAGTTCAGTATCAAGAAGCATGAGGTCTTTTAAAGTAAGACTGCAAAGGCAGAGCTTAACATCAAAACTAAAACAAAGATTAAAAAAATGTTAATACCAATCTAAACAAAGATTACACAGAAGGGCAACGCCATATAATAGTTTGATTCAACCACTAAATTTTCCTAAAAGCATTCCCCCAAAACAGCAGCCAAGTCACTTCTACATCACCTTCTCTTTCAGGTAATGCATCTCTGCATAAAAGTAAGCAAAACAAAACAGGGTTTTTAACAAAGTTGGAGTTGCAGTTCCCTTTAGAAAAAGGCAGGGTAAATACAGGCATGAGTGGCTACACCAAGGCTTTAAATTAAAACAGCTATAATGAGTATAAATTCTGAAAATACTCTTCATCACTAGTGCCTTCCCCAGTCTCCACAGTGATAAACATGATTTTCTTTGTTCTTGCTAATGAGAATACAGACATATATTCATCTAGGGGTACTTTGCCATGGGGTAGCTGAAAGAAAATCAGAGCTGACAGTCCATTTCGATCAGCCCTACCCACTCATCAGTAGCACACCTGAGAAAGGAACTCTTTTCCCACAATAAAACACACGTAGTTGCTATTAAGAGAAAGGATAGACCACTGCCACTTGCTGTTGTCAACACACCTCTGCTGTACTGTGCAGAGAACTCCATCCTCAGTCTAGCATGCCACTGCACTTGTGAACTGAGCATACGAGCCAAAACAAAGGGATCTCCTTATCCTACGGTGATACACCTTTTACAAGACAGCTTTTGCCAAAGTTCCGATTCCCAGAATTTCGTAAGGAACAAACTGACTTTCCATGCGCAGCATGATCTCCCCAACCACCTTTAGGCTTATAAGCAGATAATCCTGTCTTGATATGGTGAATACACCAGCCTTTGGTTCACACCAGACCTTTAGTGACTGTTGGGGCACACTAGGAAATGACCAAACAAGAAGGCAGGTTTACTGCTTACCTCTCACATGTTAGCACTTCAGGGAAGCTGGTCACCTTGAGGAAGGCTCGAGCCTGAAATCTGTCATCGCTTGTTGTGGAATGTATTGTTGTGGAGGAACTGCAGTCCTCTTTATCTCCCTGGCTCAGGGATCCCAGGCTGCCTGACGTAGATGTCTCCATGACCTGATTAGGTAGAACCGCCTGCTTTGGATTCTCATGCAAAGATGGATTGGATGAGCCATCTGCCAAAGGCTACAGCCAAAGAAAATTCACAAGGTCAATTAATACAACACAATAAGGAAATAAGCATCTCATCAATTTGCAGTGTTTGCCTTCAAGTGAAAAATTGAACAATATACACAGAAATGTTTCCACATACATTAAGATTCATCATACTGACAGGTTTCTCACTGCCCAGAAAAGCACTCTTCTGTTGTGGTTATTGGCTTGCTGCATGTTTTCTTACTGAAGAACAAAACCTTCTAAGCTTTTTCTTATGGCTTCTTGGACAGACACAACTTCCAAGGGAAGACATCATTAATGCTAATGAGAAGAAAAGGTCTCTTGACTACAACGAAAATAGACCAGGCATCATATGAAGCACTGCATGGGTCAGGGGGAGCTGAAAACAGCTTATACCCTACAGAATAAGCCCTCAAGTCAATGAACTTTAAACAGACAAAGATCTCTGATACACAGATCAGCAGTAAATTTTCTTCCATTACTTGACTCTCCAATTTACTCTGAAATAGAATGATTGTCATCAATTTTTACAAGTAAAATCTAAAACCTTACCCTAAATTTCTGATTGATGGGATAGATCACTTTTGCCTTTAACGCAAATGCCGTGACATTGCTGTTCACAGGAGACTCACTTTCCTGTATGGAAAAGAATAGAAAACCATTGGGAACAGCAGCAGATCTGATGGTTGTTTACTGTAAGCACTGCATGTCCCTTTCGATACACAACTTCGAAATTCCTATTGCTAAGTATTTATTAACTGTTTCTGCTTTGGCTCAAGAAGCCTCCTCATAAGACTCATTCTGAGTATGAAACCAAGAAAAGGGAACTCTTGTCTGCTTTTGGAACACTGCTCCAAAACATTTTTACTCCTGCAACGGAAAATAGGCAATAGCTGGTATTTACAAGTTATTTTCATTTTGTTCCCCTCTCCCTTATTTAGCAGCAACTAAAGATTTCAAATGAGGGGCTGAAATTATCTTAATAGAAACCAAAAAAAGATAAGCTCCACAGATATCATCATGGCTATAAATCCTGTCTTTCAATTTAAATACAGAAACAATAGATTAAATAAAACTAGTCATCATTTTTCCTAGGAAGAACTTTTATAGTACAACCCTTACCTATAATCCAGAGAAAATACCAAATAACTTTTTATAGATAATGCATTCTTTTCATACAATCTGCTATATTATATAATCTGACTTTCTGCTGCTCCTCTTTTCTACCTACTGCTTTATGCACTGGAACAATGGGATAATCAGCTTTGTTTTGAGAGGTTATGTACAGCTTAATAAAAGGTTGGCTGTAAGCAGAGGTAGAATGTTTAAATCCAAGCTTTAGGAGATTTCTTATTCTAGCTTCTTTGGGTTTGTCACATGAAATGAAAGCATCTGATTCATCAAAACACAATTTACTTTATATAAATTTTTTCTAGGAAATATCAAAGCACTAACAGACTCTACAAAATAGGAATGGGAAGAGAAGAACAAATTACGTCATTCATTGGACTTTCATCATTGCGCCTTTTTCATCTTTATTTCATTATTTCCAGAAGTAATTTTTGGATTTACTGATAAAGTTAGAAGCATGGGGTCAGCATGTAAAACAGACCTACTCATACCGAGTAGTCCCATTGCCATGGTACATATTCAGGGACAGAAGCCAACAAAGTTACTGCTCTACAATGGCTGGAGGCAAGAGCAGCTCCAATCCAAAGCCCCAAAACTGTACTGAAACGCGCTACAACTAATACAACCTGCTTCTCAGCAAGCATAGACAATATCCATGTATTATTAGTATGGTAATTATGGTATTATTGCAACGTGAAAGGTCTCAGAATGAAAATACCTGTTTTTCTGAATCTAAAAGTGTTTTCCATCTATGCTTCTTCATGAATTGCCAATGTGATGCTAGAAATAGCAAAAGTCTGGGAACTGGAACAAATGAATAGAGAAAAAAAATCCCAGACTTCACTAGCTAGATAAATAGGTGGGATTAAGTCCCTTCACAATAACAAGGTTCCTTCTTAATGTGTCATAAATGAACTAATGTTTCTGGGAAATGGATAGAGCAGTGAACGATCACATTTAAAAGACCATGATCCCATTTCAAAAAGACACAAAGTTTTATCATTGCACAAGTTCTCCCACATTATTTACACTCCAAAAGAGAATTTAATCCATGCTCGCTTGTTATGCCTTACTTTAACTCAAGTAAAATGAGCAACCATGGTTTGTCACCATTCCCAGTCACAAAACTGAAATGATGATTAATTACCCATGGGGATTTAAACCAACAGTAAAATGTTTACAATACTGGCTATTTTCTCTTTGTCTTGAAAACAGTCCTCGCTACAAGCTAAGCACCAGACTGGCTGGCTTTAATACATCTTCTGCATGCATTTAAAGTATGTATAACAGACTTCAGCTTCACCAAGAGAAATCAAATCAGCTTTGGGTGAAAGGCAGTGATCTAACAACTACACAGTATGACTGGTTCTCAAGGTATTTTGAGATTACATTAAAAAAAATACTAGAATTTTTGATTGAGGATGGGTTAAGTATATACCTTCTCCAACTTTTCTGTCCAAATGGTTTCTCTAATTGTCTTTGAATGCCAGCTCACCACAGTGGTGTTTCAGCACTTGTGGTCATTTGAACTCTGCACTATATCTCCAGCTGGTACCTGATAAGGGAACTTCCACTCTAAGAAAGCCACTGAAGATGCAGCTGTTTGCAAACACACTCATTTTACTTCATTTATTCTTTCTTCCTCCACTGGTCTACTCAGTCCAACTTAAAGTTGGAGACTCTAAGAAGGCTCTAGAAAAAAGATATCTGTTCCACACTGAACCTGGTGGGGGGACTTCGTTAATGTCAAACTTTTGTAATAAATCTCCTTCTCCAGGGAAGAATCCAGGATCAACTATCAGCACTGATTTCAGTACTTAAGAACTTCTTCTTATGTTTACAGTGTTCTTTTCCCACCAACCTTTTGAAATTAAGAACAATGTAGATGCAAAACCAAACAATCCTGTCCAAAAAGAACTCCAGAACTTGATTAAAGTATCAAAAGTCCTCTTAGAGAAAAGGAATTCGAAACGGGAATGAGTACCTGAAATGGCTGCATTCATAAGTAGTCATCAACTCCCACCCTCCTTCTTACACTTTTTCTAAACGCTTTTTAAAAGCTGGATTCCAAACACAATAAAAGTAAGATAGTTTAAACCAGGCCCTGAAAGTGATAACTGCTACATGTAGCAAAATGGACATCCACCAAAGAACAGAGCTGTACCTCCAGCACCATTTCCTCCTCTGATACATAGGGTTCTGCTTTACTTTGCGTGAGCGTGTGCTCTCTTTCATCAGAGCTGAAGCTTTCCAGAAGTCTCTGGGAATCATCCTTCTGAAATTTTGAGAAAAAACAGATCAAATATAATACTGAAATCATACAGATTCAGTGGAAATACCTTTGAAAGCAGCCTGCATACATTCATGTCTCCATCCTGAAAATTATTTCAGTATTAGTTGGACATTTTAGAAAAATAAAATCTGAAAATGAGTGAGAATTTTACATATTCAGGAAGAAAAAATTAACAAACTTCATGAATTTGTCAGTCCAGAAGTAGAATTTTAATCTGAAAAGTTGCAAAAGGTTGTGCAAGTGTCAAATCAATCCATCTGCTCTCAAAGCATCTTACTACAGACTACAGCATTGAGCTCACAGTCCAAGTTCAAACTTCTGAAGTCAAGTGTGCTAATTATAATTGCCGGCAATGAAGAGAACATTGAGCATTTTTGCTCCTTTGCTATGAGAAAAACTTCCTAAATGAAGTTTTATTTGTGGGAGAGTTTCTGTCAGGGGCAATTAACCATCAGAAAATGTTCACCATCTTCGTTCGCCAAAACCAGCCTGTACCATTGGCCTTTACTTCCCTAACAAACACACAGAGCTGCCAGTACAGACACAGACTGTACAGGAACAAAACTTCCTGCTGCACACGCTCTTCCCTGCCCAGCAGATAGACCAAAAATAATGCTAATGCTGGTCAATGCATTCAAATACACACTTGCAAGGAATTATTTAGTGAAGGAAAAGATGGCAGCCACCCTACCTCAACTACTTCTAAAATTATTTTTCAGTTTTTCAATCCACTGACTGCTTTTTGATATAGACTAATTATATGGCTGCAGCCACTGTGTATATAACTGACTTGCGGAAAGATTCTCCTTGAATTATTTGGCCATTTGGCCATAAAAAGTAGTCCATTTTCTCAGAATACAGAGAGGTCCCCAACCTTAAATGCACCTCTTGGAATTTAGATTCTCAATAATACAGATCATACTCTTGAGTTAGCCTCTACAACATGGTGAAATGAAGATGCTGGTTCCTAAAAATCTACTTATGACAAAAGAACAGCTACAAGTCTCCCCCAGGAAACTTGTCACTCATTTGTCTCAAAGCAGAAGTTCACCAAATCTAGGTTAAGTGATCAGGACTTGTGGAAGTAGCCACATTGAGCTCATCATAGAATCAGAATAGTTAGGGTTGGAAAGGACTGTAAGATCATCAAGTTCCAACCCTCTACCATGGGCAGGGACATGTGATGTACAACTCCCACTAAACCATGTCACCCGAGGCTCTGTCCAACCTGGCCTTGAACACCACCAGGGATGGAGCATTCATAACTTCCCTGGGCAACCCATTCCAGTGCTTCACTACCCTTACAGTAAAGAACTTCTTCCTTATACCCAATCTAAACTTCCCCTGTTTAAGTTTGAACCTGTTACCCCTTGTCCTATCACTACAGTCCGCAGTGAAGAGTCCCTTCCCAGTATCCTTATAGGCCCCCTTCAGATACTGGAAGGCTGCTATGGGGTCTCCAACGCAGCCTTCTCTTCTCCAGGCTGAACAGCCCCAACTTTTTCAGCCTATCTTCATACGGGAGGTGTTCCAGTCCCCTGATCATCCTCACGGTCCTCCTCATTGTATCTCACACTGCAGACACTCCAAAAGAAGAGTTTGCTTTTCCCAGCTTGTTTCTCCAACCGTTCATATTCATCTAGCATTCATTTTCACTCCTTTATCTCCAACACTATAATTTAAAAAATATTTGAATTTTTCCAGGATTAACATCTTCCTTTTTAACATTTCTCATCGCCTTCCTCTCCATTTGTTTTTGTCCTCTGTTATTTTTGCAATTGAAGTGCTAATGAGCATTAAGAAACTGAACAAGTCTAATTGTAATTACTGCAACAAGCAGTTGCAAGCTAATCTACTACAAAGAGCCTTCAGGCAATGCCATACTCTAGCAGGAGAATATTGATAGAAATGTACTGCAGTATACTACGCAGTCTGAAGTTTCTTCTTAAAACTATCCCAGTACATCCAACGCACAGATGAACAAACCAGTAAGGCACTTACTTGCAAGCATCCAAGTCAAACAGATTCAGGCTGAGATTATAGAATAGTGATTAATTTGGGCTGAGTGACAAATGCTGGCAGTTTATCGCAGTACATACGGCTGCTTCAGATTCCAGGTACCTGCCCTGTTCCTATTGCAAGGACAACTCAGCTGCCTGGGAATGTATATGGCATACTTAGGTATCTCTGCTTTTACCACGGATACAGAAGGCTGTAATATGTGCAGTTCAGTACTTTCTATACATACAATGCACTTGCCCCATTTGTGGGGCAGACACTACGAAGAAAGAACAGGCACAGCCAGCCTATGGGAGCACTGCTGGATTCAGGAAATCAGATCTATGAGATACAACCCATCCGCTGCTCCATGTGCGCCAGCCAGCTTATTTTTCTTCCAAAATAAACAACTCTTTCCCAGCTGTGGCATTGATTTTAATGGCATTTAAGTACCTAAATCCATCTGAAGATCTGGGCCAGAGAGAACTGTCAGTTTCTATTCCCTATTGACATAAATGACATAAAGGGTAAAATTGTACATAGCTATATTTGAGTTGGTAGTGGCAGTACAATAAAGACATCACCTATTAAGGCAGGAAAGCTGAGCAATTGAATCAGAAAGGCTTGGACTCGCACAGGGTGCATTGATCCAGCATTTGAAGCACCTCCATTACTAGGCAAAACCATGGCTTCAAACAGAGTTTTGAACCTCCTACTTAAAAGCAGTTGGGAGCAAAATGATTTTTCTCTTATGTCACGTTTAATGACAATTAACACTAGCAGATATGCACTCAGAAAATATATCTGCCTGGTAGCGTTCTGTGGGTATGTGCTGCCACTGCAATCCTCAAGTCCAAACACTCAATTCTTGTAATAAAGAGATACTAACTATTCACCACAGTCCTTAAGACACCAAGGCAGGTATGTTACTAACAAAATCAGACACTTTATAAAACCCTGTTAGTACTGTCAGATGCATTCTGCCTCTTTTATCTCTCAGGTATGCACGTGTGTACCCTCAGTGCAAAGGTACTGCTGTGGGTTAGTACTAATTCTCTGCTTGTGATGTTTGTAAAAGAAACTTCAGACAAGTTTGTAAAATACTCTGAAAATCGGATTGTTCTTACTGGTTTAGGGTGGAAATTTCTGGTTATTTTCAGTCATCTCACCAAGTTTCTACAAGCCAGGCACATCTTCCATTATCCCCCCATAGCAGCACAGCCTCGTACAAGAAAGGGTGAGCGAGGCAATTAGTGGGCCACCCATGTTAAAGATACAGGCCATTAGGGCAACATTCAGAACGCAAATACTTCACCAGCCTCTTTTTTGAGTTAGCCCGTTTGTTCCAGTAAATTGATGAAGAAAGTAGCAACATTCTTCCCAGCAGAGGTGTCAGGCCAGGAATTACCTCCCGCCGAGCTCACACCAACACCGCTCTGGAGGCCTGCCCCGGCCCTGCCACTCGCCCAGCGCCCCACGCCTCCCCGGGACCTGCGGCCCAGCCCTGGCTATGCCGAGCGGCGGGCCGACCCGAGCCGGCAGTACCCCCGGGGCCTCGGGGAAAATGCGGAGGGGTCGCCGCCCCTCACAAACCCGACCCCTCCGAGCAGTTCACCCTGGTACAGGCCGAGCCTCCCCGCGGCGGCGGGCAGCTGCGTGAGACGGTTGCCAGCCCCACGCCCGCCGGCCCCGCGTACCTCTCTCCGCCGGCGCAGCCCAAGCGCGCAGCGGCAGAGCAGGGCGGCAGCGGTGGCGCCCAGCAGTAGTCCCAGCAGGACAGCGGGGGCCAGCAGAGCGGCCAGGGTCTGTAGCGAGTGAGCCCAGAACTGCAGCCCCACCGCTCGGAGGCAGCCCCCGGCCGCCGCCATCGGGCCCTGCCCGTCCCGCAGACAGCCGAGGGAGGTCCCGCTGCTTGGGGCCCCTCCGCCGCCCGCCCCCCGCCCTCGGCGCGGTGGGAGGAGATCGATGGCGGGTGATTGCGGAGGCTGAAGGCCGGCCTGGCTTGGGGGCAGCGCCTGCAAAGCGCTGGGGCGCCCTACGCGCCCGCGGAGGAGCCGCCCGCCGCCATGCGGAGGCTGCTGGCGAGCCTGCTGCTGGCGGTGCTCCCCGCTGGGCCCTCCGTGCCCGCCCAGCCGCTTGCAGCAGCCACCGAGAGCGGCCGAGCCTCGCCGAGCCCCACAGAAGGGGCCGGGGCGCCGGGCCCGCCCCGGGAGCCCTGCAGTCAGACGGCGGCTGTGGTAAGGCGGTGTGCCCGCGGGGCGCTGCGCGGTGGCGGATCCGCGGGCCCAGGGCGGCTGGTGGCGGGCGGAGGACAGGCCCGGTCTGAGGGCGCAGGGGAAGCGGTGTGTGGCAGAGCCGTGGGCAGGGCTCGGCTTGGCGAGGCCCGCTGTTTGTGCCATATGCCGGCAGTGGCCTCGCTTCTTTAGTTCGTTACCTAGTCACAGCACCTTTGCCCGCTGATCCCAGCCCGTTGTTAGGAGTGCTACCAGCAGTTTAAAATACGGCTTTTATTTTTCATGCGTGCTCCTTACCTAGATACATATCTGTCAAGCCGTCTCAGAATGTGTCAGCGTGGTTTCTTCTGCCCAGTGTGGAGAGTACCTGATGCTGCAGTGGGGAATGGAAGGAGTCACAAACAATAGTTCGTGGTGTGATTACAGAAGGTCTAATCAGCAGGAAATAGATTTGCAGGAAAGTGAAAAAATCAACCAAAGCAAACAAACCCCAAACAAACCACCTGTCCTCCAAAACAGATCCTTCCACCAGAAAAACAAATTCATGTAAAACTTGGGAAAATATCTGCTGGCAATATCACTGCATTGAAGTAACTACTTCTGAAGCATGGTGTGAGTGGTGGCCTGTAGAGTTGGCACTATTTGCCCATGCAGAGCCCCTCGTAATGCCCTGTGCTGTTATGGACACACTGCAGCAGAGTTGAAGAATTGTGCTGAATATCCAGACAGTATTTTGCAGTGCAGGCTACTGAGAACTGAATGTCTGGTAAGGCAGAAGAAAAAACAGGGAATGCTGTAATGCCATTTCTAGTTGACTCACATGGATATACGAACACTGTAAATCTTGTGCATGAGCAGTTGTAAAACCACAGGTGAATGAATGCCTGGACTCTATCAGGAGCCATTTGTACACTGATAACCTAGGCAGTAAGAAGTAAAGCTTGATATATAGCAGTTCACATTTTTGTGTATGCCTTGATGCATGCTTAAACCAGTGTGTTGTTACAAGCTCATTTACAAAGGGGCTGTTGACATTTTACATTCACATATATGCTGATATGCATGACAGTAGCATTTGGGATTTGTATTTATAAACAAGGTTTATTTCAACATTTAACATAATAGACCATCATATTGGTGCTTTATATTTTCACCAGTGTTTTAATCTTGTGTCATGACATCCATTTTATGTACTAGGACACATTTTCTTGATGGATCTGGGGCTCTAGACTGCTCTAGAAATACCTGGCAAAGGTTAATTCCCTTTTTACATGTGATTTCTATTGCTGCATATCCATATCATAAATGTATATATTTATATATATATTTATGTACATAAATATGTATGCATGTATATGTATCCAATAGACAATTTTTTGTGCAAGTTTGCCACTGGAGTTTCCTGTTCTTGTCTTTCTGTGTTCTTGAGGTGCTCGGCTACTGAAAATTCAGGGTCATCCAGATTGTTTAACTAATGTGAAGAAATTAATAATAACATTGGAGAACTTTGGCATACAACTAGGTATTTGGAAATAGCCCCTGAGGTCTCCCAGAGCTGTGCCCTGTGGCTGCTCAGAGTGTGCTGCATGTTCCCACCTGTGTTTGTTTCTCTGTCCTTTCTCCTCCGCAAGAGCTGCCTCAAATCCCCATGTACTTGTATTGCAGAGTGCTCAAAACCCAGGGCTCCTGGTGGATCCAGATTTGTGAGATGTTTTGCATTTTCTGTTATTTTGAGGCAAAGTCCCCTCTCTGAAGTTAGAACTATTTTCACACACAGTTAACTAAACGTATAGCTCTAGCAGTAATCAAAATGATGGCTTCCTCAAGCAAGCAAAGAAGAAAATTGCCCCTAACTTGCTGTACTGTAACAGTGGTGTTGACATAAGTCAATACTTAACATTACTCACATGTAGTGCTTGGGAGCAAACAGAAACAGCAAGTGCAGGTCGTGTCATTCGGCGAACTTACAAGATTGCTGTTAATCAGCTGACATTCCTAACTCTATATTATCTCCTGCAAGGAAGCATTTTTAGTAAATGCAAACTTGCTTGCATGACTACTAGTTCTTGATCAAAACACTGGGCATTAACAATCCTTAAAAACACGGGTTTCTCCTGCTGGTGTTTTAAAGCTGTGATTTCTGTAGCAATCTCTGCGGTCTGTGCACGGGTGGGAGGCTGTCACATATTGCCTCATAAGCTGCGTTTTTTAGCCTGTGGAATTTTTGAAAGGCTCTGTGTAATACTCCAAAGGAAAAATGAGCGTAACATCAGTAGATTTGTGATGGACACATTCCTGCTGACTCCGAGTGGTGGCATTTTCCCCTGTCCTTAAATCTGCCTTTGAAAAGGTTATTTTGCAAGTGCAAACTAAGAGCAAACTCTTCTGCTCCTTTATATTTCACAGGGGCTCGGCCTGATAATATGAAGTGTAAGTACAGTTTGAGCCCCCAGTGTGCATAGCCATACGTACTGGGCGACAGCTGAGCCTTAGACTGCTTAACAAGCTGTGTGAGACCTCTAGAGCTATGCTATATCTCTCTTCTCGTGGTTAATTTTGTGAAACTCAAGGCTTTGTGGAATAAGGTTCTGTCTAATAGTGATGCATAAATTCAGTGTAAGAGTTCAATATTAGACATCTATCAAAACAGTTCTTTTTTTTCTTACAATTGTTCTCTTCTTTAATAACTTTAGGTAATTAAAGATAATCTTTGGCTTCAAAAAGAGATGGGATGTCTGGGAATGACAGGTATGTAACTGTTTTCTCTCTCTTTTCAACACTGTGCGAGTCCCGGGACTCTGAAGGCATAGGTATGCGGGTGGGCAGGGGACTGGAGTTGTGCCCTGATGGTCTGCTTTCATCGGTGGGACTCTTAATCCTGGGTCACAGGCGAGTATTTGCATAGAAGTTAGGAATAAGAGTGCACTAGGCTCCCTAAACAGCTCATCTGGAATAAAGCCCCTGTGAGAAGACCTTAGTTCATACCCTGCTCTTAATCATTTTCAGGAATAGTCCTTTTTCCTCAATAGACATAATGACACAGGGGAGCACTCATTGATCACCAGTGTGCCCAGTGTTGTGGAAAAAACATATTATTTAAAGCTGATCAAGATCTTGTTCCTTTTCAGAAGCTATCTTAACCTCTATGCA
The DNA here is from genome assembly GCA_039720435.1 of Amazona ochrocephala. Taxonomy (NCBI): domain Eukaryota; kingdom Metazoa; phylum Chordata; class Aves; order Psittaciformes; family Psittacidae; genus Amazona; species Amazona ochrocephala. The sequence goes on from CM077879.1 coordinate 13,822,863, forward strand.
TTTACTAGGGCTATTGCAATACCTACTCTTGAAGGCATTTTCAAAGACCTCTGCAATTACAGTGACTAATGTGCTTTGTCCTGGACCAAGTTGTTAAAGACCTACAGATGTAGGGGGTCTGGAATTGTTGCTGGGATACTGATACTCTTCACAGCAGGTACCAAGTATACTTGTCACTGATTTCAGATGCACCAAGGAACTGGTAGTTGCCTGATAGGGATAGGATACTCTGATGCTTAGAAAAGTCCTTTTAGCCTGAAGGAGCTGTGTCTGTGGACTGACTGAGACAGGCTGTTTGTGTACGTTTGAACAAATCACAGTTTCTCTGAGTCTCTGGTCTCTATTTTCTTTATATGTGTATAATAAATAGTGTGCTACTTCACCCAAGCGTAGTGGAGATGAGTCTGGAGCACAAGTATTATGAGGAGCAGCTAAGGGAATTGGAGTTGTTCAGCCTAGAGAAGAGGAGGCTCAGGGGAGACACCAGTCTCTGCAACTACCTGAAAGGAGGTTGTAGTGAGATGGGGTTGGTCTCTTCTCCCAGGTAACAAGTGATAGGACAAGAGGACACAGCCTCAATCTGTGCTAGAGAAGGTTTAGATTGGATATTAGGAAAGACTTCTTCACTTAAATGGTTATCAAGCACTGGAACAGGCTGCCCAGGGAAGTGGTGGAGTCACCATCCCTGAAGGTATTAAAAAGATGGGGAGATGAGGCCCTTAGGGACATGGTTTAGAAGTGGACTGGGCAGTGTTAGGTTGGACTTGATGATCTAAAGGATCTTTTCCAGGCTAAATGATTCTAGGAAATTCTGCCTTTTTGTTAGTAGGTAAATACACGTGTTAAATGAGGGGCTGCTGCAAGCACTGAATTGTATGCTTGATTTTATAACTGAGGATTGTCCCATTCTAATAAACAGGAATTTTTCACATGTTTAAAGCTTATTTATTATTGGTTTGCTTAATCAGCATACTAGACTCTTTAGGTCTTACTGGAGATGTTCTCAATGAAAGCAGCAAGATCAGAACTTCTGCATAAAACCTTTGTCATTGAAAATGGCAGCATGTTGGAGTGAAATGGTTTGTGGTAGCACACTGGTCTCAAGGTTTCTGTTAGAAGCTTTTTTTATTTATTTCTGGATAAGATGACAAAAAGCAATCCCAGAGTAGCCCCATGATTGGGGAACGCAATAGATTTTTTGAGAGTTGTGTTTGAATCTGCTCTGACTTACTCAAAACAGGCCTGGAAAGATCTGGTTTGTCTTGCTGATGCCCATAGTTTCTTTGACTTTGTAACAAGAAAAGCTAATGGCAACATTCAGAACTGAAATACAGTAAATTGCTACCTTTGACTGCTCATTGTTGTGTGTAATTGAAAGGACTTCAAATTGGATCATGCGTCCTGGATGTTTTACAGGCCAGGGAATAATTCAGAACAACAGCAAAGAAAAATATGTTAAACAAGTATATTTAACTCTTTTCTTCCCCACTGGAATAAAGCAAGATTATTCAAAGCTTTGCTGATAAATTCTAGGGTAAAGCAAATCAGACTGCAGATGTGGGACTTGAAATATGCAGCCCTTGAGATCTAAGAATTAGATCACAGTGTCAGGTAATTTTTAATTCTGAGCTTGACATTTCACAAACTTGTCAGTCTTCACTTTCCTATTATAATCTGTCAGGTCAGGATGTGTTGTAAAGGTAGGGAAGCCTTAAGGACATACTGAAGTCTTTGTTGCAAACCTGTGGTAAGACGATTTTAATTTTGTATCATCCTATTCAATTGCCATGGCTAAGAATAACTTTCCCCTGAGCTTCTGTGAAGGACAAGTAAGGCACTATAGTGTTATACCTGCCCTTGGAATGGCAGTCCATATGTGCCGCTGCCATGTTCAGGACTCAGCCTGTTTAGTCCAGTGGTGAAGGCTTGTACATTAGCACTGAAGGTCTCTGTTGTTGCACAAAACTAGTTTCTTAGCAAAGAACAGTATGCTGATCACAAAAATAGGTCAGTTGCTTTTGTTTAGAAAGTTACCACCCCCAGGCCATAGCAAGACAGACCCACTGCTGCCACAGTCTACACATAGTAGTTGCATTTTTTGCCAGATCAGATCCTCCCTGTATTTGCATGCCCTGAACAGCAAGGGAATGCAGAGAGGGCTGGGAGTGGGGAGCATGCCTTCCTAAAGGTATTGTGTTCCTTGCGTATGGCTGTTGGAGTTCCAAAAGAGCAAAAGGTCACCACCCAAAGCAGTAGTGCATAAAATGCTCTGCCTGGGAGAACAGCAAAGAAACGTGAACAGCATTAAGTACCAGAGACTGCTCTGATCAGCTGTGCATTTGTCATTTCATATTGTTGTAGCACTGTGCGTATGTGGGACTGAATGAATGCTATAGTAATGTGAGTTATGCTAATCATCCAGCTGTTTCAGCTACATTAATATCTATTTTCATGTTTTCATTCTGTAATTCAATACTTAGTTGACCTACCAGTCCTGGTAATTAGCTAGGAATATGCAGTTTAAGACAGGGTTCTGGTGTATCTGTTTATATTGGGTTTACGGAGGATTAAATCATGGGAAAACATTGTAGTACTGTGCTAATTAAAAGATGAAATATTTAACAACTCAGTAATAACATTATAAAAATGTGGAATGTTTAATTCAGGAAAACAAGGCAAAGAAAATTTCATCTTATAGATGGTGATACTGTCTCATATCTCAAAAGAAAGTGAAATTGCTGCCAAACTGTTTCACTCAGCATCTTTGGAGATGTTTGCAGGCAAGCCCCAGATTAAATATCGTGCTCTGCTGGTTTGCTCACTGGGAAATGTTTTGTCCTGGGGCGTTGTACTCCAGGAGTGCCTGGTGGCAGCCTGGCAAGCCCAGCTGAGATTTGGGCTGTTGGGGCTGTGCGTAAAGCTTCAAACTGTTCACCTGCTTTGCAAAGTTTCCCTTTTGAAAAGGAGTGAGAATAGTTTCTATTTAGAACCTAATGGAAGTGAAGACCATGCAGCTCTGAAGATGGCTTTTCTGAAAACAGCCAGAAAAATAGCAAAGATTGAAGCTTTGAGAAGAAAAGAGAGTGGAAAGAACAAGGAGACTGCAGAGTCAGTGTCAGAATTGGGGTGCACCTCTGAGGGCACGCTGACAATGGTGCACTTGCACTTCTGAACAGCAGGGTATCCAAAAGAAAGCTCAGTGCTTGTTAGTGAAAGTCAAGGAGTCAAGTATTATTTTCTGACCTCAGATGAATCTACTTGTTAAAGAAAAAACCTCAAGCAATTTCAGTAGACATGAAAACCGCAGAATGAGTTATGCCTGTACTGTCCTTTCTCAGATATTCAGCATCCGTCTTTTCAAGCAATCATCAACCATCTACAATCCATCTAGGACTTTAATCTGAAGACAGAAAGCAGCTGAATGTATAAATACAGTTATGTTGTCTTGATATTAAGGGTATACAGCAAGTTATGTGGAAAAGCAGTGATGTTCTTGTAGGTCAGCGGCACTGAGCTGTATGATGTTCTAGTGACAGCTGTAGTGGCAGTTAAAATATATGTGGATCAGGAAAAAGTTATTTAACTGACCGTAAACACTACAAAACATAATGAGATGGAAGAGTGGTGCTTTACTGTCAAGGGAAACTGGGATATTATAAAGCAGTCTATATCATTAAAAATTAATAACAAGGATGAAAACAAGTCTGGAGGAAGGCACATGTTGCTATATAGACACGTGTCACACTGATTGAATCTATTTAAGCAAAACCTTCCACTGAGTTCTGGGAAGATACAAGTGAATTTGCAGAAGTATCCTTGTAATCATTGCCAATGTTGGGGTTGCTTAACATAATGTCAGGAACCTGCAAAATCCCCAGCCTCCAATTACCAGTGATGGAGCAGCCAAATAACATGCCTGGAGACTTCTGCTGGGAGCTGAGCATGTTATCTTGGGATTGTAAGGGATGATGAAGCACAACTTGAAAACAGACTTATCTGTGTAATTAGTAACCCAGAGATTTATTCAGAGTCAAAGCGCATGATCAGTTAATTCAGCTGGCGACTGTGGACTTGATGCTCTCCAGAGGGAATTATCAGGGTTTGCTGTCACATGAAAAGTGCAGTTGGGTGTGCTGATGGAGATGTCATGCTGCACAGGGCACAAGAACAAAATATATTTTACGAAGCAGTTATCCCCTTCTTGTTGGCTGACCTCCCTGATCCAAAATGCAGAAGGAAATGGTCAGCTAAACAAGAGGTACTTTTAAGGCAGCAGTTGCTCAGTGCAGCCCATACATTTTGCCATTTTGAGTTGAAACTCTTATGAAGCCCCACAAAGAAGCTCCATGTCCTCATTTAGGGTTTCTGTTTGCTATAAGTGAATGCACATCTCCCATAGTCTGGCAAGAAAACAAGGAGAATTGGTGCTCCATCTCCATAGGAATGGGGTGGTTATTGCATTAATATACGAGAGACACGGCAAATATAAAATTAATCTTTTTCAGTGTTTGGATATATCTATACAGAACTGTGAAGAGGCTTTCTTCAGTAGCCAGAACATAGGTTTAGAGCCATTGGAGGTGGGATATGGAATGATACTTGGATCTGCTGGGGAGTGCCATGGCCAGGTGGGCTGACTTACTGTACAGGGCTTACAGTTCAGCACTGGTATCATAATGAAACTGAAATATGCCATGCATGACTACCCTGAAAGAATTCCAACACCAAAGATACACAGACATTTGGTATTGTAATTATACATATTATTGTTCTCAACAAGTTTATCTTGTTATTTTTACAATCCCTAAATTAGTCTCAGTCTATTTCATTGCTTAGCAATGGCTTTTCAGTAAAACTTAGATAAGTAAATTAAAGCTGATCACAAAATATAAACAACTAGCTTTTCCTGGCCCATGTGTCCACAACTTTGTCCAACACAAACTACTCCCTCCCAAATGAAAGCATGCTATTCTAGCATGGGGTGACAGTGAAGCTCCCCAAGGTGCACTTTGCTTCTGGGTGCTGTAAGCAGCAGGACTACATCTCATTCATGTTAACCGAAATCGTCTCATCATTCATGTGCATCAATACTTCAAGGCACTTTATAGAATCTCCTTTTAAGGGTCCAATTCTGAATGCTCTGTGCATGTCTTTCCTGTTTACCGATAACAGAATTTCTCTGTATTGGTTTTCCAACAAAGCTGTGTCTTTTCAAAAATATGCTGCCTCTCAAATTAATGAGATTTTAGTATCTTCAGCTTTTTATATTTCATTAACATATAATAGGTTTTAAGAATGAAAACTTCATAGAAAAATGTCATTTGCCAAAAATTAGTTTTTATTCATATGACTAGATAGCTAATGATTAAAATATGGGACTTAAAAATAAGTAATAAATGAGAACTCTAAAGCAAAGAATGAAAAAAATCTCTTTTAAACATAGGCAGCCAAATACAATTTTGAAATTTTCATGACATTTTTTCTCTTCATTCAGCAGCTTTACCTTTTGACAATTTAGTATATTAAATCACTGATTTTTAGCATAAGCTCCTTTTATTAATGTCGTGGGTGCTTTTACTTTAGTAGATGAGAGTGATATGATTTCAAAGCAGTTGTAATTTTGTGTGCTATCATGGACTAATAGTTCATAAAAATAAAACCGTATAAACAGCATTTATATTGGTAATTACTAAATTGAGGAGCATTTGATTTGTTGGCACTCCAATTCAGCTGAAATGTAACTGAGACCCTTACGCAACTGAGAAATATTTTTGTTCTGAATATTGACACAGTTAATGATTAATTGGCAGACGGTATCCTTGAAGCAGAGCTCCCTTAGCACTGAGGCATCTCACACTGTAGAGTGCTTCAATTATTTATGCTTTGCTGAAGATTTCTTTGTGTTGAAAATGCTAACAGTTGATTTAAGTCTGGAACCTTTTAATTTATGCATTAGACACTTTACATTTAAATGACAGTAATTTTTCTGTGGGGTATATATGTATTCCCTAGGTAGGAAACAGTTTTGTTCTAACTCCTGCCAAGTTTGGGGGGGGAACATCCCATCTCTCTTTCCCGTATGGCCTCATATCTGTGTTATCTGTATTGATTTTAAGCACTTCGAGGGAGAAGGTTGCTGGTTGCACACAGAGCACCAGATGCCACGAGCTCCATCCACGCTTGGACTCTACACCCAGTGGCTGCCAGACAGGAGCCAGCTTTAGCTGTAATGCATACTGTTGTCTTGATTTGCAGCCATGACCTTACCTCTGGCCACTCAAGAAAGTGAAGCCGCTCACCAGTTCTTGACCTCTGCAGCCTCAGACAATCAGTGGAGCCATTCACTGTTTGCATTGGTACCCTCATGGACAAATAAGATTTTGTTCAAACGAGAGTCTTCTGTTAACCTCCACCAGGTCAGTAATAGATGGTTTGCAACTTCTAATATCTCTAAGGATTGTAGCAATTATATTGCAAGCTGGGAATTTACTACCCAATTAGTACGTTTCTAGTTCTGTCTCAGATGATTATGTTCACTTGAAATGGCTTTAGCAGCACCAACTCATGAGATGCCCAAAGAGTTATTGTGACAGATAAGCTATGTGATTGCTGTGTAAATTGCGATAGACACTTAGTAATGAGATGGATCTGTAAAGTCTGATGAATTTTTTGCCAAGTGTATTTTGTTAGAGAATTGTGATAGCCAAAAGATGAATATATCAATTAAGATACTAGTAATTACCTGTGGAAATAAGAAGTTCGTACAAATTTAGATTAGAAAAAAATATAAGCTATTGGGATAACAAAGCTATTAAATTTGAAGACAATACCACTATTTTTTTCTCATTTCATTATTTACCTTTCTAACTTGTGCTACAGTTTGTGAATTATGATATTTTCATACACTTCATAGACTTTTCCCCTTCCTCCACAGACTAAAGATGTGTCCAATACATCAGTTTCTTCTGGATTTGGAATAACCCTTCAGAAATGTGGTGTGGTAAGTTTTCTTATGTTTGTCTTGTTAATTTAGTAGGAAGTTTGTACCTTAATATCCTTTAAAAAGTGGGGACAGGATTGTGCCAATGCTGAGTATTTGGGAGGACATCCTTTTTGATGCGAAAATGGCTACACCCCCTGTAAAAGGCACAGTTTTGCTGTGTTGATTCAAAACTGAAGGAAGTCAGTGAAATCTTCTCTCAGACTTCAGGGGATTTTGGATTGTTGTAAAACTAAAAGCTTCAGTGTGAATTTGTAAAATTATAAATGGACAAGGCCCAGTGAACCCTAGAAATCAACCACAAGGATGGGTAGAGATAGAGACAAGCTTCTGTAGAGGATGAGATAAGCCTTCTGAGATACTCTTCTGGCTTAGTCATGGGTGCTGTACCTGTGTTACCTGTGGACTCCTTTTGAAGCCTAGGGCACTGGGCCTTGTGATGCCCACTGTATCTTTGGCCATCCTATCACACATCCATTGAAGAACCAACATGTCACAGTCTGCATATTCAGTGGGACTCAGCTACAGCACAGTATATAATGAAAAAAAGGTTTAATTTGACTTGTGTAAAATGCTTCTGAGGAGCAAAGACCTCCCTAATATAAGGAAATTTTAAACCTTCCATTTTATTTTTACTTCATGTGGCATAGGTTGATAGATTTACCTACACTATTGTTATTCCTTTCTTGGTTTTTTTTTTTCCCCTGTTTTTATTGATTAGTTAGTTGATTTTTACACTGGATGAAGCAAGTCTGAATTTTTATATTTAGAGAGAGTTGTTCTTACCTGTCCCTTGGAGAGAGAGAGCACATCCAACTTTAAGAGAAACCTGAATTCAGTGTTTTAATGCTGCGTATGAGGGTAGTTTCAGAAACCAGGACAGAAGAGGTGATATTATAACTTGCACCAGATAATTTGCATACAGAAGAATGAATATTCATGTCATCTCATGGCACTAATTGCCTGTAATGTTCTTATTGAAATGGCAGCATATCATAATTAATAAGGCTGAATAGTCAGCATTTCAGACATAAGAAGCAGTAACACAGGTCCTTCTGTTTTTCCAACTGTAGGTTCCCAATTTTTATATCAGAGCCTCTCAGAGAGTTTGAGATAGTTACATGTTGGGTTTTTCCTGCTGTTCATAGCACAGCCTCACACAGGCTCATTAAAAATCGTGAAATCCTGCTGTACAAGATCAAAGATAATCTGCTATAGATGCTAGGATTATCAGAAAATAATTTTGCAGACCTCTGGGTGTGAATTATGGAAAACTATGCAATTGTATGTGATTGTTTTCTACCTTTAAATGTAGTTCATATTTTATTTTCCTTTGCTTACCTTGTCATCTAGTTCAGTCCTAATTCATCTGAACAGATGCTTTCCTGCTAAGAGACAGACTGGCCATATGGTGGTCTTTAGCTGTTTTAAATGGAAAAAAGTATATTCTGCACATTTTCCTCCTCCTAACATGAGTGAATCCTCAGAGCACGGAGATGACATATATTTACCTCTTGAAGACAGGATTTTTCCACCACCTCATCACGGAAATAATCTTATTGAAATTTTACCTGTGATTCCAGCACTCAGTCCTTTTCTTCTTTTTAGAAATGTCCTTCAAGAGCTTCATTCCATATTATGACATGAACTTTAATGTGACAGTACTTCATAATGACCATAATCCTGAACAAAATAAGTAAATCTTTGAATTTGGCTAGTTGGCTTTTAATGCATTTACGTGTTTTGTTTCTTAATCTCCTAAGTATTCTTGCGTTACAGATTATCTTTGATTCTGTGGTACTTCATTTTTTTTTTATCCTTTCCCATTTCTAGTTGTTCTAACTTATTCCCAAAGATCCTCTGTTCATTTTTCTTCGTGGCAATTCTTCCCTCCTCTCTTATGTCCTAACATGTCCTTGCTCTTGCTGTGATTCTTTCACTCCACTCTTCCAAGTACCTGAAATGACATTGCATGTGGTAGGAGATAGGCAGTATGGTTGGGATACCTCTGAAGGGATCTTACGTTTAGTCACTGAATTAAGAACTTTATTGAATGAAGCAAACTGAAGAGAAAGTGCGAAATTGGTTGAAGAAAGAGAATGAAGTGTGTGGGACCATGCATTAAACCTCCTGGCCAGGTGAAGGAAAGGGCTAATGCTGCCATATTCCCCCTCCTGCCTGTGAATGTACACATGCAACTTTCTCTGACTATTTTATTGTAGGAATTTATCTAAATTACTGTTTACATCCTTTCTCCCCAAATGTAAAGGAACATATTTGTGCCTAATTAGAAGCGCAGAAAGAGACCCTGAAATCCTCACTTTTTTTGCCTGCATCTCACAGAAAGGCAAGGGAAAGGTGTGGTAAAATGAAGGGAGGAAAAAGTTTTTCTGTTCCTTCCTTTTTCCCCAGCTTCCTCTATTGCTGGGGAATACATGTTTGTCTGCACAAGCCAATCCAAACTTACCATGAAGCATAAGGTAGTTCTAACAACTTGTGCAGTTTGAACCTTGAATCTTTCAAGGTGTGTTGTTTTGGTGACTGGGTCAGAGTCTCTGCTTTGTGGCTTTGGATTTTCTTTACATGGCTTTGAGGCTTTTTTCCCTGTTTCATGTTACTTGTGCCTTTTAAAGGAAGTTTAAAGTCTTTGTGACTGCACGGGAAAGGTTGAAAGGCATATTGACTGCATCATGCCAGTTCAGAAACCAGGAGAGAGCAAAGCTGCCCCAAGTATATCACATTTCTAATATATGATGGAGTTAAGTCTCATTAATGTTGGGGTATAATTCATGATGTATGAACATATGAAATCGGTAATGCTTTCCTCACAAACATGATTAAGTCTATTTTTATATGTGCTGACAATTATTTGCAGAATCTAGTACAATAAATAGTTGGGTTTTTTCCTCCATAAAATTTGTTTCTTCAGTACAGTCGAAGGTTGAACTTCCTGTACTGAGTTGAAAATTCAGTGTAGAACACCAAGTTAAACAGATTTATTAGATGTATGTTGTGGTTTAAGCCACTATAACTCACCCAGTTTGCTCACTCACTCCCCCCTCTTTCTTCCCCCCAGCTCCTGGGGGATGGGGAGGAGAATCGAAAGAATGCAACTCCCACAGGTTGAGATAAGAACAGTTTAGTAACTGAGGTATAACACAAACCACTGCTGCTGCCACCAATAATAATCATGACAAGGGAAATACAAGGAAAGAGAGTACAACTGCTCACCACCCGTTACCAAGCCTGACCCAGCAGCAAGCTGCCCCCTACCGGGTCTCTACCCTCCATTTTTACATCCTGGGCATGACATGCTGTGATATGGAATACCTCTTTGGTCAGTTTGGGTCAGGTGTCCTGTCTCTGCTTCCTCGCAGCTTCCTCTCCTCCCTGGCAGAGCATGAGACTCCGAAAGTCCTTGGTCAAACCAAAACATTCTGAGCAGTAACTGAAAATGTCGGTGGTATCAGCACAGTTCCCAAGCCGAAAGTCAAAACACAGCGCTGCACCAGCTACTAAGAAGGAGAAAAATGACTGCTACTGCTGAACCCAGGACAATGTACTTTAGTTGTTAGTACATTATTAGATATTATTTAGGGACATAGAAAAATGCAGACGAAGCTATGTCAATAAACTGTTTTTTCTCCTTGATTCATGAGATATCCTAAAACTGCAGTCTGATTCTCTACTCAGTTAACATGAAACACAGAGATGAATGGTATACAATGAAATCATAACTACATATGACAGACCCTGTGGCTGCCACGAGCTCTGATGTGATTTCTGAAGTCTATCACACAATTCATGGTTTTAGAACTTACTTCTCTGGGGGCTGCTTTATTTCTAGTTGTTGGTGTCCAGATACAGACTAGAAAGGAAGAGGGAAAAAGAGAAAGGCTCTGAAACGTGCTTTGATCAGTTACATAAGTGTTAATTTAGTGTCAGAAGCCTGATACAACATCATGGATATACTATAGGACAGCATATTATAGACCTGATGAAGCTTTAGGCAATTCTGGTTTAATATGAGTTATATCTGAAGACAATTTGGAAACTGGGAGGTCAGTGAGCAACTGTGTGCTCAAAGCAATTTTATTTAGAGGGTATAATTACTCAATGACAGTTAATGGCCTAGTGGAATAAATAAATAAAATAATGTGGATGCATGTTGCTAGAGGTTGGTGATTAGCTTATGAACTTTGCCAGTAACTGAAAGCAGAGATGTGACCTCCAAGCCCACTTGTGGCTTCATCAAGCCCTCTCATGGGAAGGGCAAATCAAGGTAGCAGCACCCTTCAGAGAGTGTGGTTCATGAGAGCAAAAGGAAATACAGACCAAAACTACTTGGAGAGAATGAATCTGCGGCAAGGGCAGCTTGCGAAAGAAACATCTTCGTGGTATAGAAGTTCAAGTTTAAGGACTTTCCAGACTCTGCTTTTAAGGTTCCAGTACAGTTTTGTGTTGTATGAGGTATCACAGGGATATTCAAGGTCTTGTTTTCATTTCTGGTTCTGCATGAGCTGGGTTTCTAACTTGTGGGTTTCTGTCCCTTTGTCTCCAAGCAACAGCTTGACATAGCAAAGATTAAAATCTCCTTAGGAGTTGGAGATCAAAGAGAGTGGAGTGGCACTTGTGGGCCTCTCAGAATGCCTTCAGAAAATGTTTACACATACAATGAACTTTTATTAGTAATCAAGACAATGAATTCTGCTGTTAAGATGCACATACAGCCATTTTGCGCCATTAATACTAGCATTTCTTTTTTCAGGTGGATGCTGAACATGACCCTCAAATCGCGCACATTACAGTTCTGATTAATAACACCAACACGCTGCTCTCAACAAACATTACAGATCTTATCCTGCTGGACAATATCACTGGTCTTCATGTTCAAAAAAACAGTGGTAATAAGACCACAGATGGCATACAGATTTATAACAAAGGAGTCTTGCAAGGTAACAGAATCTACAGGGAGGTACCACTGATTACACATGTGGAAGAGCATCTGTTCGATATTCAGATCACAGTAGTTACTTACTTTTGGTGGTGTAAATTTTCTGATTATGAATTAATACAGGTGAATAACTCTGGGTGAGGTTTTGTGTTGCAGTTTACAATTATATTAGCTGATAATTTGATTCCCACCTTTGAACTGCTTCTCATCTCCCAGGCACAGAATTGAGCCCCTGTGCTCTATAAAAGTCGCTACCATCAAAATGAATTAGAATCTTTCATGATAGTATTTGTTCATTTTGAATATTTTTAAAAGCTGCTGCACAAGCCATTTTAATCATACCTGACAAGGCTTCCTTCTTTAGCCAAACATAGCTGGTCGGCTTGCTGAGGTATTGAGATGCATTGGAGTTGCAAACAGCCATGGAAGCAGGCAAGACGATTCATCAGAAATAAGGCAGCTCTTCTCAGGATTGGTTGTCCACAAACTTATCGATTTACAAAACTAGTAATAGATAAGCCAGTTCCATTCTTGGAGTCAGTCTGTACCTTTAGTAGCAGTTGGATCATTGCACATTCATAAAATTTTACCTCTCGATTTCTTTATCACAAGCACATAGAAAATTAGTAGCTTGCTTCTGGGTGTCATGATATTTCTCTTGGAGCTTCAGAAGCATTCAATGATAACCTTTTCCTAGTTGAAGCATCTGGTGGTATAATATTTTACTGGTGAGAGATTTCCAAACAGGAAAGGGAAATAAGTAGATCTGGGGCTGTGTCTGATTGGAGGTAGCCAGACTCCGTTTCTAATAACAGCTGTGTGAGTAGCATTACTGATTACAGGGGTGTGTTTTTTTTTAATGTCAAGGAATTGCTGACTCTTTAAAAGAGGTTCCTAAGAAACAGTGTACCCTGAGAAAGAATAGAAAAATGGCTTGCAGAGCTGATCTAGTAAATCAAATTGGAGCAGTTATTTAATTTACTTATAATTACTGCATCTGGAACTGAAGGTTCCAGCCCTTATACACTGCACAAATCATGATGAAGAACACTGAAGTGAAAGAAAATTAAGCAGAACCTATTTCTGCATAAAGGTTTGGTCATTGCAATGTCCTGGATTCAGCTTATACCTAGCTGGTAAGGCTGGACAGAAAGCCTGTGCCTACACTGGCTTATGTACTGTCATGCTGCATGTTAGTCATGAACAATTTTTTAGTGCTTCAGTGCACTGTGAATCAAAATTCAGCTGAAATCTCAGTCAGATTTCTCTTAGATTTCAACGGAAGAACCAACCAGTTAGTGGTTACAATGGGGGCTGTCCATTTGATTAAAAATATGTAGTTCTAAATATCTAATGTTGAGCTTTAGTATCAGTCAAAACATGATGCTTTTCAGTAGCTTGAGGCATCTTTTAATTCAGTTTCCAGATCCCGGGCCAGATATTCTTGAGTTCTTAGAGGCAGCAGATACAAAGGATGTAGATGGGCTCATGTGGCCATTACTCTGGATGCTTGGCATCTGCTGTTTCAGAAGGGAAAAGCTCCAGTACTGTCTCAAGCCTTCTCCAGGGATCTTCAAGGAATTCTCCTGAAACAAAACTATCCATATGTCTTCTCTCTGAGCTATGCTGTTGGGCTCTGGCTGCCTCTTCTGCTGAATTCCTGTGAACTTAGTGTTGTGAGCTTATTGCAGCTGGGTTCCTAGGAGAGCACTTTCATTGTTGAGGAAATGTAAGTCTAAAGGGGCACCCAGAAAGCTCCTCAGATGTTTTATTCATATGAACTTGCTTTTCAAATTTTGCAAACATCTGTAGCTGCAGCTGAGCTCAGCTGGGTGCTCCACTCTTCAGAGATTCACTCCCATCCTTGTTTAAAAACCGATGTACTACTGTACTGGGTTGTTTTCATGTCAGTGTAGCTACTGTTCTGTTTAAGAAAATGCAGACACAATACTTAGAGGCCACTAATGCACTGGCAGATGTACCTCACCTGCTTAATCTACACAACTGTGTTTTTTTTTCTAACAGGTGGAGAATACTTTGCAGTCAACTACTCTGCACTTCTTGATGCAAAAGAAATGTGGGGTGGCAGGGTCTTGATGCTGCCTGCAAAGCTAACTTTCAAGAGTTCATCACAGGTATTTCCTTTACAATTTTATCTTGTTCTTCACAGTTTTTGTGAAAACATGAATGAAAAAGAATCTCCAAGGTGGTACTTGTTTGCCTAAGCAATGAGGCCTGCATGTAATGAAATTAAGTTCTTAGGCTGTCTGATTGCTTACCATAAATTTATAAATACGTGAGTTACCCTTTATAGCTTAGGAAGTCCTAGACCTCCTTAAATAGGTGGAGTATGTTTGTGTGTTGTCCTGTAGCTTTTCTTCCTACTTTTTGCATTTCTCTCCAATTTAGTCTGTGAGAGATTGAAAGGTTTATCATATTTTTATCAGAAAAAGAATTTATTTTAACCAAAGAACAGGTTGAAGCAAAGGAAAACCTCCTTGCTTGTAAGGAGGACACTTTTTTAGTGTGTGAGTTGTAAATCTCTGAAACAGATTTTTCAGAGAAGCTGAGAAATCTTCATCCTTGCTGATTTTTGAGAACTCAGTTGCACCAGGCTCTGAGACAGCTGGTCTAATGCTGGAGTCAGCCTGTCTTTGAGTAGCAGGCAGGACAAGAGGTTTCTTCCAAAGTAAAATTTTCCAGTTCTCAAATATGGCTTGGTACTTTTTTTGTGGTTTTCATCGTTGCATGTAACTAGAACCTGCAGATGTCTTTTCAACTGTTGTATCTCCCTTGCTTTAGAGGAAAAAATGCTCAGCGTGCATGAGAATGGTACTAGAGTGGAGGAGAGTGAGACTTCAAAAAACAAGGGAGTTGTAAGAGTAGAGACATGTGCACTGCCTGTGGCTCCTGTTCTGTGCATTTTAAGTCAACCCAGCCTTTATAGGCACAGGAAAATGTGATTCATTGAGCAGTGGAATATGCCTCTGTGTGCTTAGCAGGGGAGTATATCCCGCAGAATAGCTGCTTCCATGTCTGTTAGTGTTACTCCTAAGTACACTCCATTTTCCTATCAGATTTATTTCAGCTTTAAACTTAATGAGAAATATAGCTTATCTTCTAAACAGAGGCTTTTCTATGGACCCTGGGCTGTTTGCCAGTGAATTCTGCTATTTTTTTTTAATACATGTAATATTTTTGTATCTCAGAATGAAACACATCTCGTATCACTGACAGCATCGTTCACCATAACTGAAGAAGAAAAGACCAAGGTAAATTGTATGATTTCGTATTGTGGTTTCTAAGAGGCCAAATAAACCTTCAAAATTACATCGACTGCAGTGAACAGCATTATTCTTCTAGATAATCTTTATTAAAGAACTCCCCACTGCATCCATCACTTTTATTGCTTGAGTAATGAGTAATCTGTTCACCAAACTTGTTTTTTGCCCGCAACCCTTATTACCTTGATGAGCTACTGTGTTGCAAGGGTTCTTTTCTTGAGGAGCTGTGACTTGGTTGGCAAGATCACTGTGATTGTGTTCAGGCAGAAGAAAATCATTTGTTTTACCCCGGAACGCTTTTTACATGATTATATCATTTGAAATCTAAAGTTCATATGGATGGGGCTTGCCTGATGATGTTGGGAGAACTGGACTTTTCATTCCTTCCATGGGCCTGTCTCATGAGTTTCTCTCTACCTTAAAAATCTGTAGTCTGTTTGGAGATTGGACACAGGGACCTCTTGTTCCAGTATTCTCTATTGCTCGACATCTCTTGCCCTCTGAGCTTCTATTAGTATAAGTATAATTTTAAGTATTAGTATAATGAGTCCAGACTTGGCTTTCTCATAATTGAAGGTCAAGTGCTCACTCTATTAAAATGGGAGCCAGAATTAACATGATATAAAGTAAAACTATACATGGGCTAGAGAACTTACTGTTCTAGTAAGATTTAAAGGGCTTGGACATTTGTATAGCTAAGAATTATGCTTGGAATTTCCATAAAGGTATTTTTTAGAAACTCTTATTCTTAAATGTGTAACCCATGCAGTAGTTGACTGGGTTAGAAAAATAGCTTCGTGAACGGTTTTCTGTAGAGTTCAGTGTGAATTGATCTACAGCCACTGGTGATGTCTAAGCTAAGACTATAAGCTACATTGGTCTCAGCTATTACTATACTTAAAACCTTTATAGTGTGGGGTTTTCCAACTTGAATTTGATATTTAGACCTCAACAAGTTCTTGGGGACTATTCCATAGTTAGGTAAAATTGGCTCAGCTGCATCTGGACTTACTAAATGAACAGGTTTTGTAATTAAAATGTGTGGTAAAGGTGTGTGGAGAATACTGTTAATTTTTTAAAAAATTAATCTTAAAAATTATGGAGCACTTCATGTTTCATATACATAGTGTTTGCCTTTGGACTGTGGCCAAGCATAAGGTGTTTCAGAATGAAATCAGTTTGTGCAAGGAAATTATGCTTAGCTGAAAAAGGTGCGATGTATTGTATTTCATCCATACCTTCAGCTGTCATAAATGCTCTCAGTCTCAGATTTTATTTACTAAAAATCATTATTTAAATCTGTTCATGAGTGTGGTAAAGCCAACACACATGTATGACTAAGTGGATAATAAATGTTGACTTTGGGGCAGAAAAGAGAAGAATTAATTGTGTAGGCATGGCAGTACCATGCTAAGTTGGTTCTGTCAGCTTTCACATGGTTTGCTTGCACACCTGGCTACTGTGTGGTTCTTTAAAGTTTTACAAACCCTGTGGATTTTCTCTTCCGTGCCACTGGAAGAAAGTGCTTGGTTGCCTGTGACAAGGTAATTTTGTGGGTTGTGAAAAAAAGATGAGTGTTGGTCATGTGAGTGTCCGTGCCAGATGTCTTCCCACGGTGCTTCAGAGGCTGTGAGTACTGAGTGCCTCTGCCCTTAACTGGGTGGTTTTGATGCTGAATGGGAAGCTGTGGTGTAAAGGACAAAAGGAGGTTCTCCCATCTAAGCATGTTGCATGGCACAGATGATGCTACTTTGATCTGACTTTTACCAGGCTTGCTTCTGTCAGCATCCTTCAAATTAGCAAAAGTGCAGTAGTTTGTGAAAGAAACTTGGGTCTCTTCCCAGTTTGGGAATGGCTTAAGAAGTTAGATCCGGATATGGGGTTTGAGGCTTATTGGTGTGTCAGTGATTTGAAGGTTGGCCTGCAGTGCCAACACTGGTCCTGCACCATGGCTTGTGCAGGGGCTTTTCTAGTACCTGCCCGCACCATCCACAGTGGTGCTTTTAGATGTCATTAGGTTCCTGCTGTGTCCTTTTTGCAGGTACAGCCCCCCAGTGCCATTGACTTTCTTTCCAGAACCCATTTTCTTTAAGTGTAAAAGCACAGATAATTTTCTTTCCATTTTCTCCATTGGAGCTTAATGTTTGACAGAACTGCCTGGCCTGGTGCAGACTGGCTGTCCTGCCATAGGTCTCAACTTTTACTTTACTTAGAAAGTACAGGTAGTTCTCTAGTCAGTGCTTTTTCTCTATCACATGTTAACAAACTTCGTTTCAGCTTTGCTGAATCCATAGCCTCACCAGGTTCCTGCTTTCCCCAGGAGCCTGGAGAGATCCCTAAATTTCACAGAGTGCTTGGAGATTAGATAAATCTGAGTGAGTTCAGACAAAATGAAGTAGTTCCAAAGCAGCGTTTTTTCTTCCTAAGTATTATGTACAGCATCTCCTGTTTATTGAAAGTGGTTGGACTGCAGGCAGAGCCTTGGTGTGGCAGAGCTCAAGAACTCTTCTGTGATTCCCTCTTGGCCACCTAGTGTGACTGGAGAAGCTGGGGACAGCAGATGGCCTTCAGAAGAACTGCATTTTTTCCAAGTCCCACACAGATGTTTATTGGCTCAGTGACTGTTCAAGGGGTATGAGCTAAACCTTTTTGATCTGTGAAGGCCTAAACACTGGATTAGGAAGGGGAGTTACTTAATATTTACAGAAACATCTTTCAAATAAATTAAAAGATGAAGATATTTTGATACAAAGTGATGCAGCTCGTGGCAAGGAACTGGTGGGCAGTGCAGAGTGAGAGGAGGACAGAGCTGGTACTGATGTGCTGGGTGTCATCAGCCACCCAGTGGTACTGAGGGGTGTAATGGGAGCAATTGGCCAAAGCTACATCAAGAAAAAACATTCAGACAATGTGTTGGTAATTACACATGGAACTGGGAAATTATTGTGTTGCTCCTCATTTTCTTTTCTTTCTTGTTTCCATTTAAAGCTTAAAGATATTGAAAGGTATTAGAAAGAATTCAGCACATGGGTGGCTTGCTCAGATAAATACTTGGTCTCAGAACATTTTAGTGAACCTCAAGGTGCTTCAAGGGTTTACTTATTTTAGACTAAAGCACATTAAAAATAACCAAAACAAACAAACAAAAAAAAAACAGTCGTGCCCCTATCAGTCAGAGCAGTTGTTGATTGTACATGTACAATTCTGTGAAGTAAATCTTGGATCTTCTTGGAACTGTGCAAGTGCCAAGTAGTAGCCTGTATTAATGTCTTGGTGGTTCCGTTGATGCTGGTGTCATCGCCTAATTCAACTGAAATTATTTTGAAATCAGTGAGTGCTGAGAAGAGAAGGCTGCGTGGAGACCTCATAGCAGCCTTCCAATACCTGAAGGGGGCCTATAGGGATGCTGGGGAGGGACTCTTCATTAGGGACTGTGGTGAGAGGACAAGGGGTAATGGGTTTAAACTTAAACAGGGGAGGTTTAGATTGGATATGAGGAAGAAATTCTTTACTGTGAGGGTGGTGGGGCCCTGGAATGGGTTGCCCAGGGAAGTTGTGAATGCTTCATCCCTGGTGGCGTTCAAGGTGGGGTTGGACATAGCCTTGGATGGCATGGTTTAGTGGGAGGTGTCCCTGCCCATGGCGGGGGGGTTGGAACTCGATGATCTTGAGGTCCTTTCCAACCCTTACTATTCTATGATTCTACGATCTCCAGCAGCTTTGAGGAGGTGAGCCAGTGCAACAACAGAGTCTAATATGAAGCGATTCCTTTCAGGTCGATATGACAGATTCTCAGTGTACAAAAACAGAGAGAGAAAAACTAGGCAGTAAAAGCATAAAATTCTAGTGTTAAATTGAAATAAATCCTTTTCAAATTGTGAGCCATGTTTGATTATTGCTTCCTATGCAGAATTAATGTTGACTGCATGGTTTCTGCTCTCAGGCTTCTGCTCCAAGAGATGACCAAACCCAGCCTGCAAGCAGCATGTTAATTATTTACACTTTCTAACCCCAGCAGTGATCAGTTTGTAGTGAAATATTATACTAATAGCTGTGCTGTGTTTTTCATCCAGAGATCTCAAAGAACTAAACAAACACTGAATTAACTCTTGCTACATGGAGCATGAAGTAAAAATTAATTTTTAATGCAATTCAATTTAAAGATTAAATTAAGAACTGAAAGGAAAGGTCTACAAAGTTGTTAGCCAGCTTGCTGTTCCAGTGCTCCTGCTATTCTTTTCTGACTCTGGCTCAGCCAGAAACTGCAAGGGTGTATGTGCACTGGATGGTTTTGTCAGCTGTCAGTTATATATTTATTCTGAACTCATAGTGGTGGTTTTTCCCTGTGGTGGTTACTGAGTTTTATTAAATCAAGATATGGCCATTAAATAAAGGTAAGCAACATTAGAGCAGTTTTTCAGAGCCTCTGAGCAGCACCAAATGCAGTCAGTTTCAATGAGACAGAGTTTGTCAGTGGTGGAAAACCAGCTGTTAAGTACAGGGCACCCAAAAGTCACAGCACCTGAATTGAATCTGTGGGAGTTCTGTTGCTTGAAGTTACACAAGAATTTGGACTAGGTGAACATAACAAACCATGCTGTCTTGAAAACCTCAGAAAATAGACACTTGTTTGAAAATATTAATAGAAATATAGCAATTCTAACGTAATGCTGAGAAACCCTGAAGTTGTGTGAAGCCATTTAAAAATAATTTACTACGTTGCTTACAGCTATAATCTTTGAGTCTGATCCTTATATATATTTGAAATGTAATTTTAATAACGTGGTCTTTTAATTTCAGATTTCGTACAGCCATGCCATCCATGCTTCAGGGTTCTTCATTGCTTTTTTTATTTCACTTGTACTGACATGTACTGTCTTTTTCATCATTTACCGAACCCAAATATTAAAATGGAGTTTCCATAGTAAAAACCAGGTAAGTCATACTGTCCGTAATTCTATTTAAACTTTTCATTGATTATATCTGATGGTCTAATTTGCTAACTAATACAGATAGTCTTAAGACGTTTTGAAGATAAATAAAAAGCCACCAAGTGATGGATTGCATGTGCAGGTAATAGTCTCTGTAACCTCTGATGTTTAGCACAATCAGATCTAGAGGGAGCATAAGAATGATAATCTGATCAAAAGAACTGCTGTCAGTGCGTGGATGTTAGCTTCAGACGGGAGGGCGATTAGCCTTTGTCTATTAGTTTCCTTTCATATTCCTCTCTTCTCCTCTCTTCTTCGTCCCTCAAAGTGAAAAGCAGGATGTCTGTAAGTTACAAGCATTTGCTGAGGGAGCAGACCACTTACCTTGAGCACAGGAGACTTGTTCCAAATTGTATTTCTGATTATCAGGAATAGGGATTTCAATTTAGGTTCTTTGGATGTGCTTTAATCTCGTGGAGTGGTTGAACAAACAGTGGGGTTTGGGGATGAAGCATTTTCAGTGCTCTTTATCTAAGCTGTGCCAGGTTGGAGAAAGTATTTCAGTACATACTGGGACAGAGAGAGAAAATAAAAGTCTGATAAATATTCATCAAATTGACCCAAGTTCCAGCCTATGCTTCTATTAATTGTTTATGTATTTATGTAAAGTACAGCAACTTCAGTGAGAGGGAGCTAGAGACCTCAGTCAGAATATCACAGTGATTAGAGCAGACCTCTAAGAGACATGTACTCAGATGTTTGAGCCCCTTCTCCACATGGGCCATGCTGGATCTCCCATCCCCCTGGACTGACCAGGGGAGCTCATAAATCACTTCCAGCCTTATTTTCTGTGACTGAAAATTACTCCATGAACAACTTTTATCTTTTAAGTCTGAAAAAATATTCCTTTAAATGAAAAGGTCATGCCTTGTTTCTTTTTACAGAAAAAGCTGTGATAATGAAATAATGGAAAAGGGTCCGTTTGGTCCTAGAATCAAATATTTATAGTGGGGTTTTGTATGGTAATTTTATTAGCCCTCAGTCTCAGCGGGGTCTCCGAACCCCAAGCTTGAGTCACTTCCACCATGCATAGGATTAATTCACAATATTGTTTACCTCAAGATGCTGTAATCTTGCCATGTATAATTTGTGTAAGTTTAAAAAAATTGGCCTAGAAAGTTTATAGTAAAGACAACCTCCTAGAAGGCTTTCACAAGCCTACTAAAGTCAATGTAGAGTCTTCTGTCTTCTCCATTCATGTCTTCGTTCATACTCCAGGTCAGTTATATACAAAAAGTTCAGCTTGAAACAAAGTAGTATATTTGATTTCAGGTAGGTATCTGAATTGCACTATCTCTCTGTACCCTGTACTGCTGTACAGTTTGATGGTAAGTAGGAACCTTCTCACTCAGAGTTAACTGCGATAAAATTAGATCAGATATTCAGTGTAAATTATTAATTTTTGTTTTTTAGGAGATGCAGCATGAATTTATCCAGAATCACAAACTGGAGCATTCTCAGTTTAATTCAGGTGATCTCTTTAGTGAAGATATAATTATGAACGACCAAATCATCGATATTCTGTCCTTTGAAGAACCTGGAAACATGCTTCAGGCTTTACAAGAGTAAGAATTTACTGCTTTTATACCACATTTATTATCAACCAAACCTTTGAATGTGTTTTGAGTATCTACCTTTTAATTTTTTATGCATAAAAACCTTAGGATTTTGTACTGTAATAAATAGCCATCTGTGGGAACTGAAAATCGTATTTCATACTGCTTCCACTGTAGGGGTCGCAACTCCATCTAGGCCCTAGGCATGCAAGTTTTCCAATCCAAATTAACATCTAGATTTGCTTCTTTGTGGTTCGCTAAGGAAAACTTTTCTGTGTACAAGAAAATGTTGGAAGGGTGCATTCTGCTATTGTTGAACACATCCTGCTTTCAAAAGGCTGGCTTTTGTCCTGAAAAAGAGAGCCGTTGCTGGGTGCCAGCGTAGCTGTTTAGCAGCATATTCTGGCAACACCTGGTTCAGAGTCTAAGGAATGACAGTTCATAGAGCTGCCAGAAAGAAACCACGTAGCTGCAATCAGAGTGACTACTGGGTAGAGCAGAGAAACTCTCCTGATGTTGTTGAAAGGCCAGTCAGGGCTGCTTGACAGAAACGTGCCACTGTTAAAGGTCATCTATTCATCAGCTGAATTTGTTAAAAGGTCTGATGTGAGGACAAGAAGATTGTTTGTTCAGTCTCACCATTAGCTCCCGCCAAGACAGGTTACAGGCAGTATTATGCAACTATAAATTCTGTAGAAGGTGAAAAGGAAAGGTTGCAGGAAGCATGGAAGTAATCTTTCTTGAAGAGTAACTAACAGCATTATCATTATTTCATAATTGGGATACTTATCTCTGTAAATTGCACTTTGGTCTTTACTTTTATAACTATATAGCAGCTCAGGCTTTGAGAAGATTTATCCTGAAAATCATTATGTGAATATGAAAAAGAGGTTCAAATATTTTTTAAACTCACTTTAGTATTAATTTATTTTAGGGATAGCAAATGTCTAGCTAGTTCAAGGGGAAAGAAAAGTCAAAAAAGCTGGACTTTTCAGATACGTTATGGTTTACAAAGGTAAATATTCTTGCAGACTTTTGGATTGGATTATTTTTATAGCTGGATTATTTCCAATGCATAAACCAGGATTCATTTGTTAATTTGAGTATGTATCCAGGGGCTAAATATTTTTAATATTCTTACGCAGTTAGCACAAGTATCTTCTTCTTCTGCTTCTTTCCCTGTGGTTTCCGTTTTTTCTACCTCTAAGTGGATAGAGCATTGCAGTGAATAAAGTAGAAGCCCATTTGCAGTCCCTAACCTCCCTCATCTTTGGAGTTATCTTTTCCTTATCCCAGGATGAGGATAGTAGATGGTCCACAAAGGTAGCCAGAGTTACAATTGTTTCTGCTATGAGTGGTGATAGACATTACTGTGAAGGGCTCAAATCAGGCTCTGTTAGCAATGGGTACTTCCCAATCCCTGTTTAGATTATCCCAATTCTTTGCATTTCTCATAGTTTTAAACTGGACCTTGTGATTCATTTACTACTATGTGAAACACAGATATGGTTACCATGGTTTTTTCTGTTCTTTCCCTTTATTTGTGCTTATTGAATATGTGTTTTCAATAACTACAAACCCGTTTCTCTCCTCTCTTACTGGTGGTGCAGTTTGACTGAGTGAGGATCTCTGCAATGCAAACTTCTTGCCCTGAGTTACCGTTTTTATTCAGAGGAGAAAAAGGGCACTTCCAGGATATGATTATTCTCATCTCTAAGTAGACTTCCAAAAATTGCTCATACGGCTGCTGTGCCCACTGACCCTAAAGCCTGGAGCCTGCGCTGGTTAGCTCAGCTGTAGGGGTCTGGAGGTGGGTGAGACGAATCCCATTCTTGTAGGCTGATTGGTCAGAAGGGCGACACAGCATTACTTTAATGCTTGTAGATGCATGCAGTATTGTTTCTGCTGTCTTCAGTAGCTGTAATACACCCCTTGTTTTGTCTCTCATTGTTAACACTTCGATATTTACCTTAGGACACTTCCTCATTTTGTAATGTTGGTTACTTATTCATTCTGGAAGTCAGGACAAAGCGGTGCTGATCTGTATTCCTTAAAGGTTTCATTTTAGTCTTGTTCTTCATAAACTGTTGTACATTATCCTGGCTTTTAGCTGATTCCAAAGACAAAGGTAAAACACGGTACCACTGCCTTAGGAGTATTTATGAGCAATCCAGGCTGAAAATAGAATAGGATGATTCTTCCTTCAACTGAATTATCTGCTTTTTAGAGATAGTTATTTGTAAAAGATAAGAAAGATGGTGCATTTGTAATTCATTAATGGATAGTTGCTGTCAATTTGAATGGATTCTGTGCTTGAATTAAATATTGTAATTTTGCTAATTGTGGACACAATCAGTTTTTCAACAATGTTGCATTTTGTTTTGTTACATTTAGTTTCACCCAATAGAATAGTTGGTTTTTCTGTAAGGAGCTGAGGAATGAGGCTTGTATTGTCTCACAGGAGTGATAGTTATACTGAGGATGAGAACCGGGCTTTTACTTTGAGCATTATTTTTAATGCCATAAGTATACCAATATAAATTCTAGCATCATAATCCTGGTTCTTATTATTTGGGGAGGCAGAAGTACTGGGGCTTTTGTTAGAGAGCTTTGGATGCTTCGGCATTTTCAACCAACATCTTGCTTGTACACTAGTTTGATAATTCCTTCTGCCTGTATTGGTGCAGCTGTGTGTCATTTTCTGTACATGGCATACTTATAAGCTTGCAAACATAATATAATGTAATATATCCTTTTTCAATTGCACTGAGATAGTAAACATGGTTGGGATCATTCTGGTGCTTTGTTCTTTGGTTCAGCCACAAATGAGAAAATTGCTCAGAAAAGTATGAGCCACAGGATTTTTTTGTCCTCTTTACAACATAAAGCTATGTTAATAGTTAATATCTTTTACAAAGTGACAGTGCCAAATTGTTTAGCAAATACATTAGGAGCATGTGTTCAATATTTATGGACAGGGACATCTTTGTAGTGTAGACAGTTTGCAATGTCAGGAGGACTGGCTAGAGAACAAAACATACTTTTAATATTTCATAAGGAAGTTTCGTAGTTACTCATTTTGTGAGTTTAGTCTTAATAAGTCATATCTTTGATGTACATTATGCAGCAAAATAGCTTGGCTTTTATTCTCAGTAGGTTCCCTAATGTGTATATTCCAGAATGTTGGCTCATTGGCAATGAATCCTAATGAGGAGAAGCTATATGATTTGAATTTTGACATGCTTCATAGAAGATGATGTTCCAAAATGTTGTGGGTCCTTTTTCTATATGTCTAGAACAGAATATGAAGAGAGGTGAGCAGTTAGGGTTTGTGTCCAATGTGAAGTTTAATCATGCTCATAGTCTCAGAAAGTAGATGTTAAATACAACTTAATTTCTTTAAACAACTTTCCATTACAACTTTTATTTTTTTTATACAGCTGTGCTTCCTTGAGTTTGTCAGAGCTCTAGCTGAACTTGAAACTGCTTGCTGATACACAGTGCATGCTGCCAATTATATTAGGAAATCACTGAGTAATATGTATGCATCACAGCTGATTTATAGTAGAGGACATTGAGGCCAATGTACTAGAGAACAGGATCAAACTGTCTCCAGAGAGCCTTGACAGAAAAGTCCAGAACAGTTTGCTACCATATTAGAAGGTCACTTTTTACTTCTAAATGTAAATTTCTTCCTCTACATCTCAGTTTAGTTTTCTAAGAGCAAATGTGTTGGGTTTTTTTTAACCCTGAATTCAGATTACAAGTGTGAATAAAAGATCACGTTGTTATAGCAGCTAGACTTGACTATTCCTACATAGAAAATCGTGAGAAATAGTTACATTGTTAGTACAAGAAAACAGTTGAGGTGATAAATTTCTGTATAACTTCTAAAAAGTACAATCAAAATCTAGAATTTTTGAAGGGAGGGTAAATTCATTTCTCTGTTTTTGTGCAATGTGTACAATGCAGAAATTCAGTAATCACATGGATATAACAATCAGATGCAGTGAATACACATGGAATAAACCCAGCATTTGTAGGCCTGTATTATAAATGCTCTTGTAAGGGTTATAGGTGGCAAGTGCATAAACTATGTATTTTTTTCCCATCATAAAAACTCAAATGCTAAATAGGTTCATAATATTCATATTATAGTTCATAATAGGGGAACTGAAGAAAATAAGTCCTTTGAAATTAATGAATAAATGACTTTTTTTCATAAAAAAAATAGCCTGTTTCTTTGATGTTGTCAAAGCGAAGAAATCGTGTTCAGAATTACATGAGTCAGTTCTGCTGTCCACCCAGAGCAATCTGTCTCATTCAGAAAACAGTCTGCTTTTGAGAGTAATGCTGCTATTGATGTTTTACTCCATATCAGTTTGAAAGAAGATTGATAGGCCCTACCGTTTCTGTCATCTGAATAGTCACCCTGTCTGAACAGATCAGATGAATCTCAGTAGATCACAGCAAAGATGGAAGCTCCTCAGGCATTAATGCATGATGCATATAGCCATAATATTTATTTATGCTTTTGTTATTATCCAGGCTGAAGTTGGTGCTTTTAAAAACAATGGTAAAATGTGTTATGACTGCACTGGAGGCAGGACTGGAGTATTTTTTACCTCTTTCTGCATAGTATTTCAGTGAAATAGTATTTTCTAAGCTCTGTTGCAACAGCTCTGTTGTAGCTGCCTGTGGTTTTTAAATCAGTTCGCTGATCGCTGATTTATCAGGTTTCAAACTTTCCGCAAGCAAAGCAGAGATCCTCAGTTTCTTAAATGCAAGATTTTTCAAATGTTTTTTAAACCGATTAAGAATTGAGATACCTTTACTTTCTTTATGTTGCTGTGGAGAGTTTAATGAATTTGGTGTGAAACTGCTGCCAAATTGAGTGCTTAGATTTCTGGCAGGTTTTTGTGAATCATATTTTTTCTGAAGAGTTACTGGTCTCTCAGCTCAATTTTTTTCCAGTTTGGGTTTTTTTCTCTTTTTTGGCTATACAGCAGAAGAATCCTATTTCTGGTTTTGTCAGCATTCTGAGGTTTTTTGGAAGGCTAAAATTAACCTGTGACTCATTCATGTGAAAGCACCCTTAGAGAATTGTCATTTACCTTTCTTAGCAATTTTATTTATTGACAAGATTTCCTGCAGTATCTGTAGGCTCATGTTGGAGTTACGCTGAGTTTATGGTTAGCTGTGTAAGTGTCACAGGATAGATGGATGAACTCTCCCAGCTGAGAGCTGGCTGCAGGCTAGTGCAGCTACTGGTGTAGCACAGAACATCTTCTGACCTCCTCTAACACAGGGTCATGCACCCAGCCTGGCCGTGGCCAGAGACCAGGGAAAGACAGTGTGCCCCGTTCCAGCTCAGGAAGGCCGAAGAACTAGGTTTTGGGCAGTTCGTGGCCGTTCAGGCCTCATGCCGTTACCTCTGCTTCTGCTTTAGCACGGTTTGTCTCCTGGAAGTGTTTGTGTCTGGTTGTGATGCAACCTCTATAAATCCCTGCCCTGAAGTGTTTCCAGTCTCTATTGTCATTGGACCCAGTGGGAGAGGATGGAAAGTGAAGGAGGGAAAAAACGAGGCTGAAGGGAGGAAACCACAGCACTGCACACACGGTCAACATTGTCATGGAACTTTAAACCAAATGAAACCAAACCCAACCCAACCAAAACCAAAAGCAATCAAAAAACCTAAAACAACAAAACCAACAAAAACAAACAACCCAAAAAAAGCCCAGGAAAAGAAACCCAAACACAAAACTCAAAACACAGCCTAAGTTACTGATACTGTAATACTAATCCCTCAATAAATGGATGGTTTAGGAAACAAACCACACCCGCAGCTGAAGACTCTTGATACCCATTGTGCTTCAGCTGGCTTTCATTGCTTACTGTAACTCCCTGCCTGACCGTCTTCACCAGCTTCAGTTCTCTGAAGTATGACAAGGCAACATGGACCTTAATACTACTTCTTTCCTCACTGCAGCTGTCCCATTGCCACTGTGCTCATGAGTGCAGGAGATGTGCTGCTCTGGCTCAGGTGGTAGCAGTGAGTGTCAGCAGCTGGGGATGCTTGTATATCTGTTTGTCCTTCCCTGGCTGCCTTCCTCTCTGCAGCAGGAGCTGGTGCAGCTGCTGTGCCAGCATGCTCTGAGTCACTGCTGCAGCGGGGCATCCAGGACACTGGAGAGAAACCATCCACAAATGACCCTAAACTACATGCTTTTTGGGAGTGTTGTGTATCATGAAGCTTGCTTTGGCAAAAACTGCTACCACAGGGCTCCAGTCTCCTCTGGATGCTGTTGTAATATGTATGCTAGTAATTGGCTACCATCAAAAGGAGTGTGACCAGCAGGTCGAGGGAGGTGCTCCTGCCCCTTTACTCTGCTCTCGTGAGACCTCACTTGGAGTATTGTGTGCAGTTCTGGTGTCCTCAACATAAAAAGGACATGGAACTGTTAGAACAAGAGCAGAGGAGGGCCACGAGGATGATCAGGGGACTGGAGCACCTCCCGTATGAAGATAGGCTGAGAAAATTGGGGCTGTTCAGCCTGGAGAAGAGAAGGCTGCGTGGAGACCTCATAGCAGCCTTCCAATACCTGAAGGGGGCCTATAGGGATGCTGGGGAGGGACTCTTCATGAGGGACTGTGGTGAGAGGACAAGGGGTAATGGGTTTAAACTTAAACAGGGGAGGTTTAGATTGGATATGAGGAAGAAATTCTTTACTGTGAAGGTGGTGGGGCCCTGGAATGGGTTGCCCAGGGAGGTTGTGAATGCTTCATCCCTGGCGGCGTTCAAGGTGGGGTTGGACATAGCCTTGGATGGCATGGCTTAGTGGGAGGTGTCCCTGCCCATGGCAGGGGGGTTGGAACTCAATGATCTTGAGGTCCTTTCTAACCCTTACTATTCTATGATTCTATGATTCTGTGAGAGCTGAGCCTTCTGAAAGACAGGTTTTTCTGTTTTGGTGAGGATATGTCACTGAAGGGGAGTTTGCTTGATGTTTCTCTCCTCTTTAGACTTCAGAGAGTTGTTTCACAGTAGTTTATTATCTTTGTGAACTCTGATTTTGTTTGTGTCTCTGTGTCTGAAAGCCATTAGTTCATTTTAGGACTGTTAAATTCGGGAGCTGTTAATTTTCCTGTTCAAAAATTCCGTTTGCAAGCCTCTAATTTGAAAAATAGAACTTAAAGACACAATCATTTTGTAGTTCGTGAGAAGTTTCCTTTTTTTGTGGTGCATTTTATTTTTTTTAATTAACTATAGCTGTTTCTTTCCTGACCTTAGCTGCTTTCCTGTATTCTTTTATTAGGTCTGTGAAGGACATCAGATGCTCAGGCATTCTCTCTGCTTCTGTTTTTGGCATCTGGGATTCTCCCCTCCCAGATCTTTTCTGACAGATCTGTAAATCCTCTTCCCCTTCAAGTGAGTGAAATATCTTTACAGTTGCTGTTTGCAGTTTCATTTTCTACATGTTTGTTCACCTTTCCTATCCCCATACTGTTGTACTGCATACCTTCTTGTACTGTCCTCAGCCTTTCTCTGTATGCTTTTCCCAACAGAACCTTTCATCTTTTTCATCAATAGGTTGCCATCTGCTGCCTGTACTTCACTGACTTTTATATTCCTATTGTGCTGAATTTGCTCAGGGAGAGATGCAAGACCTTTTAAACATAAATTGCTGTAACAAGCAGAGTGCAAAGCATTTAAAGCAACTTACTAGATCTACTTCGGTTTGAGGAGGCACAGTGTCAGGTTAGGTTTTTTTTTCCCGGGTGTCACAAAACATTGCGCATTAAATCTGGATGATTGTAAGCATTGTTCTTCCTGTGAACCTATGTCTGAAAGCATTTGGTTTATTATATGTCCAGGGTTACTGTTTTGTACTGACTGTTGGTGCTGCAAGACTGTACTGGGTGCAGCTTGTTAAGGCCGCCCTCAACCTCTCATTTGTAATAAAAACTTGAAGCAAGGTTCCTGGAGGATGTGATGAGCTTGTCTCACTCTACTGACTGCTGTGTGGAGAAGGCAGAACAGAAGCAGAGCACATCATGTGGAAGGTAGATATATAATTTTTGCAGACACCACCTTTCTTCAGCTGAGAAAAGGTAATGGTCTGTCTGCTGTCTTCCAGGATGTGACCTGGGAGAGCTGTGATTACTTTTTCTCCCTGCTACTACCCTTGGATTGGTGGAACAGTTCACACGCTGCTTCTGCTTCATTGCCTTCTTCACAGATGTGCTGTCAGGAAAACTGACAGTGGGATTTGCAAATTGTATACACCTCAGATCTTAAAAGCCTCATCATTCACTTGCTGACACATCAGCATCAGTTGAACTACACCTATTGCTCCATCTGTATTTGGCATCATGATCTTGGGGAGTGGAGTTAATTTGGTACCATATTTCTCTCTGTGGGTGAGAAAGAGCATGGCAGTCTTGTTCAAAATGAAATCAGGTCGAGTCTGTAATGACTTTCAGGAAATAGGAAGATACTGTGAGAAGGCTGAGGTAAAGATCACAATAGGAAATGTGATGGTGTTTGGTTTTTGGCTTTCATTCTTGGGATCACTACTGAAGAAGGCTGGAAAAGTAACAAGCAAGGGGATGGGTGAGGAATGGCTTAATTTCTTTTCAAAGCATGCTGAAAAGAATCCTGCATGTGTGATAAGAAATAAATGTTGTGTTACAAGCTATATATCAACATGGTGGAACTGGAGATGGGAGAAAGATGAGGAATACAGCCTTTCACGCCTCAGTAAGAAAAGGTTTGTAGTTGCTGTGACCACCATCAATCATTGCATGCATGAAGAACAGGAAAATAATGACTAAGGAACTTGTTATTCTAGCAAACAGAGAGAGCTGGAAGTTGATACTATTCAAATTCAAGCTGAGGATAAGGTGACCATTTTTGCATCTTAAAGGAATTGCCAAGTGGAACAATTAATTAAAGTGTTGTTTAATTCTTTATTAGGGGATGCTTGAAAACCAAGATGAGATGTTTCTCACAGAAGATACACTTCAATTAAATCAGAGCTGCTAGACTTGAAACAGGAATTTAAATAGAAAAACAAACCCAGAGGCTTGGATTTTACAGGCTAATAATGAATTAGTGGATCTATGAAAGGGAGCCTGCTACCACTGCCTGACAGTTGTTAGAGGAATGTTACAGCATAAAGCTCCATTTTCCAGATCCCTGTTTTTATTTAAGTGCATTTGCACGGAACTGAAACACTTTTTTGAAGTTAGTTGTAACAAGTAAACAGCTTAGTACTAACTGGCTATGCCAGCAAAAGGCCTAGGACTTCTGTAAACAAAAAGACTTAAAAGAAAATACACATCTGCATCGCCCATTTGAAGTGGTTGTGGTGCTGTTTCTTCATCCTGTTCCCTTGATCCTGCTGTCATCACCTGTCTTCTGTGGCTACCCCACTGTCCTGGAGCAAGAAGGACTCCCCCCAAGAAGAAGTCAGCAGTCTGGGGGAGTTGGCCGTGAATATAGTTGAAGGGCACCCAAGAAGCCTGTGTACCTGCAGGTGCACAGAAGAGCTGGAGTGTTTTTTTGTCTTGGGATATTACGGAAAATAATAGCTCTCAGAAGATCTTCAAATTACTGCAAAGAATGCTTCAGGCACATGATATTTCAACCACAGGGATCTTGCCTCATGCGGCAGTGGTTCCTGCACCTGTATGGGAGGAAGGGACAGGAGAAATGGGGGAGGATTTGCAGCTGCAACCAGACAGCCCTGCAGCAAATCACCAAGACAAGCGTGGCCTTTGCCAGTGCATTTTGGGGGTTTTGAGAGACTACAACAGAAAAATCTCTCTGCCTCTTTGTGCTAGATTATTATAGCTTAAGCTGATGTCTCCTAGAAACTTCAGGTATTTGAGTCAGTGTAAAAAAAGTTAATTCTATCCTATTGATTTCTAAATGGAGAGAATAGATCTCTTGTGCTTGACCGAGAGGCAGTGATGATAAAATATCACTGATTTACTTAAACTTTGTCTGCTTCATAAGGAGAGTTTGTTTGACTAAAAGGGGAGGTGTTTGTAGATTTGCATGCTTCAAGATACTCCATTCTGAATATAGTATCATTCTACTACCTTGCAAATCTTGCCAACATCTTTGCTATAGAGTTGATATTTATTCTAAGATTTGGCTGTGTAACAGAACAAACCAATAATTTAGCCTAACTGAAAAAGAATGGATTTAAGCTCTTAAAAGTGTACTTTGTAGGACACAAAGTTATTCATGTATACTTAATCCACACAGAAGCATACAATGCTGTACGTTCTTGTAAATTGAGATGCCAGGGTAAAATCCACCTAGTTTTCCAGTGTTGAATTGGGTGCATAATACGCACAGCTATAAAATTTACTGTAGTTACATTGTATATGAAATGAGAATAATTATAATTGCAATTTAAGTAATGATAAATGAGAATATATTCATATGGAGCATGATGTTTATTGCATTTTGTAAGAAAACCTTGTATTTCTGTCTGGATTTAATCTCTTCTAGAACTCTATTAATGTTAATGAGAGAAAGAGATCCGCCATTTTAATTTATTTGTATCAGCACATAATCAAGACACTCCTCTTCCCAGCAGACAAGGGAATACAGCAGTGCAGAACATGAAGCATTGCTGCATCAATGTAGATGGGTCAGTGAGTTTAGAACTTTTTTACATAGTCAGTGAAATCTGTAGTCTATTCAGATACTTACTTCCTCTGCTTCTCAACAGGGGTGTGGTGGTTTTTAGTTGGTTTGGTTTGGTTTCTTTCTGGGAGGTTTTTGTTTGCTTTTTGCTGAGGGAATGTTTTGAATTTAAGTAAAATAGAAGTGCAGGAACAGATATATTTCCTTAAAGTTGCTGTTGTAGAAGTTGACTCACAGTGCTTTTTAATAAATCATTACCATCATGATTAGTAAACTCATATGCTGTGATTGATATTCCTGCACTTCTCTGACTGTCATTCGGTTACCCAGTATTGAATGAATCTAGATATGCTTGTTTTCTGATAGAAATCTCCTATTATCTGCAATTTCAGACAGTTCTGATTACCTTTCTACAGCTTGGAGATTGCCAGCCTGACACGGGCAGATGCCGATCTGGAGGCATATCGAACGCAGATATGTAAAGAAGTGATTGCTATGATGATGAAGAACATGGTCTTAAGTCACAGCCTCTTTCCTCATGTGGAGAAGAGGATGAGTTCAATTTTCAAAAAGCAGTTTCTTGCAATGGAGAAGGAGATTCAAGAGGAATATGAAAGGAAGATGGTGGCTTTAACAGCTGAGTGTAATCTAGAAACCAGAAAGAAAATGGAGGCTCAATGCCAGAAAGCGAGAGCAGCAAATGAAGAGGCTGAGGAATTAATGAAGAAAATTAATGAAAAGGTGAACCTGGTGTAAAATCAAGATGTTTTGCATGATGCACAGTTTTATGTAGATGGTTTCTCTTTTAGACTAGCGTGGCTGTGTTGTCCTCTTCTAAGAATAAAGAGGAAAGCTGTACAATTTAAATGTGTTCGAACATTCAGATGCCATAATTGGGTAGTTGTTATTAAGAAACTGTTTCTACTTAACCAGAAAATGAATGTATCTCAAGAGCATCTGTGACACCTGAAAACAAAAGATTGTAATTACTGTGATCTTTCTGTCTTTCTTGAACCCTTGCAAAGTGGTGTATTTTTATTTACTGTATTTTACTGCAGCAGTTCCTAAGAACTCCAGCCAGACACTGCATAAAGTATTTTGCACATTTAGAGCAGAACTCTCTGCATCATAAACCTTACAATCTAGGTGAAAAGCCTACAATATTTATATTATTATTTTGAAGAAAATGAGAATCGAAGTGCAACCAAAGGCTGATTTCCTTCAAGCTGAAGGCAAGCAAAACCATTTGTATTTTAGGCAGAGCAGGGAGTGGTCTTCTGTTGGAAATAGCCTCTGGATAACAGTGAGATAAATAATTTAAGGCAGAGTATGATTCTTTGCAAGATTAGAGTCTCTCTTTAAGTAAAAGCTTAGTGTTCTTATGTGTCATGTGCATTCAGAGATCTCTCTCTGAAGGGGTAAGTGTCATTACCCAGGATTGTAGGTAGTCAGTATCTGGAAATAGAATTGTGTGGATATATGGGTATATGAGTATAGTCCCTTAAATCAGTATATTGCTTACTTGTGTGTGCTCCGTTTGCAGACAGTACTTAAATTTTTGGCCTTCTGTTTTGGTTTAGTTTCTTTTAAACAGCATTTTTATTTGCATATCAGATCTATAATTGTTAAGACCTCTGTGACAATACGTGATTGAAGTTTTGACAAAACAAGGTTTTTGCTGAGTATGTTGAAGCTCTCAGGAAGTACTTTGATTTATCAGGCTGCTGCGTGGAGAAGGTTGATGGCACAAGGCTAGTGACCCAGTTGGATTTCTTTGACATTTCCAGGTGAATTTTAACTTGTGACTCTAGGGAGCTTTCAAGTATTTGTAGGATATGAGCATCCTGAGCTAGGGGTGCTAGAAAGTCAAAGGAGGCAGCAAGGAAAGTATAGTCATGGACATCTTTTTAAGGAAGAGGTAAATTGTATTCTGCAGAGGTCTTTTTCCTTCTGTTGATTATAGAAGGAGCTTAGACTAGAATTCTAACACCTTGCTGAGATTATAGAATCCTAGAATGGTTTCAGTGGAGGGGACCTTAATTATCAAGATCCCATGGGCAGGGACAACTTCTACTAGACCAGGCTGCTTAGAACTCCATCCAGCCTGGCTTTGAACACTTGCTGATAAATCCTGTCTTTGCAGAGAAGGGAATGACTATGGAAACTCACACTAAATACTTCCTCAGCAAAGTGGCTTTTGTTTTGCACAAAAATACATTGATATTGGTTCAGTCCCAATTCAGTTCCAGTGTTTTATACTGGAAATCCTGAATGGTAGGAATTAAAGAATTGAGGCCAGTCCAATACTTTTCCGGATGTATTTGTCTTACACTGTCATCTAGCTCTTCGCTTTCCTGTCTGTGAAAGGGCCTGGGTTTGTACTTGCTGGGGAGCATGGTCCAAAACGGCATACCAGAGCACTAGGCTTGACCCAGCAGTCGTGGCAGTGGGTGTATCATCCAAGAGATGGCAGTGAAAAACAGCTGGAGCAATAACCTCCTCCCCTCTCCGCCAAAACACAGAGTGCTATATTCCCTGCCGTTTTGATTAATTGTTTGCTGTCTCCAGTGTGTCTCTTGAGAATGAGGGGTGAGGTGCAGAGGACAGTTGTCCCCAGATAAATAGCATGAAATTTAGAACAAGACTAACGCAACTACCATTAGGTAGCTCTGCTGGCGTAAGCAGCATTCTTTGAAGGGAAGGAATGCCATCCAGAGGGACCTTGACACGCTTGTGAGATGGGCTGATGCCAACCTGATGAAGTTTAATCATGCCAAGTGCAAGGTCCTACGCCTGGGTCGGAGCAATCCCAGGCACAGCTACAGGTTGGGCAGAGAAGAGATTCAGAGCAGCCCTGTGGAGAAGGACTTGGGTGTTGGTCGATGAGAAAATGAACATGTGCCGGCAGTGTGCGCTTGCAGCCCAGAAAGCCAACCGTATCCTGGGCTGCATCAAAAGCAGCGTGACCAGCAGGTTGAGGGAAGTGATCCTGCCCCTCTACTTTGCTCTCGTGAGACCTCACTTGGAGTATTGTGTGCAGTTCTGGTGTCCTCAACATAAAAAGGACATGGAACTGTTGGAACAAGTCCAAAGGAGGGCCACGAGGATGATCAGGAGACTGGAGCACCTCTCGTATGAAGATAGGCTGAGAAAGTTGGGGCTGTTCAGCCTGGAGAAGAGAAGGCTGCGTGGAGACCTCATAGCAGCCTTCCAGTGTCTGAAAGGGGCCTATAGGGATGCTGGGGAGGGACTCTTCATTAGGGACTGTAGTGAGAGGACAAGGGGTAACGGGTTCAAACTTAAACAGAGGAAGTTTAGATTGGATCTGAGGAAGAAATTCTTTACTGTAAGGGTGGTGAGGCACTGGAATGGGTTGCCCAGGGAAGTTGTGAATGCTCCATCCCTGGTGGTGTACAAGGCTGGGTTGGACATAGCCTTGGATGGCATGGTTTAGTGGGAGGTGTCCCTGCCCATGGCAGGGGGGTTGGAACTAGATGATCTTGAGGTCCTTTCCAACCCTAACTATTCTGTGATTCTATGATTCTTTGCTCTGTGGAACATGTATATTTTGATTCTGTAATGAGTTTATGCCATCTGAGATTAAAACTATGAATGTGTAAGTCTTACTGGAGGGTTACAAGAAAGTATTTATTGCAAGGAAGCTTTTAAGCTAATTGCCATTTAGTTATACTCCATTGTTGTAACTCTGAAATGATGCTCTTGCCTAAATCTGTAGAAATCAATAGATGAAGTAGGTCATCAGTAGGAAGAACTTTTAGAGATTTGTCATAGAATATTTTTTTCTAATTTGTATTGTTTTTAAAATGTGTGCTTATTCTTATCTCATTGTTCTGACTTATTTGAGTCTATTCAGTTTTAATAGGATTTCAGGATTGATGAAACCTAAGAAATTGATTTCATGTATATAGTCTTTGTGTTGAATTTCATGCTGTTGTGTATAATTTATTTCAAATAATGGTTCCAAATTCTAAAAACTCTTCATTATGCATTTCAGCCGTTATCTGGATTAGAGATTGACAGCTGTACAATCTCTGTCATTCCAAACAGATGAAACCCATGTATTAGTACTAGTACAGCCTTCATTTATAATAATTAGCATTAGCCTTCATTTAAGCCTGAAGTTGTGGTGATCAGGGTATGAGTAAAATATGCATTAGCTGGTAGCACTAATAATTTAAAATATGTTGAATACTGAAAATCACTTTGGATCTATTTATTTCTCTCTTCTCTGCAGCCTGCTGTAGAATACAGAAGTCTTCTGGATAGACTTCACACACTGGAGCAGGACCGCCTGAAGAGATTCCTTCTGGTAAAGCAGGAGGAATATTTTGCAAAGGCTTATAGAGAGCTGGCCATTAGCCAGAGAAAGGAGCTCCATAACATCTTTTTTACACAGATAACAAATGCTACTTTCAAGGGAGAACTGAAGTTGGAAGCAGCTAAAACGTTAGTGGAAGGTTACTCTAAAATACAGGTAATAGGATGATAATTCCATTCCTAACCTAATTACAGAATACAAACCCACAGTAATTTTTGAGAAGCGTTTCAGAAAATGTATTTCAGGGTGAATTTTATCGCTTTTATAGCTAATTTTCTTAGGAAGAATATTAAAAAGTATAATGCAATTATTATACACATCTAGAAATCTGTGTAACTGTACATTGATGCATGTGAACAGCATTTTTCTAAAGCAGTGAGCTGTATATATTTGCCACAACAGTATGTGCTTGATGCTGACTTCAGTTTTCGTGGGTAATATTTCCTAAGCATGTGGGCCACTATCAGAGGTAGAGGCAGCAAGCATTTGTGCAAAAGACAGCTGAGCAGCCAGTGGAAGACAGAGCAAGTAAAAGAAATTTTGACAGTGTTTCAGCTGCTCAGGCATGGGTCACCTAAGTATCAGCCCTTGTCTTGGTTATCTGATGCTGGAAGAATACCTGCTATAGAGCATTGTATGCATACCTCTGGTATCTGCCAGACTCATCTGTATGTATCTAAACCTTTGCTGTTCCTGTCTGTTGGAAGGAGGAAATTCTAAGACCACCTGTGTGCAGCAGGCTTGGCTTTCATCTCTCTTACATTAGACCCACCTGAAAAACTTTTCCTTGGCTTTGAAGTCAGTTTAAACACCTTTGAAAATGTTACCTTTCTTTAGTCATAAAACAAATTGTTAAAGAAAAAAGAAATTTGGAAAGAAAAAGGACATAGTGCCACTTACTGCTGTTACTGAACACATGCTCTCTTCAGGTCTCAGTTCCAGACTGTTTAGCCTGTGGATACCTTTAAGCAGGAACAGTTCTACTAACACTGGTAGGGCTGCATGTGTATTTAATTGTGGGTACCTGATCAAATGACCTGTTAACTCAGGGCTCTCGGGAGGTGCACTGACTATTCAGGAGAGTACACACAGTACTGAGGCATTCAGGCCAGAAGCTCAGCATATTATTTATTTTGTTTTGTTGAAATCACTGTAGTAATTTGACATGATCATTAGAGACAAGCTGATAAAAGTTTATTGCTTTTCACTTCTAAAAGCTTTTTAACTTTACCCTGTTAATGAACAAATCTGGTTTGTTACCCACAGGTATTGGCTGAAATTTACATTACATCTAATTAAATACATTTGTTCAAATTCTCTCCTGCAGGGAGACGTTGAAGAGCTAATGGATTTTTTGCAAGCTAGCAAGAAATATCATCTGAATAGAAGATTTGCTTACAGAGAGTATCTCATAAGTAAGATACGGTTAAGGGATTCTCAAGCCTCTGCTCTTATAAATGCAGCAGCAGCCCAGATACCAAGTCTCATTAATAAGATGGAAAGGTAAATATCTCAATTGTTTTCTTGGCAGCCATTTGACTATGTTATGTCACAGGCAATAAAATACTCTTCAAAAGTCTTTTTGTTTGTGTTACCTAGCAGGAAAAGTGCATAAAAATGTTGTCCTTTACGTTAATTCTAAGAAAATATTTTATAACTGATAACTTAGTTAATATCCCAGCAGACATTAAGGCGAGGCTTTGTTGTCTGTGTCCACTTTGTACAACAAAGAGATGAATTGCTGGGAACCTTGTAATTCTGACTTCAGTGGGAAGCAGGCTCATATGAGATTCTCAATATCTTTGTACATCCATTATTCATGTAAATAGTCCACAGTCATTTTAAAAGTCCTACCAGAGAGCACTGCAGCATGTACAAGTTAAGAACATTTGTCTGGTTTCTTTACACATGAGTATATGTATTTAAAGAGTAAAGAACAATTCTGGTTCACTTATGTTTGAATGTGTTTGAGGAACTGGATGTGTGGGCTCAAACTGGAAAGCATGAATATTTTCTCAAGTAAGTTGGCTGCGTTTATGAATAGCATAACTGAAGAGAATCTTAAGTAGCAAAGACTACACATGGCAGTGTGGAGGACTGAGAGAGAGATCTCTTGCTGGTACCCAGAGAACTGTGGCATGTCTTAAGTCTGGCATAAAGAGATATTACTAAGGAGCATGCCAGTGCGGTAAAATACATTAGTGGGCAGGAAAACAATTTAGCACTGCTGCTGTTGATCCTGTGCACGCAGCTTTATTTGTTTATTTGAGATGTTTATATTGGTGTCAGTCACTAACAACATGTGGAACATGCAGTAAGAGAACATGTATAAATATCAGTCTTTACATTGTGGTTTTAATCGTCTAGTGTTGACTTACCTTGAAAGTAATTTAATAATAGAGAGCAGGAAGGCTGTTAAAAGCTACCAAAGACTGCATCTGTTAATACGATAAAGTTGTTTACCTGGGTTTTTTCTAACTTTTCCTTGCTGATCTTTTTGATTGTCCTGCGTGCTGCCTCTTTGGAATCATACCCTAAGATTAGCCTCAAGATTCATTGATCAGAGAGAGGTTCTTCCAGTATGCTTACACTGCTCTGCCTGTTTTGCTGACATCTGCAGCTGTGTGGGTCAAAGACAAGAATAAGTCTTGTCATAGGAAATATAATTCAGGTACATCTTTCACATAGAGTTCTGTTCCATCAATTCATGCCTCTCTTTGGAATCGATGATGAGAAATGGTCTGAGATGTTTTCTCAAATGTTATGATTATGTGAAAAGACAACATGAGAAACTGTCACCTGTATGACCACTGCATCCATGGATTAAGTCATTGCAGTGAACACCAAAAATTTCTTAAGCTGGAAAAGTAGGTTTCACTTATTGTTTAATGCTTGCTATTGCACCTAACAGTCACAAACCAGATCAACTACAAAACAGGGAGGAATGATGAAGTATTAGTAATGCAAGACCTCATAGATCCCATCCAAAAAAATGCACGAGGGACCCTCTGCCCCCAAATCATGCTGCCAAAAAACTTCCAAAACCAGCAAGTGTCATTACCAAAATGAAAAAATAGTTCTTCCCTATTAAACTTCTCAGAGTATGCAATGGTCGTAATTCTCTGCAAAGGAAATGTGCCCATACGTGGAAACAGCATTTGAAAAGAAGCAATCTCATCTGGCTTTCTGGGGCTAGAATAAAGTATTTTCCTGTAACTTCCCACACCTTGTGGCAGGAATTCCTTTCTGGCAAATACTTGCCATATTGTTATGTTTTTACTCATTCTTAGATGTTGGGACTATAAAACTCCAGAATGTAGTATTTCAGATTATTTTCTAGCATTCTGGTTTGGAGCTTGGTTTGGTTTTTTGGTTTGGTTTGGTTTGTTTTTTCCTACAGGTATACTGAAATATCCAAGTATAGACCCCCAAGAAAGGCTTGTATTTCAGTTTCTAATTATAGAAGATTGAGGGAATGTTTACAAATAAGAGCATTAAAATTTGAGCAGTAAGAGCATAATATTCTCTTCTTACTTTAGCATTGAATCTGCTTGTCTAAGTATAGATGCTGGTCTGTCTTAATCTATTGTGTCCAGCTTTAACAGTGTGCTTTAAACTTACTGTTATAAATGGGATTTTAAAATGCAGAACTGATTGTATGGAGAAGAGACACTGAGAAAAGATGTAGATTATATATACCACAGATAAATAGTTTCAGGGATACATAAACCAGCAGATAAATGATGAGGGGAGAGGTCTTTTAAAAATGGAGCTTAATAGGATGTTTAAGTTTTATCAGTGAGCAGGGCAATTTTAGGTTAACATAAAGAAGATTCTGTGTGGTCAGAAATGAATGCTATAAAAAGTAAAATAAACCCAAACCAATTCTAGGGAGAGTTGTGAATATTTTAAATGAAATAGAGCAGCCAGAGTTTTCAAGCTGGGCTTTTAAATATAGTATTTAAATAAAATGACCCATTTGTCAGGACTGGTTGTGGGTATTCAGTGTCTTTCAGAAATCAAGTTTGTGGACTGCAATGCCAAAAGGCAGGAAAGCAACTTTTAAAATGTAATCCATAAGGATAGATTTCAGGGATGTCTACCTAGGTTCTTTATGTTTTGCCCGAAAGAATATCAGGCAAAAGGGCAATACCTGGGGCAGTATTCATCCTGGGTTGTTCCAGCAATCAGGAGAGGTTGAGATGCTCAGTGTTTTTGAACTACGGCAGCTGTAACGTTGCATTATTCTTTTGCCAGTACCTGGTCGTTCACAGGAAGTTTCCTTCCTTTGGTCTCTTAAAAACTGACTCTAGTTCTTGTGACTCACTAGGTACAAACAACTCAAACTCCTTTATAAATGTCTCCCAATATTTTAGTTTTTATAAGACCTCAAGAATATCTTGTGTATTGTATTTTTAAAGTGGTCAGTTGACTTTCTTAAAAGGTCAAAGCAAAACGTCTCGTATTTGGCTTCTTCTTCTGAATAATCTCCCTTTGTATGGGCCTTGCTATAAGCAAAGAAGTTTTCTGAACAGTGTCCTGCTGCACCTTTCAGGAAGTTGGTGTTGGAAAAGTTAATTCCTCCAGCAGTAATGCATCAGTATAAATTTATCTAATAAACTTTTAGTACATCTTCTGCTCATAGTGCTTGCTATGTAGGGCATTTATTGCTCTGAATTATTTGCATGAATTCTGATCTAGCAGGATGCCATTTCAGCAGGTGAAATACTGAAGTAGCTGAAGTGGAGTAGCGTGGGCACTCTTACAGGTTCTCTCTGTACAGTTTCTGTATGATATTGTGGTTGAACCTTCACGTATATCCAGGCTGGTACAATTTTTCTGCTTCACATCTATCTCCCTTTTGCTTTAGTGATACTGCCATGCCTTTTCTTACCTTTCATAAAACAATCTTCCTTTGCTAGGGTCCAGCATCCCTTGCATAGTTCTCTGTAGCATCAACTACAAACTACTACTTTTAGTGCCGTCACTCCATATTTTCCCCTAAATTTGTTGGCATCTGTTTTGTACAGTGAAGTCAAGGTCTGCCTCTGATTGACCTATGATACAGCTGCTGTTGGCCACACACTTCATCTCCGTACCTTCCTTGGTGTTCACTGCATTTGGGAGGATCTCCCTATAAATATCCCTGTCATTTCTGCAGTATTCTCCTTGATTAAAATTCTCCTTGTTCAAAGACATTAAACATTTACCTACACATTTCCTCAGTGATTAGATGGCTGGTATGCTGAGACCAAGCAGTTTATCATACAGTCTATACAGTCTCATTATCTGTCTCCTCCTTTTATTTTGTGTTTCAGTTCAGAGTCCTTTGGGAACAGGATGTCTTTTAATGCTAATACTGTAATTGTTTTTATACTGTATTTGTATGAAACCAAAAATGAAGATCTCTTGCCAGGATTGATCCTTCTAGTAATTTCCATAATACTGATTAATGTAAGTTGCCACATAAACTCAGATAGACTTCTGTGGTGGTAGGCATTTTGCCCATTATTTTTGTTATCTGGAATTCCAAATATGTGGGTAGAGGGGTTTTACAGTACTGTATCACCTACAGTTTGAGCTGTGGGCATACTGAGTCTCTAAATAAATCAACACCCTGAAACTGAAGTAATGTAGATTCCCGTTTTTCCTAAAAATATGTAGGTATATATCATTTTCCAGTCATTCTGTGTTGCATGGCTTTTCTTGAAACTCATTTGCTGGGTAGTTCCAGCATATCTGTGTTTTTCTATGTACACCCTTTTAACTACTCTGGACAGGGATTTAATTGGATGCAGCAAAACTAGGTTTGTTTCCTCAGTACAAGACAGGATGAAGGTGTTAAAAATATCTTCGTTATTATCTTGACTCACTTTGTCACCATAATAAATCTTCATTTTATTCACTGTTTTGCCTTGGGTTTGATCAAAAAGGGGGCCAAGACTTAGAATTACCAAATGTGGGCTGGAAACTTGGTGCTGTTGTGGGGTTTTTTTGACATAACACTGAAATTTAGTATTGATTGCTTGAAGGAAAAAATTACGAAAGGTCCAGGAATGATGCATTGTGCTTTGCTTTCAAGGTATTGAGAGGTACTTTAATCCTCTTTGCAGAAGATTAAAGAAATATGATAGCTAAGCAGTGGAAAAGCTCTGCAAAGGGAAGCCACCTCTGTTGACATAACTGTGTGATACAGCAAACCTGAGTTTCTGTCTAGTGCATTCCTTCTGTGGGGGTGATGCTTTGTGGCTTGCTCAGATACTTGTGGATACTTGAGCGGTAGGTGGAGAGATGTGAATTCATCTGAATCCAGGCTCTATGTATAATGTCCATATATTCTGAAAAAGGGGATTTAAAAAAATAAACCAGAAGTTGTTTGGATGACATTCCAAGTTCAGGTCCAGAATTGATGCTTTCTTCTGAGAGTTCCATGTTGACATTTTCAGCCCCACATTTTGGAAGTCCAGTGTGCTTAATGTTGGAAATTAGAACTCACAAATGTCCCAC
Source organism: Amazona ochrocephala (assembly GCA_039720435.1). Classification (NCBI taxonomy): domain Eukaryota; kingdom Metazoa; phylum Chordata; class Aves; order Psittaciformes; family Psittacidae; genus Amazona; species Amazona ochrocephala. The sequence goes on from CM077879.1 coordinate 13,866,157, forward strand.
AGCCTGGTCTGAATTAAGATGTCTGGGGAATTTCTGGTGTAAGTAGCAGGTAATTCTTTAAATTCAGTTGGAGTTTGTGGAGATTGAAGCTTTTGTAACCTAATCCTGCTTACTCTTTGAAATTAAATACTGTAGCAACTGGAGGTAGACCAGGAATTATTTTATTTCACTATTATTTTGAAATCTTTGTAATTCTGATGATGTACATTAATAGGAATTCTGAATATAAATCTTTTGATGGCTATGATTGCTTTCATATCTTTAAAACAATTTTTAATTGTTTTTGTCTGATTAGATTACATCCTTTAAGGAAAAATTGTTCCTAATGAGGAGAAGGAGTTATAAAAGACATCTGGAATTGCATTCCAGGGGCATTAAATGAAAAATGTAAATATTATGAATAATAGATAAGGTTTAAAATGTCTCATTTGAATATTGCTTACATTACTGACTGGTAATGATTTTGCATTTGCCTTCCCTTCCTTCCTTTTTTCTGTTCCTTCTTCGTACACTTCCATTCTACTGTCAAAAACTGTCTCAATCCTACACTAATCATTGAGATTATCTTTCTATTATCCACTTACTTCTTTGATCCCCCCAGGTATCCCTCCTGACAGAACAAGGATCATTCTGTGTATCTACTATGTTGAGCCTTATTATGGTGCTAATTGCCTCAAATATCCTTTTCCTCTTAAGAATTTGGGATAACAGGCTTCAAACACTATTATTACAGGGCAGGTCATCTACCTGAAAGTCATTTGGGGATGCTGCTGGACCGAGCTGAGGCTGAAATTAATTCTGTTAAACAGAAATTCGATCATGATTTAAAACAAGAAAAGCAAAAGCTTCGCCAGAAACTCATTACCAAGCGAAGGCGGGAAATGCTGCAAAAGGTAATTTCGGTATATTTATTTTCACAGGACTTGCTATGAATTAAAAATGAAATGAATTGAAAAATAAAGTGTAATTCTTACAACAGGGATCAACGCTGCCAGGCGCATGTATGAAAATAAGTGTCTGTTGGTTTTAGCTGTGCACCGCCATGTGCTGTCATAATCATGTAGTAATTAATGGCTGTTCTTTCGGAAAAACACGCAAGGAAGTAATACAACTGGAGAAATTTGTGAAGCCCCTCTACTTAGTCTAACCTGTCCAGGGGGGTTGTGACTAGCCTCTGGCATGTGCAGACAGGCAAAAGCCAGATGAGGTTCTGGAGCTGGTGAGAGAGAGGGCACAGATCTGTGACAGTAGTAATTTTCTATGGGTTTCCTGGCTATGTGTGTCTTAGATGTCTTCTACAGCACAGTTAAAATTCAGCTACAAAACAAAACTATTTAAAATATGTTGTACCTATAGTTGCTTGTGGTAGGACTCATATCGCCTTACCTCAGACATCTGGAAATCAAGGCTAACTCCAAGAGCTCCAAATCATCTCATAATGGTAGAGGTCTTGCAAGTGATCCGAGATAAATGAAAGGGAGTTGTTATCCAAAAGTCCCTATCTTTCTCTGCCTAAAAGGTGAAGAAAATATTTTCTTGGATTACGGGATACTTCTTTAGATGACCAAAGTTAGGTGCGATTGATTTTATCTTTTGCAGGGTACGTGTTTCAGTGTTTTCTGCTCTTTAACAGATACCAGTGCAAGGAGAGACAGCAGATATAAAGATGGGCCCTTCGTTTGTTGTACTTTTACTGAGTATAGGTAGCTCTGGTTTAGCATTCCAATTAATATTTAGTTTTTTTCCCTGCTCCTTCTTTTTCTTCCTTGGTATTTGATCCAGGTTCACTTCTGGAATGCTGCCAGATTGTTGCAGTTCAGCCAGTTTGGATTATATCAAACAAGCATAGATCATGCATTTATTTAGGTGTCAGCCCTTTTATTGAGCACCAATCCAAATTATCACAGGTCTGTGTTAGCCTTTCTGTCTAACTGTCTGACATCACAGGCCTGCTAGGTGCACGCAAAGCCATCATGTTGAGGGCTGTGTAAGTCTCTGAACAGTGAAAAGTGGTTTCAAGAACACTGAAAGACTAAAGTATGAAATTTTGCTTTGCTATGAAATTCATGCTTCAAGAGCTAGAAATTGAGATGTTCCTTCTCTTAACCTTTTCTTCGTTTTTGCAAATGAATCAGCAGAAGGAGCATCGGAAGGAGCAGCTGTCACTTGGAGACACCTTCAAAACGACTAAGGAGGTCACTCACTACCTGGGCCACTGGAGAAATCTTCTGAGTGATCACACCATTGAATTTGAAGAACTTACTGAAAAGCTTGACAATGAAGCCAGTGAAGAGCTGAAAGAGCTTCTGTTTGGTCTAACAGAGAAAGCTGTTGAAGAGCTTAAACGTGTTCAGTGTGGAGTATTTGTGCAAGAACTGGTAAAGCTCAATGTGCCAAAGGTGTTCCTGCTAGAAGCTGTGGAGGAGCATAAAAAACAGATGGTTGTTAAACATGAGCAGCTTGAAAGGGAAGAGCATGAGAAGAGCACAGCCACTGAAGAGCTGCTTCAGCTCACCAGGCAGAAGCTAAGCCAAGAGCTAGAAACAAGCATTTTGGAACAGAAAAAATTAAGGAGCTGGGAACAATCAGTATTCATGCAAGTATTTCCCTGCAGCCTTTTCTTAGTTATTATTGCAAATAGAGATGAACTAGGACTTTCCAGACATGTCCAGGTATGATTCCTAATGGTCAGTTCTGTCGGGCACTTGAGAACTGATTTGTTTGCGAGGGCTCAGTCCCTGTGTCACTTGTGGGTGAGTACTGCAATAGAAATCCTGGGGAACGACAGTTTTGAAACCAAAATCATGGAATGGTATTTTTATATTTGTGTTCACTCTGTGTCGGGTTTCACTTGCACATCTTTCATTATTATTCTCAGTCTGTTCTCAAAGGTCCAGCACTTTGGAAATGTCATTTAGTATGTCAGGCCTAATTAGCCCTGTATCCAGTTTTGATATATTCCTTCCAGACACAAGTCAGGCCTTACTCATTGGGTTCACTTTGAGCTCTGCCACAGTATTTCCACGTATTCCATAAATACACAGTGCAGCAGTCTACCTTTCCAGCTCATGGGTGCCATGCATCAGACTTGGCCAATCGGGCCTGTTGCTGAAGTGCCCTTGGCACTGAACTCCAAGTCAGAGAGGCATCATGACACAGGCAGTGTTGTAGGGAGATTTGCTGGCCCCAGCTGTACTTTATGTCTGTTGCTGCCTGCTCTAATGTGACCCCAGGGAGTTGCGAAGATGGGTAGTGACTTTGCCACCCTTGGGAGACCTTGTGCAGAGAGAGAAGGTGGCTGCAGCCAAGAGTCATCATGCATGGTTCCTCTCAGACTGGGCATCAAGGCCCTGAGAAATTGGCTCCACTCAGTAGCATTTCTCCTTAGGTTTAGAGTATATTTATGACTAGTTGTTTTGTTGCCTGAATATTTACAGTACTGCATTTCCTATACAATATCTGTTTAATAACAGACATTGATTGAGACATGGGAACATGAAAAAACAGTCTCCTGGCAAAATTGCAGCTTTGGGGGAAGCAGCTGGAACAGGGAAACCTGTATTAGTCTGTCCGCCCTTTATACAGTGCAAACTGAGCATGAGAGGTTGAACCAAGGTTAGAGGGGAGAGAAACATTAGCAGAAATTTCTCCTTCAACCTTTTCTTTAAAGCAAAGCAGATCCGCATGGGCAGTTTTGTCCTGACAACATCTTTAAAAGTTTGCCTGCTGCAAAATTTAAAACCTTGTAATGGAAACATAAAAAGAAATCTTACCCATTACATTTGCTTTGCTAAAGAAGAAAAATCCATTTGTGTTTTCTTCTGGTTCTAATTTGAAGTGCTTTGTGTTTTGTTCAGCATTTAAAATACTTTTTGGTAAGCCATTTCAATGTATTTTCTAGCTGTCTTATCTCTTTATTTGTACTGCTGAAAGCAGACCTGCAGGACTAAGGAAGTAGATTGTATGACCCAGTAGGTCTTTCCTGTTCCTAACTTACAATTAAAGATAATTGTGTTCCAGCCTGCAGTGTCACTAGTTGTATTTCCCAGTAAAATGCTGGGAAATATATCCAAAAAATGCACAACTGTCCTACCAAAAGGCCCTTAAAATCTGTCACTGTCTTGATGCTCATTCTATCAGTTTTGGTATTTTAATGCCAGCTGTCATGTTCATGTTCTCATCTGCTATCTGGTTTTCACAAAGAATTATTTTGAATGATAGAACAAGTGCAGAGGATGGCGACGAGGATGATCAGGGGACTGGAGCACCTCTCGTCTGAAGATAGGCTGAGAAAATTGGGGCTGTTCAGCCTGGAGAAGAGAAGGCTGCGTGGAGACCTCATAGCAGCCTTCCAATACCTGAAGGGGGCCTATAGGGATGCTGGGGAGGGACTCTTCATTAGGGACTGTGGTGAGAGGACAAGGGGTAATGGGTTTAAACTTAAACAGGGGAGGTTTAGATTGGATGTGAGGAAGAAATTCTTTACTGTGAGGGTGGTGGGGCCCTGGAATGGGTTGCCCAGGGAAGTTGTGAATGCTTCATCCCTGGTGGCGTTCAAGGTGGGGTTGGACATAGCCTTGGATGGCATGGCTTAGTGGGAGGTGTCCCTGCCCGTGGCAGGGGGGTTGGAACTCGATGATCTTGAGGTCCTTTCCAACCCTTACTATTCTATGATTCTATGATTCTATCGATTTTCATTTCTGTTGCTTATCAAAGAGACCATGAGTTAGTCCAAAATATATATATGAAGATCATTAACGTTTAAAGTCCTTTTTAAACATAGACATGACAAAACTGATTTTCTATGTTATCTTTGAATCTCAGTCTGTATATCTATCTGTACATACGGATACATAGTATGGATTTTCTTCTGAAAGCCTAAGACAGCTTGAGAAATTATTAACAATGAGAAATAGTTAAGTATGCTGTAAATGCTTTTGCTTGGAGTAATATTGCCTTAAAGGAAGTAATCTTTCAAAGATACAAACTTTATGCATTAAAAATGTTTTAATTTGGGATGTTGCTGTTCTTTGCTGAATTGGTAAACAGAAAGGATCTCTAAGCTTTTAATATATTGAAATATTTAACTTTAAATATATTTCATTATTATTGAAGTATGTCGATGAAATGATGAGGTGGTATAGGCCTGTGATACAGTGAATAAAAGCATCAGTCCTAATGGAATGTATTATATAATACATTTTTTAAAGAAAACTATGTGTTCATGCTTTAAATTCAAATACATTTTTGGGGAAATAGAGAAAATTTCCAAATAAAAAAAGTATTCTATTTTTTATTAAATATTTTAAGGAAATATTTTAGTCACAAGATAAGAAGGTGTATATAGTCTAAGGTTGTTTGCAACTGGAAGGTGAATATAGGCTTTAGCATGCTCAGTCAACTTCAGCTTGACCTGAGAATCAGTTCCCCAGACTTCTATGCTGAGAACCTTCCTTCCACAAAATGGGAATTTTGAGTGATTCAGATTACTGCTAAAATACATTCAGTGTTGTTCAGACTGCTAAAAGCTTTTTTACAAAGAGGAGCTGGAACCTTATGGTGGGTGGTAGGAGGGATGACTGGGATAAGTTTGTAATAAGGAGAGACTTTTTCATTTTATATTTTACCTCTCTCAGTAGCTGCGAGTGCTGAATACTGGGAAACAGCACAGGGAGGCTTTACGGCAAGCTTTTATCTCAGTTTCATCCCTAGGTTAAGGCACTGTATTGTCTGTAGAAGTGGAAGGATTCTGTGCATAGGAAATGTGCTAAAAAGTCTTTGTTTACTTTTGAATATTCAAAAACTGTGTCCCCTCGAAAATGAAGTTTTACGGTCCAGGAAGTTCTGTATGCAGAATTTAAAGTATCCTCAAGGATATTTGAAATGTACTAAGCAGCTCAGAATGGGCTCATTAACCATTACATGAATAAGACAAAAAAGGATGCGTGTTGTCATGTGAAGTATCTGTGTGTATTCTCTTACATTTTATGCAGTATTGCTTGTATCATTGAACAGTAAAAGGCTATGGTTTTTGTTTTGTTTGTTTTTTAACAGGCAGCTTCTAAGTTTACCCCTCTCACTATCAGAAGAAGAATTGCTTAAAATGAGGCAAGAGTTGCATTGCTGCTTCTCTCAGGTGGACCGCAGCTTGGCTTGGCCCAAAATAAGAGCGAGAACCTTGCTTCAGGCTTTCGAGGTTGAGCAGAGGGATACAGAGGTGCTGAAAGTTGATCAGAATTTAGCAGTGACCAATAAACAGGTGGGAATGATGTGGGATCAGTGTGGGGATGTGCAAGGGTTTGCTGGTATGTGTGCAAGTTGTGGTCATTGGCTGCATATATGGGTCCAGACCTTCTTCATAGGTGTGACAGCAGTGCACATTTCTTTTGTTTGCATGGATCAGTGGACCTTAAAGATAATTGTTTGAGCAGCAGTTAGACACTTTTCACATACACCTGCATATTTCTGCTGCTTACATGTCCTCCAGCTTTCCCAAGAAGGTGGCTTAGTTATAAGAAAGCAGATGGGTGACAAAAAAGCGCTGCGTCTTGCAGGAGAGTCCACTGAAATGCCAAAAATCTGAGCAGTGCTGAGCCTGGCTCTGAATACTAGGGACAAGTTGGGTCCTTTACAGCATAGATTGAGATTTTCCTGGCAGCCCCTACATTGCTAAATTTGACACAGCATCAAGGAGTTTCTGTAAGGGAATGTCCCACATTGTCTTGTCCGTTTAGGGAAGTTCCTGAATTAGCTGGTCTTAGCAAGAATTTGGGCTTCATTTCCATTTTCTCTTTCCAGAAGAGTTGGGCATATACAGTGAGTTGGGTTTTGTGGCTTGGGGTGGGTTTCTTTGTTGTCCTTTATGTTTGTTTATTTCAAATCTTAAATATGTACAAGATGAGGCATACTCACACAAAGTTGGAAAGACATTCCCAACAAGGAATCTGTCTATAAAATTTGGCCTTTTTTTAAATAACTCTGTGAGGGATGTTTAATTCCTTCAGTAAAATGTAAAACCTAAATTCATAAGTTATTTTCAATTCTTTAAGTAGGAGGAGGGGGGAAGTGTTTCTTATATGAATTGTGTCTGATGACATCATAAAAAGGCAGACATTCCCTTGCTTTGTTTTGATTCAGTTATGTTTTCTAAACATGTAAACTAACTTGGGTTAATTATACTAGGAATTAGCCTAGTTCAAGACCTTAATAATTTCTTAAAGTACTAAAGAAAGGAGATGACTTTGTAAAGTCTTATAGTTGAACAGATGTTATCATTTCCCCAAGAGTACATTATACTTAGTTGGTATTCTTGTAAAGAAATATAAAGGTCAAGAATAATTTGATTACATGGAATGGTACCCCTTAATGCTATCACAGTTCAGTTGTGATTCATATACTGTGTCTTGAAAAACAATGTAGTTCTTAAATTAATATTCTTTGTTCATTTTAACCACGCTGAGGAGACTGTTTCAGTTAAAAGCTCTTATTATCGCTGTGAAAGCTTGTTAAAGTCAAATCTATATGCTAGCAGATTTCTTGGAAAGGATGAATATATAAATTTAATTTGAAAGAAATTAGAAAAGGAAACTTCCAACTTTGTCTGAATGTCTGAAAGGAGTCTTCTGAATGAATAGGGCAGCAACTTCATTTCAGAAATATTTTCTCAGTGAATGTCATCCTTGCCATGTGTATCATTAGTTGGTGGATCTGTCAATAATAGCAAGTAATAATGTTAGTGTCCTCATATACTTCTTACAAATAAAACATTTTGTACTCATCTACTTACAGCCGCATTCTGAACTGAAAAAAAATGGGTCCAGGAATAGAAATAAGATGGATATTTTGAAAAAATCTTTACAGGACAAAATTTTCATTTATGAAGACTCTGTGAAAGATGAAAATTTGAATAAGGTAAGTGCTACTACATTACTAAAGTGATCTCTAGTAATTAAAGTATGTCAGTTTTCTATCAGTGTGAATAAGAACCAGATAAAAAGGCATAAGGTGTGGTGGCATGATGCATGCCTCTACTCTTGCCTGCTTTTATAAAGGTGTTGTATTTCAAGTTTAAGAAATTTGGCTTTGTTTTGACTTCTCCACCTTAGTTGCAGAACTGATTTCATGTGTCACCTTTTTTTCTTCCAGTGGTTCTGGGACTTGGCACATGCGTGATTGCATGATTCCTGGAGATCCTGTGGCTTTCTTAGTTAGGCTTTCAAAACATGGAAGGTGCTTCACTGCATACTTACTTGAGCAAGATTTAGTTCTTTAATGTCTCCTAATGCTACTAAAAAGCCTGACATGGGTTCTTAGATCAAAGACTTCTTGCGTAGGGGCTGAGTTTATTTGTACAGAGCTTACTGAAAGAGAGCTTGGTTCTGGCGGGTATCTTCTAAAAGGCTCACCAGCCCCAGTATATAGTTAATCCTTAAGGAATGAGTGGGGCCAATGCCAATATGGAATTTTGGAAGATTATTCCTTCTCTGCCAACAGATATTCCATGAGATCTTGTTTGTGTTCTTTAACCTTTCTCTCCTTCTCTTTTCCACTTGTAAAATATGGGTCATACTACTTTTGTCTATTGGGGGAATGTTACAGTGGTAACTGTGTTAGGCATAGGTGGTGCACAGCTATAAGAACTATGCAGAATAAGCAGGTGACACTGGTAGATAAAAAGTAGTTTCACAAATGATTGCAGTATCAATTTTAGTACCAAATAGGACAAAAATCTGGGTTTACACCTCTTTCCTATGCTTTTTATGCCCTAACCTCCAAAATCTAGATTTTTTTCAATTTTGTTACAAGAAGTACGGAGTACTTATTTGGTATAAATATTGCCTTACATTTTTGTTAGAATCTTGTTTTAAAATTGGAAAGTTAGCTTCCCTGAGCCTCATTGTTTCAGTTTTATATGCACCACCTGGCATACCTGTTGTTTGCATTGTATGGCTGCACATTAGTTACAAAAAGCCAGATGCTTTGGGCTTTTCCTAGTAAGGAATCTAAACTATTAAGGAAAATTGTTAGTTCACACTATATCGTTAGGACACAGAAAATATTGCAATTAACCTCACGTTGATCACAGAAGCAGAGTTTATTTCTTTTGCTGTTAGAGTTTCTTACCTCATTTAGAACCTTAACACTTCTAAATTTTGCATTAATATGAACACTTCTGTCGTCTTCCTCAAAATTAGCCATCTGAAGTTGCACAGCCAATTCAAGCAGGGAAGAAGAACAATGGAGCAGTACAGCTGTGCTGTATTTCCTCTGCTTTCACTGCTATGGACTTCATATGGTGTCATGAGTTCTCTCTCACTACAGGATGGCTGTAAAATGGTTTCCAGCTAATGCATATGAAAGCAGCAGCAGTATGTGTTTTTGTGACACTAAAACAGGCACGGCAGAGAACAACTCATAGACAGGAGGTAATGAGCTGGGAGGCCACGGCAGGAAGTTTGATGCCTAATCTTGGAGCACCTGAGAGTATCATTGTCCTCACTGTAAAAATCTTCCAAAACTGATATTATCTACTTCTTTTGTGTTTCATAGCTGTTTTGAGTTGTTTTATGCATGAGGAAATAGCTCTTCCTTTCTGAAATAGCAGTTAACTTGTCTCAGAAGAAACAGAGTGGTAAAAATACCTACATTCGTAGAATCACAGAATCCTAGAATGGTTTGGATTGGAAGGGACCTTAAAGCTCATCTCGTTCCAATCCCCTGCCATAGACCAGGTTGCTCAAAGCCTCATTCTTTAGTCTTGCTGGGCTTAAAAAACACGGTAATAATATTTGCTTGAGAAAAGTCTTAAGATTGCAGTTAAACAAGTATATTTTCAGATTATTCCCTTTATTTGTAGTATATAGGACTGAGACAACACTAGTTAGCAATTAGTCTGAACTAAATAGAGAATTTAGAAGTCAGTGTTTTAAAGCAATGGACTAATCATAGTGCATTTACACTGCTGGCAATTTTTTGTATAGTTTTGGATGTTTCAGGTGGAATCAGCAGCAAATTTTCAGACCTATGAAAGTGGATTCACCATCGCCAAAGTAGTCTGACACTATATGTCAAATGGTATGATATCAAGAAGTGTATTACAGTCCTCTGGCATAATAAAAGGCTTCAAAAATGGCCAGGGATATTAGTTTATAACTAGTTTATAATTTAGTTTGTAATCAATATTTGATCCAGCTTCTATTGAAATTGTTTTCTGTGTCACACTGAAGTCAGATCTACTTGCAGGCTTTGGTTTTCACAAATGTATTTCTGTTTGCAGAGCTGTGATTTCAAAGTTGACAAGGGGCAGAAGAAACTGGTGACTAAGGATAGTAGTACCAGTTGAATAATGCTGCATTTTGTTTGGTTACAAGCAGTTACTTTACTGTATAATGTTGAATAGATGCTGAATGAAAAAGCTGAACATCATTCCCATCAAATCATAGAATACTTGGGGTTGGAAGGGACCTTTAAAGGCCATCTAGTCCAACCTCCCCCCCTGCAATGAGCAGGGACATCATCAGATCAGGTTGTTCAGAGCCCTGTCCAACCTGACCTTGAATATTTCCAGGGATGGGTCATCTACCACCTCTCTAGGAAACCTTTTCCAGTGCTTCAACATCCTTATAAACTAATGTCCTCCTTATAACCTTTCTGTTTAAAACCGTTACACCTTGTCCTATCGCAACAAAGAAGTTCGACTCCGTCTTTCTTATAAGCGCACTTTATGTACAGAAAGGCTTCGGTAAGGACCCCCTGGAGCCTTCTCTTCTCCAGGCTGAACAATCCCAACTATCTCAGCCTTTCTTCAAATCCCTTGTATTTGGGCATGCTTAACTCATGGCTTCATACATAGTAATATGCAAATAGTATCTAGTTTTGCAATTTGGACCATAAATCTTATGATTCATGGAATATACTGAACATATATAAAATCCCTGTTATTTAAGTGGTTGACAAAATATAAGTGTTTCTTTCATCAGTGGCATCTCTTACCTTTTAATTTAGATGCAATTAAAATACACATTTTGTGTCTCTTTATAGGTGAACTTGAATTGTCATACTGTATTACCATCCTTATTCATTATTCATTTTAATGGGTTCAAACTTACACTAAAGGTGATCACTCATTTACTCATTCATGTATTCATTATTCATTCATCTATCCCCAGATTTCAAATATGTATAATTCATTTAAAATCCTTGTGTCTGAAACTGAGCCTCCTGTGAAGAAGCTTAAACTGAAGCTGAACTTTAAATTCAGTTGTGTGCATGCACCTGTCAAAACATTTCTGTGTAATTTTCTTTTCCACATTTTTAGAGGTTTGGAGCACTTCCTGTTCCTAAACCACAAAGGCAGCCTTCAGATATTACTTACTAATTTTCTGTCATATAAAACAAATCACACCTCAAGCATATATTTTCCCCTTTTTTGAGATCTGTAAAAATGTGTATACTTTGGTAGGCAGTATCTTAGACATATAAATAAAAGCTGGAAGAAAGACGAGCTCTTGATGTGTGCATGTTGTCACAACTCATTCAAGCTAGTAGTGTTGCAATATTCTTATTAGTTAAGAGGCTGCCATAATACATTGAATAGTGAGCATCACATAGACTCTAAATCATTAGTCTTTTTAGAAACTTCTAGTGAGGTAGGTCTGCTTGAATTTCCTCTCCCCTTCCCCCCCCCCCCCCCCATTCCTTGAATAGGTGCTATTGTGATAAAAATCATTATATAAATCATATAGTCTCTTGCAACAAAAAAATTGGTTGTTCTCATCCATCTTCATTTTCCTGCTTTTAAGTCAAATCAAAACTCAGCATTGCCAAAGTTTTGAAAGGTGGCTTATGGCATTAGTTGTCCAACCTGGTTCATTTCTAACATATATTGCCCGTTAAAGTGGTGTCTGCTGTAGTGATGAATCTCCCTGGGCATCTTACTAGACAGCAGCTGTTGTTAGCTAAGTATTGAGTGAATGGCTGAATAAGATAAATTCCTTGCCTTCCTTTAGAAGCTATTTCTCCTGGTACTCTCTTTAAGAATCACCTAACAGTGGAGCAACTTTCACTGATGAAAAGAAGGATGGAGGCAAGTAAATGGAAACTTCACAACTGAGACCTTAAAAAATTGGACAGTCTGACAATACAGCTCTGAAAATTGACAGTTGCTTTTGAGAACATTGTGTCACAGCAATCAGTAGTATAACAATTCAGCATGCCTTTCAGAACAAAAACATGAATCTTATTTGTGCACAGGCTTTTAAAGAAAGATTTATAATTTTTTTTGAAGAAAGATTTTTTTTTTTAATTATGTATTTTTTGTTTTAAATATTTGCCTTAGCTCTGAGGCGTGGAATAGGCTTAGTTCTAGGCCTTAGTCTTACGTCACTGGTTTATAAGAATATATTGAAATTACACTTTGGATTTTGAAAATCATAGAATCATAGAATAGTTAGGGTTGGAAAAGGACCTTAAGATCAAGTTCCAACCCCCCTTCCATGGACAGGGACACCTCACAGTAGACCATAAACCAGAACAAACTAACAAACAAAAAACCCTGAGTTAAGGTGGGCTTGGCTGTCTTGCGCAATCAGTATCAAAGTCATGACTTGTCGGATGTTCTGCAGAAGTTTCTATCTCAGATTTCCAGTCAGTGCTGCCAGAGTACAGCATAAACCTTTGAATGCTTCTCAGCTACTGGAGTGGAAGTTTAAATGGGAGATGCTAAAGTTACTTGCTTTTTGCTAAGAAACAGGTTTTGCTTTTAGGAAAACAAAAGGCCTCAAATTCTCTTTAATAGGTTTCTTGCCTATCTGCAAAGAATGTAGAAGATATGTATAAAAATATCATAATCATTTATTATTGATTTTTTTTCTACTGAGAACTGAAACATAGAAACAAGTGATGGGTATTTCTGGGTTCTTTTTGAACAAGTGCTGGAAGGAATCATCTTGGCTCTTTTCCCATGAGCTCCCATTTTTGGCCATCTCTTCTGCTCTTCACTCACTGCCTAGCATGTTCAAAAATAACAGCTTCATGTTCAGAATTTTGGTTACTGTATTTCCAGTATAATCTCTGGGTTGAATTCTCTTCTTAACTCAAAAAATCCCAGATGTTTTTTTGTAACACATATGCTTACTTATTATTCATTGTCACACAGCTGCATTAATTCAAGATCAATTTGTTAGATCAACAGTAATGTCGAAAGACAGTGACTGTCTTTTATGATGGAGATTTGTTAAAAATATCAAGAAAATGAATCTTGCCTCCACTTTGTGTCTGTGCAATGATTTCTTACTCTTGTCTTGTAATTGGTTTAATTCTCATTAGGGGGAAATATTTCCTGAAGGTTATCTTTCATCCAGTGCGTTCAAGGACATTCCAGATGATGTAATAGAGACTTTGGGGAATGTTACATGGGCGTGAGACTATCACACGTATATTTGGTTCCAAATCATGTTTTAAATTTAGCTCTATCTACTGGATAATAGGATTTGAACGATACATAATCGCTTTTAGCAGGTCTCTTACCAAAATTTCCAGAGAAAAGGGCCTATAGGGATGCTGGGGAGGGACTCTTCATTAGGGACTGTGGTGAGAGGACAAGGGGTAATGGCTTTAAACTTAAACAGGGGAGGTTTAGATTGGATATGAGGAAGAAATTCTTTACTGTGAGGGTGGTGGGGCCCTGGAATGGGTTGCCCAGGGAGGTTGTGGATGCTTCATCCCTGGTGGCGTTCAAGGTGGGGTTGGACATAGCCTTGGATGGCACGGTTTAGTGGGAGGTGTCCCTGCTCATGGCAGGGGGGTTGGAACTCGATGATCTTGAGGTCCTTTCCAACCCTTACTATTCTATGATTCTATATGTTACATATTTATCATCTTAGGGGTCTAAAAACTTGGTGGAATTCTCCTTAAATGCTCCTTTAAGGCTAATCATTAATGGAGTCAATAATGTATAATTCTGATTAGCATGAACAGAAAGCTAATAAGGCTTTAATGTTTTGAGTACATACTGTCTCTATTTGTGCAGAGAATCTCTGAGGGGCAAAATCAGGTCTTGTGCCAATTGGAAGATACAATATGCAAAGACTCCAGTTGACCCGTTACAGTGTTGTAGTTCATGCTTGCAGGTCTTTATTCTTATTTTATTGACTTGCAAAACCATAGACAGGTTAAGACTGCATGTGTAAAGGTATACCACAGGATGCCTGCCATGCTAAGGTATTAGCTCTGTAGGTATCTCAATTAAATACAGATGTTCCATGTTTAAAGAACAGACCTCTGCCTGTTAAGACAGGGCCCAAACTTCATGAGATAAATACGTTTCCATAGAATGCAAATGTGAGTATCTGCGCTCAGGTGCCACAGTGATAATAAACTTGTTACTTGAGCACTGCTGTTAAAATAGATAATACTGGAAAATGCTGATTTCTGAGATTAGTTTTTTTTGTATGCTGTGAAACCTATCAGATTAGATTTATCAGGACCAAAAGAGAATTTAGAGAGAGAGTGAGGAAAACCCCTGCACTTTGACACCCAGCAGTGTATAGATGACTGTTTCTGTGCTTAACTTTATTCTAAGTCCACTGTGAAAAGCTGTAGTTGATACCAACACCAAATAGTGGAGTTGGAGCTCTCATAGAATCGTAAAATGATTTGCATTGGAAGGAACTTTAAAGCTCATTCAATTCCAAACCCCTGCCATGGTCAGGGACACTCTACACTAGACCAGGTTACTTAAAGCACCATCCAACTTTGCCTTGAACACTTCCAGGTATGGGTCAGCCACAGCTTCTCTGGGCAACCTGTGCCAGTGGTTGGATGTGCTTTCTCTCTCTGTGTCTTCTCTCTCTCACAATCCAACTTTTGGGGCTATGTGGATAATAAAAGGGAGAATAAAATTAAACTGATAATTATTTCCTGTCTTTGAGGATTCAGCTACCCAAATGTTAGATATGCAGCATAGCCATCTCTAACGTAGACATCCGTACCTATATGACACTGGAAACACATTTTGTAGGATACAAAACATACAGAGAAGTATCTTTTCCTTGGCTTTGACCTAGAATGACAAGCTTAAATGGAAGCATGTGAAGAGGGTAATTGCAGGTGGGTGCAGTCCACACTGCTGCAGAAAAATGGTCACACTGGCAATATCACTATGAATGTCAGTGCTATAGTATGGAAAGCTCATCAGTCACATTGCATTTGATCGTGTGCTTGCACATACTGTATTTCCCTTTCACCCTTGGATAGTTTCTGTGGATGTCCCATCAGATGTGTGGCAGCGACATAGTTACTGAGTTAAATCATGTTGATTTAATCCTATTTGATGTCCATTCAATCCAGTTTTAATCTTGTTTGAAATTCATTACTTTTGCTTTGCAGTTTAACTTTGTTTTACATAAGAAGATTTCAGGCTATTTGTTTAACGAATAGTAAGTTAAGTTCCATTGGTCAGTATTTATTACCAATTTGATACTAATTACAGTCTTTCTATAAATTTTGTATTTTTGCTAAAACAGGGATGTATTTTGTCTTCCCATTTAGCCAACATAGGTAAGCATAGGTTTATTTGTATTTTTAATTTTTATTAAAAATCATATAGACCCTCTATTTTAGGTTTGTATTTAATATTAAAGTTGTGACTACCCTAAAACAAAGCCTGATCTCTTTGAAATATTTGACCATACTGTAGTACTTTTTTGATCACTTAAACACGGTAAAATCTTGGGATTCAATGTCAAAAGCACTTTTTAAAACAATGTATTATATTGTAAGGTAACTGAATTGATTTCTTCAATGCTTTAACCTGCTTGTTAATTACAGAGTAATAATAAAACCATGGGCATGCATGATGAGGTTTTCATGAGGTTTTCTGTTAATCTTGTTACCTTTTGTGCTTTGGTATTTTTTAGGTTAAGTACGAGTTGCTGCTTGAGAAAGAGCGTCAGCTGCGCGATCTGGAAAATAAACTTGGAGAGTGTATTGCTGCTTTAGCCTTTCAGAAGGCTGTTAAAAAGTCCAAAATGTTGGAGCTGTATACTGCTATCATAAGTGTGCAAGCTTTGCTCTTTGAACAACTGAGCACGTCAAAAGCCCTATCAAAACTAGAATGTATTCAGATTTTAGAAGCACACAACCCTGTAAGTAATGAAGTCATGAAAAGGAAAAATTCCTCTTAGGAGACAGCAACTATCGCGGTAGTTTATTTGACTTTGATTTAGCTGTGCTGATTTGCAGCTTCTGGTTGTTCAGTATTTAATTTCTGTGATTATGTTCTTTAATGCACTCAGTTAAAGGAATAAAGAGAAGAACAGTAGTAGTGCCAGGAAAGATTGTGTATCATTATGATTTATTCTTATTATAATTAGATCCAGAGATCTACAGTGTATTTTGATGGCTAATTATTATTAGCGTCTTATTGATTGCAAGGAAGATAACTGGGAAGTGATTGTGAGTCATGACTGGGATAGTGTGTAAATTGTCATGACTTTGTTACAAAGTTGAGCATGTTATACTGCTATCCTTATGGTAGAATCCATAACTGCATGATATGCTTAAGTCATTTGGGTTTTTAAAGATTATATATACAGCCTCCTACCTGTCTCTGTCTCCCTCTAAGCACACTTACACAGTTTAAATAGCAGAAAATTTGGAAAGGCCTCCTCCCTTCATCGTATTTATTACATACTTGGTGTGTGCCAGTTTTCTAAACCTTTTTTAATAATTCAGTGCTCTGTATTCATAAGGATTTTACTGTTCTTTACATCTGCTGTTTGTAATCATCCGAGTGAGACTTGCAAGGGCACTGGAGTAGAACCAACAAAATGGGTTTTTAAGAGCAAAACCTCTTTGCTAGAGGGCATCATTAGATAGCTATTGCTGTGAAAACTCCTGGTTAAATTTTAATGCTCTCATCTCTACGGAAATTCTCTTTGCATGGCAGTTAGAATGCTTATATGCTTCCAGCTTTGCTTAAATTTGTATAAAATCTGTAGAAAAGAGTGAAATTCTATGCAGAGTATTAAAAAATAATCTGTAGTTATTGCCTTTTATGTAGTAACTGTAAAGGGGCTCTTGGAAGGGGCTGCTTTTAAGTTGTCTGTCCTTGAAGAAATGAAGAAAAAGAATTGAAGGAGGGATTGAAGAAAAACCTAGAGTAACCAACACCGGATTCTTTATCCAATGTGCATGAACTGATTTGAGACCTATTTTGGAGGAAAAAGTATTTTAGGCATTGTTTAAAGAACCTGTTAGGCTTGGATTGCAGGGAGTGTTTCCTGGTGATGAAACCTCTTTCTCTTGCTGTGGTTTTGCCTAACTCCTTTGTCCAGCTGGCTGGCAAATTTTAACACCTGTTGCTTTAAAACAAATACATTAGATTACAGAGGATGCCCTAATGCTGACAGCATCAGTGATAGTTTTGCCAGTCAGTGAAACTAACACATGTGCTATATGTGAGTTTGCTTCATCCCCTTAAAGATAACAAGTTCATAACCAATTTTGGTGTTGTATCTAAGCACTAATGTCAAATCTTGCTGACCAGGAAGCAAATGTTAATTTAAAGGTGCTGTGCTCCAGTGAATCTGTAGTCTGAATAGAGCTGGTGGGGTGGAGGAATAGATCAAAATTCAGGATTTTCTCCAAGATACAGGTTGAGAAATAGGGCACTGAAATACTAAGAAACTTAAAGGTTCAGGTCAGACAACAATGATGGTGGAAAACTGGACTATGAAACTTCCCTTCTGATGTCTAGTTTGACTCTGACCAAAGAAGGATCTTTGTCATGAGGGATAAAGTCCACTTAAGACTTTAGGGTTTAACCCAAAGGGCATAGTATTTTAACCCTAATTTTATCACACTAAATGTGAATTATTGTCTTTTCACATAAAACTTACTGATATTAGCTGTTGATTCAGTATAACTAAATCTGCTTTAGATTTGATTCAGACTGAGTTTCTCAGTCTGTTTCAGAGGCTTTATGCAGCTTATACATGAATTCTAATGGTGCCATTCTTTTGTTTGGATCTGAGCCATGCTGGTAGTGTACTTTGTATGTGTCCTCTACAGTGGAGGGTTTCAGAGGGCACTGACCTTTAACACAATGTAAATTGACTCGTATCTTTTGGCATTGTTCTGATATTCATAGTGTGCAAGTCATGTTTACTGAAGCCATGCAATGAATTTGAAAGTGTAGTGACTGCAAGTGGTTGGGTCGAATGAGAAATGAATAAACTAATATCAGAAATTCTGATACCATCTTTTTTCTTCTCTCCAATTGAAATTCGCTCTTCCAAGTTAAATTATGACTTTTTATCCTCACGTCTTTTCAACCCCTAGGAGATTGAAGAACTTGACAGGAAGCTGGAGTATGAGATGTTGCATAAAGAGTCAGCTCAGCAGCAGCACCATCTAATGAGTAGGCAGAGGTGGACTCTGGATGGGTTGGGACTTTCAAGTGAAGCTGTGGAAACAAATGCAGACAGACAGGTGACAGTTCTGCTAAGACAGGCTATGAATAAATGTGGGCAGTTTATAAATCTGCATCAGCAAAGGTAAGTCCTTTGGTCTCAGGTTCTATAAGCAGTCCTTATAGACCATAAGATATTACAAACAGCAGGCTAAATGTTCTGCTGTTGGGGAGGGACTATACATGAGTTTGAACAGTGCATTTTTGTGATGTAGCCCAGATCATAACTGAGGAATCTTGGGAATATTGAAACAAGAAACATGAAATAATAATAACCTAGTTGTGTATAGGTTATGCTGTGTTGCATGACAATCACCATTTCTTGATGGAGACAGTGGAAAAATGATAATACTCCCTATCAGCAAGGAGGAAGAGAAGTTACATCCTGTTCCTTTGTTTCCAGAGAAGATAGGTAGGGACTTCAGTGCAACCCGATCTGCAGGGGTCAGGGGAAGTAACTGAGATGATGTAAATTAAATTTCCATCTCAACTGTCACACTGTAGACTGAATTCCCTGTCACACAATCATTTTCGATAGGATATATAAACTGTTCTTCATAGACAGGCTCAATTTCACTTTTCCCTGGGCAATTTTTATGTAAAGGTATCAGTGACCAAAGAAAAGGTATATAGAAATATCTGTCTGGTCATGAAGGTTGCCTAGCAAAAATGGGTGGTAATGTGCAAAATTACAAAGTATTGTATTGCCTTCAATAGGGTTACAGGAGTAGGGTATTACATTTCTATATGTATTGCACAGTGTTAAAAGCCTACATTTCAAGATAAATGTATGATTCTGAGAGGGTATTTTCCATTACAAAGAGGAATTTCTGTGAAACAATATATTTAAAATAGCTTTGAGAGGCTTTGAGTGGAGTTACAGCACTCTTAAGTCTGTTTCAATTCTGAACATGCTGGAGCTCTACTCAGTGTAGATTAATGACTCTTGCAGAAGTGAAGAGTCACTAGAAGAGCAAATAGGTTACTGGTTTGTGGATGCTACTGTAGAGATCTCTCAGTGATGCCTTCAAAGAAACAACAACCAGCCTTTACTGTTTACCTGAAAACTTAATGGAAGAAACAAGTTTTGTACTTTTACCAAATGACATGAGGATAGCTTCATCGTTCAGTCCAGAAACAAAACAAAACCAACCACCACTAGTGAGGGAATTAGCTGTTTCTATTATATTCCAGCAATAAAAAGATCCACAACTTGCCATAAACTGTGGTGATGAAATTTAAAGAGGATGGGGACAGGTTGAATTGTGTCACATTGGAGTGATTCCGGATATGAATTACATGCAAGAGCGTAGGCTTAGATTCTGCTGTCATGTTTGTTTGGTGGTTCAGGGAAGAAGGGAAAAGAAGTTGGCTTATTTTAGAAGTTATGCTGCTCACCCAGCTTTGCTGACAGAAAATCATGTTTCCTGAATGGATGACTTTCAGATATTGTTTTCTGTAATACAGTTGTTGTGCCTGGGAAGAGTTCAGTATTAATTCTGTCTTTTACTTCAGCTTGAGAGATGAGCAATGGAATTGTGTGGTGCTTGAAGATCTCCTGGAAAATATAGAAATGGGCGCGTTATTGGCACTTTATAGTCAGGTAAGCATGAAATTGAACAGTTTCCAAGTTTAAATTAAGGCTGTATCTGAAAATCAGCTTTTCTTCTTTTTGGGGAAGTGTTACAAGTGTATTTGGAGTGACTATCTGCTAATAGTGGCTACCGGTTCTGCTGTTAGCTGTATTTTCACTTAGTTCTGACCTGCTTTCAGCCTTTTGAATTTTCCTGAGTTATATTTCTTTTTTATTCACTTAAAAATCACTTCAGGGTTTTCTCCTGTTGCATTTCATTCTGCAGAGAACTAAATTGCCCGAGTTTCTGGTTTACAGGTATATTTGCAGTCTGATTTTCATGTAACAGGACAAGGGATTTGTTTAGGTTTTAGTCAGGAATGGTTACACTGATTGTTACAAAACTAAAAGATAGAAGGACTGCTAGTTAAGTTTTCTAGTATCATTACTCATAGCGTTTTTTAGAAGAGTGTCACCTCTTCAGGTGTTGGCTGCCTGTCAGTCCCACAAAAGGCATTAAAAATGAATCACTGCTGTTGTCAAGTTTTATCTACAGGCCTTGGTTGAGGTATGTAGCTGGTGTCAGAAAAGAGACTAAGCGTTGGAGCTTTTTGCATCCAAGCATTTTTCCTCTCAGGAGCAAGTGTGGTTGCAGTCACATGAATCATAAATTCAGAGCTTCAGATGTCAACAAGCCAAGGGAGGAACCACTTAGACTAAGGGTCTTTCAGCTTTCTGGGTGCCTCAGCTTGTTTCTGCTCAGTTTTGTGAACTCTTTATCCTCTCCTGAGTTAGATGTCTGTTTTAAGTCAGCTGCTGTCATGAAGAGTTGAAGTGAGACTCCTGTGTTTTTTCTGTGTTAGGATATTCACCTGGAAGGTAGCACAAGTTTTCAGACCCATACCCTGATTTAGGTAAGGAATTTGCATCACAGTCTCTTAAAGTTCAGCTGAGGGTGATAATCCCTTCAGTCTCTGCCTCTCATGGGGACACTCAGGCTCCATTCAGGGTAGAGTCCTTTTGTGAGTCCTTCCTTACCTCTGAATATCTGGCAGCCTTATGGCTAAGGCTGTGTCCCAGAACAGATCTCATTCTGTGCTAATCAGTTGAATCAGACAGAGTGGGAATTCAGACTTAGACTTAACGCTTTCCAGAGCGTCCTGTCCTCTGGGCATCGTAATAGAAACATCAAAAGCACATTTTGGTGTGTCTTGCAGTGTCACAATTGGAGGTGTTTGCTGAAGAGGTCATGACCAGCTTTACCAGCCTTCCAGTTTTAAATCCAAGCTATGTATTCCTGTAGAGTATGGGGGCAGGGTGCATGTGTGTTTAGTATTATTAGTATTATTGTTTGCCTCTTTGATTTCCTCCCACCTCCTGTTGCAACTGTTTCATTTTTTTCAAACTGGCTTGCTATCCTCTCATCCTTGACTGTTTGGGATATTGTAAGCAGATCTGGCTGTCAGGAGCTGCTGAATTCTGTTCCAGCCTTTAGTTCCTTCTTACTGTTTTCTGCCCCCAATGGCCTACTGTGCATAGAGCTCCTGATATTTTATTGGGATTTCACAGCATCCTGCTGACACTGCTAATAATTTCTGCTGCAGGCCTTTGATAGGGTGATATGGTATTTATCATAACCTTGATAAGGTTATATGGTACTTATGATGTAAGTATTCATTTGATGGTGAGTTTTAATCTTCATTTCTTTATAACTTTAAACTTCATATATATTCATTTATGCTTCTTTAAAATAGCTTTTGTAAAATGATAACCCACTATTTTCATTATTCATTCAGTTTTGGAATGGTGGTGTGGGCAGTGACAGCTATAACACTTTTCAGAGGCAGTATTAAATTAGAGGCTTTATTTTGGCCATTTTTAGTTGCACTTGTCTAATACCTCAAGATTTCAGAACTTTTTTCTAGGAGAAAAGATGATCTTTTGCCCTGTTCAATGTTCCTCCTTTTTTTTTTTTTTTTTTTTTTGTGAAACAGTTACAGAAGCTTCTGTGCATATTTTGCTGAAACATTCAGGTAGATGCTGAGTATGATAAATAGAAGTTAAGTCTTAGATAAAATAAACTCCGTTCCACATCTGTGGAAAATAAGCATTATAGGGATGGAAAAATTGAAAACGCTTTGAAAGGTCCTTTGGGCTTTGCTGATCTTTCTCTGTACTAGTGTGGCTTAAGTCAAAGGTCTTGGTTGGCCATAGTCTTTTGAATTCTTCTTATATCGTTTGTTATTTGGGTTTTTTTCCTAGTTCATTATACATTTATCTGACAAAATATGATGCATCCCTGGCCATTATGAGGCTTTAACAGCACAGACCAACTCCTCCAGATTAGCACTACTGAGACCATTATCATAGTTTAATTTCAATGCTTCTAAATCTGCTATTGCTTTGCAATCTTGGACTAATTGGAGAGACCATGTACAATGTTTATTTACCAATTGCATAGGCTGGCAAAAACAGTCACCACTACGTGGGAACTCTTAAAAGAGAGCATGAAGACTGCATTAATCTCATACTGTGGTTCTTATCTTGCCATACTCTTGGGCATAGAAGCTTTGGAACAAGATGCGTGTAACAAGCCAGGTGCTCAGCCAGAAGAGTTCTTATCTTGCAAAGAATGTTGTGAAATGTTTTTCTGCTGCTCTTGAGCTCTTGAGCTTGGCTGTCTCTGCTAGACCCTCAGCATCTACCTCCCTCATAAAGGCATGAACTCAAGATTTGTGCCATGTTAAGATGAATGGTAACCTCCAGTCAACTGTGATTTCCCCAGCAGCCAGGACTGCTGATAAATGATTGGAAGTGGCTCAGGGAGCACTTCCACCAGTTCCTCAGTATCCTTAGATGGATCCCACCTAGCCCCATAGACATTTGTGTGTCTAAGTGGTGTACCAGATTACTGACTACTTCCTCTTGGATTACAGCAATTTAATTGTCTACTGTGATGATTAAGTTTCTTGGGCATAGATGCATTGTGAAAGAGCTTCTGAACAGCATGGCATATATTCTGCAAATTGAGAGGTTACAATCATTGCTTTGCAGACTACATAAACTGAAAATGTCATAATTTTCACAGTATCCACTCCTCTTACCACCCTGGCAGGTAAACAGTAACCTTTGATAATTATAAATGTTGATATCTTGAAGACCGAGATTTAAAAGCATCACTGTCACTTCACTGCAGTTGAAAAACTGCACTCACTGTTCAGCGTATACTTGGGGGACTGCTTTGTGTTTTGTTCATAAGATTCCCTGAAGAAATAATTAATTTGTGTAAAAATGCACTAGATATCATTATACATACCGTTGGGTTTTTCGTGTTTATATTTATTCACATAAAGTGTAGCCCAGAGTATTCTGGGACATAATTTATTGAAATTCCATAAAACACATATATATTTACGCTGCAGCTATACAAAACGTCTGTTCTCAGCAAGTATACGTCCAACTATAATTCCAAACCTGAGTACTCTTAATTTTACTGTAAAGAAGTATGTGCTTAGTAGAAAACTAATTTATTAAGGCTTAAAGTGCAACATACTCCTACTTTTGGATGTGCTTATCGTGTGTACGATATAAGAATCGATTTTTGAATCTTCCCCCCTCCCTCATTTTCTTATAAATTATGAAACACAGTACATTAGGATGTATTGGGAAGCTGTAGCTATTGTACCTCTGTATCTTGCACTCATTCTTCTATTTTAAGAGGACTTTCCTCTTAGGCTAGTTTTCAGAACTGTGCATGCAGCCCTCTCTGGAAAACCAGGTAATATTTACTTTCCCATGTTTCATGTTTCAGCTTATCAAGGCAGATCTAGGTCAATAAGAGATTTGCTTGAATGATAGTTCAGGATCATAAGCCTCTGGCTGTGAAGTTTCTTTTAAATAAGCTCATAATATAGCCTCAGGTACACCAGTTGCATTCTGGAGACAGCCGATGATGCAGGCAGACTGTCATGTGGAAACAGCACAGTAAGCTTAAAACACGGCATAGATCGAGTTCACTGTTCTGCCATTAGTTGTTGAAATTCACATTACTCAGTCCAAATACTTAAAAGTAATTCTGCTGTATGTAAACTACAATTCATTCCTGGTTTTATTTTGACCGCATAATATACCTGAAGAATCAAAGTCATCCCACACTGGAGCACTTTTGGTCTGACTGGTTGACCATTCCTGTGTTTGCATGCACATTCACTTCTTCTCAATTCTGCAAGCTGGTCTGGGTAGCTGTGAGCATTTGGAAGTGCTGCTCGCTGCTGATGCATGTTCACACATCAGCACTCCCTTGGCCGTACATGTGTTAGATGCTGGTGGGCCCCTGGGCCACTTTTGGTACTGGTGACAGCATTGTGGCGAGTGGCAGGATTACTTAATTTTGAATTCTGCTGTGCTAGAAAAGCATTAAGGATTCCCTTTCAGTCCAAATCATAGTTGATGTGGAAAGGTAAGGTTCAGAGTGGAGAAAACATTTTAAAAAGGAAACTATTACAGAGGAAAGCAGTACTGAAGTCATCTGTGTATAAATTACTTACAGGTCCTGAGACCATTTAGCCAAAAAGGGCAGAATAGGTCACAGAGATGTGTAATTTTTATTCTCACTTAATGTGTTTTTTTGTAAGTTTCTAGAAGAACAGTTTTTAAAGACTAAAAGTACAACACAGTCTGTCTACAACTATAGAATTTAAAATTAGGTGTCTGTATTAAGATCAAAGCTTGTATTTACATTCTTCTCTAGAGAAGAATCAAGCCTTTCCTGCTGTGAGAAGCCTGAACAGATATCTCTTTTACCTAATTTTGGTTCTTATATAGAGTGAAGATATTGGACATTTTACATACTGCATTAATTTACTGATCTCTCCTCAATTTTAGGATTTTACCTTGTTCATTTTAGTGTCTCAGTAGTTTCCATGGAAAACCTATAGCAAGAGCACTGTAAAACCCAGGAGGCTTTGGGGAAGTGGCTAGTGTTCCTGCCTTTTGGAGAGGAGTTCTCTGCTTGGAGAATAGTTACGTTTTTTTATTTTTTGGACTTGAAACTTTGGTTTAGGGCTTCGTTGGGAGTGATTGCTTTATTTGTTTTCACGTGGATTTAGCAGAAAGATTTGTCCTTTACAGAATATCCTTTAGGTAAAACGCCTTCTTGCAAAAGAGAAGAGTGACTTAATATAGGGATCTCATAGGTGCATTTGCTACTCTGGAAACTGGTCATGCAAAGCAAGAGGCAGAGTTCAAATATTTGCTGTGACATTTTGAATCCGTTGTGGACAAAGAAGTTGACTGTCTTCAAACATGGTGGGATCCTGTCCGTTTTTTATGTGACATGGGCTTTGTAGTCATCTCCTCATCAAGTTTATAGGAAAGCTCACAGAGCAGAGGTGACTTGGCTGTCATGAGTCATCTTGAACATTCGTCACGTCTTACCTAACTTCAGCTACCTGAGATGCATGGATGATTTGAATAGACTGCAGCAGCTTTTTTTTGACATCCTTTGAGGAATTTAACTTGCTTTATTTTGCTCAACTTTTTTCTTTCCACGTAGTTCTCAATATATTGTAGACCTTTCATATTTGTTATACAGACATGAGGTGTCTGCAGAAACAGCCCTGGAGACACAGTAATTTTGACGGCAGAGCAGAAAACAGCAACCGGATTTTGGTGTTTGGAGGGGGAAAATGGGGCTGGTTGATTGTCTAGGGAACAACTACATTTGAACTTAGTCTATTTGAACACTATGTTAATATGATCTACCACTGACCTTTGGGCTAAAAAAGAGAAGACATTTGGAAAAAAATAAACCCCAAACACCAAAACAAAACCAGATTTTTCCTTCACCTCTTAACAAATGTTATTACAAGCTGTTCTCTGAGTTTATCACAGAATCTTGTGCTAAGAGAGGCTGCACAATGAAGTGCTCAGCCCTGGCAACATAGAAATGTTGTCATTAGGTTTCAGAGGCTATTTTTTCTCTCTTAATTTTGCAGAGCAGGGAATGCTATATAGCTTCATTACTATCTTGAAAGCATTTCTTCACAATAGTACAAGCCATAAATTAACTAAACCTTACATGCTAGATTGTGGTTGCATTGTGTTTTTTCAGACTGAAGGGCATCATGTATATGCCCTAAGCACATACACTAAGATCAGCTGTTTTTTTTAACAGTAACATTGACTTTATCCAGAATGAAATGGACAATCAAAATATATATGCGTAGAAAGTGGCCATGGGACTGTGGCCACTTGGCACCAAAATTGTTGCCACTAACATGATTTTCGATAATATTTTTTGTTTCTATAATGAATAATTCTTTTCAATGCTAAATTTATCTGTCTTCTACTCACTGATCTTCTAGGAGCTTCGACTGGCAGGTTATTTGGCTAAACAGACACGGGTACCAATGAGGATGTTGCTCAGGGTCCTGAATTTGTTGCTGCCTTCCAGCTCACAAAGTGAGATTCTTTCTGTCCTTGATTCCATCAGTAAATGTTCAGATGGTGTTACTGAAAGTGACAATAACGCAGACGAGTCTGGCAGCTGTAAGAAAAGGTAAGTGTGGTATTTTTTGGTAGACCATTGTGAGAGAAGATTATTGCTTTGCATATGTTTATGTTTGCTGGACAAGCAGATTGACAGCAATATTAAAAATCACAAGTGCATAAGTTTCCTTTTGAAATATTTTTGTGGGTTAAAAATACTTTGAAAGTGCAACCTTATTTTATGAAATATTTAAACTATAATAAATTGTTTGACAAAAAGGTAATACATTTTATAACTTTTGGAGTTAAGTGGTTGTTTTATAGATGTATAAATCTAGTTCTGATCATTTTCTTTCTCTTTAATTGGAGTTTATGGAAATATTTTCCTTCCAGCATTTTGTATTTACAATATGCTAGCACACGTGATTTCAAGAGAATAGAACTCCTAAAGATGTAAAGGAGGTCCTTCTTTCTAATAATGAAAGTTTCGACCTTGCCCCTTTGTAGGTCAGTATTGAAGTCCCAAGTGGCCACTGGTTTTCCCTCTACTCATAGAGAAGGTTCATCTTCCAAAGCCTTCATCCCTTCAGTTTATCTCCATCAGCTGTGCAGCTAACATGGAGGTGCTCCCAGATGCTCTCTCCTAACTCCTTGCCGTGACATGGGAAGGGAAGCGAAGCAGATGTTGTGGCATTGGTGCCTCTAGTTGTCAAACATGAGTTGTCAAGGAACAGATAAGGGTCCTTGGGACCATGCACTGAGATGTGATCTTAGCTGATTTAAATGATTTGTAGGAGGGCAGCAAGCAAATACTTGAGTGCTCTTACTGACTGTACTCAAGGTGTTACTGTCGTGGGTTTAGTAGCTAAAATTAGGGTAGGAAAGTGTGTTTATTTGGAGATTTGCTGCTGGGAATTTTTTCCTTTTGTACTCCTTCAGGAAGAACCAAGAATTGTGGCAAGCACTGGAGAACAAATTAAGGCAAGATCTGATAAACAAAAGTTTGGAGAAGTTGCCTTCTCTAAACAGGAGAAAAGACAGGTAAGGAGAAAACAGGAATAAACATGCATGGGATTTTTTAAGACTTCATTTAATCTCCAAGATTTCTCTTTTATCTGTTAGAAACCAGAAAATAAGTTCATAAATACACATTTTCTGTCACCGTTCTGCTGTTTGTGTTTCCTAGGACATATGTACACATAATAAGCAGTAATGGTAAATGCTTAAAAAGCTTTTTCTGTACGTATCTACAAAGCTCACTTATTTTTCATATACACTGTCCATCTTCCGTATGCTTATTTATTATAAAAGGCTACCTTTCCTTATGCAATTTTGTATCTCATAAAACAATATGTGAATTATTTGGGATTGGAATGGAAATTACAGTTCTTTCAGTTGAAATTCTATTTTCTTTAGCTTCCAAAGTCACCACTTCCATGTGGGGATATGACATAGGAAGTTATGGGCTTTTTTGCCCAAGTTTTCATTTTTTTCAATTCTCTTTTCTTTTCTGTTTTTAAATTAATGTAGCTTGATAAAGAAGAAACAACTTTCCCTCTTGGAAAAAGCACCATTCATTCATCTTGGACGTTCACCTTCACATCCTGCTATGGAACAATCTGATCCACCTGCTCCTTTGAACACTGCAACTGCTGAATCCATAGAACTATTAGACACAGGGGAGAAGGTATTTTTGTTCCGTGGGCCCAGTGACCCAATATTTCCTTTGCACAAATCTCCGAGGAAAAAGAAAAAGAACTTTCTTAATTCCAAAAAGGCTGCTCATGCAAATATGGACTCATGAGGACAGCTTCCCTTCATAGGATCAACGGGGAAAGAGGGAGTTACTTAAAATTCAGTAAAATCCTGAGAAAGAAAGAAGTGTGCAGTTTAAATAACATGTGCATTGCTTTAATCTCATATGTCTGACATTGTAAATAGCTGCAGTGTAGAATGGTGCAGTTAGCAGTGTGCATTGTGCATTTTTTATTCTTGTCAGTATATGATGCAGTAGGTGAAATATGGGTGGTTTATGACGCACATGCTGGCAGGCAGCACTATGTTCCTTCGGTACATTTTGACCATTTTTGCACTGATTTTACTGTAGTTGTACTTTTATGTTATACAGAAAAGGTATTTATTATACAAAGTACTGATTCACTGTTTTTGTATTTATACTTGTAATAAGCTGTGGTATAGCAGATGACGTGAAGAGATGAAGTGGATGGCCCACAAGTCCTCTGCTGACTTTCTGCTATTCTAGCTAATGTACTGTTTAATGTGTTCTTAATAGGCTTTGAATGTTACTTCTGCCGTCTCTGTTCTTTAGTGATAGCTGGTAGTCCAGCTCTTCAGCATATACATATGTACTTGGCCTTACATCCTGGAGTAACTTCAGTTTTTCACTCTTGTTTCTAAACTTACTTCAGTCGAGCTGTGAATGTGGCTGCAGTTCAAAACTGTGTTAAATATTTGCAGCCTGTTGCAGTCTTTTTCTTTTTTGGTGAACCAGTGGCATCACACTTGCTTAGTAGAAAAGGGAAAAATGTAAATGGGCATGGAAAACCTTCACAAGCTTTTTTGATTGCAGTGCTGCCAACTGTCACAATTTTAGGTGGGTATTTTTGAAGTTTTTATTCCTGGATTTCTCTAAATCAATGAGAATATCATTTTACATTTCAAAAAGTGTTCATTTTAAAACCTCTCTGTTGACAGAAAGAAGCCTGTACATATAAAGCCTAAATACGGAAAAGGCTAATTAATAGAAACATATATAACATTTCATTTTGATCAAGCCTGTTTGGAGGGGTTTTTTTGACTCTTTGAATGCTGTACTCTGAGGGTGCTGTGATCATATACTTTGCAATTTTTCATGTATGGCATTTCTGTGTCTGTGTATTACTAGTGTGCCAATTTCATTTTAAAAATTAAAATGTTACAATATATGTGTGTCTGCAGTTGACATCTATCCCAAGTGGAAAAAACATGTCTTTTTTTCCCCGGCTTCTCTTGACAAGTTTAAATATTCATGCCACGGTAAACAACAAGCAGTTTTTCATATCGCTGTTAGCATTAGAAAACGTATCCAGTAATTAGCCTAATAATCCCAGTTATTTTTTGGTTGCATTCTTCAGTCTTTTCATAGAAGTCATTGCTCTCACAGAAAGAGGAGTCTGTCAGCATTGTGGGAGTTCAGAATCACTATGTTTTAATGTGTCCTGTATGTTGTCCCGAAGCATGGGTGGGTAAAAGTAGAGTCTGTCCTACTGTGGAGCTAGGTCAGAGCTGTATAGGAGGAGACGGGAGTGTTTCATAAAGGGGTTTAGCCCTCTGCAGGAAAAGCCAGCAGGAAAACCTGGGCTGTGCTCAGGGCTGCAAGGAGTAATTGAATGCTGAAGTACCCTCTCTTGAATGTGAGTCTCTCAAGATTTCTTTGCAAGCCTAAACTCTAGGCTGTTAAAATAGGGAAGGGAAATGACAGTACTGATCACAGATAAGACACTGGTGACAGTAGCTTTAAACTGTTACAGTAATACAATGCAGAAGCTGAATACTTGTTGCAATACCCTTAACAGATAATCGGTATGTCTAATACTAGAAAACTGATCTGTAACTCATGCACACCTCATCACAAATTGAAAGCAGCTCAGGTTGTAACTGCGCTAGTAGGGAAAGGCATGCCCTGCTATGAATCAGTTTCGTATCATTCAGTACATATTCAAAGAAATGACCAGATCTTAAAATGTCTTGTGCCTCATAAAAGAATTACTACCTAGGTAATAGCCTCGTTCTATACAATGTTGACTTATGTTTTGTTTTGAGTCATTCAGAGGACATAGGAGGGCCAGCTGTTGTGAGCAGTTCAGGATTCTGAACGTTATCCATATGGGACAAACTGTTCTTCATTCTCAGTAAATCACCATCAGAAAGGGACATCTTGCAATCTGGTTGAATCTCTTATTTTAAAAAGATACAGTGAAATTAAAAGGATAAAAGAATCTGGTAAGGGTGCTAGTGTCATGCTCATTATAGAATTGGGATTTCAAAGAAATACCTCACTTGTTTAGCAGTTTTTCTTATTGATTTCTATCTGGCTATATAATGCATTTTACTGAGATTGAAAGTACTGGAAATGAAGGACCCTTTAATCCTACAATTAATTGTGTTCCCCTGTAAGTTTATTACTTCTCATCTTGTCCCTGACTGTTGACAATGAACTCCCATCTCCATTACAGCTGTTGTCTCCCCTCAACCTGAAGCTGTTGACCAAGAAGCCAAAACATACAAAGAACAAGCAAAGATAACTGTCCTTGGGCCGTGATGCTTTAATCCACACAATAGAAATTGTCTTACTGGCAATTTATTTGAAGAAATTATTCTCCACACTGGAGAATGGACTGTAGCTTTTTGTCATCATTTCTTCAACCTGAGCTTAAGTAATGTTGCAGTCTGCAGCCCCTAGAGAGCACGTCCCTTGTGCCCAGGACACTGCCTGGGCACAACCTGGGCTCCTGGTTCAGGGTTTTCAGGAGACTTATTAGTTGTGCACAGGGTCCTTGGCATTACCATTGATCCACCTTTCGTGTGATCCCTTATGCAGGACCATGTAGCGTTTGTCAAAGCTAGGAATGCTTTGGCAGGGAACAAAATGCTAGTGCCATATAAAGACTCAGAAAATTATTTTAAGGTACTTCAGCCCTTTTAAGATTAAGTGGGCACTTACTGGAATGTTTAATATTTTCAAGGTCCTCAGTGTCCATAGATTTAAACAGAATTAGTATTCATATGCTTTTGGGCCTGTGCAACTAATTGCAGTGGGGTAAGTAATTATTCACCTGATTTTCTGCTGTGTCATACTAGGATCCTGTTGTTCACATGGTATGCTGTATTTTCCTCGTGAATGCATTTAGTGAAGTCTAATTAATTTGAGTAATGAAGTTTTTTGCTTCATCTCTTAGTAGAGTTGAAACAGAAATCGCAGTGTCATAGATAATAACAGTACGAAGCCTGCATAGTTCCCTTTAGAAACAGCAGATTTTAAAAGATTATGTGTTATCCTTGCCATATTTCTGTTTTTGCATATCAGAGATACAGATGCTGGATTAGCATGCAAAATGTTACTCACTCAGTTGTTTAGTTTAACCCTAAGACCAAGCTTTTATTTAAAAGAGTCAAAGTGGACCTGCCACTTCACTACCAAAAAATGTAAAAATGGAAGTAAAAGGGTTGACATTTTTGTGGGATCATTATGTTTAATGGGTAACTTCATGTTCACTGATTGCTTTAATGGTTTTGAATTAACTTTTAAAGTGACAATGTCTCTTTAATAAGGTGAATTGTGCAAGATACTTGTCTGCTTTATTTGAACATGGGGAAATCATGCTGATTTCTTTCATTATCTTGTGTATGCTCAGCTGCTATTTTCACACCTTTATTTCTTCTGGGGAATGTTAAGTTTTTTATGTTGTCTTAATACAATCCCTGGCCAATAATTACACTGCCTTTCATCAACAGTTCTCATTTCCCAAGAGATTGACAGCAGGATTTTTGAAGCACCAAGCACCAAGTCCACTCACTCAGCTGACCCAGTTCCCCTCTGCCCTGTGACAAAATGTTTTGCTACTGTGCTGGTATAACTGGTGCAAATATAGGTGTACCAGCATGAAGGTTATTTCCCTTACTGAATTACCAAAGCTATATTGTCACAGGCTGTTGAGAGCTATATGAGATTTTGTCTGAATACTTGTACCCACCAAGCAGTATCATGCGAGTGATGAACGTTACCCTCCTAGTAAAGTGCTCCAGGTAGGATCCAGCCTTTGCTGCTTTCTACTTCTCACTTGAGTCCTATTCTGCAAAATGCCTGGTGAAGGCCACCAACTCAGGTCTTCAGTGCTCTGTATCCATTTGTTTTCTTGTCATTCACAGGGAGTAAAGCAAGGAAACAAATGAGGCTCAACACTTGTGAAAGACTACAGTGTGCTCACTGTTTGCCTTTGTGTAGCAGACAAGCTGTGATATAAATGGTCCATTTAATGAGAACTGATAATGCCTCTCTGTATTTGAGCAGTCTGTGCCTCTTGGCATATAAAACCCCTAGTTATTTTTCCCCCACCTTACCTGTATCAAAAAGCTAGAGTCACGCTGACTGAAAGCAATTTGTTTTCCTCAAGGTTCAGACGTTCCTCTGGAGAGCAGGAGACAGACGTTTGGTTATATTCAGGAAAGGGAATTATACTTTGAAAAAGTCACCTTTAGGGCATCTTCAATTAAGCCAGAGAAGCTACCTGCAACAGAGAAGCTGGGTATTTTCAGCTAGTTCTGTTTGAAATGGCACATATCGTTCCCAGACAAAATAGCATTCAGAATCTGAGGGCAGAACTTGCTGCTTCTGAGCATTGGTCCTTGCATTTATGTAGCTGAGAATGACATCAGATTATAATATGTGTATGGTTTTGTAGTTACTCAACTGAACAAAAATATCCCTATGGAGGATGTTCAAGAAGGAGTAAAATATTACTTTCAGGAGCGTAAATTGAGAGGCCATTAGGAAGTATTTTTAGTGGGTAGATGTGCAAAGTCGGTATTAGCTGGAATAAATCTATAAGTGCTTGTCAGGTTTTTCCAGCATATTTTTGTTCTGCTTACAGCTTGACCATCACTAGTGATTAAATCTGGTCATGTCTGCCTGCAGATTCTTATTCATTTGCTGTTGATCACTAGTATTTCATCACTGAAATTACCATCTCTGCTGTATCTGTGAATTGGCCTTTACGCGTATTGCATACACAGGAGTATGTTTGTCACTGCTCTCTGTATACTTCAGAAATTGGGTAATTCAGGGTTGCATTATTGAAAGTGATTTCTTTCAAAGGGATCTCTGCTTTTCACCATCCTTACATCTTGGAGAGTATTGAGAAGGTATCAGGAATTAAAGCCTCTCTGTGAATGTTTACCGGTTTAGATCTTCAGACTATCTAAAATAGTATAAACGCTTCGTATTCTTACTTGTAATATTTTGAACCAATTATTTGTTCTGCTAATGAGAAAACATTCTCAAAATGTTTTTTTGCAGCTCTATAATGACTAAACGTTGCCATGCTCTCAGTTTCTCAGGAAGAAAGAACAGAGTAATTCAGTGACAGTTTTAATAAAAACAGTTCTTTTCACAGCAGTTTTTTTCCAAAAACTGTGATACATTTTTCTCACAGAAAAATGTTCTTGTTTCCATCTGAAAAGATTCGTCTCTGTGATGTCTGCTTTTCACCAGGGAACAGAGAAAAAGCCGTATTTGAAAGCTAGGAGATTGGGCTCAAGTCCTTGCTTTGTCCTGGGTTTCCTTCTTAAACCTCCCTTTCTTTTCCAGGAGAATGAATACGTTAGAGATTGTGATGTTCCCTGACTGGTTCAAACACAGTAAATTATTACATTATTATTATTGTATTAATAAATTATCCTTAAATAATAATAAGTAGTAGCAGTATTGCCAGTGGTAGAAGTAGTATTATAATCCTTTAGTTGTATCGTTAGATGATGGTTTGATGAACACCGAGTAGCTTTGTGGTTATCGCTGGTGAGCTGCCACTGGCCAAATCTGCCTTGGTGGGATACTGCACACTGCTTTTCAAGGGCAGTACCACTCAGAGCCACTTACCCTCCTGCCAGCTAATGTGCAGTCCCACCATCCCACCAGTTGTAGAGAGGTACAGAAGATTTGAGGTGTTCAGAAGAGTCTTTCCTATACTAATAAATTCCATCAAATTCATATAAATCTTGTACAATATTTCCCTCACTGCCCATAGTTTTTTACAGGAGGGTAGCATAACTAACCACGTCTCTGATTCATCATCTGTGCCATTCTCAGCACCATACTCTCCATGTATCTTTAATGGCATTATCATCTGTTGTCTTCAGACCATTCATCTGGCAGGTTAAAACACCTTTAAATTTTGATCTTGTCCTTCAGTGTGCTTGTTGCCTTTCCCAGTGTTATCTACACATTTTGTTAGAATACAAATCTAGTAAGAATTTCATCTTCCAGGTCATTAATAAAAAGAAATGGAAAAATGGAACATCTTCCAAGTTTCAGTAAAAGCAGCCATAGTTGTTAGCATTTATAATAAAGTAGAAGGAAAATCAGAAGTAATCCAAGACCTGAACTCACTACTCCTATCGCTACTTCCTTTTATAAAAACTCCCACTCCAGATTTCTTTTAGGCCCTTTCAGCTACTGACAGGCTGCTCTAAGGTCTCCCTTGAGCCTTCTCTTCCCCAGGCTGAGTGAGATGAGACAAGTTGTCGCATGCACTGAGAGGCAAACACCTAAAGAAGGCTCCAGGCTTTTTTATCAACTGGTTTGGTTTCAGCTCATCCAGATCATCATTTGGTCCTTTCATCCAGATTTGGTTTCCTATCATGAGTGAGTTCAACCAAAAAGCCTGTGTGAATCCCAGTGGGGGATGAATAAAGATCTGGGAACTGACGCCCCAGTGCACTGCACTTGCGAATAAAATAAGTGAAAAATCGCACCAGCACTGGAATAAGGCAGTTTGCAGCCAACTGTTGAATATGTAACACAGTCTCTCGAGGAATTCGGCTCCTGAGTAGCACTGCAGCGGAGGAGAGAAAGAGTTTATGAGCTGACTGCGTCCTCCAACCCAGGCACAGAAAAGCAAATTTCCTGTGGGCTTTTGATGCAAAGCAGGAAGCTGTACATTAATGGAGCGTGCGCTGATCTTTAAAAGCATCTTGCATGTTGCTGTCAAGAGCAAAGTTAACTTCTGATACCAAGCCTAGACTGTGAGTGAATGAAATGCGATTACAAAATGACTTTATTCTGAGAATAATTGTATTGCTGCCTTTCTGTGTGCATTTGAGAGGTTTTCTTCCTAATTGAAGTGTATGGAGAGAGCACTTCTAGCATTTGGAAATCATATTTGCCAAGGACATGTGATAAGAAAATTGCGATAAGACAAGCTGTATGCATCCTGGGGAGAAAAACCCCTGCAGAAATGACCAAGCATCTTCCCGGCTCCTCCAATTTTTATGCATATGAATAGTTCCCTAAATGCAATAATACTATTTACATGAATAAAGATGTCAGGGTTTCGTTAATACAATACTGTGATTCAATGTTGTATCAGACTGGAGAGTAATTTAGGGTGGCACAAAATCCTGCTAGCATGTTCTGGCTGTCAAAGCATGCTCTGTGTACAGGGTACGCACTGCAATTTGTTTTGCTTTATTTTGACCATCTAAATGTCACAGCATCTAATTGAAGCTAAATGTCATAGCTTTCCCCAGAAATGAGAGATGGGTACAGGCACTACTCCAGGATGGTTCAACTAACACCTACAACAGGTAGTATAGATTCAAATAACTCTCTTTTACTGTTTTGTTATTAATGAAAGTAGAGAACAAGAACTGGGAAAATTGACTCAATGCTACTGAGTAGGAAAAAGGTATTCAGATAAGCATCTGTTTCTTCTCTTGAGCTTTTTTGTTATATGTGACTTCTGCAAAGCAGGGACACATTTTCATTGTGGGTCTCAGAACATCTATATACAAGACGCTGAATGCTAGACATCATGGTTAGGAGGGAGAAGAGCTGTATACTATTAGACTGGTGAGTATACTTGGGCAAAGCAGAGGAGCTTTCCAGCATTCAAGTCTTTCTTCAAACAAAAACAGAAGAACTTTCTGCTCCTGGCTGCAGTTGCCATGGGAGCAATTTTGAACAAATATGTAATTAGAGCTGGTCAATATTTTTAATGAAGGAATGGCTTTCATTTCAGAAACAGACTTGTTTAGCACATATTAACCAAAATTGGAAGTGAAAACATTTAGTCTGATTTGTTTCTGCTTTTCTTTTTCTTCTGCTGCTTAATTCCTTTAAGTGGCTGAAAATCTTTTTTTTTCCTTTTCCTTGAAAATGAGCCTTTTTTTAATAGAGGCAAAACGTGTTACAAAATACATGGATAAAAGAGTTGGTCATTTAAAACCAGTCCTTCAGGGCTAAATTCATGATCTTGGGACCTTCAGTTAGTGTTAATAATAGGGTATTTAAGTATCCAATATCCAAAATATGATCTTCAATGAGTTCTTCACCACTACAGTTTGAAGGCACCAGAAGCCATGAACCTGTATTTTCCACAGTTACCAGAATTTGTGTTAGTAATTGTATGCCAATGGTCCAAAGTAGTCCTGTCTCAATGGGGGTGCGTGGCTTGGTGTCTCATTTATCCTGAAACATGTTTATCATCTAGAAATCAGATGGGATGGCTCAGCTGAGCAGCTGTGTACTGCTCCCAGACCAGTGTATCCTATGTGATCAGTTGTGGGGCTGGGCTGACATGGGGTTTGCCAACAGGCATGGATCACACTTGCTAGAGGGAGGAGTCATGACATAGGTACTTTCTTATTTGAAAGTTATTCTGTTTTTTTCCTTTCTGAAGCCCTCCTAATGAGTCAGCAGGGTTTTATGAGATAAAAGTAGTTTCTTTAAAGAAGGTGTTTTAGTGTTTCATCCTCAGTAAACACTCAAATGTATAAAAAACCCCTAGAAATCATATGAAGATTTCTTGAACTTGAAGCCCTCCCCACCTATATGAATATGTATATTATATATATATATATATGAATGGAGGCACCATAAGCTTTAAAGCAGAGGTATTCTGTTGAACCAGGCTGAGTTGTGACACTGTCACTGCCATAGAGGTAGCCTTTGTACTGTCTGAATTCTCCAGAAACTGCAATGTAGTTGTCTCAAGTCCAAAAATCCAATCATTCAACTGTCTGAATTTCAAATTAAGATGGCATCACAAATTAGTGGATGGAGAAATGTGAGACAACAAAGTCATCTGGTCTCAGTGTTTGACCAGTTCAGGACCCTTGGTGCAGTCAGCCTGAAGGGACGCTGAGTAACTCTTTTGCTCTTTACCCGTTGATGCTAAGCAGTACCACAGACTATCACTTTATAACCATTGTTCTAAGATTTCTGAATGAATTAAAGATTTCTGGTGAACAGCGAGATTATGGCATGTTACACTGGGCCTTTGCTGAAAGCAATTCACTTACTATGTTGACCAGTTGCTGCCAGCTTGCATGCCCAATGATCTTGCTCCTTCTCCAGCTTCTGGGAGCAAGGACTGAGACTGAGCCCTGGGCAAGTTAAGTATAGACCCTTTACAGGAGACCAAAGGATATTACGAGGCCAGTATGTTCAGGACATTGGCTTGCTCAGCTGCAACTTGCTATGCTGTGGGAGGAAGTCTTGGCTTTATCACTGTAGACTGTGTTTATCAAAATGAACTCCAACAAATCTGTTGACTCCTTTCATGACAGTTAATATCTACAATGCCTAAAAGGCTATCTTGGAGATATATTTGCCTGGGTGTGCATGGCTGTATTGCTGACATAAGAAATCTCCTAATTCTTGTTAAAGATAATGCTGTTCTGCCCAGGAACTGCTGCTGCAGTGGGCTGAAGTGCAAGTAGTTACTCATGTGCCATGCAATTGCATAACAGAAATTAAATGTGTTGAGCATATCTTTCCATCAGTCCCCAGAGGAAATTGTATCGAGTTTTTTTCTTAGCTCTTCGTGAGGCTGGAATCAAATAACCAGCAAGCTAAGTATGCCTATGAAACAGTGGTGTCATAGTATACATCTGTGAAAATTTCACTTGGAGACAGATCGTGAGCACAGATCCATTGATGTTAACAGTTGTATCCTAATTGATACCCCTTGAAGCTTTGCTGATGATTCATATGTTTATGCTGTGTTGGTTTGGGGCTTTTTAATTTGTCTCTTTGCTTTAGCATAAACATGTAAACACAAGAAATAAATACATCTGTGCATAATTTCTATATTGTAACTGGAAACAAATCCTTAGACTTAAAATCCATTTCTGCTTTATTCATCTTTGTACACAATCCCATTGACTAGGAAATTTTCATTTCATTTGATTCCCACGGCAGTTAAACTGAATAAAGGTCCTTTCCAACACTAACTGTTCTGTGATTCTAACTACTCCTTTGGGTTCAGACTGTCTGGTGATGCTGGCCAGCCTTGCAGGGTATAGAGAATTGCAGGTGGAAAGACAATTATCAGTCTGATGCTGCACACTGGGCATGTACATCAAAGCACAATTTGCATTTCTTCCTTTTACTCACTTTGAGTGATTTTTATTCTCTTAAATAGCAATCTGCTGTGTTTCAGTAACATGGACTTTGCATTACTTCCTTTGGTATTGTTTTGGAATAAACATGCCTACTACCACTCAACATGGGGGAAAATGAAGCACAGAATAAATAGATTCAAGGAAAGAGAGAGTGGTCTTTCCAGCAAGTGCTATTATGCCGCATTTATCCCATGAACCTCAGTTATGAGTAGATGATGCCTTCCCTCCCCAACAAGGGGTGAAGAACAGCTGATGCCATTTCACAAGTGTCCTTTACATGAAGGCCTGTGAGAGCAGTTGAAGGAAAAAGAAGGCAACAATAAAAGTACTTCTTGAGCATGCAGTAATTTGAATGAAGGACTGAAACGCTTTAATTTCAGATAACACAGACTGGTCATTAAAAAGAACATCTCTGTTACTGACATCATTTCAGTTATTCCTTGAGAACATTTCAAAAGTGCTTTTTATGGCATTTTGAAGCTAATCACTTAAAAAATAAGGTGATTGCAAAGAAGTTAGTGTGGAATTGAGGAGTACCAAGCCAATTCTGCTACTCTATTTCAGTGAAATGTGTGTGGGAAATGAGAGAGGGATGGGATATGAGTTTCTTTTCACTGAATAGAAACCTGTTCAAGCTGCCACGAGGTTAAATGAATATAATGTTAGATCTAAAATTCAGGAGTATGGATAGACTCATCATAGAATCATAGAATAGTTAGGGTTGAAAAGGACCTTAAGACCATCTAGTTCCAACCCGCCTGCCATGGGCAGGGTTGCAGTGAGCGTACAGAGTATGAAAGCTTTAAAAAGCTGTGTCTGGATGCAACATTCTTGAAGCTCTGTTTCAGGTGGCAGTTCTTGAACACCAATGAATTTCTTGGTCTAGCAGAGTGGGCACTGAGTCAGGAGTAAGCCCTGGGTTCAGAGTTATTGCTTACATTGTCCTGGATTAGTCATTTCATGTTTTGTCTGAAGTGCTGATGTTATTAATAGCATGAAATAATAATATTTAAATTACTCTTGTTGATTGTACTTGATTGGAAAAACAGTTATTCTGGTTGCTTTATCTTGAATAAAATCTTGATTTATTTCCACAAAGATCACAGAAATAGCATTTTGCTCAAACTTCAAGTGTTTTGATTAAAAATAGGTCTCCTTGCTCCCCATGGGATTGCCGTTCAGAGCTGTATTGCTTGTCCTGTGATATGGCCAGGGCTCACTTATGAGGCAACAGGGGAAGGCACATACATACTTTAGATAGTCCTATTGCATTTCAGACCACGACTACCAGGCTGTGCATATCACCAAAATGTAGCTTTGATTTAGGCTCAACTGGTAGAAAAACAGATTGTTTCCTGTCTCAGTTCCTTCCCTTGGTCCATAGTTTTTCATGTGGGGTGCAGAAGGCAGGTGAACCCACAAGAGAGATCCTATTTTGGGGGCTGTCTGGGATTCTCACTGTGCTACATCCCCATATCATCATTCTGCTCCTCTGTGAACACTGAAACAGGGAGAGGGCATCTGATGCTGTGCCCCCAGGACTCTGCTCACCTCTAACATCCCTCTTTCACATCCTGTCCCTTCCCTGCCGCATTCCCTGGGTGCAGCATCCATCTCCATTTGACTTTTTCTAGGGAAAGAGGGGAAGATAAAAAAAGAGAGTAAAAGAGAAGGAAAGGGGAAAAAAAAGGAGAAGAAAGGGAAGGAGGAAGGAAGGAACAAAGGAAAAAAGGAAGGAGAAATAAAAATAGGAGGTTAAGAAAGGAAAAGAAGGAAAAACAGAAGGTGAAGGAGAAAGAGAAGTAAAAAGCCCAGGTATCTGTAGCAACAATGCAACCAGAGAGGCAGCAAATGCAAGTCTGTAGCAGTAGCTCTGTAGTGCTCCCTTAGTCTGTGATTTCCCAGGTCTGGATAAGAAATGAGCATCTGTCTTATTGTCTTCTCCTATTTTGCCTTTCAAGAAGCCAAAAGAGCCTTAAATAACAGCAATTCTGGTTGTTCTGTTTTTCCCAAAGGGACAGACAAATACTTTAATGCCATTAGAAAGACTAACAAATAAATGTATTTTACATTTAAGAGAATTCCTCTCTACAGGTGAAGGGGAAGAGGTAAATAGCATTATTAAATTGAATTTCACTTTGTCTTTTACATTTTAAATGCTGTAACAATTTTCCTCTCCTTTCACCTTTAAGATAGGGTTAAAAGATTTGATGGAGGTTGTTGCTATGGTGCTCATACCAAGGTGTCTGCATTCATTCCTCTGAATGTGGTTAGTGCTTGAACGTATTTACATCTTTGTCTGTCTGGATCTATGCGCTCTCTCAAAATTAACACGGTACATCCCAGCTGGGAGAGAACGTACCCTTTTTTTATGCC
The DNA here is from genome assembly GCA_039720435.1 of Amazona ochrocephala. Classification (NCBI taxonomy): domain Eukaryota; kingdom Metazoa; phylum Chordata; class Aves; order Psittaciformes; family Psittacidae; genus Amazona; species Amazona ochrocephala. Next base: position 13,907,247 of record CM077879.1, read on the forward strand.
TTGAGAAGATGCAGAGTAAATGCAATGTGAAAAAAAGGTCTGCAGGCCTTTTTTTAACACTTCTCAAGTGTTTTCCCAGACTCAAAATGTGCAGAGACAGACATGAGAGATGCTGCACTTGGCAATGTCTGCACATCAGGGCACAAATTATTTAGGATTTTTAATAGCTTTATGAAACATTACAACTTTCCAGCTGACATCACAAAGAGTTATTCCTGAATGATGTCATCATTGGAGCTTTTAGAGGAGGAAAAAGAAGAAAACCACCCCAACACAGCGTGAATCTGGTATGTTCCATAGCTCCTTTGCCTAACATTAGTGGTTGTCTTCTAATACTGATTTAATTTTTTGTGATGCAGACATTGCATAGGGATTTAGTTCTAGAACATCATCAGGTGGTGTTCATCCCTTCCTCTGGACACAGGGCAGAGGAGAAAGCCTAAGGGATTCACAGCCCTTCACATACCTTGCCCCTCAGCCCTGACCAGAGACAAGAGGCTGAGCTCCGAGTCCAGCCTCTGTGCTAAAGAGCTGCCAGCGCTGCTGGCCCCGGTGACGTTGATGGCCTGTCCCTCTGGAGATGCTGCCCCTCAAACTCCTGCCCTCGCACACACCAATGCCTGCACACACACACCGTGGCGCTCAGGTGCTCCTGAAGATGCATCATAGGACTGAGCTTTTCTGAACACACCATCAGGTCCAGGCTGGAATTAGCATTATTGTATTTTAGAGGAATTGAAAGAGAGAAGTACACTGTGAAATATTGCATAATAAAACTGCAGTCTGTATCATCTGTAACAAATACCTCATATTAAAATATTCATCTTGGAGCTGAATCACATTTTAATCCAAAGGTGCTGCTATTTCTGATTGAAAGGTGCTATTTTTTTCTATAGAACATGCTGAACTATGCTAATACATGAGTAAACACACACAGAGTGATCTGTAAGAGCTTGTGTTTCTGATGGCTATACATCTTTTTCCTTGTAATCCTCTGCTACTCCTTCATTTGTGACCTGATGGCAATATCTGTCATTATTTCAGTAAGTGCTGGCACTGGTTTTAGTTCATATATTTGTTATCCTCCCTCCTGAGGTAAATCAGATGCCCTGGAGAAATACGGGCATGGTGTGAGATGTGTAGCTGTTCTGATTTAACATGGCAGCATTTTTCTCTGTGGCAAGCTAATTTTCATCACTGGATGATCTTATTTGTTCCAAAATAAAGGCTGTTTCCTACTGACCAAAAAACCAACAAAATGTCCTCATTTCTAAGGAGACGGTGACGTCAGGGGTGGGGGCTGCCTCTGTTACAGGAGAAAGAACATGCACCAACGGGAATGAAGGTCTCTGTTGATGCTCTTGCCCTTGGTAATGCAGCCTAAGCAGATCACCTTGAATGCTCTCCTTGGAGCCATATGTGGTTTATGTCTTGGCAACAAGAAATTGTGTATCCTGGAAAGTTTATTCTGAAATGCTTTAAGAAAGGCTTTAACTGGTCCATTCAAAAATCTTTTGAAGCCAGTGCCATGTCCCCAGTGACAACATAAGTTAGTGCCAAGGGGAAAAAAAAGAACTGGGCAAGCAGGTATCATCCTTTCTGAGATGGCAACTATTTTAGCTCTCACACATTTGAATGTGTTTTCCATGTTTTCAGTAAGTTTCTCTTTCATCTGATTCTCCACCCTTCTACCCATGTAACTAGCATTCGCAGCATCCCTTGGCAATGAGATCTACAGGTCTATTTGCTAAGCCGCACATAATTATTTTTGGTTTGTGTAAATGGGAGTTGACATAGGACATAAATAATAGTGTGGCAAGTCCCTTCAAAGTGAGTCCTTTCTGTAGTCTGTCCATCTTCATCTCCAGCTCTAGCAAGAACTGCTCTCCTGAAGCCACATTCATCCCCAGTGCGTGTGGGAGCCAAAGGAAGAGATCTGAATATGAACGTTAGCACCACATGGCATCACTCAGAGTTTACACACCTACTCTTAACTGTCTTATTTCTAAGCTGCCTATCCTTGCTACGCTTACTGTGCTACAGCTGTCTATGCTAGCTGGAAAGAGAAGGAAAAATTCGCTTTCTTTATAATAAATAATATGGAAATGTCACTCTGAAAAGCGCCTCCCTGCAGCTGGGGAACTGACAGTACAAGTGTTATCTCACCATAGTTTGTTTTTGCGCTGTGCTTATCACCACAGTGTCTAAACCTCTCACAATGCATCATCACAATTGCTTTCTAGGGACAGATAATCTTTCTTTTATGGAAGGAGAGCTGAGGCATTCAAGGTCTATTCTTGCACCTGGGAAAGCTGCTGGCAAACTTGTTTGCTAAAGGTTGGACCAGGAGTCTGTGGCATAGCTGAGAACACAGTAACGGCTCAGTACCTGAACCTCTGGATCATTTCCTCCTCCTTTTCATTATCTTTCCTTTTATTTTTCTGAGTGTTTTCCCTTGTCAGAATTCACTGATTCATCTCTAAAATGATGGATTATTAAAATATTTTGGCACCTGTCATTTATTTTCTGCTTAATATTTACAATCAGAAAGTGTGGTTTTCAAACTGACAGATCCGTGGGTGAAGGAACCTTGATAAGATTTCATTTTCTCTGGGGATCTAAAGCACTGGCATCATCAGACTGTTATTTTCTTTTCTTGAAGCAGATCTAGTAGGGTAAGCTACCGTGTTTTGTTACCACTTATACATCCAATATTTGTTAAAGATTTTCTCCAGTGATAAATAATCCTCTAATAATTTGTCTTCTGTGGCAACAGACCATGTAAAATTGGGTTTTGTATGTGACCAAGAAATGCCGTGTAGTAGCTGCTGTCTCATTCTTGCGCGCTTATTTTGATTTTGGAAACAGAGAAAGGTGTATTCTCAGAGCTTTTATTTTGGTTTATTTTCCTGTAGGGCAATCAGCTCACTTTGTTTAAGGTACTGAATGAGGTGTCACTTTTTCAGTGACCCTCCCCCCACAACAGCCCACAACGTCGCTGTGAATGTATTTATTCATTTCCCCAGGTTCAATTGGGTAACTCCACTACTATATTTATACCCAGTGAAACAAATTGTAGTAGCACAGATGTTTTTCTGAATCCTTTTTCAAAACTGGATACAGTTCCAGAGGAGTGCAAATAATGTGGGATATGAGCAAGGATGATGGATTCCCGGGTGAATATTGCTTAAACAGTCTTGAGAAATACATAGAAATTACTAGCAACAGTAGCAACCACAGAAAGAGGTTGTAACTCAGTAGAGCAGTTCCTGCTGCTAAATGGTACTATGGATTTAGAAGGTACTACCCATGTATTTGCAAACAAGTAGAAGAGTAGGACAGAACTAATTTAACCAAAACTGTATTTTTGGATGACTATTAGTTGGTTGTGCTAAAATCTAGGCAGAGTGAATCCGGAACAAAAGTGGTCCTAATGGAAAAGCACACAGTGTTTACTAAGAATTACGGCCTTCTGAAATGTGGCAGACTACAACCACTGCCTGAAATATAATAGTGAAACAAAGGCCCTGATTCAGAATTTCCTGATGACATTAGGAGGCTTTTCTTTCAATTCGGAGAATTTTGGGTCTGGTCATCTGTTATCTTTTCAAAACACATTTTGCCAGCCATTCAGAAGCGCCTGGCACGGCCGGGTCTCCTGACTGCTACTACTGTTCCTGGAGAGATGCTAGCTTATAACTCAGCCATAGCAACTGCCAACAACTGAAACACAATGGCTTTCTGTCTTGTTTGATCTCATAGTAAATTGAAACTGAATTCTTCTGCCATTAAATCATGCAAGCCACTACTGATATTTACTATTAAACTGCAGAACTGTTCACTAATCAATCATAAAAGCCTGAAACAGAGAAAATAAATTGTTCAGATGAAACTATTACAAAATCTATTACAGCAGGAAGTTCATTTCAGTATTTCAATTCATTTAATTAAGTGACTAATTCAATGAGATTAGGTTTATTTTTAAGCACTGATCTGAGGACTGAATCTCTGCGTCCATATATTTTATTTCTGTCATTCGTCACTTCTTCCAGGTCTCCAAATCCCAAACTTCTCTTAGCTGCAAGTCTCACTTTGACATAGACTGCTAAGTGCAAGTCTTGCATATATTATTTTTCTGTTTATTCCATATAGATTCAAATATCATAGAATCATAGAATAACTAAGGTTGTTGATAACAGCACTTCCATTCTCTGTCAGGTCAGATTGGGCTGAGGCTGTGGTCATCAAAGGTCAACAGTACGGCAGATTTGGATTGCATTTCTGGCAGATACTAAATACAATAGAAATACCAGCTTTTGGTGTATACATAACTGGTAAGGCTTGAAGGGATAAGAATGCTATTTCTAAACCTCCTTTTATAACATCCTAATTTTCTTTCACAGATTAGGAAAAAAAAAGGGAGAAATGTGCACCTAAAATACTTAAAGTGCTGCTGAGCTACTCCCATGCACACTCTAAGTAAATTGTTTAGCTGATGACTGGATTTAATACTAGATCTTTTCCCTGTGTTTGTTGTAGGCTCTACTGTAACACAGCTCCCAAAATTGTAATTTAATAGGACTAGCCTGAGGGAAAACTTGCCATAACATGGGGCCACGTTATTACAGTAATCATCTGAGAAGGAGATTGAAGGAGTGAAATGAGAACATGAACCTATTTTATTCAGAAGTGTAGGTGCTTATGGAACCTGTGGACCATTGCTAACGCTGCTAAGCAATAAACCAAGCAAATTAATCTCAGCATGATAAATGCATACAATAATTTTGAAAGAGTTAGAGTTTTGTAACTACTGAGATTACATAGTGGAATTAGTTAATAAGTTTCCTAACAATAATTTACATTTGGGATATTCTTCTATTTCAATTACTTTTTGTATTGAATTTTGAAATACCCTGCAAAAAATATTAAACATTGCCTCCGTTTGATTTTGCATGTTCACAAAAGAGAAAACCCAATGTTTTTCTGTCAGAAAGAATTAAGAATTACGAAAATTCTTTTTTTTTGAAGTATAATCTAACTTGTTTTACACACTCTGGTCAGATCTGTCGTTATCTCAACTCTTCGTGCCCCACATCTTGCACCACAAAGAGCTGTTGTGGTTTAAGCCCAGCCATAACTCAGAACCATGCAGCTTCTCTCTCATTCCCCCCTCCCCCCCCCCCTTCCTCCCCCAGGTCCTGGAGGGATGGGGAGGAGAATTGAAATAATGTAACTCCCATGGGTTGAGTTAAGAACAGTCCAGTAACTGAGGTATAACACAAACCACTGCTGCTACCACCAATACTAATAATAATGATAAGGGAAATAACAAGGGGAGAGAATACAACTGCTCACCGCCCACCGACTAATACCCAGACAGACCCCAGCAGTGATTTAACCCTTCCGGGTAACGGCCCTCACTTTATATAGTGAGCATGACGTGCTGTGGTATGGAATAACCTCTTTGGTTAGCTTGGGTCAGGTGTCCTGTCTCTGCTTCCTCCTGGCTTCCCCTCCTCCCTGGCAGAACATGAGACTCCGAAAGTCCTTGGTCAAACTAAACATTACTGAGCAGTAACTGAAAACACTGGTGTTATCAGCACTGTTCCCAGGCCGAAAGTCAAAAACACGGCACTGCCCCAGCTACTAAGAAGGAGAAAAATGGCTGCTGCTGCTGAGCCCAGGACAGTGAGAAAGTTTTTCTAAACCTGCAGGAGTCTTCTAGAAACTTTCTGAGCAATATTATACTTAGAATTTCCACTGAAATGCAGAGATCTAATTCAGGACCATTATATCTGCCATAGGCAGCTGCAAATTTCTGGAGCTGGTTTTCAGCCCCACCATTTTGTCTCTATTGGTAGTGAAAATAGAGTGTGAATTTTAATTCTAGGAAATAAAAGATTAATACAGAATTGATTCCAGCAAAGCTTGTTCAAGGACGAGTGTTATATAGAATATGGCACATTTATTTGCATTTCAAGAACAAGTGTGATAACTGAACACCAACTATCCCAAGAAGTCTTTGTAGATGCTGCAAAAAACACTAAAAAATATAATGACACCCTCCAAGGGAATTCACCCCCAGGGCAAATTAGCTCAGTGATGATACTGACTCTTGGTCCTGCTTCGGTTGTGTTTCATTCTCAGTATAAACTGACTCATCAGTATTGTTCCCATCTACCACTTAACTCTTACGGAACATTAATAACATTTGAGAATCACCTAGATACAATATAACTACAGGAGGAATGTTATTTCTGATATTATTAAAAAGCCTCTCTGTCTCATTAGAAGTGTGTAATTTCACATTACAATTTGATATTCACAAGTGGTGTTTACACTGGATTTTTGTGATGTGATCAAATGGAGTCTCTGTTAAATACTTTCCCACGTATGTTACCTGTTCCTCTTTTCAACCAGTAGCTGGACCTGAAGAATCAAAGGGCTCTGTACTCCTACAACTGAGTTCTGAAAGGCCTCTGGCTTCTTCTTGCACATCAGATCCCCAGGTTAGTATTCTCTCCTTGTCCATTTTAACTTTCTATTTAAACACTGTAGATCATATGCTCCTAGGGAACATCATAACTCCTCCTAGGCTTTCAAACCTCAAGGAGAAGGTTACCAGGACAGAATAGTTTCTACAATGAGGATGAAGAGATCCTGGTCCCATGGGAATCAGTGGTAAAGCTTTTATTGAATTCAAAGGGATTACAGTTTTCTTTACAGCTTTATAGTACTTTCTTTTGCTGCAGATACCAAAGGATCTTTGATGACAGCTGAATTTTAAATCTCTCTAAGAGGTGACAGTACCAGTAGAATATGTCAGATTCCCGTTGACCCTGCTAAGCTGGGAGAAGAAGTCAACAGCATCACAGCTGTGTTGCTTGGAAGGAGTTAAGAAGCAAAGCTGTTCTCTTCATCTAATGTAATGCAAGAGAGAAAATTGCTCATGATGCCTAGCTTATGTCAGAGTCAAAATTCCCATGTTAGTGTTTCTGAGTGCTGCCACATGACTACAACAGGCGGCTGCAACTAGCATGCATAAGAGGAGAAACTTAAAAATCTGTAAACCTTATAAAGATATGTAACAAAAATGTGATATCAAAAGGGTAACACTTGAAAAAAGAGAATCAAAAATAGTAAACACGGTGACTTGACATTAACGGCATAAAAGAATAAAATATCTTTCATCATTACTTTCCAGCTTCCATTTATGCACCTTAGATGAAAGCTAAAAACTAGAAATACTATCTAATCTAGGCAAGTCTGACAGACTTCAGAGTAAATTGAAATACAGGAGAGTTATGCCTGCGTGCACTGGAAGCCTAGATACCTGGGAGTTCAATACTCCATCTATTTTCTTTGTTGAGCTTAGCAGAAACGTGTGGTTCAAACAAAGCACTCTATGCTATCTTTAATGCTGAGCCCAGCAAAACGTTAAAAATAGAAAACTACTCCACAGTCATTAACCTTCTTCCAAAGAGCTTAAAAGTTCTTTGAAGATGAATTTTGAAGTGATGCTTCATGTAACTGAACACGGGAAAATAATGAATGCATGGTAACTGGGGATATTAAAACAATTCATTATCAGGCACGCAGTTAAGGAAGTGTTATTAATATTGGCTTACAGTGAGAGTGCAATATCAGAATAAAGCATTAGTAGTCAGATCCAAGATGCCTGGCTTTGCAGAGGGATTCCCAGGGAAACAGGGACTGGGGAAGAGATCTCCAGCCCAGGCAGCATGTGCGCCGGTAGGGGCTGGCATCAGCCCACGTGGGACAGGGTGAGCTTGGAACCCCTCTGTCTCTGCTGGGCTTTGATTCCCTTGCCCTCCTGGGCTGCAGTGCCTGCAGTGAAATGTTTCTTTATGAAGAGTCAGATCACTCCACAGAGAGAAGTCATTTTACCTTTTATTAAACGCCATGCACTTTGTAAGTTCAACACCTCCCTTGGGTTCAGGTGCAGACATTTTCATGCCCCCGGAGAGCAAGCTCTAACCACCAGACTGCTGGAAGAGGTAAAATCGGGGCACGTTCCACATCTCTGTTCATTCAGTTTTGTTGTGTGTAAAAAGAATAGATTATTTCTGCAATTGTAGGTAGAGGGGCTTGGTTTTATTCCCATCCTCATCTTTTCCCTATTGTTTATGCATTTATGTGTGCTTGCTGGTAAGGCTCCTGTTATGAGCTATAATACCGTGTTCAGAAATAAGGATCTCTAATGTTTGCTCCTGAAGTACAAGTGAGAATCCTAAACAAGACATCAAATTTATCTGGTCATGCACTTGCGCCTTCAGTATCCGCTGGGAATCAAAATTAAAGAAAGGCAGGTGATGAAAACTTGCAAAAAATATAAGGCTGTAGAAAGTAAATCTTAACACAGATATCTGAAAAGACTGTTAATGCTTATCCATTAAACCTCATGAAATCATCATGAAGGAAGATGAGAAAATAGGGATTTCTTTCACTTCCCCTCCTGCTGAATCCAGACATTGATTAAAAGACTGTGTAACCAAAAAATCCCACACTCCCCTTTATTTAGGGCCGATTAGAACCAGCCAGCACAGTGCTCATTTCTTGTTAGGCCAAAGCTGGGTGCCTGGTCCCTTCTCCGAGCTGCCTGAGCAGTCACTTCTTCCTGAGTAGAAGGCACAGCAACAGCCCATCCATATGGTTAAGTGGCTGCTGATTACCCACAGGAAAATTGTTCCAAATCACTATTGGCTGTTCATTTTCACAAGGCACAGGACTGTTGTAGCTTATTGCACAGTATGTTTGTGGGGCTGTGCAAGTATCGTTTTGTTCCATCTTCTGCCTTGGGAGGGATCCAGGGCTTTGCTCTTGCATACAGTTTCCCTTTCCATCAGTATGTTTTTATGAGCTGGAATGTTTTCCTGTTGCAGAGTACCAAAGTCCCATGGCATTTGCAGTCTGGGAAGTGCTGACTTTTGTAAAGGGTTTCTGTTGGGCTTTTTGAGACCAGATGCAGACTATTGAAATAATACATGATCCTAAACAAACAAAAGAAAACCTGGGAACATCCAGTCTTCACAGAATATAGAAACAAAGATGAACACGCCCCATTTCTTGTCTGTTTCTTGTATTCAAAACTGATGTGTACCCATGAGACACCTGAAGTAATCCACTCATGGTGTGTAACCTGAGCAATGGGTACTTTCAGCAGGATTCTTGCTGGCTCTGATTGCTTCAGGATCCCAGGGACACGTTTCTCATTCAGGGTTTGTAGCACTGGACTGCAAGTAGGCAAGGACAAGGTGACAACTTTCCTTTTAAAGCCTTTCTTCCAGTGTGAAGGTGGTTCTTCTGTTTCAACAACTCAGTGATTGGGAAACTCATATCGAGGGGGAGAAATACTTGTTTGGTGCTCTCCTCTGCCTGAGGGTGATTTAATGCAGTGTTAAATGAAAGGCCATTAACCATAGGCAGAGGAAATTTTTCGCTATGGGTGCATTTGGTAGGACTCTTGTTGAAGCCCCACTCCTGATAAGCAAAGGAGAAAAGAGGATGTTGACAGTGGAAGGGACTTTACCACATCTGAGCCCTACTGAGGATCTGAAAATCTTTGTTGCTATAAATCTGGGATGTTGCTTTTCTCGTTACATGGATAATCGAAACACTGACCATAACTTCTGGCTGTTAAACAATCCCCTGTAGAAGAGACAAAACCTTCATGTAAAATACTGGTGGTTTAAATAAAAAAGAAAATCAGAAGTTTTCCATGGGGTCTGCTGAATTGCCTTTGGACTTCCAATGGTTTCTGTGGGCTCTTCTACCAATCCTCCCTTTTCTGGCACTCTGACTTTTTCCTGTTTTTCCATAACCATCTCTAAATAACATTTTTGTGTGTAAATCTCTGGCTCTGTCAAAAAGCCAGACAAGCAGAATTCCCTTGTTATTTCGAGCTGGTAGAAATTTTTCAGGAGAGCATGTTCTGTGAGATAATGAAGATTTGCAGAAATCTACAGGTTCAAAGGGATTATCTCCATGAAATGCCAAGGGGAGCCTTTCCTGCCAGCCTGTTCTCCGCCTCCATGACTCCTGGCAGTCCATAGGTGTCAGTTTTCCTGCCCTCCAGTCTTGGAGGTACCAAAAGCCCCTGCTGTGAGAGTGCTTTGATTGTTTATAAGCAACCAAATGCACCTTCTGGTCCTGAAATACTGTGTTTGGGAAAATGATTTCATCAGAGCTGGTGAGCTCTGAGTCCCTCATTCACACTCAGGTTTCCTCAGCAAGTCTGGAAGATCTCTGTTCCCAGTAGCCCTATTTCCTCTTATTTCCCTTTATTTCTCCTTGGGAGCCAGGGAGGGATCAGATGTGCTTTGCTGGAGGATTCACAGCATTTCCTAACACACTAGGGACAGTGAGAAATCTGGTCTCTGAAAGGGAATATGACCCACTGGGCACCAGCTCCTCCATCCAGTCCTCAAGAATTTGCTTTGTTCTGCTCTCTCAGACCCACTCTCACCGAAGACCTCTCCTTGCCTTTGCTCCCTCTCACTTACTCATCCCTGGACTCCTCCATCATGTGCTGCTGCCTTTCCCTGCCTGAGCTCTGCCAGCAGTCCCAGGCTCCTAGTCTTGCCTGTCTCTTGGCTGTGTCCCAGCCCCGATCTCCAGCCCAGTCTCCTCATCAAATCTCGGACTGTAGCCTCTTTCCTTGGTTTTCCCTTTCTCTTTTCCCAGACTCAGCTTTTCTGCCCAGGCACTTTCAGCTCTTCTCCTTCACCACCACCACCTTTGCTCCTTCTCCTCAAGTACCAGTCCAGCTCTCTTTGTTCACTCAGCATTGTACCAAAAATGCTTCATGTATCATGTACCAAAAACGTTTTTGATATCAAACATCACTTTGTTTTTAGGTTTCTTAGCATTTTACTGAATTTGATGTAACATGCTGGTGGGTCTTGTTATCACCGAGAGGATCAAGCACTCTGTGACCTATGTTCCTTCTGCTCCGGACTATTGGTGGTGACCTGGTTTTACCGGGGTACAAAATCTATCATAGGAATAGGGTAAACTGGGATCCTGAGAGCTGCTTGTGTCTGAGGCTGTAGAGCGCTTGGCTTTGATTTTACCCAATTCTTTAGGCAGCGTGAATTTGGGATTGTACTTATATGCCTTGTGTGTTAGGAATGTGCTTTGAAGAGAAGACAAACTTTGGGCTGTGATTTCTTTGCATCAGCTTGCAGTGAAGTGGGGACAGCAGATGAGAAAGGTGGTAGAGATGATGACAGAGACTTTAAAGCTGAGTAAAGCAAAATATACCTATCTTCATTCTCATAAAGGGGCAATAGGGAAAGCTAAAATTGCCATCAAAAAGAAAAAAATCAAATTGAGCCATATACCAGACTTGGGTAGAATATTAACCATATGTGGTTAAAACTGGAGAAAGAATTAAGCTATGTAAAGTACAAAGTGGTAGTCAAGGGACCAAAACCTACTGCCAGTATAAATGATGGGGTTTATGCATCTGTTTGTGTTTAGTGGTAGCATAAGGCTTCACTTTTTCATTATTGACTGTATTCCCTTTAGACAGACTGTGACGAGAGACTCAATTCTGCACTTTTTTAGCGCAGAGCTATTCACCAAGCTTAAGATCAGTCATGACAATTATCGTCAACATGTCAGAAGAAAACATTTTGATAGATTTCCATTCAGCAGCTTTTACCCTTTTACCTTAAAGAAAACACTTCAGCTGACACTCGCTTTTATGTTGCTGCTTTGATCTTCCGATTGAAATAGATCTATAATAGGACTAGAAGCTTCCCTTGCATCCTTTATATTGAGGAGACCTTTTCAGGCAACATGATTTCTTGATAAAAGAGCAAGGGACATCATAGTGCTCCTTACTTTGGGCCCACTGCACATTCCTTTCTTTCCTCTATGTTTTGTTGTTGATGGACCACATTAATGGCTGGCTGAATGGTGCTCACTTGCCAGTTTGTTTTGCATTGAATGGAATGAATTTTCTTAGCCTTATGTGCCCCATCTTTCCCTGCGATGCACACTTCCTTTTAGCAAAATAGAATTCTGCATGAGTGTTAATGAAGAGCTTTTACCAAGGGCATTTTGTTGTAAAGAAACATTTCTCTGACCTTCACTCACTTGTTGAAGAGCTCCAAATTCTTCATGCAATGAAAAGGATCATTCAATGTGGTTGTTTTGAATAATGTAAATTCAAAAGCAAGCCTCATTTCTAGTGCCTTTAAACCAGGATCTAGATGTTTTTAAATGTGCTTTCATAAAATGGTTGGACTTCCCTAAAGAAATATTTGTCATCTAAGAAGCAGTATAGTGAAAGACAGATCCAAAACATACAGACATTAAGATTTGTTGGAGCAAATAATTTTCTCCAAACCAATGTGGGGAAAAAATATATGCCTGAAGTACATCAAAGCTAACACTGAAATAGAATTCATTCTCATTTTAGAAAGATGGAATTGAGAGGAGTTCCAGTCTCTCAGGATCCTGAATTACAGTTTGAATACTTTCGTATGAATACTGATTAGAAAGCAAGAACTTTCTGTCCTGTAGCTGATCTTGAGAGCAAGTAGTATAGATGTAGAACTTGAACAGCATGCATTTATGGATTTTTTTAAACTTTATGTTGAGTGCACAGCATGGATTGTACTCTTCTTTACAGTCCTTTATATAATATCTTGTTTTCTTTCATGGCTTTTTCTCCCCAGTTGCAGATTTGTAAGATGGTCACGTTAATCTTGAATTCTTCAGACTGGAAAGAAAAGGGATATGTTCCTTTCTGCTCTCTGGCCAATCTCCTGGAAGGAAATATTTCAAGCTCCTTGGGCTGTGGAAAGTTCCAAACTCAATTCTTCTGTTTTCTGGATGAATTTTCTCAGTGTTGAGCTGTCACTGATATTGCAGATCTAGGAGTATGCTATTCCTAGAACAGCAGCAGATCTGAGCTAGATGAAGGCCCCACTGCCTCAAGAGAGGTAGGACTTTTAGACATACTCCAGTGCTTATGACATTTTACTGGTGAGCTCTGTATGTCTGACACAGCTGCTCAGGTCCCTGAGGTGTCTATGTGGTCTCCCATGAAGTACCCTGAGGTCTCCCTGTGAAGTGAAAGAAAGGAGTAGGCTCTCTGGATTATTGAGAGAGGAAAAGGGGCTTTGACACATGGGCACTGAAAGCAGGCAGAGATGGAGAAGTGCAAAAGGGAAGTTCAAGAGCTTCAGAAAATTCTGAGGGAAACAGGCTGAAATTTATCTGTCTCTTGCAGCTCTTGACAGCAGGAGAGGAAGCCCATCACATGCAAGCTTGTTGCAAGAAAAACCTTTCACTGTTAATATTGCACATCCAGGTAACAGTAAAGTATGTCTGGAGCAACACAAATACATTTAAATGTTTGGTTTACACCTAATCTTGTCTTGCTATGTCAAGGAAAACACCCTCAATCAGGAAGACACAAGACTGACTTACTTAACAACAAAACATTATCAGACTCCAAATACTGGGCCAGAGTGTTTTTCTGTCCCCTAGAAGCACTTCTGTGTCTCCAGCCTACTCTAAACCCATTTCTATCTTTATTGCAGAAAATCTGCAGATCTCAAATCCCTGTAGAGAAAGCGAGAAAGCTTTATTTTAGAACACACTCACAGATGTGGCTGCATTATATCTCATGTTTAAGCACGTTATTTAGCTTGGAAGATTGAGATAGTGATAGCAACCCATTGACAGGAAAAATCTGGGGTTTATGCTGCAAGTGTTTTCCTGTACATGTTTTCCTGTCCATGTTTTAACTTGTTACTTGTAAAGGGATATATATTCCAAAGCTGTTGGTGAACATGAGGCAGATGAACCAAGAAGTACCTCTCCCAGCCAGCCCTTTTAGCTATAGATAATATATATATATATATATGCCATGCAATGAGGATACCATGATGTAAAAGATCACAGGGATGGCTGCATTATTTCTATGAAAAGAGCTTTGGAATGAGTGTCTTCAAGGAAAATAGAAGGATATTTTCATCAGGTAATAAGTATTAAATCTGGTAACGTTCATTTGTGAACTGACTTATGGAGTTGATCGGAAGTGAGAAAATATTCCATTTGAAGTATGCTGAATGGAAAAGGCTTAATTTGTTATTCTCAGCTAACACAAATGAAGTAAATACTCTTTTTTTTTTTTCAAGGAATAAAACACAGTCAACTAATCTGTTCATACATATGTATGCTCTTCAACCAAAGCAGGGATATGTCCCTGGTATAGATACTGGCTCAGTAAATCAATAACCTTAGTCCTACCAACAAGTGATGGCAGTACAAGAAGGCGGAAGGTGAAAATCTGTATTGACATAGTCAAGGTTGGAAGGAGAAGGGTCAGGGAGTTATATGAATCACTGTAGTATAAATATGCTAAAACCATGCAATAAAAATAGCCCAGTGCTTTGTTATGTATGTAGCTGTTCAGTGCATAGCGATTGATACTCAAAGGAAAAAAAATCTTCAACTCCTTAAAAGACCTTTTTCCAAGAAAAATAGTATGAAACATGATGGTATGAAGTACTAGAAGTTCATGCATCTTAAAAATGATAATGCAGCCTCATATTAATAGCTATCAGTCCTGGTGGTGCAACAGCAAAAAAATCAGTGCAGTTCACAGAGTTTTTCCAGCGAGGGACAACACAGTGTCTTAGAGATACAGAGAGCTTCATTTGAGTGGAAAGGTTGAAAACACCAAGGGGAAAACACAGGAGGGTGTCTGTGTTGTGTGTTGCCAGGAGAATGTTTGTTTGTTTAAAGAGGAGATGAATAACAGTGAGAATGAAGCAAGGAAGGGTCCAGAAAAAGCTATTTGTGTGGTCATATCCCTCTTCAAAACAGAAGAAAAAGGAAGCAGAATAAAATTAAAGAGTGGTAGTATGAAATAGTAATGTTTCTTTAAATATAGTTCACATAGTCTGACTGTAGGATTCAATATCTCCACTACAAGTTTTAGCAGATACTTTGTCTTGAATAAAATAATGAGAATATAGTAATGAAAGTTACTGCTATAATATGAGAGCACACTTCTCAGTTATTTATATTTAGGGGCATTTGTCTGCCCAGATTGAGTGACTATACCTCTCATTTGCAAAACAGCTATATTGCTTATTCAAATAGCTGTGCCTATAAGATGGCAAAAACATATTTCAGAAATCTCTTTAACATACATGCTGCCTTGCTGGTTGTCTTGCTTTCTTTGGTGTTCTTTCCTTTTTATCAGTATTAATGAGCGCCTCTGAAAAACATTGTCTGGTAACTGTGGTAAGAGCAGTTCTGGCTACAAGAAAGCCCTCAGTAAGCACTCTGACCAGTGGATTTGGTGGGGTTTCAGCAGGCTTTAAGCATTTCCAAGACCTTCAGTTCCTGGTGTTTGTAACTCAACAGTAGCAGTGTAGGTGGAAAGCTGGGTCTTTATTCTGACAGGTTCATTGGTGGGAGAAGGAGCTGAGGATGCACATCTGCAGGTGGTTGGCAGGACTTTGGGAGCACAGCGACTGATCTGTGTCAGTCAAAATGTTCAGCAGGGATTGTTTTCTCTGCTGCAGTATTTTCATGTGGATGTTTGCACTCTACAGGCTGGTGGGGTGAATGCCCCTGACAGACCATGGGAAAAGCGGGATTCATAGAGAACTAAGGTGGTTCTTGTGACGGGGTGCAGAGGCAACAGGCTGGCTGTGATGACAGCTGTCATCCACTTTGCACACTTCTTCATTTCAGCTCTTCACAGCTCTCTTGGGTTTGATTCTGCAGCTGCAGAGAGAAATCTTCCACTTGGAGAATCTAACCTCTTGTGTTCTAACTGGCCAGAGATGAGCAGACGACAAGGCACTGCTGACAGCTCCTGGTGTCACCGCAGCCGGCTCTGCCTCCACTCCACTCCCTCGGCCCTTCCCCTACTCTCCAAGATTGTACAGCCTGAGATTTCAAACATAAATGGAAAATTCACGTCTTTAAAGAAGATGTTGTATAAAATTTAATGCAGAAAAACCCCATAAATCTGCATTATACAGTTGCTCATTACATTTAATAAGATGATTTCACCATTACCTGCTTCCCTGAATACTTTTTCCAGTTTATTTCTGGCTTCAACTTGCATCTTATAAAGCGAGCTCAAACAGTAAATTCCCTGCAGTAATGTCTGAGTTACCTTAATGTGTGGATATAGTGTTCATTGTGATAGAGCTCAAGACTTAAAGCATTCTCTCATTACTAATTAACCACACTGGAATTGTCCCAGTAACTTAGTACATTGACTGGAGAGCATTATCCTCACTATAGAATTGTATAGAAAAATTATAACTGCTAATTAAACTGTATAATACTTTTCTAAGATGGGTTTCTCAAGTACAAAATAATCACTGTGGGAAAATTTCAGGGATGTAAAATAGCACACATCAAAACAGTGAAAAGGTAAGATGAAAAAAATTCTTCAGAGCTCTAGTTCCAACATCTTTGCCCATGAAATTGTCTATGACTAAACCTAATTCCATTGAAAAGAGCACTGGTTTACATAAGTCTCTATTCGTGTACATACATTTTAGAAAGACTTGCATTTTAGGATTGTTCTCAGTTGTATTTCTCAGAATGGGTACTGAAGGTTACAGAGCTTTTGACATTCTTACTTCATTGTTTAGAATGGACTTAAAGAAAAACCCGGAACACTGAACAACAAAGCTGTCTGCCTGAACATTATGATCTTAAGTCCTGAGAGGACTCATGAGGACTGTTTGGCTATTTTGTAAAAAATGATTGAATTGATTAAATATATTCCTCCTTCCCAATTATAAATTACAAAAAAAGGGTGTTTGTGGCTCTGAGCCAAGTTCATAGATGTATTGAGCATAGCTAATGTCAGTCATTATTAAGGTCCTGATTGTGCTGTGTGTTTCTTCACAAACACAATTATAGCAAGTCAATTTGCATTGCTAAATGAACGCTAAAAATATCCAATCATTTTTCCCTGCTGGCCAGAGAGTAGTTGATCCAGTCACTAAAATATGGATAAACAGAAGTAACTGCTCTGATAGAAGCTAAGATGTTTAAGCACAACAAGCATAAGAAATTAGTTATTTAGCTACTGATATGCAACTACTAGTATTCTCTCCAGGAGAACTGCAAAGCTGTTTTACAATCACACCAACCTACCATGGAGGTTTTTGTGTGGCACTGGAAGGGTTTATAAAAGCTTTACTGTTATTCCTCATTCAAAATTTACCACAGGGCCGTTGGCAGCATGTGCAAAGGGACTGAGCTGCAACTGCCGTGCAGGAAAAAATAATTCCTGCTTTTCCTAGCACGACTGATGACTTTGGCTCCAGCGGCTGCTGTAAGTTCTTGTTTCTTTTGCTGCACTAGAAGGCAGAGTTCCTTCAGCCTAGCACTGCAGACAAGTGACTCTTGCATTCATTCACTTCTTATTTTGATCCTGCATAGGTGAACACAGATGAAGTCTGGGCCATTATAAGAACAAGGGGGATTACTTGCAGAACAGTGGTTTTTTCCAGGTCTGATCTTGTTAGAGCAGGGGAAGGTCAAGAAGATACCTGTGCTTTTTAAATTAAATACATTTTGAACATCTCCTTGCTTCCCAGCTCCCACCAAAACTGTAAGCATACCTGTCCAAACCCTCCAAGCTTCTCCTGTGTTGGCAGACACTTTTTTCATAGCACAAGTGTTGACATAGCTACCCAACCGGAAAACAGATAAATGCCTCGGATTTTATTCAGCCAACCACAGCTCCTCAGGACATCCCAATACACCAATATTTGTATTTAGCTTAAACTGTCAGAAATCACTGAAATTGTGGTCACAGATTTCTGCAAGCAGAAAACATCTAAAACATCTGAAAGAATAGAATGTAAGGGGGGATCGGTGCCTAGAATTTCCTTTACTATGTACTTTGATGTCATTTTGAATAGTGCGTCAAGATCGATAATCAGCCCTCCCACCCATCCCACCCACAACCCCAAATCTACAGGAAAATCTTCTGGAATTATTTCATTAGTCATTTTTGTCAAGACTACAGATGAAAGGAGCCACTTGTATTTTATGACATTGGTAATTAAACATTTACAGTACAGTGCCAATATTTAATGCACAATGTAGAAGGAGCAAACTGAGCAGAAGGCAAATCTGGCAGAGTTAAACATGGAGTGATGCAGGGGGAACGTGCATGTGTGATTGGAACCGAAACACTGCAGAGCAAGTGGCATTGCAATAAAATGTTGTAGCAGCAAACTGCTTTTCCAGCTGTGTTAGACTTCCTTGTCTCTTCCCTGGAACTGAAATGAGAAAGAGTATTTTACCCTTGAAATGACTTGGAGAAACCAGATGAGACTTTGGGAGTTAAGTTCAGTGGCTGCTTTTGCAAGGCAATAAGGCTGTATAGGATAAATGAGTCCCAAGGAGTTTCTTCTGGTTTTATGACTGCTCTGCTTTGTTTTTCCTCTCCATCTCACTGAGTATTTTGTAAAAATCTTCTACATCGTATTTAGGTTGCCTTCCCTCCTTTCATTTCTGCTGGAAAGCAAGGCAGTATTCATTGCAAGAGAATATTTTTGTGTAATTTCTCAGTGCTCTGATACTACTTTTGCACATAAGGGTAAAAACTGCTTAAAGTGCTCTCACTCCTGTTAAAGTGACCAGAAGTCTTCCCTTTTCTTTGATAAAGGTTAGACTGGATCTCCACAAATTGTCTCTGCCACCACAAACAAGATTCACCTGACTCAATGTCACTGCACAATGTACATGTCCACATCTGAGCTGTGTACACTGGCATACACTGCCTCTATGGTGGCAGAGCTACAGGGAGAGGTATCTGCTAAAAGAGATAATAAAGGCACAGTACATGCACCACGTTCTAAAAGCCTATTTGCCCTCTCCTCCCGCCTTATTTTTGAACCCAGATTGACTGACAGCTGCAGATGTGGATACTTGGCTTATGTCTAAAGTTAGAGGAGACAAGCCTCAACCAAGCACTTCTCAGGCTTACTCGCAGGCTGTGTGACTTTTCCTGTAGTACTTGTTCCGTCCTCACAAGGCACATACTACACAAAATGACCTCTCTTTTGCAGCATTATAAAGGCCATTTCCTTACAGCTATGCTAGTCAAAAGAAAAGATGACTAAGAGTATAAGTTGCCCAGATAGATGGCAACCTATGACCCATAGATGGTCATAGGTAGATGCCTCACCCCTGAACATTCAAGGTCAGGTTGGATGGGGCTATGAGCAACTTGGTCTAGTTGAAGATGCAGCCCATAAAGCCAACGATATCCTAGGCTGCATCAAAAGGACCATGGCCAGCAGGTCGAGGGAGGTGATTCTCGTCTTCTGCTCTGCTCTTGTGAGACCCCACCTGAAGTATTTCATTCAGCTCTGGGGACCCCAACACAAGAAGGACGTGGACCTATTGGAGCAAGTCCAGACAAGGGCCATGAAGATGATCAGGAGGCTGGAGCACCTCTCCTATGGAGACAGGTTGAGAGAATTGGGCTTGTTCATCCTGGAGAAGGGTCTGGGGAGACCTTAAGTCAGTTTCCAGCACCTAAAGGGGGCCTACCAAAAAGCTGCAGAGGGACTTTGTATAAGAGCTGCTGCTAGAACAAGTGGGAATGGCTTTAAAATGAAAAAGGGGAGATTTAGATTAGATAAATGGAAGAAATTCTTTACTGAGGGTGGTGAAGCATTGGCACTCACCGGCCCAAGAAGGTGTGAATGCCCCACTCCTGGAAGTGCTTAAGGCCAGGTTGGAAGGGGCTTTGAGCAACCTGGTGCAGTGGAGAATGCACCTGCCCCAGGCAAGGGGATTGGAACTAGATGCTCTCTAAGGTCCCTTAAACCCAAACCATTCAGAGTCTGCAATGTCTTGCAGGGGGATGTACTAGATGACCTTTAAAGGTCCCTTCCAACAGAAACTGTTCAATGATTCTGTGAAGTTACGATTCTACTTTGGATCTCCGCAGTACAGCTGAGGGTATTCTCTGACCTGTGTAATAAGTAGACAAAAATAATAACATGCACATAATAATATGCAGCATAAGTTTCATCTTGAAGTCAGTGGAAGTGCCATCAACTCTGGATAAAGCTGATTGGTGCTATGATTTCTTTTCTCTGCAGATAGTAGAGTTGTTTGAGAAATGATCGTGTGACAACAAGCGTGAAATTGAAGTGTCTGAGTGAGCTTGCATTCATGCACAATACTCTGTGCAAACATATTTAAGTAGATGCCATCTATGGAATAGCCCGGCTTCTCTCAAAACCAGTGAAATAGAGCATTGGCAAAGACACAGAGCTTCCAGCAGATCAGACTGCAAATGTTTGGTAGAATCCTGCAGAAAACTCCCCATATTTTTAATACAGTCACTGGTGAACTTCTTACACTCTGAAGTCTGGGGATCCTTCATTCTATTAACATTTTATCTATAAACCCAAGCTTCTCTGTGGGTGCATGTGCAGTAGCAGACAGCGCTGCCCAACAAGAGGTGATCTGCAAAACAGAGCAGTGATGCAGACCTGATATCAACATGAGGCACATTTGAGGAAGTTTAATTTCAGATATTCTCTCACTGGTTCCTGTGGTCTACAGGCCACAGATGGATGAATGGCATCAAGTGCTCTCTTGGAGCGCATCTTCTGGGTTTGTATCATCCAAAAAGAATCTGATTCGGGTGCTACACTATAAATAAAATGCAGCAGAGCTGTAAAGTTGAGACATTAACTTCAAAAATGCCTTCCCAGCCTGAATTAAGGTGTTAATACATTTCCATACTATGTAGTTGATGTTGTATGAGATCACCTACAGTAACTCTTCTTGTTCAAAACAACTATAATAATAGCAGAAAAGCAAAGGTGCATTTGCATTTTTTTTTCCAAATGCTTTTCTGATTGGAAATTTTTACATGGAAACCCTTAATAAATTACTATCCCTACTTCCAAAAACTCCATGACTCTAATCTGCATCACCTAATACATCATGGCTCCTGCAAGCATTTATTTGTGAGTAGTACCATTAATTTTGGCAAGATTATGCTAGTAAATAAAATCTTTCATTTCTTTCCAGGATCAAGATCCAGGTCAAGATCCAAGATCATAATGCATTTTGATTAGAACAATAGAAAACCAATAGAAGAATAGGTGTTTCCAGAAATTACATGAAATGTAATCCACTTTGATCCTTCCCAAGTGAAACCAATCTTAATCGCTATAAGAAGAGATGGACATGAGATTGTTTATTCTGGGCAATGAAATCTGTCTTATCATGAAAAAACTCTGCTTCTTTACTTGATCCTACTTAAGGAAGTAGATCAACACCATGCTCATGACACATGTAAAAAGTTTACCTTAGTACTTTGTAAACTGCTCTGTTGCTGACAGGAACACCATCTCATTTCATGGAGCAATAAAAATCTGTATTTTGTGAAAAATTTTAACAAAAATTACATATAATGTAAAACCAAATTTTAAAATAGATTCAGTTACAAAGAACTTTGTTGTGCAAAAGATAGAATGGAAACAATACAGTAAAAATAGATTATTACAAATAAAATGTTTTTCACTTCCAAAAGCCTAACTCATTTGTTTTAAAAAGTTTAAATGAAATTTTCTTATGGATGGTAACCCTTAAAAATGAAAGCACAATAGGACAGAACAAGCATGCATTTATTATCAAAATGTGGAATGTACAAGTTGTAAAACACCATAAATGTTTGCAATTGTGAGAGCTGTTTGAAAAAAAGGCTTTTATGTCAGCAACACTTTGGATAATGTATGTTTCTTTCTATTCAGGATAGTTCTCATCCAGAATAGATCCATGAAAACAGAGACACATGTAACTTCTTCACATTTTGTAGCACTTGACTATGGATCTGAGCAAATTCTTAATGTTTTTATCTCTCTTTATTAAGCTGCTTTTAAACTCCGGCTCAGTCAGCCTATTGTTACATAAAGGTCTTTCTTTGTCATGGTTAACACACACTACTACTGTGTCTGATCCTGCATCCACTAGAGTCACTAGCAAAACTCTGACTTGGACAGAATCACATCTTTTACTACAAAGCAAAACACATGATGTTAAAGAACAATGTGAATACATTCACGCTGCAACTTTTCCAATGGGCTTCAGTTATCTCTATTTGACACTACATTCACATATTTACATCATACACTTCTGTTTTAAACTCAACCGCAGGTGCTCAGAAACAGCTGTGTCCAGCAGTTTCACAAAATTCCATTTTAATTAATGGAGACAGAGAGGGTAACATAAAGCCTTCAAGACAAAGCTGGCCCACACAGAACTTTGTCTCTCGAGAGTAGCCAGAAGCTTGTCAATCTTTGAGAGGCTGACTAGTGAATTGTTTCAAGTTTACTTCCAGGATTTTGAAAAGGAAAGTCACTCTTACTTATAAAACTGTATTTCACTGCTGATGGTCATTTTTCCAGTGGTAGAGTCAAAAGAAGAGCTGGGATGTACGTAGAAAGTCTCAGCCAGTGTGCTCTGTGGCTTTGTCCTTGGCTGGGGATCCTGCTTTTGAAGGAGTTAGTTAGATGTCCCAGGATCCCAGGGGTGAAGAATAAGGCATGCACAGAGAGGACCTTTCCAGGGCTGAAGTTTGAAGTGTGTGTGGAGCTGTAGCTCACTAGCTGCTGCAGCCTTTTGTGCAGCCGTGTCCTAGTAAATTGTTGTTACGTCCATCTTGAAGTTTCTCGTGGCTCTGAAGGGATGCCTTGCTGTCCATGCTGGAAGTCTGTCCACTTTGATCCTGCTGTCTTCTTAATCTGCCAAAGGTTAAAACATATCGATATATCTATCATGTGCTGATACCTGTATCAGAATGACTGCCACTGCCTGTCCTGTGGATACCCACATACACCAGTGTATAAAAAGTGTTCCTGCACCATTTGATCTCTACTAATTCCTTGAGCCTTACAGCTGCTATTTCTTTTAAACACTGATGACTGCTCCCTCCTAAATATGTGTAGTTGAGTCTTGGTCAAATCCTGCTCTCATTAAAGCCTACCATAAATAGCCAGCAGAGGACAGTGCTTTCTCTGGCTTTAGCACCTCTGCTCAGGCAGTAACTGGACTAAACTATGAGAGTTGTTGGCTGGGAAAAAAAAATGGCAGTAAGCAGCTGCTTTCCTCTGCTGTCCTACAGAATTATCAGTAACCTCTATCAGTAAAAGAGAAAAAAAACATAAGATGAAAGTATATTCAGTATGCCTCTTGTTATTAATTCATAGGCTGTCAAAACCTCCTAGGTGATTCCAAGGAGCAACAACAATCCTATGTTGTTTAAAGACTGCAAAGCTGTCTTCTTCGGACATCATTTTCTAGAGAATGGCAACAGCCCCAGAGGTACCAGTTGTTTTATCATCAAGCTTCTCAGCATCTCTGTTCAACAGTGATATCAACTTCAGTGATTTTACTGTGATTCATGTGATATAAAATATTTTCCTCCAAACATAGACACAGCGTAAGTACTTTCAAGAATATTGTCAAAATTCATGGGGAAGCTATGAGGTAGGGAACAATTTTTTTCTAAAACATGAGTAATTGCTCTTTTGGAGCAAAGTTTCTGTTTGCATTCTCAAAACAAGAAACAGCTGTTGATGCATTCCTGAAAAAGGGACCAAGACTTGGCAACGGAGAATACTATGGAAGAAGCTCTTAGACTGATTATAAATGGTATATGTGGTATACTCAAAAAAAAATTCGCAAGTAACATTGGCTATGAAGAAAATGCTCAATAGTGGAAAAGCATTCATGAATGAAATGTGAAGGGTCAAAAGGTAAAATATTTCCAGTGGCATAAAGACTATGGCGACACCATACTGAAGACTCAGAAGACAATGCAAAAGGACATGAAAATTCTAAACAGGGCAACAAAGGATGCTAAAGTAAAAATAATGAAAACACTGTCCAAATAGGTTGAGTTTAAAAGAGCACAAACATAGGCACATTAAATAAAAAGATACAAGGCAGACTGAAAAAAAACTTCAACATATTAGAGGAACAAATTACCAAAAGTATTTACCCTAATGGTGATTTTTATAAGTGTACGAGAAATACAGTGGTTATCAACACCTTTGTTGGTGACATGGACAGTGGGATTGAGTGCGCCCTCAGCAAGTTTGCCGATGACACCAAGCTGTGTGGTTCGGTTGATACGTTGGAGGGAAGGAATGCCATCCAGAGGGACCTTGACAAGCTTGTGAGGTGGGCTGATGCCAACCTGATGAAGTTTAACCATGCCAAGTGCAAGGTCCTACACCTGGGTCGGAGCAATCCCAGGCACAGCTCCAGGTTGGGCAGAGAAGAGGTTCAGAGCAGCCCTGTGGAGAAGGACTTGGGGGTGTTGGTCAATGAGAAAATGAACATGAGCCAGCAGTGTGCGCTTGCAGCCCAGAAAGCCAACCGTATCCTGGGCTGCATCAAAAAGAACATGACCAGCAGGTTGAAGGAGGTGATCCTACCCCTCTACTCTGCTCTTGTGAGACCTCACTTGGAGTACTGTGTGCAGTTCTGGTGTCCTCAACATAAAAAGGACATGGAACTGTTAGAACAAGTGCAGAGGAGGGCCACGAGGATGATCAGGGGACTGGAGCACCTCCTTTATGAAGATACGCTGAGAAAGTTGTGACTGCTCAGCCTGGAGAAGAGAAGGCTGCGTGGAGACCTCCTAGCAGCCTTCCAATACCTGAAGGGGGCCTATAGGGATGCTGGGGAGGGACTCTTCATGAGGGACTGTAGTGATAGGACAAAGGGTAATGGGTTCAAACTTAAACAGGGGAAGTTTAGATTCGGTATGAGGAAGAAATTCTTTACTGTGAGGGTGGTGACGCACTGGAATGGGTTGCCCAGGGAAGTTGTGAATGCTCCATCCCTGGTGGTGTTCAAGGTGGGGTTGGACATAGCCTTGGATGGCATGGTTTAGTGGGAGGTGTCCCTGCCCATGGCAGGGGAGTTGGAACTAGATGATCTTAAGGTCCTTTCCAACCCTAACTATTCTATGATTCTATGATTCTATGATTGTTGAGTCTACAGGCAAATGGATGACTGATATATTAGAGGATAGGATAAGAAATATGAGACCCTAGCTGAAAAACCAGTGGGTTATCTTCACCAATGTTCATGACACACAAGCTTAGGAATATCCTATTGTTCATGAGAAATTCGTCCATCATCTCCAGTCAAACCATCACTCAAACAGCTTTAGAACCGGTCATTCAAATGAATGTTGACACAGCATCAAGATTGAATTTGCACCCAAGGACTCTAAGAAAATTGCAATATATAACTTCTGCGCAACTGAATGGGGCATAGAAGTTACTGTTGAATCTGTCTTGGCACCAATGAATGGAACACAACTGATGTCATGGCATTTATTTTTTTTTAATATCATCTTCAGAAAGGGATTACTGGGAGACTGATTGAATAAGAAACAGTCTTAAACGCCTTAGGGTCTGAGCTACTGTCCTTTACAAAACTGAAGTGTTTATAGGCATCAAAAGAAAAGGCTGCAGTGTTTGTAAACTCACATTGCAAACTGTGGCTTGCAAACCTGTTCATACTGCTAAATAGAGGATTAAGACAAGTTTTGGCTCTATGGATATCTGAAGAATTATGTTGGTCTTAGACATGCAAGTGCTTTCTCCCTGAATTTGTTTATTTACTTGGTTCATAACAGCATAAAGCAGGAAAGCACCCATTTTAACACTCGCAATGGCACAAAGGCAGCATGGTAAGGAGGACAGTGGAAAAAGCAGAGAAATGGAGCCCATGCTGAGTTCAAAGGATACTACTGAGAAGCCTCAAATTTCCCACTCTCTACAGAGGTGATTTCTGTTGTTAATATATTTCCATTATTTTCTTTTATCCTGCTTCTACTTCCCAGATCTATTATTGAAGCATAATTAGATTATGGGGGTTTGGAAGACTAAAGAAATACATTGTCTTAGCAATGCTTCATTGTATTGCCTTTTCAGACATTTGCTGTTTCTGTATCTAGATTCACTACCCATATTTATAAGCTATTAAAGTAAGCAGTAGTTTGTTAATGATGTACTAAAAATTAACAATTATTTAACTATTTAATAATTTATCAATCACTTTATTCAGTGATTAAAATGGCATTAAAGACTTGTCTATAAGGGTCTATTATGGACATGCTAACACCTAATTACCAGTCTGCCCTGCGGACTGCAGAATTGGACTAAAAATCAGGAGGTGCAGATTCCGTTTCTATGTCTGTCACCCTTTGGACAAATTACAGCCCTTTTCTGTGCCTCAGCTTCTCTTATGACAAGTACAAAGAATATAGTGTGGTGAAGCTGATGGGTAATTACATTTGTACTGAAATCTCACATGGTTTGGAGGTCTAGTCATAAATCTGAGCTCGGTAAGTTGTGTTTAAGAAATAGAAACAAAAAGAAAATTGAAGCCATGTTTGGTCTGATGAAACCTTCTATTCTTATCAAACACATGCTCACAGCAGATTTTTCTAGATAAACTGGTGACAGAGCATGTTACAGCCGTACTGGCAGCTCTTAATTAGGCAAAGGATGCAATGGGCAGGAACATGCCAAGAAATGTGGCACTTTGCTTCTAGTTTCACGTCAAGAATGTGATGCTGAGGCAGCTGCTGCCGAGAAAGATGGAAGCTGAGAGCTTTGTGCCTTTAAGTACTCTTATGTGCCTCACAGGACTGAATGAAATGGGGAATTTGGACTGTGAAGACTCAAAGGATTCACACTGTCACCTCAAAGAACAGCATCACCCTTGCTATTGGTAACTTGGAGTATGACGGAAAGTACAAACAGAAAGCTACTGTTCAAGCTACTGATTAGCTTGAACTTTATATATCGGTATAAGCATCATGAGAAGACATATGTTTTGGTTTACCTCTCTGATCTAAATAATGAGTGTTCAGTGGTAAGCAGGTGGCAGACAGGTGTAAACTAACAACATTGTTCATGCCAGCTCATTTTCTGGATCATTTCACCCAGCAGCCACAAAAAGACTGTTCTCTTGGTTTGGAGCTGAGTAAAAATGTTCATGACACCCACAATCTCTCATGCTTTAGCCAGAAAAACAAAGTCACTTCCACAAGCTCATGCAAAGCCTTATCTCTTGCAAAATCCCTTATTTAAGGTTAATAGCAGCTCATGGGCATCAGGAAAAGCTTGCATACTATGAAATCAGGACAGTATTTTGGCAGTAGCGTGTAGGTCCTGCAGTATGCACAAGTCTTTAAAAAAACAATGAGAACAATACTTTTAAAAATTCCTGCATTATTTTTTTTTTGTTATCATTTCATCATCAATTGGAGGCAATGATTGTGGAAAGGTTGATAACTGATCATGATTCCTGGGAAATCAAGCAGCTTGGCTTGTTATCCGGCTGACACTGCGGGTAACACAAATGCAGTTTGATATATGGACACTTAATAATTTTCTGTCTGCAATTTTTAAAGGTTTCTCTTATAAATTGGTTCTGGCTGTGATCTCTTTTTGCGAAAATTGAAGAAGCTGGCAGTATTTCACAATTGTAAATGAGTGCTACTCTTTCTCTTATGCCTGCCACCAAGATTCTGCTTACTAGTTCTCATCTTCCATGTGTTCATTTAACTACATTTTTAGTGAAAAGCTAAAATAAAGAAGTGAGCAAAGGATCCTGATCAGGTTACTTTTAATTGAATAAACATACCTAGGAAGAGTATTTTTGCTTTTCAAAACAAAATATGCACTAAGTATATCAGAAAAGAGTGAAAATACTGATTTTTGCTTTCTTTTTCAAAAAAAGTAGCAAAAAGAAGCTGATGATCAGAAATACAGGAAATTTGCTTATTTTACACTTCCATCCATAAAGAAGAGAATGCTAACCTTTTCTCAGTGTAAATCTTAAGGAAACATGCTAACAAAAAAGAACTCTGGGATATGATACTCTTGGATTGTCCACATCCTGTTGGTGTGAGCTGCAGACCCTACCTTGCTGTTTCATGCTCAGATTTGCTTCCAAGGAACCCAGGGCACAGGATGAGGAGCTGGCATATGGTTAGGAGATATGAACAGAGAGAAGCTTCTAGCCAAATTCTGCAAAATTCCCTGATTTGAAAAGAAGTTCTCTGATTTCATAGCAACATATATAAGAACTAACTGATACAATAATCCTGCACAAGATTAAGTTACCTGTTAACCTGAACATCTGCCAAACTATCCGCTTCACATTCCCCAGTGGTATCCAGAACAACTCTCTTGACAGGCAGCAAATAGAGCTCTGCATGCAAATGTTGTTTCTGTATTTTAGACATCAGTCACATTCACACCACAAGGTAAAATGGTGCGGGAACCGATGCCTGAAAGCTAAATGGTGCAGACTGGCTCGCATCCTTATGACTAAACTCTCTCTAACCTTCAAACCAGAGTTGCTGTATTCCAGCTGCCCACAGACAGCTTTTGTTCTATGCTAACCTCTGAAACATGAAGAGAATTGCTTCAGAGAGTGATTGTGGCCTTAGAAAAATTACACCAGGAACCATGCTAACGACTGAGAAGTATGGAAGGTTGCCTATATCCTGCTTTAAAAAATAGACAGACAACAACAGTAAGGTGGAAAATTAAGGATAAGGAATAAAAAAAGAGTAGAGATGGAGAGTTAACACTGAAAAATGAGGAAGGATTCAAAAGAATCCCAACTGTGGAGATATAATTAATTAAACTATATACATAATTAAAACTTAAATTATCTCCAAAAACAGCTGTATATAGCTAATGCTCTTTTTTATTAAAAAACCTCTAGCAGAGCAGCAGTAACCATGGCAGAGTTAATAATGGGCTTTCCTTTAGCTTGTGCACAGAGTGAACTCAGCAGTGCTGTCAGGAAAATAGAAATCAACGAAAAGGGTATGAATTTGCTAAGCATTTTCAAGTAAACAAAGAAGGCGCAATCTTGCTCTGTGCCAGAGGAAGTTTGGGGCAGATCAGGGCAGACTTAAGGGCTGACTGCAGTAGAGTCAACGCTCATCACTCAGCAACGTCAATGCTGAGCCACACAGCTCCAAACTGAATATTAGTCTATAAGCTCAGATAATTTCCCCTTGCTTTAGAGTCTGTGTAGAGAATCCACATGTACAGAGCAGCTTCAAATGAAACACAGTGCTACTATGTGTTTGTGTAGTAGCAAGTGTGTATTTCGGAAGACCTGGGTACAGCTAGTAACCTCTTCAAATCTCTAGCTAGTGTGGATGTCACGAGTCTTTAGCTCTTCATTGATAATGTTTACACTTGCAACCTGCTTGTTCTTGGCCTCCTGCCCCACAGCTGGGTACATGTGGCTCAAATGCAGTTGCCCTACAAGTGGTGTTTGGTTCCATACGAGATGCCCTTGTCTACCCGACACTCAGAGAGAGCAGGCATGTGCAACAGCAGATTAGAGACGACCTGTGCCTGTTAGATTGGCAGGCAAGCATTTAGTTTTGCAGAGATGAGCTGAGCTCACAACTGTAGGATGGATTTTATGCCTGTTAACTGTAGACAACTGAAAGATTAGTTCAAGTTCTCTCTACAGGATAAATAGAGGCACTAACATAGACTAACAAGTACCAGTCTGTTATCTAATTACATGTGTCACAGATCAACCTTGGCAGATACAACTCTCTCCTCACTGATTACTGAAGGAGATTAAGCTAAACAAAGGATTTTTAAATTGATTACTTTAAAGGAATACGGTGTTCTTGTACCTTTAGAAAACCAGCTGTACCTTTCTTCCCCGAACCACAGATTCAAGG
The DNA here is from genome assembly GCA_039720435.1 of Amazona ochrocephala. Lineage (NCBI taxonomy): Eukaryota > Metazoa > Chordata > Aves > Psittaciformes > Psittacidae > Amazona > Amazona ochrocephala. The sequence continues at coordinate 13,937,062 of CM077879.1, forward strand.
CCCTTCCTGTCTAGCAGCTGTATATAGTCGCCACACACTGCACTGCTTAGCAGAGCCAATTTACTTCTGGATTAGAGCTAATTTGCATCCACACTGTTCAGGCATACAGAAATTGAATGGTCCCATCAGCCTGGAACACAGCACACACTGCTGAACACTGCCAGGAGCTGGGTAATGAAGTCACTGAGGAGCACGGGGTGCAATTGCTTGTTCATCCATGCAGACGTGCCTGTAGCATATTCAGGCTCTGCATTTGCCAGCAATAGCTTTTCTGCATGACTCAGCCTGTACCTTGAAAAATAGTTTGTTGTCTGATTCCCATTTATTTCAAATACTTTTGAAAACCTTGTGTGCACCCTTTGGGGTAGGACTTGTTCTGCACCTAATCAATACTTAACTCTATCTCTGAGCGCAAACATGTACTCTTGGTACTGACTGCTTCAACAGAAACAATCACAACCTCGGGTCTGTTTTCCTAATATACTGTGATGTATGTGTTCTGATAGCTCAGTAGATTGTCATATAATCATTCAAATAACTCTGTTTTAACTCCATTTAAATTTAAATGACTGAGGCACAGACTTAAGTTATGCTGTATTACACTGGAATGTGAAAAGTAAAATTTTGGAGGAAGTATCCCCATGTAGCACAGATGTCTTTTTGCACCACTGACACAACATTTACTCCCACCCTTTCTAAATATCCTGGGGGAAATATGCTTTTACCATGGGTAATTGATTCAGGTAGATAGTTCCTGCTGAGCAATTATGCTCAGTAAATGCCCGCGAATATAATTTTCTATCAACCAGCAATTTATAATCAAGCATAATGGGTTCAGGTGCACATACAGCGTGAGTGACATATGAAATACTAGTATGTGGAAGTCAAGTGACAAATCATAATGCGTGCTGTAGCATGTTGACCTGTTATGTCTTGAGACCTCAGGTTTACCCTGCGAACTGAGAAAGCAAAGTAACAGTGAAGATATGAGGTAAACAAATGAAAGCATCAAACGATGTGCAGCCATTTAAGGAACTAAGACTAAAACAACCAATTAATATTGAAGCCACGTTCAGCCTAGTAAAATAGGTATCTCTTGGAAGTGAGTTGTTGTCCATCCAAGATCAGATGCATCCTGATGACAACTGTCTATTTCAGCCACATTTTAAAATGTGAACTAGTTTCCCTAGTTTAGATACGTCTGTAGATCCAAATGTACAAGGAATGGGAAAGCAACTATGAAATTTCCCAATAATGTATTGGTTGTTAGACTTTGTGGGACCATAGAGAGAAAAATTTATTTCTAGTTAGACAGAATCTAGTTTAAAAACTGCAGACATTTGCTGATGAATAAGGACATTTCTCAGCAGTGTGGGCCAAAACTCATTCTCAAGACATTAAATTGCTAGTCTGCCTTTGGTGTGTATCTTGAAGGATGCAGGCTCATCCTTTTGTTCAGTTGTCAGCAGATGGATAGGTCAGAGGAGTTACTTTGAAATATTCTCTTCCTTTATTCTTTCTGGTGACAGGTAAAATGATTCTTTGGGTCAAGTCCAAATGAAACATAAGGGAAGAAGAATAATTCTTCATCTGCATCCAACGTTAGATCTCCTTTCCTGGAAACATTCTCAGCCACTGCCATCCTCATTGAGACCCTAGACTCCATAGCAGGAAGATTTCAGAGGAAATGGACTGAAGAGTCTTATTAGCAGACAGCAGATCACAGCAACAAGCATGATTTTGCTAACAGACTGAGAATTTAAAGACAAATAATAATAGGAGGCCTGTGAAAGCTACCTTTGCAGTGAAGGTGATGCTCATCTACAGCTCTGTGGAATGAGGCTGTGACACCATGGGAAGCCTGCACTGGAGCAGGCTCCTGTCAGGACTTGTGACCCTGTGGGGGACCCACACTGGAGCATACTGTTCCTGAAAGACTGCACCCCATGGAAGGCACACATTGGAGCAGTTCATGGAGAACTGCAGCTTATGGAAAGTATTCATGTTGGAGAGGTTCACGAATGACTGTCTTCTATGGGAGGAACCCCACAATAGAGCAGGGGAACAGTGTGAGGAGTCCTACCTTGAGGAGGAAGGAGCTGCAGAGACAATGTGTGATGAAGTGTCCACAACCTCCATTCCACTGGGGGAGGAGGGATTGAAAATCGGGAATGAAGTCGAGCCCTGGAAGAAGGCAGGGCTGACGGAAAGGTGTTTAAAGATTTTTTTATTTCATTATCTTACTCTGTTTTGGTTTGCAATAAATTAAACTAATTTCCTGAAGTAGAGTCCATTTTGCCCATGACAGTAACTGGTGAGTGATCTTTCCCTGTCCTTATATTTGACCCACAAGCTTTTCATTATATTTCCTCTCCCCTGTCCAGCTGAGGAGGGAAGTGATAGAGCAGCCTTAGTGGGCACCAGAATCCATCTGGGATCAACTCTCCACGAAAGCCAGTGTGGCTCTGCCTCATTACTGGGACCTGATAAAAAACATTCTCAGCCTGGAATAAGCATTTGTGAAGAGATTGATTCAGCCCTACCCTTCTCCTTGCAGCAGCAGGGTTCCAGGAATCGCAGCCTGCAAGTTTCCAGGGATTAAATACAGCCTGCACTAACCTCTCTGCTGGCTCATCTCTCTCCACCTAAACCTCATGCAAGATTTCTCTGCCAAAGTCCAAAACTTCAAGAATCTTCTTGTAAAGCCTAGCTAACCACGCAGCTCTTTCATTCCCTGAGGGATGGAGCTCCCAAAAGGAGGCTTCGTAGTTAGTTCAGCTGCAATCATACAGCCTAATTCATAGTCTTTCGTTAACCACCGAACCTCCCTACACAACACGTAGGGAAGGTGGGTGCCTGACACAGGGATCCACAGAAGCCACTGTATTTTACGCCAAGCCATCTAGACCAGTCACTAAGGTACACCCACAATAGAAGTATCATGCCCCAAGTGGGACACAAGAAAATTATCTTCAGCTAAGCTTCACAACCCTGAGATCTTCCCAGGGAGTAAGTGCCTTATGTCCCTTGAAACACAGCAAGGGACAATCTGAATCTTACTTAAATCTTTTTCTGCCCTAAGCCTTCTTTACCTTACATATTTCCAGAAACAAGACATATATGTACTTCCATAGATGCATACATATACACATAAATATGTACATTTTATTGTGCAACCCTTGTACCATTATGAAGACTCTATATACAGATGAGGACCTTGTAAGCAGTGAAAAACCATAAAAACACATACCCAGCCATTTCATCTAACAGTCTCCAGTCTCTCTTATTGGCCCATTTAAGACACTAGTGGACAGTGTCAAGGAATAAGCCAAATGGAAACTAGTATCTGCTATGGCATTTCCTCCTCACTTACATTTCCAGACTTCCCAAACCAATGAGTGCATAGGAGGTCTTGTGTCTCATAGACCTTAATAGGTTTTTTGCATGAATTTTGATTTTTTTCTAATCCTCTTCGAATTTTTTTGTATCTTCAGCATCCAAAGCACCAGGCAGAGCTGTGCTGAATTGCACATGAAAGAGTGGTTTTGTTTCCTTTTAAACCTGCACATAACATTGTGGTCTTGAGTTACCAGAAAGAGTGAATAGCTGTTGCTTAGTCATTTCAGTAAGTTTCATAAGAAACCAGAACTGTAAACAGAATAGAAAATGCAGGTGTATGTATATGAACATACAGCTTCCTGCACACAAAACCATCTTGATATTCATTTCTCTATAGCCTTGTTTGCAATCTGAGCATATTAACACCTTTTGGTTTTCAAATAAACACTGTGCTACCCCCAGGCTTTACAAAATCTCTCTCCTTCATAACTTAAGCTAATTTAGATTCTACTGTCCCAAAGATAAAGTTTAGTTTATTTTCTTCCTATCATATTTGCATTTATCAGTACTGAATTTCAGCTGCCATTTTCTTGCTGCCCTGCAGCTCAGAACCATGACTATCATTTTCCACTGCAGCTCTTTGCAGTCAGATTTAATTTTGACTACTCTGGTATCATAAGAGGACTTTATCACCTCACCATTCACCTTACTTTCCAACTCATTTATGAATATAGTCAAAAGATACACAAAGTATCATAATGATTGGCAATAATAATATTACTGCCTTGTTTCTGCATTGCTTCAAGAACTGGCCTCAAAATGCTCACTTAAAACAGGTGAGTTCAGTCTTCATGATTCATTCTTAACTTATGGAGGCTCGTAACAAGTGAGAATTTACACTAGTGCAGGACATGAAGACAGATGAAGAGAAATCATGAAGGTAACCCCTTCTGGTCACTGAACGGTCATGACATGTTATGCAGTCTTCATTTAGCAGAGATATGATTTGTCCCATGTAACCTATTAAAAATAATCTTACCCGGTTCTCAGAATCAGACAGGTTTGGTTCGTCCCCAAAATCTGAGATGTAAAAATGAAAGTTTTTCTTTTCTCTGCCTATGAATTGACTTTTTGATTAGTTTTATGAGGTGTACTTGTGTTTACTAGAAAAGTAAACAGAAAGTCAATAGAAACAAATTGCTGGCTTACCATGATGAGGATTTGCATCTGTTACCCTGATCCTTCCAGGACCATCTTTCAGTACATTGAATGCTCTGATATATGCACCACCACACAAACTTTAATTCCCAAAGTCGGATGCCAATTTGGTGAAATGCAGCCACTACAAAAATATAGTTACTTGCTTTGGTCATTTTTTCCAGGCAGGCTTTGAAAATGAGGTTTCAGACACTCCTTAGCTTTTTATTTTTCCCTCCATGAAAATGTGAAGGGAACACATTATTGAAATGATGGCTTTTGTGTGCCCTTTTTTTTTTTTTTTCCTTAAACAAGTGAAATTGAAGATGTGCCTACAGAAAGATTACTAGCTTGGACATGCTATACTCGAATCTTCAGGCAGCTTGGCTTGGTATAACGAAGAGAGTGACATTTGGACTGATAATTCTAAGCCAGTAATAATGAACAGGAGTCAAAAGCAGATTGAAAGGGCTTATGTGACCAATCATTAGTTATTAGTGCCCAAAACTAAACCAGATTCAATCATCTTCTTTCTAATTAGGTGACACTGCAGGAGCAATCTCCAAAAGCAGACATATCCAATACAAAAGGAACAAGAAATGGATCAGTGAAGAGCAGCCACTTGAAATGCTCAGAAAGAGATGGATTTAAACTGAATTAAGGTCAACAGAAGTGGCAAGAAAAGAAAGTTTGTGTTGTAACCTCATCCATAAAGCATTCAGATATTATGGGGATTATGATAACATAAATATCTCCAGAGACACTAAGTGACATAAAATACCTATTAATAAAAGTATATTCAGTAAGGTATATTGCAAATCATTATGAATATTCATTACAAATCAAACTGAAATGAAAGAGCACCCAGGGACTCTGGATTTGAATCTGAAAAGACAATTGAAAGGGAGAAAAAAAGGAAGTACAAAGAGAGCAATAATAAATTTCATCTTATTAAAAATGCAGAGAATATTAAGTAAGCTCGTCACCTATGATATGGACAAAACCAGATAATATTATTTTAAGCATCTTAATATGCTTAAAATGTGCTCCCTCAACTTCTGTTGTTTATTCTGGGAACAGATAGCTGTTTCTTCACCTAGAACTGTTCAGTACCTTTTAGAAAACAACCAGGTATGGCCAAATAGTAGGAAGTATAGTAGGGAAAGAGAGGGAAATGTGCAGCAGCCATCTGCCTGCTTCAATTTGTGGCAGAATTTTTTGTATGGTTGCATTGAAAAAATACTAAGAAGAGAAATAAGGTGTACTAGCAGCTTAGGAAAGAGGCAAGCCTGTTTAGATTGGTCTCATAGCAATGCTATTGGGGGATATTAGTGTTAAGTAAAAAGTCTCTGCTTTCAAAACCATCAGAAAGTTTTAAAATCTATCCACTAGAATTATCTAAACTATGTATTTTATGTGAGCTTATCACTCCATTGCAATTATTAAACTAGTTCTGTAGAATTCTAACCCATTTTCATGTATACTGGAGATGTGAAGTGCATATTCTGCTCAGTAAAAGGCAGCTATATGATTTTACTTTCATTAGCTGGCTGATAATTTTGATGAAAAATTTGTGAAGCATCTAACTGAGGAGTAGGTGTTTCCTGTGTTTTCTCCTGTTCTTTGTTTGCTCATCTCTTTAATCTTAAAGACATCTTTCAGGGAGAAGATGTGGCTCAGGAACCATAAAGGATAAGGAATATGATTCCACTGCAAGCAAATATTAAATCTATTTCTTCTTTTTTAGCTATTTCAGGTTTTGGACATTCATAAACAGACATAAGATGTATGTGAACATTCGTTTAGTGATAATGCCACAAAAATAGCAAAATAATCTGTGCTCAGTTTTTTAATAAAGCTACAAAAATAGTGTGGCTTTATCTCTACAATATTGCTTCCACACCCCCCACCCATCCTCCACCTCCAAAAAAATATTGAAACTGTAACCTGCAGCTGCTAAATGAGATCAGGTTCTTGAAAAATTGCTGGTAAGTCTGTGGGAATACACATTTAGATACTGCAGAATTGGTGCTGCATTTCTAGATACAGTAAAGCATCTATCCATAGAAATAGATTTAAAACCAGGAAAAAAATAATTTGTCAGCAAAATCCATGTAAGTATGGCCTCAGCCTGTGCATAGCATACAGCCCTGAGGGTATAGAAAGGTGTAAGGAAAGCCACAATGAATTACTGTGGTGTATACTGTGTAGCCTTTTCCCTCCGGTATAATAATATCTGAGTCTCTCATTGCTCTTATTTTATTCCCATTAACTTGAATTCACTTTGCCCTTCAAAAATTTGACCTCTGCTTCCCCCCTTATTAACATGTTTGTCTTAGAAAAGTTTTACAGAAGTCTCTCCCTGCTCTTCAGCTCTAATATGATTTAAACAAAAAATGATTGTGATGAGGCTTTAGACAATGCAGGATCGGTTATAGGTCTATACTAAATATTTTCCTTTACCTTGTCAAAGCCAAGCAAGCAATGACCAAAACACATGCTGCTATAGATGAAGTGCATGTGTTTTATCTTTTGCTTCCATTTTGCCTGTACTCCATTTAAGTTTCTCCTTGATCTCTCATCAACCTCTCAGAGTCCTTTATAGCTTGCGCTGTTACTGAAGTTGCCCAATATGAAACAAATGAAAAAATCTTTCCATGCACTGCTAAAAAAAATTAAGAATAAGAAACTAAAACCATGCCAGTAGAAATTATTTAATGCTAGGGAGCACACACAAAGGGATTTTAGAGGTGCTTTACAAAACCTGTTATTTTATTCTATCTTTCAAAAATTGCTATTTCTCTATTAGGTTTCCTTGACATATGACTCTGAAGCAGGTGAGAGTTGTATCTGGAAATGAACTAGTTGTATGAACAACTTATCAGAAGCACATTAAATTGATCTATCAATGTAATCTTTTCCTATTGTTGTTACAATCTTAATAATTTTGGGTTTTTTGGTTAATAAAAATCTTACAAAGTTTAGGAATTTCCTTGTTCACTGACACCAGAACCGATTCAGAGAAGTCAGCCAAGACCTCTCTGAAAACCTCTTACGGTCTGAAAACCTGGCTTGCTCTGGTTTTTCTTGTTTATGGCTCTTACATAAACATATGACTCTCTAGCGATAAAGATCATGCAAAATAACATGAAGAATCTGCTGGACCTTCTTTTTCTTTGCAAGTCCTTGCTGCAGTTTCTGTGAACCATCAGTACTGGGAATAGACATGTCCCAGATTGTAACAGGAAAAATGGGGTTGCCCGTGGCATAACTTCTTTCATGACATCATGTCAGCTGTGCAAAGTTGACAATCCCTTTCCCAGTTTTATTTTCAGAAGACAGTGGTTACCTGTGCTGTAAGCAATAAGTTAGTCACCACTTTTTAATTAATTTCTTATATTTCACAACTCCATTACAAAGGCTTGCAGATACAATTAGGTCAAATAAACCCACTGAATATACTTGGACGAAATGCAAGATTTGATCAAAGACACAAACAGCTATCCTGTTATGAGCTATATCTGTTAATACAAATGGGCCCATAGTGGCACCAACTTACACACAGTAAACTATGTGAAATGCAGTGTATTATTGGACCAGGAAAACTATTGACATCCTTGGGATTCAGACTTGTGTCTGATATAGGTTTAATATTTAGCTCCGTTGAAATAAACTCTGTTTTTACAGTGGTGAAGTATGAATAGTGTTTCCAAGTCAGAGCACTGCAGTTCATACTATTAAAATTTCACAACATATTACTTCTCTTAGTTTTGTTTTGTGAAAAAGCCCCTTTTATTGTATTCCTTTTGCTTAATTGCTAACAGTTTCTCAGCAGAATGACAGTGATATTTATCTTTAACATAGTTTGATCACAAGCATTTTTGCTTGTTTTCAGAAGTGGAAAAACTACCAAACCACCACATACTGCAAGAAGAAGAAATCAGTGGAAATCCAAGCTCTTTAGACCATGTTGCTCTGATCATTAATCACTTTTTCTTAAGCTGAGAGAAAGAAAAAATAAATCTCAAATTCATTTCTGTAGTGAATGCTAAACAGGCATTAAGAAATGCACTTACTTCTCTCTGTTGAATATGATGAATTCTTTCCTAACAGTTTCCAAGCACTGCTGCAGGTGCATGTTCTTTAAAAAACAGCATGAATAAGTTCATTAAAAAAGATGGGAAATCATAGACAAAAATCACAACAGCTGAAACAATACTGAACAAAGAGGCTTATGAATGGATACTATCAAAAGGCATTTTGAAGGCTCTTCAAAAGTGACAGCACAATCAATCTGTTTTTTGGAAGAAATTCTCCACAAAGAATTTTTACGTCTGATAGCTCCAAGAAGAACAGCTTGCATGAACATTCGGCATCATTAAGAGCAGCAACAGAGCTCTTAAAACCTCACTGAAATGAGAATTCAAGTCTGGAAAATTATTATTTCTTAATTTTCTCCGAAGTGTAGACTGTTTATGCAGTCAGTCATTCTACATGGGACACATTAATCAAGACTGCAAGAAATGGTTTTAAAACATTTACAAATAACAAGCTTTCCACACTGCATAGTTTTCATTTTTCATGTTATCAGTGGATAAATACTCTTTGTAACTATCTGCTCATGTGTGGGAAGCATATTTGCCAACTGGCAACACTTTTTCATAGTTTAAATGAGCATCTGAGTGAATCTTAAAAATTATTGCAACTTAAACATGCTGTCACTATTTGAAATACATGGCTGCTTTTCATCTTGCTTTGGAGACCATTTATGCTAAATGTAAAATGACAGACATAGAGACTGTGTCTATTTTCAGAGATGACAAAATTGAGTCTTGATAAAACTGAGTTTTTCTGCTAAGGAATTTAAATGAAATGGCACTGATTGCACCCACAGTCCCCAGCTTACCAGTGGGCAGGTTTCCTTGGCTCCATCTTTGGCTTTGTTTTTGGCAAGTCGTTTTTTCTTTTTATGGAGAGGTTTGGATTCTAAAATCATTTCTTCAAGTTCAAAAGTAGGATCACAGTTCAGTCTTCCTTTCTGGTACAAAAGGATTCAAAATTAGACTTTGAAGCATCGTGGTGGTTTTTCAGCTTGCCCATCAAGTGTTAATACTATTAATAATGATCCAGCTTCACAACCACAGTAAAATGAAAACTCTTTTTAGGCCTGGACTGATACTTGAAGTTTAAATAAGGGAGATAAGATAAAAATCATAAAGCAATTATAAAGACTTAGATTCTCTTCCTAGTTATACAAGGAGGTACTCCTAGACTGACTCCAATTATGTCATTGCAATGAGAGAGATTTATCTGGCCCAGGGCATTCGTCAGAATATCAGTTAGTGATGAACAAAAATGACAACTGTAATAGTGCAGGAGGGAAGCGGAGTAATTCTAAGACCTTACGTATTAAAACCTGCTTTTCTGAAGAGTTGAAGGTGGATTCAGTCACCTAGCTCTTGTCCATTGTAACAAAGGAAGTAGGGGGCCTTTTTTGGTTAGCAGCATTTATAGAAAAAAACAGTTCATAGAATCATGGATTACCAGGTTGGAAAGGACCTCAAGGATCATCTGGTCTAACCTTTCTAGGCAAAGCATGACCTAGTCTAGATGTCCCAGCACACTGTCCTGCTGAATCTTAGGCGTCCAACTCCGGGGAATCCACTACTTCTCTGGGAAGATTATTCCAATGGCTGATCGCTCTCACTGTGGAAAATTATCCTGTTGTGTCCAACCAGAATCTCTCCAGGAGCAACTTGTGCCCATCACCCCTTGTTTTTTCTACATGACTTTTTGTAAACAGAGTCTCCATCTTCTTTGTAACTACCCTTAAAATACTGGAATACGGTGGTAAGGTCTCCCCTGAGATTTCTCTGCTCTAGGCTGAACAAACCCAGCTCTCTCAGCCTTTCCTCACACAGATCCCCAGTCCACTGATCATCTCTGTGGAACTTCCCTGGACCTTCTCCAGCCCATTCACAACTCTTTTGCACAGCAGGGACCAAAACTGAACACAGTATTCCAGATGTGGCCTGACAAGCACCAGGTAGAGTGGGACAATGACATCTTTTTCTCTGCTGGTGATGCCTTTGCTGACGTAACGCATCATGCCGTTGGCTTTCCCTGCCACAGCAGCACACTGTTCACTCATCTCAAGCTTGCTGTCCACTGGGATCTCCAGGTCCCTTTCCACAGAGATGTTCCCCAGCTGGGCAGATCCCAGCCTGTGCTGCAGTCATGGATTATATTTTCCCAGGTGCAAGACCTTGTTGAACTTCATAAGGTTCTTGCTAGCCCACTCTTTCAGCCTTTTCAGGTCATCCTGCAGGGTGGCTCTCCCTTCTGAAGTGTCTGTTTCCCCTCTCAGTTTGGTATCTTCAGCAAATTTGGTCAGGGAACATTTGATAGCATCTTCCAGATCACTTATGAAGATATTCAGCACACTGGGCCCAAAGTCCTTGGGGACCGCACTGGTGACAGGTTGCCTGCTTTAAAAAGAGGTATGTACCCTCACCCTCTGGATGCAGCCAGTTAGACAGTCCCCCAGCACAACAGAGAGTAATTTTCTGGGCCATAATGTATCAGTTTCTCTAGGAGAAGGCTGGTGGAGACTGTATTGAAAGCACTGGAGAAATCCAGGTAGACAATGTCCACTGTTCACCCCACAGCAACTGAGTGGGTTACTTTGTCACAGAAAGATATCAGGCTCGTCAAGCACAATTGGCCCTTGGTGAATCCATGCTGGCTTTTCCCAATCACGTGCTTCATTTCAATTCACTATGCTTTTTCTTACCTGCTACTTGCATTACTTAAATATTCTAAATTCTCCATTTTTATGTTAATGTATGATGCTTGAAACAAATCTTTGTTGTATCAGGAAGTACTTTCCAGACAGGTTTATTGGAAACACCATTTTTATATGGTTGTTTCCTTCCTTGATTCTTTTCAGATTCTTCTTTAATTCTTTTCAGATTCTTCTTTAATTCTTTAAAGGTTCTTGATTCTTTCAGATCTTTTCAGCATGAAAGTTTACAGGAGCATAGTTTATGCCTTTCTGTTTTTTTTCTTAATTTTATTCATTAGTGCAGTAAAACCATCTCATGACAACATTTGGAATTGAGGACTTCCTCTTCTGTTTAGGGGTAAGAGCTAGGGTATGGCCAGAAAAACTATGGTTCAGCTCACAACTTAGCATCCTAATTACTGGGTCAGGGTTTTGCTGCTCCTTAAGATCAGTATAACCTGAGCTCCTTTCTTCTCCTCATTTTCTCAAAACATAAAAATAAACAGTGCAGTAAAACCATTTGGATTTTGTGAGGGAAGATCTGAAAAACAGCTTGTTTTCTTTTGAGAGCTCAATCACATCATTGTCACTGGCAAGGTGGAAGTACTAAGATAAGTTATATATAAATGGCAGCTATTTAGTAACCAAAGACACTAAGACAGTAAAACCACATCAGAAGTCACTTGTATAACTTGTGGTGTCCTATAATGAAACATTTGATTTAGAGATCACTCCATCATTTTACTCATAACTAAGTCTGTATACTCAAAGTATAATATTAAGCTTTCTGATACCTTTTCCTGCATACTATCCAGTCAGGTTTAATAAAGTTTATTTTTGTTTTAAGTAATGGAAATTTATGGTTTATTTATATTTATTTATAAATAAATTGTTCTTTAAATTTAGCCAATCAATTCCTTTTTTGAGCATACACAGTTTTAAGATTTGTTTGAGCACTTAAATGCATCACTTTAATTCTGAAGCTTTAAAAATTAAACCAAATAATATTGAAGTAATTTTTTGCTTCCTTTATCAAATCTCTAAGATACAAAAAAACTACTAACAATTTGTAACTCCAAGCTGAATAGACATAAACTAAGTCATGCAGAAAGAAACACATGTACTTGTTATGTAAAAACAATGTTTATGGAATCAAACAACACACAAAGAAATTAAACAATAGGACCTTCCTACCGCAAGCCTTCCATGTGTCTTCCAGCCTGCAGAAGGCAGGCAATTTCCTGACAAAAACAACATGCTGCCAAAATGTATAAAACTCTCTAGTTGCACAGTTGCCCCCAAATCCCAGCCTGGGTTGGGCCCAATTCGCCCTCTCACCAAATCTCTCTTGGTTAGAGAGATGCTATTTCATGGTCCCAGTTAGGTAAAGGTTTTGCTGGTGCAACAGAGAAAAAAGTTCTTGGACAATGCCTGGCCAAAGCAGGTATTTATGTTTATGAAACAGTAAAGTTTATTATAATAAAGAAATGTGCTTCAGTAAGACACCTTGACTCTTGCCTTGTGTTTTTCCTAATACACCTGATCAAGCAGGAGGAATAAGCCCTGCAATATCAACCCCTGCCCTGAAGTGCCTGGTAGGGCTTGTAATGGGACTTTCATATTAATCTGAGTAAATAAAGTAACTTTTTATTTTCTTTTAAATGTAGAACACTATTTTGCCGCCAATATTATATGTTCCTGCCAAAACACAAATAAGGTGAATCCAAATGAGAAGAATAGCTGTCTGACAGATGTTTAATGAATGACAGTTCAAAGTATTTCAAGAGAATTTAGTCTTTCTCAGTCTCCACGACATTCACCACTGCCAACATTAGACACACAGACAAGCCACTTGGCTAATAGAGGAGTCCCAGACACATTGGTTGCACTATTGCTTCTGAAATCACATTTAAAGTTTCTTTTTTTTTTGCCATTCTTAATAAAACAGGAAACTTCTCTGTACTTTCTCAGTAGTAAGGTACCCTCAGAACAATCTAAATCCAGATGAAAAGAAGCAGACAGCTACAGGAGAACTGTGAATTAAGGAGTTGGGGTTACAGGCGCAAACTACCACACACTTCTTTTGCTACAGCTCTGGGTGTAGGCCAGCTGGATGTAGAAAACTTGCAGTCCCTTTATTAGATCCTATTTTCACAGCCAAACTGCCATATCTCACTGCTTGGGAGGCAGGCTTAGCAGGGTGGCACACACCCCCTTACCTGGAGTCACTCCTGGACTTAAGCTGGCTTGAATCCAGTTCTCAGGAGCAGAGTTAAGACGGAAGACATGGCCCTATGAATTGAAGTGTGACTGGGAGCAAGGAAGAGACCAAGGAGATATCTGGGGAGAGGAAAACACTGGAGCAGCAGCAGAAGCAGAGAACAGACTTGCTATAGACAGGTTTCAGTAGCTGGTTTCACTGAAGCAGGTTTAAGTCCTCTCTCTTGACTTTAAGTCCTAAGACATGTGTCTGTGCACATATGGGCTTTGCAGAGTCTGGGGCTCCGCTGGATCCTCAGGTATGTTGTAACTTTGGGTATGGGATCACTGTTTTAAAATACAAAGCAGGATTGTGAAGTTTCCCGCGTGCTGACAGCTGGATGAAATTTCCGTCTAAGAGTAGAAGATCTAAATAATTTGTTGAGTTTTGCCTGAGAAGGAGTCAGGCCACACCTCCAATATCTCAGAGAGCTGATCTAACTTAGAAAATAGGAAAACAGGAAAAGCAGCATTCATTCGTCTTGTAGATCCACACCACCAGGAGAATGGAGCTCATTGTCCACCAGTCCAGGAAGGAACTTTGTTCTGCAGTGCTTTGCTTAGGATAGCAACCTGAAAGAGCATAAGGGAAGGGCTGGGCGTGGAATAGCAGCTACTCAGAGCACAGAGGGGTTGAATGAGAGGGAAGGAGTCCTGGCCTTGGAGTTTCGACGCAGTGAACATTGCTTTAAAGTGCCTAAGAGGGGCCAACCTCTCTCTTCACCTGTTGTGCTAGTTACCTGCTATACTCCTGGTCTTTCCCCAGGCTCACAGAGGGAGGCCCTGCTTGCCCACCAATAGCTTTCTTCTGCAGAATGTTGCTTCCAGGAAAGGGTCTGGTCAGGTGCCAAGAAGTATCGCAAATACTGTCAGCACTGTCTTGGCAACCTGCCTGGCTGCCTTTGCTCCATTAAGCAATGCATTCTCACCCTCAGCTTCTGCAAGGCTGAATCCTGTCCCCGTCATATTTAGCAAGAACACTAATGTGCAAGAGGACAGGGTTTAGCTGTACCCTTTTCCTCCTCTTTATTTATGGTTGCATAAGGAATTATTATCAGACCTTTTTATGTTGCAAATGTGTTCTTATGGGAAGAGTTATGGTACAGTACAAGTGAACAAAGTGGAGAAGCATGTTAACACTACAGGCATTGCTTTTTAATTGTATCTATTTATATATGATCAAAATTGAAATATCCAGAAAATACCAACAAAAGAGAACCATTGTAAAAAGAGAAACCACCAGATTGCCTCGCAGAATCTTAATGTTTAGTGTAGGAAAATGTCACGAAGAAAACAGGTCAGCCTTTCGGAGCAGTGTTTTTTGAGTGAAAAAGGAACAGCACACTGGGATATTAAAAAATTTTGCAAATGTTAATCAGATGCCCAACTTTCACAGCAGCAACTATCATAGAATTATACAATCATAGAATAGTTAGGGGTGGAAAGGACCTTAAGATCATCTAGTTCCAAGCCCCCTGCCATGGGCAGGGACACCTCACACTAAACCATGCCACCCAAGGCTATGTCCAACCTGGCCTTGAACACCACCAGCGATGGAACATTCATCTTGGTATTGTTTGGCTCCACAACCACTTGCTCTAACAGCTGAAATGCGAAGCCTGGAAAGTGTTTTTTTATTTGAAAGGGAACAAAATGTGAACCAAGGTTAATGAGTTTTTGTTGTGACCCAATAAAATGCGCCAAATTTTCCCATAGCTATGGCTGAGTAAATGAAAGTTAGAATCCAAAGTAAGGCTTCTTTGAGAAGTAAATCACTGAAGAGCAATAAATACAAGTGCAAACATGTAAACAAGCAGTAATAATTAAAGTCAGAATTTCCAAACACAGTTCATCTGGAATATTGACTTACGTTAGGAACAAAGCCTGGGGTCACAGCTTTCTCTAGAACAGCATCCCAGTTGACATCAGCTAGGTATGGAGAGCTTTGGATGTCTGCAAGGCTTGAAAGGCGGCACTCTGGGTCCTTAGTGAGGAGCTGTTATCAAGCACAAGGCATTTTCTAAGGGACTGTATGCCATACAAAAGAGTAAATGCATCAGAGGCATAAACTGTACAATACACACTCTGAGTAAAGAAATGGCTAGGGAATCTTCTAAAGGCCCCTGGAAGGCCCAGTCTAAAAAAAATAAGTGATAACTCATAGGATATGAATATGATTAAATTGCCACCAGATGGCTGTTGAAGGTATGAAACATATAAATGTATTAGTAACAAAAGTCTGTTTACAGCTACACAAGAGTCCAAGCAACATGAAACATCACAATTCAATGCCACCCAACAATTTGTATTTCATCTTAAATTTATTGGAATATATAGTTACAGTTGGCATCCTAGCAACAATTAAGATTAACCATTATCAAAAATAGATTGCTCATTGCTGCAAAAGAAATTGTTCTATTGCTCAATTCATCAATCCACAAATATTTCCTGCTCAAATAACTGTATTGATGATCTGAAATATCTAAGAGAGACAGATGATCATTGCAGTATGGCCAGAAAATTAAACCAAAAAAGCCCCAGGGATTTCAGGGAGAAAATGATTTCCAGGGTCATGATACATTCAGAAAGTGCCTCATCTTGTAGAGTAGTAACATTTATAGCAAGGTGGCTCAACTTTAGTTGTTGCAACTATAGCAACATGGAGCAGGGAGAAATAGAGCTCTTTTCACTTCTGAGTTCCCTGGCTGGAAATTGTAGCAGACATTCAATGTGCAGAGTGGTCCTTCATTCCCTCTCCCATATACACAACCAGAGCTGGAGAGAATTGGGCCAGCGTACAGAGCAGAAATTAATGATCCTCGAAGTAAATACTGCACCATTCAATCAGAAAAGTCTAGGAATAAGCACTGCATTCCTAACCTTGAAATTTTGACTACTTAATGTGTGTGCTTGTTTGATGTCTCTGCATTGTTGGAAGGGTTTCTGGAAGAGGAGAGAAGACAGGACAGAAGTGTTTGTAGCCTTCTTACCTTTTTCAGTAGTGCTATCATTCCCTTGCACCATGCAGATGAGTAGTGAACTCTTTCTATCTTGAACATGTTCAGTATCTCATCAATAGGAGTGGCTGAATGAATTTCATAGGGTCTCTGAGATAAAGTTAAATCAATATCAAGTCAGCACAAATGGATAAAAGAGTGAAATCACATTTTTCTGAGCTCAATGTGGTTTATGCTGAAATATCAAAAGCATCAAAACATCTTCTAACAATTTCGAGGCTAATCCTTTTTTTCGTGTGTGCTTTTCTTTGGCTGTAATGAATGTAATTACTCATAGATGCATTTCCTCTGCCATTTTTTCTCTCATGAAAAGATGTATAAGTTTAGATGGGGCAACTGAAGAATTTTGTTCCTGGGGCATTCTATGTGGATTGTGTTCTTGTGATCTAAATGGACAAAGTGGTGAAGTGGTGGCTGAAGGGAGATTTGTCATCCTGATTTTGCTTAGTAGATAGAGAAATTTAAAAATGCATACAAAAATCTGTGTAAGAACCACAGTAAAAAAGTAGACTCCAAATCCCAACCCTTCTCCTTTGCTCTTTTTGAAATCTAAAATTAAAATTAAAACTAAAATTAGCACAGGGCCTGCTGTCCTGTGTTTGCAGTGCCTAAATTCTATAGCTCAAGAGAAGGTCCAGGTTTCACAGTGCTTTTTTCATGAAGATCACTGCGATTTATCTTTTACGAAATGCAGCTTTTGGAAGTAAGAGTGCTACATATAAATTTGCATTGTTATTAATTATTGTGCACATATTTTAAAAGACTTGCATTTGTAAACCAAGTTGTTAAAATGACACTTGATATATTTTTTTAAACAATGATAGAATGTGGATTGTTTGTGAATTAAGTTGTACCCAGCTGGTGACAAATACATATGAGATCTACAGCCAAACGCTGTCATAGCAGCAGTGTGCAAATTGATGCATCATAATTCATGCACGACACAGAGTCCCCTTCTAATCTAATACCTTCAACAGCAAAGGGCAGACGCTCGTTACCTTCACTAAGAACTGAATCATCGCTTGACCTTTGCTAGCATGTACTGCTACAAGTTTATAATTTAAGACTATTTCTAGATGTCAGCTATCTAATCGGATAGTGAATTGGAGCCACTCTTCCTAAAGGCCTAGAAAATATTCTTATTTTGAGAAGATTCATGCACATGTTTAACTTTGAACATATGTATGAAACTAAATTCATTCCAAAGCATTGAGATGTTCTAATAATAAATCCAAGGATTGCTTAAATCTCTTTGCTCTGATTCACATTCAGTTAGTCTGTTGTCATTTAGCTCTATCATGTCCATATGAATTCAACAGGACCTAATTGCCTGCTCTAAATACATCATTTTCTTGAATGAAGTTCAAAACTGTAACTTGAAATAGTCTGTCATGTTTTTCCCTTCCTGCAGTGATGCTGCCCTAAAACACCTATTAAAAATGAAAGGTTAACATTCTGTTTATTGTCAGGAAGCAACCTACTGCTGATTTAGTCTTCATGTAACAATATGACCAATATGATTATTGAGCCAGAATTTACACTATTCGTTGTAAATGGTGGTTTAGCTCTAAAAATAGCAATTTTAAGGAACAATGAATCATTGAAAGTTTTTCTGTTAAAAATGTTTCTGCCCATGCCTTTTCCCTCAGTGGAAAATCCTTAAAAACCTACCTTATTTTAAGGTTATTGGCATTCTGTAGTCTTGATTTTTCGAGATTTGCAGAGATTTTTAGTATTGTTATTATCTTGAATTATAAATGGTCATTGTAGTTTGGGCTTTATAGTCATTTCACACCTATATCTCCCATATTTTTCAGCTACTCAATCCTCTTGAGGGTCAGAACCCTTCTGTTTTATTTTGAAATAGGGAAAAAAAGTGTGGTTTGCTTTTGTTCATGAAGTTTGTTATAAACTGTTGACATTGCAGTGAAAGCCAAAGTTGAAGAATTCCAGCTATAACCCCTTTCCTTCACCTTGTCTATACTGAGGGCATAGTATATACAGTTACTATAATATTTTAGCAGTGGTCTGTACCTTAGGAGCATACTGATAGACGTCATGGTTTCCATCATGCAGTTTAATTCCATGGACTTGATGCAAAGCTTTATAATTTACATTTTTTTCTCATTAGGTCTCTTATTAGAAACTGGCTAAGGAAAGACACGTGTCTGCAATGTACTGAGGAATGCTAGCACTACTGTAGATAACCAAAAAATAGTTCTGACGGCTCTGTACCGGACACAACCTACTCCTGCAGCTACAGCCCTGCTTCCAGCAATGTGCTGTCTTGACTGCCTGGTAGTAGCAAGCAACGCATGAGAATGGCTGCAATGCCTTGATCACCCTGAGCCTCCCCTGAAGACCTTTCCATCTCACAACAGTAGAAACAAATAAAAACAAAAATGCAGCTCAGTATAAAGCAGCTTACTCTTACTTAGTTCCTCCTGAATTCAGCAGGCAGTGTCACGCACTATGCACAGCTCAGAGCTGGAAAACAGTTGACATTTCTGATGCTTCTCATTTCTAATGCTCCTTCTTTCCTTCCCTCCTGCCTTCCTCACACACTAGCATGGACCATACAGGAAGTCATATATCTGGGTGGATTTGCACAATGCAACACACTCCTCTTTCTGCAGCAGAAGCAGGTGGGCTGCACTGAGCACCCACCTATGTGCTCTGTGGCAATGGGTCATCCTTGCTGCTGAACAAAGTGCTTCAGAAGTGTGGAGGAGGAGGGAGCTGCCTGCCTGCAGGTTTAGCCCGAAACCTTGTACTCACAAACTGCTTCTTTGCAGCCATCTGCACGGGGCTGTTGCAGCAGATGGAGCTTCAGAACTCACAGTTGCTGCAGACAGCAGCATGCCTCTGATTGACCACATCTCCTCAACCCTCCACTACTTCTCTTGTCATTGATATTGCTAATTTAGGCCTTGTCTGGACTAGAAAAGTTTAGAAATAGAATTCAGGAAAAAACATACCTTTTCCTAGTTCATACAAAGGCATGGGCTGCAAAGCCACCCTCTGGTTTGCTCAGTGAGCAAGAGCCATTCTTCAGGAGAAAACAAGCAGCTTGGTTGACCGGGGCATGGAAAGATTCGGTCTCACCTTTGCTTTGCCTGAAGCCAGATCGATTTATTCAGAAAAGATTGTATAGGTCTTGGCAAATGGATATCATTCTGTATAATTTTTCATTTAGTAAAGTGACTTTGTCACATTAAAGTGATCTTTGATGATTAGCCTTGGGAGTTCAGCTTTCATTACACCATCATTCATTGCGCTGCTTTCTTGGAGACACTCACTGGAGAAAGGGTTGGTAGAAAACCAGCAGGATTTTCTTTTAATTTATTATATGTGCAGCTAGTACTACCGTCTGTGACTGGGGTTGAGGATGTATTATGCTTATCACTGCCAGACCTTAACTGTCCAGGTTAAAACCTTCCACCCTGGGAAGAATGTCAGCTGCCAGACTATAAACTCAGTAGATTTTCAGTATGATGTAGAGAAACCCTTTTCTAAGGGTTTTACTATCCCTGTGCTTTGAGAACAGCACTGAAATTTGGCATGGGAGAGTTCTTTGTATCAGGAGCATGACTTTTTTGATTTCTGTAGAAATACAAAATAGATTGACCAAGTTTCATGCCTCTAAAAAATACAGCTTCTGAACTGAAGTAACAATGTGCAGACACTCTGAAATGAAGTTTTCCATCCAAAAATGGGAATAATAATTGTTCTTTATTTCTAGTTTCCTTTGCCTATCATCCCAAATGAAGCTGAGATCTTTGTGGGATGGATTGCCTTATATTACAAAGTGCTTAACAGGAGAGTGTAGCGGTACTGAGTTAATGTCATATGATAATAATCACTCCTTTTTTAAAAAACAGCATACTGCAATGCAATAAAATACTCTAAGACAAGAATTTGAATAATAATAATTAAAAAAAAATCCGGCTACTTTAACTATGTCATTATCCTGAAATAGTATTTAAATTACTGTTTTCCATAGGGATAGTAAATATTTAAGCAACCAACTTCAATCCTTTGAACTAAAATGGAAAAGAATTTTCCATTATCTTCCGTGATGTTTGACCATGCTCAGGAAGATTTTTCATTAAGCTTATTCACATAATTGATAGATAAGTAACAAGTGCACTGGAAGATAAGCATTTTCTGTAGTTGGGCCAAATATCTTAGGATATTTCATTAGCTCTTTTAAGGTATTAGCCAAGAGAATCAAAGATATAATGAAGCCTAAAGTATCTCAACTTCTATTTGGAAAAAAAAGTACCATTGTAAAGTACCAATTCAGCATTGTGGAGAAGCCATTAAACACTAGGCCTTTCTTTAGCCAACATAGGCAAACATAATTGAAAACGGGGTGAAACTTTCTCAAGAATGTTTCCAGCTGGTAAACACCCAGGACAGCATTCCTGACCTGAGCCGCATCCACTCAGATTTTATCCTGAAGGGTGCGCTCAGGGGTACTGCGAACTTTGGGTCTTCTGTCAATCAATGTGCTAAGTAACAACGTCAAATCCCATCATTCTTACCCAACCCCTCAGCAATTCATATGCTGTAATTCCTAGCGACCACCAGTCTACTGGGTATGAGTATCCTGGACCTCCATCCATAAAGGCCTGGAACACTTCTGGAGCTAAATCAACAATCAAATCAAACAAAAAAACATTATATTAAGGTTAGACAATGGATCATTAATGCTGACAGCTGAAAAATGAATAAGGATGTGATTAACTGGAATGAAATACATTTGTAAGTGCAGCATTATCAGGATGCAGCTTCAGTGTGCTGGTTTGCTGGCAACAAAAGACCTTCACTGGTCAGATTTTTTCTGAATTCAATAATTTTATATGTTAATTAATACCTGGTTTATTTAAGTTTTGTTATGTGAATGAAAATGAGGAATAGGAGCGGAATTACTGAACTGGAACATTTAAGGTAATGCAAATATTTTATGGGACAAATATCTGCAAACAAAGTGATTCTTTGTGATCGATGGAGGTGTTGAACATGGTAAATCTCATCCTTATTCTACATTTAGATACAATTAATCAGATGGATAATAAAGGTATTCAACATAAGAAAATAGTAATTAAATGCAAGTATGTATCTACACAAGTACATGTCTTACACTGTATGCTGCAAGAAACAGTCATGACTAGAAATAAACACAAACAGTCAATAACGTGATGAATTACATAAAAAAAACTTTCCAGGGAGGGTGTGAGGAGTTCTTTTCAAAACAAGGATCCAGTTGGCTAATTTTAGGCAAGAAAAACGTACTAATGCCGCTGTTACTTCTTCAGAATACCATCAATAAATAAGTGCATATGAAATGAAATGAAAAGTCAGTCATACTTTTCTAATTATTTCAGAGCAGAATCTCAGTACACTTTGTGAAAACAACATGTTCCCTTGGGTTTTTCTAAGTAACACTATCACCAACCACAACATCATGCTTGATTGCAATTACCATGTGAGCCTCTTCTGGCCAAGATACCAAGCCTAATATACCACATTACTATCTGATTACCATCACATTGCTTTCTAATGGGCATACTGCAATGAATAATGTAATTTGTTCATGCTTACTTCCAACTGGCAGTGGGAATTTTTATGGTATTGAGAGAAGCACCTTTAATTAAAGAAAAAGCATTCCTTTCAGAGTTTTTGCAGTCCTTGCATTATGGATTGCAACTTAACAATTTACAACTCTAGACCTGACTTCAGAAAGTCTTGAAGAGCCAAACCTAATACAGGATTTTGACATCCATGAATTAGATAGGAAGGAAGACTAGGGAAAATAGATATAGGTAAGGTATAGGTACTGTGCCGTGATCCAGTATAACATGAATCAACAATGCCATAAAAGTCATCACGCTGCGTTAGCTATGCCTCACCTCCACATAATGCAGCTTCACTTGGCATGCTCTGTCTTCAGATGTATTTCAGACCTTCCTTGCATGCTGCTATGGATCTTTGGTGACACAATATACATGCAGGCAGTGTGTCACATAGATAGGTGCTGAGAGGGTAGGCAGGAGTTTTTGTGTTACTTTGGTGGACTAATGCACCTAAACTGTACATCAGACACCAAAGTAACATTCTAATATTCTGAATATCACCATAGTAAAGGTCTGCTTTACTGAGCTACATTCGTTGTGGTTTTTGCCCACTGCGCCTAGATGATGTATAATAGCTCATTGCAGAAATAGCCTTTGTGACCTTTTTACGGAGGTATAAGGCGTAATATTGGTTTCACTCTTTCTTATATAGCTTTAGCAGTGTGATAATATGACAGATCACTATCTGATTCTGTGAGGTAAAGCTGAAAGTACTTTATTGATGTAACCTATAACACTGTCAGAATGGTGCAGGTGTTTTGCTAGCTAGTGACTGCGTTATCCTCTTTTATTTCATTTGCTTGTCTAAAAGCAGACCAGTAGAAAATTATTCCTTTTGCCCACTGGCCCTAATGTTCTGAAGCTCTGTTTTCTCACCTTAACCTGATGGCGTCCTTAGAGTAGAAAATGAGCAGTCAGGCTCATGTTTTTTAAAGCAAATGGACTCTTTTTCCCTAGTTTAGCAGTATCACTTTGCAGTCAAGCAGGACTGCCTCTCTTCATTCAGTCAGCTCCATTCAGCTCTCTTTCCATCAGCTATAAGCATCCACTTTGCAAGATGAGGGAGGGCTGACAGAAGGTGCAATATGATTTACAGTATTCTACCTGCATTTTTTTCTCAAGGTGAAATCTCAATCCTAATGAAGCCAGAAGACCTCTTTCCAGTTTGACAAGGCTATAAAAATACCAATCTCAACTAAGCTTGTGCTTAATGTGTCCAAAAACCTTTTTGAACTGAGACATTAGGTGCAAATGAAGGCCTCCAGGCTGTACAACAGACTCTTAGAGTTTGACTGCTCATTCAGAAACATAGTGTGATTTTGCAGAAAGACAGCAGATCCTCCTAGTGATGGGTTTAGCCAAGCTTTGACGAACTAGAGCTGTGAAATGCAGAACACAACATTAGGTTTTGCAGTAAGAAATAAGTATGTCGTGAGAACCAATCAAGAGTGCAAACTTCCTAGGATAAAAGCAGAGGAAAAATCTGAAAGGAAAGATAAGTTTCTACATTAATTTTCTTTAGGACTGTTATTGAAATAGACTGTTTGCAGTCTTATCATTTGAACTTTATTTCAGGCTCAGCTTGGACAGCCACCCTACAGCCTGCTGTGAGTATGTTCTTCTAAAGGGTGATAAGATTTGAGCTTGACAGCTTGGAGCAAGTGCAACACAGCTCTGCTGCGTGCACCCTTTCTGCACACATCCTTTCTTATAAGAGATTTAGGATGAGAAGAATACTTACATCTTTTACCCCTGTGCAAGTATTCTGCTTGCAAAAGTTGATTCATGTGAACAAAAGTGAGAGTGCATAAGAACAAGAGTTTCAGATATTTTTCCTCAAGCAATTTCTACTGAACAAAGGCTTTTCAGGAAAATATGTAGTTTCAATAGTAGGCCTGATCCTGCAGATTCTTTTGGCTGAGAGCTGCAATTACTACCACATTCAGTTAAAGGGGAAACAGTAGAAGTTTCCATGGTGGAAGCAGTCCTTTTAAATTGTGAAGCTAAACCAAATAATACCAGGTCCAGCAGCAAAAGTGAATTCAAAGACAAGTGAAGAAGTGGTGAGGTTGACAGATCGTACAGGTCCTCACAGCTTCCCATGAAAAAGCATCTTTGTCATAATGGAGAACCACTTTAATAGAGCTGCACAAAAGATTGCCTCCAACAGCAGTAAACTGGTCCGAATTTGCTGCTCACCCCTCTTTCAGCAGGAGGTTGGAAGAGAGATTCCTGAGGCCTCTGTTAACATGAATCACCCAATGATACTGCAATGCTGACGAAACTGAAGCGACCACCTTCTCACAGTGCACCTGAGTGAGGTGATGAAGGGCTCTATGGCCAAAGTCTCAATGGGAGCTTTACAGCCTCTTTCTCTTGGCATTCATCATGAACTGCATGGGATCTTCACCTCTGCTAAGACACCTGGAAATCCTTTTCAGAGCTCTGTCTTTAGCTGCTTTTGCACTGTATCTTTCTAGTAATACCATATCACTGCAGACTATAGGAAGTAAATAAATGGTTATTTCTCTTTAAAATAAAACCATACTTGAGAACAGCTAACAAAAAATTGAACATGAAAGCGAATCTAGTGGTTCTACATCCATCTCAGCAGCAGTGGCTCACTGGAATATCCATACGTCTGTTCTGTGGGCTTAGCAATATCTGGAGCTCCAAATAAGTTTGTGAGAGAGTAACTTCAGAAAAATCAATTGGTATATATAATTACTTGCTGCAATTATCCTAGCAGTCAAATGTTCCACAGTGTAAATGATGTAAAGGATGTATCTCATATTGCACACGTATTTCCCTAAAGATCTGTAAATAAAATACAGTAAAACCCTGAAATTTTACCTAACTGGCTGTTAATTATGTATCCAGTTTGTGGAAGTTTACCTGTACGTTGCAATATAGTTCATGAACTTGAAATAAAAAGAGAGTATCAGTGTAAGCGCAACCACCACAGAACCCAATTTTCACTATTTCTTTGTTCTATAAAAAAGGATTTTGTACATCAGATAAAATGTTTTTAAGTAGGGTTTCTAAAAATCTGCTCAGTATTAATAAGTATCACTTAACTTCACAGTTAAACTGTAAGTACTCCCAGTCTCTAAAGGTCAGGACATTTTAATTTGGTGCCGAATGGTGCGCTGGAAAAGGCTAGCGATGGTAAAATAGTCAATTTGAGGTCTATCACTTGCAATAGCTGGCACAAAGTGTAGCTGTTATTATTTCTGATGGAACATACTATTTAATCATAAAGACAATTCATCAGACTAAATCATAAAAGGAAGAGCTTGGAGTTGCTCTGGTACAAATCCTAAATAGCACAATGTGGCATTTCTTTTCTGATGAACTGATTTAAGTTTCACTTCCTTTGAAAGAAGCTAATCAAAGAGCACGTGGTGTACTTGCCTACCACTACCTGTGAGACTGCCATGTGCTGACAAAGAAGCTTACAGTGCCAACTAGTACTTACTTTGAAGCACTGCCAGTTTCCATAGGCTGCTTTGAAATGTCACAAAATTGGTGAGAGGGAAAGTGAAGCGAGATGAACGCATTAGACCCTTCAACTGGCCTTTGCCACACATTAACAAATCAGTATACTTAAGCAATGACTTGCAAGTGAGCCTTGCAAGATCTATTAGCTTTAAGGATCTGATTGTCTATGCATAGCTAAATGTTGCCAAGGAGAACTGGTCATTAATTACTACAAAAAATACCCTGCACCAATGTCAATTTGACAAACTGAAAATAAAATAGAAAACTAAGCCACCATGGTTTGGCCTTAAATTATGGAATTTTCAAGTTCAGGTGGGCATGTCCAAAACATTTCTCAAGAAAGAAAACCCTGACATTAGTCATGCAGTTGGCTAGCTAGAGCTCTCCATAGCCTATTTGCATCTCAGCAGAGTAACATGACAGTAAGGGGAATCAGAGGTTTGTGGTGTATGGCAGGGTTTGCAAAGCAATACACTCTACTGTAAGTGTAGCAAAACACACCTCAGTGACAAGGATGCTGAAGAGGGGCTCTTCATTAGGTATTGTAGTGATAGGAAAAGGGGCAATGGGTTTGAACTTAAACCGGGCAAGTTCAGGTTACATATAAGGAAAAAGTTCTTTACTGTGAGGGTGGTGAGGCACTGGAACAGGCTGCCCAGAGAAGTGGTAAATGCGCAGTTCCTGGCAGTGTTCAAGGCAGGTTGGACAGAGACTCAGGCAACATGATCTGGAGTGAGGCTCCCCTGACCATGAAAGGGGGGTTGGAACTAGATGATCTTAAGGTCCTTTCCAACCAAAGCCATTCTATGACTATTACATTGGTTTTTTCTTGTAATGGCTGAGATTTCACCAATAAAATAATAGATTCCGTCATAACTGAGGTCCAGCATGATACCATGCTGCCAGATTTCATTCTCCTTCCTGATATTAATATCTGATCTTAAAAGAAAAAAGAATAATGTATGTATAAATAGATATATTTAGATATACACAATGTACACAATATAAACAACACTGACTATCGCAGCATAAGCAGTTAAAAGCTTACACCTTTCCAAATTTCATATGTCTGAATGACTTGATGTATAACACACATTGACAGTTTCACCTAGCTGAAGCAGGCTTAGCGGGTGACAGACTGAGCTGAATAAAAAATGAACATGATATTTGAAATAATATTCTAAGATCCTTGGACTAAGACTGTTCAGTGAAATATTAATCACTTTCTCAGCAGCATGATGTTAATATTCACTTTCCTCTGAAAAATAAATTCAAAGGTGAGTAATTCTTCTAGGTCATAGTTTAAATACAAAACAGAAATCAAGCTACAGTGACAAGTGATCTTCTATTTGGAGCAGAGTAGACGCTGTTCTAAGAGCAAAATGGAAGAAAACAACTTCCCTCTCCCTGAGTATAAACATGGACTTGTAAACTATCAATTTGCCTCCTAGTGTTTACTCTCTCATGTGCTAAAAGGGTCTAAATCATAAAGGACAGCTTTTTGACTCAGAGGTTCAGACTAGCCAACTGCTAACTTCAATTGTATAAGGCAAAGTGCTGCTTAAAGCCTGACCATGCTGGGCTGGCAATTTTCTAGTGTGAAATCGAGACTTGTTACAGCAGCGTAACTGATTTTGGACCATTACTCATATAATACACCTCAGTAGTCTTAATACTTCTATTTAATGAAATTATTCAATCAAAGTAAATATTTTAGATGCCATTACTTGAATGCAGACACTGTATTTAGAATGCCTTATTAGTTTGCCATATGGCTCTACAATCTTTCCTGCCTTTACTCAGAGCAAAGCTGTCCTCATAAAACCCTCTACATTATTCAGTGCTGAGCAGAACCCACTTCTTGCCCTTGCATTTGCACAAAGAAACCCTCTGGCGGTTTAACATCTGGATCAACCTCAGAGAAGCAACCTCAAGTTGCTAGCCCCATTGAAAGAAAGCTCAGCAGCAATCAAAGTGTCATAGTCTTCTGCTACTGAATATGGAATTATACAGAAGTATGCTGCTTGCTCCATTCAAACCCTCAGTGTCTGCAGTGCCAGTTTTTCTAACTTCTTGAAGAGGCTGTGTCCAAAAATACCCGTCTGCTATCTGAAAGGTTGGCCCAGTACTGTCCCAGTACTGAAGTTAACTGGTCTGGATAACTGGGAATTCTCAGGGCCTACTGTGTACCTGACACATTAGAGGAACTACTAAAACTCTTGCCTCACATGCTCCTACCAGGCTAGCAGACATCATTGCGTCAGTTTATGCATGCAAAAACCTGTGGGAGTTGTGTGGCTTGACCAAAGAATCAGCCATCCGGGTGGCAGAAATGCTGGGATGCTGCCCTGTCTGCCACCACTGCTGAAGGTGTCTTCCCCCTCAGATCTGCTCACAGAGCTCCACATCAGATCAGGCCTTTCAGGCAAGTTAAAAAAACAAGCAAAACAATAAAAATCAGAAAAAAAGCACCAAAAACACCACCCGCACCCCCCCTCCTCCAACCAACCAAACCAAAACTACAACTTGAACTCAGTGTGAGGGGTTTTTGACTGAAAGAGTCAAAGAAATTATTATCTTAACAGTTTTATTGGAAGCTCTCAAGGCTGGCAGCCGGTCAGAGAGCACAGGGAGGTGGAAGTCAGCTGGTGACAGTAACTTCTTTCCCAATCTCCCAAGGTACTTTAGCTGCTTGTGTGCCTACTCATTAATGTCAGGACAGAGCCAAAACCTGACTACCCACTTGCAGCCCAGTGCTTAATCTCCTCAGCCACAGTGCTCCTAGTACAAGCTGAAAACCTCATCGAAATGGTGAGTATCTATTTCAGCACCTTATCGCCTCACATGTTCACTCTCAATCCTTGCTTATCAGAACAAACAGAAGCCTGCAGGCTCATGCTGGAATCATGATATACTTCCCTGGGATCAAACGGGCAGGCAGTGACACCACTAGTGAAACTCTGGTGATAGGCAGTCAAACCCTTGATAGGAAAAAGGTCGGATTTTTTATAAACTGCCTTAACTGCACAAAAAAAGCAACGAGCTGCAAAATACCATTTAGTTTCAGAGCACAGTTTAGTATGAGCGTGAGGAAGACCAGGGTTAAACACCTTTGAAAACCCAACTCCAAATTTGCTCCTGCTATAGTGTAACTACCTCAGGAACAAATTTAGCCCTAGGGGATGTTTTTACTTTACCATTAAGATTGATATCAGGACATCTACTTCTTTCCTCTGACTCTGATAGTACTCCCACACAGTATCAATTAATGTATATGGATGTCTCATACATTTCAGAAGTTCCATGGACCTCTGTAAATCCACACTCCTCTGGTAATCTCAGGCGTACAGCTATAATTCACCATGACAGCAGCCTATGAAAGCAGCTGTGAAAATCTGAGATAACAAGCCTGCAGGACAGGAAGGGGGTAACTGAAACTTTTCACATAATTTATGGCTGACTTTATTGGCTTTGGATTTTTGTCAGGTATATTTATATCATTAAATGTGATTTATCGGTTTGATTTGAAGTAAAGTCATGGTGCATTATTTGGATAACTTCAGCCTCTGCTGAAGAAAACCATGAAGTCAATAACCCTCCCACCAGAAACACAAAAACAACCCAAAGAAACACTAAACCTACAAAATTTATAACCTGTGAAGGGCAAGTTTTTACAACACTCACAAATAACACACAGATGTATGGAAATTGATCATTCCAAAAGGAGATATTTCAGTGAGTAAAAAGCAAGGACTTGCATATATCTAAATTAAGTCAGAGTGTGGAATAAGCAAAAGGAGACATATATATATATTATGTATATATATATTTAATGTCTTCCAGACATGTTTTAGTATTTAAGATTTGTTCTTATAGCAGACCAACACACTGCAAGGGAGAGAGCCATCACTGCAAATGGGTGCCCAGCACAGGGCATGTTCTCTGAGACACAAACATATTTCTTGCAGTTTTATGAGCAGCCAATATAAGAAATAGACAGAACAGTGTTGCTAATGGCATATACTTACATAGGTGGTTCCAACCAGGTAAACACACGCAGTGTCCTGCCCTGCACTGGCTTTCCTGGTTCACGTCCTGGTGCATAGTGGAGGGGCTCCCCCACAAGAGCTGTGTTTGTTTTTTGGCAGCATCCATACCTGCTCAAAGCCAGGTAGGTCTCAGAGGACATTTTGTACTGCTTGCCAGAGTAGGATGACAGCCTTAAAACTGACAAGTTTTCAAAAGGCTGTTGCTACAATAAAACCTTTGACAACACCCTCAGTCGCAGGTGCTGCAGAAGGTTTAAGCAGTGAATTTGTGATGGTAAGTCCAGGCACTGGTGACACACGAATTTCCTAAACCAGCTGAAGGTCCATATTGTATTTCACAGCTGCAGCCTTTGGAACAGTATGAGACAGAATGTCTGAAGACCCCCAGGCACCAAGAAGCTGATACCCCTTCAACATTTCAGGTCAACGGCTTTGAGAAGTAAAACTCCAGAAGCAGCTGGAAGCTGCTTGTCTTGCCAGGCTGTTGGCCTCGCTCCTTTCAGATTCACCTTTATCCATGTGGGTTTTTTCTGCCTATGTGTGACAGGTATTT
This sequence comes from Amazona ochrocephala, assembly GCA_039720435.1. NCBI lineage: Eukaryota > Metazoa > Chordata > Aves > Psittaciformes > Psittacidae > Amazona > Amazona ochrocephala. Next base: position 13,967,400 of record CM077879.1, read on the forward strand.
CACTAGTCTGAATGAATCAGCTGGGAAGGGGGAACACAGAGAAACGACCAGGGTTTCTAGAGAAACTTGCAAGTTCAGATACATTGCATTCTGCATAAGTTTAAAAATAGGGAAAATTTCAGGCTGAGAAAGACTTAGGGATAAAAAAGCTAATGTGAAGTGGGACTAAGCAAAGGCTGCTGGAGCTGACTCACACCCTGCTCAGCATTGTGAGATAGGTATCTTAATCAGAACAGCTAGTGCATTTTTATAACACAATATCAATTCACTGTTTTTTTCCTGGACACCAGTTTTATGCAGTCATGCTGCATGAGAGAAAATTGCTCCCTAGCAATTTCTAAGCCTATTTCAATCGGATTTCAAATAGGAATGGAGGCTTTAGAGAGAGCATTTCTCTGTTGATTTCCTTAAATTTTCCCTAGGAAGAAATCAGCAATAGATAACTTTACTAAGGGAAAAGCTGGAGAGTGCCCTCATATCTGATTAAACATAACAGGATTCACATACGAATTATACCTCCAAGACAGGGGAAAAACTTTCATCACATCTCATACCTTCATCATCACAAATACCAGCATAGCTTTAGGCATGTCTTACAGGAAACATTAAGATGCCCCTGTTCTTGTGCTCAGCAAGTACCTTGCTTGAATCTGATTTTGTCCTGTTACATTGAAGTTTAAATTGCTGATAATGAAAGCTTACTGCCAACCTCCCTAATGATTTAAAAATTATCATTTATTTTATTATCTAAACAGTAGGTATCACAGGTGAGTATCTGCTCATATCTGTCCAACTCTTAGTATCTGAGGCTTGCTGAAGCTTTGATACCCAAGCTGTGTATGACTTGAGAAAATCCTCACCCATTACTTGTCACCTAAACTGGATTTTTACACTTCTAAAGGCTTTCTTGCCTTCTTACAGCTCCAAATAAATGCAAAGATGACTCTCGGTAGCTTTTGCAGTATACTTGCATTTCCAAGAGGTGAGGAAGGCACACTGGAGAGAAAGTAAGCTGATGGATGGTGCCTCTCCATAAAGGTAAACAGAGCATTTTTCTTGCACTGTTTCTTCTTATTGTGAGATTGTTGGATATGGGGAAGACCTGATGTGTGGGGAGAAGAGTTCAAGGGCAGAGTGCTTGCATGAGCTGAGGACAACCAAGACAACAGCTCATTAGTATGCAAAGGTAAGAACTTGTCCCCATCTCCTATCTTCCCCCTGCTCCAGGTATACAGTTTACTTCCTTCCTTGGGTCAGCTTGGGCTTTAACAGGAACCCTCCAAGAGGTCGTTTAGCTTCCTGAGAAGGAAAGAGGCTCAGATGTTTACCACACTCCAGACTCAGGGTAATGATTTGCCATGATGTTAGCTGAGGAGCAATTGCAAAACAATATGGCTAATATTATTAGCCTTAAAAGAAGGACATAATGTGTCCTGGAGATTGGTATTTTCCTACTAAATACAAGGACTCAGTCATTTTCTGTCAAATGGAGAATACTGCAGAAAGGGACACAAGCAGAACTGAAACAAGGTCTTTATCATCTCTGCATGAAATAAATGAAGAATAAATACATGTTTTCTAAAGAATTTCAGCATTTCCTCCCTTGTACCACTTCTTGGCAAATGTCTTTTTCCGAATGCTCTGCATCCTATGCCTGTGCAGTGCTGGCCATCTCATCTAAGCAGAGACACTGAACTGGATGCTCAGCTAAAGCTAACCAATACAAACTGCAGAGAAAATGTCGATCTACAACCTCAGTCCTCTACATAACGTAAATGCTTGAGTCAGGACAACATAAAATGTTCCTTAGTCTGTTTTGAGTAAATTTATAAGAGCAAACTAACCAGTGTCATGTCGGTGTATTGGTCCTGAGCCCAAGGGGCACAGTGTGCCCACACACTTGCTATTGCATGCTATTAACTGCCAAAAGAGGACGGTTGTGAATAAGCTGCCCACTGGCAATAGACTCCAGTTCACTGTTAATTCATGACAAAAATCACCTCATATCTGAAAACACAACCGCCCAGTGCCTGGGACTGCTCTGACACAGTCTCGCAGCTCATACTGAGACACCCTGCAGACATCTGCCTGCTTCATGCGCAGGTTGGTACAAAGCCCTTTGTACTGTGAAAGAAATAAGTGTTAATTCCTGTTTCTTTGGCACATGCTTTTTCTCCTCTGCTAATATATACAATGGAGTAACACAGTGGCCTTCAGTTCCCCAAGTGACATTTTCAGAAATGGTCATTTGCCAATATGTTACAACTGCATGGGTGTTGGGTGTGCTCGGAGCATGTCTGCTAGAGAAAGTCTCTTGGAGATGCACATATCTCTTAGTATGGTTTCCAGAACCCAAATATGTTTAGTTTTAAGCCAGTCATCACATCAATGAGAATTCCATATAAAGACAGAATTAAAGCAGCAGATATGTAGGAAGCCACAAACAGGATAAATCACATCTATTCTTAGCCATGGAAGCTAGCCTAATTTGGATGGAACAAATTGATCCTCAGGAGATGCCTTCTGTCCTTCAGCTCCAGGGAAAACTTGAATTATTGACTTAGCCAAGATGCTTAACTTTTAGACACATGAGGACATTTTAACTGAATTTTTACTTCCCCAGCCCTAAATCTACCTATGCATTTAAAATATGTAAGTAAAACTTACAAAATGCCCCTATAAGCCATAGGGGAAGCACTTAAATGGTTAGTTGCATAGAACTCTAATTTTAAACAGACATGCTTTTGAGGAACTCAGCATAGAAAAGTAATTAAGGATGCATCTAGATACTTTTAAACTGGCATTACATGTTCTCTGCTAGATCACATCCATAGTGGTGCAAATATAACCATATATTCTTGCCTTCAGGTGTGGGGGGTTGCAGGAAGTAATGCAGTTGAAAATCTCCTGAATTTGCTTCACAAAACCAAACAGAACCTGACTAAAAGAAGCATAGAGATCAAGCTCCTGACCCATCCCTCCATCACCAGTGTTTCCCATTGTTAGAACATAAATATTGTCCAGAAAACCCGAAAAACCTGAGTACATTTATTTGCATGCTCTTACCACTTAAAATCATCTTAATATAGCATTTGTCAACCTTAATGTATGACTTTTCTTATGTTTTTAAATGGTCTTGAAAACTTACCCATATAGGGTTTTGTGCCAGCCATAGAAGACGCTTTTTCTGAGCCTTTCACTATGGTTGCTATGTTAAAGTCAGTGATATGAACATGTCCTGCAATTACACAAAGTAAAAACCGAAGTTAAAATAGCACGTCATAAAAGCTTTACTCCCTTCATTTAACATTTAAATGATACTGAATAGAAATTAAATTGGAAAGGCTCATAACAGTTCATGGAAATTTGCTATTAAATGTTACTCATAATTAGAAAAATCATACTGGCAGCAAAGTGATGGAACACTTCTTTTATACGGTTGCATCCACTACCTGCTCACAGTGATGAACCTTTTTTGCTGGGCACCCCTAAATCTTCTCGTGCCATGAACATTGAAAACAATAACTGGCTTCTCAAAGAAGCAGCAAGCAAGAGAATGAAATCTCCTTATCCTCAGCTACAGCCACCCCCTCACAATCTCAGGTATTTGTGATTCCTGTCTGCTGTCACATCCACATCATGTTAACATCAGCCTGGCTTTTTCTGAGTCTCCTCAGGGCAAAAAGGGAGCAGAGAATAAAAAGGGTATTTTTATCATACAATAACTATAAAATTAGATCCATGGTAGCAGGAGAGCATGTACGTTAACAGCAGCAGGTCCCAAATGATCACTCATTTGACAGCAGGTTGCAAGATGAAAGATAGGTGACAGAAGTCAGCCTCAGGACTTTCTGCCTGACCAGCCAGACAGCTGATTAAACTGAACTGATCAGGCCAGGCTGGATGGCCCAAACCTGCTGTTATTACTTTTTTCCTGGGGTGGTTTATGATGAGCATAGGTTAAACTGAAGCAATAGTTGTTCATCCTGGCTTGCCATACGAAGGTAAACTAAACATAAATCCAACCTGAAAACTGCAGGCTTTCAATTTGGTAAATTGGCTGTTAGGTTTTGTACGTCTGCTTAAGGACTAGTTTTATATGCTGGAGTGATGCAGATATTGCTTTCTCTGTGATTACATCTGGCAATGCCATTGTGGAGGACAGAGTACAGGGAAAAGTACTCCCTTCTCCCTAACCCTGCACTCAGATCAGGATTAATTCATCAGTGTGTTGAACCAGAGCCCTGAGTGACAAGTTCTTGTGATTTTTTTTTTCTGATCAAGATCTCAACCTCGTTCAGGCCACAGAATGGAGCAAGCTTTGGGCATGATGCAGTTGTTAAGCCAGGGAGGTTGTTATTATGCTTGCTGTCAAAGGTAAAAAGAGTGTAACAAATGACTGATGCTGAATGTTACCGTGGTGCCTGACAGAGGAACAGCAGTCTCAGCAAAAGATTATGCTGCTCTGACAATCTAACCTAGATGATGTTCAAAGTCTGCAGGAAATATATCTGCCAACCTCTAACAAATCTGCAGCTATGCATATGTGAGCCAAAATTCTCAGAGGCCCCTGATTTGTCCAGGTCTGAGCTGGTTTCGAAGAAGGCACTTTCCACTGCTAAACTTAAAGCTATTTCTCCAAACGGGAGGCACAGTAGAAGTTTTTGATGAATTGGTTTGCATGCTTTCTGCACTTTTCTCAGTAAAAATGCTTACATTTTATTGACAAGTTCTTCCTTCTTAAGACCCACACACAGGAAGACATCTGCCCACAGCAGACAAAATCTGTGCAAAGAGGAAAGCGATTGCTTTAAGAGGACAGGGAAGTGTTAAGCTGCCATAACAAGAATCACAGCCAAGCCTGCCACTGGATTTCAAGGTAGCATTCTTCCTTCCTGGTGGCTGGAATGTAGCATGTTTGCAGTTTATTTTTCAGTAATAAAACACCATGGCAGAAGTCTTCTTGAAAGTGACAATTGAACCACATATAGCCACCTTCTGACGGTAGTTTTAAGCAATTCTGTGTACACTGTACAATGAAAATCTGCAAGGATCTCAGCAGACTAATACTTTCTTCTTTCTTGACAGATAACTGTGTTTTATAGAGATAAATATAAAGCCCTGTCATTTAAATGACAGCATTGCAAATGATGCTGCCTATTAGAATGCCAGCATGATCGCCTGTTGCAAAACATCTATCGCATAATATCCATTCAGACTGATCCAAATAGTTGATTTGCAATGAAAATTGCCTCTCCTGCAGTGCGTTGTTTTCTTTCCCAGTTATTAGGTTTCTTTTCATTTAACAAAACCAAAATAGCACACGTGAAATGTTGCATACACTGACTGATGCTTTTTGTTAAAAGTGCCTTTCTTCAAGGTAAGGAATGGATTGGGCTGTGCATAGCTTCTCTGCATCCTGTTGCTGACACAGCCATGGTGGGCAGCTCCTGTACATGCAGCAGGGCAGAGCAGAGCCGTATCTGTACCACTGGGAAAACTTCACCTTTGCTCTTCCCCATCACAGGACCACTCACAGCCCATGGTCTGCCTGCAGGCAGCCTTTTCCTGTTGCTCTAATCGGCTATGGAGGAAAAGGAAGGCATCTCCAAGGCAGCCAGATGGCTACATTGCCTAAGGGGCTGTGCAAAGCAATTGATGGGAGCTGTGGGCTTGGATAGAGGCTCTGTCTGGGACAGATTCAGAGCAGGGGGTGAACCCGCTGTGTCTGGGGGCAGTGGAGGGGATGGAGAGGGTTATCAAGGCAAACCACTAGCTGAAGGATTTCAACTCTCTTAAGATTAGTGACTTGTTTTGTTTGTTTGGATTCTTTAAAGTTTTCATTTCTGGTGTGGATATTCGAAGAGACAGACCCCAATTCCCTGTAGGAGTCTTTCGAATCAGCCTCTAAGATATCTTTTGCAGCAGCTGCTGCATATAGGATAAGGAAAAGTTGCTATTGTTGCAGTGAATATGCTGGTTTATATTAGCTACTTCATGCTGGTTCCAAAATTTCAGTTCATGGGGACTATTTTCCGTCTGAGCTTCACACCTTGTACTTGATCTCCCTTTCTGGATATTACTGTGATCAAAGAAATGTCAAAACCGAGTTTATACCCTGGTGCAATATTGAACTAAGCAGTATGTCAGTGCACTCGGGTTTAGCTTTTAAGAGCTGTGAAGCAGAGCAACGCACAAGAGATTCAGCAATACCTAACTAGATTCAAGTCTCACAGGGAAAGAGCTCATTACTTAATCCCCATGGCTGCATGACCCCATCTGATAATAAGATGGTGATGGAGAAGGGAAAGGCAAATGACCACATTCCTCTGACTTTCTGTAGAGCGGCTTTCTTAAATCATCCCAGACTGCAGATTTCGCATACATCAACATATATATTGTGAATAGAAAGTATCTTAGTAGAAATTGTTTCAGAAACTGCATTCCTGCAATCAGCTTCCAGTTAAGTTTTTAACAGAGAAAATTTGGAAGTTAATACCTACAGCACAGTGAGAGAAGCTTTATGCATGCACTTCAGAATTACTAAGCGGTTTTTATGCCTCACTTTTACATGTGGCCTGAAATTTCAGTATCTCAGGTAAACAGCAAAGGATCTTTAGATTATTATTTAATTTTTGAACGAATCATAATGATGATTAAAATAAGTCCTGAACAGTGGCTAACTAGCTAAGAGGCTAATGACTGACATTAAGCAGGGGAAAATGTACGTGACTTCAAACCTCATTGAATTACTCAGAGGTTGAAACCAAAGGGGTGAGTGTGAGGGCAAAGAGAAGAAATACCAGACTGGAGTTAATGCCACCAACTCAGCATGAATCAGAGCCAATGGGAAATCTCAACACAGTAACATTTTGGAGCAAATTCAGCCTCAAAAGGTCAAACCCTATGAACAATTTAAAAAGCCTCTCTCTAGGTTCATCTGTACTATGTAGAAGAGTGTGGCTCACCTCTGTGTGAACTTGGCATGACTTTGGCAGTCTGCCACCTATCATCAGGGAGATTGTTAGAAACCTCATTGTACTGCTATAGATGGGTTCAGCGAGGCTGTGAATTTCAAAAGGGTAGGCTGTAAAATGGCCATGTACGCATATATTGAAATATATTTTCAAAGTGTAGACAGCTTCAGAAAGATGAATTAAGCTGAGAGTGTTCATCTTGTTAACCAATGTTGGAGGGCTAAATGAGATTTAGTGCCTGAAAATTGAGTGTGGGTATGATAAGGACAGGCCCTGATGCAGACACACCAGGTACATCTTCAGTGAAGACTTAGTCTCCCAGTCATCACTATACAGTGATAATTTTGCCAGTTCAGTTCTTCAGAAGTTAATATTGAGGTTCAAAATATTGAATTCATGGATGTGTTTTTAATCCTATTTTTGGTTTTAGGACCAAGATTGCTCATTAGCTGAATCTTTCACTTTTGCTGTTATTTTTTTAAATGAGAGCTGAGATTCTTATGCAATCAAGGAAATATAGTTTTAAGGAAAACTTCGGGGATCATAAAGCAATATAATCATATATAATACGGCACATACGAATGCCAGCTTAAATCTGCCTTGCTCTCTCATTAGAGAAATGAATACAGAGTAAGATTATCACTACCAGATGCAAAAATTGAGTCTAACCCTCCCTCCCACCAACCCTAATAAAATGGAATTAGTCTTGTTAAGTCTAAGAGTGAAGTATTAGGCCTGTGACATCAATATGGAGCACCGCCAGGGGACATTTGGTGCCATCAGAGGTGGCAACATCTAAATGAACAAGCAAGTAGTGAGTCTTAACACAATCTCTATTTAAGCAGAGTAGCGATGAGGAAACTAAAGGTTCCCTCCACTCAAGGAGTCGCCAGAAAAGAGCAGGGAAAAGGCCACTGAAAGTTACTAAATGTGCAGAAACTGTATCCAGCTCAGGAAATGCCTCAGTCACAACAGGCTGAAGGCTGGGTGAGTATGTAGGGGAAGCACCACAAAAACTTGCTTTATGTCATGCTCTGTCATTCACTTTTCAGAGACTCTTGGAGAGAAAAAATTCATCCAGATGATCCAATATGGTTGCTTTTAGGCTCTGAAACTGAAAGCTTGCATATCTGTAACAGTACCTATAGCAAGAGAGAGCCCCAAAAGGACTGGACCAGTGTATTATAAGAAATTAAAAAGGCTGAGGTCCTTCAGCTGAAGGAGTTCTTTAATATCACGAATATTGTGGTTGTAAGATATTATTCACCAAATCCTGCAATTCTAGAAGTAGAAGGTGTTTTTTTGAGAGAAGAATGTTTCAAAACACATAAAACCCTTTTCTTTGATGGATGATGGTGCACTTCTACAGCATGCTGCTCCAGGAGGTTGTGAAGGCCAGTGTCAGTAGCAGCTTCAAAGAGGCAGTAGACAAACTCACTCATCAAGGAAGATTCACCCAGAGTGTAAAGGAAATATTCAGGCATACTCTAATATCCTAATACAAAAGTTGTGTGTGATAGAAAGCACTGAAGCATTCGGTGACTCAAATGAGTGGCAAAGAGCACACTCCATGAGTAGTGTCTATCTCTTCTTAACCCCGCTTGAGACAGAATGCCAGCTGAGGGCTTGGATTTAACCCAGCAGGGGGTTATTCCTCAGTAAACCAAGCAGGGATCTTGCTGAGTCTTATGAAATGATGTCCCGAAAAACTCGCTTGAGCGGAAATCAAACCCTTGCAAATTTCCTGTGAAGAGAGTGTGCTAATGGTGTGATCTCCCTGCACAATGCAAAACCTGGATGCCAAAGCAGAGCCTCAGAATTTCTGAAGAATGACCAGAAATGTTAACATCAGTGGTGCTAACAAATAGCTATAACATTATCACCTCTTCATCAGGGACTGTAGAGATAGGAAAAGAGGTAATGGGTTTAAACTTAAACAGGGGAACCAGTCTATGATTCTATGAAAAAAGGGACCATACTAATCTCTTTGCTATTGCTTGTTTTTTCTCCATTATAGGCATTCTACATCTCCTTAGACATCATGGATCACGGAAAGATTTAAAGGCATCTTTAATTTCTTTGATATTTCAGAAAAATAATGCAACATGGACCGGAGTTTCCAGCTTTCAGCTCTAAATGCTGTTATTTCAGTTGTATTGTTCTAAACCATTAGAGCAAAAGGAATTGTAGAGGGTGCAGAATACTGTTACTCAGAGAGTTTTATAATACTTTTCTCTGTACAATGATAATAGCTCTCCTGAACCACCAAGTAGTCCCTACAGCTGTCGCTGGAATAATTCGGTTTCAGATGCATGTTAGCAGAACAGAGCACTACTATGAAATTTAGAGATTAGAATTAATCAGAAGAGCTTTCTGGGGAAGCTGGGAGGGAAACATTACCAAAGAGCTTTATGGACAGCACTAGTTTCCATTTGTTTCCAGTTCAGAGAGTGAACCCTGAGATCATCCCTTTCTCTACTCAGAGAACTCTCCTCTATAGGATAAAGAATCTCTCCAGGAGACCAGGCAACCATCTTCTGGTAGGGACTGAACACTATTTGAAGCAGCTAATTACTCCATTCACATGTAGCATTATGCTTCTCGTGATTATCAATCATTTATTTCCACTGATGCATGAGAACCTGTGCTCAGCAGTGTCGAGATGTGGCTTTGCTGAGAAGTATATGGGAAAATTCAGGCTTCCTCTGCCAGAATTATTTTGAGTATGTTGTATACATTTTAATATCCTTTACTTGTACCTTAGATTTTCATGTCTTAAGAAAAATTTCCCGTTTCACTACTTCTGTATTCCTGAGTTATGTTCCCTAAACCGTAGAGATAAACTGCAGTGAAACTAGTGTTAATGAGCAGAAATATCTGTGCTCTATAATCCTCATATATGTTATGAAAATCAGTCTATTTAACTGCTTGAAGATGTAAGGCAATGTGAATGGCATAACACTACACTTCAGCCAAAATAGGTTTCTTCAGTGAAGTCAAAGAAATCTAACTCACTAAGACAATCTCACAGTCCTAAATGTTGTGCATGTCCAATTCCATAATACCTTGTGTAAGCACAGCTTGTTTAATGATCTGTAAGAAAGGCCTAGAGGTAAAGTTAAGCATACAGGAAACGTAGAGGCCACAGGCTAAAATAAAGTTCCTTCCTGTGCACCTGGTTAGACTCATACTAGGTGAATTTGCTATGCTTCCTTTACAGTGCATTTATGGTGTACATATTCAACACATTTTTCCGTCAGGTGAAATCTGATGATTTACAATATTGCAGCTTAATAAAAGCTTTTATGGACTTCAAGGGTAGCATTCATCTTGCAAAACGTACATCTCTATGGTGGATATCTATATCTCTACTCAAAATAGTTAGGTATTAGTCACCAAAGAGAAATAGATGCTGGCATGTAGTGCAGACATCCAAAATAGATCAGATTATCTCAAACATGTCTTTGTCTTTCAGTTATCTGTAAAGAAAGCCTGTGATGACAAGTAGGATACAAACATCTGTCCAACTGGTGTCCCTTCATTTAGTGAGTTGAGGTGTGTGGACCCTTATCCACATAACAGGTCTGTGAAGCAAAGATCCATGAGCTGATTAATTCTACTGACCAAGGTCTTTCTGCAAGTCTGGAGAAGCATGGTTGCTTCACCACCTGTCTGCAGGTGTGCTATAAGGGAGCAGTATTCTGCTGCTTTGCAGAAAAAGGGCTAACCATCCCCAAATTTCCATGCTGTCTACAGATAATTCTGTTTCTGAAAAACTTATAATCACCAAAAGACCTTCATTTTGCAGCATATCACTCACTCTGGTGTAGCTTCTACTATGCAATATTTGAGCACCTATAGGAAAGCTCTAGCAAGAGCCTAATTGTGTGCAGTAATTGACCTTGATGAGGGGCAAGGAGAGATAAGAGCAATCTTACTTCAAAGGCTGTCAATCAGAGATTTAACATACTCATAGTAATTTCATGTTGCCTTTGACATCTTTAATTCACCCAGGACTTACAGGCAAGAGACTTCTGTTTCATGCTTATTTGCTAATATCAGTGTCTGGGGAACATTAACCTTGGTGGGTCTGAGATATTAAATTCCTGAAGTTCTAAATGGTTTGAAACTCCAACATCATTTAGCTTTGCTGTCTTCCATATTCCCAGGGACAAACTCCAGCTGTTCGCAATGTTACCTCTTTAATCAACTTTAACTTGTATACACAGCAGCTCTGGAACGGGTTTTGAAAAATAATGCTAACTTTGGCATCGTTTCAAGTTTATATTTTCTCAAAGATTAACTCCTTTTAATCAATTTCTGCAGGGAACAAAGCACAACAAGAGTTTCGTGCAGTAGCAAACATACACCTCCTTTTTCCATTTAGTCTTCTTCCAGTACACATTTCTGTTCTGACTGATACAAGGTTAATGCCTTCTTTACCTGCATTTTCTCATGCTCTTCCTATGAATAATTGGAAAAAGATGCATAAGATTTTAGCAAAATACTTCGTAGATGGCTTGTATGTGTCAAATTTAACTTTAAAGAAATTAGCTGCTTTTTTTTTCATACCACAATTTTTTTGTTTGACATCATGGAATCAGTACTGAAAGTTCAAAGTGTATTACGTTGTCTAGTCTTTTTTTATGTTGTTTAAACCAGAACTTGTAGAGTCATAAAAATCTTGCAGACTTAGAGGTAAATTTCTAAATTCCATATCTAAATTTAGGAAAGTAATTTCAGAGATCTACACGAGAAATAATTTGCTCTAAGAAATTTCTTAGCCATTCAGAAGTTCTAAAAGAGAAAATAAGTGCTTAGTGCAGTTCTACTGGTAGATCCCTAAAAAGGGATTATAGTGATTCACAGTAATCCTGTGAATAAAAAATGAACTTCTTTTTATCAGAGGTCCCTTGTGATCTCGATATATCAATACACACTAAATTCTTTCTTCTTCACATCTTGCAAATATCAAATCAGCTTTTATATGTAGAAGGGGAAATTACAAAACTCTCAAGGTGGACAGACAGCCTTTTCAAAGGAAGTACAGATTTAGGTAGGAATCAGCATTCGTGGTTGGTGTACAAAGCATGTAAAAGCATGTCACTGAGATCTCAAGAATTAGAGATATCTGAGAGAAAGCAGTCAATATTCACTTACCATGCTCATCCAGTAGTATATTGTCAGGTTTGATGTCCCTGTAAAATAAGGAAACGAATGCATTACTTTTCATACCCAAAGAAAACCCACAATTTCAAAGAAAGATTTGCCCATCTGGGTATGAGGACCAAGTCACTTAAATCATTATAAAACCAATGAAAACCATATCACACATAAACGCAAATGATTTTTATCTACATCTCTTTACCGCCCTGAGAAAACATGCATCATAAAGAGGCTTTCTAGGTTTCCATTTCATGTGGTTTTGTATTCAGATGGTTAGCATTGACATGGATTTGGTTTTCAAGATTATGTGCTTTATTCTTTATAGCAGCGGGAACAAGATGGAAGATTTGCATCTAGGAGGTTCCTGATTGCCTCAGGGACTCACATTCGATAGACCCATGAAATCATTTAATTGGAAACATCAGTGATCTCCTTTTTCTGCCGGACCCCACTAATCGGCCATGCTCACATGCATGATCACTCATACACTGTACAGTCCTGCTTGCTATCTTGTGCTAATTGGATAAGTCAAGCAGTTCTCCTTTTAGCACTCGAATCCCCCCTTGTCTGTCTGTAATGGCAGGTACGATGCTGAGGAAAGGAGCAGGGATAAGGGAAGATGGAGATCATGATGTGCTGAAACACCAGCTCAACTCTGCCATTCTTGGTACAAGGGAACAACATCACTCTAGAGAGCTGTACTTTCAGGATCATTTCCATAGACTTACATTCATGCTGCTGTCAGGACGGATGGAGATGGCTTTTCCCACCCTCTTTCTTAGTCCAGCCACGTTCTTGGGGCAGCGTTGCTGGAGTGGGAGATGCATCACTCCACCATGAGCAAAATATTTGCAGCTTGGGCTGCATTTTCTACTAATCTCAAAAGACAAGGGACCATAAACTGTCAAAATAAGCTGTTGAATGAATCTGCAAATGAACTCCAAACACTTCCACCAGTGCAATTTCTTTTAGCCAAAGGATAGCTCGATTATTCCATTTTAAACATTTCCTAGAAAATCCTTTCCTGGCTGAAATGCATACTAACACATACTTAGATTTTCTATCAGATTTTTTTTTCAAATGTGCCTGTAAATGGAATAAAGAAAGCTGAAATGTTGCAAGAGGAAACTGTGTTACATCAGAATGACTTCTGAAGTAAATGTTGTACAGGAATAAGATAGCAAAATCAATTACGATATGTATATTGCTTGCATGAAATGAGCTCGCTTATCACTCCAATTCCACACCTTCATTGGCAAAAAAGGCAGCTTACAGTTCAGTATTCTGAATTTCGCGCTGTCTAGCCCATCCTGACAATCACATGAAATTGTGAAGTACACTAAGATTATGTTTGCAATTTGTGTAGCAGCAGCTGGGGAAATGTGGGACAAATAAGAAATTACTTTGAATCATTCCCTGAACATTTGGAAATGACATGGATGTGTCTGTGTAAGGAAAAGGATCTCGCTATGAATTACCATCTGGAATAGACATTTAAATTTATACTGATGCATCAGTGTGAAATACTGTATTTTTTCTGCACAGATTACAGGCTATCTATAATTGTCTGATTCAGCAGCAATTCTAGTTATATGTGTAATAAAAGGAGAAATCTCTCCTACAGCCCACATCACCAACAAACCTCCAAACTCTGATGCATATCATTTATCATATCAAAACCTTTCCTTGCCCTCATTTCACATGAGTTATAGGTGAACTGTAGAACTAAATATCTTTGCTTAGATTATAAAACTTCTCCAGTGGAATTATTGCAGGAAAATCAATATATTTTTATATATAATGCTACATCTAATCTCTCAATTGATGAGACAGTTTTGGAAGAGCTACTGTACAGATGGTCTCAACAAACAATCTCTGGTTTTTGATAACCATTTTCTGATAAGAGTTGGAATTGTGCTTTCATGCCGAATAACATTTGTGGTTGATCCACATCTTGAAAATACACCAATGACTTTCAACGGAAATAAGCATGTCATAATTTAGTCTCTTGAATTTAATATTTTAAAACTTTATAAAAGTATTTTAAACTTTGTCTTCACAAAGTTTAACAAGCACGGTCTGACTCCGCACTTCTCAGGTGGGTGAAAACAACAGGGCTCACACCCAAGTACATTAGGGCCTTCGTGGCTTCCTAAAATCAGTGATACATTCAACATCATCCCAAACTGGTTTTCCCAGTTTAAGAAAGTAAGAGTTGGAATGGTACAACCGTTAGTGCTTCACTGAGAATAATACTGATGAAAAGGAGAAATCCAGCTCTATGAGCTACTGCCATGTGTATAACAATGCATTCAGGGATTGCTCATTACAAGACTGCTCCTTTTCTGTGTTTTCTTCAAGAAGATGAGTTTAACTAGTTTGAATATCTGCTATGGTGTTGCACCATTAAATAGACTATACTTTTCACTGCATCAGAAAAGACAGCTGTGTGTATCGTCAAATATATTCTTCATGCAGTTGCATCTGTAATGTTCAGAAAGTTGAGTATTAAAATTAGATCTGTGCTCATGTTTCTGTGACTAATTTGGGCAGTGGCTGAGACTTGTTACAGATGCACACAGACCATAAGCTCTTTCCCACCTAACGGATTTTCCCCACTGTGGCTTGCCACCTTTCCTCATTTTGCTCAGAGGCAGGACTGTAGTTGGGGGCTAGTACAACCTTGTATTGCCTTGCACAGAGCAGCCCAATCCCTCAGTCCCTGGGGCAACTTGATAGACTCGTAACTGTGTCTCAGATCTCAAAACAGGCTATTTTAAACTGCTTTTACAGCAAGCAAAAGTCATGAGCTACCATAAGTCAGAAGGTGACCAAGTTTCTTAAGTAAGATGCAGCTGTTTTGGGATCACATGCCTGGAGATGTGCGTGATGCATAGATTCACATAGCAGGTGAACGCAAAGTGCAGGGTCACTGTGAAGAGCATCCTTTCCAGCAGCACCCTGTTATGTGATTGTCACCAGTTTACAGCACACCACCAAAAGCTCTCCTCTCCAGTGGCAGCTTATTGAAAGCCTCCAGAGGAACAAGGCCGCTGCTCTGCCCTTGCATCAACTTGCTATGTGCAGGGCAGGGAGGGTTCAACACAGTCAAGCGGAAGACTTTGCAGGCCTAGGGGCATTGCAATTAAATTCCTGGATATATTCAAAATAGAGGGCTTCCAGCATCTGTTATAAAAAACCCAGCCAGTTTCTTTAAATAAATACAGTAGTTAAATTCATTTAAATGGTAAAAATATCGTTCATGTGGGAAGGTGGATTCAAAATATAAAACCTCTCTAAGTTAGGCAGTTGAAATTCAAACATGTTAAGTAAGTAGAATTCTGTTTTGACTACACATCAATTCTTCAGATAACATTTTTCCCCTTAGCAAGCATGTTCAAACAACAGGGTGTGAAATTCAGTGCCTTAACTTCAGGGTTTTCCTGTTATGCATATCGCCAGCTAAGAGAATGAATTGAAACACTCATTTCATAATACAACTATCTTAAATCTGCTCATAAGAGAAACTGAAGGACTTTCGAAAGGAGCAAACTCGCTCATAGTTTGGATACAGAAGATCCCTGTGCTGCCCTCTGACCATTCACCAAGCAATGACCAGCAGAGCTATGGTAGTGTCCTTAACATTGATTTCATAAACAATTTCACTGTCTGTACCGGTGCTGCTCCAACTCTTTATACACAGAAAAATTGGAGCAACATAAAAATGAGAGTAGAGAAACCTTCAGTCTTTGCTCAGTGACAGGACCAGGCAAAACTAATAGAACAGCTGGCCCAAGAAACTCAGAGGTGCAGACAAATGAGAAAAAATGGAAAAATCACAGTTTAATTGTCACTTGTTGACATTGCCTGTGAAACCATTTCTAGCGTTCTTCAATTGCCTTAGTTACAAATGTCAAACTAAAGCTGCACAAAGGATGAAAGTACAGTAAGAAGATGCTGCTTATAATGCCCAAGTAGGAAAGAACGACTAATAATCTAATTGTATCTTCTATAATATCTAGGCTGAGTAAGTATTCAGTGTTTGAACGCATTCCCTCTGTATGGAAGAAAACCATGAATGTGGCTTGACTCATGTTCACTGCATAACCCAGAGTCCTTTGAACTGAATGATTATAAATTACTTAGGTTCAAGTGTCTGTAGTTTTAATTACTGCTTCCATCAATGTTTCTTTCTGGTGTTTCTAAGTGGGGTAGAAGCAGATTTCTAAATTAAGAAGCAGAGTTGTGTACTCTTCATCCTTGGACATTTACAAGACCTGAATGGATAAACCCCAAGCAACATGGTCTGATCTGAAGTTGACACTGTTTTGGGCAGGACATTAGAGGCCTCTGGAGGTGCCTTCCAGCCTGAATTATTCTGTCAGTCTATGAAAAACAATGTATGCAAGCTCAAATTTAACCATCATTCTTATTCCCCCTCCTTTTGGCTACAAGAAGGTTCATGAAAGACTAAAGAGACCTGAGAGAAGACCATATATTTGGAATTTAGTACACCTCTGGCATAGTTCATTGCAGTTGGAAGCTAGTCAGAGCTTCCACATGTTAAATTCTGTCATGGGGCTTGAATACTCTTGAAAAAATAGTAGGAATAAATAGTCTATCTTCAGCATGAAAGGTTCAAATAGAAATGTTTTGCTCTTCAGCACTGGAGAGGTCTAACACATTATTTATTAGCTATGTGAAGTGGTAAAAGGAAGATTATTTCACCTAAATAGGAGTCAGAAATCTCAGCAAGAGTGAACAAAGCAAGGCCAGTGCCAGACAAAATTGAGAATAGACACAAATTATACGTATACGTCAGAAAAGGAGAATATGAATTACTCATCAGGATTTGTGACCATATATAACCTTCTAGAGGTCACACTTTTGTGTCCTTTATGTAGGTAAGGTAGTTTTGGACAGAAGACTGAAAACCGTGATGATGCCTTTAGCTCTAAAACCTGAAATCCAGAACAATTTCCAAAAACAGTTTCACGCGGACTGCTTCAAATTAGCAACGAGGACATTGTAACTTTTGAACTCTATTGATATGAACTGGACTTAAAACATCAATCTAGAAATGAAAGGTGTGTGGTTGATGAAGTCAACCATGAATTACCCAGTTTTGTGAAGGAAAAAAGGTAGTAGCTGGTTCATTGACTACCACTTCACATTGACACCAAATTATTCTAAGTAGGTTGCAGGAAAATATCGAAAATAAAGGTGTTATGCTGTAATTTAAAACAAAAGTAGGCCCTTCAGGTTACCTGATTTCATAGCATCTAAAAGAAAGCCATAGAAAGTTAAAAGATCTGGAGCAGGCTGAACAAAAATTTCCCTGAGAGTAAAGAACAAATAGATTAGTTTTGTTTAGTTAACAGATCTGCAAGATGTGATGTGGCAGGCGTATCGAATAATAAAGAGTATCTAGATGGTCATTAGAACTTTTCTATTTGCTTTTGGAAGATGAAAGCAAGGTTCATATTTCATAAAACCGAAGTGAACTAAACAAACAGGGGTTTTATTTATACAACTGTGAATTAAACTCAAGTTGATTACTACAAGACATAATTGCTCAAAAATGCTGCAGAGGCTTAAACAAAGATTTAGCCATTGATGTGAATAACAGAACTACCAGCTAGAGTTCCTCCAGCTAAGATTAGTCTAATTGATTTGGGAAAGCACTTCTGCAGCAAGTACAGATGCTGTCTCCCCTTCACCTGTTTTTAACACATTGTAATAATGCCAAATACAAGATCTATGCTTTCCCTTAAACCTGTGAGAATTGAAAAACTAACTCTGTCCATCTGTTTTATTCTGCTTTCATATTTTGCAGCAAACATCCAAACACCACAGTGCTGTTTTCTGCCACGTTCAAATCTGCGATTTTTTTTTTTGCTTTTGCCTGTTTTTTCTCCTTATTTTATCCAAAGATTTCCTGTGTTTCCAACACAGGACCAGCTTTTCTTTGCCAGTCCAAAAACCTTTTAAACTATCAGAGGAAATATTCCAATAATAACAGCTCTGGATGGGTCTGAATTCACATGTGGAATGACCCTTAACCCTGTAGTTGGTTGTCCGGGGTTGAGCAGTAGCAGTTATTGTTTCTCCTTCTTAGTAGCTGGTGCAGTGCTATGTTTTTGACTTTCTGCCTGGGAACAGTGCTGATAACACAGATCTTTTTAGTTGCTGCTCAGTAACATTTGGTCTGACCAAGGACTTTCTGAGTCTCATGCTCTGCCAGGGAGTAGCAGAAGCTGGGAGGAAGCAGAGACAGGACACCTGACGCAAACTAGCCAAAGAAGTATTCCATACCACAGCACATCATGCCCACTATATAAAGTGGGGGCAGTTACCCAGAAGGGTTAGATCACTGCTCAGGTCGGGCTGGGCATCGGTCGGTGGGTGGTAAGCAGTTGTATTCTCTTCCCTTGTTACTTCCCTTGTCATTATTATTATTATTGGTGGTAGCAGCAGTGGTTTGTGTTATATCTTAGTTACTGGATTGTTCTTATCTCAACCCGTGGGAGTTCCATTCTTTTGATTCTCCTCCCAATCCCTCTGGGAGCTGGGGGAAGAAAGGGGAGGAGTGAGAGAGAGGCTGTGTGCCTGACTGAGCTTAAACCATGACATTGGTATTAGCAAAAATTTAAAGTACATTCTTTCAACTTTATGTCTGACAGATTTCACTCTTTGCCTTGCTGCTTCAGAGCAGGATCTAATGTATTAGCACTTTTCCATTCTCTTGAACTTCTAAAACCCCACAGTAATGTCTATTTCAGCTGATAGCAGTTTTACCATCATGACTTCAAAGTATTTCCACTTTTTAACAATGGCTGGTTTTCTCTGAATGAGGACTGTTCAGCTTTCAACTCTCCATTAACCAAAGACATCTTGCAAAGAGAACTCAGTTGTGTACAAACTCATGAAATTAAGTCTTAGATTTTTAAAAGCACCTCTTAAATGCTTCTATTTGAATAGGTAAAAGGTGCTCACTTTCATTCAGAGGACAGAATCTATCATAGGAACAACAGGTGTAAGTTGAAACAAGGGAGGCTCAGAATAGATATAAAGGAAAACTTTCACTGCAAGGAGTGAAAAGCCATGGAATAGGTTGCCCAGAGGGGTTGCATGGTCACTATCCCTGGAGTTTATCAAGACATGACTACATAAATCCCTGAGAAGACTGGTCTGATGTCGTATCCGATCATGTTTTAAGCAGAAGGTTAGACTAGAGACCTTCTGAGGTCCCTTCCAACTTGATTTTTTTCCCCAGATCCTTCGTGTATAGGCAAGTTCTGCAGGGAGAAAAGAGGGCTTCAGGTCAGGAGCAGCAACTAAGTAGCTTCCCATAAACCATATGCAGCACTGCAGCGCCTAACGAACCTCCTCCAGGGGGAGTGGTAATGTCCAAAGCCTATTGAAATAAAACTCCATGACTTACAATATATGCTTGACTCATTCTGTGGTAAGCCCATATTTACATGTGTATCACTGAAATTGATTGCCTTATAGTTAAGGTAGCTTATGCATTTGTACTATGTTATGGGTTTTTTCCTCAGTGATCATTTCAAAATAAGCAACAGAGAAATTAAAATAGATGGATTTTGGATTTTATAAGGGTGTGAAAGAAGCAAGATCCAGCAAAGGCCCTTGAAGTCAATGGAAGGATCACATTGGCTTCAGCAGGCATAGTTTCAACCCTAATAAAGTTTTTCTCATACTCTTTTCTCATTAGCGCTGACAATCTAACTGTATGTTGTGTAGGATAAACCTTGAAATATTGAGCTTAAAGGCTTTTTTCCTAATTATGCAGCTGTTATTTTATCTTAATACTTTTTTGCCTTATGCAGAAACAGACATTTGAAGCTACTGTTTTCACTGGGGGAAAAAAACTATGCCAAGATCACAGAAAGTCACATTAACCAGTTTTTAACCTACAGTGACCTTCCTGTTTGTCTTCTTTTTGTCAAAATAGTCCAAATACTCATGACTGAAAGTGAGAGTTGGTTGTGTTCTTGTATACAGGCAATGCTGTATGAAGACCTGAAGTCTGCATTGACTATCAGGTGCAAATGCTAAAGTCCAGAAGACATGCGCTACCATTAAAAAATCACAATAAAAAGCAACAACTTCTGGATAGCAACCTGAAATCATGCAGGGATAATTCTGGTGAACTCAGTTTTCCTGACTGTCTCCAATATTAAATTATTCTCAATTATTTCCTCATATATACTATATTTATATACTACAGAATATATAGTAGTAGTATATAATATTTATATACCGCAGAATATACATGATGAGAGCCTTTATTTTAGGGTTTATTTAGGTTTAGTCAGTCACACCAATGTTTCACATTAGGTCACAAACATATACCTGATACGTAATAATAAACTAATGTAGCATGAGTATCTCTGGACAATTTTTATTACGATTAATATTAGCTGCATAGCAGTTCTTAAAAGCCATAAAAATGGCAATGAGTTGGGAAACAAAAGTTTCAGCTATGGATTATTCAAGTTCACATGAGACTTATCACTATATCAGAGCACTGAAGTGAACCATAACATATATTATACAGAAATTTCTCCTAATTATGGAAAGGTGAATAAATTCTGATTTTCACAGATAGGGACCTTATTTCCTTCCTATGTGATATATAGATTCACAAATAATGCACATGTCCAAGGTGTGCAGTTCATAAAGAAAGTGACTGCTTACATTGTGAGGTTTTCTCCTGGCAAATTTGTTGAAGCTTTGGATGAAGGAAAAGTCAGTATATACTATACAGGCAAGAGATTAATTTGGTCAGAGGTGTTTTGCTTCTGTAATGGCAGCACAGAAATGATGCATTCTCCAGAGCTGAGCTGTGCAGAGCGCCTATCAAGAATGCCTGCTCAAGAAATTGCCTTAATGAAGTCTGATGCATCCTCTCTGCCTTTCATCACCTCATCACTCATTTATCTTTTTAGCTTTTTGTTCCTAACATCCTTCCTAGTTTCAAGAAATGTTTGATGATATGAAAACAAAATCATAGTAAGAATCTCAGAGTTATTTACTGCTATTTCCTATCAGATTGCTAGGAATGAAAGGTTTTTGACTTTCCAGAGACCCCTGATTGCCAGTTCATGTACCCCTCACTTAGATCTCACCAGTAATTGCTGCCACTTGCTGTCCTTTCACAAAAAGACTTCCAGAGCCTTATGTTCCTACTCTAATGAATGCTGTGTCATGACCCTGTGAATCACTGTAATTTTGAAATTTAAAGACTTCAGTAAAATTGGAAATTAGCCAAGGAGATGTAGTATTAGACTATGAGAGACCTGTAAAGAAAAGTACATCTTGTGGATGCCTGTTTGTACAAATCTGGAGGTGTTTCCTCAAGGCACCACATCTGACAGCCAAGCCATAGGGATAATTAAATAGGCTTTCACACTTCACGGTGTCTGACTAAAACAGGAATGAGGAAACAATGTCTGTTAATAAAAGCCACTACTGGTGTGGACAGTAAATGCAGAACCAAGTGATTGAGATGACAAAAAAATTAAGGTACTGGTCCTGATCTTTACATATTTACACCTGGGCTAATTAACTGACAGCCAGAGACAAGTTACACAGGTAATTTATTGTTGCATGGCTTTAGCTGACCTGCGATATTTAGAGAAATAAATAAAAAGGTAAGTACATCTTTAGCTATTTCTCTCTTGAGAAAAAAAAAAATCCTGCGCAGCTGAGATCCATGAATTCTGCGTGAATGCACAAAAACCTGCTGTTTTGCACCAGGAGGTCCATGCATAAATTTATCTTCTGAGAAGCAAAGGGTACAGTAATTCATTTCATCAACTCAGCCATTTCCATTTGCACTTTCTGGAGCCTGTTATACACAGAGGACTCACAATGTCAGAAGGCACTGCTTCTAGTGTCCTGTTTTGGTCTAAATTGTCAAAAAGCCTAGAATATAAAATATTAATTGGCCTAAGTTCTGTCCAGTGGGACTGACTTAGTCAGCCCCGTTTCCATCCAGGGGAATAAAAAATCTGTGTTTCAGACTCCAAATAAGGCATGGAGCCAAAGTTGTAGTTTTGCAGCGATTTGCCAGATACAGTTTGAGAATCACCAACTTCCACTAGAAGACTGGGATTTTTTTCAAATAAATATATGTATGTGGATGGATAGATATCACAGGTCTTAGAAAAATAAACTGCCCTTCAAGAAAGGCTCAGACTAACAAACACTGCAACTTGAAATGTAAGCTGGTTTCATCACAGTGTTTTAATAGTTTTATGATACTTTAGTCATATGTTCAAATTTCACAGAAATCATTAAGGCAACTTCTAGACTTAGAAATTAATAGAATTCCAGAGAAATCTGTGTGAAACAAGTAAGGGTTTCAGGATTTGGAAATCATTCCATAAAACTGAAACATCTTTGATGAGATTCTATACATGCAATCCCAAATAATGCATTTATCACCAATCATAAATATGTATTTTTGTTCTAATACAGTCTGTGATGCATTATTCGCGAACCTGAGGTAATCAACCTGTCAGTAAGCCTGGCAAGAAAAATCTTTCTGTTGGGTCTTCCTATTTAAAATCGCCACTTTTATTTGAAATTTTTCATTTTCTCTGCAATTTCTACTTCTGGAGCTTTAATGCAGAAGTAAAAAATCCATAACTACTTCCAACTAATTATCTGTTAGCATGCATTCATATGATACTAATCAGAATCCTATCATCTAGTCCTTTATCGCACTTTGGAGGCTCTTCCTTCTGTGTGGCAGCCTATGTGGCAACAAGACCATTTTCTAGTATGTATGCAAAATATAGCTGCTGTAATAATTTTGACAAACGAAAATGCCCTCACTAATGAAGGCCTCTGAAGATCTTACCTTTTCCTATGTTCATTTAAAGACTGTCTGGACACCTGGCTCAAAGCTTGAGATTGTAGTACCCAGATATATAGAAATCTGTTACTGTGATGTTAAGCTCTCTGGTGCCTCTGATTCCCATTTAGTTTTGTATTATTTTTCACTAGGTGTCCATGAAGACCTTGGATTTTCTTAGCACTTGTACAAGCCAATTTTATGTAGCTCTGAAAACGAAGCTGTCAAAGAAGGCACCAAAAAATGCTTATTTACAAATACCTCAACTGGAACATGCTTGCTATTTTCCAATTTTATTTCTATCTGGAGAAATACGATTATGAAAATATTTTCAATTTTCTACTTGTAACAATAGGTGGCAGTAACGATATCTACATTTGACTGAATGGCCAGTGGTCTTCAGAAACACTGTATTTGTCAATTTTAGCTTACAGAAATAGTTGTAGTAGATATTACTATTCCAGATTGATGAAAATTAACTTTTTAAAACACAAATCCTATACTGAACCTTTCACATCTCTGGATACATATAGTCAGATGACAGTCTTCTTTGGCTAGGTTCAGCTCCTGAATTTGCTGAGATGCTAAATTAAGATAATAATATTAAACACAGAATGTTTCATTATACTGCTCTTTCTGAAGATCCAGTATGACTGTATCACAGACTTGAATATATACTGCAATAGCAAGAAAAATAGGTGAAGATTCTTATATGGTATAAAAGCATATGTCCAAAGGAGTATGTGAACCTGTACTTTGCCTTCCTGTGTTGCATTGTATAATGTCTCAGAGACTAGGATTAGAAAATATCACTGTGGACAAGTAAACTGAGCTTTTACATAACAAAGCACAGACTATGTTATCCAGGATTTACTTCTGGACACAGTGGTTCTGTTCCAAGTGAACATTAAACAGCACAAATGACTTGGCAGGCAATTGATGGTTAGTTTTCATCTTGTCTGAAGGACTCAAAGTAAAAACAAATGTGCCACTTTCTTTGCTAGAACTGCTTTCTAATGCTAACACTAGATATGACTACAACCCTTGGACTTTTGGGTAGCTCTAAGGTGAATCTCAAACAACTGTCAACACTGTGTTGATGCCAAAACCCCACCACAATTTAAGTAAAAAGTCCTTTCAGCCAAACATTTCTCCAGATCACATGGAAGAACCATGCAGAATCGCCACATAGCAGTAATTTGTTGATAATCTGCCAGCTGATGACTTTGATCTTTTCTGTGTTGTAGCATCAAGTATTGCTGAGACCTTCTGTGTGTACAAGTGTGTCCTGGGTTCGCAGTAGCAGTCATTGTTTCTCCTTCTTAGTAGCTGGTGCAATGCTGTGGTTTTGACCTTCGGCCTGGGAACAGCACTGATAACTCCGATGTTTTCGGTTACTGCTTAGTAATGTTTTGGTTTGACCAAGGACTTTCTGAATCTTATGCTCTGCCAGGGAGGAGAGGAAGCTGGGAGGGAGCAGAGACAGGACACCTGACCCAAACTAGCCAAAGAGGTATTCCATACCACAGCACATCATGCCCAGGATGTAAAAACTGGGGGCAGGGACCTGGAAGAGGGGGGTTCGCTGCTGGGTCAGGCTTGGTATCGGGTGGTGAGCGGTTGTATTCTCTTCCCTTGTATTTCCCTTGTCATTATTATTGGTGGTAGCAGTAGTGGTTTGTGTTTCGCCTTAGTTACTAAACTGTTCTTATCTCAACCTGTGGGAGTTGCATTCTTTCTATTCTCCTCCCCATCCCTCCGGGAGCGGGGGGAAGAAAATGTGGGGAGTGAGTGAGCAAACTGCACGAGAAGCTTAAACCACGACAAAGTATAAGGGTCATACCCCTACAGCTTTCAAGTACAGGTGACATCCCTGATAACCATGGGAAATGCACAACTCACTACATGTTAACTGAAGTGTGGCATTTGGAAAGAATTATCTGGTCTACCTAGAAAGCATACACATTGAATGATGATGCTTTTTTTCATGATACCATGTGAGAGCTTTTGGCTAGGAATAAGGGGGAGAATGTACTCAGCATGTGCTCTGCCAGCAATTGTACAAGTAGCAGACTCTTTCCAGCAAAAGGCATAGGCCTTCTTCCAATTTACACAGGCAGAAATTCATGTGTGAAACTAAACAAGAGAAGAAACTGATGACACTTGTCCTCTGCTAAAGATAAATCAGGAGAGCATCGTTATTGAGAAGCATGTTTGGCTTTGTTGTGAAAAGCTGTCATAGAAAGTGCGGTGTTTTCCAGTGGCTGAAATTCATAGAGCTGATCCTTTGTTTTTCACTGCATGAAATACAGAATAGATCCATTCAGATGTATCAGATATCCCCAATTTTGCTTAGCTTATCAAACAAACTCAAAAATAAAATATAGACCAATATATTCCATTTTTAAACTGAAAATATACAAAATGTACAATACACTCTTGTGCTTAACTCAGCCACTATTCATGCTGTGTAATTACTGTATCATATCCTTACAATTTGCCTTAAAAGTCCCACTAACTTCTATATGTAAAAGTTCATCAGATGCCTGTTAAAACAGCAGTGTCCACAATAATATCACATTGTTTAATAATGTCTCCTTCGTCCGTACCATACTGCAATTAATTACAGTCAATATGGCTGGCAATTAAAGTACAGTTCAGCATGGTGAGCTTGACATGCAGGCCAGTAAAGGCAACAGCAACTTCCAAAGTTTTCAGGTTTTCAGCTAGCTCCTGGGCAGCCATCCCTTCATTGCAGCAGTGAAGCTTCCCATTTTCTGCTGATCCAAGTTTCAGCAGTACATATAGCAGGGAGAAGGGCTGTAGACCAGCAAATAGAAATCAGCAAAGCTGTCTTGTTCACTCTGGTCTGAAACCCCAAATGCTAGCATGAATGTCAGATTCTCCATCTCCCTCACCACTGCCATTAACTCCTGTTGTCTCATGTTTATGACATGAGAACTACAAGAATAAGTATTTGAGCCTTTATTACTCAAATTGACCACCTCAGACCCCATAATACACACAACCAGGACATATCACTGAGAGAAGGCTGAATATGTTCCACAGTCAAGTGAGCTTTGATGTTCTGCATATGCTTCCTCTTCTGGCTGGTTTTATTGATTTAGTATATGCAAAATTTAGCTGCAGTAGACTAGGATGGGAGGTGCAAAGTCTGTTCTTCAAAAGAAAATTGTATTTGATAAATGATTAAGAAATCTGACCTGCTACCACCTGAATGTCAGTAGCGGCTGGCAGGTCTTGTGAAATCCACCAACAGATGGATTAATTGTTTAAAACAGAGGAGCAAATATCTGATTTTATGCTGCATTTGCTCCCTCCAAACAAAATTTAATGTTTTAAACAGAAGTCTCATGACACTTGTCTACCTCCAACCTCACCTATCCTAGAAAGTAATGAATAAATTACTTCTAAAAATAACTTGGATGCTTTTAAGAAAAAACGTTCACAAAGAAACTCAGAGACCAATAAATATGTGTATTCCTGCAGGTTGCTGTTTAAGATAGCTGAGACTTGACAGGCTACATCTGACCCAAACCACAACTCATATTCCAATGCACCACCTTTTTAAGAAGTCTCCCTATTATAAAAGTTATCAATAACATATTGCTTGGAATCAAACAGCAAAGAATTCCAACTCCTCTTGATGAACCTAGGTAAGGAATGACAGACAGGCAATATTACTCGAGTACACAGACTGTAGTAGCAACATCCTGTTTAAGATTACTAGGCAAGGATATAGCACAGATGAAGGTGTGTTTAAACTAGACTCTGAAGATCAACTTCTGCTACAGTATCTACTTGCACTGAAAACATTATCCTTGCTACTTGTTCAATGTAAAATAGAGAAGGGATTCAGCTCTCAGATTAAGATCCTTGGATTAGGTTCCATGGTGAATTAGGTGTCTATATTCCCATTCATGGTCAACGGATGTATAAATGACATGATCATTGGGGTGTAAAGAATCATTCAGATTGTCTATTTTTGGATGAGCTTTTTAGGTTCTGTTGGCTGTGTTGGATAGGTATCCACCTGCTTAGACTGTCAAATAAAAAAAATGCAGACTCCTCATTTAGGTCTTGGTGAACTGTGCAAGAAGTTTTTAAAGACATAAGAAATATTTTGCATGCTGTGTGAAATTACAAAAACAACTGGGGATGTTCTAGAGTCGAATTATTGTAATGTGTTATCACAGAAGCACAGGCAGGTATTTAAGCCTCTTGCAGGAGTCACGCTTCTGGTGCTCATTGTCTTGTTTGACGTCACCTCACACCAAGAAAAACGCAATCCTTCCTATGTGATAAATTGTGCTGTTGTTAAAAGACCTCACATGCTTCAGGATATTTTTAGTTGCTGCCATCAAATAAAACATCCTCCTTGTTTGCAGCATGAAAGCAGCTGAGGCTGTGTATGTCTCCTGTACAGGTGAGGTTAAAAGGGGGATGTCTGAGGTTAAGAAGGGGATGTTAAGAGGGATCCCAGGGGTTCCTTGCTTTCTTCCAGACAGTAGCCATCACAAACCCATCTGTTTGTGACATCCAGGGAACCTGGGACTGCTACACAGAGCTGCTTTTGTACAACTGGAGCCACATTTCATCTCAGGGAGATAAAGTCTTCTCTGATGTAAGGAAACTGGTGACCAAGTATTTCTTGGGAGAGAAAAGCGGGCAATGGCTTAGCACTGCCATTCTTCCCGTTAACTAAGCAGTTACACTGGTTTGATGTATATGTTCAAAAATCTAGACAACTAAGTCTTTATAATTTAATTTCTCAGCTTTATATCTCATATGTTATTCCTTTTTGACACTGTGTCTTCCAAAAGCAAATATTAAACAATAATGATAGGATAAAAGACTTTTGGCTGGAAATGGACATACTTACCTATAAGCTAATAATTCTTAGTTTCACCAGTAAAGTACTCTGGGACTCAGGGAAATAAGCTTTAATTAGTGTTTAACTCTCTGTACATGTAAGTGCACATGTTTACATTGGGGTCCATCTGCAAAGTGTTTCCGTGGCTCAGCAGGTTTGCAGAAAAGCTCTGAAGGAGCACAATCAGGAGAAAGTCTTGCAGCACCTCAAAGAGGCAAGTTCTGAGTCTCTGCAGATTTTAAAGGCAGAACTCCAGGTAACTAATACATTTAATTAGAATAAAAGCTGAGAAATGCAGCATTCTGGCAATAGGTTTTCAACTCAGCAAATCTTGCTGAGTGACGATATTAGTAATTGTTATTGACTATTGACTTGCTTTCAGAATAGACCTCTGACACTTGTTGAGTAGATCTGTTGATCCGATATTTTTAGAGGACCACATCTTGATTCTTGTATCAACTTGAGAGAGCAACAAAACAAATCTAAAACTACATTTCCACAAATCAACACCTTTTCTAGGAACACAGAGTATTATTTTTTCGGCCAGTGTATTAATTATCTGTAGAACTCTCAGCAAAGTTTTCCACAGTTGGTGAATAAAGATGTTTCACCCTGAGAATGACCAAGAGAGACATACTTAAAACCAACCCCATATTACCCCTGTTACCACACAGTCCCCTCCTTCCTGCCCCCAACTTCATGGTGCCTCTCTCCCGCATTCTCCACTCTCTGCTCATTCATTATTTTGGCATTTGGGGTCTGCCTCTCTCCAGAGCAGCTTTCCCTTGCCCACACCACACTCCGCACTCCCTGGCCTCTTCCTTAGCCCTCCTCGTGCCCCTCTGGACATCTCTTCCATACTTTGCCCAGGGAGATGATGTCCTTTTTTTAATTAATACCTTCAAACACATCTATCTTACCACCAGTTTATTTTTTCCTTGTTATGCTACTGGCTCTCCAAAGTGTAGCTGTTCAGCTGGCTGAAATACCAGCCACATTCACATTAGGTCCTAATTGTGGAGTCATGGGCCAGGCATTAGGAGCTCAGCGCAAGCCTGTCTGACCAGTTCGTTTTCTAACACAGTTAAAAAATTTTATTTTTCTGTGCTGCTGTTTTTCTTGTAGTGTTTTTTAACATTCCTGGAGTCTTTTATCATTCCAGTTCCATTGCACATCATTTGACATTGAACGATAACAACTACAGAGAAAGATGAGATTTTAAGCAGTTTTAGATTTTATTAAAAACTAACAAAGTTTGGGGGATAAATAAAGCCAGAGAAAATTATGGTTTGAATCTCAAAATGCTTACAATCTGAACCTAACCTGACAGCAGAGTAAAGACAGTATCTCTTTATAGAAAAAGGGCCCTCAATTTTATTGTACGTAACTCACATTTATCTTTAAAGTACCTGTGCTCATAATTAAACCCTCAAATCTAAAAAAAAAACCCCAAAATGTGAAATGTGCAATAAGATTACCACTGAAATAAGCCATGTGACTTATAACATGATTGGACACAGAATAGTGACTACGAAAGAAAGAAATTATAAGGGAAGCTCCAGTCTTGTCTTGTTTATATCATCAGACAAGAAAGCAACTCCTCCGCATTCACAATTGCACTGAAGTTTCATTTTCACAACAAGATGAACAGATAAATGGCTGAATAAAACCTGGTAGCCACTGGAAAGAGGTTATTATTCATTCTTGTTAGTCTGACCGTCAAGATGATTTTGCTTATCAGTGTAAAGAATGATCAAACTCACCACAATCTAATTTAATAAATGTTGGTCCATTGAAAGTGTACTGCTTAGCAAGTGCTGTTCCCACCATGCAAGTTCCCAGTTTAGCACCATGTTTTAAGGTCTTTCCTTGCTGACAGTACGGAAAAGTTGTGTGCAAGAACATCACAATTGCTTGCCTTGTCTCCTCTGCTGCAGGGAAGTGCAATTATCCTCACTGGGTCAGTAGGAAATTCCCCTGGGGATGAATGGAAACTGCGCACACAAGCTGGGAGAAGTGGAGGCTTGTCAGTAGAAGTCTGTCCACAGCATCAAAGCTTTGAGCTATTGTTCTTTCTCCTCTGTAAATCTTATCCAGAGAAGTTGGGACTGAAGTTTACAGAGATGCAGATATGTTTGAAAATACCCCGAGGGAGGAGAAGCCTCTGAAGAGCTCCCAAAAAAAGGATGCAGATAATAAATGCAACAGAAATAAGAAAGAAGTCTCACTTCAGCAGAACAAGTCTCATGGCAACCTGTCTCTTAATTAGAGTCCCTGCCCACCAGACGATTCGTTTTGAAAGATGAAACTCTGTCAGATGACCAGTGTTGTAACTCCTCTCTTTCTCATCTCTCTGTGTATCTGCTAAATCAAAAATTGTACAAAGCGGACCACATCTCACCTGAAATACCAAAGCTGTACTGACAGATTCTGAATATATTTCCAAGGCATGAAGGAAGCTTAAATTGCAATATCCTTTAATGAAATGCCTTCTACCACACCATGGACAATCTACGTAACTCCTGAGATATAAAACTCATGCAAGTCATGAAGAAATAATGCAAATATGTTCTTTGTCCCTTAAGTCTTTGTTATTTTGTCATATATTAAAACAAAACTTACATTGGAAGTAAATCTCCAAGGGAATGATAGAATACTTTATGCATGTATTGCTCATCCAAGCTGAAAAAATGTTGCAACCATTAAAGCAGGAACAGGAGAAGAAAGCAATTTTCCATATGCTACTGCTGGTTTATGCTTCGCTCAGCCTGAAGTTTACAGACTTTTTCCATACCTCCTCTCTCCATCTACATACTTTAATCAAAGATTTTGAATTTCTTCACTGACTGCAAACATAAAAATGACTCAAGCACACTGCAGGCAAATCTGACACTTCAGGGAGAGAATATGTCTGCGTAGAGTCACAATGCCATGATATTTCCAAGATGCAAACATATCGGAATGCTTTTAACATAAGATCGACACTGAAGCTTTGCAAAAAAGGATCAATACTGTATCAAAGGGGTTAGCTCTTGTTCTCTCCCCTGTTACTTAAGACTTCATTGCTAATTTGATCTTGCTGGTGAGAGGAGCTTTCGTTCAGCCTCTGCTCCGCTCCCAGCTAGTACTGGGAGGCTGGGACATCAGCACTACCCTGGCACAGCAGGTAGGGAGTGGAAGGTCACAAAACCAGGATAAACCTGGCAGTGCCATACGAGACAGGCAATTAGTACTGTGGATACTGTTATGCCTCTCTAGATAGAGTGCCTAATCATTTTAATTACCTATTCAAAATTATTTAAATGTCATTATAAATACTCTCACTATATTAAGAATTACAATATCAACATACTATTAATATGGTGGTATTTGCTAGTATATATAAATTGGGAGCAGATGCCTAAACTAAATTCACTTGCATCTGTAAAGCAACACAAAAGAATTTCTAATGGACTTCTGTGAAAGGAAGAAAGTGCTGATAACACACCACATTGGCCACAAAGAAACTAGCAATATACTAAAGCAGAAAACTAGCATAAACCAGATCAGATCTGTGGATGGAGACCTGAGATAATCTTGAATATAGAGCTCTGCTTCAATTCTGTCAGCATCTTCTGTTTCAGTGTCTGAATCTCAGAAAATGATTCATGATCAAAATTTCAATACTGAAGGAAGGAAGGAAAGCATTGAATTTTGTTATCCATCAAAAGGATGCAGAATCACAGAGATGAGTGATATGTAATATTTTAAAACATATCATGTGCCCAGAATACTACTTGTATAAGACTTCCTAAAAGATAGGTTAATGTAAAGGTATTATTAATGAAAAATGGGAGGAGCTGATTAACAGTAACACAGACAGGTGACAGCATCTGATTTAGGTGGGGATGCACCCTGCAGGATCTAGAAGCAATTCAGGGGAAAGTTATTATTACCCCAGAACAAACATAAAGATGGGCTTTAAGAAAAGCCTCTGGAAGACAGATGAAGATAAGAAAGGCAAACTAAGAGTATAGTCTCTGCCACAGTGGCTGGAAAGTGGGAAATGCAGAGCATGGAATGAGCAAACTGGTGTATAATAACTATATGGACTTCATATGCTCCTTTTGAATACACTCCACAGAAAAGAGTGTGCTGAGCTCAGGCACCAGTAGACCTGCTGGCATGTTCAGGATGCTGGCTATTACACCCACTGCAGCAGGCTCTATAGAAAGGTAATTTCCCTAGCAGTTTTTGTTGTCAATTTTCAGAAAGGCTTGTACCTCCTCATATGACAGAGTCTGAATGTGTGTGGGTCTCAGTTTCTCTACACTGTCTCCTTTTCCTGTGTGCTTAACCACAAACTGCATGAAGTGTTGATTCCCCCTATGGAAATGCTTTATCTAGCTTTGAGAGAGATGTGTTTTCTGGTAGTGAGGAGTATGGAGCTACAACTAGTAGGAGTGAGTCAGACACAGATAAGTCCACAATGTCCTAATGATGGTATTGTGATTTTAGAGTTTTAGAAAAAAGATTTTTTGTGTTTATTTGGCTGGTTGCAGTTAAATGACAGTGAGATGAGGAAGAATTCACGGAAACCTTTAAGTCTGTGTAAAAATTACAGTCTGGACAAAATTGTTAGCAATTCTTTCCAACTGTGTTATAGAAGAACTTGTAAGACTTTTCTTCTAGACATAAGAGTGTACGATTTGCATCTAGAAGAAAAGTTAAGTCTTGAAAATTCAAGCAGCAGGAAAACCAACTACAATCACAGAACTTTTTTTTAGTGAAGGGCTCTTGTTCTCCACAGCTGTACAAAGCATAAAAAAACATTTAGGAGGGCTTAATTTAAGCTACCTTTGGCCAATAGAAGAGTTTCACTTAATGCAAGATAGTTGGACAAGCTCAGTCTACAATTCGGATCTTCCCTCTCCTAACACTGTTTGGACACCTAAATTTTGCACGATGTAGTAGGGCTTCTGAGATGAGTTTTCCTTGGCGAAACAAAGTGCTTCATGTAAGAGCATTCCTACAACTTTGTAATATTGAGAAGAAAGATGAAGGAAACTGCCAAGGGGCAACTTTGTCTGAAAACTGTAAGGAACCAAGCAATCACCTGCTGACTGCAAGGAGGATGTCTCAGCAATGGGCTGTGAAAGGAGTTAGAGTGTGGAGGGTGTCTTCTAGCATTTCACCTGAGTGATGAAGAGGAAGTACACTGCCTACAGTAAAAGGTTAGACCTCTGCCAGTGGCAGGACTGGAGTACCGAATGGGGCATCGTGCATCTCAGAGTGCTCCCTGTGTCTCTTCTCTAATACAGACAGTTTGACTTCATCAGTAGTCTAGTCTCTGGATACTGAAGTCTCACTGTGCTTCCAAACCAAGTTCATTTATTTGCAGTGTGTCATCTTATGTATCAAATAACTTCATATTTTACTCTTTCTAAACAGTGGCAGAATTAATTTGTTCTTGTAGTCAGAGAACTCCGTTCAAAAGTTGAAGAACTTGTTCTCTGCATATTCAGATGTTCTGATACCTAATTCTTTTTTTAAGGACACAACTGAAAATTGAATATTTTTGTGCTTAGAATTTGTGAATCACTTTCTTTTTGCTCAGTTGCTGGTTCATAAGCATCCAGCAGGTTTTCTGTGCTTTGTGGTTCGCATGGTGTCTCTTTTTTGGCTGGTTTTGATATGTTTTCTAATTTGCTTCTCTTATGTAACCAATTGCTCAGTTCCTGCATTTTGTCCTTGGAAATAATGTGGACTTGCTCTTGTTTAAAGAACATAATACAATAACACGGATGAGACATGGGAAGACAAATTAAGAAAACTCAACAAACGGGCCTCTTCACCTGTCATGATCTTTGGTAGTGCCTATGAATAGCAGATGTACTATGGTTATTTTTTCTATTTCATCTACTTCAGGCTCTACAACATTTTCGTCTTCATCTGCACGTGCTTACCAACATGAAAAAGACTACTAGCAGGAGCTGAAATCCATAAGGAACTGTGTCCTGTTAATAAGTCTGGTAAATCTCAGTTTGGCACTATTCTGCCTTTGATATCAGCGAAAAAAGTGCAAATTCTGTATTTTCAAATAATTTCCAAACCTATTTACTGCTTACATACTAAATGGACACTATAAAAGGAACATTTTAAATTACACCTTATTCTTTTGGTATATGGTGCCATGGGTGAAACTGTAAAATCCCACTTTAAAGAACAGTTTAATAATTAAGACATTGTGTTATTTCATCACTGCTGGACACTTTTAAAAGCTCAAAGGTAATGAACAAACAGGCATCTTCTACACCACAGCCCAGTCTAGCTGTGCTGAACGAGGAGTACATCTTGTCTAGCTGGTAGCAGCAACACACCGTTACACTGCAGTGGATCAGCAGGCAGAGGAAAATGTAGTGCTCAATTTGTCACCATCTTCCATTAGCTTTTGCGCACTCTGCCCTGCTGCTAAGTAGCTGTTCAGAGCTGGAATAGCTTCTGGAGCTATTCTGTGTTGGAAGAACTTGCAGGAATGGAAAACACCACTGATCACAATAGCCACACAGTGCAGACCCACCAAGCCAGACCAATTCCACTCTTATTGTGATTCAACCAAAAATTTGTATATATGCTTATATGTATGCATACACATATATGGTAAAAAAAAAACCCTACTGAAATAAAAATGCCCTGGGCACACAGATCAAAGAGCTAGTCCAGTACCCTAAAACTGTGCTGGAAGGTTACTACAATTCCCTTTCCAGACATCTGCCACATCCATACTTCTTTCTGAGCAGATGAAAACCAGCAGAGCCAAACGATGATGAAAAGTTGCAAGGGCAATGCAGTTAACACTTGCCCTCTTAGAAAGAGAAAATGTGATTTTACCATCACAAGCGTGTTAGCTGGACAGCAGCAGCAGCACTGCCAGGCCAGTGCTACACAAAGCCAAGGCCCTAGCTGCAAGAGCATCCTGGGAGAGAGAACACCAGAGCTACTGTTGGAAGAACTAGCCAAATGAGAATAGGCGGCCCACTTTGGTGGGAAAGCAGGTGGTTTCATTGAAATGTATGAAGAGCAACATTTGTGAAAGGAGGAGGTTGAGTTACTCATGGCTGAAATAAGTTTATTCAGCCTTTGATGGGAAAACTTCTGTCCAACGCATTATTCATTGGTATTATACAAGCAGAACTGGAAAGAATGTGTTTAGTCATACGGTCTTAACATAGCAGAAAGCCAGATTTAATCCAACATTTGAGGATGAATGAGACTATATGAGTTGTCAGAAGCCTTTCTATGTGTACCAGATCTGAAGGTCTACAATAAACACTGCTCATCCAGCCTTCAAATAATTATTTTTCATTTAATAAATGTGAATAAAATATTCCTACAGCAAGGCTGTGAGGAAATAAGGTTTTGTGATGTAGCCATTACCTGTGACCAACAATTTAGAGATAGCTAAATATTAAATTAGCTGTTGTGTAAGTGAAGTGAAAAATTTGCCCAGAGTAGTCTTCAAATCATAGCTTTAAACTTCTAGATTTTATTTTTAAAGTTTTTATAACTCTGGCTGAAGAGTTATGCAAATGCAAACATTTACAGTAGAGCTGCAAGCAAGACACACAGCGCAGCATTCATTTTTGTGCCATAATAAATAAATCCACTATTACAGGATTGTGCATGACAAATAAGAGTGTGATTTTTATATACATGGGTGTGATTAATAAAAATTACAAGTTTTATAAGCACACCAGAACAGTAGTGGGTTTTACTCTATTTATGGTTAAACTTGTCCCTACAGAAATAACACTTCTATTGCTGAAATTATTGCCACATTCCAAGTACACTATGCTAACCATATCAGCAAATACAGAGGCATTGCAAGGCATCTTCCAGTGGAACTGGCATAGCACTAATCTGGACATTTCTACATCCACTCGTAGATGCCTGATAATTCCTGTCCCTTCCATCATCACTTCCTTTTACAGGAAACTCCTGGAGCTGCAGGCTCAACTTGAAAAAACCATTCTGTCATGTCACCAGATGCAATAGTAATGGAAACCTGAACACATTTCATACACATCTGTAAATATTGAGGAGGAGTTAAGTTCCCGACTCACACATTATATATTCATCTCTTCATAATACTGCAATTTGAAAATACACCTACCCAGCCTGATGAATCATTCAAGTATTCTTTCTTTGTAGCCCAGACAAAATTTAGTAAGGGGCTCTCTCAATGATTATATGACTCACTAACCTTATTTTTCCCTTTTGCTTCTGATGCATTTGTTTAAAAATGAAAGATCTAATACAGTTTTGAAGGTTAGCATGTGAATGCTGACTAGAAGCACGTGGTTACATTGATATTGCAGAGGTCTGCTACCTTGAAATATAAGCACTAATGAGTTCTACTGGTTTCCTCTCCAATCAAGATGGTGTGTTTGCAGTGATTAAGTAATGGCTACATATCTCCTCAATGTTCATCACTGCTGGCTCAGCTTCTGAACTGGTTTGAATCACCATTGCCATGCTACAGAAATTTATGGCAGCTGAAGATCCATCCCACAGAGTGCTGTTCCAGCTGGTGGGGAGGCAGAAGGCAGAACGTACTGGGACTCTCCTGGCTAAATAATGTGCTCACTGGCATCTGGATCATTTGGGATTTTATGGTAATTGGTGGGAATGCGAGAGTCAAAATGCTCCTCTTGCCACAGTTGTGAGTGATATGGGCAGAAGGAGATGAAGTGGGAAAGCCATGCTCTGATCTCAGACCTGCCAGCCTCAAAATGAGCATCATTTCTATAACACAGCAGAGTCCTGAACAAGATCCTTTGCATCCTAAAAAAAGTAATCCTAGCTAAACAGCCCATGAGATCTTCCAGAGGCAAAGAAATGGGTATTTTGCCACATCTGGTTTTATAAAAGCTTTTGGTGTGGAGTGAAAGCAAAAACCAAATCCCAGAACTTGCCCTCAAATGGAGCTAAGAACCAGCTCCAGAACCCCTGCCTTGGTGCAAATCAAAAAGTGTTGAAGCCAGTGCTATTACTTTATTCTACACCCAGCGCAAAAGAAACAATTAAGTAAAATCAAGTGCTTACTAGTCATGATTAAGCAATGCAGAAGAGAACAAAGTGTTTTGCCCAATTTCACAGTTGGGCCATGGCAATGCAGATTCTGCCACAAAAAACTATAAGCAACGACAATTACTTCAATCCAGTCCTTCATTCTCTGGGGACATCTGCAACCTTTCACAGGCTTCTTTTGTGAAACATTTGTAAGTAACAGGCTTGTAGCAAAATACAAGTTTTGATTATGGACTGGGTTGCCTCATGAATGTTTTGACAGCCAATTTGCATTAAATGTCTCGCCATTAAAATGAGGATGAGAAAAATACTCATCAATTTGCTTTTCACTGAGAACATTCCTTAAGGCATAGAAACAAAGGTCAAATGAAATTCTAAGCTCCACTTTTAAAACATTCACTGACAAAAGAAAACAAATGCAAAATACATGGAAATGTACTAAAATAACAACTGCGCTAAAGATATAAGAGTTCAGAAATTGCTTGCAATGTTTGTGTGAGTTTTAATTGCAAGCAAAATGACTGTTGCAATGTTTGCTGGATTTTGTCTTGCACAGGTTCGGTAATGCAGAACACCCGTCTACCACTGCACTTCAAACCAGAGAGACTTCATACGGACCCTCCCCCCACTTCCCCTTAAAATCAGATCATACTTTGTATTTGTTCTTAATTGCAGAATTGTAAAGAAGGTCTGGTAGCTGGATGGAATGAAAACTGTCACTTAATATTCTTTACTGTTAGGGCGTTGAGGCACTGGAATGGGTTGCCCAGGGAAGTTGTGAATGCTCCATCGCTGGCGGTGTTCAAGGTCAGGCTGGACAGAGTCTTGGGTGACATGGTTTAGTGGGAGCTGTCCCTGCCCATGGCAGGGGGTTGGAACTAGATGATCTTAAGGTCCTTTCCAACCCTAACTATTCTATGATTCTATGTATTTGAAGGAACATGTTTATACTGGACACTGGAAGATCTAAGGCACAGCTTGACTTAGTTTGGTCTCTGAAACTCACATCCAACTTTGGTAACACAAAAACCGGTCTAATTTTGTATTCAGACAAGTGCAAATCAGGAAGGGATATCCTGAATTTAGCCTGAAATGAGTAAAACAGAGGCTCATACCCATAATTTTATAGTTTCACAGCTGCTGTGTTAACACAGAAAGAGAATTTACCCTGCTGCTTCAGTTAAATGTCAGACTGTTTAAGGAAAACAGACCCTGATGCATGACACCTTTTTGAAATGAGTATTATGATCACCAGCTGTAAGGCAGTAAAAATAACAGATTGTTGTATATAAGAAGTGCAAAAAGGATGCACAATCTAGCACTATTCTAATTCTACTATTTCTCTTATTTCATCATCTCTCCTACTCCTTGTGACCTTCATGCAGATTCTGCAAGTAAACAAGTTTTTCCTTATTCTCAGTCCTTGGTTTTGTGTCTGTTCCCTGACGTTGTGTGAAGTTGTTGTACTGGATTACAATTTTTTTTTGTTCAGAGAAATGCGGCACTGGAGGACTAAAAATGAATTAAAAGCAGCTAGGATGTTGTTATGGGTTGCATTTAATATTTAAAGACCATAGAAAACACATGCATCATAGTACAAGATCAGAACAAGAAAAGGGTAGTATAAGAGGGATATGCTGCTACAAATATCTGAGGACAGAAAGAAAACACTCTTCAGAGCCAAATTCCACTCTTGGATAACAATGAAAACTTTTCAGGGATATTGAACAAACAGAACTGTGCAATCACATATGTGCTAAAATTGCTCTGCCAAAATAAAGCAGACTGTCCCTCAAATGAAATTCACTCACCTGTGAATGATGTGGTATCTCTGCAAGTAATCCAACGAAAGTGCCAGCTCACAAATGTACAGCTTAATAGTTCCTTCATTAAAGTGGACATTCTGCTGCAAATGGTAACGCAGATCACCTCCAAGCAAGAGATCAACCACCATGAACATGTCTTCTTCATCTTGAAAGGAATACCTGTGAGAAAGAGGTACAGCTGAGATCTCAGACTGGTGACTCAGCCACAGTTGTGCCCTGGGATAGCTCTCAGGAAGTAGATCTGTTCATGGTAAGTCCATGATTTGTTCAAAATGCATATACTGATTTCTCAGTGCCGTGGTTCAGTCCTGCAACCGGACTTTGACTGTAGTGGGACTCCGCATATTCAAGGCAAGAAGAGCTTGAACTGCTGTTGTACTACTATCTTATTTTAACCATAGACTAATACCTGGATATTTAAAACCAGTGTTTAAAGTACCTTTCAGGTTGTTGCATTTTTAAATAACCATATACTTTTTCAGTTGACAAAATAGCTTACTAAATAACATCAATAAAATGGAAGACCTTGAAAACACACTTGGTATTCACACACGTACAACTGTAGCTCAGTGCCTATGGAAAGCATCCTGGCAGGACGGAGAGCTGCTGTCCCAGGGGTATTTTCCAGATTTAATAAATATACACAATGTTCTATTAGTTGAGTATTTTCTACAGCTTGTGGTATAGCTCTAAATTCAACAAGAAATAAAACTATAATTTTACTGCCTAACAATACGTAATTTTTCAGTCTGCAACTTCCATCTTATAATATGACAGGGTCCTCTTGATTACTGACTGAATTCTTCTGGATCCTTTCCCAGAACTGTCTGTTGAATACTCTGAAGACAAATTCTGATCTGATTTAAATCCTGTAAATCCAAAGGTATAGCCAGCCAATGTACAGTGTATATACAGTTCTTGGGCAAGCAGGGATTTCCATGTGTTTCTACTTATCTTAGCTATGTTGCCATTGCTCTATTTATTTCTGGGCTGAGTAAATTGACAGACTCTATGGTTTCCATTTCTGAATGCAACTGTCTAAGATACAGTGGTTTAGATTTCCCAAATGGGGAATGGGGAACACCTTATTTCTAATATGAAGTCACTCTTCTCTTAGAAATTGTTTTAGAATTAATTTTCATGTAAAGTTATATTAGCTTATGCCAGTTATGGATATGAACTGCTTAGAGGTGATCCACAATGAAAATGCCTCTTTATCACCTTTTCTCCCATAAGGTGCACAATATATGCTTACTACAGATGTGATTCAGTTCTCCTGAACTGTAAAATATATGCTAAGGAAATGAAAAAGAGTGGGCTTTCAGAAAATCTGTGCCCACCCTCCCCCCAAAGGCAGAAAAGTCTATATTATATTATTTTAATTGATAGTTATGTATAGTTTCACTTTCATCCCCAGGCTTGCACTTTCTGAAATGAGGCACTGCTTGGGGGTTGTCACAGATGGTTCGTTTTGGATTTAAATGCTTGCTATTCTTTCTGAGCACAGCTCTGAGAAGTGAGTCTCTAGGTACTCTGCTCTTCTGGTGAATTTCTCTATGCCTGCCAAATGCCAGGAGGTGAAGGCTATTTTATTTGCATTAAGCTTACTTCTCAATAAGTCAAATCTCTGAAACAAAATAGTAAAGTAGGAGGCATATCATGTCCGCTCACCTCCAGAGACTCAGGATTTCGTGAGGCACATGCTAAAAACCCAGAAGACTTCAATTATATTCAAATTACACTGACTGTTGTGCATTACTGAGCCTAGAGCAATTGTAAAAGGAAAGCTTAAATATGTAGCTAGGTTGATTTTTTTTCTTTTTTTTTTAACTGCTCTTATTTTAAATAAACTGGTTGTAGCATTGAGCAGATGTAATGAATGGTATTCTTTTTTCCTTCAGTTACTGCTTGAGTAAAGTGTAGATTTTGTCTGGTTCATAGAATCATAGAATCATAGAATAGTAAGGGTTGGAAAGGACCTCAAGATCATCGAGTTCCAACTCCCCTGCCATGGGCAGGGACACCTCCCACTAAACCATGCCATCCAAGGCTATGTCCAACCCCACCTTGAACGCCGCCAGGGATGAAGCATCCACAACCTCCCTGGGCAACCCATTCCAGGGCCCCACCACCCTCACAGTAAAGAATTTCTTCCTCAGATCCAATCTAAACCTCCCCTGTTTAAGTTTAAACCCATTACCCCTTGTCCCTTTTTATATTTACATATAAATCCAAAATGAGAATTGCAGATTAAAAACTCTACTTAAATATGTAAGTGAAATATTGTATCCAGTCTGGGACTAAAGGGCTCTCCTGGCATCTAAAATCATAGGATTACATGCCAGAGGAAATGGTTCTGGTGCAACTCTGGTCTTGAGAAGGAAAATGTCTTGAGTAATTTTTTCAGTTATTCAGCAACCATGAGGCAGAGGGTGAAGGCAGAGTAAAGAGTGACTGCTGTGAACGTCCTTGTAAATTGAGTGACTATTCCCTTTTGTGGGAAAATTACGAGTGTGTTTCAAAGGTACCCATGGATGTTTAGTCTGGATAAAAGAGCCATCAGAACAACGTAGAAACAAATGTGAAATCTTGTTCTTATCCAGGTTGCAATGTTTGTGCTCATCAGCCTTCCTTCACTGGACACTTTCAAGATTTGGCTGGACAGGGTGCTGGGCCAGCTTGTCTAGACCATGTTTTTGCCAAGGAAAGTTGTACCAGGTGATCCTTGAGGTCCCTTCCAACCTGAAATTCTGTGTTTCTATGCTCTGTCATGACCTGTAGAGTCAGTTTTATTTAGGTGTTAAAACTAGAATGATGCACGACACATAGCTCCTGAGGAGCTCTGTATACGCTCTCCGATGTTCTCTTTCACTTGCAGAAAGGTAATTCTTTCATTTGTACTGAATATATCTGTGGTAACTCTGCTGATCCTGTCAGAAGTGTTGTGTGTGCTGGTGTAGTTAAGATATAAGCTATAGGGACCCAGTTCGAAAGAACAGATACTGTGAATAGATATGTTCAGTGTATCATCAGATATTTTCATCCATTCTAAATTATATTGCGCCTGACACATCATTATGCTAACTATATGCTATGTGCCATAGATAAAGGTGTCTTCCCTGCACAGCCAGTCCACTTAGACCAAACTTGCACTGATGATATTTCTCTGACTGTCTACATCAGAATATCAAATCACGGTGTGATTAAAGGTGCTGCAAGACCATTCCAAGAGATTTTCTGGAGAGTATATTAGTTCACCCCAGTAAAACTGTGCGTCTACAACCTGGAGGAGAGCTTGGACATGGCAAACAGCAGACTGCCTCTGGAGCTGATGGCCATTCTAAGCTACTGAATGCAAAACAAGAGTTGCTCCAGGTCCTGTTGTGCAGCTGAGTACCAAACAGTGCTGCTCCTTATCTTCATTAAGGACTTGGTGCACCAGCTCCTGACCACTTTGGTTTGTCATAGTCACAGTCTAGTCCTCCGTTCCTCTTCCTTACACAAATCCAATAT
This sequence comes from Amazona ochrocephala, assembly GCA_039720435.1. Lineage (NCBI taxonomy): Eukaryota > Metazoa > Chordata > Aves > Psittaciformes > Psittacidae > Amazona > Amazona ochrocephala. Next base: position 14,009,733 of record CM077879.1, read on the forward strand.
TCTTTCTTTACACAAGAAATTAAGTATCCCCTTTTAGCTTCTTGCTTTTTCAATATTTCAAGAAATAAGTGGGTTTGATTTATTGGTCTAAGAATTGAAATTGGCCATGGGAAAAATGAATCTGAAAATATTGCTGTGGGCTGGGGAGGGGCTGGTGGCAAATCAGCCCAGTGAAGATTAGTGTTTTGAATAAGCAGTGAAATTTTACTTTTGTAAGCTTCTTATCTGCTCAAAGGCATATTAGATACAAAAGATGTGATTGATCGGTTTTTGAAGTGAAATCAGAGGTCATTTTGGATTTTTATGTTAACCGCATAACTGAGAAATAGTGAATTGTGACTGATATTGAATATTAATGCATTACTAAGTTACTCTAAAGACAACATTTTAATCCTCCTTAAAATTAAAGAGTAAATGTCTTGGATTAATTATTCTTTTTGTTTCTTTTGTTTTTTTTTTAAGCAATGTCATGAACCACTCATAGGAAAAGTTCTAATTACAATGCTAGTCTCTGCTTTCTCTCTCTTGAAGAAAAGTTTTAATGCATTAGAATCAGATTTCTTCAAATTAAGATAAAATAATAATGCCCCTAGCAACAGTGAATTGGATTTTTTATTATCTCTAGACTGGAAGATAAACTACCATTCAACAAAATCCTACATGGGAACAAATTTAAACAAAGTACTTTCTGAATAAATTGTATCTGTCTCCATATTTATATCTGTATATTTGTTTTAATAATATTTATATGCTGTGTTTATGCTATATTTGTATTTATTATTTGTATCTCTATCTCTTCACAGAAGTAGTTATGATGAATTATTAAGATCATTTTTTCCCTTTGCATTCCTTCATCTTAGTTAGCTAGGGGAATTTTTTGTTGAAATCCTTGCAGATGAGGTACCAGCATCCAGAGTTCTTGTCCATATGTATTACCTGAGGAAAAGGACATCATTATGGATATTTTATATGCGACTTTAAGTGTAAATATGCACTACAAAAAAAAAATATCATTAAGCTGAAACCAAACTTCATAAATTTGAGGCAATCAGTTAAAGCAAGATGCACACAGTTCAGACATTGAGCTAACAAGTACCTCTGCTCTGAACTGGATGTGATAAATGATTACATCTTAGTAGTTCCTAATTACAGATTTAAAGAAGGATCTCTTTCCAGTTTTCCCCTGGTAGCATTAAAAGGAAGAGGTAATTATTTTAGTGACATGAAGCCCCTAGTGACAGTAGATTTTCCTGGTGTAGACACAGGCATCCCAGAACAGCACAGAAAGCTGTAACAGTGCCTTAGGTCCTAGCTTTGCAGTCAAAACAAGGAACACTAAGGGCTTGGGAAGAACTAGCCTTGTGTTTTGGTGACTTGTGGGCTTTCCCTGTGAGACCACCTCAATTCCTGTTTCATAGCTGCTCAGCTTTGGCCTGGATTAGCCAAGACTTGAGGAACCTTTCAAACACAGTCTGGCTTCCTCAACCTGAGCTAGCACCCCTGTGTAATGCTGTGTGAATGTGCCAACTTCTCTGGAAAACTCAGTTCGGCTTACAGTGCTTCACTGGTGCTGCAGTCTTGAATATTCAGATAGGTTTGAATTACACAGGTTATTACTAATCCTGTTTGTCAATAACAATTTCCTTTCTGCAGGAAAGATGGTTCAAAAGCAGACTTCAAACTTCACAAAGGTGCTCAAATGGCAGAGCCTTTACCACATACGGGCCTTTCAAAGCTTGAAGCTTTGATGTTTGATGGGTCGCCAGATCTCTTAGAATCATTGTCTCACAACAAAATTTCTAGAAGCAGTAGACTGCCAATGCTACAGCAATCTCCCAGGAAACTAAGCCAGTAAGCTCGATCCTAATGGCTGGGGAGCTTTTTTCATAAGGTACAGCAAAGATGAAAATTGTGACTTTTACTTAAGGAAGAAACTTTTGAATGAAGACCTGCTTTCTGCTGAAAATCCAGAGCGAAGCGTTATGTTACCACAGCTGATTCTGCTTGTCTTTCACATAAAAGAAACAACATTTTTACCAGTAATTTTGTATTCTGTTTTTACATTATGTATTGTTCTACATGACTCCTACTTGAAGGATCCATCTCGTTACATTGCTAAACGGGGGAAATCAATGCTGCAGCTGTATTTGCATAATAAAAATGCCCAGTGAATGTCATGAACATACTGAGACAAGACTGACTTCTGCAGAGCTCTGAAGACTTGCACAAAATAAGAATGCATCAAAACTGCCTCTGAATAGGGGAAAATGGAAAATGATATTAGATACTCTCTACGAAACATGAGCTGAAATGGCCAGGGCAGCGCATTCACAAGACTAGAGAAGGCACAGCAAAGGCAGATGCAGGTGAGGCAGGGTGAAGTGGGGATGTGGCTGCCTAGATGCACTGCAATCTCACTGTTTCAATGCAAGCACTACTCTGGGAGCTTTCCCAGTTCTTCTTCTCCTTAAAGCTTTTGGGGGCAGAGAAAATTCTTCTTCAGGTGAAGAACCTGATGACTGGAAAAGGAGAAATATAACCCCCATTTTCAAGAGGGGAAAATGGAAGACCGAGGGAACTACAGACCCGTCAGTCTCACCTCTGTGCCTGGCAGGATCGTGGTGCAGATTCTCCTGGAAAGCATGTTAAGACACATGAAAAACAACAAGGTGCTTGGTGACAGCCAGCATGGCTTCACTAAGGGGAAATCCTGCCTGACCAATCTGGTGGCCTTCTATGATGGGGCTAGAGAACTGACGGATAGGGGAAAAGCAGTTGACATTGTCTACCTGGACTTGTGCAAAGCATTCAACACTGTCCCACACGACATCCTTGTCTCTAAACTAGAGAGACATAAATTTGACAGATGGACCACTGTCCTGGGTTCAGCGGATACCAGTGGTTTGTCAGGGGATAAAGAACTGGCTGGATGGCCACATGCAGAGAATTGTGGTCAACAGCTAAATGTCCAAATGGAGACCAGTAATGAGTGGTGCCCCTCAGGGGCTGGTGTTGGGACCAGTCCTGTTGAACATCTAGGGTGGTGAGGCACTGGAACAGGTTGTCCAAAGAAGTGGTAAATGCTCCATCCCTGGAAGTGTTCAAGGCCAAGTTAGACAGGGCCTTGGTTGACATGGTGTAGTGTGAAGCACCCCTGCCCATGGCAAGGGGTTGGAACTAGATGATTGGCTAGGGATGTTAAGGAAAACAGGAAGGGATTTTATAGGTACATTGCCAATAAAAGACAGGTTAGGGACAATGTAGGCCCCCTCCAGAAGTCATCGGAAGAACTGGCTACCCTGGATTTGGAGAAGGCTGAGGTTCTTAATGACTTCTTTGTCTCAGTCTTCACCGGCAAATGCTCTGACCACACCACCCAAGTCTTGGAAGGCAGACGTGGGGACGGTGAGGGTGGGGACCCTGGGCCCACTGTGGGGGAGGATCTTGTTCGGGACCACCTTAGGAACCTGAATGTATACAAGTCCATGGGACCGGATGATATCCATCCGCGGGTCCTGAAGGAGCTGGCAAATGAAGTTGCTAAGCCACTGTCCATCATATTTGAAAAATCATGGCAGTCAGGTGAAGTTCCTGATGACTGGAAAAAGGGAAATATAACCCCCATTTTCAAGAAGGGGAAAATGGATGAGCCAGGGAATTACAGACCAGTCAGTCTCACCTCTGTGCCTGGCAAAATCTTGGAGCAGATTCTCCTAGAAGGCATGCTAAGGCACATGAAAACCAACAAGGTGCTTGGGGACAGCCAGCATGGCTTCACTAAGGGGAAATCCTGCCTGACCAATCTGGTGGCCTTCTGTGAAGGGGCTACGGAACTGATGGACAGGGGCAGAGCAGTTGATGTCATCTACCTGGACTTGTGTAAAGCCTTTGACACTGTCTCACATGACATCCTTCTCTCTAAGTTGGAGAGACATCAATTTGATAGGTGGACCACTCGGTGGATAAAGAACTGGCTGGATGGCCGCACGCAAAGAGTAGTGCTCAGTGGCTCAATGTCCAGCTGGAGACCAGTAACGAGTGGTGTCCCCCAGGGATCGGTGTTGGGACCGGTCTTGTTCAACATCTTTGTGGGTGACATGGACAGTGGGATTGAGTGCGCCCTCAGCAAGTTTGATGACACCAAGCTGTGTGGTTCGGTTGATACATTGGAGGGAAGGAATGCCATCCAGAGGGACCTTGATATGCTTGTGAGGTGGGCTGATGCCAATCTAATGAAATTTAACCATGTCAAGTACAAGGTCCTCCACCTGGGTCGGAGCAATGCCAGGCACAGCTACAGGTTGGGCGGGGAGGAGATTCAGAGCAGCCCTGCGGAGAAGGCCTTGGGGGTGTTGGTCAATGAAAAAATGAACATGAGCCGGCAGTGTGCGCTTGCAGCCCAGAAAGCCAACCGTATCCTGGGCTGCATCAAAAGGAGTGTGACCAGCAGGTCGAGGGAGGTGATCCTGCCCTTCTACTCTGTTCTCGTGAGACCTCACTTGGAGTAGTGTGTGCAGTTCTGGTGTCCTCAACATAAAAGGGACATGGAAATGTTGGAACAAGTCCAGAGGAGGGCCACGAGGATGGTCAGGGGACTGGAGCACCTCCCATATGAAGATAGGCTGAGAAAGTTGGGGCTGTTCAGCCTGGAGAAGAGAAGGCTGTGTGGAGAACACATAGCAGCCTTCCAATACCTGAAGGGGGCCTATAGGGATGCTGGGGAGGGACTCTTCATTAGGGACTGTGGTGAGAGGACAAGGGGTAATACGTTTAAACTTAAACAGGGGAAGTTTAGATTGGATATGAGGAAGAAATTCTTTACTGTAAGGGTGGTGAGGCCCTGGAATGGGTTGCCCAGGGAGCTTGTGAATGCTTCATCCCTGGCGGCGTTCAAGGTGGGGTTGGACATAGCCTTGGATGGCATGGTTTAGTGGGAGGTGTCCCTGCCCATGGCAGGGGGGTTGGAACTCCATGATTCTGAGGTCCTTTCCAACCCTAACTATTCTATGATTCCATGATCTTAAGGTCCTTTCCAATTGTAAGCATTTTATGTTTTTATGATTCTATGATTCTGTGTTTCCTGCATAACACATCGCATAAAAAAATCACTAGGCACCTATGTGCCGATAATGTAGCAGCATTTACTAAGACTAATGTTCCAAATAACTAGGATCCCATATCTAAGCAGCTTATAATTTGTACAAGCCGAGTTTATACAAGAAAGAGGGTTTTATTTTGTTGGAATAGAAAATCAGCATTTTATCTTTCCTTTGTAAATGTAAAACATACCGCAAAAGCATAACACATAGCCTTATTACATTTATTTACTTGAAAGAAGAAAACAACTGAACAACAAAAAATCAGTTAGTAATCGATATGTAACTTCTGACAAGCAGTATGCATTAGGTAGCAGAGGAATATAAACAGGTTTTACCTGAATATATAGTAAAAATCAATTGCAAAATTAGTAAAAAATCGATGCTTTAGTCTCTAAATCTAAGGAATTTTGTTCTTAGAAATGCTAAGATTTAAAAGATAAGGAAATTAACATTTATATGCTATAGACTATATCATATAGAAATGTTTGCTAAAGAAAAATCGAACCTGCATGACATTAAAATATAACATAGCATACAGTATTTAAAATTCAAAGATATTACTGATGAATTTATGAGATTATAGGCAACTTGCACCTTTGCCATGTACAGGTCATGCATTATCCTGCAATTAATAAGATTTTACCATAATGTCTTTATGCAAGTAGAGGGCATAATTACTGATTATGGTACCACTATTTCTGTATATGCTTGCCTTGTTTTTTTTAAATTAGTCCAATTTGTGTAATTATGTTATAGAATAATCCTCATTTTAAGCAGCAGTAGGTTCACCCAGGAATTTCTGTACTAAAAAAAAATGACATATTACTTAAAGGCTTGAATAATTTGACATTTTCCAAAGAACTGTATACTGAACATCTAGGTAGAGAAGAAAAATGTAGGTCCAAAACACCCTGGTATAGGTATGGTGGAATATAATACAGGCATAGTATAGGCTGGTATAGGTTATAGTATAGTATGAGTGCCAAAAATTGCAAATTTGTTCATTCATATATCAAATCATTACACATGTTCCTGGGCTGAAAAGGTATGCTGAAAACTCTTGTACCTGCTTTGACTGGGAATGGCAAATATTTATCTTTTAATTACATATTTCGTAAAATTAGAGGTTCAAGCTAAATAAAGTCAAGTTTGTGTATTCTGTCAGCCAAGCACAAGCATCAAGAGACAAACCCCCAAGATTTATGAACCTTGTAAATACAAGCATGCAGGTACTATGAAGGAATGCTGAAAATATTCCTTCCTAATTTCCTTTTTGCTGAGATTTCTATAGATTTCTTTTGTCCTTTTGGAAAATGGATAAACATTGGTTATTGGAATTTGCAATGTGTGCTTACAAAAATATATTAGAAAACTATTGTTGCAAAGAAATGGAAATACATTTATTTCCAAACTCAAAAAGACAAGAGTCATTTCTCCAAATGCTGTTAAGAACAAAGGATAATTACTTCCTTCATTTCTTTATAAATATATAAATATGTCTTTCGAGAATATGTAAGAAAATATTTGAGAACAGGAAAGCTCTTCTATAGAGAATTAAGTTGTTTATGCTTATTTGAAATACCTTCTCAAATTCTATTTACCCACATGGGACAGCTAAGAAAAATTACTAAATAAAACCCAGCCTGAAATGAAGTTGAAAGATGCCAAGATTTTCTGTCTCAACAAAGGCAGCAAGAGGCTTGTTGGAGACATATTAACGTAGTATATTTTCATATAACCACCACCAATTAATATCAGCTCCCAACCAGCTAAGGGTTATTGATTAGAGACAGTTCATTATTCATTCACATATGGAGAAAAAGCCTTTTTCTCCTTCCAGGACATTGAGGAAATAGGGCCACAAACCTTCTCTGATGTGAGAAACAGCTGCTCACACCATTTCCATGTGCACTGCCACAACATTTGGCCCAGCTCACCTTAAACTATGCAATCATGCAACAGGTAGGCAGCTAACAGAGGTAATGAACTGAACATATAAAAGCAAAATGCAATCCAAATAACTACTTTTCTTTGTTTTACTATGCACTTTGCTTTCACCTAATGAAATAAAACCTCATTAATGTATTTTTACATGCATAAACTGCAGGTTATCAATCACTGCTGTTTTGAACTGTTCAGATTCTTTGTGAGTCCTGATTGTTTGAGATGGTTTACCTTCAAGCAGCTTCTCTTTTACTCCTTCCCTGGGTATAATCAAATGATTCTACTTAAAGGAAGCTTCTTTATTTCTGCCTTTGCTTTTGCACGTGATAGCAGAGGATGAAGTCATTTGAAATGTGGGTAATAACCACTATTTTGCTTCTCCTTTATCATGGTGTCCTTGGTATGGCAGAGATTAAATGGAGGTGGTCATCTACTAAATTAGAAAGAGTTATTATTTAGACTGTTTTCTGTTCCTCTAGAGTGGGAATGAAGAACGAACTTAGAGCCAGGCTTTGCACATGGCCCACAGTCATGTGAGATCTTTTACACTGTGATTAAGATTCATTGAATATTAAGACAAATGTGTAGGATAATTTTGAATGGAAGGTCAACAAGCCCAACCTCCTGCTCAAAGCAGGACTAATTTTAAACTTCAGTCAAGTTGCTCAGGGCCTTGGTCAGAACAGTTTTGAAAATCTCTAAGCCAATTCCGCAGCCACTCCAAGAAGTAAATCCCAACCACACACTGAGTTTTGAAGACACTTTTTGTTTATATCCGGTTGGGATTTCTCTTGCTGCACCATATCACCATTGTCACCCATCCTTTCAGTGTACATCTCTCTTTAAAAGAGTTTCTCTCCATCTGTAGGTACTGACATTTTTAGGACATCACCACCACACCCTTAGGTATTGCAAGACTGCAATTAGTTCACTTCCTCAGCTCAGCAGCTTCATGCGCCAGCTCTGTTCTCTAACTCGGGAGCAATGGTAGTTTTCCAAAGCCTGTTGACAAGGACTGGATGAACTGATTGCAAGAAAGACCAATGTAGGAAGTAACTTTTGAGGCAATGAGTGACATTAATTGAAATCTTCACAAATACTTGCTTGAGGACTAGAAAATATCAGACAAATAGGGTGAAATTTTGTTGCACTCTGAATGATTAAATGTAGAAAAACTACCACACAGCAGCACTGAGAGCAATTACTATGACTCTGGCAACATTTCTACTTCCATATATTAAGTAATCTTTTTTTTCTAAGCATTCTGAAAGTGCTTTCTGATAATTTGTTTTTTCAGGAGAAAATTAATTATTTTTCTGGCTCATTTGCTTGCATACTTGTAGACTTAATGGTATAGTCTCATGATAAAGTTGGTATTTTCTCAAATATTATTAAACCAATGATAAAGGAAGAATTACAAATAAATGCAAAATAGGCCCGTGTCTCAGTCTGTTTGTTTAGGATTTTAGCAGACTTGGATGCAATATTGTCAAAGCTCATTTGAATTTTTCTACTATCATGAAAAGCATGGCAGTTTTTACCAACTTCACTCGGATTTTCTCTCTGAGTCCAAAGTCAGCTTCATCCTTCATCAGTCATTTTCCATTTGTTTTATCTCTCATACACATTTTGTTGAAAGGCTTAAAGAAAAGTCTCCACTACCTCCCACTCTATGTATAGCCTTCTTTACAGTAGGTACATAACAACTACATGAAAGCTCTATTCTGGTTGAGTGAGTAAGAGTATATATAGAAGGCACCTGGGATTTGCTGGTATTCGCATCTGAAAGCAGTCTCTAAAATCCATTCAGCTGTGTTGGAGATGTGCTGGGACTTGGTAAATGTTTGCCAAGTTCTTCATCATCATTTTGTCTTAGTATCACTGCCAATTTATATCATTTCATATGCACATGGCACTACAGCAGTGGCAATTATTTGTATATTACCAACTAGTCTCTCTTGTCCCCTGCTTGTCTCAAACACATCTAATTAAAGCAAGCAACAGACAGCTTATGTGATGAACTCCAGGAAATTACTCACACAAACAAAAGCCCACTACGAATGCAGGAAATATTGCAGGTCTGGTCTCATACTTTGGTGGAACCCAAAGTTCAGCAGCCAAGCCTGCTATAAGATTGCAACAAATGATTTCCAAACCCTCTCTATTTTTAACTTCAAACACTGTTCTGTTTTAGGGACAATTTTATAAGTCTTTTTTCAGGTTTATGAACCAAAGAAACATCAAAGTTGGAGCATTCACCATTAAGCTTCAGTCATAACAAAATTTAACCTTCAGCACATGAAAAACTTCACTGAATGAAAAACAAATGCATTTTGGAGTTAAGAATAGGCATAGGTCTTTGCTGTATAAAACATTAGACACCGCAGTGATCGTGTACGTGTGTGTATGAGGCACTCTGCATGGGTGAAGAGGCTTAAAACAGTGCTCTTCTATTTAGTTAGGCATGAACAAGGTTTTCCCCTGAGCTATGCAAAAATCTTAATTTTTCCTTTTATGTGACCTAGAAAAAGCAGGTCAAGCTTACCTTGCACATGTACACCTTCTGTAGCTAATTGTCTGATTGGAATTGGACAGATTTCCATCCTTCCCTTTTGCCTGACTTTGCTGTAGACTAAAACTCTTCTCTGCTCCTGCAGTGAATGGTTCATGTTTTTTTGGTTTTGTTAGAAATACCTAAACACATTTCAGCCAGTTTCCCATAGAAACATTCAGGCACATCATTAATGTGCTTTGGATTAGAAGAGGAGTTTCTCTAGGTTCGCTATGTAGTAACAAGACAGTTCTGATCATAGCTGTGCCATGGACACGTAGAGGATCCCTCTAGAGAATTCTTTTTTTTCCCGTTGATTACAAAGGTGGCCCAACAGGACAAGGCTGATGTCTGAAGTCAGCTCAGAAGAATTCAAGTCCTCTAGAGCTTGTCTTTTCTGTTTTGGGAAGTCCCTACTATGACCGGTACATCACATTTACATGTACATTTTGACTGACACAGAAGGGTTGATAAATATGACTGACAGTGAATATTTTTTATTTGATCAGCAATTTCTGACTTATGCTGGACTTACAAGTGCTGAGTTCCTTCCTCTAACTGTGGTGCATATCTTGCTTCTGGTCACTTAATCGATTTTGCATTTAACTTTGGGAAAACTGACCTTCATCTATTCACATTAAAAAGAAAGGAAAGGTGTTAAACTGTAAATGCAATATGTTATAATGCATAATCCAGAAAAAAAAGATAAATAACAAACATCCCTAATTTTCTGTCTCTCTTCCTCAACCCCTTCTGAAGAAGCTTTTGGTTTATGTCCTATTTCATGTAAATGACAACTTCTTCCTTACAAAGAAGGAGACATGGAAAGAATGAGGATCACTTTAGGTCAAGGGTCCTGAAGCAAGAATGAGATTCTTTAAGGCAGTTTTAAATGCAGGAATAAAATTAAATAATATAGGCACTGCCCCTGTGCTTTTTTAAGAAAATCTTTTTATATTGCTGTCTCTATATTAATATCAGCATATCAGTGAAACATAAAGGAAGAAAAGGTGCTCAAAAATCTCCTCTGTTTAACATATCTTACTGCCATCTAATGATAAACAATTGCTTTGACACACATACTGCAGTGATCAAACACACAGCTGGTCACAAAGTAACCTGCACTGGCTTACATCACTGTAAGGATGCAGGCTAGGATATATCTATCTGTGGCTATTTTTAGCTGGCAGCCTTTTAAACTACATTCATTCAAATGCAAGCAGTCAGATAACCAAACCCCAAGATTCTGAGAGTTCTGTTTCATGGCAGTTCTTGCGCCATACTCATTGCCATAGGAACTGAGGGGCTACCATCTCTATTTTGTGTATATGCTACATGTTCATGTCCCCTTTTCTTAGCGTGTGAATTGCAACACCTCTTGGCAGATCTTTTGGGTCTTTTTGAGTTCTGAAGTGCACAGCACTATGAGAAGTATATTAAGAAAGTTCTACTACTTCTTCTACTAATTCAGTGCCATGAATTAGCCAAATCTTGGAGCAAGCCAGTACACTGCTCAAGTCCTATGAGAGCATAGGTTAGGTACTCCTAACCACTGCTTGGTTAGGTATCCCTTGCACTGTGTTTCAGGCAAAGCACTGCACAAATATACTTGTTAGAGAGGATGTGCTTCTTGTGCCTGCCTTCCAAAGAATGGGAATTTCATGATCTCATCATATGAAAACAATTACAAGCTAATTCTGCCTGTTTTCTCTCTGTTTAAATTTTCTGAGTACTAATGTCAATGATTCACTGTTCTTTATTCATTGTAACTGTCACCAAAGAGCAATATTTTTGTCATGGCAGAATTTTGTTTCAGAATATGAATAATCAAATCTTATTGCCACTCAGATTCAGCATCTTGCTTTCCTGATTCCAATTATACTCACAGGAAATGTTAAGATTTGCTAAAAACTGAGATAACTCTTTCCCTCCTTGTTTACAGTTGAGTTTATCAAGTTTATTCACAAAGAAGGAACTTCAGTTGTCAACTACTATCATTCTATCTCACCCAGACATTTAAATTTATTCTGCAAAATTGTCTGTCAAGTCTTCAATGTTTCTTCTTCTTTTTTTTTTAATTTCAACACGGCAGAGTGATGTTATTTGTGGTGACAGCGTTTAGCTTAACAAAGGTGCAGAGAGGAGGAGTATGTCAAACTTTCAGGACCAAGGGAGAGACCCCAATGACAGCAAAGATCATCACCTTCAAAAGCAACATTGTACTAAGGAGGGATCATTAACTTCAGGGCTGCACCCAGAGCCTGTCATCAGGTGTCTGGTCTCTTGATGCAAATAGGAGCAAATATGAAGGAGTAATACTGAACGCAACCTACTTCCTTGCAGTATTTCCCACCTTCTACAAGTAGAGCTTCTTGAATCACTCCTTATATATTAAGAATACAACAAAGTATAGCAGATATTAATTGTATACAGTAGCTGCTGATGGACTTCCTGGTGTCTTGTCAGAGAGACTTCCTCGGCCGCATGTGCTGCACCGCTAAAGGCCTCCTGGCAGAGATAGGCTGAGTTACTGGTCAAGGAAATGATACAGGTAATAAGTTGGATGCAATTGTTGTGGATGCCCAAAACTACAGCTGATGAGTAATAGCCCTTTCGCTGTCGTGCTAACGGCTGAACAGTTGTTTTTCCCAGTGGCTAATATAGGCTCAAGCTGCATTTCCTTTCCTTACCTGTCCTGCCTTAGCACATGTATGGCCTGATCTTACCCTGAATCTCTCACAACTTATTTCTTTATAAAGAAAATAGGAGGGGGGAGGAAATATAAGCAACAGTGCTTCAAAATCTGTTTCACTGATGCTCAAAACATCCATGGAAGTCCCAGTGGCTCATCTTCTTTTCTTTTTCTTTTAACCTTGTGCCCAAGTACTACAAAAGCTGATATTAAACTTGTGGCAGGAGCTTCTGAGGTTCCATGCTGCTATGGAGCTTGTTCCTATGGGGTGCAGGAGAGGCACTAGACTGCTGATGTGACAGCTTCAGAGCTGGGGAATCCAGACACCAAACTGGGTGTAGATCTCCTGGCCCAAGCAAACCAGCAGTCTGCATATGGGGAAAGGAGGCAGAAAACCAGCCTGGGAACTCTTCCTTCTTTACAACCCACTAGTAAAGGAGTCTTGAGTCTGGCTAACAGTCCTCCAGGCAAGATGAGAAGGAAGCAGGTTTCCAACAAAGTTTTGTCTTAATTGACACATCTTCAGAACATTTGATTCACTTTAATTGAGGTTTTCCTCATTTTCCTGGAAAAAATTCAGCCATCTCCAATAACATCACATTCATCTTACTGCACTCTAGGAGAAAATCATTATAAGCTGTCCCCCCAAGTTGTATTTGTCTTAATTTGAAGTAATAATTGCAGTGGATCTGACTCTTGGTGCTAGGGCTGGCAGCTGTAACTAAATTGGACAGGACAATGGAAACAATATATTCCTTTAATAAGCTAGAATGAGACTGAAAAACATTTTGGATTGGGACTGGGACCAAGAAAGAAACACCACTTTGTTGTACACATTAACTAAAGCTTCTAACAGAGGCTGGTAGCAATTTAAACACTATAGCAAATGAGAATGGAAAAATACTTTTACCACACAAATACATAGACTGAAGCTGCAAATTTAGCCTCTGATAGAAGGAAGCTGCAGAAACCATCGTTTGTGAACATCTCTTAACTATAGTCTTGAGTAAAGATTCAGAGATACAGTGGAAGCAGTCAAGAAAGCTGAAATTCTGAGAACGAAGCTGGGTAACAGCCTAAATACAAGGTGGGCAAAGAAAAAAATCTTCATTTCTTAGTCTCACATTCTTCTGTAATTCTCAAGCAGCATCTTTATGCAAGCATATACCCAGTCAGGAAACTGTTTATGGACTCATCCATCCCTGTTTAAACTTGGGGTCACCTATTTACACCCCTGAGCACTAGATCGGCGGGTTAAATCTGTCATCTTTCCTCTCTTTCATAACAATGACAATATTCAGCAGCCTCCAAGACTGGCGGTGAGAAGGAAACTATGAGTGCAGAGCATCCCACTCATCCTATTGAGACTACCAACCTCCTGTTCTGATTTCTTGCCACAGGGAAGCAAAATGTAATGCCAGCTGTAGGTGTGGCTGCTCTGCAAAACAGAGATGAAAAGAAAGAGGCAGCTTTGTAACCACAGGAAAAGCAAACACTGGCCTTCAGTTGCTGCTTTGCTTTTTGTCAACATTTCAATGTGAGCACAGCTCTTCTGCTATGTCAGGGTGGATCCCTGGGTTGGAGATTTTTTCAGTTTGGCTTCCCAGTTGAGGAGTACTGGTTTGAGATGAATCAGTCTGTTTCAAATGGATATTTGAGGAAACCAATATGAAATTTCTTTGGCTTTACCCACCAATTTATTACATAGAAAAGGGAGAACAAATGACATATGGAACCAGCATTACTGGAAAGAATAGGTGACCCCTGTTTCACTTCTGAAAAGAGACTCCAGTTGCCAAACTCAGGAGAGCAGTCTGGGCTGTGGCACTGCCTGCTGGGTCTTACACACCCAGCCTGAAGAATCCAGCTCATGTCTGCCCTTCCTTTCCCTGCTGGCATTAACACAAGTCCTGAGATCCCCATGCCAGGGCTCTGCTTGTAGAGATTTATATTGTGCTATACAGGGCTAAAGCAACTCCCATTTTGGCTTTGCATCAAATCATATCCATTGAAATTGCTTTAATGTGAACCATCTCTGACTTAATCACTGAGCAGTGACTTGATTATTTGCATTAGTTCATATAAAACAGCAGATCCAAAATGGAATCTTTAAAGCAAATCATCTCAGCTGCTGGGAAGTAGGTAATTCAAAAAGAAGGCCACTACTTTCTGAATAAAACTGACTGACATTTTCTTACTTACAAAATGAGGAAAGAAAACCACTATTTATTCAGAAAAGCTCAAAAGTGATCAGATCTGTACATGACATTTATAATGAGGCATATCTGATAATGGTCTATGCTCAGAAAGATAAGGGCAAAGCATGAGATAAAAATTCACCTCAAATGAATCACCAAGGGAGTAATGTTAAGAATAGAAATGGGCTAACACAATCATTTTCCCAAATGCCAGATGTAAATTGCCTTATCTCAGAGCTTCAAGGCTTGTGTCACTATATGGAAGAAAAATAATTAATAATAAAAATGCTCATTGCATTTACACCCACTGCACAAAACTCTATAAAAACAATCAAAGCAATTATTACAGAAGAAAAAAAAAAAAGCACCTTTAAAAGGTCTAGTTAAGGACCTATAAGAAACGATGAACCATTTGCTTCTTTCTCTGTCGCTATTATAACTATGCTTTTTATATCTATCTATGGTGTACACTGGGTATTTGTTTCTTTGACTCTCAGAAGAAATCTTTCCTTATTTGTGTGTGTTTGACCATTAATTCACAGGAAGCCACTGATTTGTTTTGGTCTATTTTTACCCTCTTGTCTCTTGTATTTTAACGCAGTGGGCCAAAATCTGAATTTTGTAACTTCAGGGAATTCTGAATGATAAAATGTTCTATCAGTCAGCCATAATTTCTTCCCTTGCTCTTGCTCACGTCAATTGCTATTCCTACAAGTGCCAAAATGAAGCATAGTAAGCAGCAGTAGGAAAAAGAATTAATATTAACCGAATGTTTATTCCCTGTAGTCAAATAAGTGAGAAATATCATTAAAAAATGCCACATTAAATTCATAATAAACTGGTTTTGCTGAATCAGTACACTGGTCACTTTTAGATTACTTCCAAGCTTTAAAATGCATGAACACAAGTGATTTCAAAACAACGTCATTTCCCAATCAACTCCCACTCCACTTGAGAGCATCCAGTTTCTGGGACAGTGCCAACTGAGAAAATCAGCCCTTTTGTTAAAATAAACCTAAAGTGCTCACAATTCGTTAGCACTAATTTTGTCTATTAAATAATCATTGTTGCCACCGCTTCCAGAACAAGGCCCATTTCCTGTTAAGGGAGATATCGTTCCCAACCAGCCCTTCCCCACAGTTAACTGCACTTCCCAGAAACTAATTTTCAATCTCAAGCCATATCCTTCTTTTTCCTTGCTATTCAGGTCCAGCTGCTCAAGTTCAGCTTACCAACAGCATGTCCCCAAGACAACGCATGTGAGCAACCTGCTGCATCGCTTCTTCCTGCCTCTCCACATCATACTCTGCCCACAGAGGCAACCTGTGACTGTGTGAACAGTTTATCCATACAACATTGTCAGGGGTGACAGTTTTTGCAGGACTGGACTTGCTGATGCCAGAAAAAAAAGCTGCTTGCGTAAATCCACTGCTTACTTTGTCCCTCTATTTCTGTGCATAGTGGTTCCTCATGACTGTATCTCAGGAGCCATGAGACAGCACAAACACGCTGAACTCGTGAAAGTAAAAGATATGAGCTCCCTGCAAAAGCAAGTCTACTTCAGTCATCTTTGTGCAGGAAAGGGAGAAATCTTCAACACCATTAAAGAGATATCACACTGATATGAATTAAAGAATTAATAGATCTCCAGTGCAATACTGATTAGTGACTTCTCATTGCATTCACAGCATCTGTGTGAATAACGTGGGTAACACTCATGTCACCATTCTGCCAATACATATTTGAAACAATAAGATAACCCAAAGTTGCTGAGAATGGTTCATCTCCTCAGTAGTTGAACCTGATATTAAAAAGTCAGGATTTCCCAATCTCTAACAGTGGGTACACTCTACAAAAAGAGCTCATTTCAGCTCTAACATCAAATGAAATAAAATGTGGTTAGGTGTCTTGGTGTGTACAATTTGATTATAAAAATACTCAGTGAATGAATTTACCTTTCTCTCTAATGGCTGATTTTAACTAGAGACCAGCTCACTAGAATGTCATAGGTGCAGTTCTTCCTTAAATTCTCTGGTAGAAAATTGGAATATTGGTATTACAGGTTATTCAAAATAAAAGGGAGAAAATTTCATTATCAAATCCTCAGATTTTAACACTTACTGCAGAAAAACTATATGAATCTGTTGTCATGGTCTTTTAACGTGCATATTATGGCAAATTTCTGAAAGACTGATGAGATTTAACAGTCAGGAAATTTGGAATTCACCGACGAAAGAAGTGATATGGAAGAAAAACGAGCCTGAAAGGCTAACGCAGATTTGATAACCTTCACGACAAAACCAATGTGATGCTTCTTTAGCTGAATTATCAGGCATTTCAATCAGCAAAATCGATAATTTTCAGCTACTGCTCATAGAATGCGAGTGTTGTTCTGAGAGAATGGTTTCTGGGCTATTGCATCTGAAAATATAATTCTTTACTGGCTTTGAGACGTTCATTTGGAATCTTGAGTGGTTAACTAGGATTGGCACATGCCTTTAGTTGAATAGAAATAAGCACTTTGCACTTGTCATGGTTTAAGCCCACATGGCAACTCAGTACCAAGCAGCCATTCGCTCACTCCCCCCCTTTCCTCCCCCCTGCTCCCAGAGGGATGGGGAGGAAAATTGAAAGAATGTAACTCCCAAGGGCTGAGATAAGAACAGTCCAGTAACTAAGGTATAACACAAACCACTGCTGCTACCACCAATAATAATAATGACAAGGGAAGCAACAAGGGAAGAGAATACCACTGCTCACTACTCACCGACCGATATCCAGCCTAAACCCACCAGTGATCTAGCCCTTCTGGGTAACTGCCCCCAGTTTATATAGTGGGCATGACATGCTGTGGTATGGAATAACTCTTTGGTTAGTTTGGGTTAGGTGTCCTGCCTCTGCTTCCTCCCAGCTTCCCCTCCTGCCTGGCAGAGCATGAGACTCTGTAAGTCCTTGGTCGGAGTAAACATTACTGAGCAGCAACTAAAAACATCGGTGTTATCAGCATTGTTCCCAGGCCGAAAGTCAAAAACACAGCACTGCACCAGCTACTAAGAAGGAAAAAAATGACTGCTACTGCAGACCCAAGGACAGTGCTACTTCTTAACACTCAACTCATCTAAGTGATTTCATAGCACAAAACCCACAATGTTGTCAAAAAAGAGGAGTTTACTTAGGAAAATTATCCCAAGCCAGTACAAATAAGCAATTAAGGTAAGTACTTGGCACAGTGCCAGCATGCGCATCATGTTTCACATAATTTAGAGCATCTGAAAGTTTTACAAAATGTGAAATTTTTGGGTGAGGTGTGTAAGTCTGCATCTGTCACAGACGCAATCAGTTCACCTGTAGACCATTGACTATCAATTAGCCCAACTTTCTTGTGGTAGAAAGGATTACAAGACCCCATTTTCACATTTAAGAAGGGATAGTTGATGGTGCCATGTTCACTCCTTACTCTCTCTTTCTCTCCCTCAGAACTAATCTGTTTGAAACTGCTCAGGGAATTTCACTGTTGGAATAAAATTTAGTAAAAAAAAATGTTTCATGGTCCATTTTATTCATTAATCAATGGCATTTTTCTCCATTATGCCCACAGAGGATACAGTCGGATTTGAGCAGTATGGAATACTGACAATACTGATAAGCCAGAGACACTCACATGCTCCTGAGCCATGATATTTCAAGAAAAATTTGGGTTTCAATTAATATATTTGAGCTCTTTTCAGCTACGTGAGCCACAGACTAAGTGATGTGCTTTAGGTGTGATTGGGTTTACAACAGTTCCTGAGCTCCTGGAACAGATAAATAAAAACAACACATGAGAAAAATAAACACCTTCTTTCAGACTTTCTCAAACACTTCACCAGGGTTTAGCCTCCCTTATTCCACAATATTTTAACTCCTTTTCTACGAACACTCTGGCCATTTGGGAATCTTCTGAAAGACTCATGCAGCTCAATTAATTATTCCCTTTGGTGAAGATTTGTCCAAAATACAGTTTTGCTAGTAAGTGTCTCCGGGCACTCCTATTTTACTTAAAAAGCATCAGAAATGTTCCTGCATTATATTTAAGTGGTTAGTGAGTCCATGGTTGCAGTTTTTGCAGTCAAGGTGTCAAATTTACCAGCCACCCATTCCTGAAACTCAGCTTCCACTTGACATGGAAAATGCATGATGAAGTACTGCATATTCTGACTTTGATCTGAAGATCTAAGCCCTTAATTTGGAGGACATATGCACGTGAATCAAGGAAAGAATATACCCCAGAGTGTCATACTTAATTTCAGAGCAGCAGAGTACAGTTGCAGTATTATTTCTGAACTTTTCTACTTGACTATGTGCGTAAGGGAATGAAAGAGAATTATAGCAGGAGGTGGAAAGTGAGTCAAGCTGAATGCTGGGTATTGAATTATGGATGGCTGTGTTATCTTTGCACAAAGAGAAAGGCAAAGCAGCAGCTAATAATCTGAAATAGAATCGAAATATACAGTGAAAGAGAAGTTAATTTACAAGATTTTTCAATTTTTATGGTACATTGGAAAACAATACCTAGCAAGCAAGATTATCGTAATTTATATGTTAGAAGAGTGCATTGATGGGAGAAACAACACATGAAAATATATCAACGGAGAGGAATGAGGGAGAGCAGTATATCAGCGAGGAATTCTTCAGTTATTTTCAGTCAAAACTAGTCAGTGCCACATAAAACAAGTTGACTCTTTCCTAACAATTGGAAAATGTTCCCAAACAAAAACAAAGCACAAGGAGAATGTTTTCAGGACAACAATACCAAAAGCTGATTGTACCAGCCATTTTCTATCTGATCAAATTAACTTCAGATATCTATGTTTATAAATAAGACAAAATAGCTTGAGAAACCTCTGGTAGAAACAGACCATATTTGAGCCAATCTTTAGCAAACAGAGTTTATGTCTCACATCTCAAGCAGGGAGTCCCTGTGTACACTGTAAGTACACACTAGTATTGCCTCCTCAAGACAGAAAGATTGCTACTTTTATTCTCTTTACTGCTTTCAGACATGCTCAATATACCAAACCCCTTACAGATTCTCTTGAAGGACAGAGATTAAGAAGATTCTTCCTTGAAAAATGTTACATTAGGCTACTCATCTACCAGGTAAGCTAAAGGCACTTAGAGGAGGATCCAGCGTGTATGTGCATGTACACACATTGATGTGTGCAAGGGTAGGGGTCAGTATCAGTAAGCAGTGAACTGCTTTTCAGTGGCTGCTCTGCACTCAAGATTGCTCAGCCAGCCCTTTATAGACCAGCCCCAGGCAATCTGCTTTACCAAAACAACAGTCAGTCTGTCCCAGGACATCCAGGAAGCACCAGCCCTGAGTATCGAACAGCAGAATAGACAACATTGGTACAACCAGGTGCCTCACGAAGACAAATTCACTGGTCCCTTCCCCAAGGGACCCCATTTCTCTATGAAGCCACAAAGACACAGGCGGAGACTCAACAATAGCTGCTAGCTGCTGTTCACTAGAAATTTCCAAGTTCCTAAATCCTGTAATGGTGAGAAAAATCCAGGGCTTCCTTAGTGAAAAGCTTAGGCGAGTTTAATCTTCACTGTCAATAGAAGATATGTACTGCACCTACAGTCAGCACTGAATCTATCTGTCACGATTTAATCCCAGCCAGAAACTCAGTCCTGCACAGCCACTTTCTTACTCACCCCCCCCATGGCAGGATGGAGGAATCGGAATGGTAAAAATGAGAAAACATGTGGGTTGTGATAAAAACAGTTTAATAAGTAAAGCAAAAGCTGTGCATGCCAACAAAGCAAACCAAGGAATTCATTCCCCACTTCCCATAGTCAGGCAGGTGTTCAGCCATCTCCAGGCAAGGAGGGCTCAATCACAGGTTACAGTTACTCAGGAGGACAAACGTCATCACTCCAAATGTCCCCTCCTTCCTTTTCTTTCTTCCCCCAGCTTTACATGTTGACCATGACACCAAGAGGTATGGGATATCCCTTGGGTCAGTTGGGGTCAGCTGTCCCAGCTGTGTCCCTCCAAGCTCTTTGTGCGCCCCCAGCCTGCTCACTGGTGGGGTGGTGTGAGGAGCAGAAAAGGCCTTGGCTTTGTGTAAGCACTGCTCAGCATGCTTGATAACATCACTGTGTTATCAGCGCTTTTTCCAACACAAACCCAAAACAACCCATACTAGCTGCTGAGAAGAAAATTATCCTGGCCTGAATCAGCACAGTATCTTATCCCCATAACTGCTCAGGGCACAGACAAATTTTCTATTTTGTTATTGGCGTTCCCTTTTGTAACATATGTGTGTATCAGAGTCAGTAGTGATTGCTTTCTATTGCTGTTCTGTGACCTGCATTTAAAGCAGGATTGAAATTCTTCTTTTTCACATTTGCAGGCCTGATTCAATCAGGAAAGCACAACACAATAATTCTTTGTGGTACTCCTGCTAGGTGCACAGTGCTTCTGAGAGCATTTTTTAATTTCGTAGGCAAGACATTGAAGCATTTCGGTTTGTCTCCAACACAAAATGTTGCCCTACGTCCTAAAGCCACCAGTCAATAAAAATGGTCAGGCTTCTTGTAGGAATGCATTCTCACAATGGCTTGTGGATTAAATCTCAGAATACAATTAATTCTGATTGTGAGCAATCACTTCCCAGATTCCTTGCCATTTAAAGAGCTGCACAAGAAAACAGAACATCCTAGATGACCAGCTTCTCTCTTATACTGTTGCCATAAATCATTACACGTGTCCTATTTTCTTTTTGGAGTATATATATATTTCAGATTTAGAAATAACCGGTGTGTTATCTCCCCTAGCCTACTGCACAATACAAGTCAGAAGAATCAAATTTTACTCAAGCTTTCCTATATTGAGACTAATAATCAGTATTTAACTATATGAACTGGCTTCCACGTATTCAAACAAATTAATACCATTAGTCGGTATTAATGAAAGAATGAAGAAAGTTCTCCAGTGTGTACAAACACGCTTAAAATAACTAAAATGGAAGTTCCTGTGAGAAGTTTATGGGTTTTGCTGAATCATTAGATAGGCTGAGAAAATTGGGGCTGTTCAGCCTGGAGAAGAGAAGGCTGCGTGGAGACCTCATAGCAGCCTTCCAATACCTGAAGGGGGCCTATAGGGATGCTGGGGAGGGACTCTTCATTAGGGACTGTGGTGAGAGGACAAGGGGTAACGGGTTCAAACTTAAACAGGGGAAGTTTAGATTGGATATGAGGAAGAAATTTTTTACTGTAAGGGTGGTGAGGCACTGGAATGGGTTGCCCAGGGAAGTTGTGAATGCTTCATCCCTGGCAGCATTCAAGGTGGGGTTGGACATAGCCTTGCATGGCATGGTTTAGTGGGAGGTGTCCCTGCCCATGGCAGGGGAGTTGGAACTCGATGATCTTGAGGTCCTTTCCAACCCTAACTATTCTATGATTCTATGATCTTGTTTTGTTTCGCTTCTTAACAAAACCCCTCTCTCTCAGAATATCAGACCTCTGATACAGGATGTGAAAACTGAACACAACAGAGTTCATCCTGCCCTGGAAACATTCACACTCTTTTACAAAAATTGCAGACTTTTTACAAATAAAAAAAGTCCTTATCAAGATAACCTAAAGCAAACAGGAGCAAAACAACATTTATTCTTGCATTCTGGCAATAATGCAATCCTTTCCATAAGGAAACCAGAATAGATAATTTTTAATACATTATTCTCCCTCAGCCTGGGATTTGTAGATTTAAAGACTTCAAAAAAACTGCTCCTGCTCAACATGGAATGCAACCATAATTTGTAATACTTGATACTTCATGATCAATATGCATTTTGTAAAGAAAAGTTAAAAAGCAAAGATCATTTCAGCAAAATTGGAATGTACAGCAAGCAACATCAATACAGTTATTCTGCCTGAAGTTAAATTTTCTATCCAAATCCATGACAGAAACTGCTTTTCATCAGGAAATTTAAGCCAATCTGACCAAAGCTGTGTTCTGAAATTATATCCTAACTCTATAACTGAGTGACTAACAAACAATGCTCAGAAACCCACTAACTTTCACTCAATAAAAAACATATGTATCAGACTGCGTTGCATCAATGTAATTATGTAGTTTTCATGTGCTAACTGAACTATATGAGACTATATGATAAACCCCTCTACTTCTGAACCCTAAACAAACATAGATGGAGTTATCTGTGTGGTTTCATTTTACCCTCCTCTCCTTCTGCCCCAAAGGGGACAAATCTTAAGAAAATGGAAATTAAGGTAAAAAAAAAAAAAAAAGAAATTACAGTAACAATAAGAGTTAGTAACACCATCCAGCTAGCTTTCTAACCCTGTGTTAGGGTTAAATATCTTTTACCAAAGTAGTTTCTAAACAAAGGAAATGTAAACAGTGACATCTTTCAAACTACTACTGGCTCCTAAGGGAGAGCAGTGGTATGTGAGGAACATACCACCCCAGTGAAAATATGACATTCTCAGTCTTCCTTAAAAGAAAATTAACTGTGAGACCCTCATACCCTGCATAGAAATAACACAGTTCCAGACAAAAATTGCCTAAGCAGAAATGTGACAAAATACTAATTAAGGGTCTGCTTAGTTATTCTTCCTTCCTCGGAAGCCAAATACACACACATTTTGCACAGAAGCTTTGACAACAAATATTACATTTGGGAGACTGATAAACATCTGTTTCAAGAAGACATCCCATGATTAAACAAGTTTTTCCATTTCTGATTAATTTTGTAAGGAAACGTGCAAAGTGAATAAAACCATTTAATTTATTCATTACATGGGTCATTAGCTTTTCTTTTCAAAAAAAGCAAACCTGTCACAATATTGAGCTGGAATTATAATTAAAATATATAAAAAAAGGGCTTTCAGTCCTGTGTCATATGTCTATATTTGAATGACTAGCAAACAAACAACAAGCTCCCAGCAGAGGCTGAGATTACACTACCCTTTTAGTTGGTTCAGGACCATGTCTTGCATCAGAATGGTCTTGGACACAAGCACGGTTTTTAGTTTTGGATGAAAGCAAATATTAAAATCTATGGTGTCATGATATGATTTTAAATATAGGAGAAATAAACCCAGTCTGAGGAACAATTGAGCAGTATCACTTCTGAAAAATGGGCTTTCCATCTAATACAGAATCTTGAGATGTTAAAGTTCTTTCTTATTTGACAATTTGAAAGAAAAGTTGAGATCTCTCAACTCTGCAAAAGGCTTTGAGAAGCAGCTAACATGAATCATTTTGACTGGTGGGACAACATTTTATAATTAATGAAGTTCTTTACATACATATATAGACTGTTCATATCATAAACTAGCAAATCTGATGAAACATCTGTATTTCATTATTTCTCACTGGGGTTATTTTTGGTTAGATGTGGGAGGTTTTTATTATTATTTTTTTTTACAAAAGCAATGAAATATACCTGACTTGAAGGAAAAAATTTTAATTTTCCAGTAGCAATTGAAGATGATACAATTCTGACTCTTCCTGGTGAAAAGAAATTAATTTTTTACATGAAATGGCAACCACGCACTACTTCTCTTCCACCAGACTTCGTGACTGCATGGTACTCTAATCCCTTTTCCCAGCACAGTGAGGGGGATGTCTGAGAATATTTTCTGTTGTATTGTTGGGTTGTAAGGTTTTTCTTTTGATGAAAGTTTAACAAACTGTATCTAATTATAGTTTATCCCTTTTTCAAGATCCAAAATAAAATAACTGGATTCATATCAGTAATTTGTTTCATGGAGAGACGTAAACACTGCTCTTTCACCATCACTAAAAGAAAATGTTGTCCTAGAAAATGGACATTTTACTTACAGTTTCTTAAGGTTAGAAATTTCTATGGAATGGTGATTGTTTCCCGAGAGGAAACAGAAAACAAGCTGACTCCTTCTCTAAGATCAAGGATTCATGCACCATGTGGCCAATACTTGATGACTGTATACCAAAGTGATTCCAGCTCACAAATTTATCACACAACCATAATATCATAAATGTAGCCAACTCTATCCGCTAAAAAGAATCTTTTGAGCATTTACTCCAGAACACTCATTTGGAAAGGATTAACACATTTGACTGTTGCGACTTCACCAGTATTATTGATATCCACCTGCAGCACAAAAAATTTTAGGGTGGACTTCACATGAACAACAGGAGCAATAATGACAAAAGCTTTCCTGTGGGATTCCTGAAATAAGCATCATACTCAAGTAGTGTGATAAAAGCTGTAGAGCCCCATCCCTTCCTTTATTGCCCTTATATATTTACAGGGTAATTCAGAAATTAGCTTGACCCACACAGTTCTATCTTGGTATTTTTTCACATATATTAAAAAAAAAAATAATGTAGAAGCATTTTCTTCATTGAATATATAGTATTTCAGAATACTACATATGCTGCTATATAGAATTGGTTTATATGGAATACTATATATTGTACTATTGCATATTCCATTATAGAAAAATAACAATAGCTATAAGAATTTTTAAGTTATACTGTTTTGCAACTTCTAATGGAGTTCAAACAACCTACAAATATAATTGCTGAATAAACATTAAACTTACTGAAAAGTACAAAAAAACCCAAACCTGTAGCATAACAAAAGTCTTCATAATCAGTGATTTGTGCATACAAGAAGAAATTACAGTGTCCCAAAAGTAGTATGGTCTTACTGTAGGAAAACAAAGAGCATCACTGTAGTGGCCTGCAGGAAACAGAAATTTAATAAGTCACAGGAGAGCACCATTGACCCTTTGGATGCAACTCAGTGTTATTAAAACTGCTTTAATGCAGCGCTGTGTTCTCAATGAAGCATTAATGCAAGGAAAGAATGACATCTCAGTGTGCAGCATTCAAATTAACTTTGACCTAACACTTTATTATTAGAAGGTTTGTCAATGAATCCTTCTCATAAAAAGATTACCTAAAGCTTCACTGCCAACTCATCACCAATATGAGGATTTTAGAGGACGTCTCACTATAGAATGAAATATGCTACTGACAAAGATGTATCTGTTTTAAAATCCAAGTCTGTGTAGAGCCTGCTAGAGGCAAACCACTTAGACATTTGGACAATTTGCATGCATTTATCATAATGTGCTACATACCATATGTGCTACAGGCAGCATAATTTTACTCCCAGAAGCACTTGCACAACCTTAAAGACTTCATGCATACAATGGAATATCACAAAATCTCAAATCTGATAAAGTTAATTTGGTCAGTTTATTGGTTATTTTACTCAACCTGGACTTTCAGATGTTGCTTTCTATTTAAATAGCAAAGAATCCTTACAGTTTCTTCTTACAAGTCACACACAGTTCCTCTTACATTCATGACAGAGCGAACTGTTTCCACTCTTGTTTATATCTATTATGTTCATGTAAGCAATCCAGAGACAGCCACAGCACTGGGCTACATGAAGAAAACAAAAACCCTTCAGCAAGTTTCAGCCATAATAAAGCCTGTCCACATCAAAGAAATTAATTTCTGTGAAGATTTGGTTATAGCACTGACCTTTGCTCTAGTACTGACTGTTTCTAGAGATAAGGGCTCTGAGGCTGCAAATCAGCTGCAGATGGACAAAATCCCACAGAGATGTGTGGCTATCAGACACTATGCATTGACTATAGATCAAAGACAACAAGGACAAGAAGAAACAATGGTCCATGCACATGCACAGTACCTTAAAGTCAACCAGAACAACACTAGGCTGAAACAACCAGTAGGACAGAACAGGGATGGATCCTTAGAAGTACATGTAATGATCTCTCTGCTATTTAAACACTCTTGTACCATTCAGTAGATTTTTTGCTAGCAATAGAGCTGATTATTGACCACATACAACATTTTTAGTCACCCATGTTTATGCATAGCAGGCTGAAATGTGTGTGGCAGCATTAGGAAAGAGAGGACATATTCGCTGTATTCCAGAAAATATTACATTAATAATTACAAATTGATGCAAGAATGGACAGTATTATTGGTGCTGCTTTAATTTACCTTAAAAGGCCAGTTAACCAGTTCATGTCAATAAAAATTAAAAAATGTTTTATTAAAAAGGAAGAGAAACATGAGCAAACAGCTGGGAGAGAAAAAAAAAGTTCAGGAAAAAAAAATAAAGAGAAAGGAGCAGGACAGAAAAGGGATTATAAGAATGAAGGCAGAAAGTTCCCAATTCCAGAGTACAAACCAGTTACACTTGAATGACCTGAAGTTCCTCTGAAGACTGATCCACGTAATGGCACACAAGAGAGGTTTTTACCTTTCACAACTTTCAATTTATAAATTCCTATCCAAAAATTCCTGGGACCTGTTGAAAATGGAGAAGGGCTGGGTGGTGACAGCTACCAATATCATTCCACATCAAACTTTTGCTTCCACAGCAAGAAGTTTTGGTTGCTTTGTAATCAACACCCAAGAGACTGAAAGGAAAAGAAGGAAGGAAACAAATATAAGGGAAGAGCAGTCTTTTAAACACACGGAAAACCTATCTCTGTGAGAAAATGTACTTTCAGATTTTGATCTTGATGAAAGAGATTAGAAGGAATATTCTGAGCAAAGAGGAAAATTAGAGTAGCCTTATTACCTCAGAAAATTACACCGGTGATACAATTCAGACTTAATGCAAATCTTCTCATCCATAAAACTAGAAGACAACACAAAACAAACCCCAAAATATATAGTAGCTATGTCTGGTGCTTTTCTGACTTCAGACTTTAACTTTTAACCTAATCCTTTCTCTGAGTGCAAAGGCATCATGAATGTTGCTAGTTGCAGTCACAACTGAATTAAAGCATTTCACGCCCATTCTCTATGGAAATTTATATAGAATTTGAAACAGCAGAGACATCAGCCAAAAAAAATCTGCCATACTTACATCAATTCTGTGCTCTTCACAAATTTAATTGCAAGACAAAAATTGCAGTTGCTAAACTGCTAGTAGTAAATGCACCTGATCTCAAGAACCTCCTCCTGTAGTGGAAGAAATTCTCGTCTTTGTTGCACATGTACATGCCTTTTAGTATTGTGGAAATTGAGGATAAATAACCCTTAGGGTATGTTTTCCTTGCAATATTCTTCAGAAGACTGGGAAAAAGTGTGAGCAAAGAGCATAGACCTGGAGGAAAGGCAAATCCCATTGATGCACTGACGGTGCATGTGACAGCACTCACCATGGACTCCCAATACACAAGAAACTCTAGGGTAGAGGAAAGGTTAGAGGAAGGGTAAGTAATAATTCTCTCCACAGCCAGCTCCTCATCTTTTATCTACACCAGGGATAAATAATTTTTTCATTACGGATATATCCTTCCCTTTTCTTATACGGATAAGAACCTCAGCTAAAAGAAGAGTGCAGTCAGCTTCATCAGATAAAAACACATGCTTCACTGGAGGAAGGACAGGTACCAGTTCCTTCTACAGCTGACTATTTCTCTGAAACAAATATTATTCTGATAACCTGGCTGCTTCTTGTTTAAGCAAAACCATATCTGGCGGCTGCAAGTGCCACACAGATGCATCTTTCATTTCCTCTCAGTTGCTGTTTATGGCTCACCAACAGTTTTAATTATAAAAGCTTCCAGTTATCAATTTTGTATTCTAACCATTATTACTTATTACTAAGTATCTAACTCAAATTATGATGAGGTAATTACTGTTGAATGATGACAGCCCTCTATCTTTGATTTAAACTATTAGAATCAATGGTTCTGCCTCTAAAGAAGCCACCACTATAAAATATTGATCAAATAATTTTACATACAGTGTTTGGAAGCAGTACTATGTAGATATTTAAGACTAGCAATTAGCAGGTGACTTTTCTGAACACAATGGCATTTAAAACAGTAGTGGATGTCTGAAAGGACAAAGACGTAGTTATCTACTGTATGAACTGTAGGCTACTTACTGCTTAATGAATCATAGGATCATAGAATAGTTAGGGTTGGAAAGGACCTTAAGATCATCTAGTTCCAACCCCCCTGCCATGGGCAAGGACACCTCACACTAAACCATGTCACCCAAGGCTCTGTCCAACCTGGCCTCGAACACCGCCAGAGATGGAGCATTCACAGCTTCCCTGGGCAACCCATTCCAGTGCCTCACCACCCTCACAGTAAAGAACTTCTTCCTTATATCCAATCTAAACTTCCTCTGTTTAAGTTTTAACCCATTACCTCTTGTCCCATCACTGCAGTCCCTAAAGAAGAGTCCCTCCTCAGCATCCTTATAGACCCCCTTCAGATGCTGGAAGGCTGCTATGAGGTGTCCATGCAACTTTTCATTGCTCTGAACCTGGTTCTTGGATACCTATTCCAAAATAATATTTGTTGTATGGTGCCTTAAGTGTTTTAACTACTGTTAATACTGAGGAAGGACCTTCAATTTCCAATTACCTTGCCCACCCTTCACTAGTAACCTTTCACTTTGCACACTCCAAAGGCACTGTGGCAGTGCCTTCACCGCAAGCGAAAGCATCCCAACTGCCTTTGGCTTCATGGAGCTGCGATGACAGATTCTTTAACACTGTGTTTGTGGATTGACCTTATAGCTTTCAGTCTGTAACCCCATACTCTTCATATTCCACTTGCATATTCAGCCCCATAGATAACACGATACATAATCATTCTCATACTCCAAAATATGAGCTTGCAATATAGATGTACAGAGCTTAGCAGCCAGTCAGTGTACAACACATGCACCTGAAGAAGTGCGCTGCAATGGATGCTAATGCTATCATCAGAACTGACAAGGAGTTTGAAGGTTTCCCAAGGAAAGCTATGAAACTACCACAAAACAGTGCCAGGAAACACCTCTGCACTGTGAAGGCGCTAATGTGGGGCCCTACCACTTCTCCCAGCTGGGCACTGCTCTGTCTCTATTTTTTCCTCTTCTTTTTGTTCCCACACCCCCAACCTCCATGCCTTCACTCTCCCCAATAACTTTGAAGTCAATGTATGGCATCAGTTATGCACCCTGCTATTAAAGCTTTGTACATGCAAGTCTATGTCAACTTTTTGTGCGACTTATTGGTGATCCTTTGGACAACAGAGTGTCCTCTGGAAGAGCTTTGCTATTTCCATTTGTTAGGATAAGCTCTTGATTCCAGTGTCAAGCAAGGTGTTAAGCTGTGCTTTTGAATGCCTCCTAAGTGGCATAAGTCTGAAGTTCAATACTTACCTTGAGAGCTACTGTCATCGAGGAGATAGCACAAAATGTGTCTAAATTAACATTTTAGTTTAGACAAGGAACATACTTCTGAAGTGGTTTTTCCCACAGCCACAGTCACTGTGGTCTGATACACCTTCCAGAGCAGTATTAGAGCCAATTCATTTTGGAAGGAACAGGAAGATGCTCTTTAGAAGCGTACCTAGCGCACACCACCATGGACTCAGCCTGAACTAGATTTAGTCTGAAGCAAAGAACCTTGAAATAAGTATAGCATGCATTTTAGAACCTCAGCAACAATTGCTTTGCTCTAGAAATACATTCCTACAGGGCAAGCAGTGTGCTCCTTGCTAATACAGACACAGCCTTGAAGAACTTAATAAAATTCAGTTAGATGATTTAGCTACCTCTCTACTGTTGACTGTTGGTTGCAAAAATTATTCCTCTTTCTCCAAAAAGGATTGGCATTTATTCTTGTGCTATGGATAAATGAATTTATTCATAACAAGCACTTCTCTTCAGAAGCACTTTAAATTTCTGTAATAAGCACCAGTACATTCCCGTTTGGATCATCTCGGTTCATTCTCCATCAGAACTGATCTGAAATAATGAGCCCGTGGGTTCTGGACTGAGCTATAGGAATCCAAAATCTTGAATCTTTGGCCTCTGTACTAAAAACATGCTATTCCATCAGTTTCAAATACTGGAAATTTTTTCCCTTCATGTTTTTCTAGGGAAGAGATGCTAACTTCAGTTGAATTCTTGGTTCAAAAAAACTCATCTGCAAAGCAACCCACTGCAATTTAGATGAGAGGACAACTTCCAACACAGAAGACAAGAAAAAAATCTAGATAGCTAAGTTTTCTCAAGGTCATGAAGGAAAGTTTATGATTACTTGAGTGCAGAAGGACATTTGTATTTCTAGTCTGGATAGAATGCTTTGTCCTCTGCAATGAAGACTTCAATGCATCTGAGAATTCAGAAGAGTAGAAGGCGGATATACAACATCTTTTGCCTTGCAAAAATACTGCAAAAACAAAACAAAACCCCCTGAAACAATAATAAAACCCCTCCCGCCAAAACCTTCATGTAAAACAGGAGTCTTCTCCACATTTTACCCAAACTGATCCCTAGTCCAGTTCCCTAAGGTGATTTTTCCTGTGTTAAGAGAGCTGTGTTAATAGGTAAATCTCATATGGGAAGTACAAGTCAGGTTGGTCTATATACTTTGGAAAACAAAGGAAAAATTGCATATAATCACCCCCACAAGAAAAAGATTAAAAAAGACTGTTTCAACCTGTAGCCTTTTTTTGGCACAGAATCCTTAGTTTTCCCATTACTTAGAGTTCAGCTACACCCTGCTCACTTCATCATACAGCCTTTCCCTCCCACACTGAAGTCAAGCAGTATCTTTCTTCCTCCAGAAGAGCTCTTCCAGCAGCATTCCCACCTGCCTGCCCCACCACAGAAGGAGCTGAGGATTACCCTCCTTGCAAGCAGCCCCTGCAAGAATCAGGAGCTGTTGAAGTTACAGGTATGTATACATTTCACATAGCATTTTATGCTGTCCTATTTTCTCTCTTCTTTTTGGCAAACAAGAAGGGAGTTGTGACAAAATAGTCTTTAAGAGATATTTACACTAGTTTATGTCAGAGGCCAAAAACAGCATTACTGCATGGGAAGGTACCATTTACTGGAATTATGGCCGTTGTCGTTCTCAAGTTACTATAAAACTTCAGCTCTTTCAGGGGCAAGGGGCTTTCTCTGCAGAGTACTTAAGCATCTGCTGCTTCCCAACTGCTTGGGAATACTTTTTTCCTTCTGTAGCATATTTACTCCTGTTGCTCTCATGTTGGGAGAGCAAAAAGAATCGCAAATGAAAGTCTAGACTGAACATCCTGATACAGGATGTACCATAGAATTAGGTCGTTACAAAAATGGCTGGGCTGAATAGCAGTCTGATTACAGTGGTGACAGCCTGCATTCGAAGAGAAGGAATCGCAGGAGAGTGTTAGACACCGGTTCATTACTCGTGAGGATACTCAAAACCCTCCCCTTTTGGTTGGTCTATTTTAGAGCAATTCTGCTTCTCCTTCTATCTACTGCTGACATAATCTGAGTACAAACTGAAAGCAGAAATAATGAAGGTGAGAATGGTAATGGGCTTTCATGAGAGAAAAGTGATGAGCTAACCATGGCTGGGCACCAGGTGTCCACCAAAGCTGCTCTATCAATCCCCTCCTCGGCTGAACAGGGGAGAGGAAACATAACAAAAGGCTCCTGGGTTGAGATAAGGACAGGGAGAGACCACTTATCAGTTACCATCATGGGAAAACCAGGTTTGACTCAGGGAAATTAGTTTCATTTATTACTGATCAAATCAGAGCAGGATAATGAGAAAACAAAAATAAATCTTAAAACACCTTCCCCCCCCCACCCCTCCCTTCTTCCAGGGCTCAGCTTCACTCCTGATTTTTCTGAGTCTCCTTCCTCCTCAGAGGGAGGACTCCTCACACTCTTCCTATGCTCCACTGTTGGGTCCTTCCCACAGCAGACAGTTCTCCATGAACCTCTTCAGCGCGAGCCCTTCCCACAGGCAGCAGCTTTGTGAACTGCTCCAGCGCAGGTCCCTTCATGGGGTTCAGTCCTTCAGGAACAGATGGCTCCAGTGTGGGTCCCCTGTAGGGTCACCAGTCCTGCAGCAAACCCGCTCCAGTGCAGGCTCCTCTCTCCATGAGGCCACAGGTCCTGCCAGGACCCTGCTCCAGCATGCGCTTCCTACTGGGTCACAGCCTCCTTTTGGGCATTCCCTTGCTTCAGTTTGGGGTCCTCTACGGGCTGCAGGTGGAGATCTGCTCCTACATGGACCTCCATGGGCTGCAGGGGCACAGCTGCCTCACCATGAGCTGCACCACAGGTGGCAGGGGAATCTCTGCTCTGGTACCTGCAGCACCTCCTGCCATACTTCTGCACTGACCTTGGTATCGGCCGGGCTGTTTCTCTGGTATATTCGCACTCTGCTCTTCGACTGCAGTTGCTGTTGGGGAGCTCTTCCTGCCCCTCCTCGCCCCCCTCAATACCTTATTCCAGAGGCGCTACAACTGTCACTGGTGAGCTCAGCCTTGGCCAGCAGTGAGTCCATCTTGGAGCCAACTGCATTGGCTCCATCACACACAGGGGAAGTTTCTATCAGCTTCTCACAAAAGTCACACCTGTAGCACCCCTGCTACCAAAACCTTGCCATGCAAACCCAATACAATAAATCTTGGAGATGAAGGATGGATTAACTTTCTGTCTGTAAAGGGGTATGGGAAGGGTGTCTGGAATCATGTTATGCTGAATCCAGAAGACTGATCTGACAGCAGATATGCATAGAGGTTCTAAAGGATGGAGTAGTGTGGTGCATCTATGAAAGTACCACAGAAAGCACAAGCCCTGGCAGAGGAGAAAAAAAAAAAAACACACAACGATGCTTTTGTACAGAAGTAAATACAATTTTAGCAACTTTCAAGTTAGGCAAGGCATAGCAGAGATCAATGCTACAGGAGCTCAGGAAATGGGAGTGCCTCATATTTAAGCCAGGAGCACATTTACTGAATGTACACATTTTTGAACAATTCTTACAGTGAGGAATAAGCTGTCTTAAAAAATGTATGTAAATTTATGCAAACTAGATTGTTGGGTGTACCTAAACTCCTCTCATCTTTGCCTCTTGAATGAAACAGTGAGAAAATGCATCAGACTACAATGTGCCAGAGAATTGAAGCCAACGTTAGAGAACCAAGATGTTTCTGCGTAGTCAGATTATTTTTCTTTCTAGTGGAAGTAACAGATTTAGAAGAAAGCGAAAAAATAGATTTTAATCAGCACAGTATTTTCAGCTAAATTTTCTGTTAAAACTACATTCAGCCATCTCTATATACAACTTCCATATACATAAGTAGTTAGGCTACATCACTAACATTTCCTATGCTGCTTTTATTACTACTGTTACTGCATTAGGATTAAAACTCTTATTAGATTTGAATAAACTACTCTGTAAATAGGAGAGACAGAATTGCAGATCAGCATCCCATAATAGTTTGCATTTTCACAGAAGACTGCTATTAATGAACAGACAGCAGTATAACATGTGACCAAACACTCAGACAATCTAATTATTTAAATGTACATCACATTTTTAAGGCTAGTGACCAGAATGCAAATTGTCAGTTTTAACCATTGGCTTTGACTGATTTGTCTCTCTTCGCTGTCATGGAAACCTACATTAAATTAAAGGCAAAGAAACAATGGAACCTAATTAATGTCCCATGCATCTTCTGTCCAGCAGAAGTACTGGGTAGTTATTTATAACATCATGTCAGCAGCCGCTACACACTTTTCAAATGCATAAATGATTGTTATTAAAATAAAAAAGTATTCCTATAAAAATATAAAAAAAGAAATAAGAAGTTCAAGATGGATAGGAAAGAACCCCTTCCTCCTCATCCCACCCTAGATGACATATTTTGAGGGATAAACGTAAAGGAAGAAAGGCCATTTTGAACTGCTCTTTTATTTAGTCCCTGCAGCCTGCTGGTTTCTCACCAAGAGCAAGAACCAACCTGCATGACACGCAAGAGCCTATTGGATTGCTTGAGTGGAGATGTCAGGGTGTGGGCACTGGTGGAGAGAGAAATTGTCAAGATAGGGGTACAAGGATGTTAAAGAAATAGTTGAGAAAGAAGGATCTCTCCTCATTAAACACTACTTTGTTACCTGCTTTCTTTCATTTGCCTTTGTGCTGTGATATTATGCACTTCACTTCCAGATCTCTTCTTTTTCCCTAAAGACCCAGTGTTTGAAGACGTAGGAGCCACCACATCTTACTTTTCTTGACTTGTACTTAGAAGAAGACCCTGCAGGCATGATGGTACACATGATGCTTTTATGTATGTTTCTCCTGCAGTTTCGCATTAAAAATTCAGTACTCAGAGAATGTGGAAGAGGGTAGGGGGTGAAAGTCCTGTAAGCTTAAGTGGAACTTTTTATTATTTCATAGAATCATAGAATAGTTAGGGTTGGAAAGGATCTTAAGATCATCTAGTTCCAACCCACCTGCCATGGGCAGGAACACCTCCCACTAAATCATGCCATCCAAAGCTCTGTCCAACCCAGCCTTGAACACCGCCAGCAATGGAGCATTCATAACTTCATTGGACAACCCATTCCAGTGCCTCACCACCCTTACAGTAAAGAATTTCTTCCTCATACCCAATCTAAACTTCCCCTGTTTAAGTTTGAACCCGTTACCCCTTGCCTATCACTACAGTCCTTCATGAAGAGTCCCTCCTCAGCATCCCTATAAGCCCCTTTCAGATATTGGAAGGCTGCTATGAGGTCTCCACGTAGCCTTCTCTTCTCCAGGCTGAACACACCCAACTTTCTCAGCCTATCTTCATATGGAAGGTGCTCCAGTCCCCTGATCATCCTCGTGGCCC
Source organism: Amazona ochrocephala (assembly GCA_039720435.1). NCBI lineage: Eukaryota > Metazoa > Chordata > Aves > Psittaciformes > Psittacidae > Amazona > Amazona ochrocephala. Next base: position 14,044,905 of record CM077879.1, read on the forward strand.
TCCTCTGGACTTGTTCCAACAGTTCCATGTCCTTTTTATGTTGAGGACACCAGAACTGCACGCAATATTCCAAGTGAGGTCTCACGAGAGCAGAGTAGAGGGGCAGGATCACCTCCTTCGACCTGCTGGTCACGTTCCTGGTACACCTATCAAATTGATGTCTCTCCAACTTACAGACAAGGATGTCGTATGGGACAGTGTTGAACTCTTTGCACAAGTCCAGGTAGATGACATCAACTGCTCTACCCCTGTCCATCAGTTCCATAGCCCCATCATAGAAGACCACCAAATTGGTCAGGCAGGATTTCCCCTTAGTGAAGCCATACTGGCTGTCACCAACCACCTTGTTAATTTAACCAACTTCTTTAATACAGACAGGAAATTCAGAGTAGTATTATTTCTCCCAGGTTGATCAATAGATAGTTATAGGATTTTGTCTTTGCCACTGATTCTAGACTGCAACAAAACCCACCATGACACAAGAAAGGAGATGCTTGTTGGGCACTATCATTTAATTTCACTGTAAGTATACGTCCTTCACTTCCGGGAATTATGAATGAATGAAAGAAAGCATCTTTCCAAAGATGCACTGAATCACTTCATGCACAACTGATTAAACAGGGGACAAGAGTATTTAAGCAGGGAGCGTATTGATTTCTGTTGATGTACTACTGAACTGTCTGACTGTGACAGTGATGGGATCCCAGTGCCAGCCACCCTGCTCTTTCAGCCTGTTTGGGAGCCTTGGCTATGACTCCTGCCTTTTTCTGTGCACAGGGCTGGAAAACACTGTGCACAACATTGCTCCCCAGCCCCATGGCATTTGACAGCTCCATTTCTCTGAAGCTACTAACAGTAGTCTTATTTTCCTGCATCTTATAGCTTATAAAGGAGTCACGCCTGCAAGGATGTAGAGGTGTTCACTCAGGGTTCCCTGCTTGAGCAGAGGCTGGACAGCAATTTACAGGACCCCATTTTTCTCTTGTCCCTGGAAAGAGCACAGACAACTCAGGAGAGCACACAAACCTTGGTGACATTCTAAGTTTTCAGATGTCTCCTGAGTAAAAGAGACAAAATACTTTCTAGAGTGTGAAATGAACCTGAAATGAACCAGCACAGTTAATGAATACAGGATGTAATTAAAGCAGGCTATACTTGACAAAGGTTGTGATAATACTAATTAAAGATATTATTTCATCTGAATTGGAGTATCAGCTATTGCCACTAGTTATGCAGTTAATCTGCATGTGGCATCAGCTGTACTAAATAGACAACAAAAGAAGGAACCACAGGCAACTCAATATTTATTGATGGGGTATCCTGAAGCTGGCATATCAAAACACTATTTAAAAGGTCATAAAATACTCTCAAATTATTTACAAAAAGAAAAAAAAAATATATATTTAAACATACTTAGTTTATCCAGCCACATTTCAGGAAATAAAATAAACCATTTCAGATTTCACCAGACATCAACAGCCTTTATACAAAGAAATGCCCTGCCAGCCAGACAACTCCAGAGAAGATTAAGAGGAACAGAAGAGGAAACCCAGGAGACTATATCTGAGCAAGCATTTCACTGTATGTCACAAGTGAGCAACAGACCTTGCTGAGCAGAAAAAGGCCTAACATGATTGATTAGGAACAGAGGCAGATGCAGTATGGGGTTGTTTAAGGGCTCAAAGGAAAATTAAATACAAGCTCACTGGCAGAAGAGTGTCAACTGAAAAGTTCAATTTCTTCTTCAGGAATGAACTGGGTCAAAGAGTCAAGAAAAGTAGCGCTTTTCCCTGCATTACTCTGAGTGAATCCTGTTGTGCTGTTCAGCTGCCCCAGGCTGCTGCTCACACAGCTCTGGCAAAATGCTCATCTTAGAGCTTTTTACTTGGGATGTGGAGGAAGAGCTGTTCGTTTCTTGATAGCACACCTGCGTGACATGGCCACCTCAGATCTAGTCCCAAAGCCACATTGCTCTCTGTGATTCTAGATGCTCACAATGTCATATTCAATGTTTCACTACTTTTAAAAGCCAGACTTATAAATCTTTCTATATTTTTGTATTCAAATGACTACTGCCAGTTTTTCAGTACAGATAAAATTCTTATTTCCACTTGAACAAATGCTAGAAAACTCTATCCTTCAGAAGTATCATTTTGTAATTTAAGTGATCCCAAATATGGATCAGAATCAGACTTTGGTTCTCATTATTATTCTGTGGAAGCCTTGTTAGACACCACGTGCTGCCAGGCTTTTAGAATAGTGATAGTACAACTGTGGGTAGTTTGGCTAAACCCATACTTTGCTAAAAACTACTGAAATGCAGGAAGTTAGACCATGACAAATGGAAGACTTGGCTATACCAGACTACCAGATCCAGTAAAAATAGGCAGGTGTTTACATATGAACCCTGGAACATCCAGTAAAGCTGTTTCACAAAGTGAAAATTGTCCTGACTCTCAATTCTCTACCCACTGAAGGTGAAAAATGCCTTCTCCTTTCATTCCATAATTCACATCCCTCATCAGGCTTATTATCACTTCTGTCTGAATCCTTATCTTCTTTATCCTTCTCCCAGCCCACCTGTTGGTGAGTCTGTGAAAGCCTCAGTAAGGAAGAAGAGTTACTTCCATGACTTTTATTTTGCTTATTTGTTTGCCAACAAGACTCAATCCCACCACTGTGGCTTTTTGCAAGAAAGAATTTACTCTCTGCACCCTGGACAAATTCTAGTTTAGATGGGTACAGAGAATGTGACACGCAGAACTCACTGTCCTGCTGGCCACGACTGATTTGCAGGGAAATTTAAATAGTCATCTTCTTCATAGCCCATGACCTTTTCTTGGTTAGGATGCAATTTGCAAAAGGTACATCATCAGTAGAAAAAGAACCTTTAATCGTCCTTTATGTGGCGCATACTTATGAAACATAAGAGTTAGTCTCTTCTAATGAGAACTTTACACTGCAAAACTGTCATTAATGTAGAAACAGGATACCATTAATAATTTTCTGAAGTCTTTGTATCAGCTTCTCCCTGCACTTTACAAGTACAATATATATCATTTTAGCTCAATAAAATGGAATTAAGAGCATACTCAGGCTGTAAAAATCTGTAGTTGACTTTTAAAATAATAAAAGCTTTGATAGATTTTAATGAACCAAGGCAAAGGTTCCCCTAAGCAGACAATACTAAAACAATAGGGCATTACAGAACTTCCTGCTTTGGTTCAATGATACCATTTGCCACTTTAAATCCACTCTACTTGAAACAATTCTTACAATGCAAAACTTAAATTGCTTTATATTTTGGATTTTTATTATAATTTATTTCCACCTCTTATCCCTATATAGTCAGGCTTTTGGATTCTGTTCTGTCCCTTCCAGACATTTGGCAAAAAAATCCCCAATTTTTAATATCTGTCAACATGAAAAATAGACTTGGCATTCTAGCAGAAGTCAAAAGGAAAAATCTAGCTTGAAGAGCTAATATATTACCTGAAACACACAGGTGCTATTCCAATCACTATTTCAATATTACCTGCTCATTTTGTGGTGGGTTTTTTGTTTTGTTTCAAGTATTGGTGCCCTGATTTTACTTCAATCTAAAAAAAAAATATAAAAGGAATTCACCTATGTGTTTTATTTGGTTTAAACTTTTAACTAAAGGTATTATCACTAAAATGCCAAAAATATTCTAAAATAAACCAGGAATGATTTCCAAACCATATTATACCACCAATAGTGGACTAAGTGTAGATCTGTAAGATCTGTTCAGTATCCAAGTTTTGCAGTGAAACTGTGAAGAACTTACTTTTATTTTGTAGTGATCATGGAATCATAGAATAGTTAAGGTTGGAAAGGACCTTAAGATCATTTAGTTCCAACCCCATTGCCATGGGCAGGGATGCCTCGCTCATCATATAATTTACATTCACACTCTGGATATCTAAAGACAATTTCACAAGGCATCCAAGACAGTTTTGCAATCTGATGGCTGTCCCACAGTTAAGCTTCATTAATGCAGTGCTGAGCAGCATCTCATATAGTCTACCTTTAAGAGAGCTTTTAGTGCAGGCTAATTACAGTCTCAGTTTCCAGAGCATGGGTAACAATCGATCCTGCCTGCCTGAAAACAGCAGATTTGCATGATGAACTAATTACTCTGTCACTGATTATGAGAACCACTTTACCTACAGGACATTGGTTATCAGTCTAATTACACACTAGCTATCATGTTTGGCATTCATAACCTTTAAAGCAGAAAATTTAAAAAAAAAAAAGAAAAAAAAGACAAAAGGAGGGCACTGCTTTCCTGAATTGGCAATTGAGGAGTCTGAAGCAATGTCTCAGGGCTTCTTTTCTTTCTTTCCCATCCTATTACTCTGACAGCACAGAAAACCAGCTTCCCTGCAAGCTCTCCTGAGAATACCTCTGCCACAGCACTGGGAGCTCTGCTTCTCGCCAAAAAAAAATATATCCATCCCTGACACAAATGTGCAGACAATTATTGTGACTACCTACACCACAGACCTAAGACATGGCCAAGGCTAACGCCAAGCTCGGGAGGGTCTCCTTTGCATAGTAGCTATCCCCCTGTGGAAGAGAACAATGCAATAATCACAAACTCACAAGTTGAACTTGACAAACTGTACGTCCCTAAAACAAAAGGGATTATTTTTTCCAGCAGCCTGATATTCACTAGTGTTCACAATAAATTTCCTCTTGCAATGAAAGGTTTGTGTGAGAAAAGTTTGTTATGGGTCAGCAAATAAAAGTCTCTGTCACAATATGCATGATGCAGAAGACATGCTCCTAAGAAAGGTCCCAGGGTGCAATGAGACACGCAAGATGAAATATCTGCTGCAGCAGTTTTCAATGCAAGAAAGATCAAAACTTTAACTATGCCACAGGCCAATTCCTGCTTTCAAGAGGAACATATTAAAGTTAAGTCCAAAGATATCTATTTCAAGGTGACAGCAATTTCTCGTAGGCAACAATTAGTTGCCAGAACAAAATTCAATACACACAGAATCGAGACAGTGTTCCAATACTGCCAGTTAGTATCTTAGGGTATTAAAATCAGCACAAAAATAAATAACTGCTAGGTCATGCATTCATCTCTCAGTGAAGATGTTACAGCTAACATTCATTTAGCACAAGCAGTCAGAGGTTACCAACTGGCAGGGTTGAGTTTAATGCCATTTTCACAGCCAGAAATAATATCCTGAATATTTGCAACTCAAGACAAATCTTTCTGATATTCTCTTCTTCCAATTATCCTACCCTTCCTGCTGTCTCATCACCTTTTCCTGCCCTTTTTCCTCCATCATTATCTCTCCTAAGGCTCTGGGGAACAGACATGTTTTCAATCTTAGATATAAAACTTCCATATCTTTACCTACTTCAGAATTACATTAATACTGTGATGAATTGATCTAGCTATTTGAGAAAAGTACTTACCCTTTGCTCCCTCTGCAGCAAAAAGAGCTCACCCATCTCAGCTCTGTGCAAGAAAATAAATATATCTTTCTCCCTTGATTTACACTTTCTTTTTGCCTGGAAAAGAATCTTAGAGCCCATCAGATAGTTAGAATTGTTCAGGATTACATGGCTTGGGGCTCATGACCTCAGCTAAATTCACAAAAGTAAGAAATGTACAGGCTAGTTGCAAACAACCCATCTGTGTTCTAACAGGAAACACCACAAGCCCTCTGCTCCCTTTCAAAAATATCCTATAGTTCTGTTAGATCATGAACAGCCTTTAGTATGGAGTCTCATGAAGCTCATAAAGTTGGTCATAGTACATATCAGAGAGGAAATTTTCACTTTAAATTAGGTCCAGTATGCCAAAGCAAGTTACACAGCCACAACAGTGCAGACACTAAGCAAACTCACCCAAGACTGACCTAAACACTTCCTTTTGGTGCCTGGGATCTCTGACTAGTAAATGATGCTCCTTGATTGTTGATTTTCAGCTCTACCCAGCAGTAAAACACTTGGCCAGGTGTTCGTGCTTCCCTAAGTTTGCAAGTTTGTTTACATTTCTGATACCAGTCTGAGGAGCACAGCTGTGTTATGGGGTAAGCCCAAGGTGATGTTTCTCAGCCTCTTCTAGAAAGGGCACCTTCACAGGGAAGTAATAATTTCCAGTTATGTGTATGTACATGTGTGTGCATAAAACAACCCATCCGACACTTCAGACTGAACCAATAATTTCTTCTCGACAGCATTCTTTTTTGTCTTTCATCTCCACTTTCTTTTGAAGACAGATTGGGGTCTCAGTTGAATTCAGAAATGCACAAACATTTTTGCTATGATACGTGTTCTCCACTTATTCCAGTTTTCACTAGATTTGAAACTTAGTCTTACTCTAGATGGTAGCAGTAATGTACTTTTGTAGACCTGTCTTACAAAATACATAGGGTTTCCATAGACTGATGCGTAGAAAGAGAATATATCAAAATATAGAGCCACTCTGAAAATGCAGCTAATGCTTCTTCATGGCTTGTTAAATATGTCATATTGTTCTGTCCATACTAGGAAAATGACCTATAAGATGACAAAAGTAAATCTTCATCCTCCTCCCTTTGCTGCCTTTGAAATTGTTCTGATAATTTAAGAAGGATATAATAGCTTTAAGCAAGGCTATGAAAAATCACCTCAATGTTCTAAAAGTTTTGAGGTGCAAAATTTCTTTTCAGATTTTTCTGTTCTACATCAGCAGATAAACTATTTTGATATATAATTTAGTATTATTAGTATTATTATTAGAAAAAACTTCTGTCTTGTGTGGTAAGCTGTATTATTTTCAGAGCAGCCAGTGGATTTACTCACATTTGAAGACAAGTCAGGTAATGACAACTCTAGCCACACTGGGACAGAGAGAGTGACCTGGCTCTTGGCTCAGTCCTAATGCATGTTGTGAGAAAGATGTTTAAAATATAAATCCTTTCAGGAATGCTACTCTTTTTGCCTGAGGGACATCCAGATATTTGGGAAGGATAAGCATGGATCAGATGCTGGATCTCAGAGGAGCACATTGTAGTATCAAGGTGGGACTGTGTTAGCAGCTGACATTTCTACAGCTCATTCATCTATGCTTGAAATACATGACATATAAAAGGTCTGATAAAAAACAGGACTGCTTTTCATTTTAAGAAGGAATACCTATTATCAGAAATGCCTCTAAGGGTGATAAAACTGGCTACAAGGCTCACACATCTTTAAGCATTTATTCAATTTCATTTCTAAAATGAAGGTTATAAATCAACCCCAAGCTCTTCCTGAAAAACACTGTTATCCTCCAAGCTATTATGAGCATTTACAGAAGAATGATTCTTTTCTGTGTCAGATGTTATGAAAGGCAGCTCATATTTCAAACAATATGATTTATAAGTTGAGATTGTGAAGCTAAATTTAATAAAACTCAGAGATGCATGAGCCTCAAAAAGCTTTTTAATATATATTTCTTGGAGTTGAGATGCTACCTTTGTTTTATATTAGCTGTTTTGTATTCTTCTGTATGATGGGGTTACTGATGTATGCCAGCAGAATTACCCACTACAGAAGGTTTGCCTTCTTGCATCTTCTCTTTCTCTCTATGAGAATTTAACTGACAACAGATTGCTTACACATATCTCATTACTTTGTGCAGTTATCACACACAACTTAAAGGGCTTTCCAGTCTTCATGTTTATTTCTTGAGTTTTCAACTTTTCTTTCTGACGGTGTAACTCCTCAAAGAAAGATGAAAGTGCTTGGCTAGTTCTTTTGGTTCAAGGAATTGTTGGGAGATTTACCACTATTAACGTTATTTTGAAGATCTTGATGACTAACTTTTGAAAAATCAGCTGTTCTGGTCAGGGAAGTCACCAGCTCATGAAAATATTTTCATAAGCAGAATTTCCTCCAAATATGTTTTCAATATGGATTTGGAATTTTAAAATTTTAATTAAAAGAAATGATATTTCATTTTAATTCAACAAAAAGAAAAAAAATTAAAAAATTGATGACACTGAAGCTCATCTCACAGAAAATTATACTTTGAAAAAAGAAAAAATATTTTGGTAATAAATTTCCTAATTTTTTCATTATGTATATCTCTTCCAGACAAAAGAACAGCAGATCAGATCTAGGCTACCTACTAAAGCTTAAGTTTTTCTTCATATGAACGAGGATTAGGGAAGGGAGAAATCAAGGGAAGGGACAATGCAACCAAAATAAGTACCTAATTTCCCTTTCAAGTCAATGGAGAAATATAGATTTTTCTGATGACTTTTGGAGTCTTATCCAGACTGGTTCAGCCGACTAATTACTTTTCATTGACATTACAAGGGGCAAATAAGATAGATATATTTTTATATATCTATTTATACACTTAAATATATATACTGAATATATATTTATATATAAAAAATTATTTAAATGTATATATTGCGTATATATATTTATATATCTATATCAATATCTTGGCACTATCATCATGTTTTGTGGACCAGACAAGTTGTCAACTCATCTGGAGAGGAGGAGACATGAGGTCTAGACTTCCTTCAGCATAGGCAGCCAGATCCCCAGTTCTTCACAGGCTAGACGACTGTTTAACAACAAGCCCACAAGGAGTTTTATGCAAACACATTTTACTGCAGTTCCTTGTCTAAAGTCTGTTTTCAGCTTTTCTCTAATGACAGTCTAATGTAAAAGACACAATTAAACCATTTTGGAAAAGGTGTTTTCCACTACTCACCATAGTCTGAGTCCTGCCTGTCGTGGTTTAAGTCTATAAACCCATACAGTTGCTCTCTCACTCACTCCCCACTGTCTCTTCCCTCCGCTCCTGGAGGGATGGGAAGGAGAATCGAAAGAATGCAATTCCCACAGGTTGAGATAAGAACAGTTTAGTAACTAAGGTATAACACAAATCACTACTGCTACCACCAATAATAATAATGACAAAGCAAATACAAGGAAAGAATACAACAGCTCACCATAATCCCAGCCCGACAAAGCCGTGCACCCCTCACCGTGCACCCCCCACCGTGCACCCCCACCACCCTTCTGGGTCTCTGCTCTCTATCCTACATCCTGGACATGATGTGCTGTGGTATGGAATAATCTCTTTGGTTAGTCTGGGTCAGGTGTCCTGTCTCCTTCCTCCCGGCTTCCCCTCCTCCCTGGCGGAGCATGAGACTCACAAAGCCCTTGGCCAGCCTAAACATCACCAAGCAGTAACTGAAAACACTGGTGTTATCAGCACTGTTCCCAGGCCGAAAATCAAAAACACAGCGCTGCACCAGCTACTGAGAAGGAGAAAAATGACTGCTGCTGCTGAACCCAGGACACTGCCCATAACTGAATTTCTGTTTTTTGTCGAGGAGGGCTAGTAGGTTTTTAGTTAACAGTGTCAGTGAATCAGGCTACTGATGTGGGGGCTTCAGCAGACCTCTCAGTGGCAGATCAGTACTTATTTCTCAATATCCTTGGGAATTCAGTTGGAGACCCCAAATAAGTGGGGAAATGCCAATTAAATTTATTAGGCTCATGGGATTTATGAGTTTTAATCACTGAAATCTTACCTGAGGCAGGATTTCAGAAAACTGATCTGCGCCCTGAGAGTGTGATAGAGCTTACATAGACAGACTAGTCCAAAACAGCCCAGTCAAAAGAATCCCAACATTTTCACAGACTGTAGCTGTGTTATTGTCCATATGCCATGACAGAACAATTCCTTGTTAAATTAACATTCCAGTTTGTGGAACAAGATAGAATTAGTAACCCATTTGTACATTTAGAATGCAATTAACAAAATGAACAGCAAAAATTCTAACTTTGAAAAATGAAACACAAATCTAGCTGCAATTATTATAGAAGAAATGCATCTTCAATTATTTCCTTCCGTTAGTATGCCAAGAATTGACTCATAAGAAGAAATCTCGTGGGTTCCTGCTAATCATTTAAGGTAAGTTATAACTTCAATGTAAATGCATTTGATGCAAATTATAATTGTGTCTAAACTGCAAGTAAAAAATACATTAAACAGGCTGCTAATTTCACCAATAAGCAATGAAAATTCTATTAAGAGATTATTCTGGGAACACATAAAATATGCTTAAGGAATACTCTATTTATACTCACAATGTTTCTTTTTTTGTGACAGGAAATAAATAAAATATAAGGTCAATTATTAAATAAATATAATTAATATGTTCAAGAGCTTTATAAGGCTTAGTGCTATTATAACAGATGTGCCGATTATTCAAGGGTCTCTTGTGACTTTTGTGGTTTGCCCTTGTAATTCAGTAACAGAAGTAATTATTTGAAGACAATGTGTAGAACACCTTGAAATTCAGGCAAAAGTTGAAATAGAGAATTCAGAGGTCTGGAACACTGCAAGTGCAGACACTCCAGAAATATATCAGAAGCTATTTTAAATTCATTTAGGCTTGTGCAAGGTTAATTATAGAAACGTTTTATGAGCTTGGTACAAAGAATGAGTCATTTCGGGTAGACTAGATTAATTTTGGGGAGGTTTGCCTTCAAGATTTTCATTTGCTGTACTAGGCCAGGGTGAGCGCAGTCTGCAGTCAGGTTTGAATCATTAGACATTTGAATGTGTGACGTTTGAGGGGAACACTTCAGGTGAAAATTCTAAGTGCCAATTAAATTAATTTTGCAAAATTTTCTACAGTTTCAATTGTCTGTGTCCAAGTCCCTGAATCTCGGTAGAGTCTCATATATCCAAGGTTTGACTACACAGTTGCCCACCTTTAACAGGAAGGATGGAAGTCCTTCAAGTAGGATCTCCTACTCTCATTCAGGCATTCTGGATATCATAGTAGACCAAACATGCTGTGGAGCACTTCCAAGCACGCTGGCTACCTGGCAGGGAGCTGCTTGTGCCTATTCTAGGAAGGGCTGCTGAAGAGCACTGGCCATGTGACATAGATCTGTGGAACCCTGTGACTCTGGAAGTATCCCAGGAGCTGTTTGGGACAGAGATGGCTCAAATGGGACAGGTGCATGTACCAGAGTACAGGTGTCAGAAACCTTGGAAAATATATTGGGAAAGTTTTGTTTTACAATCACAATATTTATATGTTTTTCTCTAAACCTCCAACAGAATATTATGTTAGCTCAAATATGATCATTCATGTTAAGTGGAGACCACTTCAGAAATATATATACGATTAGGTCCTTTTTGAATGAATTTTGGAATCAAGTCCTTTACTCTCTTCTCTTAAAACAGAATATAATTTGGCTTTTAATTCATAAAAGGTGCTAAGCTGACAACAAGAAATTTTTCACCTGAAAAGGTCAAGACTGAGCTAGAGGATGTGCCAAAGAACGTATGTTAGGCACTGACAGCTAAACCTAGCAAAACAGAAGGTCTGTTTGCCCTGTGACCATCTGCAGCTAATCAAGTTATTCATGAACTGAACAATTTTCATACTATAATGGTTTATGTCCCTATTTCTTTTTAATTATATAGGTCAATTTTAGATAAGGGAGGAAAAGTCTGCATCCCATTACTGCTATCAGCATGTAAAACCCAGCAAGTATTTTAAGTTTGTGATGTAGTTGAAGCCAGTCTTTATTTGATCAACATTTTCTCACTCTCATCTGTAACCAAGGCATTCAGTGGCTAGCACAGGGAAGATAAGAGAAATTCCAAGCGACAAAAAGATGCTTTTATGCTGTTCAATGTCAGCTGTTTTTCAAAAGTAATTGAGCTCTTAATTTTCTCTGATGCAACAAAAAAAAAATTAATAAAAGTGTGGAGTTTGATATTCCACAGCCTTATAACAGATGTTTAGTCCAGGTATTGTCAAAAAGAAAATGATGAAGCTGTAAAGAACACATTTCCACATGCTGCTGTAACAATCTGGAGAGAAACCAAACCCAAAATGAAAATGTGAGTGTGATGCTTAAATATTCCAATGCAAAAGGGCACCTTTAAAATATTCATGAAAAACAAAACCCTCTGCAAAACCCAAATACTAAACATTTTTCATACTTTTCGGCTTTCCAGCCTTCTATAACCTGAACTGGTTCATCAAAAAGGAGAAAACAGGAGATCCTTGATAGAATTGTAAAGATTTGCTTACCATAGATTCACTAGGAAGGGATGCTCCAGGCCTTGCATTATCTGTAGCTCCCGAAAAACATTTCTAACTTCATCTCTCTCAATGCATTTCTGTTTATTCATATATTTCATGGCATACATTTTCTTGGTGTCTCTCTTCTGTACAATGCACACCTAATTGACAGCAAAGTAAAAGAAAGAGTCTGACACCTACAGAAAAGAAACTCACTTGTGATTTTGAAAAAAATGAGCCTTTTATGATATTTCAGTAACTCAGATATGGATACTGCAACCTGGTAACATCTTCAAAAAGTTCACATCATAGTTATGCAGGATTTTTTGTAACAGATTGTAATTAATAAATTAACAAAAGAACACACCACCCCTGCATAAGAAGAAATGGAGACCCAGAAAAGTGACGTAACTTTCAGAAGTTACATGGTAAAGCTGGGAGGAATACACTCCACTTGCTGGAGTCACAGGCTCCTTCCTTAGTCACAGAAATTTCTTCCTCCTGACTAAGAAAATCATAGAAGCATAGAAAAATAGAATGGTTAGATCTTAAATCACCTAGTTTCAATCCTTCTGCCATTGGCAGGGACACCTTCCACTAGACCGGATTGCTCGATAGACCTCATACCCATAAATCATAGAATCATAGAATAGTAAGGGTTGGAAAGGACCTCAAGATCATCGAGTTCAATGCACATATCTTGGTTCCTGCAGCATAAATGCAGCCTATGCTCATATGACTCATTATTTCATCTCAATATCAGAATTATGTTCCCTTAAATATTGTTGGGGAAAAAAAACCCAACAAAAATATTGAACAGAGATTCATCATAATATTTTTGAAGTCACAAGAGACCATTACAATGATTAAGTCTCTGGCAGTAAATTTCTTTGCTTGAACTTTGTTTTCTTTGTTGACAAAAGTCAAATAATGTTGTAAATGCAGGAAGAAAATCTTAGTCAAGAAAACTCCCATGTAAGGCCTGGATTGTTTTTTGTCATAGTTGTTTACCTTGTGAATGATGCCGGAGAGTGTCACCAGCACCACACCCAAGAACCATCACTTTAAACATTATTTCTGGCAAGACAGAAATATAAGACTCTTCTCTGTCTCATCCCCCAAGCTGGTGTAAAATCTCATCTTCATAAGATCCCTAGCAAAAGGCCATAAAGCAAAACTGTATCCTCAATAGGCTTTTGCTCTGAAGGCTTTTCCTGTTAACTGATCAGCACTTTTTGAAGTGACACTCCTAGTGTGTCTTCACAGCCAAGATAATAGCTGGTGATATTGCTTTGGTGCTACCTTTATATTACAGCCAAAGGCTTTAATCAGAATTTTTCATCATCAAGATCTACAGACTGTATACCGGAAGTGTCTGGTTTAGATCATCAGCTCTGTAGTTTCTAAATTCAAGGATATTCTGGATTCACTTGGTGTGGCACTATTACTTTGTATGTATATTTATATACATATGCACATGCACACACCCACATTCCCATATTATACAGACATAAAATTTTAGTATACATACATTATGTATGGCTCAGAGATCAGATTACAACAGTGACAACCAAAAAGAAATCCTTCAGCTTTGAGCTGTACTTTAAGGAACTTGCATGCTCAAAATTCAGAAATGCTCTGGAGAAACTAAGACAACTTCCCACAGCTGAATCTCTGACTTTAACAAGGTGTCATCTGGATTCTGGACATGGCGATGAGCAACCAGTGCCAGGGTAAGTACCCTAGAGAGACCTACTGTGTGATCATTTATTTCTTAAACTCAGAGGAAAGGTTCCAGGAATGTGCCATCAGCATATTTTACTTCCATCACCTTTTTCCAGTCACTGGAAGAGGAATTGGGCCAGTGAAACTGAATCACATTTGTTTCTCTGCAACTCTATTTCCATGAAGTGTGTCCTTGAGCTCAAATCTACTCCAAAGACAGGAGTTAATGGAGTACTTTTAACCTAAAATGTTAAGGTGTGATTAAGCAGAGTTTCTAATTACCTTTCCTAATATCAGGGGGTGTTCTACTAATTAGATAAAACATGGATGGTAATGCTTTGTCTTGAGCCCATCATTGTTGCAGAATGGAGAATACCAAAGTTTTGTTTCATTTATCTCCTTAGGCCTCTATGGAAAGCCTGTATGTTGGTGGTGTCTTGAAGATAACTACAGGTTCACACTTCTATGGAAAGAGCCCAGGCAGTGGAACAATGGGGAATTGGAGTTGGCCTTTTGGGGGAAGGTAACAGGTAGGATTAAAGTGGGGTTAAAGGTAGCAGGTGGGGTTAACTGAAATGGAGGAAAAGAAATTAATAAGCTTCTACAAGTTCTTCAAAAGAAGCAGAATTTGCAGAAGCAATTCCTGACATCCTGTCTGACGTTATATGGACACTCCAATTCAGTGAATCACATTATAAAGTACAATGTTCTTGATTTTAACTCAGAACCTAGGTCTATAATTTCATTCACTTACATGAATTTGCAGCATGATTTTCATATGAAACTTAGCCAAGACTGAAGTGGTTGCAAAAGTCTCTTATTCCATTACAATAAAAAGCCCCCCTATTGAATTGTTGACTAGTGAGACTTCTGAGAGAAGTGGGTTTTACTCAGCTGAGAGTTACAGGTTTGACCAATATGGCAAACTAAGATCATACACAGCATCTAAATATGTGATGTAAATAGGTTTTTGAGACACTGCTCTGACTCCAGAAGGCACTCAGTTCTCTTACCTACCAATCAAAACAAGGGTATTCAGCACAGCTGAAAGAGACCTTCTGTTGTTAGTAGAAGCTTACCTAGCATACAGCTTTAAAGCAGAATGATAGTAAACGTTTGCTAGTAATATGTACCTATGCACATCTTTTAACATGGTTTCAAAAACAATAGGATTTTAATGAATATACTAAAGCTACTTCTTACTAAAAATCAGGAAATATAAGCTGCATCCACATTGATGTTATTGTGCAAAACACCTGACATTGCTAGGACAGCACTGAATCATAATGGAGATCCTCCCTGGCATTTCTACCTGCTGGCTGTCACCCTTTCTGAGCAGATGTCAGTGGGCTGAAACTTTTCTGCTACTGTACCAAAGAAAGGAAAAGCCCTTGAGCTCCCCTCACATGTGCAGTCTTAATGGAAACTGTTTAGATTGGCTGAGTTTTGGTTTAAATCCTTTCCAAAGAAGTCATTTTAAAATAGGGACAAGCAGGTGCTCTGGCACTTCAATAAATGAATTCTGTGATGATTCATTATTGTGGAAGTCTGTGCAGAATTGCCTTATTTACACGTATCGGTGAGGAAGCCTGTCATGCTCACATTACTAAAACAGTCTCTTTCAATATTTCTGAGAATATCATCTACAAAGCCCAGACAGTGCCCTGCTCAAACCGATACCACTGCTTCAACAGTCTCTGTAGGTGACGCTTCAAACCAAATAGATGTCACAAACTCAACAGCTATCCAGCTTCATAGTCAGAAGGGAGCGACAGGTACATCCATCTCCACCTATTTATGGGTCTAAATAGGTCCAAGGGACCATCTCTGGAGGCATTGTTTCTCCTAAAGAGACTGTAGATGACTAGCTTGGATGTAGGCATCTGTATTGTAAATGTTTAAAGGTAGGCATATGCACCCCCGTTAATTTTCTTTGCAGTTATATGGTGCTTATTTTTAAAAGCCTCCTGTGAAAATATTCCATTTCTAAAGAGGGTTTTTCTAGTATATGAGCTGTTATCATAGTTTGTATCTTTTATTTCTTTTTTGATATCTGGGAGAAGACAACAACTAGTTACCCTCCAAACTATCAGGCTAAAAGGAATTTGACCAGAGTGTGACTTGGAGCCACAGGGTCAAAAACCAACAGATTATGGCTGCAGGGCTAAACCTCATTTTTCAGGACCAACATATGCAATGGTCCACTTCTAAGCTGCATTCTCAGATTTCCTCTGATTTCACATGCAAAAAAATAGAGCACCTACAGATCAAGTTTGATCAGCAGAATTTGCTAATGGTTTGGTGCAGAAAGCTGCATAATGCTGTGTTGGCTGAGCAGTCAAGGGTAGCTTTGGAGAAGCTCTTCCTAGGGCAAAACATGGTGAGGGCTGAAAAATTTGACTTATTGCAAAACACAGATTTCTCCTGTTTCGCGCTAACTTCAAAAGGCTTCTAGCTGCCTTGTGCTTGGTCTAGAATGAATAGCACAGAGCAGGCACACTTAGTCTGAATAAAGCCATTTTGGTCTGTTTGGTACATGAGTACTTAGACTTCTCAAAGTATCCCATGATATGGTTTCATTACAGATCATAAAAAACAAGAGATGTGAAACTGCAGTCAGAGAAAGCTCCTCTGTGCAAGGCTGCTGTGAGAGCTGGCAGCTGAAATGCACTTCATCCATACTCCTGTATCACAATAGCATGCAACTTAGGTCAGTAGATCAGAGGGGGCAGCTATAGCTGTGGCACTGCATGGGCAGAAGACACTCACCTAGATGTGAGGTACAAGGAGACAGAAATCAGCTATATGTTTCACAGCCAGTGTGAGAATTGACAAATCTGCTACGAAGCATGTGCCTGAAATACTGCTACCTTGACTATTGTTACCCACATACTCTGAAAAATGAATGCTCTTAGTCTCAGCCTATGAGTAGAATTGGAAAGATTTACACAAAGAGGCTGGAGAATGGACGTCATAAATTTGGCTTTACACTGCCAGGGAATTTACTTGAAATAGGGGTATTTATTCCCAGATTCCCCAGAGCGAATTACGACAGCTGGAGCAGGGGCCAAGCATCTGCTTAGTACCCTTTCATATTAACTCAAGCTAAAAAAATTGATGGCTATACTGTCAAACAGTATTAATATTCTGCAGTTGTGTGTTATGTTGCTTTTAGGATAACAGCATATTTTTTCTGAAATGCTTTGCATATTATTTAGTAAAGTACCCTCAATCAGTGCAGACAAGATTCTGGGCCCCCATCTGCTCCACACCCGTGTAATTTCAACTGCTTCAACAGAGGAAGTCATGGTTTTATACAACCAAATTAATCAGAACTAAGTCCTATGTCCCAGCATCTTAGACAAATAGCAGAAAAAGTTTGTACGTAGGAATCATAATTTGAATTTAAGAAGGTCAGATTGTTCAACGTATCTGCTCCCATGCACAGAGGACTTGAAGAAAATTGGTACTACAGTATCCCTGAAAACTAGCTGTTGCACCTGAATACAAATTATTTTGCAGCAATAAGCCTGCAATTATGTGGTTACTGTTGCAGTGAAGAACAATGATAATGCTCGTGTTTCATTCCTACTCAGTTTTGTATTTACTGAATGACCTTCAAATACAAATTTTTTTGCAATATTTTGTTTGATAAGAATGGTGGCTCTACATAGAACAACATGGAAAAAATTAGCCAGATGAAACATGAGAGAGCACTTTTAAGGTGTCACATGTCATAAAGAAGTAGCTACTTAGACCAGTGGTCAGCATTTTTTGATTGAGCATTTTAGACTGTATAATTCTGAATTGACTTAGAAGGCAAATATTTAATATATGAATAAAATCTGTTTGGACAAAACTTCTGACCTGGCCCACTTCAAATGTACGTGAAAAATGTATGGTCTCTAATGAGACCTCACTTGGAGTATTGTGTGCATTTCTGGTGTCCTCAACATAAAAAGGACATGGAACTGTTGGAACAAGTCCAGAGGAGGGCCATGAGGGTGATCAGGGGACTGAAGCACCTCCCATATGAAGATAGGCTGAGAAAGTTGGGGCTGTTCAGCCTGGAGGAGAGAAGGCTGCGTGGAGACCTCATAGCAGCCTTCCAGTATCTAAAGCCATATAAAGCCTATAAGTATGATGGAGAGGGACTTTTCGTCAAGGACTAATGATAGAACAAGGGTTAATGGGTTAAACTTAAACAGGGGAAGTTTAGATTGGATATAAGGAAGAAGTTCTTTACCGCAAGGGTGGTGAGGCCCTGGAATGGGTTGCCCAGGGAAGTTGTGAATGCTCCATCTGTCAGTGTTCAAGGCTGGGTTGGACATAGCCTAGGGTGATGTGGTTTAGTGGGAGGTGCACCTCGCTTGGGTACCACTGTCACCATTGCTGCATCTCACAGGTCTGTACCAGTATGCATATGTACATATACATACACTGCCAACATAACATGTGCCCAGGAGTGGGGCCAAGCGCTCAGAAAGTGGTGACACACCATTCTATCATAGCTTACATGTCACTTGGCTTGAACAAAAGCACCACTGACTCAGAAGCTGTGTAATGGCTTCAATGGTCCTATGCAATGGTCCTATGCAGGCTCAGAGCTCACCTTCTTTATTTGCTATTGGCCCCTTACTGGGGTGCAAGCTGAGCTCTCAAAGGACACTTTTGAGTCTGGTTGTTTCCAGAAAAAAGAATATGTTTCTCTTGTCTCACACCCATTTCCTGCCCTCCTCACAGCTGCTGTGATGTATCTTCACTTCTGCTGGGGAAGATGCTACAGTGCATAGAAGATCATACCTGCTCTTAACACGTCCCTAACAAACAGCATGTACGAAGGCAGTGGCTTAAAACAAGTGGCCACTTTGCAGAAAGACAAGCTCTTCAGCTACAAAACATTTGAAACCAAATGACTTGGGAATTCCTGTAACAGCTAACATTGCTACTGTGAATTGAAAACGCCAAAGGAAAAGGCAGGGAGCTGCTTTCTGAAGCTATCTGGGAGGGACAGAGCATAGCTGATAAAAGTCAGCCCCAGTGGAGGAGGTGAGGTGCGCAGGTTCAACTTGAACCCTGTACACAAGAGCAGGCTAAGCTGCGTAGAGTCTCTACCGTATCAGATACCTCCTGCAGCAATATCCTGAAGAGGCCTAAGGTTGCTGTAGCAACCAAAGTAATTTAAGAAATATTGAGAGAGAAATATTGTACCAACAGCAATAAAATAAAAAGGTAGAGCATGTCTTAAAACATCCTACTGCTCTCAGAAAACAGAAAAGGCCACAGAGCAGCCATAAAGAAAGAAGTCAGCTTAAGGCAGGCACGATACTGAGCACCGTGTTATATGTTGCAGGGAGCTAGAGCGCAAGAGGCTTCAAACAGTAAACAGCTAGTCAATAGAGATTAGAGGTCTTGCATCATTTGTTGATGTTTTCTGCTGCCAGGTACTTCCAGAAGGACAGTAATAGGAAAAGTTGCCAGCAACAAGGCTTCTAAATGAACGATAAAGGCAAGGCTGACTCACAGAGAAAGATACTTGAAATAGTGACTGATTTACCAAGTTGTGCTTTTGGCTATGGTGTAACAAGTCATTTTAAAATGGGTTTCTTTCTTTTTCTGTCTGTGGAAGGAAAAACAAGGTGATTTGTCAGATGTTTGCATTCGTTTGGGAAAAATAAGCCTGTTATGCCAAGGACTCTTCAGTTGTACTAGACAGCTGCAAAATATGGATTTTAGATTAGAGGGGGCTTATGCATGAGTCCTTTCTTGCATTAAACATGTTCTCTCTGTGAAACTCTATGCCCACTCATACATATCCCCAAAGCAGGTTCAAAAGAACATTGCCACCACATGAACCTGTAAGGAAATCATATGTTTATAGACATATAGAAACATTCAGCAGTTTCCTAAATGTCATGGAGAAGAGTTGATCAAACATTAACCAATAAGCCTTCAAATAAAGGCTTGTTTTATTTTCATGCATGGTGGAAGGGTGAAGGTTCGTTTGGAAGAACAGGGACAGTAGGGGATGTGGATCCTCTGAATGTGGAAGCTCTGAAGAAATAGAGGGGTGCAGGTGATCTTTGTGATGACAGCATGATTTGAATATATCTTTAACTACTTATCCTGTACCTTGCGCACCTGGACCCCTATTAAGTTTACCATGATATTCCATCACTCTATTGTGATATTAAATAATCATAGATCTCCATCTGCCCTGATTTTTAAGGGGTTCTTGAATAACGTTTTGCACTTGCAGTATATTCTCCTATTGACTTCAAAGAAGGTTTTTCTTGGAAACTACTGAACCAAATAAGGACAGTGCCATGAAGGGCCATGCTGCTCTGCAAGAAGTATTTCCTGCCTCTGTAAAATGAAAGCAATTTGTCTGCATGGAAGGCCAAGAGCCAGCAAAATCCTGTTTGTGTTCTTAATGCAAAACTGCAGAAGTAGCTCACCAGCACTCAGCTGGCATATAATCAAGAATCATTGAAATCAAGATCTAGATAGCTATTGGTTAATCAATTATTGATGTTATATTTCACCTTCAAATTATTCCTGCAAGAAACGGTTTCTAATGTTTTTATAATATGATTCTCTCTGACTACATAAGCTTGTATTTACCCAAATTAAAATTTAAAACCTTGTTATAGTCTTTTATGATAGGAAAGACAGGTTGTCTACTCATGTGTAAACAAACCATTAATCTTCTCTGTTTCAGCAAAAGCCTGTTGAATTGAACAAACATTTACTCAGTGATCATAATTACGGTGTATGTCAGTTTATACTGTCCCGAGTGAACTGAATCCATGTAAAGTGCCTTTAAAATACTGCAATTATTTTAAAGACACAAATAAGTCCAGAGATTTCAGAACAAGATCACACCAGTTGATTTTTTTAAAAAGTAGCCTATTCCTACTTTTTTGTTTGGATTTGGTTTTGGGGACCGATTTCTAAATCCTGGTAATCTCCACCGAGGCGACTGAAGTATTACAGTCATTTTTACTCAATTAAAGATAGTGAATGTATTGTAATGGAAATAATAGAATAAATAGTCATAGTCAGTTCAAGAAGCAAAAGGCTACAAAACCTATGTTCCTTTCCCCCAGACAGGTCACACCAGAAATACACAACGGAATTCTCTACTAGATTTTTAACTTCTAAAAATAAATTGATTCTTACCTTTCCAAAACTCCCTTTCCCAATAGCCCGCAATATTTGAAAGTGGTCAAAGTTAACTGCAAAATAAAGGAGAGAAGAAAAGGAAAATAGTTTGTAGAGTGCTAAGTCAGAATCAGAAATCAGACAAGAAAGGAAATGGCAGTGTTTCCAACCAATGTAATTTTGCCATGTGGCATTTACTTTTTCTCTGAAAACACCAAATGTATTCAATAGCTAGCAAAAGGAGGTTCACTTTAAAATATGCTCCATTCATTTTATTCATCAACTCCTCTTGGTCCAATGCCTCCAGTGCCCAGTATCTCCAAAAAGAAATGCATCTCTGTCCTAGCCAAGAAGCCCTATTAGCATTAAGCAGCCATGCACAAAACCTGCTCAGCATGTTTTAGAAAGATTAAGACCTATTAAAAGGATACTGAATAATTCTGGTAAGTAATATAGTCTGTTTACAGATACGTAGCAACATAAGGATAGTATCATTACAGTAATCACTCTGCAGGATAATTCCCATATTCTGCTACAGTGATAGAAGCTTGTTCCATGGTGAGATAGCAGGATCAGCCCCTCTGAACTCTGCCACCTTAATACAATACATAATGCTAATATTGTAAGACTATTTCATAAATGTAGCATGTTTTGGGAGATTACATTTTAGGTTGGCAGTAGAATGGATTTACTCCCACTTCATGAAACTCTGACAGTACAGTCTGCCCTAGCACTAAAGTGGTTTGCTGTGATGGTGAGTGAGATATTTCATTTTTCAGAAATGCCATTATTGTTGGTGTTGCATGAGACTAAACACAGCATGACCTCCAAATCTCTGGTTCACTGGTAAGTCTAGTGGTTTAAAAAGAAATCCAACAACATCCCAAATAAAATCGATACGGAGCCACTAACACACAAACATGACAATGTGTGATACAGTTTTACAGTCACTTGCCAGAAAAGAATCACACTTAAAGCCAAACGCAGTGAGCCAGAGTCGACAAAGTTCAGTGCAACTTAACAGCATTTTTTTAAATTAAAACTCTCTTACATTCCTGGCTTTGGTAATATGCCTCCATCTATGTGCTCGCTATTGCTGTAACTGGAATCAGTAAAATTATGGAGACGAACAGTTACAGGGAAAATGTGGTGACATGAACAAATACAGCAAAAATGTGACTTGCATCGTGATGAAGAAAAACCTATAAAAGTAATAATACTTTAAATATTTCTCAAAAAAATTGTATTATGTCAAGCTAAGCACTGAGTAGGAAGTTGCAAGTTTGATATATATGAAGACATTAAAAAGGACTAAAAACTTCTTTTCGTTGCTGCAGCAATATCTCATTTACACTATTTACACCACTTACAATATATTGAAGTATTTATTTATTATTGTTTACATTGTCTTCAGGGAAACATGGTTGCTCTTTTCATTCGAGCAGCTATAGCAAACACCTTATTGGTAATTACTGGATACCAAATCAAATCCAGAGCTGACACACCCTAGTCTTTAGCAAACAAAGGTGGTAATTGTGAATATAGTAGTTTCAGGATTTGGATACTAAAATGAAAATCCATAACCATGCAAAGGATTTATAAGGCGCTTGGACACTGGAAAACAAATTTTGTGCTGAATCATATAAGATTTAGGGTTACCCAGATGTCTGAGAAGCGAGATTGTCTGTCAACAAC
The DNA here is from genome assembly GCA_039720435.1 of Amazona ochrocephala. Classification (NCBI taxonomy): domain Eukaryota; kingdom Metazoa; phylum Chordata; class Aves; order Psittaciformes; family Psittacidae; genus Amazona; species Amazona ochrocephala. The sequence goes on from CM077879.1 coordinate 14,067,578, forward strand.
TTGCAGCTGGGGTCTCTGCCAACAGTTTTTACCAGCTGGACACTGTCTTGTAGTTCCTGCTGGTCAATACTAGTCTGATGGACAAGATAGTTTAGTAAAACAACCTTCCACATCCACTTACGTCAACTTAAGTCTTGTTCCCACAGGTCATCCCTCCCAAAAACATGCCCCTGAATGGAGGATTTGCGAGCTCAATAACTTGGATTTTTAAGATTATTCTTAATTTAGGTGGGAATTTAACACAGCATTGAAAAGGTTCAAAACAATATGTTAATGTAATTAATTTCTTTGACAGGGAAGATTCAACAGTTCTTTCTCTCCAGCGTGCTGGTGTTGTCTGTGCCACTCCTCTGCTTTCAAACTTTCTGATGCCTCCTATTTATTTTACCCATTTTTAACAAACACATTCCTTAAAGAAAGCTTAGTTTGAGTTTGTTCTTTACCTTGCAGTCACTCAGCTGAGGGCAGTTCCCCAAAACAACCGGAAAACTATCAAAACAGTCCGTAATCGTCTAAATTTCAGTCAAGCCACATCTCAGTAAGAATTGACTATGTCATTGTCCTGGTTTTGTAATGTACCAGTCCAATTATTTTAGCTTTATAAAGCTAAGATTAAGCATTTATTTTTTGCTATTTTTCTTATCATTTCTACTCTATTTCTCTGAGCTTCTTTCTTTGGTGGTGTTTATTGCTCTGAATGACTAGAACAACTTAGTTTTTTTAATTGTATTTAATCGTGAATTGGACTTCCATAAGAAAGAAACTATTAAATGAGTCACTAGGTTGTGTAATTTAAGATAATTAGTAAGCCATATAAGGTTTAGAAAACATAGCCACAACAGTTGATCAAATTTCTTCTTTTTTTGTTTAAGACGAATAGAAAGTGGGTTGTTACACTTTCACATCTTCATGAAGAAAAAAAAGAGTATTTTCTTTCTACAGTTCACTGTCCCATAAGGCTTATATGAATCAAAGTACAATGACTGTAACATGTTTTATGCAAGAGAAAATATAGTTTTAAGTGGCTGTGGAAGTATGTAAACACACCTGAGCCTGCATTATAAATGAGCTAGGCTTTTCTGGAAAGGGCTAATTCATGAAAGTGAAACAACTTGGTCTCTTTTGATCACTCAGACTTACTTACAACACTGCAGATTCAAAAACTGGGTAAGTTCCTCCCTTGGGATGTTTGGAAAGAATAAAGAAAGTGTTATCTTTGCAGTTGAGACCAAGATTCAGCTGTGCAGAACTAATGTTTTAAGCGACAGCCCTATCAACAACAAACTAGCCATGCAGGAGTCATGTCAGCATCACAGCCCTGATAAACAGTGAACAGTCAAACCAAGTTCACTGCCACCTTATTACTACACTAGTCATTCTCCTCAGGTGTTTTTAATCTCACACTCAAAAGTTTTGGTTTATTTTGTTCATCACACTTTTTTTTCAGATTCTCCATATTCTTTTTCTCCCTTTTGTTGAAAATTCAACACCAAAGGGTCAACAATGATTCAGAGAAGAATTACAGCTCACTATGACTTCTGGTTTTTACAGTGCTTAAAATATCATCAAGTTCAAACACTGCCATGTCTTCTGTACAAAGAGGATATATTGTATTCTAGCCATCTAAAATATGACATGTCTAACTCTAGTGTGGTAGCTAATGACATCTTTCCTAGCGCAAAGTCCTGCTGAGGTAATGGTTTGGCTGGTAGAAGGACACTTTCTTCAGTAACAGTAATATAACTATTATTCTTTTGGAAATAGCTTTTTTGGTATCCGTTAGTCAAGGGGAAAAAATATTTTCCAACTTTTTGAGCACTTTTCTCATTTTACCACTACACCATACTTTGGAGACCTTAGTCATCAGCTCCGAATTTGAGTCAAGTGTGGATGTTTTTCAGAAATCAAAATTAGTTTATATTGTCTACAGCTGATTTTTCATACAGGCAAAACCACAGAATGAAACTGTGAGCATTAGCAACAGTATTAGAGGGGTTCCTTCAAGATTAATTGATTTTCATCAATTTGGGAAAATCAAGAAGTAGTATAATCTCGTCCCCCATCTCCCATCCTACCTTCATTCATCTGACAAAGTCACCATTAATTCAAAACTGAGAAGGATTATGGAATAGAATAGATATTTGGCTAACTAAGGGAGAAAATAGATCAGCATTTTTGACATTTGTTGTATGATATGTTATTAAAGTGACAAATGTCTTCTAATTTCAGCAATGAGCTATGTATGCATATATACCAAATTATTTTGTTTTTTTAATTCAGTCAAAACAGGGGAAGCTCAGGTTACATATAAGGAAGAAGTTCTTCCCTGTAAGGGTGGTGAGGCACTGGAATGGGTTGCCCAAGGAAGTTGTGAATGCTCCACCCCTGGCAGTGCTCAAGGCCAGGTTAGGCAGAGTCTTGGGTGACATGGTTTAGTTTGAGGTGTCCCTGCCCATGGCAGGGGATTGGAAGTAGATGATCTTAAGGTCCTTTCCAATCCTAACTGTTCTATGATTCTATGATTCTATGTTCAAACAAACCTTAAATGAATTTCGTTGCACAGTTTCAAGTCTCTACCGATAATTTTAAGTGCAAATACTTTACTTAGATTATTTTCATGGATTTGAATTAGGCCTGTGTAAAGCCTTTTTCAAGTATTTTGATCTTGAACTAATAAAAGTTTGCATGATGGTAAACGGGATTCACTTTGACAGTGATGTAAATGTTTGACTCAAACTCCATCAAGTTGCCACAGAGCTGAGAAAATGACCTGGCTCCTGCTTCAGACTGCACTATTTCTCAGGCACAGCTTTTCAACTGCATGAACACTGATGGAGCAGGGATTTGATATAAAATTTTCTAGTGAAAGACAAAATAAATATTTCTTGTTCCACTGCTCCCAAAGGATAAAGGACACTTTGGGGAAATTATGCATATGACAGACTCTTGGGTTTTTACAATCATACTGGAAATCATAGTGGAAATGCCTATTATTCTTTTTCAAATCAGCATTATACACATAATGATAAATGTTAAAACAATGAACTCTTTCATATGTATTCTATTCTGCTGCCCTATTCATGTACAGTGATTTAATAATAAAAGTTACATTAATGCAAATCATTACATGTTTGATTTATAACATCATACAAGAATATGAAATTTCTACCCTTTCATTTGCAGTTTTTATAATCTAAAGTATATTTTTATGTTACCCACCATCTGTTCAAATGTAAATTACATCTAGCTCAAGAGGCAATATTTATATTAGGTGGATCCTACATAGAGATGACATCTGTTCTTATTGCAGCTGAGGAATATTTATATCATGTATATATACGATTAGTCAATAACTATTACTTGAAAGAACTTTTTATCTCCAGGAGCAACTATCTAATACAGTGGATTGCAATTAGAAACAATTTAAGAGCTTTGTATGTCAAACTAATTTTACTTAAAATTCAGCTAAATTTGTTTTGAACTTTAAAATGTATTTTGGTATTATCATGTTTGTAAACTGAGTGCATGGAAATTTAGTTCCTGTCTTTGGGAAGTTCTCATACTTGAACATTAGATATGGCTCTTACTTGAGCAAAATAATGATGACTATTGATGTGAAAATATAATTTTGCTACTTTATTTATTGAAATATTTCATTTTGAATTGATATCATGCTTTCCATTTTAAAATATCACAAACAGATAACAACAATAATCAGCTTCCACCATGCCTCATCTCCAGAAGTTCAGAAAAATGTGGGTCTCACAAAAGGAAATATATACTGTTTCCTCAATCAAAGTGAAATATTTATGTATTATCAGAAGACTTTCATTTCAGACTTCTTGATTGATCCAAAGTGTTTTTTTTCACAGTAGTGCAGTACTCTACTGTGCTTCCTGATGATGATGAGCTTGTCCATTGACAACATGAGGTCTTTGGTTGGACTATGTCTTCCATTATGTATGTATACCCGTAGCACTTGCATGATGCACACTTTGTTCACTCAGAGGAGATGGTGTATTGGATTATGTGAGATGCAAACAGGTACAAGATTTGCATATATATAAGTAATAGAAGTATCAGTTTCCAATACCTGTGAAGAAGTGCCATGCCACAGAAATGTAGTCTAGCTTTGAAGTGGTCCATAATGAAATCAATGTGAAAAAGTAAACTTTCAAAATTTCCTAATCACCTTTGCTTCCCCATAATAAGGTTTAATTTTTGTAAAGGAAAATAATAGCAAAAAGTTCAGCTATCCATTAAAATCTTACTCAGATGAAAATTTCTTCCAAAAAAAAAAAAAAAAAAAAAAAAAAACCAAAAAACAAAAACAGATTGACTGAGTTCCTTGCTATCTCCCACCTTTATCACCTCTCAAACATGATGAAGTGGAAGTAACCTCTTCCTTAGGTTGCCAGAAATGGGGAGAAAACCTCAGCATTGTGGTGCTCGGAAAACCAACAGCATTTTACACCTCTCATATTTCTATGTTTTGTCAATAAATAGCTGATTCCATAGACAAAGGAGCGGTCTAAGAAGCATCTGCTGTAATGCATTACAGAAATACTTATTTCCTCACACTAATCCTCCTACGAGGTAGTACTTCACAGGCAATTTAGCCACATATCAAATTCAGATGATGCTTAGTTTCCTCATCAAAAGCAGTGCCAACATCATAGGGTTCTACTCTGTATTCAGTTAAATCCACCTCTCATTGTATTGTTGAAAGTAGCAGAGTGATGTTGCAAATGGCTGGGGTATTTTCAGAATGTGTTAGTTAAAATGAATACTGGACAGGACTACAACAGTCTGCCATTCTCCAAAATGCTACAGAAACAAACTAGAAGAATTTGGTGATTCAGCTCATGATTTACACTGTTAGAGAAATAGGCATGTGTTGCCACAGCCAGAAATTAATTTGAAATACTAAGGAAAACTAATGTTTGAAAACAACCAAGCTGCTGAAGAAAAAGACGCTAGAACTGATTCTCAGAATTTTTCTTCCCTTATAATTCTCCAAAGTAACATAATTAATTTTCTAATGCTATTCTGCAAAAGCTGTAAAATAAATGAGGATGCAATTTTGAATAAACTAGGGAACTGCAACTCTTTGGGAAACAAGATTCTGTTGGAATACGAGATTAAATTAAAATTTCTCTCCAGAGCTGTTTACACTTCTAAAAAAGTAAAAATAAAATCATACTGCCTTTAAATACATCTAGTCTAAAAAGCAGATCAAGCAGCTACGTGAAACCCGCAAACCAAAGTTTGCTCCTCGGACAAGTAGAACAGGTTACAAATCATTACAGCTTTTCCTTGAGAGAAGTTTAAATTAAAACCACAGAGCTCCATCCTACAATCTCAAGACTTCTTCTGAGAAATTTGAAATGCATCACCAAATCAAAACTAAGAAATTCCTCATGCTTTGAGGAATGTGGGTGTCACCTGTGAGCCACTGGGAGGGATTTAGAGGTAGCAGAGACCTGTCAACAAGCCATTTAAGTCAGCACAAGAAGTCCTATAACTGTAAACTGCAGCAGGATTTTGGTCTAAGAACACTGGCATTCATTTTCCTATACTGAAAGGTTGCCCTGTGGTAGCCTTAGTAAGGGCTTCACCAGAAGCTGCAGGGACAGCAGGGGTGGTTGTGATTTTTATCCCAGAGAAAAACAGAAGTTTATTACTCTGTGGAAGGTGTGGGAATGTTTGGCTGTTGCTTTGCTCAGAAGAATTTTAACACTAACTAGATGAAATTAGCTATTCCTTCCGGAAGGACTGAACATTAATAGGTGTTCACTGGCATAGGTTAACTAATCAGAAGAGCTTTTGTTACTGCATATCTCTCCCACAGTCCCTAGGAGCAATAGATTAAAAAAAGTCCATTTTCTTGGCTTTTGCCTCTTTAAAACTAATCCAAATTTTAACCATAAATATTCATAATTGGAGAGTTTCGTGCACTGCCTCTGTGGCCTTCGGACAGGTAGCTCTGATTCAGCAACATACACAGATACTTTGAGGTGGCTGATAAAAACAGAGTAATTGAAAAGCAAGTTTTTGTCAGCCACGGTTTGCTCAAGCAAATGTAAGAACACATGAGAAGAAAAGAAATATTTTAAATGAGTAATGTCAACCTGAAGGATTCAAAGCAATATGAGAGTTCTGATCTTGATTGAGAGTTAGATTTCAACTTCAATGAAGGCAAACAGATAATTATCTAGATTTGAGATCTTTTTCGCCTTTTTTACTTTGTGCCTGCTTTCCATTTTACCTCTTTTCCACTGGAGAAGGAAGTGAAAGAATTACAAAATCAAAAGGTTTTCACTGATCTCAGATAAAATGAAAGAATTCTGAGTGTTGAATCATGAACATTTTTGCTTTGCTGTTGTTGTTGTCTACCTACGTCCATGGGGAGTGTGTGTGCTTTTCTGGTTTGTTTTTTTTCTGAAATCAGAATGTTTCAAGAAATATAATTATTTTTTGTTTGCTTTTAGTTTTTTACAGGAAAGATTTCTATTTTCAGACAGCTTAATAATGAGAGGAAGTGGAAAATACTTGTATGTCCCAACAACAGGAGCATAACTTACATGCTTCAGAGCTTACTCACACAACAAAATTCTCTCTAAGACCACCTCAGCAACACTGTATTTTAGCCTTTCATTATGACCCTTGCCGTGTGATGCAATGACAAGAGCACATGATCATCCATATAAAAGACTTGCTTTCTGAAACCTGTTGTCTATCAATGACCAGAGCCTGGGTAACCACACAAACCTAAAGGCCAGGAAAGATTTGGTGGTAGTTAAAAAGTTACACTGAAGCTATGTGACATGAAGAACTGAAATTATTAGGTTGTTATCTGGTTTGCTGCATTGGATATTAATGCAACTGTCTTAAGTCTATAGCCTTGACCTCATCGCCACACAAAAATTATTAGGGTTAAGTTAGGCAGTGTCAAATCTTCAGAATAACCATAGTTTACTATAACAGGTCTTTGCGGCTGACTTAGGTGCATCTGCATTCTGTTAGCATATAATATTCAGGCAAGCTATTTTCAAGTAGAAAGGTTTCTTTTGCATAGACTAACTTGTTTTAGTGGAAAGTAATTGGAACTTCTGATATCATCTAAATCATTCATCCGTGTGTCCTATTACAAAGCATTAATTTATAAAATTTTCCTATTATAAACAGACAAGCCAGTGAAATTCTATTTTTTTTCAAGATCAGTGAAAGTTTTAATTAAAGATTCCTTTTTGCTGCAATGAAAACAGCTTCGTTTTGCAACAAGACAGAGATTTCGTTCAGAAAAGCTATTAACTTAGTAGCAGCACTGGAAACATCAAAAATCACAAAGAAACAACTGAATTGATGCACTAGACCTTATTACAGTCAGTGAATAGCAGGAAAGCCTTTCTGAGTCCCTGTGCTGTTCATAGGTCTTTCAAAGGTTAAACTTGACATGGAAACTAAGGAGAAAAGTTTCAGGACCTGCTCAAATATAAAATGTCTTTAAGACATTTTGCAAGTGATAAAATATTCTGGTTTATACTTTCTGTTGAGAAAAGAGAGTTTCTGATTGACCATGTTGCTTGCTTAGGAATGAGCTGACAAAAAGAATCTCTGAAATCTATTGCAAGGAGAAATGAGTGGACAAAAATGTTCAACAGAAAAGATACTGTTTGAGAAAATGTATCTCTAAAATACAGAAAGTCTAAATTCCACTTTAACTGTAAAAGACTTCCCTGCGAGGTCAGGAAACACATATTAGTCTATGAAGCATCTTTTTCTGCTAGAAAGTGGGAATATTTGAAGCATCTTTTTCTGCTAGAAAGTGGGAATATTCACCTCCCTCAGAGTTACTATGAGAATAACCTCATTAATAACTGAACTGGAAGGCTCTCCAAGGGAAGTTGCCATGGGAATAAAGTGTCAAATTTCAGTGGACCAAACTGTTTTCCCCTACAATAAATTTACCAGGGTGATCTCCAGGTGAAGGAAAATTCTTTAAATGAAATTGCCCACAAAATCCTCAGTGAGACATTCATCAATCTTTTCCATGCGGAGGACCTCAATAATGCCAAACACGCCAGAGGGAAGGTAAGAAATCTCTTTACTTCAAGCTCCTTTGCGCAGTGGCTCCTAGAACACTATTCTTGCAGAGCAGGGATTCAGACAATGAGTTTTGGAGCCATGTGAACAGCATTTTATCCAAACACCTAAACAAAGTATGAGCCATTCTCGTGTTTTTATTCTAAATCCAGATCCTAGAGATGAGTCGTCTGCACCCAAAATTGGATCTGGAAGAATTGCTTCTTCTATTTTTAGCCACAACTACAAATGAAATTCTGGGGGCAAATAAGGACACTAAAAGTTCAGAAAGATTCACATTTCAATTGGGATTGCCTCCCATTTAGTGTTTTTAAACATAACTAACCCCATAGGCTTCAAATGAATGATGTCGTTTCTAATTTGCCACAGAAGCGTACCTGAAGCTCAGAGCCGTAGGCTTGTTTTTCATTTGTCATTGTAAAATTAAGGCTTATCAGTTTGAGAGCAGCAATGTTCCCCCAGGAAAACACTTTCAAAAGAAGCACACAAGCTTGTGGGTTATAAATGTGGCTGTCCAGGTCTGGTTTATATTTTGGAATTTATAAATAGTGTTGAAATTGTTGTAATTTGAAAACGAAAACACCTGAAGATAATTTCTGAAGATATCCAGGCATTTGTGTTTTGTGTTTCCTCATCAAAAAAGTCACAAGTATCAACATGAAAAAGAACTTGTACCTATCAGGGCTCTGAGGGCACTAACAGGCCTTGCTGGCCATGACCAGCTTCGCTTGCCCCACCACCACCAAGCTGCCCATGGGCTCAGGATTCCCATTGCAGTTCAGACCTGGATCAGGCAGCTATGAAACAAGAAAGAACCATGAAGTGCAGCTCAGAAAAACCATGGCAGGTCCCTAAAAAGTTTCCTCATGGCTCTTCTGAGCTGCACATCAGTTCAGTCCCCACCTGAGCTAGATTGCAGGCATATCTGTGCCTGGCCATGCACTTCAGCTACCCTCCAGACTCTTGCTGAGCTGCACTTGTATCACTGACCTGCTGTACTCACTCGTCTTAGGGGCACGACATAGAATCACAGAACCACTGAGTCACAGAATGGTTGACATTGGAAGGGACCACTAGTAGTCGCCTAGCCAAACCTCTTCCTCAAGCAGGGTCACCTACAGCATATTGCTCAGGATTGTGTCCAGACTACTCTTGAATATCTCTAGGGAAAGAGACTCCACAACCTCTCTGGGAAACCTATTCCAATGCTCCATCACCTGAACACTTAAAGAAATAACTCCTCATGTTCAGGTGGAACTTCCTGTGGTTTAATTTATACCCATTACTTCTTATCCTACCACTTGGCACCCCCAAGAAGAGTCTGCCCCAGTCTTCTTGATACCTTCCCTTCAGATGCAAAGCAGCTGCACCCTGCCAGCTCCTGCTGCTACACCTCGGTATTTCCAGAGCTACAGCCTCGGCCATGGCTTTACAGCAGGAAATAAAGGAAACAGTAGGAAAAAAACCCCAAACCTGATAGTGACATCTATATTTAATTAATAAAGGACTTCCAGAATTTCAGTGCAATGCATATTTCTTCACTTCAATATTTAGAAATAAATATTTAATGATGGAATTTGTATTTTTGGTACTGAGACTGTGAAAGATGGGTTGACTGCTGTATGTATAATGGCCACCTAACTGCAGGCTTTTCACTTGGAGTTGATGACTTATTCTCTGATTATTGCACTACTTATCTCTGGGAAAACCTTCCAGTAATTAAGTAAAGATAGTTTCAGCCTGATAAAAGTATGCTTATTTACACACTACAAGCAATTACACCAAATCTGATAGGACCATGTTGTTGCTGAAAGCAGTAAATATGAATAAGAAAATCAGGGCCTTTGTCTTATCTATCCCCTGCTAAGATCAGGAGTAAACCTTAAAAATCTAAAGCAAAGCAAACATAGATATGCTCACAAAACAAACCGAGTTCACCTCATCTCCATATCTAGGCATCCACATCAGCTGGCACACTGGCAGCTGAGGGGAGGTGAAGACTTCAGACCAGCCACAGTTTCCTGGTTATGTCCGGGGTTGACATTAACTGCAGAAGGTCAGTATACTCTCTAAGCCACAACTTAATCTATAAAGATTTACCTTATGTCACACACAACAGGAATAAATATTCATTTGATGTACAGAATGAGTAGCTGACAGGTACTAATGGAAAGAACATAACTTCTGATTTTAATGACAGAAGTTATTAAGTGCAAAGCACAAACAAATAGTGAACTGCAGAACATAAATTGCTCAGTGTGGCAGAAGGTTTGTTAGTCTTAATGCCTGACACATTTGGCGATATTAAATGTGCTTATACTAGTTCTGTATAATGACAGAAATAGAATCTCAAATAAGTTTAATTATAGATGCTAGATGAAAATCATGAATATTGGTGACTCAGTTTTAGAGTTCCCTACCACATACACTGCGTTTGTTTTGACGAGAGTAATGTACGTATAAAAATATCTATACACATATTAAAGTATCTATTTACAGACACACAGACAGAATTTATTCTCTCAAATATATGTGTATTACATTTTCTTAACTAGGATAAAATTGTTCATCAGCAGATGAGAGCTTCCTCTGGTTATTTATGAAAAGTATAAAAAGAAAAATAAAATTAAAAAGTCTTCTTTTCTTCACAGTACAGAATGGAAATCTTTCAAAATAGCAAAAGAAAGTTTATTTCCCATTAAATCCTTTCCCAGGTCGATCCTTTCCTCTATTTTTTTGCTTTCTTCTGTTATCTTAATCAATAAATACAGGTGTAAAAAGGACTGCAAATCAGCTCCATATCATTAAAGTCTAGAAAGAACATATCGCATATGGCAGCAGTCTTTCCCAGGTGATCTGCTGGGCTGTGTTTTTCTTTTTCAAATTGGAATGTAGAACTGCAGGAGGTTCTTTGCAACATCCAGGATATCCTGTCACTTGAAACATCAGGATGCCATCTATCCACGTATGTGTGTGGATCAAAAGATGTAAATGGTCTACCTAGCAGATGAAGGTTAGGAGGCTGAGAGCTGAGCCTGTTGTTACTCATTAGCATTTGCATACCCAGGAAGCATTCGAAATTCTCTAATCTCACTAGAAACAGTAAGCAAACTGAATGTCACAAGCACTATCTTTTCTCTGTAAGGGACAGCAACTACACTGAAAGGGTTGCTTTTTACTAATGCATTAAAAATCCATGCCTGTGCTCCCTGTGACATCTGTGAGATAGACTGATGGCTCCTGGCTTAGGAGAACCAAAGGTCTGAAGTCACTTAGCAAAAGGGCTTGAAACCACTGAGAATATGGCATCACTTCACTGCCACATATTACTTAATCTTTTCTGAACAGCAGACAATACCTCTCCCAGCTCTCAGAAAAGCATTGTGAAAAGCCAGAGAGAAGATGCTGTACTAGGAACAGCTAGAATTTGCCTAGCCACCAGATGAGCTCCACTTGCACATCCTGCCTCCCACAGCCAACTATCAGCCCAAGCAGCTATCATCTAGCTGCTCTCTTCTCCCATTCATCGATAGAGAGCTCCCTAACTCCAAAAGAGCAAGGTTTTACCTCCTGAAAGTTTGGATTAACAGAAAAAGTTCCCTACTCCACAACTCTCTTCCAGCAAAATCTCACAGAACTTCACGGTGACATTTTTGTGTAACTGAAGATTAATAAATTCTGCCATAAAGACTTTCAATACTGAGATTTTTGCAGAGAATTTCACACTAAAAATGTATTTTTTTCCTAAGGTATTTCCATTGGATATTATTATTTGCACCATAAAATAATCTAGTTCTAAAGTTTAGCTTAAAAGCTTAAGCAAAAGACCTCAAAGACACATTACTGGGCTGGGAAAGAGTTAAAAATAATGGCATAATTGGTATACTGTTGCTGAAAAATCACATGCTATATCTGGCCAGAGAAGTATCTCATGAAGCTGCAGAAGATTCTAGCCAGTCTGCTCCTCCTGTTACATCCAAACCAATCCCAGTAAAGGAGAACTTTGTTTTACAGCAGTGCCCTGCATGTAAGGCTGTGCAGCTGTCCCTGTACTTTTCATATGCTAAAACAGTAAAATGTGAGGCTGAACTTAAAATAATGACTTTTTCCTACTTCTCAGAAAGGATTTTTTGATTAGACTTTGTTCTTTGACTTCAAGATCTGTGTAGCAGATGCCAGTGCCTAAAAAGTGGTATTGGCCCAGGAGAGTTTGAAGGCTTTACAGCATGTGCAAAGTTTTACCTAAACCTAACCCCAAAAGGCATAAAAGCAATCTTTGTAACATAATGTGAAAGAAATACAAGGGAAAGCTGAGGATAGTTTCAGAAAGGTGTAAAGGACATTCAGGAGGCTAGTAGTGATTTTGTGATTATATTGCATCTCTGCTTCAACAAGGTGTCTAAGAACAGCTCTCATCAAGAACTTCCTTGCCTCAGCAAGGAAGGCAGAACAATATAAAAAGGTAATACTAATTACTGGAAGGATTAATTCAGTTTGCACTTTCAGATCTAAAATAAGGAATAGTAGGTGTTCCCTTACAACAGCACAAGTAGGAAAAAGAAAAAATAATTTTCGTTCACTGTTGTACATTGCCTCGTAGTACATTTTTCTTACTTAATATTGCAGTTTTTCTCACACAGAACACTGTTAGCAATACAACGATGAAGCCAGTCCTCTGTTTCATTCACTATCAAAGCAAGCTAAAAATGACAGGGCACAAAAGTATATCAGCTGTAGAACTTATCTGTAAGTCTTCAAATTTCAAAGAACTAGAATTATAATATTTCTAAAAAACAAAAAGTGAAAATGAGAGAGAAAGTGGGAATAAGCTAAATATATATAGTGCATATATTTATACAGATAGAAGTAGGAGACTAAAAAGCACAGATTTAATTCATATTTCAGTTGGAGTCAGATAAACAAGCTACTGGGTAGATTTGATGAATATATCCAAACAAAACATTTAAAAACAGAGAAAGGTATGAAAGGAAATATAAAAGGTAATGAAATATAAAAGACAGACTTTCATATTATGATATGATATTATGAAGAAAATATTTATGCGGATATAAAATTTGGAAAATAAATTTCAGTTTCATCAAATATTTTTAGTTATCACTAAAGCTTTAAAAACCTGTATAACAAGCACCAACTTTAGTAATGCTTTCTGAAAAGGGTTCCTTCTATTTAAAAGGAAAATGACTTTGAATTATGGAATAAATGAAAGTACCTTATGTGTCTGTGTTGCAGTTAAACATTTCAGAAAATTAGATGCAACATTTTTAGGAATAAAAGTGTTATAGAATTTGACACTCTTGACAGCGTCACTCTGTGACAGAGATAGCAAAAAAGGGTGTAGGAAAAAAACTAATTATAGATAGAAATTTCTATTAGTTATAGCAGAAAATTATTGTATGCAAAACTGAAAAAAAGAACCTTGATGGACAGAATAGAAGTGGATCTTAAGGTCCTTTCCAATCCTAACTATTCTATGATTCTATGAAATAATAAAATCCTATCATTATTTAGGTTGGAAAAGGCCTTTAAGATCACCGAGTCCAACCATAAACCTAGCACTCTGAAGTCCATCACTAAACCATGTCCCTAAGGGCCAAATTTCCAGTAAGCTTTCCTTGGTTACATACTGCTAGGTTTGCTGACAGGCAAAGATTGTTAGATTGGAAGATACCGGGAGCTAACAGCCCCTAGAACTGAGGTGGTGACGCAAGAAGAGACATCAGATTTTCACAGAGCTCAAATTTCCAGTGGTTAAAACTAGAACTGTCCAATTGAGTCACAAAATCCTAGCCTGCCCATTCAGATGGTTTTGTTTACTTATGAAAATACGTGTGCTGGTAAGAGTCAATGTGGAAACTGAGGAACCTAAAGATGAGGTCAAACCAATCAGGTGAAGGACTATTACAGTATAAACAAGACTTCTGGTTGTTGTGGTGGAAAGCACCTCATTTGGAAACAAAGGGAAGAAAATCCTCATTTCTGTGATACAAAACTACACCCCACCTCATTGCTGCAGGACACTTCAGGTGAATGCTGACCGCCTTCAGGGAGTAGGTCAATATATAACATTAAGATTTTCCTGAGTACAACCTGAAAACAGATCACATGCTGCACTTGCATTACATTTGTCAGATTCCGATAAGCGAGGAATCTGGAAGGGAAAGCCTGGTAGTACTCACCAGTGAAGCAACAGAAGCATTTGCTCTTTCCTCTTTTCTCTAGAAATTTATGTTTCATAAAGGTACAATACCAGTATCTATCAAAAAACCCTTTGCATAGAGGACAATAAAATCTATTCTACTACATGAGGCAACGAGTAAGAACTTGAGGTGTACAGGGTAATGTTGTACTGCATACATGTGGTGTATCATTTGTAGAATACAGTGTTCATTTCCAAGAGTTTAAAATAAAGTACATGGATGATCTATGAAATACTGAATTAAGAGAACCAGTTCTACACCCTGATAAATACATTAACACTCAAGCTCCTTTTGCACTGAGAAGGTGCAGGCATCTTGGGCCCCATCACTGCTCATTTGCAGATATTGTAGAGTATGAACAGGCATTTCTGATAAAGGAAGTAGTTTCCTGGGATCAAATGCAGACAACTAAAAGCCAGTGTTATTCTTCAAAACAGTTAATGCATTAGAGACTGAACCCCAGAGAGTAAAACAGCTTTGTTCTTCTTTAACCAAAGGAGAAAAAAATCAAGACATTTGCCTGTTCTGTTTCTGCGAACACCCCGTATTTGTTATTCATGCCAAATGGTAGTTGAGTCCAAGGACACTCAGAATATGATTTAATTAAGACAACAACGCTAATCATTAGCACAATTTCTTGATCTTGCAGAATAGTATTTTACTTTTTCCTGTTGCAGGGTAGCTGACATATACACACATAGACAGTGTTTGTAAGTACAAGAACAAATTCAGCAACTGCTCAATACAGGCTTGTATTAGGCAGTAAGTAATGTAGTTTAAAGTAATCAATTTAACTACTTCATGAAATTAAGCAGAACTGTGCTTGAGAGAGATCAGGTTGCCTGATGTGCACATTGTTTACCACTGCTGCTCTTCCCTGTCCAGAAAGGCCATACCTCTCCTGCTAAGTTTGGTGGGTAAGTTCCCTACTTTTTGTCCCTTTCCCTCATATGTTTTATCATGTTAGGATACTGTACAGCTCCACTACCAGACTAAACTTGAAATCATCCTTTTCCTTTGAATATCCACACTGAAATTTCCTCTTTGTACTGATTGATCTCAGTAGCAACCTTTTCTCTTCCACACCATTCCCACCATCTCTACTAGCTTGCCCTAGTCAAGTTGAAATACTGTGAAATCTCCAAAATTAAGCAAACCTTTCCTCTTTTCCACCCTTCAGTGCTTGGCTCCAGATGCCCACTGCCTACCTGGTTTTGCATCAGGAATGTTTCTCCTTCTGCTTGTTGTTTAATGAGGAAGTTAGAAAAGAGTGAGAACTGTGCGCTTGGCCACCAAAACCCTGCTCTCTTCATTCTGATGCTCACATTTGGAAGACACTGCACAAAGAAAGCCCTGGTAGAATAGGACCTACTTTCTTTGAGATCATAATTCCTTACTATTCATTCTTCCCAAGGTTTTCTCAGTTATTTTCTAATTCACTCAGGCACGTTTGATTCTGGGCTGGACTTCCTCTATTCACAGGACAGCATGTTGCTCAGGGTTCACAAAAAACTGCATTCCCACAATACTGCTAGCTTTGTAACACACATCTGCACCTCCACATCATGGAATTCTTTCACTTTGATGCCAGATTCTACCAACGACCCAGTGAATGCCACACTGGAGACTGATAGGAGGAGATAGACCTGTTACCCCTTGTTCTATGGGAAGGTGCCAGAGGGGAGTGAATGCAACCAGCCTCATAATCTCCCTCACAGAAGTGAAAGACTGATCTTTCGAACTCTCCTGAAAAAGAAGCCAGTATTGAGGAGTACAGTCAGTTTAGTATCTCTATGCATTTGAATATGATTTGTCCATGGGAAAACCAAGCATTTCCTTTTCAATGTGCTGCTTCTTTGACTACCAACTGACACTTCTCCAGCTCTGCAGAACATTCAGAGATTTTTCTGGTCTTGGAGAGGAGTCTCTAACCTTATCTTGCTTGATGCTTGGTTAACTTTGATTGATTTATTTTTAGTTACCTGAAAGTCTATCTTGACATCCAGGCACACTATATAATACACACGGTAACATGGGTTAAATGTTACTTCTTCTGAGCACTTACACTTCCTACATAACAAGCCACCAAGAAATTCCTGAATGCTCTTAGAGGTGTCATGCAAACCACTTGTATAAATTCTGAAAGGCTACAAAAGCAGCAACAAAGACTTACATGATGCCTTTGTTTAAGACAGCGGTTCTGACAAGGATGTTTCTACCAAAGCACAAGATTAAATCTCAAAATTGTAGAAAATATGTTTAGGAAGGACCCTGAACATTCATCTGGTCCATCTCTAAACTGCTGTTGGCAGAGATTTTGTTGAAACTGGATGATGGTAAAGCAAAAGAAAATTAGTTATACTTCAGCTGTCCCTTGAAAGAGTCATAGTTCTAATCCTGACAAGGTGAGTGAATCAGATATTGCACAGCATTTTTAGGACAGTCAGCTGTGGGAATAGAAATGCAGCTCATTTGAGGAAGCAAGAAGCTAAGATGGAAGTGCCAGATTCATCCTCCCTTCCTTCAGAGTACCCTGTAGGAAAGGGCAATCTGTGATCTAGTATGAAACTTCATCTATAATTATCATTTTGTGTCTAAACAAGTCCACATTATTTGTGTACATTGCACCAAAGCTTTAAAGACTGAGTCAGGAAGAAAATGGCTGATGGTGTTTCCAATGCCATGATATTCCTTTTGGACCTCCTTTGGCACAGAACATGTAAACCTTTGACAACAGTTGGTATCTCTGTGACTGCCTGGAATTAGTATATTGTTCTTCTGTGCTCTCCTTTCTGCCTACATTCTCCTACTGTCTCATACCATGCTGTAACTGTAAGCTTGGCAGTGCTTTCAATTTTGTTCTGCATTTGCACAGACACTAGCATTAAGTTTTCTGAAATGTGTTGCACTACATGTAATCATGACATTATGTCTAAAGTTCAATAAATGGAAAATAAAATTGCATACAATTCAACAAGGCCATAAAACAAACAAAAAAAAAATCTCATGGTCTGGGTCTTATTCATCTAAAACCTTGATATCCAGCATAAAATAATGGCCTTCAACAGTTGTGTTCTATCAATTTTTTGACACAGAACTGCCTTAGAGCATTTCCAAGTCACAATTAGGTGGTATTCCTACCCAGTTCAGTTATGAAAGGGAATTGGAATATTCTTCTTTACAAAGAAAAAGGTAAAATGTGGCATAACCCACCACAAATAGAAATTGCATGAACAAACCAAAAATCCAGCAGAAATATTAATCCCACCCTATATTTATTACTTTCACTAACAAAAGGTGTTTAGATTCGAAGGCCTTTATTTAATTGTTCTGTATCTTATGAAACAATTAGTTTGAAAAGGGTATGTTATTAGCCTCGTGATTTGAGTTCTTCACAGTTGTATGACTGCCTCAGACGTTATCCATTACAGCCTAGTGGCAGCAGGCTGCTGAGCACTATCTTATCACTGACAAGAACTGGATACTGAATACCCTGGTTTGTATCTGACATATTTTGGCATTTAACCATTGCTTTAAATTGATTACAAGTGAAACCCCCATGTTCATTTTTCCCTATATCACTTTTATAGTTTTTCAGCTTCCACACACTTTATGTAAACTCAGCCACTATGTTCTGAATTTAGCTCTCTGAATCCATATTTATTGCAGGCCTTTTTGTGAGGATCT
The DNA here is from genome assembly GCA_039720435.1 of Amazona ochrocephala. Lineage (NCBI taxonomy): Eukaryota > Metazoa > Chordata > Aves > Psittaciformes > Psittacidae > Amazona > Amazona ochrocephala. The sequence goes on from CM077879.1 coordinate 14,085,589, forward strand.
GTATCTGTTTTTTTGTACTTTTAGTACAAGATGGTCTTTTCAGCTACTGACCATTTAATAATGACATTTTCTGCAACTCCCCAGCAACTTAAAATCCTTTGTTTAAGGTGAAGGCTTTTCTAGAGTGGAGAGATAGATGTCAATTTTAAATTACAACTTAGAATTTAAAGTCTAACTAACTCCAGTGGGTGGCTACCATATTCTCTAGAACACAAGGTTTCCATTGAGCTCTGTAGTTATGACATTATAACAGAATAAAGCCTTATGACTCAAGCAAAGCAGTGGGACTTCAGCACTTCCTTGAAGTTAAGCAGCTACATAAGCACTATGGTGAATCAGGCACTGGCCATGTGGAAATAAGCTAAGGTATGCTGCTACGTCTCATTTACTTCATACAGGACTACAGTACCAAGGCACACTATGCCACACTAAACTCTGCAAAAGAGTGTTCAAGCTCTGTAGCTTCAGGATACTCAGTGAAAGGCTCTTTGGAAATACATATATGCTTTAAATGTAGTCACACACTATAAAAATAGAAACAAGAACTTTAAAAGGTCAGTGCATTTGTATCTAAAAGTAACTGCAGCAAAGCTGACTTTTTAGCCCCAAACAATCAAATACATATGCCATCTCATTTCACAGGACCAACTTCTAGCTTCTAGTGCTTTTGCTTCTTATCCTTTCCTCTGTATCTTCTACCACAATATAAGCAAATGTTATTACTGTGTAGTAGTAGTAAGAGCTCTCCTGAGTCAGGTCTTTTCTGAATGACTCTTTTCTGCTATTTCATAGAATCATAGAATCATAGAATAGTTAGGGTTGGAAAGGACCTTAAGATCATCTAGTTCCAACCCCCCTGCCATGGGCAGGGACACCTCCCACTAAACCATGCCATCCAAGGCTATGTCCAACCCCACCTTGAATGCCGCCAGGGATGAAGCATTCACAACTTCCCTGGGCAGCCCATTCCAGGGCCTCACCTACTGTGAAGAATTTCTTCCTCATATCCAATCTAAACTTCCGCTGTTTAAGTTTGAACCCGTTACCCCACTTTCACCTGTTAAATATCTCTGAGGTACTAACAGAGCATGCTCAAGCAAATCCAGCATGAAAGGATCTCTTTAAAGTCACCAGGCTATTGCTAACATATTTGTCACGTACGATATTTACTGAGAATTTGCAAATAACGTTTACCAATAGTGAATATTCCCCTCACCCTTCTATTGCCATTCTTGCGAACTTATTGCTATTTATGAAGAGTTGAACATGAGGAAAAATGTTCTTCCTTGCTCTCCTAGTATTAGTATTAGGTACATGTATTCAGAAGAAGATAGCTGCTCTGAGAATAGAAATAGTCAAGGTAAAGAAAGTCAACATTCCTTTGTTTCAGCAGTATTAACAAAATGATCAGTGTAGTATCTAGCTTGAAACACTTCCTAAATGTTGGAAAAAATGTCATAGTTCCAAGCCATGAAAGTATTTATCTTCGATTAGAGGTAGCAATGCAGCTACACCAGACCTAGTTTTCTATACAACCTATACAGCAATAAAAATCAAGAAATGAAACATTTTTCCATTGAGCTTCTTTAGCCAGAGTACAGGCTGTAAGCATACAAAGGACTCTGTTCACCAGATTTTCCTAGCTGTTGTTGGTCTTTAACCTAGGCTAAGAAGAAAGGAATGAAATAAATACAGCATGGCTTTGCCAGAAGTTGTTTGCACAAGAGAAACCAGATGTCCTTCCTTGATGAGAAACTTATTTTGTAGATGGTATAATTAGATTAAATTTCATTTTTCTCAATTTCAGTGAAGTGATACATTAGATAGTACAAGCAAAGCTGAACAAGGTGAGAATTAAAGGGCAAAATGCAAGGTGGGTAACTGCTGATTTTGTCTGGGGTAGAGTTTATTTTCTTTTTAGTAGCTAGTACAGGGCTATGTCATGGATTTAGGCTGGAATACAGAGATGTATTTGCTACTGCTGAGCAGTGCTTACACAGAGTCAAGGCCTTTTCTGCTCCTCACACCACTCCACCAGTGAGCAGGCTGGGGGTGCACAAGGAGTTGGGAGGGAATACAGCTGGGACAACTGACCCTAACTGGCCCAAGGGATATCCCATACCATATGGTGTCATGCTCAGTATGTAAAGCTGGAGGAAGAAGAAGGAAGGGGAAGATGTTTGGGGTGCTGAAGTTTGTCTTCCCAAGTAGCCATCAGTTGTGATTGAGCCCTCCTTTCCTGAAGATGGCTGAACACCTGTCTGATCATGAGAAGTGATGAGCGAATTCCTTCATTTGCTTTGCTTGTGTGTGTAGCTTTTGCTTTAGATGTTAAACTGTGTTTATCTCAATCCAAGAGTTTTCTTGCTTTTACTCTGGATTCTCTCCCCTATCTTGTCACAGGAGGAGTGGGTGAGCAGCTTTGCAGGGCTGAGTTACCAACTGGGGTTAGACCGTGACAGTAACGGGAAAAAATGTTGGGTTTGTTCTGCTTTGCTTTGTTCTGTTTTGTTTTGTTTTGAAATGGGAATGGTGAGGCTGACAGAGGTTAACAGCAAAGGAGATGAAGTCTGGAAATGGCCCAGCTGAGTATTGACACAAAATATTCAATGGACTTGATAGCTGGCATGGAGTTGATGAGAGTGGTTGTAATACAAAACATTGGTAAAGCGATGGAGAATGAGAGCATCACAAGGAAAGAAATGGGTGATCATGTTTGAGACTACGAATAATAGAGATGGACCAAAATTCAACCATGCAAAATGCAAGGTCATGTACGTAGAAACACCAAAAATTTCTGCTGTAGATTGGAGGTCATCAATGGAAATTACTGAACAGGGCACCAGTGGTCTAACTGATCACATGATGACTGAACTATCTATATGATACACCCATGAAAAGGGCATATGTACCAGGAAAGTTATTTCTAGTAGAGATCTGGAAATATTTTTACTAGCACAAGGTCCTGGTGACAAGCCACCTGCAATTATGGATTATCTGTGTGCAACCAAGACAGGTTCAAATGCATGCAGATGAGGGGCACAGGGAATGAAAAGGCAGTAGAAATAAGAGAAAATTAGAAGAGGTTTCTTACAAACCAAAGACTGGGAGGTGACATTTTTGCTGTTTACAAATGCACTGGAGTAATCATGGAGGGTGGAAAACTCTTTATGCTAACAAAAATGTTGTAAGAAACATAGAATCATAGAATCATAGAATAGTTAGGGCTGGAAAGGACCTTAAGATCATCTAGTTCCAACCCCCCTGCCAGGGGCAGGGACGCCTCCCACTAAACCATAAATCTTATAAATAGGCTAGTGTCCTGGGTTCAGCAGTAGCAGTCATTTTTCTTCTTCTTAGTAGCTGGTGTAGTGCTGTGTTTTTGACTTTTGGCCGGGGAACAGCGGCAATGTTGTTGCGTTACTGCAACAACAGTTAGTTGTTGCAGTAATGTTTAGTCTGACCAAGGACTTTCTGAGTCTCACGTGCTGCCAGGGAGGAGGGGAAGCCGGGAGGAAGCAGAGACAGGACACCTGACGCAAACTAGCCAAAGAAGTATTCCATACCACAGCATGTCATGCCCAGGATGTAAAAACTGGGGGCAGGAACCCGGAAGAGGGAGTTCACAGCTCGTTCGTTGGGTAGTGAGTGGTTGTATTCTCTTCCCTTGCTGTTTCCCTTATCATTATAATTATTGGTGGTAGCAGTAGTGGTTTGTGTTATACCTTAGTTACTGGACTGTTCTTATCACAACCTGTGGGAGTTAGATTCTTTCGATTCTCCTTCCCATCGCTCCAGGACCCGGGGGGAAGAAAGCGGGAAGAGTGAGTGAACTGGGTGAGTTATAGCTGGGTTTAAACCACAACAGCTAGGAATTATTTAATCAGGAAAACAGATGTTTCTAACCAAAGAGTGAAGTTCTAGAAGATCCTTCTAACAAAAACATAACATAAAGAACAAATACAGCTAGTTATAAATGGTGTGTATTATGGACTTCTAAAAGATCAGTGTATGATAATGATGTGTTACACTGTCTGTGATAACTGGGGAATTACAGCATGTAGTCCAGCCTTCTGCCTGGGTCACTTTTTATCATCTGAAGCATGGCAGGGGGTCTACATCCAATGAATAGTTTTTAGATCTACTCAATGGATCGACACCTTTTCTCATTAGACTGAAACATGAGTTGTAACTCTGGAACAGGTACTCTATAAGCTTGTCAGGCACGATCTGGGTGCTCTTCACATACTATTTCTATGTATTTCTTTGTTAGGTTGCACACTGTATAATTAACTTCTTCTATAATTTACAAACTGCCAATAAATGGTTTGAAACCTCTTCTTCCAAAGCCCACGTGTTATTCTACATCCATCATTAACCCATACAAACATTAAACGGTCATACTTTTTTCTGCTCATTTTTCTCATTTGAAGAGGCAGCTGTGACATTGCACACAACAGACTAAATAGCTTGGTTTCCACTGTGCCTATGCATTTGTACACAACTAATTTATTCCTGTTCTCTTTCAAATGGTAAGCATTGCCATTCTTGAGCAAAGTCATACCATATCAAGAAACATTCTACTTTCCCTTGCTATGCTTTATGATTTGCCTTGTTTTTAAATTTCATAGTGAGTCCAATATTGTGGAAAATTGTGACTCCTGTAGCTACTAGTGGGACTACGAGATACAGCTTGGTTTTGTATTAAAACTTGTAAGATACATTTTCAAACAGATGTTTTCCTATACTATGTAGGTACTTGGGGAAAATGTCATCCTGAGTAATAATCTGTAAGGAATATGGGAAATAGGTTATTGTTTTAAAAGCAGTGGACTCTTCTGAACTAGGTGGTTGTGCTAAGCATAATATCTTAAGAAGAAAAAGAGATGATGTTAGGAATATTCATAATGTGGAAAAAAATCCAGAACAAAACAAAACCGGACAAAGAATAAACAATGACCTAATAGAAATCCATAAATACTTTATGTGCTTTTTTATTAGGTATTAATAATGGCTCTGTTACAGAATGTTTTACTGAGGGAAAAAGAACTAAGTGGCATGAAGTCTTCTCTGCAGTAATTTACTATTGAACTTTGCTCATTTTGTTCAAAAACTGACCAGAGCTTTGTGTCATGGAAAAAAAAATAAAAAAGGGATAATAATTCATGGAAACTGCTAACTTGAGAGCTCAATCAAAAGTCTGAGGAGGGCTATTTTTTTACTTTGGGGTGTCTAGACAAGACTGAGACCATGCTTCCAATCCTGGGTATTTCTTGTTGAGTTACCTCAAGGTTTACAAGACTAATTGCTCATGATCAAGATCTTACCTATCTTTCTCACTCGTTTACACAGTCTGTTCTATGTTAAATGGCTGAAATTTTATATCACTACAAGAAAATAACAGCTATTGCACCACAATTCACAAATAATAGTGTGTCCCATTCTCCACACAAGCAATGAAGTCTTGTAAAACAAACCTCATCAAATACCTATTCAAGCTTTGTCAAGGGATAGACATATAGTTGTGTCTTAAATTCAAGTAAAGGTGCATTCACCCTTTTTAAGTACTTTACATTCACTTAATATATATTCTCCCTATTAGCAAAACAATACAAATACCTCCATGTGTCCTGAATATACAGGGAAGAGCATTAATGTCTTTTATTTGTTAGCAGACTCAGAAAGCCAAAACAGTGTGACAGCCTACTGAGGCACAACCACCTCTTAAAACAATACATCGGGAACATCTTGGAAAGGAACATACTCAAAATTAAGCATCCATCATCCAGACAGGCAAAAACATCTATCCCATAAGTAACATTAAGACATTTCTAGTGATGATGTACAATTTTCTGCTTCCTAAGAGTGCTGTGTTCTCTTTGCTTCAAATGCAAAAATTATTGTAATTGAAATGCATTCACATAATTCCAGTTAAATGTGGTCTATGTATGAAAATGACATAGAAATTCATAAATTGTGAAGAAACATCATATTTTATGCAAACTTTTCCATTGCCTTTTAAAAACTTTATGAGCTACACTTTTTTATGACACATTACCTAGCCAGGGATAAAATCTCAGAGTAATAGAGCTAGCTAAAAAAAGTTTCAGAAAGTAAAGGTGATTTAAGAAGTATACCAACTGAGGGAGACATCACCTTTTAAAATGGGCAGGTGGGCAGAGTCGGCTATAAATCAGAACAAAAAAGCAAGCACCCATCCCCAACACGATGCCCATTCATAAAGGAGTGTATGAAGTTATCTGCCATGTGCTTGAACCCCAAGAGACAGTGTGCTATACTTCAGCTGAGCTCAGCTAGGGGCAAATAGCCACGCAATCGGTGCGGACGGCTAAACAAAGGCGGGCTTTTCCCCTCCTCCTTCCCCGGCAGCTCATCCCCAGCAGACAGCCCGCTCCCCGTGCAGCGCGGAGGGCGCGGTACCGCGGACAGCTCCGCACTCACCGTCCTCGTTCTCGTCGAAGACGGGCGCCCTGTGGGAGTGGCTGCCCCCCATGTTAGTCCGCGGCCGGCTCCGCATCCCCTGCCGCCAGCATCCCGCGGGGCTGGCAGGCACCCGGTAGCTGCCCGCCCGCCGCCGCTGCCTCCCCGGCCCCGGCCCCAGCCCCAGCCCCAGCCGGGGGAGCCTCCGCAGGGCTAGCAGTCACCCTGCGACATGAAAGTGATGTGTCTGCCCCTGGCAGTGATAGCTGCTGGCTGGCGCGCTCCGACTTGGCCCGTCTCTCATCGCGGAGGGGCAGGGGAGGGAGGGAGTTAGGGGAGGAGGGCGGATGGAAGAAGGGAGGGAGGGAGGAGGCGGAGGTCCTGCTGCTGGTGGCTTTTGGTAAGCGGTAAAAGCTGGATCTACCTGGATCCTGGCGGATCCTCCCTCCACTTTTCCTCCTCCCAGACCCCCGGTGGGGGGAGCGGAGCCCCGCGCCCGCAGCTCCGGCGGTGCTGCCTGATGGGGGTACAGAGCTGCCCCGGCTGCCGGCAGAGCTGGCGGGTAGCGGCAGCTGAGGGCTCCCGCGGTCCGAGGCGGGTGAGGGCTCAGAGGGGTAAGCGCTGCCTGGGGTCGGTATGATGCAGCGCGGGGACACGCGGGCAGCTGATGGAACTTCGCTGAGTTGGAAAGGGAAAACGAGGAAGAAGGCAGAAATCCCCTCCCGTTTGTCTTCCCTCAGGGAGACACCTTCGGGGTGCGGGAACAGACCCCCGGGGCGGGGAGCCCGGGCACACACCGCCACCTGCCGGCGGGACCGGGAGGGGCTGCCGGAGGGGAGGGGGGACCCGGGGAGTGTCCGTCCGTCTGTGCAGTTAGTATATATCTGTATCATAGAATCAGCTAGGTTGGAAAAGACCTTTAAGATCATCAAGTCCAATACATGTGTGTTTATATATATATAACATCTGTATCTTGAAATGACTTCACAGTAAAAGTGCATTAGGTAAAACTACCAAAAACGTTCACGTACAACATGAATCACCTGCTATGTAGCGAGTAGTAAGGTATTTAGAATCATAGAATCATAGAATAGTTAGGGTTGGAAAGGACCTTAAGATCATCTAATTCCGAACCCCCTGCCATGGGCAGGGACACCTCCCACTAAACCATGCCACCCAAGGCTCTGTCCAACTTGGCCTCTGCTGCAGAAGTAAATGCTGTTCTTCAAAGAATCACAGGGCCTTTCACAGTTTTGGTCCCCTCCTCCCACTTTTTCTCTGCTCCAAGATACTAAGCGAACTGTTGAGATGACAGAACACCATAGCTATAGTCGGAGCATCATGGAGCCACAACATTGAAGGCAGGCTCACACTCACAACTCCCTGCCACTGACATCCAATGGGCAAAATCTCTTTGCGCAACTACCTTTCAAGCTGCCAAGAACCACTCGAAACACTAGAATTCCTGTTGATATTTATACACAGAAATCATCATGCCACTCCCTTCCAAAAATGCTACCATCAGCAACTTCTGAGGTGAAGTAGAAGCAATTACTCAGGAAAGTTTTTCCCAAGGGAAACAGGTTGGAAATAAAAAAACTGTCCATGATTATTGTATCTATGTCAAAGTCTCTGCAGCTTCTGTAGGGGAAACCCACAGACGAACAATCAAACGGAAGTTGTATTTTTGGCTTCTCCGCTGTTGCAAGGAGACAAGAGGGAGAAGGAACAGAAGCCTACAGCCAGGGTACTTGTATTTTCATATATATAGGCAGAAAGACTCTAATGTATAGTAAGTTCAGAATAGTTGTTTAGAAAAGCCCAAGAACAAATTCTACATGAAGCAGGAGAACCTTCAGTCTTCACTTAAATTTTTTATCTGCCTTAGTTACCTTCATCACCTGTCCCTAAATCCAATATAATCCTGTTATAACCTTTCAGAGAAAGGTTGACCAGAATTAAATGCAGTGGGTAAGTCCCTATGCTGTGCGTCCGAGAGCCCAAAGCTTGCAGCACCTACAAACACAAAGAGCCGATAAATTCAGACACAGTGATATTTTTCCATTAGTAGACATGGACAGATTGTACCACCCCTGATATCCCTTTCTTAAATTATTTTGCTTGTCACTGTTTACATGCGAAAGCATTTGCAAAATAAGGAAGCTTTCAAAGTGCTGACCCACGACTATTCATCTAAAATGTACTCTGGAAAGCATCTCTAGCTCTTTGTCATTCTTCTGTTTGTTACTCACCCATCCAAAGATTTAGTCAGTCAATCAAAAGCACAAACAATACCATGTTACTGAGTTTGTATTCCTTCAGTCAGAAGAGAGCAGTAGCATACAGAAACCATAGCCTTTCAGCTCTCCTGGGTTAACTGGTTAACATGGGGCTTTACGTTAATCCTTTTCCCCTTGCATTAGCAAAAGGAGAACTGCACTTATAGTTTAACACATTTCAGCTGATAAGAACTGCCTTCTACCTGAGCTATGGGCTTTATATTGTGTTTAATTTAATTGCTTCAATTCATGTGGAAGTATTTTAAAGTGACATTTGAAATAATGGAAAGAACTAATTTGCCAGTAAACTCCCAGGCTGGTCATTTTTCACACAAGAAACACCTCCATATAATGCAGACATAAGATGAAAAGGAGCAATTTGGGATTCCTTTGCATGCAGAAAATAAAAAATTCATAAAGAATTACTCAAAATGTCTCCAAGAGTTACTCTATTTCTTTTGTACATCTGACTTGCTCCACATAGACCAAAAACCTAATGAGTCTTCTGAGACATATTTCATGATTTCAAATGACAAGGCCCACCATAAACCAAAACAGTTCTAACAACTTACAGAGCAAGGACTTGTCTCTCTTCATAAGTTAGTCAGTCCTGCTAGACTGACGTGTGGTTTGACCCCTAAATGGATTATCACAGCTTTGTAATTCCTTTGTCCTTGGTTTGTGAAAACTACTGGCTTACGTTTAAACATCAGCCTAGATGGATGAAGACAAAAAATGTATGCTGTGTTAATGTGAGATGAGAAAAATAATCATATATTAATAAAGTATTGATGATCCATTCAGTTGTGATTTATTAATTGATAACATTCTATTCCTTTATAATCTTGCACTTGAATTATCCTCAGACATTATCCTTCACAGTGATTTCCTATATAAATACACCAGAAAATAATAGTTTGACAAGAATTTTTGGGTTTGCTGTTCTGAAGGCAATAAAATTTATCCATTACTACAGTGTCTTTGTTCTGAACAAAGATTTGTTTGTACAACACTCATCAGCTTCCCGGGAGCACCAGCACTTCTGCAGGTAAACCAAGTGTTGTTTTCATAATGGTGTTCAATGGAACAGAGGTCAGCAAGCCTAGATCTGTGCTCAAGGCCCAGCAAAGACCCAATGACAATTTTCTAGTACTTTTCATACGAATAATATCAAGCCTTGAATATATAGGCTGCTTATTCACATGGTCCCTGGCTCCCCTTTGTCCTCTTCATTCATTAACACATGCTGAACTCTGAATAGGTGCATAACTTCAGTACCCTTCATTTATTTAATGCTATCCAGAACAACCCAAATTCCGCTGCATCGGCTTCAAACTTAGCCACAACTCTTCAGGAACAATCACTCACATGTTTTTCCAATTGCTTTTGTAAACCAGAAATAAGTCTGAAATTCTATATCATAACAACATACATATCAATGAAGCCTGAGCATTTTCAGAACAATTAAATATTTAGTTTTCTGGGGCAGAGATTTCTAAGCTATAAGCAGTCAAAGTCTGCAAGTCTTACCAGAACCAAATCCAACTTCTCATGCTTATCTGTTCTCCCAAAAGATGACCAGCTTGACAAAAATGAAGCTCTAACCTTAAAAACACATTTTATTTTTGGCAGATAAATGCTTCATAGCCTATGCAGAAGACACAGTAGGGAAAGAGGACGGTCTAACAGAGTTTTATTTTCACCCTGCAAATGAGAAGCTGCAATCAGCATGGACATCATTGTAAGATATTGTTTTACATTTCACTTAAGGACTATGTTGTCTGGCTTAGATTAATAGTGATTTTTTTCAGATCTCCATGCAGAGTTAGCAATAAAGAAAATCAAACATGATTGCACTCCTTTGCATTAAAAAATTTCCCTTAGGGAATTCAGTAGTTTAAAGCCAGTGATTCTGTGATTACAGCTTTTGTACTAAAATTCTTCTGATGAGACTTACTGAGTGACCTTACAGTTCTTGATTTCAAGCATACCCTGCTGATATGCTAATATTTGTAAATTAGAGAGTGTTTACACTGACATTTTCATGTTTGAATACTATCCTGGAGTTAACAAACAAGATATTAAAATGGTATCACCTATCTTTATGATTATGACTAAAAGGAAAGATGATGGGTTATTAAAAACAATCCCCTCCTTGGAAACTGAGAGGGTCCCCACACAGAGGTGGTTACTTCTGCTTGCTTCTTTCCTGATAAGAGTCACATTTACTGCCATTACTCCTGCTCCATTCTATTCTGTTCTGTTCTGTTCTGTTGTATTCTTCAACTTTGCACTGGACCATGGTAAGCTCACTATGGCTATTTACCATATGCCAGCTGAAGCAGCAATAAATCTTTTTCTACACCACACGTGTTTTCCCCCAACCAAACCCATTCAGTAAGATGTGATAAAAAGCAGACGATGCTGAAATCAGAAAAAAAACTTTCATATTTCCATAGTTTGCAGTTGGAACATGCTCTCTGTTCAGCTTTTAGTTGTATTTTGGGAAACATGCATTGTAAGTCAAGGACCTAAACATACACTGACAGTTTTCTAGTCGCTCTTCAGGCATAATAGGTTGTTGCTCCCCAGGAAGATCAGAGCTTGTGAAAATTGACTGGGTACTATTTCATTCCTGGATGAATTTGGAGAAAACCCTTTCTCCTAAAGTTCTATCAACATGTTAAATCACCAGAGGTTTGAGGTTTACTGTGATCAGCGGTGAGTCTAATTGGCATCATCTGGCATAGCCATGCAAGTGACAGGGTGCAGGAGTTGGTCCAAGCATAGATCAAAGTTCCTTTTACTTTGGAAGGGTTATGACCTTGCTGAGAGGCAGGTGTTTAGTTTGGCTTTCCAACCTGCTTTCCCAACTGCTCCTTCCCCAGCAGTCCAGTTAATGGAGTATGGAATAGAGGCATGGACAAGTTGTTCAGAATCAGATCTTGTGGTTAGGCTGTGTGTCTTCTCCCAACCTCCATTTTACAAAGAGGCAAACAGCTTTCAATAAGGTTTATAAAAGGCTGCTGGCCAGCTGCTTCACTTGCATTGCATCTGTGTGAACACAGCACAACTATGGTCATTTACTCAGACACCTGCTGTATCCTCAGCCTTGTTTCAGGAGAGAATGAAAGTGTTTGATTCTAGCAAAGCTTAGGAAATCATAGAAAGACTTTACCAGATCATTTTTAAAAGGTGTTGGATGTAAAGAGCAAAAAAGACAAAGGATGCCTGTGTAATATCTTATAGAGAAACTAGAACTATTTATTTGTACAGAACCCTAAGCTGATAAAGAGGGGAGAGTTGGTTCTGCACTACATGGAATACATTGGAGTCCAAATTACAGTAGCTTTGGGTCTGGGCTTCTAGCTAAGTATTAGTCTTACTTATCATATATACTTTGTCTGTACAATACTGTCATATCAGCCAATTAATCAGAACAGATTAAATTACCTATATGCACAGCAAACACCATTCCAGACAGCACTGGCTCTAGAAAGAGGTCCTCAACACACTGGAGTCCCTCAGAGAACGGGACTGACTACAGAAAGGAAGTCATCTTCCTGTGTGTATTCAAGGAGTGAAAAGAAACTGAAGCTACTGGAATCTGAGGTCGGGAATGATCACAACTGCAGAATTGTTGAGCCCAGTTTGGATGCATTGCCACTGAGTCACGGTTTTTGCAATTGGCTTCAGTCACAACCTGGTCAGGTCCATTATCCCTATCTTGTGATTTGACACTGCTACAGTAAATCTCAGATTGATAAACCCTAAGTAATTTTCACTGCAGTATGTAGCAGAAATCACTTCAAAATAGAGAACATTTTTTTCCTTTGTAGTTTTTATGTGTTCCTGTTGAATTCAACGTGGTATGCATTCTGTATTTCCCTCAGCACAGAAATAACATAGGGAACTTGTGAAAGTTTTTCTAAATCCCTTCATTGGTATGGCTGGAGTTTTGAAGTCCACAGTATGAAAAAGGAAAACCCAATGGTTACAGCTGGAGCTTGAGAAACCTGGTGACAGACCTCTGCACATGTGTGTCTGTCCTGGTAAGGTTAACGGCAATACTTCAGTGTGAAACAGCTGCAAAGGAAGCAGAGTAAAGCCATTAGCAGTGTGAGACAGAACAAAAAGGAAACAAAGAAAAGGGCAAGAGATTGCTCTTTACTGTATGCAGGTACATTGGCAGCATTGCAGGAAGCATGAACAAAGTATCTTCTGCCTGTACAGTTTTTCATCACAGCCTTTGGCTTTGTATTTGGGATGTTGGGAAGGAATCTTTCTAAACTGGTGAAGGGCATCAAAACATGTATATGACAAATATACTTTGGAGACCACAGGACCTTGATGTGATCAGCTTACTGCAGCATCATGTGCTGAGCATTGCAATGCTCAGCTCAAGCATGAAACTGGGTCCAGTTTCACAGTCTGTGACCACTGCGTGCTTCTTTCCATCAGGTATTTTCATGCACAAAGTATATTTTTCAGAGCAGAGTTCTTGAGACTTAAGGAAGGGGCAAATGAAAACATCTGAAGTTGCTTCCCTTTCTTTAGAGAGACAAACTGGTTCCAGCACCAGGGCTGAAGGAGTAAGTGTTGCTGGAGAAGAAAAGGGCCAAGCAAGAGCAGACAAGGGATGTACAGCCCCAGAATGTCTCCGGAGCAGCTGCATTGGCTTTTTCCCAGCACAACACTACAAGAGCCCACCAGTAACCTATCATACCTCCTGAAGCTCCCCACAGTAAGCATTTTAGAGGAGGTCAGACTAGATGCGTGCTTGCTTGAGCAGCCTGCTTCTACCAGCCCTGTGTGGTTTATGTTCCCCTCAATCTTAGCTGTTTAATAAGCTTTACTGCTTAATGATTTTTTTTCTTGCTCTCTATCTGGAGCACTGGGGATTCTCTGTTAATAGCTTGTCCTATTGTGTTTTGTCACGTCCTTTCTTGTGACTAGCAATTTATCAGTAGTATTGATTGAAGTAAAATTATAGACTTCCCAATCTTTCCTAGCCTGCAGAGTGTCTTTCAAGAACTCATAATGTATCTCATAAAGTAGCTCAAGTGATGATGAGCCCTACTTTGCAGAACAGTTAAGAGGCTGCTCTTTTAGAGCTATTACATTTGGGCTATTAAGGTAAAACACTAAACAGGGGTGCCAAGGGTGACTTCCAGCTCTCTTGTTTCTTTTCTTCTCTGGAGTATAGCTACATTTTCTCTTTCTGTGTTGTTGTTTTTTTTATTTGCACAAAGATAAGAAAATATAAGCTCATGGTTTGAAAACTGAAATCATCTGTTGAATGGCACAAGATAAACCCACGCGAATTGAGCTTTGTACAAGGAGCCATGATGATTTTGTATATAGGTGGCTGAGCAGTGAAAGAAAGAAAACCCAATCGTTCAAGAAAGTGGTGCCTGAGGGAACTGTTATCAAAGTTAACTGGATCTGTAAAATAAGGAAAACATTATTTGCTGAATATCCCATTCAAGCTCTTTGCTATAATCCGTCAGAGTAAAGCCTTAATGAATGTGTTCATGAATTGTTCACATTTGCAACAAAGGGAGCAAAATTCACATTCAAATTTACAGAACCTATCAACAAAATTTGAAGGTTGCCATGTGTCTGCTGAACAAATTGGATGAGAATCCAGATTTTTGTAAGTGCTCTTGAAATTAGTAACTTTCTCATTTTTCCACTACCTGAATTCCTTAGAGGGTAGGAAATGAAGACTCTATGATAATTTTCAGGAAAAAAAAATTACAAGAACAAGACTGCAGCCCAAGGAAACATGTCCAATAGTTGTATATTTTCCTCTGTTCTGTTTTGCCATTCTTCAGATTTAATCACATCTCTCTTTGCCCTTATCTCATAAAGAGATTTGTTGCATGTACATTTAATATAAACCTAGTAGAGCATAATCAGTGCAATAGGAAGGTATAAAAGACAAAGTGGGAGGGATAGGTTTAAATGTGCTTTGTGAGTGAGGCATAATGGTGCTTGAGAATCACATGGCTTTGGAAAGCTTAAGATATGTAATTGCACCTTGTGAAAAATAGCAGCAGTTATGTATCTGGCACATTGTAATTTACCTTTCGTCATGCATACACATGGGAAAACATTTTGCTGCTCATTGGTATAGCATTTACTGGAATCATATGCAGTTAATGCAAAAGCCAAGTTATCTGTCAGAACCTTGTTACACAGCCACCAAAGTCATCACCAATCTCTATAAATTATATTTCCAGGAACCAATTAGGCTCCTTTACCCCCAGATCATGCATTAGTTCAAGGTAAAAAAGAGACTGACAAACCTTTCCATGAAGGTATATTTGACTTTTCAGGTTTAGGATCTCCCTTGAGTGAAACCATTGCAAAGATGCCATGAACAAACATGTCCCCAAGGACTGTGACCACGCGCTGGTTTTACCCCTTTTTTTTTTTTTTTTCAGCACTGGCTACATAGAATCATAGAATCAGAACAGTTTGGGTTGAAAGGACCTTAAAGCTCATCCAGTTCCAAGCCACCTGCCATGGGCACAGACACCTTCCACTAGACCAGGCTGCTCAAGGCCCTGTCCAACCTGACCTTGAACACTGCCAGGTATGAGGCAGCCACATCTACTCTGGGCAACCTGTGCCAGCTCCTCACCATTCTAACAGGGAAGAGTTTCTTCCTTATGTCTAACATGAACTTCCCCTGTTTCAGTTTGAACCGATCACACCTTCTCCTATCACTACAGTCACTGAAGAAGAATCATAGAATCATAGAACAGTTAGGGTTGGAAAGGACCTTAAGATTATCCAGTTCCAACCCCCCTGCCATGGGCAGGAAGACCTCACACTAAACCATGCCATCCAAGGCTATGTCCAACCCCACCTTGAACGCCGCCAGGGATGAAGCATTCACAACTTCCCTGGGCAACCCATTCCAGGGCCTCACCACCCTCACAGTAAAGAATTTCTTCCTTATATCCAATCTAAACTTCCCCTGTTTAAGTTTGAACCCATTAACCCTTGTCCTCTCATTACAGTCCCTAATAAATAGTCCATCCCCAGCACCCTTATAGGCCCCCTTCAGGTACTGGAAGGTTGCTATGTGTTCTTCACGCAGCCTTCCCTTCTCCAGGCTGAACAGCCCCAACTTTCTCATCCTATCTTCATATGGGAAGTGCTCCAGTCCCCTGACCATCCTCGTGGCCCTCCTCTGCACTTGTTCCAACATTTCCATGTCCCTTTTATGTTGAGGACACCAGAACTGCACACAATACTCCAAGTGAGGTCTCACGAGAACAGAGTAGAGGGGCAGGATAGCCTCCCTCGACCTGCTGGTCACGCTGCTTTTGATGCAGCCCAGGATACGGTTGGCTTTCTGGGCTGCAAGCGCACACTGCCGGCTCATGTTCATTTTTTCATCGACCAACACCCCCAAGTCCTTCTCCGCAGGGCTGCTCTGAATCTCTTCCCTGCCCAACCTGTAGCTGTGCCTGGCATTGCTCCAACCCAGGTGTAGAACTTTGCACTTGGTATGGTTAAACTTCATTAGGTTGGCATCAGCCCACCTCACAAGCATGTCAAGGTCCCTCTGGATGGCATTCCTTCCCTCCAACTTATCAAGCGAACCACACAGCTTGGTGTCATCGGCAAACTTGCTGAGGGCGCACTCAATCCCACTGTCCATGGCACCCACAAAGATGTTGAACAAGACCGGTCCCAACACCGATCCCTGAGGGACACCACTCGTTACTGGTCTCCAGCTGGACATTGAGCCACTGAGCACTACTCTTTGTGTGCGGCCATCCAGCCAGTTCTTTATCCACCGAGTGGTCCACCTATCAAATTGATGTCTCTCCACCTTAGAGAGAAGGATGTCATGTGAGACAGTGTCAAAGCCTTTGCACAAGTCCAGGTAGATGACATCAACTGCTCTACCCCTGTCCATCAGTTCCATAGCCCCATCATAGAAGGCCACCAGATTGGTCAGGCAGGATTTCCCCTTAGCGAAGCCATGCTGGCTGTCACCAAGCACCTTGTTGGTTTTCATGTGCCTTAGCATGCCTCCCAGGAGAATCTGCTCCAAGATATTGCCAGGCACAGAGGTGAGACTGATTGGTCTGTAGTTCCCCGGGTCATCCATTTTCATAGAATCATAGAATAGTTAGGGCTGGAAAGGACCTCAAGATCGAGTTCCAACCCCCCTGCCATGGGCAGGGACACCTCCCACTAAACCATGCCACCCAAGGCTATGTCCAACCCCACCTTGAAAGCCGCCAGGGATGAAGCATCCACAACCTCCCTGGGCAACCCATTCCAGGGCCTCACCACCCTCACAGTAAAGAATTTCTTCCTTATATCCAATCTAAACTTCCCCTGTTTAAGTTTAAACCCGTTACCCCTTGTCCTCTCACTACAGTCCCTAACGAAGAGTCCCTCCCCAGCATCCCTATAGGCCCCCTTCAGGTATTGGAAGGCTGCTATGAGGTCTCCAATGCAGCCTTCTCTTCTCCAGGCTGAACAGCCCCAACTTTCTCAGCCTACCTTCATACGGGAGGTGCTCCAGTCCCCTGATCATCCTCGTGGCCCTCCTCTGCACTTGTTCTAACAGTTCCATGTCCTTTTTATGTTGAGGACACCAGAACTGCACACAATACTCCAAGTGAGGTCTCACGAGAGCAGAGTAAAGGGGCAGGAGCACCTCCCTCGACCTGCTGGTCACACTCCTTTTGATGCAGCCCAGGATACGGTTGGTTTTCTGGGCTGCAAGCGCACACTGCCGGCTCATGTTCATTTTTTCATCGACCAACACCCCCAAGTCCTTCTCCACAGGGCTGCTCTGAATCTCCTCCCTGCCCAGCCTGTAGCTGTGCCTGGCATTGCTCCAACCCAGTTGTAGGACTTTGCACTTGGCATGGTTAAACTTCATTAGGTTGGCATCAGCCCACCTCACAAGTGTGTCAAGGTCCCTCTGGATGGCATTCCTTCCCTCCAACTTATCAAGCGAACCACACAGCTTGGTGTCATCGGCAAACTTGCTGAGGGCGCACTCAATCCCACTGTCCATGGCACCCACAAAGATGTTGAACAAGACCGGTCCCAACACCGATCCCTGAGGGACACCACTCGTTACTGGTCTCCAGCTGGACATTGAGCCACTGAGCACTACTCTTTGCGTGCGGCCATCCAGCCAGTTCTTTATCTACTGAGTGGTCCACCTATCAAATTGATGTCTCTCTAACTTAGAGACAAGGATGTCATGTGAGACAGTGTCAAAGGCTTTACGCAAGTCCAGGTAGATGACATCAACTGTTCTGCCCCTGTCCATCAGTTCCGTATTTTCCCCTTCTTGAAAATGTGGGTTATATTTCCCTTTTTCCAGCCATAATATAACCCCAGCATGGCTTCACTAAGGGGAAATCCTGCCTGAAAGTCCCTCCCCAGCATCCTTGTAGGCTCCCTTCAGATACTGAAAGGCTGCTATGAGGTCTCCACACAGCCTTTTCTTTTCCAGGCTGAACAGCCCCAGCTTTCTTAGCCTGTCTTCATATGGGAGGTGGTCCAGCCCCCTACATCTACATTACTGATTTGGTTTGACACAGAAGTGCACTTTTAAAGCAAGTCTCACTGTTGAATCAATCTATTGTGCTTTGCTTTGCATTGTGTAGCAGTATCAGAACATAATGTGGATTCTTTCGGCATGAATCAGAACCAGAAGGTGCCCTGTAGGAGTGCACCTAGTGCAGCCCAGCTGGTACTGGGCTGTCAGCCCATGGCATCAGACTTAGAGTTAGTCTAAGTGAAACCACCAAAAATATATACAGTGTGGACATTACAGCCTCAGCAGTAGCTCTTTCTCATTCCATACCTGCTCTCACAGCACTGAAACAAATGCTAATACAGGTAGAGAAGATGTATCCAGGCTTCTGACTGGTTGGCATCTGAAGAGGTTATAACCCCTGTTTCGTGCTTTTCTTATCTTCTGCTGAAATTTCTGCCATTATATATCATGGACATGAAGCAGCATATCATTACGTCGATTGCAGTATTTACCCATTCTTTCTTTCTTGCCTTTTTTAAAAAAGAAAATAATCCAAAAATGGAGCTTATGGAGAAAAACAGTTGGTAAAGAAAATCCTCTGTTATGCACAGACACCTCAGCATTTAGTTCTGTCTTACACTCCAGCTTATCTCAATTTACATTCAAGCAACAATTCAAACAGAAAAATGTGTAAAAGTACCAGGAGAGGCATCCTATTAAAAGTCTTCAATACAGTGCATAGGTGCAGGCAAAGAGCAGGCTATAGCTGTATCCACCAGCTGCCCTTAGCAACCACTCAGCGGTGAGAAAAGAGCCTGACTCCTGGAATAAAACCTGTAGGATAACACATTCACAACAGCAGTATTTTTCCTGTTAGAGTACAATTGGACACCCAGTTTGGAATAGTCATGCTTGGTTAGGAAGGCGGAGAAACTCTTTCCATTCAAAGCAGTCAGTGCAGAAGTGGAAAATCAGTTATGTTCATCACATCTGTGGTTTTCTAGGATTCCTAGTATATGCTGCCATGTGGATGATATTGATTTGATGCTTTCTTATGTCCTTATTATGTGAAGAAGCTCCTCATCATTCTGCCACATTTCTTTTATTCAGATTTTATAGAACTATTTTCACCTGAGAAACCTGTGTGATGACATATTTTAACTCAGGAAGGAAACTATTTTCAAGGATTAAATTCAAATTCATACTACGCTTTTGTTTTAAAAAAATCCTAATTTTAACAATTTAATCCCTTAAAATTAATTGTAAAGTTAAAAATTCAACTTTCAAATAAGTACAAACCTATTAAAGTGACATTTTGTATGTCTGATCTTATTCTGATTCCTCAGGAGACAATCAGCCAGAACAGAGGGGGGAAAAAGCATCCAACACAAAATGGGCTCATGTTAAATTTCTCCTGCTCTGATATAGAAATTAAACTGATGACAACGTGATCCAGATTTTCACAATTTTTAGATCTGCTGTAACATTCAGAGTTATGTTTCTCACCCTTTAAGGTTATTTATTTCATATCTTTCCTGACAATGACAATCACAATGTGATGTGTGATTTTCATATGGATTTTTTTATTTTACCTCCCTTTAAGGATAACGCTTTAAAATAGCTTTAGACTGCATTTGTGTAAAAGATGACATTCATAGATAAATTGCACTGAAACACCAGAAATGTCATCAGCTTCCAACAGGATCTTTTTTTGGCGTGCATATAAAGGTAGCCATCTCTTTTGCTTCCCAACAAACATTTATGAGTAGACAATGCTCAGTAGTCTCTGCTAGCTGCAGCATCTATTTTTCTGTTTATGTGTGTATTTTCTATAACAAAATCCCCACTGTGCCTTCAACCTGGAAAATGAGGATAAAGTAGAGATGCAAACGGTGAACTGGAAATTAAAGGAATGGAGCTGAAGAAAAGATGGCTCCTGCTTCCATTGCTCTGAAGCAAAAATCTCATTAACATCACTGAAGGCAGGTTTTCATAACTGTGTCATTTGGTACCAACATTCGCAAAAGTTGGAGTTTCTTCATGCCATGAGAAATTTTCAACTGCAGGTCAAAAGAGGGTCATGTTTCCTACTCGAAGAGCTTGGACCCTCGGCCCAGACAGGAGAAACACTGCAGTAAGACCATGGGAAGGAACAGAGGTTCCCGCAGGTAGGCAATGTGCAAATATTTGGGTTATTTTTCTGCAGGAAGCAAATGTTTCAACTTGCTTATCTGTTTTGTTTCAACTCAGTCTGCAGCCTTTGTCTTGCTGGGCTGGGAGATGGTGATTTGGGATTTGGAGCGCATTTGTGTTCCTGAATGAAGTCAGAGTGTGCTTGCTTGGAGGGAAATGTGTTACGGGTGTTGCTTGCTGTGACGCTGCTGCTGTTGATTGAAAGGAGCCTGCTGAGGCTTACTGCTGAAATTACGGGAATCTTCAATAATGCCACTGACAGCCCTCAGAGGGGGATAGAAAACACAGAAGGGAAAATGTTAAGGTAAAATTATGTTGATGGTGAAGTTAGCTGTTTATATAAACTGTTACTGTTACAAGCCCAACATTGACCTTTTCTCACATAGGCTGATGGAGCTTGTTCCAGGCAAAACTATTTTCAAGTGCGCTCACAAATGAGGATTTTGCAGGGTCCTGGCAGTTTCTGTTTGAGTCACCTCTTGAGAATGAGACAGGAGCAAGAATACCAGGGGCCAAAATACAGCAGTTTGTGTTGATCGACTATGGGCCTTAAGCATGGCAGGAATCCGGGAGAAAAGAAATACTTTTATTGACTATCCACACAACATTTTCTGTTCCTCTTCTTTTCCCATTGCTTCTGATCTCTTCACATCACTAACTACACAGTGCCTACTTCACTCCAATCCTTAGATACTTGTCTTACATAAACACTAACAACAACCATACTAGTGGTTATGCTAAAAAATCTCACCACTCAAAATCAGCATAAAAGCATTCAGAATCTCCCTTTTTTCAAAGAGCTGGGTAAACACACTTCTTAACCAATTTCAAAGCAATTTGGCTTCAGTCAATCGCTGAAAATTAATAGATCAGAAAGTATCTGGTTTTCTTAAGAAGGGTGCCACAGGGGCTGTTTGGAAGGTAATATGTCAGAGGAGACAGAACATACCTCCTTCACTATACTGATCAAGTGAAAATTGGGTCTCCAGCAATATCATCCTGGTATGTGGACTCCATTCACCAAGATACCTCTGTGTAGCTACTGAAGCATTGGAAGTAACTCAATTATTAAAGGTACTTTAAAAGCTGCTTTTGAAATTTAATATAAGATAGGAAAGAAAAATAGGTGGAATCATAAAAATCAGAGTAAAATACATGAAACAACCTCCTTTTATTTTGCTTCTAAACCTAAAGAGCTGTGGTCTGTTCAATTGCTGATAGATAAATTCCAAAAGAGTTGCACTGTGCTTGCTTGAAACACATCTGAATGTGTTTCCTTCCTTTATTTTGTGCAATCATTTACTTTATTGCCAAAAAGGCAATATATTTTCTTGAGGCACCATTGAACATACAGCCCGTGCTTGCTTGCTTTATTCATGTGAATGCGGAACTTGATGGTCATTTACTAGCATGGCTGCTCGCCCACGGTTCATTCTGTCCTCATGTCCTCAGGCTTTCCAGCTTAAGTCTCAGCAAGGCACCAGCTCAACATATTTCATTTTCAGTCCTCAGAGTCATCAAGATGGAAGCCACCACAGAGAAGATAACTTTTGTCAAGCATGTGGTACACACAGTCCAGTGGCTGGTGCTAGACTTGTGTGTCTAATGCCAAACAAACCTTCAGTGGAGAATTATGGACATCAATGTGACAGCTAGCCCACAGCAGGGACCTGAGGCCTTCTGAAGCCTAATATATGAGCTAGAGCAGGACAGCCAAGCTCTGCATTTGATGCTGTGAAAGCTCTCTCTTCTCTAGAACTGGCACCAAGGTGGTAATAAGAAGCAAGAATTGCTTTTCAGGTTTAGACCCAAACAGGAAAAACTATTCAGAAAGACCGACAAAGGCAATGTTCTATTCATCCTAAATGTTGCCAGACAAAATAAACTCCAAAAGCAGCATTTGTTCTTCTAAGAACTGTTGAAAGAAAAGCTGGCCAACCTGAGCATCCCCTGTACCCCAAACATGGCAGCAACAGCACCCAATCCAGATACAGAATTTGTAGATGTATGTATGTGTTCTGCCTGCATGAACGGTTAACACCAGAAATGTAGAGTGAACAGGAACACAGTGTCTTGAAAAGGAAAAATTTGATTACCCTCTAAATCTGCTATCTCAAGTGGGAGTGATTCATTGACACCAGTAGACACAACAGCAAGGAATCCACCATTAAACACAGACATTTTTCATTTATTGATTTCATTAAACAAATACTAAGCAAGGCATGCAATTGCCAGTCAAGGAAAATACATTGTTATTAATGGGTGTAAGGAAACAGTCCTGGGAGAAAAACAGCAGTAGGTTGAGCAGAGAAGGGTACAGAAGCCATAGCTAAGTTATGCAACCCAGAGATCATCTTTGCATCACAGCTTCCGGCCCAGTGGGAGCCTTATCTACGACTTTGCCCCCTAAGCTGTTATCCATATAGCAATGTTAACAATATATGTCATCTGGAAGCTAGTCTCCAGCTCTCAGCAGCACAGTAGATAATGACATGTAGCGTCTTCTTATATTGTGTTTCAAACATCCTCCAGTAAGATATATTAACAGTTGACTTTGCTCTCCTGCTGGAGGCTGGGAGCCGAAAGATGAAAGAAATTAAGAAAATAAAGCATGCATAAACAAAAAAAAAAGAAAGAGTCATTACATTCCCTAAGGCATCTATGCTTCAGAGGGACCAATGGCCACATGGTTTATTAAGATGATCCTGAATTATGCAGTGAAAACTTCAGCATAGAGTCAACCAAAGCACAGCTGGCTTGACTAGGCAGCTGCACAGAAGTGTTTGTCTGTAGCTTTTTCTGGATGTTTTTTCTTACCAAGTATGCTGTACGTGCATATGTGCACAAAGTTTTTAGTGGAAGAGTGCTGTTACTGAATTCAATAGCATGCACAAATTCACACGTTGTTAAGAGTTTTGCTGAATATGAGCCTTGGGTTTCCCGCTCAAGAAGAACACCATCTTTTCCTTTTAGCCAGTGCTTTCTTTAAAAAAGAAATCAGCATCAGATACTGATCTCTGACACAGCTGAAATTCCTTCATGGATTGCACTGGCAATTGAAGCAATACATCAGTTCTATATGAAGAGGAGTTCTCAGCATCAGAAGTCTAATCTGAAATTAGCTTGTATTTCTTCCAGGAAATGTCACACTCATTGTTTCATGTCAGTTTAAGCAGCCAAACAATCTGAAGGGGAAAGAAATGCCCTCATTTACGCAAGCCTTATCCTAGTTTTTAAGTATCTGCTCTCTAATTACTAGAATAATTTTCTAAGAAATGATGGTATGTTTAACTCTGCCAAGAACACTTACGAAAACTTTGTCCCTACGCAACAGTGCCTTTGAGTAAAACAAGCTGCAAAATCCATTGCAAAGCCTATAGTGGTTTTGTCTCTGAGGCAGCCGTTTTTCTGTATCACTCCAACACCAAACACTGGTACCTTTCAGCTTCTTTATCCATTCCAGGCAGATCCATCCACCTTCTGGCTCTTCCCCTGCTCTGCTTCCCTTTGGTGCAGTTGGCAATGGAGGAGCACCAGGACTGTCCATGCGCTTACTGGCATGAGGGACTGTGATCCTCAGGGATTTGCTTGGACAGCAGAGCTGAGATGCTTATCATTGGTGTTGGCTCCAGAAGCATCTCTCATGGTTTGGGCTCACATTTACACATCCAGGTTGTCTGCATCCAGACACAATTCCCTGTTATGTTTTCCTCCTGTGATCACAACCCACAAAAGAAATAAAGTTACATAAAAAGCTTGATAAAAAAAGTTCAATAAATAAAAAAGATAATTAAATAAATGTGTGAAATAAATAAAGCCAAAAAAAACAAGAGAAAGAAAGTGCTAGAATGCCAGTCAATGTAAGAGCAGCTATGGTCTAATAGCAGCTCCATTTCAGAGCAGAGGCCAAGTCCTAAGCAAGGGTCAGACTCTGATAGTTTTAATCATGTTACTGTATCAGTTATCCTGTTCCTGACATGAGCTAACACAGGGGATGACAGAATCTCGTTCCATCTCAGAAGAAAACAGAGCTTGACTTTTCTCATAGCTCTACCTTCAGCGAGCAAAAAGAAAAGAATGCATAGAAGAGTGAACATACATCTATGTCTTACCTCCTGTCTTACATGACTTTCCTCCAGTCACATGTTCACGTTGCAGCAAATTCTGTCTCATGACAGCAATGGCCACTGCCTGTGTCTGTCTCACACATGAGAAAAGCAAGTGCTGGATATGCAATTTGTTGTCCATGTTTTGTTTGGCTCTGACATGGCCAGGGAATATAGGGCTGCCCTTGGGCAGTGCTCTCTGTGTTTGGAAAGCGCCTATATTGGTCCACAGGCTCTGCTGGTAAAAACAAGAGAAAAATGAGAAAAACACAAATCAACACGAACTGAAGCTAAGGCTGCAGACCCAGAACTTCTTTGTTTTCTGTTCAAGGTTTGAATTCTAATACAGTGCCTGTGTGTGCGTATGTGAGTGTGTGGTTTGGCTTCAATATTTCCTTCAGGAATGCGTCCACACAGCTAAACAAAATACCTCCCTGGGGGCAGCTTGTGCTTTACAGTTGCTGCAGCACAGAGAAGAAATCCGATTTTACAAAGACAGAAATGGAGTACATCCTGCCAGGGTATAAGAAAAGCTTCACGCTTGACACCATTAACAACCAAATTAAAATCAAAAAGTAATATTTTACTCCAATGCATTTAGAACAGGAGCCTTGAAAACTTGCCCATCTCTTTGGGAAAAGAATGGGAGATAAATGCATGGAAATAATACATATTTTCTAGTTATAAAAGGACTATGACCAGGCACCTTTTCCAAACTGCTCTTTAAACATGTTTCACATGCTTTGTAAGTCATTTTTTCCCCTGAGGCTTGGTCTGTTAACAAAGAGGTGTATTAAATACACATGAACAAAAAGGTCAGCTCAGAGCTTTGCCTTGTGTTTGCAAATGTTGATTCCTCTACAGGGCTACTCAGGCCTGACACCAGGTCTCTCTCAATGAGGACTCAGCATCCTCAGAGAGTGACAAATATATTTAGCCTTTTCCTAGCAAGTCCAACACTTGATAGCAAGGCTTAGAAAATTCATCTCACTAAAGAATTTCTTTTGTTCCTACTCTTATCAAAGTATAAAGCTTAACAGATAGGGTTTATTGGCATCAAGAACCAACACACTGTGCTTGGAAATGTAACCCTTCTTTAAAAAGTATGTGTAAAGCAGAATCAAAGAGTCTGCTTTGATCACTTTGGAACTTTCCTGAGTGTTGTTTGGTTTCTTTGACTCCATTCCATTTCTCTTTGGTGTCAGAGAGAAAATGGTGTGGACAATGCTATCATTCTCCACCCGGCACATTGTTTTATTACAGAAGCTCATGTACCTAAATTAAGCAGAATTGAAACCGTGTCTTTTTGATGTGAACAAAGTTGATGCCAACCTTTTTTGTTAGTGTACAATTAGTGAATAAAATGGGTCGATGCTCTGAGTGCAGTTCATAGTGTGGCAGCTGCTGTGCTGTCTGTACATGTGCTTTTCCCTGGAGCAAACCCAGCCTTTCTGAGAGCGCCACATAGCTGCATAGTATTGCTTGTACAGCAGCTTTAATGCTGTATTCAGATAAGGGCCCGGTGGGGCAACTGTATTTCTCTGGCCAGTGCATTACCACATCCTTCTCTGGGCTGGACTCCAAGGCCTCCAGCCTGTATTTCAGGCAGCTGTGGGCTCTCTCCTAGAAAGCCATGGACCATTGCCTTATGCCCCTGCAGCTTCAGTTCTCATATTGGTCAAAGTGACGGCTGCTGGTCAGCAGTCAAGGCAGTCCCATTCCAAGAGCACCACAGAAACAGAGTTTCCAACTTGCCTGGCCTCTGCAATCCTTGTGTGCCTGGATTTCTACTTCTTTGAAAGACGGGGATGTGTATGCATAGGGAGATTGTCTACATGGCCCTTTCCACCCCTACTACAGAACTTCCCAGTAACACCTATAGGAAAATGAGCTTTGAATAAGGGAGACTGTGATGGGGCTGCAGTGCCCTGAGCCACAAAGCTGACAGCCAGATTTGCCAGAAGAGCAGGACAAGGACACAACTGTTGGAAAAGTAACTGGGGCAACAAGAAATGGGAGGCAGAAGGGAAAAATGCCCACATTGTCCCATCCCCCCTTCACTGAATATTCTCACTGTTCTTTCTGCAGCCCATGAAGTCTGAACCCATCCTCCTCAATCGTGGGTGACCAAAAGTGTACATAATATGCCAGATGAGCAGATCCCTGTTTTTACACTGGTGTCAATATGTCTTTGTCTGCTGGTCGTAACTCCTTTGATATATCCTAAGACTGCATTAATCTTTTTCATGTCAATTCTTACTAGTGGCTAATATTTATCCCAAGATTAATGAGAAAATGTGTAGTAAGAAACTTGGCGCATTTTTTTGCACCCTCTATCATTGCCATGTAATGAACTCTCACAATACAGTAGAAATTCTATACAAAAATTCAGAGCCAAGTACATAATGCTATTAGATTTAATTATTTACATTAATCCAGTCTCCAGTGATCTATATTTATTTCTTTAAGCTATTCTGATCTTCTGTGTTGAAACTGGTTCCTAAACTTTTGTTTTAAGTTATGTCAGTGAAAGAGTATATGGTAATACTTGTCACAAAGAGAGACTGTGATTAGTATAGTAAACATAATGCCTCAGCCATGTGTCTTTGTGCTACCAGGAAGTCATTATTTCACACAGACTGCTTGGGTATAAGGTAGACGATGAATATATTAACTCTGGATAATTTAAGGTAAACAGACAGGGTTTTCCTTTAGTATTTACCCAAGATTACTGGGGAACTGCTCAGCTTCTTTCCATCTTGTGCACTCACACATGATTTTACCCTTTTGGGGCTATTTATTTGAGGAACAATGTTTTAACAAAGAACATTTAAATTGCCTCTGCAAACTTTAGCATGACTTTAGTCTTGTATACTCTATGTATATGTATATCAGAAGGACACTTTACATTTCAAAGGCAACAGGCTTCTCACAGTTTTTTGAAGAAAGCTTCTTATTTCAAGAGAGCTGCTCATTTGCAAGGGCAGCCTCAGCTCTCAGCAAGAGAGAGCACTGCAGTGACTCACTAGCTCTTGCTGCTGATAAGATTGCTTTTTGCCCCAAATGCAGCTCGCCTGGTTTTCAGCTTGGGAAACTTCTTTAAATTCTCCAGTGACTTTGCCAGCTAGACAACGACAGCATCAGAGTGTGAATCACACCATTTCAATGGGCTGATTGTGAAATAAATATGAACAGAAACAGCAGGGGGTGGCTTTTCTTTAGCAGTCACAGTTTCCTTTTCACTATATGCCCTTAAAATGCCCAGGCAGCCTATTAGTGGAGGGGAAGATTGATAGAATTGCATTTACATTTTAAATCAAGCCAAGTTCTCACTTCCCCAGCCACAACCCTTCTAAAACATCAAACAAACAAACAAAACAAAACAAAACAAGAAAGCTGCAGCCAAACAGAAAGGAGGAAAATAAATGTTAATTTGATTAGTCTTCTAATGGAAATCAGCTTAATGGTCCAAAATCAAAAGTGTAGACGTTAAAGACCTTGTCTTGTTCTACACATGAAAGGCACAACACTGAAACTGGGGTGATTCTTCACTCAAAATATTTCTCTTTATGCCATTCCTCAGTGCTTTCCTCAGTACATTACCCAGCTTTAATGTTGCCTCAGTTTCGTATCATTACTTCTCTTTCCTTTTGAGAATAACTATAAAAGTTAAAAGAAACTTTATAAAACAGTGAGAGTCAGTAGGCACACTATTGCTGAGAGTGTCCCCCAAATCCACCCTCAGGTCTGACTTGCCTTTTACCCAGACAGTGATCTATTACTCCCCTGGCTACAGCTGCCTGGGACACCCATGCCATGGTGGGCCATGTTAAGGCACTTCGGGCACTCACCTTAGTCACCCAACTGAGACAAACACAAACTAAACCCACACTCTAGGGACATCTAGTCATCTGGGGATTCATTACATGTGGTTCAGGAGCAGAAAGAGATTCTTCCTTCACTGCTAACGTTTATCAAAAGGATTTAAAACAGAAAAGTTGTAATGAAATTCAGTTTTAAATGACAATTACATCTGAAACACAGTCTGGTGTTGACACCATCTTCTGACATGCTAAGGTATTTATTTTTTCTCTATTTCAAGGCAAGCTGACAGAACAAAAGCATAATTGTTCTCTTTATTGATTTTCTTTAGCAGAACAAAAATAGAGTTATTCTCATCACCTCTGGATTTTACTTGGTAGAGCAGATCATCAACTGTTCCACCCTATTTTATACACTTTTGCTTTGTAGAAGAGCATTTACACCTGTACATGGTACCTGTCACATCATTTGTTTTTAGGACACTGGCAAAGATGGCTTTGAATCTGCATTGTGTCTCTGACAGACAGGACACCAAAAGGTAATGCTCTTTGTGAAAAACAAGTCATAATGTGTCTGATTTACTCTTGCCTTGGCTTCAGGGCGTTTGTGCTACTAAGGCAAATGAACTGAACACTAGTTTTAATCTAGAGTGAGAATGTGGATCTGCAGGAGTCTGTGACTTGTGCCATTGATTTCAGTGACAGCAGGATTTCTTCCACCATGCTTAAATATAAAACATGAAAAGCAGTGTATTAAAAAGAAAGTAGAAATATGGAGACATGCTGTGTTATATTGTCCTAGGTTACCGACTGGGCTTAAACTACGACATATATGGACCCGTACTTTATCTTCTCAGCCAGCTGAGAATTTGTTTTACCTTGCAGTTGTTCTAGCCTGCTGGAAGAACTGTTGTTTGTATCTAGAAATACACACAGCAACATAAGCTTTGATGTTTGCAGGTTTCTAGGCAAGAATAAACAGAAAACTGACCCTGCTAGCATGCTAAGCAGAGAGTAAAAAGCTCCTGTGCAGGCTGCAATCTCTTAGGATTCCTACTTGGCTCTGACCTGACTGTTATACAGAGTTGCACTTTCAGTCTCATCTGTTTATATATTTTTAGTGAGATAATGCTTCTGAAAGGTGCGGGAATACCAGTCCTAGAAAATTAAGTCACTCATCTCACAGATTAGACACGGCATAGACAAGTGCTCCTTGGAGGGACAGCACATGGCTCAGACCTTGTTTTTTTTCAGACCTTGAATTCCCCAGTGGACTCGTGCTGGGGACAAATTTGGTAGATGAATATATTTATTTGTATCACCTCTAATACATTCCTTGCTGGCTGACATGATTTTTCATCATGTGTGTCATTAGGGAGGGTGTTAAGCTGACCAGCAATGATAAGACCTGGAGCTATCTGCCACATTTGCATGTGCATGGGGAAAGAGGTCGCAAGGGCAAGGGAAGGGCTGGGAAGAATGAATAACTTGCTTTTACTACTAAGCACCCCTCTAAATCTGAACAAGGGTCTCTCTACAAAACCCTGTTATTGAGGCCCTGACTTCAGTGTTAATAAAGAATGGTATTACCTTAAGATAACTCATATACATAAGTGGTCTCAAAGCCCAGACACCGTGCAGACAAGGCTCTTGTGTGCAGCAGGGAGGAAAGGAGGCAGCTCTGCTGAGCCCACGCCCAGCCAGCAAGCCAGGCTGAAAGCACCACTGTTGTTTCACCGAAGAGGTCTGTGAGTTACTCTAAAGTAAAATTGCCTTTTTCTTAGCAAGGCGGTGAAGGCTTAAGACTCTAAATCCTGCGTTACTTGAATCAATAAGCCTTGCAGTCACTGAAAAGAGTATCACCAACGGGGCTAAAACCACATAATCTCCCGTCTCCCTGGTGTTGATGGCTGTGTTCCCACAGCGTCCGTGGGAAATACCATTATTCCTGTTGCACAGACAGCAGCCAAGACTCAGACAAGCCTGGCTACATCTGCACCACAGTGACAGACGTTCAAGCGGACATCTCCCAGCCATTCGCAGCACTGCCATCATGCTGAGCCCCAGATACCCCTGTGGATGCAAGAGCCTGCTGCAGCAGCAGGTTGGACACACCACCCGCAGAGATGGCTGGTAAGCACAGCCAGTGCCAATGATTCCCTCACTGGTCCAAGGCAGCACAAGGAAATTATTCCTGTTCCTTAGTCCTGCTGGCCTGTCCTGTCTCTGTCCTGGACCACAGGACTCCCCATTTCCATATGTTTTCCTGCAGGGAAAATGCCCAGTGCCAGATTCATGCTGGCAAGACCTCCAGGTTTCAGAACATCTCATTTCTTTTTCTGATCCCAATGGCTTAGCTGCTTCAACACCCCTTTTATCTAAGAACAGGCTTTTGAGCAGTGACATCTGTTTCCTCAATATATATGTAATGTTTTTAAAATAACAACAGCAGTGTAGAAAAAAGAAACCTGCACCACTGAGTAAGCAAAGAGGACTTCTGCTTAACTCTCATGGGGAAACAGCATCGCAACACTAGCCCAGTGACAGACAGCCCTGAGGTCCTGCCTTGTCCATTGCCCACAGCTTGGCCAAGCCGTGCCTATCACCAGCAGAGTCTTATCGCTAGTATGCAAGAGAAAAGGAGACACATTGGATTCCCCAAAATTCAAATTGCAGGCATACTGCTACCATACCTGGCTTCGCTTCTGTACTAGGGGCAGCTGGCAGCATTGTGCACCAGCACCTTTGATACCCAGGGCAATGTGTGAGGCTGCCCCTATCCCAAAATTCAGTTCTGATGTCTACAGAAAGGATCAATACAGTGCACTGTTGCAGAGAGGAAAAACACAACAAAAAAAATAAGACCTTAATCAAAACTCCAGGGTTTCCAAAAAGCCCTGTGCTGAGATGGAAGACTGCATGGCAGTTTAGCTCTGCCCTGAAGCAAGAAGTGGCACTTTTGCCATAACAGCCAGCTGAGTCACTGGGCTTTGAATCACATCTTAAATACACAGGGCTTTCTCTGTAAAATGGTGGTTTACTTTTCTTTTCCTAGTTTTCAATATAATTAGAAGCTCATTTCATGAGGTGTCTAATGGCAGCCCCCTATTGAAAATAAACTATTTGAAAATAAACATTTCCATTAAGCAAGTGGATTTTGGTGATAGGAAGTCAGCAACTTGAAAGGGCTTTTGTCAAAAGTTGGTGGGGGCCCTGGTAGACTGTTCAAACACGGGAGGAATTTCTGTCTGCATAGTGAGTCCTTTGACTTTTAGAAAAATATTATTGTTTGAGTTTTCAGTAACTTGGAAGCAAAAAAGACAACATAGCTCAAAACTTAAAAAAGAGAAAATATGTCAACAACGTGGTTATGTCATGATCGGCTTCTGAGTTTCCTCTCAGCCCATGTGTCGTCTTTTACTATGGAATAGTCCTTATAAAAGAGTAAATAAATACTCTGTAAATAGCACTCAGGGCTGTAGTGACATCGTCAGCTTCAAGAGTTGATACAAAACTTGGAGAGTGTATATCCTGAGCCCTCGGAGGCCTCAAATGCTCACTGAATTGAGGAGTATGGTAAAGATGTGTCTGTGATGGAGTTGTCCATGCCATGAGGATAATCACAAATACGGTGGTTCTGATTGACTCTTGTTGTGCTTCCTTCTCGTGCCAGCCTGAGCTTCGTTCCACAGACTGGAAGGGCTGTAAATAGCATCTTCTCTGTAGAGACAATCTTCAGGTGAGTTTTGACTCTTTGCCCTTTCCCCCTCCTATAGCTCTAAAGACTACTGCTTTTTCCATATTGCCTCTGAGATGCTATTAGCCTTTGTGAAGAACAGCTTGTTCCTCCCTGTTAAAGACCTTCTCTGCCCAAGGCAGGGTACGCCAGAATTAATGAACGGCTTTGCATAAGTGACTGGATAAAAACAGTCACTGAGAAGAGTCTGGAATTTCAGGGGCTTCAGTAACTGTGTATCTGATTCAGAGTTGTGTCTTGAACTGAAAGAACTCGCAGTCCCTGGTGTCGCTAACAAGTTCTCCTGAAGCTACCAGTGAGCTTCTTAGAGACAAAAAAGTTATTTGCTCATATCTGGACCATAAATTTAATGTACTCAGAGCTCAAGGATAATCATGCTGATGAGCTACAGATAGAAAATAACTGAGAAGAGAGTATTTGTCTTTTTTGAACTGAGTTTCATATTCTGCATGCTGAGATGTGCAGAAGTGCTGATGAGCTAGTAGATGTTGGAAAATATCCATCTGGGTTGGAGACAGCTATGCGTGTAATCTGGCTCAGGGAGGAGAAGATTTAGGTGAGAAAATTAAACTCTGGTGCTTCTTTTCGTCCTTTTTTTTTCTGAAAAAAAAAAAAAAATCCCTTTTTCCTGGTATTTCTAAGGGTAACTCATTTTTTTAACTATATGAGTAGACATCAATACAGGTGGGTTTCCTTGAGTTAGTTTATATAGTATCAAAGAGAAACCACCAGCCAGGAATACTACAGCTGAGTAAAAACTTCAGAGCAAATTACTTCAGCCATTTTGCCCCTTCACAAAATAGACAGTAATATTTTTTATTTGGTTAAATGTTTTAATGAGGCTTGTATCCAACCTTTGCTTTGCTCTCTGGGCCAAGAAGAGCTTGGTCAGCAAGGAAGTTGCATTTCCCTGTTCTACAGAAGAACAGGGAAGGACGGATCATTTCCCATTCCTGTCAGTGGCAAAGCATCTTGGCAAGTTGTGCAGCTGGACGAATGTCACCTCTTAGGGCAAAAGTTATGGTGTGCAGTCTGCAAGTGTGAGGCCAGGCAGATCTCAGCTGCAAAGGTATGATTGATGGGTGCCAGCCCCTTTCTTCCCCTTCCTTTTGTCAGTACCTCAGATCATTGCCAACACACTGCACCTTCAAAAACTAAGAAATGAATTCCAGATCTCCCACTTTTTGGACAAAAATCATAAGCCCTCAACGCAGTGCAAGTGTTGGGCTTTTCCTCCTCTGGGTGTCTACTTGGAGCAATAGGTGGCATTCAGTGTTTATGCCAGGCTCCCTCAGACACGTCCACTGAGCGAGGCTTCTATGGCATGGGGCATTCACCCCGGTTTGGGAGACAAGTCATTGTGTTAGGCTAGAGGAAGCTACACATTTGCCTCCCTGGCCCTGGATGATCAATGCAAAGCTCAGTTCATAATGTAATTCCAAATTGAGTTGGCACCTTTAACATTACCCCATCCTAATGAGAGAGATTTTGAAATAGCTTTCAGCTGCCTGAATATGTCCAGGCAGAGGGCTTGGAGAGTTATTTTGCTGGTGTTTCTTGCCAGTCAAAGAGTGGCCATGAGGCCATGTTTGACATCTATCTTTTTGAACATGAACATAGTATTTAATTGTAGTTTGAAATGAAGTCATCACTGTAGGCTTAATATAGGTAAAATACCAAGAAAGGGAATATGGCTTGCACTTAAAAAATAATAGAAAAGCAAATGCTTCATTTTGAAGCCATCCTTAGCAGCAGCTGGGTTGCTGACTTCTTGTAGTGGGAGAGCATTTATGGAGTTCAGAAGACTGCTCTTCTGGCAGAACAAGTACATTTTAGCAGGTTGCCAAATGAGAATGTGATAGAAGCACAATATTTCACTGCTACCCTCAGCTACTTTTTACAGTAATGAGATGGTGATTAAGAGCCTGTTTTTTAACCAGCAAGGCTCACAGTAAGACATATCCTTCCCTTGGACATGCTCTAGGTAGCTGTATTTAGAGCTATGATTCAGCTATTTGGGGCCATCTTCACTTCAGCCTCTTTACTTGCCTAGGCAACAACTGTCTTTCCTGGAAATAAGACCCAGCAGCCGATTCGCCAAGGCCAGTCCTAATTCCCCTCAGTCAGGACTCCCAACTTTTCTTTCCCTTCCAAGTATCTATCACTTTAACCTTCTGGAGCACATGATGTTACTAAACCAATCGTTCTTTATGAGAGCAAGGAAACATACAACAAGATCCTAGTGTGCATCCCTCTTTCTCTGTTTCCTCCAGGAGGTTTAGTTGACTTGAGTCAGAGTCTTCTGCAACGTATAGAATAATTCTTTTTTCCCAAAACCTGATTTTGGAGACTCTGATTTTTATCTCTAAAATGGCTGTTGGGAAGCCCTTTCTTTTACAGATGTTCAGTCATTTCCCCTTCTCCCACCTTCAGATGAACCTTCCTGGTCTACTGCAGTGCCAAGGTATTAGCGTACTTCATCACATGCTTTACTCCTTTGGTTAGTACCTAACTAGAATCTGAACTTGAAAGGGGAGAGGGTAACTTGTGAAATAAGCAGTTCTTCATTCAAGGGTACCTCCATTTTACAGGATGTTGTGGTTTAAGCTTCTATAAACCCATACAGTCGCTCTCTCACTCACTCCCCAGTCTTTCTTCCCTCCACTCCTGGAGGGATGGGAAGGAGAATCGAAAGAATGCAACTCCCACAGGTTGAGATAAGAACAGTTTAGTAACTAAGGTATAACACAAATCACTACTGCTACCACCAATAATGATAATGACAAGGCAAATACAAGAAAACAATACAATAGCTCACCATCCAGCCCGACCAAGCCGTGCACCCCCCACCGTGCACCCCCACCATGGAGCGAACCCTCACCGGTGAACCCCCCACCGTGCACCCTCACCACCCTTCCGGGTCTCTGCTCCCCATTCTACATCCTGGACATGACGTGCTGTGGTATGGAATAACCTCTTTGGTTAGTCTGTGTCAGGTGTCCTGTCTCTCCTTCCTCCCGGCTTCCCCTCCTCCCTAGCAGAGCATGAGACTCAGAAAGTCCTTGGCCAGCCTAAACATCACCAAGCAGTAACTGAAAACACTGGTGTTATCAGTGCTGTTCCCAGGCTCAAAATCAAAAACGCAGCGCTGCGCCAGCTACCAAGAAGGAGAAAAATGACTGCTACTGCTGAACCCAGGACACAGGACAATTAACATGTAAGAACAACATATGTTCAGCCTCAGGCCTGCATCCCAGCATCTGGAATTCTCAGCACCGTCTGGCATCTAATAAAAGAACAGAGCCTCATAAATTCGACTCAGAAAGCAAAATAGTTTTTATACATTTATGACAGCCATATAGAGATGCATTCATTCTGAGACCACTAATGTGTAAATCCACATGTCTCTCCAAGCAACCATAAAGATCACACTATTGTTTCAACTAAGAAATTGTGAGCATCTGCATAGGTTAAAAGAGAAAATGACATTAGACCTGGAAGGTTTCCTTTATAGCTGTGAACTTTCAGACCTGCTAAGGATGATAAGCAAGTCTAATTGATACTGATAACATATGTCACCAGTCCTGGAAGGATTTCTCTCTATCTGCAGCCTATGTCCTCCCACAGCTGTACATTACATTCTCAAGAAAGAGGTGCATGTGCCAAAGTACATACTACATCAGGGCCTACAACACTTTGATAACCCTGTGCTGCTTCTTACACATATTTCCGTTGCCTGAGTTTTCTTTCTGGAATGAAAAGCATCAGTAGTGTTTGTTTTTGTTACCCTTGTTCCCTCCTTTCCCTGCTCTGGGCAGGAAAGCGCTAGCAGCTCTGCCTCGTAGGTTGGCAGGAAATTTAAAACAGCAGCAAGCGGCTGCTTGGACCACCCCCAGGCTTTTTCTTTTTTTTTTTTTTTCCACTGATGCAGGAGACTATTTAATTGGGAGCTGACTTGTCAAACTTACCCATTGACGCTTACCAGTAGCTGCTAACCACTAACAGTGACTTTTTTTCCTCCCTCCTTTGGACAAGCTCCCCACAATGAAGATGCTGCTGAGCCTGATTGCTCTGCTGTCTGCTGCCCTGTTATCTAGAGCAGCCCCTCCAACTTGCTACTCGAGGGTGTTGTCTCTGAGCAAAGAAATCATGGAGTCCTTTAAGGAGTTACAGACCTCCAAAGCTGTGGTGGGTCTACCAAAATCCGCTCCAACAAAGATGCTGCAGGTTGCATGCTTTTTGACGCAAGTTTCTCTCTGAACAAAATTGCAACAGGTCTTTCTTCTTTCCTGCAGGACTCCTGTGTGGAGGTGTTGCCCAGGCTGTACTTGGACATACATGTAAGTTTTCACACTACTTTCTTACTTCTCTGCCGTAAAAAGCAGCTAATAAAAAGAGAGAGCTCTTAAGACTGCACCCCAGAAGAGTGGTTTGAAAGAAATTTTTAAGAGCTTGATTAACTAGAGAGATGAGTGACCAAAAAAAAAATCTCATTTTAAACCTTATTAAAATCTTTGTGACTCTTCTGAGATTTTACTTGTTTAAAAGTTTTAAAAATAAGAAAATGAGATTTTGAAGTGATTACTTGCTATACATTGTTTATTTATTGTGAGAGCGCCTTTTCAGAAGTTAAATATGCACAACAAGACTTTGAGTAATAGCTTAAAAGAAGAAATCATGGAATCATAGAATCATAGAATAGTTAGGGTTGGAATGCAGAATAAACTTTCTCCATTGAGTAAATCTACTTCATTTTATATGATGAGTATCTTCTGGGGCTGCAGTTTTAATAAAAATATGTGCAAGAATACTTTCCTGGCTTTTCCTGTTTTAAATAGCCACTTGTTGAATCCAGAAAGAAAGAGTATGCCTGGGGGCATAAGAGTGTGATACTGAGAAAAGACAGCAGTAGTCATCTCCCAGCAAAGGCAAAATACAAATAGCTTCCCGCACACATAGTTAATGTCATAGCATTCTGCCCTGTGATATTTG
The DNA here is from genome assembly GCA_039720435.1 of Amazona ochrocephala. Lineage (NCBI taxonomy): Eukaryota > Metazoa > Chordata > Aves > Psittaciformes > Psittacidae > Amazona > Amazona ochrocephala. Next base: position 14,122,710 of record CM077879.1, read on the forward strand.
ACATATTTTGCTTCTTTTCCCAGTGCTCCACTGGGTAACTAAAAAGTAGAAAATATCCAACAAAACAAGAAATGTCTGATATATTTTGCCAGAGGCAATTACACTTTCAAGACTTGCTAGTCATGACCATCTATATCCCAATTCCAGAGTTGCCAGTGTCTCACTTCATTGTAAAGACCAAGCAATGTGAGCCCAGTGCCTTAGTTTCCCTTATTTTAAAACAAGACCTGGGATATTTATCAGCTTCACAAGGATGTTGTGAAATCCATTTTTGCTGTGCTTTATTTTGAAAATGCAAAGTCTGAGGCAAAAATTACTCTCAAAAATATTTTGCTTTGTGCTCACAATGTTGCTGATTGTATGGAAATAGAGGAATCACGTCTGTGATTGATAATCTGTTCACCAGTTATATCAGGTGCTCTCTTAAAAGTGAAGCACTGCACCTATTCTGTAGGTAACTCCACCTACTACAGAAGCAAATTTGACTGTATTGGCACTGCTGCCTCCTAAAACATGTGAGAAATAAGCTGACAGACCAAAATTGTGTCTCTGAGCTTTTCCAATCACTTATTTGCTCCAAACAGTTTTGTTATGAAATACTGATGGTGATTTTTCCTAACTAAAGGTTACATAGGTTATGTACATACGTAGAGGTGCGAATTCAAGGTTCCCACAGAGAAAGTAAGAATCTGGTAAGTGGTGGATGAGAAACATAAATCTGTGTGTGTGCAGGGTGACACATACCTCTTCTGCGTGTTTTGCAGAATTACTGTGTGTTGGCAAAACTCCGTGACTTTGTGGCCTACCCCAGATGTGACAGAGTGCTTGAAGTGAGTGAGCTGAAGGAAAAAGCCCGGAGCCTGTATACCATCATGATCTCCTACTGCAGAAGGGTAGGTCAAGATGCACTAACAGGGACACAGTCTGTTTTTAGCTTTCTCTGTCACTACCTTGTCCTTTTAAGTGCAAAACTGGATCACGGCCTAAGCTTCTCAACACTGTGCTGTCTTCTGCCTTCCTGCTTATATGTTACCCTTCTCTTTTGTTTCTCCAGGACTTGGTATTCCTCACTGATGACTGTAATGCTCTGGAAAATCCTATTCTGCCTCCCATTGAGCCCTCCATCACTGAAAGCTAAAAAGGATTCAATCTGAAAGCTGTACCTGGGAAATTTTTGAGGAGACCAAGAGTCAAAATATGTGTACACAGTCAGCTACAATGTTAAGAACCAAGATCTTTTTTAAGCACACTAGCAATATTATCACAGACCTACCCGTTTTTCTCTACTTTGGCAGGAAATGAACTGCATGCCTTGCATACCTACTGAGCTGCTAGGGGAAATACCGTTAGAGAGCATTTCTTCATTTGGCAAGGTATGATATTTCAGCTTAGCCAAATGTATACAGTATGTTTTGTTTAAACATTAGACACTAGATTATTTTTTTTGCTCTTTTATTAATAACTACATTCATATAAAAGAAATACATTATGATCAATATTATACCCTGATTTGGCAGTTCTTTTATTAGCTGGGCATAGAAGGGACTATGTTTTTTCTTAAATGGTCGATAGGAGAAATGTAACTGTACTGGAAGATGTCTCTCTACCTGTATAGCTCATACACGTATGCTGATAGTTTTGATGTTAAACTTGCAAGAACAGAGGTGAAAGAACTTGTTTCTGTGGAAAACTAAATAAAAACAGCCTTCTAACCCTAGGTGCTTGTTTTACATCTTGTGTTTCAACATCAACCTGAAAGGTGTTATTCTTATAAACTTACTTTTCATGGTTACTTGCAAGTTGTTTTTCACAGCATAAGCCCTCTTTAGCTTTGTTTCCATAGCAATGCAAACTTTGCTGTGTCTGCATGATTTGACAATATTTGAGTTTTTACTGGGAGGATATATCTGTGCTGCAAACAATTTCTTTTTTGTCCAATAATAATTTTTGTCCACTAATAACAGAATTAGTGGATTTTTTAAAATGCTGTTCTGTGTTGTGAGAATGTAAGTTGTAAGGCAATGGCTCAGAAAGCCTGTTAAAGCTTTGGACAGATTGCTAAAACACAGAAGGTATGATGAGGTACTGAGATTAATAAAATCACTTGGAGTATTGTGTGCAGTTCTGGTGTCCTCAACGTAAAAAGGACATGGAACTGCTAGAGCAAGTCCAGAGGAAGGCCAAGAGGATGATCAGGGGACTGGAGCACCTCCCGTATGAAGATAGGATGAGAAAGTTGGAGCTGTTCAGCCTGGAGAAGAGAAGGCTGCGTGGAGACCTCATAGCAGCCTTCCAATATCTGAAGGGGGCCTATAGGGATGCTGGGGATGGACTCTTCATTAGGGACGGTAGTGATAGGACAGGGGGTAATGGGTTCAAACTTAAACAGGGGAAGTTTAGATATGATATAAGGAAGTTCTTTACTGTAAGGGTGGTGAGGCACTGGAATGGGTTGCCCAGGGAAGTTGTGAACACTCCATCGCTGGCAGTGTTCAAGGCTGGGCTGGACAGAGCCTTGGGTGACATGGTTTGGTGTGAGGCGTCCCTGCCCATGGCAGGGGAGTTGGAACTAGATGACCTTGGGGTCCTTTCGAACCCTAACTATTCTATGATTCTATGATTTCCAAATAATAGTTCCGTAGTATGTGCAGGACATGAGACCTTCACACCCAGCAGTTCTTTGGTGCCAACGATAAAAAGCATCTTCCCCATATTCTCAGAAGTAGCTGCTATTACCCTAGAGAGTCCCTTTCTTCCCTCTGTGCAAGTGATTCCTCTCTCTCCTGTATAATATTTGCCAGTCATTCATCTGCAATGCTGCCAACCCTGGCAACTTGGTCAGGGGTCTCACTATGTATTTTAAATACCCTTCTGTGGTCACGGGATTATGTGACAGTTGCATGTCCTCTATCATCCTGTCATCCCAGTGAATATCTGATTCTACAAACCAAAATGATTGACAACTGCCATGGAAATAAATGAATCATAACATTAACTCAAAAGAAAAAAAAAATAAAGGTGTGGAGAAAGTGAGTTTTCTTCCTTTATTTTTGAATTATCCTGTCCTTTAGAAACTACTAAGCTGATTTTAGCTGTAGAATGTTTGACTATACCCCTCAACCACAGAATAAGGGTGGGAAACTGAACCTGCAACAGATACCGAGGGAAGAAAGTAAAAAAGTACTGTTTCCTATTTGTTTCAATTATAAGTGCACATCCAAGGGATATGGCTATCAGACTTTGTACTTCTGAAGACAAGGACCTCATGTGCTAACCCTACTAATCCTTTAGGATAGTCCTACCATCAGAAAAATCTTAGTTTGCCTTTTAAGATCCTTCTTATCCACAAGCCAGCAAACTCTGTACAAGATCCTACACACTCTAGAGGGACCAATGGGATTTCTTCTGCATCACCCGGACATACCCAAAGCCAGCTCCTTCAGCAGCAGCCATATGCTGGAATATGGGCACCTGTTAGCATGCTGACAGGGAGCCTGATACCCACATAGGGAGCATGTAAGCACTGTCAGCTCCCTGGCTCAAGGAGAAGTGCAGGTGGAGTTGAACCAATTGCTGTCAAACTCTACATCTAAGCTTTCCCTCCTTCTAATCGGGGGCTCAGCCACTGCTTGGGGAAGCAAGCAGCACTGGGATAACCTCAAGGTCTATACACTTCCATACAAGTACCAAAACCACATCACAGCCTCTGCTTTCCATATCTTTATACAAACACAGCCATGGACATACCTTGCAAGAAAATGTGGTATGGTCACCACAGGCCATGGTGTTTGCAGCACTAACCCAGGGACTGGGTGGTACATGTGTTTGGAAGCTGGCAGCAGAAGCTGTTAATTTTTGGCTGTTTTTTCCACCTCCAGATGTCATGGGTTTTAAACACAGACCTGTTTGTAAAGCTTGTGCTGTGACTTGGCAAGCAAACTGCAGAGCAAGATGAATTTCATTTCCCACACAACTCTGTCCCTAGAACTGGACCTTGGGTAAAATGCAGGTAAGCGTGGCACTTCTGCCCCTGCTTCTTGCCTGTTGCATGGACACACACTTTCTGAAATGGAGTATTTGACGAGGATTTTCTCATAGATCTTCTGATAACTCTTCCTTATCGTGCCTTATTAAAGTAAATAAGCCTTCCCTAGTGCAGGAACTTGTTTGAGTTTGATGGGACACATGATCTGAACTCCAGATTTCTCCCATAGTGTTCCTATTCTCTCAGTCACCTTCCAAATACATTTTCTCCTGCTTAAAGCTGACTACATTTGTAAGGAAAATTTAGCTTAATTTCTTTAGGACAAAATATCTTGCCAAAAGTCTTTGGAATTGGAAACAGAGTAGAAATGACAACTTTATTTTCATTGCTTTAGTTAGTAACTGCAGTCTTTTCACGACTGACAAGGACACACTCTCTGCAATACACTCTTAGCATGGTTACTTACCAACAGCTCAGTTCTGTACTGTGACATCCTACTTCTGCAGAAGCTGAGAAAAGCAGCTAGATGCTCTGGGGAGTGAACATATTTGAATGGAGTTTAAAAGTCTATCCTACATTTGCTGATGCTGTGTATGTTATTCGCAGAATCAGACTTGTCTGGCTGCTGATGCACTTTTACACCACATATATTCCCTATGGTTTATGCTGTGACTTTCTTCACATCTTTTTGGCATTTTTAATGGAAAGTGTGCTGAAAGCAAAGCTATGCATTTTCAGGTCACAGTAACCTGCTGTCACTCAGACTGTCTTAGTGAGATTTGTGATTAGGTGAACCTTTTTTATGAAGAGCATCTTTTTCCAAGTTCACATGGTCCAAGATAAAAGAACACTGATGAAAAGATCTAATCCAACTCTAATTTACCAAGAAATCATCTGCTTCTCCCTCTCAGTAAAACAGTAAGTTTACCAACTTTTTAATTTACTGTTATACCAGGTATATAACTAGCACTGGAGCCATTCATGCAGCTGAGCATTTATTCCTGCAGCACAGCAGCCTGTGCTCATTAGGGCTCCAGCCAACAGGGAGACCATGAAGGGATTAAGGACATATTTGTTGTAATTTGTTAACTGGCATCTTGCCTAGTTATTGCAGAATATTCCTAAAAAACGCATCAAGATTATACAATTATTGGGGAGGAATTGTGGAAAAACAAAGCATCTGTTCTGTTTTCTTACCTGTTAAAGGAGGTTTGTTGGAAGGAGCAGTCAATCCTAGGACTAGGTTTTCGTTTACAGACTTTTTTCTGTCTGCAAGAAGCCTCATTAAAGAGCAGACCTAGAACTGCTAGATTCTCCATCATATTATCATATGGAATCCAAGGTAGTCAAACTGGTGAGTTCTGGGGACTGTTCTGCAAAATTATTCAAAGAAAGACATTCATTTCCAATTTTGTCAGAAAGTGCAGCCTGTGGAAAGGGCTCATGTTGGAGAAGTTTGTGGAGGTCTTTCTCCTGTGGGAGGGACCCCACGCTGGAGCACAGGATGAGTGTGAGGAGCTCTCCTCTGAGGAGGAAGGAGCAGCAGAGGCAATGTGTGATGAACTGACCACAACCCCCATTCTCTGTTCCCCTGGGGAAAGGAAGGAGAGAAACTGTAGATGGAAGGGAGAGAACTGAAGTTGAGCCTGGGAAGATGGGAGGGGTGGGGGGAAGTTGTTTTAAGATTCAGGTTTTATTTCTCATTATCCTGCTCTGATTTGATCAGCGATAAATGCAACTAACTTCTCTAAGTTGTGTCTGTTTTGCCCGTGACGATAACTGATGAGTGGACTTGCCCTGCCCTTATCTTGACCCAAGAACTTTTTATTATGTTTTCTCTCCTCTGTCCAGCTGAGGAGGGCAGCAATAGAACAGCTTTGGTGGGCACATGGTGTCCAGCCAGGGTCAACCCTCCACAAGTGTCTAGAGAAAAGCCATGATTTCATTATCAAAAATTTTTCATAGTCTATGTTTCCTCAGCACAGGGTAAATGTATATCCTCAAATGAATAATATAGAATGAACAGAAAACCAACTAAAAATCTACCCTTTAAAGACAGGTAAATGCATACAGATATATCCTGAAATTTTGTTTCATGTTCATGGGTCCATAGAGAGAATGGATTCAGACAGATAAGAGGATTTTGAAGCCAGATAGATGAAGGGCAGGGGAAGAAAAACCTCTCCAAAGAAGTTTTTCAATAGATTGAAAAATATTGACATTACTTCGTTAATATTCAAGCCTTATGGAAGAAAAAAAGAAAGTCAAAGTCATAAAATGAGAAAGAAGCTTGAAATATCTCCTAATGCATCCCTTGAGCCCAAGACTAGCCTGGCTATCCCAGTTTATTCCCGATAGCAGTTTGCCTGAATGGTTTTAAGAAAAGTTATCTAGAAAGCCTTCAGCAGTTCAATTCAATCAAGTCCATACTTCCCTTCTCTTACAGTTTTACCTGGTACTCAGTTTGCCCTCTCAAAATTTAAGCCCATTGCTTCCTGCTTTATTCATCACAGAAATGGAGATTGGGTGGTTGTTCTTTGCCCTTGCAGCAGATGTTAGCGCATTTGAAGATTTCTGTCTCCCTCTCCTTACTCTATAAATCCAATTATTTCAATCTTTCTTCACAGATCAGAGGTCTAAAAAACATGACCTTTCTTGTTACCTTTCTTTTAGCTCGATCCACTTAGCTTCCACCCTTATGAAGCATAGTGTTAAATATAGATATCCAGCTGAGGCTTAATCAAAGTCAAGCAGTATAGAAAGAAAGACTAATAAGTAATATTCTGACAACAGTAGATTGTTATACACTTCTTTATTTAAATTCTAAGATTTGTATGGATATAAAAAGTTAGAGTACAAGTTGGCCTCACTATTCTATAATGAAGAAAATCTGGGGACAAAACAAACCAAAACAAAAGCAACAGATGCTGAAATGCAGTGGCTGCTCTATTTGCTGTACAAGTAGCTATCAAGTCTGCTGGAGGCAGTGCCATTTTTTTAATGCACTATGCAATAAGGAATCATATTTTTTAAATCAGTATGGGTTTTACAAAGTGATCCACACCTCCTCCTTTCGCAGGACACTGTCCCGGGTCCCAGGCTGTTGAATCCTGCCAAAACTGAGCCTTGATGAGGTTACCTGTAGACCCCTACATTATATGTCATTGCACTGTCACTCTCTGACATGAAATGGCTCATGTCACAGCTATTAAACTCTTGCCTTCCTAACCTGAGTGGCTGAAGCCAAGCTGTCTTTTGGCAGTAGTCTCTGGTCCATTCTATCTCACAGACTACATCCAAAACTTGTTTAGAAGAGTGGCATCTTGCCTCAGGTCAAAACTGCGCACAGAACTGTTAGACCAATCCAAGTATACCCAGGCACGTTTCAATACCTGGAATGTGCCTAACACTGGGCAGATAAATAGAAGTGCAGTGGTTCAGTTGTTCTCCTGGGAGAAGAGCCATGCTTTCCAGATTGTTAACACATTTTGTATTATTATTGAATTAAAACCAAACCCTGAAGTAGTCCAGGGAACAGACCCCAGACTTGCCCTGCTTCCATATGACTTTCCTGTAACATAAGTATGGTAAATGACTCAGAAAGGTGTTATTCCTATTGAGAAAGGGAAGCAAGAATGGAATTCTTAGTAAACCAAGGTCAGACAGAAGCTCTTCTAATGACCTAAGAAGGGAAAAAATGTTATTTGGAGATCACAACTTTGTTTGTTTTCCACTGTTTAATACAGAGGGAGCTTTTTTCTGCAACTGCAGAATTTTAACTTTTTCTCCACTGCAAGTTCTCTGAGCAAAAATAAGTGCTCAGCTGCTGCTGCCTTCTTATGGCAGCTATGCACACAGAAGATGTGAGCTTGGAAAGCAGGCTGGTTTTCCTTGCTTAGGGCGCACAGGCCAGGTCAAGGAGACAAAAATATATACCCAGGCTGTTCTATAGCCTGCCTCTTCTAGTGAATAGGGATTATCTGTGGGTTTATAACCCCAATCACCAGCTCCGTGTCTGGGAATTATCTGCATTTTTAATTGCTATAAAGTGTATTAAGTGCATAAAGTATATTGCTTCTCTCAGTGTCCTGGGAAATTTTAATAACAAGTCATCATTTTTAATTTTCTTTCTTTCTTTTTAAGAAGATCTATTAACTCAGTTATGGGCTGAAGCATGTCATTAGTATCTTTTGTTTAGCCTTTACATAGCACCAGGCTGTACAGCCTGAGCCTGTCCCATGGCTGACTGATACAGTTCAGAGCCAGGCTAAGCCATAGCTGCTCCTTGTAGACAGTTGCATTTATGTAGCATCTTTCTTCACTCAGCACCTTATCCCTTTTAAACATTACTCCCTCATTTTTGTTAAGTGTCTGAATGTGTAATGCTGGAGAAGTCCCAGGAGCCTGGGGCCTGAGCTCCTACAAGCCTTGTATGGACACTAGGAGAAAGTCTACGGATAAATTACTTGCATAGGGTAATACATATACCAACCTGAAATCCTCTGCATCAAAGGTAAAAAAAATCATGAATTATTAAAAGAAGAACGACAAAGCATGACAGTCTGCAGGAGGGACAAGCCTGGGCAAACTTTCACCATGGCCACAAAGAGCAGGCAGGTCAGAGGCATATCTTTCCCCTCTCCACTCCTCAACAGCACTTCTGGGAACAAAAGGGCTTATCTTGTTGCCCAAGATAAACTTGACACTAGGCCTTGTCTTTGTGCCATGACTTTCAGTCAAAAGTTTTTCAGCTGGTCCTAAAGGTCACTTAGTCACTTTGGCTGAACAGAGGGCAGAGAATGGGGATGGGGAGGGGAAAAAGCCAGGAAAGAGCATTCTGCACATTTGTTCAAAGAAAGACTGTTCAGTTTCTGCAAAACTGTTTTCGTCAATAAAGTGCAAATGCATCAGACTTGCTCCAGTCTTCTGTAATGGGATTTTATCACCTACACCCTCACAAACCAGAAAGATTATTCAGAAGATAAATTATGCAAATAAAATAATTTCTCATCATCACTGTCTTCAAAGGAGGACAACAAAGAGTTGCTCTCAAGAAAATCTATTGATAAGGATAATTATGTTATTAGGCTTTCTCAGTCATCTTTTCATACATACAGTAATTTCAGCCTAGAATCTTTCATCAGCATGGCATAAACATCTGGATAAAGATGTAGACAGGTAAAGAAAAGATCATGAAGTGCTTTCTATACATTAATTACACCTCATAATACCTCTTACAACCCAGAAAAAGATTATTAAATTAGGCATTGATGCCTCTAAATCAGACTGCTTATTTAGTTACTTAAAAGCAGTTTTGAGGATTTGTATGAACACTGTGGCATAAGCAGCTTGCCTGTGATCAAACAGCAAATTGATGAAAGTGCCAAAGATAAAGCACACATCTTCTGAGCTTCCTCCTCTAGTGCTCTGGGCACTGCTTTTAGCCACATGTTCTCATATAGTCTGGGGATTGCTCTTGTATTTTCTGACAACCAACATTTTACACTGCAATCAAATAGATTACTATTGCTTTGTGCCTGGCAAGCTTTTGACCAAAGTTAGGTTTGTGGTCCAAATTTAAAATGGATTCTTATTACATGTGCCAGAACTGGTTTGAAGAAATATTTCCTCCCTGTTAGAGCTCTTGTCAAGCCAATGAAAGACCAGCCTATTCTCTGTCATAGGTATCGCCACTGTTTATACATAACACATGATGTTGCAAAGCAAAGACTTGATGGTCACAGCAGAATGCGCGTCACAAACTGCCTTTTGGAAAATTCATCCGAAAACAGTAAATTCAAAACAGTCGAGGATTCCTAAAAAATGCTGAAGTCCTGCAGAACATTAACAAACTGCTTAACCTGGGTCCCTAAAAGCACAGTGATTTGGTTTTAATGTCTTCAAAAGCCAATTCTGCCGCACCACCGAGACCGTATGATGCAAGTGTGTCTCAACACGCTTCATATGTTTACAGTCAGACCTCTAGGTAGACTGTATGATAAGGTTCCATGCCTCTTGTCTTTACCTGGGCAATCACCACTGAAGAGCTTGTGAAAGGCTAGAGTCCAGGCAGTGAGCTTGCTGCATGCCCTCTCACTCTCCCACGGTTCTCAAACTCGACAATCTCATGATCACTGCAGCCGAGGCTGCCCTGAAGCATCACATTTCCAACCAGCCTTTCGCTGTTGGTGAGGACGAGGTCAAGCATGGCACCTCTCCTTGTCGGCTCCTCTGTTACTTGCAGAAGGAAGTTGTCTTCCACACAATCAAGGAACCTCCTGGACTGCTTGTGCTGGGCTACACTGTCCCTTCAACAGATGTCAGGGTGGTTGAAGTCCCCCATGAGGACCATGGCCTGTGAATGTGAGGCTACTCCTGTCTGTTTATAGAGGGCTTCATCCACGCAGTCGTCCTGATCAGGCAGCTGTAGCAGGCCCCCACAGAATATTTCCCATTGCAGTTCTCCCTTTAACCCTAACCAACAGGTTCTCAGTTGGCCCATCACCCTCTGGCTACAGATATATTGCTCCGTCACAGAGCAGCTGAATAGCCACAAAATGATGCTCTGGTAAGGACCATGACATCCCACAAGGCTTTGCACTCAAAAGGAGACATCCAGAAGGAGAACACGCATACAAACCTCCTATAAGTTCCCCATCAGGCACGCTCTTGCTTGAGTTGGCACCGTGCTAAAACTTATGCAAGGGGTCTGCAAGGGATTTAGAAAAAGAACTAGGTATCTTTTTATTATTGCTGTTTAAAACAAGATGACCTGTTAAGCTATAAGTAACCCTTGTTCACTACTTCAATCTAAAAAACAGATGCAGCGTCTCAGCATCTGAGTCACTGAGCTAGACAAAAAAACTCCAGCAGAAACCCAGCGATCAATTTCTGAAACTGGCTGAGTACTACATAAGTTTTAACAGCACATTACAGTGAAAACAGTGAAGTTGGTCACAATAATTCACATCTTTTGTCTTAGGTTTTTTGTAACTTAGGCTCCCCCTTAAAAGACTGCCTGCTAGTTGGCTCAAACAGGCTTTGCAATCAAGCTTTTGGCATTTCACCATTTCTGCTTTTCATCTGTCCACAAATTTATTACTTCTATTCCTCAAGTCAGCTTGTAAAGTCAGAAAGCTGCTGTGTGGACTGTTTTTCCCTTGTCCACTCCACTTAGCTTCATTGATTTTGAAATCTGCTTCTCTTCAGCTGACTCAGGGTTTATTATTAACAATAGCTAGACACATTTTGATGCTACTTGATGCTGAAGATTGTTTTGGATAAACTGAAGGAAGATTGCTGTAATACAAGAAGGCAAGAGGATCAACTTTGTCTCTGTAAGTTTAGAGTATGAAAAGTTTATTGCCAGGTTTAATTTATCTTTGCTGGAAGACACATAAACTCTAAGAGATAAATTTGTCCCAAATGTGCAGAAAACAGCTCACCTCATAAAAACTGTGTTCATTTATCTTTTCAGTCAATTCCCATAAATCAACCCCCAAATTGTGATTTATAAATATCCTATTATATTATGGAAGCTGCAGATAGTAAATCTATTCCCCTTGAAATTGAATTCCCTGTGCTCCATGCTTTTCAAAGAGGATGTCTTTACCCATGCTAAAGCAAGAGCACTGAAAGGCTTGCACAGGTGACCAAGGTAGAATCAGAGTCAGAAGGCTCAGGAGGAATATACAGACTCTCTGAGCATGCTGGGACAAGGTTAGGCAAGACAAAGCTCACCTGAAGCTGAATACAGCAAGGGGCTGTAAGGTCTTCTACAGGTACATGGACCTGCATTCCACAGCAGCATGGACTCACTGCTGAAACAGGAGGGAAAGCTGATGACAAAGGATATAGCAAAGGTACTCACTGCCTTTTTCATCTCCATCTTTACTGATAAGATCAGCCTTCAGAAATCCCAGGCCCAGAGACCAGGGCAAAGGTCACTCCTTTCCTCAAGTAGGGTAAGAAGGATTTGGGGAATGCAGGCTGGTCAACCTCACTTCTGTCCTTGAGCAAGTCCTCCTGAAAACCCTTTCCAAGCATATGAAGGATAAGAAGGTGATTTGGTATGGCTGACATGGACTTATGAAGGGGAAAATCATGCTTAACCAACCTGATAGACTCCTACAGTCAGATGATGAGAATAGAGGATGAGAGGAGAGCAGTGGATGTTGTTTATTTCAACTTCAGAAAGACTTTCAATGCTGTTTCCCATAATATAATCAAAGACTAACTGAATTACAAACCTCAAAGGTTGATACTAGTGCCAACTAGGGTCCCCATTACAAGCTAGTCTATATAGCAGGCTCCACTAGTGCAGTTTTCCTTATTGCAACTTTTCCCCTCAGTTAGTTTCTCTGACAGGATTAAATATAGACTTAGTCAGAAAAACAGTTTCAGTAGTAAGGAGGGGCAACCTTTTTAAACAGTTTATCTGGGATTTTCCATTTATGAGAGCTCTTTTTACACTTGCAAATAGTTTTCCAATTTTGAACAGCAGATACAGTTACTTCTGTCATAAAAGGGGGGAAGGGGGAAACCTGAATAACATCTTTGTTTGGAGGAAAGTCATCTTCCTTGAGAAAAGAAAAACAAACAAACAAAACCCCAAATATTGTGCAAGGACAGAGAGCCACAGAGCTGAGTAGCACTTGACAGTATGGAACAGGTCGTACCCTGGCAGTCCTTCCCCGAGTTGCTGCCTTCCTATGCTTCATTGCTTCCTTTTCCCTTCTGATCTGTGGCTGCACACTCAGTGTTAGGAATATTACTCTAGGGAAGACATGCTATTACCTTTTGTCTCCTTTTTTAATTAATTTCCTAATTGAGTGTCTACAAAGAAGAGATTTGAGATATCAGAAGTGGAACCATCACCACCTCTTGACAGTGTGGGATGATGTGAAGAGATGCAAAAAAGCTTCTGATGATCCTAAAGCCCACATTGTATCTTTCCTTCAAGAAGAGGAATAGTTTGTTGACAAGTAAGTATTCCCTGGCACCACAGGGAATACAAGGGCTTGATGGCACACCAAGCAAAGTGTTCTCTTGTTACCACCTTTTGAATGATTGTGGGCTCAGTTCAACAAATCAGACAGACTGGCTTTCATTAAATCTATATTTAAGTGTGGTGCTGAGTAGGAATGGATTTAAACACACAGCACAGAATGAGCCCCTAACTGGAACTTCCAGAGAGTTTTGTAGTGAAATGTGTTCCAGGCAGTGTAGTCAAATAAAGTGTGTCTACTTCACTTAATCACCTTATCAAAACCAATGGTTTATGCTATTCCCATAAGAGAATAACAGCAATCTTACATAAGGTGTTCTCCTGAAAGATGTGGATCCCTTTAGACTTAGGGAAATCAAAGTCTCACTTCTCCAAGTACATAAATACTAACTGAAATCATACAGGGACATATAACCTTTGTGAGTACTAAGCAATACCTTGTAGACCAATACATTAGAGGAATCATGCAACTGAACCACACCTTGCAGATACGTAGGCATAAAAAAATTGTCGTTTGATTAGTCCCTTTGAATTCAAAGGGATTATTCTGGAAAGTTATCCAGTGAGCTAAGAACCAAACTCTCTGAAGGCTGAACACTCAAATACCTTGAATAATATTGGGCACAGGCATCTCAAAAATTGGATCAAAGTAACGGAAACTGTCTAGAAAGCATGAATAAAATTGATACTCACTGTAATAGAATGGAAACAGTTTAAAAAGATTTAAAGGATATTTTGTGTTCTAGCATTAAAACCAAATTACATGAGTTAAGAAATAGGGCATGCTACTGTTACTTTTCCAGATAGTGTCTACAATCACCAACAGCGATGAGAGTCCCACTGTGCCTATCAAATTAACTTCTGGTCTAAACAGCATACCTAATAAAAAAATTATGGATGGATTGGCTTCCATTTTGGATCTTTCTGAGACAGGTTTGATTTCTGTAAATAAGAAATGCTAGCTCTGAATGGTCTGATCCAGGAAAACAGGATGATTCAATTCTGTTGCAATACAAGTTACAACAGCTTTTCCTCCCTCTTTTACTCACCCCAGACACTAGCCTCAGTCTATTGGCACTGACATGCCCAGCTTTTGTAAGGAACATGTGTACATACATATGTGTATATCTTTTTTTATTATTTTCCCCAAAACGTGCTGTCTGTCACTTCAACCAGAAACACCACATTCAGTCACCTCAATGAGCCAATTATTCCAGAGGTAGGGACCACAGAGAAAAATAAAGCAATATCACAGCAGAGAAAAACAACTGTGTGTTGCTCAGCATCACAGGAGGCAAGAGCAACCCAAACCAAACAATGAAAAGTCACAGCCAGGAAGACGCCCAGTCTTTTTCTTGCTTTAGTTCTTTTCAGAGCTGCCATTTTGTGGGCATCATATCCTATAGAGTTACTGTTTCCTTTGAGCCTGGTAAATGTTCAAAGCTCCAAAGTAAGACAAGGTCAAAGTTTGAACGAGCCTGGCAATAGTATGATTTACAATGAAAAACTAATGAAAAGCTCCATTTTTTCAAAATAAAAAAAAAAAGCCAAACTCAACCTGTAATCCTGCAACCAATCCACATAAAACTGAGTAACTTGAAGCTCCTTCAACTCTGGTTTATTAAACTTTGCAAAGTTTAAGTTGCAGCAGCTGAAGTGAGGACAGTACACAGATCCTTGTGCACCACAGCAGTTCTCTACTAAACTGTTAGTCTCATCTCCACTAATTGGGTTTGGCTTGCAATAAGGATTTTGCAGACAGATTAATCCTACTTTGGAAGCAGCACACTAGTGGCAAGATAGAGAATATTATTCTATCTATCTATTGAACGACTGTAGTTCTGCCACTTTAAGCTCTCTTATCTCTTTTCCTTATCCAAAAGTGAGACTTGAAACAGTCCTGTTCTGTTCCCTGAATTCATGAAATCATAAGCATCACCAAGGACTTTACTTGCTCCATATCTTGATTTGTGAAATGATTGCTTAAGCAATTTAGAGGAAATTTCTCAAGACTTGCAGACCCTTGCACTGATCTGACAGAAAAGGGAAAATACATATAGTTTATGGCCTGCCCTGAGTGCCAAATACTGGGCAAAACAAAGATGAGCAGGCTATGTTAGCATTACCATTGTGTGAAGCAATGTATGAGAGGGATAAAACCTGAGATTAAGAAGGGGGAAGGCTTCTTTAAAAATAAAATTTGGGAGAGAAGGAAACCACTTCTGATAATCACCTGTCCAACAAGACAGGCTTTAGCTCAGAAACTTGCCAGGCTGTGATGGAAGTGGGTCTGCAGTCCTTGTCTGCCTTGTTTGTGGAGAGAGAAGATGCCCTTACTGGCACTTCCATGTATGGGACCAGCATTTCCCTTCTTATGTGCCTGATGGTGACTCAGATCTCCAAGATCTGTGGAGAAACTTTCTTGTGGACATCAACCAGACGTTGAATAGCCTTTAAGGATTCACGACAGCCTGGACCAGGCAAATGTCAAACGTGTCTCTGCAGTCTTCCTGCCTACCCTGTCCCCCTCCCCTGCCTCTTCGCTTGCTCACACATGCATCAGCTCTGCTCCCTGTTGCTATGAAGACTCATATTCTTCCTTATCTCAGGCACCCGGCATGAATGGAGGCAAAAACCAAATGCTTCACAGTAACAAATGGCAAAAATTTCTGTTCTTTAGTCCTTTACAATGTGATTACTCTAGATCCATGTTTCCATAAAGCAGTTTCTTTTCCCTCATGTTTTATAAATGAAATCTGAAACAAAACAAAGAAAAACAAATCACAGCAAATGCAGCTCACAAGAACAGTGTTTCCCCTTCAGGCTTCCTTGGAGCTAATTTTAGATCCAGCCACAAATCCCTACCAGCTTAGAACCATCAGGGAGGGAAAAAAGCCTCCATCTGCTCCCTGACTTTCTAGTCATCCCTTTTCTGCCAAGGAAACAAAGTGTTATTGATAGAGAGAATCAAAATCTTCCACTACCCCTACAGGGAGGAGAAGCAGAACATGCATGTTTGTAAACGTCTGAGATATTCAGCTGTCACTCAGTTCTTGTACGGCCTGAAGCAAGTTACTTTGTTTTGCTGTTCCTCTCAGTCCACCTCTTTGTGACCTGTCCCTCAAGTCAAAGGTCTGCTTTCTTCTCCTGCACCAAGGAGCACACCTCAGGCAGTGTCTAACTGAAGCCCTCTTCAAAAGTCTTACACAGACCCCCTTCATTTCTGTCTCACCCTTCCTGCAGTCTCCTTCCTGTTATGCTCTCTCTTGCCAAGTCATCTTCCACCTCACATCAGTGGTTCTTTCCTCCACAGCAATTTGTCTCCACCTTCTTTAGTTCTCTTCTTCACTCTTTGTCCCACTACCCCATCTCTCTTTTCCCAAAGCTAGATCTCTTTATTTCAGGCACCAGCTTTTCCTTTGCCAGGCCTCTTTTTCCACCTCCTTCCAAGGGGGTGGGAAGAGCACCTCTGCAGTCTAGCAAGCCACCAGCAAGCTATCCTGCACCTCCCCATGTTTCTCCTATTCACATCGCACCCTGGGCAATGCAACTTATACAGACTGCTGCAGGAGAAACCATGTTTAAGGGACAACAACATCATACAAAGAAGTCATTCAGTTCTCCAAGAATGGCAGAAAGGGAACTTCTGTTTGCTGATACTGAGCAGTAGTGCAATTAGTGTTTTCATTGATCAGCAAGTGTCAATCCCAAGCAAGAGCATTTGTACATTTAAGCACATGCATCCAATTGGCTTAGGTGGGATTTCCCACCAGCAGTACTTCAACAAGTGCAAATGCTCACTGGATCCAGAGTAAACACAGACATGACCCTGACACAGCTGAACTCCCACCTCCACCAGCTTCTGAAGACAGCTAAGAAGTGGCTGTGGCTGGAATAAAAGTTGTCAGTTTGAAAGTGGGGAGAACAAAACCACATGGTGGCTTTGTTCTGTTGTGGCAACATTAGGAATGAAAGCAGTGAATAGGCAGGAGGGATGTTAAACAGTTCTCACTACACACACTCACCCATTCGACATGTGAATTGGCAAGTTTTCCCTGTTATTTCTCATACACATAATCATGGTTTAACCCCAGCTGGCAACTCAGCCCCACACAGCCGCTCATTCATTGCCCCAGTGGCAGAATGGGCGAGAGAACTGGAAGAGTAAAAGTGAGAAAACTTGTGGGTTGAGGTAAACACAGTCTAATAGGTAAAGCAAAAACCATAAACATAAGCAAAATAAAATAAGGAATTTATTGCCTACTTCCCTTGGTCAGGCCATGTCCAGGAAAGCAGGGCTCCATCATGGATAACAGTTACTTGGGAAGATGAATGCCATCACTCCATCCCCTTCTTTCCCCAGCCTTACATGCTGAGCATGACACCATATGATGTGGAACATCCCTTGAGTCAGTTGGGGTCAGCTGTCCCACTGTATGCATTCCCAACTCCTTGTGCATCCCCAGCCTGCTTGCTGGTGGGGTGGTGTGAGGAGCAGAAAAGGCCTTGGCTCTGTGTAAGCACTGCTCAGCAGTAACTAAAACATTCCTGTGTTGTCAGCAGTATTTCCAGCACAAATTTTAAATGTAGCCCCATTATAGCTACTCTGGAGAAAATTAACTCCATCCCAGTCCAAACCAGCACACGCCTACATTTGTGAAGAGTATTCCCCACAGAAACATCCTCACAGTGCAGACAGATATGCTTTCAAGTTGCAAGAAGAATAACTCATGAAAGTCAATGTTAATAAATCGGATCTGGCACAGTCATTCTTGGATATGGCCGTGTCCCTTCCTGTTTAATACAGTTCTAAGACTGAAGGGATTCTAGCTTGAGAGGCATTGTCAACACTCCTAGTGCACCAAATTACCTAACACCATGGGTGGCATTCACAGTGATTTTTATTTGATGTATTTATCAAGTACATTAATATCAGTAGATCCCTAAATGAGCTATGTCTCTTATGCTGTTCAGATAGATGTCTGTGGAAACTGGGATTTCTTAGTATTCCCCTTACATTTTGGAACCTGAGACATGTAATTATTTACCATACAGCCATGCTGTGTTCAGCTATTACCACTTACTTGTATGTAAAGCCATAATAAACCTTTTTGTCTTGTTGGTGTAACATTCTTCCTCCAATCTCTGATAAGACACCATAGCACCTGCTCCACAATACCCTAGATTTGTCATCCAAAAATCTGGCCAGCTTATTTTCAGCGCAAAAGAATAGTTTATTGTCCTGCCTTAGGGGATTGTGATTCTATTTTTAATTAAAATAGATTTATATCCTCCTGTTATCACCAGGTTCAGACTGCATTTTCTCAAAATGGATTCAGGCCAGAGAGAAATGTGGAAACAAGCAATGAATCCTATTAAACCTGAAATAGGGTGTTTTAGTTGTATTCACAAGCCATCCTGGTTTTGAGGTTTAACCCAGCTCTTGCAAAGAACATCCAGTCCTTACTGCATTATAGAATTCATAAGATGTTTTCAGATTAAAAAAGAGAAAAGGGCGAATTCTATTCCAGTCTCAGTCATAAGATGATTTTTTCCTTTTGATGAATGCATCCTATGGAATTGATCTTTGAGGATGCTCAGAGTTCTCCATCCTCGCTATTTCTCCCATCCCTCTTAAATCTTAAGTTTTAAATTGATGAAGAAAATTGTTTGAAATTGGAAGGATTTAAACTTTCCCTTAACTTCTTTTTTGGAACAAGATTTAAGATCAGGGCTATACAGACCTTTAGCACCAAGGAAAATCCCACAGATGCTTAATTTAAAATGTATTGAAAGAGGGCAATGTCTTTGCAACAAAATCCTCTAATTTTCTTGAGTGTTGGGCTGACATTTAGGCCTCAGTGAAGTAGAAAAGACTCCCTTTAAATTAGGACTTCATCCCTCCACATTATCCTTTAGTACAGACCACTGAAAACCTGATACTCTTAAATAAAATTGCCACTCTTTCATTTCCCTTCAAACCCAATAACTCTTTCCATCTTGTTGCAGCACAAGCAGACAGACACAAGTGAAGCAGCTATTATTTTGGTTACCTGCTATCTCCTTTCCCATTCTCAGGGATCTTTGCTGAGTTTTGCCCCACCAAGCAAATTACGGTGAGCAGTGCGAGTGTTTGATTCCAGAGCAGTGACTCTGGAATCTTCCTCTTTTCTCACTAGACCTGCTTGTTAAAGCTTTAGCAACTGAAAACTTCTTATTCTTCCTTTTATGAGGGACGAAGGGAGATTAAATGCCATGATAAAGGATAGATACATCATTTCAGGTAGAAGATTCTCATCTTCTTGGCAGTATTTAATCTCTCTTTGATGCTCACATGGGCAGCTGGCTTTCAGGTTTTGCAAAGCTCTGTTCTGTGTGATAAGCAACTCAGGAATGAGGATTTCCTGGGTGGGGTGGAAGGAGGCACAGATTCAAGTCTGCACTGCCCCACTTTGTGAAGTATGGAAATCAAGTTCCTAAAAACATCAGTACAGATGCAAAGCAACCATCTGAGAGTTGCTGCTTCTTTATCTGAGGGCAGCACAGACTAAGACAGATCCACAGCCCTACAGCTGAGAAGTGCTTTCCAGAAGCATTTACGGAGTATGTCTCCCCCAGGAACGCAAGTCCGCCTGGAGACCTTAAAGCAAGAATGTCATGTTAAATTTAGGTATGATGCTTTGCCTCATTTTACAATGTGAAGCAACTTAACTCCTTGTCAGGCTACAAAGAATAAGGTGACAGCACAGATGCTAGGCAATTCAAACAGAAGTGTATATGAGGTGACTATGACTAATGGCTGGTTACTTGCTGGTACCAGGTGGAGCACATCATTTCACTCCTGGTTCAATAGTAGCAGCACTGCGGGTGAAATGCTGCCACAGCTGAGATTTATACCCCATCTCCTATGTTTCCCATCAGTTCAGAGCACCAAAGGACTTGTAAATTCCCTCCCTTTCACAAACAAGTATTCCCATGTGCAGTGGATTTTGTTGTGGGAAAGGGCTTATAGGCCAGCAGTTAGAACCATCTGGTCAGTGTTTAACAAGAAGCTGAAGCTATAATGTAAGCATATTTTATTTATTCAAGGGCTCTCCTCCTGGCTAGCAGCCAGCTCCCAGGCTCCCTAAATCATTTTCTCCTCCCCATCAGCTTTAGAGACTGATGCAGTAAATTAAACATTGAAAGAGCAGGGTATCAGACAAGTCATCTGTCTCACCTTACCTTTCTGTCCTGCAGACATAAGCCTTACCTTTCTCACCCAAGGGCTATGTATTAGGGTGACAGGCATGTTGGTCTGCACAACTCCTCCTCTGTCCATGCCAGAACAGGTAGCAATGCTCTGCAGCCATTTCTTTCATCTGCTTCAGACAAGTGAGAGGTTTCAAAGCAGTTTCACCTGGCTTAGTGGGGCTGCTGCACTCCTGCTTTCCACTTGGGCAAATATACCCACCCCATCATTTGCAAAGGTGCTGATTTTCAGAGAAGTCCTTTCCTGTACTAACCTATCCTACAACTGCCTGTGTGCTACTGGCAGTGCAGGAGGCAAAGTCACAGAACTGGTGGGGAAAGTTCAGCTTAGATTGGGATGAACTGCTGGGGAATGATGCCCTTGTCTCCACGACAAGCTGCCTCAACCCAGAAGATGTGGAGCTGCACTTAGGAGGAAGCAGCAAGCCTCAATGAAGGGTAGAATAGATAGGGGATTAACTTGAGGTCAAGCTAATGAGGATGCATGACTTGCAGTCAGAGAAAACATGTCCATTCTGGCAGAGCACTCTCAGGCTGTTTGACAAAGCTGGTGTAGACATGCCTATAGCATAGCTTCTTTCTGCAGCACATGTGCTCTTCAAACACTCTCTTGCCCCAGCTCTATGTATCCAAACTACATTTGTTGAGCAGCTGGCAGATAAGCCATTATCATGTATCCCTCCTTCCCTGACCTCTGAGAAAAACAACTTACTGACCTTATCGGGGTTGTACTGAGAAATCTCTCAGATGGAGGACTAAATAACCAACCACTCATCTCCCGCCTGCCTCTACAGAAACAGAAAGCATCCGTCAAGAGTGCAGGGCTTACTCTTTCTGGTACATGCAGCAGACAATTCACAATTCAGCTTTTCACAGCTTTTCCTTGAGCACAGCCTGGAAGACTTAAAAGCCTTTGATAATAACTAGAAAACATCCCCTAAGAAATAAAATCAACCAATCTTTTTGTGAGTGTAGTTTTGAAATGTCCTTTCACATGTGGGTTTCCAGCAATACTACATTTGGGTGGAAAATTGTGTCTGTAATTTACATTGCTGAGGCATTTGGGCCTCGCTCCATCCTCTTCCATTAGTGGGGTTTGGTTTTGGTTCGAGTGTTTTTCTCCATGAAAGAGACTTTCCAGAGAGTGTCTAAAGTAACCAGACCAGGATAGGATATGTATGAATTTAGGTACCTTTGCAGTTACACAATCCCTGAGAGTAGGCAGAAGATGTAGATAGGACATATCTGCGCATAGCCCACCTAAATAGTCAATAGCAATGACTATATTTTTTTCCCCATTGATTTCTTCCATATCATTTGAACTGTGATAAACTTGCATTAATATTCTAGCTGAAAGCTAGTAAATAGTCAAATTGTTGGTTTCGGTACCCAAGTTTTTCACTTCCTTTCTCCTCAATAGCTTCATTTATCAAAAGCAGCAAGAGAAAACCCCCACAGAACTACTTAAAATAGCATTCCAGCCAGCACATTGGCTTCACTACCATGTCTACTGTATGCAGAATGTCAGCAATCAAAGAAAGTCTACAAATCTGCTTGAGGATAATATCATTTAAAAAAAATACATGTTTGATTCCCAAATTAAACACCAGTGTCTGGTTCTTAAGAAATAAGAGTCACTGTTATAGCTAGTGTTTACTAGCAGTCCTAGAAACCCCAGCTAAAACATTTAAAATACTGGATTTAACTTTTAGTCCACCTGACCTTGCCTCCTATGTCCGATAATAATTCTTGCCCTGTGCTTCAGAGGCACTGGCATCCACAGTGTTGTAAATAAAAGGGACCTCCAGGGACTTGAGACCCAGGAGCAATCAATTTATGCTCAAAGACTCCAGTATTGCTCTCATTGACACATAAATGCCTGTTGATTTCAGTGTGGCAGACGCTTAGATATAAAGTGGGTTTTGTTGCTTTACAGACAGTGCCTGTAAGCCCTTATTTCTCTTGGTACTAACGGCATTGTATTTGATCATACTACCTCCTCCCATATAGGAAGTATGTAGACTCATGCATTATTTTATGTACCAGATAATCAGGGCTTATGAAGGCAGCTGGAGACAAAGTCCATTCCTTTGCCTGTAGAGGAGAAAGTCTGGCTCAAAAAGGCTTTCCTTTTAGAAATCTGCTCAAATATACTAAGCTTGGTTTGAAAGTTTGTGTGGGACACTGTCTACACAAGCACAAGAGAAGCAAACTCCATGGCTGTTAAGTGATTGCAGCCGGGTGTTCCCCACTTCTTACCATGCCCAAGAACATTTACAAGCACACCTGCACCCCAGGACATGGCTGGGGGGGCTGGATAACCTGGTCTTGTCTGGGGACACAGCAGGGACTATTAACACCATCTACTTCTGTCAAGCTCTAGAATCAGTGCTACAACAAATCCCTTGTAATCCATAGGGATGATTCAGGAATGAAAGAGAGAAAGAAACATTAAAGAAGGCATAAATTTAAATCTGCAGGGTTTTTCTGCACAGGAGTTTAGAGGAAATTCTAGCTACACACTTGCTTACCCACAGTAGGGCTGAGGGCAGCAAGTGTTCTCCATAAAGCAGTAACACAGTTTTGCTTCAGTTATTAAGGAAATTCCTTTTCCTTGAGGCATTGTGGCAGCAGCAATCTAAGAAGACAGATGCTCCTGAGAAGCAGCAACCTGAATTCATGAAGTTGTCTTGAGCTCTCCAAACGCAAGTGTATTTTATGTCTTTGATATTAAATGACCTTTGGAACAGCACTTCAGATTTATCCCAGATTGACAATAACTGAGAGGCATAAACTACATAAGGCTGAAAAGTATTTCATGCAGGGACATGAAGTGAAATAAGTGAGTGCTTGCTAGCAAGAACTTGGTCATGCCTAAGCAGGTCTGTCTGCCCCTTCTCCAGGCAGGAGGGCGATGACTGGTAGCAACTGGGTGAGTCCCCCACACCCCAGTTTTCAACATAGCTGCACTTAATGCAGCCTACAGCAAACAGGTGTTATTTCTCCATGGTGCAGGATGGCAATCTGTCTCATAGAAATTATTTATGGGTAGCATTTCTTCTCAAAGCCTCTTTGTCAAATCTGCAATCCCTCTTTTGTATTTTACAGAAACAAACTCACAGAAGAGAGTTTGCAACCACTTTGATTCACACCAGCCCCACTGGTGAGTTGTACCTCACACAGAGGTTAAAGCATAAGCTATACAGACATGATATAAGCATAGCTATAAGGTGTGGGCACAAAATCCCAGGTCTTAGTACGCAGTAAGAATGTAAATGTCTAAGTAGTACCAAGATGTCTCCTTGAGCTTGCAGATAACAAGGGATGATATCTTTAAGAACTGTGAATAGTCCCTGCCTCGATGGGACAGTAAGCTTAGAGCTATTCAAGAAAAAGGTTAATCAAGGCTTCTCAGTATGGGGGATCCTACCTGTCACACAAGGAGAGCAAATGGGGCCTATCTACAGACACATACACCTTCTTCCTCCAAACTCTACCACCTTCCTACTTTAAACAGAAGGCATCTGTTGCAGTACACTAGTTTTGCCTGCCCTCAGGGAAGGAGGATCTATGCTGCCCACTCCTGAGCAACATCTACTGCAACCTGGAGTCCTCACCATTCATCCTTACTGTGCCTTTTGGGAAGTAGCACTTCTGTCCTCCGTCACCCTGCAAAGAGCAAGCAACAACAGGAAGACTTTTACATGGTGACTTGCTGAGATCCTGCCAGGGCGAGGGCACTGAGAGCCATCTTTCAAGACAGCATCTAGCAACAGCTTTGACATGTTCTTGCAGAGATACAGAGCATAAACTGTGATGTGGTTCTGAGTCCAGCTCAGAGCAGCTCAGTGGTTCCCTCCTTCAAAAAATCTGCAAAATCTCCATTGACAAAAGTACTAGTTTCACTGCCAGGTTTTCAGATACTTAGAGAAATTAACAATATAATCCACACTGGGAGAATACATATCCTGTAGTACCTGCTGTAAGTGCTAAAAAACTGCATTTTTTCCACCAAAGCTTGTTCACTTGATGTAAGGGGAGAGAGAAGAACTGAATATTTCCTAGAGCCATAATTTAAAATCTTATTAAATAGAATGGATAATGT
Source organism: Amazona ochrocephala (assembly GCA_039720435.1). Lineage (NCBI taxonomy): Eukaryota > Metazoa > Chordata > Aves > Psittaciformes > Psittacidae > Amazona > Amazona ochrocephala. The sequence goes on from CM077879.1 coordinate 14,147,058, forward strand.
ATTTGTTAGTAAAGAGCTATTGTATCCACACAGTCTCAATATGATGAACATAACAATCTCCAGGCACCACAGTTTTACAGGCACCACAGCTACAGGCACCACTTTTTCACTCATTCTTTTTATATTTAAGACCTGTTTTTCAACTCACCAGTCCTGGCGTTTACCAGTTGTTACCCTGTCTGAGAACTCTTGCTGGGCTGGTTTAGTTTTGAATTCAAATCCCTGCTCAATTTTCACTACACAAATAAATTTGACCAATCAATCTACCCTGGTCCCTAGCCAAGGTGAGATCAATTAATCACCTGTAAATTAAGATAGATGCACATCTGCTGCAAGTCACTGCAGTTCTCCAAAAAAAAAAACCAAACACAAACTTCCATTATCTCCACTAGGGAGTTGGTTTTAATGGATTATCATAGACGAAACAGCAGAGCAGGAATACAGCAGATGTAAGGGTGTGATGGTGTAAGACAGCGGCAATGTTGGCAATTACCACAGCCTGCAGGGCCAACACAACCACCACCAGCCTTTGCAGCTTCTCCTACTGCCAGGGTTGACCCTTTCCTTCACTAAGCTGATGTAGGAAACAGTATCTAGCATTAACTCTCCTGTGTACTTTGGGGCAAGTGCTGAGGTACCCTGAAAAGTCTTTATATACCTCTATGCACACTCATCTAGCAAAGAACAAAGGAGTCCTTATTTTACCTTCTTCATGTGTTTCGCTTTTGAGAGTATTTGTTTTTTTCCACAGATGTGGTTTAATTCAACATTTATGAATCAAAAATTGTGACAGGAGACAAGCAGCCGAGATTTGAAAAGAAGAAGGAAGTATTTTCTCTGATTTCTCCTTCCCCCTTTTCTTCCCTGTCTGCTCCCCGAGTCTGGGTGAATGTGATGTGTTTAGCTGCCCAGATATTTCAAACCATCTGTAGAAACAACATTCATTGCTACATACTGCTATCTAGTGGTAAAACTGCAGGTATTTGTTGTGGGAATGAAGGGTTACCAAGTATCCTCCCACATGCAACTGGTTTTATGCGCTAAATGTCTCTGCTGTGGCAACAAAACCTGTGACCCTATTAATATTCACTCCGCCTAAATAGCCAGGACAAGTAAAAAGAATGTATTTAGTAAAATAGATCCATTTAAAATTGTACTTCATACACTGTGCATTTTACTGTGCCTGAAGGAAGCAAGTGTTTTCCTTTGGACCAATGTGTGAGTCTAGCCCCATATGATAAAGGAAGGGCTGATTTGCAGAGATAAAGGAATTTCCTTCGGAAGGATGGAGAAGGTTATATGGTAGAAGAGAGATTACAGACCTCTTTTCCTTTGGGTCTTGCTCCTTGAAGGAGCAGGGCCTCCTATTAAATTGTTTCTTCCATGGGTCATCTTTGTTGATGAATCTGAGTTGTTGAGCTTGGAAGGAACCTTTGGAGATGATCATGTTCAATCCCTATGCTCAAAGAGGGCCACCTAGAATCAGTTGCCTAGGCCCCTATCTTGGGGTTTGAACACCTCCAAGGACCGGGGCTCCACAACCTCTCTGGGCAACCTGTGCTAGTGCTGAGTCATCTTCACAGTAAGAAGTTAATGTCAGATGAGATGATTTCTGCTCTGTGACTGCCTGGCATAACCATTACCAACAGCAGGCGTGTCTAAACACCCTTCTCTGTTCCAGTTTAGAGAGAGAAAACCAAAATGGCTTGTAATTAGGAATGCATGCTGTTTGAGGTTCCCATCTTTATTCCACTGAAGAGAATAATAAAGTTGCCTGTGGACAACTCATCCACATACATAATCTAAAAAGCACCAGACATTAATTGAACTAAGTCAGTAGTCAGGTCTTTAAAATGAGGACATCTTAAATTGAATTATCTGTCAGAAAATTGAATCACTGTCATTCCTCAAACATGAGTTCAGACTCTTGATCTCTATTACTGTAACAGCCACTAATCATCAGTGAGACATTATCCTGTAACCTGTCTTAATATAGACTTCTGTTTTTTTCCTAAGTATTAGATATACTGCATGAGCCATTGTTCTGTACAAGCTCTTCTTTCTTTCACTCAGTAGCAGTAAATGCTGAGGATATAATTTTTGCTTGGAAACAGTTTCATTAAACAACTGTATTTGTGGAGTCTAATTCTGTTTTATTAACTGTCGCTCCCTCAACGTCCTCAATGTCTATGAACAAAACCCATTCATTCTCTGTGTGCCCAGTATTTATAATGTTCCCATCACCATCTCTTCCAAACAAAATGAAAAGCAAAAGTGAATGAATGAAGAAAGGAGAACTCTGAACTGAGAAATCCAAGATGTCCTTGGTAGGTTCACTGGGAAATTAAACAAGATGCTTTTCTGCCCATTGCTTCAACACTTGGGTAGCAGAATAGTTTGGAAATGTAGTGTGCCTCAATCAATCTGCTGAAACTGTGCATCTGAAGATGAGTATAATACTGCAGATTTGTATAATACTGGCTCTGCATGAGATAAAATTAAGCAGAAGACAGATATTTGAGGTCTAGGATGAACATCTGTTTTGATAATGATCATCTGAGTGATTGTTCTTGAGGCAAATAAATCAAGATACCCTTCACTTTATATCACAGCTGTGTCAAATGAAAATGGGAAAGCAGGGCAGAACAGAGCGGAGACTGGAAGGGACAGTATGAGTGGAAAGCAGTTCTGGCTCAGCTTCTTGAAGCTTTTAAAAATGTAGCAGAAAAGGTAAGAGAGGAGTTGATGAAAAAGCATTTACTGCAATGGATTATGCAGTAGATCCTAACAAATTCGTCTGGTAAAAGACCATACACATCTTACTTTTTCCTCCAACTTGCATTTTTCCAACCCTTCCTGCAGTGGTATTGGCATGATTGCGTCAAGTTCCCTTTGATGAAGCACTTCAGCCAAGGCTAGAGACAGCCTAGTCCATGAGCTTTTGTCAGGTGAAGCTGCTGCTTCTCATCTGGCGATAACGCACTACTTATTTTACCATGACTTTACCATACCATTAACTGCACATATGGAGTGAACAGAGCCCCATTTCTTCCAAAGACTCATGTACAAGTCACAAGGATGTGGCTGGAAAGCATGTTACATACATACTTGAAGCACCACCACAGTCTCAGACCTGAATTTTTGTCACAAAAATAATATCATATAAGAGATAAAGGGTCTTGGACCTAGTCTAGTGTCTTGCCTTTGATGCAGCATTGTACACAAGAGGACAGAGAAGGCAGGAACTTGAATGATTACTTTTCTTTCCCTTGTTTTCCCAGGCATTTTATTTTGTTCTGCCTTCATGCTTTTGAGACATAAAATCAATTGTTCTGTTAATTGTACTTCTTAGATTGAGTATTTTGCCCAAAACACTGGTGCAGGATTGTTCCTTCTGACAAAGATTTCATTTCATGATTGTTGTTGTATTGGTGTTTCCCGTTTTCAAGTCACCATCTGAGGCTTCATAAAGTAGTTTTGATTCAGGTAAGAAATATCGAACCATAAATCAAGTGGGTTATAGGAGTAATTTAATCTAAAAAGGATATGCACAGAGTCCTGCTTCACTGAACAGCAGGTGAGAGCTTGCTTCACTCCAAAATGTCAGGTCAGTGGCTCTTCCCCCACTTCTGGGGTGCTGGATCAGGCTTCTTGGCTGGCCAGCCCTGCCACCATACACAGCTGGTTGGAGCAGGACAAGACCACTCTTTCCCACTCTCCTCTCATTCTCAGCTCAGGAAAGCCCTCTTCAGGCGGGATCCTTCAAAGGCAGCCTCAAGCTTCACCTGTGCTCAGAGCTACCAATGCATAAATGCATGGTTGCAGGTAGTTGGGTTTCTAGTCCAGCCAATGTACGGAACTGAAAACAGAAAAGGTGATAAAACATTAGAGAGATAGAGGCTGAAGCAAAGTTGCAAACAACACTGGCCTACTGGCACAGCAGAAGAGATTAAAGATCTGCATTGATCAAACACTGAGTAGTACAATCAGGGGGGACCAAAACCTTCTTCACAGCACTCCACACTTGAGTCATTCAAAATGGAAAGTTCATATAGTGCCACTGCATCCTTAGCTGTGCTGTCACAGATAATTGTCCTGCTGAACACTTATCCCTCTCAGCCATCAAGTGGGTACATCATAAAACACAAATATGTCAACCATCATCAGAAAGCAAATGAAGGCAGCAATTGCAGGTAATCCTCTGGCTGGAGCAGGCAGGAAAGCAAGTGTTTCACAGTACCCTAATAATGGCCATGCCCAGTTAACTGGGAAAAGTGCCAGTGAGCAGATTCACAGTAATGCATCTGAGCAATGAATAAGTGACGTAAACTGTCTTAAGCACAGTAATTCATCTCAGTTTTGTCTGCAAGATGTTTCGCAGCAGTGTCCAATATAATTGAATCAGTATCTGCTAGCATGCCTTTCCCAGGGGGGCAGCCATTAAATCCTCGCTGAGCCCTTGTCTTGCTGTGGTTAAGACTAAACTATTCAGGAGTAAAATACCTTCTATTAAAAAACTATTTTACAGGGTTTGGACCAAATTTGACTGTCAGCTGCAGTAGTGCTACATCAGTGTGTGATCACCCTGATATTCCACCCAAGTAAAAATCCGCATTCTAAAGCTAGAGAAGAGCCAGAATTTCCAGCCTTTGAAAAGACTGTCAGCTCGTTAGAAACTCCTGGCTTGCTTCACTGCCATACACACACTCAAAAACGATATTATAGTGGACATTTAAAAAGATAAAACTTTAGAAGCAATAAAATGAAAAACCACCTAGCTAGCACTCCAGAAGCCAAATACTGGGCTGATTCCTCTGCTCAGGAAGACAGGAATGGCAAGTGTTTTGAATGCAAGGGAGTCTTTCCAGGGGCCGGGAGGTGGGGAAGTGTGGGTATTTTGTGGATTCCGTGGAACAGTGATCACTTGGACATTGAAATGCAGCAGAAAGGATTAGTTTATCTCAGTTGAACTGAAAGCCCTAAAAAACTCAGACATGCCCTGACCATTCAAAACATCAAATCTAAAAGAAAAAATTAAAGGAAGAATGTAAAGATTTGAAATTTTCAAATGTGTCAGATTCAGACCCCTTTCGAATAGACCTAAATCCTTGGCAGAGAGTGAACTGGTGTTACATATTATAGTTTGAACTAGTATCATCTATATGAAGTGAACGGATCTATACTAATATCTGCCAGCTGATCACACAGTTACGTCAGTTACAGTACAGCCCTGAAGATCTTCAACCGTAATGTTGAAAAGCACCTCTGCAGAAATGCCTTGAGTACCACATTTCCCTGATAACTATCATTTCCATCACCTGGTACGCTCTTGGATTTATTTTCAAAAGAAAATTCCAGCAATTATTTTGTGAGCTTAATTTTTATTAAAAAAAAAAAAAAAAAAGTCCCAAAAATCAGATAAAACGGAACATACAAGTGATGCTGTTAAATTACAACCACAGCTGACCTCTAGTGGCTGCTTGTCGAAATTAAACTTGTTCAAATACTCAGGGGAGAAAAAAACCTCCACATTTTTCTAATTAAGTCTTCAGCCTGGATTCAGATATTTTTTCTCCTCCCTTTCTCTAGGAAGTGTCTCTTTTCCATATGTATTTCACTGCCAATTTCAAGCAGATTGTGTTCAAGAGTTTCACAGCAAAGACTAAAAATGATATAAAAAAGACAACAAAGATAAACTCAAATGTTTCAGTTGCTTTAAAACAGATTTTAAGCGCAAGTTTCCAATTTTTGCAAAATATTTTTGAAACATAACATATTTTACTGAGGGCAATTTGGAGTATCAATAGAAATTTATCTCACGCAGTATCAGCTTGCTAAATATTGGATAAAATTAGCTGGTCATAAAGTAGTTTTCAATAAAACCCCAAATATTTGCTGCTAGAAGTAATATTATTTGTTTGCCTAAGAGTTTTATAAGGAGGTTTTAATATTTTTTCCATCAAAACTTTGAAAAGTGTCTGTATATTAGTGAAAGTGAAAGTGAAAATATTTATATACATATATATACAAATGGTTGTAGTTACAGTATTTTCTCTCTTCCTCAAACCTTGAAAGCTGGGGAATCCCTGCATCAAATCCAGTCAAGACCACATGGCAAGAAATCCAGGTATCTTCAAGGATTTTCACCAACTCTTCTCAACAGATCTTGATGCCTGGCTCACTCTCCTCCTGGTAGCTACCCCCCACCCCCCCCAACCTGTAATAACATCAATACCACTCATGTAGCAGCATACCACTTTGCCAACTGGAATCCTGCTGTTGAAGGAGTATTTTCTGAAAGCCGGACATGTAAACCACACAATAACTTCATAATTTAACTTGGTGATGCCTTGGCACCATGCAAGAGCTGTGCTGAATGATTAATTCCATAATTAAATTGGTAACGTCTTGATAACTCCATTCTCATGTGTCCAGGAAGAAGAGACTGCCACGGACACCTTAGCTATCCCACATTTTAGATGTCTCTTTTCAGCTGTTCATTTAAAAACAGAACCCTAAGCACGTGCAGATGGGATGGATTTCTCCATAAAAACTTCCGTTGTTCCTTGGAAAACACTTGGGTGGAGAACTTTTGTTCAGCCTGCCTTTTTTAGTTCAGTGGGGCCAACTTCTACAACATGTCAGAGTGATGAGCATGAGTGTTAAGCACAAGAGAGGAGCGAGCTTGGCCATGGAGGTCTCTTCCACATGCACGTTACCCCACATGTTACGGGCAGGAGGGCAAAGGCTGGCTCAGCTTGCAGAATCACTTCAAAACACAGGACCTGCCTTCATTCACCCTACTCTCACACCCAGCTGAATAGAGAGCTGTTGTAACAGAGGGCAATAGCTCAGCTCAGTGGCCATTTCTGGGGTGGGACACCTTTTCTCACATAAGACCAACAGGGAGCAGTAACTTTAGTGTAAATACCTGAAAGTTTAAATAACCTGATGGCCAAAGGAGTCAACAAATGCCTTTTGGGGAAAGGTAATTATTAATAAAGCAGCCTACAAGCTGGTGCACTCAGTGTCTCTGCTTTTTCCAGCTCTAGCACTTGGCTTTGTAACATAGTGCATCAAAATAGAGATATGAAGTAAACAGAATTTGTGCTAAAAGACAATGTGAAGATCAAAATGTTTCTTTCCCTCCTGTATTGGTTTATGTTTTCTGTCTGGGTGCAGTTAAAGCATGTGGGCATTGGCAGGGCACTGTGCATGGAGTGCACAATTCATCTCTTGAGATCTCCAGGACTGCTGCTTTCCATGGGTGAAGTCACCACTGCTGAAGTTGCTTCTTTTACTGGACTGAAGACTTCATACGTTGGGACACCTGAACTGCAACCAAACTCTCACCTGGCTATGTAAAGCTCAGTCTCCAGCTCGCAGGTGGCTCAGATAGAGATGCTTGTACTGCCACTGCCAGTCATGTGCCCCAGTGACAGAGCAGCACAAAGGCTGCAAATGGTCTGGGTGGGCTTAGATCAAGCTTCAACAGAGAGCCTTGCAGGCTGTCAGCTGGCACCCTTTTATGCATATTGACATTTTTTAAAAGCCAAGACAACAGAAGTTTTTGACATGGAGCCTAGATGCATAATATTATTCTTGTAACTCGGTCTCAGAAATTGCACTGGGCCTATACAAACTTGCAAAACGCTGAAAACTTGCATTGACGTGTGCTTGAGAAGTTCCAAATCCAAGTCACTGTAAGACCGTATAAAAATAGCTAAAATGGAAAATCATCAACAGAAAAACTAGAGCACTAAATGATCTATGTTATTATTCCCATAGTGATTAACATGCTGCATTTTCCCAGCCTGTTGCAATTTATTAGCCCATGTTCTTCTGTATCAGTATCAAATATTATTTCATTATAAAAACTTGTGTGCTTGTTAACAGGAAAAAAAAATCCAAATTAACTGTCAACATATGTTACTTTCACTTTTTCAAATTAGAGAAAGCAAACTGGCTCTAATTACTTTCCTGATTAATGAGTGGATGGTAAGCAAGAGAATTACATTAAGAACAATTTCCAGTTTACACTGGTCAGAAGGAGGTAAAAAAATCATTTTTCAACAGGGATCAAATAAATCTACAGGACCTCATTTTTTTACAATGCTGTGAAAATATGCAAAGCATCACATTGTAAATTGCTGGTTAGGTCACTGGAGCAGGATGAATAAATACTGTTTGCCATATGAAATTGGCTAGTTAAATGAAGATCACAAAATTGTTTGTTGCTATATAAGGCTCATTTTTGCTATAAAAGGGGCAATTTTAATTTACAGGGGCTTAAGGCAATTTTCCATCTAATTTTATGTTTTATAATGTCTGCTAAAACACTGGTGCCTTATTAGTTTGTGTGGTCGAATATATATTATTTCCAAATTTCAAGGCCATTGATTTATGTTGACCAAAACAAAACAGGGTTAACTTTTCTTCATAATTGCTAAGAAAAATCCATACAAATCACATTAAGACAAATCTGTATGTATCATAGATGCTTCCATTCTTGTGTCCAACAGAAAACACTGTGGGTTTTTTAGGTATAATTAATAACAAGTTAACTTCACTCTTTGCTGTGCAAATTCAGGACTGAAAAACTTAAAACTGAAGTGAATTAAACGGTTGTTATCACACAGAAAGAACTAGATAGACACACAGCATGATTTCTTGAACAAGTGAGCTCTATTCTCACCATCAAATGTCCTGGCACCCAGGTCAGACAGAGCTTCAGGCTTTTGATCATCCTGTGGTTCAGAGGCTTCAGCTTCCTACCCCCCCCCCCCCCCCCCCCGACATCTGCATGTGGGAGGATAATCGCATTGCCCTGTGTCCATCAGCCCAACCCTGGGCAGTGCAGGCCTCAATCATCCCACTTCTTGGCCATGACACAGCCAAAGAGGACCATATGCAAAGCATCAGTTCTCCACCCACAGGCTGAATTACTCCCAAGCTCCTCAGAAATCTCAACTATTTGTGAATCTCATCTAGTCCAAAAAGCAGCATCACTTACAAGTTTCCAGCCAGGTGGAATTTTTTGTCTCTTAACTAACACCCCTTTCTCTGTCCTTATTTCACTATCACAGAGACTCCAAAAGCTAAGTAAGTATCTAGGCCATCTGTGTTTCTTCCCTGACTCACCATGGGACATTAAGGACAAGAGTAGTGGACTTGGGGTTGGCTGGGGCTTCATGGCAGACTTACTTTGACAATACAGTCCCAATTTCTCATCCTTTTCTTCTCTGCTTCCATCTGCACAAGAGCAATACCACAACCTAGCTGAGGCTACATAATCCCACTGTAGACACTCTTTATGAACACAAAGCAGGCTGATCTCAAAGGCATTTCCTCCAAACACTTTCTTATCTGATGTTTTTCAGCTGCTGGTGTTGTATCCTCTCTACTCCAGATTTTCTTCAGCTACATAAACTTTTGATCTTCCTTTCTGCATTCACCCCAGGGTTTTCTTCCTCTTCTGTTACTCTGTCTTTTCTCTCAGGTCTGCCACAACCTTTTATCCTAAATATGTACTAACCTCTTTTAACTGAACAGTTTTATTTCCAGGTTGCATGACTGTGTATGCTGAAGGAAGTTTCTTTTCCTAATGTCAGTGAAATGGGCAAGGAAAAAGCTTGAAAGCAGTCAGTATGTAATTATTAGCACTGCAATAAACTTGCTTAGATGCATCAGTGAGAGAAGTAGGTTCTCAGCACTTTGCAAAGTCAAAGCATTTTTATTTTCCATCTAAGTAGAGAGAGCCTTATGTGTGGAAAGTGGGTAGCAGTTGTGGGAGGCAATACTACCATGCCTCTTAGAAGGACCACTAAGTTGTCTTCTTTCATCCTTTCAACTTCTGAACAGACGCTGGAGCAGAGGGAAGAAAACGCAGTTTCCTGACCCAGCAGCCCTGCTTTGTTATATGTTTTTGTATGCTGGTCCTGCACAAAAAGGAAAACTCCGACCAGCAGTTCTGCAGATAACTCTGCCTTACTTTCCCATTAGTTTGAACTAAGTCATTGCTGAAGAAGTGGAATTGGAAGCTGCCTTAGTGCAAGAAACCCCAGTGATAGACTTGGTAAGAGGAGGTAGTGGCATGGGGAGTGCTGCACTCTGGCAGGCCATGGGACTGGCTAAAGACATGAACTTCTTTGGGGAAAACTGGATGCTGGGGCAAAGATGGAAAACAGGGACTGTCCCTGCCAGAATATGGAAAGGCTCATACAGGAAAAGAGCTGCATGCACTGCCTTTAGTGTAAGTGAAGGAACTGGGACTGCTGGGAACCCAAAGAAATTGCTTTATTGGTCTCATAGCTTCTTTTGTGGCAGTATAGGTGGCTTCTAGCTAGTCAGGGACAAATGCAAGGCTTTGTATCCAAACAGGAGACATCCCATCTTTTTTCTGCTTAGAGGAGCCCTGCAACTGCACTGAGCATAGTAACATATGGTAAGTGCTGTTCCTCCACAGCAAAACAAGCTCAGGTAAGATGTCCTTTACACGCAAAAAATAGCCATGCTATCATCCTAATAAACAGCTTTATCAGATGTTCCAAATAATTATCTTTTCTTTCTGAGATCAAAAATAATAGTTTCTTATAAACATGAAAAGCGACTTAATATTTTTAAGCTAACCAGGATTTATGCCCATAAAGAGTAATGGCAAAGGCAAGGGTTTTTTCCTTTGCAAGAAAATTCTTGGAGCAGTGTGTGGAACAGACCTTCTTGTGGTATTAATATTACCCCATTTATGCTGAAGCTATGCAAACAGAGACATATAAAGTTGTACTCCTAAAAACTTAAGTTTCCAATAAATATTTTTACCACTTTTAATTTATACTGTTTGCAACCTTGCCCCCTTGCAGAAAAGCGAGCCCAGAATGCAAGCTAAGTTATTCTGAGGTTATTGAAGCTAGCAGAGATTTAAAATGAAGATAATTTCTGTTCCTCTGAACCTAACCTGTTGCTTGTTTGGGAAGATTTGACTTGGCAGTTTGCAAAGCTTCTTCTCAAGGGCTGGTGACAAAACCACACAATTTTTACCTTGATTTGATGGCAAGTAGCTTTATTTACTGCCTCAGGGGATTTGAGTTCTCATCTTGACCTTAGCACATATGCCCTCACTGCAAATACTGGTGTATTTTCACAAGGTTACAGTTCTCCAGTTAACTATCTTGATATCTCAGTATTAAAACAGTCTTGGTTTTAAATAGTTTTAATATGCTTTGCTACATCAAGATACCAACCTGTATTCCATCAAAACAAAAATGCAGCTTCAGGCTTCTGTTATAAACTCACTGAGTTAATGGAAGTTACAAATTCTCATTGCACTGAAAAATCAGTGTAAAAATCAGCATTTTTATTCTGGTGCCTACAAAGTGCTTGCTGGATTTAGTACCTAATTTTCCTAGTGCCTAAGGCTATATTCATCTTAGAAAGGTATAAGCTGTGCCTCAAAAAGCTGCTCTGTGAGTGAGGTTGTTTGAAGTAATGAACTTGGGCATTCTGAAGTTTTACTTAGAAGTTTTGGGTTCAAACTGCAAAAATTGTATCCGTATTCAATAAGAGGAGGAAAAGGACAGCTGAAGTTCCATGGTACTTGAATTTGTGAGCAGGAGAATTCAAAGGAAAAAAGAAAATTGTGACAAAAGCAGGGGAGCTGACAACTCAGTCGGTGTCAGGGGCCTCTGGAACTGGTTCTGAGCTGTTGTATATTTATGGTTAAGTGAATAGAAAAAGTTAAAAAATATTTAAAAGGTCATGGGGAACCTGATTTGCTTCATTTAGAAGTGTTTGACTTAACAAATCTTTGACTGTGCTTTAGTTTCATATACGAATGATCATACTTCACCTAAGGTATGGATATCACACCATATTCATTTCTGTCATTTCTTCATTTTACAGGGATGTTAATTACAGCAAATTTAGTATTAACTGTTCTTGTAAGAGTTATTTACTAAAGAAAGTAATTATTTTCTATTTGGAAATTGCCCTGGTTTTAAGCAGTATTTGAAACACTGATGTAGCTCCTAACTGACTGCTTTAGATCCTTTAATTTTGGGACATAAGCCCATAAAACTTCATGCATTGGCAAGCCTCTGCTCTCTTTTCATTCCAAACTTCTCTTCCTTGAGATGAAAACAAAGAAGAAATATTTGCAATTATAATGCTGTAAACCACTATTTGCTTCTTATAGGTTTTCAGCTTTTAGGCTGGAACAGAGGATGATTGATTGAAACCTGCCAGCTTGCTAATGAGGCAGCTTTGCCTTAGGGAAGAGAAATCTGGACAAACAGGTACAACTGCAAAAGGAGACAGCTGCAATCAAAGCATCTTCTCTGGGGAGCTGGTAGTCCTGGAGAGTGGGGAAGTACCCAGCTGTGAGCACTTTTTAGCTCTGGATAGTCATTACAGGGCTGCTGTGGGGTCCAGTGAGCTATCTGTGCATCTGCTGGAGCACTAGTCATGAGTATCATGGACAGATCCTGCTAAGCAGTTAAAATGTACCATGGTGCTGGAGGTTTCCAGCATATTTGTAACCTTTTTTTCTCAAACCAAGAAGAGTTTTGTGCATATATGTAAGGAATAAAGAAAAAACAAGCAAAAAAAGGGAAGACACTGACAAATGTCACCATTTAACAAAGACCAGTGTTGACGAAGGTCAGCGAAGCTGGTTGGCAATTAGCCTTTGACTGTGCAAAGAAAGGACTTTAGTTAGTGCATTATTCTGCAGAGGTTAGTGTTATATACACTCACAAAATCCTCAAATCCTCCTGTGCCACCCAGCTTGCAAGCATAAAGCCAGGAAAAAATGATACTTTTTGCCAGTTGGCTATATAATTTTCAGTGGCCAAAAGCCAACTGGTTGCTAATTGTTATTGCAGGGAAACTGAAAACAAAGCTCTTGGTATGAATACTTGGGCTGTTATATTCCCCCTTGAAATTCTTCAGGAAGTGCCACGAACTGCTGCTCACACCCACAGCTCCCAGAAAAGATGAACTGGGTGCCTGTATCCATGTGCAGCACTCGGTGTACAGCCTTTGCAAACATTTTCAAAGGACTTTTTGCAGCTGAGACGAGCTGAATGCAAAGACATTCATTTATTTTGACACTTTGCATATTTAGAGCATTTTCCAAAAAATGGTGCATGTAGGACCTTGGTGGCCCCAGCAAATGTGCGAGGGAAAGAGCTGGTGAAGGGGTGGAATTGCTTTCAATCAATAAGAGACATAACTCACACTTATCTGCTATCATTTGTGGGAGAAGCTACTGAAGCAAAGAACAACTTTTTCTTCAGTATCTGTGAAGCGGGCAGCACAGTGGAGTGCTAATCCATGACAGGGAAGGCCAGGCACTGCCATCCTTCAAATAAATAATAATGGCCATTTCAAACTGACTGAGCAGACACCAGCAGCCTCACCTGTGTTCGCCCTCCAAGTCACATCCACCCAAAATAAACAAAGGAGGTGTGCCTTGGGTCATTCTTATTCCACCCTCCCACAACCCACTCCACAGAGCAGCAACACTGAAAAAAACCCCATGTCTTAGGAAATTTAGACCTATTCATTGGCATTTCCATGATCAATTGGTTGGTTTACATTCAGTTACAGAACTGAAGACAAATCTGTGCATCAAAGTTTTGTTGCTATTAGTTCCAAATGTGTATTAGTTGCGTCCCCACTAGCTGCTTTTTCTGTGCCTACAACACCTCTGGGCAGGCTTACGTCCTGGGATCTCTCCTTATTCTGCATGGGATGCTTGCTTCGATTGAAAAAAAAGAATTTGATGATGTGCCTACAATTTCTAGATGTCAATGAGCCCTGTCAAAGCAGTAGTTTTAATAGGTTTCCTACTATTTGGATAGATGGATCAGCCTATGGAAGATAGATCAGCCGTACGGCAGATGTGCAGTAGCTCCACTTAGGTCAGTGTGGCCAGGGTTCATGTAGCACACAGTACATGTATACAGACCTCCCATATAGGAAGGAAATCCACTTACAGAAAAGCTAACAAAAGCCAATTGATATTGGTATTTGTCAGAGGTGTGCTATAACTGAGCTGACAGATAACATCCTCTGTTGGCATGTGCTGCATTGGCTGTTCTGCCTACCTACACCAAAGCAAAGCCTTAGAATACATGGCATGCATAAGGAGAATATATATGTGCAAAGATAGTCCCTCCTTCAAAGTACATGATACCTGTTGCATAGCTTCAAGTAGCAGGAGTGCCTTTTTTAATTCAGTCCTGTGGAAAAGATAAGGTATCAAAGGAAACATAATTTCAGTTGCTGTTTGCTAGCAAAAGTGCACCAAGCAAATGCACATCTTTCTCAGACTTTTGGCTGCTAATGGTCTTTCCCCACGGGTGTCACCAGTTGTAATAGAAAGGACAAAGAAAGATCAGGGAACTTGTGAACTATATTCAGGGACCCTATCTCAGAGGTGAACCATCAACAGTGGAAATGGTGAACCTTAGAAAAAGAGGCAAAGAAAACCTTGTACATTTGCAAGAAAAAGAAAGATATGAAAAGCAACTGTGGATGTTTACTCACAATGAATCAGACCTACCTAAAGTCCATCAGAAGAATCTATACTTTTCATTTTAATGGCAAACTTAACTATTTATTTGGTATATGCTAATGCTTAATATTGTTCATGCAAACATCAGGCTTATTCCATGATTACACAAAATGTCTATTAATAAAAAATTGCACTTCGGAATATCTGTGTACCAGGTAGTTGGTTAAATACTTTATCATTAATGTACTATTCATAAGTTCAACCTTGTGCATATGTAGCTAGCACACAGAATCAAGAACTGAATCTAACTGCACTGGTCATCTTCTAAAGACATAGTGAGACACTGTCCTTTCCCTAAGGCAAAACTAAAACATTAATCAGCAAACACTTAGGCAAGTATTTCTGCATGCCGTAATAGTCTTATTGCATGTAAAAGGATGGGTCATGGAAGGTAAGTAGTCTGCACACATTTGCAAGATCAAAGCCTTACTTAAGACAATTTACTGGGTGTGGAAAACACTAAGAGATAGAGAGAAAGAAAGACTGAATACAACAGTGAAAGAAAGGTAACATGACACATTAACATAACAAAGTATTTTGAATGCAAATATGTCGTCGTTCTAGAACCTGTTAATGATACTATTAAACTCCATAGTAGATGTGTCTACCACCATTTGTCACTCGTTAATCAAAATAACCATAGGAAGAGAAGTATCTTTACAAATGAAAAAAATTATCATTGTGCATAAACAAATGACAGAAATGTTTTTCATTCACCAGAAATTACTGAAGGGCAATTTCTGTAATTGCAGTGGTTGTTATTACGGAGAACTAAGAAATGCTTCAGACACTGACCAGATTCAAATCACACTGGACAGAAAGGTAGGCAGTGCTGCTGTCACCAGCTTTCCACATGGTCTTCATGGGCTCACAGATCCCTAGGGAAACCCTGGGGACATTCATTCTCAAGGGTTAAAAAATGCTTCCCAAGCTCAGCAACCACTATATGCAGAACTCTTGATGCAATCGTATCTTAAGTCATGGTCTGTTGCCAAACTATCTTTAGCTCGTTTGTACCCCCAGGTTCTCTACAATCCCTGTTGAGAGAAACTGGTCCCTTAGGCTGAATTGTCAACCTCCAGCACTCAAATATTCATAGATGATGCAAAAAAATTGATTAATCTATGATTTAAACATAAATACCTTTAGGATTTTTAGCTGGTCTTCAAACTTCTGCAATTTCAGGTAAAGCACTTTTAGGTTTATCTTGGTGAACAACAGGACTGGGAGAGTTCATCACTCTAAACTATAAACTGCAAATCTGCTGTAGCACTTAAGGTTTTAGTAACTTAGGAAAAATACTCAATACCATCAGCACCAGAAACACTGCTCCAGACGTATGGCAAAATAAACTGTCCTAGATCAGATGCCCTACCCAGGAGCAGAGACTTCAGAGAGATTTAACCATGTCCATGGAAATGTGTCCGCTGCAGATCTTCTTAGAAATTTCCATTCGTATGGGAATTTTCAAGACTTTTTTACTTCTTCCAGTATTGCTGGAAACCAAAATCCTAAACATAAGTGGAAAACCAACAAGAAACAGCAGAACAAGCTAACTCAGCATGGTAGTATGAATCCATATAATTACAATTCATCTGCAAGATTCATTCAGCTGTGGAACTGATAATATTCCTCAACTGAAAATATCTAACATTTATGTTATATAGTATTTATTTGGAATGGCCTCACAAAGGCTTCAATATAAAGGAGTTTCATTTGTACTTTACATACATGGTGAGTCAAATAAAAATCATGGTAAAGTGGTGTACTTGAGAGCCAGCATTTCTACAGCAGAATTTTAATTGCTTAGTAAGAAATGTATTCAGGTCAGCACATTGTGAAGCAGCTTGAATAGTTTAACAGTTACTGAATTCTGCTAATAGCTCCCATTCTAATGCACAGTTAAAATTGTCCACTGCTATTACTGTTTGTTCACAGGGAACTTGACAGCAGTAACCATGTTTATTATTATTCAGGTTTAGGGCACACCCCAAGCAAGACCTAAAGGGGAAGAGGCAGGTGAGGGCTCCCAGGGTGAATCCAGCCCTTGAGAAGCTGCTAAAAACTGTATTTTCTCAAAGTTATAACATACTTACTTACTTTTAACCAGTGGTGTCCTGTTAAATGGCTGTAAAGTAGCACAAGGCAGAAGAGCAGTTGACCTTGTAAATTCAGTGAAGAACAATTCCAACTTTTAGATGACCAGGAAGCTGAAAAGCCACTTTGTGGGGAGATGCTTTTGCCAGGAACTCCTGCAGCATCACAGGGGTTCTTCGGCCAGGTTTCATGGAAGATCTGCCTAATGCCTAAGTCTTATAGAGGAGACGTTACACCACAGCCTTAGGGATGTATTTTAAACCCCCATGTTCTGAAATCCTGGGGAATTGACATAAAATCGCTCATATCTGCAAAAATGTGCTCCTGAGATTCAGCTTTGCTTCCTTAAAAAAGGCTATGAATACTCTTCATGACTGAAAAATAGCTTGACAGTGTGCTCCTGAGCCCTGACTCTGCAGCCTTGAAATCTGTTGTTTTCTATAATGCTCTAAAACTCAGCAGTTTTGGTATAAAATGGGATGGCTTGCTCCAGTTGGACATCACAGTTTGTTTTCTGTCCCCTTCTCAGTGAGGTCCTGCCACTTTCCACACCAGAAGCAGTTAACTGGACAGCAGTACTTGTGATTTCTGCTCTGTTTTGTGCAGATGGGCAGCTGAAAAACAGAGCGGCAGTTATTATTGCTTTGTCAGAGACCTTTTCCCTGGTGTAGTTATAATTATCTTGCATAGCTAGCATATAATTACTGTCTGTATCATGCCAAAGTGATTAATGTTTTTTCTTTCCTTGTGAAATAACATTTTACAACTCCTTTTAGAATGTGAAAAGTAAAAATCAGATCTATCTTTCACTGCTCTTTAAACTTGTGTGTGTTCTTCTTGGACTTCTAATCTGAAAAGTATATTAAAATCAGTGTCTGGATTTTCAAACTTCCTCTCACTATATCCAGTCATAGCTTCAAGTGTAGAACATTTTACAAAGCTCTTGTTTGCTACAGAAAGGCTCCCTTGGATCTTCAACATTGCTGCAGATAATGACAGTAATCTCTCATGACAACCCCTTACAAGCCTCTGTTTCCTAATAAATCTTGGTGTACAGACCATCCTGCAGTGAGTATTGCAGGACTGAGCTTGGAAACATGTCAGGAAATGTGTCATCACAGAAGACCAGCCCAAATCCCTTTTAAATCCTATTTCATCCTATTAAAACAACACACATGGGTTGGAAGGAAAGATTCTCAAAAAGGGAAAAGAGGTTGCATGAGGAGTTCAACCATATTACAGCTATGCAGCAGTGCAAAACACTTGTGTGTTAATGTCAAATGTGACAATGAGGCATCATCTGCCTGGACTGCCCTAACCAGTGCAGCGCTGCAGTCTGCTAAAGCTCACCTAAGAGTGCGACGGTTAAAGCAGAAGTTTCATCCTTATGTCCACCTTCAGCCATGTGTTTCTGTGGTGGAGAGTCAGTGCTCTGATCAAAAAGGAGTCCTGATTTCCAGGATGAATTCTGTTGAATAACAAGATGATCTCCTGGTAAATCAAAACATAGGAAAGAGCAAGAATAAATGGCTGGAGGGGAGGCAGAGCTTCCCATCGAGGGACACAGGGGCCTCAGATTGACTGACTTTAAAGGGAATGTGTACTTTATACTCAGATTGCTGATACTTTCCAGATAGAACACAGATGGCATAAAATAGAATATTTAGTATCATGGCCTCATTTGTCAGAAAAAAACTCAAACAAACAAACAAACAGAAAAAAAGCCAGCCAAAAGGAAATGTTGAAACGGGTAGCCAGGTGGAGGGCAGATCCAGTGTTCATCACTGCAGAAAACTGGTTTGCAATCACAAACATATTTCAAAATGGATAGGACAGGAAAAAATCCTCTGTCCTAAAACCTTTTCCTTACAAGTCAGTATTTAGATTTAAAAATTTCAAATGAGTTTTCTGTTTGTCAGAGAATTACCTTTTATATTGAAGAACTTTATACACGGGAACATTAAGACATCAGTCTGACACAGGCACGGTGCTTCCCCAGAGGTGCCACTGAGTCTCAAAGTGTTCCTGTGGATCAAGCAGAAACCTCTGGTCTTTGCATATCATGATGCTTCACGAGAAGGGGTCACCACAGTGAAATGCCATTTGCTTGCCCTAAGATACAGGATGGAAGACGGAGTCACAGGACTCCTCCACAGAGAGGAGAATAGAAGGAAGAAAGAAATTACAATTCAAGGTGGTCTGAAGTTGTCCCATTTTCGTCTAAGATACTTCTTTTTTCACTGTTTCTTGACAAAAAAGAATGAAACTGCTTGTTTGTATAAAATATTGGGAGGGTCTCATTTTGTTAACATTCTCAGCAGAGAAACTTCTGTTGCTGTTCTGAAAACCCAAGCAAAAAGACCCAATAATATTAAAAGGAAGATTCAGACACCTGTCCCAAATCTGGCACAGTGCAAGGCTTTATTACTCTTTTAACCAAGTAGGGATCAGAACGAAGAATTCATTCAGAAAGAAAAAAATAAAGCAAAACTGATACTTAACAGAGCTATAGCTTCACCCCACTATTGATGAATTTAAGCTAGTCCTACATACTGTTTTGCTTGATTTTAGGGCAAAATGGTAACAGAAAGGAAGTGGTCAGGGGCAGTGATAGGGCAAGGCTTTCCCGTTGTTTTGAGTTCTTAAACCAAAAAGGCACGCCGACCAATGCGGACATGTGGAAAGAAAAAACAGGATTTAAATGCCAAAGGAGGAGGTTTGCCCCATACTGTGAGATGGAGAATAGAAAAAATGAGCTATAATTTACAAGGGTACCCTAGATTCAGTGGTCACTTATCTGCTTGGTCACGCACTTCTGGTGTGACTCAGAACCAAGTATTTAAAAGCTTTCAGCATCCCTGCTTTATATTTTTTCAGATACTTTAGATTTTCTTTTATATCTCCATCTTTTTCATGGGCTGAGTGGGAGGGAGATAAGGAAATTAGTTTTTCACTCTCTTTCCTGGATGGGAATAGGTGTGAGGCGATTAAGAAGGTCTTTCACCTCCCCTACACCCAGTTTGGCTAACGGAATTGTTGCACTTGTAAACTCCAGTGATTACAAGCACACCCACAAGTTCCCAGATCATCTGACAAACTTGTTAGGAAATCAAAGGTTTTTTCTAGCTGGGAAGGGAAGTCTTTATATTAAATACTAAAATAGAAGCACTCTGGCTTTCTGCAACCCTCTATAACAGATCATTATGCAGAGACAGACAGGGTTCCAAGTTTTCTACAGGCTAAGGCTAACAAGATTTTACTGAAGAAAAGACCAAACACAAAGTTCCTGAAAATCAAAGTAGATTTTGTCTTTCCCACAATAAAATATTTCACATATTTTAAAGTTATTTGAAGTTTTGTGACTTATTTTTTGTGCGTAATATGATACAAAGTGCCAGAGTGTTTCCTTTTTTTTTCCAAATTAATCATATATATCTCTAATTTTTCTTCTTCATAAGAACCAAAGTCCCTGAAACCCCATGTATCAGGCTCATTCAGCTAAAGATGTTTAGATTTCTCCTTTTTGTGTTGAATTATAATGATGTTTTGATTGTACATATCAATGCCTCTAAGTTGGACTATGGGCTTGCAAACATACCACAAAAAAAGCAGCTAAATCCAGACACTGGCAAGTTACTGTGTAAGCATAATTCATAGCACACCATGCATTTGTATTGGCCTTGCTTCACCTCTTCAAGCATAATGGGATGCATTTGTCTTGGACTTGCTTGAATTTAAACATATGCTGTAGGAAAGGTGTCAAGTAACATAGTCAAAATAAAAACATAGACAACATGCATTAGGGTACAGCACATGACTAAACACCTCTGAGATACAGCAGCTCCTGTATGAACTTCCATCTATCAAGCTGTTTTTACTCTATCACATTGAATTGTCATTCTGTGTCCACAGACTTCAGCATGTTCTGCCTTCACTGAGTGACTTAAAGTGGGACCAGATAGCATGATTGCAGTGCCATTAGCGCATAATGTGTCAAGTACTATTTCAGCTGACAAGGTGTATCCAGCCTAAACAGAGTTTTTGCTTGTTGGTACACCCCCCACTCAGTGGGACCCTAATCCCAAACTATATCTTCTATCTCAATCATAACACAAATATGCCTAAACAGAAACAATCCCCACAAGGCAACAGGCACACTAATAATATTCCACATGACCACACAAGGTGGTTTCATTTAATAAAGAATTGATTTATAATATAAACCTCTATTTTTTGCTATGGAAATCTGAAGGGCAATTTATGCTGCTTCCTGTCAGCACCTGGTTTAGCATGGTCATGATGTCCTGCTTGCTCTTCCGTTCATTAGTTACAACATTGGGAAAGCCCTTTTAACTCTGCGTGTGAATTTCTGACTCCACAGCTTCTTGATTCCATATGAAATGTTTCTCTGATCTCTCAGGCTTCTGAGATTCCGGACTTGTGAAGAATCTCACCTTAGCAGCTGCCCCCATAAAATGGCATATACAAGCAAATTAGTAGAGACCTGAGTCTTTCCCTGCTTACTCATGAAAATACTGGAGTAAATCCAGGCAGATTGACGTACTGCCATCAACCCAGCTGTTTCTCACCACCACCATAACAGAGTCAAACGAATTGTGCATAAAGGTACCTACGGGCCTTGTAGGGAAAATCTAGCAGGATAAACCACTTCCATGGTTGCTAGACTTTGTGTTGACGTGGGTTTGTGGGTGGGTTTGTGCTTCTTCTATGGTACCAATAACTCCTTTTGAAGTCTTATTGCAGAGGTTTGCGCTGAACAGCATTTCAGATGTCCAGAAGTTCCCATAGGCCTCCAAAAGGCTACTGCAGGAAAAACTCACAGCAGGCACAGGCTCCTTCTTCCTGAAATGCTCATATAACCAGTGTGAGCAGTGGCTGACCTAAGGCTCTTTTTTCCTCCTGCTCTGAGGTCAGAAGCTAACTAACTCACAGTGGACAGAACTGTGAGAGTTCACAGTGTCAATTAATACAGATTCGAACACTCAAGTTCATAGCCCTTGCATGGTAATCTAATGAGTAGGAGCAAAGAAAGTACCTTAGTTCATACTTAACTAGAAACTGTTAAGGAACCACTTAAAATTACCCCTTCGAATTTCATAGAAAGGACACCGCTAGAAAGTGTTAACAGACAATGTCTACCCGTGACTGCAGACTCTTGACAGTTTATAGAATTCTTTATTTTTTTTACCAAGTACCAGCTCCATTCTGCCAGCATCCCTATCATTTTCTTCCAGGTTTTGACAAAAAGTCTTTCCTTCTAGCTCTAGCGACAATTTTGCCAGCAAGTCAGTGCTGGCAAGAAGGTTTCTGACTTCAATATTTCTTACTAGAAACAGCACTTCTACATTTACAAGACCCCAAAGGAGAAAAATCAGGCCTACAATAAGGCAAAATCTGCATTTAACCAAGTCAGCCTCTCCTGTAGACAGTCTATAAGCAGAATTGTGAAGTCTCATGTGCTGACCATGGGACTTACCACACTGGCTTCTCTCTGAAGTTCCTTGCATTAGGGCTTTATCCCTGCAGTGCACTGTCCCCTTATTTCCCCTCCCAGGTGCATTGAACAGAGGAGAGCAGAAATCTGCTAATGAGCAGTAACTGGCACAGGGTGCTAGAATGAGAAAGCTGGAGCCAGTTCGACTGCCAGGGGCTCAGTGTTCAAAGGAGCCATGGACTAAACACGTTTCTCAGCTCCAGCCATACACTATATCCGGTCCTCAGCACCTGCCCAAATAAAATCTCTTTCTGTGATGCTATTTATAGGTCCATTCTAGCACCACAACGCAGATTGTTTGACTGGAAATAGAGGATTCACCCATCTGATTCATACATAAACATTGAAAACCATGGCAGGGGCTACCTACAGCTGTTTGTATCACTGAGACTATTCTGATGTGAAGATAATTTACCCCCAAGAGCACTGTGGTAAATGACTACTTGAGTCTTTTTGGGCTCCAAAGCCTGAATTCCCTATTTCTGAGACCCAAATGCTGACTGGGACCAAAATATTGGCCCTCACATGGCAACCAGGTCCATCAACAAGGCAAGATGGGGTTTTGCTTTCTGCTCCATCCTTGGCACCATGACTTTTCTTCATCTCAGTCCACTGAATAAAGACTTCCAAAACTTTTACTACTCATAAGCATGAGGATTTTTTTATTCATTACAGCTACAAAGATCTTTAATTTTAATGAGTTATATGTTGTGGCAGCAACTTGAAGCTAATAAATTACAGGACAGAGGTTGGCACCAGAGACCTTCCATAAGTCGCAGTGTACCCAATTATACTAACTGGCTGGGTAGCAACGAGTGAATTATTCCAGTGGAACATAAACAAGCGTAATTGTTTTCCTGCAATTTTTATACCAAATATCAGGTTTGGTTTTGGGTTTGTTTTGTTCTGTTTTGTTTCTCTTGTTTAGAGAAAAACAACATATATTTCTTCTTCCCTTTACCATAGCATCCTGTCAGTGAGAAGCTTGATGTCTGCCTGATCAGTTTGTTGCGCTCAATGGAAAGAAGTGCACACACTGTTTATTGATGGATTAAGCTGTCTTTGTTTCCTCACTGTTTTTCTCCTTTGACCTACCTTCAGGAAAGAAACTTGCACAAGGGCTTTCTCACAGATGCAGTCAGTAGCATTATATTTCATTGTGGATAAGTTGCTGCAACCTCTGAGCTGATACAGCTCGAGCTAACTGACATTTTGGGCTCATCTACATTCTGAACCCCATAGTGGCAACCTAGCACATGACAGGAGAGAAAAAGTCTTCCTGAGAGCACAGCTTGAGAGCTTCCTTGCGCAGGTAGGTTGCAGTGACACCACCCAGGGTGCCAGGGATTTTGCTGCTCAGCTTTCTCAGTGAGTGCACATAGGTTCTTTTTTTATGGTTGGAGTTGTTAGCTTTTTTCCATGCTGTTAATCCATACTACATAGTTTTAAAATAATAATAATGTTAATGGTTGAGACCTGGCCTTTCACGGAAGGTCTTTGCTCCACCTCTGGGCACAGCTGAGCAATCACTGTACATAAAAAATAGCTTACAGCAGTTTTGAATTTTTACTGAAGGTATTTGAACCAGAGCAGCTTTATGATGCCTGATTTTAATGATGGAGGTCCCCAGCAAAGACAGTGAAGGAAGACAAATTAATTCACCGGCACTAATTTGTACTTGGATAACATTTGGAGTGAAATTTTAAATATAAGTCATCAAGGAGCACAGGGGTAAAAGGAGCCTTTCAGTCTTTCAGTTTGCCCTCTTTTAGGGGCATGGATTAAAAGGATATGACTGTTGTAGTGGAAAGACTTCCCACATTTCTCACTCCAGCAGCTTGTAAAAATAGTGAACTGGGGTTTATTTTATTTCATTTCATTTTATTTTATTTTATTTTTTGCCTTATTTTCACAGACTTTGCTGAGCACAGAGCCTTCAAGTGTTCCAGCAGTATGTGATCACTCTAAGAGGCCAAGGACTGCAGCCCTTTAGGAGTCCCAGTGATGCACTTTGGCATCCCCAAACAGCCCCAAAATATGGCATCTGGCCATGTACCCCTCAAAGCAGAAAGGCCTGATGTGAGAACGACTCCAGCTCCAGAAACGCATGGACCGTGCTTGACCCCATCTGGGGACCATGCAGTGCCATGACCTGAGAAGAACTCTGCAACAACCTGGATTTAGGGCTACATTTCTCTCCCACATGGAGTAGGACATTTCCCTACTACCACTAGCACCACTCTCACCCCTAAGTGCAACCATTTTCCCTAGTGTGGTGGGACTGCGCTCCAGCAGAGCATGTGAAATCAAGATCTGCAGTTCAGATCCAGGAGCAGAATGTTGTCTTTAATTTATAAAGCATATACACAAAAGGAATCCTAAGTCTGATTTTACTTTTTGTGCATATATTATTCTCCTAGTATTGACATAGGCTTATACATATCATTTCATTAGTTTGGGTTCTTTCAATTTTAACAATTCTCTTCAGCTCCTGCTCAACAGCACCCTTCCTGACTCTTTCTTTCTCTTAGTAAATTCAAATGTGTGTGCACATGATCTTGCAGATACACACACAACACCCAGAGCCTCTCTTCAATCTTCCTGTGTTGCATTGAGTTTCCCAAGTTGTGCATTTCTTATTGCCTGTCTCCAGGTTCTCAAGAGCTGGAGCTCTGTCTATTTACATGAAAGTTACTTCTAAACACTATTTCCTCCACCATATGAGAACTGAGTTAGTTCTGATTATATTCTCTGCAGCATTAGGAACATTAGGTGAGAAGGGACTTTGGGGACGATGGCAGCAGCCATTGCTGCTACCTGCATCACACAACCACTTTCAGAAACTCGTATCTCATCCTTAGGCTCTGCTGGTTAACAGAGAACTTAAAAAATTGCAATTAGCCAAATAATTTTTAAGAGGGAAAGCCACTTTATATCTCTTAAAAACCTTATTAGTAAGGCAAAAGCCTTATTTATTTCACTCCCTTTTTCCATGTTGTACCATGTCCAAAATCTAGGAGATATTGGATCTACCTGACAGATGTTTGAGCACTAAGGTTAGGCAAGCCAAGTATGTTACTAAGAAATGTAGTTTTGTTCATGATATTATAAACAATAGTGGAAAATGTTATTATGCCTAGCAAACAAACTAGAAACAGAAACAAAATACTCCATGCTTTATAAAATATGGTAAATTGTGGGTTATGCCATTTCCTGTTTTCCTCCAGTGAATTGGCTAAGAAGTATAATCTGGATACTTTTATTACTGCAGTTACGGTACATGGCATATTGTTAAACAAGATCCCACTGTGACTGACGTGTGTCCTGCAAGACATCTAGTGACAGGGAGGTTGATCAATGCCATCTGCTTCCAGGTCTGGAGAACTCCTCGTCTGATTGCTAAAGAATGCAACACAGGCACAAAGAAATGCAGTTCAGCCACGGAACTGTGTGGTCAATGATATAAGGACAACTTGTGAAAGAAAGAGTCTTCAAGGGACAGAGCTTCAGGGGAGGAACTTGGCAGGCAGGAGCTGGGAGAAAGCTTCAAGGGTAGGAATGAGTAAGAAAAAAAGTTTAAAAGCCAATTGTGGGAAACTGAGACACAGGAATCAATCATGGAGTGTGATCAGAAGTCTATGGCTTGAGAGACTCCAGAAAGAGGCGGAGAGGCTTTACCAACTTGTTTGTGCAAAAGTTGGAAGAAATGTCTGCCATTCTGAGTCAGTGTCACTTTCCATCTGTTGTGTATTCTGGATGGTTGAAAACCCCTTGAAGTCTTCCAGTGTTTCACAGGAAAAGATTCTGGGATTTTCCTTGGGGGTGCCAGAGGGGGAGGGGTCCTTTTTCATTTAGCATTTTTAGTATTCAAATTAGAAGACTTTCAGCATCCTGGGGTGAGACTCAAAAGCCTTTCCCTAGGCAGCCTGGGAGCATATCAGAAATCAATGGCATGGAGGATGGAAAAAGTTTCAAAAATGTGAGACTGGCAGGAAATACTGGCACATTTCTGTTTGATATTTGCTTTCTTGGCATGCAGTGACTCTTTTAGCGCCAATGGAAAATCCTTTAGTGCCAAGCCACTCTCAGATAAATCTGCACACAAAATACACATTGAATTGGCATGTAGCTTTTGAGATTAAGGTTTAAGCCTTGCCAAAATATGTATTTTTGGATTCCAGCATCTCTCTTAAGTAAATTAGGCAACTTCATAATACGAAAATGCTACACATGACTGATTTGATTTTGATGCATCTGAGCTCAGCCAAACCAAATGAATGGGAAGAGTGAGAACACCTGACACAAAGGAAACCCAACCAACCAAGACTGAATTATGTGCCCATTTTTGTACAGATATTGAGAAAATCGTAGCCTACAGCCTACACAACCTAAACCTAATCTCTGGGGATGATTGAGTTCTATTGCAAGAGTGGAAGTGATCTTCATGTGAGAGGAGGATATGGAGAGGTTGAGAACACATGAGCAGAACTTGCATTTATTCTTGCTGATGAGTTTAAAAGCCCCTTAAACCCTCCTTATTAAATGCATACTCACCCTATAGCTTGACCAAAACCACAGACTTTAAAGTTTAGCCTTCAATGGGACAGTCTACAATCCTGAAAGGAACAATAAAAACAAACTTAGATTATTCCAGAGTTCATGAGTTTTTCACTCAGCTCATTGGCAGTCCTGTCCCTCAGCTGGTCAGAGACTGAGTGCAGGTTTGCTGTTGTCTCTCTCACCACTGAAGCATTGATGAGGGAGTATCCCAGATCAGCAGTGCTCCCTGCAGCAGGCTGGGAGCAATTCCTGGAGCTCCAGCTCATGTAGAGTTTGAATGCAACTGTATTTTGATATAGTAAAAATGCTCATCTATATGATAGTTCTGAACAGCACAAAAAGATGACATGGACAGAGGTGTGGTATATACATCGTATAAGTAGGGCTGTAGCGGTTGAATCAGGAGATATAGTGAAGATCAAGAGCCAAAGTCAGGTAGCACAAAGAAAGGTTACAGATAAAGACAGTTCTGGATGTTAAACCCTTGGACTGGATCTTTTGCCCATTTCACACTTATTTCTTCTTCGTTTTTCATCAGCATTATGCATAATGTTTCTCAGGAAGGAAAGGTCCCTTCCACCCTCCTTTTCCTCGCAACTTTCCAAAACATTATACTTTCTGATATAGTGCCTCTCTGGTGTCAGTGTTACAACAAGAATCTTTCACCCACTTTGGGAAGCTGGAGAATATCTGCTTTAGGTATGCCACTGGGTCAGCTGGAATTCCTGAAATTACACTCTTTTTGAGTGTATATGAAAACAATATAGCCAATTGTGAAGAAATGAAAAGAATGAGAACAGAGATTAACCCAAGTAATCCTGCTGCTCTTGTTTTTATAGACAGTTCAAATAGACTGCTTTTAAAAGGCTATGACACATAAACTCAGCATGAGTACGGGTTACCTGTATTCCATAATCCCATTATTATACCTCATGATAAAGCAATTACTTAAAACATGTCTTGCTCTAAAACAGTCTTTTTTGGCAGCAGTAGAACAAGAATCTTAAACTTCAGCTGTATGAGCTGAAACAAAGCCTAACTTTGTTAAAAACTGTAGGTAAGTGAAGAGTAAGGTAGTAGAGTAATATTAACAAAATATGATAGACAGTCTCTTCAATAAGGTGCAACAAAACTTGTTTATGCAATTTCTCTTCTACTGTTATTTCTTTGGCTTCAAAGCAATTATGTCAGATTCATACAGAGAATCCTAATACAAAGTCTCCTGCACAGTACTTCTAGGTCTAACCAAGTCACTGTCAATGTCAGACTCTAGATTATTCTGACTGTCCCACTGTAAAATGGCTTGAAATCATGGATTTATGAAAAGAGGAATATCAGCTGTCATCCCAGCATTCCAGCATTTGTCTAAGTCGCTTTTATCCTGTCAATGAAAATAGGTTGCTATTAACAAAGAAGGAACTCAAAGGAATTGCTCGAAGCCTGTTCCTTAGATACACAATTTATGGTATTCAGACAAATTCACCAAAAATGTGTTGGGGAAAAAAAAAAGGTTGGTTTTTGTTTCAGATCAAATATCTCATTATGTAAAATACTGTCAGGTTGTCTTTCATCTTCAGAGCTGCACACATAGGAAAACATGTTGCAAATAAAAGAAGCTTTCCAAAATGCCATCCTGATTATGCATTCACAAGTTTGCTACTTGAGGCTCAGCTAGATGACAAATATCACAAGTCCACTACATGGTTTAGCTGCTGTGGTCTCAGAGGGTGGACAACAGCCTTTTCTACGTACATTGCAGAAACAGCCATGTTGCAAAAAGCATACCCAACGACAATGACAATTCCTAACCTATCAATTTTGATTTATGTTAATTTCTTTTGGTGGTTGATAAAGTATGGTAAGGGCTGGCATCAAGCTGCTAGCTTTCTACCACACCACTTATTTCACAGGTCATATGTTGACATGTTCTGTTTTTTCATCCTTTATTTTTCCCTCTATTTCCCCATACTTTGACACTAACTGGAGTCTATGCCCATCTAGCTCTAGGAACCTAGAAAAATTATTGCACTAGATGGTTGTATTTTGCTCAGGCAGGAACTTCTTCAAAGCTGCGAGATGTTCCCCAGCATGTACCTTTCCAATATTAATGGCGTGTTGAGCAATAAAAAGAATGCACATCAAGTTGCAACTGATGACAGACAATGACTTACTTCCACTGACTTGACCAGTTTGTTTCTCTCTGGAAAATTTTTAGTGTATATTTTCATTAGTATGGTATTCTGAGAAGAACAGGGAAATTGAGACTATTTAATGTCTCTTGAAGGAATGCTTTCAACTGCTGAGAATAGAGAGGAAAAGCCATGGAAGTAATTTGCTACTGAATTTCTTCATAATTACAGGGTTACAACACATGCAAAAACAATGAGTCTCCTTTTGAAATTTTACATGGGTGAAAGGTGAACACCAAGCTGAATTGGGTCACTTGTTTATTCTGATGATGATGACAAGGTTGAATATATAATACTCAAGAGAAGCCAAGAGACATGCTGACATAAATGAAAATTAACACACCCTAAATTGCAGAAAAGCCTAAAATGATTCAGAAGTAGTTTCTACAGATTCTGATAACATTAGTAAAAATTGATGAAAAATAATACAACTTTCATTATCCCTGCATTTATTAATGCCTATATATCTTGTTTCCATATTAGTGTTCATAATGGTAGCATATTGTTTATCTTGGAAAGCTGGCAATAAGTTACATAGTAGTTTGTTAAGTAGTTTGATAATACACAACAAATTAAGCTGAGTTAGTGTTTGCTGGTATAGGAATAAGGTTTTTGAAGAAGCCAGTACAACTGACTTCTTAGTCCACTGATGCTGTTTACCTCATGCAGATAGGACAATTTCAGCTGAATGTAGAATCTCATTGTCAAAGAGATGGTGAATGAACCATCATGATCAGTTCTATGTCCTGCACAAACCAAAGAGTGTCATTGAAGATGCCCACATATGGGCTTCTTTACAAATGTGAAGATGTTATTGATAGGATTTACTATTCTGAAGAATAAGAATCATAAATCTTTGTGAGCACAAGACACACCATTGTTTAATAACATTTTTTCTAGGTTTTTAGAGACAAAATATTAGCTTCAGCCTACCTGATTCACTGTAATTTTCATCACTTTATTTCCTCTCTTAGCACTCTAGGACTCTGTACGTTATCTCTTGTCCAAACACCTCAGCTAAAGGTACCCTACATATTTGCCTACAAATAAATGTGAAGGACAGAAGAATGTAGCCATTGTCTTATTCAGATGGACACATCACTAAAGCATTGACTGAAAAAGCTGCTTCTATGCAGCTAAATAAAACTGGACAACAGGGTAAACTCTAGCACTACACCACTGTTGCCCATGCCACTTAACTGTTAACATGCTCAACAGCATGGCTGTGTTAGAAACCTTCCCCAGCACAGTGTGAGGGATAGACAGGTCTCTTCCTAACAGGTATTATGGACAAAACGCACCAGCTTCCCTCCACCTCTCATACTCTCCAAGGCTATCCCAGCAGACTTTGCCTCTTACCCACTCTTCATGCCACTCTGTGGGCATGCAACACATATTCTCAGCTTTACGCTACCGAGGTACTTCTCTAATGGCTGCAGCATATGCTTTCAGATACTGTGAACTGAAAAAATGCAGTATTCATTTTACTATGAAATGAAATATCTGATCTTGCATGGAGTATTATCATTTAAATATGTCCGCCTTCTAAGTAATGTTCAAGTAAACTACAACCACCTTGATTACTCTGACTGCAGTTCATATCCCATCACTCTGATATTTTGAAGGCACTAGATATAAGATTCTAAAAATACTATGAGTCAGCAAACTTTTCTGGGAAGATAATCTAGATTTACAGTTCTGCAAACAAGAATAATGCCTGACTGTGGGTGTCTAAAGTATATGCTGACTTCATATAGTGACTTTTTCAGAACATAAGTGGGTTAAACTTTGGTAGGTTTTGATTTGATAAAGCAGATTCAAGCATAATAAGGTAGAAAAGAAGCCTGTTTGTTAGTGTTCAGATAGGTTTATGCTGTAGGTGTCTTTCTTTTCAGGATGAAGCAGCAGGCTTTACCAGCTTATACTTACTGTGTAAGTAAAGACTTATAAGCCTCCGTAATATAAGTCTCCATATCGCCAACTGACAGAGGTCTCTGAAAGCCTCCATGCAGATTCTCTGCACCTGAATTAATCCCACTGACTCTTTAATAAATGTCAGTAAAGAGTTATTAATGACACTAAAGAACAAGGAAATTCAATGAGTGCTTCAAAGTGACACTGAGAGCTTGTAGCCAAACCTAGTATTAAATCCAGACCCCTAGGAGCCAAATGACTACCGTACAAGCTTTTCCTTCTTCATCAGCATGAAGACCAGAATCTTGATTAAAAGGTAGTCTAGGCAGACCTATAATGATAACTAGGGGTAAGAATACATCTTGAGAACACTTTCCAGGTGATCAACTCATCTGAAGGTTTGATCTTTAGAGATGAGAACTCATCAGCATTACTGAATAGTAAATAACACTGTTTGAGGCTGAATAAGGGTACCTGTTCAGAATTAGTGAATTAGCATTTCCTTCTAGATAAAACATAATGGCAGCATGCCCAGTTTTTCATGGCATACGAAATGGTCTTCTTTCACCTCTTATTTTAAGAAGTCCATTATCGACTTTAACAAGATGTGCTTTTTTTGACAAGGGCAAACAATAACGATGATGGACTTCCCCTTTTCACTTACAGGATTTTTTTGTAATTTACATATATAACATTTATCACCGCATTAACAGTATGCAGAAATATGCTGAAAAGGTAATTGAAACAAGTCTAGATCTGTCTCTCTTGTAAACATGTGGACGGCAAACACACATAGGATGATTATCAGATAGCATAAGTGGCTTTTATCATAATGGCATTTAAGCTTTTTTCATGTGCTCCGAGGTTATTTTTAAAAATCTGTTGTCTAAGAAGACAAATCACTTCTTGGGAGTTTTTCAGCTATTTGATTAAGAACTAATCATCACCCGCAAAAGCCTTGCAGCTCTTCTAGCAGAAAACTTGAAGACCAAGATGTTGTAAGTATCAGGAATAGTATTGCAATGATAGGATATAAAGTGCATTTATTTGTTTGCTTCTTAGGATTCACAGTCCCTAAAATACAGTTATTTAAAACTAGAATAGGAACTCATTTAAGTAGAAGCTCAACAGGCAAAGAACTCAATTCCCTTTTCATTCAAAATATGTTTGTTTTTCATTTTGTGATGGGACGTAAGAAACGAAGCCTGAAGCAAAAAGATTAAAACATCCAACTATAACAAAAATGTCACCTTCCTCAATATATTGTTTCCTGTTTCTTCTGACCCCAATATTCCTTTCTCACAGCAGTATCTGTTTCTGTGCACAGATATCTGGGCCAGAGGGTGATTTCTCAGCTATGGAAAAAAATAATGGTATAGAGTTTAAGTACATTCCTGTTGCAATCTGCCTTACTTACCTACATATACCCATAACCACTGGTCATGCAATTGTATGGTCAAACAGCGTGCAAAGAAATCCCTTTTTCCAGAAAACTCAGCCTAGCAGTAATTGTGGGTTTGCGGGAATAACTCTGTCACAAGAATTGACCTAATCAGAGCCTAAAGCAAAGAGCAAACATTCCTTTTGCCTAAACAGCTCCCTCTCCTCCAGCTATCCTACACACACCCTTGCACAACTCAGAAGCAATAATATGTCCTCCCACAGGCAGATGCTATTAATTCATTAAAAAAAAGGAACCAGGACAGTATGGTTGTACTGACCCACAACTGTAAGTGTTGTGTTCACAACACGATAAGGTAAAGACAGAAAATGGAACCAGGAGGAGATCCTGGGCAGTGCTATATCAGGAGGCTGAGAAGAAGGTTTCTGCAAATGGGAAGTTCATGCAAGGTTTCCAAGAGCTCACAATTACATAGAAATTGTTAAGATACAAAAGTGACGATGGTACCTAAGCTGGTAATGCCATGAGCAATATTGATGGCAATTTTTGCATTATGACATTAGTTATTTAGAGCAAGGTACGTGCCC
Source organism: Amazona ochrocephala (assembly GCA_039720435.1). Taxonomy (NCBI): domain Eukaryota; kingdom Metazoa; phylum Chordata; class Aves; order Psittaciformes; family Psittacidae; genus Amazona; species Amazona ochrocephala. Next base: position 14,179,897 of record CM077879.1, read on the forward strand.
TTCTCAAGACGTAAATCAGATGATGAAAACAGAAGACAAAATTCTTTTTTGCATATTAGTCTGTTCATGTTTTTAACAACAGGCTTTCTACTAAGCCTGCCATTTGTCTCGCTAGATGTGAATAACAAGATTAAAACTTCAAGGACTCTGTCCTCAGCCAGTATATATTTGTGTACAAGAGTTGAGGCTTTGGCCTAAGCTATTCAAAAGCCCATTTGTGTTTTAAAAATTCAAACAATTTCAATATTTTAATATTCCCCCTCGGGTTATTGAGAAAAATCAGATTTAATACTCACCAACCATCTGATTTATATAAATATCTTATAAACTTTAATACTGGTGCCTTTGCGCACTTAAGAGCCACATGGGATATGAGAACAGGGAAAAGTTGCAAGGAAAGTCAGTGGGAAAAGATCTGGTTTCTTAGTTATAAAGCAATAAAGGGCACGCGTTTAAAATTACATATTTTAATATTTCACGTAACCGATACTGGATGCTACGGAAAATGAGTACATTGGTTCAGAGCTTTGCATGTGCTTGTGGATGGTAACAAATCCAGGTGTGAGGCCCTGCTGTGTGCTCAGCCGCTGTGTGGTCAAGCATACACATTGAGGACTGAGGAAAAATCACCCTTCTGAAGCCTAACTCCATGACCGCTCATGCTTTGTGTATTTTTCATATCTCTCATCTGCAGGATTTACCACCAAGGAAGGTAACTGGACTGTTGGTCAGATTGATGGCAGTGACTTGCTCTATGGAACTGGAAAGACAGAATTCACTTGAGTTTATCATCTGATCTGAACAAAATTCTTCCCTGCATAGAGGGTTAATATGAAGTTAATGTACTGCGCTAGTTCCAGTTAAATCTTCAAAATAAGCTGCAGGTTAGGAAACACAATGAGGGAAGCCATGGGGATGGAGGCACAAGGAAGCAGAGTGGGACAAGGTGAAAGCACGACAGGCAGGCCTCACCAGCAGCCATCTGCACAAATCCCTAAAGATGTGCTCACTCCCTGCAATCCCTTGGAGTCAGATAGGAGAGCCAGAGCACGCCTGAGGGGGTTTCGGTCAAACTCTAGGAGAGCCCAAGCAATGGGCTGGGTGTGCAGAGAGAGGACAATGATGAGCTGACACAAGGGCTCGCTGCTGGGGAGAGTGACACAGTGGGGGTTGAGGAAGGAGCTGAAACTCATACCATTATCTGCCATCATCTTTTACTGTATTATTTCGCTTTATCATAGAAGGTATTTTTTCTGGGTTAGACCCCGCCATTTCATGCCTTATGAGCTGAGGGGTGAATGCAGTGTCCTGTGCTGAAAGCTGCCACTGACCCGAGTGAAAAAGCAAATAGCTGCAAAATGCCGACAGCCACAAGACGTGACAGGAGTCAAATCCCACAGCTCTGGTTCAACCAGTGCAAATCCCTGACTGTGTTCAGACTGACACTGCACCCTGCTGTCACTTTGGAAACTAAATGAATTTAAAGAAAGCCAAAAGAAACCAACCCTTATCACGGAATAAGCGTATCCCCAGGCGGCACTGTAGTGATACAGCTAAGTCAGAGCCCTGACACAAGAATAACTGGCTAAGCTTTCCCGTGATGACAAGCCCTCAGCTTGATGCTCTCTCTGGAGCTCTCATGGCTGGAGACGCAAGGAGATTCAGGGAGAGGAGACCCATGGAAAGGCAGGAAAAAGGGACTGCCTCTGCACTGCGTCCTCCATCTCCTTCCACTCATCTCTATCAATGCCATTGTAACAGCCAGGGCCTGTTGGTGCTATTCAGCAAGAGGATGTAGCCCCTGGGTCTGCCAGGTCCAAGTGCACCTTCAATTGCAGCATACCCAGAACAGGGGGGAAGCTGTAGTAACCACAGGGGTAGCTGGAGCTATGAGGAGGAGGGAATCTCAGAGCCATCAAAAATGAAAAGGAGCTTAAAAAGCCATTTAGCTCACCCTCTTCTCCCCCTTTCAAAGGCAGGATCAAATTAAAATCTACTCATGATAGATGCTTGCCTCACTGTCCTTAAGGAGTTTCTAATCATGGACAGTCCACAGTTTCCTCAGTCATTTATTTCTGTCTTCAGTCTTTACCATTAGACATTTTTCTTCACAATATCCCACCTAAATTGGGCAATTTGAGCTCATCATTTCTGATTTTATGCACCGCAGACAGAGAAGCACTTTTTCCTTTCCTCACTGAGGAACCTTTGATGTGGGGCCTCAGGGACATCTTCCAGGAGGCTCCTCCACTTGAGACAGGGAACTGCAGGCAGATGGTAAATGACTTATACAGAAAGCTTACGTATTAGTCCACTGCATCCAAGTTTTTAAATGTAACAGATATAACATCAGGATAATCCATCAGGCAGAAAGCCATCTACTCATACTTGGATACTAAGAAGCATGGTCTTGATGGTGAAATTGAGCAAATGGTAAAAACTAAAATAATCCAATCAATTTATTGAACATTATGCTACAGAACTGACCTTAATGTACTTTATACAATTTCTCTATTTGTTGTCAGTGGAGTAGTGTTGTATGATCTTTAACTTCTTAACCCAAGTAGTAATGTATATTTTTTTAAATAGATATATTTATCAATTTCATCCTCAACAGCAGTGAGCACTGAATCAAGAGAATCTGTTTCAGTCTGAAAAGCATACCTAGGCATTACCATCATGACTCATCTATCTCAGCTCATCCCCAAATAATATGGGAACTTTATTAATAGCCATCTGTAAAGAAACACAGCAAAACATCTACAGCATTTTCCATTCTCTTTTCTAATGTTATTATTCATGCTTTAGTATACTTCTTTCTTGAGAACTTTTGATCTTCTCTTTTATTCAACTCTTCTTATAAATGTTCCAGATGTATGAAGAAATGACATGAGAAAGCCTAAAGTAGCATGTATTTTCCCAGACTAACAGCTAAAAAGACTGGGGATGGCAATGTTTAGTTCTAATAAACTATTGCTCCATGTCCATTTTTGCATAAGCCACTCTTGCTAGAGCTAGGCATGAAGATGGAAGAAGGAAGAGGTGATTAGCATATTGGCCAAAACTTTTGAGTGTTTGAAAGTCCTATAAGAATGTTTTATTGATGGAAAATGTCTAGATGATTCTCAAAAGCAGACAAAATATTAATTTGCTATAGGAGCTCAGATGTGGCTATGTACACATTTAGATTCATCCCTACTAACTGAATCATCAAACTGAGGTTTCCTATACAGGCACTAGAGAAACATAGGACCCTCCAGAGAGTAGCATGAAAATCACTCACTAATTGCCCACTGGCTTAATTGAGGAATTAAAGGCAATTTTATTCATAACTTTGTCACTTCAGCTAAACTAAAGCTCTAATTATGTTGGCCTAAGAGAGGAATTTAAGGAATATGATCTCCTACAGACACAATTGAGACCCTTAGCCTACATACTGTGATATCAACAATCTTTTCCTGCATACCTTGTTTTAACTCCTGGTCACAGTAATGACTCACACTGCAGCTTACCAGTTGCACCGATCTCTCTACTACATTGTATTTATGATACAATACAATAATCTAGCACTTTTCTTCAAAAGTAGTGTTGCCATTTTGAGCAGAAAAACAATTCCGAAACAAAGGAAAATAAACCATTTTAAAGAAAATTTCCGTCTTTTAGGAAGGCAATGGAGAGAAGAAATGCAGACATGCCATTTTGTAAGCAACAAAACATCTTTTAAGAGGTTGACAACAGATACAGTCGGGCCTGACAACCCACCTTCAAAACCTTGGACTGATTTAGTACAAGTAGGAGATCTGTAAAGGAACATGGGTTTTCCCACAACAAGGTCACCTCAGAAGTGCTCCATGTTGGTGGCAACCCAAAGTCATTACCACCGGGCAATCCATTCAGCAACCTGTGTAAATTAAGTGGATGTTTCCTATTGTAAGGTGGTTACAGTGGGAAAATCTCCATTATAATTAATAGTAGCTGGCAGCTACATCAACAAGGCCTTGGATGACTCCATGAGAGCTAAACAGGGATGGGAAGAACACCTTCAGAGGGCAGTTGTAGACAGATCACTTGCACACAGCTGGCTGTGCTGTGCTAGCCTTACAATAGACTAACCATTAATGCCTGCACGATTTATTTGCAAATGCAAAATTCGAACTATTACTGTTTATTTCCATTTACAGCATTTATTTCTCAGCACCCTGAGTACCTGCATGGCATCTTTACCAAAAAAATGAAAACATCACCTTCATGAAGAAATCCTCATTTCATGTATTCCTACCACATAAGAGCAAAAAAGACCAAATTCAATCAGCTGCCCTAAAGGAAATATAACACAGACTCACAAATCTGACAGAGAATTTGGTTTGTAAAAGCATAACCAAGATAATACAAGTCACATTTGTTTTTTAGCTAGGATATTGTGTTCTGCTGTTGAGCCTGCTGCAGTCGGACACTGCTTGGACAGCAGATGGTGTCCTACTGTAACACTAAGCTACAGTGCTCGAACAAGAATCTTAAACCAGCCTTTAAAATACACTCCAATTTCCATTTAATTACTTTAATTGGCTTTATTGACTACAGAATAAAAATGATGGATCTGTTTAAACACTAGGCTGCATTATAAGGTTTAGTGTGTCAAAAAACTGTGACTTTAAAACATAGGTCCCATTTCTGAGAGCATTATCCAGTATTTAAAGGAACTTTTGATACACGTGATCACACCAATTAGTTGTCTGAGTGGTCCTTTTCAAAGGCACCATGGCAAGAAGTGTTAAGAGTCATTCTGGAGGTCAGGGAAGTCTGATGCATCATGCACTTTGAAAATTTTCTCCTTACAGTATATATTCTTTGAAGATAATAATGAGAAATCTAAAGTTACAGTTGTTCTGGTAAAGGCAATGGGAAGACTGAGGAGCTCACATGCGAAAAGACCCTTTTTATTCTTGTGTTTTATAGCATCTTGTGCAGTGGGCATCTGCTCCCCATTGGAGCTCTCAGATGCCAACTTAGTACAATTAAAAATCCATAGGCTTTAAATCTATTCCTGATAAATGACAAGTTGTTGAGCTAGTAAATCTAAGGGAAATAATTTGATGCTTTCAGTCTGCATCCAAAGCAGTTATTCCTTGTATGTTTTTTTTCCCCCTGGTCTTTGGGATCTGCAGAAGTTACCAGTACTTCATGACTAATGAGGTGAATTGGATGGTGAGCAGGAATCTGTTGCATTAAGAAGCTACAAGTCTGCTGATGTTACTGGACTTCAGGAAGTAGGTAGGTAAAAGTGAGAGATCCTTACAGGCTCGGAGCCTGTCAAAGTGTTGCACAGAGCCTGACTCATGACTAAGCCTGGACTAAAAACACCTCTCCAGCAATTCCCCTTTTTCCCCAAGCAATTCCCATCACTTAGCTCTGGCCTCTGTGGGGTCTGATGCATTGCCGAGCAGGCTGGCGTGACTCAGCTCAGGGTTATCTGGAGTTTGCAAGCCTAGATTGAATTTACTGTTACTGGGAGGGTAAAATTCGTTGGGAATAGTTTTGTCATTCATACTGGAAGGTGATGAAATCTTTGCCTGATGGAGCAGATAATCATCATCTCGTAGAGCCAAAACCAGGCTGGGGCAAGGCAGTCATAAATGGTGTTATTCGCATGATCGTCACTGGGCCACATTTTTCCTTTTTCACACAGACCCTTGTAAATTTCTTCTCTCTTTCTTCTGCTTTCATAAGGAAATAGTTATTTCGCTAGCCCTAAGGTTATGGGAGTAGTCTCACTGATTTTGGTGAGATTCTTCATATGAGAAATCACTCTTGACCTGATCCCTTAGAGAAAGAGTTTACTAGCAGTCACATGACTTAGATAGATATCTCCTTTTCAGAAAATGCTTTTATTTTCTTCCTCATCCCACATATGACAGAGGATGGTCAATATTTTTGAGAATATTGACAGAGGTCAATATTCTCCAAAAAACATTTATATAACCTCTCCAAAAGCAATAAAATGATGAAACCCAGAATCTGCAAATTGTGGTGATTTGTAGTGCTTTGATTTATAGCCCTGTTGGGTTCAGAGTGAATGATTTCTACGGAGACCAGTCCCTCTAATCGTAATTTTACAAGAAACGGATGTGCTAAAAGAAACAGAAAGCTAACAGGGCTTCTGGTTACATTTTCAGCCTGATTTATAGAGCTGTAAAACTCTCTGTATCAGGGAGCTGACACCAATTTCTTGAGAGCTGTGAACATTTGTTTTCATCTGATTTTCCTGCAGGGTTTCTAGGCCCACTTCATTCACAAAAGACCCCAATGAAATCCATGTCAGGCGTTAGAGAGTGTGAGATGATGGTGTCACAAGTGAGCTGGTGGCAAAGGAGACCCAGTTTTGTAGCTGAGGAAGTAGAAGCTAGTCCTGGGAATGTCTGTTTTGGGGACAGAAATGTACTTTTAAAGATTCAGGAGTGGAAATGGAGCTGAGGTGGGAGCAGATGTGACCAGAGCTGAAATGGTTAAGGAAGGCCTGGTCCAGCATGGCAAGGGATGCTGTAAATCAAGCCAGTGGAGAAGACAGAAAGCCAAGTCTGGTGCTGCAGCAGCCACGACACTATTGTGTGACTGCAAACCTCACACCTGCTAAGAGAAGCAAATGCCACCTGCACACAGCCACATTCAGACAGCAGGGAAGCAAGCCTGTGATACAAGGAAGGCCTGGAGAGAATGAATGAGGAACACACCAGGGACAGCCCAGTCAAGGCTGCAGCCTTGGTTAGTGACCATGACATGGCACAGGGACATGGTAAGACTGGCCAGATGGGCAGAGAAGAGCCTGAGAGCCTTGAGCAAGGAGGCAGTGGCAGAAGTGCCATGCCCAGGCTCCCCTGAAGACCCCACCAGGGCTGACCTGCAGACAGGGACAGGCACTTAGAGGCAGTGCTCATGGCCACTCACTCACAAGTGTAAAATCCCACAAGGAGGGGGGATTACAAAACCAGCACATCCACTAAGACAAGTGCAATGACCAACATGACAGAGAGAAAGCTGAAAGGGACAGGACAGGGCATGGGTCAAGCACAAGAATCAGAAGAGAAACACGAGCAAACGTTCAGGTCAAGAATGGAACAAGAAGCCATCCCCCTGGAGGTGGGCTGTGCTGTAAAACACAGTAAAACCTCCATCTGCCTCTGTGAGGATGCCAAACTACTTGACCTACAGCAGGGAATCTTGATGGCTTGAATCTTGCCAGTTTCTGCTCCTTCTCATAGTTAGAAATGTGTAGAAATATTTGGCTTGTATTTTCACACCAAAATGAAGGTGCCATTAGAGTTTGAACAAAACAATCTGAGGCCTCTTTTGAGAGAGCACACTGTTCCCTTCCAGAAAACAACTCATATATCAATCACAGGTTATTACGGGTGCTTGCAGTGGTATCCTGTCCAAAGAGAGCCGCTGGAGATTCTGGTGGAAAGGAAAATAAAACATTGCTTTGAATTAGCACATTTAAGCCTAATGCATCTCCAGATGTAAGACCTTGATCATTCTATGTTCGAAGGCCCTCTATGTTCCACGACACTTGGCAGGGTTGTGGGCAGGCACTACTGTGCCCAGTTGGCAAAGGTTTAAGGACCAAAGCCTGAGGCATTTATGTGCTGGCTAACAGGCTAGCATAAATCGGCAGCTTCTGCTGACATAGCATATAAAAAAATATTCTTACCCTTCTATGTTGTTTAAAGAAACCCTATCAGTTACTTTATTATATAAAATTATTAATTATTACATATGTTATTGTACAAAATGATTTAGTAGCATGTCTGTGTTATTTTGTTTTTAAAGTGTCAAATTAAAAAACAGTTATTAATTAATAAACCAAGGTGCATTTTATTGCACTAATAAGTGCAGCTCTAAAAATTTATTACCACTTTCCAAAGATTTACTTTCTTTATTTAAAAAAAATGTGTTGGTGTCTTAAATTAATTATAAAGATCAAACTTAACATGGAGAGGCCCTGATCCAGCAAACACATATGCTTATGAGTAATTTAACTGCATGAGTAACTTCATAGAATTCAGTGGGTGAGAGAGAAGCTGTGATCCATGGAGCTCCTAATGTGGGTAAAGTTATTCATGGGCACAACTGTTTGCAGGACTGGAGCCAAATATAACACATATACAAATTCCCATCTAGAAAGAAAAGGCAAATGAATACATAGTAAAAAGCAATTACACATTATTGAATGTTCTAACAACTATATATTCAATAATAAATGCATGAACACAAATGTGGGGTCAGAGATGCACAGGGCCTGTCTATAATTGATGGCCAATAAATGGAGAGGTAGAAAGGTGAAGTGAACAGTGTAACTGTCTTCATGTCTGAGGCTCTCTCTAATTAGGTTGAGCTTTTGATGCACTTATTATACATGGGAAATGTGCAAACAAAAATAAATTGGGTTGCACTTAACTACCATTTTTGGACACCAAATGCAGGTGTTATGCTTTCTAAAGAGCATTTGTTTTGGTCTCTTGAGATGTTTTAGAGCTCCTAAGCCAGATGCTTAGATGTTCAGTGTGATCTGTAAGTGAGAAGTAGGCACCTCTGAAGATTAAATTAAAAAAACACCTTGTACCACACTCAGGACCGTGTCACAGAAATTGCCAATGCATTTGATATCAGATAACCACTAGTTAGAACATTAAAACAGAACCAGCTTTCTCCCATTGGTTGTACTCTCTATGATTCCCTTGGCTGTGTGTCATGCGCTGCAAAAGGACATGATGCCCACAGGATAAGAAGGGCACTGCTTCAGACCTCAGCAGGGGAAGATGACGCTGCCCTGGGAGGAAGGTACACTGGCTTTGAACTCTTCAGGAAAGCATGAAGGGAAACCCTGGCTAGGCTGCTGTGTTCTGTTCCAGTTGTATTTCTTTAAGGGAGTGATGCTGACTGACCTGACGCTGAATTCCACATTTCCCGGTGACTGAATGCAGGCTGAATGCCTCCACATCTCACTTTGAGCTGAGCTTCCTCTGGAGTCAGTTATGTAGCTGTTTAGTTTCTGCTTTTAGGAGGTGTTGTTACACCTAGGAAACTGAGCAGTCCAACGCATGAGCATGAACTGGTTTTGGATGGCAGAGAATGTGCTGAGTTGCTGTCTGAGATTTAGACACCTGTAGTTTACCTGTGCTCCAGGAGAAGCAGAATCCAAGTGGCCAACAGCTCTCCCACAGCACTGAAGCTCTCCAGCTGGGGGAGAGAGGATAATTCCCTTTTTGGCCTTTCCTCCTTATTAAAGTATGTGTGAATACCTCAGCCCCCTTGGGCTGGGCTGTGGAAGCCTTAAGCACTCTGCAAGTTCTCCTTATGAGCTGCCAGTAAAGTAAACGTTTTGCAAAAGTTTATGTTCCTGCACTTATTTTGCCCCTATGAAACAAATGCTGCTGTCAAGCACAATACAATGTGCCCTGTGTCTTCCACAGCATTCTTGCTGCTGTTCATTGTAAACTACACTTTTAGGGATGTTTTTCTACCCGTTTACATCCCTGGTCCTCCCATGTGCTTTGGCAGCCTTGACATAGAAGATGTTGTGATTATTTTGTTAGTCCACAAGACATTCACTTCAGTTCCACTGCATGCTAGCTGGCTATTTTTCCTTTGCATATGTTTGCAGAGTCATTTCTCCAAGATAGCTCTCACCCACTGGCTGTGCTTGGCTGTCGTACATTCTGCTCATTTCCTGGAAGTACTTCTGCTCTGGATTCTACCACAGTATAGCAGAAACATTACAAAAGGCTCAGTTATTTCGACAGGCCTTTCTTCCTGGCTCAAGTTTGGGACGCACACTGTGATGACTGGGTCTTTTGTTCTTACACATAATATATAAAGTATACAAATACCTGCTTTCTGTTTACACAGGAGGAAAAGAATGTGAACAAGCCTTAGTAATCCCTTATTTCTAACTTGCAATTAGACTTCAAAATGAAAGATCCTATTCATATCAACAAAGTGTCTTGTGAAAGGGCAAGTGCCACTCTTTTCTTGGTGGCATTGTCACCTTACAGATTTCAGTCTCCTACCACTTTCTAACCACCCCTCCCTTGCAACCTCCATTTTGCCACGGCAACCACTGGCAAGGTCACAGCTCTAAATCTCATCAGGCAACTGATGGGGTTTTAAAAATGGTGTAAAATATTTTACAACACAGGGCCAAGAGGGCCCTCTGTCACATAAAGGAAGAAATGAGGAATGGGGATAATGAGGAGCAGATAAGCCAGCATCACCTCCAGATGCTTCTGAATGCAAAGCCAAGTATTCAGGCACCATTACACAGGTGCATACAACCATTTCAGGGGTTAATCAGGTGCTCATTACAGGCCTGGACATGTGCAAACCTGTGTAAGCAGTGCTGCTGCCACTGAGTTTATGCTCAGTCTAAACCCTCATGGAAGATGCAGGGAGCTCCATCTGAAGGGAGCAGCCAGTAGAGATAAGGGTTAATCATAGCTGGAACAGAGAAAATCTTTATTGTTTTCTACTAGATCAACCAAAATAGTGCCCCTTCTGTTATTTCTCTCCCTCTGTGCAAGGATTGCTTTACTGGTTTTTTGCATGTGAGCTAACTTTCCTTATCAGTACCCAAGAAAGCAAGTCCCTGCAGGGTCCCCACTGACAAATGCTGCCAGGCAGTCATGCCCTTTCCTCTGCTCTGAATGCCATAATTGGAGAGATGCAATTTTCCAGTAGTGCTTGACAGTCTACATCAAAGGCACAGAAACTGTTTCTGGACATTGAAAAGATAAAATTCTAATACTAACTGATGCCTCCTTCAGTTTTTATTGCAGTTCAATGTAAACAGATGCTGCTGGTTTTGAAAGTGTATGTTCAGATCTGTCAGAGTATATATATTGCAGTGGTGATTTCTACTGTAGTAAATGCTGATATTTACCATCATGTGTATATACTTGATTCAATCATCTCTATGACATTAGCTGTATGTGAGCTTACACATTCACAGATGTCTGTCTTTGCATGTACATGCATACAAATACAAACACATGCATATGAATTAAATGGAAAGTGTAACCCAACCTTAACCAGGGTTTTGAATTAATCATAATACATACACACACAAACATTGGGCTATATTTAACTTTCACATAAGCAGTGTAGAACTATTATCTTCTGTGGAGCTCAGTTTATGAGTCAGACCCAAAGCCTGTTAGTTAGCCAGCGGAAAGACGCCACTGACTTTACTGGGCTTTGGACCAGACCCGAAGCCAATGGTTAATTGTCTCATATAATATAAATTTCCCTTCCAGCAAACTTAAGATAAACTTAGATTCTAATTCCAATAACTCTCTATATAATTTTTTCCAAACAAATTCCTTATGGAATGGAAATGCCCATTCTTGTTCTGGGCATTCTTCAATGCTTTCGTGTTTCTTTGTTTTGAAAATTGATTCAGTCATGTTAAACATTATGCAAGATTGAAAAAGATCAGAGTCTCTGACTATCCAAAGTGAAATTCTCATACATACATAGCTCAGAAATAAATGTCATTAAAAACTTCAAACTTGGCTGGTATTAAAGCCATCTTTGAGGAAGGGGATAAAAAAAAATCACATTTAAAGGAATTCAGCCTGGTGTTTTAGAAAGTAAGAATAGTTTAGGATTACATGTCCATCTCAGCTTTCTCATTTTATTATATGCCCTGTATAACTTTCTATTTTCTTTCCAGGTTTTTTTGACTTGGATTGATTTTGAGCATGTACTTGAAAGATGCAATTATTTAGACGGAAAATTAACATGCCTCCACCAAGTTTCTTTCTGAATTGAAGGGAGAGCTGTCTAGAGATTTGCATTTGAACTCTGAGCTAATAAGGCTCTTAAGTTTATCCTAATTTGTGTATCACAGCTGACAGAAATGCAGTTACAAGAAATTTCATTTTTAAGAAACAACTCTTGAAGATTCTTGTGACTTAAGATGCTGCCAATCCTCCTTTGAATAATGTCTAATTTAAACTTCTGAGTTAAAAGCTTGTGTCTAAGCTTTCTGAATGTAAATATTAGATATGCAGTTAATACTTAGGCTGCTGATTAAAAGGATGTGGATGAAGTTTTTAGCTGCGCTAATCACTAAAGAAAGTTGCATTTGTATTATTATTTATACCAATACAGTTGTTATCTGCTACAGTCACTGCTGCAGAGACACCACGCTGCCTTCTGGCACTACAGGCTCTAAGCTGCCAGGGTATTGCAGGGTGCCTGACTTTGAGTTCCTGGCTAAGGCGTAACATCTCTGTCTAGCAGCCTACAGTCTTTGCATAGTCAGGTAGGCTCCTTCAAGGCTGCAGTTAAGGCTTCAAGTGTTAAAGTGTTTCCAAACCCACTGACTCCTCTTTCTCCCTGTGTCTATTCTAGTCCTACAGCAGATACACTGTGTTTTGCAACCCTGGATTATTTTATATAAATAGAATTTAGTGTGTATTGTTTATGTAGCCTCCTACCCGAAGAGAGGATTAACAATGTCACAGAAAGAAAAATCTTTGGTCAGACTGACAACATCTACCACATCCCACTGTCTCTTCTTGTGGTACGCCACAGATGCAGCTTTCACTGTAAGTCCAAAGCTTGTGACAAGGTTTTGAAAAGCATTTATGGCTTTTAGTGAGTAGAGTGTGAGGAGCAGATGCTCCCCAGTATTAATGCACACAAGCTTGCCATAATGGCAGTGCAGGTCTCAGAGCCCCAGGAAAATCTTTTCCAGTCCTTTGCTGATGTAAATGGCAACAGGTCCATTGGCTTACATCTAAATGCATTTACAGTGTAAAACAATCAGTCCTTGAGTTTTAAAGCATCCCATCCTTACTTCTTGTATTTGCATAATAATACCCAATGAACACAAAACACTGCTTTAAAAGAAAGTTGCTCTACTCTCCAGTTTATCTTTTGGAAATAATTCTCTTTTCCTCCATTCCACAGAGCTTCCCCTTCACTGCTTGTCTTCCATTTAACATAATTTTGTCAGCCTTTGCTTCCAGACTTCTTTCCTTCCACTGCCACTTCCTTTCTCTCTGGCCTGTGAAGGGAGCCTGAGCCATAATGAAACCTCTAAATACTGTCTCCCCTTGGGTGCTCTTTCTTCCCCCTACTTTGGGGAGCAACAGTGGTGGTCAGAGGGTCTTAAATGTGTTTGTCATCGTATTGTACCTCTTTCTCCAGCTTCCATTGAGTGCACATCCCACTCTGCCTGTTACTGTGCCTCCTGTACAAAACACCTACAATAAAAGCATCTCTCAATTAGGCTGAAAAAGACTTAATTTGGGCTACATTTTTTATGCCTGGGTCCCTGGATCTCAGTCCTGCCTAATGCTGATCGCCCTGACCACACAGCCCCATTGCCTGTCCCAGCTTTGTTGGGAGTAGACCATAGACATAGCATCACTCTCAGGTCTTGAGCACTGCTCCTACAAAACTCCCTCCCGAAGTTTGTCTTACAGCTCACTAACAAGGACAGAGTCTGTACTGGCTGAGTAGCTTTGACCATTTTGTGACCGTATGCAAGAGGTCTGTTTCCCTTCCACAGGGCTAAGAAAGAAGAAATGCTGTTCACACTGCCATGAGAATGGGCTGTTGGCTGAGGGAGCTCCATCCCACACGGGGCAGCAGCACAAAAGTGAACAGGGCACAGGCACTCACCCCCCAGTAGTTTTGCTCTGTGCTGCAGAGGGATGCTCAGCTGCGGCCACTGCTCGAGATGAAAAGCACAGCTTTGCACGGTGGATTTATTGCACATTCCTGGTCACACGAGGGAGACCGTGCCCAGGTAGCTGTCTCTCCTGCTCTCCATTTAATCACTGCAGGGTGGGAACAGGATCCAACCTGGAGGGATAAAAGATCTCTGAGATTTAAAAGTACAATGGAGCAGAGTTAATGTGAACCGGTTTACTGTTGTAAGCAAATCACTACCATATCTCCCCATGCAGCAAGGCACAATTTACTACTCCTAGTTAAATGAGTCAGAGCTGTTGCTTCTGGTTCTGCCTCCCAGCTTCTCCTGCCGCAAAGCTGGACAGACAATGGGTCCGTGTTGCAGAGAGGCCTCGGGCCAGCCCCAAGGAGCTGAGTGTTGCAATGCCCATTATCGCAATGCCTCATTTTTAGGCTCCCTGCTGTGGAACAGATTGCTCAGGCCAGGGACAGACACCACTGTGCTCCACACAAGGTGTGGAGAGAGTAAAAAGAGAATGAAAAGAAATTTCAGGAATCCACATACTCCTTGCGTTAGAATATGTGTATATTCTAACATCGGGACCCAAACACTGTGAGAGGCAGGAATAAGGTGTCTCTTTCTGCTACAGACTCCTTTGCAGTTAAGTGCCTAAGGCACACCAACATGCTTTTGTGGAAAAGTAGGGAGGGAGAGAACTACCTCACTGCATCCGACAGCTTATTGGGTACAGTATATTATATCCTAAGCGGTGGGAGACTTACTTGCCAGTCACCACTTGGCTGGATTTAATTTGAACAGCCCTACAGCCCTGAGGAGTGTCCTGGCCACAAGGGTACTTAAGTAGCCACTTTTTCTTGCACTTTCTAGCCACCTTCGAGTCTAATATAAAATCAAATATATCATCAGGAGAGATGAAGAACCTAATAAGGTGCTCGTCTAAGGAGGACTCTTCTGAGTCCCTCGTAAGTTGGTGATTGGGATTTTCACTTTGCATACAGAATATCTGAGTTCAGCCGTTTACCTGAAATCAGGCAGGACCCAGGAATTAGCACTAAGCACCCTGTTTCCCCATGAAGGTGCCCAGACAGTTTGTTCAGCAGATTTTTCACTTCCCAGATCTTTAGGAAGAAGGTTCGATGTGACTCAGGAGAGTCACAGAAGATGATGAGCCTGGATTTAAGCACACGAGTACTACTGAAAAGCAGGGTCATCCCTCCCCACCGCCTGACCTTTACAATGGGTAAGTTAGGCAGCTTCCTTGTTCTGCCTGTGGTTTCTGAGGGCTGTGTTCTCAGGCACAATCCTGAGCAGCGGGAGGCTGCCGCTGCTCTGCCTAACTCACTTGTTGGATTTTGCCTGCCCTCACTTTTGAAAAACGGTTTTTAGTTCCCAATTCACTAGAGCGCTCGGGAAAACTTTAAATAAAGATTTCAACGGGGCACCGATTCGTGTTTTGAGTTGAGCGAATTCAGAAAGAGACCCTGGAAACATCAGAAATTCAGAGCAGACAACCAATCCACGGTTTAACCACAGATTCGAGCAGCAGGTTTTCCTGGTAGCCTCCTTCTGTGGAGCTGAAACTGAAGAAGCGCCTTTCCCTGCTCTCTAAGAGCTCGGGCACCAGTCGCCTACCCCTCCATAACCCAGCCGGGGGCAGGAGCTGCTCCGAGGGCTCCCCGGCCGCCTCCGTGTGTGGTTATCGGAGTCATCCCCCTTGTTTGTGGGGAATAAGAGTAGAAAAATGGCTTCCCTTTTATTCTGTGTGTGTGCCTGCGGGTGTAGCTCCCTCTCCGTGCTCCGGCTCCTGTGCGCTTTAATTCCGACCCTCCGTGGAGAGCGTCCCGGCAAGGCGGGACCGCTTTCCCACGGCAGAGCATTGCCGCGCCTGGGAGCCCGAGGTGGTACATGGATGTGTTCGGGGCCCCTCAGCTTTCTGTGCCTGCCGAGGCTCTCTAGGGCTGTGTGTGGAGATACGCATGGAGAGGGGGGGGGGGGGGGTACCGGAGTGACTGGGGAGGGGTGGCGGGGGAGAGGGGAGTTATTAGGAAACTTTGCTTTGGCTACTCTCTATCCTTGGGGCTGCGTGGCGCCAGCACCCTCAAGTTGAAAGGAAAACAGCCATTCTCACTTCCAACTGCCCACTGAGATCCTTAAGGCGACAAAGACACAAAAGTGAGTTTTATTTGCTGGTAAGCCAGAGGCAAGAAAAAAGAAAAGCCAATTCCCCCTTAAAAAGAGCCGACAAATCCTTTTTGCTCTTTTGTGTGAGCTTTTCCTATTCACATGGAGCGTTCATCCGTGTGATTCCCAACTTATTGTCATTACTTAGTTATTAATTGTTCTCATCTGGGTTTAATTGAGCAACCAAGGACTTTAGCCCAAGGGTCAGGGGGAAAACTTAAAGGAAAGACATGTTCAATAGGAATCCTGGGCCCCGAAAATCCATCCCGAGCTGACATAATGTAAAAAAAATACAACCAACAAAACCTAAAATCCAGACAAAGAGGGGATGAAAAGGTCCAGCTCGCCCAGAGCCCCGCGCCGCAGCACCCAAAGGTGTCTGAGAAGGGAGCGGGGCTTGCGGGCAGCCAGTTCAAGGCGGCTCTCGCTGTTTAAAACCTCTCTCGTATTTTTTAAGCGCTTATTTACAGGACAGACATGTCCTCTTGCGCGATTAGATCTGCTCCCCAAACCCGCGGTCTAATCGCGCAGCGGCTGAGTTTTTCCCCAGCCTTTTTCTGCCAGAGACACAACGTGGGAAAAAGCCGGCACCGCTCTCCCCAGTCCGGCTCGGCATTGGGCGCTGGGGTCAGGATCACAGGCGCTGTCATTTGCACAGAGAAAAGAAATGTTCGGGAAAGCAAGCCAAGGAAAAAACCAAACCAATGAGAAAATGGGGAAATACAAAAGAAAATTAAAAAAAAAAAATGAAAGGAAGAAGAAAAAAACCCAACCACAAAACCCCAAAATTCACCCCAGACCAGAAAGGACTGGGCAGCGAGGGCAAAGCGAGACATGAGAAGGGGATTAGAGCAGCGAGCTCTGGAGAAAGTGGCTGGGTTCAGGTATGCTGTTTCGTTGAGTTATTGAAAGCATCATTGATATTTAGGAGATGATAGAAGTCCCGCCTCGCCCCCAGCTACAGTCTCGCTGGAGCCACAGTGCCTGCAGAAGATTGCCTAGCCTCATTACAGCAATTATTTTCCTTCTAACTTTGCCTCAACCTTAACGTTTTAAATTGCTGGAAATGAAAGCAGCGGGGGAAGAACAAAAAAGAACAAAAAAAAAAAAAAAAAGGAAAGAAAAATATAAAGAGGAGTCCCAATTTCTCAGCTTCCATTCCTTGAGCGCTGAGATAAAGCACGAAATTAGGATAAAATAATGAAAAATGGGAAATCAACGCTCTTACCCGGGCGATCCGCAAAACTAAATCGGGTGGAGCGGCGCACTGAAGGGGCTCGGGGGCTCAGCCGGCGAGGCACCGGTGAGGCGGCGGCCCCAGTGCTGGCGGGGTCCTCGAGCGTGAAGCTGCGCGGCCGGGGCTGCGCGGAGCGAGGCTGCTCGCCACCCTCCTCCGCAGGGTCCTCGGCCGTCGGTCTCCACAGGGCCGTGCAGACGGGTTTCCAGCAAAGCCGGCCGCTGAGGGCTGCGGGACGCCCGGAGTCACGGGGATAGGCTGGAGACGGCTCCGAGCGGTCCCGACCGTCTGTCCCACGGGTGCCACCGGCTGCCTGCCGTGGCCTTACAGCCCGGCCGAACACTACTGTCCTCCACATCCCATCCCCACACCAGCCTGCTCCCATCACCAGTCCCCTTGGCTCGGGCACTGCCTCTGCCCCGCTATTAGCACAGTTTCCCCTTCTCCCACACCACCCCGACAGCCTGTTCTCCTCCCCACAGCCCCAAACTCCAGCGCTCTCTTCCCCTGAGCAAGGCCGGCTGCCGAAGGGAGCGATGGGGAAGCCCTTGGTCCGTCTCTTTCGGCTTGGCACCAAAGGGAGGCAAATCACGCCATCATCAAACCCTTCGGCAACCGTCGGGGCAGCGGCTTGGAGCTTCTCGGCTAAAGGCCTCTGGCACGGAAAGGAGCAGCTTTTATCCTGCCTAGGGCTAGGAAAACCCGGCCGGGGCTCAGCCAAGCCTGATGCCGTGCTGGTCCCAGAGCGTTGCAGCCGCAACCTCGGGGCAAGGCAATGCGGATGGAGCTGCCAGTGAAGTGCGGGGGGGGGGGGGGGGGGGAATGAAACAACCTCAGGCTTAGACAGCAGTGAAGATAGGGCAGCTCCAGGATAGCCAGTAAGCTGAAAACTCAGCCAAGGGCTCACTGAGAGCAAACTCACCCTGGGAAGAGAAAAACCGGCTGGTTCAGCTGGTCCCTCACTCCTGTCCCCCTGGCACATTTTGACTAGTTTAGTCTCTTCTTCTATCACCCCGGCAGGAAATGAGCAAAAAGATCCACATCAAACAGTAGCTTAAAATTAATTTATTTAACAAATATAGCTATAATATAAATGATAATAAAATTTCAAATATACAGTATATTACATAGTACACAGCCCCTTCCAAAGGAGCTAGTGGAGGAACAAACACAGGTAACAGACAATGCTGTTACAACAGAGACAGGAGAGGCTGCTTTACACTTCTGCCTCTTGACCTCACCTGGCAGAAGGAAGAGAAGCACCCTGCCTTTCACCCCCTCTTTTTTGCCGTTTCTCTTCTGCAGTTCCTTCACCCACAGCAGGGTCTCTCCCAGGGTTGCCAGCCTGACACGGGGCAGGGCTGGCCCATTGCCACCCTCGGGGAGCAGCTGGGGCCATGCCTCAGGTTTCTGCCGGCTGCAGAGCTGAGCAGCTCCCAGGACTGCCAAGGAAGAAAGTGGAACGGCAGTGGACCAGGGGCCAAGATCATGGGGGAAGGAAGCAGTCTCTGCCACAGGGCCCGTGCAAGTCCGCAGTGAGGAGCCAGAAGAGCAGGAAGGGTGTGCGCGTGGAGCCGGCAGGAGCAGGCAGTCAGCATGCTGGGCTCGGCGGGGCTCAGCTCTATGTGAGGTGGTACATGCTGTATCCCACGTGCGCAGTGTACAGTCCCACAGGAGCCACGGGCAACCCTGCCCGCTGGAAAGGGCTGGAAGCACCGTACAGAGAGGCACCGGCCACAGCCGGACCGCCCAGCGGGAAGGAGATGCCGAAAGCAGCGGGCGGGAGCATGGGCTTGGCTGCCATCTTCAACTTCTCCAGTTCGGCCTCCTGCAGCCGCTTGGCCTTAGCGCGGCGGTTCTGGAACCAGATCTTCACCTGGGTCTCGGTGAGGCTGAGCGAGCTGGAGAACTCCGCACGCTCGGCGATGGACAGGTACTGCTTCTGCCGAAACTTTCTCTCGAGGGCCAGCAGCTGCGCCGTGGTGAAGGGCGTCCGCGGCTTCCTGTTGGTCTTGTGCTTGCGCAGGGTGCAGGCGGGGGGGCTCAGCCGCCCTGTGCCAAAGAGGAGAAGGGGGGAAGGAGAGAGACACCTCGCTTAGCAGCGCCCTGAGACAGACACCCCGAAAAGCACCCACCAACAACGGCTGGGACGCAGAGTGGGGTAAATGAGGTCCCGCTCGAAGTGGCCCAAACTCTCAGCACTGCCTGGGCCATGCTTCAAAGTGGTATCTCCCGATAGGAATTGGGTTTTTCAAGATTCCCAGGGCCAAAGTTTCCCAATGCTTTTGGAATCTTCGCCTCCACGATAGAAATCAAAAGGGCAGGAGTCGGACACCCAAACACCCTCCTGCCTTCACGGCTCCCGGCACAAGCCGAGGAGACATAAGTGAAGGTTGTGACCCTCCAAAAAGATGTATCCTTTTTTTTATTGGATTAAGGAAAAAAATAAACAAAACAGGTCGGACTCTCAGCCTCGCACCGTCCTTGATAGGCCTCGGGAACCGGATCAAGCATGTAATTAGTTACGAGCTCTAAATTCACACCAAGCCTCCATCTACCGCTCTGCTCCTCTTAAGATTTCTAAGGGTCCTCGACCTGTCTCGGATTTACCTCGCACAACTTTTACTTCGCAATTTGAGTAAGTTAAACAGCTGCGATACTCTGCGCAAGTCCTGACAGGAAACCTGTCTTTCTCCAAGGGACAGAGAAATCAACTCTCATTGCAGCTCCGCTAAGAGCACCCGAACGCTCCGGAAAGCTGCAACCCAAGTTTGCCCCTTTCCACGGGAACTAGGGGAGGGGTCGGGATCCAGCCGAGCGGCCCGGTGTCAGCGCAGCCGTTCGGAGGATTAACGGGCTTTTCTGATCTCAGCCCTCCCACTGCTATTATTACTTTAGAACTCTGCGTGGTAAAACAGGAAAACGTCGGCAATTGCCGCCCTTCGGACATGGAACACCTGAGGAAGCAGCCGGTGGGGCTGAAGCCCTCACAGCCCGAGAGGGCCTGGCCCGGGAGCCCGGTCTACGTGAGTCCTATAGAATTATTTGAAAAGCCACTTTCCGGGTAAACATCGCTGAGACTGAGTTCGACCCCAAATTAAGAGAAGAGGTAAGCCAGGTTACTCTATCTCCCGCCCCTGCCGGGTTAACATGACACACGATCTGGCCCTGGCGCGGCCGCTCTTCCTCCCCGCCATCCTCCGGCTTGGCGCACGCTTAAACCGGGCAGTATTTTGATCAGGCCGGAGTGGCCCGGCAGAGTACAATTAGCAGGGAAAAGCATGCCAGAAGGGGAGAAAACGAGAGGAAGTGACCGTCCGCCCCGCAGCGCTGCCCCGCGGGAAGGGGCTCGGAGGGCCCCCAAGCCGCCCGCTCCCGGCCCCTACTTACTTGGGGGAGGCGGCGAGAAACGTGGATTCTGAATCCAAGGGCTCCGCTCCTGCTTCTCTGGGCTTTCCGCCTTGACAAGGGTGTCTTCAGGTAGCTTGACGAGCCCCCCGACGGAGAAGTGGCCGCCGAGGGGCAGAGGGGAGGCTGGAGCCTCCGCCGTCAGGGCGCCCAGGCGGGGGCTGAGGCTGGCGCGGGCGGCCGCTCCTACGCCCTGCGGAGGCCCGGCGCCCTCGGGGCCCTCCCTGCCCCCCGGCTTCCTGTGGTCGGCCATGAGCGCCTCCACGCTGAACGGCAGGAGGGACGGGGAGACCTTGGGCTTGTCGCTTTCCTCCTCCCCGCCCATCGCCGCCGAGACAGGGACGCCGCCGGGCTTGCTGAAGGCGGATGCGGGCAGCTCTTCGCTGCGGACGCCGGTGGGCGCGGTGGTCATATCCAGAGCCGGGGCCATGCAGAGCCGCGCTGCCGCCGTCGCCACCGCAGCGTCGGACGGAAGCGGCGGCCGCAGCTCATAGGGCCAGGGCTGGGGCGCAAGCAGCCGTCGGCGCGCTCCGTCCTGCGGCGGGCGACACCGCCAGATAAAGGGGCGCGGGAGGAGGCACCGCCCAACCAGCGCGCAGGGGGCGGGGCGGCGGCGCCCCATTGGCTGCTGCTGCGGCCCCGGTTGCGGGTGGAAGGGGAGGGGTCCGGACTCGCCGTCGGGGCGCACCCCCCCAACCGCTCCTCGTACCATCGCTCAGCCCCATGGTATCGCAGGAGGGAATGGGGAGGGCCGGGGCTGCATTCCGCAGTGGGACGGGATCTTGTGGGGGAGGCTCAAAAGTAGGGGCCAAAAATATATTAACGTTGGAAAACAGCCGGGCTTTCTGCTTGGAAAGCGGGCCCGAGCCTTGCTCTTCTGCAAAACCGAGCAGTATCGTGGTGTCCTGAGTGTGACCTCCCGGTGGGACCCCTGCCTGTCCCACAGCCTGGCTGCGCCTCGGAAAAGTGGTTTTAGGGGATGTTTGTTTGTTTATTTTGGGGTTTCTTAAATGAGCGCCGGCCCTGCGGTCTGTTCGGCGTGTCTGCGGAGATCTGCGCTTGTGTACATCTGTCCACATATAAATCGTGCTGCGTTCCATGGCAAAGATGCGTGCGTTGCTCCAGATAATGAAACGTGCCTTCCCGTAAAAAGAAACATATAAGCCCCAGACTCATTAAAGTCCCTGCTATTTTGTTTTGTAAATTCGTTTTACGATCCCTTATCCCCGCGCCCAGGACGGATGTGCAGTAAAACGGGGCCGCTGTCTAATAACGGGATTGGCCGCTCGCTGGGAAAAGTTTATTGATAGCTGCAGGGCTCTAATCTCCTCGGAACACCAGAGGCTCCTGCAGTCATTTAAGGGCAATTATCTGAGAGGGGAGAGATAGCGCATTCCCGTCCCTTTCAACTGGTCCCAATAAAGATGGTAGATTAGGAGCGTACAGGTTATGAAATGGGTTGATAAAAAAGACATTTTATTAACTGATGAGCAGCAGGATCTGAGTGAAATTAATTGTCCTGCCCGCAGGACAAAACACGCACACGTATCTTACACACATGTAAGTATACTCCTTGTACGCAGGTACTGTCCTGCATGTACACACCCATACCTACCCCGCTGTGCTCATATACAGTCCCTCTACGTGAAGATGATCTGTAGGTGACTTGCGGGTGCCCCTGCGCTCTCCATTGACAAGGGGGAACGTACAGGGCACAGACCTGCATACAGCCGGCACACAGTCCGCATCGGTCCCTTCACTTCCCCTCCCGATTCGTGCCGCCCCGGTGAGCGCTCCTACGGCCGCTCGTGGAGGAGCGATGCCGGCTCCGCTCCCTGCCCGCAGCGCCCCGCGCCCCGTCGGGCAGGGGGATCGGGCCTGGGGGGGAGTGTTGAAAGGGGGGGTATGTGTGTTGTGTGTGCTCGAAAAAGCGGCTGCATTGCTAATTGCGAGAATAAACAATCTGTCACGATTAGTCAGTGCCTCTAATAGGCAGACAAGTGATGTTGTTTTTAGGCGCCAGCAGCGGTCTGATCAAAGGCTTCAGCTGGAGGGGGACTATTGAGGACGTTAACCCGCATCAAGGGAGCAAGGCGCCTTAGCCCTGGGACATCGGCACATTCAGCCGGACAAAATTAGTTTGCTCTACCAATCACACGACATTTTCCCAAAGCCCAGTGCTTGATGTGAAGATGCAACACTCCCCCCCCCCCCCCCCCCCCCCCGGCTGGGAAAACACACTCAAATATCGCTGCACCGTGTTTCCCGGTGTCCCCTCACCCGATCCTACAGGTATGAGATATATATATGTATATGTATATTTATTGTTGTTTTTTTTTTTCCCTATCACACACGCAACCGCGCCAAAGATGTGCTGCCCATCAGACCTCCAGACAGCCCCTCCACTGCTTTCGATCTCCTTGCTTTGACGGAAATATGAAAAGAAAAATAAAACTAAGAGTTGCTGGATTGTTTTCCCCTCAACTTCTCTTTCCCAGAATGGTTTGGCCATTGGGACGAAGCTGAGGTTTGAGGAGATGAGTGTGCGAGGTCCCGCTCTCATTGAGAGTTGTCGGAATGAGATAATTAGCTCTTTATTTATCTCCCAGCAATGAATGCTTTGTGTTTACGTTTCTGTCATACTCGGTGGTATTTTAATCACTGTACCATAGCAAGGGCTCGGTTCTCCTTCACATGCTGGCAAGCTCTTGGGCTGAAAAACGGAAGCCAGTGAAGTTTCTTTCGTTTCTTGCTTATTCCTTCCTTTCCTTTCTTTCTCAGTGAGATCTACAGGTTCTAAGTTAGGAATTGAGAAACCAAATCTGTGAAACGAAATCTCCCTCGCAATGAATTTCTTTGTTTAGAGGGGAATTTTTATTATCCAGACTCCTCTTCCCTTCCTTGCTGCGCTCTGGGTGACCAGAAAACCACTGGATTTCAGGAACTTTATTCTGCTGTTGGTTCCGTTGTGTTAATAGTTCTGACTTGGTTTTAGGCTCCTCTCTCTTATTTTCCTGCCTGAGATATACGAAAAACCGAAGCAAAAGGGCGGGGGGAATAGGTGACTTTATTGGCGCTTGTTCCAGACCAGTGTTTTTATTGGGAACCGTGGGGCTTCCCTGAAGGCACTTGTGCTAGATAACAATATTGGGCAATTAGCATCCTAAACAGTCCCGTTTCAATATAATGAATGTGCTAGGCAAAGCCATTACCCTTAGCATTTTACTTCGGTGGGAATACAACAACAAGGTCTGGGAGGGGTGCATGGGGGATGGGGAGAGAGGACAGGAGGCAGCTCTAAGCCAATTCAGGGCATTGTCTGCCTTTTGTAAACGTTATCTTTGACTTAAAGGCAGAACTCAGAAAAGAGAGGGGTGGTGTTGTTTCCCTTGTTTCTATTTTATTTCCCCCGAGACATCAGCTCTTAGGAGACCAGACAGACCCTCAGGACACGGGCAGGTTTTGGGGACGGGGGGCTGTGCCGCACCCTCCTGCGCGTTGCCTACGCGCCCCCTCCGCGTTGCCTGCCCGCCTTTCAGCCAGGCTGCAGGTCGGAGCGGCTCAGCCTTGGGGGCAAAAAGCCAGATCTATCGCAAGTGCTGAAAATGTCCTGCGGGCTTTACAAGCTCTCAAAGCCCTTCAAGAGCCGACCCTCCCTGCTCCCGTCGCTGCTCCTTCTCCGGGGAGCGTCGACTACTGCGAAAAGACTTCAGTTCTTTTCCCCTTTTTTCTTCTATTTTTTCTAGCCCTCATTCTCTTTTACCCTTTCCGCCCAGATTAAACACAATCTAAACTACTTTTCAGGCTCCAGGCACCTGGCTGGGGCTCGGGACGTTACCGGGAGCTGCGATTTGGTGACCAAACTCCCGCCGCCCAGGCGTCCCCTGCTCTTCGGGGGTCGGAGAGGCCGGGCTGACAGGAAGGCACTATTTCAAGTGGCCCAAATTAATTTGATCGCGACATTATGATGCACTTGGAAAAGATGAAAGAAAAAGCTGGCAGTCTCCTCCAAGATCTCTATAATTATAGATAATATATCCTATTTCAAAGCAATTAGCTCAATCAGGCGTAACGAGGCACTTTGCTGCCAGGGAGTAACAATGCCTTACGGTTATTTAAGCTTCAAGATGTCAAGCAGACTTCGAGACTTTCTGCTCTGCCCAGAAGGGAACTTGGCTGTCTTGTTGAAAGCCCCATGGCTAAGGCAGTGGTTTCCCTTCAGTGACAACACGCTTATTTCGTTTTATATGTATATATTGTAAAGCTCTCGCAAACGTGTCGGCTCTCCTGGGGAAGAGCACGGCTCCTCCAGGCGCATTTGGGGCCGGGAGCGCTGTGGCATCACCTCTGCCCTGCCCTATAGCACCGACCTGCCTCACCTCGCCTGCTTGGGATGCTTCTGCTCTCCGAGCGTGTCCCCCCTCCCAGCGCCTTCCTTTCTTTCGCCTTTTGGGGTGATTTCGACTGCTCCTCACGGGGCTGTGCTGGGGCAGACGGTGCGCGACTCCCGTCGGAGCAGAGCTCCCCGCCGAGCCCTGCAGCCTTACCCTCTCCTCTCCTCGGGTTTACCCGAAACGCATGCGGATGGCAAAGGTCCTGAGAGCAAAGAGAGCATCCCAGTGCCTTAACAGCGAGCCGGCGGTCGCGCTCATCTGCTTGCCCGTGTGTGGAGGGGTCTGTGCAGAAACAGCGAGGAGGAGCAGGGTGTCCAAATCGTCGCGCCCTGACCCAAACCCTCAGGAGGGGTGCGCTGTGTTTGTATGTAGGTGCCTGAGGATTTAGGCCGAAGAAACGAAAAGCAACTTTTCCCCCTTTCCCGGTGCCGCTGCCAACAGGCGCTCCGAGGGTCCGGGCTGGCCGGGGATCCCCGCGCTGTGCACCAGGGCAGATCCACAGCCGAAACAAGGCACGACCCTGTTCGGCACGGCCCCGAGCGGCCAAGAAAATGAAGCAGTGCTTGAATGAAACGCTGCCGTAGGAAAATTAACAACGGCACCGTTAACCTGTCAGCTTTCCCTCCAGGGATTTTTATTGCTGGGGAGTAACAGAAGGGGGGGAAATATAAAGAAAAAAGGAAGCCAATGAAAAAAATCATCGCCCCATGGGTTAGTCATTTGAAATGGACAGTTCAAAGGAAACAGGAGGCCGGGAGCATGAATGCGAACTAAATAAAGTTTAACCACCCCTCCTTCTTCTCCCCATGTGCAAAATGGAAACCTTATTATATGATTCACTGTGAATCACTAGATTGAATGCGATCATTATGAGTAAATGATAGTCGGGGCTCCGCTGGTCTTTTCTTTCCTAGAGGCAAAACTATAAAATATGAAGGATATAAATGATCTGCTCTCTGCTCTCTCATAAAGGACATTCATTCAAAGCTGCGCTCTGTCTCGCTCCCAATTGCGTTGGTCCCCTAGAATTCCACAACGATCAAGGTAGATTATGGCGAGTCCTGGTTTATTTGTATTCACTTGCTTGTTTATTGGCGAAATGTCACGAAATGTAATTTGTCCCAAATTCTTTAACATGAGAATATGGTTTGTGGTCGAAGGAATCCACGCTGGCACCGCCAAGGCGATCTCCGATGCTCAGAGCAAGTTCATTACCATGCTATTTTACAGCGTTTCCATGTTTACTCCTGATTTCTCAGGAGCCTTTTACATATCGTTGCATAAGAAAAGAATTTTGCCAGCTCCAGTTATGAGATTTCCTTGATTTTTTTACAGGCGGAGCCGGTTTACAAAAGCTGCATTGTTTGACTGCGGTCTGGGTTTCCATTTGGGGTAATTATTGTATTCCCAGTCTTCTTCTAATCATTTGCTCACAAGGACACAGTTTTGTTGTTTTTTTTTTTTCCCTCGCCTTTTGAAGAGGATGAAATACTCCAAACTTGCTAAAACCATTGGAATAATCCCCCGCTTCTTTGCCTATTGTGTAAAAGCTATTCCTTACATCTCTCTAAATTGCTGGAAAATGTGGGATGGAAAGGGCATAAGAAAACATATAGAGCAGAAGAAACGCTTGTCACCACAGCCTGAAAAAACACTGCAAACTGCGGAGCCCCAATCTAAGTCTGTTCCCAGTAGAGAGGTCTGGGCGAATTAGGGGGCAGGGGGGAACAAACATAAAACAAACCCACTTTTCAGAAGGAAATACGTTTCAGCCAGATAATAATCAGCACCTCGGGACAAAAATAAGACGTTCATAGAAGATAAACTCAAGGGACAGCAAATGTCTGCGTGCGGCAGGGCCGTGACTGCGCAGAAGGGTTTCTCCTCCAGCTGCTGCCTCAAGCTGCCACAGCTGGAGGAGGGCAGGAAGCCACGGCCCCGCCACCACACAGCGGCTGGACCTGCTGTCACTGGAGGTGAACTTGGCAGGTCTCGTCTTCCCAACACCCTTTTTGGACCTTCCTGCTGGACGCAGCTTCCCAAGGCAAGCCGGCCTCTTCCCATCTTCTGCATCTGTAAAACTCGAGGCCCAATAGTATGCTGCTAAACTCATGAGGAGCAGGACCGGGGCGCACATTTCTTTTGTTCCTTGGCTAAGATGGTTCAAAAGCGGCTGCCTTCAGCAAAAACCTGCCAATTGGGAAAAGAGATATTCATGTATATTGATATAGAAGGATTTCAATTTCCCTGTGAAAGGAAACTACGGTTGAACAGCAGAGTAACTGGTGTCAGGTATCTCCCAGACTCTGTCTGTGGAAAAACAAAACAGCATCACACTCCTGCAACTATCAAAGCCATCCACAAGTATTCGAAACTGTCCTGATGATATGTGACCTCCTGCTTAGGAACTCCAGCGCCTTATTATTTTGGCTATGTGATCTCACCACATCCTTTTGCTGAGTGGCAGCTGATGGCTAGATATGATACTGGGTGTTACATCATTCTAATAAATCAATGTAACCAAACAATTTCACTGCCAGAGGAGGAGGGGAAAATATCCAAATATTTTGTAGGGAACTGAATTTGTCTTTTAGAAAGCTTATGTTCCTCTCAGACTTTCCATCAACTGCAAGCATAGACATAATCTAAAATGTTCCTGGCTTGCTTGCTGCTCGACTGATTAGCTTTTGGAACAGAAGAGATAACATTTCTAGACATTGGTCTGCCCCACTCTGCCTTCATGTTATTCTCTGCATACGTAGTTTTGACATTATTTATATAACAAGTGTGGGCTTTTATTGGTGTTGGGTCACTTCGATTTTTCAACAGCTGCTTTTATTTCTGTCATTCAAAGCAGAACTTATTTCAACCTTTCAAACAGAATCAGAACTCTTCTTGCAATCTGGCCTGGAGGTGCAACACTCTCCACACAGCTGAGCATCCCTCACAGGGGCAAGCCCAGGCTGAGCCACACAGGGCCATGGGTGGCTGTGGGTGCACAGGCTGCCGCACACCTATCTCTTCCCATGTCAACAGCATGGACCACACTGCAGAGCAGGATGTGGCCCTGCATCAGGTCAGACTTGTACTGCTTTGGCTTTATGTCTCATGATCCTATTCTGATTGGACTGGTAATAAATTACATTAATTTTTTCTCCAGGTTGAGTCTGTTTTGCCCATGACAGTAACTGGTGAGTGATCTCTCCCTGTCCTTATCTTGATCCATGAGCCTTTCATTATATTTTCTCTCCCCTCAGGAGGAGGAGTGCTGGAGCATCTTTGGTGGGACCTGCCAGGCATCCAACCAGAGTCAATCCACCACAGTGACATCTGCACATATGCACACACATATCCTGATTCCCACTCTGTGGTTGCTGAGCCTGGGACATGGGAGCAAATCAACACCTGCGTGACCCAGCAGGAGCTATTTACAGGGGGAAATCACCTGCTGCAGCCTCACAGATAAATTCAGCTCCTTCTTACTTGCTATCACAAGTAGCTAAATGCCAGCAACGTATAAAACCAGAGACAGAAAGAGAAATGCCACAGGAGTGTACACAGGGCTAACAAGGGAGGGGAGCAATAAGTTCACTGTCAGTGACAGGGAACACCTCTGTTCCAACTGAGATTCTGAAAAATAAGGGGAGGAGGGAAGAAGGAGAAGGAAAAAGGAGAGAGGAGTATGATGAACATCTTGGAAAGTCACCGGAAACTTTGTTCTTAGGAGTAAATCTGCCGTCTTGTGATCCCTTTTCAGCAGGGCTGGCTGGGAGCCAGGCGGGTTCCCTGGAGCCCCCCTGGCCTTTCTGTCTGGAGCCTGGGAATCTGTCTGGAGCACAAGGCTGGAGGGACCAGGCTCAAGGTTGTACTGTCTTAGGCAGTGGCCATATTAGAGGAAGCCTCTTTGGGTTTGCAGCACTCAAGCCTCTGGGAGACCTTTCCCAGGGCTGGTGGAGGGGCAGGGGAGCTTCCCCTGTTTTGGGAGCAGCTGGGAGGAGTTGAGGGGACACAGGAGCAGGAGGAAGGGCAGGCTGCCTGTACCCAGGCCTGAGATGCCACAAAAAATGGGGTGGGATGGAGAGGATTGCGCAGTGCTCTCTGGCCCCCACCCAGATGGCCTGGATGAGGTGTCTCTGGGTATCTCACCCTCCCCAAGGTATTGTTGCAATACAAACACCAAATAAAATGAAAAATTACCAACAGACAGAACAAAAGGAAAGCAAAAGCCTCCAGCGGAGACAAGGCTCATTGCTGCTCCCCTGCTCCCCTAGCCCTGCCTTCCTGAAGACCTCTTTTAGGGTGATGAAAGTGTGGGCTCTTACAGCCCCCTGACGGATGCAGAAATGCTAATTGCATCCTTCCAGTACTTATGGGTTTTCATGAGGGAAAACTTCCCAATTATTTCCTTCCTTCACTCTTTCCAATTCAGTTTATCCAGGTACATTATTCTGCCCTCTTTGTGTAGTTCCCCCCACGCCCCCCCCCCCCCCATTACAACCTTTAGGGATAAATTCAATTTATCTGGCTACTTCGCAGACAAAATCTAAAGCCTGCCTTAATTTGTAGTTTACTAGCCCTCTGATGTGAGACTACATAGAGAGCCCCTATCTGATCAAACGGCCGGTACCTTGACACAGCCCAATTATCTGAAAATATATCCTTGCTTATCATTTCAATCATCGTATAAGCAGAGAAACTGAAGTCGCTCCCTGTTTGTTTGATTTTCCTGTCCAGACACACTTGTTTAAACAGGCACCGTGAGACTTTTCTGTAATCTTACTTGGGGGAGTTCAAAAAGCACTTTCGCCTCAAAAGCCCTGAGCCTGGTGACGGTGGCTTTCCCCAGCCAGGTGAGAGGGGATGTCCCTTGCAGCTGAGTTTTCAGGTATGAAGCATACCTGAAGTTGTCCTCTCTGCAGCATCCTCCTCCAGTTTTGCCCACCCAGATTGACGCTGCTGCTGAGCTGGTACACACCTGGCCCTGCAGAAGCCCCTTTCCCAGCCTGGATTGTCTGCATCCCACTTTCCTATTCAGCCTCACAGTTTCTCCTTCCTGTCTGTGCCATTGCATCTGCCTTCCCAGTCTGACCCCACAGCAATCCTCTTTCAGTGTCAGTTCTGCGACATCCTCAACTAGTTGATCAGGGAAGCTAGTGGATGTGGTGGTTTTGGATTTTAGCAAAGCTTTGTGACTGTCTCTCACAGCATCCTTCTGGACAAAATGTCCAGCACACAGCTGAAGAAGTCCATAATATGTTGGATGAGTAACTGGCTGATGGGTTGAGCTCAATGGGTTATAGTTAATGGGGTTACATCAGGCTGGCAGCCAGTCACCAACACCGTTCCTTAGGGCTCGGTGTTCTTATTGTTTTTATAAATGATCTGGACATGGGAATTGAATGCACATTAAATAAGTCTGTGAATTATATTAAACTAGGAAGAGCTGTGGACTTGCTCAAGAGTAGAGAGGTCTCACTGATTGATCTGGATAGACTAGAGAGCTGGGCAATCACCAGCTGTGTGAAATTTAACAAGAGCAAGTGCCAGATTCTTCACCTGGAGTGGGGTAATCGTGGCTATACATACAAATTGAGGAATGAGAGGCTGGAGGGCAGCCCCACAGAAAGAGATCTGGGGGCTTGGGTGGATGGCAAGTTGAATAGGATTCAACAGTGAGCCCTGGCACCTAAAAAGACTGAATGTGTGCTTGGGTGTCTCAAGCACAGCATAGTAAGCCAGTTGAGGGAGGTGACTGACTCACTCTACACTGGTGCACCTCGAGTACTTTGCACAGTTTTGGATGCTCCAATATGAGAAGGAAGTCAAATTGCGTTCAGAGGAGGTGAAAGGCCTTGAGGCACAACTTACAAAGTCACTTGGTTCGTTTATCTTGGAGAAGAGAAGGCTGAGGGGGGACCTCATCACAGTCTACAACTTCCTCAAGGGGTACAGCAGAAAGGGAAGGTGTGATCTCCTCTCTCTAGTGACCAGTGATAGGACACAAGGAAATGGAATGAAGCTGCATCAGGGGAAGTTCAGATAGGACATTAAGAAAAGATTCTTCATTGTGAGAGTGAAGGACAGGCTCGCCAGGGAGTTAGTCATGGCACCAAGTCTGTCAGAGTTTAAGGAGCATCTGGGTGATGCTCTTAGTCATAAGATTTAGTTTTAGATAGTCCTGTGAGGAGCAGTGTCGTGGTTTAAGCCCCTCTATAACTCACACAGTCTCTCACTCACTCACTCCCCACTGTTTCTTTCCTCTGCTCCGGGAGGGATGGGGAGGAGAATCAAAAGAATGCAACTTCCACAAGTTGAGATAAGAACAGTTCAGTAACTAAGGCATAACACAAACCATTGCTGCTACCACCAATAATAATAATGACAAAAGAAAATACAAGGGAAAGAATACAATTGCTCACCACCAATCCCAGCCCAACCAAGCAGTGCACCCCCACCCTTCCGGGCCTCTGCCCTTTGTTTTTTCATCCTGGACATGACATGCTGTGGTATGGAATAACCAATTTGGTCAGTCTGGGTCAGGTGTCCTGTCTCTCCTTCTTCCTGGCTTCTCCTCCTCCCTGGCAGAGCATGAGACTCAGAAAGTCCTTGGTCAGACCAAAACATTACCAAGCAGTAACTGAAAACACTGGTGTTATCAGTGCTGTTCCCAGGCCAAAAGTCAAAAACACAGCACTGCACCAGCTACCAAGAAGGAGAAAAATGACTGCTACTGCTGAACCCAGGACAAGCAGGGAGTTGAACTTATGGTTCCCTTTCAACTTGAGATATTTTATGATTCTATGATTCCCTTTCCAGGCAGTGCTCTGCTGCATCCCCCTTCTGACATGGCTCTGATTCATCTCCCTTCTTGTCCTGTCCCACTGCATTCACCTTCCCAACACTGCTTGACCATGTTAGCCCTGGCTACCTTGGAGTGGTGGCTTCCCTTCCCTTCCCTTCCCTTCCCTTCCCTTCCCTTCCCTTCCCTTCCCTTCCCTTCCCTTCCCTTCCCTTCCCTTCCCTTCCCTTCCCTTCCCTTCCCTTCCCTTCCCTTCCCTTCCCTTCCCTTCCCTTCCCTTCCCTTCCCTTCCCTTCCCTTCCCTTCCCTTCCCTTCCCTTCCCTTCCCTTCCCTTCCCTTCCGTTTCATATTGGTCCCTCTGTGCCTGTAAAGGACTTTTTCAACTTTCTGATACTCCCATGGGAGTAGGTCTCATTGAAATCCGTGGCAACACTTAGAATGGAGTATATAAAGCAGCACGCCTTGGGGATTTTAAGGATTCTTATGCTTTCCCTTTCTAAGAATCTGAAGAAATCTTACCTTCAGTGACTTAACAAAATCCATTGTTGGCTAAAATAGATGCAGAACTGGTCAGACATTGAGAAAACCAAATTAAGTACAAGAAGCAGTCACTGCTTTTGAAAGATCATATTTTCTACTAATTTCATTCTTTTTACCTTTTTTAACCCCTTTTTTACCCCCAACTGTAGCGATGCAATAAAATCTACTTTTTCCTGCATTCCTAACTCTGGTTAGTAATTTTGTTTTATACAGAAGATTTCCTCCTCTTCGTTTGATCTAGTTTTATTTATGTTTGTGTTATGCTTTGGAAGACTGACGTAAAACACTGACTGGGTCTTCCATGCTGCTTCTATGTGATTCTTTAAATTAAATTATGTCTGAAAGGAACCAATATATGAATATTTGAAGCACTCAGACTTCGTTAGCAGTGCTATCGGTTTGCAGGGTTGAGGAAAACAAATCACTCACAGAGAGAGGGGGGAACTTGTGAATATGTTGAAGCAGACTGGAGACACATTGATGCTAACAGCAGAATCAGGCAGAGGCTTCTCCAGACACAGGGGTGTAGGAACCAGCAGGGACGCATCCCCTGGCTCAGCACTTCAAATGTTATTTAAAGATTAACTTGTAATGACATTTTTCAGGTATCTTTATGGGAGCTGGTGAAGCTACTCAATTACTGAAGTGTAAAATACAAAGCAAAACAAGAACCCTCCTGCAGGGTGCAATCCTTAAACACAGAGTGCTTTGAGTTCTGCCTGGATCAGTGGGAGCCAAATAACTGAGAGCACTCACCACTCTTTCCATATGGAGCCAAGCACTTATTCTGACCCGGAGCCCAGCTTTCCTTAAAGGAGGGTCAAGCTGGCAAAGAGCCAGGGCCCAAGGGCTGCTCTCAATTTGCATATAAGAGACCAGCTTGCAGACGATGCTATCTTGCAGAAGGCAGTGAAACCATGCAATGGTCCGACTGGATCACAGTGTTCTGGTCACATTGCTTGAAACAGAGAATTGTGCTTTGGGAGTTGCAGTCTCCACATCTGTCATCACCCTGCAAAGTTTCTGGGTCCATTTATAATGTCTAAAGACTGATGGGAGCATCAGATTGCTTAATATGACTTCCTAAATGCATTACAGGCCATTTTGTTTCATCTAGTTACAACAGTATTGAGTTCAAAAAAATGTGTGCTTGGATAAAAGATATCTTCCAGAAAGGTAGCTCTTCTTAAGCTGGAAATACTAAACCAAGTAGTCACTGAAAATCAGAGATTGTGTTAGTAGGCAATTACCTGCTCAGCAAGAAGCCTGTTTTAATTCCAGTGTAACTCCTCATCCCATCCTCAGCTTTTGGGTGTTACTCCCTGTGACTGTCCCCACTAAATTAAGTGGTTTGTGATCTTTCCTCCTGTAAGGAGATAAAACCCTTTCTTGTTCTTCCTTTTGGTACATGTAACTGCCTGAAGCTGTTTCTCCACCTGTCTGCCCTTGTTCTCAGTCTCTACACCCATCTGTGCAGTTCTTGTTGACAGAATCATAGAATAGTTAGGGTTGGAAAGGACCTTGAGACCATCTAGATCCAAACCCCCCTGTCATGACTGTGGACACCTCACACTAAACCATGTCACTCAAGGGTCTGTTCAACCTGGCCTTGAACACTGCCAGGGATGGAGCATTTACCACTTCTCTGGGCAACCTGTGCCAGTGCCTCACCACCCTCACAGTAAAGAATTTCCTTCTTGTATCTGACCTGAACTTCCCCTGTTTAAGTAAAAGCCCATTACCCCTTGCCCTATCACTACAGTCCCTAATGAAGAGTCCCTCCCTGATAAGATTCCCAATATCTATATCCTTATAGATATTGGAAGGTTGCTATGGGGTCTCCACACAGCCTTCTCTTCTCCAGGTTGAACAACCACAACTTTCTCAGCCTGTCTTCATATGGGAGGTACTCTAAGCCCCCTTAACATCCTCGTGGCCTCCTCTGGACTTGCTCACTCCAACATCATTGTATCTTTCTTAAAGTACAGACACAAGACCTGGGTTTGCTATTACAGTGTGAGCTTCACTTTGTTGCTGTGCAATGATGTTATTTGAGCCTGTCGCTACCCCATGCTTATGCTCCCCTTGTCCCAACAACAGTAAACTTCAGGCCTGTCACTGAGCAGTCATCCTACTGACCAAAATGAGGGCTACCTCCTGGGAGCATCCATGCAACTGCACTTACAAATTATTTAGGTGTTCTCATGGTTTACTCAAGGAGCTGGGCTTGCAGGGCTTCTTGCAGTCCTCTGTAGGGCTTGTGAAGTGGAGAGGCACACCACTTCTCCACAGGTGGGCCTTCCCTTTTCCTTTGACACCAGCACTGAAGGGGAGAACTCTGAAGCAATTGTCAACCACGTTTGGATATGGAGTCGTATGTGCTCCTCATGGATGTCATGGATGTCATGGGATACACCAGAGCTTGCAGATATATAAAAGGACTTTTTCATTGCAGATCTTTGGGCTAACATCAACAGCTAATCTATTATGCTCTATTCAACATCCTGCACTGAGTTACCCATCACTTTTCCTCCTCCTCTTAACATGTCTATGCAGCTTGTGTGCTTAGTGTACCTGCCAGCTCAGTCAAGTAATCATTATATGGGTAGTGATACCAGAGGTTCTAATTAAAGCCCACACAACATACAGTGCACATTATCCACTTCTATGGGAACATACATTAACTGCAAGCCTCATACATCCCTTTTGATTTTCCTTTCCCAGCATTTGGGACCAGCAGCTTATTTGCAAGTCTATGTCCCCTGATAGCAGAGGACCATGTCCCCTCTCTGTCTCTACATCCTCCCTTGCTCGATCGCAGCCAGGCATAAAGCCATCTTAGTGTGCTGTAAACATGTGGGTTGCCGTCCTCTGGGGGCAAGGAGAGTGTGTGAGTTGGAGACAAAGATGGGATGTGGTGCATAGAATCTGAAATTGGTTGTCTTTTTCTGTCATCCAAAGTCTGGGGAGGGATGATCAGGAGGAAAAAGTGGGGGGTCCCAATGGGGAGAGGATGATACTGATGTACTGACGTGCTCAGCAGTGGCATAGGCTGGTTTCCCGTATCACAGGGAAAGTCCAGTTACATTTTGCTCAGGAACCTCTGTTTAAGATGGACAGACACCACAGCTAGGCAGCCTAGCTGCGCAGTGAGCAAAAACCCAGAAATAGTGTAGTAGCAGCTGGTAGAAGCATGGCAGGAAAGACATGGAGTCCATGAGCACATGCTCAGCTTCACTGAGGTTTTACTCAGTTTAGTGGGCAGGTCCATTGCACTTACATCACTGAAAGAATAGTCAGGATCAGGGAAAGGCAATGCCTTTCACTCTGTTGTGTGTAGTGGAAGGTAAACTCAGAGCTTATTCACTTCATCCTGGAATACAAACAGGCAGTTTCCTAATTATTTTATTTTATTTTATTTTATTTTATTTTATTTTATTTTATTTTATTTTGTTTTGTTTTGTTTTGTTTTGTTTTGTTTTGTTTTGTTTTGTTTTATTTTATTTTATTTTATTTATTTTATTTTTATTTTATTTTATTTATTTTCTATTATAACATCCCTGCCATTCCTAGATTGAGATGTGCAAACAGGCCTTGACCCAGGGCTCAGTTGTGAGGTACAAAAATCCTTTTTCTAAGTACTGAAGCCCATCGCCTCCTACAAAAGGCTTGTTTTGGTCCTGTTCACTGTGACAGCAAAACCTCCCTTAGTTCAGTAAATGCCAGCCTGGAGCAAAAATCAGCTCAGCACAGAGGAAATCATTTTTATCTGAGTGGTCCTTGCTATGGACTTCAGTAACAGTTAAAGGGAAAATATGGTAACACTTAGGAGTTCAACA
The DNA here is from genome assembly GCA_039720435.1 of Amazona ochrocephala. Lineage (NCBI taxonomy): Eukaryota > Metazoa > Chordata > Aves > Psittaciformes > Psittacidae > Amazona > Amazona ochrocephala. Next base: position 14,216,016 of record CM077879.1, read on the forward strand.
ACAAACAAGAACAAGCCGTCGACTTGTTGCAGTTAGTGTAACCCCCTTGAAGTCTACAAGAGGAGTGCATGGGAGCTAAGAATCTGGCCCTCTATCCTATGGGCAGTCTTGGATCAGATAACACAGATGTGTTAGATTAAGGACAGAACCTTATGAAACAAAGCACTGGCTGAACTGGGAAGGTTTTTTTATTTTATTTTTTTTTTTTATTTATTTTTAAATCCATCCATTAAAACATTAAAAAAAACCCAACAACAAAACTTGCAGAAGGCAGAGCAGAGGTGAATCAAAAGGAAGAATGGACGTACTCCTCTAGTTTTACACTCTGGACTTTTTTTCTCTCTTTACTTTTTTTGTCTCATGCACCCAGCTGGTTTAAGGGTCTATTCTCTTTGTGGTACATGCATGCACATAACTACCATTGATGTGGAGTCTCCAGGTGATTTGATGTGCATTCCACATAAGGCATGGTGTCAAGTATATGATCCTGACACAAAAGAGCTGCCTGAGAACCACTCTTTGGGGTATTTTTTTTAGATTCCTTTGCTCCACATCTAGATCTGAACAGATCAGAGTGCCTAACCAAGCAGTGGAACTACCACTGCTCCTCTTTCAGCAGCTTTGATCTGTGTGAATTGGGTGGGGGGGATGCTGATGGGAGGAAAGTTTTCAAACATGGGTGCAGTCTTGCAAACTGCTGAATTTTTCATAGTATAATCCTAGGGAAGAAGTAAAGGGGCTTAAGGGTTTTTAGCAAAGAGGCAAACAGGAGTGAAAATGTGTATTTTTGAAGCACACAAGTTGAAGAAATTATTTCATACATCACTGTCATCTCTAGCAAAGTGGTTTTAGTTTATAGTGTGACTCACTCTGGCTACCAAGTCCTGCTCTTTCCACTGGATACAGCAATACCAGCTATAGGCAATTGCAATTAATGTGAGATACAGAGGTTTAGCAAAAATAGCAGATGGATATAACTATGTCCAACATCTGATTCCATGTGGGTGTCAGTCACAGCACCATAAGTCAGGATGCCCCAACATAGCTTTAAGGGTGGACTAAAGCTAGATATGAGGCCTGGAACTTTCTTTTCTGCTTTGATATAGTGTCCCTCCAGGGGAAATACAATTCTTTTTGATGGGTAGGATTTTTTGTGCAGGAAAGTGATTGGTGGCTTATTCAGATAGAACTTAAAGCCAGTGTTCCACGGCAATGTTAGGCTGTCCTGTTTCAAAGAAAAAGACCAACAATTTGCATTGCTCCAGATTTTGGTTTTCCTCGTTCACACACACATACAGTCCACACCTCAAATGTGAGACAGTTTAAATTGTCATAGCAAAACTTCTAAATCAGTGCTTATTTTACTGCGTCAGCAGAATTATCCTATTTTAAACCAAATGAAAACATGGCCCTTCTGGAGCAGCTTGTGTGTGTGCAAGTTATTCCAAGTTTTCCAAGCCCACCTTGCTGTTCTTTGTACTGCTCTCCCAAATGTCCTATTTGAACACAGAAGCAGGATGGATAGAAGGAGGCATGAAAAAGGTTTGAAGAAAATTGGGGTGCAGGGTTTGAGGGAATGAAGGGAGGACACACAGAATTAGGATGGGCTGAGCAGAACTTCAGAAAGAAATATGAGGAAATCAATATGGATGTGCTGTAGGTTTGCTTTAATGGGGGAAGAGAAAAATGGAAATGTAGATTGTACAGATTTATTTTTCTATAAGGAAACTGAGGTGGAAAGAACTGCATATATGGTAATAGCCCTCTGAGGAGATCTAGATGCTGTCTGGAAAATGTACACTTGGATCAGCCAAAATCAAATGCTACCAAATTTGCTTCAATTTTTCAGTCCATCTCTTTTCTAATTAATAAAATGTCAGATTTTTTTTTCAAAACTACTTTTTATTTTAATACTTGTCAATTTTTCAACATAAAAGAAAATAAAAAAAATAAACTTAACTCTATGTTTGAACAAACTGGCCATTTTAATATTTTTTTCATTCCAAGAGGAATTTTAAATTATACTAAATTCTTCCCCCTCTGATATTTTGCAGCAAATCATGAATTATTTTCACAACACCCTAGATATTTCCTCCTAAGTACAACTTTCTGTGTGCATCTGTCTCCATTCAAATAGCTCAGGAACAAAACATGTTTGGGTTTCAGTGCTGTCATATCTATATAAAACCCCAAACACACACTAAGACAGATCCTTTACCAGAGATCAGAGTCACTGATGTTTTCAGATGCTGAAACAGAAAACATCATCAAAGCCACCCTTTTTGATCTCACCCTGTACCTACGGACTTTTAGAAAGACAAAACTGCAAGCAGAGCTACCTACAGTATAATTTTCAAAAGCCACAACGTGCCTTTTCAGTTGCCAAAACACTAGAACTTGTTAGCAATAAACATGGGCAGAAGTCGAAGGGCTCCTCTGGTGGTGGAGAACGAGGATGCTGAGATGCGGCTGCGTGGAACAGGTCCCGGCAATGGCAGAGACTGGGAAGGGGAGCTGCCGAGTGGGAAGCAGGGAGGGCTGAGCTATCAGTTGTGCAGTGAGGCAAGCTTAAACTTAGCAAATAAAGAAGTAAAAGGAGAAAAATTACTTGCAGTTTCTGATCTACCTTTGCCATGGTTTTAAGAATGCATATAGATGTCAGCTACGGCTTTTCCATGAGTATTTTAAGTTGCAACTTTCCTGTGTGAAATACTGGGGCAGTGCCTCCGTAAACTGGGGACTGAATTTCTTCTACACAGATTATTGTCATTTCCTTAACAATCCAAATGAAGATATAGCTATACTGTGTATTTATACTGTACTGTATGCTGTAGTATACTGTGTATACTGTGATATAACTGAGAATCTTTTTTACTACAGAAATCCCTATCACACACCTGCAGAAGTATCAGTGAAAGATATTGTTTTATAGAAGCAAGTGCAATGTAGAAGGATTTATAGCTAGATATCCCTAAGGACTGTATTTTGCTTTTAGTACTTTGATTTAATGAAACCATAAAACGTACAGAAATTAAAATTTAGTTATAAGGAGATTTATTATTTAGTCTGAGATACACACACATTTTGTTTTTAAAAGAGTCCTTGTAAAAGTATCCTCATGCTGTCACAAATACATTAACACACTTTAAAAATAATAGTAAAAAAATCTCTTTAGTTTTAATACTATGAACAATATTTTCATGAAAAGACATGATAAATCTCTGTCCTGGAATTCCCATGCTTTACTCAAATCCTCCATAGTTGAAGACAGCTTGTCATTTATGACAACACAGTCATATTTTTTTCTTAGCAATGAATAGGATGAAAAGAAAATAATTGTTTTGTGTATGGGTAAAAGATAAGAGAATAGTAGAAGTCACATGCAACCATCTGATGATTTTATTTCCTGCCCAAAGGATTATTTTGCAGAGTTTTAATAGCTCTTTTCATGCTTAGTGAAAGTTTTCAGTAAAAAAGGGTGAATTGTTCCTTCCTGCTTTTGGAGTTTCCATTTATCCTTGCAACTACACAATATCAGGAGAGAAGTCTCCATCCTTCCCAGCTTTAACTCCTATAGGCTGAGCCTGCTGAGAGCTACCCACACTGTAACTGACCAATAACCCAACTTCTCACTGCTCGGAGAAAATGACATTAAATCCTGTTTAGTGAGCATCTTAGGTCACAATTATCATACATCCACACCAGCAACTTCTTTCTCTGCTTTTCTTATTCTAACAATGCAGGCAGTTGAGGACCTGCAAGTTTTCAGGTTTGCAGGTCAATGGTAGGGCCACGACTGACTGTGTTGGCGAGTCAAACTCATGAAGCAGCTTAATAAACGTTCAGAGACTTGGCCAAAGTGTCTTCCTGAAAGTGTATCTAGAGTATTAACAGTTGTGAGGCCTAGAAAATGCATTTTGTTTTGCCTTTTAATTACCCTAAAGGTCAAAGGCAGTGAACTTTTCCACTTGCAAAAAGGACGTACCTATTCTGTTGTGAATCAGCATGGAGGGGAAGAATCCAGACATAAATAATCTGTCAGCCCAGTTGCCTGGTATGAAGTCAGACAAATATGTTTAACCAAACATGGATGCTTCATAGGGTGCTCTTGTGGTTACTCCAACTGCTGTCATTATACTTTTATATTAAGTGTGTCTGCTCACCATGTGCAATAAAACAATTTCTGAAGCTCAGCCTCAGAACATGGGGCTCATTCACGGTCTTGGATAATAGCCTTGCTTGTTTGCACTGTTCTTATTGAACTTTCTAAACATATGTCATTTTCCTTTTCACTCTAGGAGTGATTGTACATTACAGTAATTACAGACAAACCCTTCCAGACAGTTTGAAGAACCAAAACTTTCTTTGTGTGGAAGTCCAAAGGCAATTATTGGCATTACAATTTAAGAGAAGCATTCCATCTCCCTGATGCAACAGCAGTAGCTTTCTGTGGCATGTTAAATAAAGCAATTTGCCCTGTAGGAGACTAATGCATGCAGAGTTGTGATGGAAAAAACCCCCAACTAAATCACACAGCTGCTCTGAAAGGAATAGCAACTTCCTCTTCTAAAAGATACAAAACTTATCCTGGTGCTGCTTTAACAGGAAGACACCAAACATCCTCAACCTTTGCCTTTACCTCCTTGACATTTCAAGCATTACTTCAAGTCTGAGATCATATAAAAACACAGGTGTGCTAATTACCAGTCAAATAGTTGCATTTTAACAAAAAATAATTGACAAAAATGGAATATGACCATGCATTCTTAACACACAGCAGAATATAGAAGTCACTTCAAGCCAAGTTTTTATTCTCATTGCAGAAAAGAAGAAAATTAGTAGACTTGAGGCTAGAAGTACAAAGGCTTGACTTCAAAAGGTCTGATAGTTGTATTTTCCTATTTTGCGGAATGTAAAATGCTAGGCAAAGAATAGAACCTGAATGATTCTTTACCTTCAGATTTTTTACTAACAATATTTAAATAATTAATTAAATTATTCACCTAATAGAAGTGTGAATTCCTTGCCTAGCTCAGTAAGATGTATAACAAAGGGGGATGATCAGCTGAGCAGGAATCAGAAAATCAGGAAAAGGCTGGAATATTTCTTCAGCAAAACCACTGATCATTTTTCCAGCACTTTGAGATACACAGATTAAAAGCACTAGGAGCTTGATCTTAAAACACTACTATATATTTAAATATACCAGCTGAGAATTAGTCTGGAATAACCACCATAAGAAGATGAAGAGGACACTATTACTAAACCAGCAAATGTTTACTTATATTACTTATGGGAAGTAATTGTCAGGGAGAGTGAGAATAATGTATGTGATTAAAATAAATGTATCAAATATAACAGCAGCTCATTGATATCTATAAATGGAGTTGTAACTAATTTTTTTTCCAGACAAATTTCTGCTCCAGATGATAGAGAAAGTTTTGAAGAGAAAGGAAAGGAACTGCTTTAACAGCTGTATTGTAGTAATGAAAAGTTAAAGTAGCCGATTTCACCAGCCTTCACACAGACTGTTCTTTTGAATGGTGAATGTCATGAGCTTTGCGAAATAGTGAACATTATTTTTTCTGAGACAGAGCCAGGTTTACTAGAACAGACCCAAAACATGAGGAAATTCCCCATTTTGAAGAACAAATTAAGCCCCTTAAGTTTCCCTGCCATCAGAATGAATGCTAGTCTAACAATCTGATGGAGAAGCTGAACGGGGCAAACAGGATTCTTAGAGGGAAGGAAAGGTGGAAAAGGTTAGCAAGAGTCTGATGCTTCCTTGAAGCATCAAGTGGTAAAGCAAAGAACAGCTTTTCTGTAAGCCTTCAGCGTGCAAAAGCATGGGCTTGTTTATACTGTACTGATGCTCTGAAAACACTTTTTAAAACAGAAATGGATTGAAGGATGGTTGGTTAAAGTTGGTTGATCATTAATTTGGGAATTCATGTTCCATAGGTGCTTTGGAAGGAAGCAGTTTGTATTATCAGTTTGAGCGAAGCATGGAGTCAGATTATACACAGCATCAGCTGACTGGAAACCCTGTCACATCAGCTGCACGGCCAGATTAAAATGATTAATAGTGAACACTGAGGAAGTACTCCCCATTTGTCCCCAGGATCTGCATTATGAAAATCTTTCATTTCCCAGTGACGAGCTTTTTCTATAGGGTCTGGCTTTAGTTATAATGGTCAGTCTTCAGAAAGGAAAAGAGGGGATTCAAAGAAAATGTTTTTCTGAAGTTGGAGGAAACAGCCTGGCTATCGTTTATCCTCTGACCACACAAATACCTTGTGGCAATTATGTCTTTTTAAACTGTAGCGCCCTCTCACTCTAGATCTGAGAGGCTCGGTAATAACAAATAACAAAAGCTCACATCAGAATGTCAGCTTTCATTTGGAGTTGAGAGGAATTATAACATTGAGCAATGAAGTGATAAAATCAGCAAAATGGGAACTCTCCTGTTTTGTTTGTATCAGTGCAAGTTGCTTGCACCCTGCTCCTGTGTGTCTGGTAAGGACCTTTGACAGCACTGCAGCTATCCCTGCCTATGGAATGACGATCTAGGTGATCTTTCGTCATGGGTTCAGCAGTAGCAGTCATTTTTCTCCTTCTTGGTAGCTGGTGCAGTGTTGTGTTTTTGACTTTTGGCCTGGGAACAGCACTGATAACACCAGTGTTTTCAGTTACTGCTTGGTAATGTTTTGGTCTGATCAAGGACTTTCTGAGTCTTATGCTCTGCCAGGGAGGAGGGGAAGCTGGAAGGAAGGAGAAACAGGACACCTGGCCGAAACTGACCAAAGAGGTATTCCATGCCACAGCATGTCATGTCCAGGATGTTAAAACAGAGAGCAGAGACCCAGAAGGGTGGGGGTGCACTGCTTGGTCAGACTGGGTGGTGAGCGATTGTATTCTTTCCTTGTATTTGCCTTGTCATTATTATTATTGGTGGTAGCAGTAGTGATTTGTGTTATACCTTAGTTACTGAACTGTTCTTATCTCAACCTGTGGGAGTTGCATTCTTTTGATTCTCCTCCCTATCCCCCTGGGACTGGGGGAAGAAAGAGTGGGGTGTGAGTGAACAAACTGCGTGAGGGGCTTAAACCATGACATCTTTAAAGGTTCTTTCCACCCCTAACCCATCTATGATTCTATGATAAATAAATAATTTTCCTGTTCAGAACTGTGGAAATAAACCAGGTCTTACCCTCAAAAACAGCTTGTTTGAAGATTTTTTGAAGAAGAAAGGGACGAAAAAATTACTATTGGATAACTTCCACCAAAGAAGCCTTTTTTCACCCTGAACATTTTAAAAAATGCAGTGAAATGAATTACGTGGGGTTTGGGAGCATTTTGCAATGTAATTAAAAATAGGCTAGGAGGAAAGGAAAAGCTTAGTCTCTTGGATAGATGATCACAATTAATCAGCAAGAATGGAGCCTGACTCCTTAATAAATGCGTTGGAATTATCCTCCTTTCTGGGAGCAGGCTCACAGATGTTAACAGAACAGCTCCTGATGCTTTGTGGGTTTGCTGCTGTAAGAAATGATTGTGGGATCCAGTATTCTGTGGTTTAACATGATCCATCAGCTGATTGCTTGTTCTGCTGCGAGGCAGATCACTGACACCATTACAACTTCATCCACTGTTTCAAAGCCAATTTCCCTGCATATAAGTGCTTCTTTCAGAGCACAGAAAAAATACATTAGCGAAACAATATAGTGTACTGTACAACAAGGATTTTCCTGCACTGTAACTCTACAGCTCACCAGGCAAAACCCACTTCTTTTTATTCTAGTTCCCCAGGGTGCTACATGGAGACACCAGTCCTGAGATGGATTAACTGTGGCGCTTTCATCAAGAGGAACTTGTCTTCACTCTGACTTTGGAATAGAAAGGATGTGCTATTACCCTTCGACTTTGAAAGAGAAAAGCTTTCTACCTACATTCCTCACTCGCTTCCAAAGTTTAGCTCACAGGGATTAGAAATTGCTAGATACAGGATAAGCCCCTTTCAAAACACTCATTTAAGGAAAAATAGAGAGCTTTCAGATATCTTTACTGGATGTTTATTAGTCTTAAAAACAGGCAAATCAGAGTTAAAGGATGAGCAGAATATTAATTCTTCACATGAAACACATGAGAGTAGTCAGGAAAAAATGGCATTTTTTCTCTCTCTGTGACTTTTGTATAAGACTTGCTGTTTGCTATTCAAAACCAACCCTTTCTTTTTCCTAACCCACAGGTAGTTTTGGAGGTACTTTGATTTTGGGAACCTGACTTGATTCATGCTAAAGAGAAGAAAGTTTCTGGGAGCAGATGCTCAATATCTCCTAAGTATTGAGGTTTCTGTAAGGCATTTCAATACCTTGCCCTGGAGTGTGCGGAAAGCCTGAGTCACTTCTTGTCTCAAGCCAGCATCCCAGCTCTACCTGGGAATAAGTGTGGTTTTGGGTGACTGGCTTCAAAGGAAGTTGAAAATGCTAAATACTGGATGAAGCCTGGTAGCACATGATGATTTTGTAACTATCAGCTTTGTAAACTTCCCCTGAGATCTGAGCAGATAAACAAGGCTCTTCCTGGGTTTGAGATTTCATCTAAATGTGTTTTAAACCCTGTGCTGCTTTTAGCTGATTTCACTGCAGGACAAAGGTCTACACCACAGAACAGTGCCCACATCTTCCTGGCTATGGACAAGGTCGAATGGAGCCTAGTTTGCTCCCTGGTCTTTCAGACTAGTGAAACCAGACACAAAAGCACCAGTCTGGCTGTGACATAAGTAGCTAGGCTGACCTGGAAGAAGATGTTCTTGATAATTGTTGCCTGACAATATTGCTTCCGAAACTGGTGATTTTAAGTTTGGACAAAGCAGGCAATTTAGTAAGGGAGCAGCGTGCAGAGGACAGTCAGACACTGGATTTGGTTGTGCTGCTGCGTGAATGATCCAGGCTTGTCCTAATGGCGCTCTTGCCATGGGTACCAGCTCATCCTACATGGTAAGGACAGTTGCTCACCATGGGAAGGGCTATCCTATGCCGTGGTGGCACGGAAACCCATGGCACAGAAACACTGGCACAGAAACATTCTTCAGCTCTTCCCAACTTCTGACAGCAAACAAAACACCTCAAACGCTATAGGAGAGTCCCAAGACTTTGTGAAAGTAAGGAGGTTGTGAAAATACTGCATGACACTGATCAGTAGGCAATATCTTCATTTTTTCACTAATCCCTATTATAATCCCTATTATTTGTAGTTTACACAGTGGGAAACACATCTGGTAGGGAACAGCAGGCAGAGAACTAACACTTCCTCAGTTTTCCTGTGCTGCCCACCCTGCTGTTGAGGAAAGGACTTGTGCAGCTCTGCCAGAAGGAAGATTAGGGCAGCTGATCTAGCAGTGAAAGATCCCATGGGATAAGTGGGTATTTTTCACCCCAGTGTGCTAGCCAGCCTGCTTCCCCTTGCCTGCTTGGCTGGAGGAGCACCTTCAGCAGCGTGGTGGGCAGCTGCGGGAGCTAGAAATGCTCAGATGGAGAAGAAAGAGAAGTCAGGAGACAGATTGCTTTCCTGAGTGTTGATATAAATGGTTATCAAATGGCAGCATGAGTCCCATGAGTGTACCTCCAGTGGTACAAAGTGCTTAAGGCGGAGGCTGTTGGCTCACTGTCCTGCTGTCCTGCAGCCGCCCAAGCACAGCTCTCTGTGCCCATCTGGAGAACCAGAGCAGGGAATTGATCTGGCTGGGACAAGCCAGAAAGTTAAAACACCCTGCACAAAGCAACATGTTTTTCTTTCCATCCAGAATCACTTCTCCCATCTGGCCAGCCACACAGCTGCACAAACAGCTGCACCAGCACGGCGGCACCGACCACAAGAGAGGGCTGGTCCGGCAGCACCACTGATGAAAGGGAAATCCCTGCTTGAGCTGACTCCATGCACACGTCTCTTGCAAGGTTCCTCTGCAGCCATGCCCACCAGCCTTTCATCCTGTAGACACCTGGCTGCCCTGCTCCTCTCCATCACGCCAAGGGCAACGAGCAGCGAGAGAAGCAGTATCCTGGCTACCCAAGGAGAGAATGGCTGCTCTGCCCATGGTAAATGGGATCCTTCATGTTGGTTTACTTCTCTGTGCTGCTCACTCCCTGTTCCTTGTCTGTCCTGAAAGACAGGCTGAGAGAGAGGAGGATGCTCATACTGAATAACAGCCAGGAGCAATGTGCATTGTCACTGTTTCAGGTCTGGAATTGAGGGAGAATCTGGCTAAAAGGTCCAGTTGAAACTTGAGGAACATTTGGGGGGGGGGGGGGGTGAGGGACGGACGGGTACAGAGTTGGAATCTGAATGTATAATCATATCAAACTTTGCTCCTTTAGGAAAGATAAAGACCCTTGGGGTCATTAATAATTGTCATATCCCAAATGAATGTGATCTTTCTGTGTGCCAGCACCACTGGTCAGTGGCTGGGGTCTTTCTTCAGCAACAACTGGTAGAGATGATGGTCAAGTTCTGAGTCATTCCTACCACTACAATATAAATACAGAGCAGTTGTTCAATTAACTCATCATTTGATTGACTCAGTATTTGAAACTGGACTAAACCAAATTAAAGCTGAAAGCGTAACTTAGACCACAATAACCACTGACAGACTAGCATATTGATGTGAATCTAAAGCTCAGGGAGGTTGGTCAGCAAGGACTCCTTCATGTAAAAATCATGAGATACTGACTCTTAACTCTTTAAGTTGCACTTGCATCATATTTCTCAGGAGGGCTCAAAGTAAATGAAGGCTGAGATTTCCCTACTGTCCATGATTGCAACAGGTAGGTTTAAAAAAGACTCAAGGCACAAACACCAGAGCTGGCAAGTCTGTCAGTCAGGGAAAGAAAAAGTCATTCCATATTCCAGTTTTCAGGAGTGGAATACTTGAACTTACCTTTGTGACAATCTTTTTCTTTCTTTCATAAATCTTCCTTTACGTGTCCACACATTAAAATCTCCAAAGAGTGATATTTATTGCTTTTACTCAAACAGTACAAATTCCTTCCCCAAAGATGAAAGAACACATTGCATGTAAAAGCTACACTCATACTCCAGGAGTGACACATCCCATGTGATTTGAATATTGTCAGTAAGGTTCATGATGGCACCCTGCACCAGAATTGCTGAGTGATTTTGTCTGTTCATCTCTGACACAAAAATATAAGGGCCAGCTGATGCTATGTAGTGGACTAGAGGATGGAACAGAAGGTAATATAATTCAACAGATACTGCAGCTAAATATTAAATAAGAGGGAGTGGTCTGCTGGCATACTATCCAACAGGTCCTGCTGTAGCCACTCACAATCTGCAATATCAGTTCAACTTCAGTAATACTGTTATTTTTTTGTGATTAAGAAATGTTTTCTTTCTTCTGGCCAAGAGTATTTTAGTAATAACACAATGACTAAAAATAAAGTAAATGATCCAAACAGAATTTAACGTAAAGTGCATGTGTCTGTGCGTGTGTATATATATACACACAGTAAACAGTGGCTTGATTTTTTCTGTATGAATATCATTTTCACATGCAGTATATGGTAGCCACTATTTTTTAAGTGATTCTGAGTATGCAGCTTCATGCAGCAATTTTAAAGGGCATTATGCCTGTAATAGTATACATTCAACCAGGCACGGAGTAAATTGTCACGTTTCTTGCAATGTAATTTTTCTGTCTTTAGCCATCTCATAGAGACTCTCCCCAGCCTAATGAGATATACATGTAAATAAATGACAAGATAATTAATACAGAACCAGTTTCTGTTTAACAGAAACATTTCTTTGCATTGTATTGTTACTGTTATTAAACAGTGTGGTGCCATGTACACAACATGATGAAAAAGAAGCAGCACACAGAGGTATTTTTTCTCCTGCACTGCAGTTCTGGGCCCTTACAAACTCTTATCAGTAGAAATAACATTATATTACTTCTAACTGCCAAGAACAGTGTATTAGAGTAAATATACAAGTTATCCAACTGTTTGAATATACTCCCAAATTGTCATTCCTCTTACGCATAACTCTGGATCATTAACATTTTTCTCCTGTTGATTTGGGGAGGACCATTTTATTTGATCTGCACTGATGCTGTAGATTTTTACAACAGCATTAAAAAAGGAAGATTGGTCTAAAATCTGACTTTTCCCTTAAACTCTCGGATAAGTTACCTGAGTTGGCTATTTTCAGATGATCTTAAACAACTTAGAAGAACAATCAATTTAAAAAGTCATTCTTCCATTTATCCAAGGCAACAAACTCTAAACTAAAACCTTTTCAGATGAGCATACTTTAAAGTTTTATAGAAGACAGAAATCTGTTTGCAACATATCTAAAAAATAAGCTAAAATGTGCAACAAAAAGTACATAAGCATATCTGTATTTTTCCTGTAATTCACAATGCATCATTTTCTCAATGACTGTATAGATTTCACAAGAGTGTGCTATAGTTATTGTTGGTTTTGTCTAGGAATTCAAGAATCATAAATATTGCAATTACAAAATGGAAATCCTTGGGTCTGATTTATCTCCTGAAAAGAAGTCTATATATCTTAAAATACAGAAATAGCAAAGAATCAAGGGGAATTTGTTTACTTTCTCTACTGGAAACTTCATTGAACTATGGCTAAAGAGTCAAGAATAAACCCAGTCTTCTAAATGCACAGGTGCATAACTGGGATCATTCATTTTACAACAGCAGAACCAAGATGAGAATCTGGCCCAGGAGCCAGCAGGAATGCCATATGATATCTGAATGGTAATTTTCTCTGTATGTGCCACAATAATGCCTGAGACTTGACCTTTGGCTTTGTTGTCACCAAGTATTATCATATGTATAATTTGACCTTTCTCAGTTACAGGAATGCTTGGCCTTGAACTCCATCTAACCTTCTAGGAGCTGTAAAGATAATTTCTATACATTCACAATAAGCTCTCAGATTTGACCTATGACTCAAATGAACAATAATTTCTTAATATTCCCATTCCTCCTAAGACTATTTCCTGTAATAGTATAATAATAAGGCAATAAAATGTCCTTCAGTGTGAACTCATGCTATTCTAAAGTTTGAAGGTCTGTGCTTCAGAGCGTTCACAGTTCATTACATTTCTGTGTTGTCAGAAGATACTATCAGGGCATCAGAAGTTTCTAGAATTTACATCAAAAGGAATGAAAGGATAAAAATGACATTAGTTAACTGTGCCTATATGCAGGCAAAACTAAAGGCAATAATAAGCTTTACTTAGGGACAGTAAGACAATATCTTAGCAACAGCAGAAGACTATTGATAATTCTGCCATTTCTATTTAGCAATTTCAAAGCAGAAAAATAAGAAGTATCCAAAAAAATTTCAGTTCTGTCTTTTGAAAGAAAAAGGGAAAATAATGTATTACATCATTATGCAATGAACCAGTCAATAAATATTAGAACATCACATTATTCTGCAGCAAAAATACAATAATTGTGATTTTTTTCAGAAGAAAAAAAGGTGTGGCATTTTTTTTGGTGGTGTTGGAACACAAGAAAAAGTGCAAAATAACAGAAGCGTGCAAAGGAGTTGCAATTCCAAACATTTAAAGTGGATTCAGCCTGATGACATACAGTGTGTGTGATACACAAACATATTTTTCTGCTGTGTAAGACTTCAAGACGACCCTTCCAATTACACAGTTTGCCTTCAGCTCCTAAAGCCGTATTTCAAGCCAAATTATGCTTGGAGTGGAATGCCAAGGGGTCATTATATTCAATGATCAAGCTCACTACAAAAGTTTTCTATGCAGTTGTACCCAAAACTTGAATACATTCGAACACTGAAAATAGAAAGCTCTGATTTGAAGGTCAATAATTCAGGAACTTGGTCCTGTATGAGTCAAACATAAAACATATATAATTAGGTTGCAGGCTCATGGGTATGACAAATATAACACGGGGTGATTGAAATCAGTACAGTAACAGCAGCTGAAACACAAGCTGCCAGCCATTGCTCAGGTTTTACTGGTGTTAAGGCAGAGAAGAGTTTTGGGGAGCATGAAGTGACTTTGGCAAGGCCAGCTGCAGCCAGGGTATTTATGAGAGGGGATGTACAGCTACACACCTGCATTTGCTTTGGTGCCATGACCTGGATCTACAGTCCTCCCAGTATCTTCTCTTTTAACCACCCAGAAAAGCCATTCCTTATGTGTTATGTAGAAGATTTCCAGGCACCCTTTTAGAAAGATTTACTTCTTTCCTTCTTTTGTTTTGAGAGGTATTTATATCAAATTATTTTGCATGGCTTTTTCTTTCTACAGCTATTCAAGCCAAGGCTTTTTTTGTGAAAATTAGAATCTTTTCTATTTGGAGCTGAAGGGTCCTTGTTACTGGCAGTAATCCTATGACATGATCAATGCGGCTCTCCTCCTTATACAAATTGCTCCTTCCGAGCTATCTGTCTTGCTATGTCAGTTTTCTTCCCCACTGCAAAGGCTGGTGGCACAAGACTAGCTCAGACACATCACTTGAGATTAATCAGAAGCTTCAAAGTATGGAGAACAATACAGGAGATAAAGGCCAAATTATCAGTAGAATATGCAAACTGAAAGTCAATTCGAAACCTTTATGTTGCTCTACAGTTTTTGCTCTCAGTTAGAGGGTTTATATATTCCAGCTGCAGTGGCAAGGGCCACCCTCCATGGTCATTTGCAGGTCAGCTGCCATGGGACAGAATGAAGGGCTGAAAACTCAGTGATGAAGGTGCCTGTAGCTAGTCAGATCTCTCCCAAACATAAAGTTTCTTTGGCAACAAGTAAATACTTTGGGTTCTTTAAGATTAGGGAGATTTAGTATAGTTGGCCAAAAATAACAGAACATGCAGAAAAGTTTGGCTCCGGAGCATACCTTTATCTTGAATAAGCAGATTAAAAATCACTTATTCTAAACCGTTTTCCCAACAAGAGTGAGCTTTGAAAGTCTGGCTTGCTACAGATGTACTTGTCAAGAGAAACTAAAAGCATAAAAACCTCAAGGGTTGAAGCTTTTAAATTCCTGTTTCGTCAGCTCAGACCTTCCAGAAAAATGCAAAATTGACACTGTTCCCCTGTCTGAGCATTGAGACTTTAACTAACTTGATGAGTCCTTCCAGAAACATCCAACAGCCTTCTCTTCCCACTTAAAATAATCTCATTGTGTCCAATGGAGACTGGGGTGTCCAAGGGAAGGGGCAGCTGAGGCGGCTCAGTGACATGGAGGGATCGGTGCAATGGGAATGTGTCGCCTTGGGGCACAGGACACAATCCTTCAGCTCTTCCCACCACACGTCATAGAACCTGTTTCCTTGCAGAAGGACTGGTTAAAGCCAGAAGTGAGCTCAGCTTCTTATCCTCTTCCCATGCATTATGTTGATGGGACAAAAGCAGTGTATCCCAACTGTTCTGCTCCGCTACATCTTTTTTCAGGCAGTAAAACTCTACCAGCTTCCAGCACCAGTAATGCTGGGAAGACAGGGGTTATGCTGTCTGCATGTGCTCTCCCTTATTCCCCTGCCTGCATGCATCCGACCAGCACCCTTGTTAGCAAAGGAGTCAGCTACTTTACACCCAACATGCAGTATGAAGGGGCAAAAACATCCATTGGGCATGGACGCAAGAAGAAAAGGTGGTAAAAAGAAAGTTGAAGAAGGAGAAGACAGAAGTTGGAAAGAGGCCTAAGGATTGGATGAGGCTAGCAGTATGTGATTCAGGTAGCAAGTGTATATTCAGCTGCCCAAAAAACCAACACCACCATGGAAAGCAAAGGAGATATTCAAGCAAGAGCTGTGCTTCAACAGCTTTTGGGCTCAATGCTGACTCTCTGCTGAGGGTAAGCAGCTGCCCTGGTTGTCAGATCACTGGAAAAAATCTGTTTCCCACCTTGCTGCTCTTCTAGAGCTGCAATCACATCTCTCATGCTGTATGTGAGAAGTTTCTGCTCCATTTCACCATCTGGGAAGTCCCTTTTGCTCTAGAAGCTCTTTTCTCCTTAACCCAGCAATGTTAACAGCTCCATCACGGGCAAAAAGTCTCTTCATCCTGCTTTTGAGGGGAAGGGATGGTAAAGACGGTTACTGCTGACACTGTTACTAATACTTTTTACTAATAATTTGTTATTATTTGATGCTGTCATTAAAAAGCTTGTGGTTTTCAAAGGCAGAGCTTGCACCAGCCCCTATAGACTTTTATGGGAAGTTTGGCATCTATCTGACCCCTACAATGTTATAACCCTCCACTAATAATAACGAAAACAATACACAGGACTTAGAGCATAAAAAGGCTATTTTTATTTTCTGTTTTGCTCAAAGTGAAAAAAATAAAGGAAAGAGAAAAGAAGGGGGAGGGGAATGGGAACAGGAACGAGAAAGGAGAGAAGGTGGAAGAGAAAGAGAAGGAAAAAAGGAAAAGGAGAAGGAAAAAGGAAATAGGAGAAAATGAAAAGGGAAAGGAAAAGGAAAAGGGAAAGGAGAAGGAAAACAGAAAAGGGAAAGAAAAAAAAGGGGGAGAAGGGAAAAAATGAAGAAAAAAGGAAAAGTTGGACTGAAACGTATCTGAAATCCACACACAAACTTTCTTCCCACCCCCTGCAAACTGCTTTCCTCTGCACTGGATTACAAAGTTTTCAAGGCTGGATTAGAGACTGCTATAAAACAGTTTGCCTGACACAGAACTGTACTGAAATTAGCAGTGCCATAAACTGCACTGCAAGGGAGGGCCTGAGAGTGATTCAAGGGTATCGCCTATTGTATAATTTTTCCAGTACCATAAATTCCTGCCCAAGTTCCCAGCAGAATAGCAACGCTCCACAATATATGGAATAGGTGTCCTTCATTAAATGTTATACATGGAACAGAATTACAGTGTATGGATCACATTTATTGGAGATTAGCCTAATTTATATATGCGCAGCTCAACAGCATGATTTAAATGTGTAGGTTTTTAGATGCAATGTTATATTTTACCTTTCTGAGACCTCTGTGCTTAGCTGGAGGGACGTTACTGTGATTAAGGTATTTTTCTAAACAGGGAGGTGGATTATTTAAAACCTTCTGGTATGGAAAACCCACAGTTTGTCCACCTCCAACAATCTCTTCTCTCCCCCAGTTGTCACAGCAACAACTTCAGCATTCGAAAGGAATCTACTTCAATAATCTAAGCCTCTGATCTTTGACAGGCTTATAATGAAGGAACAGTTTGTTAATGCTGACATAAACATTTTGAAAACTTAGAGGTACAATTATTTCACGTTGTTTAGGAAGTCAGCACTACATGGTCAAGAGAACAGCATTCTGTGAAAATATTTACTTATGCAATTTCCTAGCGAGGAAAACGACTGCCGACTGCACAACTGAGCTGAGATAGCAGCCCTGTGGTTTAAGTGACAAGAATTTTCTTTGCCTCCTGCCCATTTATAGCTCAATTTTCCCCTTTTATAATCCCATGATGATCTTTCAGATAATTCCAGGGTGCCTCAGCCCAGTCTCTATTTATTTTAAGACAAAGCCTAAAACCCCAGCCTGAATTAGACCCGGTTCCAAGTGGATCTCCCAGCTATGCTGCTTGCAATAAAAAGTCAGAACTGTTTTCCAGCCAGCCAGCTGTGATGGAAGCTGCTTTCCTGCTCCGCACACCAAACTGCTGCTTTTGCTGGGAGGAGGGCAGAAAGCTGACATGATGACAACGTTCCCCCGCTGCTCTCTGCAAAGTAGCCCCTGTGCTTTCCAGTCAAAGCAAAACCCAGAGCAGGTGATGCTCTCAGGGCTGCACTCAAAGCTCCAGTTGCACTGGGGAGACCATCATCACTCTTGGAGCAATTTTCTACAGTAGCACAAGGGCTCCAGTGGTCCTCAGGGGTGAAATCCATCATGCTGCATGCTGCACTCTATCAAGTAGGGCTCCGAGAAAGGGTCAAGTGGTCCGCTGCCGTGCTGTTTGAGCTCATCAGAGACATATTTAATTTAATTAAGGTTGTCAGCACTATTGATTTTGGCAGTTTCAATTACCGTGCTGTTATGGCTTCTGGATCTACTGATCTGTGATGAGCCCTATCAGCACTGGCACACATTGAGGAAAAAGCCCTTTGTCTCCTTTTAAACCTGACACATTCTGCCATAGGCCATAACTTATTGCTTTTATCCAGCCCAGCTCCTCTTCCGTTCCTCATAATTAATTTCTCATTAGACAGCTCTTTATTGTTTAATTTGTGCAGTTTATAATCAAATTGGGCACATTAATTGTAGCTGAATTTAAGGCTAATGAAAAATAAAGGTTTTCAATAACTTAGTCTTCAATTATTTCAGACAAGATAAAATAAAACACTTTAAGAGTTGTCAGCTTTTTAAATTATAAATTAGGTTGTTTAAAGAGCATGGGCATTTAGGAAGCAGTTATCACACATTTAGTAATTATAAATCCTATGCTGCAATACAATTATTAGGATATATTTACAATTCTTCTTAGTTTTTTTCCACCCTGTTGTTAGTTAACTGCATAACATCTAATTGTTGGTGGTTTAAAATAGAATAATATGGAGTCGCTGGGCCTGGTTCCTCTTCTTCCACAGACTGAGCTGTAAATCAGAGGCGTGTCTGAGGAAGCCCAAGCCTGTAAAGCTGGAACAGGAGAGGTGTCTGGGTAAGAGGATTTGGTAAAGGTTTTATGAAATGCTGATCCTTCTTGTAGCCAGTGTTGCAGGGTTTAGCCCCTTTCCTTCTGGAAAACTGTAATAGGCAAGTTACATTTCGCACACATTAGGACCAGGACACCCCCTAGCAAAGATCAGTGAATTCCTCTGGGTGTAGACCACAGTTTCTCCTAAAATGCACATAATCCTCATCTTAGCAATGGGGAAACCAAGGCAGAGAAGCAGCTGATACGAGGGCACATTGGAGCTGAGGCCAGACTGATGGGTAGGGTTTGCTTGCTCTTTTTCAGTATACAGTGAACAGGGAGGGGAAAGCAGGATGGGAAGGAAGATGGGATGAAAAATTCAGACGGCAACTTCGTTCTTCCTTGCCAAGGTGAAAAATGTGAAAATGGAGTTTCCTTCTTTGCTAAATGGTTGCAATCGACATGCAACATTTTAGGGGCAAGTGAGAAAAACAAATAAATGACAAGTGAGTTTCACATCACATGCATAATGTGCTGTAGGTCGGATGTGAGGGGATGCAGGGGGAATTCGTTATATTACATGCTCTAAGACCATTCCTTGCCTAGATGCACAGGATCCTGCTGCCCAGGATGCTATGCTGTGTTATAGAGTATGTACTTAGCAAGACATTAGAGGAGAGGCTGGAAGCTGGGTATCCTAGTTCCTGGCAAAACATCTTCATTGCCTTGTGAGAAAGTTTTTCACCAAAAGTTTTCTTGAACAACCAGTAGGATAACTCCAATTGGGCAGGGGGGGCTAACCTGTGCTCATTTCAAATATCCACCCTTATTGAGAGCTGGAAGGCATCTGAAATCAGGACTGCACCTCTCACCTGAGTGGGTTAGCCCCAGATACTCCATGTGGTATAAACCAACCACAGGGAGAAATGTAGAGCAGCTCTCTGACCAGCAGTTGGGGTACCCACTGTCAGGCTGGGCAGCCAGCATTCACACATAGCCAGCCCAGAGATCCCAGGGCAGGCACTCCTGGCCACAGTGTGTGTATGGTATGTGTGTGAGCTGCTTCACACTCCTGCACGAGCAACTGAACACTCACCCCTGCTCTGGCCCAGTGAGGGCTGTTGCTGTGCAGGATGATGTACCTGCATTAGGGAAGTATGGGGCGAAGCCGAAGGCTTACACAACAGCTACATACCAAATGTATAAACTGAAAATATAAAAAATATATAAAATGTATAAACTGAAATACTACATAGCAGTAGTCACATCTCCCATTGCAAAAGAACAAGGCTACTGCTTTCATCTTCAGTCATTTGGTACTTGGTTTCTTTTTAATTAAAAAAAAAAAAAAAGATAACCCTTTTTGTTTGTTTCATAAACAGGAAAGGAGGATAAAATTCACTCACATCCTTATAAGGTCTGTTTACTACCCTAATCCCGTATATAAAGAGAAGGCATTGTCAGAGATTTCCTTTGTATACATGAGTTCAAATTTAGATTATTTCCTATTTCAGCAATGTTTGTCCAAAATTCCTTGGTGGGGACTGGCCCTTGTGGATTCGTAGGAATCTTATAATCTATGTATCACTTCCTGGCTGGAATGAAGAGGCTGTCAATATTGCTAAATATTTCAGCACCATGTATATTCTCTAACTCAGAATTATTTGGGAGGGAGGGAAGAGATACTGTTTTCCCAAATGTGCGCTGCATCAGTCACCAGTGGAATATGGCAATCTTTTCCTGCCCAGCTTTTTGGAAGAAGAAGAGAGCACACGTTCCTTCAACAAGGGTATGAGAAAAACTGGAAGCAGAAGCTTTGTCAGGGAGTTAGGGAGCCAGGGAGCCAGGCTGACTTCGCCCAATGCCGAGCAGCGGGGGGAGGAGAGGAAATCAGAGCGCTGGCGGGAGAAGAGGGCTGCTGGAAACTCAGCGTCTGATAAGGATACGTGGGAACAGCAGGGAAAAAACAGACCAGCAAACCCTGAGTAATGTGTGATAAGGAGGCAGGACACACTTTGTCCTTAGCTCTACTTGATATTACCCATCCTGTGAAAGCAAGGGTGCACCTGGTGAGCACCACACACAGAGGTTATACTCTTTAGGCTGCTTTAAGTTACTCTCCTCTAGCAAATTAGTGTGCATGGCTCACTTCTGAAAGGAAGAACCTACTGCTGTTGTGCTCTTCATTCAACCTTAAATTCCTGGATATTCCCAAAACCCCTGGCGTAGAGTCTGCACTCTTCCTAGGAACCAGCGTCATTTGAGTAGGCAAGAGCAACAGATGTCCTGCTCAGTTTGTAGTTTGTCATCACCCCTTTCTTCAGCTGATGGCATTTCAGTGAGTTTTGTGCCATGTCACTCACAGGACAATCAGATCCCCTAATTTCTAGCTAGTATCTGACTGTAAATAGGGACACCAGACCTGGTTGTATATGCACAGAGTAGGTACCTAAACCCTGTAAATGTCTCTCTCCTTTAATTTAAAAATAACAGAAAGCTTCTTAAAAGGAAATTTATATTAAAAAAATATTAATAATAATCGTTCCCAGGCAAAGGCACTTGCAGCCAAGTTTCAGCTGTGAGGCAACTTTTATTAGCAAAGAAATGAACTCATGAAAAGAGAGGTTTATAATGGAAACAGTGAGGGACTGCAGCAGCACTGCTAACAGGTGCCACTCCTGCAGCAGTGACAGCGTGAATAAGACTTTTAAAGACACAGTTGCTAGAGCTGTGCCCACCCATGCAGCTAAAGTTCTTTCAGGATTTCTGTAATGAAGCTCTACTTGCAGGGGTCTTGATACTTTAGTCATAAAAGCATACCTCAGGCTGAAAGTGAGAAAATAGAGACGCAGACCTCCAGGGCACTTGAGAAAAGGAGAAAAATGAAATAAAATCCATATAGTTGTTTTGAAGGATCTCTTTGGGATTTTGTAATTTGAAAAAACACACTCTTTTACAATTGAATCTGGTAGCTTATCGGTCAATGGCATTAACTGGGGAGGGTTCTTTTTCAGTTTGTTGCATTTTAGTTTAGAGCCCTTAAAAAGACTGTGGCATTTTTTAAGCTTAAAAAAATCTTACAGCTCAATTAAGGGATAACAGAAATAAACCAGGATTACCTGTGTGTAATTACACAAAGTTAAGTCCAAGAAAACAATACACTATCACAACCCTCTTGGGTAATTTGAGTAGTCTCTGTAGGATATCCAGAGGCAAGAAAAGGAAGGTTGAAACTACAGCTTATACCTGAGCATTTACTGCCAGATAGCAAAAGATTGCTAGTGTAAAAGAGCACAGAAGGAGATGGAAATACAAGTACTGTTTTTTTGATCAACCTTTTAATCATCTTAAAGGATATGTTACAATAGTAAACAAACCCTGGACTAGGACACAAATTGGATTCAATTTTTGACTCTGTTCCTCAAGCTTTCTTACTTCTTTTGACAATTTGGCTCACAATATCTTCCCTATGTCCATCAATGTGCAGTCCTGCAGTCCAGTCTGAGCATAATTACATATACGCAGCTGAGAGTAACACAAATCAGCTTAGTGTACCTATGCCTGAAGACAGAATCTGTTAGCACTTCCTCACCAAGGAGGAGTACATGTTTTCTGTATATGTCAAATTAATCCTAATAACGAAGATGTGAAGATGTTTTCATTGCAACTATCTAAAAATATCACAGTCAACCAAATACCCTACCACACTCCTGAAAGGGTAAGGAAGTACAGCAGAAGAGTTAGCTGGGGAGGAAAAGAGCTTGGTCCTTTTTCCTGTATTCTGAATGGGACTATCTAAACTCAAGGCACTTTTTGACTGACTAACTATACCTGCAGCCACAGTGACATACTAGCTGAACTTGACTCTTCATGTTTGAACACTGTATAGCTAGCTCAAATTCAGTCTGTTTAGATTTAATCTTTTTACTCCTGAATCGTGTACTCAAGCTTCAGTGTTTTCAGTGTAATACATATATATATACGGTAGCAGATGAGGGGACCCACACCTTAACTGCTTAAAAAAACTGGCGGCAAACACAGTGCCAACCACTTTCTTCCATCAAGAACTTCCAAAAAGAAGAGGTTGACTCTGTAATTACAATATTAATTTAATTATAATCATCTCAATCTGGATTTGAACATGAGTATGTGAGTAGCAGCACAGTATACACAGTATATGTAGTGCTGGTACATGCCATTTCAGTAACTCAAAACATATGCCATGTGTTTCTTAAAAGCTGTCAGGTAGAGTGTACTTATCACTACCAGAGCTCCCTACCTGGACCAAGCCTACATATTTATTGGTATTAGACATGAAGTGGGCCTGCTGTCAGCTGTATTTGGTTAAACTTGGTATAAAGGTACCTTTCAATCCTGGGGTCCTTTACCAGCCTGGTGATAAGAGATCCCTTCCTCAGTATATTATAGCAGTATATTATAGCCTGTGAGCTGAGTTAATTTGCACCAGCTGAACTAGTCCTGTACATACTGGGCAGACACAACACCAAGACCCTGTGAGGCTCCTCGCATGTTACAGAAATCCCTGGCCTCCCTTTCAGAGCAACCTTTCCGCCCTCAGCACCGTGGAGACAGCACAAAGCATCTGAAGCCTGGGACATAACCTTTTCTCTTTGAAGTTTCCATGTTTATTTTTCTATGCCCGAACTATTTGCTTATAAAACTAATATGACCACCAGAATAAAAATGAGCAGTGACTCCTAGCTTTGTCTTTTGGACTCTGTTTGACACTACGTGTTCTGTACACTGAAATGGGGAGTGGACACGGAGCACTGAAGGCAAGGGTTTCAAAACTGAACACATATGCTACCTCCATTCATTAGGGGCCAGAATCTATTTTCAGATCAGGGAGCACAGATGTATATTTATTTTATTTTGCTGCTTAATTTTAAGATACTTATTGCCATTTCCGTGGCAGCAGGGTGTCAGAGAGGATGAGATTGCACACTCAAAGGAATGACCCTTTTCATTCCATCTCCCCTTATTTAGAAGTGATGGCCTGCATTTCTTTTTCTACTTTTTTTTTTTAATAGAAAACCCTCTTTATTCTGTCCTTCAGGCAAGTTCACTGAGTCCACTGTATTTCAACAGGAGCTAAAGACATGGTTCTACTTACCCTCCCCCAAAGGTCTCTATTAATTGTTTTCAAATGTTGGCAGCCATGTGAAACCCTGCCTAGCAAGTCTGGCTCCTTATATGATTTTTATTAAAATTCACTTTGCACACAAAGCACATGAGATTTATGGCTGAAACTAATAGGTTGGTTCTCACTAAGACATAAATCCATCGGCTGTTTATTGAGGCTCATGGACATTGAAAACGCAGGTAATTGTTACTGTGAGTGTTCAGCTTAAAAATAGTTCATCATGTCTCTAAGGAAATTTGTTTAACTAAACACACCACATAAGCTTCTGAAAAATTACTTTATCTGTGATGGTGAATGGAAGGACTGAGCAGGGTAACTTCTGTATCTCATCCGTACAGTTTAATTTCACTTACAGGACTTTTCAAATTTTCCTCTTGCATGGAGTCTTGTAAGGAGCAAATGTAAAAAGGATCCCATTCGGGTTTTTTTCCACATGCCAATTTTAGCCATTTATACATAAGAATTTCTACTTTCTTGCTACCAACCCTTTACAAACTCCGGCTGAGTTTCTGAAAGTCCAGTTCTTCCTGGCTCTCTCATGGCCACAATCTGCCACTTGAACTCAGTTAAGAATTCTGATGGCAGCGCACAAGGTGGAGCAGAGCCTGGACAGATCCTTTCCTCTCAGGGTCCAACCACATTGCCATGTGCAAGCAATCGCCAGCTAGACTTCCCAGTGAGCCAGCTGTACTCTGGAAGCCATTTAGATGTGTTAGCTCAGTACTGTGCCCAAGCAAATAAGTCCTGCTTCTCAACATTACATTAACTTTCAGCAAGATTCAAACTTGTCTAAATGGCTTCCAGCTCACATCTGGTTTGCAGCATGTCAGCTTGCAAGGGAGAGAGATGTAGATCATGCCACCTGAGTGGATCTTCTTCTCTCTGTTGTGCTGGCAACATGACATTGAAGAAAAGACACAGAAAACCTTCTTGCTCCAGTGACTGGGTTACCCCAAACAGGCTTCTAATATCACCTAAGATGACACAGAGCATCTTTTCTGGCCTTCAGTCACCCTTCCAGAAGGATGTGGATCTCACACAGGTTCTCTGTCGTATTTGCCAGCCTCATGTGAATATCTCAGGTATCCTAGGATGTCTCACACAGACCTTGACACTTATTTATAAACAGTACACCTCAATAAAATAGATGGCTCCTAAAACACAAATAAGTTGTTATTGCTTTTCTACCACTTTTTTACTACTGTGAGATTTTGATATAATATATACATTTATTATTGTGGTCATATCAAAACTGGCCTAAACATTGACTATTACACAAACATGCTGGAAGCCACAGATGCTGAGGTTACTCAAGGACTGTTTATGCTATGCATAAGCACCATAACAAAAAACAGTATAGCCACATCAGTGTTATTTTGGGTTCAAAATAACTAATCATTCTGAGAGATGGATCTTGGTAGTAGTAGCACAGTGCTATATTATTGCAGATATACTGCTTTAGCAAACTAATCTAGCATCTCTCATAACATCTGGTTAGAGGTAGACTCTGTCTCTTTTGCTCCATGCTGTGAAATACAAAGCAAAGAAGCCCTACAAAATAAGGATAAAAGGGTGGAAAAGTGCCTAGAGTGCAGCTAACTGTATTTTTAGGTTGATGCCTCATTCATTCTAAAATGGTATGTAAATACTGAACCCCCCCAGACAGCTAAAGAAATGCCTAAAATTCCATAAATTCTTTGGAAGATGAAGAATTAACATGAATAGAGAGTTCACCAATTTGCAGGAGTTCTGGTACCTTTATGACAATGATGTTTATTCTGAGTTTTTCATACATCCTGGTGCTGCTGGTTAGACACAGAAGCAGATATTTTCTGAACAATTTCTTGCCTTCTCTCACCCAGTTTTTCCTCCTTGACAAGCTGCTTCTCTTTCACTCCTTTTTACAGCATTTGCTTAGTAGTCTATCAGTTATCTAAATCTGTTAGGTTGTTGTTTGCTGATGAAGTCTCAACGCTCTTGTCTGATCTAGTGACTAGGTCAGTAAGGTTGTGTGTCCTGGGGACTTGGGGAACTGTATAGACATGACCTCTGACACCCATCAAAGGCTCCATGGCACTGTTTGGCTCCTATCAGTTTAATCAGCTGGCTCATTCCTGCTCCTTCACTATTCATGACATTACTCGTATCCCTTACTGCCTGCCTTTCAGAACATACAGCCCTGCTTACATGCTGCTCCTTCACACTGAGTTTGGCTCCTATGCATGGGCCTCATGCAATGTACCATTCATTCTCGACATGACTCACATTTTACAGAAAATTTCCTTCATGCTGAAAGGAAGGGCAACAAATAGGAAGCTTTCTTTCATTTCAGAGACCTAGAGGTCAATATTATTCCTGAATCTTTTGTGGCAGTTTAACGTGATGCTTAAAATGTAAAGGCCATGCCTCTGTTACCTGCTTTCCAAGAATTAGAGGTTTAAGCCCCCTCCTCCCCCCAAACTACAAACCAAATAACATTTCCATGAAATGTGATAAAACCCACACAGAAACTGCTACAGAAATCTTTCCACTCTTATCTAGTGAAAATAAGAGCAAAGAAAATTTTTCTCAGTGTTACTTAATTAAAAGAAAGAAGATCCCATAAAATATTTTCCCAATTTTCTTCTGTGTACTGCATAAGGCAGCCACTGACCAACAAAGCTAAAGAGGCTGTCCCAGGTCCCTTTCTGCTTCCTGGTTAGCTCCACATACGAGGAACATGTACTCTGGGTTACTTGATGCAGAGGGTATGAAACCTGGCTTCGTAGCTTCTGCACATACTTTGTGGCTGCATCTGGGCCTCTCAGTAAAGGACATCAAACATCAAAGAAATGAAGGCTGCACAAAAATTTAGAGCGTGTCAGCACTAACCCTGAAAGTCTACCAAGGGCTTTGCACAGCTAAACTTCTCCTCTGTGCCTTTTCAGCTAGATTGCAACATAAAGAGAGCCTCACATCATGGATTACTTTGTTTTATCCAGCTGTAAATCTATCCCCAAAACTATCAGAATCTAAAGACTGGTTGAGAAATAAGGCTATCCATGAACACTGCAACCTTCTGATGAAGCAGCTTGTTAGATAAAGGACAAGCATTATGTTCTTCCGTGTTTCAACCATGCAAGGGAGGAACAACTTGGAAATAGAATAACATTCCAAGTGAATTTAGATTAGAAAGTGGCCACTGAAACCACTGCTCCTTCAGAGGCTGAGAGGTATTCTAATGTATATCATAAAAACTATCCACAACACAATGAACTCCAAACAACACCAGCAAGGCCCAGACACCTTGTCTGCAGTGAAAAGATCATAGTACAATGCTGTGTGGACATCGACACAACAACATGAATGCACTCAATTGGAACAATATCAACTCAGCTAAAGCAATATAAGATATGCTGATAATACTTCTCTGTGCAAAGAAAAGCTTAAATAGTCTTAGATGAATGCATATTTTTGCAACACAAGAGCAGTAGAAGATTATATAAATTACAGCAGTTAATAGCCTTTTGATTCACCGCTGAATCTCCAAAAAGAGAGAGGCTGAAGTGATTCCTGAGGTGGATATATTTTGTTGTATAACGTGAGGATCAGGCTTGTAATCCTTGCTAAATCAACAGCTCTTTGCTCCCATTGAGCTCAAAACCTGTCCTGGGAGAAGAGGAAGAAAAGCAGCCTTTCACCATAGAAAACAAAACTATTTCTAAATATTTATTACCTTTTCTGTAAATGTTAGTCATCAATAAATCTTCATTTTCTGTAATACCTTTCAGAGCTATTTCTTTTTTCCCTAGTCTTTAATGTTTACTCTAAATTCTGAAGTGGCAAGTTAAACTAACAATCTCACCCACAACTGAATTTGTCTGCTTACTCTGATATGCTTGGCAATGACCTGTTAGTATTAACTGTTAAGTTTCCTTCTGTTTACTGAATAGTTTTAGCCATTCAGCCTTCACAAAATACACTATTTAAAGTGCAGGGGTTTGCATTTTCTTTAATTACTAAGATAACTTACATAGAAGGCAAATATGAGAAAGTGTTACTTCACATTTTTGTGTTGATGCTTTAGCAAACTATAAAATTGCAAAATACACATTGTTGCAATGAAATTAACAGTTGTGGGGGTTTTAAACTTGTATTTCTGAGGTGTCAGCTCTTCCGCCATTGTAGGTTACAAAGCTTCTCAACAGAAGAGGATCTATTTTTGGTGTGTCAACTAAGTGTGGGTTTTTCTGCCTTACTACCTCCACTGAGTTGAGGAGATTTCTGCAATTAAATTTGAATCTGAATGTGAATTATAAAAATGGCTGACTGTCCCTAGTGTGCACAGTCCCTTGGAGGCTCAATGTAATAAACCCTAAAGTTTATTTAATGCTTTTTGTCAGTATATACCAACATCACTGTTACACAGGAAGCAAGTGTAATTATATCTTCGGGAAAGTGAGGCACAAACCTGAAGCCTCAGGGCAATAGCAGAGCCAAGACATGAACAAGGGTCTAACATGTTCCAGATTTTAGTTCCATCCTCCGGTTCACCCTATCTTAGGAAAGGAGGGAATGATTCTTTAATCTTGTCATATATTTCAACTTCATAATATAGATTGAACCAATTCACCATCATCACAGGTGAATTCCTTAAAAGCTGCCTTAAAGCCACTTTTACTTCCTGTGTTACTTTCCCAGAAGTAGCTGAGCTGGGAGTCCCTTGCTTTGTGCACCTGCAGTGCTACTGAAATGAATGGGATCCTTCCCAAGCACAGCCTTACAGCTTTGCAGAGAAAGTACAGAGGAAAGCAAGAGTGTGCAGAGAAAAGAAAGCAAAACAAGACCACCACAAATGGCAAGTACTCGGCTTGGTGTACCTGTCCCATTTTTAACACTAGCAGGCAAGTAAAGGTCTGAAACTCCACCCTTACACCTCTTTTTTCACTTTTAGTGTGTCTTTAAAAAGGCAGGTGGATATCAGTTACACTGTCTACCTCTTTTATGGGGGGGGGCAAAAACCTCTTTCACCTGCACAACAGGCTAGCTTCAGCTTTATTTAGTTAGTTAATTACCATCAAAAAAGTTACATGATACAAATGCACATACCTCAGTTCATATAATATGCTTCACAAAAAGAAATATTATACTTTAATAGCTCAATTAAAGTTATATGTAAATACTTTGGCTCCACCATTCGTCGTTTACCTTTGTAATGGATATGGATTGCAATGAATTCTTCTCTAAAATTGTAAACTTTTAAAATGAGGAAAATGTTTTAAAAATAATATTATTTTGTATTGGGTTTAGAAGCTTTTTGTTTGCGTGGGGATTTTGCCTTTGTTTTGGGTTGGGGTTCTTTTTTAATATACACTGTAGAAATGAATGGAATGCTTAAAATTAAAGGCCTTTCAAAAGACACTTGTGCTTTTGTTTTTATTGGGGATTGACAGTGGCTGCGGTCAGGCTTAGTGTGCTTTTTTAGAAGGATTTCAAATCAAAGAGATGATTCAGTAATATAATAATTACTTTTCATGTCCACATTATTGCTGCTTCTCTGTTTATTAGAACATGACTTATACATCAAGAAGTCAGATTTTGTACCAGTACTGCAATGCATAAGACTTCATAGAAAGTGCCCTTTGGTCCAAATTATATGCCCTTTGTACATTAAACCAATTAACACTGAAGTACTTTATGAAGTATGTGAGGATCTAGAGCTGTATGGAGTGTCAGAGACACAGAGTCATTTAATGATGCTTTACAGCCTGCACAGAAGTCAGAAGCAAATTAATAGTTTGGGAGATCTCCCAGAATCACAAGTCCAGATTTTAGGGATTGGCTACTAGTTAATTCAAAGATAAAGGGATGGTAAACATTAGTCGTTACTTTTGTTTAGAGACCAAATAAAGCTTCTGTGACTAAAGTCAGCAGGGATAGATAGGTGATGTTATTAAAGTACTGATGAGACACTGATGAGGGTGATAACAATGTGCTGCAAGTATCCAGTCGGTGGCACAGAAGCTATGGAAGTAATGCCTTCCTGGAAGCCTGTGTGACTGTAGTATGATAGGCTCAGTACTACAGTAATTGCGATATACAGAAGATCTTCATTAAGAACAATGAATTAAAAAGACTGCATGTTAAATAAGGAGGAACAGCTTTATTTGGTTCCTGTGATTGGATGCTGCATTAGCTATTATTTAGATAAACCTTGGCCACATAAAGGAAATTGATCTGTGAAAGCAGCTTCAAGGGTTGTCTGGTTAAAAATGAGGCAGAGCTACTAACCCTGCTTTTAAGCATTTGCCTATAGCAGTTATACACTTGGGCTTTTAAGAGAAATGGGACAAAACGTACTGATATCTGGAATACTCTTGCTTCAAGCAGTACAGTTGGAGTCAGGAAGCTAAGGCAGAGATTCTGAGCCCTCCATCATAATCTTTCCTTCATTCACCAGACAGGAGAGGTATCCAGTTCCTAAAAGAAACCCTTCTTGGTCACCACCTAAAAGCAGTAGTAGACAGAACTTAGAGGTTCTTTTCAACCTAATCTAATATATTCTTTACAAATAGGTATGCAGATAAATTCCATCTACCAAGGGCTAAAAAGAGCATCAGTCTAGTTTTACAGAGATTCTGTGTAGCATTTGCTGTGCTGGCACTATTTTGGAGTAAACACCAGTCATGCCAACTCACAGCTGTGGCAAATACTGATGCTTGGGACCTGGGGGAAGAAAGTGAGGAGAGAATAAGAGAATGTTAAAGTCATCTAATTAAATTTCTAATCCAGGTTTACATGATTAACCAATAATGACTATGGGGAAGGGCATTTCCTGGCAGTTAATGACCGGCTGGAGGATTTGAGAGCTTGAGGTAAAGCCAAGTGTTCTTAACACTGTCAGTCATTAATTGCCAGGAAATGCCCAACTCAGGAGGTTATTACTGCTGTTATAAACCAAGAATAGAAAAATATAAAGAAAAAAGACAGTAATTACCTTTTTAAGTGTTGAAAACTGAGCACTGAACTGCCTGTCGCTATGGAGACAGAGTTTTATTTATAGCATCAGTCCTTTGCTGCATTTAAAGACTGCCCCAGTACCCAAAGGAGTGCAGGAGTTAGTTCTCAGGGCTCCATTAGGTATATAATTGGTAATTCAGAACATCAGCTCTGTGCCACGGGCCACATAACATCTGCAGACATCAAGAGTATCACAAAACTTTACAACACTGATTACAAAATACTGGCAGCCACTCAAAACATTTTATAGTTACACATACCTTCAGAAAGCATTTCCAGTAGTTCCTGCTTTGATCTGCAGAGTGTGTGTCTCTAAATAGGATCCTTGTAATGTCGCATTGTGCTGTTTCCTAGGAATTAAGTACTTATGGACCAGATCTTTAAAAGTGATTAATACCGTAGGTCTACTTAGCCAGACAGTGATCACTAACCAATTTTGCAATTGTGTAACTATTGATTTCATTGGAACAGCTCCTGATTTACACCAGTTAGCATAAAGAAATTCAACCCACTGTGTGTAACGAATGCAAAGCCCAAAACCTCCTTCTTACCTTCTTTTGAGCCTCTGAAAGAAATTATTCAATATTCAATAGCTGATTCCTAAAGCAGATAAAAATAAGTAATTTTGTCCTTTTGAATGTTGCCTAAAAGATTCTGTTGCTTGTTATGGGATACTTGAAATTTGACTGATATTTCAATGAGGACAGGCGTCCAATTGAGCTCATCAAAAACTGAACTTCTACCACTTGACTAATTTGGAAAAATAACAACAAAAAAAGGCCCAGCAAAGAACTTAGGTATCCAAATCAGGATAAAAGCAGGACTGAGGTGCCTGACAGTAAAGTCATAATCCCCCCAAAATATTGCTTCATTTCAATATCCTGCTAAATTCACTGAGTGTCAGATTTATAAATCCTGGTTCTGTGTAGGGCCTGATCTCTTAGATATGCTCACATCAGATGAACCAGACATCAGTAGAATAATTTAACTTGAAAACAAAATAAGGTGAGGATAGGTGGTTTCCCCTCCCACCTCTCCTCTTCCCCACCTTGTGTAGTGGCCTGGTAATATAAGTACTTATCCAAGATACAAGTACTATACAACATCAAACACTGGACCTAGGTCTCTCTCATCCCTGCTGAATGCCCAAACCATTATTACAGGGTGAGGATTCCTTTTGTGCTTGATTTCCAGCCCCATTAATCTTGCGTCCTTTGCTGACTGCAGCAGAGATCAGCAGAGGGGTACTTGTGTTTCTTTATTTAGAAGCCTAGGTCTTCTGAATCAAAACAAGCTCTCAGAACCAGTTTTGGAAATGTGGATCTTTAATAGATGTAAGCATAGAATTTTACACTTAGTAAAATTAATATGATTAGCATAGTATTTATGCTTCAGAGAAGGATGAAAATAATCCCTTCCTCTTTTCCCTTCTCCCTCACCTTTTAATTTTCCTTTGGTATACCGTCCATTCGGATGTTGAGCCTCACAACTGGCTGTAGGCAGATGTAATCTTGCTTTGCCTGTCCTGTGAGATGGCTAGATTTGAGCCAGATGCTGTCTAGAAGCTATATTAGCCCAAAAGTAATGTGGCAGTGCAGCTCCTTGATTGAAGTGACACCTATCAACCAAAGTCAGCTAATGGCAGAGAGAACGTATCTTCAGTCTGAAGACTAAAGTAGGAGCCGCCTATCTGTCCTCAGAGGCATTAGAGTTACTGTACGTGCTGAGTATATGCTGAATCTAGACTCCATCTTGGGTACTAAATATCTAAAATTTAGAGGTTACAAAGCCTTCATTAGGTTTAGGTGACACTAAATGCCAGTAAAATCTCCCATACTTTTCAAACTACTCCTCAATGTACTGTTACAGATAGATGTTGCAACATCTTCACTCTAAGCTGCAACCTACCAGAAGCTGGGCTGTTCTTCCCAATTCCTGGCCTCAGCCTTGCAAAATTAATAACTTTACTTCAAGCTGACATGTATTCTATCCTGGTGCATGAGCCAATGATGTACTGGATGATGTACCAGGAGACATATCTGTCACAACCAACACAGTGACATAGCTGAGGCCTCAGCAATGTGCTGCAGTGAGGAATGCTTCTGAATGGGATTCTATTTTGAACATGATGCTACGGCTTCTCTCCTGCGCAGTGATCTCATGCAGCAGACACAGCTGGCTGGCAGATGTAGCAAATCAACGTTATCTTGTATAAGAAGTTGTGGAGTAATGAAGAGGCTGTGGTATTGCCCTGTGAATGCATAAGACACAGGTCTTGATAGTGAAGATGGAGCCATTGGCTTTATCCCAGGGGAATCAGTATGTCTGCATTTGCAAGAGAGAGGAAAAGAAAGGATGATTTTTTTTCCTTAGGTCAGTGTAAACTCTTGGCCTTTGGGTCACAGTGTCAAGTTTTTCTTTTACATTATTAAATCATGATAGTTTCCAGATTTCTTGCTGAAGTATAATCCATATAAATGTCTCTCTTTTTTTCTAACAGAACATGTAACAGTGTTATACCATTCCATATCATAGTTTGACCTCCAATAATTCAATAGTCATATCCTTTCCTTTTGACTAGAAAAAGAAAGTTCTATGCTACACCTAAACATCAAAAATGCACCAGTACCGGCCATTTTCCCAGCTGTTACATTGACTGGCTCTGGATTCTTTCACTGTGCCCTGCTTTGTTTCATAAAACACAGGAAGTGAAATGCGTTGAAAATATTGGAACACTCATATTCTTACAACCACTGCCACACAATCTTCTTTGTAGGTATATTGAGACAGCATTGCTGTGGAGTTCATTGCTCAGAAGGATGAGAACTACCCAATTTGTTTAGCAAAGCAAATAGTCAACAGTGTGTTTTTACCTGTTTATTTCCTAGTACTTGTTCCAATGACCAAGCACAGCTGTGAATACTGGAAAACATTTGATGAGCTCACTGCCAAAAGCAGTATGGCTGCAGCCATATGTGTCCTTTCATAAGAAACAGGAAGAAAAAACTGGACTTGGTGTTTTCCCATTTGAATCAGGTATGTCAGACTGTCAGCAATGCTCCCACACTCTTTTCAGTTTCCAGATTCCCCAGCACACATCAGGTAGTCTGTTTCATGTCCTTTTGGAAAGCTTTTGTAAAGTGACAGCTGTATTATTACTTTTTGTATGTTATTTAGATTAGTTTAACTTTGCTGCCTAGATTGGAGAAGCAAATGTACCATTATTTTTTAGGGAGGGTATAAGGCATATGCAAAGGACTAAGGAAAAGTTTTAAGGAGCCTTAAAACAAAAGATGCTTATATACAGAAACAACCAGAAAGTTATAATTGAGCTCTTCTCTGCTTTGCAGGCTTGGAGATTGGCAACGCATGGCTCCTTGCATTCTAGGTTTTCAACAAGCAGCATTTAGGTACATGCTGGAGTTTACTCCATATGACTGTCAGGTTTAATACAAACCCTGGAGATTGTTACAGATTCTCTGTTTTTCTGGTAAAAATTTGAAAAGTAACAAACTATAAGAAACTGAAAATATCAAATTAGAAAATTGCCATTGCACTGTCTGTGACTTTCTCATTCAGCAGCATAGTTCATAGAGAGAACAACAATCCAATATTGCAAAATCTGATTAATTTAAGATCTCCTATATACAACTAGAGCACATTACCCCATAGTCTAAGGGTCACCATGTTTCTCGACATTTGTGGTAAGCTTTATAATTTTATACCTAATTGGATGGCCATCATGAACTTTTAAACCAAATAAAAACCCGATAGCATTGTAATTGTACAGAGCAGTAGAGATTATCCTCAAGTCTGGCCTAACAGCTAAAAATATGCTTTTTCTCTAAAACTATGATAAATTAATTACTTATAAAAGGAAGAGCATTCAACATCCATGCTCTTTCTTATCTTAATGAGCTTTTTCATTAGAGAATTTCTACCTGTCTGGGTCCCTAAATACAGTCATTACCAGCAGAGTGAATGGAGATACACCAGTAGCTATAGTAGCCTGAATGTTAATAACTACAAAACTGAAATGACACAACTGCACTAGCCTGGCTGCATATGCGGGCTTTGTCAGACCACTGAGCTTTGTTAGCTCAGACTTTTCAGATGTATGTTATATATATACATTTATATAATACTGACTATATATATAAATACTTATATTTGTATAGTACTAAAAGCTAAATGAAGTATTTCCATGATCAAAATATTAAATATCTTTGCTCAAGAACTGTTGAAATGGAACACTTTGGCATTTTCAGACTTTTGTTATTTTCTTTTCTGAAAACAAATATTGAATAAACACAGTTTTGTTAAAGTTCCACTTCGGCATAAATAAATAAATAAATAAATAAATGTGACTTAGTGATTGAATTTAAAAATTAGTAAGCGCTTTCAGCAAAAAAGGATTTTATTTTCAATGTACCTTTTTTTTGAAGAGGAGAGAACGCTTTCATACTGCATATAATTTCTTCATACCTTTCACCAGTGTAAAAAAAGGATAGATCTTTTTAATGAATATTTTTTCCACCAAAGTGAACTTTTTTCAGAGAAGTACATGTTCGAGTCCAAAACACATAAAATATTTGCCCAAACCATGTATTTTAATGAAAAATTTTATGTGATGGAAAAGACATCTTCTATAAAATGCTTTCCTGACATTACCAAATTATGGCTCAGCATTAAATTAAAGAATATGAATGGTACTGATTTTGTGTGCGTGCGTGATAAAAGGACAGACTCAAAAGTAAGGTTTTACTTGGTATTCCTAAAACGTGCTTTGGGAAGAGCCTAAACTCACCAGATGATTATTAGTCATCAGTAAGCCAACATTAGAATCACAGAGTGAAAGAGTGGATATCTGTTCTTTTTTCTGTCAGCATAACGTACAAATAATGCAAAGCCAATACACTGACTCTAGATTAGATTTTCCTAATGCTTAGATCTCGTTATAAGTCATTTATGGGGGAGTACAACCACACTACGAAGTCAAATGGGCTTCACCACAAAAAAGAAACGATCTCTAATGCTCATCATAGATCAACATAAACCTGCAATGGAGTCTGCTGCTCAAGTTGTGATCAGAATATACTATCTATTTATAATAAGATCGGGACACATAAATATTCCTCAAGCTAAAAAGCTTGAAGAAGTTATCTACTGAAAATATAAGAAATTATTCTGATGCTGAAGTACAAGTACAGTAAACCCAAAGGCCACTGAAAGAATGCAGTAGGCTCTGGAACCCATCTCCAAAACCAGAAAGAAGCTTGAGTTACTTCCCACTCATCTCCCCGTATTCAGTTTGACAGGTCGATGCACTGATCAGTTATGCCCTATCTTCTGCTTGTGCTGTTTAATACTGTACAAAATTCATGTTTGACAGCTGTAAAGGAGCTCAGCAAAATTGTCAGAGATTTCTTGAAAGGTCTGACTTGCTTGTGATGGGATCTCCCATGATATGGCATGGCTGATTCTTCGTAGTCCCAGTGTTCTTCTGCACCTCTCGCTGCTGGATCTCTGCTTTGTGTCTTAACTTACAGGTTCAACAGCTTTTGAAAGTAAATCCCAGTTGAAAAAGAGAATTTGGAGATATCTTTTTTTGCTCTGAGAGCAGGAAAATGTACTCAGGGACAAAATCTGGTCTGACATGATGCATCCAGCAGAAAATGGATAGGAAGTGCTCATGTTTGTGTTTAATTGGAAGCATCCAGCACACAGAGGTTATTATTCTTCTAACATAAAAACCAAACCAAAACAAAGTTCCTTTCAGGTAGGCCATGAAGTATAATAATAGAAATTGTAGATAGTGACTTACAAAACTTTCCATACCAGATCATTTGTACTTTTATTCTTGGACACATTACTAAATGATCAACATCAGGCAGCATTTTGGTAGTATGAACTGGAGTTTCCTCAGAGAAAAATGTCTTTAAGGATTGAAGTCGTCTCTTCAGCACAAGTGGCTGGTTTTAGTGCCTTTGTTTTCACCATATGATAACCAGCCTACAATGAGATGCTGATTAGTGTTCCAAATACCTGCTGAAATGTATCATTTCACATACCTTCAAGAGAAACAGGGAACCCAACAAAAAAATGTAAAACAAAATAGAAGTTGGACAATGATTCCTAATGCCTCCCAACTCTAGATGTTATCTACAAACAGAATAATATTTGTTGTTTTTCTAAACCTTTCCTATAGAGGCTTCTTATTCATAGATTATGTAACTCTTTGATTAAATTGGAGGTTTCCAAGCCACAGGATACAGGTCCTCCAGAGGATATTGCTCACACAGCTGAATGCTACCTTCTGAACTCATTCACGTGCAGCACAGAGCCAAAGGGAGATGTCATTACCAACACTAAAGCAGCCCTAGTACAATGTGAAACTAAGGTGAAACTCAGGAGCAAACACAGGCCACCAATTCAGCTGTGTGAAGCTGGGGAAAGCCAGCACTGTTGCTAACACTGCTGTTCTTACTGTAGAGCATCCCCTTTCCCTTGCACTGGCAGGCCATTCCATGCTTTTGTCATTCCTTCCATTGTGCCAGCATCACAGTTCGTACAGCTGAACAATGACTCAGAGTGGGGAACTGGTCCAACTGAACATTTTTTTTTTCTCTATTTTTTTCCCCTGGCTGTGTTACTTCTGCCCTCTGTTAATTCTGGTTTACTGTGTGGCCACAAGAAAACTTGTTCCAGCAAAAGGAAAGGCTCTGCACAAAGAAACAAGTACCACCACTGGAAATGCTGAAATTTTTTAACTGAAAATGATCCTATGGAGCTCTAGAAGTAAAGATCACTCCCAACTACAAAACTAACTTGCTGGATGTTGCATGGCAAGCTGCTCCAAGTCTCTCTTCCCAATTTCAGTTTGTTTAGGCTGTATGTTCTTCAAAGCAAAAATTTTGTTCTTATTATGTACTTAAGTAATTAATTCTTAGTCTAGGTTGGGGAACTGTGGTAATAAAAACAAATAAAACCAATGATTTCTGAGGGTAAAAACAGTTTACCTAAGGGATTCACGTTAGCTGATGGAAATGCAAAGCAATCATCACCTCATGAAGTACTGCCCGATACTGAAAATTGCAGAACATGATATTCTGTTTATCAGAGAGATCAAATTCATCATGAAGTCAAGAAACCTATGTGAAAGACATCTGCCTAATAAAAGAATTTGTATTGTACACAATCTCTAAAATTAACATTATATTTAGCATATGAGATGCTACAGATATTTTTTTCTTGTTCAGAAAGTATAATCATCTGAACATTTTTATCTGCTTTTTAATTTTTTAGACTATCTGGGCATACCTTTAGTCATAAAATTACTTAAATGCTTCTTTGGTGTATTCTGAAGGGAGGAAGAGTGAGATACAATTTTCAGTTTATTTTTATAATCTTTGTATCAGCATATCAGAGCAGCATGGACGGATTATATCTGAGACAATGAAATTGTTCCACACATGAAGAAGTGTTAACAAGTAGTTCCTAGGGCCTCCTGTGGGTCCTCTCTGGCACTTCATCACCTTAGAGAGCTCAGTGAGGCTGTTAGTTCTCAAGGCTTCACTTCTGCACCAAGACTTTTCCCTGGGTTTATGTTTCTGTTTCCCTTTGCTGAAAACAAGGCTGATGGACAAACATTGTGATAGTTAATTTTCCCCTTGAAAAGGCACAAGTTTATCTATCTCTTTCTCTATATTTTTTGCTACTGGTGTGCATTTCACAAAATGAAGGATCTCTACATATTAGCAGATGGTTACCCTGGTGATAGAGACACAGTTCAACCAGCATCCCTACTCTCACAACTACTGATGGAGCTAAGCAGAGGTAGCATTAGTAGGAAATATTGCTGTAGAACAAACCAAAGAGAGAACGCTATTCTCTCACTTTTAAAATTGTTTTAAATTAGTAGGAAAGTGCTGTGTGTGCATAAGCAGGAGAGATTCCTTTCTTCGGTGACCATGTAGGCTATACTTTTCATCCTACATCCAAGTGAAGATGCTTTTTGAAAATGGTCTTTGCTTTGCCAGTGTCCCAGTAGGAGTTTAAGAAGTCAATTGCAGCTAATTGTACTTTCTCCTTTCTCTCAAAAGGGGATAAAGCTTTCAAACGATTTGAATAAACTGTGATTACATCTTCATTTGTCAGTAATGGGATTACCACGCTGATAAAAGAGACTTCAGACAAACATACATGTTTAAGATTGGTGTAAATTACCCAAGAGGGTCGGGAAAATCTTTTGGGCTCCTTAGGGCCTACCCCTCCCTCTTGAAAGCTGGCTGGCACCAAGACCACTGAATAGGCTGGGACCAGCTGACCATTCCCTGCTGGGGGTTGTGGCTGTTTTCCTGTGCACATGCTCACTGAGCTGGAAAATACAATTATACACATCCAAGCTTGCAGTTAGGTTTTTTACTATAGCTTACAATCTAAAGATTTTTCAACTAATTGATTTTATCTCTGAATGAAGATGTCATAAATCGCAGTCAGCTAGTAATGATTAAGAGATAAAGGCAACCTGAGAAAAATATAAGTGCTGTTGCTGCTAGATGACGATGGACTCCATGGTGAGATAATCTTTTTAACATGGCGACCCATCCCACATACAAAATGTTTGTCCAAAGATCCATTTGTGAAAGAGAACAAATGGGGAAATCTGAAAGCAAGCAGGAAAGATATGAGTGAGAAATGAAACGCAAATTCAAATCCTGTTAGGGCTAAAGAAAAAGAAAGGCTTGAAAATAATCCCACTTTGAGTCTCTATAACGAATTGAATATTACAATACGGAGGGATTGCTGAGGAGGATTCTAAACCTCTGTAGAGAGCAAGTATAGGGATTAGGTAACTCTATAGTTGCCTTCAACTTTATGAGGTCTTGATTTTGCCATCCATATACCTTTGCAGTGGATTTTACTTGTATTGGCATCAGTGGGATTCCCTGTTCAGCTAAATACTACCCAGAAATGTATGGGCTATGGGGTGTTTATTTTGGAAACTGAGAAATATTATTTGAGTATGTGTGTTAATCGAGTGGGGAATAACTTCACTGAAGTGAACTGAATTACATCAGAATTACATATGAAAAACTTGGGAAAAAAAAAAGGAAGGAAAAAGTATGGTTTGGACAATTGCTATATATAATACACAGCTTTGAGTAACTAGCCAAAAATTATGTTGTGGTAAGGTTGGTCAAAGATTTGCTGATGGCACTTATTACATGTGAAGTATTTTCTTGAATACATTGCAGTTCTCCATGGGAATTCATCAAAGTGGTCACAATTTCCTACTAAAATAAAGCAAAGCTTTTGTTTTGCTGTTATGTTGCAGGGTATAGTGTAATAAACTTCTGATTAAGTTGCAGTATTTAAAGAATATTTCATTATGGAGAAAAAAAGATTTGGCATGAATCTTTTCTCACAAAATTTTAGAATATTCTGGAGAATGGATTTTCATTACTTTGACTTCATACTCAAAAGCACACTATATTTGTAGGTTAATAAACTAAATGTGTGAGAACTAGACCTAGATTTTGCTGACTAGGAGAAGTTTATCTCCTTTCTAAATGCTTAATTAAAGGACTGCACTACAGCTATGCATACGAAACAAAAGCAGTGACATCTATTATTTCTTTCTGCAAAGGTTCTACAGTTAGAACCTTGATTTCAATATTAGCTTGGACTTGCCATAATCTAA
This sequence comes from Amazona ochrocephala, assembly GCA_039720435.1. Taxonomy (NCBI): domain Eukaryota; kingdom Metazoa; phylum Chordata; class Aves; order Psittaciformes; family Psittacidae; genus Amazona; species Amazona ochrocephala. Next base: position 14,256,533 of record CM077879.1, read on the forward strand.
GTTCTGCTGTTGCTGAAAGTTTCTCATTTCCAGTGAGGTGAAATGAACAACTTTTGGGCAGTTTATTTGCAATTCCAATGGAGGAGTCCATATTTTAAGGAAAAAGGGCGGGTTGGTATTATGAGAGCTTCAGTGTCTATTATTCAGGAAAAAAAACCCATCATGCCAAGATACAAGCAAAATTAAATAAATGAAGCAGCTGGTGCCAAAGATGCCGATATCCAACAAGGCAGGATTCAACAACATGCTCTGTGTATGATACTCATAGAAGAAAAGTCACATGCAATACTGAAGGGGGCTGAGTTGCCAACAGCACTGATCATTAACTGGTGTGATAAAGTTACATGTAATACACTGGAGAAAGAAGAGGATTCAGAGAGAAAATGTGATCAGAATGTCATGACAAATAAATTTATAGTAATAAAGAAACTATCTGGACAGATATGTGAGCATGATGTGGACATCAAGGAAGCCACAGATGAGAAGATTACAGTTGTCAGGTTCTTTGGTTGACTTTGGAAGCAGAAATGTCAAGAATTCAGAGAAAGCAAAATAGCAAGGTTTTTGATACGAGAAAGATGAAAAATTGAAGTCAAGAATGGCTTTCCAGAAAAGAAGCGGGATTACAGCTGACATCCATTTTTAAAGTGATAACTATAGCATAGCAATCATCATCTGCGACAAAAAAGGAGGAGAACAGAAAACCCCTTGGCATTCTGACAAGTATTAACAACTTGGCAAGTGGCAGTTTTTAATATATCATATTTAAATTGACAGATAGGCTCAATATAGATTAAAGGTGATAGAAGATATTAGTGAAAGTAACAGACGTAAACAGAAAAACATATTTTTTGAGTGTTTACCACAAGAATGGTAGTAGAAACCACATAAAAGGATGAGGTTGCGGAATCAGAAAGTTGAAAGGGAAGAACTCTGGTGGATGGTACAAAAAATAAACTGATTTAAAGAAAGAGAATAACATTGCAGAAGACAGAGGAGTAGAAAGGATCAAACAAGGGACTTTGTCATAGCTGAAGGAAGCAGTGAGTCTGACAGAAAAGTAATAGAAGGGTATCATCAATGTCTCAGTAAGAAAGTGAGAGTCAGGCAAACAGTGAGTCAGCGACAGTGAGAAAACAGTGAGAAAAATCAATTGACAAGTGTTCAATAACCCAACAAGCCAAGCTACAAAATAAGACAATATACCTATTGCAAGGATTACTAAGCAACAGGGGCAGTGAGCTGATGAGAGTCAGTAGGTGAAAGAAGCAGAGAAACATCATGAACAGTGAAATTTAGAGCTCAAGGGTTTTCAAATTGTATCAGAACTTGTGGGTGCCAGTAGTGATGCAAAGTCATGTTGTGAAGAGAGGGTGGTCTCCTTCCCAAAACCTTTTTCTCTCTCAAGTTGGTAGTCCTGCCTGATATCTGCCTTTGAATTTAAGAACTAAAACCAGTCAAAGATCTTAAAGAAAACTCTACTGTTTAAGATACTTTTTCCTCTTTATCACCCTGTTTCTAATCTATTCTAATACTGAGGAAATATTATTATGATGATCTTTGAATCCAGTAAATACAAGTTGTTAAATCAGAATCCCTTTGCTAGAGTGTTCTCCCATTAGCTGCATGCCATTTGTATAAATTTATTTATTTATATTTTTTCACATTCCTCCTGGACAGTTCTTTTCCCATTGTCAGTTGAACTACATCCTTCAGAAAAACTCAGCAATCACTTGCTGGTGAGAGGATTAACCAGATTTTTGAAACCTGTAGTTAAAGGTGAACTGTTTTAAAGGTGTACCAGCATTGTTTTAAAGGAGTAGTCAATCAGATATCATCATGATAACAAGAGGCACCAAGAGCATGAACTGTATTGAGAAATTCTTTTAGCCATCTGTGCAATGGCCTAAGTTTCATATGTGCTGAACACTCAGAAGCTTCTTAATAAATGTAGTGACTTAATTATTAAAAACAAGTCTTTTGGAAATTCTATGCTAAGGAGTAACCTAATCAAGTTAAAAGCCAGAGACTCACGGTTTTCAATTAGACTTATATTCCTAATTCCTTTGTGTACTTTTAGAAATCCTATTCATGGACACTTTGATAAAAAAAATTGGCCCCGATTCTCAAATGTATTCCTAAGTTCTTGTGATTTCAAAGGGAGTTTGGCACAAAAAACTTTTGGAGGATTAGGTACTTGGTATATATGAGCAGCCCAAGTCAAAGTTACACCAGGCTTTACTGGAGAAACATGGACTTAAAAACTTGAGAACTGATAGGGATCTCAGCAAGCAGTAAGTAACAGTGTATTTTGTGTGAAGCTGCACTTAATAACCAGACACTGTAACAGCTGCAATTTCTGGGTAATTTGAAAGTGTAACATCAAAGCATCAAACACAATGTCCATTGTGGAGGGGGTTGTATCCAAAAGAAAAGGTAGTTAATACCTTATGAAGTACACAATCTGGGAGCAACTGCACATTACCTACTCAAAAGCAGTAGGATATCTTACAAGCATTTTTGAATGTGAATTGGAAATGGCAGGTATGGCCACTCAATCAAGGCAGTAACATAATCTGCTTTTTCATTCAATTAATTCTCACAGTCTAAAGGACTTCTCAGACTTTGTCAATTCTTTGTGGGGAATGAAATGTTGTCCCTGAAGATGTAAAACACAGGATCTAATTCCTTATATTCTCTTTCGCGTGTTTTCAGTGACTTCTATTAAAACTGTTTGGATGATCTCCATTATTACAATCTACAAGAATAGCACTAAATCTTCCTATTTAAAAATCATGAAATTAAAGTAGAGGGATGCTAAGTCGGGTATCTCATATCATAACAAGGAGTCTGCAGTACAGTAGGAATCAATATCCAAGCCTCCAAATCCAAGATAAGTGCTCTTATCCCATGAGACTTAACTCTTCCACAAGAACAAGCTACAAGAAGGTAGCGTGCATGTCTCCCATTAGATGGCTGGACATTCATCCGTTAAATAGCCCACATCTCTGATCTTATTGCAGAACTCTTTATACTGTGAAATGATCATATTTTTCCCTGTCATCAGGCCACAGCAAAGGCATTGTTCTGCATCAGTCATGCCATCACCTGTGATATGACCATAGCTGCTTCCCTGAGATAATCAAAATGCAAACTGTAATAACTGAGCACATCTGTATCACTCAGCACTCTTAAGTCCATGTGATCCACTGCACATTCAAAGATGAGATTACTGTATGACTTGATCTGGGCCCGACACAGTTTATCAGATTATCATACGCCTTCCATGTGTGTAGGACATAGTCATGATAAACTGTGTTGGGAAGAAAACAGTTTTAACATTTAATCACAGTGACTTACTCACTCACTGCTTTAGTCTAAAGATGTGTTCAGGAAACAAGACAGTAAGGAATAAAACACCTGCCCCATAGGTTGTTGGATGGCTGTCTCTGCCCAAATAATTGAAACACTGGTGAGTGTCTCAGTTCAGTGGAGTTTCTCTTCACTGATACACATAAATATAAAACAGAATGAAGAAAAGGAAAGACATTTAGAAACAGCTTCTGATACAAACACAAGCAAAGTGTAGAAATGTCTTTGTGGCATTACAAGAACTACTATATCTACATGTTTTCTCACAACCTGAATTGGTTCACATTTAATTGGATCTAAACCAAGAATCTAGCTTGGGGTTTCCATTTCAAATGACACCAAGTTTTGGATTCACAACAAAGAACTTTGCAGAACTCAGATGTAAGTATCAAATATTTTGTTAATATGCTTGTCATCATAAAGCAAATGGCTTGAATGTCTGCAAGGAAAGTGGCTTTCTAGTTAAAATTAGACTGCAGCCTAGTAACTGGATGCTAGGTACATAGGTTCAGAAAAAAAGTTTCATAATGAGAGGATGAAGTCAGACTTGAAAAACTTATGCATACTTTTTAAGGGAAGAACACAGTAAAACAATCCCAATAGAAAACAGCTAGCCATCAACCTAGCTAAAAAAGAGAGTGGCATTCAGTGTCTTTGCACAATGGGAATGCAACCAAGACTTGTTCTGAGTATCTGTTAAAATATATATATATTTTAGCCTGTTAGGTTTCTTTGTTCCACATCCTTTGCCCCCTAGTTATATATACCATATCACTAGATTTTTTCTCATCTGTAAAGACCAAGGTCACCCTGAGGCCAAGCCTAGATGGTCTATAAGGTGTAAATTTTCTTTGGCTAAGAGAATACTTGTGGCTGGGTCATGTGATACTGCCCTTTCCTTTTATTTGGAATCTTTTGGATTAGAGAGTGATGGCTTAAAAAACTCACACAATACGCTGAAAATTAGTCCATCTGTCTATCAGTCATTCAATTGCTCCTGCAGCCCACTGCGGTGATTGTAAAAAGGACAGTAGTCCCTGGGGTGACCTTCAACAAGGAGTTTGCGAAATAAGTTTTTTCACAGGCTGTTTGAAAGGAATCAATATTTTTTTTCTAAATGGTTTTCCTTAGTTTATGATAAAATTTCTCTGAAAAGGTTCTGTTTCTTTTTTAAAATACCCTTGCATTTGTATATGCATAAATATGTGACCGCAAGAGTGAGTTAACATTTCTAACCCTATTACATATGAATCTGTGTATTACTCTGGAAGCATATTAAGGTTTGTGCAATGAAAGGCAGATCCAAATCCACAAACGATTTATACAAGGACAATCCGAACAACTGTGGTCAAATAAAACATAAAGAAAATATCACAGCTAGAAATAATTTCTGAGAAATAAATTATGGGATTGGAAGAAAGTTTAACTTCAAATATTTGGTTTTATTGACCAGCTCCATAATGTGGAATGTTTCAACACACTCCTAAAACTGCTCTTTCACAATGGGAATAGAGCACACAGATTTGCATCTTTTGGATTTAGATTGACATTATGTTTCCAAATATGTTTTCTCACCCTCGTATGACTCCCTGTTGTAAAATGTTATGCCAGTGGTAGGAAAAAGAAAAATAGAATATGAATCAGAGTTCATGTTTTGGACATTGAGTAATGGTGATTAAACTTCTCTAGACTTGGTTACTGCCACAAGAAATATTTCAAATGCTACTCAAACTTTTTTTGGAGTTTTCTGCAGAAATCAGGATAAAGGCCTCAGCATTTAAACTGCAGGGGAAAACAGGGTCTTTGGAATTTGGAAAAGAGTGGCCTGAAAATAATGGGACACCTGCAGACCTGATCACTTCAGACATCTCGGCTGGGCTTTAGAACCTTGCCAACACTCATCACTAACCTTCTTGCAGAAAGCTACAAAATTATACCATAACACTCAAAAGTCAGCATTTCTTAACTGCCTTATAGTTTGATAGGTATTGAATTGAACCTTGATAAAGTTATGGTTGTCAAATTCCCTGAAAATTTTATACAGATAATCACTAAGCTTATTTTTAGGAGCAAGGAGTCGATGTGTACTGTTATCTGTACCTCAGGCATAAACACAGATCAAAATGCAGCACAAAGGTGTTTGCAAGCACGTATGTGGGAAAAATAGCATAATATGGAGATACATTGAAAAGGTGCGAGACTCACAGTGGATTGGCTGGAGAAGATGAGAGAAAAAGCAAGAGGAATATACCAGATGTAACCACAGAAGTAGTGCAGAAGTACGAGAGAACTTTATAGCCAGAGGCTGGATTAAAGAGGTTTGAAGCTATCTGTGAAGAATGTCTCCTCTTTGATTTTTTTCTGTGATTAGGGAAACAGGGCTTTGTACGTTGTAAATGAGCAGGATTGCATCAGAGATGCCAGATTCAATTATCACTCTCCCTAATGAAAACGGTTTGTGAAGATCTGCACTTTGGCTAAATGCTCTGTTTAAAGAACAGTAATAATACTGATGCTAACCTTATGCTACGTTGATTCTTTATCCTGGAGAAGAATTGCAAATACTGTCATGTGGCAGATGGATGTACCAACAGAAAAGGAGGGACTTCAAGCTATATTAGAAGTTTGGTAAAATATGAGGGGTCTACCTTCTGACTTTTTGGTAAATGTAAATTTTTACAGAGTTTAAATCATATGTGATATATGAGGAAATTAAATGAAGCCCTGTGATTTCTGACAGTTGCTGCTTGGATTTTCTCACCACATAAGAGTACAATTTTTTGCTAATGTGTGAACCAAGAGTAATGTTTCTGAGCTGAGCCCAGCTGTAGAAACTAGACAGCTGTGAAAAGTAAGGAGGATTTTCCACTTATTGGGGTGGTCTGCTACTGGTATCACTGCTGATCTCTGTATTGGAGTACGTCTCCACCAAAGAAGAAGATAGTGACACGTTGTTTATATTTCTACAGAGAATCAGTCTGCAGTTAACCAAGATCACAGGCCTCTGAAATAATAAACAAGAGATTCTATCAGCTTGAAGTAAGAGGCGATCTTCATGCCCAGAACACAAATTGCTGTTCTCTGGAGCTCGGTTCTTATATTTGGAAGAAGAAAAGAAGCCACAGATCAGGCATTAAATGGAATATGATGCTACTTATAAACCCTTCCATCTTAACATTATTGTTTTACCTGCAAATAAGTCAGAAATTACTTCTTTAATAGTGGAACACTTTTAGCACTATCTTAATTCCCGAACAGAGTTAATAAACTGCTCACAAATAAAGTTAGATACCAAAGAAGAAGATTCATAGCACCTGACAGATAACATACCAGTAGAAAATGATGGACTGTGGTGTGTGAAATCTGCCCTAGATTTAAGGACATGGAATTAGATTGCTAGCTGGAGTCTGATGGACCTGATGGATAAAAGCTGTATAAATCATGCCCATAAGTCTGGATTATTTGTTGCTCATTTCTTAGAAAATATGGGAGAGAATCCTATCTTTCTGTAATGGTATTATAAAATATCCTTACAGGGGGGCAGCTTTGCCAGGAAACAAGTAACATGAGTAATAAGGCACAGTTAACCTTGAGATGAGTATAGTGTGTCTCTCTCACAGCTACAGGTGGGATAACCACAACTTATACTGCTTCCTGTGAAAGTAAGAACAGAACAGAATGGTACATAAAACTCTCATTGTCAAAGAAAGAGACAATATAACAGCTGTGAAAGCATATTAAAAAGCTGAGAATACTTGGCTCTGGACCTTTTCTCAGGGTTTTCTAACCATTAGGAGGCAGTGAGACATTAAAACAAATGTATGAACCAAAGACAGGCTGAGAATGATCGAAGTCCTGAGTACTTCCCTTATTAGGAAGTCCTGAGCCACTGGGATATTACACAAAGGTGGAGATCAGTATTCTCCCGATCCTAGTGTTTTTGAATAGAAATTGTGGCTGCTTTGTTCTGGACAGCTTTGTATTTGACACCAGCATTATTCATTGCATATATTTACCAGATCATATGCTTCAGGATCTACTGTCAGACTTCTTAATCTGTGAATTCTCAAGTCACTTTAAGCTGCAGTCGTCTGAGCTAGGTAGGTGTTTCAGACTTTAAAACACAGTTATAACAACAACCTCCATGAACTAAAGCAAAATATTAATGCCTAAGAGGCAATTGTGGCTCATGGAAGTAGGACTAAGGTTTTTTTTTTTTTGTTAGATATGTTTAAACTTGCTGAAATTAAGGCAGCCCTCGTCTGAAAGTTCTGAGTCCATTTCAGCGCTAGGTGAATTAGGTACACCATTAGGTGTATCTAACTTACAGACTCTAGAATTAAAAAAAAACTTAAAGATCACTCTTTCTTTAATTACTTTGTTTTTCTTTATTGAATACATAGATTCAGTAAACCAGCAAAGAGGCTAGAAGCTTAAGTACATCAGATGTTGTTCAACTGATATAAAACAAAGAAACAAGCACACTCATTTGTGTATGGAGGAAAGATCCACTTCTTATCATTGCATGATATTTGCGGGCCAATGTAAGTATTTCTCATGCAGAGTCTAAGACTGATAAAAGTCCAAGGAGCCTTTTTTCAAGGGCATGTAGTGGTAGTGATAGGACAAAGGGTAATGGCTTTAAAATAAAAGAGCGCATATTTAGACTAGATATAAGGACGAAGTTCTTTACTGTGAGGGTGGTGAGACACTGGCACGGGTTGCCCAGAGAAGCTGTGACTGCCCCATCCCTGACACTGTTCAAGGCCAGGTTAGAAAGGACTTTGACCAATCTGATCTAGTAGAATGTTGACCCTCCCCGTGGCAAGGGGGTTGGAAATATATGAACTTTAAGGTCCCCCCCAACATACCCATTCTGTGATTATATGTTACAATCATGTGTCCCTAACTTAGACACTTGAGACATGATGTTATGTAGCTGTTATTGATAAGAGAAAAACCAGCAGAAGAGTGGGGCCAAGGATAGCTGAAGTAGATGATAGGCATAGCTACTATCCTTTTCTAAACAATATTTCTTGGCCAGTATGAGATATTTCTACAAATAGGTCATGTCAGAAAATAATTTGTCCACCCAACTTGATAAAGGTTTTTGTATCTCTGTCTTGTGCAGCCATCTAAGGAATAAAGTTTCTTCCTCATGAGCAATCTGTCTACATTACCATTTCCAGCACAATGTCCAGATGGATACAGCAAACAAAGAGGGGACAAAACATCAATTCAGATTTGTCCTGCCTCCCAAACAAAAACTGTTCAGAAACAGTAGCAAGAGACTATGTCCCTCTCTTATCTTTTCTGCTTCACCTTTCCAACAACAAGGTGTTGAACAAGGACGAAATAATAACCACATTAACTACAGTCTGGTGCATGGGAAACAGGTAGGGTTGCAAAAAAGAAGAACCTTCCTAGCATAAAATTCTTCATGCAGGAATAGTCTAACCTATAATATTTACCTGGCTGAGAATCAGAAATCAAACTGACATTGAATTAGCTTTTTCTTTAATGCCTGATTTGTTTGTCCTAGAAAGAGCTGTTAATCTCAGGAAAGATAATTTCTTGCAGAATTTATGTGTTAATCACAGTCTTGAGAAGATACTGGTGCAGGGTTGCATTTGTGTGGAATCCCATGTGTATGCCTGCATTCTGCTCAGGAGCCGACGCGGCTGCTAACCACGTGGGTGTAGCACAGTAGCATGACATGCTGAGGTAACAGCTTGAAAGCTTTACATAGCCACATTAACAATACCACCTACAGTAGGACCTAAGTCAGTAAAGGTTTTTCCCAACAATGCTATTTTCTTTCTAACTTTATGTTACACTAGCCAGCACGCTAACTCAGCCAGACCTAGGTTAGGAGGAAGAGGAGAAAGGGAGAAGGAGATGGAAGCAGCTTCCTGTCCCTACAACCAGGTTTCATTGCAGAGCATGCACATCCAAGGAAAAATGACACCGTCACTTTCATCCATCATACTTCATTATGTTCCCATACATCACTGTATTGAAATGAGGAGCTGGTAAGAATAAAATCTTTCTACTCTTTAGTTCATAAATCAACATTGTACAAGTTTGTGCCCAAAGAAAGCAATCTAAATTCAGCTGCTAGAAATCAAACTGTGATGAAAATGGCACATTAAATTCTCCATGGGGCAACGGATGTGTAAACAGAATGCAGTGCTTCCAGCAAGTGAAACATTTAGATTTAAAGCAGAAGGTTAAGACTGCCTAAGCACATAGTTCCAATGCTCCAGGATAAAACACTGAACTCCCAAGACAAAGTAGTCAAATATGGGTTTATGCTGCTGGTAGAAGGTATTTCAAATTACTGGTATGTTAACAGTTAAGCAGCAGCTGCCGTAGTGAAGATATGATAGTAAATCTGTGTTTCTCAAAACTCTCACTTCGCACAAAAATTTGGGTTATTAGGCATCAATCCAGGCAAAAAATATTTTAAAGCCATCATAAAAAAAAAAAAAAAAAAAAAAGAATCCAGAGGCCAAATACGTATTTATAGCTGGAAGGCTAACAAATAAGGAGGAGGTTTTTAAATCACTTATTCACACTACTGAGATCTTACAGAAACTGGACTTAAATATATAAATAACCGTTAATAAATCTTTTAAAATGGTTTTGTTCTCAGGGCTGGAAATTTATATATCTCTTTATTCTACAGCTTGATTGATGTCTTTGGATATTTTAGAAACAAACAAGACCATGGAAATGAATTTAAAATGTGGTTTACTGTGAATGGTCTCTAAAGTTTAGTGTATTAGAAGCTCCCTGAAATCTCTTCCATCTTCCTCATGCAGAGTAATACCTTCCTAAACTTCAGAACCTTACTGCATCTCCCTATGCTGCCAATAGAATGTTAGCAGAATCAAACCCTTAACAAATACATGTCAACATGGCAATAATAGATTCCAGTCGCTCACAGACTTATGCATGTGCTTAATATCAAGCACATGAGTAACTCCAGGCTAGAACCTGAGCATACAAAGGAGCATAGTCTAATTCATTGAACTCTTGTGTACTCTTTCACAGGTATCTTTTTGCTCACCACCTTCACCCCCCCCCCCAAAACACAAGTCTCTCTTTTAGTTTCCTTAACATGGATTTTTCCATCACTTAGTGCTTCTAACATCTCAGATCAAAGAAAATGTCTAAAAACATTAGAATATATTAGATAAATGAAAAAATTGTAAAGAATGTAAGATTTTATTTAAAACAATAAGCACATACCTTGACATTCTACATAAAATAGCAACCATTTAAAGAAACTATACCAATGGAAAGCAAAACCAAGACTGTATAAATAGGGCTAAAATCTCATCTTGAATTCACCTTGCTCTTCTTTGGCACACTTTTGACATATGCCTCCAAGGTGACATAAGAGAGCAGACAAATGTCTCCAACATTTGAGGTGCTGAGTTGAACACCACTGGGTAAGCTGAGAACAGTTTCAATCTTGACTTTTGGCTTCTGTGGGCTTGCCAGTAGTCTGTCACATTCTGGAGAGATTTCCCTGTCTATGAGTAGAATACTACACTAAGTGAAGCCAGGAAAAATACTTACTCTCTCTTTTTATTCAAATAGACAAAGTTTTCCTATGCCACAGTTTTACTTGCAAAGAGTTTTAAATTATGTCTTAAATGTAGAAATGGCTGCATAGATCTGAATTTAACTTTCAGTGGGTACTAGAAAAGTCTTTTTTAAGTGAAGTGCCTTGGCTTCTTGATTCCCAGCTGCAACAAATCTTTTTCACACTTATTTTTTTTTTTTTTTAAATGCAGTATCTACTATAAAGCACCTATTATTTTACTGTTTCATGCCCTGTAAACACTGTTTCTATGCTTGTTGTCTTTTCCTGTGGTAGTAGCTTGGGCTAACTCCCGACCTTTACTTTGTTGTCAAAGTTAAAGTGAACCATTTCGCAATATCAAAGAATAAAGCTGGTCTGGATTGGGTTGTCAGCATCCAAAAGCCAGCTGGCATGAATGCTTACCTGTCTACAGTCACATGTAGCTATTTCTCAATTAAAGTTTTGGTATCAAATTGTGAAATGCAGTTGCTTCTAAGTGATATATTGCAAGATGAGAAACTCCCATTGCTTTCATTCAGGTATTTACCAAGGATGCTTGTGGAATAATTAGGAAATTTGGGATAATTGGGAATTAAATCTATATTAGGATGCAGCATTGTCCACACATAAGAGGAAATGGACTTTCAGGGCCTCTCAGGGCGAGATGCAGCCATACCTGGTATGCCAGGAATGTGCACTCCACAGCGGTTCCCGTAACAGGCGGAGGATACAGCGAGGTGGAGATTTCGCGGGTATGCTCTGTCCTAACTTCAGCAGATAAAACGGGAACTAGGTGGTACAAGAAACTGATAAGCTGCCCACTTGCCATCCTGAGCCAGCGGCCTGTCATCTTTTTGACAAAATACCGTCCTAGTGTGAACTTTGCTTCATTATAATACTAAAATACACACCCCTCTCCAGTGCGACCCCCCTCCGAAATAAGACCACCTCTCTCTGAGCATGCTCTCTGAATTTTTAGTCTCATATACCTTTAAATCGAGGCGAGAGAAATTTTCGCCAATGGTAATAAAGGTATGTATGACTAGAGTCACTCAAGCTCCACCTTGAAGGTAAAAATAATATAAAATAGCCCAAGAGAAAGGGGGATTTTAGGGAAGATATCATCGTGGACGAGTTGAGGAAGATAACATCAACCGACTCCTGGGACCGGTCGACGGGCTGGACCTCTCTTCCCCCCCATAGGGACGCCTGTGGGTAAGACTTGCACTGTATCCAGTGCTTTCCTAGGAAAAACTTAGAATCTCTATAGAGTTATTCTTATTTGTCACCGGTATCTTTTAGAGCTCAGCTGTGTCAACTTTATCAAGCGCTTGTATTCATGTAACTATTATATGCACGTGCTTTTGCAGACAGTATTTATCACCGGCAATCCATAAGAACCTGTACCTGTTGCACCAATAAATTTAGTTAATAAGTCATACTGTTTTGATATCTAATTGTCACTATCGGTAAATCCAGACCATTAGAGGTTCGATATAAGCGGGCGCGGTTGGGTTGAAACCCGGACCATTAGAGGCTCGATATAAGCGAACGCGGTCGGATTGGCTCCCAGACCACTAGAGGTTCAATATAAGCGAACGCGGTCGGACCGATAGCAGCATATCCGAAAGTGAAACAAGGGGTTTGTTTCCCCCCCCCACACTCTTTAACGCAACAGAAAATTGGCGTAGTCGGCAGGATTGCCATGGATAAACTGCTGCAAAAATATGATTGTGCCCCTTCCCCAGCTGGGAAGGAGTGGGCCCAAAAGTTTTGGGAGGATGAAGAGAAAGTGGTAGAACGTATTGAACAGTGTCGGGCTTTACACAAGCTAAAGGTGGGAAAAGGAAAAAATGTTATGTGTGCAGTGTTAGGTGCTTGTTTATCTTGTGCACAAGAGGAAGCTAAAAATGCCCCTGCTCCTAACCTGGGGGATGCGGATGGATTGCATACTTTCCTGGTGGTATATGTGCTGGATCGAGACCCGAGGTGGGAAGGTCTCTCACCTCATATATAACTTGCTTTATATAGTCTCTCTGTAATATTTATGTACTGGAGGTTTGTATATATAAGTATGTCTGTGTTTCTACCGACCCTTGCAGACCTTTATAGATACTACTCGCCACTTCTTCTGATGTAGGCTGGCCACCTGCATCAGAATGAGTGTGCATTTTGGTCAGTACAAAAGCCCAAGCTTCATGCAGTGTGGGGGAGGCAGAGCCTGCACGGGGACGCCCGCTGAGATTCAGCCTGCCACCCTGCACTGCGATGATGCTGCTCGGAGCTGGTTTCCTGCTTGTCTTCACAGGGTCGTTGCACCACGTTCTGTACGTGGGACCGTGTAGTGGGAATAATGATTGTCTGGATTTTGTGTTTTAAATATTGTGTTGGTATGGAGTGTGTTTATGGGATCCCATGAATGTGTGTGTATGTGTGTGTCTATTGAGGGCAGACAGTGTTCTGTGTATTTATTTGCTGTCGGATTCATGTAAAAGTTTTCAACAGGTAGCAGATTAACATTTTTGGCAAGAAAGGGTTAATAGAAAGGTGCTGCTGCCGGTAGAGATTTATGGCTGCTGCTCAGCAGGCTGGCAGCTGTAGCTGCTGCTGGGCAGGCAGGCGTTTGTAGCCACACAAAGTAGGGTGAGCAACTTTGAAAAAAAAAAGGTATAAAACACCTCTCGATCCACTAAAGTACTGGAGCAGTTTGTAGAGACACCACAAACAAAGCCTACTTAAAATACAAACTGCTAATAGAAAAAACAAGAGGGGTAGTACAACCACAAGCTTTACCAACCTCCACCCAAACAGCATCAGGGTGGCAGAGAAAGAGGAAAAAATGGTTAATGACGCAGCAAACTCGTTGACTGTTAACACTGTGCAGTTTGCTTCTGCAGCTGCTTCACATTCCTTTCATCGGAATGCCTCTGCTTTAAGGAATCACTGTAACCTGTCTTACTTCTCAAGAACTGATAACCTTGGGGAGAGGGTATGTTTGTGTCCTACCTACAGGTCCATGGTGGCTGCCTGCAAAGTTTGCCAAGTCTCACCATGAGCTGGACAGACGAGTGGAAGAACCCAGTGCCTCAGCTATAAGAACTGACCGTGAATACCCCAAGCAGAATGAGGCAAAACATCACTTGGGGGCAACTGAAAAGTAACAGCTTAAATATGTGTGCTTGCAGAGTGGCTGTTGATGGAGGCTGTGATTTTGTGTATAAAACCACCTATACTTACTAGCCAGTTGCTAATAAGAAACTACACCTTGTATTATGTGGATTTGTCACTTGCAAGCAGATATCAGAACATGCAAATTTGCAGTGACTGCTAGAAAATGTTATGGTAAAGGCTAGAGAGATTCTGGTGCAATGACAGTGTTATAAAAAGCACGCAAGGAGGGTGGGAGAACTCCACTGGCAAGAAATTTCTTTGGCTGGTCCCTCACTACCACTGGCATTTTCAACATGCTACTACACCTGGTAATATACATACTGCTAATGTAGATCTGTATGTGCTTTGCCACAATGACGATTTGGATAAGGCAGGTGAAATTCTGCATTGACAATGAGGTTAAATCTGTCACAAACAGCCATACCCTTACCTCTGTCTAAAATTACCAATATTTGGCAATACCCGTGTCGTGGTTTGGGCTTCATAGACCCGTGCAGCCGCTCTCTCACTCACTCGCCACTCTTTCTTCCCTCCGCTCTTGGAGGATGGGAGGGAGAGTCGGGGGTCCAGCTCCCGCAGGTTGAGATGAGAACAGTTTGGTGGCTAAGGTATGGCACAGATCGCTGCTGCTACCACCAATAATAATAATGACAAGAGAAAATACAAGGGAAAAGAATACAATTTCTCACCATCCAACATCAAGCCTGATCATGCAGTGCACCCCCACCACCCTTCCGGGTCTCTGCTCTCTGTTTTTTCATCCTGGACATGACGTGCTGTGGTATGGAATAATCTCTTTAGTTAGTCTGAGTCAGGTGCCCTGTAGAGTATGAGACTCAGCAAGTCCTTGGCCAGCCTAAACATCACCAAGCAGTAACTGAAAACACTGGTGGTGTCAGTGCTGTTCCCGGGCCCAGGGTCAAAAACACAGCGCTGAACTCATGACAACCCGTTGCCTGCAGCAACACTTACAGGGGTTGACGGGGTGGTAATGGAATTGGAAAAGAGGGATGTCATTAAACAAATTCAGTCACTTATAATTCCCCGATGTGGCCTATAAAGAAACCCACCGGACAATGGCATTTCATAGTAGATTATCAACAGTTAAACACCAATACTACACCTCTAACTGCAGCAGTCCCAAATATTGCTGAAATTGTGACAATGATACAAGGAGCTGCCCATCCTTGAATGACTGCCAAGGCAACCAGTGCTGGTAAAAATGCCTCAAGTACCCATGGTACTAATTACTCCTAAAAATCCCTATGCACGGGAAACCAAAGACTGTTCAGGAAAGGTACACTAGATTAGCACCCAGTGGATTTTCACCTTTCTTTTAACCCCATCGGTCAAAAGGCCGAGCATGTGTTCTTTTCTCTTTTTTGTTCACAGAAACTCTAGGTGAACTGCACGTGGGCAGACGGACTGGCCTACACTGAACTTGAGTGCATCCAAGGAATCTTGTCACTCATCCTAGCCGTAATAGCAATAGTATTGTTTACATTCATGATCATTTGCCAACCTAAGTTTTTGAGAAATGGTAAACCTTGGAACTGAATCGATATTATGTTTCTACAGACCTGCAGTGGCTCTGGTCTGAGACTCATACAAAACACACCGGGAGCATGGGATTAAACACGGGAAATGTAGAATTAGATTCTAACAAAGACTTAAATCTGTCAACAGTGATGATACATGGGACAAGAAATAAAAGTAGGACATAGAGTTATAAATGGATCCACCCACGAACGAATAAGTCAGATCTCCGTAACCAAAATAGAAATAACAAATAAAAATCTGTACTGTGGAGAGATGGGATTGTTGGTCCAACTTTACTTTGGTCCAGCCAGTCTTTGCAACCTGCCTCTGGGCATAAGACAACGTAGGGCTGTACTTTGCCTTATGTCATTAAAAATGACCCATCATACTCCCTCAAATGTGTGGAACAATCAATGCAAATTAACATCTTTGCAATTTAACCCACATGGTCACCATTCCTGGATACATTGTATGCAGGGTGGTCAACATGGTCACATGGGCGAACCTTCACCCCCTTAAGACGATCAAAGAGAGATTTAACTGGTATCTATCTTAGGAATGGGGCTAGGAGTCTTAAATAGCATAGATGCGGAAATCCTAGCCAACAAATTAGCCACAATAACTCATGACTTGACTAAATTGAAGTACCCTTTACAATCTTCTCTTCTGGCTTTGGGAAATCACCAATGGTTTTTATCAAACATCTTGCCTCAATGGGAAGAAACGAGTGAAAAGGACCACCAGCTAATTATAGATGCACTTGATGTCGCCCAAAACAATGTGTCTCTGGCTCTCAGCTGTATCCAAGCAGAGATATGGATACAATCGATGACAGCCGCAATCATAAGGGAAGGTGAAGCAGGTACCTTACCCACTGAAATTCAGAAAGTGGTCTGGGATAATGTAATTAAATTTGAGAAGAAATTCCAATCTTGGTGGCACCTGGTTAATTTCACTTCCCCATCGAGAGTAAAGTCACTGCTTTCGTCCTAACAATTCGCAATGCTTCGGTACGTACCATATACCCAATCATTGCGCTAGGACTGAATCACAATGAAACCGTGCTCCATCCAATTGAACATAGAGTATGGGCGCAATATATCAATAAATGGCAAACTGTTGACGTCGATGCATGCATCACGCGGAACCAACAAGGATTCATTTGTGAAAGTAATACTATAAAAGCACGAGACATTTGTCTTGACACGGAACAATTGAGAATCCAGAAACTATGCTTGTATATATTGGAAAAGGATGTGCTTGTATGAGAACTCTTTATAATTCTATATTAATAGATGATGATACTATGAATATTATTGATCACACTAACCTTTGCATTTGTAACTTTACTAACATTATTGGGTGTGACTTCAATTATTCAGCTCCTGTTACTTCTCAACAGTTGTTGCGATCAAGATACACGCTGTATAATGACTTGTTATTCACTCCTATTGGGATGAATCTCACATTGATGAGGAAGCTGCTACACCATGAAGACTTGAAGCAGTTGCTGACCCAGGCCAAGGAAAGAGGACAAAGAACTCTGATCACTGTCCACCATGATACCGAAGAAGTTCATCAGGTGTTGGAAAGAGTCCAGAAAGATGCAGAGCCTAAATGGTGGGACACTCTCTTTGGATGGTCACCAACTGCCACAGGAGTTTTAAATAAGATGCTTCACCCTGTTGTGATTTTGCTACTACTCACTGTATTAGGATTTGTCTTGACAATTGCTTTGTATATTAGACTTTGGATTATGTTAAAATGCTTAACTAATTTAGCATCCCCACAGGATGTATATGTCCTTAGCAATCTTCACTCAAAAGGTGTATGAGACGTTCCAACTTCCTTCTAAATATTGTGAAGCTTGAGTGACTATAGTCACGGGGTGGATTATGTGGAATAATTAGGAAATTTGGGATAATTGGGAATTAAATCTATATTAGGATGCAGCATTGTCCACACATAAGAGGAAATGGACTTTCAGGGCCTCTCAGGGCGAGATGCAGCCATACCTGGTATGCCAGGAATGTGCACTCCACAGCGGTTCCCGTAACAGGCGGAGGATACAGCGAGGTGGAGATTTCGCGGGTATGCTCTGTCCTAACTTCAGCAGATAAAACGGGAACTAGGTGGTACAAGAAACTGATAAGCTGCCCACTTGCCATCCTGAGCCAGCGGCCTGTCATCTTTTTGACAAAATACCGTCCTAGTGTGAACTTTGCTTCATTATAATACTAAAATACACACCCCTCTCCAGTGCGACCCCCCTCCGAAATAAGACCACCTCTCTCTGAGCATGCTCTCTGAATTTTTAGTCTCATATACCTTTAAATCGAGGCGAGAGAAATTTTCGCCAATGGTAATAAAGGTATGTATGACTAGAGTCACTCAAGCTCCACCTTGAAGGTAAAAATAATATAAAATAGCCCAAGAGAAAGGGGGATTTTAGGGAAGATATCATCGTGGACGAGTTGAGGAAGATAACATCAACCGACTCCTGGGACCGGTCGACGGGCTGGACCTCTCTTCCCCCCCATAGGGACGCCTGTGGGTAAGACTTGCACTGTATCCAGTGCTTTCCTAGGAAAAACTTAGAATCTCTATAGAGTTATTCTTATTTGTCACCGGTATCTTTTAGAGCTCAGCTGTGTCAACTTTATCAAGCGCTTGTATTCATGTAACTATTATATGCACGTGCTTTTGCAGACAGTATTTATCACCGGCAATCCATAAGAACCTGTACCTGTTGCACCAATAAATTTAGTTAATAAGTCATACTGTTTTGATATCTAATTGTCACTATCGGTAAATCCAGACCATTAGAGGTTCGATATAAGCGGGCGCGGTTGGGTTGAAACCCGGACCATTAGAGGCTCGATATAAGCGAACGCGGTCGGATTGGCTCCCAGACCACTAGAGGTTCAATATAAGCGAACGCGGTCGGACCGATAGCAGCATATCCGAAAGTGAAACAAGGGGTTTGTTTCCCCCCCCCACACTCTTTAACGCAACAATGCTACATCCAGATCCAGCACCATGGTACAATATGCATGCTTTTGGCTATTAGATACAACAGCCTTGTGTATGGCACATATCATAGAATCATAGAATCATAGAATAGTTAGGGTTGGAGAGGACCTTAAAATCATCTAGTTCTAACCCTCCTGCCATGGGCAGGGACACCTACCACTAAACTATGCCACCCAAGGCTACGTCCAACCTGGCCTTGAACACTACCAGGGATGGAGCATTCACAACTTCCTTGGGCAACCCATTCCAGTGCCTCACCACCCTTACAATAAAGAATTTCTTCCTCATATCCAATCTAAACTTCCCCTGTGTAAGTTTGAACCCATTACCCCTTGTCCTATCACTACAGTCCCTAATGAAGAGTCCCTCCCCAGCATCCCTATAGGCCCCCTTCAGATATTGAAAGGCTGCTATGAGGTCTCCACGCAGCCTTCTCTTCTCCAGGCTGAACAGCCACAACTTTCTCAGCCTATCTTCATATGGGAGGTGCTCCAGTCCCCTGATCATCATTGTGGCCCTCCTCTGGACTTGTACCTATGTACCTCCAACTTAATTGCTGGTCATCAATGATGCTCAATGTCTGCCAGTACTGGGCTCAAGTGATTCTTTTAGATTAGATCTTCTCCTTACTCTCAAAGATTAGTATATAGTCTGAATCAGTGTGAAGAATCACTGCTGTCAGTGATTTTGCGTGGATGGTATTGTGGGAGAATACTTTTTTAATAAACTGAGTGGTTACTGTGATTCGAGTTTTTAAAAAAAACCACTTTATATTAATCAATCTTCTCTCATTGTCAAGCAAAGAGTATTTTGTGGCTTGAAAAGTGACTCTAAAGCCTCATCCCAAAAGCCTACTTGTTTCCTCAATAAATCTGTTTCAAACAAAATGAGGTTACTTTTGCAAATGTGTTCACTGTTGGCAGTTTAGATAAAAAATCCCTGCTGTTGTAGGAAGCATAAGACAAGAGTCTTCTTTAACAAGGGGTACTTTGTCTTTTGTTTTCGTGACGTGATCATAAGGCAAAAAGCAGGTAAACAATGCAAAAGAGTCCTGTACAGTCAGTTGGCCAGAGACAGGGCTAAGCTGTTCCCTAAAACTGGTGTCCATTTCGGGCCATTTTGCAGGAGTGATCAGTAGAAGACAGTAACCATGCCCAGAGAACTAACGGTGATTACAGCCCAGGATCAGGCTCTCTGATACTCAGTGAAATTGGACAGTCTGAACTGCTGTAACAAAGCGCTCATTTAGCCTGTTTTGCAAATGATTCATAAATCACTGCAAACAATTACACGTCTGGGTAAATCCAGGCACCAAAAGTAACAGTCCTTTCCCCCTTGTACCCCTCACCTCTCTAGACCTAGTGTACTTGGTGGGGGCTCTGTCAGCCTAGCTGTGCTGGCATTTGCTCCTTATGCTACTTCTGCCCCTGAATCTCCTTCCCCATACAGCAGGTGCCATTTACCCCAGGTGGGTGCTGCAGAGGGGAGGCAGAGCCCTTCCATTTCTAACAGGATGATGTGGCAGGCATAGGGTCAGCCTCCATTTGGGAACCCCACAGTTCTCTGCCCTCAGAAACCAGCCCCAGTTATGGCGGGCAGCAGCTAGCTGTTACAGCAGCTCTGATTGGTTGCCAGTCCCCGCAGAGGTGGGGTGGAATGCAAGAAAAATAGCCAATCATAGAGAGTTTTTCAGCAAGCCTTGCTAGGCAGCCTGGCCCCTGTAAGAAACGGGTGTGAGAAGGTGTGGCCAGGGAGCTGGGTAAGGTCTCCATGAAGTCACAGGCCTTGATGTCCTTACAAAGAGAACAGCTGAACCTGACTGCATCTGTGAACAGCAACACATAAAGCATGTGACAGACATCAAATCACCTGAGCATCTGTAATTAGCCCAGTTTTAAAACTGATCTGTTGCATGCTGTGCAGCCGGGCTGTGGGTGCTGCAAGTGGGCCTGGTGAACACAGCTGCTGGTGCTGGTGCAGCAGGAATGCCAAAGGTGAGGAGTTATTGGGACAGAACCCTCCATGCCACAGCAGTACTGAGGCTCTGGAAACACACAGAGGCAGCAGCCCCCTTTGCTTCATTGCCAAATGCAAGCAGCAATGGGAGCAATAAGAAATATTTAGGAGTGTGCAGACAGGGTGGGGAAATAAGGATTTTAGTGCAAAATATTCCCTCTTTAGTACTTGCTCTTGCACATCCTCCTGAACTACTGCTTCTTTCCAGGGTAATTCAGGATGGGTATCTTTGCTTTGTGATGGAGGTAGATGTCTGATGGTAGGCAACTGTAATCATAGTCTTTTATTTCCATGACAATCCAACAATGAAAAGTTCCCCCGCTGCCTCCCCATGACATAAAGCAGAGAGACAAAGAGAAGTGGTCAGGCAGAGAAGTGAAAGACCCTCTCTGGAGCCAGCATCATTTAACAATGATTACTTTGCAGCTCCTTGCCCATCAGAAATGAGATGGAGGTGCATTAGGGTAAGAAAGTGATTACACTGCCTCCCTTTCAAGCTCTAGACCGGTGCTGTGACTTGATACGGTTTTTATCAGAGACTGCAATGCTGCATTTCCAAGTAAGCAGTAAATTATGTTGAAATCAATTATACTACCCCAAGCAGAGATTCTGAGTAGAAAATGAATGGGTCTGGGGGTGGAAGGAACAGCCACTGCTTATGCATTTTGATTAGATAGCTAGCTATCATCCTCCATGAGAAAAGAACAGCCAGCAAGTCATGAGATCAGGAATATTAGGTTGAATTTATAACACCTTATATTTTACGTATATATTGCTGCAGCCTACAAAAGGAAATCATGGACCTTACTAGGAGTCCTCGAGTGTGAGACAAGCTTTTCTGGTATTAAGGGCTTTATTGCAGCTTCTGAAAAAGGAAAAAGAAAAAAGAGATCTACATGTATAGACTGACAGAGAAGATATTCACTGTGAACCTTTCTGCCCAGAAAGTGTATTGATCAATGAATCTTTATTTCTAAAAGGCAAGGAGATCAAAAGAGCAGATTTATGTTGAAAAAAAGCCCCAAACATTTTGTTGCAAATTATGGTGGCATTTGCATGGAAATGATCAAACAAAAATCCCTCCTGAAATCATAATGGATGAAAAGATTCTTGTTACAGTAGATTACTATGAACAAAACCCTAAGCATTTACTGCCAGCCTGCTAAACAGAGCAGGAGACAAAATACAGAGGCTACTATTCAAAGTCTAGTTAGAGGCCTGTAAAGCTGAAGTAAGGATAGTGAAATTTCCGGAACTGGGCTATCTCCCAAATTGGTGAGAAATATTCCTAATACTAGCTTCCCTCAAGACCATGAACAGTGCTAATATTTGATGACTGACATCTTTGGATTGAATGAAAAATAATCCCTGCCTTTGGGGCTGTGGGGTTTTAAAGGGATGTATGATAGGATGCTTCCATCGTACAACATGGCGTCTGAGAACTTTCACACAACAGATTACCATTCAAGCAGATATGTTAACTTACAAATTTAGGTTCCACTGATTTTTCCCCACTACCACTGAAGTATGTGAATATGGCAAGGTGCAATGTAAGGCCGAATTTGCTTCCTTAGACATAAACATAAGCTATCACTTCGGATCTGTGTTGAGTACATTGCTTCACTCTAAAAGCATTTCAATTGTCTTGGAGTTTCTTTACACTGCAATAGCAGACAGTGGCTTCTAGGAGCTTCAACAGGTTGATCTGGCTTTTCTCACACAGAAAAGTGTACTCTTTTTTCCCTATTTCTGCAGCAAAGGTAGCTGGACAAAAGCCATTAGAGAGCTGCTAACCCTGGACAAGGCTCAAGAGTCCACTCTTTCCTCTAACACCCTGACTTAGGGATAAATTCTACTCAGAAGTGAGACTATTCTCTAGAAAGATGATACCTAAAATGGCCCCACTTGTATTAGAATGAAAAATAAATTAAATAGAAAGGAACATTCCCCCATCCACCCCCAAAAAACCCAAAAAACAAAGAAAAAAAAAAAACCACAAAGAACATAACTGAAACTGTTCTATAAATTTTAGCAAATTTTCCAACATCCTGATACTTCAGTTGCCGCCTATTTGATTTACGCTTTTATTGCCTGAGAAGCCTTGTCCTGTCAAAAACCCCGTCCTGCTAAAGCAATCACACCTGTTCTAAAGTATGCCTGAAAACCTGCTCATTGAAGAAACCTGGATTTGATTTCATTTGATTTAAAACTTGATTTCTAATACAGCAGGTAAAGAAAATTAAGTTCTATATCTGACTCACAGTTCTGTATAACAAATGAGATGCTTGCTTTAGTTTCTTCTGTGATGGGATGTAGCACAGGTACTGCGCACGACTTTAATTACAGTGTGCTTCAGTTTCTCCACCATAAAATGTGTGGTGTTATCTTCTAAGCTGTTTTGAGATCTACTGTAGTAAAGAGATATTTCAGAATTTACCTTTGGAATGATAATGAAATGATATTATTGATACTAAATCCAGATGTTACCAAGGCTAGCTACGTTAAACTTAATAAAAAGGGTGCTCTCCTGTAATGTCGTCAGAGCTTTGCTGGAAATACAGTCTTTAATAAAGTTGCCTTCTTAAACACTTCTGAGAATAAGATGCTAGCAGTGTTTGTGGCATGGTTTAGCAGTACTGTTTACGGATCAGACTAGAGCTTGCACATTCCATAATTCAGCTTTTTTGACTGTATAGCAAGGATGTAGGATGTCTTCATGATGTCTTCTCAACATTTACAGGCTACCTTAGTCTGCTGATACCTACAACCACCATCTTTCATGTTGGCACGTAACGTCATGCCACAAGTCAACTTGTCTGACAATGGTTATGCAATGGTGCCCCAAAAATAAAGGATATTCATGGCACCAGTCCCTCCACATTACAGGTATGCACATGAGCTTGTGTTTGGGCACAATATGGGCTCTGGTCCAAGATAATGATCTAGGATGACGAGAATGTTAATGAAGAAAGGCACAGACTTAATCACAGGTCTAAACTGTGCTTAGATTGTGTAACAGGTATCCACAGTTCCAAGGTACTTCATGTGAAAATAGAGGCATGAGGCAAAGAAATTTCTGTCTGTTTGCCAGCTCAGCAGAAGCAGCTAGAACGGAAACCTCCTTTTATGCCAGATGGAAGTGAAAGATTAGAAATTCTGATATTATTACTGTCTGGCAACATCATTATCAGGTACAATAATCTCTTCCTTTGAGGCTAAAATGGGTAGTTGCTGGTGTACTCCAATGCTTAGGGAGTAAAATGTGATTGAAGCTATCACTAAGGGGCACTTCATCCTTCAAAAAGGATAGAGCTCCTTCTCTACGAAAGAAGTTACCTGGGTGCAGAAATGTGGTTGTTATTGCTGCTAGGTAAAACTTTCAGTGTTTAGGAACCCAGATCTGAATGACAGTTGTGGGGACATAGGCTCTTAATCAACTTAATTGCATCTGAAAATGTTATGTATATTTTTAATGTTTATAGCTTTCCTATAGAGGATTTCTCTGTGGTGTTTTTATAACTGTCTGTCAAGGTATATTTTACAGTACAATATAATTTTTTTTTCTGGTTTCTATGTTATTTAAATGCTTTTTTTCTCACCCTTTTCCACTTTATCAGTTAAATCCATTAAGTCCATTAAATTTTCTGCATACTAAAAAGCCTCTTCAGCCCTTCAGCACACAAACTCAAAGTTTAAAATTAAAAACAATAAAGCAAGGCTCTCCTCCATTTAAAGGCAAGTTTCCTCTAGTGTTTCAGAGTTCTAGGGGAAAATAAAGCACTTGAACATAATGGCATACAATTCCATGCTCAAACTTACAGACACTATCAGTGTAGTGTATACAAAGTGATAGTGTAGTGTCTGCTCCCTGAGGAAGAGTAGATAAAGTAATCTACCAACACAAATGGACTTCAAACAGTAGTTTTCAGCTAATAAAAACAAACACCACATCCAGAATTTCAAAAAAGTTAAAAAATCTTTGCAATTCTCAGCTTTCCCTCAGGAATATTTTTCCTTCCTTTGAGTTCCATGTTGTCATGGAGAGTGATGTATTAAGGTCTGTGAAACTGGCAGTCTGCTTACTTTCAATGTTTTAATTCACTAGTGTCCACTAAGCAAAAGGAGGCCTTGTTTTGTGCAGTAATCGCAACAACTTTACAATGCAGAACTGGCTCAGAGTAGGAAATGTAAGCATCTTTCCCAGTAAAGTCCATATTTGCTCAGGCACTTAAGTATTACACTGAAAACTCTCGGGTTTAAACTTGTGGCCAATCCAAGCAGAGACTTTTTTCAAGTTAGTTCTTGCTGAAAATACAGAAAGAGACAACCTGCAAAATCTGTGTCTGTGTTTGACTCCTTCCAAGAGTCAAACATTTGGAGTATTCAAATAAAGATTTTGATTTGTCAGTTGGTTCCAACTTCTAATTTCATATCCAGGTCCAAGAGAGAACCATAAGACTTGTGGGAAAAGACTTGAAAAAACATTGTGAAAATGAAAAATCAAGTCAACACCAGAATGCTGAGAAAAAATTTAACTAAAACTAAAATGGCAGGAAAGATATTGGACAGAAGGAATAGCAGAAATTAACAAGAAAATCAGGAAACTTCCTACAGCTATGGAACTTTGGTTTAATATTGCTTAATTTTTAAACATACTGCTCACAGGAAGGATTCCAAAGTAACTAAGATTACTTTAAGATAATTCTTAAGTTTTCCAGAGGAAATTGAGACAGGATATTGGGAAAATTTTTTTCACAAAAAGGGTAATCAGGCATTGGAACAGGCTTCTCAGGGAAGTGGTGGAATCACCATCCCTGGAAGTGTTCAGAAAACATATAGATGAGGCCTTTAGTGACGCAGTTTAGTGGTGGACTTGGCAGTCCTGAGGTAACTGTTAGACTTGATGATCTTAAATGTCTTTCCAGCCTGGCTGATTCTATGATCTTTGGTATATTATCAAATTCAATTATCATTTACCAGTCGGAGCAATCCCAGGCACAGCTACAGGTTGGGCAGAGAAGAGATTCAGAGCAGCCCTGTGGAGAAGGACTTGGGGGTGTTGGTCAATGAAAAAATGAACATGAGCCGGCAGTGTGCGCTTGCAGCCCAGAAAGCCAACCGTATCCTGGGCTGCATCAAAAGGAGTGTGACCAGCAGGTCGAGGGAGGTGATCTTGCCACTCTACTCTGCTCTCGTGAGACCTCACTTGGAGTATTGTGTGCAGTTCTGGTGTCCTCAACATAAAAGGGACATGGAACTGTTGGAACAAGTGCAGAGGAGGGCCACGAGGATGATCAGGGGACTGGAGCACTTCCTTTATGAAGATACGCTGAGAAAGTTGTGACTGCTCAGCCTGGAGAAGAGAAGGCTGCGTGGAGACCTCATAGCAGCCTTCCAATACCTGAAGGGGCCAATAGGGATGCTGGGGAGGGACTCATCATTAGGGACTGTAGTGAGAGGACAAGGGGTAATGGGTTTAAACTTAAACAGGGGAAGTTTAGATTGGATATAAGGAAGAAATTCTTTACTGTAAGGGTGGTGAGGCACTGGAATAGGTTGCCCAGGGAAGTTGTGAATGCTTCATCCCTGGAGGCGTTCAAGGTGGGGTTGGACAGAGCCTTGGATGGCATGGTTTAGTGGGAGGTGTCCCTGGCCATGGCAGGGGGGTTGGAACTCGATGATCTTGAGGTCCTTTCCAACCCTTACTATTCTATGATTCTATGATTCTTTACGATAATATGCATGTCTCGTTTTCATCCTGAATTTTGTGGTGGTGAGAGTATGTTAAGAAACAAAGTCGTATGAAAAGAACATTTTATATATTATTAATTTAACCAAGGGAAAGCTTCTTTGTCATATAAATTGAAAGTAACATTGAACACTGTAAAAAAAAAACACAAACAAAACAAACAATATAATTATAGAATCAAAACCATAAATAATATATCTGTATCTGTACTGAGAACTACAAAGTACCATACTGAATATATACTTAACACAGTCAGCACTGTATACATGTAAACAGGCAGTATAAGTTACATATTGTTATAGATTCCTTCAGTCCTCAGTGTAAACACATGGAGACTGTGATCCAGTTTTTTATTTTTTAAGGAAATACAAAAATAGCTGAGTTGTACATCCATAGGATCGAGCCTTCAAATCAAATTGGTGATATCAAAGGTTTGTAGAAGCTAAAGGAACATTATTTGCCCAAATATTTTGGTAAAAATGTTGTTTCCTTCCTTTTACCTAGTATATTCAGTGCTTTTGATGCATGCATACAATGCTATTCACATCAAACACATAACAGCAAATCTGGACAAAAAACAATTATTTAGAAGAAAGGACAAAGATAATAATCAACTGTTATTGACAGTATTTGTATTAAAATACAAAATAAAAGCAATGGCAACGCACATAACTTTTCAAAGAGTGCAAAATGACAGAAAGGCACATTTTACACTAGATTTGCTGAGTATATACCCATTATTTACTGATTTAAGGTTTTCCTCCTAGACTTGGGAAGAGGACTGATTACATTGTTTTCTGTGCTTATGCAAATCCTCTTCACAGTCACTGCATTTTTGCAGTATTCATTGCGACTCATATGAAAGCCTGCTTGATGTGAATTCTATCACGTAAAGTTATGCTTGGCTTTTGAAGGTTTGTGTATCCTGTAACTTCTCATGTTACCATGACATTTAAGTCATCACTACTTCATTTTTATTCCTTCTGGTCCTCACAATTCCCTATCATTTAAGTCTTTGAAATGGGCAGCAAATGAATCTCCAAAAACTTTTTGTCTGATGATACTTGGCTGCTCATAGAATAAAACAGCATTCTGAACTGTGAACTCTTAATGGATTGCTTTCTTTGTTTCTTAGCTTCATTTCAACCAAAGGAAGTTCCTTCTATTTCTATTAAACAGGGATTACATTTTAGCAGGAGATAATGTATGTATATTATTCTCTGTGATGAGACTATACTAGTAAAATATTTGCGTGGTGTCTTGATTATAAATAATCCGTGCTGTGCTTGCTGTACTAGCTGTTATACCTTAAAACTATTTCAGGATAAGAATGCATTCCAAAATCAATAGCTATGAATCTTATAAATAGCTGAAAACAAGCAAACACTCATTCGGTCATTTTCTCCCTTGGAAGAAACGAAGCTAAATTCTACCCAGAAACCATTAGGTCAGCAGTTTGCCAACATAGGCCTAAAAATAAAAAAAAATAAACTAAAATTGCACATAGCAGCTTGAAAAATCTGCAGATTAATTTTGACTCCTTTCCTCTGTATGTTTTGAAAAGAAAAAAGAGACTGTGACATCTTTTGACGCTCAGTGTATGCTATTCAATCAGAATAAAACTAATTGGCTTGGAGGAAAAAGAATTTGCTAAAATAACAAGCAATACATGTCATCAGTGCAATCCCAGTAAATCATTGCTGGGATCTAGACACTGTGCATGTCAAAAGTGTTAATCAGAGAATTTGCAATAGCTTTTGTATACACTAAATATTTGAAAGACCCATTTGTCTTCTTGAGTCTTATTTGTTGATGCATATTATCTTAGGTTTTCTTTAAACATGGAGTGAGAATAAATGAGATACTTCAGTACTATGAGAAGCATACTTTCAAGGCTACAAAGCCAGAAACACTGACCTGCAGCATCTTCACATTAGTTCATAGGGGATGGGACTGACCTTTTGGACTGCTAAAATGTTTGGTTTATTTGAAGGGATTATTATTTTTTTTCCCATGCTGACATGGAAATGTGACTACCCTGAGTCAGTGTCTGACTTTGTCAGTCAGAAGATACTTCTATGTGTTTTTTCCTGTGCAAACCAAAACACTACCCTGTTCAGCCAATGTGACTGATGGAAGAAAATACCATAAAATGAAAGTGAATTGGTCAACATATGCAATGTGACTACATGACGCAATGCTGGCATGACCTTGGAGAGTGGCCAGGCAGTTGCAGCAGAGTTGACAGTGAAATTAAGGGGGGATGATAGTAAAATCTAAAACCAGAGTCAGTTACAAAGGAGTATACAAAAGAGCACTGCCACCAAACAAAAGCAAGTAGAAAGTTACTACTATTTTGTTCTAAGAACAAACATGTTCATGTCCCACCATCAAGCCTGATATGAAGCTGGGAAAAGTGCACAGACACTGGTGTGACTATGTTTTCCCTTTTCTGGTCATGACCTCCTGATTATATAACAATTCCCAAGATATGATTTCTCACACCTCACTCCATCCACATTTTGTTCATGAAATTTCCTTTTTTTACTTTCTTTCTTATCCCTTAAAAGGGGAACTGTGTAATCTTGTAGAGAAAAATCTCATTTGTGTTCGGCCACATAGTAATGTTTTCTTATATTCAACACTGATGAGTGATAAAATAACTATATCCTTCGCAGAGCCCTGAAGAGTTTGACAGAGCAAACTATCTAGACAAAAGTAAGATGATGTGTATCAACTTTTTGGCCTAGAGAACTTCACACTCTTCTTTTAAGCTACTTCATTTCTTTTAAGCTACTTCACAGATAACTACTGAGTTATAGGAATTTGAATGAGGGAGCAGTCTCCCCATGTCAAAATGATAAAAGTACCACATAGTACAGAGTACCATTGAACACAAACTGTGATGCAAGATACCTTAACAATAAAAGCATAAGGCATAGATTTTTCCTGTGGGATAAGAAATACTATAACCTTGTTGCATGAAGTGTAAGAAAGGACTAATACTGGAGAATTTTCATACACTTGTGGTGAATGTTCTGTAGAGGTAGGAGGAATAAAAAGATGCTTATATGTAATCTTTGCAGCCTTTGGGGTATAAAGCAAATAAGAAAATCAAAACTCTTTTGTTTATACTTGAGGGTAATTCAATTTAATCTCATTTGGAACATGACAGAAAGATGAAAACTAAAATGAAAACAGCTTTTGAATTAAAGACAATCTTTTCAAATCAATCAACATTAAAGAAGGAAGGAATTGGAACAATAAGTGAATGACATGCGCTATTGCTTGGAAACTTTTGAAATCTTAGCTTTGTAAACAAAAGAAAATCTTCTATATTTGTGTATTGATGGGACTAATTTCATCACTTACATTCCCTGAAACCATAATACACAGAGTGACTCCAGTCATACTCTGTTCATAAAGCTGTTTGAAATTTGCTTCCATCTTTCAATATTTGGCTAGTCTTTTTACACCTAAATATTCTGTTCTCTTAACAGAGAGAGATATCCATCTGACACAGAATAAGTAGCTCTGTTCACCTCTTGGTTGATGAACACTAATCTGACAAGTGTTGGAGAAATGGCGTCATAGATTTGTAGAAGAGGGTATCCAGCAAGGACAGAGCCCAGTAATTCATTAGGATTAATTTATGCATGGTATCTCAATTTCATAATCCAATCCTTAGTAGGAATTTTGGTGTATAAAACCCCATTTTATATACTTCCACTTAATTCTGTGGGATTTGAACATTTCATTAAAGAGCTTTAAAGATAAACTACAAATTACTTGGCACTTCACTATATTTCCTCGCGAATTCATTAAATTAGGTGATAGTATGGTGAATTGGTAGGGTTTGTTCATAATAGTCTTCTCTAGCTTTTACACTTGATCTCATAGTAAAGTGAATCAAAATGGGATTAACTGGAAATGTATGAAATGAGTGGTTTGTACTTCATCATTTCTTTTATGTGACATGTCCAAGTGCAGTTCAAGTATGTGTCTATGGTACACCCGTTCCAAGAATATTCATATACGCATACAAGACTGATGTTCCTGTAAGAAAGTTCACCTGAAAACACTCATTACATTCAAGTGTTGAGCATTATGTCTATTTACAACATTCATCGCCCGTTCAGATGTTTTAGTGCAAAAGACTTTAATGTTGCTTTTTAATCAAAAAAGATCCCCTCTCTACCTTTTCTGCTTACCAGCTCTCATCCCTCACACTTTCACCATGCTGCCTGCTTCAGCTGACAACTTCTCTATTTGCTCATAAATGTCTCTGTGGCCTTTGTGCTTTTCCCTGCACTACTACTAAAGCTAGGAATTTCTTGCCAGAAGTTAAGTATTGCTCCTCTTTCATGTTTCTCTTCTATGGTTCTACCACAAAACAGACAAAAATTAGCTAACTTTAAATGGCTAATTGAGAGTCATTTGGAGCCTGAGGGACTAATGGAGAAAGGCTACTTTCATACATTTAATCAAAACCTGATTAAAATATATATGAATACAGAAATGCTTATATTAACTATGGATTTTTTTCCTCACTCGTTATCTTTTGTTTTTTCTAAGATATTTTTATGGAAGGGGGCATATATTTTTCTGTAATACAGCAACTGGTACAACAGTTCTTGTTGAAATTTCTGGGTTTTGCTATACTGGAACTGTCTGAGCAAACAGTAAAGATTAAATTCTGTGCTGCATTATGCAGTCATTTTAGGCTAGCCCTTATTCCAGTAGAAATCAGCATGGTAACATTTGAAGTTTAATAAAGTAAGTCATAAAGTGCCATTAATTCTTTTTTTTCTTAAATGATTAAAAAAAAAAGTCATCTTTGAAGTTTTATCACTACCTTCAGTGAGTACAGTCAAGTACTTAATGAGTTATTTCACCTCTGACACCACGCTCAGCCAAGTCAACCTGACATAAAGGTGAGAAATATAGCAATCACTTTTTCGTGACTGTAGGACTTTACTTGAATCTGCATGTCGCCATTTTCTTTATATTCAGAGTACACTGGAAATTTTTGGGAGTTCTAAACATAACTTCGAATTTTACATCTGTCATTGAATAGTAGCTCTGATGCTTAATAACCATGCTCCATTCAGGAAATATCCATTATTCATTTCCAGTGTACCTTCTGGCTGATTTACTGAATCTGCCTTCTGTTGAAGAATTTTCTACTAGATTGAATTGCCCTTTATGTGGCAGTGCCTGAGTATCCAGGTTTTTTAGTTTCAGCTTTTGCCATGCTTCATGTCTGTAAGTCTACTTGACATCAGCTTAAGTCTTGGGAATTTCCAACAGGAAATGCTATCCCCAGTATGATCAGACACACTCTTGTTGTCTGCGGTTGTTTTATTTTGAACACCAAGCATTCCTCCCTTCATATATCTGAGAGTATTTCAGTTCTGTGATTAAGGCTGGTATTAGATGACCTTTACTCTTCTTTCCCTTGCTTTCCTCTTAAGAGTTAAATGAAAGCCTTCCGTTCCTCTACAGGGTACTTAGAACTAAGGCTCTATGGCGCTAGCAGCAGGTTGGTTTCATTACATTGATAGGATACATGTGCTGTTTTTTATCTCTAGCATTTTCTCAGTAATTCAGCACTTTAAAGTCTCAGCTGTCTACCGATCTGCAGACAATTGTTTGGTGTAATACTATCCGGAAAAAGCTGATAAAACACAGATGTGACTAGGTCTCTGAAATTTGTGGTTTGCTAAGTGGTTTTTTTCCCTTTTTTCCCCTTTTTTATTTTTTTTTTTTTTTTTTGCCATTCTTGCCCATGGCAAGTCAGCTTCCCTACCAGGCATGAAGGCACAGACTTTTATTAAAATGTTGCAACAAGAAGGTAATTGCTAAAAATTAAGGAAGTTAGTTGAAATATAAACCAGAAACATTATAACTCTTTTCCCTATTTTTCGTCATGACCCTTGGCAACCATCCCGTCATATTCTGCTGAGCGCACATCCATGATCGTTTTCTTTTTCTAAGCAGTCACTCTAAAGTGTGGATTTACGGCAATCCTTTACAGATTTGTTTTAAGCAAAACATTTTCTAGGCTCTTTTACACATTAAGAGCCAACGGCTTGATTTTTCAAAGGGGCTGAGATTTTACAGCCACAGTGAGACTTGTCTAGATAAAAGATTTGATTGTGCTTGAGCAAGATTGGAAGCAATCTAGTTAGATGGCAGGACGTTACCATCTCTTAGCGGTTAGTGTTTAGACAAGGACAAATTATATTCACTATAGCATCAGCTGAACACAATTTTTCCTGGCTTCCATTGACCTCTAACTTGTGACTGGCCTCCGGTTCTCTCACTCAGTTCTCCCAACTCCATTCAAACACAACCACATTTTGTAATGTAGGCAATCCTTACTGACAGCATAAGAAAGTGTGTTTGTGCTCAGTTCTTTGACAAACCAGCCCACATTATCTTAAACTTTTCTACATGAAGGTGTTGCTGCTCAGCCAGTTCATGTACCTTAGATGTTTTTTAGCATGGTAGGCTTTCATTCTAATTATCTGAATTATGTTTTTAACTCTGGTGGTTAGTTTATGATTACTATTTTTTATAATTGATATAACTGGACTAGTATGACTTTGAATGTGAATGCAGTTTGTTAGAACAGTGGCATTTTGTTTATTCATGTAAGAGTTACAACTAAAGGTTAAAGCAGCACAGCTCTTTCTCTCCTCCCAAAGAAACCCAGCCTCAGTGGTGTAGTAACCAGTTTTACTTAGAAAAGATTGACTTTTCAGCAGGCTCTTGGTTCCCAAGTGAGATGAGAATTTCTGAAGATGCTAAATAGATGAACGTTATCCAAAAGAAAACCAGACTATGCTGCAATATTCTTACTTAGCTTCAGAGTGTGGAGGACAGAGAGAAGTTTGCAAAAGGATACTGACTGACATCTGTGTGTCTGTATGATAGCTACACGCAGCTTTAGTGATTTATGCGCTAGACAGGTTTTCCATTCCGATTCAAATGAAGGGCCATCTTGCAATTCAAGGCTCAGTTTGCAGTTCCTGATCTCTGAAGGAAGAGGGCGTTTCTATTTATTCCAGAAACATTTAGTGGTTACATGCATGGCTGGCAGCAATTTCCCACAATGTGTAAATTAGTCAATCCCAAAGTCAGTAAACTTTTGCTTTGAAGTGGACATTAATGAAGTGCACCATTAAAGCCTAATGATTGTTCACATTTGTATTTTAGGGGCCCCTCTTGCTTTTGATGTCTTAGTGCCTCGGTTTCTTGACTTTAGTTATCTAAATGCCAGGACTGCTAAACTCCTAAGAGAACTCAAAAAAAATTTAATGAAAAAAGTTAGTACTGGCCTGACTGATGTTGGCACTTCAAAGCTGGAACAGACTAAATTGCTGTAGACTGCTTAATTCAAAAGTGCTCCCTTGTGGATGACAGTGCATGGTGACAAAGTTCAATTGGCAACAGGAGACAGGCAAGATCAAAGACCCTCTATTGTAATAGTTCTGTTCCATGAAGAATTGCTTATTGTCAGTAGTTTTTCAAGCCTTTACTGGCTCCAGCTTCATATCAGGATTCCCTGGTTCAGAACCAGCTTAAATAAATAATTGTAATTACATCCTTCTGATAATACATTGCGATTCTAAATGCTTCATGTTGTGTCTCCCCAAGGTCCAGAAAAGAAAAGTGTGTGTTAGGAACTAGGACTTGAGGGAGAACTATTTTTGGAACCTTCTTTGTTCACAGGCATCCAAAATACAAAGTACTGCAGAAAGTTAATGCCGTGTTAGCAGCAATTGAGACTTGCTCCAGAAAAAGCCACGCTGCCCTTCCTATCAGAGCAACGATGCTTCATTTTCTAGTTTGCATCACCAGCTGGTCTGATTTAATATTCAGTTCAAGATTAAACTGAATATAATCCTTTAAACTGTGCTTTCTCTCTCTGATTGAGGCACTACTCTGAGGGAATTCTTAAGAAATTATGAACTTCATGCTAATACTGTTTAGACGATAGAAATTCAAGAAATATCCATCATTCACAGCATACCACATCTTTGTTTTCCTTTCCAGACATAAAATCTTCAAAAAAAATTGAGTTTTTTTTTTTTCAATTAGAGGCAAAAAAGAGGCCGTATATGAAATTATCCAGTTACACTGGAAATCATGTTCATTTTTAGTATTTTTGCTATTATTCTCCCACTCCTCCCTCCCCTCTAGTGTTCACCATGTGTAAGGAACTGTTGAAAGACAAGAAAGGCACCGTCCCTCAGTAGCTGTATTCAGGGATGTTGTCTCATAAAATATACATGGTATTGTCAGAATTGCTTGTCTTGAATTAATTATGAAAACATGCTTGGTGACAATTAAAGAAGCCACTGTGTGATCATTTTCATGCATCATATTGACAGAAGTTACTTTTATTTTTTAATAATCACAAATAACATCATTTTCCACAGAAAATTTCACCATATTTAGCACAAGATGAGTAAGTAGAAAGGAGGGGTGAGCAGACACACTTAGGAGGCAACAAAAATAAATGCTTTGCAATTAAATCACATATGCAATGGTCTATCAATAATTTTAATTTAAACAAGCCAAAAGACAGCATGCTGTTCCAATCCTATCTTAAAACTCATTTAGGAAAAGCATCAGACTTATGGCTGCATTATTTCTTTCTTCTTTTTTTTTGGCAAGTTCTGAAAAAGCATTCTAAACAGGATTAGAAATGTATTATGCCGATGCAATTTAGCTCTAGCAACTTCACGGTTGTAAATTATGATGGAACACATCATTAGCTGCAGACTTGTATGTTCTCCCTTAATCATGCTGAAGTACACATAAGCCCCAGCTGAGCAATTATGAATAATTAAATCAATTAGAGACAGTCCAACACCAGGTCTTGTGGCTAAACTGGTGTCAGCATCCATAATATTTTAACAGTAAATGCAAATGTGTGCATTTGGGTGGAGGGAAGGAGGTGGACAAAGGCTTATACAAATGCCAAAGCATGTTGCTTAGTGATGGCTTTACAATAATATCATGAAGATTATAAGCTGCCTTCCCAAGGAAAACAATGGTAATGAAATTCCAATAAAATATTTTTCTATGAGATTTAAAGCTTAGAAATTAGTTAATTAAAAAAGGATAAAGTGTAGGGCCTAAAAAATATGCTGAATAAATTAGGACTTTACATTCACCCCAAATAAATGCTTTCCTTCATGAATGGTGCCCAGCCTCTTTTCTTTTTGTACAATAGTTCTCTGTAACCTGGTTCTAAAAGCAAATAAATATACCAATCTGCCTGCCTTAGAACTCTGTCAGGAAAAACATTACGCAGTTTTCCTACATTTTGCAGAAAGAGAGAATAATCTGAAGAAAACCAGCAGATTTTACAGATCAACTAGACAAGAACAACATTATTTAATACCTCGTAGAGCAAGCCCAATGTGTTTGCTAACAGAAAGACAGGGTTTAGATGCCTCAGCACTCTAAGATAAAGATGTGAGTCACTTTTCTCTTGCCACAATGTGCCAAGCTGCTGCTGTGCAATGATCTGCTCTTCTGTGCCAATCATCAGATGTAGTGCTTGTTCTGCCACCACATCATGACCACACCTGTAATACTTACTGAGTGCTGCTACTGCTACTTCATTCCTCCTCAGTGAGGAGAAGAGAACAATTTTGGCTTTCTTTCACCTCGTCTTCTCATAAAGAGAAATGATATGTTTCCCCTTTCTCTAGATTAACTACAGACCAATGAACCAACTTATAATTAGCATATATTTACAAGGCTCATCTCTTCAGTATATGTTTAACTTTAAGCACACATTTCTGTTCTATTCACTGAGGTCCAAAGCAGCTCCTTACAGACATTTAAGTCCTCACCTGTCACAGAACACAGTTCTGTACCACAATAACAAGGGTTTATGTTCAAGACCCAACCACAGAAACCAATAAAGCTTGAAAGGAATAACTAGGGGGTTTTTTTGACAAATTTATTTATTTTATTAGCAAAATGACTTACAAGTAGTGTTTGCTATAATAGTAATGGTTGGACTTGATGATCTTCCAGGTCTTTTCCAACCTTGTTGATTCTATCATTCTATGATCACTGAGAGATTGTGCAAATAATGATTCTTCTGCTGTTGTTAAAGTTGATTACATTATGGGAGAATTTGAAGTCATTATAATCTTGATTACACAAACAAATGCACCAACTATCCTGCTTCAAGAGGTCTCAAAGTACCTTGGAGCACTTGCCAGATATTGCTACAGGAAGCGATTTCATAGGAAAATGTATAATGGTTACAGACGTATTGAAAGATAATCAGGATTAAAAATATTTAATGTATTGTCCTGGGTTCAGCAGTAGCAGTCATTTTTTCTCCTTCTTGGTAGCTGGTGCAGCGCTGTGTTTTTGATTTTGAGCCTGGGAACAGTGCTGATAACACCAGTGTTTTCAGTTACTGCTTGGTGATGTTTAGGCTGGCCAAGGACTTTGCGAGTCTCATGCTCTGCCAGGGAAGGGGGGAAGCCAGGAGGAAGGAGCGACAGGACACCTGACCCAGACTAACCAAAGAGATTATTCCATACCACAGCACGTCATGTCCAGGATGTAGAACGGGGAGCAGAGACCTGGAAGGGTGGTGAGGGTGCATGTGGGGGTGCATGGTGGGGGGTGCACTGCTTGTGTGGGCTTGATATTGCATGGTGAGCAATTATATCCTTCCCTTGTATTTTCTCTTGTCATTATTATTATTGGTGGTAGCAGTAGTGATTTGTGTTATACCTTAGTTACTAAACTGTTCTTATCTCAACCTGTGGGAGTTGCATTCTTTCGATTCTCCTTCCCATCCCTCCAGGAGCGGA
This sequence comes from Amazona ochrocephala, assembly GCA_039720435.1. Taxonomy (NCBI): domain Eukaryota; kingdom Metazoa; phylum Chordata; class Aves; order Psittaciformes; family Psittacidae; genus Amazona; species Amazona ochrocephala. Next base: position 14,293,866 of record CM077879.1, read on the forward strand.
GGAAAGAAATAGTGGGGAGTGAGTGAGAGAGCGGCTGTATGGGTTTATAGAAGCTTAAACCACGACATGTATATTGTCTTTAAGACTTGCTGAACATACAAATTGCATAGATACACTCAATTTTTGTAAAAGATCATTATCTGCATCCCATATGAGGTCTTTGAGTATGTTACAATAGTGATTACTATAATCGTTATCACAAAGCCAAAGCAGCAAGTCAGTGAGGGAGCCAAAACCAGAATCTGTTTGCACAACATCAGCCCACTGCTCTGTCTGCCAGGAAGCTCTGCTTCTTTGCCCCTCTTCAACTTGATCATCATTGAGTAATTTTCATATTTCCTGGTGTCCTTTTCCAGGTGTGAAGCACTGTAAGAAGCAGAGCTTCACACATGTGCATCACCTAACTCAGACGATCACGGAAAGCTTCTCTTCCTTCTCACTTTCAGAAAGGAGGTCACTTTCTCTGCAGAAAAGCACAAAAACTGGGACGCTTTTCACTCTTGAGTAGGTTTTCATTTTACTTACTGTATAAACATATACATAGTTACATGCAAGATCTGCTGAGAAAGAATTTAATGCAGGAATCAAACTATCAACGAATCAAGCTATGAACTGTATGACAAGAAAAAAAGTCACAATCTTTAGAGATGCATTATTTCTCTAGATGTGACATTTTGAGCTTGCCCATACAGTTCTACCAATTAGTGCTTATAGTGAAATGACTCCCCATGTGAAATTTCTCTTCTGGAATCAGGGGTTTTATTCGAGAATAGTGACTCCTTGAAAAAGTAGTGATTGTTCCAGGATTAAATTTCTTTTCTGCTAGAATAGACTACCGCTGAGCAGCCATTCTACTGTAACTACTTCAGTGATTTTCCTATGTAGGCAGGCCCTGGTGGAGTTCAGGTGACTGGAGAGGTTCCAGAGCAAAAGCTAAGACTGGGAATGTCTGAAAGTAAGGTTGCAGCTGCCATGACAGAGGGCTTTCCAGAAAAAAACCCTTGCCAACTTTCTGCTTCTGCCTCTTCACTCTATGGAAACGAATCAGCCTCAGCAATCTAAACTCTCACAGTCCTCTGGGGAGCTGCATAAGCTGCTGCAGGGGCTTTATGCCCTCTTACAGGGGAATGGCAGCATTTTGTACTTGCTAATTTTGCAGAAGTGCAGATGAGAGGGAAGTGTGATTGAGGAGGGCATAAAGCCCTGCCAAAGAATAGGACTATATAAATATTTGAATGATTGTGCTGCTTCAGTATGAACACAAGGTGATGCAGAGGTGGCAGAGATGGATATCTTGACAGCTGACCTGAGCACTGGCTAGTCTATGGGCATAGTGTGCTGATGATACCTGTGCTGTTTCTGCATAAGATAGCTCAGGTCAAAAAACAATCCTACCTAATTTGCCAGGCACTTTGCAAGGGAGAATAATCTATGTGTAGGTGAACTGGCATGTCCACCAGCAACACCCTGTACTAGATAGTCCTTGTATTTTGTCATGCTGGTAGTGCATCCAGGATATCTTCAACACTCTCCCATATACAGTATAGACATACTTTGCACGAATCAGCTGGAAAAAAATTATATGACGATGACAAGCATTTGAATTTATGGATCCTACATATGTAATCCCAGTCATTCAAATAATTGGACATGAAATCACTTCCTGGAGCTGGTTTGATGAGGGAGGATTACTTTCTGAAGGACTGGCAGATCGGCTTTCTATAGAAAAAAGCAGAGATACAACTTCTGTGATTAGTGGTCATTGCAGAATCAGATCCAGTGTTTGTAATTTACAATTTCCATTATATATATACAATAAAAAACTACACTAGCTTGAATAAAAAGTTAAAATACTAGCTCATTTTTATGCTGGTTCTTGTTAAAGTGGAAAAAACAAATAATAAAATAAAATAAAATAGAAAAAAATAATGAAATAAATATATATATTAAAAGTCCAGTAAGCATTCCATTTTGTCTGAAGTGCAGTACTTGTTCCACTACAAAACAATTCATGAGAACCATCAAAACTGCTTTATTTTATGCTATGTATTGTGCTGTATCATTAAATTCCTTGAGAGAAATTCTAGCCCTTGTGGTATAGCTGTCACTGACTGAAGGAGCCAGGGTATTACAGCCTTATTTTTGTAAGCAGAATTGTGAATTTGTTACCATATCTTTAAAAACACATATTAAATTGTTTAGATGATTGAAAGATTCAAATATAAGTACATATTTACTGAAAAATCATATTACAGGTTAATGAATCCTGGAAAAAAATATGTTAAAGCTGCACAGCTACAGGAAAAAGGAGTCTGCCCAGCTTTGGTTTTCTACATTGCCTTTAAAGATAGTACTGGAAAGAGAAGTCCTATATTATGCTGTCATTATTCCTTGAATCATTCTTGCTGGTGATTAAATAGTCAAAGTGAACTGATTTCCAGAAAATAGTAGACTTTTTTTTCCTGAGGAAAAAGAAAGGGAATAAAATTAAACAAGTTTAATCACATTAGGATTTTTTGTTTGTTTTCAGTTTGTTTTTCTCTCAAAATATTTTCTTCCAAAGGCATCATCTTTTTTTCATGTTTTGGCAGTCTGAGTGACTTGCTGTGGCGTGACCTTGTTCATGAAAGTTTTAAGTTTTAATCTATGCACGTGGAACAAAGTTTCTTTGAATCTACAATCAAGACTGAACATCTGGAACTTTACTTATGAGATGTGCCTTGTCTTTAATAAGAGGAGCTATATGAGTACATCTGTAACCAAAGTCCCAAGAAAGTTTTAGGTCTTGAAGAATCATTCTCTATTTGTCCTTTCTTCCCTTTTGCTCCAAGGGGAAAATAAACTGTATTTCCTTATATTTTGGTGCAGTATACTTTCTTTGACTCCTTCAAGTGCACTGAAGTGGTGGCGAGCCAATGTTCTTTTCTGTTTTCTCCTTGGCTACATATCCCTTGGGCAAGAAGCATGAAATATTGTCCACTGACCTAGGATCTGCCTTGTGATGACATGCAGATCAAAATGCAGTTCCTTCAGTTTTATACTCCTGGTAATGGTTTTGACAGAAGAAACCTTATTTGTCTGCAAAACATAGTAAGCTAAGATCTGCTGCTGATCTCAAATCTAGTCTTTACTGTAAAGCATGCCAATTTGAATGCCTTTGATGGCTGATGGATCCATTATCTTCTCTGGAGTAATGAAGTCAAGTTAGACTTTTTAGGATCAATCCTCTCTTACTTCCTTGCATAATCCTAGTTAACTTGCTTGCAGTTGGGAGTTCCTGTAGGTATCAGTGGCAAGCAGAGCTTTAAAAATGGAAAACAGTTATATTTACTACTTTCTTGGTAGTCTTATTTTAAGTTTCTAAAGCCTGATTCATCCCAGTGCACTTCGCATTTTGAAATGTTCTTTGGAGTCAGCTGTCAAGTGAAGATATGCAGCCACTCCACCCGAGATAAAATGCTGCATCAGAAGATAAATTGCGATTTCTTAAATTTGTTTTCATTGTCTTTTTGGGAGGTTTCCTCTAAATAAGTTTTGTTATTGAAAGCCAGAAGTAATCTGAAATCATTCTCACTGCACTTCACAAAGTGTATCCAGAATGTGGAGCACCATGTGGAGGAAACAATAGGCATGAGAATCCAATGAAGGGATTTTTTGTTTAGGTGCTTGCTATAGGAAAAGATAGAATCCAGATCAGAAACACTGATGCATACAGACCTGTGTTCAAAGGGAATTCAGACTATGGTCTTTAACACCAAGTCCAGGTCCCCCCTACTTGAACCTGGCTCCCAGAAGGTGGTGGGTATACACAACACACCTTTGCTTAACTGCAGTGGTCTCTGCAGCAGAAGTGCCTTGTTTCTCAAGTGTTTGCTGTCCAGAGAAAGGAGTCATCTACTTCAGGAATCTAAGTGAATTTCAAAACAAAAAACAAAGCCAAAACCAAAAAAAAAAGCAGTTTTCGGATGAGAGCAGGAACTTTAAGCAGAGGTATGAACAAGAAAAAATTGAGGACTCCTGGTTATCGCTGTAAACTAGTTTGTTTAATATCTTAATTACATGCAAAATAATGACAAAAATCAGATGGTATCTTTATTTTCAAATGACATTCCAATTTTTTTCAGACATTATAAATGTAGCGTGATTAGCTGGCCTGGAGGGAAAAATTGAGGATAAATTGTATGGTTATCAACTGCAGGTTTATTGGACTGAGACTTCCACCACAGGGAGTGGCTGCTGTATGGAATTGATAAACGTAGAGATTTATAAGGTCAAGTTTTATGAGTCTACAGATTCCTTGTGGTGTATTACCACATCCTCATTACAAGCCCCTGCTGCTGTCCAGCTAAGCCACCAGAGGTAATATATTACACTTGCTTGTCTGTTCTTCAGGGTTATTTTCCAAAGGAAAAGAGGAACAGGTCAAAATAAAATACAGCTTTCCAGGATTGTATTTGCAGCTTTCTTTGGGCTTTGGGAGATGTAAGGGCAGACTGTCTGGGAAGTCAGTCTTGAAAAGGTGCGAAAAAGTGATTGCTTGTGACGCTGGGAGATACATGAAGTGAAAATCTTAAGGGGATAATGATTTTGTTTTAAGGAAGATAAAGAGCAGTTTAAATAGCAACATCTTCAACACAAACAGACTCAGTGGCTTGAGTACAATAGTGTAAGTCAGCATAAAGTTCTCCCTCAGCAGCTGATATTTCACTGAATGGTCATTTCTAATAAGTTAATGTGGGAAAAAATGAAGAGTCAACAAATGACCTGACCATTCTAAGGTGCTGGTACATTTGATAAACTTGTGTGTGATTTCAGCATGCTACTTGTAGGACCATTTTATTAAAAGGATTAAGTGAGGTGTTCTGTCCCTAGAATCTGATGCAAAGGACATTAAAGCCTAAAATGAAAAGAATATTTTAACTTTTTAAGCATTCATCATATGACTATCTTATTATGTAATTGTGAGCATCCTTCACTGTATTCTGTCTTGCACACAATTAACAGCATTCTGGATTGGATGTATCCCTGATCATTAGCCTTTATTCCATTTCAGAAGTCATTTATTGTCTTAAATAGTGCAAAGTAACAGAAACATAGCTTGAATGACCAAATTCCTGTCCACATAACAAGTCTCGGACATAGACAGATCATCAGAAATCCCTGATGTTCACAGTCAGAATTACAATACAAAGATTGGAGGAAATTACATTCTGATATTCCAGTCAGATTGATTATCCAATGGAAATGCTTCATTTACAGTAAAATTTGGCAGGGTTTGCACCCAATGGACAAGAGGCCGTTTTGAAAGAAGACACTGGTTTTCAGGAGTGCAGACAGCGACAAACTGTTTCATCAGCGAAAATTAACTGCTTTTTAATGTAAATTATTCAAAATAGCTTTTGGTAAAAATTGGAAAAAATATGAAGTGCTGCATGCATATCAATTACTTTCAGGATTTTTCTATTCTAAGAATTTGTCTCCAAATCCTTCTATTTTAAAGCTATCTCAGCAAATGATCTTACTTGTGTACATGAGAATACTCTGCCTTTTTCCAGCAACAACAACAAGTAAAAAATGTATAAAGTTATGGATTTATTTATTTATTTATTACTATCCCTACTTTATGTTACAGCTTAGTCAGAGATCTTAAAACTGAATAACATTATATCATCCACTCTGCCACCCATTTGGCTCTAGTGCTTTATGCATGCATAGTCTTGCTGCAGAATTTAGGAAAAGGAGCAAATGCGAGGCCTGTAAATACAATCATACACATACATAAAAAGTAATAGCTTCAGCCATGTGGTACCAGTGCATAAAAATCACTTAGGGTCAGAAATTAAGTATTTCTTAGTGACTGACAAAGTAAAATGACTTTAAAGACTTTTCATCAGATGTCTGGGCTATTTGCTGAGGATGTTGGAGAAGATGTAATAGGAAAGCATTGACGGGGAGATCATTTTTTTTCTAAAACGAAAGAAGAATCCATTGAAATGTTAAAATTAGTTACAATGAGAAGGAGTTAGTAGCAAAAGAGAAAAAAAGGAAAATAAAACATAAAATCTTGAATGTATACTAAATAAAATGATTGAGAATAAGGGATGTGGCAAGAAAGAGGAACACTTCAACTTACTCAGTTATTTTATAAAGTAAATATGATAGCGAACTTCTCAGCCTATGAGATTTTACCTCACATCTGGGTACGACAGTTTGGTCAAATGATAGTGTTCTGTTGTTGTACCACTGCTGAGTTATACAGAGGCTTGGAGGTGAGATGAAGTTCTCCAGATGACAGCCTGTGAATTAGAGCTCTGCTGCATTTTGCTGGAGGACATGATAGAAAACTGGAAAATGCCTTCTCACACAGGAAAACAACACATTTTGTGTTGGTGACTTGGTTCTAGGAACAAATATTTAAAACATTGTGTATGCCTGTTTTAAGGCATTTGTCTGAGTCGAATAATAATGAATAAAAAGCAATGAGATTGCAGAATAGAAAAAGAGTTGCTGATAGATGAAACAATGCAACTGGAGCATGCGAGAAAATGAAGGGAGAAGCTAATATTGAAAGTAAGAAAGAGAGGAATGAAAAAACTTTTTCATTCCCTTGATTTTTGTCCCTTTTCTGCCAGTCTTCCTTTTCTATTTCTCTTCCTCCTTATAACTCTCCCTCCTCACAGAAGTTTGTGCAGGTTTTGTTTAGTTTTTTTTCTCAGTTTGAAACTAAGTAGGATTTATGTTTAAAACGGAACATCCTATCCTCACACTCAAAAAGAAAAAAAACACTGGAAAAGATCTCTGTATGGCAGAGAAGAGAACGGAGGACCACTTTTTATGTCATGCAATATTGGTTCAATACTGAAAGAGAAAAATTCTCTAAGGCTGTTTAATATGTGTTTCCTGACCCATGGGACTTGTCAAATCCTCAAACAGTTTCACTTTATTAAGAAGCAGTTAGAGCAACTGAAAAGTGCTTTGACCTGTTGGCACATCCCAAAGAGCCTCAGAGATTCTTTTATACTTAAACACAGCATCAAAACAACATTAAACCATTGAAATTTCTAGCTTTTTGTGTTTCCTATTCTCTTCTCCAAGCCTGAAGTGGAAAGAAAAATCTTTTTACTTGTTCCCATAATTGTTGGAGCTTTACACATTACTGCATATTTTAGCCTGCTTGCTGAGATCAAACTAGGTCAGCATCAATTTTAAGACATTGGCTATGTTTTTCTGAGCATCAAGATTTACAGTAAACCCATGAAAACAGTGATGATAAATTTGATACAAAAAGGGGAGATCCATCCTAAATATAAATACAAGGCAAATGTAGAACCTGTATTCATATAGTTACTTGTAACTTCTTTCAGTTTATAAGCTGTTAAATCCTGGAGAGGTGAACAGATACCTGGATCTTAAAATCACAAGGAAGGCATAAATCTTTGCTTTCGTATTTGGAAGGGCAGCTCAGTCATTTCTACTGCATAGTAACAATATGGTGTTAGGAATACACAAGAGACAGATAAAAAGAGATGTCATGGTCACAGTTGCTCTAAAATACAATTTAGTCCTCTGCTTACATGGTAAAGAAACAGAAATGTCCACAGAAACTGTGGATTTGCTTTGTACAGATACATTTGGCAGAGCATTTCTTTCAATACCCTCCTAGATGCAGTGGAGCAGAATATGGCTGACTACTGCAGAAATGTTGGCAACTCTAAGAAGCTGAACTGCTATTGTTTTCCAACGAAATAGGAGCTTGATCCAAACTTTGGAGAATTCAGACAAAAAGTTCACATGGATTTCAGTGAGTTTTGGATCAGATCCCATTTCCTAATTCCTCTTTGCTTCCACAAGGTTTTACACTCATGCATTTCCATTGGCTTCAAGTAAAATTATTCCTGACATACCGTTATAACTGAAGACATCCAATTCTATAATATTTACGTCTTTCCTGATTCTTATACCTTGTAACTGGTCATAAAATTAGAAAGAACATAGTGATTTTAAAGTCAGAAGAGCCATTGTCTTTGACAGAACTGTCTGTTTATACCAATACATGATCTGCTTATTATTTTTCCATGTCATGTTCATAATTCTGTTTATTAGTAATCAAAAGCTATTTGAAACTGGGACTTGCTATTACTTAAATATTAGGTACCTACTTCTGATAATCTTCTAATCAATGGGAAGAGCTGAGCATTTCCAATTGTTCACTCATTCTATTTTAGGAGGGAATGATTCATTGTCTAGAGTTACCTCCTTCTTTTTACTAACTAAATAGGAAACTTAATTAAATTATCCATCTAAGTTTTAGACAGGTACAAGGTCAGTGAAAACAAGCTAAGGTGTAAATTGCTTTAAAATCAGTTCTCTGTATTCTGTACTTCCTAGACATAACACTGCATTCAGTTACTTTGCAAGAAGCATATGTGACAGATGATTGTACCATAATGACAGAGCAGCCCAAATGAGATAGACTTGGCTGCTTGTTCTGGGAGAATAAAAGCTATCTGGGAACGATATACATAAAATTCTCAGCTACACTTTGTAGCTTATAAGTTTTATTTAAGAAAAACAAAGGGAAGGACAGACTAAAAGAATGCACGCAAGTACAAACATAAATAACATAAATCTCTAAATTTTTAAACACCGTGTGTTGTCCTCTAGAAGTTGAAAGAAGATTATCAATAGCACCTTATAAGGCAATATTTCCATTTTTCAATTTCTCAATCTTTTTCTCCTTCTTGCCAGCCTTCCAGATCCCTGTTATTTTCATGACACTGGGGACCAGCATGATCTGACAGGCTGTGTCTGGCTTTGAGTTTCTCATGAAATCACTTTGTTTCTCATCACCTCATCCTTTCTTACTCAAAGACTGCTTCTGATGTTCCAAGTCCAGACTCATGCTTTTATAAAGTCCACTGATCGAAGACACTTCATATTTGAACAACATGAAAAATAATCACAAATAAGAATCAAAGACGTAATTTTTTTAAATGGAAAACGAGTATGCAAGATTCCTTTGTGTATTTGAATCTCTTCCTTTGCAGGTCTTTCCTCACAATATTTGACAAGTTCTCTCACCTACATGTGCGAAAAGTGCAACTATATGAGTGGATACCTATATGCAGGAACTATTTGCTCATTTTATTCCTAGAGACCCAGCATTTCAAAAGCCTCCCTTCTGTTAGGGATCTAAGTGACTGAATCCTGGTTTGCATGCCAGCTGCTCTTACCTGGCAACAGCTAGGTCATTTTCCATAATGCTGACTGAAACTGTGATGGTTTTAGGATAAAGGAAGGTTAAAAGGGGAACAACTGCCAGGAGGAGAAGAGATGAAGGTGTTTCAGGAAATTAATGGTTTGGCTTGTAAATTAAAGTTTTGATTTTACTCAGGAGTATTATTACTGAATTCCTTTGGTGTAAGATCAGGCCTGACTTAAACATTTCTCAGAGGGTGGAATACTTACCTAGGCCCAAAACACTGGGGAAAAAGGCATAGCAGAACTCCACAAAACCTGTTGCTCTTAAATTTACATTCCTAGCTCCATGCCTGTTCATGCTTCACAAAGTGGACCTTCGTCAACAGCAGTAAGTATGTCTTTTCCTATTGGCTTAGCCATAGCAAAAACTGGTGGGTCAGCTTTTCTTTTTCTTTTTTACTGATCAGCTGCCAATATCTAGTTTCAACAGCAGAGTTTCATGTTTTACTCAGTGAAGATCATAGGTTCAATACTGTGAAATCCCAAGTTGTGTCACAATAGTCAATCAACAACTGGACCTTATAGAAATCCACTCAGAACAAGACAGCAGATTTTAACTAGTAAACTTTGAATAGTTTAAAGCATAGGGAATAAGTAGTTACGAAATCATGTCTGAAGTTTGAGTCAACCATTGTTAAATTTTTATCTGTAGCATATGTCATTCCTTAAGGCGTTTCTTGAACTTAGATAAGAATTATATTAAACTGTGTTAAAAGGAATAAAACAGTTAAGAAATTCCACAAAAATCCTTCTATAGTTTTAACTTGGCCACTTCTGTATGTGATTTTAAGTACATGATTACCTTCCATTTTCTAAACTGCTGACAGAGCCAGCACTTGGTCTCCTTGCCCACGTCCTGTGCCTCTGTCTGATTTGAACATCACAGCTTTTACTGGGCCTATCCACTCTTCAAAGCTTCAAGCCATTTTCTTATTCCCATTCTGTCATGTCTAGGCAACAACATGAAAAAGGAACCTTCTTCCCCATGTACTTCCTGGGCACAAGATCGTTGCTGTCCATAATGGACCAAGAAGGATGTCAGAGAAAATCACAGGAAGAGTTTTGCTTGGATGTTATCATTAAGCCCAACAATGAGCAACTAAAGTTAAGCATAACATGAAATATTAGCTACCTTAACAGTGAGAAGCGTCATGACTTTACCTCTTCTATTATGTGCTTTCACTGTAGTTGTGCAGAAGAGATCCATCTTAGTCCACTACTAAATTCTGCTGGCAAGTTGAAAACACAGAATTAAAAGCCAGCTCCTCTTTCCTAAAAAGTATATTATGAATTTTCTTTTATTATTATTAAATCAAGATCTTTATTCAGAAATAGGTAAATATGTCAATTGTATAGCTCACTTGTGAAAACATTTTTCACTGTTAAGGTCTAGTTGCAGCTATAGCCGTACATACATATACATAGGTGTATATATGAAGCTGCTGTGATTGCTACCTCAGGGTGGTACTTGCTGACACCAGTGATCACCCTCCACTTCAGAAGGCAAACACCGAATGTTGGGAAGCTCCTATCAACACAACAACACAACTTCTAATTACTTTTGTTGTTAGAGTTGTAAATTCAAGCCACATTGTCAAAGACAGAACAGACCGTTTGCACCTGAGAAGTGTAATGCCTAGTTGAAGCCATTTCGCTAGCTCAAATTGAAGTTCACACAGCCTTATGTGATCACAGAGGCAGTTTGTAGTGATAGAGCAGTGGTCATGGCTGGTCCCTGGTGAATATAACCACAGAAAAGCCCTGTGCAGGATAAGGTATGTTTCTGTCATTGCACATGTCCCCATGTGATAACAATATTGCTGATTCGATAAAATATTATCTGCTCCCTCCCTCAGTGCACTTACCATGAAGTAAGGATGTAGTTTGCCAAAAGCAAAGGTGAAGGAGAGCAAATCTTGTGTGAATCCTCAGTGGACAGTGTCTGCTCCTGACTGCTTTTTTTGTTTCCTTTTTCATGGCATTTTACTCTGTGTCATTCTGCCCAGAGATTACAATTTTGACGAACTCCGAATAAGCCAATGGCTGTGTTCTGGGAGACTCGAGCTCTCCTGAACAACACATGCACTACAGCTGCAGTTGAAATCTGTTTCGTATTTAGTGTAACAAATTATGCAAAGTACACCAAATAAGACCCATTTCAAATTCCAGTGGGCCTTTCTGAAAACATTTTAGAGAAACATTTTCTTTGCTGTTTCCCTTCTGCTCTCATTAAAAAGGTGACTCACTAAAAGTAATTGTGTAACAAAATAAAATGACAATCAGTTCAGAAAACAGCATGACAGGCCATAGAATTCCCATAGAAAAGTCTTCACATCTTTTATAATAGTGAGAGTTTAACTACATAGTCCGGAATGGTCACTTGGCTTAGAAACTGCATATTCCTGGCCAGCAAGGAACGTTTCAAATACTTCTCACCATAAAATATTTGAAATTACCATTCTTAACATTTCTCTGTACTGAACATTTCTGTTTATTTACATGGAAAATACCATGTAGTATCAACAAGACTGAGTTATTCTGAGGGCTGTTCAATGAAGCAAACTACTTTAATAAAGATGATTAGAAATGTTTTGGGGAGGGAGGAAAGGTAAAAGACGAAGTAAATAGATGTCCTTGGTTCAGATCAAAACTCAGCTGGTGGCTTCCAAAAGTTAGAAGAATTTAATTTGATTCCTTGGTGGATGCAGTTTTGTTGTTTGTTTGTTTGTTTAACATGATGTTAACTTCATATTGTTAACCTTGAATGTTGAAGTCATGTCAGGCCACAGAAATAATGACACTTAAGAAGCCTAAGAATTTGGAGGCTTTCTATTTGTTCTTTTGGTTTATAGCTTTTCTTTACGAAACAAACCAAAACCAACCTTAAAGTCTGGAAATTTTCTGTCTGATGTAATCACATGGCTCCAAAACAGGGGTTTTACAGAGAAGTGTCAAATATCATGACCATGATAAAAATCACAAGAGCAGGGAATACTCTTAATTAGTGGTTGGTGATGGGATGAGGGAAAATTGAATCTGACTAATGGCCTTGCTTTGAGAAGTTATTGAGCCATCTCTGCCCTGGCTGAGACATAAATGTCTGTGGGAAAAATGCTGCTCTATTTGCGTCCGGTATCGTATTGGCAATTATTTATAAGTGTCTGTGGCATCAAGATGCAGGCCTCTATGAGGTCATTTGGCTCAGCATCCCTAGCTACTAACTGCCTGACATTATAATACCAATCTTTATTGGTAAGTCTATACAGCCATGTTAGTTTATGGCTCAAGCTAGCATGCAAGACTAAATTCCCCAGTCATCTATACTGCTCCTATGAGTTGTCTCACACTTTGGCTCAGATTTGGAGCAGCAAAGCATATTTGCTAAACAGAGAAACTCAGGGGTGGATTAAGTAGTACAGACACAACTTACCTAAACCACATGAATAAAAATGTGTACTTGGGCACAGCTATTGTGGCACAGACACACCCTCAGAGATTGCCTCAGTGACTTGAACAAGCTGATGTCATGTAAAGGCTCTCACCCCATCAAGTGCTGGAAAAATCTTGCATCTCAACAACACCTTATGATAACTCCTGCTGTATGTGGTGTTCTGCTTTTTTTTTTGCCCATGTCACCAGAAAAAAAGAGAAGGCAAGAAGCAGAAAGAATCCTAGGAAATTGGAACTTCCTCAAGCTCAGGGAGTAAATATGAAGGAATTCCCTTCCCAATTCCAGCATCAGAAAGAGGAGTTAGCTGTTCATTCTTGACTTTAACTGCTTCTTTTGCCTTGCCTTTCTAGCCTACCATGAGCATGACATTCTCCAGAATATTTTCACAATTTATTCCTTCCAAGTAATTTTTTTTTTAACTGAGTTAGCATCTTAAGCCAGTTTGTTAGGTAAAAAAGACAACTTGTCAAATAAAATACATTGTTGAATCCTTTCTTCGCAATCCTTTCTGTAAAATGTCCAAGCCGGGGCATATCAGTATAAATCAAATAGTTTGCTTAGCACATTTAAATTTGTATTCTGTAAAATGTAGCCTAACACTACTTGGGTTATCATTTTTTGTGCTTTTATGCAGCTGATGTATATCATGACGTTTAATAGCCCTATAATCTTATAGGGGTTTATTGTTGTATTCTTTATCAAATATTGTTATTTCTTAGTAAACCCCAGGAGTTTAAGGTTGAATCTCATTATTTCTTTCATTTTTGCTGACATATTGCCTTAGAATCTCAGCTGTAATGTCCAGTGTGCTATGTATTATTTCTATCCATGATCTCAGCACTACTGCTTTCAAAGATCGTTTTTCTAATTGCATTCAGGATGAACCTCTAGGAAATATAAGAATTGAGTATGCTAATGTTACTGGACAGTAAAACCACATCCTCCAGTAAATCTTCATTTTACTTGTGTTTCTAGCCTTTCAGCCTACAATACGATCTACTTTTTAACTTTTAACTACTACTTTTAACTACTTTTACCACCTTGTATTTGTTGGTAAGTGCTGACAGCACAGTTGGTGCTGTATAAAACCTTGTCATTAAGGCAGAACTGTGCTGAAGTGTTGTCTCTGTATGAGTAAATTTCAACAAAGTTAGCTAGCTTCAGAAGTGTCACCATTTTTTCTTTAGCCAGATCACCATATGCTTTGCTCTGTCTCCGGGTAAATTCCCCCTCTCACTTGACCACAGCCAGTGGGTACTCTTAGTGGAGCACTGCTGTTTTCCCTGCGAGAGTGAGCTAATGGGAAGAGCCCATGAAGAACTGTACTGACTGTTCCACTAAGACTCCAGTATCCTCCCCCACTTTTCTCATAATCTACTCATTTTGTTATGCTTTCCCATAAAGAAAACAAAGCAAAACAAAACAAATAAACAACTCGTCTGGCAAGCATTACTCTTCACCGAGCAATTTTGGTTGATGGTTCAGTTATCCTCTGAGGGGGGAATTTTCAAAAGCATTCAGCACTGACCTAACCCCAGTTCTGTCAAAATCAGTGGTAATTTTACCATTGGCTTTAATGTTAGCAAAGTCAGACTAAGGTTGGCAGTTTTAGTGCCACTCTAATTCATTCTTCTGTATCTTCATTATTTTAAGGAATAATTTGAAATTAATGATACTTCCATTTTCAGGGTTTTGTTTTGTTTTTTTTTTTAATTGATGTCTTATCAAGAAAACTGAGTTGCAACTAAGTTGGGAAGATTACCACCAGTTCCTATCCTCTGTTCATTTAAAAAGAACTAGTTTACCTCATGTACTCGTACAAGCTAAGTGTACTCCTCTGAATCTCTCTAGGACCAATGCTTTGTTTCCTTATCTGTAAGTTTGAAATTACTTTCTGCTGGACTACACTTACTTCCTTTTCCGTCTTCTCCTTATCACTGCCTATATTCATCCCTATCCAATACTGACTTTAGCTATTTATTATTTTCAATGTTGACATTTCATGGAGAGTTTAATTTGTCACAGCTTACAGTGGCTCAGATCTTATACACACTCTCCTGTTTTTGTTTGATTTGGTCTTGTTTGTTACTACCTTGACATTAAAATTGTTTGGTTTTGGCTGTGGCCATGTAGCTCTGGATACTTTGATACACTGGTGCAAAATTAATGTACCAGAAGTACACAACATTTCCTAGGGATAGAAAGAGTACTCAGTTTTCAGATACCTTTAATTTTTACAGATATCTACAATTATATTCAGCTTTACATCTTACGTTCTGCTCATATTGTCAGCTTTATAGCTGTAAGCTTGTTTTTAGTTATGACATTGAGGACACCTCATCTTTCTATTAATTTCTTTCTTACAGTTGAACTTAGATTTCACTTCACAATCCACCCGTCAGAATTTCTATTATGTTTCCAAAGCCATAATCACTGTCAGATGCCTTATCATTCTTGATCATTTGGCATATTCCTCAAATATATATACAGACATGGAGGTAATTAAACTCATATATTCTTACTATTATTCTTCTCTTGTTTCAGAAATCTCTGTCTTCCCCTTTACTTTGCAAGGAATGACATATGAGTTAACAGAGCTCTATTGAGCTGCTATGGTTTGAAGTATATTTAATAACATCTTCATGTTTATCAGTGCTGCTCTTACTACAGTGAAAATTGTTTCATCCCACAGATTATTGCCACATTGAGACACTGAGAATTAAAATCCCGCCTCCTCCTACTGCCATGAGGAAAATCACACACTCTGGATGTGTTTCTTCCATTTAGCCATGTACTGTCTCTTTATTCTCCAAATAATTCTGAACAAGTGCTGAAACCATGATCTTCTGGAGGCTAAAACTTCATAGTATCAAATGATTAAACTCAGCTAACTGCGGATGATATTTCTGTGAGGAGAGAAAATTAATGGTTTAGTCTAACAGTTCTCTGATGAAACAGTTGAAGGGAATAGAACTGCAAAATATTTCTGATTATTAAAACAAGGCAGATCAGTGGAGGCTCATTGGAATTATTGTATGGTGAGTGAAATTATCTGTAGTCTGAAATACATATAGTAGGCATCTCTAAGTAGAAGTGTAAAACATCAGAAGCAACATGTAAATTAAGTTGTCCAGGTTGTTGAAAGCCCCATTTATCATCTAAAGGTGAATATAGGAAAAGCCATGCTGGTCAGCAGTGTTTTTCAAACACAAGTCCATCTGGTGATTTGATAGAAGTATTTAGTTTCTCAAGGCAATCTAAGTGTGTACTCCCTAGGCGCCACTGTTTATAGCTTAAATATGACTTGCATGTGGATTCAGCATTACAAATAGGAAACAGCAGCCTTTGGACTTGTACTCTAATGTAGTCTTTTCATCACCCAGTTACCCTTAAGCATCTCCTTTCCTATTGTAATTTGGGCTAAATGCAAAGCATTGGTCCTATCAATAAAAACTAATGGTTCTACTTAGAAAAAGAGAGGTATATTTTAAATGAAGGAGATAGATAGCTTGGTTTTTCTTGTATTCAGGAAATTAACTGGATAGTGGCCTGCAGCCATCCACTTCTGGATATATACTGGACTATTGAAGCAGCATCATTGTCCTGAAGGATGCACCCACACCTGCATTCTTAAAAGCGCTATGCCAGGGAATGCTTCTTACTAACTAGTGCATGCAGCCAAAATCAAGGAACAGCTTAATGTTTCCATTGACAGTTTTATGTGAACAAATATTACAGTCCTAGTGAATGTGAGAAAACATGAAGTGAAGAAAGAGGTAGCATAGGTTCAGCACCAGGAATTTTTGCATTTTTTTGTCACTGTGAGAAATGTAACCTTAACTTTCTTGGTTTAGTTTAGTTGATGAGGTAACAGAACTGTACTTTTAGTGCTGCTGCTTCAGCTAACACACTCAAGTCAGAACCAAGATAACATTACAAAAAACATACATGAAATGGTTAAAATGCCATATTCCAGTTAATCAAGGCAAAAGTCACATTTTCTGCTGTGGTTAAACAAGGTGATAATAGTTAAGAGAAGTACTTTTAACTTCCACTAGCTGAAGATGTGACACCATCTCTGCTGTTGGTACAAAGAAGTTTGAAATAGCACAGAATTGTGTAAATTCCCCATGTCATGAAAGTTGCAATTTTCACAAAAAAGAGAATCTGCACTTTAAACATGAGAGAAACATTTGGACAAGCTGCAGCTACAAAATTCAAAGTGTGTTTTTCAGGAAAGAAGCACTGAATACTTGCATCTTCACTCAGGAGAAAAAGTTTCTTCAGGGAGCCCATAATGAGTCAAGCAGAAGGATAAAAAATTCTATGCAACATTTTTAATTGTTATGCATATTTAGTCCAGTGGCAAAATTAGTGAATTGTGGTCTAGATCTTGCCTCAGTAGTCCAGCAGTTCCTGACACTGGAAGTAAGCCTATTCTTAAGCATTGACATAGCTACAGCTTGGTAAAGGTAACTGAGAGAACTGGGAGAACCATGGTGGATAAAACTAAACCATCAGTCTTACAGGAAGTAAATTCTTTTATGGCCCAGACAATGTCCTCTGTGCAGTGTACAGCAAGGGATGTTAGTGAATGTTTTCCATCCTCACTTTCCAGGGGAAGGTTTACCTTAGCCCCTGTATTGACTTGCCCTGTTTCCCCCCAGCATCCCGACAGATTCTACTTAAGTAAGCCTCTTTGTTTCACAAAGAACACATGCTTTTGTTTGCTTCATGCTTCTTATCCCTGCACAATGATTCTCCTTTTTTGGGATCTCTCTCCAAAGTCCTCAGCTTCCAGTTAGGCACTCAGTGCTGATCGCTTCAGTCTTTGTTCCAGTCTTTCCATTTTAATTTGCTGTAAATGGGCGAGTTTCATCTGTAAGAGTAAGCATGTTTGTGATCTTTCAATCTTGCAATAATTCTTGTCATCTTGCCCTTTTCCCAAACACTTGCACCTTTTTTTAATAGTTACTGTTTTAGTTAATTGGCCTATGGTCTTTTTTTAAACTGCCTGTTAAGCTCTGTGGACACCTGGGGCACTGGATACATAAATAATAATTAGTAAAAAACAACGAGATTGAAGCTCCCGTTAAATTGTTTCATGGTAACTTTCCCCTAGTGAACTCACATCCGGCAACAGGAAAATCAGACACCTTGTAAGGAGTATTAAAGCAGGTTTTGAGGTAATTAATAAAATATACACAGTTATGAAATCTGGAGGACCTGGAAAAAACCATCTGGGGTCTTTGACTAATGGATATATTTATGTAATGGAAACTGAGGAAGCATTTGCTAGTTTCAAAATAGATAACGAAAATAAAAGATGAACACATGCAATCAGTCCCATGTACTAGGTGAGAGGGAAAACTTTTTAATACATAAGCCCATTTGGAACTCTCACAGGACAAGGCAGAGTTTTAGCAGCAACATTCCAAGAAGCTCCTAAATGCATATATTCATAATGTTCAGAAAGAAATATTTCAGTGACTAATATTAACTATTTCAGTCCCTCCAAATTCTGTTTTAACTGTTTGTATTTTGGGGGGAATGTTACATAGTTCTAGATAAAATTTCAATTATTCTGTTATTATTGTGAAATTTAACCTCTAACATCTCTCTGAGGTATAGCATGGTAATTCCTAACTTTAGATATGGAAAACAGCTACAGAGTCGCCCCTAGATGGACATCATGATGCCATGTAATGTTATACTTAACCTTGGCTACCTATTGCAACCCATAGAAGTGTTTCAATCCTATTTACATTCCACTGGGAGATGTGGGAGGCCATGAACATGGTCTGGTTCGAATATTCATTCAGAGACAGGAAACCTATGCCAAGTTGCCTACCTTCTAGGTGAAAACTATTCTCCCAGTAAATGATCTCTTTAGGTGGTTACACAGAGCCTTGAGAACGGGATGAGGTGGCTGTATATATGGTACTTCTGCTTTTCTGCTTCTTCTGTTTCCTATTTATTAGCATAATTAAAATATTGAGCTAGAAGGAGATGAGAAGAAATAGAGAAAGCATATATAAAGCAAAATACAACATAAACTTGCAGGGGAGAAGCATACTATGCGGGGGGAGGCACGCACCTACATAATCTTACAATTAATTTTGAATCCAAAAAACATCTTAAGTAATCATTTGCAGGACTAAAACTTTCTGTCTCTTCAACTGAGTGCCCTAACTCAGAAGGTTATTTAATTATACTCTGACTTTCTGTTGCTCATTATTCATATCAGCAATTTTAAAAGATGCACAGCAGGCCTTCATCTCAGTCTAAAACTTTACAATTCAGCTACTAAGGTAGCAGAAAGCAAAGGCTCAAATTGTTTCACAAAGAAATGGAAATCTCATTGAGCACTTCCATGTCACTACTAACCATTGAGTTGCGGTTCCTGTTGAGTGCTGTGGGTTTCAGTGATGATATTACAAGATTCAGTACAGAATTAAGGAGCTACGTTTTCATGAAGCTGTGTTGGCTCCATAGAGACCTTGTTCAGGAAAATATACAGTGTTCTTTCAGAAGTGAGAGATCTGAGGAAGTAACACAGTGCAGAAACATGTCAGTGTCTTTAGAGAATTAGTGGAGTTCAGACAACATGCTTGGGTTTGCCAGAGCTGGAAGGCGAGGTGGCAATGTGAGGACTCAAGAGACACCAGCAGTCTGGTGCAGGAGAAACAAGACTGAAGAGGCAGCACAGGAAGGCCTCATCTGGGGAAGAGGAAGATAAGGTCATTAGAGTCTGAGTGAGGGGAGGAAGCCAAGGGCTTAACTACCTCAGTCCAGACACCGTCAATTTTATTAAATGAGTGTCAGCTACCAAAATGTCAGAAACTACTGAATTAGGTAGAAGTGAAAGAAACACACCTTCTCCCATTATCTGTCACAATTTGGCTTATGGATCTAGCTCTGCAAACAGGATGGAGGGTCCAACTAAAGAGTTCTACCACACTTGGGCAGTTGTAGGCCTGATAAGGAGCATGATGTCTAGTGAGCTTTCAACTTCCTTTTTTTTTACTATGTATCTGAAGTATTTTTTGTTAATCTACATTAGACAAATTCTTGTTGCAACACATAAAACTCCACCAAGACCTGAAAAGCCATCCACAATTAAAAGGGAGCACAAATGTCCAGTGTTCTAGAAAAGCACCTGTAAAAAACTTTCATAGTTATCAGTAGTAGTTTTCGTGAACTTCTGAAAGTCTAAATTTACTCCTGGAGTATGCATTTTCAGAATATGGCTTTGAGACTAAGAAATATGTGTATAAGTGTGTAAGCAGCATGTGTTGGCATATATATGTGTGTACATGTGTGTCTATATAACGTATTTGCATTGGAAGTACAAAGATGTTGCAATGGTTGCACAAAAAAGGCTTTAATTTCACCATGAGATTCCTATGGGGGTATAACTCAAGTCTATAAAGATAAGCTGTAAATATGTTTTTCCAAGTTGTTCTTTTTTGGTTCTGTCTTCTACTGGTTACTGAGAGAAATTGTGGGAAAGGAAGTGATAGACATCAATGATCCCATAAAACGTGTTCAATTTATTAATAAGATTTTAGAAAAAGATGAGACCCAGCAGCCTGTAGACATGAGTAAGTTCTACAACAGTCTGGTTACCAATCATTCTAAGAGCCAGCTAACAGCTGTCTGACCATTGGATATGGCTATTTGCATGGCTAACAATTGGATGTCTATCTACTATGTGAATGGCTTGCAACAAGCTGTTTGTTTGGAGACTATTCATAATGGCACAGTCAAAAGTCTCCTGAAAGGCATACTCGTTTCCATTTCTGTTCTTTACCCTTCTAAAATTGGCAATTTATTACATCAAAAAATAGCAGTCAACCCCGAAAAGGACAAAATTGACACAGTTCCCTTTTGATCTTTCAGTTTTGAATAGGCACCCACCAATGAACTTCCCAATGAATATTCATTGGATGCAAAAGAAGTACCCAGCATTTTTTTAAATAGAGAATTTACTCTAAATATTTAATAGAAGGGATAACTGTTGATACTTTATATAGCAGATTTCATTTTCAAATATCTTTCAAAAAGAGAGGGTTAATCTCCTTGCATGCATTTGTTATATTGCACCCTTTCTTTTTATATATATGCTCTTTTAGTGTATTTCCCCACATTTCTGCTCGTAGCGGGTTCTTCCATACCTCTTCTTTGCACTGTTCCTTTAACCTTTCTTTAAAGCAGCTGATAGAATAGCCTTTGACATAAGCAGTTTACACCACCAGTTTGATCCAGTATGCCAAATGCTGTCTTTGCAATCTGTAAAATTATTTAGGGATTTACATGGAAGGGCAGGGAATTTATCTGCAAAGTGGTAATAGTAATGTACTGTCTTTACACTTTACTGCAAAAAGGTAATGGGCCAAAATACATTTTTTATGTGTGAGATTCCATTCATTGAAATTTCTCTGATTTCAAGGCAATAATTCCAAATTTTCACTAGTGTAATCAAGTGTGGATGTTGGTCCAATACTTTCAAGAAGTTCTATTGACTTGCTACAAATTGCTACAAAATAAAAATGAATTAATTTGAAATATGCAAACTCAGCAGGAGGTTTTTTTCACTCTGTGGCAGGCTAGATGGGTAATATGGTTTCATGTATGAGACATGCATTACATCTTTGTCAATGTTATTCTTTCTGTTAAATCGAATGAGGTAAAAGCTAAATAAGAGCCCTTAAGGGCAGAACCTACTGTCTTTCTACAGGATACTTCATAGGTCCCCAAAAGAGAAGATATATTAATATAATTAACAAATTAATTTTGCATCTGCTGTAATTTCATAACATATTATAGTGTCATGCTTTGCCTTAAAGTATTCAAATGCTCCCACCTCAAAACCATCTGAAATTACGAAATTAGTATGCTCTGCAATATTTAGTTGCTTCTCCACTGAATAAAAGACCAGTCTTTTCTTTGGGATGTCAGCTTGCTACTACAGATATCTTAAATAGAAACTTGTTATGACTTTGAAAATGTACAAAATTCAGTCCCAGTGCATGACTTCTGCAGGAGCTGCTTTTAGAACTCTTATGAAGGTAAGGAGTCTGCAATTTGGAGTTAGGTGCAAATAGGGCCAGATGGTTTTGCACATATTTCTTCAACTCACAGTAAAGCAGCAATTTACAATGCAGCAATTTATAACTGGTAAGGTACAATGTTACTTTAAATTGCTGCTAATATGTTATTAAAATATTTGGCAGTGAGATTTTTAACATCGAAAGCAAATTAATTCTAACCCCTGGAAACAGAAAACCAAATGCAGGTTCAGAAATTATGAGGAAAGTTTATTTTGTTTTCCTTTTTAAACTAGTAAGTTCTTCCTATTCTGCCACATTTTGCCTACAGTCATGCTTTCCATTCACTGATTAGATTACCATGCTGCTTGCTAAACATATTATGCTCCTGAAAGTCACTCAGAAGCTCCAGCTGGTGCAGATGCAGTGACCCGCTTTTTTAGTCAGACTGGTCAGAAGAATCACACTGCACCAGTGCATTAGTTACTGCTTCCCTTCAGAGTGCAAATTAGCATGCTTTTTTCACTTCCAAAGCCTTACATGATCTGAGGCTTAATACATGATCTGAGGCTTAACTACCTGAGATGCTCTTTCTTTTATTCACTGTTCCAAGTCTCTAGAGAATCACTGAGATCAAGTGATTTAGTAGCATTTTAGCTGCAGATGAGAACACCAAATTCTCACCAGACTTCACAACTCTGGAGTTTTCATCCCCATATTACAAGAGTTCTTGGGGCTGCATCTTCTGCGTGTAGAAATCATGCTACTTTGATTAATTACATTTGTTTATTTTTACTATCCTAGCGATGGGTATTTAGCGGATAGGAATTAATATCCTACTTTTACTATATTACTCTTTTGCTCAAAACCATAAAAATAAGATTCATCCAACTAATGTATTTATAGTGTGAGCTTCTCCAGCTGAACAGCATCTAGCCTTCCTTTAGAATCAGTGAGGAGAAACAGAAGGAAAATTATTCCTCTTAGTTTAAGGATCAGATCTACAGGGATCAAATAGTGCGAAGTAGTGATTAAGTCTGTATTGTGTAAGTCAGAACCACAGTAGAGATCAACCAATTAATGCTGAGTGTGCAGGTTTGTACACAGAGTACAGTGCAGCATTAACTGAAAGCAGACATTAAAGCCCAGAAACAGAGCCACGTTATCACAATTCTGTAGTTGTCTTGCTATAACTATCCCTTAGGAGGCTCAGTGCTGTGTTAACACAGCTACAGTTCTGGACTTCTATCAGCTAGAGTTAGCTTAGATATCATTGCAACAGGATACAGCGCAGACATGGACTTTCGCATTCCCTCTGCATGGAAATATGTGTATCAGCACTACTAAGATCAATCATCTTCATACTGGCAGAAGTGCATCAATGTCAGGGGTTATATATGTTTAAAATCAGGACACAAACTGAAATGGTTATACTAGAAAGCTATACAGGTAGTATAGGTAGACCAAGTCCTGATCTATTGACCTTCAGGGCGCAGTGCAAAGCCCATTTCTTTATTCAGGCTTTCCTTCAGTGTAAATAGATTTCTCTTTTTTTTCATGGCTCAGCTGGAGGTTAAGGACATTGCTCTTGTGTCTTTGTTGTATTATATCATAGGTAATTGGAAACTTAAGTAGTTTAATCTTCACGCAGGCAACAGTTGGCAACATATCAAATTTTATTGAATGGTTTTAATGTGGGGAGCGCTGTGAGGCCAAGGGCAAGGCAGGGAGTTTCAGCTTTATTGAATCAAATCTGGAGAGTATGTATTTGGTCTCCACATATACCCTATTCATGTAGAACATCAAAGACTTTTTAACCATCCAACATTTGGAATTTTATCTCTTACTGCTCAGGCTGGCTTGTACTGTTTATGTGTTCCCTGGTGGATGTAAATTTCCTGAAAGCAAGTATGCCTGCAACTGCTATTGCTGTAGGCCCTACAAATTGTGGCTACCAGCAATGATCTCTCTGCTGAAATACTCCACTGAATCACATTTTGTTTCACTAGTTAAATAAGATCTACTAAGTCAAAATTTCTGCCTATGTAGCCTCAAACTTGCATTCTATACTCTAGCGGTGTCTTAAAAACAGCAATGGGTGGGTTGATTTTGCTTGAGTATGGCTGAAGATCAGTGAAACAGTAAATGTTGCTGAGACTTCCTCAGCGTGAACCAGACACATTTTAAATGTCCTAGCTACAACTTAGAGGAAATGCTCTTAGTCACAGGAATATCACACAGTCTCTGCGTGAAAAATTGTCTTTCTTACAGCTGTAAGGCTGGCTTAAGGTGAATAAAGGTGTTCTCAGTTCATTTTGTGTTGAACAAAATGGATGTGCAGGGACAAGGACTTTTAGGAGGTCACTTAGCAAGGGGACTTGAAATTCAATCTGAAACAAATGTAGAGTCAGACACGCGAGAGAACTGCATGTTCAAAGTTGGAAAACAAAGATTTTAAGTCCTGGATGGGTTTATGGTTGGTTGGTCGACTAGAATGGTTGCCAAATTCTTTTCCTTTAGCCCATCACATGCAAAATAGAATTAAAAAATGGCACTGTATGAAAAATTACAGGGAAAAGAAGATTCTGCTTCTTGAATTAAACTATTAAAGTGAAAATGGTTCCTTCCCTTGTTAAAAGAAATCTGGCATGTGACTATTCCATCAACAAGCAAAAGAGTTTGAAATTATGTATCCTGTTAGGTGAGTTAAAATGGATTCTGTACCATAAAAGAGGCATCATTGTGTTCTTTGTGGACACCATCTTGGTTTGTGTACAAAGTCAGTAATGCTTCACCTTCCAAATCTGAGCTGCCTTTCTGATATCTCCTCCAGTTCTGCAAGAGTTGCTCACACCTCCAGGTCACCTGCAAGCCTAATTCCTACAGGGTTGTTTTGCTTCCATAACCTCTTAGACACAACTATCTGTCCACAATGTTAATTTCTCATCCAAGTTCCTGTGCAACTTATGGATTATTTTTACTTTAACAAATAAATTAATACTTTTACAAGCTCTCATCGTGTAAGTTGACTTTGTACTTGTCCCAGATAAGCTCTTCAATGCTTTCTCCCTTGCTGAAGAGAAATTTTCTCTAAACATACTGAAAATTTCTTCTACCTTCTTCAAGCCTGACCTGAAAATCATCTTGCTAAGCATCACGTCATACCCCAGGCCATTGCTTACCATAGGTAACAAGAAGTAAGATCTAATATCAAGGAGTTGCTCATCCATAGCCTGCATTGTTTCTTTTGGGGGCACCAGTCATTATTTATGACTATCATAGAATCACAAAATCATATAATAGTTAGGGTTGGAAAGGACCTTAAGATCATCTAGCTCCAACACCCCTGCCTTGGGCAGGGACACCTCACACTAAATCATGCCTGTTCTGAGAGTGAAACAGAGAGCAGCCAAAAGGATTTTGAAAAAACCTTGTAGCAAATGAATTGATTGCTGTATGGTAACTCAAGGTGCCCAGAAAAATGTGAACTCTTTCCTTTCCTGTGGAAGGGGACAATATAGCTATGAGACTGCAGTTAATTTAGTAAGACCATGCATGGGGAAGTAACTGGACAATGAGGGTCTAGAGGTAGCATTTTGAGCAATCATAAATTAATCACTTTAAGTTTTATAAGTCAAAACCATATTTAAACTTCACCCAGAAAATAGTGTTGAGTGTTGCGCTAAATAAAGTTTGTTATAGGGGAAATATAAGTGACCTGTATTGCTCTTTGAGAAGTCTTGTGACCACAAAAATTTGATCTCCAGTAAATAAAATGTGGCATTTTCGAATATGATGACTTTAGACTTAACTTCAATAATTAGAAAAACATCTAATGCAAATAGAAACAGATTTTTTGGCATATAGACCTGCTTGAGAAATCTGCTGTAAATCTCAGTCTCTTCTTCACTATAAAAAAGAAAAAGCCTGTGATAGATTCATCACAGAACTGAAGCATAAAGAATTTATTTGAGAAAATATATTTAAATTGCCAATAATTTACTAGAAAAAAAAATAAAAAATTAATATTGTTTGAGTGCAGAACATGGTAACTCTAAGCAGTACTTCCAAATTTCAAAATGCAAGCTATGCCCCATCTTCCAATTAAATCAACTAAAACAGGCAGGCTCTTTTTTTTCTAATGTGAAAAGCAATTTAGCTACAGTATTAAAAGACTGTGTCCCACGGAGAGTGTAATTTGAGATATCATGATCACAATTAAACATTGTATAACTTGTGTTAAAATGTCTGAAGTAACTAAGGTAGTTAAGAAGGTAGTTGAGAAACCGTTGAAGAAGTTCTAAGAGAATCAAATCTTCCATCTTTTATCTTTTCTAAAAATAATATTCATTTAAAAAAAAATCCTTTTAGATTCTTCCAAGTGTTGTATGAATGAAAAAAATGGACCAGACTTGTGTGAATGAAATGAAGTGTCTTCACATATTAAAGCTGGTAGATTCATATACCACATATTGATTACCATAGCACTCTGTACAAATAGAGAATAGTAAAACTAATCTAAATAGACTTTCCAATATGTTTTGAAAATACACCAGTTGTGTTATAAAACTTATTCACATTTATGGGTAGAAACACCAGCAGAGCTGAAAGAATTGCTGTGAGATTTAAATGCAGAGAAAAAGGAGTCCTTTTACATTCTTCTGGCTAGCCATCCTCAGGATGTGAGGTAGCTTCCAATCTCCCATGAGCTTTCCTGAGAGCACTATATACATTTCTGAGGGCAGAATATTACAGTTAATGGTCTTAGACCTCTTCACAGTAGCACTGTGAAGATATTGTTATTAGGCAGACATCTTACAACTTAATAAACATCCTCCATTAGCTTAGCTGGGTATGTGTTGTCCATTAATATCTTGGTGAATATATAAAGTCATTGGCTGTACATTCATAGTTTTGAGGCAGGGCTAATAGCAAAGCTGCTTCAACCTGTAATTTGATAGAAAGAGCCTTCTCAGTCTCATGCTGCTCTTAAGACTTCTGTGAGGTTCCTGTATTTCCTCCCAGGACATCCCCACACATGAAATGTTGCAGGGGGTGTGATACCACCGTTAGCTATCACAGTACTTTACAAACTGAAGTTTCCAGCTGGTAGGTAATTCAGGGATAGAAATAGTTTGTATAAAGGATATAATAGAAAGACATCCTAGTTAAATTCAAGATTTTACCCTGTGTGTTCGGCAGAATTCAAGTGCTGAAATTAACTTGGTGGTCTTACATTGCAGTTGCCACTGTGATCTCAGTTCAGCTTGTGTTGAACAAAATAGATGTGCAGGGACAAGGACTTTTAGGAGGTCACTTAGCAAGGGGACTTGAAATTCAATCTGAAACAAATGTAGAGTCAGACACGAGAGAGAACTGCATGTTCAAAGTTGGAAAACAAAGATTTTAAGTCCTGGATGGGTTTATGGTTGGTTGGTCGACTAGAATGGTTGCCAAGTTCTTTTCCTTTAGCCCATCACATGCAAAATAGAATTAAAAAATGGCACTGTATGAAAAATTACAGGAAAAAGAAGATTCTGCTTCTTGAATTAAACTATTAAAATGAAAATGGCTCCTTCCCTTGTTAAAAGAAATCTGGCATGTGACTATTCCATCAACAAGCAAAAGAGTTTGAAATTATGTATCCTGTTAGGTGAGTTAAAATGGATTCTGTACCATAAAAGAGGCATCACTGTGTTCTTTGTGGACACCATCTTGGTTTGTGTACAAAGTCAGTAATGCTTCACCTTCCAAATCTGAGCTGCCTTTCTGATATCTCCTCCAGCTCTGCAAGAGTTGCTCACACCTCCAGGTCACCTGCAAGCCTAATTCCTACAGGGTTGTTTTGCTTCCATAACCTCTTAGACACAACTATCTGTCCACAATGTTAATTTCTCATCCAAGTTCCTGTGCAACTTATGGATTATTTTTGCTGTAACAAATACAGTTTTGTCCCATACTACAGGTCAGCACCTTTTGACAAAGGTCATTTTGATCGTGTTATGTTTTTTCTCTGATGGTCTCTCTCAGTTGGTTCCCATTTCTCTAAATGACCCAGGATAGGTTCTTATTATAGAATCACAGACTCACAGAATGGTTGGAGTTTCAAGGGGCCTCTGGAGATCCTCTTGTCCAACGCCCCTGCTAGAGCAAGTTACACAAGAACACATCCAGCTGGGTTTTCCAGCTTTTATGTAGTCTAGTAATAGAAATTGTTTGAGTAAAGAATATGATAGAAAGACATCCTAGCTAAATTCAAGTTTGAACCCTGTGAGTTTGGCACAATTCAGGTGCTCTAATAAACTTCTTAGTGCCATGCTGCAATTGCCACTCTTTTGTACTGAGTATAGTTTAAAAGAATATTTAAGCTATGCTGTTTAGTTGACACATGCAAAAAAATGCTATAATTACTCTAATACAGTAATTACACTGTATGAGTATTCTTTTTTTATATTTCTAAGTTAATTACCAATAAGCTCTACAATTACAGTGCTTACTCAGAAGTAAATTTTATAATGAATGCAGTCTGATTTAAAAATAGATGTTAAATGTGAAATGAAAGTGTAGGAATGTATTTACATGTTCACTATATAAATTTCAGAATTAGCCACAGTTACTCAAAACACAGGACGATGTTGTAATATGCTAAATACAGTGCAACTCTAGTGTTGATTATTTATGTATTATAAACAACATTATCTTATGGTCTGTTCTATGACATTAAAGTTCAATGTGTGTGGCCCAAAACCTTCTCACTTCTCATTCATTAATTCTTTTTGATCAGTTCCTCTTGGAAGCTCTCCAACATTTAGCTGTAATAGTGAATGTTACAATATGAAGTTGTGGGAACACAAATATACCAGTTTGAGATATATTCATAATCCATGTTACAGAATTCATAGCATATTAGAAGACTATTTACTTGAAATGTTATCCATTTAATCTTTTGTCTGTAAAAATTAATTTTATTAAGCTGTTCACAAATGACAGTGAAATGAGGTCTTGGGTTTAGACTTGTTTCTACACATGTATAGGCATGCCCTTACTTTAATGTGTGAATATTTTAAATCTTTCTTTTATTTCTCTTTGTCAGAAGTTCCTGTGGTAATGATAAAATATTTCCCATTCATAGGTGAGAACTGAGACACAAATAGATGAATAATGAAAACAGAGACAAATCTTGCTCTCAATTTCTAACTTAAATTCCACATCTGTCAACAGACCTACCATTTCTGAGAAAATTATGCATTACAGGCTTATTGCCCCATGTACCAACTCGAGTTCAATATTTCTGATGAGATGTGTGAATTAAAAACTCATGCATCCTCTTTTCTGGATGTTACTTTAACAGCAGTTAACTGCAGAACACATTTACTTTTCCATTCTTAATTTTGCAAATTGTCATGGTTCTCACTTTTTCTCACCCTTCCCTTTCCCTTTCATGTTGTTTTCTTGGAGATGGAAGAATCTGAATATAAGCCACTTTAATGTCATTCATGAAAATACAATGTCATGACATTATTCTTGGAGCTATACCAGAAAATACGCTATAGCTCCAAGAATAATGTCATGACATTGTACTTTGGCAGACATAGGCAAGCAAATACTCCTCAAACTTCTGATTACCAAAAATAGTTATATTTATTTTATAAAACTATTCATAAAATATATTTATGTTTGTGCCTCAGTGATTCTTACTTCTCCATGACTTTCTTAAGTCCTCTGGTGTGACATCACAAATTTGCCACCTATAAGAAGTTAGCTGATCAGTGAGTACCTTACTTCTGATGCCGCAGCTGTACCACTTGACACTAAGCTTTACATAAAGCAGCAGCAGAAGAAATAAAGTCAGTAGTGGCAGAGGGGAGGAAGATAAATCCACCTAAGTGCCAAAGTTCCACCATTCATCAATGATTCCTAGCCAAAAACTTGTTTAAATTGTCCCAGATTGTTTTTGTTTGATTGCAATATTGGAACCTCGCAGTTTCCAGCATGTCTGGAGGATAAGCAAGCTGAAATGTTATATAGGAAATCAGTTTTGCTCACTGGATAAATAATACTCACCATACATTACTAGAGTAGACAAGGCTTGGTAATTCATGGCCATCAGATTGATGAGGAGAATTTTATTGAATTACTGAAGCTTCACAGCAATGACAATGAGACCCTGGGAAGCTAGCTGAAGAGAAAACAAGATTACACAAGTCCAACAATTCAGAATGAAATCATCAGTCTAATGAGCCGTGAAGTTATCCACACTATTGTAAAGGAAATTAATTATGGTTCACAATACCATTCTGTCATAGCTGATAGAACTGAGGATTACATAGATAAAGCATGCAGAGGAAAGTGTCCATCTTCACCACACTGAGTGTGGCATCAAAGTAACAAAAACTCAGTTATAATTTCCTAGACATCAAACAATTCCATGGACTTCATTGGAAAAGCTGCTTACTGACACTGAGTTCCTTGCTGGTAATGCACAATACTCAGGAATAAATCAAGAACATTCTTGAGATAGTACCCTTGATTGCACATACTTTCAAGTGTATGCACACTTTGAAATGAGGATTCATAGATCATCTAGCTTGCTCCTCCCTAGTAGTATGGTTGCAATAGAATCTAGTGTCCAGCCATAGGAGATAGTCAAAGGAAATTAGAACTGGAGGTAGAAAAACTAAGACCAGCAGTCTCTCAATGGGAGAATGCAACTGTAAATGTGCTTGCTTTAATGTCCCACACTTGTAAAACCCCTGATGAGTCTGAAATAAAAGTTTATAAGAGAGCCAAAGCACAACACTAAGCAGAGTATGTCAAGTAGATTCAGTCAAAGAAAAGTTAACGAGGCAAAGAACTGATTCAACTGTGTCTATTATTAAATAAGCAGCAGAAATTGCCTAAACATTAGACTTGGATCCAACAGCACCTCCGCAGCCCAAAGCTTTCTCTTCTACTGCACTGTTAGAGGAGACAGCAACTTTTTATAATCAAAAGAAAAGAATTTTTCAGATTGCAGTACTTCAAAGAAGGTGAAATGTGTTTTGTCCAGCTGAAGACCTTGTTTCTGCAGGCTGATCTGAATGAATACCCACAGTTGGAAGGAATTTTTCATGGTGATGTGAATGAGACATTGCTGGCTATGAACCTGAGGGGGGGAAAAAATCATGATTAAGAAATATCCCCCACTCGGATTCTGAACATATGAAATATAACTAGAGACATTTTGCACACTAGAACAACTCCTGTTGGGAGCATGCAGTCTGGTAACTGTCTCAGCACAGCTGCAGTCCCTTCAGTGTGACAACTTCACCATCAACTGCCAAAGAGAGGCTGTGACTGCAGAGCTCCACAGTTGAGCCACCTCCAGATGAGAATGAGGGCAGATTAATTTATTTTCCTTTTCTACCAACTTTGCCTGCAGTGTCTGTTATTATACTTACCAGCCCAAAGATTCGCAGCACATGCTGCTTCCCCAAATGTCTGCTTTGTTGGGAACTGTCTAGCTTTGAATGCTCTGCAAGCATCATATCATCATTTCAGGTCATATCAGGGGAAAGCACACTTTATTAGTGCCTTTACACTTTATACAAAGCTGTGTGTTTACCCAGAGGAACAATACGGTTTTAGGCACCATGCTTGACATACACAACTTAGAAAAAGGAGCATAAGGAGGATCTCAGGCAATCCTGAGGTCTTTGTTAAAACTTCACTATTGTGAAGTTTAAAAGTATTGAAAATTTGCCATTGTAGCTTATTCCCACTCTCACTACCAGTGAATCATCTCTGCTGGATATGACTCTCCAATAGCTCATAAGAATACATCAAAAGAGAAAATTTGGTGACTTTAGAAAGAAGTTAGACAGCTTCTTGCCTTTTCACTCAAAAATCTCAAGGTAGAGGGGGGATGAAATGTTAGCGCAATTGAGCTACCATAAGATTATGGGAATTTATTCAGAGGTAGAAATAGCTATTAACTGCATAGAGAAGTTTCTGTCAAAATTCTTCAGCTGGTTAAGCAGGTGATGGATTTGAATTTCTAAGTACAGCTACCAGTTGAAAACCCAAGCTTTCAAGAAAATTGTGCAAGTGGTTGAAGTGGCTAGGTTTGTGTAAGAAACCATCAGTTTACCTGAAAACTAATGTATTCTGGCCTAAATATGTGACCTTAGATTCTTGTTTTAAAGAGTCTCTTTGGGGGGAAAAATACTTGAACCTGCAAGAATGTTTCAGCCTTCATGTATCTGCCAGGGATTGTATTTGATGAGGTGAATAGAAGACAATTGCCAACTAGAAATATTTCAGTCCAAGTCAAAGTTGAAGAGACAGAGTGTCAGAAGCATTTTGTGGATAATTTGTACACTACAATTTCTTTGGTGCTAAGAGGCATTACTTGGAAAAAAAGTATTTTATGCAGTAGAGAGATTTTAGTCTGGCTTTGTCTGAAGAAAAGTATACAGAGATATCCATGCATCTGGTTTTGAATTCTTTTGCTACTTTCCAAAAAACTGATGTAGCAGAGTAGTAGCTGCAGTGAATCAAGTCCGGAATCTTAATTCTAATAGCAAAAGATGCAAAATATTTCAGAGGAAAAGTTATATTATAGATGAATATACCAGTGTAGATTTTACAGTAAGACTCCTGAGGCTGCTTTCTTTACCTGCTTTTGCTCTGGTGAGGGAGAAGCCTAGTGCATGCGTGATTAATTTCCACATTCAATTGCAATAACTGGACTAATTTTGAAGTAAGGCTCCTCAGTGTAGTCAGTTCACCTGTTCATTACTCATCTTCCATTTTCATGCCTGACCAGTTCCTCATAAGCACTTGTACTGCCAATTTCATTGCTAGTCTCATCTTGCTATCTATTGCTGCACCTGAACAATCCTGTTTACACCTACCTGCACCTGTCTTGCAAAAGACAGCCACTGCATCATTGCTGAGTGATTGTAAGGAAGCAGTACAGAAAGCAAAACCAAGCAATAGCAGTATATCATAGTTTGGAAATTCAGGTACTTCTATCATTTCAGAATTACAGGCAGGACGGAAGAGAGCAGATCAAGGAAGATATTTGTCATTACTAGGTGATTTTCATCACCTGGTAATGGACAGACAGGACTCAAAAGGCACATGACTTTCACTGGGGAAATATGAAAAACAGTTCATCAGTGACAGTAGTTGTGAGATTAACAGCTGTCAGCAGAGCCGCATCATTTTAAAAATAGTCAAACTGGCCCACTCAAGAAAATCCAAAGGCTCTTTGTGCCTGTCTACCTACACTGTATGAATTGGACCCTCTTCTTGGTTTCTGTTTCCTCTTCTACAGCCTATATATCTCCACTCATATCCTGGACAACTAAACAGCAGCCATAACTCCATCCATAAGTGTAAAACACCAAAGCAAACACTTTGGCAGGTTTCAAACCTCCAATTTCCTCACAAAAAACAATACCAAATGTAGAAAAAAAGAAATCACTTAAACATAGATCAGCCATTCAGACATTCACCTGAATATTAGAGAAACACAGCTTACAGCTTCTATTTTTCACTGTATCTCACTTTCTTAAACATCCGAACAGAAAACCACATACAGAATTACTTAAAGTGTAATTCACAAAAGCCACACCAACCCTAGAGTAATCATTGTAACATAGGAACTTATAACCAATAAACGTTGTTTAAAGTACAAGGCTGTATGCTGGTGGCTCTGGATTGAGGTGGGAGTATGTGGGTTGTGGGTAAGGGAAGGGAAGTAGCTGGGGTTGAGAAGAAAAATTGATCAGTGGATTGTAAATGAGGTGTGGAATGATTTAACTGCTTGTTTGTTTTCATTTGTGGGCTGTAAAATTTAGGAGCCTTGTCTCAAAGTTCAGGAAGATTTGGTGCATGAGTATGTGTCTGTAGTGTGTGGGGGTGTAAAGTAAGACTAAATACACGTTGCAGTACATCAAATTTTCTTGGAGAGGAAATAAATGAGAGTCTGGTTCTTGCTCGTGCATCAAAGCAAAAATGGTGTCACTTAATTGAGAAGTTGTGAGAAGACACTAGTAGAAAGCGAGTGACAGGGAATGAGTCAAAAGCTACAAATATATCCCTTGTGCCCAGTGTTTCACTGAGAGCTTACAAAGCGGCATTTAAGAAACGTGCACATCATCTAAACGCCCCCTCTTGTGTTTGTTCTGAAAACTACATGTCTGTGCTCAAAAGTGGGACAGGAGAAATCTGCTTTTTAGCTGGCAAATCCCTTACAGCAATGCTACATTTTATAGACTATGCTACATATCCTAAACGTGAATTCAAAGTCAAGCATCATGTAAAGAGTTTTGTGAAAATGAAATTCAAACTTGCAAAAATGTTTACCAATATAAAATCACCTCAGTAGAAGAAATCCTGAAGTTCTGACAAAGCTTTTCCTTACAGAGAAATCTCAGCTCTTCTTTTAGATGCAAGATACTTACATCTTCAAGTGTATTCTATATCTTGCAACAAAATTACTGTTGAAAAGAAAAGTAGGCAAATGACAAATGCAAAAGGATATTTTGTTAAAGGCAAGCATAGCTTAGCAGGCTGTAATGGTGGTATCCAAAGAAAAGTCAAATGTGTGAATGAAGTTTCACGAAAGAAAACTATTATATGTAACAGGTTCCATTGCTGTCCAAACCTATACTCAGGAATTGCACACAAATGAGTGTGAACATCACATTTTGCCTGGAAATCTGACCACTCAGAAAGCACAGTATATTTTGTTAAATGTTTACTGCCTGTGGTTTGAAAGCATTCATATCAAGTACAAGAATTTGAAACCAAAAGTAAGAGCTGCTTTGGCACATGCTTTTATAGCTTGCATACTTGAGGGTTATTTAACATCTGATCCACAAACTACTCTGATGCAAACTTGCTCATTTAGATGCTGGTGGCATTATAGGTCATGTACCAATCTCATTTGAGATAGTATGTGCAATAGTTCTTGCTGTAAAACATTACATTTTCTGTCATAGAAGTTAAAAAAATCCTTTACTTCATCATACAAGCAAATGAGGCAGATAGGAGGTTGGAAGGAATGATCAGGGGACACACATCTTGGGAAACTCACAGCTAGACAGACAAACCTAGAGTTAAAACAGAAGAAACTGTTCCATGTTGCCAGTTACAAGATGTCATTTCACTTTTCAGTTTTGAAGTCTTTGAAGAATGTCTGCTTGTGTTGAAATGCTGAGAAAACACATATGCAAACAGATACTTTTCAGACAATTTCAGCAAGCCTTGTTTTTTGGTTTTGTTTTGTTTTGTTTTATTTTGTTTTAATTGATCCTCCATTCTTTTCAGTGAGAGTTTTGACTCCAGACCATAAAGAGTTTTATCTTGACCTTTCATCAAGCTTCTCATACTGGCCTTAGCTCTTATTCATGTGGATTCCTCTGCAAGTGTGGTCTGTCCCACTGTATTAAAAAAGAAAATAGGAAAACCTGCTCCTACTAGTGGAGTTTTACAGGACTTGGACCTGAATGGCTGCTGTCACTTCCATGATTATTCTTCTCCATAAATCCGGGAACAGTTATAATGCAATTTGAAAGCTCAGGCATTCTTTTGATATTTTTGCTGGTGTAGAATGTTTCATGTTTCATTTGTCACAAAGTGAGCCCTGTATCTGTACATGCAGCTGTAAAGCAATCCCCTTCCTTCTTCATTCCTAACTACTCATGGAAAAGTTAAACTCTGAATAGACAACTGCTAGCCATTCCATTGCTATCGTACTCTAAATGGTCTTTAAGAAGTTCTAGCAAGAGTGAAGGCAATAATTTCTCTGTGAATTCATTCCAAAACTGAAGATGGGAGAAATCACATGAAATTTCCTAGAATCTGTGTGCTATTATCCCTCAGCTCTGTAGACCCAAAATGTCTTTGGCTGATTTTTGCCTATCTCTTTTAGCCAAATGCATATTTTCCCTTTGATGGTGATTCATATGACGAGCAATTAGGCCTTGCTCAATATTATCTTTCCACGTTCTTCTTCATTGGCCTGAGGACTGAAAGTCCTAATGATGGCTGTCCAAAATAAGCCTCCTTGGTCTGTCTTCCATCATCCTAACCACATACTCTGCCCACTCAGGTCACTGGGATTTCACTCCATTCACTGCATTTGGCTCTTCATAGACCTCCCACAGACGCTTGTTCAATAGTCCTCTCCACACATCGCTCTTTCTAACTGGCCCAAACATTTATCACAGGAATTCATTCTCAAAGATGTTTAGCTGTCTTTTGTTCATTTTTAGTAAACTCCCTTGTTTCCCATCCACGTAAACCAACAGATCTCCCAGTGGTTCTGTATACTGGCAGCTTGGTCTTGCTCTGCAATCGCCTTGAGCTAAATATTATCTTCAGAGAAAAGCAACAACTCTTCCTCCTTCATATTAATTGCACATTTTCCATCACCAAAATGTTGCTAAAGTTTTCTGTAATTCTTAGCTGACATCCATGATTTGGTAATTATCTTTAGAAATTATGAATTTAATAGTTTTGATTAAAGTGCTGCAATTATCAGGTTTTAGTAATATTTCATTCGTATCTATCATAATGTTTTTATGACTGTTTTCTTTTTCCCTGTCAACTAAACAATAACATTTCAAAGCTAAAATGTCATTTCTGACTTTATTCCAAGTTTCTAGTATGAATTTTGTATGCATTATCATGTGTACTTATCTTCCCAGTTCTATTGTTATTTTTCCTGTTGCTGACCACCAAGTTACACAATTCCAATACTGCATATTGTTTCCAGATTAACATGGAAGTTTCGCATGCAGACAATAGTTTTATTACATTTTGCCCATATTTACATTTTTTAAAAAAAAACAAATCCTCTAGTATTTGATTCTGTGGCAGAGAGGGAACATAATATGCTATAAAATTAGCCTTAAATCATGTAAATATCCCCTAATTCCTTTAGCTCCAGGCAAAAGATGGTATCTCTGAGAAAAAAGATTTTTAAAGCTTAAGGACTCCTATTTGCATTCAAGCAGTAAAAGCCACTAAAGTATTGCTGTTACCTTTGTGTCACTATTTGTGAAGAACAAAGACCTTTTTAAGCAGTGAAAAGCATATTGGTGCAATTAAAGTCTGTTAGTAACAATCGAAAGTATTTTCATAAGTCAGTGCAAACTGGGGTTTTAATTTTTAGTGAGAAGATTTAAGCAGGAATTTCTAACACACTGTAATTGCTGTAAAAACTGCCAACTTGGTGAGGAGGTAGAAAGACAATTTATTTCCTGTTCCTCTGCCTATATTCTTATATTCTTCCCATTTGATATTGCCTTGTAAGCTCACTCTTTACTCATAGCTTTAATGTCATTCTCATACTTCTTTCACTCTTCAGTGGAACTCTGTGATTGCAACTTCTGTCAAGTCTTTAAATTAGGCAGGCTCTAAGAAATTATCTTTTGGAAGTGTGCTGCATTGTAAATGAAAGTGCAAAACACAAGCATTAACCAGGAAAGAAAAACAAGATTCGGAGTATAATGCAATAAGAGCACAGGAAGGTAATACATGACTCAACAGAGTTATGTGAAAGCTGGCTGGAGAAGAATTTATGCTCTCCACTAAATATTTTGCCAATGGAATAAACAATCCCTGACATTTGGGAGATGGGCAGCAGGGCACAATAATGCTGACTTAATGCTGAAATGATGCATACTTACTAGTATAAAGAAACTGCTTTTGCTTACAGGTGTTTCATTGGCTGCAAACCTCTCACATTGCAGCTTGCTGGAAAGCTATCAATTGGACTATTTTTTTCTTTACACAGATAACCAGGGGTTTGCCACCAGAAAAACTTAGCCTTGCAGAAGGTATTTCCTGTGCCATTTTGTCCAGATTTAATTTGCTAACCTGCACTTCCCATCAACGCTCATGTTTGTCCTCATATGGGCCTTCAAGCCAATTTGAGCTGGAGAAGAGAGGTGACAGAGGGACCTTGGAGGCAGCTCCCCTGGATAAAATGTTGATGGGAATCCCTCCTTTACCCTGTGTGTTGTCTGTCCTTCTATGTGCAGTGTAAGACCCCTTGACAAATGGTTGCTTCTGCTTAGAGGCCTTGTGTTGAGTCTTCGAAGATCAGACTTCGATGGTCTCCTATGGCACTTGGCTCCCTGTGCCTGCGCGTTCAATGAGCCATCTAGGTCAGGGCATGTTGATACTGTTGCAATTATAGAGAAACTAGGGGTAACTCTGCCAGGAAGGCTTAGTTACTGTGTACCTAAAGCAGAGAATGCATTATCCAGGCCGCAAATCCGCCCTGTATTTGCAACACAATTTTGGAGTGCAGGATGAGTCTTTTTAAGTCCCCAGGTAAAGACATTATCTTAATTTAGCCCATAATTTGTTTAAAACTGGATTGTTCCTTCAAGAAATTTAGCATCTGTGTCAGTGTTTTCTTTGAGTCTGGTTACACATAATGGTAATCCAAACACATTAAGATTAGAGCAGTCTGGCACTTAAATAACTTTAACTCTGCCCTTCAGTGATACCACAAGTAGAGAAAACATAGGATTGGGGAATCTCATGTGCTTTTAAAAATGAAATATAATCTAATCCAGGACCACAAATACAAAATGCTATAATTAGAATCGTATAATTACCTCACAGTTAAAGATGCTTCTGAGCCTTAATCTTCATTGATTAACTTAATGAGTGGATCTCCTTTAAATTTAATCTCATTTTCCAGCTTTGACTTTGATTCAATTGAAACAAATCTGTACAATATTTTTCCTTGAATTAATTGTTTTCTTGGTTTTACCACTTTCTTAATTTATTTTTTTATCAGGACATACCAAGTAATTGATTTCTAAAATGAGCAGCTATGTGCCTAGATCAATGGAAAAGATCATTTTTCAAGAGATTTATACAGCATGTTAGAAAATATTTTGCTTCAGCTGAATTAAATAGCAGTAGGATATATGGGGAAATTACTGAGCTTTATAGCTCAGTAGATACTTCTTAATGTATAACATGAGTATGAATATCTACTTTTAAATAAAAATCTTTTAACACAGTTTTCCACATTATTTCATTTTTGTACAAATCTGCCATTATTACAATGCTATTGGAATTTAATTACATGTTGTATTTCATTAAGCACAATTCTGAAAGAACAGGAGTAACTGCAGAATTGCAGTTTATATATGTCTTTAGCTTAGAAGTACCTTGCCTACACTCCAAATAGGTTAGTTTTCTATTGTGCTGCAAATTGTTCTGTCAATAAATGCCTTTGTCAAAATCTAGGAGGAGTACCGCTCTTTGATTACTGTATCTGTTTCTTAAACCAACTCAGTAGTAAAGGTTGACAAGAACAGAGATAAAGGCTACAACAGCTAAGATAGATACCCACAGATCAGTGGGGTGCTGTTTAAAGTGCAAAAAAAAAAAAAAAATGGGATCCCAAAAAGGAAGCCCTGAGAGTATGTGATTTGCATGTTATGGTTATGAGGGCTATGCTTGCTTATCAATGTTCAATGAATAATGACCACTGCATTTTGCAAAGGTGGTAAATTAAAGGTGGAACTTTTAGGACAAGTCATTCAAGGATTTATATATAAAACTGTCCTAGATATACTTCCTTTTCTGTATAAAAATCTGGCAGTCTAGACCAGATAGATATGCATTAGCAATATCTACATTTGTGGAGTCATAGTCAACAGAAACTGTAGGAAAATGTAAGGTATAAGTCACACAGTGCTCCCAGGTCCTGCTGCAGTCAATGAAGCCAGATATACGAGGCGAACAGGGAGAACAATCACTGACAAGCTCTCTGGAGGCTGTGGTAGTAGTTGCTGTAACAGAACAGTGCTTCCCAGTTAAGAAAATGATGGTAATAATGATACTCATTACCCAGAATCTCCTAGAAACTTAGACTTCCTTTCTGATATAACCATATTCAAAACAATTGCTAACTCAGGATGACCCAGTCTGTGCCACTCTGTGACAGTAGCGCCTTACTCTCATGTTGTCCCCTTACCTCAAAAAGGGAAATTCAACCTCAATCCAGTGAAATTTAGACAAATGGTACCATCTGCAAACCTGACGTGAAGCTGGCTGCAATGCTTGCATTAATTTTTTTGCTGAATCAGGACTAGGCCAAAAGAGGAAACAAAGAAGTGTCTCAAGATTACAGTTAGGATGGGGAAAAATTAGTCAAGCTCTAAATAAATGAACATAATTCACTGAACTCTACAGAAAGTATCTAATTTTGGCAGGAGTATTTTACAAGTGATTGGGCAGTAGGCAGGGTGATGACCATGTGAACAACAATTTGCTCTTGTTATGCTGCTCATTCTCTGGTCACTTTAGCACTTTTCCAGCTAACGTAAAAATGCGTGGAGCCCTTCTTTTTTGATTTTATAAAAGAGACATGATATACTTAAAGCTAGGACGTTACTCTACTCTTAGACTAAAGTTTCTGCAAAAGTTTTCTGCAATGTCTATATTGCTTTCTTTGACTGGACACTAGGAATCAGCTTCTGGGACATTTTCTGTTGAATACACTGGAAGAGACATATAGTATGTCTGAGTAAGGGATTATACCAAAAACCTGAGCCTGTGCAATACTCCATGCTGAGACAAAGCCTTACCTGAAGCCAAGATTGTCCCTGCCTTCAGGCAGTTTCTGGTCTATTCAGGACAATTATTCAGGCATTCATAAAAGAGCATTAAAAGTAATGCTTTGTTTATAAATATGCATTTTCCATGGAACTCACACTTATTTCTAGTCAGTGGGAAACCTCCCAGGTTGATAATAAATCATAAATTATATCCCTAGATTACAAGAATGTGAAAATAAAAATTAACCTAAGAAGAGGACAGAATATGATCATAGAATCATAGAATCATAGAATAGTAAGGGTTGGAAAGGACCTCAAGATCATCGAGTTCCAACCCCCCCGCCATGGCCAGGGACACCTCCCACTAAACCATGCCATCCAAGGCTATGTCCAACCCCAACTTGAACGCCGCCAGGGATGAAGCATTCACAACTTCCCTGGGCAACCCATTCCAGGGCCCCACCACCCTCACAGTAAAGAATTTCTTCCTCAGATCCAATCTAAACCTCCCCTGTTTAAGTTTAAACCCATTACCCCTTGTCTTCTCACCACAGTCCCTAATGAAGAGTCCCTCCCCAGCATCCCTATAGGCCCCCTTCAGGCATTGGAAGGCTGCTATGAGGTCTCCACGCAGCCTTCTCTTCTCCAGGCTGAACAGCCCCAATTTTCTCAGCCTATCTTCATACGAGAGGTGCTCCAGTCCCCTGATCATCCTCGTGGCCCTCCTCTGGACTTGTTCTAACAGTTCCATGTCCTTTTTATGTTGAGGACACCAGAACTGCACGCAATACTCCAAGTGAGGTCTCACGAGAACAGAGTAAAGGGGCAGGAGCACCTCCCTCGACCTGCTGGTCACACTCCTTTTGATGCAGCCCAGGATACGGTTGGCCTTCTGGGCTGCAAGCGCACACTGCCGGCTCATGTTCATTTTTTCATCAACCCACACCCCCAAGTCCTTCTCCGCAGGGCTGCTCTCAATCTCCTCCCCACCCAACCTGTAGCTGTGTGTGGGATTGCTCCGACCCAGGTGGAGGAATTTGCATTTAGCATGGTTAAACTTCATCAGGTTGGCATCAGCCCACCTCACAAGCGTGTCAAGGTCCCTCTGGATGGCATCCCTTCCCTCCAACGTATCAACCGAACCACACAGCTTGGTGTCATCGGCAAACTTGCTGAGGGCGCACTCAATCCCACTCTCCATGTCACCCACGAAGATGTTGAACAAGACCGGTCCCAACACCGATCCCTGGGGGACACCACTCGTTACTGGTCTCCAGCTGGACACTAAGCCACTGAGCACTACTCTTTGCGTGCGGCCATCCAGCCAGTTCTTTATCCACCGAGTGGTCCACCTATCAAATTGATGTCTCTCCAACTTAGAGAGAAGGATGTCATGTGAGACAGTGTCAAAGTCTTTACACAAGTCCAGGTAGATGACATCAATATGATAATTATTCTAAAATGGTAGCTGAGCTTGTTTTACTTACTAGTTAAATAGTTATTAGCTATTTTACACCAATGACTTTCATGTAGTTACTATGCACTAAAGACTAGAGTAGTCATTGAATAACTGTATTTGTTCTATTCAGCTACTTATATACTCAGACGCTTTTCTTGTCACTTCAAAAGGTCTAGAAGTTTACCCTCAGCTTAGCTACCTCAGTCAGCTCCCTGGAGAAAGTGAGAAACTGCAGATGGGATTTATCTTACCTAAATGTAGCTGCCTAACATTGAGTAGTCTAGTCTCCACCACTCACCAAGACTTCCTGTATAGCCAGTGAAAAACTATGGCTGCCTCCTCACACAATAAATTCCACCTACCTAGGATGCTTTATTATAGCTACATAGCCATCAGTCTGTAGCTATGCTTTCCTAAAACATCATGGAGGATGCATGGTTTCTTCCAAATTCCTCTAAGCCAGCAGAACCCTTCACTCCAGGATGCTTCCTACATTGCTGTGTTTGTTGGGTTAGCTCTGTATGGTCTTTTCTACCTAGCTTTTATTTCCAACAAATGCTCTGACTTCAAAGAAACCCTGTTGATTTTCTTTGTTACCAGATACAGTTCATGAGATGATTTAGCTAAAGTCAAACTGCTAAAGGGGGCAAGGAAGGGCTGCAGTCAGAAGACTGAGCACATGGGGCTAGCAATTGCAATGAGAGTGGAGCAGAGCCATGGTTGAGGCATTTGGGAGCTGCATTTTCTTGTTTGGTCAGAGAATTAAGACCTAACTGCTGAGAGGCCATGCACAATAGTTTCCTAATCTCTTTCTCCACTGTAACTCTAACTGTATGAATAATTGTAATGCATTTCAAACAACAGACAAACTGGTAAGTTTAAAGCTTCCTCCTTAGTAGCGATTTTAGCTAGCCTGTTTGATTTTGCCTTGATAGCTCTTTAAGCCTTGAAGCCACCTCAGAGACTGATAAATTTCTCAGCTAAGCAGCTGCTATCTGAAAATCAGCACCTCCTTAAGCCATTTCTCGTATGAACCTCGCATTTTCAAAGCCAAGTCAAGCCTGTAAGCTTGAATTGCTTTTAGAATCTAAACCAATATCAGGTTAAGCAAGTAGTTTAAGCAGCTGTTCCTTCTTGC
This sequence comes from Amazona ochrocephala, assembly GCA_039720435.1. Lineage (NCBI taxonomy): Eukaryota > Metazoa > Chordata > Aves > Psittaciformes > Psittacidae > Amazona > Amazona ochrocephala. Next base: position 14,336,809 of record CM077879.1, read on the forward strand.
TTTCAGCAGTTAATTAAACTTCTCAGCTCAGTCTAGGTATCCAATACATATGTATATGAGGGCTTATATGGCTAACACCAAATGGGAAAACTGACATGACGTGCTAGTGTGATCTAGTTTGGAGAATAGAATACATTTGGTTTTTAATATTAGTTAAAATCTCTGGTTATTCTCTTGTTAAAAATGCTCCCCCGACAGACTGAAGTTCTGCAGAATTCTTCTCAAGAAAACTTTTCTCCCAAACCATGTTATTTTCATCTTCTTATAGATCAGTGAATGATTTTATTGTCTCCGTACCTTCTGTAACGCAAATTCACAGCTTTTGCAAGCACTTCTTGAGAAGGAGAGACCTGAAAGACTGTAGTTTTAAGGGATATAAAATGTTATTTTATTGAATCTTATCTTCATGGTTAACTCCATGGGACAGTAACTGCCTATCCATACACTATCTAGCCTGTTTCCCTGATTGGAGCTTCTAGGTGCTGCTGTAAAGAAAAAAAAAAAGTAGGAATCTTGGTGATAACAGCTTTCAAAGTTAAGAGCAATCACTGCAACATAAACCTAAGAATGGGTGGTAAAATCATCAGGGATTTATTTGAATGTGTTCTAGTATTTTGAAATGATCAAAAGAAATAATTTAGGTAAGATGTTTGTCTAGCTTGCCTGGAAGTGACTACAGAAGTCTGAATTTAAATGTCATGTGCTTATTTACTGCCAGTTGAAAGAGAGTTTTACGGCTAGTGTATTTTGATGTTACATCTAACCTCATGAAATTCCACTTGTAACCCTCAAGTGGGGTTGTCCTGCTTTTGCATTGGTTCTTTCATATGCTGTACTCTCTTGGACCTAATAGCAAAGTGACCTAAGGGTGAGTTAGAACAGTTTAAGGTTCCTGTGGAAAAGTAATCCACCAAAAGAAAAAAGAAAAATAATAATTTTGTGTTGCATCAGCTCAGTGAACCATTTCATACTCTGATAGAGCTGACACAAAGAAGGGAGAAAAAGCAAATGGTCAGGGACCAGTCATTCTGGAGGAAGTTGCAGAGCTTTGAGTACAACGAACCTCATATCCTGGTCATTCAAGTGTTTTAATTTGATCTAAAACCAGGCTGCTGCCAAAAAGCCTTGTAGAAACCTCCACACTGCTAGTAATAGATTCTCGCATCCTCCCTTATGCTGACATTGCATCTAGTTGTAGCTGGGCCAGGTACTTTATGTACAGCAAAACTGCTTTGCAGTATCATCAAGTCCAACCACTGAATTTTTTAAAAAGCAGCGTTTTCTGAATTCTTTTTGGTATATTAAAATCCAGGTATATCAAAATCCGGGTATATCAGTTCCCTAATCTAAACCATTAGGTAGTTGTCTGATTGCGATAGCTGGCACAGGAAGAAATTCCAAGGTACGAACGGTGACTAAGAAAGGATTGGTATAGCCCCTTTTGTAGTTCATGTCTAAATTATGTGAAAGCAACCACAAGACATGACACTACACCCAGACTACAGTGAATATTGGTGTTAGATCTAAAACATGTAGAAAAAGGATAAAATACCATCTGTGTTATAAATGTGTTACATCTTTTTATGCACATTACATGGTTTATGTTTTTAAGGTTCATATTCTGTGCAGAAGCAATTGCAACAGTTATTTTGTTAAGTTCATTTTGAGCAAATGTTTTCTCTTTCTTTGCTGGCATGGTCATTATTCTGAATATATATATATATGTATGTATATATATATATAATACCCACCATTCTGAAGACAATTTCTCGCTTTGATCTGTTGATTCAAATAAGAAGCATCTCCAACTAGCTTCTGAAAGGAAGTATTATATGTGCTGGGTAAGAAAGTGCCCTTTTTTTTCAAGCCTAGAGAGATTCTGCTCTGCTCCTAGAAGAAGATGTGCGCAAATCCAGAGTATAACCTAAATAGTCACATTCTGTACACAGAATGTGGATTAGAGGCTGACAGTTTCATGATGTGTTTTTGTAAGATGTGTAACTAATTTTTACACCATGTATTTCTTCCTTCTTTCCATTAAACATGAGGCATGTATATGTGATCCCTTTAGTGTGAAAGTTTTATTTCTCTTATTTCACACCTCCTCAGGACTTTTCTCCTATGTCATCTGTGATATTTCTTGCAACTTCAACCTCTTCAGGGGACAGAGAAGCTTTATGTTCTGTGCTTGCAGCTAAAACGCATCTTTAATTTTCAGCCAAACATCTGCTTTGCAAAACCTATAAATTAAGTCCATCTACTGAATATGATGACCACCCTCAGGCATTTCAAAGGATGATCATTGCGTGCTGTTCTTTTGATACTTCTTACCTTTTGGTTCCTGTGACAGCATCAATAGGCAGATGCCAGTATTGAAAACAGCTGCATTTTTTAAAAACATAAATAATGCTTTCAAAGAGTGAAGGCACTAAATGCAATATCTCTCTCATTTTATATTTGTTCAAAAAATGGAATAGGAAATCAGTAACTTGTGAACAAAAAACTACAGCATGGAAATGTCTTCAGGAAAAAATGAAGAAAATGAAATCCTGACTCTCTGAGTCAGTTTCCCATTGATTCCTACCAGGCCCAGATTTTACCTCTAACATTTATGCTGATTACACTTACTATTAACTCTTTCATCCACCATGAGAAAGTAAACTTTCATTTTCTCTTTTCCTTCTTAAAGAAATTTGGGGATGCACAGCATTTACTCCTATAGATTTCAACAGCCTCCAAGCCAGGGATCAAGATCTTGTAAGCAATATGGTCACATTTCATCACAATTTGTTCCTTACATTCTCTATGGCAACTGGAGGGAGGGTTAAAATGCAATACTTGGAGCTTACCTGCAGATTCTCTGTTGCACAAGCCCCAGAAAGGTGCTTGATGCAATAAGGTACTTTTAGCTCCAAGCATATGAGTTCCTTCCCATTTTTCACATATGAAACACTAATCTTATGGGACCTTTCACCTTTACAAGCTTTCATGGTGTTCATTGTGAAACACTTCTGAAGAAAGCTGGAACTTGAAAGTGGTTAATGAGGTTGCCATGCTGCCATTAATTTCCTGGAGAAGCACAGAAGAGGACTGTCCCTAGTCACCACAGAAAGGATGCAAGTCCGTACCTGGCCTCTTTCGTCTCTGGAGAACACACCCTAAAATAGCAATAAAATATGAATAGGGGAGATAAACTGGGAGCAAGTAGAGTATCCATATGTCCTGATCTGCAGTGCAATGTAGTGCCCAGAAGCTTGATGTTCTGTTTCTTAATTTTTAAATAGTTAACAAAGCTATTGTCAACTGACTCTGATGAATCCACGGAGTACAGACGGATATGTAAGTATGCATTTATTTTACAGTGAAAACTACAGAACTGTATCTGTGTTTGTGAATCAAACACAGGCCCAGGCTGCAGAATATGATCAACCATGATGTTAAATTATTGGCATAATCCCTGGGACAGTTTCAGCCTGGGCCAAAAAAAGCTAATCTCCCAAACTGTGTCTGAGAAATTACCATTATCAACATAGTTTGGATTTGGCCTTCTGATTCCAGGAAAATTCAACCATAAGGGTGTAAGCTGTGTCATACCATTTAACCGTTGGACCAGAAAAGAGCTTGTGTCCTGTTTTATTTACTGATATAGATACACTTTAAGTGTGTCAAAGAAGAGAATATATATTTTCCAGTGCAGCATAAGAAACCAAAAGGAGTAATGCTTTCACATTGTGAAGAAGAATGGCAGCTACAGTTCACACACAGAGACACTGGCTCACAGACATACGCACACACTCTTCCATAAAAATTAAGTTGTATAAAAATACACTTTAATGCAGTGTTTACATTTTTTTTGGATTATTTTCTATGTTTCTTACTCAAATTACCTTTTTTTTTTTTTTTTTTGGTAAAAATATATTCAGGCAATTCATTTTGGTTTAAAAGCTAGACAGTATTATCTTCTAACTTGCATCGTAAATATAATCTTGCCCGGTCTTTTTCCATCACATTCCTCAAAAATGGAAATGTGGAATTTGTAAAAATGTCTGTGATGAGGAAAGCTGGACTTTAAAGCAGCTTTTGTATCTGCCTCCACCCACTTTTACATGCCTTCAATTCCAGATAAAAACAACAGCAGAACAGTCAAAGGAAGCAAGGTCTTTCTCTTGAGCAACATCAGCTGCCTACTTCAATGGACAAAAGAAGTATCTGTGGAGGTTCAGAAAGAGAACAAACCAGGGGGTTCTGGCACTCACATCACCTATCATTAGGTATAGTGCAAATCTGCACATTATTCCAGTATCAAAGTGGAGAGAAAAAATAAAGCTATAAATCAGTCAAGGTTTAATAGCACTAAAGAGAATTCAAAGAAATTACCAGATAACGTGTGTTTTACATGAATTCAGGTGTATTAAAACTGATGCAATTTGCTTTTGTAAATACAGAATCACATCCGAGCATACACATTTATCTCTTTCAGAAAGTGTTCCATCTGCCAGTATCTACTGCCTACGAGTCTGGGTTTATATCTTATTGTGAATTCTCCACATCTAGCAATCACAGTGATCTTTCCCATGTGGAATTGCTCTGGCATTCTGACTTAATTTTCATCTTATGTTTATTTAGCTATAACTGCACTTTAACATACAACTCATAAAGAGCAAAGTTAGGTTGCCAGTGTCTGGGTCTTAGCAATCGTGTTTGTGACGTTTGCTTTCCTGCACTAATGGTTTGTATATATCAGTGAAATTTAATGCCAGTAATCACCTGTCCATTTCCCTCTTCCTACCCCTCAACACTTAAGATGGTGCAAATTACTGCTGTCTTCTTCAGTACAGAAGGTGAGAAAAAGCTGGCAGCAAGTTTACGTTCCTACAGTGTTGTTCAAGCTGCAAGCACTGATGTATGATATGCATTTGTGATAAAATTTCTGAGAAGAAATACGATCAGACAAATCAGTATGCAAGCTGTGGTTTCACTTAACCTTTTTAGTCCGTGAACATACTTGATGTTTTCTTACAGCAAATTTAATAAATTCCAACATCCCTAGACTTCCTGACCACCACTGTCCTTTACTGGTATGTAGATCTTTGGAACTCGAATAGCTGGAGGTAACTTATACAGTCTGTTCATGCTACCTTTGCTACTTACACTCTAATCCAGTATAAAGCAAATAAACTTTCATCTTCTAGGCACTTAAGCTAATTACATTTAGCCAGAATCTCAAGTACTGGAATCAGTTCTATATACAGCCATTACATAGACAAGCATCATAAAATCCAGATGCAAAAAACATGGCAACTTAGCCTAACAAATTTTCTTTGGTGTGAAACATAAACAAAGCCGTATCAACCACTGTAGCACTTCAGATGTCAAACTGTTAATCAGTGGTTTAAAATAAGAACTCATTTTACTATGATGGTTATACACATGGACATTAGTATGAAAATGTACTTTGATTCAGCTGCTAGAAGTTGTTAGTCTAGCTAGTATGTGAAATCTTTGAAAGTATTTTCCCAGAATAGTGATCATAAGCCATAAAGTCAATTTCAGTTTCATATGATACTGTCTATTATTTTTTCCATTGAAGGGCTTTTCTGTATTTTCAATTCTATGCCACAAGTATTGGGGTAATCACTGCTTTTTCAAAAACTACTAGTAGAGATCATAATTATAAAGAGTCTTTTTCAAATCAATCCAGCTTGTAACACTTTAGTTACTCCTACAAAAATCTTTCCAAGTCATGCTAAACAGATGATAAAATAAAACAAAAAGAAAGAGCTCATAGAAAAGAATGGGACATAATCTAGCTGTCTCATTTTTGGCAAAATAATTCCTATATGTGCCAAGCCTCCTGTCTTGGTGCATTAGCATGCTGATTTGGAACCACATTACTCCATTCTGCACAGTGAAAACTGCTTTTAATATTCCTTTGCTATATGTAATCCTGTAACAATTGAAATTAGTTTAAGGTCCAGAAAAGATCATTTTAGCTTTAGAAAGCTTTACAGTGCTTGATACTTCTGTTACATTGCTAGTGTAAAACTTCCAGTCTCAGAGTTCTGATTCCCAAACCCACTTTCTAGTTCATACTTCTGGTCACCACCTTAAGTTTGTAAGGGTGTTTACATACAAGTAAGCCTTAATTATCATACGGATTTTATAGGATCCAAGTACACCTCATTTTGGCAGTAAAAATACCATTTAAGACTGCCCTGCTTTCAGCTGGGATAAAATTATTTTTCTTCATAGCAGCTAGTACAGTGCTGTGGTTTGGGTTTAGTAAGAGAATAATGTTGATAACACAGGGATGTTTTAGCTTCTGCTGAGCAGTGCTTACATAGAGGTGAGTCCTTTTCTGCTCCTCACACCACCCCACCAGTGAGCAGGCTGGGGGGGGGTACACAAGGAATTGGGAGGGGACACAGCCAGGACAGCTGGCTCCAACTGATCCAAGGGATATGCACACATCATATGGTGTCATGGTCAGCATATAAAGCTGGGGAAGAAGAAGGAAGGGGGATGTTCAGCGTGATGGCATTTGTCTTCCCAAGTAACTGCTATACGTGATGGAGACCTGCTTTCCAAAGATGGCTGAACACCTGTCTGACCATGGGAAGTTGTAATTAATTCCTTGTTTTGCTTTACGTGTGTGCATGGCTTTTGCTTTACCTGTTAAACTCTGCTTATCTCAACCCCAGAGTTTTCCCACTTTTACCTTCCAATTCTCTTCCCCATCCTGCCACAAGGGTAGAGAGCAAGCGGCTGAGTGGGGCTTGATTGCTGGCTGGGGTTAAACCACAACATTTGGGAGCTTTATATCTTATTAATTCGTTGTAACTTGTTTACTACTGGCTTCATTTAGCAAAAGGTGTGCCAAGAATGAGTGTGGAGTTTGTTATTAGAAAAGTAATTTGAAAAATGATCGTCTGGCAATTCCTGGAGGCAGCCAGTGAGTTCATGTGCTCTTGAATCCTTAGCGCCTGTGAAGCAAATGTGACACCTAGAGCTCAGCAGGAATTTCCCGTCATGTCATTCTCAATCAATGTCAGTCAAAATCAAAACTTCTCAGTGGGATATTTGCATGAGTTCTAATGAAGGAGCAGTTCTTGTCCAAAATAAGAGAAGGAGGGTAACGCACATTAGACTAGGCAGTATCTGGGATATGAGATAATAAGATTCAGGATTTAGATTTAGCATTTATTTATGTCTTTATTTATTTAAACAGATTTAAAGAGCTCTGACAAAAAAGACTAAGAAGATCGACCTCAGAAGAAGCAGAAGGTGGAGTCATTCACATGGGATTTTGAAGCCTGAGGCAGGCCAAGGGTATTGTGGCACAAGCCGAAAATGCTAGTACTCCTTTTTGGCTGTGGACTGTTGCCCCAGAGCTATGCTGGAGGAAAGAATCATGTTCATGCTGGCTCAGAAAAAGCCAGTTAAGTTAAATTAAATTGTTAGTATAGGTGTTTTGATATTACCTGATACAGGCTAGAGAGTGCTTCTGTAATTCTTCATCTTCCTGCTGGCAGAGAGAAGGGAGATTGCATATAGTAGGTACTGCTTGAGCCGGAGGACGCTGCCTCCACTGGCAGATCAAGCAGCACATGACGTGGGTTTTCCCAAACACAGGTTTAGATCCTAACTTCTCGTTGTCTCTTCTTTTTCGTCTGTGAGGTGGGAAATCACTCTGAATGGTAAGTATTATGTCACAAAAACTGGCAGTGAAAGCATTGAAGAGCAGAAAGATGAGATATTCTAGGATTCAGCTCTGCTGCTGCCATGCAAAATACTTGTTAGTCAAAATATGGCTACAAGCTGCCTAGGCAAAACTTGTAGGGGTATTCCATGATTTCAGCACCAAACATCAAATTAAATGACAAGCCTAACGAGCAGTCCCCTAAGCTCAGTAAACTTCCGAAATGCACAAAACTAGCTTTCACTGTAATGCATTTATTTAAACCTTAAGAAAGACACTGACAAGGATTTTTTGTTGCTGTTACATTACTGCTGGCATTCCCTAAAACATGATTATTTCAAGGACAAAAACCAAGACAAAACCTAACAAAAGCTAAAGAGAGTAATAGTAAGGGCATTTTGAAAGGAGCCGATGCCACATAGGTAACACTCCAACTTCTTCACAAGGGATTGCCAAATCTTTTTTAGTGCTTAGGGGGATTCTTTTCTCCGCCTAAATAAGCAATAAATCAGCAACACAAAGTTTATAATGCAGTTTTAACAACTTGTGTTATTTCTTTTCCCCACAGATGCTGCAGGTTGTGAGCTTCTTCACAACCTTCCTGTGAGATTAAGTTCAGATATTTTGCCTACAGAAAAGCTAAACATGCTTTATCACCACTCTGTCCTCTTAGCACATCTCACACACTGGTATACATTGAATCTTAATCTTTAAGTTTTGACTCTCCTTGTGCTCTAATTTTTGCCTTAAGAGAAGTTGTACTCGCAGGAATACTGTCCATATTATCCACATCAGAGTAAGCACGACTTGGAAACTTCTTCAGACATATCACCTATATGTATTGGAGGAAATATGAATGTAAGTGAATTTAAGTATGTCTTACCTACATAAGAAATCTAACAGCAGTTAGATGACTAGTTTCCACTGTCATCCCTTCCTGTGCAATTTATTTTTCATAGCCATTAGATTTATGACTTAAACATACATTTTAAAGCAAAATAAAAGCCATTCTTCTTTCGCATACTGCTCATAAACCTACAGCTTGGTTTCTTCCATGGAAAAAGGTTTTCTTCTATAAGAAAAGATAGGGTCTGTGACCAGTGTGTAATCACAGTAGAATTAAGAGTCTATTTTAATCTAAGTATCTGATCATACCCAAAGTATGATAAACCATGCAGTGCCTTTATATGAAATGCTGCTGTGACAGTATTCAGACACCTAGGAATTCTCTTCTAACCATACCTTTGATGTTCGTATACGTTTGCCATAATGTTTCATTAAAAGTTAAATTCAGTTAAAATTCAGAGGTCTTACTCTGCTCTGACATTAGGGTTCCCCAGTGTAGCAAAGCCACATCTCCTTTCTGGTTCACTGGACAAGGTATCACAGGAACTGTGTGATACAGGGTATTCAAGGACATTTGTATTGGAAGTTCAGCCAGTAAAGGACAATCAGGTTCGACTCACTCAAGCTACAATTCCTATGAGGCAGTGTGGCAGCTGAAAGATACACATGGCTGCAGGCCAAGGCTAGTTATTTGGGCATGTATGTGTGAAAATATCTACTCTTTAATTTTCTTGGCATTAGTGACATTGCATTCCAAAGGAAAGCCTATTTCTTCAGATGTCTGCCCTAATAAATGAGGTACTTGAAAATATTGTTTCCAATACAAGCTAAAGAGTGCAATCTTTAATGTACTTCTGAGCCAGACATGTGCTTCTCTTCTTTAACCAGAATGACAGAAAAAGTATCTGTAAGCATTTTCTTTGACACTTACACATTCAGCTTTTCCAAATGACACAGCTATCTCATTGCAATATATGAACTGTGTTAAGAACAGCAGCTTCTTCTAAGAACAGGAGTGAACTTTCCTAGCTGTTCTTTTTCTTTGTTTCTTCCCCAAAATGCATAGTTCTAGTGAGGGTCAGTGGTCCGTTAAGGACTGTCTTTATTTTGGCTTTCCTTCTGACTGAGCCCTTTATAGGAGATGATGAGTGGTTTCTCTTTAGAAGAAGAGAGTTTTCTGAGCAGTTAAGGGCAAAAAATTGAATTTGTTAGTGGTGCATTCCACACTTTATGACTAAGCCCATAGCACATGTCTATGTAACTGGTACATAACATGATACTAAATCAGCCTGCATAACTAAATTGCAACATACCATTGATTTAGTCACTAATAAAACACATGCATGTGTTTCAAGTGGTTTTAATTATATGTTTATTATTAAAGCATGTTTTCTCTGCTGTATTTCTATAAAGTTTTGATGTAAGAAAGAATTTGCTTCCAAATTTAACCTTAACTATTACTTGAGACATTTTTGGACCAGGCAAACAGTCACAAATGGCCATTTACCAAACTATTGTTCTTTAACTTTGACCTCTCAGAGGTGTTACAGAAATCATGCCGGGAGCTGGTTTTCAGGGAAAAATAATTAACAGTCTAACTGACTACATGTTAGAACTAAGTGGTTAGCTTCACAGAAACAAACCACTACTTGAGCTGAGACCAGCGCAATCTGTAAGCCTGACTAGCAAACTCGCAGGAAACCGGCTCTCTGCCTCACGGTCTGTTCCCTTCCCTCACTTATCGGATAATTCCTGCCTCTGTGATTCCCTGTCCTATGCTCTCTATTTGTTTTTTATCCCTTCTCTGGCAGAAGAACTCTAACTCATTCCCATTACTCCTTTCCTCTTTTCCTGATCTTGCACAGCACAGTATGACTTGATGGCCGACATGACTTTCTGACCAATAGATGTGTTTTCTTCTCCAGTTTTGCCATTTCCCCAACTAACATTCTTCAGAGTAAATCTACTTAATCCTGGTAATTTTTTCCACATCTCTGACTCACTCTTTCAGCTTTCCACCCTTCTGTATCCACTTCTCTCTATTCAAATTGCATTTCATTGACATCTTTAGAGGGGAAATCAGCAAAGGCTTCTGCTTTGTCTTGTTTTCTCTTCTCCTCCTCAGCTTTCTCCACTTTGCCGCTAAGGCAGAGATGCTATTGTGCCTCTGTCTTCTTAGAGCTCTGCTTTCTTTGGCAGCCCCAACCCACAACTTGATTACCCTCTTCCATTTCATGCATTACTCTTCCTACAGGCAGCATGAATTTCAGCTTTTATAGATGCAAATATACCTGTAACCTTACAGGAATGAAAACACCCCCTTCCATTCCACCCCTCATGGCTGAGGTTTAACAACATACCTAAAAATAACAATTGTCCCAGATACACCAATTTGTAATTATAATTTTGTGGCGGATATTATTTTCAGAGGGCTGGAGCACCTCTCCTACACAGACAAACTGAGAGAGTTGGAATTGTTCAGCCTGGAGAAGAGAAGGCTTAGGGGAGACCTTACAGCAGCTTCCAGTGTCTAGAGGGGGACTACAAGAAATCTTGGAAGGGACTTTTTACAAGAGCGTGTAGGGATAGAACAAGGGGGAATGGCTTCAAACTGAAAGAGGGTGAATTTAGATTAGATATTAGGAAGAAATTCTTCACTATTAGTGGTGACACACTGGCACAGGGTGCCCAGAGAAGTTGTGGATGCCCCAACCCTGGAAGTGTTCAAGGCCAGGTTGGGTGGAGTTTTGAGCAGCCTGGTCTAGTAGAAGGTGTCCCTGACCGTGGTAGGGGGATGAAGCAGATGATCTTCAAACCCAATGCATTCTATGACTCTATGAGTCTATAGCTTTTGTCACCTTCCTCTCTCAGTACAATCCTACTTCAGTCTATCCTACAGTCACCATCCTTGTCTCTCCAGCAATTGCCCTATTTACCCTTTACATAACAAATTCACTGAATAAAAAATTTTGTTTCTTTCCTCTGGCTCCATCATAGCATGTTTTACAGCCAACACTTCATGTATTCTACAAAACAATGATCAACAAAGTCCTTTCAAACCTTCATACCATGTATCCTTATCCTGCTTAGTATCTCTCGTTCATTTTCAAAAACTGGCTTACAGATATTAACAGGAACATGATGTGCCCTCAGCAGCTTATACTCACGTAATAAATTCTAGTATAAGTACCTTCTTTCCTTTGCCTGCTTTGTCTTTTATGCTTGGAAGTAACTGTCCACAAATGTTGACATGACATGGCTTCTTCACAGTTCTCTTTCTTTATGGCCTTTTAGCCAATTTCTAGATTGCTGGCCTGCAGAGACCTTTACTTGTTATTACTTTCACTAAATTAATCTGATATTGCATATTTTCCTTGTACTCATTTGTCTGGATCTGTTCCTTTGTCTTATCTTTAGATGATTTTTGAAGCAAGACTGTGTTTTTTATCCATTCTTCATAGAAGTCTTCCCACAGTCTGGTCTCAGTCCATGACTAAGCACCACTTCAGTAATAACAGCCATACCTTAAAGGCTTAACTGAATTTCAACTGTATCTAAATGTACATAATTGTTAATAAACCAGACTCTTATTTTTATAGGAATTGTTTAAATTTTAGGCTGTTTTCAGTAATTTACTCTTCTTTGTAATTGATGATAGTGAGAAACATATGGTACTTTTTTTGATCTGAGCAACTAGCCATATTTTGAGATCTCATAGGTTATTCCCATTGGATGGAGAAATTGATGGGGTAAATTTTCTCTGATGTTTATCCCTGTTTATTTCTAAGAAAGTTTATTTCCAAGAAAGAAATTCCTGCTTTCTTGAAACCTCCAGGATTCAAGCTATCAGAACTAATGCGTCCTCTTGTCAGCGCCCAACCAATAATACAATACACTCTGTAGACTTCTTGGGCACATACTAGCATTGGTTCTTTTTATGTCTTTAACCTGTTTCTGAGCTTTGCTTCACTTCTCAGTTTGAAGTCTCTCCTACACACACGTATGCGTGAATGTGCAAGCTGAGAAACACTGATTCACTACTTTTATTTGAATTTGTGTTTTGAGACTGCAGACTGCTACCTGCCTACATGGAGGAGTTGAATGACCTCTTACAACTATTACAAACAAACAGCAAATTCATCCCTGTCCCAGTAATATGTTTATTAAACAGAAATTTCTTTTAAGAACTGTACACAAATGCATTTATTGTGAATTTTGTGACCTTATCTGTAAAATCCTAACAGTCATAGAATCATAGAATAGTAAGGGTTGGAAAGGACCTCAAGATCATCGAGTTCCAACCCCCCTGCCATGGGCAGGGACACCTCCCACTAAACCATGCCATCCAAGGCTATGTCCAACCCCACCTTGAACGCCGCCAGGGATGAAGCATTCACAACTTCCCTGGGCAATTCATTCCAGTGCCTCACCACCCTTACAGTAAAGAATTTCTTCCTCAGATCCAATCTAAACTTCCCTTGTTTAAGTTTGAACCCATTACCCCTTGTCCTCTCACTACAGTCCCTTATGAAGAGTCCCTCCGCAGCATCCCTATAGGCCCCCTTCAGGTATTGGAAGGCTGCTAGGAGGTCTCCACGCAGCCTTCTCTTCTGCAGGCTCAACAGCCCAAATTTTCTCAACCTATCTTCATACGAGAGGTGCTCCAGTCCCCTGATCATCCTCGTGGCCCTCCTCTGCACTTGTTCTAACACTTCCATGTCCTTTTTATGTTGAAGACACAGAACTGCACACAATACTCCAAGTGAGGTCTCACGAGAGCAGAGTAGAGGGGCAGGAGCACCTCCCTTGACCTGCTGGTCATGCTCCTTTTGATGCAGCCCAGGATACGCTTGGCTTTCTGGGCTGTGAGCGCACACTGCAGCCAGCTCATGTTCATTTTTTCATTGACCAACACCCCCAAGTCCTTCTCTGCAGGGCTGCTCTGAATCTCTTCCCTGCCCAACCTGTAGCTGTGTGTGGGATTGCTCCAACCCAGGTGTAGGACCTTGCACTTAGCATGGTTAAACTTCATCAGGTTGGCATCGGCCCACCTCACAAGCAATAAAATTACTTTTGTATTTTGGCTTTGTAAACTTCTGGAAAACTGTTTCACTCAAAAACATAAAGGATTTTTCATGGATCACTGTAAATGCAATATTTGCATTGAGACATCTCAATTTTAAAGGTGCAAGAAAAATATTCCAAAATAGGGAAATTTTGTAGGAAGCCTTTACTAACACATACTCTGTTTCAGAACCTGTTGGAAACCCAGCCAGTACCTTTGCAGTTAGTTACCTGTAGGCTTTGCTGTATGTGTGCATTTGGAAGACTCGGTTGTGGCTATATGGTTACTTTGTGTGATTTTGTGGTGAAACGAACAACAGGCACATCACAGACTTTATTATAAACTGCATATATCTATATCTCTGCTAATATGTAGTACAGGCCTTGTTAAACCAAATGTAAGAGCTGTGCTAGTTTTATCCACACATTCTATAGCTAGTATTTTGCTGGCACTATTAGCACATTATAACTACCAGGTATTTTGTAAGTGTAATATATAGAATCATAGAATCATAGAATAGTAAGGGTTGGAAAGGACCTCAAGATCATCAAGTTCCAACCCCCCCGCCATGGGCAGGAACACCTCCCACTAAACCATGCCATCCAAGGCTATGTCCAACCCCACCTTGAACGCCGCCAGGGATGAAGCATTCACAACTTCCCTGGGCAACCCATTCCAGTGCCCCACCACCCTCACAGTAAAGAACTTCTTCCTCATATCCAATCTAAACCTCCCCTGTTTAAGTTTAAACCCATTACCCCTTGTCCTCTCACCACAGTCCCTAATGAAGAGTCCATCCCCAGCATCCCTATAGGCCCCCTTCAGGTATTGGAAGGCTGCTATGAGGTCTCCACACAGCCTTCTCTTCTCCAGGCTCAACAGCCCCAATTTTCTCAGCCTATCTTCATACGAGAGGTGCTCCAGTCCCCTGATCATCCTCGTGGCCCTCCTCTGGACTTGTTCTAACACTTCCATGTCCTTTTTATGTTGAGGACACCAGAACTGCACACAATACTCCAAGTGAGGTCTCACGAGAGCAGAGTAAAGGGGCAGGAGCACCTCCCTTGACCTGCTGGTCACACTCCTTTTGATGCAACCCAGGATAAGGTTGGCCTTCTGGGCTGCAAGCGCACACTGCCGGCTCATGTTCATTTTTTCATCAACCCACACCCCCAAGTCCTTCTCCGCAGGGCTGCTCTCAATCTCCTCCCCGCCCAATCTGTAGCTGTGCCTGGCATTGCTCCGACCCAGGTGGAGGAATTTGCATTTAGCATGGTTAAACTTCATTAGGTTGGCATCAGCCCACCTCACAAGCGTGTCAAGGTCCCTCTGGATGGCATTCCTTCCCTCCAATGTATCAACCGAACCACACAGCTTGGTGTCATCGGCAAACTTGCTGAGGGCGCACTCAATCCCACTGTCCATGTCACTCACAAAGATGTTGAACAAGACCGATACACAAAAGAATGCACAACGTATTTCCATTAGAAAAAATACTTTTCACTTGCCTTATTTTTTTCTTTGCACTTCCAATTCTAAATTTTTGAACAGTGCTCCCTAAAGCAGTTGTATGGCTCCTGGGTTGTTCATGACTTGTGCCTACCAAGCTCATGACTGTTTGACTATGTATAATCAAGGTTAACATGTTGTATTTTAAATACTATGTTCATCACTTTACAGTGTTCAGATCACTGCTGCATTGTCTTCATTCAGCTTTAGATCAGGGCAGATAAAGCAAGGTGAGTGGAAGACACCTGCTACAGCTGTACAGATGCATCCTCCAATGATATGTGCAAATTTCTGTAGCCCCATGAAAATGAAAGTTCTTTTTCAGTCTCATTTATAGTATAACAAAGTAGCTGTTATAAACTGTAACCTTTCAACACTGATCCTGATGAATATGCAACAGAAAGATAAGGGTTTTGAGAAAAGCAACTGCAATGGTCTAACTATAATAATACCTAACTCTTGTACAGTCCTTTTCATCAGATGATCTCAGAGCACTTTAGAAAGGAGATCAGTATCATTACCTCCATTTTACTCATTGACTTCATTTACTTACAGTGCATTGTCTTGATTTGCAAAATGTATACAAAACTCTTTATATTCATCTTTCAGATCCAATGTGAAATGGGAGTTACACTTGCTCTGGCATGAGAGGGTGCTTTTTGCCTTTCACATCCTCCAGCCCCTATACACACAAACCCTTCTGTTTTTTCTGAGTGGTTTTACAGAGCAGAGATCAAAAGGAAATTTATCAGTATCTGTCTCCCTTCAGACCATTGAAGCCAGACTTCTGACAACTGTGTAGCAGCCTTGAAGCTGAAAGAGGCATCAAGAACAGAGGAAGAAAAGAGAGAAAAAGAACAGTGTAGTCCCATGGCTATACTGTCTTTGTCAGATTGTGGAGAAGGAAATTGCAGTGTGAGAGTACCCACAGATGCTTTGAAGGTAGAGCGGCATGAGCTGGGGACTGTGGCCTCGTTTGATTGTTGGTTTGTCCAACCCAAAAGACTCCAGTGTCCCCAGTCCCTAAAGACCCTTGAACCCTGAAGTTGAAACAGCATCCTCATGTGTTACATAGTTGTGAATAAAGGTGACCTGAAATGATTTAAACACATACAGCTCTTTAAAATGTTGGATCCCTACCAGAACATATACGTACAACCAGAAATTACAAATACTTCACTGAAAATGCATTTTAAGGTGTGTCATTTAAACATAGTCCTTCCATTATCTAACTAGTAAAAGGGGGGCAACAGAGTTCAGAATCTCGTCTATTATTGAAGCTCTTCTGTACAAATGCTGAAACCTGGAGCAAAAAGTTAAGAGTTACTGGTATGAACTTTTCAAGACTCCAAGGGATTCAGGCTAGGGATTATCTGAAGTCCCTTGCTTAAATACCCAGCCAAGACTGCTGAGGTGATATTAGACAGCACAGACTGTTCAGCTAAACCAGAGGAAAAGAGTCAGTGGATCCTTTCATGTCAGATGCGCTCAGAACTCCTTCAACAGTATCTTCTACCTACTGTATTGCAAGAGACTTCACTAAAAGAGCTGGGGAGAGCTCTGCTTCTGCATTGCTTTAAATAATCGTGTTGGTAATGTGATTCACTGATGAAAGAGGAGCAGATAAATCCCTGAGCTCTGAACTGGGAAAGCAGAAAGAAATGATGGATGAACCTTCTGCACTGGCAATTCAATTGGGTTCAGATAATGAATCAAATGTTTAGCTGCTTATCTGGGCCCTACCTGCCAAAAATTCTCCAAACAGTTATATCAGATACTGGGACTTCGTCCAACTCCCCTTGAAATCAATTAACAGACTCTCACTGACTTCAGCAGGGAAGACATCAGGCCCTAGGGCTCAAACAGGTTTGCTCTTGTGTGACTTGCAAATTTTGGCTGAGATGGGGACAAGGCTGACACAACACTTGTCTAATAATAAATATCCAGCCAGGGAAAAATGGGGCAAGTGAAAATGCCAAGGAATTTAAAACTCCCCTAAGAAAACCTCTGGTGGCATACCATTATTAGGTATTTATTTTCCTAAGAAATAGTTTGGGCTTCGTAGAAAAAAAAAAAGAATCAGATTTATTCTCATTGTGACCATAGTGGCTCACCTGCATCAGCAAAATGCATTACATTTCATTGTCAAGAGATAATCATTTCGAACTTGATGTCTGAAAGAATTTTTTGGAAAATCAGTCACATCTACCTTTGAGTTATACATAGAAAATCCTCCACCAGTGGTTAGGGAAGCTTTTAGAGGTTCCATATGGCAACTGACACCAAAGAACAGGAAGTTGGTCAAAGCATTTAACTATTTGGGACACATCCTCTCAAAGTTTTGCACCATGTCATTACTACCCAGAGATATTCAACAGGATGTGGTCACGTTTCGTCTTCTTGGCATTTCAGAAATGTATGAGACTGCATTGCTGAGCCTTTTCAGATTAAAGAACTGTCAGTCCCAATACTTCTGTGTGACAGCATAGATAATAAAAAGATATATATTTATAGGGAGGTCACCAGCATAACATCATGTATTTACAGGGGAGGGGAGGGGGGAAAAGGGAGATCTACATTTCTACCTAGAAAGATTTTATTTTTCAGGGAACATAAGGTTTTATTTTTTTTTCTATACAGGAAATTTAAAACATTTATAACTGAAATGTAAAAAATTGGTTTTATGTTGGATTTAAATGTATTTTTATCCTATTTTTCTTGTAAAAAGATTTCAATCAACTGTTTCCTCATGAAAATGAGACCAGACATACTTTGGTCAACAAAATTACACTTTCTGATAGGAAGAAACATTGTGGTAAGAAAAGAAGCCAGTTCTATTAATAAGTCCTTGGTTCTTCATAACTACTTGGGAGATATTTATGGACTTCATGTTTTTCCTTCCAAATAAACCTTGTTAATGTGAAGGGGAGAAAAGAACACAGATATTTCTGTCTCTGAGCAGTAGTTGAGGTACAGCTGCAGACCCTTTTTATTAACCTATTGGTCTCTAGCCACCCAAAAAAGAGTAAAAGTCTTTGAAGAGATGAAGCCACAGCTCTCAGTGTGGTGGTTCCACTTTAGTCCATCTCCATCGGAGCACTGAGATCATCAGGCACGGCTAACAAGAGCAGCTGTAAGGATAGCCATCTACCTAGTGTGGCCAGGCACTTCTCCAGGAGCACAAGTCACTCAGTATAAAAAGACTACACAGAGCTGTGACAAAAAAGACCATACAAACCTAAAGTGTGTATTTTTGGTCCTTAGTCTGCAGTATGAAAATTGTTTCATGGACTTCTGTGGGGTGACTGTGATATCTCTAAAGATTTTGGGGAAGGTATAATTTAGTACATGCCTGTTCAAGGAGGCACAAATGCCTGAGTTGGGTCCAAAACATTTTTTAATCCAATTTTCTTATTATTACCTTTGTCTTGAGTTAAGTGCAAATGGAAAACAGAGTAGTCCATGTTTCTTGTTTTTATAGCTGTTTTCTGGCTAGGTTCACAGTCTGGTTCTCAGGCACTCCTAGAGCATTAACTGGACTCACAACACTGGAAGGGAATGTTCAAATGCAAAACATTTCCCCTTATAATGAGCACAGATCATGGCAATATTTCCATTCCTACTGTCTTTTCAAAAACCAACTTCATGAAACCTAATTTGAGGCCCTAAAACACATGGCGCGGCCCTCGTGATGGTAAAAAACCCATCTGAAACAAAATGTTCTTTTACCTACTTAGTTACTATTTCTGAAAGGTGTTACATATTTTTAATTTCCAACCAATTGAGGGTGGTTGTGGCGAAAGTTGTTTTCTTGAAGAAAAAGGCAGACCTTACATTGATGCTGCTAACAAATAATGCTTCAACTTCACCGTATCCTATGTGACAAAAAAAAAAGACGAGGACTTGATGTATGTTTCCTGCTGGGGCTCTTCTTTTGTCTCCTCTGAAAGTAATCTAATATTGTTCTTATCAGTAGCAGGTTACCTCTCATGTCTGGATCTGTTACTTGTGGTACAGCACACACAGCGCTTGAGAAGACAAAGCATGCCTGACATGCCACATCAAAACCACAGGAATGTCATCAGACATTTTCCTCAGTCTACATTTGTCTGTGAAGGAATTGGCCATAAATCCCAGTGCCTTGAGTGTGCCTATCCAAATGTGATCACTGTATGTTGCAGTTTGGCAGATACTGCATCATACTGGTGTCCACCACAATGCTTGTTCTGGAAACATCTCCCAAAAGTGGGTATAAATATTAGATGGTTTCTTCAGAGAGCTTGACAATGGAGAGCAGGTAAAGGAACCATAATCCACAGGAATGACTAACGGGGTTGTTTGCACTCTGACTACAAGACATTAGAATATGAGGCACAGGTGATAAGCCTATTCAGAACAGTTTATTATGAACATCCAAATTCTACAAAAATCACCAAAAAAATCGCCATTCTCTAATGGTGCTTGTCACAACATAATGAAGCTCTCTTTCAGGCTGTTTTGAACAACAGATGCTTGTAGAAAACCATTTTATGTGTAGGTCATATCACAAGAGAATGTATTCTTCCATTTAATTTAGAAAATATTGGAAAAAGTAGCTTTGGATTCACATCAGCATATTGGAGAACAGATATAGCTCATGAGCGGAAAATATTGCCTGTTTGTGCAGGTATTTTGGGAAGACTGTGCTGATATTGCAGTTTCAAGCCTGATGTCACCATTTATCAAACACATGAGCTCTTTTTTGTCTAATATGTTCATATGAACCAATGCCAGTGCAGTTTTGCAGAAGTTACTGCTTTTGAACTGCTCTCACATGTATTTCAGAAGAAGTCAAAATCCAGTACAGAAATGTATGCTCTTTACAGTAATTAATTAGTTAAAAGAAAAAAAAAAAAAAAGATATTTTTTAATAGTGTGGCTACAACCATTGGGGAATTTCTCTGGAGTGAAATGTCTCAGGAGATATAATTCTTCATAGTCAGGTCAAATGACACATTGAAAGTCTAACTACTCCTTGAAAGGCATCCTAGAGCACAACTGTGACTGAATAGTGATTGAATTGAAACCTGGAAAAGCAAAACCATCATACTGGGGAGTGGAATGGCAAAATTATATATTAGGCCCCTTATTTTGTTGCCTTTGGCAGGCCATATGTTTAAGTCCTCGTTCAATTTTTACTGCCCTTTCTAAGCAAAAGCATCATTCAAGTTAAAAAGTAATAACTGCGTGATAAGTCAACATAGGAAGTGGATTTGAGGATGGGGAGATAAATTGTGCTGAGGTTGATGTTTTCAGTATTGTACACATGAAAAAAAGCCACATTTTGTAAGTACTGAACAAAGCAACCTAGTTTCCAGGGAAGTAGAATTCACTCAGGGAATGTTCTTCTCTTGCCTGGAAAATTCCCTTTTTTGCTTATTCTCTGCAGAACTCACTCCCCCTTTCTTCTTTTAGCCTTCTTTGCTTGTGGCTTTACCCATCACGATTGCGATGCATTTGGAGAAAGAGAATGTGTTGATAAACCACCTCACTTTATTATGGACCCAAAATGCAATTACAGCAATTACATATAATAGTGGCAATGTATTTTTAAAAGCTTCCCTGAGACAGCTCTTTTGAAACAATAATGGGCATCCATGGTTTAAAACACTTATGACTGAGATTAGCTCTTTTGCCTTATTTATGTTCCACTATTTCTGAGAAATGTTTCTGGAAAATATTTAAGGCAGAACAGCATAAACTTACCATTGAAGTTTGGTGGCAACACATGCAAGAAGCAGACTTGAAAACAGAGATTACAGTCACTTACTGAATTGCTCTAATTGCTTAATTACTTATTCTCACATGTAGAAATGAGGTCCTTAGGAATTGTTTTAGGAAGACATGAAATCTTTTTGTGCCAAAAGAAGTGGTTGGTCTTCAAAGACTTCAGGACCGCTTGGCAGAAGAAAATCCCTCCCCATGAGCTCTACCCTGGGATCCGCTGTATCCCAAGCACTTTTGAAATGTAAATCTCACCTACCTGTCTAGGTGGGTGCTGAGATTTTCCGAAACTCTGGTCCTCTGACATTCCAGCGATAAATGATGTAGAAAAATGTAAGTTACAAATGTCTGATTCTTGTGTTTCAGACTGCAAAATACTTTCAGGACAAATTCTAGGTTTATCCTCTAAAAATACATTTGCCTTTTACTTGAGCTAAAGAACTATTTACTAACTCCTTATAAACGTCTATCAATCAAGGCTGTTCTCATCTTCATTCTACATCAATTGATAAATGCTTTTATCAGGCATACTTTTCTGTAGAGAGGAAGCATACAATCAATACATAGCCACAGAGTCTCTGCTTTTTCTCTGGCCCCACATCTGACTCGCCATCTTTTTAGACATCATCATCTCATATTTTTAGACATTTTATTATTAGCACTTTACAATGACTGGAGACTTCTGGAAAACTTGGATGGTATCAGAATCACAATCTGTCGAACTTTGCACATCCTTTATTTTGCACAACCAGATGTTCTTGCAGTAGGCATGTGCATTAGATATGTATTTGTTTGTGCATGTTTACAATGAGTGCAGTATATGCTGATGATGTTGGGTTTACATAACTAGGGACTTATACTGCTGAAGGGGTACTAATGTAGGATTAGAGACTTTTGTCTCAATCATTCCTAACCTGCAATCATCAGTTAATAAACCACATCTTTCTTTCCCTCTCATTGCATTTGTTCCATTAAACCCCATTCTAAGTAATTTAACTTTTGAATTGTATGGG
This sequence comes from Amazona ochrocephala, assembly GCA_039720435.1. Taxonomy (NCBI): domain Eukaryota; kingdom Metazoa; phylum Chordata; class Aves; order Psittaciformes; family Psittacidae; genus Amazona; species Amazona ochrocephala. The sequence goes on from CM077879.1 coordinate 14,358,704, forward strand.
AATCTTCACAGTATTTAGTTCTTCAGTTCATTTCAAAGGGCAGATAAAATACTAGCTATAGCACTATTTAGTATATAACTACAGGTCTTCGGAGATACAGCTCCTGAAATACTGTAAATAAAGCCTTCAGAGGAAGAGCAGGTGAAGAAAGTTATAATAAAACCAGTAAAATTAGATAGTAACATTTAAATAGCAAAATTTTAGCCATGAAAAATACATTAACATGCAACAAGTGATTTATATTTCCAAGCAACTCAAGTGCATTTGGAGAACATGAGGAGAGCATTTGAGGTCAGTTGGGAAGCATTAGGTAACCTGTAAGATTAGACCCACATGAGATTGTGCTTAGAATTACCTGTTACACATCACTAATCGCTTCTACATCTTTTCTTTCTTAGTCACTTTATTTATTTCAAGAGGTCTGATAGGGCCCTTAAGGCAGTCCTATAATGATACTAATTAATTAATAATTGGTAGCAATTTGGGCGTGTTGAAGAGCTGACCTCAGATAATTCATGCATTGTGACATGATGTACTTGACAGTGCCAGAAGCAGAAACAGCAGGAGTGCCATCCTCCAGCTGCCAGAACTAATTATAAGTAGTTTGTCTTTTCCTTCAGTGGTGGATTCTGTTTGTTTCACAACAGCCGATTTAAAAGTCACTTTTAATATCATCATCAACAAAAGACTACCTGGAAAAAATGTGCTCACTTTTGACAGACAAACTGCAGAATGAGTTGGATTTTCATGGTTGCTTTTGTTAATTCAAACAGTGAACAGAAGGCAAATAGCAGATGGAAAGTCTCTCACAGGAAAATGTAAAAACTTATTGCTTCTGCACAACTGATGTGGTGCTGGTGATTAAGTTAACACAGCAACTTAAAACATAAAGTCCCTTCTTTATATATCATATATTACATGATCAAGCTTATGACAAAGGACCACAGGCTACATTCTCTATGAAAACTAATTCTGTGTAAGTCTTGGCAGGGACAAGGTGCTGGGAAAGTCATGTAGTCTTACAGAATGATCCCAGTGTTTGTTGAAGTAAAAGGTAACTCATTGTTATGAATTCTCATCTTTCCTATTACTCAGTACACTCAGCATTAAAATCCCTCCTTAAAATTTCATCCTCCCTCTATAGCAAGGTAAAAAGGTTAATTCCCAAGAGACTAATCCTGTGAGGTGCTGGGCTCTCTCAGCTCCCACTGACTTCAAAGCTAAATATTTGGTTCACATGAAAGCCTCTTTAATTCCCCATTACTGTAAGGTATACTTGTATACAACAGTGGGAGCAGTTGTCATTATAAATCAGACAGTTTATCAGGGGAGCTATTCTCCAGGGCAGAGCAGATTCTAACACACCACGACATACTTTATTTGTTAGCCTTAATTCCACAGGAATTTTATTCAGGCAGACACCTCAAGGCATGCATCTTTTCAAAGTGTTTAGGCAGGAAGCGAAATTCAAATTAGATACACTTACGATGCAAATGCATTATTATTTAGTTCAAAACGACTGAGGCTTGGGGGTCGTAAATCCTGCCATAAAGAGATCTTTCAATTACCTTCTGTTCATTGAATCAGAGAAGAGGAACCCTTTCCCTGGCTTTTTCATGCAGAACAAATTTGACTCCCAAACAAATATCAATCACCATAATACTCTATATTTTGGCCTCTATGTAGACCTAACTCCAAGCTGGTTTATATGGGGCTTTCTTTTAAGATGGTGTCAGAGCAAAACCTGGCATCTCTAATGTGACGGAATCTGAACCCAGTCTTGAATGGCTCCTCCCTTTGTGGGCTGAGCCAAAACTCCAGAGCAGAGGATGTGTGAAACCTGGAGCCAGATCTAGACCTAAGAATTCTTTACTTTTCTTTGAAGTTTTATTTCTTCCTCAGCTTATCCCTGTCCTTCATTCCAAACACCAAAACTACAGCTAAAATGCATTTATCACTTTCTCCCTAATGTTTCCACGTAATGGCTCACATTTCCTTTCGCTTCTTTGCTTGATTTTTAGTTCAATCATTAAGTTGTTTCTCCTTCTCCTCCTTTCCTGTCCCCATCTCTGCCTGTCAGTTGTACATACAATCTACCTATTCAAAACACTGCTGTTATGGTCACTATCCACCAGATTGACCATGGTATCCATCACAGGCATCTTGAATCCTTTCATTAGTCAGTCTCATTACACTGTATCAGATTCACAACTTATTCCCCTCAGGATGCCCTGAACTTCTTTCCCTTGCCTCTCTATTTTTGTGTTATATTAATCAGTTACACCAATCTGCTCCTCAGCAGCCAAATTATCATCCTTGAGTTTTGTTGCACAAAACATTGGGAAATTTTATGTCTGCTTCTGCTTTGATCTTCTGAACAGGTGTAAGAGTGGACAAGCACAACATCTCTTTTCATAGCTCTTTAAAATGCATGTGAACACCTGAGTCCATGGAGAGTGCCTTGAGTGAGACAGTCACAGGAATGGTGAAGTGCTTGCAGTCAGCATAAGGCTTCCATCAGTCCAGTTCTTGGCATGTGTGTCCACTATTTAGATTGTCTGTAGGAAATTCCAGTTTTCTCATTATACAGTGATGATTGTCTAAGTGGTGGCTTAAAGACTGTGTATGACACAAACTAAAGGAAAGAAATTTTACCTTGGATACACAAAGCCATCCCAACAAAAGTTCACAAAAGGCCTATTGCTCTGACATGGAGAAACCGTAGGCTCAAGTTCTAACTTCCTTATGTTTTAAATATCCTTAGGTGTATATTTAAATATCTTTTGTGGCCATATTTATAACAGTGCACACATTCCACCAACACTTTATGCAAGTATATATTGTATATATGTTCAACAGAATAGCATTTAAATATATCTTCTCAGCAAAACTTGCTAGTAAATTTCACATTCCTCAAATGAAACGTTTGGTTCAGTCATCAAGTTAAATATTTAGTTGTATTCTAATTGTACACACATATTTTCTTACAGAATAATTGCTTAAGTCTTCAGTGCATTTTAAATTGGAGGGTGCTTTTCAAAAACAATGGTGTCTACAGCGCTTGTGAGAGGTGCCAAATAAATACCTTCAGAGGCTGCAATTTTCTATGGGTTTCATCTAGAGACTATTACTTTACATCAACCGTCATAGAACTACAGGTCCTGTGGTTAGGGAACAGAGAGTGTGTGAGGATGTCAGGTTTTGATTCCCCGCGCTCCTGGACCTGCAGCTTCACCTCAGGCCAGTTACCTGGTTGTTTTGTAACTCAGTTTACCAACCCATGAGGTGGGCTCAATCACTCCTACCTACACTGCAGGGAAGCTGTGAGGCTTATTCTGCTAATGTTTATAAAGTGCTTTGAAATATTTGCCTTGGAAGCAAAGCATGTCCCTTTGGTGGTGTTTTTATCTATGGAACTGGTACTACATTTATAGTTATGGTATCAGCTCACCAACACCACTAATAAAATCAAGCCCTAGTGAAGAGTTACTCTCACATCGTAACTTTTCTGTTTCCTCTTTTCCTGTCAGTTCAGTTAAGTAATTTCTTTTCTGCTTTGCCGTTTCCAGAAAAAAACCCTAAAATTTCAAAAGCAAGTAATACACTTTTCAGATAACTTCTCTCAATTTCCACCAAAAGGAGAAAAAAAGGTTGGAATATGCACATTGAAAATTATTTGTAAATTAGGCTTTATTAGTATATATGGCAAGTAAACACAATGGAAGCAACAACAGTGCCATAGCTTAAAAGATAATATCAGTGGTTCTTGAGTTTGTGCAGGCCTGCTTACGTCTTTATCTGTGATTCCACTATCTAAACAAAAGCTTATCTTTCTTTTGCTCTCCTTATCTTGTTCGTCAGTTGATTGTTTGCTAAGTATCTCAGTGAACAAGTCCTAAAAGAAAATGGCTGCTCATGTACAATTTGTTTGGATCAGATTAAATTGGAAAGAAGGTAAAAGTGAGAGACAGGGAAAGTAGAATGCTCCTTACAAATTAGCAGTGGAGGTTTTGTTTGGACTTCAGCTTCTTTTAGATAAATCAAATAGATTAGGATTTTTAGTCTTTCACATAGATCTTCATAACTCTTTTCTGTGCAACTTGTACCTTGTCAGTGTTTTCATTTGGGAGAATGTGTATCCAAACTTGGTACCATATTCTGCTTCTGCAGCAGTTTCAGGAAGACCATGTACAGCTGCAATATTTTCCTTGTGTTTGGTTAGTCCTCTGCTGACACATCTAGACATCTTGCAGCCTTACCGTGTTCAGTTCATCATTTACCATGACGACTAAAAGTAGATAACCCGTACATGCTCAGATGTCTATCCACACAGTTGCAGGTCTCTCACTGCCACAAGATACTCATATTGCTCGAAGATTCAACCACCTCATTTAACTGAATCCCCTCCTCCATCAAGTTACCTTCTCTCCCGTGCCTAACCTCCCAGCTCCTTATGTAATCCTAATTTTTCCGTTGTTTGGGCCTATGCTGAACCCTGCAAACTTCGCAGATCATTTTCATCCCTCTTGTGAGCGTGTCCAACAAGATGTGGCTAGTGCTAGCAGTAGGGAAATTACTTACATCAGAGACTACCCAAAATGAGAAGTCCCAGCCATCATTTCTATGTGTCCCCAAAGACTTTTTCTGTTGTATGGAAGATGTCAATTGGAAATCAACAGAAGAGAAGAGGACAGGAAAACAGAGAGCAGTGTCCTCTCAAGAAGCCACCTAGTCTACATTTATACACCGAATATGCATGTACTACTTAAAATTTGCAGGGCTGACAGGCTTCCCTCTCCTTGTCCGTCTTATGGGGACATTCTCTTATTTAGTCTGCCATGCAGTTTGAGACGCTCAGTTCACAAGGAAGCTTAAAGCATTACTTCCTCATTGACAATTTATATGAAATTAAGAAACCCACACACACCCAGGGTGATGAAATCACAAGTAACATTAAACAGCCTCAGTCCACAAAATGCCACCCTAAAGACTCTGACAGGACCTCCTCTGAAACTCCGTGGTAGTTAGTAGCCTGACATTTCCAAGAGCACACCCTGATCATCTCTTTCAGACTTCAGTACCTGCCAGAAGGCTCATTTCAGTAATAAGACTCCTTCTTTGTGAACTTTAAAAGTCAGTGGCTCTCTCCTTAGCACCTTATGTGTATATCCTTTTCCAAAACAGTACAGTTCACATCGAAACATGAATTTGACTTTTTCTTCCTCTTTTTGCTGTGACTTTCATGCAGAAGAATTCAGAATGCTGCCAGGCAAGCTATTCCTACAGGAATATTGCATCATGGGAGAGTGTGTATGTGGAGAATAGCTTATCATGTTGCAGTGGAGGACCAGTAAGTGTGCTTCTGAAATGCCTCAGTGTTGATCGACTTGTTCTGGCTGAAGGCTTGTATCACTAAATAAAAAGGTATATTTATTACCGTGCTGGAAAAGGGAAGAATTTGTTAGCAGGAGAGCATTACGTGTGAATAGCAGCCAGGATGGATCAAGTTCTGCCAATACATTTCTGGGCGCAGACCAGGCTGTGGGCCTTTGATGCAAGCAGCTCAGTTAATTTAATTTCTGGGTGCGCAGCCCCAGCGCTGCAGAGCAGTGCCGAGAAGTGAACATCACAGCAAAGCAGTGTAGAACAGTAGCGCAGAGCAGAGCACGTCATAGCAGAGCACAGCAGAGCAGAGGGGCAGTGGCCGGACAGGCCGGGGGAAGCTGTGGCACCAGCACCACGGAGCTGAACCACAGGGCTTCCTCTGACCCTGAAACCAATCATTATTCACTTGAAAGCCAGACTTGCACAAACAAATATTTTGTGTAGCTGTTATGATTATTGTCAGTAACTGTCCCCATTGTTCAGGCCAGGAATTCCTTTGGTCTCATAAATACTAAACCAAGTCCTCCCCTCCCCCCTTTAACTGTCAGATAATTACACAGTTGGCTTTAGAGTTTAACTTGTCAAAGGAGTTTCATTACTTTGTTCCTTTTGGGCAGCTTCCACTATTGTGCTTTCTGAACACTAAACAGAACCTATATTAACTGTCAGTTAATTACACACCGTTTTTCTTCAGTATTTACCAGTCAAAGGGGCAGGTAGGCTGCAATCCTATCATCTCAATCACTGTCTCTGCTCACAAAAGAATCAATAAAGATGAGTCACTTAGTGTCACCCAGTGTCTGATACTCAAAGCCACCCATTCCTAATTGCCTTTAGAGATGGATGATAATACAAACTTTGAAGTGATAATCAGCCTAATGAGTGGCCTTGCTGAGAGGGTAGATCATGTGTCAGAACAGTTTGCAGATGCTTACAGGCAAACAAAGCGAGCTTTCCTTTTAGACCTGAGAGGACCATGGCAAGTCTGGTACCCAGAGCCCAGCACAATGGCAGAGACTGGGGCACAGCAGGACGCTGTAGCCTGCTGATCACAACTGACTCCATCCATCTTGCTCTTTGCCTTTAATCAGCACAGTCAGAACAAGTCCTCCAGATCTCTGCATGTTTATGCTGGATGTTTAGGCAATAACTGTGTAAAAGATAAGTTCTCTGATTCTGAGTCATTGGATCTAAATAATAGCGATTGGACTTGATAGGTAATGGCCGGGGATCCCAGCTAAAACTACTGAGTAAATGTAATTAAATACAATCGAGTGCAGTCAGCTAGGCAAAGGCAGAGACCATAAAAGGCTCATTCAGACAGCAATGAAAACAAACAACGTCAGCAACAAAAACAACACCAGTGTTTGGTTTGCTAATAAGAGCATGATCTGAGGTCTGATCTGCACTCAATTCTTACGCCCAACAATTTGACCAAATCAATAATTTGAAGAAAAAAAACCCAACAAAACAGCAACAAATAAACAAAACGACAAATTAAATTGCTATAATCCCTCAGTCTGGATCCACTTATATTATCATAAAGACATTTGTTTTTCAAAATAGTTAAGCTGTCATAAATCCAGTCAAGTGTGAACAAATAGACTGACCATGTTTGTGCTAATATGATTGTCTCAATATAAAAGGGTTGTTTTGATTTAACAATCCATACCAATTTAGCTACACTTTGACAAGGCTGTGGACATGGATTCAAAATTATCTCACTTGAATACTGAGAATGTGTAGGATTGCACCAGTTTGATTTCAAAGTATATATTTTATATATGAATGTGTATAAATGTTAACATGCTTAGCAATTTGGACATAATAATTTAAAACTCTTTTGGGGACAAATGCTGAAATCTGTATTCACTTTCTTAGCACTAGATTTCAGTGATTCACTGTGAGAGAGAGAAAGGTTGTGAAGAAGCTGAACAAGTGGTTTCAGGATTTGACACTGTTTTAATAAGTAGCTGACAGAGGTTTTAGCATTTTGTAGTCAACCATTTTGCTTGTAAAACACAATAACGAATTATCATGATAAATCAAATGAGAAACAGAAATTGTCATAAACGCAAAATAACCTTTTGAAATGAAAAGCAAGATTATTGCTGCCCTTATAAAAACTATGGAATGACACCTTTCAGACACATCAAATCACATTTACATATTCTTACCAGCTCTACATCTGCCTTGCTTCCTATCTTCAGGTCAGTAAGAAAATGCAGTCTTTAGGATACGAATGACAAAAGAGATAGCCTATTTGTAGTTTCTGTATTAATATAACAGAAGTGCCAGTGGAAAAGTTTTAGAGCTGTCTGATTGTACTGCAGTTGCTCTAACGAGTGATGCCTAGTAATATTGTCTGTATGTTCATTTAGAAATGTATGTCTTCAAAATGTCTGCTATAAGGAGTACCAGTAATTAGCCCAACCTGACACATCTGAAACTGAATTCACAATAAGAAGTTGGTTTAGTTCATATGGTACAAAAAAAAAAAAAGAGGGAAAAAATCCTTTATGGAATTCATAAGTGGGCTTCGGAGACATGTGTTCACCAGTGGTCATAGGCTGCCAGTGATCACACAGATACCTAAGGTCCATGATTTCCCAAAGCTGAAAATACATACAACTGTCTACCAGCACAGTGTGATCAGCCTTGCAGTAGACTTCTCTAACAATACTATCACATAACTTTGGGAAGTGGTTTTGAGCTGTGGAGGCACTTCATCTCCCTTCTTACCTGGAGAATCAGTTGGGAAAGGCCACCCCTGCCATACTAATGCAATATTCTTCTCCAAGGCAAATTCTAAGCCACAGTTACATTTCTCATACAAATAATATTCCTTTTAAATCTTCTTAACTTACACATTTATATCTCATATGATTCAAGTTAATTTTAAAGTAATAAAGTTACTAAACATTTTTTAAAATCACTGAATAACCCTATATGCATATACACTGGACTGTAAGCACATGATAGGTTCATGCTAATATAGTTAAACACAAATTATTTACAAGCATGCAAGTCTAAAATTGCCATTTCAGGCACAAAATACTGCTATTGTTACATATCTTATCACTCATAACCACATTCAAAATCTCCATCTGAGCTCTAAAGTGTGTCGGACAAAGGGAAAACTTACCTATGGTCAGACCTATGGAACTGAAGTTGGTAATTTGTGGTTAGTTAATGGAAATGTGTTGACATATGAATTATGGTCGCAAGTTTAAGCACGTATGTTACAGGCAACTGTGGGTTGGAACTGAAAGAGGACAATGAATTGAAGAAATGGTTTTGGTGATGCATGTTAGCTGATACGCACCCAAGTCATCTTGGTTCAGAATTTGGATTGTAGGTAGAGATGTAAAATCCATGTGACATGATACACCTCAAGGAATTTATGAACATTTTATTTTTCAAACAAACCAAACAAGACTTTTAATGTATCTTTTAAATCCACTCAGTTGATACTGACCTTAGTATATTGATTTATTGTTATTTTGATATCTCCTATTTGTCTTTTTGCATCTCATAATCATAAAGAAGGGGGTGTTGATGCTCAACTCTGTAAAGCTAACAACCAAATATTCCACGTCTGAAAGGTTTTCCTAGATACAAAGATATGAAAATTATAGCCATGATTTTCAGAAATGGTTCAGTTTTTTGGATGAACTCCATCTGAACACCTTAAAGGGATCTGATTATCAAAACATTTAAATTTCACACATTCTAAACATATCTTAGATACCCAAAAATAGAGGCAGCCATAATCACTAGCGACCACTAAAATCACAGTTGTTTCTCCATCAGTTTGTGTCACCCTTACATGGGGTCACTGCTGAAAAAAGGAATCCTAAGCTCCAGCTGGTTATGATTATGCATTCTCACTGCATTAAATATGCTAGCATTTGTGGTCTTGAGCAAGCCAATCTGATGGAAATATAAGCCTACAGAAAATGCAAAGTGATGTGGTTGACTGGGCAGCCACACAAGTGGTAATGACAGCAATGGGCACAGGCTGCCAGGGCTGGCAACAGGCAGGACAGGACTTTCAGCACCAGCCTGAACTTATATTACCTTAAGAGACAATATAACTGCACCCTGAGTCTGCATGCATTTCCTTCTTGGACTACACAAGCAATCTGCTGGTGCTTTGCCAATAAGCAGATGAAGAAATGCAAACAATACAATAAATATTAACCTTTAATTAAAAAATATTGTACATCAGAGTGAGAGAAGAGCAGAAAAGAAAGACTGGAAAGCTTATAAAGGAATACTAAGTATGCCTTTGCTTTATGCCTTTGCTTTAGGTTTTTGGTTTAGGTATTGAGATTTACAGTGATTATGAGTTTAAACTAGCATTTCTAAGCTCTTTTTTGAACAAGTAGCTCTAAATGTTTCACAAATACCTACAAAATCCCACAAGTCTTTCCATGAGGCAGCAAAATATACCAGGAGCTAGTCACCTGCCAGTGGAAGGCAAGTACATCTTGAGGAAAACAGAGCAGGAGTAGTAAAACCTAGTAACACTATAAATAATGGAAACCACAGGAAGAAATTCAGGTGGTTTAAAATAGCTACTGGTGATGAAATCATGCCAAGACATGATGATGTATAATCCTTTCCCAGTCTTATTGAAAAGTGCCATGAAAATGGCAACAACAAACAGAAATGGGAACCTCCTTTTGTCTCATCTGGGACATATCTCCAGAGAAAGAAGTTTCCTTTTAAAATGGGTAAGCCTGTATTTATTCCCTCTGAGCCAGTGTAAATTTTACCAACGATTTTAACTGGACCAAATCCTGAGTGTGTTACTGAAAAAAATGCCAAGCCCACTTCCTACTTTTCTTGGAAATGCCTCCATTTCCTGTATTCATCTAGTCCAGCTCTTCCCTGAGACGCGATTCTGTCAAGTCTTGCAAACTACTAGGGCAGGAGATGACCATAACTGCGTAACTCTTTAGCAAATTTTGAGCATTTACTTCAACATATGCTGCAAAGCAGTATAATTTCAAGCAGATAAACTATCAAAAGTCACACTCAGAAAACCAAATGTGACTCTTGCCAAGTCCTTTCCTATTTTTTTAAAAGAAAACACAGTATATGATTGCCGTTATGTTAAAATGCACCCTGATCCAGCACAGGGCTGCACTGCCTTCCCTCCCATTGACTTCAAAATGAATAAGCTCAGCCTGGGTATTTGAGAATTCATCGCTGCTAGGACATATTCTGGCAGGTCAACACAAGCATTATTCATAGGCCTCAATTCAGTCTGTCATCTGAAATGAAAGAGAGCCTTTCTTTAGAAAGCTAAAATCCATCTTTAATTTGTTATCCCAGTAACTATCAAAAACTGTTTTAAAATATATATGAAAAATGAAAACAAGCTGATCAGCAATTGAAACCCAGTAAAATAGATCTGGAAGTGAATGCAGGGCCACCATGTCCATGCTCCAGCTATTGCAGGCAACTAGCTCATATAATCTTTTTCATAAATATATCAAGCTCTGTCTTAAAAGCAGCTAGTTTTATTTCTTCAGTTACTGTTACTGTGCAGTTCTTCATATTTTTTCCACTTTGAGTTACAGATTTCTAGATTATATGCCAGAGGGAATCTCTATGATCATCAAGTTTGACTTCCTGTATAATTTAATCTGTAGGATTGCCCTGAATTCATTTAAGAAGCCAGTGATTTTGCAGCCATGAATTTACTGGGGAAAGGGCTCAGTGTTAGACTGATGGGATTAATCAGTTCATGTTAACACACTGATTATCATATAGTAAAGGGAAATATTTCAAAAGAATACTCCAGTCTGAAATATAAAGTGAAATCATTTGGGCTTCCAGAGAGGTCATGGTTGGAATATCACAAAACTCTCTTTACTCAAAGCAGATGCTTATTAAGATTAATTTAGTGTGAAAAGTGAACCAGAATGCATATAAAAGACAATGCCTCCTCAATTATGTAACAGGACACCTCCTCATTATATTGTGTTCACTGAAGATGATGGTATTTTCCTAGGGGATGTATAACTACAGTTTGCCAAAGTCCCTCTCCCTTGTTTTAGATTAAATATCAGACTGCAGAGCATGAAGCCAAGTGAACAGAAACAAGAGAACTCAAATAAACATCAATTTAAACGAAAAGGAAAAGGCCTGTTATGTATGTTTACTAAGTATACGTGTTCAAAATAGAAGGCTAAAATGATGCCAGGATACAAACACAAAGAAAAATTACCAGCATTTAACATAAACAAAAATACCTTTTTTTCTACATTTGTACATGAATTAAAATGAAACGCAATCCATAGGTGTAAATATTCATGTTAATTTTCACATAACTGCAACAACTTCTCTTTCCTGCCACCTTTTCTCTTTTATCCTGTCCCTTTCTGTGAGCTCCCTCCAGTGTTTTCAAGGAAGTATTGAATCATTTCATTTTTGCATATTCCATTTTTATCACAGGAAGTACCATGATAAGAAAGATTGCATTCATCTAACCTAAAATCATCTGCCTCAAAACTAAGCTAAAAGCTTTCTAAGCTGAAAGTCAAAGCTAAATTGTGAAATATGCACTGCGAGTAGAAGATAATCTCACCCACCGCAGATGCCCCTTAGAATGCATGGCAGACTTTGCCAAAAGGACTACTGGCTGTGTCTAGAGAATGAGTTGAGACTGTGTATCCACTTTGAGATTATTTAGAGTTAAGGAGTATCAGCTCTTTCCCTCTTTTCCCCTAGGGACTAACAAGAAGAATTTCTGCTCTAAACTGGAGGTTCATAAATTGAAAAAGGCAGAGGACCAGGAAAGCCCAGACACTGACTCTCAGTCATCAACATGAAAAGAACAAGTTGGCTCTAGGACTCTACCAGCTAAGGTACATTCTGTTTAGCAATAATAATGCCTTTGTACAAGTCTAAGCTGAAAGGCTAAGGGGATATGATTACACCCTGGCACAAAGCATTCAAGGCACTGAATCCACAAGCTGCGGACATGCTAGCCTGCTTGGAGCCAGCTCAGGGATTTCTATGCAGTGCTGCTATGCAGGCTGTAAACATGCCATAAGTGCTCTAACACCTATTTACATGAAGTTTAACTCCTGCATCTTCCGAGATAAGCAAGGACAGAGTCAGACTCTATATTTTCCCCTAGCTTGGTGGAGTTAAGAAATTGAGCAGATACAAATGACTATAAAATTATTGCCTATAAAATTATTCCTATAAGGCTAGTCTGCCTGGTTTATTTCTGCTAGTTTGTTTTTTGGGCCTGTCCACTGACAGAATAAAGCAGTATAAGCTGAGGCTGTTGCAGTCCCTTTTTACACTTTCTTCCCCAAGCTGTTTGTTCCCATCCCTTCCCTTGTACCCACATTAGTGTTTCGTGCAACTGGCCCATGAAAGGCTCCGGAAGCTTAGCTGTAATAAAAATAGGCAAATATCGTGAGAACATACATAAGGTTGAAGTCATGAGCAATAGAACTAAAGGTAACTTAATTTTGAGTACTACAATGTCAATTAATTTGGTGTCTCACTGGTGCTTTGTTTATTGTGAAAGCCACTATGACAAGCCACTCTACTTATAATCTGCATGATATTCAGCAGATAGTGAGCCATTGCCTAACCTCAGAAATGTCAGCATAGAGCTATGGAATTACTCCAGTCCTCTGTGGGTTTGGCAAAGACTTTGTAGGATCTCTAGTGACGTATGCTGGGCCGGATTCAAATCCCAACAATGGAAATGCCTTTGATTTGGCCTATTGTTATTTCTGACCCTATAAATGTGGGGAGCACTCAGGCATTAAGAAAGATAATGTTCCCCTGACATATCAGTTGGTCATTGCAGTTAACATCAAATAAACCAGAATGGAAATCCAAGTTTGATTTTTCCTCTTATGCTATTAAAGCACTCTAAATAACATAAATTCAATGCCTGTCCAACCGTCATGGTTTGTTATGTACACACCAGGATTTGAGTTTCTTATGGGAAAATTGAACAAAAATGGCCCATATTTCACAATTCCCTTTCTTATACTACTGCCTGTAAAAAAATTAAGAGGAGCTCTTTGCTTTTCTGCTCCTCTTCTCCTTTAAAATAATTATCTAAAGAGGTTCTTTGTACATTTTAATTTTCCTACCCTTTTCACATATTTGTTCTACCCATTCTCTAGTAAGGGCCACCTCACCATCACTTCTGCATGTTGTTAACATGGAATCGATGAAAGATCATATTTAAATACAGTTCCTCTTTAATACAAGACATTAGTATGCTCTGTGCTGTGCTCCATGACTGAAGCTCATCTTAATATTTTTTAAGATGTTTTTCTTCTCCATTTTGATTCAAGGCATGGAATTTTAGAGAGTGGCTACATTGGTTTCACTCCTAAACCCATGAATTTTGAGAAATAAATTGGATTTGGACTATGCTAAGGGGAGCTGCTTTGTCTGCGCTGCTTTTCAGCCTTCATAGTAGTATGGTTCCTGAAAAGAGTTTCTTTTCAACCTCTCTCCTACTGTTTCCACATTGGGTATGTCAAGATTATTTTGCTTGGCGAATGTCTGAAGGATGTCTTGTATATATACTCTAAGCTCTGCTCACTGCCAGTAACATAGAGCCTGTGGGACAATGCAAGCATCCCACATACATGATATTTATTGCATATGCATTTTCAAGCCAAATCCTCTTGCATCCAACATAGTGGGCAGACATGTGCAAAATCCAGGCCTGTCCAGTTTGTGCCTATTTTAATCTCATTTCTAAGGCCCTATAGGCTGGCATATGTAGTTAGGGATTTTAACTACCTGTATTGAATTATACTTGCTTCGTTTGTGTTGGCTAATGCTCAATTTATAACGCTTTGTCTCTTGGCCTTATTTGTTCTCATTATGACAGTCAAAATGATGGTATTTAGGTGCCCAATCTCAGGGCAGAGTGAACATCAGCTGCTCACTCAGGGTTAGGGAGCTGGTTGCAATACCACAGCCAGCAGAGCAGGACCTGGCTAGTGGAGCCTGTCCTACTGCCCCAGCATGAGGGGAGCTGGGCAGCCAGGGGCACCCCAGCACAGGGCATTGGACATCTCCTTGATATCAGCCCAAAGGCAGTCATGAGTGTTTCCATTCATATGAGGAAGAATCAGCAATTCTGAGAATTATTCTCACCTGTGATAGCTGGATCTCTAACATTTCCATAGATCAAGCTCAATTGCACTGCACACACACTTCTTTGATGATATAAGTTGGACTGCATACACATTACAACTAAAGAATACTTTTGTACATAACATCTCTAAGAATTAAATACGCTTTTGAACAATTGGAAAATCAAGTTATCACTTCCCCCCCCCCCCCCAAATTTCTATTCTTAGATGTTGTATATACAGATACATTTTTAGGCAAAAACATATTTTACATTAATTTTTTACATCTATGATATATAAAAATAATATATTTTACATCTTTTTTTTTTAGTTATTTTAGTTGTAAATTATGATATGATGGTCTAGTTTCAAGAGGAATAACAGAACCTTGATGTTACTGCAAATTAAACTGGTTTCTACCAATGAATATTTGTTGCCTCAGACCGTACAAGCTGCTTGTAGCTATGCAGTTCATATCCATTCTCCCCACAAAACTGTGTTTCACTGTACACAGTGACATTACTTCCTTTGTACAGTGTGCACTGTCTTCTAATCCTACTTTTATATGCCAAAAGAGATTCCTTTACACATCTACAAAGTTGTTGTGTTTACTTTGATTTTCAGCCAATAAGCATGCATGCTATTGGCTTGAAAGTTCAAACAGTCATCAAATACAGCTTCTTCCCTTTTGATCTATGTTGATTACAGATGTGCTGTTAGCAAATTGCTTTCCTTTTGATATTTTGTTCAGTTTGCAACATTGCTGTTGCATAAAGAAAGCTACAGGGCTTATGCCAGATAAAAACCTCAAAATATATAAAATAGACCGCATGTAGTTTTCTATTGTCCTTGTCAAATTAGAACCTTTGTAGCTGGAGTGCACTGGAAGGGAAGATGTTCAGGAGCTTTACCCTTTTTGTTTACCTCTCACACAAAAGGCAATTGCAGTTTGAGGAGTTACCTGTCTCTGAGTGCGGATGAACCCACTGGCCCCTGTTTAATGGTCCCATTGATTGATAACCCCAGGGAAACACTGAGTCCCTTTCCCTGGCAGGTTTGCCCAGGTTAAGCAAGTAGACCAAGACCCAATGACCACCATCCTGTCCTCGCACAGCGCACAAAACTGGAGTTTGTAAGCTCCTAATTCCTCCTCTTCCAGGCATGCTCCTGCTTAGGCACGACTGAGTGCACAGTGCATGCATTCTTACACATTTACCTGCACTGCTTGTGGTGGGACTGTAGGCCTTTGTGTGTGTTTTGGAATTTTACTCCAACCTTAAAATCTTAAATTTCAAGGTTAGTCTTTTTTAGCAATTACAGGAAGCTCCAGCATGTATTATTGAAACCTATCTGTTCCAAAGCAAGCTTTAAACTTTCAAAACAAGGTGGCTGTGGAAGTGCAAATAAGTACGGGGTAGATGCAGTTACTGTATAGACGAAGCTAGGATCAAGTTCAAATAAAAGCTCCGGGCACCAGTTCTTAGCAGCTGATTTTGAAGCATTTGTAATCTTCAAAGGTATCCATTTATCATTACAGCAGAGGCCCTGGGTATTATGTACCTAATGAGTTAGACTATTTGAGCAGCCTTCTTTCACATTAGAAAGGTCCTTTAACTTTTTCCTCTGCCAGATTAACTGCTCAGCCCATTTCTGACAGATGAGATCAGCTATATGGGATTTTAATACTGAGTTTCTTTTCAACTGCATCTCTGTTTATTTTCTTGTACCTGAATGGGGGTTTTAAGATTGTTGAAGTTCAAAATTGATTGTACAATATTACTATTACTGTTTTGGAGTGTTTTTTCAGTAACTACTGGTAGCATACACAAAGCATGTGACCAGTATAACTAAATAAATAAGTTAAAGTAGAACTAAAGACACAGTCTTGTTCCCAAAGATTTTCCATTTAAGGTCCTTATTGTGCTTGGGATTGCCCTGACCCAGGTGTAAGAACTTGCACTTGCCCTTGTTGAACCTCATGAGTTCGCCACTCAAGTGTGTCAAGGTCCCTGTGGATGGCATCCCTTCCCTCCAGAGTGCCAACTGCACCACTCAAGAGTGATCAAGATGCTCCTGGAATTTTATTAAGCATGCTTACTCTGGTTTTGGTAATTCAAAGAAAAGGAAGACAATCAATATTAGAAAACATACCCGAAAGTACTTGATATACAACGTGTAAATTCCACATGGCTTTGTTAAATATGTCATGGAATCATAGAATCATAGAATAGTTAGAGTTGGAAAGGACCTTAAGATTATCTAGTTCCAACCCCCCTGCCATGGCCAGGGACACCTCCCACTAAACCATGTCACCCAAGGCTCTGTCCAACCTGGCCTTGGATACCACCAGCAATAGAGCATTCACAACTTCCCTGGGCAGCCCATTCCAGGGCCTCACCACCCTTACAGTAAAGAACTTCCTCCTTATATCCAATCTAAACTTTCCATGTTTAAGTTTGAACCCATTACCCCTTGTCCTCTCACTACAGTCCCTAATGAAGAGTCCCTCCCCAGCACCATTATAGGCCCCCTTAAGATACTGGAAGGCTGCTATGAGGTCTCCACGCAGCCTTCTCTTCTGCAGGCTGAACAGCCCCAACTCTCTCAGCCTATCTTCATACGGAAGGTGCTCCCAGGATACAGTTGGCTTTCTGTCCTTTGCTAAAGTATTTTTATACTGAATTTCTTAATCTTGAAAGAGCAAAGGCTCAAAGTTCAATAAACTACTGCTGTCATTCCTGGAATTAAAAATTTAATCTCCTTTGTTGCCCACTTTTTTATACCTTAGATATATTTTCACTGTAAATCCAGCACCGAGGACAGGGACTTGAAACAGCCTATTCCTTTCATCAGAAATACACATTTGTGCCACAACAAAAACTCCATTTAAAATAGAGCTATAATAACAAAGTATGAATGAATATTATTACAATATAACTATGAGGAAACAGCTAATCTATAGCTAAGTCTGAATTGATGAGAATTGAACTGAAAGTAGAGTAGCAATCAGCATGGGAAGAAAGCCTGATACTCTGGAGTAAATATGAAAAATAGCTGTGGCTGATTAAGTTCCAATCCGCTGGGGAGAGGCAAGAGTTTGAAACTGTGTTGTTTGGGGACTGCCTCTTGGAACGTCATTCTGGTCAGTGAGAGCGCAGTTAAAAACTACACGGTATCTGCTGGACCCCAGAGCATTATATGGTAGCTATCAATATAATAAAACATAAGATCGCTACTAGCTATTTGGTCACATATTTTCCTCTCTTTGACACACAGTGTCACACAGCCGGTCTACTGCGCAGAACCTGGTAATAAAATTGCCTCAACCACAAAGGTTGTCCCACAAAGCTTTCTTCAGGATCAGTCAGATCTCAAAGAGATCTGCTCTGTAACTGTGTGGTACACCTTCCAGGTACCAGTGTGATACTGTCCTAGTGCTGGATGGCAGCAGATTGAGGATCTCGGATGGCCGGATTCCCAGTACAGAAGAAATCATCACTACATGCTCTGGGTGTAGGTTCTCCATCTGTACAGCTCACAGGTATGCAACCAGGGCACACACACGTGTGGCCATTTTCTGCGGGAATCTCACACCAGTGGCAACCCCAGACCCCAGTGCAGATCTGCTGGCATGCTAATCAGCCCTAATTAACCCGTCTTGCCATGACTTTCAGTTGCCAAGCTAAGATCACAGCAGACTGCGTCTAACAGCACCACCTGGTGACACCTGCGCCAACGCCACTGCGGCGTGGTTCAAACGCCAAAGTTCTGAGGAGCACAGTTTTTATTCCACAGGCTGGCTGGTACACTGGAGTAGGTCAGGTGTAGCTTCGCTCCTGCCATCCCGCCGGGCTGTGCGGGCTGGAGGCACACGCTTCTTCCTAACCCAAGTTTGCCTTCTCTCGGTCCCCGTGCCCGGTACGGCGCACTCCGCTGCAGCCCCAGCGGGCTCCGAGAGGCTGCGGAGGAGCATGGTCCCGTAGCAGCCAGCGGGGCCGGGAGCGCTGGGAGTGGTCGGGCCCGGAACGCGCCGCGCGGGACTACGTTGCGCGGGGAAGGGTGCGCGGGGACACCGGCTCCGGTTGAGGGGCGTCGCCATGGCGGTGGACATCACCCTGCTCTTCAAGGCCAGCGTGAAGACGGTGAAGACCCGCAACAAGGCGCTGGGGGTGGCGGCGGCGGGTGACAATGCCAGGGACGAGCTGCTCAAGCGGAGTGCCGCCCGCTCCAAGAGCGACTTCACCGGCCGGGCCCGGGAAGTGGTGAGTACGGCGGTGGGCAGCCCGCCGCGGAGCGGGCCGCCACGTCCGGCCCTCCCCGAGGACCGGGGCGAGCAAGCGGGCCCCCCAGTCGCCCGCAGACTGCTCCGGGGCGGCTCTTTCCCACACGGATGTGGGTCGGGAGAGTTGGAGAGCAGCGTGAGAGCCGGGCCCTACAGGGAAAGGCTCCGAGCCCGCCTGACGCCCGCCTTCCCCCGGCGGGACTGTCCCGGGGGGCTCTGCCGGCCGCAGCCCCTTCCGGGCGGGCTGTCGCTCCTGGTGTGGGCCGCGGCCGTGCGTGCATTGATATGAGTATTTCCTCATGCCAATTTCCACGTAAGAGAACGCTCCTGTAGCAAATGTGAGCATAAGCGCTTACAATGTTGCTCCGTATATTCTGTCTTCAGTTTTGCTTTCAGTTTGTCACACCGTATGGCTCTGAAGTGCCAGTTCTGTACAAATTATAAAATGTACAAATTACATTGCAAATGTACAAAGGCAACTAGAACATTTTAAGATTTGGAAAGACAAGCACTGAGAAGTTAAGGAATTACAGAGCTGAAGGCTGACCAGCATTATTAACAGTCCTCAGTCCAGTCATGCTGTAAACCAAATTTGTTGCTGGTTATTTTGCTCCATGCTGAGTAAAAGGCAGGTAAAAAAGTCTGGTACCAAAGCAGGGTTTGAATAACACATGTTTAATAAGGTACTGGACTCCATTTTATAAAACTCAGAGAAGAGGACTTTCTGAGGAGACAGGCTTACGGAGTGCAAATACAAGTTTAGGACTAAACATAAAACACATGAGTAAGCTTGTTCTGTCATTTTCTAAGTTATGAATAATTTAGTTTTCAAGCATAGATGTTAATGTCACATTTCTGTGCTCATTGTGCTTTTTCTAGTTCTGAGAGAGTACTAAACTAATGTAAATTGTAACACTTGATGTTCGATGTTCAGTAGCTCAGCAATTGCTTTGAGGCCTAAGCAGAGGGCATCAAGTTGGGTGGGTACCTGTTAAATGAATATATAGCAACTTTTTGTTATGGTTAATAAATGATTTGTCCACTGTGAGTGGTAGGGATCTGCCTGCAGTGATCAGACCAGTCCATAAAACTACAGTCTAGATCTTTTCTTGTGAGATCTACCTTTTTTTCCCCCACTGCATCTCCTGATGCAGATATTCCATATTCTGCAGTGTTAGAGAGAATGAGCTCCTTCAGTCTTACCCCAGGGCAGTCTTTTTGTGTGTGTGTAAATTCCTGGAATTCTAAAAAGGATTGAATAGGGCATCATGTTGGCATTTGTCTGCATCATCAACACAGCTGTGATTTTTAAATCTTCCATTCAGAACTCCAGCACTTGGGCTGGTGCTGAGGAAGGTTGTTGCTCCCTAATGGTTTAGCACTAGACGGTGTTTGGATGCTTTGTTGAAGTGTTTAATAGTTATTTGTGGTATCAAGAGCAAATCGGAGGTTTTTAGGTTCCATTGTAGATACTGTTATAGCTATAGACTTCTGGTCATTCCCTCTGAAGTGTTTTAACTTCTGGTCTGTTGCCTTCAGTGTTGCCTGCACTTCGCAATCACAGAACGGTTTGAGTTGGAAGGGACCTTAAAGCTCACCTAGTTCCAACCCCTTGCCATGGGCAGGGACACCGTCCACTAGACCAGGTTGCTCAAAGCCCTCTCCAGCCTGGCCCTGAACACTGCCCGGGATGGGGGAGTCAGTTCTTCCTTTTCAGTTTCAGTGTCCATATTCCAAATAATTTATAGCTTCAGACTAGCTGACATCTGCTTCTTCCTCCTTCCTCATCTTTTCTCTGTCTTCCCTTCCTGTCACCAATGCTTCCTTGCATTT
Source organism: Amazona ochrocephala (assembly GCA_039720435.1). NCBI lineage: Eukaryota > Metazoa > Chordata > Aves > Psittaciformes > Psittacidae > Amazona > Amazona ochrocephala. Next base: position 14,379,344 of record CM077879.1, read on the forward strand.
GCTGCCTCCTGGTTTTGGTTTTCTTTCTTGAATTCTGTTCATGCTGAAGCCTAGCCTCTCTGAAGCCTTCTTCTCACTGCCCAGCTGTAGCCCTGTGCTGTGGGAGCAACATCCAGCTCTGGTCCGAAGCAGACAGCAGCACAGCTGGAATGTGGTGCTGTATGGGTGCTCAGCCTGGCCTGGGGCAGCTGCACAGCTGTGGGATCGGAGTTCTCCTTCCTAGCCCATCCCACGGTGGTTTTGTATGACATTATTAGTGTGTTTGAGCACTTGGGTGAACTGTATTAAGTGGTGTAACTCTATCATACATAGAATATTTTCTGCCTCCTTTCCCCCTGCCGCAAAGTACTATGAGTTTTGCTGTAGGATTTGAGGACTGTGGAAATGTTTACTTTTTTCTTTTTTGATCTTTTTTGTAGACAGACTCTTAAGTGGTGTTTAAGCGGGAAGATTGAAGGTACTTAACATTTGGAGAAGAAGCTGGCAAAGTTGTAACAGTTCCTTATTTTCCGCTGCATTTCATTTTTCTTCCCTAAGAAAGCTCTGTGCCTGCACAGTGGGCTTCTGTATTTATGGTAAAGTTTCATTGCACCTGGGAGATAGAGTTATAAAGTCCTCTTTTATGTTTTCAACTTAACATGATTTTTTTAGGTGGAGTAGGCAGAGAGAATAGGGACTATCAGAGCTTTGACTGGAATCAGTAGTGTGTGGGAAAACAAAAATGAGAGGATATGTTTTGTGTGCTCTTGGTATTTTGCATTAGTCACAAAAAGTACTTAATGGTTCTGCATTAATTTGTATTTCTTTTCAAAGCTGTTTTGTGCTCCTATATACGTGTGTGTGTGTACATATATATATATATATATATATACACACACTGTGTTGTTGCAGCCTGTGGGGAGCTGATGAGGTGGTTGTATTTGAGGCTGCCTTACCAGGTCATATAAAATCATTGTGGTGTTAGTAGCAGAGGCTGCTGTTGCTGGTCATTAACATTTGTTAAACTGTGACAAAATTGTCCTGTTTGCCAGTGGGTGCTCTTCTAAATCAAAGATGAATGTTATGCCCATGAAAGGATTTTCTTTGCCCTGTTGTTGACCCATCACTGTTTATTTGGTTTGGGTTGTTTTGGTCTATCAGCTCCATCGTACAAGGTTGGGTTGGCTGATAGGTGATGAAACGCAACTAATGCTGCACATATGGTGAATGTTTCTGGCATCTCATCACCTGCTCACCAGTTCCATATTGACTAGAACCAGATAAGAAATGATTGTTGAGGGATTTCCTACAAGAAATCTGCAATAATGGTGACAGACTTTCCACTGCTTGCAACTTAAAAAAGACTGTTAGAATTCATTATGTATATGGTAGTGCTTTTTGGTCAATTAAAACAAATCCAGCATTTTTTCTGTTAGACTTTTACAGTAACCCAGCTATTTGAAATGTAGTGTGTACTTCTACAGGTTTTTGTAGTTATGGTGGGTTGACCTTGGCTGGATGCCAGGTGCCCACCTAAGCTGTTCCTCAGTTGTGCAGGGGAGAGGAAGGAGAGGAAATAGAACAAAAGGATCATGGATTGAGATAATGGCAGGGAGAAGTCATTCACCAGTTACTGATGGGCAAAACAGACTCAACTTGGGGGAAAAAGTCAATTTGATTTTTATTACCTATCAAATCAGAGTAGGACAATGAGAAACAAAAACTAAATCTAAACCACCTTCCCCCCACCCCTCCCTTCTTCCCAGTTTTCTCCACTTCCTCCCCCCCGGTGGTACAGGGGCACAGGGAATGGGGTTGTGGTAAGTTCATCACACATTGTCTCTGTCACTCCTTCTTCCTCAGGGGAGGACTGCTCACACTCTTCCCCTGCTCCACCACGGGGTCCCTCCCACAGCAGACAGTCCTTCATGAACCTCTCCAACATGAATCCTTCCCACAGGCTGCAGTTCTTCATGAACTGCTCCAGCATTGGTCCCTTCATGGGGTGCATCCTTCAGGAATGGACTGCTCCAGCCTGCATCCCCCCTGGGGTCTCTCCATGGGGCTACAGATCCTGACAGGGGCCTGCTCCAGCATGGGCTTCCTGCAGGGTCACAGTTTCCTTTGGGCATCTCCCTGCTTCAGCCTTGAAGTAAGTGCTCAGGGACAAGCATGAGCAGTTCAGATACAGTGTAGGCCCAGTGTATGTGGCACTTGTTCACGGCATTACCATGGTCTTAAACCTGCAGATTTGGATGTTTTAAAAGGTTGTCAGCTTTGGAAGGTGTTTGGCACTTGAACTTCTGTCTTAGGACAATCTTAGGAAATCTGACTATTGAAGCCTTTCCTGTTACTTTTTTAGGGCAAGGATGAGCTATTGGGAATACCACCTGCCAAATATGCTTCTTTCTTAGTTACCTGAGTGTATTGAAGGAATGAACCTTTTATCACTGCTGACTGTTCAGTATGTGTTGGAGAAATGGATTCGGGGCTGATACAGCCTATTACAGAAATAAATATCCATTAATGGTCAAACAGAATTTCATGGTGGGCTTGGTTGCAGCCATGAATGAAATTGTGTGTTTCACTAGGGAGATTCTCTTCATTAAGGTTTTGCAGAAAGCTAAAAAATGAAATGTTGGAGCATGAATCCTTCAAAAGCAATACCAGACGTATCTGAAAACATATCCTTGAGAACGGAAAATTTGAAAGGTTAAATGCTTCTAAGTCTTTAAAAGCAGAATTTCAGAATGATTGAATGTCTGTGTTTGAAACTGCTGAACGCGTAAGGATGCCAGGTTCATGAGGCTATGACATCTGTTATTCATATAACTTCTGTGTATGGGTTCTGTAGGATGATTAACTGATTCTTCAAAAAAAATTGGTATGATAGGCCAATATTCACATCAAAAATATGTTCAGCTGCTCTGTGCAAATATGTAATGAGTAGGAAAAATCCCCACATAAAACTTGTCCCCAAAACTGGTTCTTACGAAAGCCAAACCAAATGACATTGAACATAAATTTTGAGAAACCTTTTGATTTCAAGGCCACCTGACTTAATTTTTAACTTTCAGTTTTTATTTTACTTCCTCTGAATAAAACAGCCTTTCATGCATACCTGTGTAAGTGCAGCAGATTGGACAAAGCCCACAGGATAATTCAAAGTAGCATTGCTATTGGAAGAGATGGAGAGCTGATGTTCTGTCCTTGGTCCCAAACATGGCCCATCTTTGTGCAATTTGGTATTTAGAGCATTCTTGTAGGAGAATAAAAGTCTGGGGTGTTTTTATATGGTGTTTGTGGTGCCTTAATCTTTTTCACTGAATTAATAAAGCCTAAAAAAGCATGAGAAATGCCCAAACCAGTAGCTGGTCCCCCAAATTGACCACATAGGACCACCTTGAATAGCATGACATAATTATTGATGTAGCACCATTAAAAGTGTTTTTAACCATACATGCTTTCTGATCCCTTTCAGACTATTCAGGATTTTTTGAAGAGGTACCAAGAATAAAATTTAGACATTAAAAATGTGCAGTGGGTCTGGTTACAGTAAATAATCTGTGGCTAGTACATGGCACTATAGAGAAGGACAAGTCTGCATGCTCACTGGAAAATTTCTAGGGATTTACTGATCAAAACCAGTTTGAAAAACAGTAGTAGATGATCAGATCTAGATTTCAAACAAAAGATTCTTCTTGCTTAATACAATTTTAGTATCGTAAGGAAAAAGAGTTGGCTTGTAGATTGGGAGGTTCATGGGCTTTTCCACTGCCTGCTTTTTGGATATGTAGTAGCTTTGGTGATAGGCAGGTACCACTCTGTTGATACAGGGAGTAACATCATTACTGTTTTGAAAGTGAAGACAAATGAAAATAAAAATGCCAAGTATTAAATGTTTTATGGGAATATGACAATAATTATTATGCTGCTGGCTCTGAGTCAAGTTCAGGTTGGTGTCTCCAGAATGCATCAGATTATATCGAAGCTGTTTAAACAACAGAGAAATATCCTAATTAATGAAAAGGCCATCTTGCTATATTAACTTTCATAGGATGGGACACGTATTTGCCAGGTTTAGAATTGGCCTGAATGGGAGGGGTTGAAGTCCATGGCAGAACGCAGGCGGTGCATCAAAGACTGCATGGTCATGTAGTGAGCTACTTCTGTTGTAGTTGAACAGCTGACACTAACCAGTGCTTTGAGGGAAATGGCCAAAAATGGTTAAAATGGTGTGCTTTAATGTTTTGGTTTTATACTCAAGCTAAAAACAAATCTAACCTGATGTAATAAGGTCAGTTTATAACATCATTTTGACTTTAATGATTACATAAGTCCCATGAAAGAATATTTGGATGCAAGGAAATATATACTGCTTATGGTATAGCCAATTATAGTCTTTATTAGAAATTAATGACTGTGCCAGATTTTGGACAGCAAGTGATATTTCAGTTCACTTAACTTTTAATGAGAGGTAAGCTCTAATAAATTGAGCCCACAGCTGAGGTCATTAGAATTAATTCTGACTTCTCCCATGTACAGTTATAAAGTCACTTTTTTCCTCTAAGTTCACCGCAGGTGCTGCATTTTGTACTCTTCTACATGCATGTGGGTTTCCCTTCCCCATTTTTAGGCAGAAAATACAATTCTAAGTGACACTTTCTCAAGGGGGGAGTGGCTTTCTAAGATTTCAGACTTATCTCTTTCCCTCTGTAAATTGTGCTTAATGTTAGTTTTTTATTACAAACATTTATTGGTTTTACTTCTCATTTCCTCCGTCTTTGTTAGAGAAGAAATTTAGCCTGAGAGATGGAGGGGAAAGAACTTGATAATTTTAATTAGTAGAGGAGAAACACTTAAAAAGCCAGAAAGGAAATAGCAGAGGAAAGATGTTTTTCAAGATTTTTGGAGACAAATGCAATGCCGACCTTGTTTAATGCAACAGGATTAAATGCCAATTCACTAATGTTCCCCTTGTGATGCTTCTGGTTTTGGCAAAACTCACATCAGTAACAGTGGTGAGGGTATAGACTGGCCTTAGGGGAATAGTTACATTTTGGGAAATGTCAGTGCAAATGTCTGTCCTTGTCCCCCACTGCTTTGTTTGTTTGTTTTGAAGTACATTCTTAACTCCATGGGAATTATTTTCTGACTGTAACTGAACAGCAGGATCGAAAGTTGGCTTGGGAGACAGCTTTCCTTGGTTGCCTATTAGTTTTGTTTTGACTGACTGGACCTCATGTGGTGTTGAGGAGTCCAAAAGTAACTGAGGCTGCAGTTCCCATTTTGAGGACGTTATCTTTGTCCTCACCTCCAGCTTGGTTGTGGGAGGTTCTTTCCTGACTTTGTTGTTGGAGGAAGAGATATCGTGTAGCTGGTCACTACAAGTTCTTTTCTGACTATGGTTGTCCATTATACTGACAACCTCCTGTAAGTTCCTGATTTGTCATCTTGCCACAAATAAGGATAAAATTTATGGACATTTGTAGTATATGTGAAAGTGGAAGAAAGCTGAGGTTTATCATTTGTAGCTTCAAACACAGGTTACATTAGCATGACATCTGAAGAAGGAGAAAGGTGGGCTTAGGGCAGGGTGGTGGCTCCTGTGGTGTCTGAAAATCTAGAGAGATTCAATAGAAGACAACAAAAAGTGAGTAGGCTTAGCCGGAAGAAAATAGAATGATGTAGGCTGGAGAAGAGACAGTCTAACATGAGGGGTAGAAATATGGGTAAAGAAAAAGAATGACCAGCAGGAAATTATATGGAGGTTATGATAGGATACATCTAAATAGGAAAGAAAGGAAAGGAAATGGAAGTGTGAGAATGCAACTTACAGGTTAGTGAATTTAGTGGATGTATTTATGCTTTTTACTGTTTCTGTGAGTTCTGTATCAAAGATCTTGGAACAAGAACAGCTTGTTATTTTGCGTACTTTGAAGCACTGCCATCACTAGAAGCTTTGGGCTCTGTATTTATGTTTATTAAAATCTCTTGTTTGGGACAGAAATAAACTTAAAAATAAGCAGACTTGAAACAATATTAGTGTGATTTGTTAGAGATTTAACTGTTGGGATTTACTTTTCCAGGCATTGTCAGTGAGGCCAAAATAAAACTAATTTAGCAGTGGTTCTTTAGGTTCTGATTTTCCTTCTCCTCTTTTGAAAATAGGACAAGTTTGGTGAATAGTAGCCCAGTGTAGAACTTAGCCATGACTCTTCTTGGAATCCTGCTGTTCTCATTTCTGTGTCCATGGTGTATCCTGCTTGTGAAGTTAGGTAGAGAGGGGCATTCCTGGATATTTGAGAAGTACTACTTCTGTTGCTTCTGCTAAATCTAGGCTTGGACTAAGGAGTTGTTGTGGTTTAAACCCAGCTATAACTCACCCAGTTCGCCCACTCACACCCCTCTCTTTCTTCCCCCCCACCCCCCCAACTCCCGGAGGGGATGGGGAGGAGAATCAAAAGAAGGTAACTCCCATGGGTTGAGATAAGAACAGGCCAGTAACTAAGGTATAACACAAACCACTACTGCTGCCACCAATAATGATAATGACAAGGGAAATACAAGGGAAGAGAATACAACTGCTCACCACCTGACGACCGAGCTGTGAACTAACTCTTCCGGGTAACTGCTCCCAGTTTATATAGTGGGCATGACGTGCTGTGATATGGAATACCTCTTTGGTCAGTTTGGGTCAGGTGTCCTGTCTCTGCTTCCTCCCGGCTTCCCCTCCTCCCTCGCAGAGCATGAGACTCAGAAGGTCCTTGGTCAGACTAAACATTTGGGCAGCAACTAAAAGCATCGGTATTATCAGTGTTGTTCCCAGGCTGAAAGTCAAAAACACAGCACTGCACCAGCTACTGAGAAGGAGAAAAATGACTGCTACTGCTGAACCCAGGACAAGAGGAGTATTCTCTGCGGCAGTTAGCAGGCAGAATTTCTGAGTCCTCACATGTCAATTGCTTTGAAATCTGAAGTGTATTAAATATTAGCAAGATGGGGAGATATGTAATTTAGGATGCTGTGTTTCACACATGATCAGCAAGAAGAGTTTTAATCTGTATCTCAGCGAACAGCTATTTCAAAGCATAAAGCTGTTGCAGCTTCTCACAAAAATCGGTTACAAATCATTGCTTTCAACAAGTGGGACTAACACGTATTTTTGCTAATTGGGCTGGTTTTGGTCATCAGGATTAGTTATTGCTGTAACACTGAGCTGATTCCTTGTGATTTTTGGTAATGAGTGGATTAAGGTTTTCTGTGCTTTGCCATAGACAAAAGGATGTAATTTTTCAATGAAAGATTATGTAATTGAAGGCTCTGTCTTTGAAACTTCAGACCACTGTGCCTGAAAATATTTGTCAGGCTGGCAAATATTAAAACCTGGTACGATAGCTTCAGCAGTGACAGCAATTAAAGGGTGAAAATTGGAGCTATGAATTGTTTCCAGCAATTCTGAGAAAATGTGCTTTAGTGTTGAAAATATTACAGTGTGATCTAATTGCCTAGAATTTTAAATGATGGGTACTTGCTTGGAAATGCCGGTTTCCTGTCTTCAGGGTGGTGTGTCAAAGCTTTCCGTCTGCCCCAAAATAATGTTTTATAGTGATCAGGTACTAGCCCTGAGGTTTTTGTTGTCCCGTTTTACCCTTTGATTCTGACTCTGCCTTCCCTTTTGATGGAGGGTGGTGAGAGCAATAGAGAAGCGGATGTACTACATCTGCTTAAATTTCAATCTATTCCATTTCCATAGGTATTGTCCAGCATTTGGAAACCAAACAAAACAAAAACCAGATACAGTTAAATGTAATCCAGCTTCCTTTCAATCTTTACTTTCCCACTATAATAGATTGCTTGATGTTTCCCACTGGATATTTCCTTTTTTGGTTGATTTCTAAATGGTTTTGAATGTGGACTTAATCTCACTATTCTAAATTGAATATTTAATTTCTGTAGCACAAGATGCAACAGACTGGTGTTTCCCACCTCTCCGTGTCTCAGTTGGATAGCAAACATGAAAGGGGGTTTTCGTGAATGTTGGTAGAGGCTCTATGAGGATTATTTTAAACATTATGTTGGTCTGTGGTTGAAAGGGTCTTGGATGGCATCATGAATTTATTAGATGTCTCATATGGAGTAATATTCTAATCAGAATTCTAATGTGGTTGTTCAGTGTTTTAGTTTTTTTAATGGAAAATAAAGTAAGTCCTCAAATGTTTAGTCCAGGTGAAAGTAAAATATCACTTCATTTAGGAGACCAGAAATAATCTTGCTGCAGGACTTGTGGGGGTTTCTGGAATGAAATAGACACTGGAGGCCTGGCAGGTAAAAGAAGAGTGGAGAACAGAGCCCTGGGTTGTACAGCAGCCCACCATGAGTGTGGTGGGACTCCTTACCCTGGCTGCATGGCAGCAGCTGCTCGGGAGTGCATAGTAGCTAGACTGCCCAGGCTTCAGAGAAGGAAGAATTTTGTTAAAGGGGCAGGAAGACAGGGGAGTTGGTCAGCAATGTGTTGAAACCAAGATGTTCTACAGAGTATTGGTATTCTGGGGAGGAAAACATACTTTTGGAGTTCTGAGTTGTTCTACAAATCTTATATTGTCTGGTTTTCAGTTTGACATGTGTAAAACATGTAATTGCATCATGGATTGTTTTTTTTCTTGCCTGTTTTCAGGTGGCTTGGATGTTCTTGCATAGTAGGAACAATTTTGAATTCTCAGACTTCTTGAGATTTCTCTTTCTTAAAGAAATTCCAGCTTTCCTTTGAGAGTTTTTGGCTGAACTAATGGGTTTGTCATCCCCCCATCCCCCCATCCCCCCCCCCCCCCCCTCCAGTTTAGCAGTTAGTTTGGGTGGGGTTTTTTTCTTACTCTGTCCTGGAAAACAAGCAAAACATTGTGTGAGCTGCAGAGGAACCTACTGCTTACTCTTGTGACACTTTATGTATAACATAAGATGTTATACATTATATCTGTATTCTTTATAGCTAGTTCATGGTGATAGCAAACTGACGTGAAAGACAAACATGTAATGTGATGAAAACCATTTAATGATTAGTAAGGCAACAAATATTTCTTGAAAATAAAAACCATGTCTAAAGGCTCTAATGCTGACTTTTGGAAACACTGCCATGTTGTGGTATTTGCAATACCGTATGTCCTGTACAGTAGATAGTGTTTAAAATTTCTTGGGAACTGGAGCTTGCAATTGTGAGCTTGGAATGTCCTGCAGATAATTAAGTTGTGGTCAGGCTTTAGAAAAATAAAAAGTTCTCGAACTATGATTTTCTAAACATGCTACAATAACATTTCTTTATATTTAACAGTTTCTTATAGAAAGCTGATACTCTCACGAGGCATTGACTAAAGGTACAACATCAAGAGAGAAAAAATACTAAATTAAAACTTCACTTAGGATGTTGAGAGTTGGCTTGTAATATTAAACAGATGTGTGTGTTCATGGGCTATTCTTCTTTCAGAACCTCGCTGCATACCCGTTTTCTAGTGACAGCTACAAATTTTTGATTAATTTAAAAATCTCCTTCAGTTGTCTTTGTTATATATTATTTACTAGGGTAGATTCAGCTGGACAGTGCAATGCATACTGCAGTTTGTGATAGGAAAGTCTTCCTTTATGTAGGCTTAAATTAAGCCATAGCTCCTTAAACTATATAGAAAAATTATTACATCTATGCAAAGATTCTTGGGTGTGATACTACCTCTGCATGTGTAAGGAAGGCAGTTACTGATTGTGGTTGTGGATATGGTAGGGCATAATTTGGCCTCTTCAGCTTCTAGTAAATACTGACAGGGGTCAGTACTAAAATGAAGAAACTTCAGTTTGAAACAGATAAAAGTTCAATGGAACAGAGGTGGGATTATCAGTTAAAGGAAGAGCATATAGTGCTACCAAAATGACAAAATGTTGTGTCCAGTTCTGATTCCACCTTTTCCAGAAATGTGGTGGTGATGGAGGGAGAGGTTGTGTTTTGCTTTTATAGAAAAGAGCTGTGAAAATGAGCTGACGTCGGAAAAATCTACTTAGTGGTGAGAAACTTTTTCATCCTATTTTGTTAGGGGACATGATTACAAGAAAAAAAGTCTCTAGTTTTTTCATGGATCTAATGAAAAAGGAAAAATAACAACTTCTCAGCACTACATCTTATTATTTGTACTGGTGTTCAGCTGATCCTTGATTTGGTAGATTCTGCATCACTTGAAATCTGTTAAATCAAGTGCATATGTTCCAAAATAAATACAGTACTCAACAAGTATTGCAGGAGTTAATGTGTGTAGGGATGGCTCAAGAATTCTTTTTTACATATGGGACACTGCTTTGTACCAAAGCAAAGAATTGGATACTGGTTTTTCAAATCCCAGACAACTGCTCGCGTGACCTATGACTCTGATCAGCCTGACCTTATGCTGTGTGAATGTATGAATGTTCTGTCTTCTATTTTAATAATAAATGAACTTACAGGAAACAACGTGTTAAAGCACTTCTAAAATGGAATAGCTGTATTAGACTTCATGGGGTGCTTATTCTTATTTTCTACCACAGGAGTGAGTTACTGCAAAGTAAGCAACCACTTTTTAATGTTTGGGAGTTTTTTTTTCTGATTCCTTCCTTACAAATTTCAGAGGGTGAATGGATGTACAAAGGCAGGTAAATGACTTTTGTAAGACTGAAGGGATCGTTAACCAATGTGATGTATTCATTGATTAAATAACACTACGTTGCTGTGGTCTGCACACTCAGTTTCATGTGTGTAAGTGGGTATCTCCTTTCTTTGTTTTTTAGAGTTGTGTAAAGACGCAATCATGTGCCATAAGGCGAAACTAGTTTACTGTAAGAGTACACTTTATTTCTCTTAATGATGTTATTTCCAGTTCCTGAAAATTTTAGCTTACTTTGGAACCCATTAAAGAATAGGTGGGAAATACTTGAGAGAGCTCAGATATCGTTTCTTGCTGTTTTGAATACTATGTAAAGAAGCCTACAGCAAATGCAGGAAAACACTTCTCAGCGATAATTAAAATGTGGAGGAGAATTAAAAAAAGAAAAATATCAAAGAGTGGATTAGTTGATCTAAAATATCACCTAGTATACCTTCTTGTATTGATTTCCTTCTGTGTTATGGCACGCAGAACGCATGGTGCTGTGGTCTGGCTATTACATTACCATTTCTTCACAATTTATTGTCTGAAAAGTTACAGTAGTTTCAGGAGTGGTTTGTGGGTTCACACAATACACTTGAAATACTTAATATAATTTTGTTTTGCAGGGAAAATAAGGCATGAACATCTTTTGTAGGAAACTTTTGTTTGCAGTGAATGAAAAGAAGCCTTTTCTATATAGCTCTTAAATAAAAATTGAGTATTTAATTAAGCATATGCACCCTATGTGAATTCTAACATCAATATTATTCCAGTTTTGAATGACTGTATTTAAAAGCATCCATTAGGGATATAGAAAGGACAATAATGCAAATATTACATGGATTTTATCTTGTAAGTAAATTTGCGTGGCTTGTTTTTGACTCAACGGGAATCAGAAGTTTACATCAAAGACCTTTTTTTTTTTTTTTTTTTTTTTTTTTAATATGGTTGTTCCTGATTCTTTTATGTTTACCAAAAACCTGCTATTACAGAAGTTTGTTTGCAGGCATTTTCTCGATTGAAACGTTTTGAACAAACAGTTTTGTATCAACTAGTTCTTCAAATATAGTAGAAGTTGCTTCTTTCAGTGAGATTTGTAAATTGTTGTGGGAACTCTGCGCAGCCTGATGATGATAGGGTGTGATTTTCTGTCAAAGGAGGCATACCAATAACTCTTTTTATCATGTATCTTCTAGTTGGGGCTTTGTGATGGTTGGTTCTGACTTCAGGTTTTGCTCCTTATGTGGAGGACTTTGGAGCAGTATGAGTAAATTGTTAATCATTGAAATTACATGAGATGGCTTGCTATGCTTTTAAGTCTTTTTCTTTGGCACACTTGGGAGATTATGTTAACAGATTTCATAGAATCGTAGAACAGTTTGGGTTATAAGGGACTTTAAAGATCATTTAGTTCCAACCCCCCCTGCTATGGGCAGAGAGTTTTCTATTATCCTTATTACTGGTGCTTAAATACGGAATCTTTGGCAGAACAACTCTATATGTGTCTCATCCTTTTTGACTGAGGCTGTTGCCAGTGAGATATTGTTGTTAATTAAACACAAATGTATCTTGTAACAAAAAAAGTACCACTTTATTATTGGAATTTTCTAAGCAAGAAGATTTGTTCTAATGCAAATAAACTGAAACTCATGAATAGTGAGTTGTTTGGAATTAAGTTTCCTACCTATTTTAAGTCTATGAACCAAACTATTATATTGCATTCTGATTGCATGATGTTTTTTCTGCTTTAAATTGCTATTACAGTAGCTCTGAGAGTCCCTAACTGAGAGCAGAGCTAGATATCCTTTGTGGAACATTTGAGCTTTTAACTAAGCAAGATATTTAAAGATGCAAGATAAAATCCTACTTGTAACAGGCTGAAGCGTTCTGGTTGATTTAACTGAAGAAAAGAGTTTGCAGAAAGTTCTTAGTAGCGTGAAAGTTTAATGCTCTTTGTTTGTTCCACATTTTATCTTCTGAATGAGAGTGAGGATGAAGGCTCACATAAGAGAGACCGAAAGCGAAATCTTCTCAAAATGCTTTTTTAGGACTTTTTATTAATGTACATTCCTCTTTTTTGGCTGTAAGAAATGAACTGAATTTGTTTGGACTATTCATCCTTTGTTGAGTTGGGTGCTAAGACAGTGTTCTCCGGAACTTCTGACAAATAGGAAGGAATTACAAGTAAGGACATTTCTAATATTCTGTCCCCTAAACCAAAATAATTCTACAGATATTTATGCATAACAGTTTCTGGGTAAAGCCTTGGAATTTTTCACAAAAGTGTAGTTTTGAAAATATGTCTGAGTTGTAGCAATTAACCTACATGCACAGTTATAATTCTAGAAAATGGACAGCGTATTACATTCAAAGACTGGATCTGATAGACCCAAATTGCTTAAAACATCAGTTATTGAAGATGTCCCCCTGGGACTTTGAGAAACCATTTAACAGATGAAAGTACATTTTGAAAAGTTTGACCTTACAGGCAATCATAAAATGAATCAAAACAGTTCTTTCCTCCCCTGAAATGTACAGAGCCCATCTGTATCTAATCCAGTAATTATAGACTGAGTTCAATTACCTTTTCAAGCTTGGAGCAGACTGAAGACTGGGCAGTGAACAAACATAGGGTTTTGTCTAGACCTCAATTGACCACAGTCTAAAACTTGAATTTATATCTCATTTTAGTTTTAACTTTGTTTGATAGTTTTAAAAGGATTTATTTTGCTATCTCGTTGCTAGATCATGAAGTTTTTACTTCTTGATGCAGCATTTATGGCTACATTTGTATCCTAGTGAAGTTAATAAAATAGCACCAAGTCCTAAAGGTTTGGGTAAATCATTTAAAATGTAACAGAAGTGGGTTAACCAGTTCTTTTGAGTCTTTAATATTTCTACAGTGAAATGAAAGCATCAGCACATAATTATGTAATTTATTCTCTGTGCTCATATCCATATATTTATATGGATATGAATACACAGATATTTATATCTTTACATTTATTTATAAATATATGTTTAGTATTGTATTATATTAAATTTTAATATATATCTAGTGTTCAGATCAAGAAAAAAGCCCTTTGGTTTTTTCTCTTTTAGAAAAGTGAACCCCAAGCCTACATGACTGCAATATTGCAGTAGCTGACCCAGATTAGAAACTATGCTGAAAATATATTTTTCTACTATTTTATTAGTTTATTTCAGTTAGAGCAAACAGACTCTCCATTCAGCCATAAAGACAGTGTGAAAGAATACATACACAGCTACAAATTACAGCAGCCAGTATAGGTTATCCCTTTGACCACGAAGTTGAAACCCAAGCATTTTTTTATATTATCCCACAAATGGAACAAACCACATAATGTACATCTTGCTGAGAAGTATCTTGATCTGCATTCACTGTGGAACCTAACAACATCACCCACATGATGTTCTTATTCCTTACACAACGGTTTATGTGTAACCTTTACTTGTAAAGTATTATTTGCAATAAAGATATGTGTAGTTTGCAGAAACCAACTGCAGTGTGCAAGACTTCTGTTGTTACAGTAGCACATTTCCTACCTCTTCGGTAGTGGTGGAGGAGCAACGATTAAGGACAGGATAAACACCATGTCTTTAACTTTTAATTGTGCGGTGTCCCTTTGGTGGAAGGGCGTCTCTTGGTAAGTGAAGGTTATGATAATTGCTGTGTTTAGCTGAACTCACTGATTCTTAATAGTAATCAGTATTTTGTAGCAGTTGCTGTAATTAGTTAAGAATGTGGTTCATGATGACTTCCAAGTCAACACGAATTTGGCGAATACAGCAGACTGTTTTGATGAGTAGTAAATTTGATGTGACGAGCAGGAATCTTTTGATGTTTAATTGGTTTTCCTTGTGACACTTGAGAAAAAACTGATCTAATGAAATGTTGCATTAACTGTAAAGCTGAGAGGCCCATTGATTATTCTGAATGTATTTGTCTCTATAGTTTATAAGCAAAAGTTCTCCAGTATTTGTTTTCTGTGTTTATTGTTATGTATAGTAGTTTTCTGGATGAGTGATAGTGTTCTGAAAAGGTAATATGGAAATGTATCAAATTATTTTCATAGTAATAATTTTAAAGAAGAATTTGTAATAGTATATGATGAGAAAACATAGTAGTTTTTGGTATATAACATCAGTTTGGTTCTTTTTCTTTCAGAAAAGGACTGTCAGGCACTCAGAAATCAGGAAATCCAGTCTTCAATTTCAGTCCTTCATCAGATCCTATTTATAAAATCACTGAGAACTTCTTATTTCTTCCCTGTCCTAACTCCACATCAGGAGCTAAGAAGAACTTTCGTCCATTGCTAATGGCCAATGTCATAATCTGTTGTACAATCATATTTATATTATTAGATTTATCTTAGAAGATAGGACCATACACTGTCTAAAAACACTGAGTAGTTCCAATAAGACCTCAGCATTTTTTTCATCCTCTTTGCCATGGTGGCCACAAGAAATAAACAGTTCACCTGGAAATTTTAGTATCATTGATGCCGCAGTTCAGCGTACCTCCAGGCTTTGTAATTAAAAATAAGGAAGGATTGTTGATACACATTTCTGAAATCTTAATTTATGTAATGAAACTGTGTTATAGCTTCATAGGAAAAGGCTACTATATCCAGGATGCTGGATCTGTTACTTGCACTCTGTTTTATTTTATAGAGCTTCAGTGTTGCACAGAGCCTCAGAAATGAAAGCGTTTTAGATCGACAGCTAAAATGAGTATGCTCTGAGAGTAAACTACTAAGGAAGTGCCTTTGATCTGTTGGTTAGCTGAAATGAGAAGTCTAGATTTTGTATTGTTTACTTTGATCTACATAATTTTCATCCTAAGGTATAGTGACACTCTCCTCCTCTCAGCCCAAATGCAAAGGCTGCTGACAGTAATTGTTAGGAGAGTAATGCCTGCTACAATAGGCAAAAATTGTGTTACAGTAAAAATGAAAAAATGGCTGTTTCATGGCCTCTCTCAAGATTTTTCATGACCTTATCAACTCTCTTTATCCCATGTGGGGAGTTGGCTGGTGTGGTTCTACCGCTTTGCTAATTAGCAAATGGACTTTGTTTTGTGACTGTCTCAAGAAACTACCCTATTTTGGTTAGTTAAATCCAACTAACACTGCACAGCGGATTTTCTGCTGTGTGCATTGCCTACACTTTAGATTTGTAATGTAAGACGAAAACAGTATTATTTATTTATTTTTAATGGTGTTTTCAGTTTAACGAAAAGGGATTTTTTTTCAAGTGAAAGTATTTGCCATTTGTACTTAAATGGATGGTTTTGTGTGGACTGTTTTCAAACCAGATTACTTAAATCAGCTCTTACAACTATACCTATGTCCTCTGCCTTGGATCACACGCTTTGAACCAGGCAGACAGCACAGATCTTTTAACTGCCTCCATTCAAGTAAATGCATTTAATTTTCCTTGTTGGATAATTTTTAAATCTGAAGGGAATATTAACTATATTATCATCCCTGGACTTGGCTTTGGCAAAAACTAGTGCTCTTCAGGAGTTTGTCTCTGTGTGTTGCATTTCATCATAGCTCTCTGTTGACATCTCACTCCTGCAATGTGAGAGTCACCGATTTCTTATTGTTGGTATTTTCTTCATTTGCACTCCATTTGATTCCTTTGTTACTGTTTTTGGTTTCTGATTTTCTACTAGCACATAGTACAGAATTCATAGTTGCTTGTTTATTTAAATGGTAAGAAAACTTTAACTGCAGGAAGGATAAATTGTTTGCCCACAAATACCCAGTCAGTTGGCTTTCTTTCTGCAGCAGAAGCCAGGCTTAGTCTTTTTGTTGTTGTCTAATTTGTCTTATAAGACAAAGAATAAAAAGCAAAAGGGCAGTCCTTGTGAAGCTCCAATCTATAGAATCAATTTTTCCTTTGTTTCTTTTCCCTCTCTTGTCCAGCTCTTGCTTTTTGGTCTTTTTCTTTTCATATCATTAATTAGTATTAATAATGGCTACTAATTAAGCAGTAAAAAGATGCATGCTGTCATTAAAGCTATGCTTTTTTTTAATTTCTGAAATGCAGATTCCTCAAACAATTTAAATAAAAATCATGTTCAGTTACTTAAACTCCATAAAAAGTCATGGTTCAGCTAACAATGCAGTGCAACTAAGTATAACTAAACAAAGTTACATTAGTAAAACTTTCTATTTAGACAACAGGTTTTGTTTTCTTTCTCTGTTTTTCTATCACTAGTCAGTTTTGTCAGTCTCTTCCATGCTCACTGATGCTGTATTTGTGTCAGACACTTGAGTTGCTTATTGCAGGAACAGCATTTGAATCATTATGAAGGGGGCTGAGGAATATACGGGATAAAAAGAACTGTGATATTCAGTATCTGCGTGGCTGCTCTGCAGTTATACAGCTATACAGTGCAGCCAACAGCCTGTCTGCCGTGGGTGTAACATTAGAGCTGCAGGCATTTGAAACTGATGCGTGTTTCTGGGGTGGGGGGGAAGTTATAATTTTGGGATAGCCTGGTTCAAATGCTGATGAGGCAAGGAGTAAAACAGGCTATTAAAAACATGAGGTCATGTTAACCCTCTCCTTGCTAACATATATGTATGGAGCATACAGTGTTTTGTTTAGGCTATTTTGAACACTTTCAAGGAGAGGATTTTACATCCTAAGCTTTTTAATGAAGGGTTCAGGGGTTGTTTCTTCCCCCTGTTAATTTTTGTCTGTTTGTTTGTTTGATTACCCTAAAGAAGGGTAGCATTCTTCCAAGTGCATGCTAGCTCTTGTGTCTCTGGCGTCTGTCTCATATTTGCGCTGAAAAACATAATTATTGCTTTAGCCAGGATGTATTTTACAGTGTTTTGCATTTGTTCTTTACCTCAGACCATACCCTTATGCTGCCTTTTTTATGCTCTCTTCCGTCTTCAATTCTTCTTTTCCTTCACTTTTCAGTGTTGCATGTATTTTTTCATCTCTGTCACAGCAACTCATGTTCCATCTACAGTCAGATACCTGCTTGACATCTGCCATGTAATCTTGACCAGTCTTCTTATGGTAAATCCTCTTCCTAGTATTAAGCTTTCACATTTTCATTCTGATTTCATAGCCTTAGAATGTTCATCCTAAAGCCAGTGAGGTAGCTCCCCTTTGGGGAGGTACTTCACGTTTACCTTTTAATCTTCCTAAGTACATCATGCCAGTGCATGGGCAGAATGCTGATGAAATATATTTCAGTATTACTGATTGATCTGCAGTAATGCAGAGCAGGACTGTGGAGCAGTGGTGTGATAGCTATGACATCTACAAATCAAGTGCTTGTAACCCAAATAATACGAGAGGCTGTGCACAGAATGACATTTGTATACAAACCAGTATCCATCTTACAAGAGATATTCCTATTTCTACATATGCATATCTGCTGAAGCATACGTATTTTCTATCCAGTTGTTTTGTTATTTCCTCCTAGCAGTGCAGTAGCATTTAGCTACTGCAGCCCAACCACAGCAATCTAGTTCTTGCAGCAAGACAGGGAGGTAACATTGATTTCCTCACTGTGTACAGGTTGGTGAGACACTGAAACTGCTTAATGGGCAGTGAATCTTAACACAGAGCTTCTTAGCAACTCTGTATTGGTTAATCTCTAAACTCATAGACAATTTGTCTGTGTTTGCTTGTTGATATGGTGGTGTTTTAGTTACCTGATGGTTCCTTTTTGCCCTACACGTTACAGCAATGTCCATATGTATATTAGCAAAGAGTGGTGATAAGTAAGGCATCTTTGAAACATTCAAACATCTTCATGAACAAAAGTGTCCGTGTACCACAAGCAGTTAAAAACTGATGTTGCTTGTAAAATACATCTGAAGAAAATCATGGTATGGAAAGGGAAGCAGTGCCTGTTTTGTTCTTCCTAGCTGATTTTTTCAAGTAAAATCAGAATTCTGATTCATTTTGCAAACAGTGTTTTAATAGATGTTTGTGTTCTGAAGCTCTTCTGATTCATCACAGTTTACAGAATAAGTGCAGTTTCTCTCCTCCAGTGTTAGTTAATATGATTTTTATCTCAGTGTACTTAGGTGTTGGGTAACTGAAATGTGCTGTCACCGTGAAGTGCTTGTGAACATTAATCTGTCAATAGATACAAGATGTGTCAGTGTGTGTTTCACCATCTCGCTTCTTAAGATTGTCTCACAGCTGCCTGGGCACTCAGTTGTATTTATAGTCAGTCACTTAGTAATTTCAGAATGGGACTGTGTTGCTTTCCTGAGGAACCATCAAAATAACTCTTTAGTTACAGCCCTTTCTTCTCGGAGGCCCTTTGGAGTTGAATACTGGGTAAAATCTCAGACTCAATGTAGCAGTATATGGTGGTGGTAGGTCTCAGTGCAGATGCTTATCCCTTTTAATTCAGATAGCCCTGTTCTTTCCTATTCTTGTGTTGTCTTAGGCTTTTTGGTTTGTTTCTGTGTTCTCTTCCTATTTGCACATCATGTATTGTCCTTTCTGTGGGTGCATACCATTGAAAAGCTTCCCACTACATTAAGTTGTGGGTTCCTATGAATTTGAGGCTTTGTAGAGATTGACAAAATGCTTTCAGAATTGAGTGATATGTTGCAGGGAGAGGTAGTCTATTACAGTGAACAAGTGACTTAGGTAGGAGCCAGGAGTGGACTGCTGTATTTTCAGGTGTCCTGTATAGCCTTGCAAAGCTCAGTTCATTGAGTCTCTTCTTCGCGTTTGCATTCCGCACCAAGCTTTCCTGTATCTGTGTGAGCCTTGGGTTTGGGTGAGTCTCTCATTTGGCTCTTGTTCTCCTTTATGGACTGGAGTAAGAGGAGGAAACCAGAAGCTTTTATCTCCTGAGGACTTCAGAGTTCTTACTCTGGCTTACAAGCAGTTACTGTCTTTTTAGAAACCTCTGGCTTTTGAAGCAGCTTAATATTCTTTTTCTTTTCTTCAGTTACATATCTGTCATTGTACAATAGATAGAATAATTTGGTTTAGAGTATCAAGTTCAGAGTTTAGCTTTCTAGTTGTAAATAAGACTGATGATTTTATTTTTTCCCTTCCTTGATACGGTTTGATAATTTCCTATTGATATGATTGAGGGAGGGTTGGAAGGTGGCTTTATGTACAGATAAATGTAACAGCCAGAAGTGCCACATAATAGTTCATCATAATACAGATGGGAATTAGAGAAATGAGCTGTTAGGTTGTATTTCTTTTGATAAAGATTCCTTCTACTACACACTTGTATATTTTTCACAGCTTATGTTAAATTTATATGGTTATTGATGTTCCCACAGGAAACTGTTTCAATCTATTGTGATGTGAAAAATTTCCTATGTTTTAGGCTATGATTCCTTGTTTTGATGTTGTATTGTGAAGTATATCAGTGTTTCCTCATGTGAACTTCAGGTTTTATTCCTTGCTTTTTGAAAGTGCAGTATATGCTGATGCTCTTTTACGTAGGTAAGCTGTAAATCTTGAATTATCTTGACCTTGGAGTTCCTTATGCATTGTCATTGGTTTTGAGGGTCTGCATGCTGGAATGTTTCATGCAGCCTGGTCTGTAGGGAACACTATTTTTTACTGAACATAGTGTTTTTGTTTGGTTTTTTTTTTTTTTTTTTTTTTAGCTGTGCTGACACACAACAAGGTTTCCAGTTTGTGCCTTTTCCTTCTCTGCTATTCCCAAACTTTGTCTATGAAAACCTCATACAGATTTTTGTGCTGTCATCTTGTGGGCCTCGCAATGTCACAGCAGTTTCTCATGGTTGCTCTTGTCATTAAAAATATTTCTTACGTTTAACTTCAGCTTCTCTAATGTAAAATCCTAACTTCCTTCATACTGGCTGACATCTATCTCAAGTAAAATTAAGATACTCAGAAATGTGAATGCTTTGTTCACATCAGCTAAGTGACTATGATTAAGTTGTAAGAAGCAGCCCTTCAAGTAAACTCTTACGACTGCATACAAAGCTGTCTGTTGAATTAAAAAAACAGAAACCCCACTTTGCAATAACAGTGTTCTGATTTTCATGAAATAAATGATGTTTTACTCTTCTTTTCTTTAAACTCAAGATTAATTTCTATGGTTACAGCAGGTATAAATATCTGGATTGCTTTTAAAAGAGATTGTTTATTCAGAACAGGGCTGACAGTCCTTAAGAGAAGCTATTACTTAATTTTATTTTTCTAAGTTTAAATGCTTAAAAAATATTTGTAATGATACCCCAAAGGCATCATAAAGATGTAAAAATAATTATACTCTAAAATTACCAAAATTACAGGAAATGGGCATTTAAAAAATCTGACTGAGATTCATGGCTAAGAAGAAGTACGAAAGGAAAAGTGCTTTTACTTCACAGCTTACATTTGTGTCAGGAGTTTCTGCTTTCTGTGATAAAAAATACGCTTTTGAATTGTCAGCATTACTCAGATGTGAAAATATAGCATCAATTTCGCTTTTAATTACAGCTGCATCTTTCTGCTCCCAAATCCTGCAAGAGCTTTCTCGGGAGAAATTTCTACATGACTATCTACAGGAATATTTTCAAGTAGAAATTATTCTCCCCTGTGGTTGGGGGACCATATTTTTTCGTAGGCCAAACAAGTTGGCAAATACATCTCGGTAGATCAAAATCAGTATGAGTAGCATTTTGTGGTAAACAAATGCTGGGGTCCAGAGACACTTTTCATGCCATATTGTAAGTTACCTTGTGAAGCTCATGGTCGTTTGGTAGTTAATTTAATAGAAATATGGAAGAGTGATGTATTCTAAAGGAAGGGGTTTTGTTCAGACATTATGGCTGGACTTTGGTTATGTCAGGAGATTCTAGAGTGGGGACACAGTAAGGTGCCTTCGTTCTCAGTGGTGCTTTTAGGCCAGTTTGTGATCTGATAAACTTCTGGCCCTTGCTGTAGAGTTGGGAACCTGTTCTGGTTTGCCTGTTTTATAAGGCATTTCTATTTCTTAGAAAGGGACAGGGTGGAGGGAACGGGATAATATTAACAGACTGGATTTAGAATGCCTGTTAGTATCTCTGTCCGGTCCAAGGGTTATAAAAGGATTATTCTTAGCAGCCAAGCAGCCCATTTGAAGTGCAGCGGCAGGGAAGAGAGCTGTGTGCCTGGCTGAGAAACTTCGTCTAGATTTACGGAAGATGCGAGTAGCGCCTATCAGTGCATCACTCCACATCAGCCATGTAAGGACTTACAGTGACCAGGGCCCAGTGAGTTCCTAGGATTTAGGGCTGATGATCCAGGTCTTGGGGTTTCCTGTTACATGAGGAGGGGGGAAAAAAAACAGGTCCTTTGTCTAAATTGCTCTGCCAATACTGTAAAGCACATGAATGAAAATCTTGATGTCTGCAAAATTAGCTTCTTTCCAGTATATTGATTTATGTACAAATCAGGCTTTTATACCTAATTTATACATGTTCATTACATTAGAGAAGGAATCATTAAGAAATCAATTTCTCACTTCTGACTGGATATTTTCTTGGTCCAGTCCAGTGTTCTAATGGGGGAGAAATTTACTTGGCATAAATACTAGAGTAAGCACTCAAGTAGTGTTTCATCTGTGTAACACAAATGAAGGTGTTGAAAATTACTGGAAGGATTTTTTGCACGGAGAATGTTACTGTACCAATAATGAAAATCCAGGAAAATACTTGGACACTGAAACAGAATGATGCTTGTTCCCCTTCCTCTTAGGAACAGAGTAAGTGTTGTGTCAGTTTGTGTTGCGTCAGTATATAGGTGTATTAGTGTAAATACACTGAAAATGTAGAATGCTGACTGAAAAGGACCTGGCAGAGGAGCATGGGACTGCCGTTGTGTGCAAAGGAGGCTTCAGTCTGGCTGCAGCTTCAGCAGCGAGCGTGTCGGCACAGCCGATGCCACAGGCTTAAGTGCTCTGATGCCCTGTTATGGCTTCTGCTGGAGCAGCTGCAGTTTAGTCAAAAAGTGAAGTGCATACACATGAAACTCTGCAAAAATTTGGATTCTGAATTTCATAATTATGGTCATCAGCATAACCTTTTACTACCGTGTAGCTGTTAAATGAGACTCGAAATCTCTTCATCATAAACCAGCTTGGAATCAAGAAAACAGCACTAAATGAGAGTTCAGACTGTGAGAACAAGGGACAAAAAAAATACCTCTTACAGAAAGTCACAGGCAGAGTTGAATGCAGTTACTGAAAGGTTGTAAATGGAGTGTTTTGAACAGCAATGGTAACACCCAATTATTGCAAATATGTATTTTGACCAGTTTACTTTTATCTCTCAACCGAAATATTCCCCACAATTGTTGTGGGGTTTATATTTTAGTCAATGAGGTTTTGGATGATTGTGTAAAAATATAAATGTTAAAGAAAGTTATGATTAGAGTCGGACCATGAACAAGAAAAAGGGAAAGTTCTATTAAAATCAGATGTTGCCCCTTTTTTTGTATTGAAAGTATTTGTTGCCACAGAGGATAAATGACTGAATTACTAAAAACATTTAGCATGACGTTGCATTGTAGAAAGCCTTTCTGGTGAAAGTTTTTCTGGAGGTCATCTTATGCTCTATAGACCATTTTCAGAATGTTTAGGTGTGCGTCTGTAGGTGCAGGTATCAAATCAGTGTGTTCCCGCAAGACCTAAGAAAACCATGACAAAATTCACACCTCTTTATTTAACTTCTACATGTACTGCCATTTTCTGGTTCAGACTTGAAATTCAGTGTTTGTAAGTAATCATCCTATAAACTCAGATTCCCCCCCCCCCCCCCCCCCGTATTTATAAACACCTGCATTTTTTAATTGTTTTAAGAATATATGATACACTCTAGGATAATTTCGGCCTTAAAAAAAAAATCAAGGGCTTGATAATAATTTTTCTATACAGTAGGAGTTTGCTGTAAGTACCATAAGCATTTTTAAACCGTAGAGCAGCCCCACCTCCAAACAGCATTCCGTAAAACCTTCATCCAGTGGTAGTACTGGGTACTTTCAGTCTTCATTGTGGTCAGTGAGGAACTGGAGCTTTCACACTCTTAGGACTTAATTTCATTTTACTCAGAAGAGTCGTGAATGAAAAGTGTTTTGCAGTTTTGTCACAAATTTCCCCAAATAATCTCTTAATCATGCACTTGACCAGATTTTACACCGACTCTGCATTGTTTTTAAGGAAAGAATGGTGAAATGAAAAGTGAGGCTTTTAGGCTGCCAATGAGTTATTTACTACCAAATTTTCCACTTTGTATAATAAACAGTGAATAAAATATCAAAATAGCCAAGTACAGATCACAGTGTGCTTTAGAGGTTACTTCAAATGTGAACCAAGAATAGCAAAACTCAATGAGTAAATTTTTGAACCATAGGCAGTATTTATAAATATACGCAGAAGAAAAGCAGGAATTAAACCCCTGGACTCTTTCAGCAGTAAACTGTTGTTTTCTTTACTGCGCAAGGCAATGCTTTTTTACTTCCTATTTGCCAATTTCATATTAAGCAAAAGGAAGCATTTTTCTGCTCCAGACCAGGTGCTAGGAAATTGGTTTCGCTTTTCACTCCACTTTAGAGGTTTCTTAATCTGTTTGTTAATGATCACTGAAGGCTGCCTGTGGTATTCTGCAAACGGGATTTATCTTCCCATATCCCACAATGTCTAATGCATATTTTTGCAGTGATTCATTAAAATTTTAACCCAGTCTTAAAAAAAAAAGCAAAGTTATTTTAAAGAAGAAAAATACTGATAATATTACACAGTTAAAAAAAATAAATGAAGTTTTGTACTATCTTTACCTTGAAGAGTCAGAATGTCCCAGTCTTAATTTTCCTGGCTTTTAATTGAATTAATTCACTTTTGAATGTTCCTATCCCACATACCGCACATTTCATTAATACGGCACCCCCATTCTTGGTTGTGTTTTCTGTGAATGCGAGGCTACTACTAATAAAATGCGATTGAAGCGTTCCTCTGCCCGTTGCTGCTGCTGTAACATATATGCTGATGTAAAGCAGGAACTGAACAAAGTCACAATTTTCCTGAGATTAGAGGTAGCCAGGCTGGCTGTCTCCTCTCCTGGCTCCCCGTACCTGCTTCCAGCGCCGGGCCACCCCCACGCCGCAGCTTAGGTATTATTTGCTCTTTTGGGTTTCAGATTACGACAGCAATTGATCTGCGTGACCTGTTTTAGAAACTTTCACGTTTGCTGGGGAAACCTAAACCAAATGTATCCCCTCAAGAGACAAATCAGCTGAAAACTGCTCTGTTGACGTTTGGAGGCAGGCGGCGCTCCTCTGCGGTGAATTGTGGTAGGACAGCACCACCTCATGGCCTGCTCATAAGTCACCATCCAAACCCCTTAAATAATAGTTTCCACATTATTAAATGCAAAGCTTCAGCACTAAAGTTAATCTTTGTTTTAATCTGATTGGTTTAATCTTTGTTGCATGTCACTATATCAGGGAACTCTGTCGTTTGTCTTTTGAAAGTTCCAGTTTCTGAAATGTAGAACCCAGGTCAGAGTACTTTAAAACCAAATTCTTGTCTGTTCTTAGGCAACATCCTGCAGGAGCCTGTGTGAATTTAGTGGGCTGACGTTGTCCTCAAATGTGCTTAAGAAATAACCTAGAAGGAAGCTGCATGGGACCGGGCTTTTCATATGTTCTATCTAATCAACAGTAGTTTGTAGTGGAAAACTTTTCCCTAGGAGTCATTTCTGCATCAAAACTTTTCTAACTACTCTTTCCCAAGTGTAATAGCTTAGGTATTGCTCTGAATTTTAAAATTTATTTAATAGAAATTGTGTTTCTGTTTATAGTATCTATTCTGTTTGGGTTTTATTCCAGACTTCTGAAAATGCCTTCATTACATGCACTAACTGTGGAAAATTACCTTTCTATTTTTTTCTCTTAATATGGTTTAGACATTGGAAACTTCTTTTTTGTAATAGGAACCAGTTCATGTTCTTACACCAGTTACTTTATCTCCTCTCGCACTAAGTCTACTTTTTTTGGTCAGAGGCATGCTGTGCTGTGTATCGCCTGATGTCTTATTGAAATCCTTAATTTCTTCTGAAATGGGCAGTGGGTATGTTCGTGTTGACTCTATGTTTGGAATCGAAAACATGATAAGTGTCTAGATATATTAATATTATGATGGTCTTAACTTCTCTGCTCTTTGCAGAAGGGATTGTAGAATGTAGTCCCCTGTTCAGGAATCTGTAGATGGAATTTGTTTAGGTAAGACATTTGAAGACCAGGCTTTTTGGATGTATTAAATGTAAAACTTCTTTTTTTTTTATTTTTTTTTTTTTTATTTTTATTTTTGTGGTTAATCAGATGCTTCCATCGGCTTCCATCAGCAGTGCTTGTCAGTGCTGCTGAATCCACCCTAAATGCCTTGTCTCTTAGGACTTTTTCAAGAGCTTTTCTATTATGTTTCAGTTTTAAGTATTTTTTCAATTTTCCTTTAACAAAGTCCATCTTTTAAAAATTCAGAGGGGCAATGTAGTGCAAAGTGTAACAGTCGATTTTATATGGTAGTAAATAGTCATGTGTTGTTCTGGTGGAAGTGTAAACTTGATAAAATGCTATGTTTGTTTAATGAAAATGACTATTCAGCGCTGTCAAATTCTCTCTACAATGTGTCACGGGAACCTCCTCCAATCATTTTAATCGTAAACAATGCTGCTGCTTTTTGCAGTGGGTTAAACGTATGCAAATTGGAACCTACTGTTTCATGAGTGATCAATTCTTTGTTGGGAGTGGAAAGAAATGCTGTATATATTGCTAAGATACTGAAGGAAGCCTAGTCAGCATCTTCGTTCTAAAGTATATGCGTCTTTTGAAGATGCTGCTTTGGAGGGAATGCTTTCCTCTTTCTCCTCTTATTTAAAATTCACTCTACTCTAAAATCATAAGAAAAATCTCTACATAGAGGAACATCTACCATTTCTAGGAAAGGCCCCAAGTATAAATAGAACTGTGCATGCCACCTGTGGTAGCAGATGGCAGCCA
The DNA here is from genome assembly GCA_039720435.1 of Amazona ochrocephala. Taxonomy (NCBI): domain Eukaryota; kingdom Metazoa; phylum Chordata; class Aves; order Psittaciformes; family Psittacidae; genus Amazona; species Amazona ochrocephala. The sequence goes on from CM077879.1 coordinate 14,406,010, forward strand.
TTCACAGCTTCCTTTTGTGTTGGACCTGCATTATATGCAATATTTGCTTTTATGTTTTAATAAGAGTTGTTTAAAAACTCTACAGTGGCAACAAAATACCGATTTATGTATTAAAGAGGTAGTTTACAATGAAGATAATAAACTTTAATGTACAAACTGGATCAGAGAGTAACTTTAAGTTACATTACAGGCTCTAATGTGAATTTATAGTGTGTTTTTGACTTGTGTAATGCTGATGCTCTTGTTGCCATCCAGCAGAAAACTGCTGCTGCTTCCCTGTAGAGAATCAGTTGGTTTTTGACAATCACAACTACACTTGGGAGTTTTTAAATAACACCTGGAGTCTGCAGCTTCGGTACCTGAGCTTAGGAGATTATGCTGAGTTTCTTAAGTTGTAATAAACATATCTCCTTTCATGGCAGATGTGTCTTTTAGGAAGTTCCTACTGGTGCTATCCAGCTGCTGCCTTCCCTTGTGTGATACACAGGTATTTGTGGAGCTGAAATGAAACAAACTAATTCTTTAGATTTGGTCTTTAAGCATTATTAACCCCCATTTCTAGAAGAGTAATTAGTACATTTTAGTGTTTTGGTGTGTGGTATTGAAAGTCAAAGAAGTGCCAGTGAGAATGGGAAGAAAATAGGGAGAGCCTGCTGTTTCGTAAGCAGTCTTCATTGTCAGAAAGAATGTAGCGCGCTGTATTCTGGTAATGAACAAAACCTCAAGAATATGCTTTTAGTATGAAAATATAACTGGCTTTGGCAATATTGGGAGGAAAGGTGGGGTTTTTTTCCCATGATTCTCAATAAATTATCAGTTATACCTGGAAATTCATCAGTGCTCTTCCCCATAAGGTACATTTAGTTTTAATGTAGTGCAGGAGTGCTGCAGCTACGAAGGGCGTTTCCCTAAGCCCTCCTACCCCTTCAGGGGAGAAAGGAAATAATTTCATTATTTCAGAGTTGGAGGAGAGGCTGCTTTCTCTGCTCCAGACTTTCAGAGAAGAAAGAAGCCAATTTCCAGAGGCAAAGAACGGGAACCATAACAAGAGGCCAGTGCTCATATTGCTCACAATGTGTTTGTGCTTCGTCTTCAAGTTGCTTTCATCTACCCTTTGATCAGAGGGAGGCAAATTTAATGCCTATAATTAAGTCAGCAAGGGAAACTGATAATGGCATTGGTAGGGCCTGACCTAGAAGTGGTTCAGGATTCTGAAAAGATTATAAGGGGAAAAATATAAATAGAAAGCAAGATACAATGCAGTGTAATTTGCTATCTTACTAAAAATAGGATGTGCCAATCAACCTGAATCTGTAAGAAAATCTTTTTTTTTTTTTTCCATGAAGATGACCTAGTATCTGGTTGTACAGTGTCTGATAAAGTGCTAATCAGAAGTCTGGAGGAGATTAGCAGAGAAAATACTAACTGAATGAGGTAAGTAAGCAGAAGCAGTGCTTCTGTGTTAAAGGAAGTGTTGGGCAGAAGAGAGGTTAATAATAGAATTACTTTTTGCATTCCCCAAAATAAGAGCAGTACTAACCAGGATGAGTTTTAAAAATAATCCCAGAGTAAGATGAATCAGTGAAACTTACTCATGTAAGTTGATGTAAGTTACTAATGAGTACTGCGGGGAAGGAGAGGGAGGGTATCTTGCAGCAAGTGCTGAATGAGTCTGGGGTCTGGAGGTGTGGGGAGAAGAAAGAAATTCAACAGTAGAATATGTATATAGAGGCTGAAACAAAGAGAGTAAGCTTTAAACTAATCAGTGAAAATGGTGGAAGAAAAGGTATGTCCAGCTGAGTTACAAGTAACTAACACCAGTGAATGCCCTTCTAAGTAATCAGCAAGGATGGATACAAACTGGAGCAAATGCAGAGGAAGTTGCAGGTTGGGCAATCTCAGAACCATGTTGTGAGAAGAAACTAAAAGGTTGGGGTAATTTGTCTGGGCCTGCAGAAGTTAGAGGGAGGTAGGATTACTGATGGTAAACTCCAGCACACATGCAGGGAAGCAGAGCTTTTAAAGGAAAGGACTGTTTTGAAGCAGGAACAGATGGATAGAAGTTGGTAATCAGTAAACCTGGAAATTTGATGGTTCTTGTTCGTAAGAGCAGTAGGATTCTAACAAAGCCATTCAGTTGGAATAGGGAGATGCTTTTATTACCTTTAGGCTGGAGCATGGTAACTTTGTAAGGAGTGCATGGTATGCATCTGATAACCCCAGAATGCTTGCAGGTTGACCCTGAAGATATTTTTCAAGATTTGTATTTGTATAATAAGAGATATTTTGTGTCTGCAGATTAAACATCATACCTGACCCCCCCCTTTTCTTTTTTTTTGGTTTTAAATAAAATTGATATTTTGTTTCATGCTAGTGAGACCTTTTTCATAAAAATTGTTTGATTCTGTCGATAATGACAAATTGAATTCAGAACTGTGCCTGTAGTACGCAGTGAAAAAAGGCAACAGAGAAATAGCAGCGCAGGATCGCAGAAGGTGCTGTTAGAATTTGAGGGAAAGTAGAACAAGAAGTCTCACTTCTGATGCAAATCTTGGGAACTAAGAGCTTGATGTGAGTATGGGCATAATGGTGTCATTCTAAATTCATGAAAATAGCTTTACAAATGAAGGAGAGGCAAAGTGGGGTCAGAGCAATTCAAACACACGATGACAATTTTAGCCTAAATAGAATGCTCTTTGTGACTAGATGAATTAATTACTGTAAGACAGTGTTCTTGCTTGTCATTCTGATTCTTTCTGCTTGTTAATCACTTCTAAATTGTAGCTATTGCAGTAATATTAAGATTTATTACTTATAAAATTTTGTGAATCTCTCTTCTAGTTTAGTGATTTTTTCAAATATTAATGGAAATGTTTGGAGATGTTTCTTATTTTGAATTTCTCTTTTTTGTCCTCTGTAGTGCTTTCTGCCTATGAAATATTATTGTTCTACTGAAACACTGTATGACTGCTTTAAGTGTTTTGCTTTCATAGTCAAGTTCAATGTATCTATTCAGCAAATTTCATGACATACCAAGTCCGAGCTGAAAAAGAGATTAATATAGAAAATTGCTCCAGTGGCAATGAGAAGGAACATCTGTAGAATGGTTTAGCTTACTTTTTGTGCCTCATTGTCTTGTAGTAATCTCAGTATTTCCCTTTTTATTGTGCATGATGGTGCTAACACAGTTTAAGAAATCTTGATCTACTGGAAGTACTAACAGAACTCAGCTTGCTATGAATGGGGTGAGATTTCCTGTGCTGTTAATCACATGGAAAACTTTAAACATGGAAACTGGGAAAGTTCTTATTCATTACAATGAGTTGTAGTAAGAATGAAGCAGAGCAAATAATACTCGGGAAATGCATGCATATTTATTTGCACAAGGAAAGCTTTTACTTGTACAAATCACTGCGGTCTTACTGAGCACATTTTTTTCCTCTTACTTCTTTCAAAGAGACCTTTTGAAAAAAATAATTGGGGGAATTAATCTTCTATTTATCCAAACTGTTCTGTGTTCTTTCTCTGTGGGTTTTTTTTGTTTGTTTAATTACAAGGAACATTTGCATGAAAATGGGATTTTAAGGCTTGAACAGCTTCTGATGCCTTTTCTCAGATACATGGAGTAAGCTGCATTTATTGTATTTGTAAACTAAAACAAGTATTGTTTTGTAAAGTGCCTTGCATGCTTTTTTACACTGAATTATTAATGAATATTTGACAATATGCTTTAGGAAGGCTCCCTCTGCATCCCCTTTGAAAATATATGCCACTAATGTATATAATTCTCCTCCTACACCCCCCATCATGTCTCCTTCAAGACCTGGCAAGGAAGTCATAGTGGTAGTCATCATATTCTTTATCCAGTTAAACTAGATTTCTGTAGATCCTCTGTTCTCTAAAATAAGCAGCATCTTACACTGCAGCAAATATATTAAATCAGACTAAAGTTTGCAAAAGTTCTCTCAGATTTTTAGGAGTTTTTTTTCTTATCTTTTCGAAGGATCTTTGTAAAGACTTTTAGTAAAGAAAATTGAGTGGTTTTATAGTAAAATGTATCCACAGTGATGTGGAAAGACAGAAATGGAAATTTGATAGGGATATATGCTTTGTAAATTAGGTTCTGGATTGCCAGTTTAGATAATGTTTTATATTATTATTGTTATGTTTAATATTGTATTTAGTGTTCAGTAGTGTTTAGCTTGTGCTTCTAGGATAGCAGACATTTTTGTGACTTTTCTCTGAGTTGTACTTTCATACAACAGATCTTTTTTGGTTGATTTTTACGAATTGACTGCTTGCAAATGAAAATTGTAAATTTTATGATTCTATTTAATTACAGAGTAATTCTAAAAAATCACATCTGAAGTGTGGAATACTGCACTTTAAACATAAAAGGAATCAGTTGTCTGACTGAAGTTTAATTATGATTTCTGTTCCTTTAGATTTCTCATATTGGAAAGCTGAAAGATTTTCTTCTGCAGCACAGAAAGGATTACATTAATGCATACAGGTAAGTGTGCATTCTGTTTAAATAGGTCTACTTATTTTCTGATTTATAAAGTGAACAGCTTAGAAATCTATAGGCATAATGGCTAAAACCAAAACTAGACTGCTTATGAATTGGCTTACTGTAAGCTACTAATGATGAATAGTGCTGTCACAGCACCGTTTTCTTCTTAGATAAAATGAGACTCAGCATTTGAAGATTTCTGGCACTCAGGAGTGAGTTCTGAAGCAAAACAACCTGGCAGTCTGACATCTTCTAAGGACCTGCAGAGTAGGTTTCTGAAGTGGTTTCTGTGACAGCAGAATAGTAGATACAGTGATCCATGTTTCCCTTTCAGTCGGTGACACTAAGCCTGTTATCACTAAGGGTACTGTCAGTAGCATCAGCAGGACCTGGAGGAGAATGGTGCAAACTCTTCATACTCTGGAATGTGAATTTCAGATGAGGGTCGTTATTGAGAGCACCACATCAGAAACTGAAGAAACAAAACTGAAGGCTTCAGTTCTGGTAGTTATTATTCTATGGAGAAACTTTTAGTGCTCTTCAGCCATTAGGAAAAATTCAAAACTTATTTCCAAATGCGACAGTGTAAGTAATTTGTCCCTTTTAAAGGATCTTCTAAAACCTTAGTTTCCTGTGTAACGTAATTGCAGTATTGCATGGGGGAGTCAGACCTGGCTGCATTCTGATTGTGCCACAACCCTGACTAAAGCTAAGCTGTTGCTGCAGTCAAGGTAGTGAAAATGCAATCTAAAGTCATCATGGGTTAAAGACACTGAAGTCCCAAATCAGTTTAATACCTTTCTTCAAAAGGCTTCACAGATACCAGATAGGAGTGTTATCCAGACAGATATCCATACCCTAGGAGAAGACAGTAGGAACAGATCCATCTGCTGCTATTCCTTAAGCTCAGTCTGTACTGCAGGAACAGTCTTTCTGAGAAGCAACTTCTAGGCCTGAAAGGGTCTGTCACAGTAATAGCGATACTATACAATCAGTGGTATCAAAATATGTCCCAGAGTAAGTTGACAGAAGGCTTCTGGTGCCTTATTTTTGTCTCCCTGAGATGGTTAAAAGCAGTATTTTGTTGTTTCACACAAACAAGAACTCTGGAACATCTTATAAGTGTAAGGCCATGAGAGCTATTCATAGTGAGTGCCAGTGAAAAATGAAGCTCTGGGTGGGTGTCAAATCTGTGTGCAAGGTGTATGAGGAACTGTTTTTCCAAGCAGCAAGCAGAAGTAGTGTACAGCTGCATGTTTTGACTAGCTCTCTGCTGTTCAATTCCTGTTGGAATAGGTCATAAACAACACTAGATGGAGCTACCAATTTAGTACTGAAATTACTGTGTTTACTGTCTGAAAACTTCATGTGATTGCATAGGCTGAGAAACTGCAAATAATTGCAGTAAGAACAGTCAGTACCACTTAATTTTTTGCGTACTATTTGTAATTTATTAACAGTAATGTGCATAAAATTGACTGATGAGTCAAAATTTGTCCAGGCTATTTTGGTTTCTAAAAGCTCTTCATGTTCTTCTTGTAAACTCTCTTTTAACCAGTCATCATGGTAATTCTCAGTGATTTTTGCACACACCCACCTCAGGTATTAACTAAGGAGAGGAAAAAAAGTGTCATTTCTTTTATTAAACAGTAAAATAATCCTCCAGATCTCATCTGTCATTGCAGTTGATCCTGTCCATAATGGTCAAATTTAAAACAGATAGTACTGTCAAATTTCGTACTAAATGGCTTATGCTGTTCCATTTTCTGGGTGCAAAGAGGGTCATAGTATCCATGCTCTCAGTCTTGCAGTCTTAGCAAATACCTCACTCATTCAAGACTGTTTTAATAACTTTTCAATACTTAAGCTGTGGAGAAAAAATTTAAGGAATTTAATACTAAAAGGCTCTTCTGGAATTTATGTAGGAAGCTTAATTTTGTTTGTGAAAGTTGACTCCTGTATTTTGTCAACCCTGCTATTTGTTTTTCCAACTATAGCACAATGTGTTGATGAATTTTGGCTTTTGAGTTAAGAGTGTATGCCTTTTGAAACTTCTTCCTGATGTATTACATCCAGGTTCTTGATTGCTTCTTTGACCTTAATTTTGCAGACTATAAACTCTTTAATAATAAAGTTTTTTTATTTTTGGCATACATAAAATACCCTGCTACAGGGGGTATGTCTTTAATTCATTTTAGAGGGAGGTTTTCAGCAACGAGAAAGACAGCTGAAAAAAGGCCCTGACCCATTTGATCAAACTTTAAATATTTAACTAAAACACTTAAATTGAGTACAAAAAGCTTAATAATTAGTAATTGCTTATTCACCTTCTTTCTTCTTGATTTGACTCTTAAATGTAAAGTATATGAATGGCAAAATACATGAAACTAATGATGCAGTGATCTAAGTTTGCTGACTTATAGGCCATTGCATCTCTACCCTCTCCTGGTTGTCAGGCTTCATTTGCTTTCTCTTACACCTTGTTTTTCAGCTTTCTGTGATAAGGAACTTTTCTGGTTTGTTCAGTTTATCTTGTCGTAGTTCTCTCTCCTGGGTAGAACTTCTGAGAGCTTTGGCAGTACCAGAGATATGCTGTCATCTTCCACTGACAGCATGAGTTACTATGGAAAGAAACTTGAAACTGGCCTGTTAGAAAGAAGACAGATTACAAAGGGACATGTATAGAAAGAAGATCCTCCTTCAAACTTCTCTCCAAATGTATGGTTATTTCTTGTCATTTGGCTTAAAAATTGAGGGCAGTAATAGTGAAAACTTGGGCTTTCTCTGCAACACACAAGGAAAAATAATGAAAAATGAAAACACTGAATGAGTAGCAAAGACTATGACTCTTGTCACTCAGTACTTGTATATGTATCATTACTTTTATTTCGCATTAGAGCCCTATCTTAAAAATAACTTAAATAATTTTAATTATTTTCTTGCTGGCTTCATAGACACATTTCAAACTTAACAAAGCCCTTTGGATGTCATACTCATGGTCAGTGAATTTACTCAGTGGCAGGTCTTTTATCAAAAACATGTAGCTACGTGGTGGGATGCTGTAGCGTCACTGTTCCTGCTAATAGTAGCTGTCTCTGAGCTGTCACTTGTGATGTTGTTAACTACAGTCTCTTTCCAAGAATCATAGAATCATAGAATAGTTAGGGTTGGAAAGGACCTTAAGATCATCTAGTTCCACCCCCCTGCCATGGGCAGGGACACTTCCCACTAAACCATGCCACCCAAGGCTCTGTCCAATCCCACGTTGAACACTGCCAGCGATAGAGCATGCACAACTTCCTTGGGCAGCCCATTCCAGTGCCTCACCACCCTTACAGTAAAAAATTTCTTCCTCATATCCAATCTAAACTTCCCCTGTTTAAGTTTGAACCTGTTACCCCTTGTCGTCTCACTACAGTCCCTAATGAAGAGTCCCTCCCCAGCATTCTTGTAGGCCCCCTTCAGATATTGGAAGGCTGCTATGAGGTCTCCACGCAGCCTTCTCTTCTCCAGGCTCAACAGCCCCAACTTTCTCAGCCTATCTTCATGTGGGAAGTGCTCCAGTCCCCTGATCATCCTCGTGGCCCTCCTCTGCACTTGTTCCAACAGTTCCATGTCCTTTTCATGTTGAGGACACCAGAACTGCACACAGTACTCCAAGTGAGGTCTCAGGAGAGCAGAGTAGAGGGGCAAGATCACCTCCCTCGACCTGCTGGTCATGCTCCTTTTGATGCAGCCCAGGATACGGTTGGCTTTCTGGGCTGTGAGCGCACACTGCAGCCAGCTCATGTTCATTTTTTCATTGACCAAGTCCTTCCCCGCAGGGCTGCTCTGAATCTCTTCTCTGCCCAGCCTGTAGCTGTGCCTGGCATTGCTCCGACCTAGGTGTAGGACCTTGCACTTAGCATGGTTAAACTTTCGAAAAGAAGTGAAACTCAACAGTTGGTAAATGCTTTAGGACATCTCAGGGTATTGGAAAAGTAATTAGTTACAATACTCAAAACCAGCAATGGTGAACATACTTGGATGTTTGTATCTGGTTTATGATTTATCTCAAGGACTTCCTCACTAGCTTTTTCAAATAGGATTATTAGCCTTCATAATGGTGTTTAGAAGGAACATATGGGGTGTGGTCCTTGAGGCAAAATAACCAAGGACTTTCACTTTAAACAGAACTGATAAACTTTTTTTAGTTTACTAGGTAATCAGAGAAGTAATTAAATTGATGCGTAAATACCAGACATTTATGTATTAGAAAATTATCCCTGCTAAATTGTGATCTTTCAGGACTTTGCCAGCAGTGTTACAATTTGGCTAATGCGTATCTTTAGTAAATTAGTGATGAGCAATACCTTATGAAAATACTAGTTTGGGTATTTCTGTGCTGCATGTTCTGTAGCTGAAGCTTCCCCACATACTTTAAATAAAATAATGTGCTAAATATGTTGTTGGGGAATGTGTTCCCATTTGAGTTGATGAGTTTTTGCCTTGAAATTATGTCAAACAGCATTTGGATTCAAAAAAACAGTAAATTAAACCACACAAAATGTAACAAATAATGTTTAAATTTAGTAGTTAAATAAGAAATAAAATAGTTAAAATCTGCTAGGTGTCCAAAGGGAAAAAGTTAAAAAATGTCTGCTGTATTTCCAGCTAAACTTATACCTATGTGAACATACGTGCATACACCTACACAGTTACGTGTGTGTGTAGCAATATTTATGTATATATTTGCAAGACAATGTCTGCAGGTTGTAAGTTGGACATATCTCTGCTCAAACAGTACGTATCAGTATTTTATAACTGATTTATTTCAGCTTATTGCTTCTCTCTCTTTTGTAATACGTTTTTGGAGGAAAATCAAGTTTTTCTGCTTGATTTGGTGTCTTTATTGAATCAGTAAGCAGAAAATATTTTATGCACCAACAGAAATAGTTACTACTTCCAAAAACTGGTGTAATGCCTACATCAGCTCTGGTTCCTTGTGCTTTGCCAGCAAAACAGGATCATAGAAATGATAGGCTTGGAAGGAGCATGGCTGACACATTCAAAAAGAATGATTAGATCTTTCTACCACTGTGTTTTGCTTACTTTTAAATATTTCTTTCAGTGGAGATTCCATATCGTCTCTCTGCCTTTTCCTGTTTCCTTTTCTGTGCTAGTTTATTTTGGTTTCTCCTCAGTCTCTTCTAAAATCAACAATTACAGTATATTTGGTTTTTCATCCTTTTATTGTACTTTTCCTTTCGTTTGGATGCTCTCCCAGTTGGTGTTGCAGTGAGGTGTTGAAGTGAAACAAATCCGAGGCCTTGCCCAGAGCTAAGGGTAGTAGAAATAGTACCTTCGTTTGGAATGGATTATACTGCATTTATGCATCCCATTGTAATGACTGTTTATGCAACAGCATTGTTGTAATGTTTGGTTTATGATCCAGTATGATCCCAGATGACTTTCAAAAGAACTGTTCCCTAATCAGTTGTTCCCCATTCTCTGTGGGTTCAGATAATCTTTCCTGCTGCAACAAAGAGCCACTGACTGTTCCTTATTCAAATTCTTCGTGTTATTTCTCCAAGTTGGCAGTATTGTTTTGAATTGAAGTCTTGTTCTCTTGGTGCAGTTTTAATTTGCTTAGCTTTATGCGTCTGCAAGTTTAATAAGTGTATACTCCTTTCTGCTGTCTGAGTTGTTAATGTGAGAGTGTTAAATAGCATCAGATTCAGGGCAAACCCCTCTGGAACACAACTCAGTGTGACCTTCTGTTTGGGTATACAACTAGTCTAAGTTCAGCTTTTCGAACAGTTTCACATCCATATGATGCTTATTTCTTCTAATTAATTTATTCACTGATAGCTTATGAGAATGTCATGAGAGGTGATATAACAAAAGCCCCACTAAAGAGATGTATAGCAATAATTGCTCTTCAGCCAACCATAAGACTTGTTACTGCATCCCAGAAGTAAATTACACTGCATTTGTCTTCTCTTGATATATCTTGGCTACTGGTTATCTTTCTGTTCCTTCGTAACCACTTAAAAATTGTTTGATTGTTTCTGCCTGTATTTTCCTTGGCTGAATGGTCTATGATACTCTGGTTTGTTTGGGTTTTTTTTCCCCCTTAACACTATTTTTAAAGATAGTTGCTATACTTCATCTTTTCATCAACCTAAGCACTCACTTAGCCTCCCCCAGTTCTTGGTAGTGGGGATGTATCCTTCCATTTGATGCATTTCCTATTTTATTCCAAGGCCTGAACCCCTGTCTCTGCACACTCTATGGATGTGTGTACACCCTGGGCTTTTTTGGAAGCCAGTTAGTTCCCTTCAAGAGCACCCCTTTGACACACATACAGGACGGATGTGTACTTCATCAAGTTTATCTTCATCATTATCCCAGGGAGCACTACCCCTTCAAGGTACACTTGTGCCATGACCTGGCATGCATAACACTCTTTCTTATACACTCATTCACTCAGGATCCTATTATTAATATATTGGCTGACACTTGGTATTCCTGATGAAAACATCAGCAAATATTTGTTTTTTATTAATGGTGAAGGTACTAAATTGAGGCCAAATGATTTAGAAGCAGTAAGCTAAAGGGAGTAACTGCAGCTTACAAGTGACTTTAGTGATGAAAGTTAATGCAAAAAAAAAAAAGGCACTAAACATCTAGTATTTGTTCATATTCTGTGTATAATTTTATTTCTCTACTGAGCTAACAAGCCAACACCACATTCTTAGGTGTTTCTCTAAGTAATATTTGCAGAGCAATCTCTTGTTATCATTGGTATCCCTTGCAGATGTGTCTCATCCAGCATTTGACCCTTTTCTGATTGATGCTGTGTTCCTTTAGACTTGTCAGTAGCAATCAGACCTAATTTGCACTTTCTTCTGCTTCTTGTGTTTGAACTCGATGAAGAGCTCATGAAGTAGCTACGCTGATCTCTCAGTGCTTTACGTATTCTTCCCTTTCATCAAAGCCAGAACTGCAAATTATCATAAAGCAAATTCTACATGAAAACTACTAGTTCACATGAATTCTTTTTCTGTTCTGTTTTAGGTTTCCCTTTTCTATGTACTTCAACAGCCTAGAAAAGTTAGGTGGTTAAAGACCTTCTACTTGATAGCCACTGTCTATGTCTTGCTCTTCACCCACTTTCTTAAAAATCACAAATAACCCAAGTTGACTCTCAGCCCAGTTTCTCATTAAGCTTTCCTTTATCAATTAGGATAAAAATTAGGAAGAACTTCTTTTTCCCCTTCCTCCCTTATCTGCATGCATTAGCCAGTGCATGTCTTGGCTAATTCTTCTGTTTGCTTCTGAAAAACCTGGTTGTTTGACCTTTCTTGATTTAGTGATTTGTCAGTCCATTGCTATGATACTGCCATTGCACTTCTGAACAAGTATTTGTATCTCTGACATACAGGGAACAGCTGCTTTTTTTTTGTTCAATTGTTTTTTGTTCACTTTTTATGTGTTTTTGTTTTGTCTTCACCCATTCTTTTAAAATGAATGGCTCTGGTTCTGTTTCTATTTCTTCATATCCGTTCAGTAGCAGACCAGCCAGAAGTTTTAGTATTGTAATCTGAAATAGAAGAGTGGAGATTTTTTTGCTTCGTCAAGGGGCCATCATAAGGCTGTAACTCCATCCTCATTTTCCATCTGAATTTACGTGCCTCAACATGCTTGAGTAACTCCGTACGCAGGGCTTGCTGAATGATGTTATGCATGAACCCATCCCACATGATCATAATGGTGCCCTTCTGTCTGGGCCTGTGCAGAGATGGATGTAGAAATGGATTTTCTGTCTTTACACATGCTGAGAACTTGCTATGCCACAGACTAGTAGTAAAAAGACCCATCTATATAAGCCATGCAAAGGGAGTGGGGGAGAGGTGTGTCCTCATATTTAACAATATGAGTTGCCTTACACTGAATATGTAACTATCAATATATAATCTTAAGCAGGCTGTGGAAAGCCTCTCCATCAGATGTCTCTAAAACCAGACAATTTCAAATCTTTCATCATTCAGAAGCTGCTTTCTCAGAGAGTGCAAATTAAAGTTAAAGCTTACAAGACCACTGATTTACAGCAGTCATGGGGATTTTGCCACGGATTTATGAAACCAATCTATCCTGACCAAAGAAGAGCAATTCAGCTAGTAAAATATAAATGGAAACACTGTATGTGTTTCTGTATGTTTTTCTGTAAGTTATAAAAAATTATTTAATAACATTTAAAATAGCTTAATTTTTAGTGGGAGGAGGGAATAACCTGTGGTATTTAGATGTCAAAGACATGGCAGTGTTGGAAACAAACAGGTTTATTAAGTATTATAATATTACTTCCAGTTAGTTTGTGTTACTGTTTGCTGGCTAATCTGTGCTTGTGTACTAGCTGGCCAGCAAGCAGAAACTGATTTTCAAGCCAGATGAGCCATGTGCTACAGCTACATTTTACAGCCTCCGTTTTTATTAATTTAGCAACAAAAAGATATATGTATCCTATTAGACATTATTAAATACATAATGAATCATCGAAAATAGAAATAAACAATGGGGACAGGTTTTGATAAATCTTCTAATCCACGTGATATTAAAAATAATTTTGTAGTGCACTTTCCAATGCACTGTTTTCTGTTGGTGTTCTTTACTCTGGTTTGAATTCACATAATTCACAGCACATCCACTTTAAAAGTGAAGCTCGGTATTTAGGATACTGCAAGTAAAATAAAATTCTTTTTTTTTTGGTATTTCTGTCAACATTTGAGCTATTCCTTTATCCTCCTTGTTCTCGTGTTTTTAGAATTAAAATATGCTTCATTGGAATAACTACTGAGGGTAATAATATATTATGTAGTTGTATCTTTTCCTTATCTGCTCAGTATTTGGTTGTGTATGACTTACAGGATATATTACTCTTTCTACATCTATTACTAGTCAAAAATGTGTTAAACCCTCTCAGCTTTATAGAAGTGGCATTTTTATGAGGAATGGTTATTGTACTTTTAACTTCTTTTTCCATGAAAATCAATGCTGCAGAAAAGCTTTTGTGGGTATAGTGAATGGGAGGAGGGTCTAAGATGTGTACTTGTAGATTTTTATGTTGAGGATATCTTTAGTGACAGTTTATCTTCTTTCTCAGCCATATTATGTCTGACTATGTGAGGATGACAGATACAGAACGTGACCAGATAGATCAAGATGCTCAGGTGTTTATGAGGACATGTGCCGATGCCATTCATCAGCTGAGAACAGAAGGTAAACTGAGCAACTCTTAAATGCTTTTTTGTTTTCCTTAGTTATTGATAAAGGCTGATACAATGCTGAATACTACATGGTGAATCTGAAATGCTTCTCAAAAGGGACTTGTGAAGTCTCATTGCCTTTTTGTTTGCGTCTTTGTAATCTCCTTCCCTGATTAGTACTGAACTTAATTTTCTAATGTTAGTGGAAGAGAAGGCAGAGCATAAAATTCTATTTCTTTAAATTCACTTATTAGGAAGTGTAAAAAAAGGTAGTCATAAATATTTCTACTTGAGTAGGAATTTAGCACTGTGGCACAGAGGCCTGAACCAAAGCTCACTAAATTCAATGCTTGTCTCTTTCTACCTTGTCCACCTGTAAGGTATTACAAGTGTAATCTTTCCAAGTTTGGGATAATTAAATAACTTCAACAGAGTCTGTGTAAAATAACACCCTTTTTGACAACCTGAGTATGGGATCATACCTTTACAACATCATTTCATGAAAGCTGTAGAGAGAACTTCTGTTTTGCCATTTTCAAGTCGACTTGCCATATGTGTGTGCTTTATCAATGTACCTAAGAATTTCATCAGCTTTGAAATGCCACTGAAACGTAGTTAGAACACTATTCAGAATCACTGAAAGTCAGTCATGCATGGGAACTACATAGCATCAAAATATGGAATATTCATGTATGTGAACTAAAAGGATGCTTGATGCAATAAATCCCAAAGATTTCCACGTAATCTGTACACTAGAGAATTTAAACTGCTAGAGGTTCAATGTTATAAGCAAGTTAAATCTCTAGATCTGTTTTGCTATGCTTAGCTTGGTGGCATCTATACTTGTTTAGAAATCTAATTGACATAATATGACTCAGTGGTGTACCTAAGAAATCAATAACATAAATATTGTAAGACACTACTTGTTTTCAGCTTTCAGTTTATTGTGATGATTTGCTGTTTCACAGAACCTATATTTAAATATATCTATGTTTGAAATAAATACTAAGATATATATATATATATATAAAATGTTAATAGGCTCTTGAATATATAACTTGTGTATCAACTGTAAAGGCAAACTTGTGCAGTTAAGTAAAAGGTTAAAAGATTGTGTTGTATCTTTCTTTTGTATTTCAGCACACAAGGGTGTCCAGTCTGCTCAGGTAAAGGAACACAGAACAGCTGGTTTGGACTTCATTGAAGATTACTTAAAAAGTACTTAATATTTATTGAATGCCTAAAAGTGAATGATTGTATTTTCTGAGAAAGAAATTATGTTCTTCTAACCTGAAATTTTGTTTGCTGCTGTCTTGAACAGGAGTGTGTAAGCTGTATTCTGAACAAAGAGCCATCCGAGTTAAGCGAGTGATTGATAAGAAGAGATTGTGAGTAGTGTCAAAAAATAGTTTAACTGTGCCGTTAGTTTGTACGATGTTCAACAGAACTATTATTCATGTTTACATTCTAAGGAGATTGTTTTTATGGAAATCTGTAGCTGGATGAGCAACTTCTGCTGTCAGTAGGTGTGTCCAGGCACTTCAGGCATGTGAAGTTATATCTGTAAGTGGCAGTGTCAATACTGTTGTGCTTCTCATTTATGTAAATGTTAAAGCACCAAACCAGTAAAATGTGGGTTTATAAATTTGTTGTATTTCTACAAATGCAGCAAAACATTTTCCTGTGTCCCATTAATATTCTGCACAAAATAATTTAGAACAAAATCCTGCACATTGCTAATATGTCTCAAAGATGCTACTTAAGATACTGTTTGGATACAAGAGATCTTCACTTCTCTCTCTTCTTTTCTTTTTCTAAGCTGCTGTCTTTCTGCTAAAGCAAGTTGTGAATAAATACTACTTGACATGGCAGGTCTTCATGGCAAGTAGGAATTTGAATATACCTTATAGCTGAAACAAAATAGTTTCTGCTTCCTGTTGTGGCATATATCAGGCTGCTATTTTAGAGGAGAAAATGTCTGGGAGAAGTTAAAGATGATGTGCTTTCTGGTCTTTTTTTTTTTCTGCTTGATTTTGGGTATTCTTCAGTCAAATATCAAACCTCACACTACTTCAGTTGCTTTTTCTGCACACTTCCAGGTATAAGAATGGCAAGGAAAATGAACAGGTTTGCAAGTTAATACCTGAAACACTTTCCGTGTCTTCTCAATGAGTATTATTTGAATTCTAACCTTACATGCCATTCTGTACATTTCACTTTAAACCCAACGCGTTCCAGGACATACACATCAATAAAAAAGTTCTTGAGTGTTTTTCCAAGATTTTATGCTGCTTATCAGTTTGGTGTTTGGGTCCATCAGCTATTTACATTGAAACTAGAGAGATGTTTTCAAAGTCCATAAGTACGTCTTTTTCAGAGTGATTCAGCACTATTAAGTAGAATTAGATTCACTCAAATATATTCTCCTGGGATGTAAATAGTAGCACAAGACAAAACCAAGTAAGTGAAATATCCCAAACCAGTTCTGAAATTTGCTAAGAGAGAAAAGGCAGGCATTGGTATTTTTGTAATTCACATAACTTCTCAGAAAGAACATACACAAACAAACTGTGTG
Organism: Amazona ochrocephala; assembly: GCA_039720435.1. Classification (NCBI taxonomy): domain Eukaryota; kingdom Metazoa; phylum Chordata; class Aves; order Psittaciformes; family Psittacidae; genus Amazona; species Amazona ochrocephala. Next base: position 14,422,346 of record CM077879.1, read on the forward strand.
ATATTTTCCATGTGTAAAAATACATAACCTTATCAGTATTCTTCACACTAAAGAACTTCAAAGAAAGATAGCATGGTTCCTGCGGTTACAGAACCAGCTAACAAATGCCAGGTCTTCTATTTGTTATGCTCTTATATTACTGTTTCTACATGAAATACAAGATTTCTCAAATGACTGAACAGAGAAAACTCAATTTGATAAACCTGGAGCAATGAAAGAGCTATTTCAGAAGTTAGAACACTGCTTAAATAAAGAGCAATAAGGCATTAAAAAGTAAGCAGAAGATGCAATTCTTTTATGTAATATTGGAGGATACCTCTTTGCCTACCTTTATGGATCTAAGGGGTAGAAAACAGATGTCGACCAGGTGGAGTCTGTATCATTGCAGATGTGATGTAATGGCTAAATTGTCATTTAAGTTAAAATTCAATTTAAATAAATTACAGGCATAAACCAATCTTTATGATGACTTGAAGAAAAAATGTCTTTCTTTTCATATGCCTTCAACTAGTTCATTTGTAATTTCCCCAGGGATTTCTGCAGACACTAATGTGATGATAAGAACATGTTCCATTACTTAAAAACCTTAGGCATTCTTTGAATAGTGTATCCCAGGCATTTTGTTCATTTTTAATTGAAAACTCTGTACATTAGCATAGTGTGCAAAGTAAGAACAAGAAAGAATAAAGAATGCATTTTTTTAAAAGTAAATTAATCCTAGTGCAGATTTTTTTTTCCTGCGAATTAGTCAAAATATGTACCAAGACAATACTGAAAGGTTTGCAGTAGGAATCTATTTCATCATGTTTCTTTTATACTGATGACCATCCTAAGCTCTTCAGCAAATTGCCTGAGTGTTACAATTTTCTTACATAAATTGCCTTTATGTTTTAGCTCATATTTTTTGATTAAAAAGTTCTGCCTATTACATAGGTCTAATTCTCAGGAATGAAAAGTTGAGAAGTAGAAACACCAGCAGCTCTTTCTGTACAGGTCCTCGGTTTTCAGTCTTTATTGGTATTCAAATTCATGTCTCGTTTCAATTTGAAACTTCTTTTTCCATCAGAATATCTTGTGAATTATGTATGCAATTATTCAAATCAAGCTGATATTTTTATTATCTGGGGAACTGATGTTTTATTAGTATCCAAACTATTATTTGAACTACATGGACATCCAGATAAGTGGGTTTTTTTTTTTTTTCCTCATTATTAGGCAAATTTGGAACTTGAAATGAGGAGATGAGGGAAGAGTTCTTTTTGTAACATTGCCAGAAGCCCAGTACTTGCAGAGGTTTTAGAACTCAGGCAGGTTCCCAGTTACATTTTTTTCCTTGTTTAAATAACGTAGTCACTCAGTGATGACTAATGCATTATATTCTGGTTTTCTGAGGATTTTCTAATTATGGGGTAGAATTTAGACACAATACAAAAGAGAGGAACGCAAAATGCAACACCTCCAGTTAAGCAGCAGGGAAAGATTGCAGATCAGAGTGAGATTAACTGTTGATTGTTTGAGAGGGGAGGAAGTGATGAAGGTGGCACAGAAGGTGAGTCACACCCACTGCTTTTTGTTTTTTTTTCTTTAGCTTCTCTAACAGCGTAATTGCTGAGGATTTAACAATCTACTATGTGGCAGTTACAGAATTCATTGCAGACCACAGTAAGCCACAGGAGTTTACTGGAAAAAATGGTGCTGCTAATTTAAAGCTTTTTTTGATGCTTCAGTGAAACATACTTGACAAGTACTTAATATAGAATCACTGAACATTCTTACTTTTTGCATCGCCTTTGTATTAAAATTGCATAGGAGGGACTTAGATGTGGTATATAGTTTATATAGTCCACTTTTCTTTGCTTCTAAATAGTCCATTGTGTCTTTTAGCAGACAAAGAGAACGGTAATCCTGGTTAAACTATTATAGAATCATAGAATCAATGAATCAACTTGGTTGGAATAGACCTTTAAGACCACCAAGTCCAACCATTACCCCAGGACTTCCAAGACCGCCACTAAATCATGTCACTAAGGGCTTCATCTACACATGTTGTGAACACTTCCAGGGACATTGATTCCACCACTTCTTGGGCAGTGTATTCCAATGCCTGATCACCCTTTGGTGAAGTAATTTTTCCTAATACCCAATTTAAACCTCCCCTGGCACAGCTTGAGGCCGTTACCTCTTGTCCTGTCGCTTGTTACTTGGGAAAAGAGACCAACCTCCCCCCCCTTTCACTACAACCTCCTTTTAGGCAGTTGTAGAGAGCGGTAAGTTCCCCCCTGACCCTTCTCTTCTCCGGATTCAACAACCCCAGTTTCCTCAGCCGTTCTCATCACACTTGTGCTCCAGACCCTTCACCAGCTCTGTTGCTTTTCTTTGGACCTGCTCCAGCAACTCAGTGTCCCTCTTGTAGTGAGGGACCCAGAACTGGGTGGGGCCTCGCCAGCACCCAGTACAGGGAGGTGGTCGCTGCCGTGGCCCTGCTGGCCATGCTATTGCTGATATAGACCAGGATGCCATTGGCCTTCTTGGCTACTTGGGCACAAGCTGCCTCATGTTCACCTGGCCATCAGTCAATACCACGAGGTCCTTTTCTGATGAGCTTTCCAGCCACTCTTCGCTAAGCTTGTAGTGTTACATGGGGTTGTTGTGGCCCAAATGCAGGACCTGACACTTTGCCTTGTTGAACCTCATACCAGTTGCCGCAGGTTATAATTGAATTTTCTTCATATAGTTTGAATCTTACAGGCCTACCTCATATTGATAACAGCAATGACTGCAACTCTGAGAAATTAAAAAGAAATTATGGTAGTAAGGAGGGAATTCATACCGTGTTCATAGAATCATTGAATTCTTTAAAGCTCGTTAAACAAAAATACTTATTTCAGGAAAAAGCTAATTCTGTTTTATTTTCTTACTTTTCCTTCAATGATCACTGACAATATAAAGTAAAATTGTAAATATTACTTGTAATAATATTGCAGTGCAAGTTGCTAAATACAGCTGAATACTTAACATGAAGTTTGCAACAGTTAAACAGTTAAAGTGTTAAATTTAATAATCTGTGGTGATTCTCATTTCAGGGAAATTCAGCTGTATAATATCAGTTAAATTATAGGCTCTTGTGCTTCCAGGTCCAGGCTTGAACCTGAGCCGAGCAGTGTGTCCAAATCACCTCTTTCCCCGGAAAAATCTTCACAGAATCTTTTAGAAGATTCAGAAGAAAAACTTTCTGCTGAGGAAAGCAAAGGTAAGAATAAAACCTAGTTATAGTTTACTTTCTGTGGTAAGGCCTGTCTGGTTAGTAGTACCTCCTTGACGTTACAAGGGCCTGTTTCTGTGACTTGCAGTTTTCTATTTTCATCTTGCCTGAGTCAATCAGGCTTTGTTGAAACACATTATGAGGCTGAGGAAGCAAAATCTTAAACTTCTGGCCTGCTTTTCCAAATAGCATGAAAACGTCTTATGCCTCAGTGGATCCTTCATCCTCTCAATAAACCCTGTATGAACTCTTCCCTTTATTTTTATCAATATCCATCTACTTACATGTAGTAAGCTGCGGTCTGTCTGATGTTTCCGCATTCCTTTCACTGATGGCAAGGAATCGGAAGGTAGCTCAGTGACTTCCTGGGAACATTTTCTAGTTTTCAAGCACAGAGGCCTTGAGTTGGACACTTGTACAGTAGAAACTCAAAGGTAGAATATGCTTATTAGAGAGGAGGTTACTGGCTGGCCAGATCCAGATGTTTTGGGGGTATTTTTCCCCACAGCATTGAGTTTCACTGTTGGAAGGGTTGCATCTTATCTTCCAGTGGGCAGGAGATAGCCAGAAGATCCAGGCAGTCTTTCCTACCCCAAGGTCATTTCAGCTGGTGCTGTTCTTGTCAGAACATGTGAACATTGCTTCTGATTCCTTGGTGGCCTGCTTCTGAGGCTGGGGAATAGAACTTCCTTCTCTTAGCTGTTTTGGTCTGTCCTGGGATGTGTACACTGGCAGAACTTTGTTGCAGGGTTCCTTTCAGGGTTGTCATCACTATGCAGATAATTTCAGCTTTCATACCTAAAGAAAAGTCTTGTTTCTGTGATTCTGGATTTCCTTTTCCTGGCTTGAGTTTTCCTGCTTGTGCTGTCTAGAGGAGTCCAAGGTACACAGTGATATACAGCATGAATTCTTTTTCTGAGAGAAGCAGAAACTGTATGAAATGTGACATTAAATTAGGGAAATACTTCATCAAGACAGAATAAATGCACTGGATGGCCACATTATTCTGGTAATCAGTTATTGTTTCTTGAGTGATTTTTGTTAAAAGAGTAAAGTTCCTCTGGTTGGTGATTTGAGGGTACTACAAAAGATGGATTCATGTGAAGTGGGTACTCCATTTCTGGATGAAGTCTCTAATACTGAATTAACCTCATAGTGTGCAAGTGGTTTCATTTTCTGATACGGCATTGCTTATCTTCCTAAACCAGTTTGTACTTCTGCAGCCCTATCAGTAGGCTTCTCCCCAGGTCCCCGCAGATGCTAAATTTATTGTAAGAAGTAAAGGTTTTGATTATGGGTTGTTTCTAGTGCTTACAGCATTTTTATAGTGCAGCATAAGTGATGCAGCACACAGATGAGTTTTACCTTAACACGTTATCAGTGTTCCACAGCTGAGTGCTAGCACAAGCAGAGACACAGCATTGTAGTAGCATCTTTCTTGCCCTGTGCTCTTCTCTTGGTTCTGAGTCTCTCCACAACCTCAGGAAGTGTGCGCTCCCACCACAGTGTCTGTACCATTTTTAGCTCCAAAAAATCTGTGCCACAATGTGGAAAATGCTCTTCTTTGGTTGCCTTGGACACAGCAAACCACTGCAATAAGTAGAAATGAGGCTTTGTTTGTTGCACATTAATTTTGATTACTCCGGTTGTCTCTTACTAGTTTATGGTTTAATTTTTTTATAAGAAAGTAGGGTCCTGTCATGTGGGCGGTGCTGAGGCAGTGCTTAAGAAGGATTGCTGACTAGTCTTTGAAATCTTGTACATCAAAGTAAGTCCGAAACTGTTTGTAAATGCACATGGCCTCTGATTCCTCAGATATGGATAAGGGTTGGTTGCTGCTGCTTATAGGAATGAGCCTCGTGACTTTGCTGGTGGGTGGTTATCTAAGAATGGAAACAGCATGACCAAGTTGACTAGGAAGCAAGCAGCTCAGTTTCAATCTTACAGCCTTCCCCTCTGCCCCAAGCAACTTTTTAAATTTCAAAGCAGCTGGAGAAATGATCACTTTTAGAAATAAACTGTTTCATCCTCAGGATGATGGTGGTTTCAAGAACGGTGAGCATTTGTATTTAGGAATTAGCCATCATCGTCATCAGGTCCCTTGCATTCAATATCTCACCTGTAAAGATGGCTCTGGGAGCAGCTTGTGGTCCTGTCCTTAAGGTGAACGTTATGATGAGCAGCTGAACGTCCTACTTGGCATGCTGAAGCACAACTGGGTTTTTGGCAGAAACCAAAGCAAAATGTGATCCCTTTTGTTTTGAAGCAAAGCACCCATTTACATTAGAATTATAGTGAACGTGCCTCATGGTAGCAAAAGTGTCTCTCTGGAGATTGCTTTTCTATGCTGACAGTATTTATTTGCATGTTACTAATTTGACATTTAGTTTATGAAGTAAATGTAAATAATGAGTAGCTTTTGAACAGGTCCATAAGCTTAGTAGCTGTCTCCGTTCAGTGTGGGGAAGGGTTCAGAGGATTTGATCATGACTTAGTATCTCTGTCATGCATTAACTACTTCTCTTTCTGCAAAAGAAATGTAATTTGGCTTTTGCTGGGTGAATTGTATAAAAGCATTAATGTCAGCTCCATGAAAGCTGCAGAAAGCCAGAAAGGTACCACAGCGACAGGAGGAACCCTGGGGAGGTACGTGTTTCTCGCTTACCTCTTGCCATAAGTGACTTGCTTAGTAACAGTCACATTGGATACAGGTGCTGTTTTCTTAACAGTGCTGACAGTGTCTGAAAGTAATTGGTTCCTCTGGGATAAAACAGGAATATGTCCTTTTTCTTGGCTCCATAAACTAATTATCTTATTTTCTTTAAACCCAGTAAATAATTCATTGATACAATGTGAATACACTGATTACCCAAACAAGTTAAGTTTTGTGTTTCTGTGAAACAGACTTGAAATATTGATAATACCCCATGGAAAACATAGGTTTTTAGGTTGTGGTTTTTTTTTTTTTTTTTAGTTTATTTTCTATGTTCCTTGTTCACATCCCTCATTTGTAACATTATTATTATTTGTACATTGTGGTTTGGTTGTTGGGAAGCAAAATACACATTTATAAAGGAGACATAAACAACAATACTCTCATAATATTTATGTTTTGAGAGTTTTCACAAGTATTATAGTAAAGAATAAAGGAGAAAATTTATCTTTATAATCATTCTCATATGTTTGTTTATGAATAGGATTTCACCTTTCAGAGGCTTCCCAAGACAAGTCATTATCTGAATGATGATACATTAGTGCTGCTTATGCAATTGAAAAAACCTGAAAGGTTTAGAAGGTTATAACAAAACCAAACACAGTCCTTAGAAATACCTGAAAAAATGGACTGGGATAAATAGGAAGTTTGAAATTATGAAAAAGTAAAACCTAAATCTTTCTGTATTGTAATTTGCAGCCTGCATCTGATAACTCAAAGCAAGCTCAGATTTGATCCATTGTGGGGTGACGCAAGTATCTCTTTTGGGGTTTGTAAAAATGCCACAGCCAGTGAGAAGGGGAGAGGCCTTCTCAAGAGCGCAATCTCATCATTAGGATTTTAAACACTGAGGCTCTAACAGCTTCAGAAACAGTACGTTCCTGCAGCACAACGTCTTTTCTTTCCCATTCCAACTTCATCTATAATCAAAAGTATATAATTAAGCCTAAAAATAAATCTTCCAGAAGGGAATATTCCAGAAATAGCTGTTCAAGTTCTTTTATGCCCAACTCCTGCTAAGATTTATTCAGATGATTAGCTTTAATCAAAGGGGAAGTACTACTGAAATCAATGAAGCAGCTATGATGCGTAAGGTTAGTTTGTGGGGTCAGATCCGATTCCTGTTATACACAGGAAGACCCCTTGCATGGCGTGCAGCAGGATTGGCACTGCGATATGCAGATGGAACAGCATGAGGAAATGGAGCTTGCCCTGCGAACTTTGCTCAGATGTTGCTGAGGCTCTGATTTTACTTCTTGGCATGAGGAGCTGGTGGCTTGGTCAAGTCTCATTGAAAGAGAACAGTTTGCATACAGACTGTCATTTTGAAAATTGTGTGTTTTCTCCTGTTAAATGACAAATGTATTTTGTGCCATAACAAGTCTTAGTGCAGTGTGAGTTGTTTCACATCCTTCACTGTCAACGTGCAACTCCTTGTAGTTCACAAAATTAAACATGTGCATTGACTTTTGTCCCTGTTGAGAAATTAAAGGTTATTGGTGTAACTTTGTGCTGTAAATATACAGTGAATCTCAGTTAATGACAAATGAGAGAAACCAATTTCATCAGCATTCTGAAATGGATGAAAAGTTATTTTCACTTCACTGTTTGGTGTCTTGCATTGTCTCAAGTGTTTGGGGGTTCTTTTACAGACAGAAGTCTTCCTGATGCCCAAAGTAACCTTGGGTTATGGGGAGATGGCAAAGGTGAAGATGAGCTGTCACCTGAAGAAATACAAATGGTAAGTATCTCTTGTGTCTTACTGTCCATTTTATTACATTTTCTTCTGTATTCATATGTGTGAAAGTAGAGATTCACCCAAATTCATTTTCAACTTTCATTTTATGCAGAATGCCATGACAAGAGATACCTTTTGCACATGGCTTCCTGGTTCTTCTGGTAGCAGTTAATATTTAAAATTGCTACAAAATACTTACATGGTGCCATGAAATGAGAAACCATTGGTTTTCAACGATTGAAATTAAAATAGTTTTCACAGTTAGTTATGAATTGCTTTTTTAGCCAGGAAACAATAGAGGTCAAGGCAACATCAGAAAAAGCATTATGAAACTTCTGAAAGAATAAAGCATTGGCTGTTTTTACCTTGGACTATTTCAGCAGCACACCTTAAATAATTATACTGTTTATCTGTGAAATTATGCTTTATTCCTTTTTATTATTATTTGGATTATCAAAATCAGATTGGTTTACTAGAAGGAATAGCAACAAGCTTTCTGTCACAGCAGAATCTCATAGATTCTGCATTTCTTTTCTAACGGATCCTTTTCTGCATTTCCCTGTTATCAGCGCATTTATGGCTTGTTTGATCCAGTTCTACTTCCAGTTGAACTGATAAGTACAGAATTCCTGACATAGACATGATTGCTGGCAGCCTATCTGTTAGGCTTTTTGATATTCCTAAAATTTCTCATTTTGAACATGGCTCAGAGTTCTTAGAGAGCCCCCCTCCCTTAGCACACGTTGCCTTCTTTTATGTAAAGAAAGAAAACCCGATTTATATCTAGCCAGTAGATGTGCAATTTTCAAAATTGTGACTTTTACTAAAGCAAAGGGCTGCTGCAGCATGAGTATGTGAAGCTTCCTTGGCAGTGATTAGAGATGTTCCCAAACACAATGTGCATCACTCTTCCCGTCAGAGATGAGTAAGTTGCACATAATTATGGTATGGTTTGTCAGAGAAAAGGTCCTTCAGAGGCTGCTCCTTGTGCTCTTGTGCTGCTCTTGAGTGCCAGTCTGAAATCTGAGGTTTAGTCCTGCTTTCTCTTTTCTTTTTAAAGAGAATTCTGTACGTATTATCAGCAGTCCTGGCTAACTGGGGAGATCGAAGTTGGCTGGAGGTTAGCAAATGTGATGCCCATCTGTAAAAAGGGCAAGAAGGAGGATCTGGGGAACTACAGGCCCATCAGCCTGACCCAGGTGCTGGGTAACAGATCACCTTGAGTGTCATCACTCAGCACGTACAGGACAATAAGGTGATTAGGCCCAGCCAGCATGGGTTTATGAAAGGCAGGTCCTGCTTGACTGAACTGATCTCCTATGACAAGGTGGTCCGCTCTGGATGCGGGAAAGGCTGTGGATGTTGTCTACCTAAACTTTGGTAAAGCCTTTGACACAGTTTCCCATAGTGTTCTCCTGGAGAAACTGGCTGCTCATGGCTTGGATAGGTGTACTCTTTACTGGGTAAAAATCTGACTCCCTAAAGGATAGGAAAACTCTACAGAGGGATCAGAACGGGCTGGATTGGTGGGAGGAGGCCAATTGCATGAGGCTTGGGGAAGAGTGGCTGGAAAGCTGCTCTGTGGAAAAGACCTGGGGGTGCTGATTGATGGAGCTGAACATGAGCCAGCTTGTGCCCAGGCAGCCAAGAAAGGCCAATGGCATGCTGGCCTGTATCAGCAATAGCATGGCCAGCAGGGCCAGGGCAGCTATTGTCAGCACTGGTGAGGCCGTACCTCAAATCCTGTGTTCAGTTCTGGGCCCCTCAGTACAAGAGACACTGAGGTGCTGGAGTGGGGCCAGAGAAGGGCAATGGAGCTGGTGAAGGGCCTGGAGCACAGTGTGATGGGGAATGGCTGAAGGACCTGGGGGTGTTTAGTCTGGAGAAAAGGAGGCTCATGGGGTACCTTATTGCTCTCTACAACTGCCTGAAAGGAGGTTGTAGCGAGGTGGGGGTCGGTCTCTTCTCCCAAGTAACAAGTGATAGGACGAGAAGAAACTGCAGCGGGGGGGGTTAGACTGATATTAGGAGAAATTTCTTCCCTGAAGGGGTTGCCAAGCATTGGAACAGGCTGCCCAGGGAATTGGTGGAGTCACCATCCCTGGTGGTGTTTATAGGACATTTAGGTGTGGCACTTAGGGACAGTTTAATGGTGGACTTGGTAGTGTTAGGTTAAGGGTTGCACTTGATGACTTAAAGGTCTTTTCCAACCTAAATGATTCTATGAAGAGGGCAGGTTACAGTGTAGAAACTGCTGTGTTGGTTTTAGATTGGAATGTATTGTGTCAGATCATACTTAACAATTCTCAATCATGATTCCATAATCCCTCCTCTGGGTAAAATAAGGAATTAAAGCCCCATCATATCGCTCCAGCAGCGATTTCTATCAGTATTTTACCCACAGGAGAGAGCTTTACATTGTTCAAAGTGGTTGCAGGACTATGGTATGATTTGCACAATAAATTTCAGTTTATAACCCTAAGTACAGGTATATTAATGGTTCTTACAGTTACAGTGAGCAGGTGTCTTGTGGTTGCATTGGGTGACAAAAAAATCTGTCTCTGCTGTTTAAGTAGTGAAAATACCTAATTTTCCCTGGCTTCATCTTTTTTTGTTTGGTTGGTTTTGTCTAGAATTCAGATGCAGTACATGGAATGACTTACCTCAGGGGATATCAGAAAGGAACTGTGGTTATTCTTGTATGCATTAGACTTGCAGAGGTAGCTTAAGCAGTTTGTCACTTTATGCCATACTTAGGTAACAACATTTCCCTGTCTTAAGGGACTCCTTTAACAATCATTGAGCTGTCCTGATCACTGGAGTTTGGTTAATGTTCCCGTGGTAGAAATCCCTTTGTGACACACTGGTATGTGATGTGTTCTGTGCTCCAACCTTTTGTTCAACTGACTGGTTTAGCATATCTTAACTGCTGTCAGTCTGCACCAAGGGGTCCATCAGCCATGATTGCACATTGCAAAGATCACTTACTGGTTTAAAAGGCAATCTGTGACAGTGGAGCGTTTTAAATATCAAAGGGACTTAATAAAGAATGCTTTCTCAAGTGGATTTGTGCTATTTGTAAGGGATTAAAATCATTCACTGCTTCTTTATTGAAAATTTGCTTTCTAAATTAGTTATCTTGGTTTCACTAAAGCAGCAAAATAGGGAGTTTTTGGTGCTGAGCATTTGTGCAGAAATACTTATCCCTGCAGAAGTCAGAAAGACAATTACAGCTTGGTGGCCCCATTTAGTCACTTGAGGACCAGCCAGTCTACTCAATGCTAAATCCTGTCACTATTTCATTGCCCTGTTCTTTGGCTTTGTTCTGAGGTGACTCCTCAGGTGACTCACTAAAAACAGAGACATACAGTGGACATAAAGGAGTGCACTGATGAAACAGCTTTTACCATCTGCCACTGTGAAGTAAATATCACTGTATTAGTCAATTATATTGATATATATTTATGTAATTATGTATATCTGTAAGAGTCACTACAGCCAGCAGTGACAGTGACACTTGAATGTATTGCAACACTGACACTTCTATATTTAACAAAACCACTGCTGTTTAGGTGGCAGTCGGTGGGAGTGCAGGGAGCTGTGCAGTGTGTTCTCAAGTCATGGAGCCAGACTGCTCTACCCACAGTAAAGGTAACCGTGCCCAGTAGCTGCCCTCCTTATCTGTAAGCTTGGACTCTCTGGAGCCCTATAACCAAGGAGAGGAAGCTGCTCTTGCCAATCAGGTAGACAGTGAACCTCTAGTACGAAAAGAAATCCGTATTTTAAAAGAAATGAAAAATCATCTTTCATTATTCTTTATGAGATAAATTACCTATGTCAGACTATGAAGACTTAACATTTTTCTATGAGATTCACTGTTTAAGCTTACCTGCCATTTCACACTCACTTGTGCCAGATTAAAGCTACATATTCCTGGTTTTTAATGCAGTAGCCATTTCCCATAGGCCGTGCAGGTTGACATTTAATTTGCTGTTGGCAGAGGGTCAGGTACTGTTCCTCTGAGGCTCTGATGAGCCTAAAGCAAGATGAAAACTGCTGAGCACAAAGGGGGGGAGGGGAGAGGGGAGTAGTGGTGATGGTGTGGGGCACGATAAGGAGAGAATGAAGGTGAGGGTCAGAAAGGTGGCTGCCTTCTCTCATTCTCTTGTTCTTCTGTGTTGCTGTGGCAGTGCAGAGTCTTGCTCAGCTCCTGCTCCCTAATATCCCTTAAGCCAGCCCTACCTCTGGTCCTGTGGTGGGATTGTTTATTAACCTGCCAGAAAACTCTGGAGGAAAAGTGGTCAGTGAGCTAAGGTGTCATAGTGTGAAATCAGAGGAGCAGCAGCACTTGCTTGGGATTGTGCATGAGGAGGGAGAGGAGCGGGACAAATACCTCAGTGGCTGCACTAGATCCTTCTCACTGCACCCTCAGCAGTGTGCATGTTACTTCTTCTGTTAGTGCTATGGAAGTACTTGATATGGCAGAAGTTCCAGGTGGAACATTCCTGATCATTTCAAGGGAGCACGAGAAGCCCCACAAGCTATGTAAGGAAGATCTTTAAGACCTGGGGTAGAGATGCTGGTGGCACAGCTGGGGCAGGGAGGGGTTCACAGTAGCGAGCCAAAGGTGGCCACCAGACATGGCGCTAAGTAATGTTAGATGTACGTACTGCTACAGACTGGCTCTGTACAAGCAGCTGTGGGTCATGTGAACTGCATGTCACAGCCACTGACTTTCATGTTGCATCTTAATGACGAACTGTGGTGTACTTTAAGCTCCTTTGCAGTAGAGTGCTTTATTTCCAGCTATTTCAGTAGCGCTGCTCTAAAAGCAAAATGCCCATTTGCCTTTCACTGATGTAACACAACACTTGCTGTTTCCATAATCTATAATTCTCTGTGATTCAGACCTTTTTTCCCCCTCCTCCCTTTTGCTTTTGTCACAAGATGACTGTTCTAAATACTACTTTCTCTGGGCAACCCCTCCTTTTTTGCCAGCTCAAACGTCAGGTGTTTGCTCAGATAGCGAGCAGTTCCTGTTGCAGTGACTGCAAACCCAGTCAGACTGTGAGCAGTGCTGCTCTGCTGGTGTTCTTTTGGCAAGACACTGCTCTGTTAAAAAGGATAATGAGACCTTGCAAGGTGACCACAAGGACTGCTGCACTTGTACTGCTAATGAAAGTGTAACGTGACTGGGTGATGCCAGAATCCCAGTGCGTTATGTAGGCTGGCTCAGAACAAGGAGACTAACTGACCTAGAACAGGGCTTGCTGTCCCGCACAGCTCTGTTGCCAAACTCTGCATTCTGAATCCTGTTTCCTGGTATTTGCACTGCTGCATTTCCCACTCCGCTTTGCCAGGGGCACGGAGCAGGTCCTGTTTCAGTGGAAATGTGTATCCTGTGTCTGTTTCTGTTTAACCACATAGACAAGGTCTTTGCCAGGTTTGTGGAGGAAAGTGCAGAGACCTTGCTGGTTGCGGGTGTACTGCAAAGGTCCAGCTGTTACTGAGGCTTTGCTCACATTGAATTGGTTGGTAGAATACCTTGAATAAGCTTTACCGCCCTCCTCCAGAGAGGGGCTTGTGGCCCCTCTGATACAAGGTGCTCTGCTGTCCCTGATGGCTGGGGCAGGCCACAGAGCTCCCTGAGCACGCGCTGCCTGCAGCCAAGCGGCCGAGCTGTGGGATGAAGTCACTCAGGCACTGTGAAAATCCAGCTATGTCCTGATGGGCTCCTTCTAAAACACAGCCCTTACAACACAGCTTCCAACAGGCTCCAGTACGCCAAGGGATACCTTTCTCAACCGTATTTTGTCTGTGCAGATTTTGTTTCAGCAAACCACATCATCATACTTGCTGCATGATGGCTTGTTCTGTGATGAATCCCAAATGGATCAGGCAGTCAAGTACATCTGAAAAGCCAAAGCTGATTTTGTATAAAGTCTCTATGCTGTATATGGAAAATGTAGTGCTAAAAGTGTACTAAGGTGTTTCATTGATTACTCATGAGTTTTAAATGGAAGAGGTCTACTGGAATAACTAAAGCAAATGTATCTGTGAAGTATAAAGTACATTTATCAAAATATTTCATACTGTAGCAAAATCTAAAAGCTGTTCATGCCATGGGCAGTACGTGAGTAATGTGAAGGATAGTGCAAAGATGTTATGAAGAGCATCACATGCATGAAGAGCTAACAAGCACTCAATGGCTTTCCTTACTCAATGATAAGGAACAGATTTCACTCACTGTATTTTTCCTTCCTGCAGAGTAACATGAGCAAGTTAGATTTGGGGTTTGTTTCATTGAGGGCAGGAGAATGGCAAGTGTTACAGGGACTGGTTACAAACAAGCAGATTCATATGGTTTATTTAGACCACTATCAGTAATTCCTGAACATCTTTCCAGTTGGGATGTATTGTAAATAGGTTGCAAGGACAGGTGGAGGTTGGTTGGTCTGGGGTGGGTACTGAAGAGGGCTCGCCAAGACCAAGTATGTGAGCTCATGTGTGTGATTTCCTTCTTCCAGTTCGAACAGGAGAACCAGAGACTCGTTGGTGAAATGAATAACCTCTTTGATGAAGTCAGGTACCATTTCCGGTTACTTTTGCTGTGTGCAATAGTCCCACAACCTGGACAACCCCCCACAGGGTGCATTTGTGCAGGATGCCTGGCTGCGGGAATGGCAGTGGTGTGGTAGGGGAGGGATCCAGGAAACCAACCGTGTGAGTTCACACGTTGTGCTGTCCCACGGGTGGTTCTGAGTGACACGCAAACTGTCCAAACAGCACTGGTTAAATTCAGAAGGTTTACATTGATTCAGTTAAGTTTCAAAAGATGAAGTTTTTCATTTGTACCATGTTGTGCACAGCACACACAGAGGGAGGTGCAGTCACTGACCCCCAGGCAGGGATCTGTCCTGGACAGGCCGTTTGCTCTCTGTGTGCTGTGCAGAAAACCTGAGTGGGTAACATGGAAATGGATTTTGGATTATTAGTTACTAGGCAAGGGGAATTCCACACTTCACAGTAGCACATAAAAAGGTTATGTCAGAATGAACCACTTACGGTTCACCATGGATTTTGGTATCTTAGATGAAAGATGGACCATAGGTGGAATCCTCATAGTGAAGGCCACTCTTTGGCACTTTCCAGGTGGAGCCTCTCCAGAGCCTCCAGGGGGTGGTGTGTCCCAGCCATGCGCTGTCATAGTGCCCATCGCAGACTGCTGCTGTGGAGCTGCCAGTGAACAAAATGGGGGCCTTCTGAGTACCCCCATCCCAGGTCGGAGAACCTGCATCTGCAGGAGCAAGCGATGTTAGCACTAGTGTCTAATGGGGTGTTTCTGTTCTTTGCCCAGACAAATTGAAGGAAAAGTGGTGGAAATCTCCAGATTACAAGAGATATTCACTGAAAAAGTCTTGCAACAGGTCAGTATAATACTACACCAGCAAATACAGCTGGGGGATTTTACTGGGGGGGGTGTTTCAGTCTTGGTTGCATGCAAGATGGAAACTTAAGATGAAAACTTAAGATTCATTAATCTGTGATGCAAATGTGAAGGAAAAGTGTTCTGATTTTCAAATGCAAAATCAAGACATTTACTGTTGTTACTAGTCTGTACTGGGGATGGAAAATACAACGTATGCGTTAGAATGATCCCTCTGTCTGAGAACTAGTGTCCTGGTAAATGGGTTTATAGCATCCCATCTGGAAATAGTGGCACCTCTTCCAAAAGAGCTGGCAAAAATTAGACAGATTAGATTTGGTTCTAGACAACTGGAAGACCTCCTGCTGGTCTGGGTGGTCTCTGTTCAGACTCATGAAATCACAGGTAAAGAAATTACAGGTTCATTGTCCGTACCTTTGCATCACTAAAACTAAGATGCCCATCATACCAGATTTTAGAATTCTGCTTGTTGCCCAAGTCTTCGGAGATGTGCTTTGCCCCTGACATTGATCCCCGTTTCTCATTTTTTAACAGGAAACTGACATTGACAATATCCATCAATTAGTCGTGGGTGCAACAGAGAATATCAAAGAAGGCAACGAAGACATACGAGAGGTAATACCTCAAAGCTGTGTTTTGAACTCATTTGTTTCTCTTCATTTTCAGCTTTGTCCAAGTGTTGCTTTTAACAGCACCTGTGAGCTCACCCAGAGCACCGAGCAGTGTGTGCTGGGGTGTTGAGGCACAGTTTGGTACACTTGTACAGGCTAGGGAGGGCTCTTGGTGGTAGTGCTTGTCTCACCGACCATGACTGAAGGGCTCCACAGGCCAGCAGGAGCTGGAGCATCTACCTGGCCTCACTGAACAGAATGACATAAATTTAAGCACCTGTGGAGTTCGATGAAAAACCAAAAAGGGGTGGGGGGGAATTGCAGGCTGCAAATAAAGGACAGTGCTGGAATTGTTGAAACTGGAGTTAAACGCTGAGTGTCAGCAGAAGAGTCATCATGCTGAACCCATTTCCCATGCTCCTAGCAAGCTAATCTATCCCACTGTCTTACTAATTAGAATGAAATGATGTTTTCTTTCAGGAACTGAGATTTCAGTAAAAACAGATTTCCTGAATTAGGCTGCTGAGTAAATAGCTCAGTTGTTTGGTTTGCTCCTTCCTGAAAACTCATCCTTGACTCACATATTCTGTGTTATCTACTGCTCAGCTCTCCTGAGATCTGCATCAAATGTGGCATGAACTGAAGCTGTCTTTGCCTCATTTTTCACAGCTGTAGGTAGAACTAGGCTTCCTAAACCACACTGAGAAACAGTAGAGAAACAGTAGAGAAACTGAGAACAGTAGAGAAATGTGACAAATACAAAACTTCGTCACTTACAGTAATGCCTGAGCTGCATAAAAAAAATCAATTCCATGTGTAAATCTGAAAAATGAAAGTCGGGTCCCTGTATTTGCTAGTCTCAATGTTAGGATGGGGAATCCAAGAGGATAGAATCATAGAATCATAGAATAGTAAGGGTTGGAAAGGACCTCAAGATCATCGAGTTCCAACCCCCCCGCCATGGGCAGGAACACCTCCCACTAAACCATGCCATCCAAGGCTATGTCCAACCCCACGTTGAACGCCGCCAGGGATGAAGCATTCACAACTTCCCTGGGCAACCCATTCCAGGGCCTCACCACCCTCACAGTAAAGAATTTCTTCCTCAGATCCAATCTAAACCTCCCCTGTTTAAGTTTAAACCCATTACCCCTTGTCCTCTCACCACAGTCCCTAATGAAGAGTCCCTCCCCAGCATCCCTATAGGCCCCCTTCAGATACTGGAAGGCTGCTATGAGGTCTCCACGCAGCCTTCTCTTCTCCAGGCTGAACAGCCCCAATTTTCTCAGCCTATCTTCATACGAGAGGTGCTCCAGTCCCCCGATCATCCTCGTGGCCCTCCTCTGCACTTGTTCTAACAGTTCCATGTCCTTTTTATGTTGAGGACACCAGAACTGCACGCAATACTCCAAGTGAGGTCTCACGAGAGCAGAGTAAAGGGGCAGGATCACCTCCCTCGATCTGCTGGTCACTCTCCTTTTGATGCAGCCCAGGATACGCTTGGCCTTCTGGGCTGCAAGCGCACACTACCGGCTCATGTTCATTTTTTCATCAACCCACACCCCCAAGTCCTTCTCCGCAGGGCTGCTCTCAATCTCCTCCCTGCCCAATCTGTAGCTGTGCCTGGCATTGCTACTTGCTCTGAGACTGAAATACATGACTAATGGTGCTAACCCAACTCCAGAAACAGGTTTGGGGGTGTTTTTGGGTTTGGTGTTTCTAGTCAGGAGCTGTTCATTAGAATGGTGAACACCTGATTACTTCTCACCACAGAAGTTCACTTTTGGAACTTCAACTACCCTTTATGTGTGTACATTTTGATGTAGTTTTTAATGTTTTGAGTTCCACTTAAAATGACCTACTTTAAGTTTTTGAGAGGAAGTTCAGTGTGACAGATGTGAAGGGGTGCAGCCAACCTCACTTAGTCACCTGAAATTGACGGCAAGATCTGTTCTTTCCCTTGTGGGTGAGAAGAGGGAAGCCACTAAGGGGCATCCTGGGTTGTCACTGCTGAAACGCCACTGTGTGTTTACTGGTGATGGTAATGGAGAACCTTTTCCTCACAGGCCATCAAAAACAACGCTGGATTTCGAGTATGGATTCTATTCTTCCTTGTGATGTGTTCATTTTCCCTGCTTTTCCTGGACTGGTATGATAATTAAAATTACAGCGCTGGTTCCATGCATTATTTGTAGCACTTTGGACACTGGTTTCAGCAGAATGGGGTACATGGCACACCTGCCTCTTCTATGAAGTTTTTCATACTGCTATGATGGGAATATCTTCCAGTAAATAAACATGTGTATATATCCGTTAGTGCAGAGGGAGCTGATAGCATTCATTTTAAATCCCTTTATCGAACATTAAACCACGCTTAATCCTGCAAAGAACACAGAAACCTTTGAAGGAGCTGATATGAAAGCTGCAAGCAGGAGCACAGCTAAGAGGAGAAAATAAACCGGTGATGGTTTTATCATAATCACCCACATATCTCTGATGGTTGGAGACCAGCTCCCTGAGTGCAGACCAGAGCAAGAGAAAACTGGTACTGTGCAAAAGCATCTACGCTGTCTCAGGCTTTTATTTAATCACACCACTGCAGTACATAGTGATCACTTTGTACATGTTATGACCTCGACTCCCCATCCTCTGAAACTACTCGAGTCAGAGAGCAGGCTGATTTAATAGTAATAATAATGGTAAGAAGTCAACTAAAGAGCTTTACTTCTAGGTGAAAAGAGAGAGTACAACACAAACAGATTCTGCAGTGAAACAGATGTGCTGGGGTGTTGGAACAAAGCCCAAGGAGCCAACATTAAAGCAAAACAATTCAAAGTACTAAAATTGGCAGCAATTTGTTAACCAAGATTAAAAAAAGTTCCGAAACCAACTGTAGACAAGAATCAATAAACTCCCTCCTGTTAAATCAGAGGGAAACTGGGTTAGACTTCACAAAGCATTAAGCAGTCTCTTTCTCCTAGATTCTAAAGCTGAGCAATTTTTAATGTTTATTGTTATCAGAGAGAGAAATAAGTTGTTTCTCATTAGTATTTACTTGTGCATTAAAGTTTTTATTGTACTAAATTTAAAGGGGGGAGGAGATGTCTCAATAATCACTGTGATGTAGGAGGGTGCTGGGAAACAGATCTTTCTATCCTGTAAAATCTGAATGGCCTCTGTAAATACACTGATATGAAATGTATGGTTTGCTGTCTCTCTCCTGAAATGTCTATTCCTAGATGTTATACGCAACAAGCAGCAGCATCCTTATTCCTTACTCTGCAGAGTGAAAATGTCAAAAGTTACCCATGAATACGTTTGATACAGCATCTGCCTATTGCAAAATGCAGACACTGTGTTTTTGAATTTCTTAACATAAGATTGAAGCTTTTAAATGCAACGAAAAATTTGGCACATACTTTATTGCTTTTTATGACTTAATAAAAAGCCTTTTAAACATCTGCTGTTTCATGTCAAACCTAGAGAATGAAGTAAGAATGGTTATTTTAACTGTATTGGTAAGAAAGGTGGTTGATAAAGCAAATCTACTGGAGAAAAATCAAAGTAGAGCTGACCAGATCTTGAGAAACAGCCCATAGTGAGGGTTTTCCCTTCATTTTGATATAGTCTCTACCAAAAAGGAACTTTTGACATCTCCACTACCCCTTGTCCCGTTCACATGACGTGAACAGAAGGGTGACTGGCTTGCCCAGATGCTTAGCACGCTTATTTTGTCTAACTCTTAAATTAATAAAATGTGATTTTTTTGTAATATATATTTAAGATTCATAATAAAAATGAAAACATGGTTTCACACAAAGAATAGGTAAGTCTGTAATTACAATGGAACTTCTGCGTGCATCCACAATAATATGTTCTTCTATGTCTTTTCCCCTCCCAAGCCATACATGAACAGTTCTACTCTTCACTTTGTTTCACATGTAGCTTTGAAAGACCCACTTGTGGTACCCAGTCTGCTAGTTTCATGTGTGATCCTTTGTGGTTTAAGAAGTATCACACTGCACACCATGCATAAACTGAGAGCTCTTTTCAATTCATAAAAAGGGAAAATGTTAATGTAATAAGAGAAAATTTAGACATGTTACTCCCTCACTTGCATCCAATAAATTACATGGCAGACTGCACGTACTGTGCAGAGGCTTTCTGCCTCTGAACTATGACCAAAAGATGTAATTTCCCATTAGGACATCCTGAACTGCCTATTTTTTTTTTTTTTTACACAATCCTCAACATCCATCACTAAAACTGTCTGTGTTTTTCCATAACATCTACCTAGTTTGTGTTTCAGTGCACATCTGTACCAAGATGCTAAAGCCACAGTGGAAATGCAGTTAAATCCTGTTGACAGCAATAATAAAACATTGAGCATGCCTTGTTGCGGAGAACTTCATCATCACTTACAAAGAAACAACAGTAGAGAAAAATGTAAGAAAAATGCTACCTGACACTTTCTTTCTCCATACAAGTCATTACATTATGCCCTTGACATCAATGCTGACTCTCATTCTTGCTTGAGCCAAAACTAAGTATTAGATACAGCTTTGAGCTGACCAAGAGATCACTCTGGTTATGGCTGGGGTGTTTCAGTTTGCAAAATGACAGAGAATAAAAAAAGTCATAAAGGATCAATTCAGAGAACAGAACATGTGATTTATCTAAGGTCCAACCCCCAAAAATCCAGTGACGAAATCTGTCAGTATCCAATGAACTGCAAGAACATACCTAACATTGGGGTTTGTTAACATTGAAAATGGTGTAAAAGCTCTAAAGCGATGCTGATAGGCACCTTGTCTTACGCCATGAATGTTCTGCAGCAAGTTTTTGGGATTTTTTTTTTGCAAAGCAGTATCAGCAAACAGAAGCAATTGCACCATAAACATGAGTAACCTCTAAATTATCCATAATTATATTTAATGAAAAGTTCCTTAAAGTCCCTTAGTTACCTTCAAATGACATAGTATTACTAATTAGCTGATCATACTAAGCTGATTTCTCCGCGGCTTCAGTCTCCTGTTCCGATAGTTTCTCTTCTGACAGTACTGTCATCCATGGGGACACAGAGCGCGTGATGGTTTGCTTGGCCAGATTGTAGTGGTTTATGACTGTGTAAAACTTCCCTCGAGCGCTGGAGTCTTGTTCAGAGTAGTAGTTTTCCAACCCAGCTGGAATGCATTGATTATTCTGAAAGGAAAATCCATCACTTAGATTACAGATACAGCCCCATTCACACACTGAACAGGGTTCAGTCAGGTTTGGTTTGTTTCTTCTTTCCCTTTTACTCTAAGCCAGCATTTACTGTCTGTGAGTCAAGATGCAACATAAAGCAATTAACTACAATGCTTTCCTACTGCGTTCAAAATGTTCTTCCCCACAATCCGTAAACTACTCGTATATTTGCCAGCAAGACCAATCCAGGTTTACGTGCCAGAACCATTAACACACAAGAAATATGCCTGCCTGAAATTATTTTTAAAAGTACTCAATCTCCAGTTCCAGCCATACTTTGGAATGGCTTTTGCTCCCCACCTAGTTTCCAAGTGTTTACCCTACAGTTACAGCTGTCTGTATCCTACCCTTGGATTTGCTTCAGGCACTTTTATATGGTGTTTTCAGTCTGAGGGACAGAAATTAACACAGATATGTTGGAGCCAAGGTACAAACAGTTTTATAGCCCAGTAAGAAAGACATACAGGGAAAACATAGTGAGTAGCCAAGCTTACGTGCAAGTGTGTACACACATACAGAATACTTCACTCTTGATTGTCAGAAAGATGCAGCCAGCAGCAGGCTTTTAAAAAGCTATCTTTAGCCATGGGACTGCATTATTTAATTTCCCATAAGTGTAAGAGCACTGAATAGAAACTGCTGGATGCTCAGAGCTTTTGAAAGAGAAATACTTGATTTAGAGAGTAGGATCCAAACTTTGCTGTCGTCTTCAGAACCAAAGGGAGTGCAGTGCATTAGTCAGCAGGTATCATCTAGCCCCCATTCAGGGATGATGCAGTAAAAGCCAACACAGCAGCTACTTACACTGAAGGTAAAAAGATTATGTGGGCATATCCCAGCACAGCAACTCTGAACTGCTGCTGGTCTCATAGAACTTGGCAAATGGAATTTAATATTGGAGACTGCTGAGGACAAACACACATGCAAAAATGCCATGGGATTTAGGACCAGGTGCTATCCATCTCAGTGTGTCCACGTTTACTTTTGGGTTGACTCTTGTCCTTGTCAGAAAACCAAAAGAGCATAAACAAGCACCAGTAGCAACAGTTTCAAATGGTTTAAATCGTAAAGCACAAAAACTGGGCGTCAGATCTAACAGACAGTCTTACCTTAATATAAATTTGGAATCCCAAAGATGTTAGTGAAAAAAAAAGCATCAAAAGGTATGAAAGAAAAATGGAAGACTTGCCAAAACAAGAGGCCTGCAGGTAGCCCCATGAACCTTGCCTGCCCTGAAGAGTACATGTGGCTGCTGCAAGCAGTCGTTGCCATGGGGCTAACAACCTTCCCACAAGTTACACCTCCTCAGTCCCAACTTGCTCCTGTGACAGAAGCCTTGATGCATGTCAGACTTGCAGCACTGCTCCAAGTTACCATCACATCCACCCAGGTTCAGTTTATCTGGTATCATCTGTTAAGGAAGCACAAGGGCAAATTCTCCCCCAGTGTTTTGCTGGAAGTAGCACTACAGAGCAGGCAGGATTTCACCCTGGCTGAGCAGACACTTGTGCCTATTCAGCACTGGTTTAGCCCCTGTGGCCATAACCATTATATATGCCAGCTGCCAGACTGGGACCTAGATTTAAAACATATAATCCAGAAATCTGGAATAGAGTTACTTGAGATGAATGTTCTTCTACATCAACCTTGCCATCTTCTGGAAGTATTATCCATGCTTTATCTGGGAGAGCTGACACTACTTTTGATGTGATAAAATGACTAAGAAGTAGACAGACAGCCATCTTTGTAGTGATTATTTCACCCAGTTATGTGATGCAGTCACAATTGTAAGTATTTAAAATTGTAAGTATTTAAAAGTAGATCAATCCATTGGCCTAGTGAAATCTGGCCAAGCAAATTCAAGCAAATATAATTACTCGTGCAGAAGACAAGCCAAGACTGCTGCCAGTCTAAAAGAATGCCACAGCATCTTGTGTTCCTTTTAGAATCACTTTGCTTTGTAACAGGCAAAATGACTCAGTAAGGGGTTTTTTTGTGTTCACAAACACACACAACATCTGACCAAAGAGCCTAAAGAAACACATAGCAGTTGCCATCCTGACTGCATTTTTGTTCCTGGGATTTCACACTTCTAGAAAAGATGGGAAAAAGCTCCCTTCTGCTCACTGCTCCTTGTGTTCTGCTCAAGTACAGCCCCTCTGCTTACCTCCTAACGAGCCACACAGCACTGGGAGTGACTGAGCTCAACTGGGACCAATGCTCATCCTGCTGTTCGCCTAATACCTTCATCTTACATAGAACATCTCTCCATCCTTTTGGTTCCATGGCTCCCATGTAAGAGAAGTAGTAAGGAATGCCATGAGGAGAAACTTGAATGCTCCAGAGTGAGCTGACAGTCTCTTGTTTCTTTCACAACTCTTCTATTTCAGAAATTAGTTATGGGTTAAAGCCTTTGAGAAAACCCTGGCTGCCAGTCTATGCCTGTGTTATGACTCCTTTTGTTCCTTTGACATGAAGACTCCAGTGGTATTCACTTCTAAATAGTATCTTCTGTCACATTACCTTTGCTGGGTCAGTAATTCTGAACTTAATAGATGATGGTGTTGTCTGTAATGCACTGAAATTACTTCGCTGTACTGCCCATGAGTCTGACAGAACGCAGGTGCCTTGGCAATGAAAGCTAAAGGGTAACAGATGTAGTCTGGAGCACACTGAAGCCCTGCAGAAACTCATCCAGGATGGAAGTGCACTCAGGTCTTTGAGGAAAAAGCAGGTGAGTCACCAACACCCAGTGAAAATCACATCAGAGGAGTGATCTACCCAACATAAGTACTAGGGCTGTGTCAGAAAGCTTGAGCAAGCACAGAGTTGAGGCTCAAGCAGTTTGACTTTGCTATACAAAGGAAGATGAGCACCTTTCTAAGCACACCTTCAAGCCCTGGATGTATAGGACAGCAGGAAGATTGAGAACACTGAAACCTTTGGAACTGCTCCATGTATGAGAGCATCAAGGCAGAGAAGAACAAGTCTGACTCAGAGCTAAGGTACATCAGCCTTTATGCAGAGATTCCCATGGTACCAGGCTTCCTGAGGCAGGGGACACCTCTGACCTTACCCTGGAAATCACATCAGCATCCAAAGCCTAAGGACATCTAGGACGGAGAATGTTACTGAGTCCACATCAAGCACAAAGCCAGTCCACTGAGACACTGGTCACAAGGTGACAGATATAGTCTTCATGTCTCTTAGAACATCTGTGCCAAGCTCTGACATGACATACTGCAGACTATCCCAGAAAAAAATGCAAAGACAACAAATACAGATTCATGTCGACACTGGTAGTTTCAGGCCTCGTGTCATTTGCTAATGTGATTATCCTGTAAAACTCATATTCAAGAGTTACATGACCAAAGATGCTGGGTCTCCCGGCGTTATGCCATCAAGCAGCTAGGAATCAACCTTCAAAACTCAAACACTGGGAGAGTAATAGTAGCTCAGGCGTGTGTTACGTGCTGCACCTTAAACACAGAGCATGAACTATGGGACCTTCTGCCTAACCTCTGTTTCAAACACAGGGCCCGAAGGAGAGAAACCCAACCACACTTTCACAGTGCAACTGAAATACAGCTAAGGAACTATTCTCCCCTTATACATGTTTAACACTAGGAAGAAGACAAAAGCCAGAAGGCTGCAAATCAAAGGAAGGGACAACCTGATATGAAAGGAACCAGAATCAGCAGGCTGTTACTAGACTTACAGCAGGAATATGTAACTGGCCATTTCTGTCAAGTCAGGATCACATCAAGCTGGGCTCAGTAGGAACATACAGTCTGTATTCCAAATCGCTTAAAGAGAAATCTTAGGGAAAAAAAGGCTACAGTCCCATGAGACATGAGCACAAAGGGGGTTCAAGTGCTTGTCCGAGAGACAACACAAGAAAACAACAGCAAAACCAAGTGCTGGATCTCCTGCGTTACCTCCGGATATTCTCACCACAGTATCTTCTGCCCTTGAACCAAGGGAAAGCAGTATAACCTAAAACTGACTGCATGGAGCTAAGTTAATAGAGCAGGACATCACTGATTATAATTTTGGACTAGATTCTTGCAAGATATTTATATGCCTGAAGTGACAGAATCAAAAATCCTAAACAGGATCATCAAGGAGTGCTGAGGCAGCCACTCCTTCTTAAGTCCTTCTGAAGACACTAGGTACCCATTTGATTCATTACGTGCCTAAGTATTCTTAACAAATTAGAGGGAAGGATGCCATCATCACTGCTACTTTTCTATCTAATTACAGCCAAGCTCAACCCTGCTGAATTTACAATGGAGAAATCAATGTTACCTTTCTGACTTTGAGCCCCGGTCACAGCTGAGGAGCCAGCACTAATACCTTGCACAAATGAAGTGCTCTGCAGCCTCCCTTTCAGATAGAACCAGAGGTTTTCTCTGATAAATGTGTTTTCCTTTTTTTTGGCATCACTTTTGGCCCGTGGCAGTAGGGCTCCAAGGTCACTGTTCTAGAACAAGTTCTTTCTACAGAAATAACCCCAAAGTCAGTCTGCTGCTCCTAATGAGAACATCACTCACTGGGTTTTTGACACATATTCCAGAGTGATTTTTTTCCCCCTCCAAGTTTTATCATTCTCTTCTTTCCTAAGACACATAAATTTAGAGGAACAGCAAAATTAACCCATATGACCTAATAAATGAGGGCTTTGTCCAGACAACTGGAGGTGAAGTAGGTTTGAAGGACACTAGTGCTGGGACTTTTGCTGTATTTTCAATGTTAAGAGCATTTGCAAAATAACAATGTTAGGAAAATCATGCAGTAATACAACCTCAATTATAAATTAAGCAGAAAGAAACAGCAGAAAGCACAGTAACCTCTGTAAACAAGCACGAGTTTCTATGCAATACAGCATGACTCTATCAAGGTTATACAGAAAACAACACAGAAAATATTACAGCTCTCCTATTTTTCTAGCATGTGAATGCAATTTACCTTGAAAACGAATCCTTCTGGACAGGTATGGTCATACTTGTAAACCTTGTAGACTACCAGAAATACAACGCAGGTTAAGAACGCGAGGGCAAAAAGGACCAGCACAGTCACCTGTGAAGGAAAATAAAACATGACCATGTTAGTAACGCACTGCTAATTGTATTGCCGTTTGTCACTGTCGGCAGCAGAAGCCACCTCTGAGTGCACTTTACAGTCAAATCAAGCAAAGGATTAAACCAGCTGCTTAATTACTGAGGGAGAACAGGGAAGCAGCACCTAAGAGCTTCTACATCCCCCTTCTCTGAGAAGCAAGCAGTTTGTCTTCTCAGAGGCCCATTGCCTCTGTACTGCAAGGTGGGTTTGGCTGCACTTCTGTTCAGTGCACATGAGGCCAGAAGGACACATGGAGGTAGCTTGAGTCTGCTGCTGTTTGGATGATGCAAGTGTAAGTCTAGTTTATGTCAGCTGATAAGTGTGTTTGTTTTCCCTGTGCCTGTCCCAGAATGGAGTCAGGTGACAGTGCTTTAGTACAGGTGTCATCTGGATAATACAAAGGTGACTGCAGCAGGGCATGGAGAAAGTAATGTCTGCCCTCTCTTGTTAGGAAGAGAGTTTGTTGCACCTGCTATGAACATACAGATAGTTACACCAGGAGTCTGCATGCTTGGTTACTCAATCCTCCCGAATTTATAGGTTGAAACAGGACTTCTTTGCCACACAGAGACTGTACAGGAGTAGCTCACTGCCAGATCCATAAGGGTATACACCACGCTCAATACAGGGCTATCCTCAAGGAGCAATGTTGCACCTCTTTCCACAGTGCTCACAAAGAATCCTGGAATGGTCTGGACTGGAAGGGACCTTAAAATTCACCTAGTTCCAACCCCCCTGCCATGGGCAGGGACACCTTCCACCAGACCAGGTTGCTCAAAGCTCCATCCAACCTGGCCTTGAACACTGCATTACAGAGCCATTACAGACTGCATTACACAGCACTGACTTTCCACCATGTCCATAAGCACCTCTCTGGTCTGGAACTTGGGCTTGAAGTTGAGTCTACAATCAGTGTCAGTATCAAGCTAACCTTTCCCAGAAATAAACCTAGAGCAGATGGAAACCAGCAGCTTTTTAGGTGAGACCGGAGACAGAGCTACCTCTAGAATGACCTTGCCTCTGACAAGAGAAAGAACAAGATTTTGACCTAGCAGTTACACTTCAAAGCTCCTAATTCAGCTCCGGTGTGAGCTGTACAAACAGCATTCTTTACCTGGGAGAGTGTCCAGATGTGTGTTTTTATAATTCTAAAGCTCCTACTCACAGACAAATGAGTGGCTCAAGGAGCTCACACAGTAAGAGTGGTTGAGCTTTTTGGGTTTTTGGCAAGTTAGAAAGAAGCCAGCATGTTCTACCCTGTAGGAAACAGAATTAAACAGAAACAAGCAAGAGATCATGTGATTAACTAATTAAAGTATAATATAATCTAAATTTTAAAGGAAGACAAGCCAGGTGTATACATCTTCTAAAAAGAGAACTTAGGCACATGAGGGTCAATTATGCAAACAAGAATAATCTGGAATTTGAGAAAGCAACAACAAAAATACTTGTAGCTTTGTGTCTTGGTAAAAACCACCACTACACACTGCCTTTATGATAAACCCCAGAACTAACAGGATCTGCAGCACTGCGAAGTGTATGTGCCAGTGGGACTGAAGAACTAAGATGAAGTTTTAGGACTTCTCATGCTAGGGCAGTGAACTTCATCATGGGCAGACAACAGCGAGTGCTGCATCTCCTGGCTGAAACAAGGCTGGGGAGTTTCATGTGCTCCTGAAGCCAAGGATTTTGTAAGGCTTTTTGACAGACAGAAAATAAGCACAAAAGGAGGGCTGGAAGAGAGGCAGGGAGAACTACAGGTCAGAAAGCAATTTAGCAGATGAAATGTAGATATTAATGTAACAATGCCCACTGAAACAAGACAAGGGGAAAAGGATCTTTCTGGTTAACAGCATCATCTTCAGTTCCTCTGAACAGTCATTGGCTCACAAAAGCCACACACTGACATCAATTTTCAAACCTAATTAGTGTTTCCCCAAGTTTGTTACTTAATTGCATACACAAAGATTAACATGGATCACTCTGTCTTGCCAACCTTCTATTTTCTGCTGGCATGTTCCTTGTTTCAGTATGTCGAAGAGCTCCACAATCCAAGCAATAAAACACATTTTCCTTTCTGGTCATTCTCTGTGGCCCAGTTTAATAATGAACAACATATCGTCCACCTCCCCCCACATTTGTACCCAAGCTATGCCCTAGCTCAGCCCTTCTCATGTGTTTTTAATCAGGCCTCTCCCTTTTCTGTTCCATGGTTGCCTGGGGCCTCTTCCTGTGTTTCCTCAGCTCTTCCACCCACCTGCATGCACAAGGCCCTTCACACTCCAGCTTGGCCCAAACCTGGCATCCCACCTTCCACCATTTTCCCTTCCCTACAACTGTAACAAGCCTTATTCTCTACTCTCCCTCCAGAATTTTCCTTGCACTCCAGGCTCTACGAAAACTCACCTCTCACCCCTAAGCCTGCAGTTCCCTCTTCAGGCTCCTTGTCCCACCTCCCTATCTCCTTGCTGCTGTCCCTAAGTCCTGCTGTACTGTATGCAGGCCCCCAATGCAGGTTCACAGCTCTGCCTGCCTGTGGGGTCATGGGCTCAAGGCCACCTTTCCCCACGAAGCAGTGTGGGAAGCTGAGGAACCAGAAAGGAGCCAGAGGCTCCTTACCCCATCACTCTGCAACACATAGCAGAGTCCAAGTTGCGGGTTTTGGGTCATTCACTTCCCACTGACTCAGAAAGTGTGTGTGTGTTATACTGTCCCTTTTGCTCTGACAGTCACTGCGCTTTCCCTTGGAGAAGAAATGGAAAAGTGACTACAAACTGGGAAAAGATAAAATCCAGATGCGATTATTGCTGAGGCTTCCCATGCCATACACGATGTATGCCACACAGCCATTTACAAAGGCTGTTCTCTCTAGAAGCAGAGGCCTGCGACATGAGACACAGACACCAAGCAGAACAATTGCTATGGTACAGATCAATGCAGCTCACATCTGCCTCCTCCACTAATAGGAGTGAACAGTTTAGAATACTTTGAAACATATTATCATATCTCAAAGCATTTTAATCATATTCCCTGGCTATCCTATAAGCTGGGAATATTAGATTTATACCATTAGTTCCCAGTTGTAACCATTCTGACATATGGATGAGGCCTCAGGAACATCCTATAAAGATAACAAGCTCATTTATAATTGAGACCAACTATTAAACAACAGAAAAAGATCTGTATTTCCACAATCACTGCAGGACCACTATCTCCAAAGCTCTGAAACTGTTTTGGAAAGTAATGATGTTTTTTGATAGAAGTCAAAAGCCGACTGTTGTGCAGACTGCTGGAGCCTGGCAAGTTGCAGAGCTACAACCTCAGGGCTGATTTGATGAGACACGGAGCATTTATCTGTTTCGGAGACTTACATGGAGCTCTGAGTTCCCACTGCTCACACGAGTTGCATCCAGCATGGTTCCTCCATTGCCACACAGTAAACCACTGGAAAGCACTCTCGGGGCTCCTAGTTTGTAATTCTCATGGGTCTCTCCTGTTTACTGTATTTCTTATTCATTTTGGTATTAACATGTACATTAAAAAAAAAAATATTACTTTTGGTATTAACATGCAAATTTTTATTCTCGTTATCTCCAATAATTTGCAATCACACTCAATTTGCAAACCCCTAATCAAGTAAGCTACTGTATCCTTCCTATTAGAAGAGAAGCTCCCTTCTCTTAACATCCATCCTTCAGGATACAAGTAACATCCATCTAAGTAAAGGACAGTCACATGTGCAAATGACAAAGATGGAAAGAAATCCATCACTGGATTCCAAAGTGATTGCAACCACCTGTTAACCCAATCCACTTCTCTCTCATAAGCTGAAAATCCTTCTCTTCCAATAGCCATTTTCCTTAACTCTCATAATAACTCACCACTGTCAGACTCTCAGGTTCACTTCGAAACTTGAGACAGTCAGCGTCTCCCCCCAGCCAGTAACACAGTGCAACCCTAGCTTCCCACCTCGCCTTCTGAGCCCTCTCCTCCCAGATGCCTTCCAAAAATAAATGCATGGGAAGTGGGAAGCCATCAAAGCTGCTCTTTAGACCACAAGCTCTACCAAAGCTGTCATTTTATTGCTTTCTTCCACAGTAGCTTTGTACACACTACGAAATACAGGAAAGTTATTCTTCTCTTCGTACCAAGGCACTAGCAGCAACTTACCCTCTTCCTTTGTTCAAGGCAGGAGAGGATGCACTGCATGCGCAAGCACCACTCCCTCCCTTCTGGAAAGAATCTGGAATCCCTTCTCTTTGTGGTAGCCAGCTGGCATAGAGCAAAACCCCACACAGTGGAAGTAGAAGCCTTCTGAATTACTATGATCATTCACTGCCATGTACATCCCACCGAGCTCCAAGGTGACTGTCACATCACAATAGTGATGGGCTTTTAAAATGCTTTTTATAAAAAACCTACAAGACAGCACAAAAAATTCTTCCTTTGAACTGGGAACTCGAAGTGTGGTTTTGTTTTCATCTTGAGAGTGTCCTTTAAAGGTGGTTTTAAGGGGTCTGGCAGCAAAACTAAGTGAACAGAAAAGACGACAAGGTATTATGTATGTGGCAGATTAATAGATTGTAAGTGAAGAGCAGAAGGACAACGTCTAGCCAGAAGCCATTACAGTAATCGAAATGAGAGATGACTAATGAATGAACTAAGTGCACCCATAGCAAAAAAGCTGTCTTCAGTCTCTGTAAGCATTTTGCTGAACAAATTAAACTCACCAGATCCGACAGCTCACTAACGTGTAAACAGCTTGTGAGAAGCCTTGCCATCAGAATCTGCTTTGTCTTCCCAATCAGTCCATCCTACTTCACTACAGCTGCAAAACACTGCACGCTGCATTTTCTCTGCCGGGCTGCTGCAGTCTCCTCCTTCCTCACTCTGCTATAACATTTCTTGTATTGCCTTTTAAATCAAGCTGGAATATTACAGTAAAATTCATCAACTGCACCAACCATGCCTGCTTCTCTTTACACTCCTTCCTGGTTCCAGCCCCTTTCTGAGCAGATTACAAATCATGTTTCAAGGCATGCACAAGTCTGCCCCTTTTGCT
Source organism: Amazona ochrocephala (assembly GCA_039720435.1). Lineage (NCBI taxonomy): Eukaryota > Metazoa > Chordata > Aves > Psittaciformes > Psittacidae > Amazona > Amazona ochrocephala. Next base: position 14,453,547 of record CM077879.1, read on the forward strand.
CCTCTTAGCTCTATCTCCTTCCATTTTGCCTGTATCCCACTAAAGCCTGTGTGCAATCAATTTTTCCTCTGCCTTCACCTCCACCTTTCACATTATGCCTCTTCCTCTTGACCAACATTCTCATTAACACACTCTTACTGTGCTCCTTTGCACTGCCTTCCTTCATGCTTTTCCTTCCATCATGCACCTTTCTGCACACAAACCCAACTATGAGCATTCCTGTTATCACAAGAAGTGGAACTAAAGTGGAACTAACAAGACATGCAGTAATTTTCGCTGCTCAATCACTGGCACTTGGTCACATCTCATCTTGCTCCACATTAATGCATTATCTATTTCAATCGCAGCTTCTTGGGAACACAACTTTCACTTCCGATTTGCCTGTAAAGTACTAGTCACAGACTTGGTGCTAGCACTAAACAAAAAGAGTGAAGACATAAATTTATAGAGCACCTTTCATACAAAGTGATTTACAACCAATTTATGCTCTGCTCACCAGTGAAATGCAAAGCCCACTGGGATGAAATACAGTAACTCTGTACAACCATTTAGGCCAGGAAATTAAGATTATTGCCATCCAATTTAAACTACAAGAGAATTTTGGGCAGGCAGACTGCAATTACAATAGATTGTGTCTGGCTACAGCCCACAGACTGAAATTCGTAAAACACCACACTGACTTCCCTGCAAATGGCTGTGACCTCCATTTCACCTCTCTCCACTGAAATCCTGCATCTCCAGCTGCACAATGCCCTCTACCAGCACACTGGAGAACACTGAAATCAGCTCTTTGCTTCTAGTATTCCTGCTTTTCCAAAACGATATTGTTTGTTATTACCTGTCCCTGTCCCTAGAAGTCTACATGAAAAATGAGACTGAAACAATGCACTTAAGCATCAAGAATTGTTCAGCTTGAAGTAAATGGCAACATGAAAGAAAGAAAAAAAAAAAGGCACATTCATATCTATGCATGCAACATTTGACTCATTTATTTATGGAGCAATCAAATTATACAGAACAACTTGGTACAACTTCCCATACTTGTTTGTCTCAGGAGCATATATACATACACGAGATGACCAGTGACTCAAAAGACAACCAGGTGCCTCATTTCAGAAGAGTATTTCTAACATGATGTCATGTTTAGCTATGTGACTGGTATCTACCTATTAAACTCAACTTTCTCCATCAGAACATTCAGATCAAACCTCTGTGGTCAAAGAGGATGACAGGTTTGGGGTAAAGTGTACAGAAAAAGTAGAAGAAATTAAAAGACTGTCCTTCTCAAACACAGAAGAAAAAGATGAAGAGGGAACTGGCTTGGAGGCTCACCTGGAGATGACTGGGAGGAGCAGCAAGAAAGGCAGATAGATACATGAAGGAAAATAACTGCAATGAAACTACAGACCCAGTGCTTATTAACAGTGACAGTACAAGCCAACAGAACCAGCCTGCAGGCAGGGGAGCCAATCATGAAACCCAAGGGAGATACTATTAGACAAAAACAGGTTAACAAGGCAGTGGCCTTGAGATCTGACACCATGGGTTAGCACAAACAGGTAACAAGACAGTGGCCTTGAGGGTCTAGCACTGTGGCTCAACACTGAATGTTTCCTTCATTTTCCATCACATGGCACCATATATTAATTTCTTAACTACAGAGATCTGAGGAAGCAGTTCTAGAAACCCTGTGGCCCTGAGATAAGAACTTTGATACCTTCCCATACAAACAAAGAGGGTATTACTGAGGCCAGGAGAAAGGCTGGAAAAGGTTATTTCAGGAGAGGAAAGGCTATAGAAGCGTTACATATGGAGAGGCCCAAAACATCTTCTGTGTCACCAGCGTCACTGGTTCTGCTCCAAGAAAAGGATTTCTAATGGATGCAGTAGCAGAAGACACCCAACTTGGAGCAGGGAAGCTGCTGTTACGCGTCCACTTAACTTAAATCTTACAGCTCTGACTGTAACAAAAATTCCTTTTAGCCAAAAATTTAGCATGAGGGTTGTCAATGTCACATCAAGACTTGTCTAACAGGTAAAGAAATGGAAAAACCACAGTTGCCATGCAGAGCCTTTACTTATATCAACCGATTTAAAACAGCAGTTACACTGAAAGAAGACTCTTCTTTATTTTTCTGGCTTGAAGTAATTAACGGAAAGATTCAAACCCTGCCAAATGCTTATGCTTGTGAGCAACTTTAATCCTCTGAGTAGTTCTACTGAAGAAAACAGAACTACTCATGGTAGTAAGCACCTGTCACTCTTCCAGCACTAAGCGACAGGCACAGAACATACTTAAGGATCTGATCTTCTGCACCTAACAGACCTTTTCAGTAGGAACAAAGAGCTATTCAACACACAGAGTATCACACAGAAACAAAGAGATTATTTTTGCAGCAATAATAACTATTGGTATTACTAAGAACAGGCTAAAAAGTCAGAAAAATTTTTTAAAGGATGTTCCTTTAAGACAGGTCAAAAATGAATTATTTAAATATACACTGCACACACTTTTCCAGTCTTAAACAGAGCAGGTAAAACTGCAAGAACTGATTTAGAAAGGAAGTCTTGATGCCTCTTCCATAACCTCATACAGATATTTCAACAACTGCTTGCTACTTGACAGTACATGGCTTGCACCATATGGTCTTACCACAAAAATAAGCTTGAGGCTTTGGCTCTGCATTTAGATGTATGTAGAGATGTCAAGGATAAAATCTGAAGAACCGAATTGCCTTTGAATAGAACCAAATGGCTGAAGACATACCGCAGCTTGGATTTATTTAAGGACTTGAAATTTATTGGGAAACATAAGTATGTGCTTTCAAAACACCTCTGTATGTTCTTTATTCAGGTTTCCCCCAAAGACAGAAAAAAAATCTCATGCTTTGACACAACAAACATTTTTTAAATTGGTGAGTTTTTGCACAGCTGTCAGTTGCAGCCCAATTCAGTGGGTGCCAAAACAGACATCCCACTGCAAAATCCAACTGGAGTTTGTAAAAATGCTGCTCTGTCAATGGAGGGGCAAAGGTTTGGCCTTGCGTAACTGATACCATCAATTTTCGCCTGCAATAACTTCCTCCTATGTCCTGATTCATAAGGGTCCTTTGAAATGACATTTCCAGTCTTGTGTTATTCTGTACAGTGGACAATCTACAGGAGAGAAAAACCTGTCTCATTCAAAGATGCTTTGCAGATGTGAAGGCCCAACTCCCCTCATTAGCCTACACTGTTCAAAGAACACAAGCAAGACTTCTCTTTCTCAATGAAAAATAACCTCCAGTGAAAAAATCACCTCTTCCTTGGTGTGGTTAGTGCCATAAAACTAAATGAAGACAACAGGGTTCCCAGAATCAGCAAGCCTTCATATTCTTCTGACAGATTCTGATTTGAATTCAGAATGTGGCTTCAAACAGGAAAATTATACTTGCAGTTGTCTTCGTAAACATTCTCAGCTCTGCTGTAATAACTGTGGTAATGTGAAGAATGCAGAAAATAAGTTTTGTAATTTCTTATTCACCCAGCTGCTGAAACACTAAATGATCTACATGACATATGCACATGCTGGAGTTGCTTCCTTTGTTAGAGTGTGTCATTTCTCAAGAAGAACAGCTTTAGATGATCTGCACTGCTGAGTCCCAAAAATGCAATCTGCTTTGTCCTTATTTAAGAAGTACACATCTTAGAACACACATGTGAATTATTTGTAAATAGGACTGACTTTTATTTTTAGCACAACATTCAGGCTGGGTCTTGTGGCAAGCTTAAGCATCGGTGATGTACAATATTCAAGTCATTGAAACAGCATCTGAAGCTTTTTCATGAACCCAAGCCAAAGTCAATATCCCATCAGTTAAATAATGCATCTCATAATTATAGCAAATATTTAATTTTCAAACAAATATCCTTTTGCTCTTTCAGAATCAACAGCAGTAGTTAACATGATGGTTCACAATTAATAAGGACCCGGGAGAAAACCTCACACAATCAGTACTTTTCATCTACATATTTATGAAATTTCATCAATTATTCATGTAATATTTACTACTGGGAGTGGTGAATACGACAATCATCCCTGCTGGAGAAGCAGTCAGTTCTCTTGAAAATGTTGCAAGCAGCATAATTCAATTCTAAAACTGTTACATAGAGCTTAAGGGACATTTTTAGGACCTGGGTGTTTGGCATGAAACTATTTTTTTCAATTAACTGAACCAGTTTTCCTAATTGATCAACCCCCACACTCTTCTTCAGCAGCCCAGACTTACAGCCACAGTGGGAATCACCCTGCAATTTCTAACAGATACCAAATCTTACTGAAATCTCTCTCTGATGCAGTAGTTACCTAGCAGCAAAACCTAGCAACCCTGTAGTATGAGATTAATCCCAGAGTGATCATCATAAAAGAGTATCTAAAACCTATTTTATTCAAGTATGCCATCCAAAGGTATATAAAAATGCAACACAAAAATGCTCAGGCTTCTAACTGTTCAGCTATTCAAATTAGGAAAGACTATCCAACAGCATTACAAGCTATTTATTGTTCAGTGAGGTCTCATTTGCTCAGCTCTCCCAACAAAAACGGAAAGAGCCCAGATTATAAAGGGATGTGCAAAAACCTTGGATGAAATCAAGATGTTCAAACCCTGCCTTATCTACAACGTAATGTAACAATGAAATCCCTTAGTCTTTGCAACTAGTAGATAAGTGCAGAATTCCTCGAGTATAGATTGTGCTCAGCTGCTTGGAACCAAAGTCCTAGCAGCATACTCAAACTAAATACTCTCTCTTCCCTTTTTTTTTTTTTTACAATGTAGAAAGCATTTTCAGATCACCATAGTGTGACCAGGACACACACAAAAAGACAGCAAGGCATAAGTTCTCTTTGTTCTCAGCTGTCCATCTGCATCTTACTCAACAATTCAGTGTGCACAGCCCTCACCTGAGAGGAAGGTGATTATTCTCAAGGACTGGTGCCAAGGAGGAGAATGTCAGTCAGAATGTAGCATTTTCCCTGAGGGATAGGATGTCCTTGCTCCACACCAGGGAACAGAAAAACTGGAACTAGGCTTCTTACCTCCTTAGTATATTTCTGCCACACCCTGTATCTCTTATTAGCTATCTGGCATGGTTCCTACACAGCTTACTAGGAACCTACAGGCTTCATTGTGTGGCTGAAGACTCCATCAGATGACCTGTACTTAAAAACATTTGTCCTGGCAACACTCTGCAAAGTTCCTTTGCAAACGTAGCCTGAAGTGTCTAACCCCTCCTTGAGCCTTCACTTTCTTTGTTCAGCATGGTCAACAGAGCTGCATATACACTTCTGAAGGGAGGCTTGGGCCTGGGCAGCTTTTAGAACCACAGGTCAGGCACAACAGAACTACAGTCTGGGTAGACACTACAACTCCTATCATGCAAACTGAGGTTAAAAGTGTGCAATATAAAGAAAATCCACATCCTCACTGAAACTCTGTATTTTTCCCCTCACAGTAAATGTTAGGCTTTCCCAATGTATTTGTACCTATGCACTGACCAGTGTCACTGCTTACCATTTAAAAATGCTTTGGCACTCCTGGGTAATATTCCAAATTAACAGCCCTGAAAAGCTGTAGTCTTCCTTTGTTAAGAGAGTAAGTAGGAAAGCATGAGCTGAAGTGCCAAGTTTCCTGCTTTGCTTTACTTAGGCAGAACAAGAAAACCTATCCTCCAGTGAGAAGGGGAAACAGTAACTTAATCCTTGCACTAGTTAAGCTCTCAGCTTTCCTGTAGTAGTACTAAAGGGAGTAATAGGGGTGTGGACACTAAAGAGTAAATCTGAGTCAGATTCTTGCTGAACTGCTGTCTGCCAGTAACAGTCATCACCAAGCTGTGAGATACAACTGGATCAAGAAAACTGATAGCAAAGAACTCTGGTATACATTCTTGAGCTGCCAAGTCATACATTTAACTACAAAAATATACATAATGGACTGTGACAGTGCTTTTAAGAGAATGGTTTGGCCACAGTGAAAAATAAGAAGCCAAAAAGAAAACAAATACTCTTGTGGTTCTTGTTCTTCAACACTAACAGGAGCTTTATCCATTCCATGAGAGCTACCTGCATGCAGACCACATACATCCTGGCCAGCCACGTTCCAAACCTGACACACTGACAGAAGTGCCTTCTGAATTAATCTGCCTGTGAGGGATTGCAAGCAATAATGCTGCAAGATTTGCTCTGCTTCTAACTGCTAAATACTGATCTACTATAGCATTTATCTTCCTCATGTCCTGCTATACCCACAACAGCCACTCTGTCAGTTCTAGACACTTTTGACACAATCAGCATTTGATTTTAAGCACTTCTGTGAACACAACCAAGTCATTAACATCTTCATACAGCATTGCTTACCTTAAATCTTTCTGAAACCCCTTCAGTGATGCTGATTGTGAATTCAGCTATTTTAGGAGTACGGAACTTCCCCTTCTTGCGGTCAGGTTCATATTCTGTTTTTGTTTTGACCACAACCTTTAAAAAAAAAATATGAGAAAAATCAAAAAGCTGTCACCTGAAACGCAGAACCATAGAATGGTTTGGTTGGAAAGGACCTTAAGATAACCTAGTTCCAACCCCCCTGCCATGGGCAGGGACACCTCCCACTAGACCAGGTTGCTCAAAGCCCCATCCCACCTGACCATGAACTGGCCATAGCATCTTACTTATTCATTAACTCTCCTTTTACCTGCCTACGAGCATATCTAGCACAGTACTTCTTTTCCCCTACTTGTGTAGTTGTTTGGCAGCTGAAGGTTGCTAGTTATTTTTCCCATCAAAATGGTTCTGATGGATCTACAGAAGACTTGTTATGCAACAGCTGCACAAATGTTCAGTTCTCTCAGCTGTACTGGTACTGTGCTGCTACATAGACAAGCATCTACTTAGTTCAAATCCAAATCATGAAACTTCCCACTTCATGTAGTTTGAAAAGAGCCACCTCCATTTGCTTCAGGAGATCCCACTAATGGGATTTCAAACTGGAGTCTAATAGGATGAGACAATTATTGAAGAGTGCCCATAGAAATCTAGCAGACGATGTCACCAACAGCCATGTTCTTTGAAAGCACTAGTTGCTGTTCACTGTGTACCAGACTATAGGTCTTGGCACTCTTTATTTTTAACATCTAACTTTGGAATTACCAGTGCCAAGCGGCAAGATGCACACAAACCCTTGTGTTAATGAGATTTCTTGAATAATCCAAGGCTCTTCAACTTCAGTTTATGCCTTGCTATGAGCTACTGCCCCAAGCTACACCATTTAGCACCTTACCTATATTCCTAAAATACTCATTACGTCAGTCACAGCCCTAGTGCTCTCCCAGGCATTCTAATTGAACGCAACTCTCACGTACCTAACCTATTTGCCTCATTTTTACCTTCTGCAATTTTTCAGGATCTTTTTTGAAGTACCACTCACAAGACAGGGTGCAGTTTATTGTACTGACAGTGCTAGTACGACCTGCTCAGTTTTCTCTGTTGTTTCAAGGAAAAAATACGTAGACTCTTAGATTTTCAGAACAAGATTCTATCTATAGCGCTACCCATGGTCTCAATAGCAACTACATTATTCTGAAGTTAAGACTGTGACACTTACAGACAGCAGGCAGTTAAATTAAAGCTTTGGGTTCCCTAAAATGGCATCTAGAATGTATAACTGTACCTGGACTCAGTACCACAACACTTATCAGACACACAGCATTACACATATATGTGCAGGACAAAAGTTTAGAACTACCTATTTTCAGCTCTAATTAATAAGATAATAATTACTATTTAATTTTACAACTGCCAAACAGCATCATGGAAGTAAACTGTAGGTTTCTGGAATGTTTTTTAACATTTTACTTCCCCCTTTATGTTGCATAACCTCAGGCAACTCAAGTCACCCTCAGCTGACACTGAACATACAGTTCTATCTATGTGGTTATGTAATGTCTTCTTTTGTTTAATATACCTAAGTATGCATCTGGATCAGTTCATCCCTTTAATTTAGAAGCTGTCAAAATCATGAAATTCTTATTGCTGTAGTCATTGCTGTTCAAGAACTTATGCTACACTGCCATACTGGAGCCTTGTAGGTGAAAAATAAGCATAGATATATGATGCACTCCTATTCATTATACATTAATAGCTTTGTACTTCAGAATTTGATCTGTGTGTTAATCTTGACTTAATACTGTTTCATTTTTTTTATCTCACATCAGTTGCTGTACTACTGCCTTTGGGTCTGTAGCAATCAGTAAAGCCACACTGACCTGGCTGACCAGTTACAGCTAGTAGGGCAAATAAATATAATGGTTTTATTGTTTCCCCTGTGTGTTTGTGAAAGGAAGGAAAGCTAACATACAGATAGACAGTGGAAAGAGTAGAAGAGCCAACTAGATATTCCTTTAAGTTTCTAGCCTGGCTGTAAATTTGCTTTCATTCCAGACAAATGGCGTGAAGGAGAGAGAAGTTCTGCCCCATTCTAGCAGGAGCAATCAGGCTGGCGAAGAACCTCCTGGGATCACTAAGGAGGCTCTGCTCAGGTTAAACCTATTACCACACAGATCCCCAGTTCAGACTCCTGATTATCAGTGCAGTAACATAACAAATTCCTTTGGACGTTGGTCCTTCGTAATCGGTTATATCCAGTCACCAGTTGGCAGGCATGTCAGACACAGTAAGGCTTAACTTGTTTTAAAGCCTTAGGGTGCAATTTTGTCCTCAGTTACGAGATTTACACCCATGTAACCAAGGGCAGAAAATGGACCCTCAGGCTCTCTAACAGCTGTTATGGCTTATTGCATTTATGCCTGCCAACTGGTCACCACACACAACACAGAATGGTGTTGATAGCAATTAAAATGGAGGTCACAAATTTATCTGTATTGCCTACACGCAACGCTCTCCTGAGACAAATTTCACAAGGTAAGATTCTTTACTCCAATACAAGATTGTGTTTTTTTCTGAGCTATGAGGAAGGTATAGCTATCAGTTTATCTGGAAATAGGAAGCTCGTGGAAGACACAATGCCAAAAACAAAAATCAGCATAAAGGTATTATAATTTCCCAGTTAAATTTTCTATTTTTCAAAGACTACAAAGCATTTTTTGTGCCAGATGTATAAGTGAGAAATGTTCAAGTAAGTATCCTACTAAAACAGGATACTGTAAAATAGGATACTGGAATATTTCAAGATTTATCCCACTACTGCATGCCTTACCTGTAGTAACGCTTGCTGAATTCTTATTGTGAGAATAAACGTATTTACATGCTATCACATCACCTTCCTAAATCCTTAGTAATCAAGCCACATAATGAGGTATGCAGGATGCACGCTTCTCTTCCAACCTGTAAGCAGCACCTTGGACTGCCCCCTTCCAGCTATGTAGCATCTAAATCACTTATTTGGAGGGTTTTGAACCAAATCAGTCACCAAGGAGAAAACTCAATGGCCTGTTCTCATCTCATTATTTCAGCTTGTCAGGGTCTAGCATTAATTTCCTACTGAAGCATGGAGGGATCGTGGAAGTTCTTTCTCCCTGTGGCAAGTCTGCCCATGCACACCTCGCAGAAAAATAAAGCGGTGCTTTATCCCCCCATTAGGAGGGCATTTTCTGGACAGAAAATTCGTATCATTCACAGAGAATACACGGTACCTTCGAGACAAAAAAAAAAAATACAGAATAGAAAAAGCTATGACAATACAGACACTTGCATTTTTATGTTTAGATATTTCATACAGCAGCACTGAAATCTATAGATGATTCTTGCTAATATTTCCCACTATTTCTTAATGCAAATCGCTACTACTGGATTTTCATTAGCTTAACTGTTAATCCTTTTCCCCAGAGGGAACTAGCATGCCTTAAAACACCCTGTATTCCCTGACATTTCTAAGCTGCTCCTTACAAGTAACCTATTCTTTTGTTGCTCGCCTGAGATTTGGGTGTGATTCTCCAGGGTGGAAACTAATGCCTACTGTACCTTATCAGGAGGTGGGAACTGGAGCTGATTGACATCCAAGGGTGTGATCAGGGGGATGGTGTCAAATCCATCCTCCAAAAGGGGTTGCTTTGTGCTCTTCTCACTGAAATTATTCCCCAGTTTCACCATTCTTCCAGGCTAGAGGGATTTTCTGCTGACGCACACGCACAGAAACGCAAAATGTCAGGATCTCGGGATGTACCAGACCTTTCCACAGCCCCCAGGGAAATGGCTTATGGAAAAAAAAGTAATAACTATTAAACATTAATATTAAACAGCTTTGGTCGTTGTGACTCGGTTACATCTCGTCATTTTGGGAAGTACGATGGCCAGCGCTTTTGTTGTCGTATTTAAACAAAACACACAACCCAAAGCACCCCAAAACGCCCGACACGTTAGCCGGATCCCAGGGCCGCCTCCCCGCCAGGCCCCGGTGCGGCATCGTCCCTCAGTCCTAGGGATCGGGCGGGCTCCGGCGCCGGCCCCCGCCCCGGGCCCACCGCTGCATCCCCCACTCAGCCCGGCTCCCCTCACCGCCTGCCCATACCCGCAGGGCACCCGCCGCGCCCCGCCCCGCCATCGCGCTCCCTGACCGCCCCTCACAGGAGTAACGGCCACTCGCGGCTCCCGGCCCTTGGCCGAGGTATGAGACCGCAGCCCCGCCACTCACCGCCGCGGCTCTCGGCCCTTCCTCGGGGGGCGGCGAGGCGTCGTTCCGTTGCGCCGCGGCCCGCGCAGCAATAGCGGAACGGGGGTCGAGGCGGCGGCTGTCCCTCCGCGGGGTGGCTCTAGGCGGCCGCAGCGCCTGGGCCGTGACGCAGCCACCGGCTGGCTGAGGGCAGCTATGGAGCAGCAGCAGCACAAAGGGGACCCGCGGGGATGAGGCGGGCGGCTCCCCACAGCCGGCTACTGGCGCAGCGGCAGCCGGTGGAGGAGGCGGCAGCGGGGGGACGGGACGCGACGCGACGCGCCGCCCTCCGTGCCCCTCCCCTGGCGGAACCGTAAGGAATGGAACTGCACCGGGGGACCGGTGGCTGCCAGTGCCCTGCGTTAACGGCTCGGGGAGCCGCCGCGTGCCCCTCAAGGCAGCCCGGTGTCCCTGAGGTAGGGGCCGCCCGGCTCGGCGGGGTCAGCCGCGGTACCTCGGGCAGAGAAGCCGCTGAATACGGTAGCGGAGGGGGCCCGGCCTCGCTTTGCCCGCCAGCGGTTCTGGGCGTGAGGCGGAGGGGGTGATGTCACCGCGCGGTTAGCTTCTTCCTTAGCGCGTCTGCGGGGAAAGGGCGACCGTGCCTGTCAGGGTGGTGAGACCGAGCTCCCTCCGCAAAGGGGGGAGCTGCGAGTGTTGGACCCGGCGCTCGCGTCACTTGAAGGTAAATGCGTATGGCAGAGCTCTGCAGCCCCAGTGAGGGGTGGGGACATCCATCTTATGATCTCGTCTGTCCTGGGGGGAAACGAAAGTGTTTGGTGTTCACAGTCTGCTATAACCCAAGGCAAGCGGCGTGCTCACTCTGCAGTCTCGCAGGTGAGCTGCGTGTGGACCAAACCCGCTGTAGGTGATGCAACAAGTGACTGGGATGGTGGCAGCTCTTGAGACGAAGAGGCAGGCAGGCGCTTGGCTTTTCTGCCGCAAACCAAACCAGCCTCTTCTCACAGATGACAGCATGAGCAGGCCCTCACTGTGGTTTGTTCCAGTTGTCAGATCCAAACGCACTCCATCTCTCTTTTTCCGAGGTCAGTGGTCTGTGATTTTAAAGGCCCAGGTTCCCTTCCTGGCTGTGGCATAAAGAAAATCACGTCTCTATGGATCATCTTGTCGATCTCATTTATTTCTCCCATCAGTGTTCTGCTCTGAGTAAATAAAGTGTAAAATAAGCTTGTCTGACTTGAGTCACATTTCATAAATCATACATGGATGTGTTAAGTAGGAAAAAAAGATCTCATTTTATATAAAAAATTGCACCTGTAAGTGGAAATACAGGGATTTCTCAGAAAACAAGAAGTACTTTATTTAATTTTGGCAATACCCATGACTTTCACAAGCAAGTGTTCTTGGGCAAACAGATGAATAACCCACGGATGGAGGGGTGTAATTCATTCATTTGTATGTGGAGCCAGAGTCATTCAAAATCCAAATGACATCAAAAGTCCAAGTGATGATCAGAAGTGTATTTGACAGAATACCACAGGGAGCCAAAATAACACAGCAAATGGTTTAACAAATTGACTGACGACATCCTTTCATCTCCAGCTTCTGTGATTTTATATTTGAGCCCTTCTGTTGGCTGAAAGTAGTCAAAAGCAAAGGATGATTGTGTAGTAAGAGTGTGCCTGAGGAAGTATCAGATTAAGATGAGTGGATGTAAATTCCCCAGTTGATTGCTGTGGCCTTTTTTTTTTCGTTATTTGGGCATATTCAGGGGTACGCTGTTTTAGTGTCTCTTGTAGAGAAAAGAATTTTGAATAGCCTGTCCACAGTGTAAGTTATTCTTGTCTTTGCACCATGCGTTTCTTTAATGGTAATCTGTCTTCTATGAACTTGCACTAACTAGGCATATTCTTACCCATTTCTCTAGATTTATGGAAAAATCCGTACACAGCCTGTTTGTTAAGCAGATAGACACTGCAGAGTTGCCACTCAGTACTACTACAAATACTTGGCTTGACATTTTTAATCCTAAGAGCGTTTCACCCCATATACTATGATGTAGCAGAGAGAAAGATAGATGTTTGTGTGTGCATGTGCATATGCATACACACAATATCTGTGACTAAAAAGTGTCCTTATTTGCCAGTCATGTGAAATGGGCGGCTAAGAGGATTTCATTTCTGATATCAAATAAGCAACTGAAGTTTGCTACTGATGATTTTAGAAGAAAGAATGAGGTAACTTAGTAAGGAAACGGGCATGCTTCCTGGTGAGAAGTTGCTGCCTTAAGGAGGCAAAAAAGTATATATATATAAATGTAAAGAATACTCGAAAATAAATGTGTCTTCAAAAGTAGCACACCTCCTTCCTCTAGAGCTTGTGCTGTAGGTCATTTTGCCATGGTTATTCAGGGGATTGTCAATTTGGGGAAAAAGCTGTGCTCTCTGTACCTTCTACAGAGTAACTCAGGTTCAAGGTGCTTAATAAATAGTGCACATCCTTGCTGAGGCAGTTAAGTGTCATGGCCAGCAATCTTTATCTAATGTTAGTGATCTCTAAGGAAACACAATAGCTCCACAAGGGTTTTGACTGGTACACAGGCAGCAGAAAAAGCAGCCAAAGCATGGAATTGATGACCTAAGGGCCAGACTCATTAAGTCAGATTGTACCCTGATTTACTTACTCTGAAACCTTAATGGTCTCAGTGAGGTTAGGATTCAACCGTGTGTACCATCAGCCTAAGTAGGAAAGCAGAAAATTTGCACTACCATCAAGCAGATGCAGTTCTTCCTAATGAACTACTGGAGGAAAAGGAAAAAAGGAAGTAGTGCTAAGCATCTGTTTGCCAGCACTTGATCCAGGAAATGGTGCAGAAGTCTTCCTTAAACAATAGTAGGTCTGTAGCTCACAAAAGCTGGAGAAAGACCGATTGCATGGCACAGTGTTTTGATCTGACCTGACAACACATACCAAGGTCTCATTTTGTAGCAGAAGTATGAAGGATAAAGTCACATGCTCTCTACATATGGCAATGAAGGAAATACTGTAAAATGGGACATGCCATAGGGCTGGACTTTGGATTAAGCGCAAGCAAAAGCTCTAGAAATTACAGGGTTTTTTTTCCTGCAAAATACTTTTTCTGAAAATGAGGACAAAAATTGTGACCATTAACCTATTGTCTGGGATTTGATGATGCTTTATGCAGGTTGGCCACATGTCTTTTTCTTTGTGGGTTGTAGTTTATTTACACAATCAACTGAAATGGTTCTTCTGGAGCCATTACAATTCGTTATGTTAGTGCAGCTGAAAACACTTCAACGTACCATGTGTCATGCTTTGTCAAGTTAACAGTTGATGTTTCCAAATCAGGATTAGGAACAGTGCTGATGCAGTGCAATGCAGCAATTGCTTGTGCAACATAAGCATTCATGAAAAGGGACAAATGCTGCTGAAGTAAAGAAGCACTACCTATTGTTGTTTGCCAGGTGTCCCAGCAGCTTATTTACCCTAATACATCAAATGGTCCATCCCTTCAGTATCTGAGGTTACTTACAACAGCCAAAGGAAAAAAAGCGTTCTTATATGAATGCTCATGAACCAATTATCTTCAGAAATTATATTGTTAGTCAACAATAGGGAAACAGAGCAAGTGATGCACCAAAGGAGATGCAAGAAATGCATGGTGATGTCAAACAGGTAGAGCCAGCACCGTGGCTACTAGCACATGATACTGCCCTGAGTTCATCTCACCAGAAGGTAATAAGGTTTATATAGCCCCTTTAGTCCATCCTTCTGCCCAGTAGATCCACACTGGTACAACAACAAAGCTGAAACTGAACTTCCTCTTTAGGGTTTCATTTTCTGATTTCCATATTTGCTAGGCTTATGTGTGAGCAGCTCCAGAATTACTGCATTCATGCCAAAATGGATAATGGATAAATGGATAGTGAACCTGTGCATGAACAAAAGTGGTACCCTGTTGATGACAGAAAACAGCAATATGAAAAATTGTGATTTACATATACTGCCAAATTTGTAGAATTGCTGAATGGAAATAAAGGTATTGGTGTTGAAGAATGTGTACCTGTTACTTCCAAAATCACTGAAAAGGAAGAGATTGAATTTTTGGGTGAAAATTGAGAAATGGTCACTGGAAAGCTGTGAAATACTTTAAAATGTCAAACAGTTCTTCTAGCCTGGCTTCCTAATGTTAATCATCCTGAATATATATGTAGACATCCAAACCAGATTTTTTCAGAAAGAAAATACTCCACACATTGGAATAACACTGAGACAGAGGAAGTTCTAAGCACTCAGATTCTCAAGAGGAGCATTTCTCAAATGGTGAAGCAAATATCAGTGATATACCCACATGAGATACAGCACCATAGAAGCCAGAAGGATTGCTCTGATACTCAGTACTCTGAGCTTGCAGATGCAGCAGAAGGGAGAAATTCTGCTGCAAGGCAGATCATGTACCATACCTCCTCACACCGTCTGTACACCTGCAGATTCATCTTTTGGTGAAGAGAAGGTGCCAAAACACAGCAGGGGAGATGAATGTTCTGGGTCTGGGGGAGAAAGGGAGAGGCAGTACTGACAGATGAGTTGTTCTCTGTGCCTCTTGCTATTCCTGGCTACCGACCTGACACTTAGCTAAGTTGGAGCAGAAAGGTGATAGTCATAATGATGAGAAGGCAGAGCGCTGGCAGAGGGATCTGAGGAGTCAGCAGTGACGGGATAAACTTAAAGGCAAGGAAGCACTGCTTTAGGGGTGAAATGAGGTTGATCTTTTACTGATCTCTTCTCAGGTTAATCCTGCTTATGATTTAAACAGTCATTTAAATGGCTGAAGTTATCTGATTTAGGAAAGCACAGTAACGTTTGGGCTATTATACAAATGGGTTTTAAACAGCATCTAAGTAACACAAGGTCATGCAGATATCCAAAAGATCCTCTATTAATTTAGAGTATTAGTGTTAAATTTAAAGGGTAAGATCAATTTCAGCAGAAGATTGACTTAACCACTGAACCATTTATTTAAAACAAAAAGTACATAAACAAACCTTTCACCAGGAATGCAGGATGCCATCCTAGACTTCTCTTTGGCCTTGAACCACCTCCGATTAATTGGTTTGGAGCCAAAGGAGGTGCGTAGTATAACATCACAATTTATATTTAGGAAAATTCATTAGAAATGAAAAAGTTATGTAACTCCTCAGAGAAAGCAAAAGAAATATAGGACAAATTATACTCAAACACTGCAGTTAAATTATTTTAACAGCAGGGTGGCTTTAAAAAAACTGTTAGGACAAAATCCTACATAGCGCGGGGAAGAAAAGCTTTTACATCTTGCTGTAATTAGAAACTCATCAAGTTAATGGGGCAATTTTTCAAAAGCTGCCATTTGAGTTTTTGCACATGTCATTGATGTTGATGTATTTCAGTTTGCAAATAGAACTTGTCGAGGGGGAAAGAAAAAGCAATCAGGCTGTTTCTAATGTACATGTAAATTCAAAGCTCTGTATCTTTGTGGCTGTGCTTTTTCATTCAATTTGTACTTGTAATAGAATTCTAAGAAGATTTCACTTTCACTTCAGTATCCAGTGACTGAAATTGCCAAAAGCACCAAGTGATTTCGAGGTCTCTTACTCTTTAGCAGGGCAACGGAAAGGCATCAAGAAAGCTAAAGGAAGGGAGCCAGCTAGTCAAGGTCCACTCTTAATCAGAGCACTTAAAATCTGAGGCATGGAAAATTAATGGTCACTTTTGATAATTGTTCAATATTTAAATATATGATGAGAAGAAATGCTGAAATGAATGGAAAGAGATGCAGGAAAATGGGATTTTTTTTTTTCCAAAACAGCTGAGTGACAAAGGAACCTTAATCTGTAGGGATTTCATTTATTGACTATGGCAGTTCTCATACATGTTGTTTTGTGGCTCTTAAATATGCTTTTTATTTACAAAGATATCTAAATGTCAAAAGACAAAGATGGGGGGCATGTACAAACATCTGCTCACTCCAGATGACTAATAAGAGGGAGCCTGCAAAGCAAGTCATGAATGAGCCAGCTACCTTTACTGAAAGGATGAATTATTCATTTTAAGGACTAATGAATTATTAGAATTAGATGCTTAGACTTCAACAGGTTTCCCATGTATTTTTTTTTTTTAATAAAGCCTTGAATATATTACACTGAAAAACAGAACTGCAAACAGAGATGTTACTAAACAGCAAGGTTCAGTGCTTACTATTATATTTTTCAGGGTAGCTGGAGCAGGGCAATAAAGTTAATAGAATGGAATGGAAAAGAATTGAGTAATTTCATTTGGAAGGAACGTACAGTGATCATCTAGTCTAACTGCCTGCCCACTTCAGCACTGACCAAAAGTTAAAGCATGTTATTGAGGCCATTGTCCAAGTGCCTCTTCAACACTGACAGGCTTGGGGCATTGACCACCTCTCTAGGAAGCCTGTTTCAGTCTTTGACCACCCTCTCAGTAAAGAAGTGCTTTCGAAACTCCTGTCTGAACCTCCATGGCGCAGCTCTGAGCCATTTCCACATAAAATAGAGTAACTCAATGAATGAAGTAGAACTGTATAACTAACCAGTATCAGAAGGGCACTCTTGACTTAAAAATGTATTGCTATTAACACAAAGTATTGTTAGTTTTATATTCTGGATGGAAAGGGTTTTACATGCCCGACTCCTGCCTGCTACTAAGGACCATAAAAGCAAAACCTCATTCATAGCTCATGTGCACTGCATATCACACGCTCTTTTGTAAGATTAGAGCTTTATCATGGCTTTAAAACAGCAGAATTTTTCCTATTCTGTAACCCATTTTACATTCCTTTAAACTGACAATCTGTGCAAGAGAAGATACTTTGAAAAACAACGACAAAAAGATGTAGCAAGCAGTATCAGTAGTAACTTCAAAGCAGTAGCATTAACCCTTCAGGATCTGGTTGCCACAGGAATAATTCCTTTTCTGCTAGCTGAAAAAAGTGAAACCAAGACCAGGTACTTCCAGGCAGCACAGATGTTGACTAGACCAGGATTGCTGGTACTTCACAGCAACAGATCTAAGAACTTAAAAACTATTTTTACTCTGTAAATTATGCAGCATTGCCACCACTATATTTGAATTACTTATGTGCTTCAGGAAGCTGCGACTGAGGGCATTAAGAACCCTAGATGCTAAGAAATCTAAACCCAGTACTCATGAATTCTAAATCAATCACATCTCTAAATGTGGTGCGCATTTGCAACAGAATCAGTCAGAATGAAAATGCGGTGAAAAATAGAAAATACGAATTACAAGCAAGGAACAATTCCAGAAAGATAGGCTTCCCACCGAGTGCTGAAGTACAGCGGCTGAGGAAATCTGCCAAACACATTCAGGACGCTCCCTAAATCGGGTTCTTGAATCAATGTCTTCAATCAGAACTGGCAGTAAAGACATCCAGTTGCCCTGTGGGAACAGAAGGGGAGTGAGAGCTCCTTGAACGCTTGGCTAAGGGCAGGATGTGGACAGCAAATGTGAGGTTCCTTTGTCTAAGGATAATATGAGCAACTGTACCAAGCAGCTTCCAAAACCACCTTAGGTCTTCAAAGCATTGGACCATGATGAACTAACAATTCCCTGCTCCATCTCCCATTATAGACAAATCTGAATTCCAAAGAAAAGTAAATCAGGCCCAAGGCTTGAGAGGCAGAAAAGGTCAATGTTTTCAGAAGTGTTAGGGTGGCCAAGCTAACTCACAGTAGGAGTTTAGTGGCAATCTCCAGGTTCTAATCCTTACAAAAGAGTCTAAAGAGGTGTATTTTAATACCTTCCCAACTGCCTGCCTGCATTTTGCTCAGCTGAACTCTATCCGACTGGCTTATAACAAAAAAAACTTTGCAGATACTCATAAGATCATAAAGCAACAGCTCACCAGGCACAGTGGAGCAAGTGGATATTTCTGTCGTTTCCCAGTAGTCTGTTCTCGTTTCCATCTATCTCAAATCATTGTACGTAGATGTCAACTACTAGAATGTCAAAAAGGACTGCAGCATAAGGAAATATTCATCAAAGACAAGGAAGAATCTATCACTTCTACTAAAGGAGGACATCAGCCATTCAAGCACTATCCTATCTGTGCTGTAAATCTAGTTCTACTGTGCAGCTACGGATTGCACATATCACATAAAACATATTGCACATTGCACATATGCACATAAAACATTCTAGAAGTAGCAGCAGCAGGGACTGGCTGCTTCTCCCCACTGCATGGGAATAACATTTAATCCATATTAAAATTCTTCCTCACATTTGGGAAAAATTACACTTACGTCAAGCATAAATAATCATACTGACTGCAAATGGATAGCAAATATGGTTCATGTGTTCCTCAGCAGTCTAACCAACGCAACATACATTTTATACACAAACTCTGAAGAACACCAATGTCCAGCTCTGCTGGAAACTGAAGGCCAGCTTTTAAAGACATTTTTACATATGTCTGTGGGTACCTGTATATCAGTAGGTACAGCAGGGTGTCTTTTTGAGAGACATGGCAATACCAGTTGTAGTGATAACAACCCTCGCCACAAATGGGAAAGTGACGAAATGTAGTTTGGTTGTAAAGCTAAAGCACTAATAAAGTCATACTATTTGACTCATTACACTTTATAGATACCTTTACTGATGCCAGACCTGTAAGTAGGCTTAAAACCAATTGTAGTGTTTGACCTGCATCTGTTACTAACATGTACACTTTCAGATTCTTTTTTATTGATTTTCAAACTGTTGTCCTCCCATGCTGGGGAGGGTATAGCTAAGCAATGTCAATCATACCGTTTCCAAACACTTAGTTATTCTGAACACGGATTTCTTTCTGCTTATGCAGTTCCTCTGATCCTTGCCCTTTCAGTTTCACTATAATGCTTTCAGATTCTTGCCAGAAGTGAAGTCAAGACATTTAGTCTTCAGGGAGAATTAGTGGGGAATGACTTCCTACGTTAGGAGGTGAGTTGGCAGGTAGGCATCATGCAATCAATGAATGGCAAAAGTTGGTTACCAGTAAGTTCAAAATAGAGTAGTGTTAAGGCTACTTAGTGTGCTGAGCATCCTTTCACATTAAGTAAAAGGAGTAATTTAGTGTTTCTTTAGAAAACAGTATCAGGAAACAGTAAGAGGTCCCCGAGCCAATGGAATGCTGCCAGGGGATCCACTGTGTGAGTGCTAGGTAGCTGGCTCACTTTGTGCAAAAACCTGCAGCAAAGGGAACAGTTGTGAAGCATTAAGGCATAAGGTAGGAGCACGTGTTTATGGCAAAGTGCCTTATAAAACTAATTATATCTCTATCACATATCACAATATTCACGGGGCTGGATCACAGACATATTCTGGCTGTTGCTGGTAATGCCATCTACAGCTTTGTTTGGAAGGGAACACATAAGGGTTAGAAATACTTTCGTTACAGTTTGTTAAAGATGTAGACAGCAAACCAGGTAACACGTTATCGCTTCTAACATAAAGGAGTGAGGTTTATCACTGTTGATAGAGCCACAGTCTGATTACCTGGGACGTGCAGTGGGATGGTACTCGGCGTCCAAGAACGGACTCCCAGGGGCCGCCGTGGAGCAGTTCAGCCACAGGGACCATCTCCGCTTCGTAATTCGGGCTTTCACTGCCACCCGGTGGACAAATGCGTTTACACCGCCGAGTGTCAATCCGACTTAGTAGTGATGATGCATCAGAGAGAAATTCGGCCCAGTGGATTTATGGGACAAAATAAATAGCTTAAGTTCATGGAGGAGTAAGGGAGACATGAAGAAACCTATTACTCCATACAAACCACACAGTCAGAAATAACGTGGGCATATCCTAATGCATCAAGAATGTTACTTAAACATAGCTAAAGGTTATTTTGAAATGCTTTTTGTCTTCTGATTTCTAGGCACTTACAATATGTCAGGCTTTTCTTGCAATACCAAGGGCTAAGCCCTCTTAATGGTAGGCTTTACCTAATAACATCTTCAGAGGAAAGAACTTTTGAGAACCAGCAAATAGCACAAATGGCAGAGTTGAGCAGCTTGTAATGTTAATGGTGGTTGACAAAGCTTCCTTGTTTGTAGCAAAACTTTCCAAAGTGGTAACTCTTTGATGATTCCACTACTGCCAGGTTACTAACAAGGACAAAATGATATATTCAGGACAGTCAGAGCACTTGAGATACTTATCCATATTGCAGTCCACATATGAGAGGACTCATCAGAATTACATCGCACAATATCATTTTATGTCCTCAACTTTGATGATTATTTAGCATTTTGTCACACTAGGATTATTCTAAGCACTTAAAAAATACAAAGGGGTGTGACATGAAAGCAGCAAGAAAGGAAAAACAGTGTTCCAGATGCAAACACAAAGTGCATGGCTTATAAATAGTGCTTGTGTAACACTTGCATTAGGACTTCATTCAAAAGCATCCTTTAGGGTTATGGCTTCTAGGCTTTGGAAAAATCAAAACTAACTCGGTCCTAGGTATTTAAAAGCCTTAAAAGTTATTCCCAGCTGGGCACAATCAGGATTCCTGTTTTCCCCATGTGCCAATGTAATCATTTGGATCCAGAGCTCAACAACTTGTATTCCTGACAAATACTCAAATTACCAGAAGAGTCACTTCCTAACCAGCAGAGGAACAAAATACACTTTTCTTCCTATTTGGCTTGTTACTGGATTGTCCCAAAGGCCTCCAGGCACTTAGTAAAGATCCTTGGTGCCCTAAGGCCCCAGAGGGCATCCTTCTGCCAAATGAAGAGATGAGAAAAGCAGAAAAGCTTTTAAGATCAAAACCTTTTTGGTCAGTGTCCTTTTTCTGGTAGATTTGAAACTCATGATTACAAGACAAGTAATTTATCAGGCTCCATGTGTATGTTTTCTATTTTAGGCTGTAAAACAACTGCTCTAAAGCAAGCATGGCGTAATCTAAATCTACTTCACCTTAACAGCACCTGAACTAAGCTTTGGCAGTGATTTTCTTTTTGTATGCTTAATTCCTAAACTCAAAGTGAGGTTTGAGTTTGAGAGGGTGCAGACTACAATGAGCGAAACCAAAGGCAACATTTATGTGAATCTTAATGAAGTAAAATTCTTAAGCATCAGGCAACTTCACATCTTCTGCCAGTCACACAGATCTGCTTTACATGAGAACTTGATGTAACATTATGATACTCTCACAAATACAAAAGGTTGTATTTTGCAGTTCCTGATTCCCCTGTGACCCAGCTTGTAAAATCATGATTATGAAAGGTTTTGGAAAATGAAGAGAGTGCATGGAAAAACAGCACAAATCATTTGCTTAACAGCATTTGCTTTTAGAGCACGTCCAGAAGTGTTAAAAATATGCTTCAGATGACAGGAGTGATTCATGACTAGACGGTTGCTGAGAGAGACATCACCAACAAGGAGAGAGAGGGAGAGAGATTTGACATGCAAATTACTTGGAGAAAAAGAAATTAAATACCTTTTCTTCTGAGCTTTAGAATTTAGGTATTATTTTAATGACTTTTGAATTGAAACAAAGTTGTTGCATCTCCTGGAGCTGTCAGAACTTCAGTGCCCCTCAGACCCCTTCCACAGGTGGCAGCTGTTGCTCTGCTGATGTGATGACTGTCTGCCATCGCTTTCTGGGTAGGAAAAGGCAACATTCTTTTGTGCATTTGGTGGCTTGCAATATTAAGAGACTGACTGTTGAATATCTTGTCAAGGCTTAACATCATTAATAATGCAGTTCTTACATAGGTCTCAATCTTCAGACAGAAACACCATAAAGTTGGTTGGAAGTCCCTGCTCAACAAGTAGAAGGAATACTTTCCCCATTCTTGATCCATGGAACAAATTCAGAAAGTGATTAATTGAAATCCAAAAGCTAAAAGTAATGACTGAATCATTTAACACTTGAGTTTGATGTTCTACTGATCTCTGGTATTCCCCATCTGAAAAATATCCTGACAGAGGTGCTCACCTCTGATCTCTACCTGCACTCCCACTGCTTTTCCCTACCCATTTAGCACAGATCCAGTAAGCACAGCCCTCAGCCTGTGGACGCAGGACTTTACTGCAACAGTCTACCACCAAACAGCAATCTTCATTGACTGTCGGCTTTGATATTACCAATGTGATATATATTTACAGTGGTATGATGTTTCCTGGAAACCCAGACTTCAATTTCGGTGTTTGTCCAAACTAGTCAGACTTAACCCTGGCCTTTTCATGACTCCAAATATACACGCCTCCTGGATGATTTAATGCTTATGGTTCCCTTGTATAGTTTTTCCCTGAAATACCGTGCCTTACTTTTTGTGCATGGCAGTGAAAATGCAAAGGGCCTTTTTTCTGAAGTGGAAATAAACCACAGTAAAAGCAGCCAGAACGCTCTGTACTTAAATATACAAATTTTCAGCCACTTCTAAAATAAGCGTGTCATACATTCATCTATTTGCATCGAAAAAGCTAAGCTGATTTTAGAAAACCAATATGATTAAATCATGGGCAAATTTGTGTCGACCACCCCCTTTTGAGAAGGGGCTTTTTTAGCTTTCTTTGTTTCACCAGAATACAGATTGTCTATTTGAAATACATCAACTGAATGGACTTCCCATTGAGGTTAGTGTATTCTAGCATTGTAATAAAGGTTATGAAAAGATGTCCGAGCACCAGCTGGCCTTCCTTTGATCCTCTCCATTCTTGTGATGATACATTTTCACACTTAAGATGATTCCCTTCTACCTCAAAGGCTAAGAGCTGCTTTGGTCCTTACAAATATTAACTGCAATCACAATGACCTATCTTTCTGGTTCCAGTCATCTGTTTAATATAGAGTGGAAGGTCAGAACTACATTAAAAGGGCCTGAAAGGCTTTATTTCAGTATACTGTCCCCTGCAGAGCTTCACAAAAAGCTGGCAGACTTGTAGTTCATGCATGCACGCTCCTCAGCACCACATTGTGCAGCTGTATTAATGGGCTTTTGTAACCTTCCAGGAAAAATTCCCTCACCAAGAGAACAAAACTGTTGTCAGATCTGAACACACATGTGAATATCAACTACCAACAAAAATAAATATACACTGAAACAGTAGGGCTACTGTCCTTAGAAAAAACAATGCCCAAGCCACTAGCTTGTGTCCTCCCTAGGCTGAGTTTTAGAGGTGATTTTTGTCTGTTTGCTAGGATGGAGATTTAATAACAGAGGTGAAAACCAACTGTTTAGAGAAGGCAAATTCAATAATAGATGTCAGTAAGGATTAATGAATAAGGCTATGGACCAGAAAGCACAAGGCTGCGTGTACCAATACAAAGAAATCTATTTGCGGCACAGTGGAGCCCAGGTCACTTTGAAGTCATTAGCATACTGAATGCTAATGCCAATATAGCTGCATTTAAAGCGTTCAGTTTTCATTGGAACACATTTTCCAAGCTATCACATTTTCCTCCTTCAAATCTGCCTGTAAAGCTCATAGTTACTTGCTGTCTATTAAGTCTTCTGTACAAGCAGCACCATTCTTGTTTCTTGTCATGTTTATGTGTTATTTCTCAAACAAGCGCTTTAGAAAGAAAGCTAAATATCCAAAATTACAGCACACAACCCAAAACATGGAGCTTGGAGACTTTTAAAGCACTTTATAACTATGTGGGACTGTTTACCTCTACAGTTTTCCTCACTGAGCTTGAATATGTTAACCTCTGGTCTGGATTATGAGGGGTGGGTAAGTGGCATGAAGTGAGCAGCAAGAATTGAATGCAGCTGTCCACGTATGAATGGAGCTACCCACAGTGGGGAAGACAATGAAAGGAAAGAAAAAAGTGGATTCCAGAAGCAAATGGCCTATGGGGCCAGTTCCACTTGCTTCACACTGATTGTGTCTTAAATTTGGCTTGCTCTTGTATATGCCACTTGGATGTTTTGGGAAGACTTCATGTGTAGCAATTACTTACCCTATAAAATTACCAACATGAGTTTAAGCCTATTTGGGTTTGCTTAAGCAGCCATAGAAACATAGAACAAGCGCTCTGCTCAACAGCCCAATCTCTGAGTTCAAGAAACTGTGTAACATCTAATAGGCCAGGTTTAAAAAGAGAACGAGAGAACGCAGATAAAGCCTCAGACCAAAGAAACAGTGTTCGTGTTCAATGGCAACAGGTAATAAAGTGGCAAGTCCTTCCTAGTGAAGTTATCCTTCCTTATACAGCTTTTTATTTTCAGTTCCAACTAAACTAAATTGTAAGTCTTATACAGAGGGTTTTGTTGTTTGGTTTTCTTTGTTTGGGTTTTTTTTTGAGGGGGAGTTGTTTGAACTGAATTCTATGATGTATCATTTTCTTATGTACACACAGAAAACATACCCACATAAAAATGGCAGGTTACATTTTGAATAGGATTGATGAACTTAAATCATCCAAACCCTTCAGTAACACCTTCAGAAGTTTAGCCACTACTCTTGTTTAACTGTTTTGTATTGTGCATAGTCAACTGACAGAGGTATCTCTGCACTGAACCCTAACTAAGCCCTGAGCAGTCACCTGCATCTTCTGGAAACAAAAGTGATTCAAGTTTGCAAGATGAACCAATAGCAGCTCTGAACTGCAGGACAGTTAGTCTAGTAAGTAACAGCTATTAATCAATTTACTGTACCAAGCTGGTTAACATCCTCTTCCCAAAACATTTTCTTTAAATAGTATGCCATTTACACCGATTATAATGTCATTTCAGCAGTGCCTGCTCCTAGCCACTGACGCTTACTCATAGCCTTCATTCAGCACGCTGGCTTTGGGTATTTATGAGCAGCAGCCTGGATGGGCCTCTGCTGATTGTGAAATACTATTGGTTCAAGAGTTCTGTCACAGTTTCCACCTGTTCTTTAAAGTGACAGGGTAGCTGCTATTTTCCAGCTGTGCCAGCATTAGGACTATCAGACACTATTTGCTATTCCCAAACATCCTCTTCATTACGGACCTATGGAAATTATCAGGATGATGAAAAAGATCCTATTTCAAGGGAATTTTTTAGAGGTCTCAGTAAGAAGAGCTCAGACAATACTAAATTGACATATTTGATTTTGGAAACTCAAAGGCAGAGAAGTATTTTCTTGCAGCCAGGCAGTGATATTCTCACTGCAAAGTGGCTGCAGGGATGGGGCATCTTAATCCAAAACTTCTTACTCCATGCATAAAAACTCATTCTCTCCCATCTGACTCCATCTATCTACTCACCTTTTGAATTCTCTCTTGCTCAGCTTTTCCTTCAAGCCAGCCTGAAATAGCAGTTCTTAGTGCTCCTGACCAGTGATGCAACTCCCGTTTCTTCTGGCTCCAGCTGCACAAGCTCAGATGGGACTGCTTTCTCCTACCTGTGTTTTCTCTGCTTCCTTCTCAAAGATGACACCCTACAACATGGTGTTTTATCAAACCCTCCGAAACTGCAAACAATAGTCACAATCTGGTAGCACATTTGAGAACCTGAATGGTTTTCATGTGAAACCACCTCACAGAAAGAAAAACTGCCAAGCAAGAGATGTTATCCTTAGTGCAACATGGCTGTCCCATTGGCACAAAGCACTTGATACTGAGCAATCTAAGCCATGGGCTTACAAGCATCTCAAGATGCCATTTTCACCTTAAGACAGCCTTCAGCAATAACGCATTCCTCCAAAGCAAAGTGTACAGACCTCCAATATTCTTGTCAACAAGCACAAAGCTTGCAACATGGTCTGTTTTAAACCTATCCTGTACTGCCTCCCCCAAAACACAACAGAGAAAGCAAAACCATTGCAAAACCAGAGGCAACTCCAAAGCTAGGAGGTTCACAAATTGCAGATTTGTCCTCTCCAAACAACAGAATCCTTGTGGGAACAGCATCAAATTTCTGTTTTCTATTGGGATAAGTAAATGCAAAAATAGTTTCTGACAAGAAGAAAGCTGCAGAGCTAGTGACTGGCAGATACCCACATTCTGCCTTAGGCACTACTGCAAGGAAAGCAGAGCAAAGGAGAGCACGAGCACGCATGGTCAGGGTCAGAACCATAATACATGGCTTGTTGAATATCATGTGGATGATTTCCACGAAGGTCTGCAGCGTTCACCAATAAATAATGTAAAACAAAATGAATGAGGGAAAAGCTAGAGACTCAAATATACAAAGTGTTCCTTGCTTAAGCCTAAGTGGGGCTGTGTTCTGCCGGTCTACATGCCGTCTTTAAAATCAGGCATTGCAAAAGCTTCTTTGACTTCACTGCTAGAAAAATACAGATGTTTTAGAGTTTCTCGATATATGTGCACTACAAGAAAAGAAAGGTGGAAAAAAATCCCCATTTGTTCTCCAGTGCATCTGGGGTTTTTCTTTTAACTGGTCTGTTAATGTTATGAAAAACTTTTTCACTACATTAAATGATGACTGAGAGAAATTTGTTTCTTTCAAGACATATACGCAGTGTAATGTTCTGCCCCTTTTGTTTTAAGGGGTGCTATGCTCTGGCTAGCCACACTGTTGTTCTCATTTCAATTCAGGGTAAAAGCAGTTAAAAATAGGGAAGCGAGGAGCCAAATAAAGGAAGGGAAGCCACAAATTGCAATGCATGGTGTTAAAACAGTAAGAAACTGAACAGCTCATCTTGAATTCCAGGGAGGAGGAAAGAAGTGAAGAGCACTCTACAGATATGAAAAAGCACTGGATCTTCCAGGCTCTGAACTTCCACAGAATGCAAGCAGAGGACTGTAAGTCACCTGTGGTCTGCATTCCTATTCTACCAAGAACCAGACAATCATAAGCAATTTGAATGTTTGTACTTCAGTTAGATAGACGTGACAATATATTTGCTAATACTAGGAAAATGTGACATCACATAGAATCATAGAATAGTTAGGGTTGGAAAGGATCTTAAAATCATCTAGTTCCAACCCCCCTGCCATGGGCAGGGACACCTCCCACTAAACCATGCCATCCAAGGCTATGTCCAACCCCACCTTGAACACCACCAGGGATGGAGCATGTTAATTAACAGACAGTTCCAGCTATTAGATTTACACAAACCTGATTTTTCAGCAGAGGAACTGTGGTGTTATCAATAGTGGTGATACCAGATCTTGTTACCTGATGTAAAACACTGAAATCTACTTCTCAGCCTACATACTCCTTACAGGAAATAAGTAGTATGAACTTCAGACTTTCCAGTCTGTGAATGAAGTTCAGAAAAAAGGTTAGTACAAGGATGTCATGTCAGAAACTACAGTATGCACGGAATGTTTTAGCATAAGGCTTGACAACACACTAAAACTTGTTGATGGATGGAAAAAAGTTACGCCAGTAAAACCCAAGTGACTGCAGCAAGCAGTTTGAAATGCAGCAACAGATCTATACTAAAATGAAATGCAACCATTCAAAGCACCAAAGCAGAAAAAGGCCTGTAGGCGTTTCTTATCATGTAGCAGTCTATGCATTCCATTAATTAGCCATTGCTTTACACCAATTAATTGAAATGAAATATACTGGTGTATTGATTGAACTTATAGTGCAGCTCTTCTTGCAGTGGTATCCGCATTAGCATTGTAAAGATACCTGGAATGGATGGAATTATGTTACTGAAAATCTTCCATAAAAAGATGAAACACATTGAGCAGTTAAGATACAAAGTAAAACAACCTCCCTTTATTCACATTTCCTGATCTTGGTCAGATGATCCGTTTACAAATAATCTGCTGTGCAAAATAGTTTATAAAATACTAAAAAAAGAAGCTTTTATTGTAAAAAAATAAAGTTTCTACATATACAGTTACTTTGCACTATCACAAATATTATCAGGTATTTAACATTTACATTTAATATCACAATACTCAAGTCATGTAAACCAATGATCCTATCGGTCAGAAAGCTACTACCGAAACTCAGGTTCACTAGGGATGTGTTAAGGACTTTCCTCTTTTCATATCTACACCCTTACACAACTCTGATGACCATGCTTGCAATTGCACCCATATCATGAAATCAGGCATTGGGCTATCCTTTCCTCCATTATCAGGTGAAAAATACCAAGTCAAATGGTAAATTTATCAAATAGCTAATTTTAGTAAATTACGGCAACACATGAGCTACACAGTGCAGTCACAGAACAAAGGTCCCCCAGGCTGTGCCGAGAAGCAGTGTAAAGGCAGCCAGCACTGGGTTTTGGGCATGTGTATGATTTCTACCAGTACCCAAGCCAGCTGGCTTAAAAACTAGCTCTGGCCCCTCACTGCTGCAGTGCGATCACAATCATTTTAGCATAAAATGCCTCTAAAAAATTTTGATGCAGTCACCTGAGCCTCATTGTTCCAGTTCATTTTCATTCTGCAAAGTCTTCATAGCTAAACCCCAGAGGGTCATGCTGGAGAAGAATGGTCCTTCATTATTCTTGTACAGAGCAGATGATGTTCGACTGCCTAGTGGGTCATTGCAATGACTGTCCAAGGTAACCATAGAGGAACGAATCATGGGAATATTATCAGACTGTAAGGGTTCTTCTGCAGAAGATACATCTACATCTGTGTAACTATATGGTGGTGGTGGAGTTTGCTGGGGCTGAGCCTTTGGGAGTTTTGCAGAATCCACATTCAGTTTCTGCTGGTTTGCTGAGTCATGGTGTTGAATCATTGATCGCAGCTTACAGTAAGAATCCGAGGAACTATCAAATTCAGCTGGACGAATAGGAAATTTAACAGACACTGGTAACAAGGTAACAGACATTTCTTGGCCAAAAGAGTCAGAACTCTGAGACTTGTCAAGGTCAGGCGTTTCTATCCCTTGAGTAAATTCATCTAGTGCGTTTGGACTCTCGTCAGTGGCTTTACAATGCATTTTCTTGTGCCGCCGCAGAACAGCAGAGCGGGTGAAGCACTTGTTACAGGTTTCACAGGTATAGGGTTTTTCTCCTGTGTGAGTCCTCACGTGTCTACGCAGGTCACCAGAGCCTGCAAAACATTTCCCTACAAGACAGAAGTGACAAATTAACATTTTGTTCTTAATACCAGTGCATAAACATGCTTTAATTAGAGAAAATATCACTTGATGGCATGTCCCAATCATGGCACTTTGTTTACCTAGAGCTGGTTCAAACAAGTTCTATTTTTACAATAACTTGTTTCTTCTTCTTGATCTGATTTTCTAACTTGTGTTTACCAGTACTTTAGTTTTAGTCTCCAGAGATGGGAAAATCCATTAGTATCTAAACGCTGTGAGTGCCCTCAGTTTGTATCAATCTTCGTGGAGGAAAAAATAAAAATAAGCAATTTAATTTGTCTGTCTGGAAAACCAGTATCCTTGATAAGCTTCTAAATATATCCTTCCAGCAAGAACTGCATCACAGAAAGCAATGGTTTGTTCATTACTAAGGAACTATTCTTAAAGTGCTGACAAAGCTTTTTTCTTAACTCCGAGCTAACATTATGCATCAGTCCATTTCTTTTATATTCTAGCCAGAGAATGGATCAAATCTGAAATTTTTTATTGCTGTAAATACTGGAATACAATAAAATATTCAACTGTTTGCCTATTTTCAGAACCACAGGCTCAAACAAGCTCAATTACCATATCGCAAAGAAAACTGAGGCTGAAGCAAGGCAAAATGTAGAACAGGAACCAGAGAGCACTGATTTCCAGAATTCTTCAGGACAGTGGAAATAAGCTGGTACCTATTTGTGATTTTATCTCATTTTACCTAGGCTAAAGGTTATTTTATTTTGTGTGAACAGATACAGTTCATTTTAGTTGGTATTACCTGAAAGCTCAGTAAAATGGCAGTCTCAATTTTCGGAATCATAGAATCATAGTTAGGGTTGTAAAGGACCTTAAGATCATCCAGTTCCAACCCCCCTGCCGTGGGCAGGAACACCTCCCACTAAACCATGCCATCAAAGGCTATGTCCAACCCGGTCTTGAACACTGCCAGCAATGGAGCATTCACAACTTCCCTGGGCAACCCATTCCAGTGCCTCACCACCCTTACAGTAAAGAATTTCTTCCTCAGATCCAATCTAAACTTCCCCTGTTTAAGTTTGAACCCATTACCCCATGTCTTCTCACTACAGTCCCTAATGAAGAGTCCCTCCCCAGCATCCCTATAGGCCCCCTTCAGGTATTGGAAGGCTGCTATGAGGTCTCCACACAGCCTTCTCTTCTCCAGGCTGAACAGCCCCAACTTTCTCATCCTATCTTCATATATGATGGCCAGCAGCTTAGCAACTTTATTTGCCAGCTCTTTCTATTCTACTTCCATGATGTCTCTTCAGAAAAGCCATTAAACAGTAAGATTACAAATTACTGGAATGATGCATGCGGGTTTTCTGCATAATGTGAATGCAAAATTCTTAATGCTTGATCAGATTGTTTTTGCACAATTTTTGCCTTCTCAGTGCAAGATGACCTGGCTAAAATGAAAAATAATCAAAGAGCACTGCAAAACAAGATCAAAATAAGCCTATTTTAATGTCAGCAAAACAACTGTTTGTTTATACTTCTATATCCTGCATGTCTCTATTTCCTCCTTCTGCAAGACCTTCTGGTAATATTTGCTTTTGTTGTGCCTCAAGACATTACAAATAAGACATATTACAACTGGACATTA
Organism: Amazona ochrocephala; assembly: GCA_039720435.1. Taxonomy (NCBI): domain Eukaryota; kingdom Metazoa; phylum Chordata; class Aves; order Psittaciformes; family Psittacidae; genus Amazona; species Amazona ochrocephala. The sequence goes on from CM077879.1 coordinate 14,484,851, forward strand.
TCTGGAGGAGCTACACTCTGCCAAAGCAGATTCCTCAGAACATAAGTGAAATTATATCAAAATAGCTTAAGGGCAGAAAAGCAAGTAGGATGCTCAGTAAGGTATGAGGTAAGGACAGACAATGCAACTTCTGAGAACTGTTATACAAGGATGAATCACCGATCAAAGAGCCATTTTCAGACCACCTGGAAGTATGACGTATCTAGCAAGTTTTGAACATGGATGTTCTTTGGCATGAAGCATCGGTCAAGTTTTGATTTTGATGTTGAAGCAAAAAGTTGTTATCATTAAACTCTATGGTTGAATGCAGTTACATCAATTGACGGAAAAAAAAAGAAGAAAAAAACAGCACCAAAAAACAGTGATGCCAAACCTGGATTTCCATCAGAAAGGACCATATTGAAAAGAAATCATTTTTGCAGCAGCAAGTACACGTACAGTGTTGATTCCTCTTATTTCCTTTCTGTATTCTTCAACTGAAATTCACTTTAGAATTTATTTACAACAGCTAAAGGAGTTTAATACACCAAATGAAAGACTATGAAGCATTCAAGACAGATTTTCTGACAAGCTTTCACAACATGGTATTTCAATTTAAAACCATTTTGGTTAATTGCTATTCTGCTGACATAGGAACTTTTACTTCTTTAAAAAGCAGACACAACCAAGCCATGCACATTAAATCTTACCACATGCTGAACAGCTGTATGGTCTCTCTCCAGTATGCCTAATTCTGTGCTTTACTAATTTTCGTTGCATGTTGAATGACTTCCCACATTCATCACAGGTGAACACTTTATCTGCTGTATGAGTCTTTTTGTGCTCCTTTAAATTACTGAAGTTACTGAATCCTACAAAAATACAATAGAAACTGAAGATTAAAATGACTCCTCACATTTCAATCAAAAATCCTCAGAGGCAGAAACCTTGGTTCTTACATACCTCTGCCACAGATATCACACAGATGAGGCTTTTCTCCAGAATGAATAATAATATGACGCTGAACATCACCAGAAGCAGCAAATCTGTAACAGAACATGGAAACCCAATTATGGTCTTTGTAAGACCCTTATTCTCCTATACCGATTATCTTGTGCAAAACAACTATAATGAATGCCTGATGTTATGAATAAAGATTAAGATCCACAGATAAAAGGATGCATTTAAGAAAAAAAAAATAATCTGGTAATGTCCAATTAAGTTTATTCTAAGGAAAAAAACAACCAACCAAAAAACCCTTTTCACTATTAATTTTACTAATTTATTCTGCATTTAATGCTACTCCTACATTAGCATATTTTCTATCCCCTGTAAGCCAAAGACAGAAACATTTAATGCTTTGCTTAAATTTATCAAGTTTCCCATACTCATAATTTCCATAAAATGTAACAAAAATTCTATGCCCAAATAACAAAGAAGTACAAACCCACATGATTTACTGTCACTTACACTGTTCAAACTACACACAACAATATGTCCTTAAATAAAGACACCAATACACAAGACATTAAGTAAGACCACACGCTATATATGTGGTGACATGTTCACTTATTATTGAGACTTGCAACAAGACACTTGGAGGCACTTATGTATTTTAATCCAATCAGTACTCATTTAAAGTCAATGTCTTTTAAACAAAATTGAGCAATGTGCTACCTTAGCTCTTGGCCCCTAGTTTTATCATGTTAACTTTACTAAGATGCACAGTTCTACTCACCTTTTCCCACAGATTTCACAAATGTATGGCTTTTCACCAGAATGTCGACGTAAATGTGTCTGGAGATTACCTGCCTGAAGGAACAGTAATTTAAACATTTAAATTCAGCTAGCCATTTGTTGTATACAGACAAAAAGACAATGATGGAAACTATGAGACTGGTTTTTTATTTCTAATTCTAAGACAGTGAAGATACAAAGCATGTATGAACTCAAGCATTCTTATCTAGTAAAGAAAGACTACTACACATTCAAGATCAAATTCCTTATGTATGCAATTATACACTGACAAGAACAGAAAATAAGAAAAAAGCCTGGAATCAAATGCTAAGGAAAAAGAAAGCCCTACAGTTGAAACCAGATCCAATTATAAATGAAAATTACACTACGTAGATTGCACTGAAAAGAAAACTTACTACTAATATGGTTCATGTTAGTCTTATTTTCCCTGTCATGCAAACAAAATGATATTACATTAGGACATCTGAATTCACCTACCAGGAGGTTAAAAAGAAAAGAACAGGGTAAACGTTTTTCAATCCACAAAATACTCCAAGCCAAGGGCTCCAAACCTACAAATATCTACTCACACCAAAAGAAAACAGAACAGGAAGTACTGAAATGAACAAATGGGATTACTAGTACCTAATTTTTATTATGTATCTTTCCTCTCCCAGTCCTGTAACAATCACTGTAATCGGAGTTTATAATACGCCAGAACTAAGGCACTGCAGACACAGACAGACACAGAGGACAATATTAAATGGATCACTGTTTGAACTCTGAGAGAACTTTCTTTAACCCCTGTAATGTTTTCAGGCAATGGTATGACTGAACCATTGCTCTCTCAGGCCAAACTTTGTAATACTGACCCCCAGTTAAAGAGAGGCATTAGGCCCCTGTTTCTGAGGAAGGAAAATACTAACCACAGAACAGTTTGTGCTTTGCAAAGACAAGGGATTTTATGCAGAGGTGCATTTGAGAGAAACGTAAGAAAGACAGAACCTTTACCTTTATCAGCGTCACAAAACAAACCATATCACAGCATTTGAAAGTTATTCTGGATAAAGGCAGAGGGTGAATCTGAAGTGCAACAGTTATTCTGAAATAGTTCTCAACAGGGATTTTTAGCCAGAATAAAAACATTTTAGAGAGTAGCAAGTAGATCCATTTCTTTCTTACAAGCCTGTCATTTCCTCATAATGACATTAACAAGTGCTCAGAAAAATCCTTTTACTAATACTTGCAGTATACCACTGCTCACAAATTTGGAGACTAGAGAGAAATGCTAGGCTTGGTCCATTTGTAACTGGCATGCTTTTAAAGTGAAGGAACTAATGCACGTGGTCCCTCATGGTATCCTGGATCACCAGCCAGAGAAGCACCACATACCAATGGCTCTGCAGTTATAATGGAAGATACTGGCTTGGAAATGTAAAAGAAACTTTTTTGTCCAAAAGTCAGACATTTATTGCTATTTGTTCCAAGCTATGAGTTCCTATGTCAATTTTCCCTACTTCCTTCATTTTCTGTTTCACATTCCAACACATAGAACATCAGTTACATTCAGCATGAACAGACATACCATCAGGCACAACTGCACTGTCTCATAAACACAGAACACAAAGGCTCAAATAAGAAAAGTATTACTATTTCTTTGCCTGCAAGCTGAGAAGATCAAGACCAGAGATATCTTTTAAACAAAAAACAGACAGTAATTACCCTTGCATCTTACTTGCATGATTCAAATGCATGTACCTTAGAAGCATTCAAGGTCCTTTTTATGACCAGAGAAAGAACTGCAGCACATAAGCTGAATGCTGTAGCTCTTACTCTGGACCTGTAGGCACTGCCCATTGATATGTATCTACCTGTATCTTTGGGCAAGTGAGGTAATGCGAAGGGGAGGGAAGCTGTTTAAGAGTGTTTAATTAAAAGGTGGAAATTTCCAGTTTTACTGGGGTTTGTTTTTAATTGGAGAAATGCATGTTGCATGAGTCTGTCATGCTTGTCATACACTCTGAGCGTGTGCAGCTTTTTTTATTCCCTCTTTCCCCACAGAAATGGTACAGACCACCACTCCATTTGCCAAAAGTACTTTTAATGGAATTCAGAAATACCCACTTTTTTCTTTTAATAACTAGAAGGTCAGCCATCAAAATGAATGAAAATGTCCTTTCTTTGCCAAATAAGCAGATCCAGTTTTGCTCAAAATGGCTTCATAAACATGGTGAAACAGTACTGTTCACTGGACACAGTGTTATGCTCATATTCAGTATCAGAGTGGAGGATGCAACTGCACCAGATCATGGGTCAAAGTTGTGCCACTGGTGGACTACAAAACTGGAGCAAGAGAAGTGCAAACACTGGTGTGTGGGTAGACAAAGACCACATAATTCTAATTCTTAAACCAGGACCATCAAGAAAGACCAAAGGTATTCAATGGAAATTATTATTTAATCTCATTATAAAAATATGCATCCCTCTATTGTCTCCTGTACTTAGGTACACATATTCCAGCCAAGAAAATAGAAAAGAAATAGACATCTTGGAAATATAAGATAACTGTAGAAATACAAAATAATTATTGTACCCAGAACAGAAGCAAGCATTGGAGGGCAAATTAAGACAGACAAAGCTTAGGCTCTGTATGAAAACTGGGAATTGTGCAAGAATTTTTTTTAAATCCTAGCTGAGTTTTGTCACTTCAGACAGGCTGCTGTAATTCACAGAAGCCCAATTATATGGATTTATATGGATATAAATCTATCTGACTCAAAAAAGTCTGCTTAATAATTCACACCATTTAGGAAGATGAAACTCGTGTGAATACAACATTACATGAAATTCTAACCCGTATCTTTTTCAGACACTGCAAAAATGCTATTAAAAACATATCCCTAAGCATAAAGCAAAAGAACAGTCTAAGACTGCTGTCTGTATTTTAAATATAGTTGTGGCTCTTTATAGCTAAATATTCATTTGAAGGTAAAATACGTAACATCTACTGAGAGCAGACAGAATCAAAGGTACAAAATGTAACAAAAAAAAAAATCCAAAACATTTAACATGTTATTTTCAAAGACACTTTAATATTTTATCCCTAAAGTGAAGTCCATCTTTGAAGAAAAAAATCTTATCTAGAAGCATATACCCAAGTGTTTTAGAATCAATACACAGATGCATTTCAAGTGTAAATACCATAATATAAAATATTCCCACCTGTGAGAAGTGTTTCCCACAAATGTTACATTCAAAAGGTTTCTCACCTAAAAGGAGAAGAAACAGAACATAGAACTTCTAATAGTTGCAATAGAATAGAAATGTTTTAAATTGGCTTCCTTTTACAACATGTAATGTAAGAGCAATAATATCCCCCAAGGAACACTTACCATATATTTAAGGGGAAACTCAAGGGGAAGTACAGTATATTAAGGGAAATTCAAGGGAAGAAGTACAAGGGGAAGTATTCACCATTAAGCTTGTGAGGCAGATTTGCTCAGAAACAAAATTTATCTTTCCAAACAAATAGGTAGAGGAGTTTCGATATGAATAAAAATGTTTTGTATTCTTTTTATTTTTTCCCCCAAATAAAAGGGGTACCCAACCTCTTGGAAGAGCAGAATAGGTGACGAGGTCCCGCAACAACAACAAAAGCTATGGAAGTGCACCAGTTTTCCCACGTGTCTACACAAAGGCTCACTCTTAAAAAGAGTGAGCAATGCAGAAATACTAATTTGGAAGGATTCCGTTTCCTCTTTCCAATGTGCACCATACATCTCTGATAGCATGCAGTCATTCCTCTCAGCAAGTACCTATTTGCCTTCAAATTCTCATCCTACATAAGAGTACCTAATAATTAACCCAAGTATTTTGCTCCATAAATTTTAATTTATACTGGTATTCTTCAATCTCCAAAACCACACGAGCAGCTTTAGTAAAAAATTAGCACTGCCCACATTAGCTTTTGAAAATAACTCGATTCTCAATCCAGAATGTGACTACACAATACTTCAGTTCTCTGTCAGCTGTCAAAGACAAGTGTCTTTTTTTAATCACTTTTTCTCCTCTTCAGTATTTCATAAAGGTTTTTTCCCTGTTAGTTCTTACTTCCCAGGTTTTTACACGTTGATAAAAATCTGTGCATCTTCTAGAATTTTTAAAACAGTAACTGCTCAAATACCACTGAACTCAATAACAGAGACTACTAAAGATATTTTCCATTAGTCTGTATTAAAATGACAGAAAGAATCTGGCCCACAGGTACAGGGAAGCAAAATTAGCGTAAACCCTTGTGACTTTGAGTGCAGGCATTTCCAGAAAGAAAGAGAAAGAGATCTTACAGTGTTTTATCTTGGCGCTGAATCACAAATCTGACTACTCTTTAAATTATAGTTTTCCTGATTTTACAGAACACCTCCTGGCATTTGCAGCCAACTCTTCCAGCAAGTAGTCTCTACATCAGTTTTCTTCCTTCATCCTTGGAAGTGTTATGAGCCATACATACAATATCCAGGTGTTTTCCTTCCCTGCTGCCAAATACAGCTGATGTTCTTTCAACATATTTCAGGATCAAGGATTAAATGCAACTCTCAAGATTTTAAAGCACAGAGTAAACATACAAAGTTACTTGGCTTCACAGACAGCAATCTTGCAGTTAGCCTGGCAACCTGAGGCTGCATCTACTTTTTCTACTTGATGAAAAATGGAAATCTTACAGCAAGTTTTGAGAAACCTTTTATTCAATTAAAGAAAAAAAACCTAAGAAACCAATAACTCAACTATAAAGAGCACTGAGGCTTGATTTCATTAGGGCTCTAAATTGGCAAACCACTAGAAATTCTGGTACTGACAACACAAACATAAATTAAATCAACAGGGAGCAAGATCTGTGGCAACTGGGAAGGCCTCTAACAAGTGTTAAAGCATTAAGACAATTTGAAATGGAGGCTAAAACACACAAGTAGCAATTTCTGAAGAAATTACCTACACCAAAAAAGACCCCATACCCAAGTTCCTATTGACACAAAGACTAGTATCTGAACAGAAACCCACTCCGAAATAACTCGAGAAGGAAGGAGGGAATGGGAGGCTCTAATTTCTCAAACTAGTGCGTAAGCTGTGTGCAACCTCAATTCTGCACTTGTATAAAATGCCAAACCATCGGACACATCAAGTAACCTATTCCAAGAATGAATTCTAGCAGAAACACCAAATTACTCCTAGTGGTGTAGCATCCCTCAGGTAAAGTGTGGCTATATGCTTCCTATGGCATATTCACCAGAGTGCAGCTAGTGAGCTGAAGGTCATTCTTCTCCCCCCCATCACTCGTGAGACTGTATCTGGAGCCTTAAGAAGAGAAGGCCAACAGGAAATCTTACTGCTCTCCACACGCAATGGGAAGACACATGTAACCAGGTTGTTCTTGAAGGCACATAGTGATTAGGACAAGAGGCAATCGACACAAGTTAGATGGTCAGAAACTGCAATTAGCTATAGGAAAAGAAGTTTTGACCCCTGAGGGTGGTCAAGCACTGGAACTGGTTGCTGCAGAGGTTGTGGAATCTCTCTGTTCCTAGAGATATCCAAACTTAGACTACACTACACAAGGTCATGAGCAAAACAACCCAATCTAATTTGACCCGCCTTGAGCAGAGAATGACCTCCAGAGATCTATTCTAATCCAAATTATTCTATGACCAGCATTAAATTACAAACCAACTAATCTTCTCAAAGACCATGGCTGGATCAACAGCAATAGAGAAAATCTGGGGAAAAGTAGTAACTGAACTGCAATTAAGACAATGCTTAAACAAACATCCAGGGGACTTGACTTTTGAACCCTTGGACTGTTTGTGCTTTTTATCTTCTGTTGCATCCTTCTTGCTCAACACTCCACAAGAAGAGATGAAGTACACAGTCATAGGATCATAGCAGGTGTGTCAGATCCAGAGAAGAAAGGTATGAAGGCAGAAGCAGTGTTCCTGAAGAGTTCACAATGGTGGGGACCAGAACCCTCTAAGGCATGGAATGCTGTCAACTTGCTCAAACAAAGCTCAGAATAAAAACGTTCTTTCCACAGGGTTGGGGTTTGGATTTTTTTTTTTGGAGAGGATGTTTCCTGAAACTTTAAAAAAAAACAAAAACAAAAAAACACCAAATAAACAAACAAACAAAAAAACCCAAACAAAACAGAAAGAGAGAGGGAAGAAAAAAACCACAAGCAAAAAAAAACCCAACCGAAACCCCACAAGACCCTGGATGCTCCTGGGCAGGTAAGGATTGCATAAGAGAGATGCTTGCTTCCTTTTTTTCAGACAGGTCAATCTAATAAAAAACAAATCATAACATTCAGTCAAGTCAAAAATCAATCTTAAAGTCAATGCAATAAGCTCTGTTTAGAGATTCCCCTTAACTATCCACTAGCAATACAATTAGAACAGCTAGATAACTCAATACAGTGACTTGTGTTGAACACAATATGCCTGTCCTTCACATAGAAAACTCACCAATGCAACCATGCTAGCTTGTAAATTCTTTAGTGGTTCCTAGTGTTCAGAGAATTTCACGTGCTTTTTCTTGACAAGCAGGCCACCACAGCACTTGTGCTGAAAGACTTGTCATTTCTAGGCTAAAAAGTGGCTTACCACTGTGAAAGGTTGATTCTAGTAATTTGCTTCCTTTACGTCTCCAGCAAAGCCAGATTTGGAGGACTTTCAGTAAGCACTGGAATACTTAAATACTTGCTAACTCTTGCTTAGTTCTAGAAAATTAATATTTTAAATCAAATGGATTAGCCAGCAATTTGCTACGCTTTCTGAAAGGGTAAATGAATGGAGATGTCTTTTAGCATACACTTACATTACTTAACTATCAGTATACCTAATACTAATGATACAGATGTGCCATATACCTTCAGCTACAGATTCTGCTTACTATCCATTGCAATTTTCCAAATATACTTTTTGCACTAGTTGGATATTGAAAAAAAATTAACATGACCCCAAAATAACAGGGAAGCAAACGGGCCTATCTAGTCATATTCCTGCATCAACTTCCCATACATTTTTGATGCGCTCATTATTTGTTAAACTTATGCTCTTAAACTTTGTCAGTTTAAAACTGACAAGCTGTTAGAACATCATTAATGGCACATTAAGTAGCATTCAAGTCTGGAATTTTTTGAACACTATTGGAAGTACATAATATATGAAATTCCTGAATCCAGTGTATACTCAGACTAGTAGAGAAGGAGCGCAACAACAACAAAACCAAGTCTAGGATCACGTTATTTTACACAACATATAAAGCTAGTTCATATCTGGCAGCATTGTGGAATGTGAAACAACATCTAGAGCTTAAGTAGAGTGGAAGCATGTGTTAAGTACATAGACCTCAAACTAGAACAAAGAAATTAATTGCAATACACATAAATAACCTTGCACAGCTACTGCAACCCTTTTCCTCTTTTTCCACTTCCTACCCTCCTAAGCATTTGCTGGTCATGCTGTGTCTAAGGAAAAAAAAAAAAAAAGTCATTTGTAAACCACTTGTATAGTCTATAGTCTAGGTTATAGTCTCTTCTATAAGCCAGTACTCCCCTGACCCTTACGTTAAAATACATTAAAAGAGGTACACTACACTCTGAACCTCATGTTTTAAATGGTTTAACATGGTTTAACAGATTCAAAAACATACAGTAATAAAGTCTATCACTCAGGCAACACACTCGTAAAAACCCAAGTAGTTTAATGGGCAGAACTCACAAAACACAGATTTCTTCCAATGATTTAGATGTCTAAGGAAGGGAAAATTCTAACAGGTTTCTCACAGTTGGGGTTTCTCTTTCACATAGATTCTCTATCACAAACTTACTTGTTACTGACTTCAGAGCCTCTCCCTCAGGTGGGACTTCTCTAGATGCTCGATCTTCTACCTGATCACCTATTTTCCTGACATTTTTAAGATATTAAAATATACCTTATGTCAGCTCAAATCTGATAAAAGAGTAAAAAAATATAAGGCAAAGAGAGGATCTAGGTAAGAGACATATGCAACTCTTTCACAGGAGATCAAATTAAAAATAATAAAATAGCATTAGTAATGTGAACATACAGAAGTAGTCAAAGGCACCAAGTGAAAACTTCAGGGAGCTAACGCAAAATGTTCCTATTTCCAGGTTCTGGAAAGATTTTTCTTAATACTAACGACTGATTAATCAAAGAAAATAGTGTCTGCTAAGAGGGACTCACATTTACTTTCAAAGTACCAATGCAAAGGGATGTTTATTTGATAAGACAGATGTGTTTGCATATTTAATACAAGGAAAAAGAAAGGCAAACAATATTCAACAGATTAATCAGCTATCTCAGGGACATGGAATCAACAGTGTCACAAGCTAAGGCAATTCTTAAACATTTAAAAAGCATATCTAAAGTTGTAGAAATATAATGCAACATGCTGGTTAAACTGAACAGACAAATTAGTTACTTCCAAGTTAAACTAAGTCTTCTCACTAAAATAAAAAGATCCTTAGAAATACATCTATGCTAGGTTTAAAAATAATATTACCTGTGAGTTTTTAAGACAAAGTAAATTAATTGAAAATTCCCATTCACTCTGCAGCCTACTTATCTGCAAGAGCATTATGCCCTGGGGAAACATAACGAAAGTTGTTCATACTAGGATAAAAGTATAAAATTATTACAGAGCATATTTCTACGGGTTAAAAAGAAACGACCACCAAGCCCTAATCACCTGTATCTTACAGCGAATATATGATCAGAGAGAACCAAGGTCATCTAGAACACTTCTTGTATTATCTTCTATCCACTTACACTTATTATTACCTGACTCAAACTTCTGGGCCATTCGACAAACTGACTAGAAACGCCTCTTCTAAATGCAAGACAAAAATAAAGTTTTCATAGAAAGTACTTTGAAAAAGAACACTAAAAACAAATATGAAGGAGAGCTCTTTCAGACTTTATTCCTGGATGATTAATCATTTTTTAAAAGAGCCCCCTTTTGAAAGTAAACCCTTCACCAGCATCTCTGAATCAACAGACATTGCAAGACATCCTCTTTAATTGAAATATTTGGTCTGCAGACCAAGTTATTGATAACTGTACCTGTATGAGACCTTTTATGGAGCTCCAAATTGCTTGGGTGTTTGAAAGCCTTCCCACATAATTCACAAGTATATTGCCTTTGAGACTGAAGAGTCTGTGATTGCCCTTCTTGTTCCAAAGGACCTTGAGATCTTTCAGCTTCAACAGTTTGGTCAAAATTCTCAGAATTTGCTGAATTTTCAGCTTCTTTTTCATCAGTAACTCTTATACTTGTCATGTCCATGGTACTTCCATTTGCAGATTCGATTACTCCTGTTACTCTACTGTCATCTCTTTTAGGCTCAGGTGGCTGCTCTGCAGATTTCTGAGACCTTAGAAAATTCAACTTTTTGAGGTGTACTGCCTTTTTCAATTGCATCTGTTTGGCGGGCTGCGCAAGTGTGCTTTCTGCATCTTGCTCTGGAACAGCTTCATTCAAGGGCTGAGCCAGGAAGTTTGATGGTAAATGATCTGAGGTCTCCAGAATACACTCAGAGTGGTTGACAGTACAAGAACTATTCTCTACTGTGTTTATTTCTGTAGATGGGTTGTAAGAAAAGGGCTGTTCTGCTCCTCTCTCATGATTAGAGGAAGCATTTTGCTTATAGAACTGTTTACTGTAAAAGTTGCGTAGTTTGTAATAGTAATTTGGTTGTTTAAATGGAAGCTCTGTGCAGTTGCCATCTAAGGATTCTTGTGGTTGTTTCTGACCATCACCTGAGGGTGTGTGAAGATTAACAGACTGTGATGCTTGAGAACGGTGGTCACTCAAGACTTTATTAGCCTGTGTGTCAGATGAGCATTCATGCAATAGGTCTGCTCCATAACTGTCACTGGCACAGCTAGTATCTGCAGTCAAAGTATTCTGCAGTGAAAATACACTATTACAAGGCATGCTGGCTGTCTGCTCTACAGCTGTAGATGATTTTAAAAAGGTATGGCAAATGTTCAGCACATTCTGCACTTGGAGACACTGTGCAATATCCAACATAGCTTGTACATTGTCCTGGCTAAGGTCCAGGTGAGAGGTGTACATGAAGTCCAAGATCTGGCCTATGCCACCTACATTTTTAATGTCCAAGTGAAAGACATCATTCTTCTGGCCTGAAGAATTCTGGAAAAGGGTCCTGATAAAATAATGCAAATATGCAATCACAAACACAAATAATTCAGAAACATTTTTATAAAAAAAAAAACAAACAAAAAAACCCACACATATACCTCAGACTGCCTGGCATGAAACAACAATTTATATGGTCTTATCTACATTGTTGTTTTTGCAGATGAACATCCCAAAACTGTTCAATGACTAATATACTAGTCCTACACAAGTATACTAGTATATATCAAAGCAAGTGATCCTTTATGTAACTTTAATTTTCCATTTTTTAATGTCTTGAAATCAGACCCGATACAAGTGGTTTCATATCCAATGCTCTTTACATACTAGGTGCAGCGGTGTATTTATGGACTATTTGCAAAAGTTGGTTGACCCAGAATGGTGTTTCTCCTTCCATCACGGCAAATGAAAAGGGACAAGAAAAACTTTCTAGTAAAAAGCAGAAGACAGACCTCAGAGTTAGCTTAATTATTCTCTCCTGGTAACTGAGCTTGTCCATCAAACTTCATCAGTAAATCTTGTTAAATTTCTTATTACTAATTCTTTTTCCACAAGAAGATGACAGAATAGTAAGTAAGAGAATGTCATTATTTTCAGTCTGTTCTCTCTCATGCAAAGAACACACTTTTTTACTGGCACTGTCTGAGAACCAAGTAAAAGAATAATAAAGAGTACAGGTACATTAGCCTGTAACAGCCATCTAACCAATACACAGAGAACTGCCATTGAATCCAGTGTCCGAATTCACAAGACTTTTCACTATTTGATGTAAAGTATTCTTAGCATAAGAGCCGTAGTTCTTCACATGCATAACCAGTCCTAGATTAAGTGGGTTCGTACTCTGCCTCAGGAACTTCACACCCTTCCATTAAAACCCCCAGTCTCCAACCTGACACTCTCACAGTAAATAATGATATATATAAATATGCGGGGTCAGGTCACTCTTAGGCAACTATTTTCCTACACTAGGAAACACCCTGAACCTGATGATTACTCTCCAATTAGGTTTTATTTAAAGGTGGGCATAGTATCAATGAGTTTTGAATCTTAAGAAAATAAGAGGCTTTAACTTAGAGGCTTAAACTAGGCTTAAACTTTAGAAATGCAGAGGCTACTCTGAAGCCAATGTCCACATCCAAATTTTTCATAAATCCAGCCCATACTAGCTAAATTAAAACCAGAACTATAATGAACTGGGATTATGATCTGGGTAGAGAGTTCAAATTAATTAATCTCTTATATCCTACTGAATTTTCAAAATAATTGTGGGTTTAGTTCTTTTTAACTACTTTCAGAATTCAGTCTTTAAGCATAATTTCACATCACCAGGACTACAACACTAGAAGAGAAAAAGGAAAAACAATCTTTTTTCCCTGGTCATAACATAGAAATAATTTTCTTATGTCAGAATTGGCAGTCAAGCTTTAGAGATGTTTCAAGAAACAATGTCTAAAAACTGCCAGATCTAAGAGGTTACTCATAGCTAACATAAAACACTAAGTTTGGAGATCCAGCATTCCTCACAATTTAGAGGATCAATGAGGGCTAGGCAGAGGGGAAAGAAACCAGTGACATGGCTTCATGGCCCACCTTTAAACCACAAATGTTGTCTCTGAGATTCTGTTCTAAACAGAAATTCAATGATAACCTGTATAGTCAAATTTTACTTTGAATAGATAATTGATGAAACAATTCACATTTTCTATAAACACAGAATGTGAATTGTTTCATCAATTATATCTCTTACCTGGCTCTGTTCATGTACTCTATTATGCTCCTTGTAAACAGTTACTTTTTTTCCTACTGAAATACCAAATGCCAGAGTCCATTGCATGAGGCATCATAAGTAAGGATCAGGAAAATGCCAGACTAAACCAGTGCAGTATTTAGGTATGCATGCCTAGAAAATAAATTATGATGGCCACAGCTTTTAATTAGATTTAATACAGATGTATCTCTGGACAAAAAAATTCACCTCTTCCCTTACACCCCAACAGTTACTTAGTCTGCAACTACCACAGGAAAATACCCTTCTAAGAGAAAACCTCAACCAACAGCATTTAGTTCACTTTTTGAAAAGAAGCATTTTTTAACACATACCTGAAATATTGACTGAAAGCAGCTAATACATTTTTGTGTGCTTTGAAGCAGACACCTTTCACCACCAGCATGCAGTCACAGAGAAGACCCTGAATGCGCTGTTCATGTAGCTGCTGGAGAAGATGACAACTATGGCTAGCAACAGTGTCCATGCTAGAAAATCACTTAAATTACCTACAATGAAATAAAATGCTAAGATGAATCTTAAATATTTAATTGCAAAAATCAATAACATTTTAACAATTTGTTTAGGTCCCCAAGGAAACAGACTTCAGTTTACATCTGCATTGTGAGCTCTAATGGTATTTTTCTGATTAAAGATGAGCCACAGTATGCTCACCAGTAGACATGCAGACATACAGGTAGGAGTTATTGATTTTAGTTAAGATTTTCTTACAACAAACATCTTCTGCCAAAATGTGCTAAAGGGACTGCCAATAAACTGAACTCCATAACAACAAAAAACCCCAATTTAGACAACTTCTGGCAAGAATTAGATTCTAAGGCAAAACCATATCATACCTACAAAACTAACAGTATTTGTAGAAGAAAACCTGTATCTGCATCCTTTTCGTTTAAAAGGAAGACCACTGTAGTAGCATTATTTATTCCCAATTTGTTGCTGCTGTAGGGAAGCACATTTCCCAAATGAATCTCATTCATTAGACAAGTTAGCATGGCAACTTTTTGTTATTTTTAATACAATGTGAAATCTCTTTTAAAAGTCACTTCTTTGAACAGGCTGAAGAGAAGACAAGCAGCATTCCCACAAAACACATTTACATTCAATCCTTTTTTAAAAAAGGAAAAGGTTAAACTCTTTCCCTGCACACTTATAAATATGAAAGGCACATTCCAACTATTAGAACAATTAGAACTGATAACAGTCTTTAAACTAATGAAGCAGAAAAAGCACGCTGGCTTAAACATGACAAGAAAGTGGTTGTCCCGGTTTCCAATTCTCAGGAGTGCTAAAGGCTCCGCATTTACTGCGTTATTCCCCGATTCACTTCCTCCTGCCGCATTAAAGTGTGCTATTACACTCTAGTTCTTACCTTTCTTATCATATCTTTATTTCTATATATAAAGCATTACCACGCTTTAAAATAAAGAAACCACGTCTGTTTCCCAGATAACAGCTTTCACAGCATCTTGCAGCACTTTAACAACCCCAGAATTCAGACTCTCCCAGCAGACAAGGTGGCTGCCGTGAGCCCCTTCCGCGAAAGGGGAGCCCCAGCAGCACGCCCGCTATTTACGCAGAAGCTGCCGTGCCTGGCGCAAGCCCCGGCACGGAGCGGGACACAGCGGGAGCGTTTGCCCCAGAGGACAAGACCAAGCACCAAGGGCAGGGCGGGCTCTGCCCGGGATCAGGCGACAAGCCGGCACCGCGGCCAGTCGAGGGACACCGCAAGCGGGGTGGGTAACGGGATCCGTGGAGGACAGAGCTAAAGGCGGGCCGAGTGCTACCCACCGCGGCGGGACGACAAGGACACCGTACATCCGGCGGCGGGGGGAAGGCGGCACAGCCTGGCAGAGACGCGGAGAAGAAGGAGCCGGCCCTGCTCGGCCCAGCGCTTACCGCCGCCAGCCGCCTCCCAGCTCCATCCCCGCGCGGCCGCCGGGCGGCAGCTTCAACTGCACCTCCCGCCTCTTCCGCTGCCGCTCCTTCCGCTTCCGTCGCGGGGCGACGGCCGCGGGCCGCGCAGGCGCAGTGCTGTGGTTACGCGTGCCGTTGGTGGGTGCCGTTTCTAGGCGGGGGTTGAGGTGTGGAGCGGGGAGCGGTGAGTGCAGGTAACGGGGCGGGGGTGAGGGTACGGCCGCGGCCTGCTGCCGCCGAGGAACCTTCCTTCCGTCCTTCCCGCCCCGTGGGGCCGGGTCTCCATCAGGCGGCTCCCACGTAGCGGTGCCGCTCGCCCGCACCCGGTGGAGACGGGTGGGCTGCAGGGAGCGTGACGGAAGGGCGGGGTGGTTGTACCTGCAAGCGGAGGGGAACCGTGAACTTGAGAAACTTACCGGCATGGGGTAGGGGAACAGGGGGGTACTGGTTCCAGGGTTATTGATTTCCCTTGTGCACAGGTACCACGCGGAATTAGCTTTTCCTGAACTTCTGCACGTGCAGAATCAAACTGCTTAGGTTTTCTGCGGGCGGATGCACAGCTGCATTCATTTTCAGTCGTTCACGTCCATCTTTCAAGCTGTAAGCTTGTATTTCTAGGGCTCTGCTTGTGTGGGAGGAAACAGATTGTACCCAGTTCATAGAAGCTGCTGACCACTCGCCAGCATGGTTGTTTTCACATGCAATGCATGTGGAGAGTCTGTGAAGAAAGCACAGGTTGAAAAACACGTGAACATCTGCAGGAACTGTCAGTGCCTTTCTTGCATGGATTGTGGCAAGGATTTCTGGTAGGTAGAGGATGGTATGTAGCCTTGCTCACTCAGCAGTGCTTGTCACCAATATAAGACTTTCCTATGGCATATTAGAATTAGGCAATTTCTGAATAATGTGTATTTGTATTTAAAAATGGTACACATTTTTATATAACCTCAAGCTTAGTCACCCAAGTTTGAACTGCAAGGACAACTAAACCACGCAGTAAACAGAGGTGCAGGCTTTTACATTTTCAAGTGGTAGTGCTTTCAGCTTGTGATCATCCGCAACTGCCACTATTCAGTTACTGCAGAGAGAGTGAGATTGGCAGTAACACTGAAAATTCTGGATTGGGTTGTCACGTCTCAGAACTCAGAAGAAAGCAGTGCCACTATCTGCTTTTTAAATGTAAATATGTGAATTTGCATAAGAAAATAATGTCCTCAAATAATGATTATATTTTTCAATACTTTACTGACAAAGATGAAGTTCTATGTTATTCATTGCTTTTGGGGGACGTTTACACATTGGTCAGAACTACACTACCACATTAGTATATCTATATTTAGGAATTAAGTTTTTTCAAACATTTTCACCTGTTTTTCTGTTGTTAAACTGTCAATATGAGTAGTAAAACACAGATAAATGTATTAATATGTATGTGTTACATGTACAAATGTGCCTAAGTTAGAGAGTCATTAAGAAAAGCACTACTATACTGAAGACTCCTCTGGTTTTGCAAGTCAGAAATTTTCAATGAAGGCTGTGGCATGGCAGACATGTCAGCAGTCTTACAAGCATATACTTTACTCATATGAGCATTGACAGTATTCGGGTTTAAATGATAGGTGCTATCATCTTTTACTTCAGTTTGTTGATTTTGTAAGTCTTGTGTAGTTTGAAGGACTTTAGTGAATTACAGTTAAAAATCTCCTTTGTTCAGGGGTGATGATTATAAAGAGCATGTGAAATGTGTAAGTGAAGACCAGAAATATGGTGGAAAAGATTTTGAAGCCAAAACTAACAAAGGAGATGCTAAACAACAAGAGTGGATTCAGGTAAGGTTTGTACTGTATACAGATAATGATAAATAGCTGTTGTTTGTAATTGTTAAAGATGCAGCAGAGGCTGTATTTGATCAAACCAAAGATCTGTTTTCCCAGTATTCACAGCTTTCTGTGGCAGTTCCTTAGTAGGTCTGTTGCTTATCCTGGTAAGAAATGCACCTTTTGTTTATTTTTAATCTATCTCTTACTAGTTTGATAAGACATATGAATAATACCATTGAAGTCAACAGATCAGTGCCATTGTTGAGATAGAACATTGTTTAAGTACACTGTTCAAAGGCAGTATGATGTGAATGCTGCTGCTTATGAAAATTGTTAGCCTTCCTCAATAGTAAGTCCCTTCTACACAGAAAGGTGAGGGATTATTACAGAACATCCTTTTCTGGTAGTCTTAAGACATCCACAAAACCTTTCAGAAAACAGATTTTCAGAAGTACAGGCAGGCTTTCCAGTGTCCAGTATCTTTAAATAGTGGGAAGTAGGGCCTTTTCCCCTTTCAAGCAGCAGTACTTTTCAAGTAACTGCCACAAGGTCCTGTTCTGTGCTGAGACATGCTGTGGTATGGAATACCCCTTTGGCTAGTTTGGGTCAGGTGTCCTGTCTCTGCTCCCTCTTGGCTTCTTGTGCCCCTCACTGGCAGAGCATGAGACTGAAAAGTTCTTGATCAGGGCAGGCATTACTTAACAACAGCTAAAACTCTGGTGTGTTATCAGCATTATTCTCAGACTAAAACCAAAACACAACACTGCACCAGCTACTAGGAAGAAAATTAACTGATACAGCTGAAACCAGGACACATACCTTGCATCTTTGTGCCTCTTTGCTGATTTAGTTCTGGTTTTCTTCATTCAGAAAATTCATGAAATAATAAAGAAGCCAAACATAAGCCCTAAAGTGCGGAACATTCTGGAGCAAATGCGTGCCTTTGATAATATTCCAAGAAAAAAAGTAAAGTTTCAGGTATGTTTTAATAGAGATTTGTTGTAATCCATGTAGTGATCTTACAAATAGACTTTCTTAGTGAGAACCACTCTCTTCTAATAAAGGTGGGACAAATTGCTTGTTTGGGCATTAGTAAATAGGTGGTGTGATAGTGGAGTTTCAAATAAGGCAGTGTTTGTAAAATATATCTCCGTGCTCAAAAAGACTCTCTGTATGTCATTTTAATTCAGTATAAGCCAGAGACTCGCCATTCAAGCTTTATCTCCGTACATAGGCTTGTTCCTTTTTTTGACACCTTTCCTTTTTTTATATATTTGCAATTTCTTTTTTATATATTTGCAATTTCTAATGAATGTCCAAGTTCTTAGACATACTCCTAAAGGATTCTTATTTCTATGCTTTTGTTTTTTTCCTGGTAAAGGCAAGATACTGAGAGTTTTCCTGTGGCTCGGATTCTAACAGAATCCCCCACACTGCATGCTGCATAAACTTTGCATCACAGCCAAAGCAAGTTCCAAATGTTTCACGTGGTATCAGTAAAGAATTACTGACAAGCTGGCCTTATTTATTTATTTATTTATTTATTTATTTATTTATTTATTTTCCTCTCTGTTCTGTGCCTCAGATTATGAGGCTGAGAGAAGATCGTGATTGCTTCCAAAGCACTCAGATAGAACCTACTAGAGCTGCAGTGAAATTGCTGCTGGCAGGCTGAAGGTTAGAACACTTTTCTACAAAATCAGTGTTCTAAGTAGGGAAAGCGATACTGTCAAGAAGCCTCTTTCTTTTTGGTAAGATGTTGCAGTGGAAGATTTGAAGTTTTTGCAGTTCATTGTAGAAATTTACTGCTTTGTTTTTATTTTCAGCAGGAATTCCTGCAATAGCCCTAACAACTTTCAGGTGTTTGCATTGAGATATTTGCTTAAGTTTTACTTCTCTGTAATAAACTAAGCTATCCATTTAGGAGCATGGCCATCTGTCCACTACACAAGTAAGTGAGATCAGATCCTAATGTTTTGCCTCATGTAAAGACTCAGAAGGTTTGGCAGGACATTAACACAACCAGCTGTGTTCAAAAGCTTGAGGATTATCTTCTCTATGTTTTTACCTGTTCTGGATTACTATTAGTGAGGCAGTTGAGAGGCTAGTGTATTGGTATATCCTTGTAACAGTACACAGGCTTTATGAGGTTTAAGAGATTCATAAAGTAAACGTATCAGAGATGCACCTTTTCAATTATTGTTGGGTTTTTTTCTGGCACAGAATTGGATGAAGAACAGTTTGAGAATTACCGACACCACTTTGCAAGACCAGGTGTGGGATATTTTCTCTGAAGCAACCAGAAACGTAAGTTACAGGTACAACAGGAATGCAGTCAAAAATGCTGGAAGGAGAACCTTTCAGGCTCCTTTTGTAGATCATAGAATCATAGAATAGTTAAGGTTGGAAAGGACCTTAAGATCATCTAGTTCCAACCCCCCTGCCATGGGCAGGGACATCTCCCACTAAACCATGCCACCCAAGGCTCTGTCCAACTCAGCTTTGAACACTGCCAGCGATAGAGCATTCACAACTTCCCTGGGCAACCCATTCCAGTGCCTCACCACCCTTACAGTAAAGAATTGCTAAGCCACTGTCCATCATATTTGAGAAGTCATGGCAGTCAGGTGAAGTTCCCTTCGACTGGAAAAAGGGAAATATAACCCCCATTTTTAAGAAGGGGAAAATGGATGAGCCGGGGAGTTACAGACCAGTCAGTCTCACCTCTGTGCCTGGCAAAATCTTGGAGCGGATTCTCCTTGAAGGCATGCAGAGGCCCATGAAAACCAACAAGGTGCTTGGTGACAGCCAGCATGGCTTCACTCAGGGGAAATCCTGCCTGACCAATCTGGTGGCCTTCTATGATGGGGCTACAGAACTGATGGACAGGGGTAGAGCAGCTGATGTCATCTACCTGGACTTGTGTAAAGTCTTTGACACTGTCTCACATGACATGCTTCTCTCTAAGTTGGAGAGACATCAATTTGTGGGTGGACCACTCGGTGGATAAAGAACTGGCTGGATGGCCGCATGCAAAGAGTAGTGCTCAGTGGCTCAATGTCCAGCTGGAGACCAGTAACGAGTGGTGTCCCCCAGGGATCAGTGTTGGGACCGGTCTTGTTCAACATCTTTGTGGGTGACATGGACAGTGGGATTGAGTGCACCCTCAGCAGGTTTGCCGATGACACCAAGTTTAGATTGGATATGAGGAAGAAATTCTTTGCTGTAAGGGTGGTGAGGTCCTGGAATGGGTTGCCCAAGGAAGTTGTGAATGCTTCATCCCTGGCGGCGTTCAGGGTCGGGTTGGACATAGCCTTGGATGGCATGGTTCAGTGCGAGGTGTCCCTGCCCATGGCAGGGGGGTTGGAACTCAATGATCTTGAGGTCCTTTCCAACCCTAACTATTCTATGATTCTATGAAACTTTCCCTGTTTAAGTTTGAGCCCGTTACCCCTTGTCCTAGCACTACAGTCCCTCATGAAGAGTCCCTCCCCAGCATCCCTATAGGCCCCCTTCAGGTATTGGAAGGCTGCTCTGAGGTCTCCACGCAGCCTTCTCTTCTCAAGGCTGAACAGCCCCAACTTTCTCATCTTATCTTCATATAGGAGGTGCTCCAGTCCTCGGATCCTCCTCACTTCTTCATTGGCAAAATTGTTATGGTGCTATTAAATGAACACAATCTGCCTAATGTTAGCATAAATACTGTTTCCCATTGATACTATGGATTATGTTATAACGTTATATTCCTAGACTAATTTCCTTGCTAATTTGTGGAACGTACTGTTGCTGAAGTAGTTGTGTGTACTAAATAAGTTGTGATTAAAAACTTGAACACATTCTACAAGAAAATTAGTATAAGCCCAGGAACATTAAAAGAAACTCAAATATGTTAAGATGAGAAAAGTACAATTAAAACAACCAGCAGCGCCTGTGCTGACATCTTGCAGTAAGTAGTTCATTGTCCCAGCCAAAACCCAAGTCAGGGAACTGGATGGCACAGCTAAGATTATTACTCAAGGGCCATGTATTTGGGAGTCGGTTCTATATATTGCTGTATAGACCATATTTTTATCTGCATTAAAAATCCCCAAATACATAGACAATTATTTCAAATAGAAATTATATATGTTGTAAGTTAGTATTTCTTCTGTGATGTTAAGGTAATTAGCATTTAGGCTGTTCAGTTAAAAGAAAAATCAGCCACCCCATTTAGTGGTGTTTCTCAGGCAACCGGTGTTACTGCTTGCAAGCTATTGAATTGACGACAGAATATTGTTCATGAATACAGAAAATGTTCTTTATGTAGTAAAGTTGCAATGTCAAAAAGGCATGTAAAAATTGTAATAATCTGTCTTTCAACAAAAGATATCAAGTGAAAAAGAACAAGCCAAACCACAGCAGAAGGAAGAGGTGCATTCTGCAGAAACTGGGGAACAAGCAATGGCAGAAGAAAATGGAATTACAGATGATAAAACTGAGAGGAAAAAGAATAAGAGGGAACGAAAAGAAGAGAGACAAAAGAACAAAAAGAAAGAGAAAAAAGACCTGAAATTAGAAAACCAGACAGAAGTAAAAAAGAGTAAAAAGTCCAAAAAAGAAAAGGAGAGCTTGGAGAATGAATTTGAAATAAATGGAAATGGCCAGCAGAGTGAAGTAGAAAAGGAAACAAATGTTAAGAAACGCAAACATAAACATGCAGAAGGTATCCATCCTGCACTTTATATTCTTGCTTGTTTTCAAGATGCTTTTTCTCTATGGCCTAATCCTCAGTAATTTACCCAAGTAGAATTTTTTAAATAGTAAGTTACATACACACATCAGATTATTTTTTAACACTGTGGTTGCACAGTCCTTTATAAAGTCTGAACCTCTTAGCAAATGTAAATTCATGTTGCAAGAACAGAAACTTTAAGTCACATCAGAACTTTGTTTCTACTTCTGTACATTTTTGTGTATGTTTATCCGGTTCTATCTCTAGAGGAACCTCCTATTACAACGAAGACAAAGAGAATGAAAACTGAAAACATTTCAGAAGACATGGAAACAGAAGACAACAATGGCAATGAAGAGAATGTGGAAAGAGGTAACATATTCTTAAAGGGGGAGTTTAGATAGTTACAAAGCTATTCTGCAAAAGCACATTAGCCAATATGAAAAAAGTAACAGTTCCCTTGTAGCTCTTACATTCCCCATTTTTGCTCAGTGAATCATAAATTGGACTTTAGCCATGTTGGACCTTAGTTGATACTTGGACAAATCTACTTATGCCTGTCTTCCAACAGACTGTCACTGTTGGGGAATTGTCTGTGCTTGAACATACAGATCATTTATTTGTAAACATGACCTATCAGGTGGGTACCATGCGGGATTGACTACCTGTGCTCTAAGGGCAAAGAGATGGGATCTTCCGAACTGTCCCTGTGTTACGTAAAAATTGCTGCTTAATATCTAAAGCACAGAAGTAAAATAGCCCTCACCCCCGTCTTTGAAGTAGTGTGTTGGTTCTTCATGTCTGTCCTATTAGAGTCTTCAGAAACAGCCCGCATGACTTTATGCTTAGGTACCCTGTGGCTGTAGGGTCAGTAAGGTACCAGCTGCTGTGGTAGATGAACTCGTTCCAAAATCAGGTGATTGAAGGCTGGCTCTTATGAGAGAAGACTTGTAAATACCTAATCTTATTAATGATATTGTACACCTAATCATTTTGTAGGTAAATTCAACTGGAAGGGAACCATCAAAGCTGTCCTGAAACAGGCTCCAGACAATGAAATTTCAATTAAGAAACTAAGAAAAAAGGTACTATGCAACATGGCTTTTTTAATCTCCTTTGGTCTTGTGAATTTCTTTGCATAATGTTTAAGTTCATGAACTCCTGCCTCATATATGCAAAAAAAGTTTGACATTATTTAACAGTTGGCAGAATATCAACTGAGGGGCATGTTCTTTATTGCTTACTGGACTACAGGAGAAATTCAGCGCTAATTCTGCAAAGGAATAATAACATAATAGATTCTGATACTTTCAATAGAGTAATTTGAATGTATTATTGCTGAAAATGGAATCATCTTTACTAACTTGGAACCATTCCTCTGTCTTTATGCAGGTTATAGCTCAGTATTATGCCATAGCTGGTGAACATCACAAATCAGAAGAGGATATTCTAGTCATATTTAATAAGAAAGTGAATAACAATCCCAAGTTTAAAATTTTAAAGGACAAGGTTAAACTCCTGAAATAAGAGTCTGCATACTTTTCATAACATTTGCATTTTAATCAGACTGAGACAGATTCTTCTGTCAGCTGTATAAATATGTTGCACTGGTCTCAAATTGTTTATGTGAGAGCAGAATTTTAAGACTGGATTCCTCCTCTTTTTCTAGATTTATCGCAGAACATTTTCAGATATTTTATTTTTTGATTTTATGGAAAATGTATATTTTTTGGTACAAGTTTTAACAGACATTGAAAATAATTGTTGCCTATTGTGTTAAAACTCTTCTAATGATATAATTTATAGGCAAGAATGTTTATCAGGACCTGTGTTGTGTGTCTTTTGCAGAAACTATTGTAAGAGCAACTGGTGTTTTCATATTCAAGCCCCCACTGTGGAATAAATGTTTTCGTATGCTAAAATTCTATGACTGATATCCCCCTTAATAGGGGGCATTAATAACCTGTTAATTCTGTGTAATAACCTGTCAATTCTTTGTTGTAACATGCATAATAAAAGAGTCTGTCAAGTCTGCGTATGTGATATTGCACAATCAGTGAAAATCTGAAGACTGTTACCTGTATATGCACTGCTGCTGAATGTCTTAATTAGTGACGCAACTGACTTCAATGCAAGGGCTCACTTAGACCAAAAATGGATTAAATAAATTACTTTAAAACACCACCTTCAATATATCTTGCCACTTTATGATTATATAATAAACCCACAACTTACATAGAATTCAAAGAAGCTGTTATGTTGCTGTCACCAGAAGAATTTAGGCAGGCCAGAAATCCTACATGTATGTAAGAGACAGAGTTGTCCAGGAAAAGTTACTTGAAGTTTACAGAGGTTTAATCAAATGCAAAATAGTTCCAGATAGGAAATTTCCTACCATGAAGTAATCTGTTAAAAACAGTGGTAGAAAGCCAGGGAACATCTCTTGCAGTATATGATATGTTTTGGGAAAGTACACAGTGGTTTCCAGCAGATACACTTTTATAAAACTCCATTATGAAAATACCTGAGTTTATAGGAATTTTGAATATATTAAAAATACAAATATGAAGGAATTAACTGTCTGTTACACTGGGTCTAGTTTTTCTGAATACGTATTTGTCTTGTTCATTATAAAAGTTGCAATAAAATGTCTAATAAATTTAAGATCCCTTAAATAAGTGTTTGTAGTTAATTCATGAAAATGGCTTTGAAGAGAAATAGAATAAAATTCATTTACAGACCTGGAAAATCTTTGAGAAGTTTTGAATGAACACATTTCAAAAGCTTAGATTTCTTTGGTTTTAATTTAGGAAAGGACCCGTAAAAGAACAAGTCTTTGTCAGTGAAATAGAAATAATACAGTGCTGTTAAACTTGTTACTCACTGTATTTACTTCACAACAAATACTGTTAAATTATGATCCAAATAGTTTTGCTACAATAATTGTTATAAGTTTGTGGGGGATTTTTTGTGTTTAGAATTAATTCCAAATTACGCAATTCTTCCATGCTTCTCATCTTCCATAGTTGCTGACCGCAGCACATGCTTGACATGTCTACAAACATGCTGAACCTTTGCTAATGATACATACTGGTTCTTGTGATGACAGCAGCAATTACGGGTGCACTCGGCAGCTGCTACAGTTGTGGCAGCTAATTCTGTGCCGTGCCTCCATCCTCTTTTCCCTTACCCTCAACCTAGGATCTCACCTCCTTCTACGCAACACTTCAAAGCACCAGTCCCATGTCCACATGCCAGGGCTGCCTTCCTGCTCCGTGCCACCACTCCCATCAGCCAGCTGGCTCCAGCCACCCCATGAGCTGTGCTGCAGCACTGCTGGCTGTTCTGCTGTGTGCAGCAGCCTGCATCACCTGCATGTTTTTTCAATAAAGGCCTACTTGGCATGCTCATCAACTCATCACTTGCATCTTTTTTCCTCTTTCAGGCAGGTAAGGGCAGATTGGATTGTTTATGCCATTCATTAAATATTCACAGCAAATTCTTACTTTGGAGTGCTGAAAATTGTCTTTCACAGCTTGGGAGAATGACAGTTTCTGCTCATGAAGAGTACCATCAGTTTCTCATCTCCAGACAAAGCAGCTGATCTCTATCAGATGGCAACAAAAGTCTAAACCTCTGAAGTTGTGCAGCAGTTCTCTATTCAGTCTAGCAGATAACCAGATACTTGGTTCCTGTCACTGCAGTGTTCTGCTGTCTTATGCTCAGGGTTTACTTCAGTGATCACTGACTGAAGCAAAGCAGCAGACTAGAAGTATTGATTAACAGTACACAGACAAGCTATCTGAATAAGATTTGGCCTTAGCATTTTTTCCTGTAGTAGCTGTTGTGATTCTTAACGGTTCAGATGCCCAACTTCCCGTGTGCATTCCCACGGTTGTGCTCGTAGTGCCTATGTAAATTGTAAATGTGACTTCTGCATCATACTGTTTCCCATTCTGTATAATAGGCAGAGCAACACCAGCTGAATGGTTTGGCAGACATACATCAAATTAATGGTTATACTGATGGTCATTAGTGGGAATCTACTGTATCTAAGTCCTGTTAGGGTAGTATTACCTCATTATACATCATTACAATAGTATTACCTTTTCCTAGTTAGTCTGTTGGCAAAAAGAATGGGCAGGGGGAGCAATGTGCTTTGTAGGTATGTTTTTCTTGCTGAATGTTGCTGGAAATGCTGTAGTATGGTAGATGCATCTGTACCTCTAATTATAGCTGACTTCAAGTGCTACTGAAGTCCACATATGGGCACATTACTGGCATGCAGATCTCCAGTAAAAGGAAAAAAAAAATACCTCTGTGTCTTTTCATTAGACAACAGATTCCTTGGGGGACTGAAATTGGCTTTCCCACTTACAACAGATTTGACTTTAATTTACTCCTTGCAACTACTGATGTCTCATCAGACTGAAGCTACGCTGTTCTTTAAAACTATCGATTTAGTGGTAGTCATTTCAGAGGGGAGCATAATCCCTTGCTGACCATTCAGAATATTTCATGGTGATAGACAACCATTAAGGCCTAATTTCTATTTGGTGATTAATCAGCAAATTTCCAGGAGTTTTTTAAATCCCATGGATCTGTTGCAGTGAAGTTACGTACTTTGGAGGCTCTTCTGGTTTTACATGGGGGGAAGTTGTACATCCTTAACATTTACCAAATGCGAGAGGGCAACACCACCAATTTATCCAATTGCATTCAGAGAATGTGCAATGTTTAAAAATAAGTATTCCAGACAGTGTAAGAGAACAGAAAGGCACAATCCACAGCAGTGATGTGAAAACTTGCCGAGCACCTGCAGTTTAATTAATGTGCTCATTAAGTATTATTATCTGATCCCAGCTTCTAAGTCAGATGATTAATTTGATTGAACAGCTCTTCAGTCCTTATCTGAGTGACTTTGGGGCCTGTCACCTTTGAGGACAAATGACAGGACTGACATCCTTCTGTGCATGCTTGCTTTTGAAGCAGGATGATCTAGCTCACAGTAATTGCAGTGGTTCTGGGTGTTGTGAGTGTGCTGACTGCCAAAATCATGTGGGTTTTTTTATTATTATTTTATTTTCCACCAACTGTATGCTTAGTAGTCATTGTTGATGTCAACTGTCACAATGAACTTAGGAGAAACCATCAGATAACAGGTACATAACATTACAAAACGTTCCAGAATACATTTGGTTTTATTACGGAGATTCATTTGGCTGGTTAGAAAATCATAAAATACACCTTTTCATTCAATTTGCCTTTCTAAAATAGTGTAATGGAAACAGAATGCCTTGGTTGCAGAGTGGGGAAGGAAGAAGTAAATTAGAAAACTACATAAAGCTAGTGGCTTTCTTTAGAAGTATGGCACAAACATTTTAGCAGGGAGTTTAATCACTGAAAGAAAAAAGCTTCAAAGGAAGGTACCTGTTCCTTGGGCTCAGCCCTCCACTGTGTCGGTGCATTAGAGTAGTTCATTCTTCTCTCTCCCAGTGAAAACCGATCCTCCCACCTGGTGCTATAATCTGACTGCATCAGTACAATGCAGTCAGCCCCCGACAGGAGTAATGGCTTAGAGCTGGTGACCACAGGATACAGACACCCAATATATTATTTCATTCAGAAACTTTTAAAGCTTACCCTTCTTAAGGAAATAAGAGAGCAAATATTAAACTTTTTGTGTGAGATAAGTAAAAAAAGGCATATTGTTCTATACATTGAACTGTATTCACAGGTTACAAGCTATCTCAGCCAGTATATTCAACATTTATCCCTTTCTTCTCCCAATTTAGCCTTTAAGAAAAAACAAGAATAAGTCCTCTAAGTTTCTTTTCTGCTCTGTCAGCCAAGAAAAGCAGCATATTGTATTTCCCACAGTACTTTCACAGAAAGTGTTACTTTATATTGAATTCTAAACTTCACCTGGACTAGAGGAAGGTTTAGTAGTAACTTTTCTTTGTACTTCTTAAAGTACAATTCCTTTTGCACCTGTAACCTACTGCTTTTCTATTGCACTTGTTGCAATAGAATTCATTTCACATCTGAATCCTCATGCTTTATGCTCTCACAGGGTAAGGGTGGAAAAGGCTTCAAGCTTTTTGCTTTGATTGGACTGTTTTTCTGCAAGACTGCAGAGCACAGAGCTTAGTCCTGTCTCAAACAAATCTTCATCTTATCTTTCATTTATCCTTTAAAAATGTATTCTGGAAGACTTACAACTGTCCAGTCTTCAGACACTGTGTGTTTTGCCCTCCTCATCAGCTCTCCTATATCGAAACTGCCCTTTCCACTCAATTCTGTATCTGAGTCAAGCAGAAGTAAAATAACTGACTTCATACACAAGTAGCTTTATAGTTCCTGAAATGGCTTGAAAGTAACAGAAAAACAGAAATTGTGTCTCTGTATGCCTACCCGTTAAACTACTATTTCCAAACTTCTAGGTGGAATGCATTAGTACTAAATGAGTATCAAAATCCTAATTAAGGCCTAACTACAATCAAGCTCAACTCTCACACAGATTTATTAGACAAAAAGGTGCTTTGAATATTGTGAGATCTTCTTCTCATTCAGCATGAATACACCCAGGAGTATTCAAGTCACTGCATCTCACTTAGGTGACAAACAATGAAAAATAACACCAGAATGCCACCTGCATTGCAGATGGCTCAAAACACATGATTTTTTACTACTTCATTCTGTTCTTTGCAGTAGCCATGTAATGAACTCTCGTGAACCAGCCATTAATGTATGAATATAAGGCATGAAGTGTGCTTTTATACATTTTATTTTGTGCCCTTCTGCTAGCCTTTGACTCTTGATGATGAGAAGGAATTCAAGGAGGCATACACAGCTATTGATGCTGTCATACGTGACAAAAGCTGAGCTTTTTCATG
The DNA here is from genome assembly GCA_039720435.1 of Amazona ochrocephala. NCBI lineage: Eukaryota > Metazoa > Chordata > Aves > Psittaciformes > Psittacidae > Amazona > Amazona ochrocephala. The sequence goes on from CM077879.1 coordinate 14,513,924, forward strand.
GGCTGGACAGGACCAGAATTTTCTCCTAGACATTTCTTTCTTACCATTAAAGTAAGCGCTTCACTTAGAAGCCAATACTTTGTGCCCGTGTTTCTGCCTTGGACTTCTAAATCAATTGCTAGTATAAAAGCTTTTATTGAATTGTACAGACATCTCTTACGCTTTGAGCATTTTATTGACTTTTTTTTTTCCAGTCCATCCATCCATTCTATCATTTAATACAAGACATTTTATGGACTGTTTGTTCATACAATTTCCTTGTATTGTACCATGAAATACATTTCCTCTTCCCTGCTTGCTGCTACAGTTCTGTCTCACTTACTCTGCCTTCAAAAGTTCAGCTTTTTTGGTGAATTTTCAGAACCTAAGTGCTTTCAGAGCATTGGAGAAATTTTCTATGAGAAGAAAAAATAGGAACTCAGCCTGTATTCTTAAAGACCTGCTCAGATTAACAGATTAGCCAATTTGTACAACTATTGTCCAGGTAAAATCTGAAATTGAGGTATTTAGTCTTCAGACCAGCAAATATCTTCCTCTCTTCCTGTCTCTCTCTGACAGTACAGCACTCTGTCAGTGTTCTCTCTAACTCTGTTGTTCAATTACAACATCAGATCAAAATACATGAAAAAATTACCCTACAAGATACATAAGTAGTAACAGACTGTAAGGACAATGGTAAAGAAAACCTGCTTATAAATGTTTATAAAATCTGCTTTAAAACACCTGAATTAAGTGTGTAAGAGCACACTTACTTGTGTTGATTTTTTTCAGGACTCCACAGAAAAATTCTCCAGGCAAACAGCATGAGCTGAATTCCACACTGTGTGCATCAGTGAGGTGTTGCCATGCTGAACACATTATGAAAATTATCTGTACTTTCCAATCTTGTTAACAGTGAGGTCTATGTCCCCTCCAAAGAAACTTTGTCCCTACTTCACTACAGCAGTCAAACCACAGGCAGTGGGGACACAAGACCATCTCCAAAACAATCACTAACATGTTACCACAGCCTGAAAAAAATGCTAACCTCTGTGAATATAGAAATAAAGTGTCATGCCTAAGGACAGCAATACTCCTATAGAGCAGATGTTTGATGAACAATAAACTTAAATGTCCATTCTCACAATTGATAGTCTTTCCTGATAGTGTGAATTGGATCTGCGATCTTCATTATTAGAAAAACCCCAAACTCCAAAACTTTATGATGTTCATAAATGCCCCAAGTATGAAGTTCTTGTATTATTACAGATGCATGACTGCACAGACTTTTTCCTCAGTGAGGAAATCAGTTTCAGTAATTCCCAAGTGTTTTCTTTCCCACCCTCCCACATCTGGCCATTTGTTCTTGCCTCTCTGCCATCCCCTGCATTTTTGCAGGCTTTTAAAACCAGATCAAATCCTCAAACTGAGAGGTATTAGATACCACAACTGGGGACTGAGTAGTCAAGAACAATTACAGGTGGAGTATTGCTGCCAAATGCTTTGTATCATTAAACTGTAGTCTTAGGAAACATTTTGAGAGCCATTGTACTCCCTAAGAAAGTTAGCATAGTTAAGTGAAACTAACCTCAAGAAATTATTTAGGAGACAGAGTAGGTAGATTTACATAGCAACTTGTAGGAGAATGGTTTATCCAGATTTATTTCATGGTTTTTGTTCACATGTTTGAAGATCCAAACTGGAATGAAGTCTTGTTATGTTATGTTCTTAATGCCAATTATAGCAAAAGGCAAGGACAAAACCTTGAAGCTACCTAACATTTTTAATCAGGACAATTGAGAGTGTTGAAATGATCTTCCATCAAATCAATACTTCAGATTAAAGCAACGTTCTGGACCAACTGCTTTTTTGTAATTTGCAGACAAGTTTCAAGATGAAGAATAACATACCTAGATAAATCAGATGACATTATACATTATGTGGTGCATTCTTTTTCTGTTCTCTTAGATGCCCTCTTTGCCTTTTTAACTGCCTTTATCTTTTCTGTTTTCTTTCCCTTCATGAAGTTCAAATGCTTGCATGCTTGTATGTAGTGCATTCTTGGTATCAAACACACTATTATATGTATTGTTTCCTTCCTAAAGGGCCAATTCAGGGCTTCACTGTAATTTAATACTCACATGAGAATTCAACTTGAGTTCAATAGTTTGTATATGTACCACATTCAGTGTTGATTGAGTTTTAACTTTCAGTTGTTTTTCAGATCTGCATTAAGTTATTCACACCAAGTGCTTTTAAGTCATTCTCTGATTTTTTCCATTGTATGGTATTTAAAAAAATTAAAAGGATGCTAGATGAAAGCAAGAGAACTGTAGTACTATTTGAAGGTTTTTTTCCTACCTAGACGAGTTAAGACAATGTATTTATGTTTTCACTCAAGTGTAAGAGAGGATATGCAATGCTTTACTCCAAGAATAATGTTCAGAAAGCTTTGAGAATCTCTACCCATCCAATCATTTTACTCCTGATGGTGGAAGATAAGCAGCACATTATTATTATTATTATTATTATTATTGTTATTATTATTTAGTTCATGAACAGAAAGCACAGAGTCTTTTGCACAATCATTGCTCAAAATAAAGAATGTGCCTACATTGCATCCAACGTACTTCTGCTAAAAATTAACACAGGGAGAGAGAAGCCAGCACTACTTAGATAAGAAGTGAAGACAACTCTCATCAGGTCTTTTATGAACTGGTAACATCTGGGGCAATTTAGCTACTGACTTCTGTAATGGGGAAAAAGTTATGAATATTTGCTAGAATACTAGAAAACTAATTTGACTTTCTAAAAGTGAGAATTTAACTGCTAAATCTGATTATAAAATTTATATGTACCCAAACAGGAACACAAAAAGCTACCACTTGTTTGTGTTGTTAAGTAACCTATAAATCAACAAAAAAGCAACTAATCAGTAAATAGCAAATACTCATCAAGCAACAAGGAAATTAAGTCTAAAATGTCCACCCAGATTGCAAAATTCAGCCTTCACTCATAACTGCAAAACTTGAATATTTAAAAAACATTCAAATAACATACAAAGCATTCTTTTCTATTCAAAAGAAAAGAACGTTAAGGTGTTAAAGTCAGTTTCCAAAAATGCGGGAAGAATTCATGTTATATGAGAGACCAGGAATTCAGTTAACACAAAAACTTGCAGCAAACTCTACCTTTTGTACATGTCCTTCACAGAATCTTCAAATTCACAAATTCCTCTCACAGATGGATAACTAAATTTATCAGAACAAGCACCACATTTTAAAATGCTTCCTAACATTTCTGCAGGGATTCTTTAACTTGCAAGAATTATTTATCGCCACTGTTTGGCTGCTTTGTTAATTAGATTGTTCATGTTGTAATAGGCTCAGCTCAGCTCCTGACTGCTATCTACTCTTTAACAGATTAATAATTTCTGAATCAAAGAAGCTCTGTGAAAAGATCAGAGAGAACATCTCAGCTCTACAAACACTGAACATAAGCAGTTCGGTTAAGGTCAATACTGAGCCAGAGAAGGGAAGCTCTTATTTCAGCTCTTTGCACAATATCTACTCTGTAGGTAAACAGGAGTCTTCAGTTTAACAACACTAACAGATCTTAACCTTTTCAAGCATACATATTTATTTAATTGCTATGTTTAAATCAAAGACATTTCCTATGAATAGCTTTTGCAAAGAAAGTACATGAAGATTTCCTTTGTTTTTTCTCTTTGAATCACTAGCATGAAAGTGAAGGCTGAGGTAATCATTTCACTCAAAGGAAATAAAACAAAGAAACCTCTATCTCATTGCTAAGAAAGCAGAGCTCAGGGGCTCCCATGAGCTGTTAACTTCAAAATATTCAACTGAACAACATAAAAAATAATCACTATAGTCACCAAGGACTATGATGTGGTTGGCCCTATATAAAATGTGTTCTAAGCCTGGGAAAATAATTTCTGCCCAGTACGACATGGCTCCCATGAAATTCAGACGTAAATGAAGGTCTGACTTTCTGCAGAGAAAAGAAAAAACTGTCCCATTCTTGTACCTTTTTGGCTGAATTTACAAAAAACTCAATGCAAAGTAATAAAGAACAACCAGAACCCTCACTTCCCTTGTCCCCAGAACCTCACTCATCTATAAAACAGACAATAGGGTATTTAGGAAAATATAGTGATTTTTTCCTGATAAATTACTGTTAGCATCCCCTTTGCTGAAAAGATGATATCTCCAAGTGGATTATACAACACAGGCTATCTACAGATTGGTTTACATGACAAATGAAGAGCCAGTGCTGTTTCTACAGTAACTGTAGAATGCAATTGTACCTACAGTTCAAACCAAACATTAAATACAATTATGATAACTAAATACATTGAAAAAGCTTCGTCTTATGTACTTTTAGGGTTCATCATTGCACTAGTTCAACTGACGTAAGTCTACCGAGTTAAACCTGCTGTAACACTGTGAAAATTAGTTTATATGTGCAGAATATCTGTTATTTTATTAATACTTATCCCAGTTTTTTTCCCACCCATTTCAAAGAGCATTTGATAAGGTCATTAGTTACACAACAGGTTTAAAACTGCTTAAAAACTGTGCAGGTCAGAGAAAAGTCTAGCTTGTACCCTAATTCATTTCTACCGGTTAGCATGTACCCATAGGATGGCCTAACATTTTTTCAGGTTTACTGATAAAATACATAATTATTTATCCCAAGCCTACATTCCATTCTTCTTTTCTCAACATGAAACTACAGAAAAGTACCTGCGAGGCTTTTATGTTGATAAATGCTGAACATGCAAGAATGCACATCCAGTTCCCCCTGCCATGGTCACGGGCACCTTCCACTAGACCAGGCCGCTTAAAGCCCCGTCCAACCCAGCCATGAACACAGGGATGGGGCATCCACAGCTTCTCTGGGCAACCTGTGCCAGCGTCTCACCACCATCACAGTGAAGAAAAGCTTCCTGGTATCTAATTGAAATCTCTCCTCTTCCACTTTAATGCCGTGCCCCCTTGTCCTAGCTCTACCTGCCCTTGTGAAAAGTCCCTCTGCACCTTTCTTACATATGCACCTCGTTTTCCCCTATTTTTCTTATTTTGACAACAGCCCTCACTCCAGCACTTGTATTTACATCACGCCGTTCACTATTTTCAATGGGGATGAGCGCGGTTTATTACGCTGTTGATTTGTATTACAATACTGGGCCTTTTCCCGGGGCACCACCTGCCACAGCCGCACTCCAGCAGCGCCCGACGCTCTGCCCGTCCCGGGGACCAGCCAGTCGAACACGCTTTCCGACCGATCAGCGGCTGGACGAGTCCACGATAAGCTCCACCCCACACAACAAACTCCGACCACCGCCCTTCGGCCTGCCTACCCCCTGCCCCTACACACCGGGTCACCGCCCCTCACGCCAACGGCCGCCGGGCTCCCCGCCCCGCTCGCGTCACTGCCGGAGCGGCCCAAGATGGAGGCTGGCGTCAGTGGCGGGGCCCCGCTCCCGAGGCTCCGGCGCCCTTTGCGGCCAGGGACAGAGCCCCGCGATCCGCTGCTGCCGCAGCCGCCTTTCGGAGGCGGCGAGACGGCTGGTGCGTGGTGCTGGGGGCGCGGGCCCGGGGCGCGGAGCGGAGCCAGGCTCTGCTGGGCGGGCCGTGTGACAGCAGTGCCCGGGCGCGGAGGGCAGGCGGGGCCCGGCCCCGCTCACGGCTGGAGAGAAGGGGGCTCCTCGGTAACGGGGCGCGCTGCCCTGCAGGAGGGGTGCTGCTTGGTGCGGCCAGCTCGGCTGGCTCCGGGTGCTTGGCCGTGGCAGTTCGATGTGACAAGCGAGATGTCAGTCGTGTCGAGACCTTCAGCCTCGGATTTCTTGATGGGGTGAAGTGGTTAAATGCTCCAGACCTGAGCTGCAGGAGTGAGGACGAATCTAAGTGAGAAAATATAAACCCATCTGTAAACTGCAGCAGAGCTGTTAGTGCGCTCGGCTGGTGATGGTGCATGTGTAGGAGCCAGCATACATTACACTGCTGGGGGCACACAAGCTGCCCCACCAGTAACTTCTAGTGATAAAATTCAAAGTAGGAAATCTCAAAGGCACCTTTGACACCTTTTTTGACCCTGCATGTAAATATTGAGTATGTTAGTTGTTTACTCTCATGCACAAAAATACACTTTCTGATCTGCTTGCTCTGTTGGCTTTTTCCCCAGTGAGGGAAAAAAAGGTGCTTTTCTGCATGATGATAATTGTAGTTTACCTGCTGGAGGTATGCAGCATGAGTCAAGCTAGCTCCTGAAATGAGGTTGAGCATCTCGTGTGAAGGAGCTGCAGTTGAGCACAAGGAAATGATTTGTGCTTGAAATTTTTTTGCAAATATGAAAATTAACAAAGATAGAAATAAGTCAGTAAGTGGGAATACCAACCTGACTTTTAGTAATCTTTCTAGATTAATAAAAATGCTGTAGTAACACCATAAGGTTTTTAATCAGTTAAATAACCCTTACAAAATCTAGTCAGCTATTCATTTCCTAAATGGATACAACAGACACAGAATGTACTGGTTGTTAGTGCTTTATATTTTACCTAAGGGTACCTTGCGTAGTCTTTTATTTCAGAAAATGTTCAGAGCTTTTTAGAATACTTCCTCTGTAATACAAAGCGTATTATACCAACTATAATAATCTCCAAAGATACATGAATTAAAAGGATAAAGCAGCATGTTTTGTGTAACTATAATCCTCCTCCATTTAATGACTGGCCTTAGTGCTATAATTATGCTCTTATTTACAGAAGAGTCTACAGCTGTGGAGAAGAAGAAGCAGCCTCTTGCCAGACTGAATATTCATTCTGCATTCTGGATTTTGGCATCAATTGCTGTGACGTACTACTTTGATTTTTTTAGAACTGTTAAAGAAACTATTCAAGCAGATAGGTAAGGCACCTTTTCTAACAAAGAAATTTGTGTTTTAATCTTACAGCCCTACTCAGTTTGTTAAATCTGAACACTGTGTTTTAAATCTTGGATAAACAAAAGGTACAGGAGGAATAGAAAGAGCTGGAAAAGAGAAGGCTCAGGGGGATTTTAGCATGCATGTAAGTATGGGAGGATACATAGAAGACAGCCAGGCTTTTCTCAGTGGTGCCTAATAACAGGACCAAGGACAATAGGCACAAACAAAAACATGGGAGGTTCCCTCTGAACATCAGGAAACACTTTTTCACTGTGACTGAGCACTGATACAGGTTGGCCAGGGAGGTCACAGCATCTCCGCCTTTTTTCTTTTTGAAGGAGAAGCTTCATGCTTCTTGCCTGCTAAGTTTGAGTGTTCATAAACTGGAAACCTTATTAAAGCTTTCTGCAACGTTTCTGTTGCAAAATCAGTAGTCTGCATTATAGTCAGAAGCCCAGTTGCAGTGGAGCCTCTTTTGTTAATTACTGACAAGGTATTTTTGGTGTGGTAGTGCATTAGATCACCGACAGGTTCTGTTTCAATGTATTTCCAAAATGCTTGAGGGAATAATAATTGACAGGAACATTGCATTGGAAAATTAAACTCAGTGATGTGTATTACACAGCTTTAGAAGGGCAAAAAGTATTTTGTAAAAGTAATTTAAGAAAAAACCTACAGGAACTCTAGGCCAACCTGTATAATTGCCTGTTCTGTTGCTGGACTAGAATGAAGATTAATGTGCAAACTGCAACGTGCCTGTGCTTAACATGCTTTACCATGCTTTCCTTCCCACAGTTGGTGGCTTGCCTCTGGCAGTTGTTTGTTGGCTGCGTGTTTATCTGTTGCCTTTTACTGCATAATGTATCTTGAATGGTATTGTGGCATTGAGGACTATGATACACGGTATCCAGCACTGATACCTATCACAACAGCTACCTTTATTGCAGCAGCGATTTGGTAAGTTCGAACACTACAAACTTCTGCTAAACATGAGCAAGTCTGTGTTAATGGGGTCATTTTATAACAAGTGTAATTGCTGTAATTCTACTAAATGCATTGGTGACAATACAAGTTCTACGTAGAATATTTTATTCCACTTTCAACTTTCATCCACAGAGCAAAACTTGCAGCTGTTGAAACTGCATATGAAGTGTACGATTCTATGATTCTATGTACTGGTTATTTTCTGCCTTGAAAATTTATGGAAAAACTGAAGTTCTTAGCTCTGTTAGTGTAAGTTGCTCGCCTCTGACAGCTATTTGTAAGGTTTACATGTTATAGAATCATAGACTAGTTAGGGTTGGAAAGGACCTTAAGATCATCTAGTTCCAACCCCCCTGCCATGGGCAGGGACACCTCCCGCTAAACCATGTCACCAAAGGCTATGTCCAGCCTGGCCTTGAACACCGCCAGCGATGGAGCATTCACAGCTTCCTTGGGCAACCCATTCCAGTGCCTCACCACCCTTACAGAAAAGAATTTCTTCCTTGTATCTAATCCAAACTTCCCCAGTTTGAGTTTGAACCTGTTACCCATTGTTCTAGCACTATGGTCCCTAACGAAGAGTCCCTCCCCAGCATCCTTATAGGCCCCCTTCAGATACTGGAAGGCTGCCATGATGTCTCCATGCAGCCTTCTCTTCTCCAGGCTGAACAGCCCCAACTTTCTCAGCCTATCTTCATACGGGAGATGCTCCAGTCCCCTGATCATCCTCGTGGCCCTCCTCTGAACTTGTTCCAACAGTTCCATGTCCTTTTTATGTTGAGGACACCAGAACTGCACACAATACTCCAAGTGAGGTCTCACAAGAGCAGAGTAGAGGGGCAGGATCACCTCCCTCGACCTGCTGGTCATGCTCCTTTTGATGCAGCCCAGGATACGGTTGGCTTTCTGGGCTGCGAGCACACACTGAAGCCAGCTCATGTTCATTCTCTCATCAACCAACACCCCCAAGTCCTTCTCCGCAGGGCTGCTCTGAATCTCTTCTCTGGCCATCCTGTAACTGTGCCTGGGATTGCCCCAACCCGGTTAAGACAAAGGAGTATTCTTTAGCTGAGAAAAAATCACGCCTGATCAGTTTATAATACAAAGGTCTTCATTATCAAACAATCTATAAATAGCAAATGTATACTGAAATTTATACTTCTGGCTATTGTTATATGAGCTTTAAGGTTTATATCTTGTCAGAGAATGGTACTTTTGGTAAGAGCTACTTTATTTATGAGATTATAGGAATCAGCATTGAGCATATGTGCATGTGATTGAAAAAAAATTGTATACATATGTGCCAGTATATTTGTTTGCTCTGTGCATGAAAGGTCGTTCTCTCTTGTTTGGGTGTTGTATCTGAATCACTTCTGTCAGTATTTGTTTCAATGCTGGGAAAAAAGGAAGTCTGAAGAAGACAAAGCTTCCCTATAGTTTAGCATTAGTCAAATCTATAATCTTTGTAATCCAATTGTAAAATAAGTTGGTTTTCCTCCTTCAGTTAAATCCGCTTGTCTGAAAGTAAAAATTAAGGCTTTTCTCAGCTGCCATGTATGCCCATGGGAGCACAACTGTAGTTCATTTTCAGGTGCTTCGTATCGAATCATATTATCAAGTAGGTTGGAAAAGACCTTTAAGATCAAGTCCCAGCTCTTACCACAGGATTGCCAAGTCCAGCACTAAACCATGTCACAGCCTGTTCTGATGCCTGACTACCCCTCCACGAAAGAATTTTTCCTAATATCCAACCTAAACCTCCCATGCTGCAGCTTAAGGGTGTTTCCTCTTGTCCTCTCACTTGCTACTTGGGAGGAGAGATCAACTACCACCTTGCTCCATCCTCGTTTCAGGCAGTTGTAGAGAGCATTAAGGTCCCCCCTGAACTTTCCCTTCTCCAGACTAAACAACCCTAGTTCCCTCAGCTGCTTCTCATCAGACTTGTGCTCCAGACCCTTCACCAGCTTTGTTGCCCTTCTCTGGACCCTCTCTAGCACCTCAATCACTGTCTTGTAGCGAGGGGCCCAGAACCGAACACAGTATTTGTGGTTTGGCCTCATCAGTGCTGAGTTCAGGGGGATTATTGCTTCCGTAGTCCTGCTGGCCACACTATTGCTAATACAGGTCATACGGAGATTCTGAAAGTAGAAGTTATTTTTACCCTTGGTGGGACTGACTGGATTTGCTCAGTGTCTCCAGCAGCTACTGAAGTTTTAGGATGAGCTGTCAGTAAATAAGCAGTAAACTAAACCATCAATTTAATAAGTAGATGCTGGGGTCTTTTGTTTCCATAAAGAAACAAGTATTTTTCCAGGTGCCATGTTTTCTGTGTATTACTGGTATTTCCATAATATGGCAGTTGAACTTACCAAAACCTTTCTGCTTTTATCTGCAGTTTCAATGTTGCCTTGTGGCCTGTCTGGTCGTTTATGACACCTTTGTTGCTCTTCATTCAGTTTATGGGTGTTGTGATGCTTGTGTCACTCCTGGGATAAATGCTTCAGGTAAATAATTTAATTGTTTAAACACATAAAAATATGTATCCTTCTGCATGAACTACTTTATTAGACATTTAAGGATTGTAAGAATTCCTTCTCTGTATTGTGTACACTTCTAGAGTGTTGACATTTTGTGGCATATAGAGATATAGAGTAACTGGAGAGCATGCAAGTATCCTAAAGGGAAGAATGTGCTTTTTTTTTTTTTTTTCTTTTTTCTCTAAGATTCCATTCTAGACAGTGAAAAGAAGTGATTAGTGAGAATGGATGGTTTGGGGGCATATAGCCCAAATACCTGCAGCTTTTCTCAGACTGGGAAAAACTTAGTGGAGTTACTTGTCCTGATCGTAAAGAGGAGAAGCTATTAATGTCAGCATGCAACTGCACTTGTCTTACCTTTAAGTACACTCTTTTCATTTTCTGTGATGAGCAGTCCAGATCAACCTGCTACCTGGAAAACTGCCAGGTGTCAGAAGTTCTTTGTTCTTTCAAAAAAAAGGCAAAACAATCCCACAACCTTTCAAAGGCAAACCTGGATATTTTGTTGACTTGAAAAACTCCTATGTTGAAAGCAGGTTCTTGCATCTTCTGTTGAAATATACTATTCAAATGAAACTGAAAAAGCTTAAGGAAGACATCAAAGACAGCTCATTATATAGGGTAAAGGATGTCCCCTGTATCACAAGCATCTGCATCATCCAGGGAAGTGACTTCTTTGGCAGGTCTTCCTTGCTGTAATTCTCAAGGCAACGTGGGGAAGCCTCTTTAGTTTTGCTTGCCATCATAAATCATTTCCAGTGAGGAAGTCCCTGAGCATTTTTATGAGAGCAGCAAGAAGAATGAGACAGTGCTGGATTTTGCGTGTAGCCTCTTACAGTGTCAGAGTTGTAGGCAAAAAATATTTAATGGCTGGGACAGTGAAACACAGAGTTTGTTTGCATGAGCAAACTGAAACTAGTGTTGCAATTTTTTCTGTTATTTAAATCTCAAGAAGCCTGATTTTTTAAGGAGGTAATTAACTGAAGTCATACTCTGACAACACCTATAGACTTCTGAAAAATACAATATTTGATTCAGAGCCTCTTTACTGCATTATGGGAGCTTCAGTCACACTTGCTGATGCAAACTTCTTCAGATCATGTTTGTTTGTTCTGTCATTAGCTGTGTTCTGTTTGAGCACTGGAAGGATGCGAGGGAAAGACACATCTCAGTGTGTTAGAGCTGATCATATTAACAGACTAGAATGACCATTCTGTATTAGTTTATATGTAGAAAATAAGAAATACAAGTGAATTGAAGCTATCCTGAACAGCTGAATCTCATGAAAACATTCTGGTTTTCTATATGAACAGCCAAGTCAATTGTGCTATACAGAATTGGTTAATTCTGTATTAGGCCAAATAATTATTGGCCTAATAATTAGGACCAAATTATTACTTGGTGATTGAAAATCATGAACTAGTCAATATCAAATTAGGACAAACTTGTGCAGTATATACAGCATTACAGTATTTTTGTTAAGTTGGATTTGTTTTTTCTTTCAGCTTCATGTGAAGGACTCAAGCAACTGTTATCCTGCCAAGTGGATGTCACTTTTGTAACACTCCAATGCTTTTATTGTTTTTAATACTGCTTGTTTGCTCTAACTGATACTGTAATTATTATACTGCCTGATTTATAAATCAAATGGACATAACCATGGGTCAGCCAGTGGCTGGGAGAAAGCAACTGATTAGTAAATAATTGAAGGTTACATAGGTTTTACCTCTCTTAGAGACATAAAGCACTTCCTCACTGTTTTGTAAAGCTTTTATTTTTATTTCATTTTTAAACAGCTGGGTAATAAGTCATGGAATAGTTTGGGTTAGAAGGGACCTATAAAGCTCATCTCTGGGGACTCCAGGGATCACCTAGTCCAGCTTCCTGCTCAAAGCAGATTGTTCCATTTGAAAATTCAAATCTTGTGGGATCTTTTAGATTCTTTCCATTTGCAGCAATAAAGAGGCTGATACTAATTTAAATGCAAATAGTCATGCACAATTGGGAAAATAAAACAACATTTTCTGTTCACCTTGGCTGAGGTGCTTAATCATCTGGAAGCCTGGGCACCATCTAATTGCTTGACCATTTTATATAGACACTTGTGTTAAGTACTTTCACATCCACACCTTTTGGAAGATAGGAGAATGTAGAAGCTGGGTACTGAAACTTGTTAAAATTTACTCCTTGTGACTGATGCTTGAAGACTGGACCGTTAGAGGAGACTGATTTTCATTCTGACTTTCAAATTCATACCATTGCTGAGTACAAAATACATGAAATATTTAGTAATGAAAACAGTAGACATTGTCTTTAGCTGCTACTGTTTCAGTTTGGGAAAAGTTGCTATTGGTATGCAATATAAAGGATCAGTCAAACCAAACTAAAATATATTTAGCACTACTGTTAAGTAGCTCATAGAGTAAGTTAACAGCTTGATTTGTTGAAATGTAATATTTAAGTTTTCCAAACCCAGTTGTACTTCATCTTTAAAAGGTGAGTTGCTTATCTTCATCTTTTAACAATTTTTAACTATTTTACATGTGCATACACAGGTACATTTGAGTAACTTGTTTATTATGGTATTTAAAAAGCAGTGCTGCTCAGGGATGGTAATTATCACTGCATTTTTATTTGTCAGCTATATAAATGCTCTAGCTGGTTTAAATTGCCTTGTACTCTTGAATTAAAATTACTGTTTACTACATGTTTTTTCAGATTTGTTCTTCTGGACATAATAAACTTTGTATAAAAGTGATCAATTATTGTTCATTACTTCATTGTTTTAACTAATTCCACTGTTCTTGGGGACTGCACTGCAGTGTTCGCTATAATAGGTGACCTGACAAAAGGCTGCTGCCACTAACAGTTCTGTGAACTCCTTGCTTTTGTTGTTTTCCTTACCATAAAATAAAGAACTTGGGGCAAGAGAGTAGAAAGAGGTAATAGTTTGCTGAGAACAATTATTAGGCTATCAAAATCCCTACCTCTCCCTAAGCTTGAATGTATTAGCTGGCTGCAGACCACCATAGGTATTTTCTGTATGAATTTACATTGATTTCATTGGAGGTTGAAAATGTGTATTGGCACCAAAGAGCTTTCCACAGGTGACAAGGGGTGCTCTAGAATAATCTTGAAGTAAATAGTCCACACGGTGAAAATTATTTATCATAGTTATCCTGAAGCTCTGTAATGTGAAAGCATCTTTGTTACTCTTTAAAGGTTACATTACATAAGGTGAAAGTAACAGCTGTCACTTCCATAAGTTTCGAATAATGATGGATATAGCTCTAAGCTAGAGGTGATTGAAGCCTTAACTGTTTGACTAGTTATGTTTTCTATTTTTACTGCTGTTATGGGCCTGGCTGAAACAGAGCTGGCTTTCAGTTAAGTGCATTTTTCAAAAGGAAAATGGCTTAAAATACCTGTTTCTTGAGAACAGGCCAAAATGAATAAAGGACATGAGCTACTACTTCCTTACGCTTACCTAAATAGGTAACTGTCTAGAATTCACTCATTCCACCCTTCTGCTATTTTGTATTTCTTCCCTGTTCTTTAAGAGGAATGTGAACGTCAGGAATGTACATACAAGTCCAGAAATGTCCTTTATTATTTCAGGGAAAAAACCTTTAATAATTTTTTCGTTTCAGAAGACAAAAAACCTTAAAAGCTCTTCTAAGTTTTGTCAGTGGAAGTGGAGTGAAATAGATGATGTCTTTTCATTTATTTCATTTATTTTGATGTAGCTGAACCAGTGGCTTAATTTCATGTGAGACATAGGTCACTCACTGTAAAAAACAATGCTCTGGATATTTGATATGCTACCAACATGTATGGGGTAAAAATGTAAGACCTGCCTGGCCAGAGCAAGGACTAGTCTGTCTTGCTATTGGCCTCCAAGCTATGGCTAGTACCTGAATGCCTAGAATTAAGGGAATTCGTATTGTATGCAAACAAAATACCACTTAAAGTATTCAGAGTTTTACACTGGGCTAAATTCCTCTCAACCCGTATAGCCGACCAACTGGTGCTCCAAGTCTTGAGGTTTGCATACCTTGGTAACTTATGATATGGGTCACAGTTACAACCTAGCAGTTGAAATTAAAAACTGTCAATATTTAAAATGGGCATAAAAATTGGGAAAATGACTGCATAAATAAACAGTACGCTAAATCCTGCAGTCATTGCTGAAGTCATTGCTACTTTGAGCTGAATAGATGCTACTCCAGCTAGCAATCGCTGTAACACTCTTGTCAGAACGGGACTTACTCAAAAAGATTAAGGTAAATTTCGGCGTCGGAAAGGTCTAGGAAATTCCTGAACATCAAGGTTGTTTCCTGCCAATGGAAGTGCCAATTGCCAAAAGGAAGGTGGACTGTGGGGCCCAGGGCATGAACACGTGGTGGGTGACCCCACTGCCGCCCGTGTGCATCTCTGGCTGTTGGCTCCCCGTCTGAGAGGCAGGCCTCATCCATCGCCCATTCTCCCTTCCTCCGAACGTCTCCCACACGTTGGCAGTTTCTCAGCTTTCCAGACAGCCATTAACCGTCGGGGGTGTTTTGTCTACCGCTCGCTATCTTTCCCGTCTCCCTATCCAGGGAACATGTTCTGCCGCATGTTGATAGATGTCTGTACCAACACGGACGTCAGCTCCGTGTCCCTCACTGCAGCCAGCCCTGCGGGGCTCCCTGCCCCTCTGCAGGGCTTTGGCACCGCCCGGATAACCTCCCTTAGCCTCATTTTTGCCCTAGCTCCTGGCCCAGCCTACGCTAAGACCCCCACGCCCCTTAAAACCTCGGCAGCCTTTACCCTGCGGCAGCCTGCCCTCTCCATGGGTAGCCCAGGCTCCCCCGCAGCCGGGACCCCCTCAGCCCACGCCCGGCGGCACGGTGAGCGCCGGCGGCCCCGCTCCGCCCCCAGTCGGCGGTGGAGGACGGGCCAGCCCCCAGCCTCGGAGCTCCCCGGGGGAAGCAGGGCCGCCTGCCTGCCGCACCTGGAGGGCTGTGGGGCGATGGAGAAAGCCGTCGGTTCCCCCTCCCTGGGAGGCAGCTACCCACAGAAAAACGCCGAGACCCTCAGTAGCCAGTACGGCATCAACCTTTTCCTGGCCGGACTGCTGCTCACATTCGCCTGGGCTGTGCATGCTGTGGGCATCAGCAAGAGCCACCTGCTCTGCTACCTCATCACGCTGATGCTCATCCAGCTCCTGTGGATGCTGTGGTACCTCTGCAGGAGCTGCACGCAGAGGAGGCTGATCCGGGACAAGGACACGCACGCTGGAGCCCGCTGGCTGAAGTGTGAGTACTGGCTGGTGGCAGAAAGGGTGGTACTGTGCTGGGGACATCTGTGCCATCACCTGTCTCTGCTACCACTTTGTTACCCTCTCCATCCCTACCAGCAGGCATCCTGGTATTCATGAACTTACTGCACATGCAGTGTGCTCTAAAGTAAATATATACATAAGCTGAACATACTAGGAGACTGTATGCGAAAGCTGTTTGCTAAACATCCTTGCTTTCCAACCTACCTTTTACAGTGCTGAAAGCTCCTGTGCCTTTTTTCCTTACCAGGCTGGTGTGGCAACACTTGAAAATAAAATGCAGCTAGGGGAGGAGGCAGTTTTTTTGGTGTCATGCAATCCTTTTGGAATTATCACCTTTTCCAGACAATGTAATCCAACTTACTTTAGGTTACTTTAGTCAGAGAAGTCCTCAAGTGCTCTCTATACTAATGTATATAGAGAACCCCATTTGTATGTGCACAATGCCTTAGAAACATCTGCAGTTAGAAGAGGACCAAATGCCCTGGCCATATCAGTTTGTACGTTAGTACATAACATCCAAACAAGGAATTTAAAGCTAGCATTAGCTTGTAGGAAAAGTGTACAAGTTTGCTAGGGTGGTGGTGGGATGGGATGGCCCCTCTTTGCAGAGGCCGGTGTGTACTGGGGTGGGGATATGTAGGTGTATTGAGAGAAGGTCGATGGGGAAACCTCACAGGGTAATAATGACAGCAATGATGTGTTTCTGGATCCCAAGAAAAAGAAACATCCTACATCAGCACCTTGTAGAGTAATAGGCAAGCCCCATTTTACCAATCTCTTTTCTAGTCTCAGCACTGTAAATGCTAGGTTGGAAAGTAAGTATTTTAAGTGGGGTGGTGTAAGACATCTTCCCCCTTAAGTATTTCCTACCTACTAGCAATGAGACAACAGTTAATTGTCACAGCAGCTAATGACATATCTAAATGAAAATCCCACGATCGTCTAAAACCTGAATATTTTGAAAAGTAAGGTGGTGTTGCGGAAATGTCATTTGTTCTCAGCCTCAGTGCTTGTGTGTCTTTCACTTTCTTTGCAACTGTTAACAATTGTGCTGTATGAATTGCTCAGGGAAAATCTTACTTTCTCTTTTCAATGTCTAGCATACAACCGTGGTCTGTAGACTCTCTCCTGAGATGCATGGAGTTCGTGTAGCAACTGTTTAAATTGTTCTCCTTGATTATTCACTGTTTTCCAAAACAATAATAACTTCTCAGTCATTTTTCATTTATTAGCTCATGTGGCTTACAACCTCCCGAAATTCATTAATGCAAGGCTTAATTTGATCCTATTCTGGACCAAGCTATGCTTTTGTTATTTAGAGGGTATCTTTCCTCTCCTACAGCAGGACCCTTGCCCTTTTTCTTTTGGCACAGCATTCACAGCATTTCATTTGTCCACAGGATATAAGGAATCACAGAAACTTAGAAATAAGATACTGGATTGAACTACAAGGTTACCTTATCCATTTCTTTTCCCAGCACAGGATGGCTCTTTGTACTAGCTTCTCAAGTGGTGCGGCTTCCATGGCTTTTCTTGGATGTCTAGGCTGCAATTCAACAAATTCGCCCTTAGGGAGAGACCTACACTTTCCTATTCGTGGAAGTTCCTTGTAGTTACAAGAAGCCTGTACAGCTCCTTTATCCTCTGTTGATAAAAGAAAACTTATTTGAGCTAAGGAAAAACTCAGGTAGCAATTCCTCTGCCAAGATCTCCCTTGCCCTCCTCTTTACCAACGGTTTTGTTGTAGAGATCTTTTATCTGAAAGGCTAAAAGTCCAAATTGGAGAAGGGGAGGGCAAATTTTCATCAAGACTTTCCAGAGAAAGCTTGCTGCATTTTTTTACCAGCTCTATCAGCTGCATTTGAAGCATATCTCCTTGATCTCATTGTGAGAGCAAATGTATTAAGCAGAGTAAAATGAGTGTATTTCCATGGTTCCATTCAAACTGTGAATATAACTTTAGTAAAAGCAGTAGTAGTTTGCTACCTAGAGCATTTTGCTATGACACATGTTGAAATAGCATGATTTAACAAAAAAAGGAGTTAACAACATAGTTAACAATGCTAGAATTTACAAGAATTGCCCACTGAAAGATTTCCTCAAGCCTTTTGCACCAACACATCAACTGCTTCAGCCCTAGAGCGCAGTTGTCTTCCTGCTTGTGTGGTAGATCAGGAGCCACTCTTACAGTCTGAGTGTGGGAAAAGTTTCAGGGGGAGCTTTGTCTTTAATAAGGTACAGTTTTCCTGACCCTATAATCACAGGGAAGCTTAGGAAGTCCTTTCCTTGACTTACTCCCCTGAGTTCATCCCCTGTTAGGAAAAGCTCTCTGACCATTATTTGGAAGTTCAACCAAGTGAGCCGAAGAGGGCAAAATGCAAATCAATTGGTTTCACCAATGGCTTTACTTTATCACGTTCTCCAGCAGCACAGCATCTGTTTGACACATAAGCAGCAAGTCAACAAAAAGTTACAAAGCTGTTGGCAGACTTCAACTTGTATCTATTTACTACTTGCATTGGATCATCCATTATTTGCACAATATTTCAGGTTTAGAATGGCATTTTTGCAACTGTATCATTATGGCTTTTTTCTGTTTTGTCTTGATGGTTCATAGAACTAAGCAGCACTTAGCAATATTGATAATTCTATTCTTGATCTCCTCAAATATGCAGGTTTCAATGAATATTTTAAAAAATACCTCTTTTTTATGGTAATACAGTGATCAATAGCAATCATTACATGTTTCTTTAACTTTCAAATAGAAATAGCAAAACAGTGGAATTTACTCCCTTATTTATAATGACTGATATTTGTCCAGTATTTGGTATTTAGCATAGAATCCTGAAGTTCCCATCAGAGAAAGTTAACATGGAAAACATTAGCATACCGTATGTATGGTCATTATATGTTATGCTTTGGTTTTTGACTAAACAAATTAGTATAATAATTTTCTTTTGAAGCCCCTTAAATACTCATGTTGGACACTTAGTATATGCTTACAGTGTGACCACCTGTGTGATTGCCAGAAACATCGAGATATCATTTGAATAAATGAAATAATCAAATATTAAAAGAAATGCGTCATATAAAGTCTTCTAATCCTTAGAGGACTATGGCAAAACTATAGACTTTAATGGGAAAAGACTGAACCCCACTAATCTCTGATGGATGTAAAGGAAACATGAAGAGAAATACTAAGGCATAAATCAAAGTACTCAATATGAAAGAAACTTTATGGGGTTGTTTTGTTGTTGGGTTTTTGTTATTGCTGGTGGTGTTGGTGGTTTCTTCCCCCCCTCCCCCCAGTTTTTTGCTGGACATGGGTTTAAAACTATTCAACTGATCTTGTGGAAAGGAAAAAAGACAAGAGTAGAACTCAGTATAGGTCATCCTTGTGAAGACAAGATGTGTGTGCGGTGCATGAGATGGATCACTAACCTGAGTTTGCTCTTTATTTTGTGAATTTAAACCCAAACCTGTGCCTTGTCTTGCCTTCCCTCCTCCCGTTTCTTTTAGTTAGCAAGTCCCACGTGACCCTATTCTGCTGAGCCTCTCTCGTAATGGAAGCAAGGATGCAGAACTTTTACATTATAAAACACATTTTCCACCCATTTTTCTCTGACATTACTACTTCACTACAGCACTTCCCAAGGGCTTGATCTCACACTACAAATTCATTGGGAAATTAACTTACTAGTGTCATGACTTGGGAATTAAATACCTTTCTAAAATACTCTGTAAAGGCAACTTATGCACAATTACCTGTAGAGTAATTGTGGAAGATTTTTATAATCTTTTTGCATCAGATGATAGCATTTGCCTTCTTATTGAAACAATTATAATACAAATTGAGTCCCTCTTATAGAAAACTTTCAGAGAAAAGTGAAACAGTGCAGCGTCTGTAGAGAAGGAGGTTAAACACCCTCCTTCCCACCCCCACCCCCTGCTTTCACAGCTAGTTCCACTTTATTCACTCAAGCATGGTAACATATAGCGTACAGATACAGGTCTGAGCCATAAAGCCGAACAGCAACTACATAATTCCCAGTGACTGTTTTCAGTCACTATAAATTCCATTCTATAAACAATCACTTCCCAAGCTGTTTCTCAGCCTGACCTTGCACCCAAACGCTCCCTGGCTTACTCAAGACCCAGGTGCACTATCAGCAATTCTTCTTCTTCAAAATTATCTACATAGTGGGAACAGGACGGTTTGCAGTTCTCACAAAACAGTCTGTTTCCTGCATACTTCTAAATAAACTATGGCTCATAGAATCAATCATAGAAAGATTTAAGTAGGAAGGGACTTCTTAAGTAGGAAGGTCATCTAATTCAACACCTTGCCCAGAGCAGGTCCAGTTACCTCAGATAAAGCTCTTTCAGAAGAATCAACATCTCTGATTTTAGAATGATTTAAAATCTTTAAATAAGGAAGTAAATGTACGATTTGATCTCAAGCGTAGCCTAGAATTTTGCATTTTATGGTGCCATTTGCTATATATACATAATGAAAATGGCACATATATTTACATGTGGGCTCCAGTCCTGTTATATGTGTTAGAAATAATACAAAGTAAGGATATATAAACAATATCCATGGGCTGATACGCATTCATGAAGTACAGAGCAGGGGTTTTAGATTTTGAAATACAAAAGCAAAGGTTTCTATCTCTTGGTAGAAATTACACTGGCACTAATTTGACATTCTTTTTATTATAAAGAGGTTGTAAAACAGAAACATAAAATCCTACTGGAATTCATACCCTTGTGGTTAAAAAAAATTGAAGTTTATTTTTGTTTAAAGGATCAATGAAATACTAACAAAAATACATTATATTTTTAACATTTATACTTAATTTTTATCAATGCAACTTTAACAATAAATGTATTATTAACTAAATAAATTGTTAAAGTAGTATTATATTTTATTAATACAACTCAAGTGGAGCATGGTGCTTATAAGGAAGTTGAGTTGTGGTCCCTTTTAAATGATAAATATTCATCAAAGTCAACACAAGTAATGTTATTTACTCTGTGGGAAATTACAAAGAAATATGAAGATAACAATGAGGTCTGTTGACAGATTTTTATCTAGTCTTAATTCAACTAAACCCAAATTAAATCCAATGAAAGCCTAAAAAGGGGTAAATAACACCAAACAAATGAAGACCTCAGAGTTTGGTTCAGTAATTTTATTGCCAGTAGTGCTTGGCCATACAGGCACAAACCCAGTAATTTAGTAATATATGTTGTGTTATATGGCTTCCCAAAATAAGTTTGTCACATTTACATTGCTGAACGTAAAAGAAAAAAATAAACAAAGGGGAACTTGTATTTTGAAAGTTCTTTAGGATACATAATACATAGAGAAACTTATTAGGGTTTCTTTTGTGTATGTGTGGGAAAAATAGTGAAATGAAATCTTTGGTTCCTTTCTAGGAGAACAAACCCTACAGCTCATTGTAGTTCTGGTCTCTGACTTAAAGCATAACCTGTGGAACCACGGGGAAGGCATACCAAGTGATTGTGTTACTTCTTACTGTCGAGCTCTTGGGCCAGGAGACTGTAACATGATTGTTCAGCTGCCTGGAACTGTCTAGTTTGCAATAGGGCTGTAT
Source organism: Amazona ochrocephala (assembly GCA_039720435.1). Lineage (NCBI taxonomy): Eukaryota > Metazoa > Chordata > Aves > Psittaciformes > Psittacidae > Amazona > Amazona ochrocephala. The sequence continues at coordinate 14,535,316 of CM077879.1, forward strand.
AGAGCATTAATTCATGCGCTGTATGGTTGCTTCAGTGCTACCGTTACCTGAGTGGCTGACCTTGCAGGGAGCTGGGAGCCATCTGCGAGGTGCTGAGTGTCTCCAGGTCCTGGCCATTGCTGTGCTGGCTCCTCTAAACTGGCTGTGCACGGCGTGTACTGTGATGTGCCCTCATAACACATTGGGCAGAGGCTTTCACATGTTAGAGGGACTTACTACACTGAGTCAATTATCTTCATGAGCATTGATCTACTTGTATTTCCCTAAGCAAGAACACAGATATTGATTGGCTTTTATTTCCCTAAATAGATTTCAGTATACTGTACAAGTTGTCTCTAGACACTGTAACTGTATATTAATGTTTTCTAATATCTTTTTCATTTGTAGGTGGGATTACATTATTTGCAGTGATTACTTTAGTTCTGGACTCTTTTAAAATTGGATATTATGTTGATTTTTCAAACTGTTTATCACCAGCTGAAGGCATTTTTCCTGTTACACATGCTGTGCACACCATCTTACAGGTAAAAGTTACTGGTTGCAGTTTTATATTATATCTGTATTTCTTACAAAAAATGTGTTTACCTTCTTGTCATCAATGGATTTTACACTTATTTAATTTCTAAGCATATTACAGGATACTTCTGAGGGCTAAATTCTTGTTCATGTATGTGTTTTCTATGTGTAAATTCAGCGTTTGCAGCCTGAAATTGCTCAGCTGTAAAATTCAAGTGGGTTCAAAAGAGCAGTGATCGAAAAATGCTCTTCTGGAGTTGAAGTTAAGTGGTTTTAATTGTAGTTCAAATTAAATATTTAACTTTCAGAATTTTCAGACTGAAATGAGCAGCTTGGCTAAAGACAATTCACTTGTTTCTGTAGGTAGGACTTGCCAGACAAGTTCAATTCGACCTATTTATCCTGATGCCCCATTGTGGTTTAAGGGTGGAGGCCTGATAGTTCAAAAGGGAAAAAACCTTTCCTGGCTGGTTATAAAATACTTGCACACCTTTCCTATAACAAGCAAATGTGGATTTTTCTTCTAGAAGCCTTTAGGTATGCTTACGAGTGGCTACACAGTAGCAAACATAGTGACTCCTGTAAAGTATTCTAGCTGCTTGTTTGTTGTAAGGCTTTAGGTCTGTATTGTATACTCCATAGCTGACTGCTTACTACATGAATTTCTTTGATTCCTTGTCATCAGATTTGTAGGAAAAAAGGAAAGAAAAAGCTACTCAACTGAGGTACTCACTTACAGCCATGTCATTTCATGCACTTTCTGCAATCAGTAAGTCATTCAGAAAGAACAGAAAGTTTTTCTGAGCAGTTGTAGTTACATGGAAATGAGCATTTGAAGAACCTTCATTTTTCTGTTTTCTCTAAGAAAAAATAAGCATTGAAATTTAAGCAGTAACTACGAGCTTTTGTATTTTTTTCTCTGAGGGTGAAATTCTGTTTTGGTTGAAATAATTTTAATTTCACATTCTTGTAATATCTATTCTCTGTGTATTGCACCTTCTTCATTTTAGCTCTGAAAACAAACTAAAGAAATTAAGACTTTTTTCCCTGCTGATCTGGATGCAGCATTCTTCATTGCATTCAGTGACCCTGGACTGACAAGGTTTCCAGATACTGTGAACTCGAGTGTGGAAGAAACAGCGTATTAACAATGCTGAACAAAGGGAACTGATTTAAATTGAATTCTAATTTAAATTTTACATCACCCAGTGTTGTTGAATTTATCATCTGCTTAGCTTAAAACAATGAAAGCTTGAATGTTTGCCTGAGCAATCAAAGTTAAAAAGTGATTTAACAGCTACCTTTTACCTCAGACAAATCTAATCATGTCTTTGAAATGCAGGATGAAATTACAGCAGAGAGCATCCCCAATTATGTGTCATCTAAACACTGAAAGATGTGTTTTCTACAGAATAAGTGTCAGATTATCTTGTGTTTTACACTAAATGAGGCATCCTGATACATGCCATTAAATTAACAAATATATACTACCACACCTGTGCAAGCAATGAACTAACACATAACTGCCCTTCCAAGGCAGGCTGTGCATTATGTTGTGCATGGTGCTCTTTCACATTGTCATGGTTTAAGCCTCTATAACTCAAGCAGTCACTCTGTCACTCACTCCCCCCTCTTTCTTCCCCCAGTCCCAGGGGGATGGGGAAGAGAATCAAAAGAATACAACTCCCACGGGTTGAGATAAGAACAGTTCAGTAACTGGGGTATAACACAAACCATTACTGGTACCACCAATAATAATAATGACAAGAGAAATACAAGGAAAGAATACAATCACTCACCACCAATCCCCAGCTGACCAAGCAGTGCACCCCCCACCCTTCCGGGTCTCTGCCCTCCATTTTAACATCCTGAGCATGACGTGCTGTGGTATGGAATACCTCTCTTTGGTCAGTTTGGGTCAGGTGTTCTGTCTCTCCTTCCTCCCGGCTTCCCCTCCTCCCTGGCAGAGCATGAGACTCAGAAAGTCCTTGGTCAGACCAAAACATTACCAAGCAGTAACTGAAAACATCGGTGTTATCAGCGCAGTTCCCAGGCCAAAAGTCAAAAAGACACACTGCACCAGCTACTACGAAGGAGAAAAATGACTGCTAGTGCTGAACCCATGACACACAATGCACAGCTTTTGTCCCTTTGGGCAGAAGTCCCTTGATTACTCCCTGAACAAATATTGGATTTTATGCTATTTCTTTACCTTACTGACTTTTGTCTTCTCAACTCTAATGTCTGAACAGGTCTTCAAAGCTTATGTTGTTTTTTAAGTTTGGAAGGATACTTCCACCTCTCCTGTTAGATTTTACTGCATCTATCCCAGAATAGGAAATTGAACATGGCGTTGGATGAGACTAAGGTGCTAATTTCAATTTGTTTGATTTAAGTTGAATTCTCCACGATATCTTCTGGTCTTTACATCTGGGGTTTTACAGTCCTCACACCTCCTTTTGATAAACACATCAGTAGGGGAGTGAATGAACATTTCAGTGCTGGGTGGCATAGGCACCCTACATTAATCGGCATATTTAGTGATAAAATGGACTTCCAGTTACTCTCATTACTGAAAAAGAACCCAAAGTTCTTTGCACCTTCCAGACCATTTCTGGAACACCAAACCAGGCAGATTTCTAAGAGGAACGTTTTGGACCATTTCTCTCCTAATAGTTCACCTACTGTCAAGCTCAGTATTCTAGGAGCTATTCTGAGTAAATAGGACTCCCAACTGTACCCTAACATCCCTGAATAATATTGGTATCATTCTCCTTGCATTTGTCAGCACTTGAAACTTGGTTTGTGTCAGCAACAATCTCTATCATGAATTCTCCATTATGTTCCCACAAACAGACCGTCCCAGTTTTATGCTTATTTGCTAACTCAGTACTGTTATCTCTCTTTCTTATTGTCCAGATGAGCTTTCTGAACTATCCTTGAGTGCAACTGCTGTGTTCTTAATGTGTTTATCTCAGACTGATAGTACAATTTTTTCCCTTGCTTCTTGGGTGCCTACTGTTTTATTAATTGAGTCTGGCATCCTTTCACTTTTCTCTCTCCCTCAATAAAATTTTATATATTCAATAAATTATTCAAGCCATGCCCTGCAGTAATCATATTGATGTTCACCTCTGGTAGCTTTATTTCCTTTGTCATTGAAGTAAAAGCCTATCCAGATACAGAAGCAAAATATGTTTTGGGAAGTCACACTATGCCTCTGTCTTTGCATACAAGAAATCTCAGGCTCTTCATGCCAGAGAGGTTAGGAGTGAATGTCACAGGAAAACATGAGTTATTTCACCTGCCAGGAGATGGAGCTACCTCAGTTTGGATCAACAGAGGATTTAAACATCAGTGTTTCTATCTATAGATGCACTTGCCTTTTTGAGTGTCACACATGCTCGTTGGTGTAATGACATTTCTCTGTATTCATTTCATTTAGGTCTACTTTCTGTGGTGCCATGCAAAGGATATTATCCAGTCTTTCAAAACACTTGAAAGGTAAAGGGGATCTGATCCTTACATGGAATGCTAATAGTTGTAGGTCTGCTTCAACACCTACAGTTTTACTGTATGAGGGACAGTAAAAGTTTACAGAGATTGATTCTCCTCTTGACTGTATTAACTAGAAAGAAATAGAGCAGTTAAATAGAAACTTTATTTACCCTTATAATCTGTACATATATTTTTTAATATACAATAGTCACAGAATACATGCATTTTTCTCATGAGAGAGGGAAATGGGCAATGTATGATACCACAGTGTCATTTGGATTTTTTTTGAAGGAAAGAAGCATCACGTATGTGTCTTGGGACTACGCACTATGTTATGTGCTCTTTATTTAGCTACTGAAGGGGAATCTGCATCAGCAACCTGCAGTCAGTGCAATATATCAGAAGTATTTTTTATTGATTGTGATGAAAATCACCATTTGGAACTAGAACAAGGAAACGTACAAAAGTTTGAGTTAGAAGGGACCTTTAAAAGTCATCTAGAGCAACTCCCCTGCAATAAGCAAGAAAATCTTCAACTAGAGCAGGTTGCTCGGAACCCCATCCAACCTGATCTTGAATGTTATCAGGTGTGGGACTTCTACCAACTCTCTGGGCAACATGTGCCAGTGTTACATCACCCTCATTGTAAAAAAATTATTCCGTATATCTAGTCTAAATCTCCCTTCTTTTAGTTTAAATCCATTGCCCCTTGTCCTATTCAACAGGTCCTGCTAAAAGCTTTGTCCCCATCTTTCTTCTAAGCCCACTTTAGATACTAGAAGGCTTCTATAAGATCTCCCTAGAGCCTTCTCTTCTCCATGCTGAACGAGCCCAACTCTCTCAGCCTTTCCTCCTAGCAGAGATGTTCAATTGCTTTGGTTATTTTTGTGCCCCTCCTGTGGACCCACTCCAACAGGTCCATGTCTTTCCTATGCTGAAAACCCCAGAGCTAGATGCGATGCTCCAGGTGAGGTTTCACCAGAGCAGAACATAGGGTCAGAATCACCTCCCTTGACCTGCTGGCCGTGCTTCTTTGATTCAGCCCAGTATACGGCTGGCTTTCTGGGCTGTGAGTGCACATTGTTGGCTTATGTTCAGCTTTTCATTCACCAGTATCCCCAAGTACTTCTCCACAGGGCTGCTCTCAATCCCTTCATCCTCCAGCCTGTATTCACACTGGGGGTTGAACTGACCCAGTGCAGGACCTTGCACTTGGCCTTGTTGAACTTCATGAGGTTCACATGGGCCCTCTTCTCAAGCTCAGGTCCCTCTGGATGGCATCCCATCCCTCAAGCATGTCAAGCACACCAGTCAGCTGTGGTAGATGCAACTGTGCAAATGCACTGGGAAACACAGCCTTCCTGGTGGTATCTTATGTACCCAAATCAGTAAGGGCTGTGCGTGTTTCTGACACAAGAACTTGGTTCTTGCATGATAACTGATGTGACCCCTGAAGCAGCTGAATACACACATTTCTTATAGAACTGAGGACTAGTGTTTGAAGCAGCAGAGCCAGCACTGATGTGTTTTTTGGTTTTGTAAGAATGTGGATTAATGTAGTTTAACCTATCTGTACATAGAACATAAATAAGCAAACACAGTCACTTTAAAAATACTTACCTCAAATTGTCAATGAGCTGACCAGTTTCTATAGGAAGTAAAATGAATTTACTTAGAAATATCATCCTTAGTGAAGGTTCTCCATTTGTTCTGCTGTTGGGCAAGTGTTCAAGCCCCGTGCCAATGAGGAGACTGATTACAGAAGGCTTTGCAATGTCAGCTGGTGAAATCAGCTTGGTTGATAAGTAGGTTTTAAAAATCCCTAACTGCAAGTTTATCACTGAGAACAGTGCAGTAATAAGGAGCTGTTCTTGGTGAAGAAATATTATCAGTTTTGAGTGCAGGAGAACCATGCCTGGCAGAATGGTAGGTGATAGAATTGTGCCTAGGAAAGAGGTACGATGGCCCTCTACAAAAGTGGAGTGAAGAGTGCTGGGCAACAGAGAACTATAGTGCGGATTTTATTACGAAGTTCAGAATCATTAACCCACTTCTTTCACCAATGCTATTCTGTTTCACAAAGCCTGAAATGGCTTGTTAGAGACCAGGAGTCTCAAAAATACATGGAGACCTACCTCACTGTACCAATACTTCGAATGGAATAAAGCCCTCCGTTAGCTTTCACTCTCTCCAGGAGGCAAAAATGCATAGACCAGAAGTTAGAGAAGGAGGAAGAAAGATCAGCCACAGTGAGTATGAAGAAGCACTGCAGAAGGCTTTGGATATGGCTTGCAAAATATTAACCCTGTTCAGACTGTTCAATCCTTGTCATTAACATGAAGCTTGTCCAGCCTAACGAATAAAACCTATAACATAAGATAGCATAGCAATTAATAGCAGCATCCTACTAATGTTTTAATACATTAGGCCATTGTATTTCTGTAAATTTTGGAAGTCTAGCATTCATTGTGCTCCATTACAGGACATCTTTAGAGATCAGTTATGATTTATTTTTCCACTGCACTGACAAATATATAGAGCCATGTAGCTTGCCTACAGAAAGTAAATACATTTAATTTAACCTATACGGATGTATACTCTGTGGAGATTCCTTCAGTGATTACCTTGTTTTGTAGGTTTGGAGTTATCCATTCTGTGTTCACAAATCTACTCCTGTGGACAAATGGAGTCTTAACAGAGTCAAAACATCAACTGAATGAACATAAGGAAAGACTAATCACGCTTGGTTTTGGGAACATAACAATAAGTAAGTGAAAAGGTTGGTACATTTTGAATTCCTGCTCTAACACACTCTTGTGCAAAATACTTTGTCACTGTAGGATGGGGCTGAGTCATTCATGACTATGTCAGCATAGTCATTCCTGGACAAAAGGCAGTTAGCTGAAAGCCAGTTCAGATCATAATGAAATGTTATATGACCATTATCATGTATGTGATCCAGGTTGGAAGGAACCTCTGGAGATCATCTAGTCCAACCCCTTGCCAGGACAGGGTCACCGAGAGCAGGTTACACAGGAACATGTTCAGGGGGTGTCGTGGTTTAAGCCTCTATAAACTCATGCAATCACTCTCTCACTCACTCCCGAGTCTTTCTTCCCCCAGTCCCGGGGAATGGGGAGGAGAATCAAAAGAATGCAACTCCCACAGATTGAGATAAGAACAGTTTAGTGACTAAGGTATAACACAAATCACTGCTGCTACCCCCAATAATAATAATGACATGAGAAAAATACAAGGGAAGAGAATACAACTGCTGCTGCTGAACCCAGGACAGGGTGGCTTCGAATATCTCCACAGAGGGAGACTCCACAACCCTCCTGGGCAGGCTGTTCCAGTGCTCTGCCACCCTCAATGTAAAGTTCTTCCTCATGTTGAGGCGAAACTTCTTGTGTTCAAGTCTGTGGCCATAATCTTGGTGCCTTAGTTGAGAGCAGGTAAATCAGAAGTTAGTGGCTCTTCTTGGTATTTCTACTTGTGAAATAGAAGCAGTTTCCTTATATTATGTCTTATTATTCTGCTACCAGAATTATAAAAAATAAAATTCTGCTACACAATTATAAACAGTCAGAAATAGCATCTGAAAGAAGGGGGAGCGAAGTAGTGATCTGCAAGACAGGTCTGGCATTAACATACCATCCATTGCAGAAGCAGTTATTTGTCATCTCTGAACACTATGTGCTTGAGACAAAACTATTCCAACTTTCTCCTTTCCTCTTCTCTTCTAAAATTATAGTAAACATATTCAAAACTTCCAGGCACACATCTGAGATCAGTGCCTAAAAATGTGTTCTTCAGCATGTGCGTTTGCACATCTATAAATATATACATTGTGAAAATGCACATTGAATATATATATTTTGCAAATACGAGCAATTGTTCATTGAGATGCCTTAGGGGTTTACAACGCAAGTGGCTGCACAGCAGAGAGATCAGGATTTCATAATTCCTCCAGTTCTTCTCAAAAGGAGAAGGCTGATTTTTAATTTTTTAATTTCTTTTTAACCTTTAAACTATACTGGGACGTGGACTGAAAGTATCTGTGACTTACCTGGCCTCTTTTGTAGACATAAACAACATTTTAATAAAGTGGGTTTGGTATTAGAAACCACACTGTGTAAAAAACTGATAAAAATGAGAGTAGAACCGAGCCCTTTCCTTGTTAAGTTTGTCCTTGATCTGATCCACAGATCTCTGGGCTTCTATAAAAGCCTTCTAAGCTGAAGGTCTGAGAACTCAAAGGCCTTGGGATCTGTTTTTTTGGGTCATAAAAAAGCATTTTTACCAAGACCCTGCTGAAGTTTGGTGTACTTTGGTGCAGCATTTGTTCATGATGTGATTATTGCTCAGGGCCTGAGCAGTGAAGTCAGAGATTATACTTCAGTGAACCTGAAAAGTGTTGTTAGATTAACGAATTTAATGGCGAGACCTTTTCTTAGGTAGCTAACTTGGTCACGTAATGTGTTGTTTGACTGAAATCTTACCTTTTTACATTTTATTTTATTTATATTGTATCTATTAACTTGAAATGTTGAATCTTTATAATGGATATAACTAATCTCTTCCTTTCCTTTAGTTTTAGATGATCATGCACCACAATGCAATTGCACGACAACAACTCCCTGCTCTATATTTTCTCAAGGAATATATTACCTGTATCCCTTTAATATAGAGTACCACATCCTAGCATCTACAATGCTCTATGTCCTGTGGAAGAACATCGGCCGCAAAGTCGAGCACCCCCAGCAAAGCAAAACTCTATTCAAATTCCACGGCATAACTGTTGGAATGATTCTTGGACTAATTGTCTTAACTAGCACGATAGCCATAGTTGTAGTGTATTTAATCCAGATTGGACGTTCGAAAATCAAAAGTGAGTTGGCACTTATTATGTTTTACTTGCATGCTATCTTTGTGCTGGCTCTCATGTGCACGGCTGGAATTGTCGCCCTTCTCATCTACAGACTGGAAGACAGATCATTGGATAATTCAAAAAACCCTGCTCGAAAACTTGATGCAGAGCTGTTGGTAGGCACAGCTGCAGGGTCCTGGCTCCTCTCCTGGGGCTCGATCCTCGCCATTATCTGTGCCCAAGAACATCCAAAATACACTTGGTATAACCTGCCCTACTCTATCCTGGTCATTATTGAGAAATATATTCAGAACCTCTTCATCATTGAATCCATACATCGTGAGCAGGACAAGGTGAATGATGATATTAAAACTCTTCGAATAGTGACTATATCTCGGGGAAACACTTTATCGCTTACCCCCTCGTACAAAGAGATTTACAATGACAGAGCCACTCGTGATGATGGGGAGGAACCCTGCTTGGTTAAAAGCAGTATCTGTAGGAGAGAAAATGGTGGTGGTGGAGCCAAGGAAGAAGCAAGTCAGGAAAATAATTTGGTCATGCAGTCAGGCTCAGATTTCTCATTTTGCAGTAGGAACCCAGTTACTAATCACAAAAGGAGAATTCTGAAGAACATCGCTGCATTTTTATTCCTCTGCAACCTTTCGGTAAGACATTTTGAACATGATTCACAAGTTAATAGCCAAAAGCCTCCCAACCTTTCAAGTCTGATAAGTGTATTAAAATTACAAGGTTCTACAGTTTGTAGCAAGTAAATTTTACTTCTTCTTCTGGAAGAATAAGTGAATTTGCCTTTGGGAGCAGTTTATTTAAACATGGAATGTGGGAGCCTAGGCTTGCTTTAATTGTAGTACAAAAACTGTAGCAGCAGCAGAAGCTGAAACCTCTTCAGTGTGCCCCAGTAGCAACAGGGAGGATTTTCTTAAGCGTTTCTGAAACCAATTTGCAGTTCGATGGGGTCACAGTCATTACGGGCTATTGACTCGTATTGCTGGTGATTAATATTGGCCTTGCGTTCTTTCCTTGCAGCTGTGGATACCACCGGCTTTCGGGTGCCGCCCAGAATATGACAATGGACTAGAAGAAATAGTTTTTGGCTTTGAACCCTGGATAATTGTTGTGAACCTTGCGATGCCTTTCTCTATTTTCTATCGGATGCATTCAGCTGCCTCACTCTTTGAGGTCAATTGTAAGACATAGATCATATAGGGTCCCTCAGTGAACAATTGATTGAATAATTAATTAAATAAGTAACAGCTGAATGAGTGGATGAGTGAATGAGTGAACATAGCAACAGCTGCTCAATACATGGAAGATTCAATAATTCCTTTAAAAAGAATGGACCGTAGCTAATAGCATGTAATTATTTTTTCCTTCCACATATTTTGTTATATATGTGGTGTTATTGTATAGGTGCACTTTTCAGAATCATATTAGTGCTAATACGGTTAACTCTGTGTAGTAAAGTTAATTTGGTGTCATTAATCTTTGTTTTAATCATCTGGGATTTCTCCTCTATATAATTTGTATTGCTTTGTTTTCATTCACTGTGGCTTGTGAAAGGGGTTTAAAAGAAAAATCTGTATTATTTAGGAGGGAAAATCCCAGGAACAGCTAAACTGAGTGCTGTGCCTGGATCACAGATATATTATGAAAACTCCAACTCTTAATTCCTAGCTATGCTTTTATAGTAAAACCTGAAAAAAATGATATTTAGATGGGATGTGGGAATTGGTTTAAACTTCCTGAATACTGATAAAAAAATCAATATATAGTTACTATTTTCTTAACTGTATAGCAAGAAATCCAGGTGAAGTAACATGTATGGTTAGGTATCATGCCGTATATAATTTCTTCTAATAAAATATATTTCTATTAATGCATCCCCCTTGTGTATACTATGCAACATAACTGAGAAGTAAAGTTCATCCTCTTAATTCTTTATTAATGCATTCTTGAAATGCTTTAAGAGAGAACAAACACTAGTCTTAATGTTTATGTTTACTTATATATGTTCGATTGCCAGAGTGGTGTATATGCCCTGTACAGTTTTTCTATGAGCGGCCAATGGCTTTGTAGATCCATGTCCTGATTGGAAGATAATCATATATCTTCATACAGGGATGCTGTCAAGCATAGCTAATTCTGCTAGAAATTTGAAGGGCCCTTGCCAAGGGTTTTAAGTGCGATTTACAAGTGTGGTCTGCAAGTGTGGTTTACAAGCTGTTAGAACATAATCTCAAATCGCTAGGATATTTAGTTGCCTGACTTCTCACAGAAAGCATTGAAGAGTTGGGTACCTGAATAATTTTAGAATCTGGACTAAATATATATCAAAAGACCGGAACAACAAACAGAATTCTAACAGGGAGAGACAGATCAATTACAGGATAATCCTTGCTAAGACATTAATGATCTAGTCCTAAACCTGGTGGGTGAAAGGCTGCAAAATTTCTGCCCCTACCTAGTTCCTGAAAGGACGATAAAACAGTTGTCACCACCATCTGCCTGAAAGCACTCATAAATCTGAATGGGAAAGGTCCGCTTCTGAGACGGATTTCCACAGCCTCGCCTGCTCTTAAGCAGCAGAACAAAAGCTTTTTGTACCACTAGATGGCAACCACAGACCATTAGATAAATTACCGGATCCCCACTAGGACCCGCTTCACCTCATAATTAATCTTCCTTTCTGTTTGGTGGTACACACGGGAATTTTCGCTACCACCTTTACCTTTTGCAAAAGCCAAATCAAGTAAAGCAACTTCCATCTGAAGCCTCAGGTGAAGTCTGAATTAAATGAATCAACCTGGGTGTAAGAACTCCTTAAGCAAAGCAATTTCAGTTCAATTTTAAGCAGTTTTAAAGTCACCACCTGATCACATTGCTGTAATCTCTGACTTTCTCTAAGGCTGTTTTTCATGCCCTTTTGTCACATCTCCATTAGTTCACACATTCATTCGAGACAGTAACATTTTCTATCTCTCCCCTTGAGCACAGTAGCTTGATCTCATCTATGTCCATGCAAATACCTGCTCTAACCAATTCCCTTGGTTGCCTCTCAAACTGATTCCATACTAAATAGAGTAAATAGAGACACCCAGATAATCAAATAAAGCTTTAATCTTCCTTCCAGATCAACTGCTGGACCAACACTTCAACTAATTCTAATACCTGAAAAAAAAAATCATTTAATTAGGGAGGCCCATAAGTTCCACTTCATCTTCAAAGTGCTCATAAAGATGGCTGGAGGAAGTCTGTATCTTCTTCCTCTGCTTCTGTGGGATCGGTCACATGTCATTCTTCAGTTAGAACTGACGCTCTTTAGCTGATTCCCAACATTTGTGTTCGACCAAAGCAGAGCTAGCTAATCCCTAGTGCCAAGAGGGGGCCCTATGCTCTATTACAAACAATCAGCACATGTTATGAAGTTTCAAAATTAAATAACATGCTTATTTAGTTACATTTAATCTGCAATTACTTAGCCCTTTCTGTTTCTTAACATTACTAGTAGTATATTTTCATTTGCCCACAATATTAAATTAATTTTAAATGCTGAAATGGAAGTTTATTCAGAAAAGTGAATTAAAGCCGAAGTCTGGCAGTAAACAAGTGTTCTGAACATGCAAAAAGGAAGATTCTATTCCTAGCTGAGTTAATGAAACCCTGCTGACTTAAATGGTGCTGTTTCAGGACCAGAGACTTGCCTAAACCATGACAGCCTGAGAAATTTGAGGTTTTTGCAGCAGGATTTCTCAAAAAAAATAGTTTTCTCCAAATGCAAAACATTTTCTGGAAGCGGGTCTCATTTTAACTACTCTGGAAGCAACTGTGAGTATGAAGCTCTAAACATTTTAGAATCATAGATTTTTGGACCAGGAACAGAAGTCAGATTGTTGTAGTGTGAGCTCTAGCTTGCTGATCAATGCTAAACCTGACTGGCTCAAACAACTGCTTTCAAACTTCTATTTTTTGTTTTTCTGTAGCATATATCACAATACTAATTTATCACAGGTTTAGAATGCAAGAAATAGCACAAAGATACCCTATTTCTGCCTACCTATCTGCTCAAGCATTTGACAGAAGGCAGGAGGGCTGGCTTACCCAAGAGAGGGCTGTAACAGCTGCTCCTTGTTGTGTTCCCGAGGTACCTCTAGGGGACAGTTGGTCTACTTAGAGACCTTTAGGGAATCTCTTTGAGAACGATTTAATATTACTTAGATTTTTTTTTTAAAGGGAATTTCTTTAGTCAACTCCAAAGTGCACGTGATATGTAAAGAATCCGGAATTTTTGCTACATAATCTTAATCAGAAAGCTATTCTCTGATGTTCATCATATCCTTTTGTTAGAATCTTCCACTCCCTCCCTTCCACCCTAGATAATTGTATTTATTCAATAATACATTCTTGGGTAGCTTTTAAATTCATGCATATGCAGGAACAAAGGCTGTTAAGGTGCAAAAAGATTCCTACAATCCTCAAGCATTTGCCTAAAGAGTCAAATTTGCATAATCATACATTTTTCCAATGTTTTTTTTAGTGTCAGTAACACTAATTGTAAGGTGGAAGAAGGCCATGGTCGAGTTTTTCTAAAAGAAACAAATTCCTTTTATTGGTATTTCTTTGAATTTCCTTTTTTAATAATTTCAAAAACTCTCCTACCATTTTCATTATTTTGGGAATATTCCTGTGTTGCTGTGTGGTCCATAGACTTTGAGTGGACTATACTAGCCAAAGAAGTAGATGGCTCCGGAGAACAGCAGAGAGGGCAATTATCCAGGTGATTTAAGTACATGCTTCTTTCCATTGACTAGGGAATGTAAGGTCCTGGTGAGACTAATTAGTGCAGTAAAAAAGAAAAAAGCTGACTCTTTCTTCTATTGAGCAGCACATTTCAAGACCTAAGCTGCTCTTTCCTGTAGGAGCACATAGTGTTATATCCTGCTTGTGTTATTCTGCCTTTTCCTGCAAGAGCTCTGAATGAAACAGGATTTGTTAAAAAGAAAATAAAAGATATAGTATTTTAGTTAAGGTGAAGGCTTTGTTGCTTGATGGACTTGTTTCTAGCTGAAAATGAAGTGCAAATTTCAATGATTATGATGCGACCAGGGTAATTTACTTGCAAACTTGAAGATACTATTTTGTGTAGCCAACATGAGCTTTAATTTAATTTCTTACTTAATAAGATAAAGAAATGTTTATAAATCACATCTGCAAGAATAAAGAGAAAAAGGTTTTTTTAAAGGTTTGTTCTTTCTCTAAGGTGACATTTCTGGACACTACTTGGCTCTGCTTTTACAAACGATGTTTCATTTTAAGAGATAACACTATATCTTTACTTGTATCGGAGTAGGCCTGTCATTGCCCTGGTGAAGTTGTAGTAAGGCGGGTCAGAAGGCAGCCTGCAAAATCAATGAATGCTACTTGTATGTTATTTATTCTCTATGTGACCTGACAGTTTGCAAAACATGGGTTGAATGGAGATATGAGGTTCTACGTGCAGTTATGTGCAAATACCCTTAAATGAGTCATTTCTGCATCCTGTGAAGTGAGTCTCTAGACACTGTTGACCATATCTTATATATGATGTATTATGAAAACCAAACATACACTCATTAAATTTCATCTAAAACCTGTGAAATAAAGAGCTTCAAGATTTTAATACAAACACTCATTTTTAAATTTTCCTACCTGGCTCTGTCTGAGTAGAGGTGATGTATGTACTGCTCTGGCTCAGTGGATTCCCTGAGAGCTCTTGTCCCCAAGGATTTGGCCTCATTCTGTGCATACGTGAATAAAATGAGATCTGTATTTAAACAGAATAGAAGCAGCTGCAATTGGTAATGGCAACCTTAAAAAGCAGGGTTGGCTTTATTATGTTTGAAGGATGAATTTGGTCTTGAAGTGGAAAATTTCACTTTGATGTCAATGGTTAATCATTAAAGTTTGTTGGGTTGTTTTTGGGGGCTGAGATTTAAAGCAAAACTTGCAGTTCTGCGGTTCTGCTGCTATTTTTACCTAAAAGAGACCTGAATTTCATCCCTCTAAATATGTCCTTTGGTAAAATCTTTACCAACACATTTTCTAGTTCTTGCCAGAAGAAAATGGAGCACAATTCAGGCCTATGAACATGCTATAAAATAAAGATGAATGTGGTAGGTGGAAATTTGTGAAAGAACAGGGATGTCAGGAAAGCCAGTTGCCATCTTCCTCCTTCACTTGCAACGAACACAATTTATTATCTTCACACAAGATTTTCTATCAAAACTTGCACAAGCAGTGAGTGCTTCATATTTTTTTTCCAATACATCTTTGCTTGAATGTCACTGCAATTAAAAGCCAGTTTCTGAAAAGCGCACATAGATCTATTAATTGCAGGGAACCACATCAACATTTTAATCACAGAAGAATGAGGAACAGCTCCTTTCCACATGTTCTAGTTCTGGCTGGGGCAGAGTTAATTTTCTTCATAGTAGCTATGGGCTGTGTTTTGGATTTGTGCTGGAAACAGTGTAGATAACACAGCGGTGTATTTGTTGCTGCTGAGCAGTGCTTGCGCAGAGCCAAGGCCTTTCCTGCTCCTCACATCACTCTGCTAGTGAGCAGGCTGGGGGAGTACAAGAGGTTGGGAGGGGGCACGGCCAGGACAGCTGACCCCAACTGACCCAAAGGATATCCCATACCATGCTCAGCATATAAAGCCGGGGGAAGAAGAAGGAAAAGGGGGGACATTCTGAGTGATGGCGTTTGTCTTCCCAAGCAACCGTTGCCCATGATGGAGCCCTGCTTGCCTGGAGATGGCTGAACACCTGCCTGACCATGGGAAGTGGGGAATGAATTCTTTGGTTTGCTCTGCCTGTGTGTGTAGCTTTTGCTTTACCCATTACACCGTCTTTATCTCAATCCATGAGTTTTCTTACTTGTACCCTTCTGATTCTCCCTCTTATCACACTGCAGGCGTGTGTGTGAGCAAGCGGCTGTGTGGGGTTGAGCTGTCAGTTGGGGTTAAACCACACCAACACGCAGTCGGGATTATTAAGGATTCAGTAGCTTCTTTATTCTAATTTATTCTGCAACAAAATATCTACAAGGCTTCACTGAAGATCAGAATGCTTTTAAAGATGCATGGAAACAATTAACATACCGAGGGCAAAATCTACGCTTGGTGTTTGGTTCAGATTTGAGTCCATCATCTCCTGAATTTAGTTATTTAGCCTCTACAAAGCAACAATCTTTGTAGGAAGGCTGCAACTAAAAGCTACGAGTTAGTAGGCAATAGGTTTGTAAGAATGTGTCAATGGCAGCTGCGTACATGAACCCCTTTTCTTGTCCCTCACATTGCTCCCCTCCTAGGGGTGAGGAACACGCCTGCAGTGCTTGCATTTTCCGCAAGTGCCTGCTTGAAACAAATAGCATCCTTACAAATAAATACTTTAATAAGACACAACACTAACCAAACATACTTTTGAAAGTATTCTTGAGTTATTTTCCAAGCATCAGATCATCTTTTTTTTCTCTCCAAACCTTTAACTTTGTTTGCTCACCAGTTTGGAAAACCCTTCCAGTGCAGTAAGAGTCAAGACCTAAACTTCAATATATCAAGGTGAGATGACTGTGCCTGCATTTGACATCAGGTCTGTGTGTGGATGTGACACCAATGCTGAAGCTGCAAGATGTGGCCATCAAGTACGGATAAGATCTGACAGGGGCAAGCCAGCACACATACTGCTAGGTGGGGACCTGACACTGAGACAATATAAATTAGTGGAGAGCAATTAAGAGAGTAAACATAAGATAAAGACAGTGAGAAGAGCGTGCAGCAAGCTCACTGCCCTGGACTTCAAGAGAGCAGACTTTGGCCTCTTCAGGAACCTGCTCAGTAAGGTTCCATGGCATACAGCCCTAGAGGGCAGGGGGGCCCAAGACTGTTGGTTGATATTCAAGGATAACCTGCTGCAAGCTCAGGAGCAATGCATCCCAACTAGAAGGAAGTGCAGCAGGAGGGCCAGGAGACCTCCTTGGATGGGTAAAGACCTGCTGAGGAAAATTCGAGGGAAAAAGAGGCTTATAAAAGGTGGAAGCAAGGTCAGGCAGCCTGGGAAGAATACAGGGATGTTGTTCGGGAAGCTAGGGACCAGGTTAGGAAAGCTAAGGCCCACTTAGAATTAAACTTGGCTAGGGATGTTAAGGATAACAGGAAGGGATTCTACAGGTGCATTGCAAATAAAAGACAGACTAGGGACAATGTAGGCCCCCTCCGGAAGCTATCAGGAGAACTGGCTACCCTGGATTTGGAGAAGGCTGAGGTTCTTCATGACTTCTTTGCCTCAGTCTTCACTGGAAAATGCTCTGATCACACCACCCAAGTCTTGGAAGGCAGACGCAGGGACAGTGAGAATGAAGACCCTGGGCCCACTGTAGGAGAGGATCTGGTTCAAGATCATCTCAGGAATCTGACCATATACGTGTCCATGGGACCTGATGAAATCCATCTGCGGGTCCTGAAGGAGCTGGCAAATGAAGTTGCTAAGCCACTGTCCATCATATTTGAAAAATCATGGCAGTCAGGTGAAGTTCCCGATGACTGGAAAAAAGGAAATATAACCCCCATTTTCAAGAAGGGGAAAATGGATGAGCCAGGGAATTACAGACCAGTCAGCCTCACCTCTGTGCCTGGCAAAATCTTGGAGCAGACTCTCCTGGAAGGCATGCTGAGGCACATGAAAAACAACAAGGTGCTTGGTGACAGCCAGCATGGCTTCACTAAGGGGAAATCCTGCCTGACCAATCTGGTGGCCTTCTATGATGGAGCTACGATCTGATGGACAGGGGCAGAGCTGTTGATGTCATCTACCTGGAATTGTGCAAAGTGTTTGACATGTCTCACATGACATCCTTGTCTCTAAGGTGGAGGGACATCAATTTGATAGGTGGACCACTCGGTGGATAAAGAACTGGCTGGATGGCCGCACGCAAAGAGTAGTGCTCAGTGGCTCAATGTCCAGCTGGAGACCAGTAACGAGTGGTGTCCCCCAGGGATCGGTGTTGGGACCGGTCTTGTTCAACATCTTTGTGTGTGACATGGATAGTGGGATTGAGTGCGCCCTCAGCAAGTTTGCCGATGACACAAAGCTGTGTGGTTCGGTTGATACACTGGAGGGAAGGAATGCCATCCAGAGGGACCTTGACACGCTTGTGAGGTGGGCTGATGCCAACCTGATGAAGTTTAACCATGCCAAGTGCAAGGTCCTCCACCTGCGTTGGAGCAATCCCAGGCACAGCTACAGGTTGGGCAGAGAAGAGATTGAGAGCAGCCCTGCGGAGAAGGATTTGGGGGTGTTGGTCCATGAGAAAATTAACATGAGGTGGCAGCGTGCACTCACAGCCCAGAAAGCCAACCGTGTCCTGGGCTGCATCAAAAGGAGTGTGACCAGCAGCTCTAGGGAGGTGATCCTGCCCCTTTACTCTGCTCTTGTGAGACCTCACTTGGAGTATTGTGTGCAGTTCTGGTGTCCTCAACATAAAAAGGACATGGACCTGTTAGAACAAGTGCAGAGGAGGACCACAAGGATGATCAGGGGACTGGAGCACTCCCGTATGAAGATAGGCTGAGAAAGTTGGGGCCGTTCAGCCTGGAAAAGGGAAGGCTACGTGGAGACCTCATAACAGCCTTCCAATACCTGAAGGGGGCCTATAAGGATGCTGGGGAGGGACTCTTCGTTAGGGACGAGGGGTAACGGGTTCAAACTTAAACAGGGGAAGTTTAGATTGGATATGAGGAAGAAATTCTTTACTGTAAGGGTGGTGAGGCCCTGGAATGGTTTGCCCAAGGAAGCTGTGAATGTTCCATCGCTGACGGTGTTCAAGGCTGGGCTGGACAGAGCCTTGGATGGCATGGTTTAGTGTGAGGTGTCCCTGCCCATGGCAGGGGGGGTGGAACTCAACGATCTTAAGGTCCTTTCCAACCCTAACTATTCTATGATTCTATGGTTCTATAAAGGAGTGAGATATAGCTAAAATAAAATAGTCCATCCCTCTTCAGGCCACAAATCTCAGTCAATAGTTCTAAAGGAATTGCTTTATCTAAGGTTTTTTTTTTTTTTTTTTTTTTTTAACTGTGAAGGCCAGAAAAGCAAAAATAAGTAGTTGCAAATTGTTCTAAGATTAAAAATCAGCTCCAGCGCTAGGTATCATTATTGCAGGTAACTAGAGCAACCAGTACAGCCCACGTGCAACAAACAATTCACAAGTACTTGATAATTTGATATGCAATATTTTCTTTGATGAAAGCAGTTAGACATATTTCAATTGATAGTTTCTGTCCTTGGCTTTGTTTTCTGCTCTGATATTCAGGAATCCACTGCTCCCTGAGGCAACTCTTTTTATCACAGATTAATGCACATTTCATGTCTCATGAAGACTGGCCTGTGTACAGTTACCTCTGATGAATCTCCAAGTCATAAATAGTCTTTTAACATATCTTGAATGTTAGTACATGTAAGTCTTCTGTTTGACCAACAATGCAAAAGTAACATACAGAAAATCTCACTGGGTAGAGTTATTGGTTTGCCAACAGAACGATGACAAACTGCTGACTCCCAGTGTCACAGCCATCACTTAGGTCTCACTGTGAGTTTTAACAGAAGGTTTCCCTGAGAGGAGTGCAGATACATGACATTTTCTAAATGAACATGAGACTGACCAATTCACCAGGACTGATCAGGTCCTGAGCCTGCCCCACACGATGCTGCTACAGTCCTATCTCCTTCCTTTCCAGAGGTGATTTTTGTTCCAAGGTTGCATGCTGCACCAATCCACTGTGTCTGTGCCTTTTTGTGGAGTTTGGGTATTTGTCTTGACTTATTGGAGCAAAAAGCATATGCTTTTTGATCTGTATGTTCCCTCCTCTGATGTGCAGTATGTGAGACAGAAAAATGGGAGTCATAAGGCCCTTTACAGGGGGCACTGGATGCTCTCTGCACTTGAAAAAGTGTGTATTTCTTCTTTGACCCTTCTTATGTGTGTTGGAGAAGGAGAAACCATAAGAATAAAAAGTCTAGACACATTGTAGGATGAAATGCGCTGATCAGCATGCAGAAGGCTATTCACAATTCAGAATAAATAGCTATTGCTCTCTCATAGATAGACAGAAGAATATACTTTAGTTTTTCTTTGTCAATTCCAGTCCAGCTCTTGTGTCAGCAGACTAACGATGTCTTCATCAGCTGTTCTTCTGTGTTCCATAACAGCGCTAGTAGTCCTAAGCATTATTGCAATAGGTGTTTAACAAAGAACTTTGTAACCCTTACTGCTGAAATTCTGCTGCAGAGATGAATGAGACTTGTTGATTCTAAAGAAGCATTTTAAGTCCTACCTGAGGCAAAAAAGAAGAGCAGAACTAAAGTAAAAGCAGTAATTTAATGCTGTTTATCTCAAAGTGACAAAGTTGCTTGTTCTTGCCACTACCATTTAAAAATTTGAAACTGAGTTTGTTTCCCAAATAAATCCCGAATTACAAAATTGAGCCCTGGTCCTATACAACTCTTAAAAATACAGATCAAAAACCATATCAGCTCTAACTGTTGACACACTTGTAAAATTCACCTTGCATTGTAGTTTTCTGTTTAGCACTTGCAACAGGCTGTCCTGTGAGACACAACTGTCCCACAGAGCCAGCAAAGCAGACTAAATCTGGGGGTCCTGCTTCCCAACTTCATTCCCTTCCATCCTTTTGGGAAGAGAGAAGCCCAGTGATGAGTTACTGTCTGGCCTTAAGACATCATCTGTGTTCCTCAAGAGGCTGAAACCCAGCTGTTGACTTCTGTCTTCTGAGTTCCCTTTTTCTATTAGACTTCAAAGTCTTCACAATAGCATCTGTTTTCATTATGTTAGTTACTGATTGTTTGATTCCATGAAGGATCAGCTTTTCCTACTCATTCCGTGGAAGACAATCTCACACCAAGTTAATAGGCAGGGTAAAATCCTAAGATAAATTATATTGACTGCAAATGTTCCAATAAAAATTATTAGCTAAAAAAGCCTGTAATTTACACATTTGATATAAAATTCATAGGTCCTGTTAATATATAGTGGTTTAGAGAAACAGAGAAATCAGAACAGTGACATTTGTTTTGAAATCGCTCTGTAAGTCCAACTCTTGTACTATTTAAACCAGAGACAAAATTACAGAGGCTTCTTTGGGAATTAAGCCCATCTGATTTTTATTTACAGTTTGGTAATATAGTTGACAAAAGAAAAAATAAAAATCTTGAAATGTTCAATATTAGAAAATTAAAATCACTTTTTTAATCTTGATCATTTTCTCAGGACAGAGATAACCACACACAGACAGAGGATGCAAACAATATACTCAAAATGTACCATTGTACAAATCAGGATGTTTGTATCTTTTCCTTTATCTTGCTTCAAACGTCACTGATCTTCAGTACTTTTTCATCAGGTAAGCTCTTGTTGTGTTAAAAATAATTTTCACTATAAAATTATAAATATCCCCAAATTACAGGATAACACTTCAATAAGATAAAAGCCACAAAAGTGACTAAGTCCACCAGGAAATCACATTTACAAAAATCCTGCTCCCTTTGCTTTTGGTCTTGGCCACCATTCATCTTTTACCACTGCTTTAAATGAAGTCAGGGTCAGAAAAAAAGAAAAGACAAATTTGTGGAAATCTCTTCTGGCAGCATCAATTACTTCATGATTTCACCCACAGAGTGATCTATGGCTGATGTAGGAGCCGCATGGCACTCATTACAGAGAAAAAAAGCAACGGAGATACTGGGAGAACTGTTCATTCTGTTACATGTGGTTAATTAATGCTATCCATCACAGTTCCAAGTCAACAAAAACTTGAATGGGTTTTAAGGCCAGCAGGGATAACTGTAACTGTCTAAAATGACTTATCCTACAGAGCAGACTACAGAATGCTGTTTGATACCATCTGAATCAAGACAGAGCTGGGGGACTAGCTGAGGCGCAGCCCTGGAGAAATGCATTCAGCCTCAGCTTTCCAGCTGCAAGTGATGGCAAATCCTTTACAACTCAGAATCAATCACATCGGCCATTAAATATCCTCGCTGTTAAAGTGTGCACCTCACCCCTACTCTGATTTCTCACAGATTCAGTTTGCAGCCACTGCAGTTTTTAGAACTGTACCTGAGAGATCAAAAGTTACCTATTATCAAAAAGTATTTCCCCCTATGAGGCATCGCCAACTGTTTCTAACCCTCCTGGTGCCCTCTGCTCAGCTAAGAAGTTTTCCCGGACATAATTCCTGTAATGGTTTTCTGACCATATTCCAATTGCTCAGATTTATTTTTAATTGAAACACAAACGGCAGAACCCGACCTTGTCTGTGAGGATTTTTCTGTGCTGAATAAATTGGTGATACTAGTACTTTCCCTTCCTTCCTCAATAGTTTTGTGTGGCTATATATTCACCCACACCTTTGCTCATCCCTGTGCAGCAGAGCATTTCAGCTTCAGTGAGTAAAACTGACAGACCTTAAGCCTACATTCAACTGTGGTCCTAAATATAGTTTCATGCCAGCATACTTCTACAGTTAAGAGTATGTCTGGCTACTTGGCTAAATTGGCCTCATGTACAGTGATCCTATGATTTCCAGCTTCCCCCACCTCTACTTTTACCTCTTCTTGCCTGTTACAGAGCCTAACTAATGGGAGGTTTTTGATGGGATGCCTTTAGAACCTAAACCTCAGTGGTTCATCTGTGTCAATATATTTTAACTCCCTTTCGGCATGACTTATTTCTTATCTCTTTGCATCAAGTATCTTTCAGATGAGAGTATGTGTGAATTTCTGAGTGTTGTCTATTTTCAAATAAATATCACTTGGCAGAACACTGGGTCTGTGTATTTTGAAATGGAAATAGAGTGGCAATGAAGGGAAAGAGCAAGCAATACATGGGTTTTTAAAATGAGAAACTGCAAAGATTCTTTTTGCTGCTCAGAACCATTGCAGTGGCAGTTAAATTCCATTACTTCCAATCTGCCAGCTGTGAGAGAGAAGTGTAATTTTAACAGGTGAATAAAAAAAGAGAAAAAAGAGACAAAGCTCTGAAGGAAAATCGCAAAAGCCATCGCAAAGATAATTTCAGGATGGAAAAAAACCCCACCTCAGATCTCTCAGCAAGTGACAGCTGCGGTTTTAATGGAGCATTCTTAAAATAAGATTTATAAGCAAACTGCCTACAGAAAATGAAAAAAAAGAGAAGATACTAATAACCTATAACTGTTAAAGGTTTTTTTCTCAGGCTCAAAAGTGTTGATGACAATGGATGGAATATTAGAGCATACCACAAACATCCCCATTACACAGTTGCAGCTCTGACCTAGTGCTGCTATGAATGATCTGGTACATGCAGCTGTCCTGTCACCCACTCCTACTCCACCTCTTCCCAACTCATCGCAGCCTATTAGCTTGTGGGTTTTAGCCTCATATGAAATATGAACCAAACATGAGCCACCCCATCACCAATATTTAATTTATTTATTTTTATTATATTTAATTATATAAATTAACAATTTTTTTTTTTCTACTACCATTGAAAATACTCACGATCTCCTGATTCATATCTTTGGTTTGAAAAGAAGTTTTGAGCGTGCATGAAATGTTGGATCAACACTGAACACTGTAGCACCGCTGTATGTATAGGTAGAAGTGTATCTTCAGTTGATGAAACTTCCCACAGCTAAATGATAGATCTTTTTCCATTGGGATCTCTGGTGAGTAACTTCAGTTCACATCAACTGAAATTCCAGAACATTTGCTAAAGATGAAATAGGTGGGAGAGGATATTGTATCTTCTAAATTACGAGTTATGCAGGAGCCAGAGAGCCAAATGAAATGTTTGGCTGATAAAATAGTTTGGAAACTCCTCTCTACTTTAGGTCTGCCTATTGTAGGCACTTCTGTAGGAAACATAGTAAAATTTCATTCTTTATATGTCTGGCAAGTGAATCCTGACAATTTTAGTTTCAATGGCTTAAGGCGCCTTCCCCAGCTGCTTGCACCTCCTCTCCACCTGACTCCATCGCACACAGCACAGCTGTCAGGAGACAACATGTGCCTGTGCTTCTGCTGCTCCCAACCACAGCCCAGCATCTTCACTACCAGAACAGAGTTGTCCCGAGCCACCAGCGTGCATGGTGCTACTGAGCTGTGGGCAGGCTATCTTATTACTGGGCTACTATTATTACTAAGCAGACAGATAGCTACACATATGGTTATTTAAATAGCTAATGCATACTGACTGCATGCATGTAAGCACATATGTGCGTATAGACACCATATTACATACATCATCTGTGCTGATGGATTTTCATGTATATGCACACACCTTACATTGGTGAAACACAAATGTAAGCTAAACAATCAAATCAGATCATTGTTTTTTTACATAAAATACCCACATTTCTGGACCAGCAGCTTCAACAAGGCACGTGCTGAGCTACCTGTGCAATGTGGTTCTTCGTTTATAGGAATTGTAGGAGGCATTGCTTAGGAAAGCAGAGTTTGTGCAAGCAACACATTGCCTCAGCATCACATCTTTAGTCGTGCTGTTTAGAATTCAGTGGTGACAAAAGCTAAATTCTCCCTCCAATATTATATATAACTCTGCCTAAACATGGAAAAGTGCCAATTTCTTAAGCAAGAGCTAAAGTGAAGCTCCAGTTTTTCTGGTGAGAATTTTAGAAAATTACCTAAAAGGTTTCAGAGTTTATTTTTCTTACTCTGTATTTAGTAACTCTAGCATTTAAATCTTCCTTCATGCCACTGCAGATCCAGCAAGGTAAAGTATTGTCCTTTTCCATCTGCCTGGAGAAGTAGCTGGCAGGCTCTTGAAGAATGCCTTTCTCATCCTTCATGGTGATAAAACAGGCTATTGAGTCAAGAATGGGTCTGATCTCGCCACAGTTTTAAAACAGAATTAAGCTTTGGAGAAACTAAATCTGTAATATTTTTAATAAAAATAGCTAAAACATGTTTAAAGGAGCACCTCTGCTATGGAGACAGGCTGGAAGAGCTGAGGCTGTTCATGCTGGAGAAGAGAAGGCTCTGGGGAGACCTTAAAGCAGCTGCCAGTGCCTAAAGAGCTGCCAGTGCCTAAAGGTGGCCTACAAGAAATCTGGAAAGGAGCTTGTTACAAGGGCATGTAGTGATAGGACAAGGGGGAATGATTTAAAACTGAAAGAGGGTGGATTTAGACTAGATATAAGGAAGAAGTTCTTTACTATGAGGGTGGTGAGGCACTTGCACAGGTTGCCCAGAGAAGATGTGGCTGCCCCACCCCTGGCAGTGTTCAAAGCCAGGCTGGATGTGGCTCTGAGCAACCTGTTCCAGTGGAAGTTGTCCCTAACCATGGCAGGGGGCTTGGAGCTAGGTGGTCTTTAAGATCCCTTCCAACCCAAACCACTCTGTGAATCTATGTTCTTTAAAACACAGGCATGACATCAGTGCACGGCGAGTCCAACCACGCAGCATTCACATCTGTACTGCTTAGTTTTCTTGCTGTGCTGGAGCCCTACCAAGAAGACTGATTCATCCGATCAAAACTGAAAAGAGAGAGAATTGGATTTCCTTTGCCAGGTTTGTTGCCTGTAGCACATCTCGGCCATTCAACAGAACCCTTTGAAACAGTTACCAATGTAGGTTAGGTTCTCCTCCCGGATCGAAATAACCCAGCCCGTTCCACTCGCCCTACGGCAACTTATAGCCCCTCTCGTTCCCAGGGAGAAGCCGCGCTCGTCCTGGGCAGCCCCGCTCGTTCCCCCGGGGATGCTGGAGGGGTATTCCCCACTCCCCGCTGTGGGACCACACTCTTGCCTCCAGCGGCGCAAAACCACAGTGCAAAGCTGGTAATGGCTGCAAAATAATTGCCAGCGTTCCTGGCGGGAGGAGAGGAGCACCGCAAGGGCCGGCCCGGACGGGGCGCCCCGGCGGCGGAGCATGCTCATAGGGCGGCCGGGGGCGGAAAAGCCAGCCGGGGGAGCGGGTATCGGGCAGCCGGGACCAGGCAGCGGGAGGCGGCCACGGGGGTTCCGCTCTGCTGCGCTGGGAACGCCAGCGGGCGCCGAGCGGGCGGAGCTGTCAGCCCGAGCGGGCGGCACTGGGAGCCGCGGGGGCGCGGAGCCGCGCAGCGCGGAGCGGCCACCTCGAGGAGCTGGCGAGGAGCGGATACCCTGAGCAGGGTGCGCGCTGAGCCGCGCAGCGGGGAGCGCAGGCGAGAGGACGCAAGGCGGGTGTCCACAGCTGGGTCAGAGACCCCGAGCAGGGGAACGCACCGAACTGCGGAGCGGCGATCCCCGCTGGGAGCCGGGGGGCTCGGAGCAGAAACCCCACGCACGGGAACCCGCGCTGAGCCGCTGGGTGGGAACTCCGGCCAGGGGCCGCGGGGCGCAGACCCCTCGCAGGGGGACGCGCTGAGCCGCAGGACGGGGACCCCGCGAGCGGGGCTCTGTGAGCGGCGGAGTCCGGAGCCCGGTACGCGCTGAACCGCAGATCGGGGCTCATCCGGCCGGGGTGGCGGCCGGGAGGGGGGGCAGCGGGCCCATGGGGCCGGGCGGCGCTGGCTGCTCGGCGCGTCCCGGCCGCCGCCGCCCCGCCGCCGGCGGGAGCCGCCAGCCATGCTGCGGGGCGGCAGGAGTCCGCTGCCGCCGGCGACGGGGCCCCCCGGCGGGGCGCGGGAGCAGGTGGGCGCCCCCGGTGCGGCGCAGGTGGCGGCGGGCAGCCTGCTGGCTCTGCTCATCCTCTGGACCCTCTTCGGGAACGTGCTGGTGTGCGCTGCCATCGTCCGCTACCGGCACCTGAGGAACAAGGTCACCAATATCTTCATCGTGTCCCTGGCTGTCTCAGACCTGCTGGTTGCTGTGCTAGTCATGCCCTGGAAGGCAGTGGCAGAGGTGGCTGGGTACTGGCCCTTTGGGGCTTTCTGCAACGTCTGGGTGGCTTTTGATATCATGTGCTCCACGGCCTCCATCCTGAACCTGTGCGTGATAAGCGTGGACAGGTACTGGGCAATTTCCAGCCCTTTCCGCTATGAGAGGAAGATGACCCAGCGATTGGCACTGGTGATGATCAGTGTGGCGTGGGCTTTGTCAGTGCTCATTTCCTTCATCCCCGTCCAGCTCAACTGGCACAAAGGTGGGGATCTTGTGGATGCTGGTGATATTGGAAATGGGTTTGGCACTGGCTGGGCAGCAGCAGGTGCTGTTACCACCTGGGCAGAAGATATGAGCACCACATGGGTGGCATTAGCAGCAATGAGACCCTCTGATGGGACTTCTGGCAGCAATGATACCCTCACTGGACCATCAGAGAGCTGCGACTCCAGCCTCAACAGGACTTACGCTATTTCATCTTCCCTGATCAGTTTTTATATCCCAGTGGCTATCATGATAGTTACCTACACTCGAATCTACCGCATTGCCCAGGTGCAGATTCGTCGCATCTCTTCCCTGGAGAGGGCAGTCGAGCATGCACAGAGCTGCCGGAGCAGCCATGTTGACTGCCACCATCACACAAGCCTCAAGTCCTCCATCAGGAAAGAAACCAAGGTGTTGAAGACCCTCTCCGTCATCATGGGTGTCTTTGTCTGCTGCTGGTTGCCTTTTTTCATCTTGAACTGCATGGTTCCCTTCTGTGAGAGCCCACCCAGCGACCCCCACGCTGGTCTTCCCTGTGTCAGTGAGACCACCTTTAATATCTTTGTCTGGTTTGGTTGGGCCAACTCCTCCCTCAATCCCATCATCTATGCCTTTAATGCTGACTTTAGAAAGGTCTTCTCCAACCTTCTGGGATGTGGTCAGTTTTGCTCTGGTACTCCAGTGGAAACTGTTAATATAAGCAACGAGCTTATGTCTTACAACCAGGACACCCTTTTCCACAAGGAGATGATGACAGCTTATGTTAACATGATCCCAAATGTGATTGACTGTGAGGAAAATCGCGAGGACCGTTTTGATAGGATGTCCCAGATCTCCCCTGACCATGAGATTGCCACTGACTCTGCCTGTGAGCTGGACTGTGAGGGGGAGATTTCACTAGGCAAAATAACACCTTTCACTTCAAATGGTTTGCATTAAATTGCATCCTGCCCTGGTCAGTTCTTCTTGGATTATAAAACTAAATATTAGCACTGAGTGGAAAAACCTGCTTGATTTTATACTGTGATGTGGTCAGTCACTTAATGCTAAACTCAATTCTATGCGTAGCACTTTGCAGGACATAGACACTGTTATGCAGGGAGCTGGCAGAGCAGGCTTAATTCAGAACTTCACCAGGCTGAGAGAGGACCAGGCAGTCGCGTTGATTAGCTGGGGTGAGGTACTGTGGTATAATTACAGTCAGTTCCTGTTTATAACATGTTTGCAAATGAAAGATGCCATTGTCAATGCTGAGTATCTCAACTTCTAAAGTCAGGGGCAGATGTGGCTGGCAGAGACGTTAAACTTCTAGGCTGTTCATTTGTTCAGGCCTTACGTTTATTTTCTCTGTTGGTTTGGGTTTGACTTTCTTCCTCTATTTATTTTTGTATTTTTTATTTTTAAGATAGAATTATGAGGTGGTGATTAGGATGATTATTTAAATGCGTGTTTCTGCCAAAACAGTTTATGTGAAATCCATGTTCTCCTAGGCAGCGTGGTTGCCTATGATATCCTTGCCATGTTCCCAGATGAATAAATAAAAGTTACATTGATCAAAGGGTTATTATCTTTCATTTGTCACTTTGAAAGGCTTGCAACAAGTCTTCAAACTTCCATGTTTCTATTTGAATGGTTAGAATAACTAACAGCTAAACTTTATTATTTGAATAGCAAAATAGTCTGTATAGAAAATACAATTTTGGAATAAAAACAAGGCTCAGGAATGATTGACTTAAATGAACTTTTTTATATGGCTCAACTTACAGCTCTATTTATGCCTATTTTACTTTAGCATTATAACTGATGCTATCCCTCTCTGCAGCTAAGAATATCAACTATACATATCCACAAGCTATGAAAACTTTCCACTTAATTCTATACTTCAATGTTTTTAAAGATGCTATTAATGAGAAGAATTTGGTGACAGAATTAGGAGCTGAATATATCAAAACCCAACAATTATGATTGAAAATTATGTTAATAGTCATATAATAATAATTTTCCAGTGTAGACATTAGAGAACTCAGTCATTCAAACCAAGAGAAGAAAAAAATGCAGGTGATGCATTATTTTTAGTTATTTACTTATTATCCAGAACCTAAATAGACTTTTAGTGCTTTGACTCTACAAACATTTTAAAGCAGTCTTCAAAAAGTGAAAAAGGGTATTTTAAACCCATTTCTATTGAAAGATTTACACCAAATGGAATATTTTATTTAGAAACATTTGTAAGCTTTCAGCTCAGAAATCAAAAATCATCTTAGTTCCAAGACAAATGATCAAAGGTAGTAATAGTATTACCTGTATTTATTTCAAGTTTTGGCTCACAAAATGAACAGCTTTTGAATTCATTTACCCTTTAAAAATACCTGTGCCATGAGCTGAGCAGATTTAAATCCTGTTGTAAATGCAGATTCAGTAGTACTCGCTACTAATGGCCCTGACCTGGAGCCTCCCACATTCTGCCTAACTGGGAACTGAAGGCCCCATGTAATGTAGGGTGTAGAAGCAGGACCTGCACTAGGCATCCTGGTTCAGGGGAAGTCATGAAATCAGGTGCCAGGAGTTGTGAATGTTACAGATTTAGTACCGAGCCTTTTTGAAGTCAAGTCCTTAATACTGGTTTGGGGATTGTGTTACTTCCCCTTAGGGTATGGGGTGGCAGAAGTCCAGAAAGCATGTGATCCTGTTGTGGTTTCCCCTGCTGCAGTCTGGTTTTGTCTGCAAGCAGCACTTTTTTGTGTGTAGTCTTTGATATTAACTGGGTATATTATTGTTTTGGATTACCTTTTCAACTGCTTATCATTGAAGACCGACATCTACCTGAGGGTGTTCTTTGCTGTCGATATAAAATCTTGGTGTAATACATGTCTACAGCTGACCTCAGAAGAGTGCATTGTGATTGTGGCTTAGGGAAGCTTGAAAAACAAATCTAATGCCCATAACCAGGTTCAACCTAGTAATGGCTTGACATTGAGGGTAAGTATGTTACTGTTCCTCTGCTAAGGCAACCATATGTTGCCAGGAGTTAACCATAGTTCTAGCCTTGGTGGTTAGACAAACTTGCCTAGAATAAAATCATTTTCCCAAATAAAAATGAAGGAAACTGCTTCTTGCTTTGCCATGATGAATTATCCCAATCAGAATTTTTATTTTTTCATTTTCTAGTTACTACTCAAATTTTGAGGCTGGCACAGCGTGCTAAACTTTCTGCATCTGTACAAAAACCTTATCATAACCAACTGCAAGAGGTGCAGGCACCTGGCGCTGACTCCAGCTCCCAGGGCAGTGCAGGTATTTTATCCAATTTTGTCCGTATTGAATGAGAAGCAGCCCAGGGACATGGGGAAAATAAAAACATGATCTGTTTATGAGCACCTGCATGCCAAAAGGCTGTGCAGTCTGATGCTGCATGTTACGTCCTGCTCCAGCAGCAGAACAGAGCAGCCAAACAGTTTCAGTTTTAGTAAGAGTGAAGAGGGTGGCCTCCCACCTCCGCAAGAAGTCTTTCATCTTCCAAATAATCCCTGTGCTGGTGGTCTGACAGTTCCCTTGGACCCCATTCACTGCAGGTATTGGTGGAGAGGTAGATGTGCACAAGAAGATGCCAGTGCATCGCCCTGACAGGTGTTTTTCTCCTCATCAAGGCTTTACCTGCCTGGGTGTCTGGAATAAGTGGGTGGGCTAATGGTGGGATGCAGGAAGATGACAGCTCCATCAGTGGGTTTATGTAACAGCTTTGCACAGAATATTACAATCAGTATTATCTTAGATCTGAAGGAAGGCAGTTGTTAGCATGCCCCCAGAATTTGGGAGCATGATTAAGACAATAAAAAAAACTGTATTACTAATTTTTAGTTTATGACTCCAGCTGGTAAATGATTTCTGGTGGTGGCTTTATCATAGAAACTCTGTCCTTGGAATGTGTACCTGTCACGGGGCTTCATCCCTTGGAGCCCATGAGCATTTGAAAGGGAGCATTTCTGCTTCAAAAGACAGACAGAAGGTACTTTTTGTTGCTGGAAGCACAGCTTGACCTTACATAGCTGAAAGAATACCCTTTCCTTGACTCATAACATAGAGACAATTTGTTGCTTTTTAATTTGTCTGAATTACCTACCACTGGCAAAGCTAGAGTATCCAGAATTAGTAAGGTAATCTTTTAAAAAGAGCTATAAAAAGGGGCTGACCATTTTAATGAAAACATCCCCCAGAAGGATTGCTTTAACTTGTTTCTCTCAGATGAAACTGCTGCCCTACTTTTTTAATGGTTTCTCTCTTAAGGACTAATGCATCTGCCTGGCCTTAGAGCAGAGTTCACTGGAAGTGCAAGCAGATTTTTGTAATCTTCATATCCTTCCGATGTCACTTTGGAACTCATCTGTGCCAGTGGTTTTGTGCCTCCCATCAACATGCTTTCTTCCGTTAAAGTCACCTTGCTCCTGTCATGCATTTTACTTCCTAATTAAGCATGATCACTTATTGCTAGCTTGGTTTTGGGTTTGTTTTCTTTTTGGTCCTTTGCACTTTAATGATTTGAATGTACGGTGCAGTTTGGTTTTGAGTCATCATTACTTAGTCTAGTCCTGACTGATGGCTGACCTTCAAGGCCCCAAATTATTTCCAGCTTCTATTTCATGTTATCGTTTAGAAATCTTACCTTGCAATATGTGTCACTGTTAAATTACCCCTTGGCCAGCAAAATCTTGTGTTACAGCTTACTTTGTTACTCCTGGATAACTCCACATCAAAGGAGGGTCAGTGTATCAGTAGCCCATATGTTTTCTGCCTGAGTTAACTAATGATAGAGGAGCTCATTTCGGTGAAAGAACAAAACATATGAAGGTATGTCAGTTCATTTTTAAGAAGCTGGGACATGGAGTACATGAAAGAACAGTGTTTTGTGTAAAATGCTGAAAACATCATGAAGACTCTTTCATTATTCAGCCCCCTAGAGGGGGTCTTGTTAAAGCTCTGGCTTTAACAAGGAATGGTCGGTTGTGCAGGGTTTGTTATTTCTCCCCAAGCTAAAGAAATGTAGATGGATTTCTCAGAGATGAACACAAACAAAACACTTTCCACAGGGAGAAAAATTGCTGCAATATTTTTTGTAAGTTAGGTATTTCATCCCTTTGTTTTCGCTGTGTTCTTCGCTTTTGCCAGCCACATCTGGTGTGTATCTGCAGGGAGGCTCCCTACCGAGAACTCCTGGTTTTTCGGTAATATATAACAAAAAAAGCTCCAGAATTAGGAAAGCTTCTTGTAGAAATAACACTAAGCACAATCTTACACCATTTAGGAGTCAATCATGTATAAACTCAGCTTTGAAGAAACTGACAAGACAGTGTTCAGAACATGCATCAGACATGGAGGCATGAGAAGTCACAAGTCCCTCAGCTGTTTGTATGTGCCAAAATCACTACTCCTAACACAGAGAGCATTTTTATCCCTGTCACACAGAAGGCAGGGTATGCACCTGTGTTGGTGTTAATAATGATGTAGAGATTTCTTTTTCTCCTCTGAGGCCATCTTTGCTACTGTTTAATTGGATTCATCTGATCACTAAAATTATTCAGTGCGTATTTAAATCATTAGAAGACCTCCGTGATGGATGTGGGCTTTGGTCACAGAGCAATGAAATTATTTCTCCTGGCTTCTTATAAATATTACTACTGTTACTTCTTATGAACTTTACTATTGTTATTCTCTACTCGTGGGTGATGACATGTTAAAGTTGGCACACTGAACAAAATACTTCAGCTGATATGGAGAAATAATTCTTTTATTCAGATTTACTTATTTGTTTTTAAACTTTGGAAGACTTTTCAGTCTTTCCAGGAGCTTCACAAAGTTTACATAGAGAAACTCCACTTTAATCATATCTCAAATCTG
Organism: Amazona ochrocephala; assembly: GCA_039720435.1. Classification (NCBI taxonomy): domain Eukaryota; kingdom Metazoa; phylum Chordata; class Aves; order Psittaciformes; family Psittacidae; genus Amazona; species Amazona ochrocephala. The sequence goes on from CM077879.1 coordinate 14,568,294, forward strand.
CCATAACTGATTGCGTTTTTAGTACCCTGGTGACTGTATGGTGCACTATGCGTTTATGAACAGAATGACACGTCTCTAAGTCTAAGCTGACGTTTCAAAGATAAGGGTATACTTTTGGTCTAAAGGTGCTGATGCGCACAAACGCACAGATGAGGACATTTCCATTAGTAATGGGGCACCAAAGGCATGCCTCTTCAACTTTTTGTTCATTGTAGCAGTGGTAAGATTGCAGTTAACAATAATGAGATTAAGGGTATAAACAGTGGAAATAATACTGTCATCTGAAGCAGGTGATAGATTGGTTTCTTTCGGGAAGCTTTCCTGCCAACCACAAGGTAGTTAAGTTTAACAGAAAACTTACAGGATGATTTTATCTTGTTATCTGTGTAAATCCATTCTCAGTTGTGAATAGAGATAACCTTCAATTATATTTATAGGGGGCAGATAGCTGTTTTAGGAGGATAAACATTTTTATGGGCTTAATCATTTATATCAGAGCCGTCACAGTCACATTTATGAGGTTTGAAAAATACATTGCAGTAATCATAAAAAAAATATTAAGAACTCTTCCCATGAATTGCTCCCCACTGTTAATGACAAATACTTGTTTATATCTTGTACTGCACTCTCATTGCTACCAGAAGAAGCTGGAATGCTCTGACCCTGCTACCAATAATATGCTGATTCATGTTAGCAGGAAGATCTGAAAAATAAGGAAAGAAACAGTAGCAACATGTACAGATAAGTTCAGTTCACGTGAAATTGGTCCAGTGAGAGTCAGCCCGTGCAGGGGACTGCACATCAGTGAGCCATTCCTAATGCACAAACACCTTGGCCTGGACCACAAATGCCAGCTCCCTAGACTGCAGTTGCATGGTAGACCCCTTGCTTTCAAGGTGGATGCTCAAAATCTGCATGCAATACTTAGGAAATCTGAACTTTTTAACAGCTGCTTTGACCTTCATTTACTACATAAAAGAAAAACCACATTTTTCTTTTGTGAGGTTATATCCTGAATAAAGTAGCTGTAAATGACATCTGGTTGGTGTAGCCTCTCTGGTTTATCTGCTTCCTGGTTAGTGCTTGAAAGGATGTGGCTATGGTAGCTGCTCAGGGTTTTGGCTTCTGAACTGCACATTTGTCGTTGTTTAGGGGCCTAATACTGCGTGGAAGAAATCCTGAATTCGTATAGTTTTTCCAGAGCTGCTGAGGAGTCTGGTGGCTGCAGAGCAGAGGTGAGCCTCAACTGCAGTGTGAGTTTCTTTGCTTTGGAGGACACTGGAGAAGTCCTGTCTGCAGCTGACCTGCTGCAGTTTTGAAAATGTCCCATGAGTGAAATACTAACAAGGAAGTTCAGAGTGCCCTCTTTTACCCTTTGGCCTCATTTTTCCAATCGGAAAGGTTTTTAGTAAGATTAAAAATCCATATCTCTAGCCTTTGGCCTTGACCTTTTGGTTTCTCTGTTAACTTCATATAATTAGTCTCCTTCAGTGAACAGAAGCTCCGGGCATGGAGTTAGCTGCTTGGGTACCTCATTGTCACCAAATCTGGAACTACCTCAAGCTACACTTAAATTACGTTATGTCTCCAGCCCAAAAGGAATCTTTTAAATCTTTTAATGTTGTTTGGTTGGTTGGTTGTTTTTTTCCCCAACAACATTTTCCTCCTCAACACAAGAATATTCAACAGAAATGCAATTTATTGGACAAGTACAAATAGAATTTTTTTAAAGCTCTTAGGGAGTTTACTTGATAATACAAAATGAGAATGAATCAGTATTAGGCACAGAGATAAACAGAGGTTTTTTCTACAGAGGTTGAATTTTAGCTTGTCATAGAAATAAAGACTGGGTGTTTTCATTGTGAAGAGTATATGCATTTGATATTATACACTTATATGCATGCACATGTTCTTTTATGCATATGTACACAAAAACATATTTCATCATATTTACAGGATAATGTTTCTCTCACTCTAAGTACAAAATGTGCAAATCCATCCAGAAGTAAGCAAATCAGATCTTACTATTTTACTATTATTCTTTCATCACAACAATCAAATACAATTACACAGTCTTTCATGTTTAGAGTTGAGAATCTCAGAAAACCCAAACTTGAATTATGCAGTGAGAAGGAGTGTACAAAATTCTTTCTCTCAACTATTTTACATTCAAAGCATTTTCATAATGATTTGCTAATTGACCTTTGCTCTAAGCATTTGGAGATAAGTAAGAATAGGGGATGATTCAGAAGTACCTCTTGAATGTCTCTTAGGTGAAGTTCCTGATGACTGGAAAAAGGGAAATATAACCCCCATTTCTAAGAAGGGGAAAATGGATGAGCTGGGGAACTACAGACCAGTCAGTCTCACCTCTGTGCCTGGCAAAATCTTGGAGCAGACTCTCCTGGAAGGCATGCTGAGGCACATGAAAAACAACAAGGTGCTTGGTGACAGCCAGCATGGCTTCACTAAGGGGAAATCCTGCCTGACCAATCTGGTGGCCTTCTATGAAGACGGTACAGAACTGATTGACAGGAGTAGAGCAGTTGATGTCATCTACCTGGACTTGTGTAAAGGCTTTGACACTGTCTCACATGACATCCTTGTCTCTAAGTTGGAGAGACATCAATTTGATAGGTGGACCACTCGATGGATAAAGAACTGGCTGGATGGCCGCACGCAAAGAGTAGTGCTCAGTGGCTCAGTGTCCAGCTGGAGACCAGTAACGAGTGGTGTCCCCCAGGGATCGGTGTTGGGACCGGTTTTGTTCAACATCTTTGTGTGTGACGTGGACAGTGGGATTGAGGGCACCCTCAGCAAGTTTGCCGATGACACCAAGCTTTGTGGTTCGGTTGATACATTGGCGGGAAGGAATGCCATCCAGAGGGACCTTGACACACTTGTGAGGTGGGCTGATGCCAACCTGATGAAGTTTAACCATGACAAGTGCAAGGTCCTCCACCTGGGTTGGAGCAATCCCAGGCACAGCTACAGGTTGGGCAGAGAAGAGATTGAGAGCAGCCCTGCGGAGAAGGACTTGGGGGTGTTGGTCGATGAAAAAATGAACATGAGCCAGCAGTGTGCGCTTGCAGCCCAGAAAGCCAAGCGTATCCTGGGCTGCATCAAAAGCAGTGTGACCAGCAGGTCGAGGGAGGTAATCCTGCCCCTCTACTCTGCTCTCGTGAGACCTCACTTGGAGTATTGTGTGCACTTCTGGTGTCCTCAACATAAAAAGGACATGGAACTGTTAGAACAAGTGCAGAGGAGGGCCATGAGGATGATCAGGGGGCTGGAGCACCTCCCGTATGAAGATAGGATGAGAAAGATGGGTCTTTTCAGCCTGGAGAAGAGAAAGCTGTGTGGAGACCTCATAGTAGCCTTCCAATATCTGAAGGGGGCCTATAGGGATGCTGGGGAGGGACTCTTCTTTAGGGGCTGTAGTGAGAGGACAAGGGGTAATGGGTTTAAACTTAAACAGGAGAAGTTTAGATTGGATATGAGGAAGAAATTCTTTACTGTAAGGGTGGTGAGGCACTGGAATGGGTTGACCAGGGAAGTTGTGAATGCTCCATCGTTGGCGGTGTTCAAGGCCAGGTTGGACATATCCTTGGATGGCATGTTTTAGTGGGAGGTGTCCCTGCCTATGGCAGGGGGGTTGGAACTGGATGATCTTAAGGTTCTTTCCAACCCTAGCTAATGTATGATTCTATGATTCTATGCTTTGTTTGATATTCAGTGAAACAAAACTGCTAATTTTTTGACGGCGTGCAAAGTGTTTCTGCCTCCTCAGAAAGTAAAATGTATGCATGACCCTTCAAAACATTCTGTTTAGATAACACAATGTCTGATTTTTAAATGGCATCTTAGGTAGATGTATTTTCTGTATTAAAAAGCTACTTTGATAATTGAAACAATGCCCTTCTTTTAAAAATAGTATTTGCAAAGCATCGGGGTTTCATAAGTCAAATGGGATTGAAAAGTGCAAATTTGAGGACCAGATCAGCAGCAGTGACCAAAGTAAACAAAGTTGTACATCCTGGTAATAGCAAAGCCATGTTTGAGCACAGGGAAGCAAATAGCTTGGAAGAGGTAAGGAGACAATTTTATGGAGGAATGAGAGAAACCCGCTGAGGGTCCAGGAAGCCAGAAATTTGGTGGCAGCTGAAGAAGTCAGGGGACCAGAAGGAATTGATTCTGTTCCAAATAGCTGAGGCAAGGGTGATAACGGAGGTCAGTATGTTTCAGAGCAAGTGGGTGAAATGAACTGGAAGGGGTCAGGATGGGGTCTGGGCAATGAGCACCCCTGTGGGCTTGTGGGCTCTGGGAGGCTGTACAGGGGTGGCTGAGGTTTCAGAGGGGAAGATGACAGAGGACTGAGAGTAGACAACCATGTGTTCTCCTCCCATGATTCACAGTCTGTTGCTCTGTGCTATCCCTTTCTCCCACTTCTGAATAACTTCAATAATTGCCACTTCATTTTATCATTAAACAGGTACAACTCAAGCGTGAGCCTGTTAGGCAGCAGATGAAGATCTCTGATATTTATCCCATTGTGATAAAGCTTGGAAAATAACTTCCGCAATGACACCTTACATTATCCTGCAAGGAATACTTAGTCAAGGAATGGAGAGCAAAGAGGGCTTTGAGATCATCTTCCTACTGTGCTTTATAGTGCTGGTTTTACTGCTTGATGGTAGCGAATTTGAGAGGTTTGTCCTAGTTCTGCAGCAAGTTTGTCTTCTGGAAGCTTTCTGAAGGTGCCCAGTCCCATTTCAAATCCCTGGTAGAAGGTGCTGAGTGTGTCAGTATTATGATTTCTTTAATCTCTGCAAACAAGGTATTGGAAATTGTCAAAATCTGTTGCTATGCATATATTCACTGTGGAAAGCTGATTTGCTGTGGTGCCTTGTAACATGATGGAGGTGACTTTTGGTGACCCAAGACCAAATCTGCCAATGTGCAAGTATGAAAGATGTGGGGGTTCTGTTTTCTGCTAAATACAAGTAATAGTGGTATTTTCTTTTCAAATACAAAGGCACCAACTTCTCTTACCAGTTTGCCTACTGAGTAGAGACTCTTTAGTACAGTGATGGGATGGTTGGAAATGAACTTAAAAGGCAGCTTAACTTCATAAATAAATATTTGGATATCATGTCATATCTTCAGTTCTATACTGTACAAGACTCACACTGGTTTACATCTTTGCAGAATGCTTCTTTTTCTTTAACCTTTTAGTGGTGTCTCTCATGATACCCAGGTGATGGTGACAGCCTGCAGAGATTGGCAGAGTAAACTCCACAATTTAAATGCTTTGCTTATGTACTGTTGATGAAAAGTGAAAATAACAATGCTTGAATGTATTCACTATGTTAGCACAAAGACCTGCACCAGTTTTACTTCACATCTCGTACTGGTACTCCCTCTGTATCCTTGCACACCATAGCGTTGGCCCAGTACTGCCCCACATTTGAGAAAGGGAGAGAGTGCCCCTACCCACACTGCAGCTCAGCAGCTGTCCTCAGAGGTGGCAGAAGCTAATCCCTGTTTTCAGGAGGGTCTCTAACTACTAGAGTACGATACACATTGCAAATACTGTCTTTACCGGCTGTATTTCTGAGTCACACCAAATGGCAGGCTCTGAGTGTGCTTGCTAAATCAAGCAAGTGCCAGCAATGCAGGAATATATAGTCCTCAGGTGCCAGCCCTCCATAGATGGTGGAAAGGTGTCTCAGCAAAAATGAAGACCAGCGTGGTGTATGTGATAGCACAGCTTTACGCACCTGGAGACAATATTGCCTTGAAAATCTGCTGGGTGTGGAAGTGGGATTTTGTTTCAAGACTGTTGTCCTAAATTCCACATAAGTGTAAATGTAATAATTTTAATATCTGCCTTGGATGGCATGGTTTAGTGGGAGATGTCCCTGGCCATGGCAGGGGGGTTGGAACTCGATGACCTTGAGGTCCTTTCCAACCCTAACTATTCTATGATTCTATGATTCTATGATTCTATGATCTTCTAGGTTACAGATACATTTACTCAGTCCATTTGTAACATGCTTGTACATGTTGCAAATAAATCTGGATCCCAGCTGGACAGACTTTGAAATGCAACATAGAAGTGTGGAAAATGAATGGCTGTGCAAGCACAGATTAAGCAGGATCACCCCTTCTCACTTGTAAGCATTGCTTGGTTGAGTGTCTGCTTCATATTCTCTCACTGTGAACGGAAGCAGATCACTGACCGAGACATACTACTTCATCCATTCATGTACAGGGCTATTAAAAGACCCTGGAGCAGGATTTTGCAGCACTGGGAGCAATGGGTGTAAAATGAGGACCATCCTATGTGACATTTCCACCAGCTTGGGCTGGCTGCAAAATAGCTTGTGTCACATCTGTGCCTCTTTGCACATTCAGGCAGCCTCCTTTAGGAGGCTAAAACATGTCCTTAATTTAATGTTTTTGGGCTGAGAGCTTTATTTTGTGGCTCAAAGAGGCACAGCCAACTTTCAGTTGCTTTTTTAAAAGCTGGTATGCTTCAGTGCCTTGTGATACAAGCAAATGTGATGAATTCAGCGATGGCAGCAATACAATCTTTATAACTTTAATCTACTAGGACAGATTGTTCAGTGGTGAAGACAGTTTTAAAGAGATGACTCTGCCATTCTAAAGTTGTCTTTTTGTTGTCTGTCCTCTTCTCTCCTTAATTTCCTAACATTAGTTGGAACCCTAGAGAAAGTTTTTTGGTGCAGGAAGAAAGTTATTTTCTATTCACCTATAACAGCTAGAAAGATTATACGCCAGAAATTATCCTCCAGAAACTCTCTTTCCTTTTTCATTGTGAAATTAAAATTCTGAATTTCAAATTCAGAGGAGATTCATGTCTAGATCTGTGTTCAAGTCAATGGCTCTCAGGTCATGTGATAATATCTCTTTGGTTCTATGTATTCTTCCTACTAGGCAACCAGTGATGATCTCAGGACAGACTGGAATTGGGCTTCTAGTTTACTTGCAACTGACCTATGACTGAAGTGAGAGTGAGCAATTCTAGGTCCACCAGCATGGTACATTGACTTCAGGTTTGTTCAGCACTGGAGCCAAATTATTTCCCCTTGAGAATCTGCTCTCCCTTGAGAAAGGGGATGCAGAGTTTCCTAAGTTCTTGGAGGTCATATTTGTTGCTTGTGTCAGGTTTTGAAGTTCTGCTACTCCCAACTATTCAGTTATATCTCTGACTCTGTGGAAGGAGGTGGGATCTGCACAAACCTTAGCTGCCAACATTTTGGACTGATATTTATTGAGGCTTTGAACAGTGGGAATGGTCTTCTCGTGTGATGTCTTCTTGCCTCCTCTACAGGATGAACAACGTATTATGACCAGTCTCCACCTTTATGAGTTAGAATATCTGTACATAAGAAGATAATACAGGAAAGAAGAAGGCCGAAATACAAGAAAAAGTGAATAGCTACACAAAGACTTACATGGCCCCAGCATCCCACGCAAGGATCAGTCTTCACTTGCTGCACTTGTATATCTCCTTCCTCCAGCAAGAACAGATTTAGAGGCAGCTCACATCCAGGCTCACGTTTGCACCATTTCTCCATTCAGTTCTCCTCTCCCAGCTGGCAGAGCTCATAAGGTCTGGTCCCGATGTAGACAATGTGCTTTGAAAACGTAATTGGGGTACGGTTCCCATCTGTTCAAAGGCCCAGACCAGATCAAAAGTCCTTGATCAAATTAATTACTGGTATTCACATCTCACAGTTTTCACTCACTTTGGATCTTCCAAAACTGAGAGCTAAAAAGAAGTTGGAAATTCTTTTCTACCCTTGGCTTCTGTAGTTCATGTTGTGCCACACCACTGGTTTAATTTGCTCTGCACTGGTAAACCTCTGAATTTGATTAGAAGGAAAGATGAGAATTCCAGCCTGACAAAATTACATTTAAGAAGTTAAATGAAAAAAAATACAACAAGAAACTTTTTAGGATTAGCAAGCAGTACTTGGATTGCTTTCTGGCTTCAGTGCAGCCTCAGTTGCTTCCTCCCACTTCCACCTCTTAGTAAATATTTCATACAGCAGCAGAAGAGACCTAGAAAGCTGATTATACAAAGCGTCTCTGTATGTAGCCTCTGGTTGGAATCCAGACGTGGCTACTAATTATAGGATTAATGAATTCCATTGAGTGCAAGATAAACCATTGTAGTCCCACAGGGTGAAGTTTTTCCCATAGGAAGTAGTGGAGGAAGAGCACGGAAAAGACTTGGATGTCTCTTGTCAAACTTTTAATAAGCCTTAATGTGGGTATGGCAAAGTGTTAATTATAAGTCTTCTATGAGTTTACGTCTTACTTATTGGTCTGGTATTGAAGGTGTTTTCAAATGAGCAAATAACTGTTTTCTGGAGCAGGGATGGAGGTTGCTGGTCTTGAGGAAGATCTTGCACTGAAATTGCAGAAGAAAGGCAGTCGCACTCAGTAAGATGTGTGCATGGTTTGTCTAATGCTTTTGCATACTGCAGCTCAAAATGAAGTAATTTCCCCTTTTGTAGCTGTTCCTTGTTAAATTGTGCTTAAAATACTGATGTCTGAGACATGCTGTTTTATACTCTGCCCATGATTTTTGTTGCCACTGACTGTTATAAATTCTGAAGAGGCTATATTATCTTATATTTAACTAACACAACAAACAATCACATTTCTGGGAGCAAAAGCTCTTCTTCGTGTCTGAAATACTTTGCCTCTGTATCTGATGAAGCAAAGTGCATGTGATTGGAAGTCTCTTTGCCATAGAGGCTAATAACAGATACTACTACCTGCTATAAAATAGTGCTGTCCTTGCAGGCTTGATGAGGAGTGATTCCTCTACCATTTTAACTATTTTAGATATTTCTGAAGGTTGTGTAAAGATCCAGTTCAGTCCTAGGAGTTTATTCAAATCCGCAGATGTCAGACACTGCTTGAAAAACTGGTTGCTATGATCAGCTTTTGATTCACTATCTGTCTGTTTCATCTAATGCCTCCTTAGTTCTCATGTGGCATGGCAAAGAAAACAAAACCTCCCAGTCTAGTTTGCTTGCGAGCACGTATACTTGTAAGGTAAAAGGCTCTAAATTTTTCAGTTACATTTTACTGAAGGACATAAACAAGAGGACTCGTTTATGACCCTTACAGCTCTTGTGCAAAACATCTGCCCAACTACAGTTCAGCCTCTCTAGTTTAGGTTAAGTAAGTACCCTGTAACCACCATAGGCCTAATTCAGAGATAAATTATGGCACTTTTACACCAACTTAGTGTCTTGTTTTCATAAGAGCATGGGTTTATTTCACAATAGATTGGTAGGAATCATAGAATCATAGAATCATAGAATAGTTAGGGTTGGAAAGGACCTTAAGATCGTCTAGTTCCAACCCCCCTGCCATGGGCAGGGATACCTCACACCAAACCATGTCACCCAAGGCTATGTCCAACCCCACCTTGAATGCCACCAGGGATGGAGCATTCACAACTTCCTTGGGCAACCCATACCAGTGCCTCACCACCCTTATCATTATTATTTGATAACAAAGCAGCTGGAAGAAAAAGCCAAAAAAATCAAAGCAGGGAGCATGGCTCAGATAAAGAGTTTGACTCACTAGTGCAACTCAATGAGATCTCATAGCAGCCTTCCAATATCTGAAGGGGGCCTACAAGAATGCTGGAGAGCTATTCTTCATTAAGGACTGTAGTGATAGGACAAGGGGTAATGGGTTTAAAATGGAGCAGGAGAAGTTCAGGTTAGATATAAGGAAGAAGTTCATTACTGTGAGGGTAGTGAAGCAGTGGAACAGGTTGCCCTAAGAAGTCGTAAATGCTCCATCTCCAGCAGTGCTCAAGACCAAGTTGGACAGAGCCTTGGGCTATATGGTCTAATGTGATGTGTCCTTGCCCATGGCAGAGGGGTTGGAACAAGATGATCTTAAGGTTCTTTCCAACCCTAACTATTCTATGATTCTATGATCTGGCAGATAATTGTCTTTTATTCCATGTATTTTCAAACTTATGGACAAGTTTTGAGAGTAGCTATCTTTCCTTATGCAGATCTGGGAAAACATTGAAGTTATTTTTTAGATTATACATCTAAGAAGAAACAGCCCTTATGAAAAAAAAATTGCTTGTTACTTAATATTCTCATACATCATTAGCCATTTGAGTCAGTGCTGTGCAGACAACATGGCACTAAAAAAATCTTCAGTCAGTGTTCCTTCCTTGTCTGGAGGATTATGGCTACTTTCATATGCGGAGTTTAGTAGGAAAAAAAATGTTAGGCTGAGGAAGCAAATCCTGTCACTTGTTTTAAATGACAGAACATGTTGTAGACAGTGTTGTATGGGAGTCCCAGTCCTGCCTTTGTAGGTGTGTGAGTGGCAGTAATGGCAGAAGCCATATGGGTATGGCAGGAGTGAAGAAGCGGGGCTGCATGCAAAGGCCAACTGTTGTTTTCCTTCACAGAACTAAAATGTGGAAGCCTATTTATTTCAGTGTTAAAATTTGGAGGTAGATACAACAGCAGAAGAGTAACTGCAGCATCCTGCACTAATAGCAGTGACTGAGTAGTTTTGTAACTGAGTGGGTTTGTCATTTTTATATCCTTCTTAGGACAAATCTGATTTTAAAGCTGATGACCTATAACGAAAGACTCGTCATGCATTGACAGATTTTGAGGTGCATCTGACAGCCAAGATCTGATGACTCTAGATATTCACAAAGTTTGATTCTCTCCCTTCTCAACCTAGAAGATAGTAACTCAGACTCCAAACAAGAAATTGAAATGTGTGGATTCGAGTCAAAATATTTCACTCAGATGCATTTAAAGTAATTTGTATTTCTTCAACTGATTGCCAAATTGTTAGCAAGTTCTGTCAGCAATATTTTATTTCCCCTAGCTCTTTACCTCTCCCACAAAAAAAACCCCTAAGTTTAAAACAAGGCTGCTAGGTGCAATGTAAAAGAATTATCATTACATTCTCTGTAGAAAGCAAACAAATCCACATCTACAGTAAAACTCTTCAAATTGTGCTACATAAACAATTCTGACATGAAATTAGTATTGTTTTCATAAGATTTTCAGTGGCCAGCTCATCCAAATACATTAATTCTGCCTTGAAGATGCAGAGGCAATTTTGATAACTATAACAAAAATATGATCAGCTTCAGGCTCTGAATTCCGTATTATTAGTGTAGCAATTTACAGCCTGAGCTGCACATCTCGTCTGAAAATCAGCTCGTCTCTATTGGTTCTGGCTGGGATGAAGTTAATTTTCTTCATAGCAGCCCTTATGGATTGCTAAAAACAGGTCCCATGTTTTAGGTTTGTGACCAGAACAATGAGATATAATGGCGTTACATGCCATATAATATCATGCTCAGTAATAAAGAAGGCAGGTGTAAGGTTAGGCAGGTTAGTCATCTTTTGGTCAGGAATTTGCTGGACATCAGTCTACACAAAGGACGTGGTGAGTGATTGCCTTTGTATCACTTGTTTTGTTTTTTTTTTTCTTCCATTCTTCAATTATTAAACTATTTTTTATCTTAACCCGCAAACGTTCTCACTGTTGCTTTTCCTTTTCCCTTTCCCCATTCCACTGGAGGGCAGTTCTGCTTCTAGGTCTGCATCTGACCTGTCAGTGTAAAATCATCCTAGTGCTTCATTCACATCAACGTAAGGTCAACAAAAGCAACACCATGCTCAAGGACCTTGTTATTTCACTGTGTTGGCTAGCATAACCTTTTACTGTGGATGCTTTTAAATACAAGGGGGAAATTACCCTAGCAGAGGAAAATATGAAGTTCTTGCTTTTAAAACAGAAAAAGTTACAAGGAAAGCAATAGCGATAGAAGGCAGCTACAGCATATCTTTGATGACAGACAGAGTCTTTCATAAATCAAGTGAGAGAACTGGAAATCTCCATTGGGGATGGATTGAAGGCACAATTGCAGTTGGGTGGGATCATCCCAAGCCCAGGGAGCTCTGTGACATTGGTGGGGCTTGCAGAACCCCCCATCCCAACCTCCAGGCACAGGCAGCCAGGTGGGAGGGCAGGCAGGGCACAGGGTTTCTTACCATGACTTTCTGGGACTTATTCCCTGTGAATTATTTATGGACAATAATGGCCTCCACCACTTTCCTGCTCACACCATGGTGTATGAAATGTTATCTCAGTGACCTCCCAGATCTGTCTTAAAAAGAGAAAACAGAAAAAAAAAGAAGGGGAAGAGCTGATGGCTGCCTGGTGCCTTCTGTAGGTGGAAACAAAAAGGTGAAGGTAGACTGAAGTAGACTGACTTGAAGAATTTGTTTTTTGCATGGATGATCTGATGAAATGCTATTTTTTGAATATGCCCCAAATTCATGGGTGATTATGATGTCTCTCAACGATGTGGACATTTGTCTGAGTATTACCTTAGATCATGCATTCAGAGATAGTTATGCCAGTGGAATTATCATTACCATTAGAAAAAGAAATCTTTTCTCTTTTTCTTCCAGAAACTTGACCCATCACTCTGTTAGGCTACATTTGTTCTTATTTAGAAGCCATTTTTCAGATATGCATTTTCAATCAAAGATAAAACCTCTTTTCACAATTTTCTATCCAATTCAGCTTAAAATGACACAAGCTGACAAAAGCATGCAAATTACCAGGTAATGCTTGTCTTTCTAGTTTTTCTAATCCCCTGACGATACCACTGTTGCTTCCCTGCCTGTTGATCACTCTGTAGTCATCACTGTGGGTGATTTACAGGACTGTAGAGGAGGTAAAGCACATGTGTTTTAGTCCAGTACCAGGGGTAGAGTGACCTGATGTGAGCAGGGTTGCACATCCTATGCAAGCACTCAGCTTTACAGTGAAGTGCAAGCAGGGGGTGGCCTACATGCTCCTTACAGATATCTGGTAAATCCCACCCCAGTTCTCAACAAAGCACTGAGAAGCAAAAGCCAGGATTGAAAAACTCATCAGTTTCTCATTCATGTCCACTTTTTCAGGATTTTATAGAAAAAAAAAAAAAGGCCACGTTCCATGTTAGCAACTTCTAAAAATGGAAGTGATTGCAGGATGTTGCCTCAAACTTGAGGTTTGCGAACACTCCTGAACTTGGTCACTTTACATGAAGGCCATCACACTGACCTTGGTTCTGTGGCTGCAGGCACAGCTGCTGTTTGCGGCAGCAAAGGACTCTGTGGCTTAGGGGATTAGTATGATTCTTCTTCCCTAAAGTATCTTCAATGCAAATTAGTGATGTACCCACAGACAGTGAGGACTGGTGAAGTAGCATCGGAAGCAGGAGGAAGGAGTGGGAGAGGAGCAGAACCCCAGCTGTAGTATTTGCCATTGGATTGGCATTGAGAGGGGGACACTTGCAGGCAAGGAAGAGTACGGAGGAATAAAGGGGTATCTGGGGAGGATGTTTACGCAGTGGAAGTAAGAATCTAAGGAAGAAACTAATCAAGTGAGATATCAAAAATTAGTATTATTTTCCTTTGAAGAGAATAAAAGTAAACTCTTCCTCAGTGCAATTAGCAAGGAAATATGTTAACAGTTATCACAGCTATATTGGAAAGGGAGGTGAAATAGGAAGCTACAAAGACTAGTGATTAAATTTGATTTCTTTTTTTTCCACTCCTGGCTCACCCTAGACTAAGAAATTATTTCTCTGCCTCATGATTGTCAGGTTTGAGTCATGATCTGAACGTCAGAGCTGGCAACACAGCAATTCCTAGTTAGTGCTAGAAAGATAGACAATTTTTCCTTTCATTTGAAGAGGTAAAGATCACAAAGACACCTGGGGCATGTCTGCAGAAGCCTAAGCAATGTTGTAGAAAAGCTTAGCTGATCTGTCTAAATTTGTTCTAGGAAGCTGAAGTTTGAACATCCCATCCCAGACAAAATAAAGCAATAAATCCAGTTCTGCTGCCTGCTGTGTGTTAACCACCAGGTTACTGCATGTCAGGTGGACAATAGAGAAAGTAATGAGCTCAGAGGAGCTCTTTGACACCTTCCCAGCAGATCTCAGTCTCTAGAGCCCAAGGGTTGAAAGCCTATTCACCCACTTTACAGTCCTGAGTTGAGACCCAAGCTCTGCTCCAAGACCTTGTGTTTGACACCAGCTCTAGACAGCTCTACCCAGTGTGCTGGGGGCTTTTTGGGTAACCCTTCAGAGGAGTCCTTGCACAATATGGAAGCTGGACACTTTCCTTTGTACTTCAGCCTGGAGGCCAGGCTGTGTCCCCTCACCTGTGAGCTCTGAGGTCCTTCAGTGGCCTTTAGACTGCAGCAGATCAGGTGTAGCTCTCTCGCATGGGTGCTCACTTCTGGGTGGCCTGGATATTTTATACTCATTGCTGGCCATTAGGACAACCTCTGTATGATGGAAATCTTTTAAGCTGTGTTTAGTATTTTTGTTTCTTAGAATGAAGCAAACCATGACTGAGAGATGCGGAATATGCTGCTGAGTTGGAACCCTGCATTGTTTGGAAAGGGCACGGAGGGTGAAAGGAACCTCCCATATTTATGTTCCTCAGTCAAGTCTCCCCTGTTCTCTTTCAGGCTAGGACAGGAATATGCTAGTGCCCTCTCAGTGCAGAATGCTCTACCAAGGCTGGCGAAAACACAGGTCCATGACTTACCTTACCAGCTCTGTAACAGGCAAACAGCTGGAAACATGGACCCCATAAGCTCAGGGATGTCAATAGGTCTCCTTTTTCCACTCTGTTTTGCAAAGCACCTCTTGGCTTGAATTCCCAGCTTGGGACTGTGGTAGAAGCCAAAATAAAAGCTCTCTAGATTCCTGCTTATGCGTGTTCTGCTGCTCCTCCCTATATCACAGAGGTTTGATGGTATTTGGGAAAAAATACATCTGTGTATATAGTTGTCATCATGCCATTCATTCATTTGCTCTGGAGCTTTTTCTCATTCATGCAAAACTTTCATTAACTTTAATGAACACTAACTCTGCAGATTCTCTTCTGGTAGTCTCTTATTCAGCCCTGCAGCTGCAACAGGAAGGGAAGTCCCTCAACTTGACTTTGCTAGCCTGGGCAGCCACCCTTAAGCTGCAGTAAGCCTCTGTGAGAGGGCTCCTCTAATGTAAAATACAATTATAATACACTAGTTGAAAAAGTCTCCACCCCATCAGTGTGAAGGATGAGTTACTGCAATAGCAGAGCATTATTAATGACCTTTGGGGACAATATTATTTTTCCAAAGCTTTAAAAGACGCAATGGTTCTTTGAAAGCTGCTGACATATTTGGAAAGCTAGTAAGGGTCCCATAGATTAGGAAGTGAAGGTAAAAGTGCCCAGAGGGCAAGTAAGCTGTATTTATGATATAATTCTAGTTACAGCTTTCTGCCTGCATGCTGCTGGCTTCTTTTAAGATATGACAGAAAACTCCCTAAATTCTTCCACATCTTGTTCTTTTGAGCTTCTTGCAGTACAGAAAGTGCATGCCTCCTATATGCAGCAAAGCTCAATGTTTCTGTATTACTTTTCTGCTCTAAAGCTGTGGTTGCTTCTGCCAAAAATGATGTGGCTGCTTTTCTTACCACATGCCAGTAATGCAGTCCCTCCACAACATTGCAAACTGGATGACCTTTCTAGAAAAGATGCTTTTTCTTTACCAAGGTCTTGAAATCAAAATGTTCTGAGAAGTGTGATGAGTCTGCGTCATTCTGTCATTCAGAAATATCTGAATGCAATAATTTGGTTAAGGGCATGAGCATATACTGAACCTCACAAGCTGTAGAAAACTTTATTGTCACAAGACAGTATCTTTAGCTGGTGACAGGTTACTCAGCAATCCATTTTCTCTGACCACCTTCTTTTGAGGTTTAACTGGTTCCTCTATGTTGCTCTCGGCAAGATGGGTGCCTATCTCAGAAATGAATCATTTCCTTTTGCTTTCAGGGTTTTGATTTGTGCCCCATTGAAAATTCTCTGGAGAATAGCAACAGCTTTATTCCTGAATTATGTACCTGTGAGTTTCCTATGGAACTTCTTTAATAATATTATAGTTGCTTTAGTGTTTCATGTTTCCAAGTACAGGTCCTCTGAGAGCCTCCCAGGTTCCTCCTAGGGCTTTACACCCTTTTTTTAGAATTATATCCACTCCTCTACTATTCCAGTTAAGAACAAATACTCATCAGCCTTTTGCGATTGATGTCAGAATGATTTCTCTCCTTTTCTTCTGTGAAGGCAAATGCTTTGTCAGTGCTCTCTGTTTTGCTCTTCATTTCATATCTCACTGGTCTGACCTGTGCTTTGCAGCTCCCAAGCTATAAGAGCTGTAGTTCAGAGTCTGGTGAAGAGCTCTTTCCACTCACGCTCATCAAATTGAAAGTAATTTTTGGAGTGCTGAACTTAGGATCTTTGGCATTTTCTTTCTCTTCTAGTTTTTTGCTAGTTCAAAATGAGTCATCTTCTGCTGTTTGAAGATCACAAAGATTTAAGGTGGCTGTTTTCTTTTAGGGAGCTGGAATACAGTATGAAACCATGGTGAACCAAAAGGTGGCTCTCATCAGCACGGAAGTGCAGCACTGTGTCTGGACAAATGGCTTTGCCCTGTGGCTGGTCCCTGGGACACTGGCTGTTTTTTTGCAAGTTATATGGAAGTGTCTAAGAAAAGTAATTTTATTGTCAGTGGGCTTTGTATCATACAGAAATCTGTGTAGCCAGTGGAAAGCTTTTAGGGGCCAGCAAATGGGAAAACATTGGTAAGCATGAACCTGGAAACTTCTTTTTTCCCTCTTTTTCCTCACTCCTTATTTGAGAAAACCGTAACCAGACAGTTTTGCATAAAATTTTACTGAGAGATAGCGATGCCACACAAAAGCACTGCCTCCAAAAAGTGGGGGAATTTGACCTACTACCAAGATACATGAACTCATCACAGTGCTCTGCAGTAAGAAATGACAGAGAATGAGAAGCTGCTCTTCAGGAGCAGTCGTTGGCTTGTCCCAACTCCCAGACTCTGCCTGGGAAGTTTTTGCGAGGCTGACAGTTGAGATGGGACAAAACTGAACCAAGGCACTTCTATAGTGATTTAGTGTTATAGGCAGCTGTAGAGTGCCTAGGCATGTTCCACTTTGATTTATAGGCTCTGATTTAACCATCAGAGGTCATGGCGAGTTATTATTTTTTTTCAGATGATCTGATCTCAGGGAGACAGGTGCCAGTTCCTCTGTTGCCAGCTTTGGCTCCCTCACCCATGTGGGATTTGCAGGGGGAACATCTTCGAAGGTGGCACATGGCTGTTTGCCCGAGGATGTGGGCATGGGGGCTGTGCAGCAAGAGACTTCCTCACCACACACCAGGAATATAGGCAGCAGTGGCAGAGGGAGCTGATCTAGTTGCTCCTTGGTTTCACCAGAGGCTATGCTGTGAAACTGTATGGAGGAACTGCCAGTTTGCTGATGAAAAAGTTTCCACTGGAGACTAGGCAGCTGGTACAAGCATCATGTACTAGAGTTTCAATTAAAGCACAAATTCTGGCTCTGCAATAAGGGTGTGAATTAGAGTCAAACGGAACTTGCTTGCAGAGCTTCATGAGTGTCAGGCTTTGGATGAGAGCCTAATAAATAGTGACTTGTTTAAGGGCAAATTTAGTGGCTAAAAAGAAGGCAAGGTGATGGTGTCCTCTAGAGTTTAACTATAACCTGCTACTCTGCTGGAGTGAAAAAAGAGATATACAGTAAAGGAGACATTTATCTCCTTTGCTGGCACAACAGACTCATATCCTCTCTGGAGTGATTTGAAAAGTAGTTTCCAACACACCATAAATTTTGTTTTAGTTTATTATTTTATAGTAGTCTTGGGCATAATTGCAGCATTTACCATCTTTTACAGTTTTTGTTTTGAAGCATGTGGGGAATGTACTAACATTGAATTTAATCGTAAAGGACAGGGGAGTGATTCCAGAAATAACTTGTGCCACATAATGTAGTAATAGTGTGTGCTCTGGGAGTTGAATTCAGGCGTTTGTAGGTAAGAAATTGTGGAACTTAATGCACACTGGTTACATGCTATAAAATGTCTTATGAAATGATAGAAAAATATGTTTTTCTCTGGCAGCTATAATATTACAATTAAATCAGTTCCAAATACCTGGCTGTTACATCTGAAGTAGCTGGGAAATAGAGGGATGTCAGTATATTACAGGCAGTTCAGAGCCTGTGTGTACATTAATCCAATGCATACCTTAATTTTTAAAAAGGCTCTAGCTCTGAAATACTTGAGTGCTGGCTTTTCAGGACCATGGGAGCACATTCAGGACCAGGGGCCCAGAGTCTGGTGTGGTAGTGTGTGAATATAAATAGGGAACAGGGCTATTAAATAGGTTGATTTACTCCTAGGAATACCAGTAAAACAAACAGCTTCTACCACTCCTGTCCTCCCAGAGTAACTATTTACAAATAGCGTACCTGGTCTTCTGCAGCTGGAGCCCAAGACATGGTCAATGGCTGACAGCACTTGCAAATAAGACAGTTTTACAATGACTTCTGCAATGAGATACTATCTTTTCTTCTGGTTTTATAATCTTAAAGTAGATTAAAGAGTGTTTTTTTTTAACTTTTAAGAGATTCGAGACCATCTTAGGAACCTGAATGTACACAAGTCCATGGGACCTGATGAAATCCATCCACGGGTCCTGAAGGAGCTGGCAAATGAAGTTGCTAAGCCACTGCCCATCATATTTGAGAAATCATGGCAGTCAGGTGAAGTTCCCGATGACTGGAAAAAGGGAAATATAACCCCCATTTTCAAGAAGGGGAAAATGGATGAGCCGGGGAACTACGGACCAGTCAGTCTCACCTCTGTGCCTGGCAAAATCTTGGAGCAGACTCTCCTGGAAGGCATGCTGAGGCACATGAAAACCAACAAGGTGCTTGGTGACAGCCAGCATGGAAATCCTGCCTGACCAATCTGGTGGCCTTCTATGAAGGGGCTACGGAACTGATGGACAGGGGCAGAGCAGTTGATGTCATCTACCTGGACTTGTGTAAAGCCTTTGACACTGTCTCACATGACATCCTTGTCTCTAAGTTGGAGAGACATCAATTTGATAGGTGGACCACTCTGTGGATAAAGAACTGTCTGGATGGCCGCACGCAAAGAGTAGTGCTCAATGGTTCAGTGTCCAGCTGGAGACCAGTAACGAGTGGTGTCCCCCAGGGATCGGTGTTGGGACCGGTTTTGTTCAGCATCTTTGTGTGTGACGTGGACAGTGGGATTGAGGGCACCCTCAGCAAGTTTACTGATGACACCAAGCTGTGTGGTTCGGCTGATACGTTGGAGGGAAGGAATGCCATCCAGAGGGACCTTGACACGCTTGTGAGGTGAGCTGATGCCAACCTGATGAAGTTTAACCATGCCAAGTGCAAGGTCCTCCACCTGGGTCGGAGCAATGCCAGGCACAGCTACAGGTTGGGCAGGGAAGAGATTGAGAGCAGCCCTGCGGAGAAGGACTTGGGGGTGTGGGTTGATGAGAAAATGAACATGAGCCGGCAGTGTGCACTTGCAACCCAGAAAGCCAAGCATATCCTGGGCTGCATCAAAAGGAGTGTGACCAGCAGGTCGAGGGAGGTAATCCTGCCCCTTTACTCTGCTCTCGTGAGACCTCACTTGGAGTATTGTGTGCAGTTCTGGTGTCCTCAACATAAAAAGGACATGGAACTGTTAGAACAAGTGCAGAGGAGGGCCACGAGGACGATCAGGGGATTGGAGCACCTCCCGTATGAAGATAGGCTGAGAAAGTTGGGGCTGTTGAGCCTGGAGAAGAGAAGGCTGCATGGAGACCTCATAGCAACCTTCCAATACCTGAAGGGGGCCTATAGGGATGCTGGGGAGGGACTCTTCATTAGGGACTGTGGTGATAGGACAAGGGGTAACGGGTTCAAACTTAAACAGGGGAAGTTTAGATTGGATATGAGGAAGAAATTCTTTACTGTGAGGGTGGTGAGGCCCTGGAATGGGTTGCCCAGGGAAGTTGTGAGTGCTCCATCTCTGGCAGCGTTCAAGGTGGGGTTGGACATAGCCTTGGATGGCATGGTTTAGTGTGAGGTGTCCCTGCCCATGACAGGGGGGTTGGAACTTGATGATCTTGAGGTCCTTTCCAACCCTAACTATTCTATGATTCTATGATTATTAGAAAAAAATTACAAGTCATTTTCTGTGGTAATAGAAGAGGGAAGGAAAAAAGATTGTGCAAAGATTCATAGGGCCTGGTCCCACAAATTTCCACTCTATTAGCTAGACATGTCCAGGTATTCTAACCCATCACATTCAAATACTTTACTTTTTCTATTCTTATTTATTGGTGCTCACAGAAAGTCACAAGGATAAACAGAAAATTGATCTTGCTAGCTGTGAAAATACTAATTATTCCATTGTCTAATTATTTCAGAAGCACATTTAGGTAAATGTCATAAGTAGAAGGAGTGATTCTTTTATCTAAAAGCACAAAACCTGTTCACTGACTAGTCTGATTATCTGTGCTTGCAATGGCAATAATTGCCATTACACTTTAGTGTCTGCTTTTGACAGAATTGGCAGAGATTAATTATGACGAAGAATCAACAGAAAGATCCAGGAAGAAAAAGAACTGGTGTCTAGATAAAGTCTATATTCATTTGAAGAACACAGCACGTGGAAACAATAATTTATATTTATACCAGCTTTTCTGAGTGGAAGGATCTGCAAACGTGCAAATTAACTAAAGTGATTTTCAAAACATAAGACATGTTATTTACACATTATCATGAGAAGAAACCATGTATGTATATTGATTGTATGCTATGAATAGCAGTACGCAACAATATTTACGCAACGTCTCTAGCCATGAAAAAGGTAACAATTAAAGTCAATTGCGAAGGGGAAAACAGAATAAAGGCCTTGCTTTCTTCATCATAGCCTTTCACGCTATTAGCTATGCTTGAAAATGAAGCTTTGGTTAGCTGCCTGTAGAGTAGCAATGCACTGATGATACAGTATCTTGCTTCTTCATGTAATATAAAATAATACATATTTATGAAAGGCATTCTGATAATCTGTGCTGCTGACAATTTGTGATAGCAAAAATCTTTTGCTGTACTCTGTACAGCTCTTGTATCTCCAAATCCATCCCCTGGCCCTGCCTTGGTTCTGCTGGAGAACCAGAGGGGAGGTTGGAACTGTGCATCCCCTCTCCCAGCAAATCTCGCTGTGGCTGGGCTGGAGCTGTCAGGTTGTGGTTAAAACTCCTGCTTGGATTGGGATGACACAAGAACTTCTATATGGTCTGTTCAAGAACGGGAATGGCTGAAGCTCATGTGACATCTAGTGAGCAATAATCAGTTGGTCTGTTTAGGTTTGATCTTTTGACACTAATATGCATTTCAGTACAAATACCCAAAAAGGAGCTCTACCTCTTCAGTTGTAGAGGTACCCACACTTAATACACATATCATTTTGTAAGGCAGTTTGAGAAAAAAAAGTTTCACTTTCTCCTTGTGGGGCTCATCTTGACTGCACTATAGTCAAGGGAGGCAAGGACTCCCCAAGATGCAGTTTGGGTAACCGGCAGCACAGGCCTAAGGGCAACCTTAGCCTCTTAGTACCTTGGGCAACCTTGTAAGTCTTTTCCTCCTATAAGCATCTTTTATCATCAGGAGAGTTTCAATCTTTCACATCTCATTTTAGCATGAAATTTACATTTCTTCTGGGAAGGACCAGGATTTTATCACCATTATAGTGACATAAACCCAGGGTCAGTATATGCAAAGTTACACATGCACATAACAGTCAGTCTCTCCAGAATTTAGAGAATTATTTTTACTTTAGAAAAAAGCTATTTTTCCATCTTGTTAATGTAAAATTTAATTATGTGACCATGGAAACAAAGCCTTGCATCCAGCCCTGGTTACAGCTTGGGTAATACTTTTGGTGGGAAGCAGTGTAAGACCATCATTCCCTTACCACCATGGTATCCAGGTATTACTTATTTCTCTTAATCTTCCTTTAAAAACTGCACACGTTTCTCAGCTATGCAGCCTGATATTCCCAGCAAAAAGTAATTAAGAGTGACTCCTGCAACCCTGTTATCTCCAACAAAATAAGCGATGTCAAGATAGGAAAAGAATAACTTAGGTAATTCATAGGTTCATTTCTTCTCCTGTCTGTCATATTTTTCTATTTAAAATTGACTTGTGTAACCTGTAAAACAGGAGGGTAATCATTAGATTACTGAACAACTGGACAGGAATATAACTGAGACAGATTTGATCTGTACATGAACCTTGTTGCAGAAAGCTGGCGCTTGAGTTTACATCCTTAAAGACCAGCTCAAACCATAAAACATATTAAAATACTTTTGAATAATTTGAAAGAGACAAATTTCAAAACCTTTCTGTTTGCAGCACTGGGGTCAGTGTTTTTTGCAGTGCTCAGGTGCTGATAGAGGATGAGAGCTAAGTTTTAGATGCCCAGGAGTGAGGCATGAGCCATGAAGTGTGGATTGGCCACAGCTGCACTACAAAATGCCTTTTATAGCAGTAATAATGAAAAGAGATGACAGCATAATAGAGAGAGTCCTTTCCATCCCCAGGGTCACTGGAACTGAAGTGAATTCTGGTTCCGAATGTCATTAAAAATTGACCATTGTAATAACTTACCTCTACCAGCAGTTTCTAGTGCCTCAGAGCAGATTATGGTGGGATTCACAACCTGGCAAAAAGTGGGTAGGGTATGTCCTGGAGAGGTGTTATGGTCCCAGTTAAGAGTAGGAGCAGAGCCACACATAGTCCTTTTTGCCTCAAGCCACTACTGCCACAGAGCAAACTATGTTGCATTTGGTTTTATCCTGCTGCTTAGAAGCACTTTGATTTGCTTTGGCTGTGATAAGGGTGGTCAGCTTCCCTGCCTTCTCTCAGCCTCAACTAACAATGTAAGGAAGAGTCATTAGATCCCCCCCATGCTTCCAAATGCTCGCTCTGACAGGGGAAAAAGACCTTGAAAAGATGAAGAGCAGAGACGAGTGTAGCTCCTCGGGAGTGCTGCTGCTCTGCTCTCACGGGAGAAGAGAGCGGGGTCTGCAGGTGGGTCCCTGAGTGTTCCCAACCACTTTGCGGGCACATTTCACCACTTCCAGTCGGGGCAGCTCTCATAGCAGTGCAACTCCACCTCTTGTGCGGTGTTAGCCAGCACCACAGTGGTGCCTGAGGTGCTGAGAGAGGTCATAGCTCACCCTCGACACAGACATTATAACTAAGTTGAGGTAGGCATGCTGTTGAAAGGTGATCTTTAAAACATGCTTTGCAGAGTGTCCTTCTTCCAAAAGATAGTTCTTTACGGTAAAGCACTATGTAACTACTGCAAGCGGATTGCCAGATATTTGAAATTTATTACCTCTGCTAATGAAAGGACTAATATTCTGCAACTGTGCAGCACATGTTTATTATGGATAGATACTGGGATTTGGAATACATACTGAAAAGACTGTTTTCTGTTTATTTTGTGCATGGTTTTTGTTGTTTGAGTGCGTATTATTGTGATTTATTTGGGAAGATGAACCTTGTGCCTACCAAATTCCTAGTGCACAGTGAGGTGCCTCGAAAGTTCTTGATGGCTGATTGCAGAGTTCGCTCCTTCATTTACCCGCACTGCCTTAATGAGGAGCATATTTATGGCACCCACTGGTCCTGTCCAGATGACACAAACTGGAGTCTCCCATCCCAGAATATCAACGCAAATCACTGGTGCCATTAAAGATGAGCCAATAGAATAAAATTATTTAGGAGTGATTTTTTTTTTCCCCTGTATGGTTTTAAAACACTGTGTAGTTGACTGCTGTGCCATTTCTGTGAGGTAAGGTCCAGCTGTAATCATTAGAGCCTTTCCAGATCAATATGCTCAGCATTTTAAATTTTAGATGCTCATTAAAACGTTTTTACCATTCCCATTGATTTCCTTTTCTGACTTTTTCCATCACAGTCAGGAGGAACACTGTCAAGTCCTGTCTCCGTGGATAACGTATGGATGAGAGCAGCTAGCTGCATTTGAAGCAGCATCAGCTAGAAGTGATACAATCAGTATGGCTACGGTTACCTTTTCCTCTGCTGCACTGTAAAACCATTTCAGGATAGAATAAGTTCTGAGAGAGTAAAAAAAGTGGTCAGCACTACAGCCTGCTGATGGAGACAGAAACATATGGATTAACAGGAGAGAGGCTTTGCTAGGTGAAGCCACTCAAAAATTCAACAATTATCTCTTGTATTCTGTCAGTTAAGAAAATTGTGCCAAAGGCTTTGCTTTGTGGAAAAAGAGCGAAGGATAAAAGATTAAAGGAGCTGAGACACAAGCTATTCCACATGTAGTTAGAAACATCTGTGTCTGATCTGTGGCTTGGGCATTGCCTGTTTGCAGCTCTCCCCCAGGCAGGGCCATGGGCATTCAGTGGCACTTCAAAGAGTAGGAGAAATTGCCACTACATTCCTGCTCACTATACGGTTTCTGTCTATTCATAGCCTTGTTGTGATACCTGATGTATCATATATATGTTGGCTTTATCCTGCCTTCTACCATATGGCCAAAGATTTACTCCGGAAGTCTGAACCTCTAGGCCCCAGAAAGGTGTTGCACAAGGCTGTGAGAGATCCATGGCAGCCACTTAGCGCCTTGTCAGAGAGGGATTAATTACGTCTAAATGTACAATTTATCCTTAGCATAACCCAGAGGAGAACCTTCCCCAGCTCCCACAACCATGACTCTACTGTCATGCTATCTCTACTGTTATAAAAAATACAGATTGCAATTGAACCCCACTAGTTCTTGTTGCATCCAGCAAGAGCACAACTTATGCCCTCCCTTTCTGCAGCAGCCTCTTGTACATATGGGTTTTCTCAGTGTAATGGGTTTCACCTGACAGCAGAAAACGATGTGATAGACCGTACAAGGAGAGGGCTGGAACTGTGTGAGGAATGAAGGTGATATGGGAACTGTGCTTAAAAGAAGCCGAGACTAAGGAAAAGGATGTTCTCAGTGGGTTAATGTCATTTTGAAATGGAGTCAACAGGTAGGCTGAATAATGTGATTTTCCCTCCATATCCTTAACAGTTTCCTTGAAAACATCTGCCAGAAGCAGGGATTTGGACCTGGTCAGGCAGCCTGTGAGCACACCCTGAGCACCTGTGAAGCTATTTGGCCAGTTCAAACACGGAAAACAGTTCCAGGTTTTGTAAGAAAAAGTGGATTTTGCTTTGGATTACTAAATACAAATTGTTTCACTGTATGTGAACCATCTAGTCATGTGTAAACCTAGGCTTTAGCTGTCAGACCCCAAAGACCCTGAACCTATGTTGTTACACATTTTTTCTATAAACATCATGCTAGAGTATATAAAAAGATGGAGGCATCGACAGATTAATAGAACTCCCCATCCTACTGCCAATATAAACTAAGCAATACAGAAAGAACTTTACGGTTTCAGTATTAACAAGATCATAAAAATTCATGAGGCATTCAAAGCTGCTAGTTATTCTGTGTGAGAATTTCTGAATACGTTTTATACAGGGCTAGACTGAAAATAACTCACAAAAACTTATTTTCAGTGACTTCTTAAGCTGTTCTAAGTTTGCAAGAGCTATCATTCGTAGCCTATTATTATTTGGCCCTAGACTTGTACAGACAGCTTGCATGGAAGTACACTAATAGTTACTCCAAGCTTTGCATCAATACCTGGGAATGAATGTAGAAAAATTCAAACTGGCAGTGAGCTGCAATACCTCTTTGCTAATTGTATACAATTGCACTCCATAGAATCACAGAATGGTTTAGGTTGGAAGGGACCTTAAAGCTCATTCAGTTCCAAGCCCCCTGCCATGGGCAAGGACACCTTCCACTAGACCAGGTTGCTACAAGCCTTTTCCAGCCTGGCTTTGAACACTGCCAGGGATGGGGCAGCCACAGCTTCTGTGGGCAGCCTGTGCCGGTGTCTCACCACCCACACAGTAAAGGACTTCTTCCCTATATCTGATGTGAATCTACCTTCTTTCAGTGTAAAGCCATTCCCTTTTGTCCTATACTGTTTATATTTCAATCACTATGACAATTCCAATATCGATTTACAGAACTTCCCTTACCTAACTAAAAAAAGCAAACTATTAAACTATTGACAGATACATAGACCTCATAGCAGCCTTCCAATATCTGAAGGGGGCTTATAGGGATGCTGGGGAGGGACTCTTCATTAGGGACTGTGGTGATAGGAAAATGGGTAATGGATTCAAATGTAAACAGGGGAAGTTCAGATTGGATATGAGGAAGAAATTCTTTACTGTAAGGGTGGTGAGGCACTGGAATGATTTGCCCAGGGAAGTTGTGAATGCTTCATCCCTGGCGGTGCTCAAGGCCAGGTTGGACAGAGCCTCGGGTGGCATGGTTTAGTGTGAGATGCCCCTGCCCATGGCAGGGGGGTTGGAACTAGATGATCTTAAGGTCCTTTCCAACCCTAACTATTCTATGGTTCTATGATTTTAAAATCTGTGAACTGGTCAGGAGGAGCACTTCAGTTTGTGCAATTTAATAAAGTCATACTTAATCCAACATGTACAAGGAGACACAGTTTACTGGATTCTATAGATTGCTGCTATTAGAATGTTGAAGTGAGCATCTTTTAAATCTTGTAGGGCAGATAAAGTTGTATTTAGATATATATAAACATATATGTATAAAGAACTCTGCACATGAAGACAAAAATACAATTATTCCTCTAGTAGGCATATGATTTCCATTATTCTGGGAATGGATCTGGTAATTGAATGCAATTGTTATAATGACAAGCCTTTTTTGCACACGTTCTCTGTTTTGAATAAAAAGACCTCTGCCTTTGCAGGTTTGGAAATGAATCACAGAGCTGCACTATTAACCCGAAAGCAAGACTTTTCTTGAATCTGAGGGGCATGTTTCCCTATGTATAACTATTATTTGAATATAATGTAGAAGAAGCATCTGGAAACAAATTATTTCAAATAACCACTAAAATATCAGCTGCCATCATAACAACAGCAAGCATCTAAAATCCATGAACATTCTTCATACATTACTGAATGTATACAAGCAATAACTGACTAACACCTAGCTGTCTAACGTATGTTTTGCGTTTTGGTTTGCATTGGGATATATGTGTGATGCAGAGCCATTAGTCACTACAGTGACAGAACTGTATTTGGTCCACTAAATAAAAGTGAGTTCTAACCGAACCAGTATATGATTGCAGCGTCATTGCCAGTGAACTATCACACCTGAAGATAAAGAAACTTTTGACCATTAGACTTTGGGTTTTTTTCAGTGATCCCTTGAGCTAGAAATGCTTGTAGGCATTTGTGCTATTTGTTAAGTCTAATGTGCTAAGGATGCACCTTAGGTCAGCTGGCAGAGCCTGGCTGGTCAAAGCTTGGCATTTAGCTGCTCTTTCTGCTTCTCACATCTCCTTCACAGTTTGCTTTTTGCCTGTGAAGCTGTTGGAAAATGAAGTGAGGTAGATCAGTGCTGCTCCTTGTCCTAACATGTGGCAGGAGCTTCACAGCCTCCAAAGCTGTCCTGCAGGTGAGAGGTGAGCTGGCTACTTCCAGGATAGAGGCAGCTGGAGGAAGGGGCGCTCTGCCAGCCTCAGCACCTTTGTGGACCTTTATGACATTTGCTCTTGTGCTGTTTCGTTCTTGTTCTTTTATAGCTCACAGTTAAATCCAGCTGACAAAAACACATACTTTGAAATGGGTTGTGAAGATGTTATTTGATACATTTGTATCAAGTAAATAGAACTCAAGATTATTTTTCACTTTTACAATGCAAGAGACATAATCTTCTAGGTGTCTTTGACTTGGAAAGTGGCATGGGCTGGAGTTCTTTTGCTGTGAAAAAGATGCATGCAAATGAGGAGATGAGTAAATTGTAAGGTTTTTGTCCTTTAAGTAACTGCTAAATGACTAAATCAAGCCAGGCTAAGGGGGAGGATGCGACTGGAACTCTGATTTGCTGCCAGCAGTGACAATGTGTAGGTACTCAGTTCAATCCAATTAGTTGTAAGGAGGGCAGATCATGTGCTGGTTGAGTTGTGTATGTAGGTCAAAGGAAATATTACAGATAAATGCCCAGGGCAGATCCATTCATTATACTAATACCTACAGAGCAGTTTCTCTAAGCAGAAAGCAAATTGTAGAGGTGTTTTTATTTTCACTCTTCTCAGTAGTATTGTGGTTAGCTCCATAATAAATCTATAGGACCACAGAAAGGGAATATGTGTTATATGTGCTCTTTACTGAGCGGGGACTAAGTCGTGCTAATTTTTAACCTTCTGACTAGCCCTCATTTATGTTGATAATCAATTGCTTCCATAGTGCCGCAGGCATTTATGTGAATATTCAATGTTGTATTAAAGTTTTTGGTGAAATTCTGACCTGCAATGGGAGGATAAAATGTCAATTATCTGCTTTTAGGATAATGCCCATCATTACCTATCTCAGATCCCATCTACAATATTTAACAGTAAAACCTCTCCAGAAGCTACCACCTGGAATTCTAGAGCTGTGTGGTTTTTGTATTTGACTACTTTGCCATTTTTGTTTTGATCATGAAGTAAGAGCAATCTAAAGGACATCTCACCATCATGAGGGGCTGAAAAGAGCTTTCTACTGTTGGTCTGGTAGAGCTGTTCATGATATAATTGATCAAAAGTGTCCATCAGAGAGGCATCCATGGTCTAATACTGTGTGTAGAACGAAGTATTGTCAATATCTTTCATTTGAAAGAAAAAAGAAATGACTTTGCCTTCAAAATCCTATTTTTGAAGTAGTTTTGAGTAGCTTAATGACAGTGAAATCATGTATGATGTGTTACAATTTTCTGTCACTTCTAAATAAAAAAATAAATTGTCTTAGAGCTGTGAACAATTTTGCATTCCAGAATTCTCTCTTCAGCACCGCCTACATCCCACAAGTCAACATCACACACTTCATTTGGATTCCATTTCTTTAAGTCATCAGCTTGGTCTGCAAAGCTGACCCCATTTAGCAATAAAGGTCTGAGGATATCTAAGAAACTTATGTATTAGGCTTTTTAAATTTTAAATAATAGAATCCAGCTGTCCTAGTTCATAGGAAATACATAAACTTGCCAGACATGCTAATTCCTGCTATTGCTGAATTGCTACCATTATTTTCTCTCTTACTAACACTCATTTATAACGTTTATTAGAAAAGGCTGTGATCAATCAGAAGCAGCTGAAACTTGTATCATAGAACAGCTTTGCAAAATTGAGTTAATAAAATGTAGCAAAGCTCTTAAAAGAACCAAGAATTTTTAACACACAATTTCCCAATGTTTATCACTAGGCATAATATTCCAATTTTCATCTGAAAAGCTCCCTTGTAGGGAGAAAACTTAGGATGTGGGGGTTGTTTTTTGGAAACAGCTGTAAGACTTGAAGTCTGATTTATTTATTTATTGGGTACTGCTTGGATTTCCCCACTTCTATTGTATTCTGGGCAGTTCACAGTGCTCACTCCAACCTATAAGAATTATGACAGCAGGTCATAATTCTTGATCCAGATAGAGCTTTGTCTTATCTCCATAAATTATCCATACGTCTCCATACATCTCAAAAGAAGGTGAGTGATCTAATGGCTAATTATAGGTTACTCAGCTCCACAGAGATATTTCTTATCTCCTATTAGCTGTAACTTTTCCCTTTCTCATTTCTGTTGCCTAATTTAAATTTGACAGTTATAAAAAATTTGAATACCTAATCCCACAAAAATTCATGAATTCTAATTTGTGCCAAGTAATTCCACAGCTTTAGTCAGGCATTTTTAAATTTTTCTATTACTTTAAAATGTATCGCTCACTGCTAGGTCTTGTAAAAACAAGCCATCCTTTCTGCATCCTGTTTTCCTCAGCTATATTTCTTCATAATTTTTTTAACTGCCATTTTCCATTAGAAAACTTCAAATAATTGTCATCTTTTGAGAGAGGGGGACTAGACTTGTAATATCTTGTTTTAGTTCTGATGTCCTTTGCTGTCTCTTTGGCCCTTTGTTTTCTTTGATTACTGTTCTAAAGCGAGCTATGTTTTTATCATGAGCTTGGAGTGGTACTTAAGATGCCTTTCTATATGTTTTATACTAATTAAATCAACAGTGATATCTAAGCATTTGGATGATTCTCAGGCATGGATTTCCCAGACATGCATCTGTCAGCGGGTCCTGAAGGAGCTGGCAAATGAAGTTGCTAAGCCACTGTCCATCATATTTGAAAAATCATGGCAGTCAGGTGAAGTTCCCGATGACTGGAAAAAGGGAAATATAACCCCCATTTCTAAGAAGGGGAAAATGGATGAACCGGGAAACTACAGACCAGTCAGTCTCACCTCTGTGCCTGGCAAAATCTTGGAGCAGACTCTCCTGGAAGGCATGCTGAGGCACATGAAAACCAACAAGGTGCTTGGTGACAGCCAGCATGGCTTCACTAAGGGGAAATCCTGCCTGACCAATCTGGTGACCTTCTATGATGGGGCCGCAGAACTGATGGACAGGAGTAGAGCAGTTGATGTCATCTACATGGACTTGTGCAAAGCATTTGACACTCTCACATGACATCCTTGCCTCTAAGTTGGAGGGACATCAATTTGATAGGTGGAACACTTGGTGCATGAAGAACTGTCTGGATGGCCGCACACAAAGAGCTGTGCTCAATGGCTCAATGTCCAGCTGGAGACCAGTAACGAGTGGTGTCCCCCAGGGATCGGTGTTGGGACCGGTCCTGTTCAACATCTTTGTTGGTGGCATGGACAGTGGGATTGAGTGCGCCCTCAGCAAGTTTGCCGATGACACCAAGCTGTGTGGTTCAGTTGATACCTTGGTGGGAAGGAATGCCATCCAGAGGGACCTTGACACGCTTGTGAGGTGAGTTGATGCCAACCTGATGAAGTTTAACCATGCCAAGTGCAAAGTCCTACACCTGGGTCGGAGCAATGCCAGGCACAGCTACAGGTTGGGCAGAGAAGAGATTGAGAGCAGCCCTGCGCAGAAGGACTTGGGGGTGTTGGCCAATGAGAAAATGAACATGGGCCATCAGTGTGTGCTTGCAGCCCAGAAAGCCAAGCATATCCTGGGCTGCATCAAAAGGAGTGTGACCAGCAGGTTGAGGGAGGTGGTCCTGCTCCTCTACTCTGCTCTCGTGAGACCTCACTTGGAGTATTGTGTGCACTTCTGGTGTCCTCAACATAAAAAGGACATGGAACTGTTAGAACAAGTGCAGAGGAGGGCCACGAGGATGATCAGGGGACTGGAGCACCTCCTGTATGAAGATAGGCTGAGAAAGTTGGGGCTGTTGAGCCTGGAGAAGAGAAGGCTGTGTGGAGACCTCATAGCAGCCTTCCAGTATCTGAAGGGGGCCTATAGGGATGCTGGGGAGGGACTCTTCATTAGGGACTGTAGTGATAGGAAAATGGGTAATGGATTCAAACTTAAACAGGGGAAGTTCAGATTGGATATGAGGAAGAAATTCTTTACTGTGAGGGTGGTGAGGTCCTGGAATGGGTTGCCCAGGGAAGTTGTGAATGCTTCATCCCTGGCGGCGTTCAAGACCGGGTTGGACATAGCCTTGGATGGCATGGTTTAGTGTGAGGTCTTCCTGCCCACGGCAGGGGAGTTGGAAATGGATGATCTTCAGGTCCTTTCCAACCCTAACTATTCTATGATTCTATGACTTGTATACGTTCAGGTTCTTAAGATGGTCTTGAACCAGATCCTATCCTACAGTGGGCCTAGGATCTTCATTCTCACAGTCCCTGCGTCTGCCTTTCAAGACTTGGGTGGTGTGGTCAGAGCATTTTCCAGTGAAGACTGAGGCAAAGAAGTCATTAAGAACCTCAGCTTTCTCTGAATCCAGGGTAGCCAGTTCTCGCAATAGCTTCTGGGGGGGGGGGGTCTACATTGTCCCTAGTCTGTCTTTTATTTGCAGTGTACCTATAGAATCCCTTCCTGTTATCCTTAACATCCCTAGCCAAGTTTAATTCTAAGTGGGCCTTAGCTTTCCTAACCTGGTCCCTAGCTTCCTGGACAACATCCCTGTATTCTTCCCAGGCTACCTGTCCTTGCTTCCACCTTTTATAAGCCTCTTTTTTCCTTTGAATTTTCCTCAGCAGGTCTTTATCCATCCAAGGAGGTCTCCTGGCCCTCTTGCTGCACTTTCTTCTAGTAGGAATGTATCGCTCCTGAGCTTGCAGCAGGTGATCCTTGAATATCAACCAACAGTCTTGGGCCCCCCTGCCCTCTAGGGCTGTATCCCATGGAACTTTACTGGGCAGGTTCCTGAAGAGGCCAAAGTCTACTCTCTTGAAGTCCAGGGCAGTGAGCTTGCTGCACGCTCTTCTCACTGTCCTGAGGATCTCAAACTCGACCATCTCGTGATCGCTGCAACCAAGGCTGCCCTGGAGCGTCACATTCCCAACCAGCCCTTCCCTGTTGGTGAGGACGAGGTCAAGCATGGCACCTCTCCTTGTCGGCTCCTCTATTACTTGCAGAAGGAAGCTGTCTTCCACGCAATCAAGGAACCTCCTGGATTGCTTGTGCTGGGCCATACCCTCCCTCCAAAAGATATCAGGGTGGTTGAAGTCCCCCATGAGGCCAAGGGCCTGCAAGAGTGAGGCTGTTCCTATCTATCTATAGAGTGCTTCATCCACTGTGTCCTCTTGATCAGGAGGTCTGTAACAGATCCCCACAGTAATGTCCCCCATAGCTGTTAGAAGTCTCACTATATGTATGCATATATGTAGTCTGTAGAGTTTAATTCAAAAGTATGAAAGCATATGAAATTTGTATTGAAGTGATTAACTCTTGAACTCATCTTTGAAAACGTCAGCCTCTAGAGAAAGTTGTGGTTATCATTTTTGTAATCTTTGACATGATTCCTTTACCCAAGTAATGATTGCTTTCCTGTTTTGAAATCTAAACTGCAAAAATATTTATATAATTGGGTAGAACGTGTCAGAAACAAAAGGTGGAACAGATGTGAAGAGGTGAACATTGCATTTAGCTTAACTGATTTTTTTAACAGAGAGAAAAAAGAGAAAATGAAACAAAAATCAATGTCTCTGCATGGCAGCTTACACAGCAGCTGACAAATTATCTCCTACCCTTACAAGATCATGCTTTTAATGTATTGTGTTTCAGGGTTCTGACAGAGTTATATTTTGCTTTTTACCTTTCAGGAATTATCTTAAGACAACCAGCAACTCCAGCAGCCTCATGCTTAGTACTCTTCTTTGATATATGAACCAGACTACTAGTGCTCCCACTTAAATAAAAAACCCCTGACAAATCACCAACCAGCCAACCGCTTGCCCCCAAACTCAGAAGAAAAGCATCAGATCCGTGCTTTTACAGCATCTGAATAATTTTTCAATTATTATATTGTTTTCCCAGACTGAGAATGCACGCCATCAGTTTACTGTCTAAAGAGGATAAAAACATGCTGGGTTTCCTGAGCTTATTAACTGCTTTATGTATGCCATGCCTTTCTTGGACACATTTGCATGGTTGAAGCCACTAGAGATTTCTGTTGCCTTCACTGTTCACCGGATAAGAGTCTCCTGAAAGCTTTTCTTTTACGCTTTTTAAAAATTGAAATCCTAGGTTTAAAAGAATTTGACTGTAGAGCAGCTTTAGTGGGAGCATCTCAAGACAGAGCTAGCTCAACCATCCACTGACTGTTTCACTTCAGTCGTGGAAAAAGCAAGGTTGATGCAGCTTAGCTTGCAAGGAATAGGGTTGTAGTGGCTCAGGCTATGTATGATTGCTTATTGAGCTGTGATAACTTGATTAGGAGTCCAAATACCAAGCTTTTGCCTTGAAATTCAACTTTTAACAGGGCTCACTTCCAAGTAAAGTCACTTGGTGAGAGAATTAAGCATGGACCCACATCTGAGTTTTCTAACAGCTTAAATATTTGCATTAGCAAAACTGCTTGACAGTTTGGGTCTGTAGTTTAGGTTTTCAGATTGTATCTCAACTTTATTTTAAGGAGTCAGGCTGAAAGGAAAAGACTGCAGGTGTTTCCTTAGGGATACTTCACTCAGATTTTTTCTGCCTGCTGTGTGAGGTGATGGGAGCTCTGCTAGTTTATTTGGTGATTTCTGTATGGTAAAAATATAAAATATAAAACTATAAAGATATAAAAATAGTCAAAGGGAAGAAAGGAAATTTCAAAGAGTAGTCTTTTTTTTAATTTTTGTTTCTTTTCCTATTTTTTTATTTTCTTCATTTTACTCTGAAGATGAAAATTGTCCCATATGGCTGAACTACTCACATCTTCACCCACCAGAAAGCAGATCCTTGTGGAGTGAAAATTGGCTTCAGAACCTGAAGTATGAAATTCAATTTTTTATACATATTTCAGATCTCAGGTTTTGCATATCTTTGTAGCAGAAATAGTCACTTGACTGAATTTCTCATCAGAAAGTAGAGCCTTAGCAACTCAAAGTCATCTACTTCAACTAACAACTTTCTGTAAAAAAGCCCCACCATACTCGACAATCCTTATACACAGTTATTACCATTACTAGCCAGTGTATCATTTGCCTTGCACTGATGTCTCTATTTTTATTTCTAAAGCCCAATATATATGAAAGAATAAGTGTTGAATATGATTTAAGAAGCTAAATGTAAACAGAGCTCAAAAAATAAACAGTTTCAGGGGTGATTTTTTTCTCCATAACTCCCAAACACCCAACTATAAAGTTCACAACTCAAGTGATGCATACGTAGGACTGCAGAGTCTTGTACTGGGAGATACAAAAGCCCAGGGAATTATATGATGAAACTTGTACAACTATACAGATTCAGATTTAACCAGAACAAACTCTACATCATTTTAGTTTAATTCCAAAGGTTTATTTTGCAGTCACTGTTCATAGACATAGCTGGTCGCACACATGTAACCCATTTGCAGTACTTGTACAAACACTATCTCACAGTATCTCATGCCAGCGTCACAGACTGGAAAAGAGAACGTGGCACCACACAACACTCAGTGACAAACATACAGGCTGTAGACAATTTGATATGTTCAGCAAGAAAAAACAAATGATAAATTGCTGATATTTTCCATTTTGTCCTCTCATTGCTGGAGAAGTTACAGCAGCATAACAATGGGAAAAAACGTTATGGAACAACTTGAAGAACATCACAAAACTCTTGTTAGGGTCAGAGATGAGAAAGTCAATCCAGTACCAGCATATCTGAAGTTTCCTCAGAAGCTTCCACAATGCAAGACAGAGGAGATTGCAGCCACCTTCCCTGGCCAGTGAGCCAAGCACTGGCACACATACACTGTAATTGCTTTTAGCCTGTACCATGGGCTACAGCAAACTGCTGGCAAGATATACAACCACTGTGTAGCAGCTCCTTTTTCAGCTGCACATGAAGTGCCTGTCTGGAGTGTGTCTTTCTCTGGTAGGGCAAGAGAAAGGCAAATGGTTGCAGAAGAGGAAAACACAACCCCCTGTTATTAATGATATACAAAGCCTGGAGCTGCACTAGGAAATTCTATCGAGCCATCTTGTTATCAAGACATTCAGAGCTGGGCTCCAAACGCAACTGTAAGCAACTGTAAGATGATTTAATCTTGTTGCAAAAGTTCAATACAACTGCTGTTTCAGGCCAATATGATACTTTATTGAAGTTATCCAATGGCAACATTATCAACAAGTAATGCCTGTAATGTATGCTAATGAAGAGCACTAAGTGCTAAATTCTCCTAATAATGAGACTAACAATAATGGTTTTCAATCTTGTCACCTTGACTCACATCACATCGTGTTAGTTGTCCTAACTGCAGAGTAAGGTGATTCTCAATCTGAATGAAAGGGTCTGGTTTTGCCATTCTCACCCTGCAGGCAGAAGAGGAAAAGTTTCTTCCGGAAATTGTTTGCAGGGGTGGCATTCAAACTAATTTTTTACCTAGCCATTCACTTATCAAGCCTCATGTAAAACATGGAATAGGTTACTAAAGCCACTAGAAGAGGACATGTTCACTTGCTAGATATATAATTTTGCAAATGATTATTAGAAATTATTTTTCTTCACTTTTCCCATAGTATTTGATAACTGTCGGTATAATTCTGATTCACTTTGTTTCTTTATGGTAGCTCATATACATTTTAATTTCCTTATCTGCTCCTGTACCTCTACCCCAGTAAAAGAGCATGAATTCTGCCATAAAGGCTCAGATCAATTTTTTGTCTATTACCCCGTAGTGAAATTGCCCTATCAGGTCAGCTTACATTGTGCAGTAAGTATGCCACGTATAAATAAATCCCAGTATAAAACCATATATGTAATTTAGCAGTAATAGCTGAGCATTAGGATCTCCGATTTTGATTAACAGTGTAATTTATAGTGTAGAACAAAACAATGAACAGCTTATCACTTTGGGAACTCTTAAAAAAACCCCAAACAAATATTGGGAAAAAATTCTCCATTGTGTCTATGTATATGAATATAAATATTAATCTATATTTCTCTATTTGGAATATATATTCATTTATGTATTGGGTATATATATATGAATATATATGCATTTTTTCCCCAAATGCTCCAAAGTATGAACTTCTGGATTAGTAAATATAACTTGTGGAAGGAGGTGGCCCTACCTACATGCTGCACTTTCTTCTTGTGCCTTACTTCCAACTGAAAGCAGCTCTGAAACTTGCTGACTTTTCATAGAAAACAGCTAACTATTTAATTTATAAGTGCTAACTAC
Organism: Amazona ochrocephala; assembly: GCA_039720435.1. NCBI lineage: Eukaryota > Metazoa > Chordata > Aves > Psittaciformes > Psittacidae > Amazona > Amazona ochrocephala. Next base: position 14,605,118 of record CM077879.1, read on the forward strand.
ACCTCAGCATCCAGGTACCTTGAAGAATCAAGAAAACCTATTATCAAAATTACAAACTGGGAAGATGATGTTCATAGAAAAATTCCATGTGGAAGGGAAAGGATGACATAACTTCTGATAGCCTGCTGAGTCTTTCTATCATGAAATTAAGCAGACTCTGAGGACAGTTTTACAAAGCATTAAATAGCTTAGAAACTTAGTAACATGTACTAGGCCTGGAGCTTCAGAATCTAATGCCCAAATGAAAATTAGCGTTTAAATATGAAATAGGCACCCAAATGCCTTTGTAGAGATCTGAGTGTTAAGCAATGACATCTACTGGATCTTAGGTAAATTTTGGCTCCTAAGACATACTTCAAAAGGAACTTGAAAAGAAAAGCAAAAATAAACCACCAAAAACCCCCAACTCCTGGAACACTTGGTGTTTGATTGTTTTTTTTTACATGCTATAATTTACACATACCATCAGAGTTCTCTGACTTTGCAATGAGGTTTAGTTTTCTTTTCATATTAAAACTTCTATAGGTATTCTTAAAAAATAATATTTATGTATATATATATCTCCACAGAAATGCATTGCCAGCAAACCCAGAAACCAGAGGCAACTCTATTCTAGTCGATCAGGATTTGCAAGAGAGACAAGGAAACCCATCACGACCTGGCACTCACCATTTGTGAGGAGGTGGGAGATGTTCAGTCAAAACAACTGAAAGTCAAAATAGCTCTAAAGGCAATGGGAGGTCACAGCAGTGTCACGAGTCTTCTTTCACATCCTCAATTCTCATATGTACCTTGAATGACATACTGGGAAATGTGGAGAAATGCAAGCCAGTAGCATTTCAGGTTTGCCTGCATCAGTTCTTAACAGACTCCTGTAGGCATCTCTTCACTTTTCCCTTCCTCTTCCTCCTCCTTGGTAACTGCACACATACCTCCCCATGAGCACAAAGGGGTGCTCAGCCTGCTGCAGCTCCCCACCACAACTTCACTTCTCTGAGTCTATACTCCGCACCCTTTCACCACTGCACCTACTACACAGGTGCCCAGGAAAACCCTGACTTAATTAGCTGCCACTCCTCCTGCCTTCAATTTCCTCAATCATCACCCTACCTGCTAATGTATTCACCCATACTCACTTAAGACATATTCAACAAGGAAGTAATTCATGCTGTCACACACAAAAATATAAGTTGTGCATTGCTACAAATATACTGAATGAAAGAGCATGTTTTCCTTCGTCCCCTAAAAGAGCATCCTGGGTTTACACAATCCCTTTTTTGGTTTCCCCATTGCCCACCGAAGACGTGAAGTTTGATTCTTGTTCTGCATTCGATTTCCTCTCCCCCGAGCAGTGGTCCATTTCTTGCAATTCTAAAGATACTTTATTCCTTTTGGCGAATACCTGGCTGATCTCATGAAATGTCTTATTTTTTGTTTCAGGCAGGACAAAAAACAGGTAGGTAGCTCCTGCAAAGCAGATGGCAGCAAACACTAGGAAGCAGTAGGTCTGTAAACCACCCTGTTAATAGAAAACAAAGGAGAGAGTCATTACAAACGGGACAAAACTCAGAGAAAAATCAACACCAGAAATGGTTTGAAAGGACAAAATGGGTGTTATGGAGCAATTTTTAACCAAGTACATTCATTGCAAGTCAGTATTTCGAAGTTCATAAAACACATCAATTGTTAGTTCTTCCAATACTGTCAGTAGCCCATCAATGGAGAAACAGGTTCCTGGCAGAGGGGTGCAGAGCTGAAATCTGGGTGATGCTGGGAGATAGCAGAGTGAGTTCAGGCAATGGAGGGTGTGAGAAGAGCAGGTGGCATCAAGGCTCCTGCTACGTGCATGGCTTAGCTGTGCCTTGTGCTGCCATGGTATTTCTGGATGTAAGGCAGACGTTTTGCTGGGTTGTTCTGCATACAGTCTCACAGTTTCTAGGTACAAAAAACAAGGCATGATTTTGCAGTGTGGAAACCTGCCATAGCCAGGGGCATCTGCGTCGCAGTAGTTAGAAGCTTTGAGGTTTGCAAAATAAACAAGATAAAACCCCCAAATGGAAGACATCTGTATAACTTCTAAGGTTACGGGAGCTTACAGCAGGAAAAAAAAATCCATAAAATGCACTTCCTTCATGCTAGAAACCAGTGTACAAATTAACTGAAAATGAAGTACAGACCATGTTTGATTATTTTGGATTTTGCTTCTCTGCAAAAAGAGATTAAAGAGGCAAATGAATTAATAAGCTAATTATAAAGGCTCTAACCAATGAGTAGGAGTTGCACTTCACTGAAACAGAAGTACCTAGTGAGCATTATATTATTTAATAGATTCCAGTTATGTTTCATTAGTACAGTTTCAAAAGCATTTGATAATTACAGTATTGCCAGCTGTGCTTTGTTGAACTAGGAAGAGTTCGGTATTGTGGCTCTGGTGAAGCCACTGCCAGCCCTACCTCCCCTATTGATTTACCTTACTTCTGAAACCAAACATCCAATGAACCCGCATTTTTTCTTGTTTTTATTAATAAAGCAGAATTAAACCAAAGGGGGTATCTCCAGCTCCAAAAAATGGCGACCTCTGCATGGTGCCTTGTCTGAGGTTATGAACGCGAATATGAGGAGACCTGGACCCCTCACTCATCACTCCAGGTGTTGCAAGGCACAGGTTACCCCAGGGAAAATCACTCAGGACAGAGGAAGCAGGTGTAGCTTCCTATATATGTATACGTACAGTTGCCATTAAAGGTATGTATCTGAAACAATTAAGACAGAGGTAGACAATGACGTAACACTGACACATTTTTCTAACACACTCCCATCATCATTACCTATGCCAGCCCTATGATGCAGGCTGGTTAAGCTTTCTGCTTTGACAGCTCAGGATGTGTGCAATTCCTAGGACTACTTTTATGATTCACTTGCTCAGTATGCATCATATATGGTGTGGAAGAAGAACATGAATTTGTGTGTGAAACAAGAAAGAAAAAATCCTTTTCTGTAGCTGCTTTTTAATACCATAGCTGATTGCCAGCCTGTCTAATCACAATGTTTTCCGTGGATAATTCACTACCTAGTTCAGCCTTTCAACTCCTGCCTCTCACAGGAAAAGCTGAAAAGTTAGTTCGTCCTCTGATAGTGATTATGGACTCTTTGGACCATCAATGTTTTTTTTGTTAAATCCTAGAAGCATGAACTCCTGAATCTGACAATCACAAGTCAAGAGCATGGGTGATGAGGAGGAGGACAATATTCTGGCATGGCAACAGATACGACTTTCAAGCTTATACAGAGGCAGAAGCAAATGGATTTAGTAGACAGGAAAAAATAACTTCACAGTGCCTCATAAATCATCCTGTCATGTTAAGAACTCAGATTTTGCACCTGCATCTTCTGCATTTGAAATTGTTGTTCAGCTGAATGATAGAGCTTTTGTATGCTTCTTTTTATGCTTCTTGGCATTATTTCGCTAACTATATGGGATAGAATCCATAGGGTTCAAAAACTTGTATCCATCTGAAGAGTAGTTTGACTCTTAATAAAAAATACCATATCCAAACAACTGGAGGGGAGGGTTAAAAAAGGAAGGGAAGGGTGGGGGAGGGAGCAAGAACAAACCAATTCAGAATGAAAATCCTAACTAAATACAGAATAAATTCAAGGAAAATGTGAGGTTTCTGTTACTTCTCAGCTTTCCCACGTACGATGGGTTACTTCCTTACATTCAATTCCTAGCAGCATTGCATCAACTCTGGCCACGCAGGAGGCACTGAGCCAGCCTCATCCAGCCCCCCCAGCACATTCACTCAGGCAAGTCTCTTCATCCTGCCTGCATATACTGCTCAGGCTCAGAACGAGCTGCCACCTTCACAAAGGTACTTTTCCTCCTGCAGCACCAGACAGACTTGCCAGAGCTGAGAACACGTATCTTTAGTAACACCTGAAGCCAAGCTTTTACGTACAAGCTTAGATACCAAAAGTTTAGAAGGAAGAGAGAGGAAAGCACTGCAACAGTCTGTGCTTCGTGGCTGTTTTCCCTGACCATTTATTCAGTACACTCGCCCACATGGAAATCCAAGGTTCAAAGTTGCCCAGAGCTTCAGGTGGTTTCCTAAATAATGGCAGCTTTGTCTCTTGATAGGCTTACGGATACTCATTCAGAGTCAAGGTCAGAGACATAGCTGAAGATCCTTGAAAGGTCATGTGTGGATTATTGAGAGTCACCTGCCCATCCAGGTACACAGGTCTGCAAGAAAACAGCAGACTCTCCTGAGGAAAACACCTTGGGTACATGCATCCTGTTCTTAGTCAGCAGGCTTATAAACCCACTCCAAAGCAGAATATACATTGGATTTTTCAAGGTGAGGGCTATTGCTATATGGGATATTTAAAAGTTAAGCATAGACTATTAAACACATCACCATCTATTTTCATACCAGCTTTCTAAGGAGGCTATTTAAAACACAGCACTTCTGAAAATGTCCTGCCAGCTGAATCCTGAATTACTCATTCCTATCGTCTCTTTTCTGGAAACAATTCACCTAAGACATGCATGCAATTACCACAAAAAAAGAATCAAAGTCAAATGGCTCTGGAAATTCCCCCAAATCAGATCCCGGGCACTGCAAGCAATCAAACCTGACTTTTAGGATGAGATGCAGATACATAAGCGAGGTGTGTGAATAAGTAGGTGCAGTCCAGACACGTTTTTTTAAGCAAAGAGGTTAACAAACATATTCCCAGCTCATGTAGAGCTGCTATATATATTAGGTAGAATATGCAGACATTTCCTTCACCTCTCTTTAAATAAAATAGTAAAGAAAACTTTGAAAGCAATTAAGAAATGCTTTTAAATTTTAACTATAAATAGACTTGAAGGGCTGAGAATGAATGAGCAAAAGAGCTCATTTTTTCAAGCTAAAAAATAAGCTGAAACAAATAAAAACCTGTGCAATGGAATGATCAGATATCTGGTTTCGATTAAAAAAATTTAACAGTTTGCCACTTCTAAAGTCTACCAGCTTAAAACAGCCTTCCTGCTAATAGCTTACATGCTGTGAGCACCACAGTCTGGAAAAATACAGAAGTAGTTGAGTGCTGTTTAATGATGGCTGCTCGCTGGTTTAACTCATTCTGTAGTAAAGGTTAAATTCAAAGTAGGACTGTGGCACTGTAACCAAGAAAACAGATATTCTAGGGCAGATACAGCAAAATAAATAAGCAAACAAACAAATTCTGAATCAGATTTTGCAGGGTTAACAAATTCATTTTTGAAAGAGAACTTTGAGCTTTTCCCAGTGAATCATAAAATGTGATTCTAAATTCTCAACTTGCAATGTCACAACCCCTTGGCATTGGCAATGGGTGTTTGCATTTTGAAGTTGCCATGAAGATTAGAGTCAGGAGATGAGGGTCAAACTAGATTTTGAATTGGTGGGGTCAAATGATAATAGTTAGAGGTCTCACTAATACGATCAGCAGCAAAACAGTTATTCGTGTAGACATTTGACTTTACTTTGCTTCAAATTAAAATAACACACTGAAACAAAGGAATGAGAAAGTTTGTGTCTTTTGCCCCTTGTCCTGCTTCAGTTTCAGACATAATTTAAGGTTCTGCTGAAGGTGCAGGACAATGAAGAAGGACAGAGCGCTAAAATATAATGTATGAAACATATTTCTTAAGTAAAAAATAAAAGACATTTTTAGACATGAATTTTCATTGCAAACCTCACCCTCACAAAGTCACTATCTCCTCATAAAAAAGTTACAGATTCTTGTATTTTATACTTAAAATGGATTGCTTCTAATAAAGAGCATTTTTCTGATACCCAGCCTTCTGATAGCCTGCATTTCATTTTCTCATCTTTGAGGTGAATTTCAGCCATTGTCCTTCATACAGGTGCACTGTAGTTGCTCTAAACATCAGAGGTACTTGCAAAAGCTCGAAATAGCTTGGCTGAGGGAATCTGGGCACAGTCTGCTGTACAAAACTTTTTTATTGAAATTCTTGTACTGCATAATAGAAAAGTCAAGGGGTAAGGAAATAATAAGAAAAACCAGAGACAATATCGCCAAGTAAATAGAATCATAGAGTCATAGAATCATAGAATGTATAAACACACACAAATGAGTGTTTACACACAAGAAAGAAAATCCCAAGTGTAAAAATAAGAAAGAAACAGAGCAGAAGTGCAGAAGAGCCTCCACTAACAAGTATAATGACTCAGAAGTATTACTTCACAGGCAAAAATTAATTGGTTTCTGAAAGAGGGGAAAATAAACATGCATACAGGTCTTTGCTTCATACTAGTAAGCAATCTTGTAGCACTTGTATCCCATGTGTTCGTTGTTTGTATGTTCTGAGAACAAAAATATTAACAGAATTTTTTATTTTAAAGGTTTTCCTAATGTTTCCTGTCACTCAGAATATGCTATCACCTTGTTGGGTGAACTTTCCTGTGAAAACACACAGGAGGCAGGGGCACTGATGGGGTGCAACAAGACAGTGCTGAAACTGTCCATCAATTTCTCAGATGCTATTGTAGCTTGCCTCAAGTCTAATGACTTTTTGTCCATCATAAAAACACATTTTCCATTGCCAGTGATTTTCCAGTGAGCCAGACAGGAATTAGAGAGGTCATTTCTGTCAGTTGCTTGGTTTCCCAGCCTGAAGAGCCAGACATCTATATAAAACTTCAGCTCTTTATGCAAACCATCACTAAGATCTGACTAAGATCTGGAACTTCCAGCACAATTGTAACCTGCTTTTATCAATATGCCCCTATTTCCAATTACAGGAAAACAATGCAAAAAAATAGATAATGGAGCACAGATGTAACTATTGTGACTTTGTAAAATCAAGCTGTTGTTTTACAACTGGACAAAACATTCAAACTGCACAGTGACATTTATTAGCCCCTGCAAAAATGATACAGTCTACACTATTTCTCTGCCACAGAGCTGCAAAGCATCTTGCAGTTTATTACTTTTATTGCCTCAGTCTTGCTGCAATAATCCTGCAAGAGAATGATGTCTTTTTATCCCATTTTGGGATAACACAAGTTTCTCCTGTGGCAGAAGTAAAAGAGGGGAAAAATTTCTGAAGCCTTAAGGGCTGTGTGCAGGCCCAGCAAGATGAAAAAGAGGTTCCTCCCATTTCTAAATGAATCTCATCACTGTCCTATATTTTTTTTTACCTAGGAAACAATAACAGCAATTCAGTTCTTTGTAATTTCGATAGGGAGCTACGCCATTTCCTAGTATAACCATGCAGAGAGGTCTGAAGACCTCCATTGTTCACTTCCCCAGCACTTCTAATGATTTAAAATCTTTCTCTTTCCTCGCTGCAGACATGTAGCCCCAGGGTGCCAAAGGTAAAAGGCAAACCCCAGCTGGGAGTAAAATCAACTTTCTACTTGCCGGTTATGTAATCATAACTGGGTATTCCTCTGCCATCCCTGGTTATTGGAAACATTTTTATTAGGAGGAAAGCTGGAAGATGAGCTGTTCTAGAAAGTTACTAATGGGATAGAGAGGGAACCAGAGGAGCAGTAAAGATGAAGCTGGTCTCTGTGGGGCAGAAAGGTGGAAAAGAAGGGTTCTGGGTGGTCAGGTTTGGTTGCTGGGATGGAACAGCCAGGCAGAGGCTCCCCCTTGCTAAAGCACGTTCATCAGTCTGAAGGTCAGTCAAATGAGGATCGCACACGGGCTAGCAAAAAAGGGTACAAACCAGAGACAAACATAAGCTCAGCCAGATGCTATTGCCATAACCCAAGGAGAAGGAGAAAGTGCCTGGGGCAATGGGATGAGCAGCAAAGGTAAAATGAGGGATATTTCCAGAACCAGGTATAAAACCCCAAGAACATTCATGGTGGATAAAAAGGACTAATTTCCTTAGTTCCAATCTGGCTTACATCTGCTTCCAATCTGTTACTGGGAAAGGAAAGCACATTATTCTACAATAATGTTTAGTATATCCATGCTAAGATTCAAATTTCAGTAAAATATATGACAATTTAAGTATTTATTGAATACACACTGAATATACAGCACGATTTTGATGCTGAAAAAGATTCTGCACTGTCTTCCAGAATGGGAAAGTATTATGACAGAAATTTGTAAGAAATAAAGACTCTGATGGCTGAAGGATGAATTTAGTTAAATTTAAAACAGAAATAGATGCAATTGTTAATTCATCAATACCTTATTAAGAAGTATGAAATCCACTGGAAAACTTCAGCGGTTACTGAATACTGTGCATATGACACACACATTAGTGCAATTAGGAAATACTTCTGCAGAAGTAAGTGATCTTTGATGGCTTGTACCTTAAATCAGACAAGAATATATAGGTTTCTCTGGTCTTATTTGGTGGGGTTTTTTTGCTTGTGTTGCTGCATTTTCGCTTGTTTGTGTTGGGTTCTTTTTACTTGTTTGATTGATTTTTCATTTGTTTGTTTTAAAAAGTCACTACTGCCAAAGGGAAAATGATGCATTTTTTCTCATTATCCATGAAGGAGGAATAGACGAAATAGTAATAAGGTAACAGAAGGATGAGTAAGATAACCTTGAAGGCCTTCAGGTCAGAGATTCCTCAAATTTCCAAGGAACCTTGATTCTTGCGCAAGTTCTTCTAAAATTCACAAGAAACTAATGGATCTTTTTTCCCTCCTCAGTTGTTCACAGTTCACTTTTCCTTTCTCAGATCTTTTCTCCAGACAGAATATTTTTAGGTTTGCTTTCTCTCACTTCAAGTTCATTGCAATTTTTGCTGTCACTTCCTCTATATTTTCTTGCACTTTTCAATATTATTTAGCCCAAACCATCAATACTATATTCCTATTCCTACTATGCTGGCAGCATTTCCAAGGAGAGGAGTAATTGCAGTTGTTTTCTACTTCTTTTTTGCCTTTTGGATTCTCCTGCCACCACAAGCTGCAGCAGCCCTTCTAGCAGTGTGTCCTGGGTTCAGCAGCAGCAGTCATTTTTCTCCTTCTTGGTAGCTGGTGCAGCGCTGTGTTTTTGATTTTGGGCTTGGGAACTGCACTGATAACACCAGTGTTTTCAGTAACTGCTTAGAATGTTTAGGCTAGCCAAGGACTTTCTGAGTTTCATGCTCTGCCAGGGAGGAGGGGAAGCCGGGAGGAAGGAGAGACAGGACACCTGACCCAGACTAACCGAAGAGATTATTCCATACCACAGCACGTCATGTCCAGGATGTAGAACGGGGAGCAGAGACCCGGAAGGGTGGTGAGGGTGCACGGTGGGGGGTGCAGCCGGTGGGGGGTGCACAGGTGGGGGTGCACAGCTTGGTCGAGCTGGGTGGTGAGCTATTGTATTCTTTCCTGTATTTGCCTTGTCATTATTGTTACTGGTGGGGGTGCACTGGGTGGTCGGGCTTGATATTTGATGGTGAGCTATTGTATTCTCCTTTTCCTTGTATTTGCCTTGTCATTATTATTATTGGTGGTAGCAGCAGTGATTTGTGTTATACCTTTGTTACTAAACTGTTCTTATCTCAACCTGCGGGAGTTGCATTCTTTCGATTCTTCTTCCCATCCCTCCAGGAGAGGAGGGAAGAAAGAGGGGGAAGTGAGTGAGAGAGCGACTGTATGGGTTTATAGACTTAAATCACGACACAGTGGCACTGATGCATCACAGCGACAACCACAAAAGAGGCTTTAAGGAGCCTTAAAGGAGTGTGTACACTTAATGAGAGACAACTCCTGCTCTTAAGGCTTCAAAATGGCAATAAACTAATGGAAAACCAGGAACACGGATGCCAGCTAGCCCATTCTCATTATTAAGGTAGCCTCAGCTCCTGGCAAACATCTGTCTGCCTGTCTTTTATAGATCTCCAGTAATGAACAAGCTACAACTTCTCCACACATCATTACACAGTTACACTATTCTCATGATTAAAAGCTTCCCTAATATCATTCCTGATGCAGTTATCTGAAAATATATCATGCATTCTCTCTGCTTCATCACCTTTCATGCTGGTGAAATCAGTGAGGAGAAACAGGCCTTGACCCAACATAAAGAAAGAATAGGAAAGCAAATGCAAGTGGATCTGACATCCCTGGAAACTTTCTAAACTAAGCTGGGTATCACAGCACATCCCTGCTAGTGACATTATATGAACTAACTCTTTGCAATGCTTCGTTACTGCAGAGGACCTTGTGCTGGACCTCATTAAAAGCAAACTTTGCATTCACTGTAGTAATCAATAAAAGAATCAATTAAATACAACAAAAATTTGATAAAAAGGTTTTATTATGCTTCATGAGGGTTGCAGAAGCCTGAAAAACAATGATATGCTCATATCTGACAGGCTCAAAGGCCAGCTGGGACAGGGACACATGCAGCTAAGGACCTGGATCCTCTGACTGCTGTCACTATTCAGTTCTGACCAAATGGACAGTCTGCTGGACATGGTGCAGACAGCAATAGAATAACATTCTCTGCTTTAAAAACACATACTATAGTCTCCTAAGTGCTTTACCCTCTCTGTACAACCACAACTAAAAGGAGTACTGCATCACCAATGCCATCAAATGGGTGGTCTCATTGAATAATTTGCTCACGGTCTCTCAGATTAAGGCATGATATCTGAATCTGGTACCTCTGCCCTTGATTACAGTCGTAAAGACTGGACCAGTAAACACTACTACCTACAAAACTGGGTCCAAGTGCCTTGTTGAAAGTGAAACATATTGCTTCCAGATAAGCAGGAAGGCAAATTTAAGTTACTCACATTTCAAGACTCTCTTCTGAGAAGAGATTTAGGTGCATATGATACCCCAGTCTGGCTTGGGGTGCGAAGAAGTAGGGAGAGATGAAGCATCATTGATGGAGATTGTGTAGTGCTAATATAAAAAGGGAACTACAGGCACTAATATTGTTCCTAATGTGTCCATATTTAGTAATCAAGCAGTTCAGTGCAGGAAAATAGCTTTGCATAATTTCCAGACTAACACCCTTCTCACTGACAGTGATGAAGATCCTCTTAACTGACTTTGACCTTAAAGAATACTTATTCTCATGTCTACTAAACAAACATTCACACTTTCACAGTGTAGAGTCACTTTCCAGGAAAGAAAGTTAAGATTTGATATCTTTCAGGCTCTACATGTTGGAACAACAGCCAGGAAACAGGCCACACAATCTATTATCCTGGGAAAAACAGAAGCCACATAACCACTACCGTAATTAGTCTAATTTAAAAGGCTTGCAAGTGCAAGTCTTGATTAAAACTGCATATTGCTAGGAAGAAAGCACACATAACACAAAAGAGAAACCTTCAAAATTCTCCTTTATGCTGCCTATAAACAGATACGCTTTTGTTGCCATGTAAAAAGCTCGCTTCTTTATTTAAATCTCTTTGTGAATTCTAGTCAAAGACTAACCAGTGTCGTGGATTAAGCTTCTTAGCAACCTGGAGGGTTTAAAAAATACCTGCAATGTAATTATTGAAAAGAATGTTTCAGTCTAACCACAGAGATTAACATATTAACGTAATGAATTTAAAAATTAAAATTATATGTTCTTTCCCCCACTAGAATTTCCATTGGCTAAAACAAATTCTGGAATGAAGTACTCCTTATTCTGCTAGTGCTATCCATTCTAGTCAGTGTATTTAACCTGAAAACCTGACATATTCAGGTTTTTATTCTGAGATGTGATTTGTATATCATTATAAATGAGATTAGAACTGAGATGTATCTGAGGCATTTAAATAGGAAATTCCCAGTAATGAGGAAGACCTCTATGTAATGTCTTGGTGAAGGTGGCCTTCCTGCGCCCCTTGCTGGGGACAGTGCTTGTTTTACACCCAGCATGAAACATCTTCACAGTGGCTAACTCCTACAGGAAATAACAGTAGCATCATTGCCACTTGTGCTGCCATCTAAATGGCATTAGTATTTTTCTCAAGAAGAAACTAAAGAAACTGGTTGCCTCATGGGAATTTCTGCAGACTATTAATATCACTGATCCGCAATGCATAGTGTGAGAAGTGTCCTAGCTACACCTGCAGATCTATCAGGAAGAACCATCTGGCTGCTGCTTGCTTATTCTGAAACATGGTAGAGCTTGAATACAACGACTCCACTATTACAAATATTTTGCACTCTCATATGTACACAAAGTTCATTATACAGGAACTTAAAATGGTCCAATTTTGAATTTGTTTTTCTTCTGTATATCTAACTGTAAAATCTCCCTTTTCTCTCAAGATGATCAGCTCTTAGAATCATCTGTCCCATAGACAGATGATTAATTTTGTAACTATAGTGTCACAGAGGGAGAGTAGAAGAGATTCACCTGCAAACCTCCAGAAAGCATCAATTTATTAAGACAGAGTGAAACATTTGTCATGATTTACCCTGCAAAATACACGGATGAGCAGCAGTAAGTCTCAATTTGCTTTTACTTCTTCACTTTTCAGTGAGTGTTATTCCAACTCATGCTTGACAGTGAATAATATTCAATCCTATAACTGAGATTAAAACTATTCTCAGAAAACAGCCAAACTCTGGTCACTTTTTAGCTACCATCAGTTTTGATTACTGAGCCTTCTGCATTTAAAAGCAAACTAACATAGATGTACCAAATCTTGGGGCTTTTTAAGGCCCAACTGGACAAGGTCCTAAGAAACATGGTCTGATTTCACAGCTGCCCCTCTCTGAGCAAGATGCTGGACCAGAGACCTTATGAAGTCCTTTCCAGCAGGAACAATTCCATAATTCAATCCACAATTGGCCAAAACTTTCACTCCGAAGGCTTTCTTGGTTTGTTATCTCTGCTCACTTGAGACATAAAATATCCCCATTTGCAAGGGGTGATATGAATACATGATGGAATGATTTATTGTGGATGGCTATAGAAGCTCACTCTTAATATGCTTTCTGAACACAAAAAAATAAAGATAAGTTGATTACTCACAGGTTTGCAAACTGAGAATAAACTCTTTTCAAGTATGAGCAAACACCTGGTGTTTGCTTTATGATACTCAGTTTACTTCAGGTGTTACATCTAGCTTAGCATTTACTTAGAGGGCAATCACAAAATTAAGCTGTCCCAGAAGCTAAACCATTAGGAAACAGAAGTTACTCTAGGAACACATGAAGACAACTAATCCTCTGAGCTTGTCATGCCCCATTCCTGTGTTGTGATACTCTGTTGATATAAAGCAACCAGAAGCAATTTCCACCAGCGCCTACTATTTTAAAATGAGTATGTGAATTTTATCAGTGGGAACAACATCTAGCACTTTTTGTCAAGAAGACAGACAACAAACTGTCTATGAGGGAATTTCAAACCACATTCATGCTCCCACTTCAAGCTCAACTATGACACAACTTATGTGTCATATAAACTACGTGCTTGGTGATCTGTACACAAAATGTCCATGATGGAAATGCTTATTTTAGATCCCAAGAAACTGCATTGTTTTGAGGTCTCAGAAGAATTGCTAGCCTTTGGAAGACTGTTTCATCTCCTTTTCATTTTCTGAAATCATTTCATATATTAAAGAGTCATATTTTCAAAGACTGATTTGTTATGAACACATCAAAAGAGCAGTTGTGCTTTTATATACCTTCTGAGCAAGAAGGTGCTTTAAAACATTTTTCAGAGAATGTTAGTCACAAAAGGAATAACGGATGATTTGTTACACTGTGCATCAAAACTGCGATACAGGGCTGAAGCAAGAATCAATATTATTTATCATGATTTTGAGACAAGCCCTGCTGCTGACCTAAATTATCTATAGCATCTGAATCACTACCAAGAGCAAACAAGGCAGAAAGATTTGGTGTCTTGAGGGAGTTCAGCTGAGTTGGGACTTCACCCAGCCAGCTATTAAATGCTGTCTTTGGGATGCTGGCACTGGAACATTTCTGCTGAAATTCCAGCAACACAGCTGAAAATCACATGCATTTTGTGATTTGGATTAAGAACTGAAAGGAAACTATCTTTAAAAACTGTAGCCAGATAGTGTGACATCTATTATAACAATTTCATTTATATGGAAGAACACACTGCATAACCGCACATCTTTTTTAATTTTCTCTCCCTCCCCTGAGTAATTTCATTAATTTTTCTTAAGTTTAATAAACAACATATATAAAAATATAAATATATATATATTAAATATTTTAGGAAAGTCATAAAATAGACATGCATAAGGGGAAAATGCTATTATTTTCAACTCTGCATACTGAAACTACGAAAAATGTAACAACCAACAGAAACCAGACATGAATTGAACAACCAGTAATAAGTATTTTAGGTTCAGATCTTTCGAAGGCAGATGAATGCACCTCAATAGCTTTATGAATGCAAGCAGCCTTTAAATCAACTGACAGAATGAAATGTTCTCATGTATTTCTAAAAACAAGGACACAATATAGCTATTTAGATATGATGATGTTCAACAAGCTTTTCAACAGTTCACACAAATATTGAAGCTTTCTAAATGGCAAACTTATTTTGGTTAGCTCACAAAAATTTGTGATTCAAATCCAATCACAGTGCATTAATAGTATGAAGTGTATAGAATAAAGTATAGTATATAATGGAAAGTCAAAATGAAAAGCTATAAAATTGAAATTATTTCATATAAACCATGTTAATTCTTTTGAGGTTACACAATCATAATTTTAATTTCAGGCATTCTTTCCTAAAAGGGTAAATTATTCCTTTCCTGTTACATGGTTGACTCAATGAATGTTGTCACGCCCTGTGGCTCCATTCTGATGAGAAGCTCCCTATGCCACTGCTCACAGGGAGTGAAGCAGAGGGTTGTTTAGAGATTGCTTTGATTTTCTGATATGCATGTGCCATGCAAAAACATGAGCTATGCAAGTCAGAGGGAGGGCAGAAGGCTGAAGTGTTTACTCAGTTACTCCAAACACTCAAAAAATGGGTATTCTGCTGGAATGAAAATTTGAAGATTTGGCATTCAAATAACAGAGCATTATTACCCAATTCTAACACCTGTAGGAGCACTGAAATACTCTGAAAGGAGGGGGTCATCATGTCTTTATGAACTCTTCCATGCACCTCTTGTCTACTGGCTTATAAATCTGTCTTTGTCTCTTAACATCTCCTTGTTCAGAAAGGTGTCATGATTTCATCCTCTGATGATGGCAATGGAAAAGAGATACTGCTCATTGTCACTCAAGTTGACATGTTTGACGTTCATAAGGTCAAGCTCTCTGTTAAACACAAGTCTGAAATGCCTTCAGACCTAAATCCAGATTTCATCTAATTTCTCTGTATGTTCCAAGATCACATGCAGTAACGCTACTTCAATTATTCTATTTTGCATTAAAAAAGATTGCAAAAAAATGTGCATTTTTTGACACCTACTATCAAACATCTCCTAGTAATCACACAATATCAAACCTACTTGTGAATTCAATATAGTATCAGTTGTCATTTTAACCTCAGTTCAGATCCTTTGCAGAAACAACTTTCTCAAATAGGAAGTGATGAAGGCTGGAACAGCAGCCACATTTACATTAAACTCGGATTTGTATCCTAGCTTTACAATCTCATCAATACATTTTAATGTATGAGTCGAGCCAGTGTTTTATTCTATTATATGTCTCCACAGATGGTTGAGGGGAGAAAAATCTAGGCATTCAAACTAGTTAATTGGTGACATTTGAAGAACTAACTACATGCCTATTTTTCGAGTCACTCTAAAGCTAACGTGTTTGTTCTCCAAATGTTTTGGATAATTTTGTAGAAGCACACCAGTGATCAAAAAAGTAGCTGCTGTTTCTCAAGCAATCAGGTTAGGATTTAAATACACAGAAAGGATTATACATTCGTTCTGTGAAGGCATTTAGAGATTTTCTTCCTTTTTTAGATTAACAAAAATGAGCTAAGAAAAGGCTATTGCTTTCTTAAAGAAAGAGGTGACTCACAGCCGAATTTTGAGAATAAGGTAGACTGAAATAGGAAATAAGTGAAAGCTAGGGAAAGAGGAGATATTATAGTTTGATCTTGTGAAAAAGCTTTAAAACCAAAGTCTGAGTAACACTGCTTTCATCTTTAGGTGCAAACTCGAAGCTTTTTGTCTTTATTTCTTTTTGAAATAAAACCCCCAGAAGGTGGAATTATAATTTATCTTTATTAAATCTAAACTGGTAATTTAATCATCACACAATGGGAAATTTTTTATGACAGAAGATCATAAATTCCCCAAGGCTATAACAAGCCTCATAAGGATGCACACTAAATCATTCAAAAAGCTTTAATATGCATATGAAAAGTTAGAGAATGTAGTTTGCCTTTTTATCTGAATTTACTGAGGGCTTTTTAAACAGTTCCCACCATGTGATCTGTCAGGAAGGATGAGCAGGACAATTAGGGAGAGGCCTGAGTTGTATGAATTCAGATCCGATGGACAGCCAGAGCTCAGGTAACTCCTCAGTTTTGTGCACTAAGCAGAAACTGCCATTTTGGAGAGACATGATTATTCCTGAAATGTGTC
Source organism: Amazona ochrocephala (assembly GCA_039720435.1). Taxonomy (NCBI): domain Eukaryota; kingdom Metazoa; phylum Chordata; class Aves; order Psittaciformes; family Psittacidae; genus Amazona; species Amazona ochrocephala. The sequence continues at coordinate 14,621,622 of CM077879.1, forward strand.
TGGCTAATGTAAGACATAACATATCTAATATATATAAATATGATTTGAGACCTTGTTCACTGTCACCTGCCCTGATGTCATGGAGGCAGGCAGTGGGATGTTTGATGCCTGGCCAGCCGGGGGGGAAGATGATGACTAACACTACTTAAACAGTCCCCACCTTCTGGGAGAGACAGCTATTAAACCACACAGAAGCATCCACTTGCTGGACAAGCTCATGGCTGCCTCCTGGACCATATTGATGCTGATGACCAAGGTTAGGTTTTCAAAAATACAAGGGAATTGTCTAATTTCTTCTATCATTTGGTAGATGTTCTAACGACATCAGTGGAAAAAGAATTATGTCTCTACCTGCTTTAAAAAATTTTCATCTTACATGTCGAAGCTGGCAAATCCTTCACCGTGAAACTGGTGAGAAACACTCATTGATTTCAGTAAGCATCAAAACAAGCTCTTAAGACTTATAGCTGAGCAGTCTAATTGAAGTTAATGTTAGCAGCACTGCAGAGTTTGGAAGGATGATGGCCTTTATACTCATATTGACTTTTGAAGGTGATCCAAGTAATTAAAACTGCTAAAGACGTTTTCCTTTTAGAACAAATTTTAAATTAAGTGTCAAATTTTAAATTGTCAAACTTAGATAAAGGGTCAGACTTCATAAAGCTTTCAAGTTCTCCCATAAACTCTCTCACACAGATAATTTTAAACAGCACTACTTACTAAAAGCAGTTCTACTTGTCAAATCAAAATGAATATATAAAGTCTTACAGTATGATATAATTTTACAGTATCTGCAAATACTGTTATGCATATGGTATTGCAGTGGCATATAACCTTCAGCTGTAGGAAGGCACATAGAGCAGTAACACCTCCTTGGCTGTAATTCAAATCTCTTACTCTGGGATAATTTGAAGAGCAATCCAAAATCTCTCTCATGGGTGTGAGGACCTGCAAGTAGACTGGAGGGCTTGCTCCCCTCTGTGCCCTTCCCCTGCCCTGAGTATTTTCCACCGTGCATTAAAAAAGACAACTAGGACTTCTTTATTTTGTCCTGTAGTTGTGAGCTTCACTCTCAAAAATCAGTGGGGCAGAAGGTCTCTTCAAAGAGTTTGGACGTGGTCAGTACGGTGACTGATCAGCTGTCCTTCAGCTCCTGATATAGAAAATCAGTTCCTGTGTGAGCTCCAGAGAGTGTGAGCAGTTCTTGGGAGAGGTTCATCATCAGGAAAAGGAGTTCAGTGTAGTTTCGAATGAGAAGCTGCTTGAAGCCTCTTTGCTATACAACAACACATCAACAGTGATGCAGTGTTCTTAGGAACCAGAGAGGAAAAATGCTGTTCTATATTGAATTTTGAATAATAATTTTTTTAATAAACATATCTTGTTAAAACAAAAACAATGGCTGTCAGATAGCTTCTGATGAAACTGGCCTCTGTCCCCCATGGGACTAGTTTAGCCATGAAGCCAAGCTGAGACAGAGGGAGAAGCAGGAAGCATCTATTCCCCAATGAGACTAGTAGGGATTCTCAAAACACAGAAGATGGGTAGCTTAAAGACTGAAGAAAAAGGCAGTGACAATCACCATCAGTGACCACTAACTCTGGACACAGCCATCACACTGCATTGCTAAATCACTCCTGTGGAGGATTTGCCATATAGGGAGTCCACAGTTACAATAATTTTTCTAGAGGAGGACAGTTGTCTCGTAGATGAGTCAAACGAGACGTGAGTAGCACAACTGAGCTGTATCACAAGCATGGTGGGAATGTCATCCACTTCATTAAACACATTTATTTTGACCTGAAAATTTTATTAAAACATCATATGTCACACTGTACCAACTGTATCACAGTATATCAAGGATGGTGAGTACCTGAATGAAAGGGAAGAGCAGTCCGACTGTGAAGTTGGAGAGCCAGTTTACTGTCCCAGCTATCATGAATGCAGCTGGCCGCTGTGACTGCTGGAAAAACTCTCCAGTGAGTACAAACGGAATCCCACCTGAAAGGGGATACAAGAAGTCAGTGACGTTAGTAAACTGCCTCAGCTAACAGCTGTTTTTCTTAGAGTTGTGTTGCACATGCTATGTTGCACACCTCAGTGACTGCTCTATGGATCTCTGCTTAGGTGCAGGCAGGGACTTCTGAGCCAGTAAAATGAGATTTGTCAAAATCATACTTTGGAGAATTAACACTTCTCTCTCTCACACCACTGCATCTCCTGTTTTACATCCTCTCACTGGTGGCAAGCAGGCAACAGAGCAGTGAATCTACACAGCAGCTATCAGAGTACACTGTGATGAGCTGCTTATTAATAATGATTGTTTCTACTGAAATGTTTGAAATGCTGAACATTCGGAAATACTCCAAAATACTTTTAGACCTCAACAGTTGGAAAGATGGCTCTAAAGAGATTAAACAGTATTTTTTATAATAATTATCCACCTTATTTCTACAATAAAAAAGGCGAAACATTTGCTTCTCTGTGAGCGTACTTTTTATTGAGGCTCATTTAATACATTCCCTTACTAGACTGCTGGCACTTCTGGCAAGGTCTGTTTCTCCCATCAGCCAAGGACTCTGATCTCTGTAATAACAAGCTCAGATGAATACCACATTTGTCACTTGTGTTTGCTTCCACTTAGGCAGCGGACTGTTTTGTGCAGCACTGCCATATTGCTGGCCTGACAATAGCCCCTGGGGAACAGCTGTCTAGTAGCTGAAAGTCTGAATTTATGATCTTTGGCTTCCCTCATTACAGCAGTATATTTCAATAGAAATACTTCTGATTTTATAGAATAAAGCATGGATTGCATTTGCTGATTGGCTACATATTTCAGTTAATATTACACATTAGACATACATCAACTTACAGAATTATTTCACCATAGTTGAAAGAACTGTAAAACCTAGTAATATCAGTCAGGTATTCTGTATTCTGGTGCTACCAATTTCTACTCCTAGGTCCTCATATTTGTCAGTATTATCTACCTCACCACTTAGCTTTGTAGGTGACATCCATGTACATGTGTACTATGTAAGTCCTTTCTCTGTTTTAAACATTTTAACAAGTTAGTGTGAGCAATAAAAACATATTAATAGACACATTTCCTTCCAAAAACCTCTGTGATAATCCTGACTTCCAAAATATATATAAATTAAGATAAAAACAGCACCAAAGACTTATCCATCCACTGGGTCCTCTACATGAATACCTTTGCTTGATCTATATGCTCATCTTTTGCACTGCCTTTACTCTTGGACAGTCGTGAGTACATCTCTAAAGTGTTTCATAGAAATGTATTGTTGGTTGGACATAGCCTTGGATGGCATGGTTTAGTGGGAGGTGTCCCTGCCCATGGCAGGGGAGCTGGAACTAGATGATCTTAAGGTCCTTCCCAACCCTAACTTATGATTCTATGATTCCATGTAGCCCCTTGTGCTCAATAGCACTACACTTAACATGCACCAGAAGCTGTCCTATAAGCAGTATGAGATAGTAACTTGTAAACATATAATGAGACATGCAGATGACACACTGTATCAGATACTCCTCCATTCCAGATCTTCTAGGTGCAGAGATCATGTGCATAAAAGAAAGCCAACGTGATGCAGCAAAAAAACATATATGCTAGTAGGCATCACTCTCCATCATCAGCTAATGTGACTTTCTGTGCGATCTTATCTACAATGGCAGCAAAACCTTCAACTGAAATTTCTGTGCCACAAACTGACAGTTTAAATTACACCAAAAAAAGTACAGAGCCATCCAAACAGCAGCTTAGTGACTTTCGACAAGCAGTATCTGAATACAGTGACTAAAAAAGTGACCTCTCCCAACAGCACTTTGAACACGCAGAATAAGCAACAAAACATGCAAAACTAAACAAAATTCAAGCAAGATGTGGTCTATCAATCCTTACGGCTTTCAGTGCCTATTCTATCACATGCTTGGGATTTGGGTTTAAATCCTAAGATGGATATCTCATATGTTCTGTCAGCATCTGATTTAGGTCTCAAATGCCACCTGGGGCAGAGGTTTGCCAGGGGACTTGCTCCTTGGAGAGACGAACTGAAGGACTGGAAACATAGAAATCATGTAAGATGATTTATATATGATCATTTATTCTGTCATGCCTTTGCTGTAGGACAATCTACAGAGGTGTTGCTGTTCTTGTCAGTATAATAAAAAAATGCTGTTCGAGATCTATTTGGGAGAACACATTGTACAAGAGAGGAAAAAAGCCAGAGGCAAAAAAAAAAAACAAAAAACAAAACAACAAAACAAAACAAGTACAAAAGGCCAGAAACAGATCAGACAGCACAAATGTTACAGAAATAAAAATGCATGGGCACTATCTTGGAAAAAGGTTCCTTGAAATTCCAATGTAATTTCTAGATACAAATTAATCATCACTAAAATTTATTATTAGTCACACTTGCCACAAAACCTCTTCCATCTAATTTGAAAAAATAGTGATGGTAAAAATAGTATTTTGCAAATTCTAAAAAAAACCCAAAAAAACCAAAAGACAGAAATTAGCAGTTCCTCTAAGCTCTTTCAAACGATCTGTAGAGGAACAGGAAAGGTGGCACAGACAGCCCTCCAAACTTTCCTGCGACAGAGATAAGCATATCCATAACATCACAAACCAAAGGAAGTAATTTTCTGTAGGGGAGTGACTTAAGAGGAATTATATGGAGGAACCAAGCAGCCTGAAATATGGTGTGTCAGAAACTGAATGAAGCCAGGTCATTGCTGTATATCATGCGCCTGAAAGAGCAGAGACTTGACCTTACTAGGATGCAGAGCAAGGGGTGCAAACACCTGCCAAGAGCCATACTACTATGAAGAGCACACTCTACAACTAAGTGAAGTGAACAAGAAATTTGGGCAAACTGAAGGAAAAAGGTAAAGCCTTAAGACACAACCAAGGAAGGCACTTGGGATCAGCTGAGCCCATAGCCCCCGGTGTCCATAGTCATTCACCTCAGGGTGCCAGAGGTATGCTCAAAGACCCCTTTTCTCCTGGAACTTGGCTTACTTGAGATAGAAATCAGGGTGTTGAAAGAAGCTGTAGTATACTTTCACTATGTCTGTTGGGTGTGGGCTGCAGAGATCACAATATTATGGTGTCTCATCAACTACTTCTTAGAGAGTCAGACTCCTTGCAAGGTCCCCTATAAAATCACCACGATAGATGGGTCCATACTGGCCTGTGTTCAAACCTGGATGCTTGGAAACCACAGCCAAAAGCAATCTAACCAAACCACTATATTTTTTGAAACAGTCTTTAAACATTTTGTCATGGGTTTTGCAACTTTAATATGCGTTTGAACTTGGGTGAAAAAAATTTACCAAAAAGCTAACTGATGTTCTTTCCTATGAGAGATGAACCTGGCATTAACATTTCACTGGGAGGCTTTCCATGCAATTTTCAGTGAAACAGCCTTATCTTAGCTCTGATCATAAGCTCGAAAATGTGTATTAGCATTTCCTGTAGGAGTTTTCAGCAAGGTAGCTTCTGAACACGAATCTAAAGAGGTAATGCATTGACCACAATAATTACAGTGATTCATTTCGAGTACTTTGTTCTTTTCAACATTGCAGTGAACACAATGGAAGAAGCTCTGAAATTACTGCAGTGCCATTAAAGAAAGATTGTTACACCTGTTAGCATGCTACATCTATTGGAAACTACAAATCTCTTATTGCAGGACTGGTGTATCAATGGGCTTTTTAATGAAACTAGATTAAACCCACACAATACAATTAGTCATGCAACAATACCTCTGTGTCTGTGTATTTTATTCATTTCCCTCCACAATTAGTCCAGTTACATTTAGAATCAATGTTGTGTGCTGGTAAATGTCCAGAATCTCCATGCAATTGCCTTTCATACATGAAATTGGAATGCTAGAACAGAATTAATATTCTTAGAATATGTGCTGCAGATTTTCAAATTATATTTAAATTTGCACAGACATCTACATGTTTTCTTACGAAAAATTAAGTAAACATACTTACTGTTTTGTTCAGTGAGCCATTACAAATACTGCTTAGCAGAAGTTACTCAATTCAGTGCAAAAATGTGAATACAGAGGACAAGGAAGAGGAAGAAAAATATTCAGGTCCTCATTCTGTTTGCATCCAGTACCTAACTGGGAGTTGAAGTCATGGTTATACATATGATTTATGAAATGAGACTGCTAAAAGAATATATGCCTAATACAAATCAGAGAGATTTATTGCATTGATAAATCAGCTCTAGAGGTGATGAGAACTTTGTGCTCAGAACCAGTAAAAAGAAAGCAATTCTCCTTAAGCCTTTTCAACACACAGGACAAAACTCTGTGTTCAGGCAGTGGCTCCACAGACAGCCATAGGACTCCCAGCCCCACTGACAGCCATAGGACTCCCAGCCCCACCAGGAGGACCACCCATGGCCACACAGCCTCATGGCCTCCTGCACGACGCAGCACTCCAAACACTACCTGTACAGCAGGGACTCTGAAAATCCTGAGAGCCCTGATTAGGGCAAGAGCTCCTATACTTCCCAGCTCCATGATTGGAGAGAAGGAATCTTTCGAGTCGGATGTTTTGGTAAAACAGACGAGTACTTTGGAACAATGTTCCGTTTTGGAAAAAAAAAATAAATAAAAATTAATCTGTGTACCTCTAAACAAGATCAAGCAAAACAGCTTTTGACTGCAAGGCAAGGCGTGCAGAGGAGACCGATATATCCTAATAGGGTTGGGAGATACAGTACTGTCCCAATAAAAGGCTTCAGTATTTGCAATTCAAGGGGCAAAAGACAGCTCTAGAGTGTAGCTGTGGGAAAGGAACAATGAAAGTGAGACAAAGATCCTGGGAGAAAGCTGCTGGAAAAACAACTCAATGCTCTTCTGTGAAAGAGCAAAAGGCTGTTAGTTTCTACACAGACTTTAGCTGTAACATCCCTCTCCACCCCCTCAAACAACAAAACAACAAACAAAATCCCCAACCAACCAAACACCCCCAAAATCATCATTAATCTAAGGGGAAAATAGACTGCAAGAGTACTGCCAGTGGGGGATGCAATGCAACCACTGAGTTTCTTCCATCTCTATGGGTCAATGCATAGAGTAAGAACTTTGCAAAAGACATCTTTCAACCTTTAAAGACATGCTCTGTAACCTTTTAAATACAACTGTTTCCTAGAAGCCTGGATAGTATCTTCAATTTTTAATGGCTTTTCCTTACTTGCTTTTTCAATTGCAATAGAAACCAGTAGTCCAGACAGGCCATTCTGCCAACTGTGGTACAAATCCAATACATCTTTTTTTGGTGCTTTGGTAACATTTTCAGTCCGGTGGGATATTTCATAATTATTTTTTATTATCATTATTATTATTGTTGTTTGACTTTCTTTTTTGTGTTGGCTGTTTTGTTTTTATTTTTTTTTATATATAAAGCTGAACATCAACATTAAATTTCTACTGTGGTGCTTTGCAATATTTCCTTTTGCTTCATCATTATAATTCTGCATAACTACTTCAGAACAGAATGCACTTAAGAAATGCACTCAACTTTTAACTACATGTAAATAGTCTCCTAAACATTTCTGCTATATTTTCAGACTCACTTAATAATATCAGAATCCTAATTATAGCCTGACTTTCTGTTCTTCTATTTGAATGTGAAGGAAAAAATTTCTTTACTGAGCTATGACTAAGAGTCTTTATGATATAATTCATTTTATAAGTATTCTCAGTAACAATGATGATCAGACACTGATTAGCATCACTTCTGTTAATATTACATTATTAAAAACAATGATGAGAGAGTTTTTCCTTTCATAAAAGCACAGAAGTGTCTCTTGCATTTTCATCCCCTGTAAAAATGGCAGTGTTATGGAAATATCTGAATTAAAGACTCACAAGTGTGTTCAGTCTTGGGTAAGTGAAATATTCATACAGTCCCACCACTATGGCAGGACTGAAAGCTGGTAAAAACGCAATCCCTATCTAGTCTAGGCTTATTACTTCTACAATAATCTACTGAAAGAATTACAAAGTCATCAGATATGATTTCCCTGTCAGGAATTGAGGTTGACAGCCCTTTAGCACAAAACGCTGCTGGTTGTGAACCTATGCACGCTAAAGCAGTCTTGAAAACTCAGTGTGGCATGTCAGGCTTTCCTCATGAAATATTTTAACAAACAAATTAACCATAGTGGCTGTGCGCAATTACATCATTGTACAGCTGCATTCATCCTAAAAGACCCTGAGGGTAAAAAGAGTGGACCAAATTTTCAGAGAAGTTGGGACAGGAGAGTCTCTCCCTCTTCTTCTCCTGTTTCAGATAGGCAACAGACCACGTTTTCACTGTTTATGATTTCTGGAAACCATTGAAGTCTTTAGGACATGGGACCTCAAATGCCAGCAATTTAAGAATCTGGCTGCTGCTCTAGGATGGTAGATGAGGTAGGGAGAGCAGTAAATGTTTCTTACTGTGGTTGACAACCGAAATATATATATAGCAATTAGCAGTATCTGCTAGCAAACAGGAAAGAAAATTAAAGGGCCAAAAGATGCCCTTTACTAAAAGTTCCAGCTTGAAGAAAGAAAGTCAGTCTTGCTGCGGTGAAAGGTATAAACATTCTCCCCAACAAAATTCAGATGGAAGTTGCCAAAGCCATAACTGAGGGTTCCAAAAAAGTGAAGTTTCTGGAGTTGGGCAAATAACATCTGGAGATTCAAAGAACATAACTGCTTACTTGGTCAAACTGACACCATCAAACTACCCCTGTGATTGCCCTTCTGACGCATTTTTTCCCCTGAAAGTCTCTTACTGCTGTTTATTTAGCTTTCTACAGAGTAGCCTGGCTACCAAGAAAACTATCTAGACCCTAGAGCAACTTTCATTGCAATGTAAAATTATTAGTGTTTGCATTTAAATGCTAGCCATGGAGCTTAGCCAAAAATAGATGAGGTGAGCTTACCGCTTTTCTTTGCTGTGCACTGTGCCTGGGCACAAGGAAAATAAACATGTTTATTGCCTTACATTAGTTCTGCACATACTGTTCTATATATTTATTAGTTTGCACTTTTGTAAATATAAATCTTTTATACTAATTCACAGAAGAAACAACATATTTTGTACTGGGCTTTCTCTATCCCCATTAGTCTGAATGATGTACTCACGTCACTTTTGCAGCTTTTGAATAAATCTATTTGTCATGGTTACATGAAGCTCTAAAACACATAGGTGTGTTTTTCCAGCAGTAAATTTCTGAAGTGTAAGAGTTGTGAGCCATCATTAAGTACTTAATTATCATTCAGGAAAACATGCTACTGCAGGTAAGGGGAGTGCTCTCAAGTGTCAAAGCATTCACCATTTTGAAAGCTTCAATTAAGACAATTTGTAAAATCTATTGTTAAAGACATAAAGTTCACAATTTTTCCTGCTGCTAAGAACTCCACATGTCATCTCCAACAATTCCTTTACCCAACAGATCTGGTTACCTTTCAAACACTAGGCATTCATTTTTCTTTAGAACTTCCACTAACTATAAAGAATTGAAATCACTTCTGCAACAGAACTGTTAAAAGCTGCGCATTTACACTATGCTGTTCTTTAAAGAGGGAAGTATTCAAATAAAACATAAACCAGGTATTAATCCCAACATGTATGTTGAATTACACTGTATTCAATGTATTCAAGGGGCATATCATCTTCTTCCTCTCAAAAATTCAATGAAGATAGAGCCAGATTTAAAACAATTCTAGTTTTATTTAACAGCCCCAAACCTCAGTTTATTCACTGAAAGGTAACCAAAGAAAAATTCTCATGGGAAGCCCTTAGACTTCCCATGCTTTCACCTCCTTGACTTAGCAGTAGTTGCAAATATCTCTTGCCCTCGGTGTAAGCAGGAGTTTTTTCATTGTTAGAGAAAACCAGAAAAAGAAAGGTAGATCCATTCTCCTGCTGCTGTGCTTCACAGCACAGGAAACTAAAGCAATGGCATCAACATGTCAGGCTGTGATGCCCATGCTGGCAACTGGGAGGCTAAAATGCCAACCCTAAGGCTGGATGGCGGTCTGCAGCAACGGAGTGGCACAACAGTCAGTGGATGGGGCCAGAGGTCCCCCAGCAAATCCTCAACTCAGACTGGTATGTATTGCATAATAATTATGTATCTTGAGATTATTATGCATTCCTGAACTGAATTGTAACTCACATTAGGAATATTTAACTGATTTTAGTGCAGCAAGTTTTAAATCTACTGTTGTGCACACAAAAGCCTTGGAACTATCACCAGACCAAAGCTTCTTAGATACCTGGGAAAACTAAAGGTTATTTCTGCACAAATACTCCTTATAACTGATGCAGGAACTATCTGACATTATCAAAGGATACCTATCTGCTGGAAAGACTCTAAAGGCTTCTAGTCTACAGAATAAAAGAAATTTCTAATATTAGCCTCAACTTTCAAATATACTACTTTTTAATTAAGAACACAGTAACATGGGTTTATTTGTTTCTTTTTAACATCATACATACACTTTTCTAATACAAAGAGGTTTTTTCCACTCAAGCAAGCTCCAAACTCTTCCTCAAAATGGACTAGAAGAATGCCTCTGAGGCCATGAGCATTAGAAATTCTTACATCTCACCGAAGAGAAGAAGCTAATACGTCACACACAGCTTCTGTAAATGCCCATTTCAGGCAATAACAGTGATGCTGCCTTTCAATTCAGTACTTTTATGTCTACATGTGTGCTATCACACCTTTGTTTGTGCTTCATATCCAAGAGAAGATTTTTTTTCTTCCCTGGTGGCATTTCACGTTGAACAAACCTCATGACTTTCAAAGTGACCCTTTCATTACAACTGCTCTGCTGTCAATGTAGCTGTACTTTGGCATTCAGAGTAAGAGCACAGGCTGATTTAAACTTTAAATGCCAAAATATCTTTGATATGTCTTGGGCACAGCAACGATTTCCTCTGAGTTTTCTTTTGTTTACTTCATAATGTCAGTTTAACACACACTGAGTATACCATTATCATGTTTCTATTGTATCTGTGTTGAGCTGTGCTAGGAAAGATTTCACACACATTCCATAAATCCCCATAATATCAGTTTAACACATATACCACTATCATGTTTCTATTGTCTCTGTGTTCACCTGCACTAGGAAAGATTTCACTCATATTCTGTAAGCCATGACAATTATTACAAAACAAAACTCTCAAAAAAGAGACAAAAAATAAGTGAACCAGTTTTCTGAAATCATCTGGTTTGTTAATGTTTCTTAGCTGTGTCTGAAAATGCAACTGCTATAAAAAGTTACTGTTAAAAAATGAAGCTCTCACTATCATAGAATTACTAATTTTTCAAATTCCATCAGAGTGTGAGTTTAATTTATTTCTCTTTTCTGCCATAAGAACGTGACTGGAAACATACCACTGGTCTGATTTTGTCATCCTTATACATCCTGTTGGAGAGACATCAATTTGATAGGTGGACCACTGGGTGGATAAAGAACTGGCTGGACGTCCGCATGCAAAGATTAGTGCTCAGTGGCTCAGTGTCCAGCTGGAGACCAGTAACGAGTGGTGTCCCCCAGGGATCGGTGTTGGGACCGGTCTTGTTCAACATCTTTGTGGGTGACGTGGACAGTGGGATTGAGGGCGCCCTCAGCAAGTTTGCCGATGACACCAAGCTGTGTGGTTCAGTTGATACCTTGGTGGGAAGGAATGCCATCCAGAGGGACCTTGACACGCTTGTGAGGTGGGCTGATGCCAACCTGATGAAGTTTAACCATGCTAAATGCAAAGTCCTCCACCTGGGTCGGAGCAATGCCAGGCACAGCTACAGATTGGGCGGGGAAGAGATTGAGAGCAGCCCTGCGGAGAAGGACTTGGGGGTGTGGGTTGATGAAAAAATGAACATGAGCCGGCAGTGTGCGCTTGCAGCCCAGAAGGCCAACCGTATCCTGGGCTGCATCAAAAGGAGTGTGACCAGCAGGTCGAGGGAGGTCCTCCTGCCCCTTTACTCTGCTCTCGTGAGACCTCACTTGGAGTATTGTGTGCAGTTCTGGTGTCCTCAACATAAAAAGGACATGGAAGTGTTAGAACAAGTGCAGAGGAGGGCCACGAAGATGATCAGGGGACTGGAGCACCTCTCGTATGAAGATAGGCTGAGAAAATTGGGGCTGTTGAGCCTGGAGAAGAGAAGGCTGCGTGGAGACCTCATAGCAGCCTTCCAGTGTCTGAAGGGGGCCTATAGGGATGCTGGGGATGGACTCTTCATTAGGGACTGTGGTGAGAGGACAAGGGGTAGTGGGTTTAAACTTAAACAGGGCAGGTTTAGATTGGATTTGAGGAAGAAATTCTTTACTGTGAGGGTGGTGGGGCCCTGGAATGGGTTGCCCAGGGAAGTTGTGAATGCTTCATCCCTGGCGGCGTTCAAGGTGGGGTTGGACATATCCTTGGATGGCATGGTTTAGTGTGAGGTGTCCCTGCCCATGGCGGGGGGGTTGGAACTCGATGATCTTGAGGTCCTTTCCAACCCTGACTATTCTATGATTCTATGATTCTATAAGAATCAAACCAAAATCACACAGATTCATATTTGGTCCTATTCACACTAAATTCAGCCTTACACAAACTCTGCTGAAGTTGGCAGGACTTCTTCTGAAGAAAAGTGCTACTCATCTACTGAAATCCCTACAGGATTTAGGACAAGAATAACTCCTTCTAAGGTGCTACACAGCAAAGATAGTAAAGGCAGACCCCCTGAAGCTGCTGTTGGAAGGCTTAACCAGAGACTCCTGCTTTCTGTATACTGTGGTGCCACTGATTAAAAAGTAGCAGTTATTGATGTAAACTAAGTCAGGGGCTGCATGCTGGATGTAATAACCCACTAGAATAACCCACTGAGAACACGCTCATCTTTGCAGACACGTGGACTTTTTGACAAACAGAAACAAAGAAAGGATCAAGTCATCTCACTTAGAGATGAAGGAAAAACACAAGTCTTAAAGGAACTCGGCATCAGATAGAATCACCTGGTTCAAATCCAGTTCTCAGCTGTTTTAGGCAACACTTAATTTATAAAACTCATTTGTTTAGTTTCTCTTTTTCCTGTTTCCATTGAGAAGCTGATACAGAGCTCAACTCCTCCAGTTGTTAGAAGCTTTCTTCCAATTTCTGTTCTAAATTTATTGATGGCTAGGTCTTTGTTGTTATTTTCTGCAGCTGCAGCATTTGCCTTCAGCTTATTCTCCCTCTCAGTGTTATTTTCCATTTTGCCCATGTATGTAGCAGCAGAAATCATATTCTCAGTCATTGACAGACACTATATTCTGCATCTTTTCACACAAAAATCTATTTTCTTCACCCTCACAGTTGCCCTTCTTTGCAGCCTTCCAGTGCTAACTGCTGCATGAGCAGTTTTGTACTCCAGCATTCAGCTCTAAGTCATCATCTCAAAAATGGTGACATGACACATGACAACACAATAAGCACTTTTGACATTACAATACAGAGTGACATTGCATGACCATATGATGCATTAGGTCTCTAAGAAAGTATATAAAAGAATGTGCATATATAGTGTTAATATAAAGCAATCTTTCAAATGACGTAAAATATGAATAGCTTGATATGTGAAACTTACAGCTTGAAATGTGGTACAGGTATCATTCTTATATTTACCCTTAGCTGATTGGCATTTTCAGACATCCCTAAATCCTCACCTTGTTCCTGAGTTCCTAAGCCTCTTTTTGTCTCCAACTGCATGTGGTTATACACATCCTACTATTAGAAGTGGCTAAAACATGAAAGATGAAGTGAGATTTGAATGAAATCACTAATCTCAAACATGAAATGCCACCAAAATAACAAATTTCCAGCACAAAGATGGCTAGAGTTATCATAATCAGGCAGTGGATATAAAAGCAATCCCTCAGATTTTTGGGAATTTCACTGGTGTTACTGCTTATTGTAATAAATTTATTATTAATTTAATTAATTATTTTATTAAATTAATAAATGTATTTATTATTTACCTTCTAGAGGACTCCAAGAACTCCTAGAGAATGTTCAGTGAAAGAATGAACATTACTGCATGCCTGTGCAATATGCATGCCTGTGTGGTTTGTATGCCTGCACGTATTTGTGGCCGACCTCCCTCCCAGCTGCAGTGGTCAAAAGAAAGCCAGCACACTTCTGCTACACAAACACCTTTTACGGATCTTACTGCAACAATAGGGTCTTGGGTAATTTATTCCCAAAGCTAAAATAAGTCCAGTGCTTCAGTTCACTGTGTTTCTAGAGCCACCAAATTTGCTAAGATTTGATTTGAAAGAGACAATACTTTTTCAGTTTCTGGAAGAAGGTGATAAAGGAAGGATTACTTCAAAGCCAGGTATATTATTAAAACAGTCCACCTCCTCCCACCCTTTCATTTCATTTAGACACCTATCATACGTAATGTCCCCCACCATGGTTTCCTTTCCCTTCTTGGAAGCACTGCCTTCTCCATTTATCAAAACTTGACATAAAGGTGTTTGCTACACTTAAATGGAATATCCTTCTAAGGAACAAATATCAGTAAGTCTGTTCATGCAAAGATAATGTATGTAAATGCTTTATGTCAACTTTCCAAAGTTCTTAAGGTCTGACTGTATTTTCGTCAAGCTTATTTCCATCGGGAAAGTTATCTGGAAGTCCACTCCAACACTGTTGCAATCCCCAACTAAATCAGTTGTTGGTTGGTTTCCATCACCTGGGTGAATCTCTTGACTCATGGCAGAAGAGCCATTCTCTGGTTCTGAGACTGAACATTTCTCTTTTTAATACAAATTGGAGAAGCATCAAAAACAAAGACTGCAGAGCTCCTGACCCCAAAATACTCAACAGTCTGCCTGGCAAGTGGGGTTTCATCCCTTCAGGCAAATAAGGAGACTGGATTGCACACATTAAGACAGTTGGGTTTGTTTTGTTGGTTTTTAATCTGGCTGGTAGATTGAAGGGGCCAGTGTCCAGCAGCTTTATAAAACCATCTGAAATCTCCCAATGCACACACATACATACGGATATTTTTCAATTTACCCACCAAAATCACAAATAACTTGTTTGTGCAGCAACTGTTGCGAAGTCACAGCGAGTGAACTGGGAATTCAAGTAAACAGATGAAAATAAGCAGAGCCAGCTCTGTAGCTGTTTAAGTCAGATTTTAGTGTGGTTTTCCAGGAAGAGAAATCCATTCTGCAAGCACACTTCAACATGCCTGTGTTCAGTGTCCACAAACAGGCAACCACACAGCTTTAATTGGGACAAAAGCAGGGATAACTGCTTTTATCTTCTTTTTTTTCCTTAAATAATATCTGAGACAAAGTTAAAGGAGGAAGACATTTTGCATGTACCTCAGCCAATCTATCACTACCCAAATTCCCAAGGAGCTGCACATTATTTGCCCACTCAGTAAAGGCATTACAAATCAGTGAATTTCCTCATGGCACCTAATAGTAAGAGCAAAAATTCTTTGTGGAGATACTGAAAATATTCTCTTGCTATTTTTCTTTGATTTGTTTTCTCTTGATTTTTGTGTTTTTGCTTGTTGCTTCCTTAGGAGCCAGAACCAATCCCCTCAGTCCTTTCTATTTACTCTTTGCTGTATGACAATTCTTCAGTTGAAATGTATCCGATGCCTATTTCCTGTCAAATGTGTGACCAAGAAAATAATTTCCATTAAGCTTCTACTTTCTGTTTGAAGTGAAAACTGTGAAACTCTTTACTAACTTGCTCCCGAATCACAAGTGATACTGGAAAGAAGCATGTTTCTCTGCAAACACCTTCATTTGTGTATAATTAACCAAATAAGCACAATGAAGCGACTGTCTGGAACAGCACGGCTCCCTAATTTATAAAACAATAGCCATTTTTGAAGGGTATTTTTCTGTCAGATCATAGATTTACTATCTTGATCATAAAGGTTCCTTTAATTTTTAGAAAATGAAAGCTTTCTGCTGTTTGTCTTTTGATAAAAGTGATTAAAGTACCAAATCAAACACATGCCGGAATCTACCTATTGTTAGCATTGCTGCTTCAGTCCTTAGCGATATGTCTAAAAACACATCTGCAAGCTGAAAAGCCAAGTTCAGAAAAATGAAACAAATAAAAACCCCCACAGTTTATAGTAACAGCTGATCCTAGTTGTAAAAGAAGCAGATGGGACTCATGCATATGCTATCAGAAAGTAAGTGGGATACCACACAACATCTAAGCTATCAAGAAAGAATCAGATGTTCTGATGAGAGGGAAAATACTGCATTTTTAAAGGCAATTTTTTATTCTAGAAAGTTATAGCAGTATTTTTATAATCTTAATTCCTTATGCTATTTACTGCTTTTAGATGGGATAATTCTTACAAGCACCAATAGCTCAGTGAACACAAATTATTTCAGCCAATGTTGAGATCTGTACCTACAGAATCATTACAAACCTTGTGGGATTTACTCAGAAGAATGTTAAAATGATCTAAATAACTACAGGAGGAATTTAATAAGATCCTGAAAGTTTGGAATACCATGAAAATAGTACCTGCTTAACCAATACAAACAAATGACACATGTCTACAAAAGGTTAAAAACATTTTAAAATCGGAAAATTAATAACAAAAGTATGTATTAATTTTATTTTGGAAAAAACCCTTTTACTGACCAAAAAGGTATGAAAGCTATTTTTGAAAGAGAAACCTCTAAGCTCCCATCTAAGAGGTAGGAAAGTAGTTCAGATCTCCTAAACCCCACTAAATAGAACAGAGGAGTTTCACTGAAGGTAAATGTGTCCCTATTAAAGTAAGCTAAAATATTGCTATTAATTTACAGAGGAATCAGAATATAGAATCATAGAACCATAGAATCATAGAATAGCTAGGGTTAGAAAGGACTTAAGATCATCCAGTTCCAAACCCCCTGCCATGGGCAGGGACACCTCATACTAAAACCATATCGCCCAAGGCTTCGTCCAACCTGGCCTTGAACACCGCCAGCGATGGAGCATTCACAACTTTCCTGGGCAACCCATTCCAGTGCCTCACCACCCTTACAGTAAAGAATTTCTTCCTCATATCCAATCTAATCTTCCCCTGTTTAAGTTTGAACCCGTTACCCCTTGTCCTATCACCACAGTCCCTAATGAAGAGTCCCTTCCCAGCATCCTTATAGCCCCCATTCAGATACTGGAAGGCTGCTATGAGGTCTCCTGGCAGCCTTCTCTTCTCCAGGCTGAACAGCCCCAACTTTCTCATCCTATCTCCATACAAGAGATGCTTCAGTCCCCTGATCAATCTTGTGGCCCTCCTCTGCACTTGTTCTAACAGTTCCATGTCCTTTTATGTTTCTTATGTTTTTTACGATTCTTCACAACTTCTTCTCAACAGCTGAAGTGTCAATTATCAAAAAGTTCGTAAAAAGAAATTCACTGTTCAGTGCTACTGAGATATTCCCATTATAGTCAGGTATTTAAAACGTTTGAATGTACACGGGAAAGGGTGAGAGGCCAACTAGGTAGCTACTGGTACAGTATTAATGTTCTTTGGCTTTAAAACTAATGAATATGGTGAAAAACATAAAAGAAGCCATAATTTTAAAGAATTTCTGTAGGAAGCAAGTAATTAAAATCAAGCAAAAGCTTGCATGCATCTGCAACATTTTGCTCCAACAAGAGTGTGAAGTACAACACAAAATCCTGAATAGCATCTGTAACGGGAAAGAAGCTAAATGAAGAAACTCAGAATCCATACTGAAGGATGGTGGAGTAAAGGAGAAATATAAAGTGTTACTCTTAATATGCTGAAAATATAACATGCAAGAACATGTTGACCTGTAGTTCCAAAAATCAGTAGAACACGTCTTTAACACGGAAAAAATTACGATTTGTTTAACTGAGTTTTTTCACTCAGTTGAAGGCAGATGTTGAAGTAGCTGCACCTAAACTGTTTGAGCTACTTCAAACACTGGGAGGGAAGTTTTCAAGAAGTGAACAAAAGTTAATTTTCCTCAGGCACTCAAATGCAAGAGCAGTTCTATTCCATGGAATTCTTCTTTCAAAAAGTCTAACAAACATATGTCAGCAATTCTAGGGACTTGGTTAAACCTGAGATTTGTCCTTACAGAAGGACAAAGGGACTGCAAGATCTTCTGCAGTATTTGCCTTGCAGGAAGAGCTGGAGGTGAGAAAGAGCAGTCTTCAAAGGCCGCCTACTGTCCAACATTAGGTCTGTTAATGCCCCTAGTGAAGCCTGCTTGACGGATGTATTCTTCAGTCAGCTACCATATGCAAAGGAATAAGCACAGAGATTAGTGACAAACTATTTTCCCAGAAGCAAGGGGAAAAAGGCTATTCTGCGTTTCTCCCCATTTTCCTCTAAAGCAGCATAATTTTTCCCCAGCTTTTCCAAAAGAAGGTCGATGGAATTACAGCAATGTTTCATTAGTCACACAAAGCATCAGCAACTCTTCCCCAAAATAAACCACAATCAATTAATTAGATCACTTTAGTGGTGAAGATGTACAAACAGTTGATTAATGTCAGTCTTCACAAAGAAAAAAAAGCAACAAATGGTGCATGAGAAACCTAAAAACTCAGGGGAACAGAAGCCTACAGAAGTCTTGCTTTCAGGTTTACAGCTAAACAAATGTGAAAAAACTCCCCGAAAGCAGCTGATTTTTCCCCTTTTTGTGGAGAACAGTTTGGAAGAGAGTATTTGAAAATTTAAGCACTGTTTTGACATCTTATTCTGTAGAAGAATTGAATTTGAATTAAATTCCTCTTTACCTATCTGCAAATATTTTTTGTTAACGCTTCATTATTTGATAACTGAAGGATCCAATTCTGATTGCGTACCTGGAGGCCAGGACAATACTGTTTAGAGAAGCACTTAGGCAAATATTTGCGTATTTATTAACCTGCATTTTCCAAAGTTATGATGCAATTAGAATCATGGGATAAATTTAGGTTGTAAGGGACTTCTGGAATTCAGCCTCTGTTTAAAGCAGAGCCTGTTGCTCATGAACTTGTCCAGTTGAGTTTTTAATAGCTGCAAGGATGGACATTCCACGGCCTCTTTAAGCAAAGTCTTCCAGCGCTTAATCCCTCTTGGTATAAAATTTTTCCTCTTCTATCCAGTCATAATTGCCCTTGCTGAAACTTCACTGTTGCTCTTGTCTTTTCATTCTACACTTCTGAGAAAGGTCTGGATTTATTTCTTTTTTATATATTAAAGATGTTCCTTGTTAAAGAAAACTAAATGTAAAAATTACAACCTTTGAATACTGAATTGTCTATAAAACTGTATCCATCTCTGTGTAATCAAAACTAGGTTGGGAAAATGGTTCTGGCAAACTCATTGCAACCAACAAAAGCAGTTATCTATGGACATCAGATATGAAATGCATACAGTCAGTAGAGAACTGTCAGACAAGAAGTAGCTCCACCATCATGACATCTATCTTTTCTATCATCTTCCTAAACAGACTATGCAAACCCTCTTGCACATGGCTTCTATATCTTTGGAAAGGAAGAGAAGAAAGGAAAAGCACACAGCTGTCCCCTTCCTCCCCCTTCACCAGTGTCCCATTTTTATCCTACCATCATTGAACTGCTAACACAAGCATTGATAAATAAAACACTCAGCTTCCAGTCTGAGTGGGTTTTATACATCTAAAAAAGAATAACAACCCTGCAATAATAGCCAACATTATAATTTGGTACTGATTGCAATTTAGACAGCAGTTTTTAATTATGCTAACACATAAGTGGAAATACACATGTACATGGGTTTTATCAAGAATATTGCTATCACTTTGTGTTGCTATCACCTTTTACTGTCTTAGAGCCCTTGTGGTCTTCAGATACAAGTAAAGTGAAGTTCCCTACAAGTGATTTGTTAAGATAATGCCAGTGCAAAAATGCCAGCGCTTTGATGTACAAAAACCCATGAAAAAAATATAGACATACCTGGTCCAATGCAGAACGATGCAATGATTGCAAGGATGCAAAATATACTGAGGTAAGGAAGCCAGTGCACGGTTTTCTGGGTAGATACAGGACATTTACATTAAGTACATTGTACGTGTCACCAATATTCAAAAAACACACAGTGTTTTCCACTACTTTTTATCTATTTCAGAATTTAGTCAATGATTACTTTAGAAAATCACAGTATTTCTATAGAATCTTATTACATGATTTGCATTAAAGGCATTGGTCTCTGTGGAATCACTGTAGAGAAACACTAGACAAGCCCTTGCATCACAGAAGTCACAACTCTGAATGTTCACAACTACTTGTGCTAAAGTTCAAGCCGACCTGGAAAAGAGGGTTTTTTTCCATTGAACAGATTTGGCACCTCCATCCTTCTTGGATATTTCAGTCATGTTTGAAACCAGCAACTATGAAGGCTCCTAGAGCTTCAAAGTTCAACATTTAAAAGCTGAGTTGAAGTCTAGACACAACAACTGGATATGAACCTTAGCAAATAATGGGAAAGCTACAGTCCAGGGACTTTTAGCCATAATCTGGTTTTGCAGACAGGGAGGACCATTTGTGTTTAAAGGAGTTACAGGGGAAAAAAGAACAAACTATAAATGGCTCTTTAAGGGAATTGAAAAGGGAATCAACACTTTTCCTAACAGCACAATATTTTTTTTTACTTCTAAGAAGATTTTTCCTTATTTAGACTTGTAAATGAAAGCAACTTGAAATACAATAAGTAATTTCTATTGAGTTTAGTGGACACTATTTCTTAATCATATATGTGAATGCTTAATAATAATAATAATAATAATAATAATAATAGACAGGAAGCAGCCATGAATTCCTGTTCCTTTCTGTCTTCATCAGTGGGTTTTTCCATCAGCAAAACGTGAATGCCACTTTTATTAGAATTCTACTACTTTTGCCAAGTTAACATGTGTATACCTGTAGTATCACAAAATACCACCTTGAGTAGCACTGTAAAAATATACTTGCTAAAACAGGTAGTTATCTATTTCAGCGCTAAATAAAACTCCATTTTACAATGCCCTTTTTCTTCCAGTCTGGATTATTCCTTTAGTTATGTGAAAGACATGGTCTCCTAGGCATTAACATTAACCAAGACACCTGTAGATCTATCAGAATTACGCATTCTGGAGTTTTCACCAGAATGCAGATCTGTAAAGGCACTGAGAGCATGTACAAATATGAAGTAGATACAAATTGCTCTGAGGTCAAGCTTATTTGCACCCTGGTCCTTTGTTCAAAGCAAATCTATAATACTTAACAGATTGAGACACTTCTGAGAGAAAGTAAAACTGAAATACACCCAAACTTCAGAGACTTACAATACCTGAAGGTCCTCAGATATCAAACTAGGTTTTAAAAGACTTGGAAGAGAATTTTTACTCAGCATACAAAATTGCAATAGCATCTCTCTTCTGGAGAGCTGTCCTATAGCTATAATGACACCAACGTGAAGTAAAGCTTTATTGTGTGGTACATACAGGTAAGCCAAATAAAACTTTGCAATGGTGTGGCATACATCTGCCAGTCAAACTGAATTACTGACTCTCTTCAGCCAAGAAACAAGATTTGAAAGTCAGATTAATGGCAAGACACAAGAATCAATGACAACAGAAAAAAACTTGAAAGACCACCCAAACACATGCCATTGCAGATGTCAGTTTTACTTCTCAAAAGCCCTCAGGAACAGAAAGAAAATACATTATTAGGGAAAAGGAAGCTAAACAAGGGAAAATGAGTTGGTGCCAGTATTTAGATTGGTTTAATACTCCTTCTCTGACCATTTGAAATAGCTGGGGAACTTGCTGCTAATAACAACTGAGAACTTACTGCAAATGTTCTGTGAAGGCTAAGTCTTTCAATTTTCAAAAAAATATCATAAATGTAATTTCAAAGAAGCAGCAAACATGGACATTTTGTATTACTGGAAAAAACCATCCAAACCTAAGAATAAGAATGACAGATAAAGTATGAAAGAAATCTTAAGAAGACTGCATCACAAAAGAAAAAATATAGAATATGGGTAAACTATTTACCCAACTATGGGTAAAATTGTCTTTGTAATAGTTCATGATATATACGCAGGAATCTTTGATGAAGGATATTGAATGTGACACAGCTCCTATGACTTTTTAACGTAAAAGCTGCTATGGCTGCCCATAGCGCTTTGAAACCAACAGATTCATAAATAAGCAAAAGGCAGACCTTTGAATCCTTATGCCAAACTGATTAAAAGGACTGGGTTATGTAGAAATGCCAAGGCAAACAGGTATCAATCACATTGTGTTTAAAATATAAAAGAAAGAGTAAAAAAAACCATGGTGTTACCTGTAAAGTCAGAGAGACAGTAAGTACTGCGAAGAAGACAACCATCAACCCAAAACCTCCAATGAGAAGAGGTCTGCGTCCGAGCCTCTCAATAACTAAGCCCTGGAAAATAAAAAGCAGCATTTTATTTTCTTGATAAAGCACTGTAGAACTCAGATCATGTAACACGTTCTTCTGATAAATATGATCAAAACTAAAACCATTGGAGCTGGTTTTATGACATTTATCAACTGTCATGTGTTCATAATTGTGTTCACAGTTATGTTTACACAATTCAACCTCTTCAAAAAAACAAGACAGCACAGCATTCTTATTTGAGACCAGTAAAAACATTAGGAAACCATCGAAGCAGTACTTGGTATTTGTTTCATGCCTGGATTTCCTATTACAGAACAAATATAAACATATAGATAGGAAAAAAGTGTAGCTTGTAAATTCAAGATTAGCACCAGTAATGTCATAGATTTCAAAGTTACTGGGACATTTAGCTTCTTGTGCAACAATTTAATAATAAAACAAGCGCTGTACTTTAGCTGTAGAAAATAATAAGCATGGGGATAACTATGTGAACTTTGATTTTTTTTTAGCGCATAAATAATTGTATGTTGATTGAATTATCAATTTGCACCAAATGTCTATAATGCTTTTAGAATATTTATTTTTGAAATGTCAGAATGTTGAAACAAATTACAGTCCCTTGTTTTTTGCATTTTGACGATTCTTAATTTCAACATCTCTCTGAATTTAAGCTTAAAAGGTTTAAAGTTTAAGATTAAAAGCTTTTTAGCATAGACTAGATTTTGATTAATCTAAAATTTATTTTTAATGTCTTTTTTCTCCAAACACAGAAGAAACATTTAGTTGTGATTTTGGATACTTAATGTAATGAGAATATCCACATAAAAGAAATCCACCCAGCAGAAAACGGCTCAGATAAGTGACTGTAACACTAATACTGATGCACTCATGCACATTTTGAAATTATATTTAAGACCTGAAGATAAATCAACTAATTTAAAAGCTATCACAAAATCTGAATACTTATGCTATAGGGAAGAACATAATGAAGATTTTCTTGAAAGGCTGTAGCATGAAACAGTCTGTGCTAGTTTGACTCATTAATTTAGGCTAATATCTATTTTAGGTCATAACAGCTGATGTACTATTCTTGTTGATAACTACTATAATTACTAATTACAGTTGGCTTTCATGTGAGAAGGATAAAACAATTATACAAAGCCTGAAATGTACCACTTCAAGTAAGTCAAAATCAGAATCACAGAACTGTTTGCCATGTTGCTGTTTTCTAGAGACTGAAATCTGTCTTTGACACATGCTTTGAGCAAAAGATCAAGTGAGCAACCGAAATGAAATCTGGAGTAAGGCCCTTAATTCTGTGTGATGATGTGCACATTTCCACTGTGAGTGTCTAGAAGGCATGCACTAAAGGAAATGACAAAGTCACCCAGGAAAGAAAATGCTTGTGCAGCAAGTACTTCTCCCACAGCACTGTGTTCAACAAAAGGTTTTAGGACAGGCTTTAAAACATGACAACCCCACACCCCGGACTTCCACACCATAGATGCACACTACGACACTGAACAAAGCAACTCTGACGTGAGCTTTAGCACTCCTTATTTCTTTAAATGAGAAAATATACACATTTTCCACAGCCTCCACAGCTTCCATAATAGAATTTATTTCAGAGCCATGTTTAAAATAGACCCAACGCTGATGTTATTAACATTTCACATTGTGCTCATGAGGTCCAAATATTTCAAAACTGCAACTGTTGCACTGTCAAAAGCTCTACAAGATGCCAAGCATTTTCCACTATGAGTAATGAATCCACCTTGCAAACACACTTGGCCGCACATACATAAAAGACATATTTTATGGCTCTGAGGGATGAAAAGTTATCTGATGGGTCCATAAGAAGACAGAGACTTCTGCAATAGATGTTTCTCATGTAATATGACATGAATAACACATTCAGCAACAGATGTTGCAGATGTAATTTGACATACCAGACAATTTCCCTTATTTTTTTCCAGTTCCGAATTGCTGATCACGATCAAACAGTCTTGGTGTAACACCAGCTGGTGGGTTTTGCATTAAAACAGGTTTTGCCCCTTGGAGGGGAAAAAGTTCATAGATACCTCTCACTCAGAGCAAAACATAGGAAAAAGTGATAGATTTTGGTTGTAAAGCTCAAAGCAAAGCAAATCCTCATAAGGGAAGGCAGTCTGGACTAAGTCCTCTGAAAAGACGTAAACGTTTCTGCCGACACTGAGAATAAGTAGTGTGGGCTTGTTCGGGCAAATCTAGGTTTGTTGGTGAGGCACTCACAGTTTTCACTGAGACCAGCCAAGCACAGATACAGTTACAGCAGATCTGTGGGTTCATATCCTTTATAAAGAAGATAATGTTAGTTTTTAATATATTTTAAATCTTTTTTATTCAGAGATAATTTGGGAAGAAATAAAGCAAATCCATGTGTAATCATTCTTTTCCCTGAGCTGATGCCAAGTTTCCCAATCATTCATCACTGTTATTTATTTAATATAGCAGCAATAAGGAACTGTAATGCTTCAGCTTCTGGGCATTCCCTGCAGTTTCTGCCCCAAAGAATTTGTAGTTAACAATTCTAGGTGACGTTTCTTGTGATTTATGGAATAGACCAACTTTGTTCACAGGAAAAAATCAGCAGGAATTCTGTGTTTCTCCAGAGGGACACTATGATGTAACAGGAAGTTTCCCTGGTGAAAAAAAAATGCTGGTTTTGAGGTTATAAACAGAAAACAACTTCATTTTTACTTATGATTATACAAATCCAAAACTCGTTAACTTGCAAAACCCACTAAGTTTGTTATGAGTCATAAGAAATTGAAGATGATTCACTAGTTTTCAAGTACTTATAGTTCTGAATGTTCCACTGCTGTGTGCTGGTAACTGTTACAACATGCTGTATATACGTTATAAATGTTACGAGACCCATAACAAGTCAAAATATACTATATGGTAGAGTAAATGACATAACAAGAAATTCAGTATATGCTCAAGTGAAGTCAAAAAACAAAAGAATTGTACCCATTTTCTGTGATAGCACATTGAGTTACTTGCCAGACTGTGTAGGCTGATACGTGTTTATGTGCGATCATAAACATGCATTTGGAGAAGCCTATACCCAGTCATGGTGAATTACTGAAAATGTGTAAAAAAAGCATTGCAACCACTATTCTCTCAACACAAATATTTGGTGATAATAAGGCAACAGATATGCAAACTCAGTTAACAGTTCATACAAGTCACTTCTGTCTGGCAGGAAACACTTGTGAATAAAGTTAGAAAAGCAAATGTCAATTTTTTCACTTGAGTCAGCTGCAGATACTGGAGCTGACATCATGAAAGCAGAGTGCAATAAAAAAGATCAGACAAGCTTCTCTGGGTAAAATGAATGTGTAAGCAAGTTCTACAGCCCAAATGGGAGGTCACTGAGTAATATTCCATACTTATTCTGTGTCCCTAAATGATACTAAGAAAACATGATTAGATTTTCTTGATGTCTCATTTCTGTAAGGCAGTTTGAACTATATGCTCATGTCAAAGAGTAGCCCCACTTTTTCTCATATATTTTGGATATAGGTCTGAGTAAGACACATCTAGATTCAGAATTAATGTGACAAGCTAACTCTGTGTCATTTCCATTTCAAATAGCAAGATTAAAATGGATAATCACATTTATATGACTGCCATGTCTATTTATGACACAATGTGTACTATCCAGGAAGAGGAGAGGAACAGAAGACTGAGTGTTACAAATTGTGGATTTTTTTATTTATATTTTTATGTATATCCATTTGTCTACTATATGAATTATACAATTATAAAACAAAGCTATGGTCTATTTTATGAAGGTACAGAATTTAGAGACCTCGCACCAAGTTTAATCTCATAAGCACAAGACTTAAATAAATCTGTGCCTACCCTGCTCTCACATCAGCTTGCTTTATCTGTGTTAATGCCACAATAGGGTAAGATCTATACATCTTCTGTAAGTGTCAGGCTAGGGATTACTATCAGCCAAGGGTGAAACTGACTGCTAAATTTCTAAGCTCAGTCAGAACTAATCTGCAGTAAAGCATCCTTAATCAGCTTCACTTGGCAGTGAAATTTTCCATTCACTATGAGAGGGTCTCCATACTCAATACCTTCCAGACTAGCATGGCAAAGACAGCCTGTGTAGGAATTCATTCTAACTGTCTGCTTTCCCCTCAGCAGTGACTGGGAACGACCCTTAGGGCAGCACAAAAAAAATCCCATTACCTTATTCCTATTATGTCCCTTCAGTAAATTGTTCATATTTTTTAAGCAAAGCTCCTTCTGTTGATGATTTATTTGTTGAAAGCACGAAGTTTGTGTCAGTTTCATGTAATCAAAGCTAGACCAGATCTTGACCATGGTCTATGACACATTATTGCAACTGTGGCTTTATTTTCTAATGACAATATTTGAATGCCCTGATGCAGGTCATCCTGAATAGAATAGGAGAAAAATTACTCAAAGCCATTTTTATTAAATATTCAACAGCAGGAGATAAGTCTCTAAAGCCTTCAGTTTCTGAATATATTGTGCAGAAAGATTTGTACTACATAAATGCAGTCTATGACTATAACTTAGTTCCAGTATAACTTCGGTCTTAGGAGTGGCTTTGTAAGACATACCTTCAAAAGGAGACTTTTTGTCCTAGGAGGCACTACATGGTTGCTTCAACACATGTAATCTTTGTGTATCCAAAAGCCCAAGTGTGATAAAATGAATTGGAGATGCATGGAGACCTCATAGCAACCTTCCAGTACCTGAAGGGGACCTACAAGGATGCTGGAGATGGACTCTGATCAGAGACTGTTGTGATAGGACAGGGGGTAATGGGTTCAAACTTACACAGGGAAGTTCAGATTAGATATAAGGAAGTTCTTTACTGTGAGGGTGGTGAGACACCTGAATGGGCTGCCTAAGAAAGTTGTGAATGCTTCATCGCTGGCAGTATTCAAGGCCAGGTTGGACAGAGCCTTGGGAGATATGGTGTAGGGTGAGGCATCCCTGCCTATGGCGAGGGAGGTGGAACTAAACGATCTTAAGGTCCTTTCCAACCCAGAACATTCCATCATTCTATGATTCTATGGTTAAGAAGGAGCAATGTTAATGCATTAACACAGTCACACTCTGTGATTCACCCTGCAGTGAAAATGTGCCCACATGCACTCTGACAGTCAAATACCATGGTCTGTGAAGCTGCTTGGTTGGAATTCCTTTTCAACCCCAGATTCTTTCTGATTACATTTTGTTCAATACAGTGACTTTTGAATTCCTCCCTCTGGAAAGTTTGGATAGCACAGCTGGTTATAAAAGGCTCTTTGTAAACTCTCCCATATTATTAACAGATATTTTTTTGATTAATTGACCCAGAACAAAATAGCACAGAATCTCACTTGACATTTCTTTATATGACAGTGAATCATTGATAACCACTGTCTAAGAATAGTTTTGTAGTTAGCTGAGCAGTCACACTGTTATCATTTCATCCAGCCCACGTCTACTGTGTTTTATATTCTCTAATCTCAACATGATGGACTTTCTAATAAAACATGTAAGAAAACCTATGAAATTCACTGGCTTTAGGATGCCAACAAAAGTTGAAAATTCAAAGAAAAATTCTATCCAGCCTATTACAGGCCAAGATATTACCTCCTAATTCTGGTATTCCCAGAGCAACACCTTGTCACAGTGAGGGGAGCAAAAGGGGAAAATGCCATGTTTGCCCCATTCTTGCACTCCCAGAATCATAGAATGATTCCTCTACTCCTCTACTTACAGCCTATTAGGGATTATGGGTAGGTGAAGGTTTGCTCTGATTTTGTGTGAATGCCACATGGGACTGCATTAAAAGTCTCACTAAAAATCAGATTATATCAAAGCTTCCTATGAACTCTCAAGATTAAAGTATTTGTCACCCCATTTTTTCCACAGGCTGTCACTGGAAAGTATTTCTTCCTGTTCTAACCCCATTGAGGCCACAGAGTTTCAATGTACATACCTTGCATTACCCTTTAGATACCATGGAGGAAATGTGGTAGGGCTAAGAACACAGACACTGCAGTCTGGAGTACCCTTATTTTAAGATGCGCCATGCCCTAAACTAGGAATTCCTTTTTGTATGTTAAAATCTATCAACATTAAAAGAAAGACAAGTTGAAGAGCCCTTTCTCATAGCATCCCGAAGAATGCTTCATCCCTGGCGGCATTCAAGGGGGGGTTGGACATAGCCTTGGGTGGCATGGTTTAGTGGGAGGTGTCCCTGCCCGTGGCAGGGGGGTTGGAACTAGATGATCTTAAGGTCCTTTCCAACCCTAACTATTATATGATTCTATGATTCTACGATCTCACCTAAGAAAGCTGACTTCCCTGACTTCTGTGTGATAGTGCAGAGGACTTCGTATATTCTTTTATGGTCTGCAACTGATAATGCAGTATTTTAACTCATTCCAGGCTTTGCACAGGCTTTCAAAAGCAAATTAGTAACACCTTAGTGCATCACCTTATAGAAAATGCTAAGGCATAATCTTCTCAATATTGTTATAGCTAGTCTCTTTCTATGAACATTATATAAAGACCAAATGTGGTGTCACAGATGGCAAAACTGGATGTGGGATGCTTAATTTGAATAATATTCCCTTGTATTCTGTGCTGGCTTCATGGCAGGGGGGAATCTTTCTCACGTTTGCTTCAGTCTCCCTTTCCATCCAGCCTGTTGCCTTGTCAAAGAAAGGCCCTGGCAATTTGTTCTTTCTGTCCCCTAAGGCAACAACTACATTAAATGAACCTTAGTTACTAAATATTACAAAAAAGCCACAGTAACTAATCTTACTAAAGCATAACTAAGTTTGTGGACTCCGCTTACTGCAGAATTTAGAGAACAGTCTTCTAATAAACACAGGTTTGCCAGGGAATTATTTAAGTTTATTCCATCCTGCTTCAAAGCACAGCATCAGGTTAGTTAACTTACTGCTGTGACACATCTATGAGTAGGAAATCTAATCAGTGTTTCATTCCAGAGGTTACCAAACTTTCAGAAGTAAACTGAAATTAATGGTCTCTCTCATTAAAAAGTAGCTTGTCTAGCTAGTCCTCTAAACTGAATCTGTCTTCAACACTATGGGTGGAGAAGTCTACAGCTGACTAAAATCACATAGAAAGTTTAAATTGACTATGCAGAGAAAAGCCAGGGCACCAAGTATGCAATGCTATAACACAGGTACCTCTTGAAGTAAACTAGGATGTAATGGTGGAAGCAGAAGTTGCAGCTAAATTATATGAATGAAAAGAAAATGATGATGCGTGTGTTTAATTTTTTAATGTCTTGTTTATGTGGCTTTTGCTCAAGAGGAAGAGGGATGGAGCTGTAGACAAAGCATGATACTAGCAGGCATATCAAATGACCTGAGGCAGTATGGAGCTATAAAAAGAGGATGGGATGCTATCTGTCTTTCAAGGACCACATCAACACTGCTACTATTATGCTGCTGCTCCCAGGAGACACATTAAAGGGAGTTTAATGTTTCCAGAGTTTGGATGATATTTTATCTGCTAACTATGTTGCAGCTCTATGAAATATATCTACTTCAATCTTTTCCTTAATAATTCATACAAGGCTTACCAATGGAGCTCATCAGTACCTGAGCATTCTTACTGAGGGCCAGTTTCATGGTCACATAATGCATGAACAATGATTAGAGATAATACATTATTTCATTGTGGACCTCTCCAATAGCCATTTCATTTACAAGACCAAAACTTCACCTCTATTGCTGATAGGAGGATCTACCGAAATCCTGGAATTATTGTTAGTAAATTCTGGTTTCTGCTAGCAAGCATAATATATTGAAAAATGCCAGGAAAATTACACTCTCACCTTGCTTTCTCTTGCTTCTTCTCTGTTTCCCTGTGAGTAGTACATAAGACATCCACCTGACTGAATATTGAATGCTGTCACATAGATCAAAACAAAACAACTGCAAAAATAGCAGCTGAGAAGTTGGCAGTGGATGGAAATCCCCACCCTTATTTTTAAGCATGAAAAGAATTTTTAGAAAGTTACTTGTAGAAATCAAAAGCTGCAAAACCTTCAATGGGAAAAAAAAAAAAAAAAAAAAAAAAACCCAAACAAAAAACCACCAAATTCATGGTTTTATTCCTTTAACTATCAGCAATGAAACATTTATAAAGACCACTGAAATAAAATTAAGGCTACAGAGAATCATTTCTCTTGCACTGAAAGAGCAAATTTGAAGGGAGCAGAGATACTGGTACATGAGCATTTCCAGAGGCACAGCAAGCAGCTTGAACAGAAAAAGTATTAAAAAACACTCCCCTTGGGCATAGAGTGAGTTAAAACACATACCAGGAAGCAAAGCAGACACATCCTACTCATTATGTATGAACAGTGTGCTCTGAATAAGCCTCACAAACTGATAGCATAGAAGAAACTGAAAAGATGACAGACCTTATTTATAGAGTGGCTTTAATATCATGGATTCATCTCCATGTAATTTTCATCTGATGCCACAAAAAGAGAGGTGCATTCTTCACATAAATCACTGACAGAATTATCAGTATTATTTTTACATGTATCTTAAACAAAGAAACATTTCTGCAATATCAGAAGAAATAGCAGGAGGTAGGGATTTCCATATTTCATTATTTCCATCTATTAAAAAGATTGTCCTTGCAGTGAAAAATCAGAAATAGATTTGTAGAAATTCAGAAAGATCAGCAGAAGATCTTTGTGACCTTTGAGAGTTCTTGTGTGCCAGACTATAAGAAAACATATTTGATAGTTGGATTTAGTTTAACATTTTGTAGGCCACAAGCAGTTGCTCTGCCACTGGAAAGGATTTTTTTTGCCCAAACCATTATTCTGACGTTTAAAAATGTTTGTCCTGTGTGTCCACTGTTGTGCAAATACATTTGGTATAGAATATATGAGGAAAAGGAAAAATTCTAACAAAGAAAGGAGTATTTACTTATTTGCAACTTTTCATTCCAAAGACTTCTCGCATTGTTTCTTATTTATTACAGTGCAAATAGAAAAGTATTTCCTTTAGCAATTAATTGTTTATTCGCCCACTAAAACTTTCAGGTTTAGTTTGCTCACTTACTGCATTTCTTTTTTATATAGTCATGTTGAAATAGGAAAGAAAAAAAAAAGATGTGCATGGATAATTTTTTCTACTAATATCTGCTATGTTCAGTACATAGCAAACGTATGACCTCCTCAGGAGCTCACATGTTATGAAAGGATGTCTGCTTGACCTCAGTGAATAAGATGGCAGAATTTAACACAACATGGAACAGCCCTGTTGTGTAACGGTGCTGGCTTGCTTTTGCACCAAGAACAGTTACAAACTTTTACTCCCATATTTTTAAATGGAATTTTCCTCACTGTTCATAAGCTGCTATAGAAAATTGTCATTAAAACATGCCCAGTAAGACATATGGCTGTTTCTGCAATCCACATTGAACACACCCAACTGAACTATGCCTCAGTCTTCTCCAGCAACACTGCCCTCTTCCCAACAGGCACATGAGAAGTCTGAGATGTGAATAAACTGTCACCAGGTAAAGTCATTCTACTGGGTGAAATAATTTTTAAGTTCTCACTTTATATATTTGCCATTCCTGCCTTCTTCCTCTTCACTCATACAAAGCTTCTCATATGTATAGACTTTTTATGCTCCTTTTGTACACCCATGGAGTGTACAAATGTATGTAGTTTTTTACAAACTAGACAACCTGTCTCTGAGGATTAAATCTAGAAATAATATTTTCAGTTGCTTTATGAAGCATTACACTTAATCCTCAAGGTACTATTCTATTTATACTTTAATCAGTATAAGGAAATAAAATTAGTAATTTAAGTGTCAAGCATGTAAATGGATTTTTATAACCATACTTACAGAAAAAACAGCAGCCACAGTTTCAACAGCACCAGTACTTAGAGTAACATAGGGGATTGTCTTATGATTGATCCCAGCTTCACTAAAGATGTTGTTTGTGTAGTACCAGATCTGTATCAGAGAGAAGAATATAAGTTGTTAATCATTATGGCTTGAACTACAATATATCGGTACTCAGTTCAAGCATCTGGTCTGCCAGATATCAGACTTGTTAAAAAAGTGAGCATTCCCGAATGACTGAGGGCTGGGCAGGAGAACAAAGGAAGGGAAGGTGCAAATTTCAGGTGAATTAGTCACAATACCACTGTACTTCTGCTTGCAGACCCGGGCAGAATTGCAAGCAGCTTTAACTCTATTTAGCTTGATTCACTTTAGGAGTAAATCAAAGAAACTCACTTTAAGTTTGAACCAGCAGATACAAATAGGTTTCAGGTAGCTGAGTCACACCACTTAAAAAGCTGGTTTAGGTGGCCTTATGGAATACTTCAATGGCACGTAACAACAGGGGAGAAAAGAGGAAAGAGATGCTGAAAGGCACTGCAGAAACAGCTTCTTTTCGCACATGAGGTGTGAGCTTTATCTCTCACTGCAGCATGGACATCTGCAGTCAAGTCATCACCCTAATCTGTCTTTATTATCAACAAAAAGAAAAGATACCTCTAAAGTGAGAGTTACTTGACAGAAAGTAACAAGCTGCTTTTAGGATGAAATGAAACATAGGCTAGAAGGAGCTGTCACCAATGAACAGAAACAGAGAGAGCATAGAGTTACTAGCTTAGAGGAAGTCATTCATGTTTGGTCAGTAAAAACACATCCAGTGGTGATGATATCCAGACAGAGAATATATGGTGGTAATACTCTAAAATAACAAGTCTGGTAAGTATCAGGCATCCCATTCACATTACAAATACAGTATGAAAACCATACAATACTTATGTTGGACTCCACGTGACAGCAAAGAACTAGCCAAAGATTTTGTTTGCCAGAAGTATGTAACTAGGAGAGACTGCCTTGGAGAGAGAAAAAATACCTGATTTGCTAGAGAAGATGAAAACCAACTGAAAGAACTGATTATCAGAGAAAAGTTCTAAACCAGAGTTGATTGCCTGTGGCAACAAAACTGAAAGCCCGAGACGATGGCACTAAACATAAAAGTAGCAGTGATATTTTTTCCTATGTGTTGTCCACATGACAAGCCTTATGAGGGCAAGCACTGCTAAAGAAAAGGGTTGTCTGATGAACAGAAGTGTATTGATTGCATGAGGAAACCCCTGTTGCCTACCAGTATATTACGTATATGCTACATCTGTTCATCAATGTACTGACTCAGGAGCTTTGTAAAACCAAAAGTAATTTCAAATTCCCAACTAGCCCTTCAGCAAAGGTGCCTGTCCCAGTCCAAAGAAGGAAATCCACTCATCTAACATAAAGAAAAAGAAAACAAAACACCAAGGAATAAAGGGTCAACTGTATCACCTTACAAAGAGAAGCTGACTGAAGACTTTTTTGCCTACTGCTGGCACATCAGCTGTCACCAGAATAGATGCAGAGACAAAAAGTGGCAGCAGCAAACTCCTCTATATGAAGTAATCTGATTTCATGTAGCGTGCACTGGTGTTAACTATGCATTTCATTGGCTTGCCGATACAAAGCTGAATGAAGCAAAACCAAGATCAGTTCTAAAGTCCCTCTGAAATGTTTATGCCCATTGATAATTTTTTTGGGACCCAGTACAACCTATTCACCTCCCATACACCTACACAGCATATAAGGAAAGCAAGGTAACACAAAACCATGATACAAGTTATTTTTATTTCTCCATACTATAAGATTGAATAATTTATGCAATTAAAGTTAGAAACCATGTAATTTAGGCATTTCATTCTTGATATCAGTTTTGCATAGCAGATAGAACTTCTAAAAATGATGTCGATATTGCAGGTCTGAAGACCTTAAAAGAAAAAAAAGAGGCCAAAGAGCCACTTATTCAGACAACTCCTGAATGCAACTTGCCAAAATGCAAGAACTAGAACATACGATGATTCACAAGTGGTTTTACAGAAGAGCATGACTGACCACTGCCGGTAAGAGTGATGACAAGAAAGCTAGATTAGAAAGCTAGCAGAGCAAAGACAGGATGAGGTTCACTCCCAGTTACTGGTTTCTGTAGCAGCATAAAAATAAATTAGGGTAAAAATTAAGATGATGTACACGTTTTGAAACAGTAAAAGTGAATGTTTTTCAGCCTGTGCATCATTAAACAGGGAAGTACATTGCTCTAGGATATTACTGAGGCAAACTTACTAGGCTAATGATGACTATTCTACTTTCACTTAAGTTAATTTTCTAACATGTTTTTTGAGGCGGAAGATGAACAAATTTTTTATGCAAGATATGTGTCATGGATAAATTTCATCAGATTAAAAGAGACTAAATTAGATTCATTTATTTATGTCAATTTTTGTCACACTGTCTGGTACGTCATTATAACTGAATGTCTTAATATGATCAGGGCCTCACCAGGATTTCTCTGGAAATCAGTGTACCATTTTTAAGGAAAACAAGTATTTATTGCAAAGCAAAAGCTTTAACAGGAAGCAAGATGTTCTTAATTCCTGCTCTCAGATACCAGCAGGACAATTACAGAAGTCTGCAGTTGGTGATTTCCCAAGAGAGTGACCTGAGACTGTCACCTGAAAGAAGTCCAACTTTCCTATATGCCCTGTCCAGATGGTAGCTGTGGAAAAGAGCAGACTGATTAGTGGGACACTACAGACGAAGCAAATGATGGGAGAAATGAGTTAGAGAGAAGTGTTCACAGCCAGTTAAACCTTGCTGGTACTGGCTCATACACAGCAGTTACTTCAGACGCAGTCAGGCAAACCAAGACCTGGGTTCAGCAGTACCTGTCACACCTGTACCTGTCTCTAATCTCTGAGCTTCTGGTGGCTTGAGCAACATTGGCCAGGAAAACCATGCAAAAGAAACAAGGAATTGAAACCTGGTTTCTTAATCAAGTGGTCCAGTTTTTTCTCTTAAATTCTCTTACAATTTGCTTGTAATTGCATAATATTGTAAAATAACTATTAAATATTGCTATTAACTATTTAAATCATCAATTTCAGAACACAATTTTGTGTGAATATTTTTTGTGTGTGTGTTTAGTGACATTGCACGGGAGTAGGACCAAAGTAATAATAAAAAAATGGTAAGGCTTGAAACAGTCAACTTAGCACACAGGTTTGCTGACAAAGACAGCTCTTCCGAGACGTATGTTCAGAGAGCAGCCACACAGTGGCACTTTAAAATAACTCTGGCATCTCTTTTAGGCTGGACATATTTCGTTATCCCCCCCACATCCTCACTCTAGCAATGAGAGTGTGGCTTTGGTCTGCCATGGAATAATGAACAATTTCTGTCATCTATCAAATATCCTCAAAGCCATGAAACTCTTATTTTCCCTGAAAAACTAGCTGTGGCCTTTTTTTTTTTTTCTTTTTAAAGCAATGTTCTTTATTATGTGAACAGTCTGTTTCTTACAGCAAGTGTCCTTTTAGTTCACCTGTGCATTGATAAACCTTAGAAAGACTGGATGACAGGATAATTCTATTTCTTTTCTTAAAAATGTATCCACAGTGAGGACAAAATAGCCTGTCATTAGCACTGAAATCCTACAATTACAAGAAAACACCACCTATACAAATGTTTTTATAGTTCAGCCCACAGTATGAAAAAATCTTCTAGTTCCATCCTAGTATTTTGTTTAAAACTTTTAGATACCAGAGTTCTAATTGCATTTATCTTTTGGATGGTCTTGGACAAACTACTCTGTAACTTTGTATTAGGAATTTTAAAGTTATAGAGATACCTGAGATAAGTTTGAACTAGCTGTCTTTATATATCAGAAGAATTTACATTTATTATCGCTGATTAGCTGGGGGGAGGGGGAAAGGAAGGGAGAAAACAAGCTGAAGTATGCTGCAATGCACAAAGTCACAGAGAGCTCTTTCCAGCAGTAACAGTATTGCCTTTCACATATGTAAGCAATTAACGCCTTTGAACTGTGATAAAATCCTGTTTTGTTTTGTGGTGCTTCATGAGAACATTTGTGTTGTGCAACGTAAAGCATCTGAGCCTGATGTCACAGACTGCAGGACAGAATGTTCTGGCTGGATGCAAAGAGAGCTCCTTTCACAGTGCAAGGTATGAAAACACATAGCACAGATTGCCCAGGGAGGTTGTGGACTCTTCACCCGTGTACTTATTTAACTCAACTGTAGAATGCCCTCAGTAGCCAGAGGCAGCCCTGCAGACAGTCCTGCTCTGGGCCAGGACTTGGACCAGATGACCTCCAAAGAGCCTTTCCAACCTAAATTGTCCTATGGCCCTCTCCTAGCTAATGCAACAGGCTCAGACAGATGAAAAAGGAGACTTCGATGTTATCAGACACATTGATGGTCAACAGGACTTTTTGCTATTGACTGTTCTGCATCTTTTTTCCTCTTTTGCTCCACTTTCTGGCATATTGAAGCACGGCTTATTATTCCAATGTAAGAAACAACAACAAAAATTAAACACCCTGTAAAACATCTTAAAATCACTTACAGGAACTCCTGATGACTTCTTTAAGTGTAGAACTGAGTTAATCTCAGCAGAAATGTCCACTGAAAAGATCAAGTTTACCTAACATGAACAAACATGGGGGATATCAGACCAGATCTTAACTGACCAGAAACAAAGAATCTGGGTATCAGAAGCAGAAGCCACACACTCTATCATTGCTGATCTGTGCTACCTTTTTATGTATTCCTTCAAAGTTAACACAACATAATTTCTCTCCCTTTTATTTGTTTAAAAGACCTCAACAAGCAATACAGAACGCTGTGGACCTTCCCACAACTGGGTAACAACATGACTACTAACAAGAAACAGCCAAAAATGAAAGTCATAGAGATTGCTGAATGTTTCAGCATGAACATTATCTTAACAACAAAGAAAGAAGCATCCTGGAAGATGCCATAGCCTGAAGAAGGACACTTACAGCATTTAGCCCACAGAGCTGGTAGCAGGCCATGGTGATGACCACGGTAATGACCTGCCATCGCACCGCACGGGTTCTTAGGAGCTGAAGAACCGACACCAACTTGGTGTTTCTTTGGACTCGAGACTCTGCTAAAACTTCCTCTACTTCATGAGACACATCTTCTTTCCCAAGGAAGGTCTGAAACGCTATAAAGAGAGGACATGTACTTTAGGCCAGATGTTTGGCACTATGTGCATTTATAACAGACTTGTTTCATAGGAATGGAAATGTCTGACAAAAATAGGAGACATGCATGGGCTACAACTTAAATATTCTTCTGTCAACAGTATCATTCTCCTCTGGGTATGACCTGGCTCATCTGTGCAACTGGTCTCAGAAACTGCAACAAGAATATAAATCATTTAGCACCCTATCAGACTCCCTTACATTATTTCATATATAGCATAGTTGAAGGCCCAGTGCAGAGTCAAAACCATGTGCAATCTGAAGAAAGATTTTAATACCAAAGCAGTTCTGAACATTATTTGACTTGGCTACTTCTGCAGCCTAATAATATCGCAGACCCCATTGCTGGAGATAGACAGCAAAAAGAAGTAATAAGATGTAAAAACATATGTAAATCTGATAAATCAAGGCAGACATTTGGAAGGAATAGCTGTTACTCTTCATAATACCTGTTGTTTTTACTAGCATATAGACATGAATTGAATTTGTCAAGATTCTTAATATTAAAAAGAATTACCCAGAGCAGTTCAAGACTTTCTATTTATCAATGCTGGAGACACAGAAGTGAATGTAGCTAGCAAATGTAAGCAAATAAACCTTGTCTCCTCAGAAAAACATAACATTTAATGTTATAGTGCTGTGCATTGATGAATTCCTGTGATATCCTACACCTGGGAAAAATAAAAGCTTTCCATCTTGCACCTCATCTAAGAGGCACTATAAACAGATGTCTCCTAATGGAGGTGGTGTATCTTCACCAATCTTGTTTTACAGATACCGTATATGCTGATGATACCTTCATCACAATCTTATGAACATACCCACAGGGGTTGGCTTTTTAAGAGATATTTAAAATGTTCTTCATCTTGGAATGACTGCAGAGAAACAATTGCATTACACACATCCCTGCAACAAGGCTTTGCGACCCAGTAGGATGCTAAGTCTAAAACCAATCCTTTACACAGCAGGTCACTTAAAATTGTTATTTTTATTAAGTGAATAAGTTGATGTAGCTCTCCTTAGAGCCCATATTTTTTTCTCTTATCCATAGCTTTGCCTGTAAATAAATAATCTTCTAATTTTTCAGTATATATATTTTCCAGTATACATTCTTCTGGATCACAGAAAGGACTTGGATGGTCAAGAAAGCCAGCAACACTGATTAGCCATGGATAAAATGGCCAGACACCAGTTAGGTTTCAGAGACACCAAATTTTAACTTTACCCAGTAGGTGAAAAGGCCAAGTAGAGGCATTTGAATGTCATGAGGGATAGGATACACAAATTAACCTGCTCTGCCCTCAGAGCATCCCTCTCCACCCCTTTATTGAATGCTCAATGCTACACACTGTGCCTGGCTCCCAGTCTGGCAGCACATGGAACAAACTCAAGCTCTGGGCCAAGATTTTCAGAGGCAGTTAGCACTTCTACTGCATTTTAATGGGACCAACATGACTCTGCTTAGCAAGAAGGATAATTTTCTGAAGGAATGAACACTGACCACCTCTGGGTGTTGAGTCAATTCATAACGATAATTCATTCTGATACTCAGTTTCTCTCCTGGGAGAGGAGAGGTCAGAATTTTTAAATCTCTCAGAAACAGCATGAGATTTATCTTTTCATGCAGGCCTTACAGTTAGAAATGAGTTAACTAATTCAGACCTCAGAACCCAGAATTTAAGTTGCTGAGTTTCACCTCAGAGCCACTGCTCATTTACTATTAAATGACATGCCAAACACTCATTAAAACAATTGTGATGTGTTTAAAGAAATTGATGAGAAATGTAAAATTAGAACAATGTATGCCTATGGTATTTTAAAGTCAATGTCTCATGCTTAAGTTACACTTTACTCAGTATTATTATACCACCAATAAAGAGAAGTTCAGATAAAGATGATGTACTTCTATCACCATAGTCATATTAGGAAAGATTCTTGCACATTTTTAAGCATCTGGTTTATCAGAGTAAATCAGGTCATTGCACAATCTTCTGTATTTTGCCTGTCCTTAGAATCCTCAGCATTACTTTAGGCACACAAGCGAAAAATATAGGTGCAGTCAAGTAAAAAGAAAGCAATCTGTCTTTATTGCACAAAGGAGCTTGTTGTATTTTTAGAGGGAGAAAGAAGTAAAAAACTGCAATTACCAAAATTACCCAGTACAAGGCAAAAGAAAAAAACTGATAGATACCTGCTTTATTTTTCTCCCCTCCCTGGTATTAGGACCAGAGATGTAAATGCCACTAAAAAACTTTGATGACTACTTAAAATTACCAACAATTCAAGAAATGCTAAGAAAGTGCTACGTTATGCATGCATAGTTTGAGTAGACAACACTCAGTCTCCTTGGAAAAATACATTTCCCTGCTACTCAACACATCTTCAGTTTTCTTCCAGTAACAGTTTTTCAGTACAGTAAGAATCACAAATTTATGCATAATTAATGTTGAAATAAATTCTGCATTAGCAGGGAGATGGAAAAATTCAAAGGTCTTTCAATATGTGATGTTCAATTCTATTCATTTTACATTTTAAACCCCTGCATTACTGCATTGAGAAGCACAGCAGTTGTTCCTCTCCCCACTGCAATGACTCACTCAGTTCTCTCCATGACTGGCTGTGTCTCTCTATAGGGGACCCTTATTTTCATGTCATGCTTAAAACCATATAAGGAGTTAACAGTTCTAACAATTTTTAGACCTTTCCCAGATTTCTTTTTAATTCTTTTGGATCAGAGGTCCTAGGTTCTCAGCTTTCAAATATCAGGATACTGTCTTTATAAATAGCAGAAGAAGTGAATGGTCCCAGTCAAGGCGAAAGGAGCTACAAACCCCTTAAATTTACACCACCAGTTTTTATTCATCTCAGCTAAGTGAAGGTGAAACATCTGAAACTGGTCCAAAGGTCTGGACAAAATCAGTTGGTAGTCTTTAAAACCAAACAGGCCTTTAAATGAATGAAGGTGGATATCCAAGAACTCAACTCTGTGGGGAATTACTAACTCTTTTTCCACTGTAGCACTTTCAGGACTGTGAAAAGAATTCAGTTGTTCTTGTAAAGACTGAATTAATTGTAAACTTTAAGAAGACATTTTAAAGGATCAAAATGCTATTCTGTGGCTTACAAAATAGAGCCAGCCCAAGGCAAGAGAAGGAAGAAAAAGAGTGAAGTTGTCACAGGTATTAGCTTTGGCTTATGCCTTTAAAAACAACATTAAATTAAAAACTTCATGATTTCACTTAACGAATGATTAAGTATATGAAACCCAGGGTCTTTAACAAAAAATTTTGCCTAAGCTCTGCTTAAGGAGCATCTTCTTTGGCCACAGTTATTCTGGCCAGTATTCTGGAGACGGAATACTGTGGTGGAATGGACCCAGTCAGGTATTTCCTATTGATGCTGGCTGCTGTTCTGAGCAATGGTAGGCATAATAGGTGCCTCGCTGTGTGCCTCAGGACTTGCAAAAGTTAACTCAACTTCAATGCTTTTGAATTGGATGTGTAGTAATTTCCCTGTAGTAACTTCATGTCAGCACAAAAGTATGTGGCAAAATGAAAAAACAATTATTTTCATATACTACTAATTTTATTAGAGCACTGAATAGTCAGAATAATAATTTAGATGTACCTTGCTAGAAGATATTTGAATAGCTATTTAAATTTATCAAAATATTAACTACTAACCTGTAGCATACCAAAATTTAAGAATAAATAGCAAATTTGCTGTTCGATTCAGTAAATATAACTGCAAGCAAAAGGCTTTAGGCTTTTCTCATGCGTCAGCTCCTTCTCTTTCTAGATAAAGGAACACACAGGTCTTTGATGAGTTATGATCCAGTCTGGGATTACGTCTTTACCTGTTCTCATGTCTGGTTTCACAGGCCATCAATACAAAATAGGCCTGTTCAGGCTCATTTGAAACTAGCCAAGATGTACACTTAAAACAAAATACCCACGTGGCACCTTAAAGTAACCCAAGAATTGCAAGATCAAGTTATGTCAAAGGTCCAGTGAACCCAGTCTCCTTTGCAAAAGACAG
Source organism: Amazona ochrocephala (assembly GCA_039720435.1). Lineage (NCBI taxonomy): Eukaryota > Metazoa > Chordata > Aves > Psittaciformes > Psittacidae > Amazona > Amazona ochrocephala. Next base: position 14,663,331 of record CM077879.1, read on the forward strand.
GAGGTTTAAGAAAAGTCTAAAAACAAAACAGACACACCATGATCACTTCAGCTTCTGGCAGTCAGCAGCCATCTGAGATGGAGCCTGTCCCATAAGCCAGCAAGTGTAGCAGTCATGGCTGTCTCTTCCTTTCCAATAAGCATAGCTTAAAATCACAGGATTTCCAGCAATTTCGTCCTGCTGCAACTTTGGTTTTGACATCTCTCTTTGGTTTTAACACGTAAGGCCCATGAAGGGCTTTTGCAAAAGCTGATAGCTGATTTTTTACAATCAGGAATGACCTCACATTTTTATCACATGAAAAGGTACAAACTCTAAGCCACCTTTCTAAGAATTCAAATCTACACTTTTCATTATACCTCTTGTAATGCTTCTTTCGTCACCATGGGAGTCCTATCGCGTGACTGAGCACATTAGATGAACAGATACTGTATGTCACCAACAGATGTTACTGCAACATTTTATCTGAGTTATTTGACCCATAAGACATCACAATATTCTTGTTCTCTGGCAAGCTGGGATGCTAGCTGAATTCCATTACTGATTTACATGAACTGCTACTGTAGCTGCATCAAAAATGCAGATTTCCTCCTTGCAACAGTATTCCTTAAGAGACACATCAACTCTCCAGCTGAAAGTGTTTATAACCAATGCTGCTAGTCACAAAAGTGTTCTGTCTTATCACACTATTGCTACTGTTTTCATTTATACTGCAGCATTGCCACAGTCACAGATCAGGGGTCCACTTAGCATGCAACTAAGACACCTAATATCAAATTCCTGCTCTGGAGCTTGGATGGCAATGTGCAGGATGTAATTACAACAGCAGGTTTTTCTTTTTCTTCCTATTTCTATCCCTGTTACTCTTCATTCCCACTGCTCTCTAACAACTGAATGAGGATTTCCTTCCAAAGTCCTCCTCAACCATTTAAATGCCTATTTCTCCTCTGCTGTCTGGTGAGCATTATGAAGAAGGATCACACCAGATAAATTCTAGGCATTTTCCCCCTTCTGTTCTTATCAAGAGAGGAGAATGATAGCTACTGGGCCTTGGAGGGGAGCTGGGATAACTCTACCCTCTCTTTGCCACCAGATGTTTAGCTTTTTAAGCAAAGCAGGTTTAGAGATTGTGCTGTTGATCCAGTAACCTATTCTCACCCCACAACACATAAATCAGTTCTCCCACACTCAGCTGTGAGATGGGAATATGGGACGTAGCTCCTGTTGGTGTCAGGCAGGAAGTCAGGATGGTGATCTCCAGCAAGACAAGCAAATCCCAGCTGTGAGCATTGCTTTTGGCAGCCATGGTGTCCATACAGCTGATCAACCAGACACTGGCTCAGTGTGCACTGTTTGCACTGCCAGGAAGGGGAAAGTAGAGAACTGTGTAGATATCCATTAATGGACATCAGGAGACATCACTCATCTGCGGTCTCACAGAGTAGCTTCTCACATGGTGGTGTGGCTTATATTCGCGCATGATGCCTGCCTTCTCTAACTTTATCCCTTCTCTTTCTTCACCATTTACACAACACATTTCATTCGTTCTCCCTCTTTCAGTCTCTTATTTGCCCCTTAAAGACATCTTGCTCTTTTAGACCTCTGACAAAAAATCATAGGATCATTGAATGGTTTGGGTTGGAAGGGACCTCTAAAGATCATCTAGTTCCAACCCCAATGCCACGAGCAGGGACACCTTCCACTAGAAAATGAGAATGGGGCCACTTGTATTTTAGTAGTTATATTCTGGTTATCTCCTGGGGACAGAAGCAAGGGAGAGGATAAATGCATGAGCAGGACTTTGTGGAAACTCGATGACCTACATTATTCCACTGGATTTTCATTGCTTTAAAACATTAATTAGGAAGATAAATGTTGTCATCTCAATTTTAGAAGCTTTCACATACATTTTAGAGTATTTCATAAAGACTGAGGTATCCATCTGCCTTACATAAAACAGATCTTTTACAAATAACAGTTTTATGTTTCACCAATAAGATATAATCCACAGTGAAATGTATATTTGCATGAATAGCCTTCATCCATTAGTGGAGAAAAAATAGATTTAGCCAGAAGAGACACTTGCACATTTCTGATATTAATATTCAGATTTAACCTAAGAGGCAAATAATTCAAAAGCATTACTATAGTCATCATTAAATTGGAGAACACCACATTATCATTCTATGGCTTACAAGCAGTGGGGTTTTTAATAACCCACAAACTCCTCTGGTCTCCCTTATACTAAGGCTTTTTCTCCTCTATTTCTGCTGGTAATGTTAATATTCAGATGATTTTTCTTGATTGTTGATTCACTGTTATTTATCCTCCTATTCAGTGATTCCCCTCCCAACCAACTTTCATTATTCCACTACACTACTCCAGATACCCAAAATTTGGTTTGTGCCAAATCTGGATTTTTCTATGTGTCCTGAGATGGGGAGGAGGGCTCCAAATTCCCCACACTGCTCTAACATTACAGGTGTCCTCTGCCCTGTCATTCCGTAAATCAACAAACTCCTTCCCTAGCTATCCACATGCTGAACAAAGATCTAAAGATGCTCTCACTTGCAAACCTGTATTAGGAGAGGGGTGATTTGAAAGGCTGTGCTATGCTAAGGAAATTGCTTGTATTCCTAACATGCTTCATAAGAAGGCATTTAGATACTTTATAACACATAAGATGATATGATTTATGCTGCCTTACAGGTGGATTTTATGAAATCCAAAGTGATATTTAAGAATCATTCCTACCTGTTTGGCAGCTGACATCCTACAGGCTGCCTTGCCTGTGCAACAAGGTGACCAATTCTGGAAGCATGGCAGCCTGACAGGAAAGGCACAGAAATTCAGGGGGTGTATACACTTCACTTTTCTGTGGTCTTTTGCAAACCTCTGCCCAGGAACATGGGTCCCTGGTTGTTTTGAATGCTCTAAAGATGACATTCAAAATGAGTTTCACTCTGTACTACAACATATCTCAGTATTGATATTTTGTTTTAGAATTAATCAGGTCAAAAAGCTTCTACTGATAAGCAGTTACTATCTTTATTTTTTTCTTATACCAGCCTCTTCTTTTTTAATTAAAGTATCTAAATTTGTACGACTTAAGGTGGTTCATGAAATCCGCCTTCTCATAATCAGCAAAGGATCTGCTAAAGCTTATTTCCCTTCAACTACCAAATAAGGTGAGGGTAACTTTGCTCTCCTGACATCTTCTACTCCAAAACCCACCTGCAATGCTTCTAGATTAGATTTCAAATCATTTTCAGAATACTTCCCAGACTGCAGTTGGCCCACCACCAGCAACAGTAAATGCTGAGAATTTCAAGGCAGGTGGTGTTACTGTATTGCCAATTTTTTATAATCTTTAAACTCTATCTATCAGAGGTCCAGCTTCACTGGCAGTGCTGAGGTTTCCAGCTACTATGGTAGGATTTCCAATAGATCCCTGCTACAAATGTGGCATTATGCAATAGCATTTTAGATGTGGACTCTTTGCCAGCCATAGCTCTGGAAATATATCTACAATTTTATCAGGTAGAAATGAGCCAGTTTCAACTTGGCATCCAAGGCGTGAAAGAATGCCAGCCCAGCTGTGGTGCTGCAGAGATTACTACTACCGTTGGGCAGTAGTAGAGTCAGCCTCAGGCTGCTCACCGCTGTGCCCCTGCTGGTACCCTGACCATGGCTGGCAGGCAAACCCTTTCCTTTGCGGTCTATGGAAAACTGTTCTATGCCTCACCAAATCTCCGCTGACTCTGTAAAGCTGAAGAGTTCTCCCCAAAGCCTCATTGCTTTTGTGCCTTTTTATTAACACTGAACTGTATCTCTAAAGGCCTGAGGTGCCAGCATTTACAGGATTCTTCATTCAACACCAAACCAGAGTTCCCAAACATGGGAGTCTTTTCATTAATGTGCCATTTCTATTCCAGAGTGCTCATCAGATCACGAAAGTCCAGTTTTTCCTTTTGTAGTGGAAGAAACAGGAGAGAGTGATTTGCAGTAATTTCATGATAAAATATTATTAAATTTAAGTTGCGGGGACTGATCCACGCTTTGCAAGTAATTCTGCAATCAGCTAGTTGGTGACTGAAAATGTTAAAGGTTATATTTAAGTGAAGTTTTTAGGAGCAATTTTTAAAGCAGTTATGTTCTGCAAACATTTTAGTGTTGCACTAAGACTCCTTCCTTCTTTGTAAGCTGCTATTTTTAGTGTGTCCCTATAATAAGCAAAACCAAATTTTCAACATTTTCTCAGCCTAACAGGGTTGATATATTAGAACTTACAGCTGATTGCAGTAATTTTACTGGGGCAGAGCATAGAGCAGCTGTGCTCACACAAGCAATTTCTTTTATATAAAGAAAGTAAGAGCAAAATATTCTGGTCTGTGTCTATGAAACAAGCAAGCTATATGGAAGCACTTGAAATTTTCAATTATATAGGTGTATGAGGTTTTTATTAGATATACAAAAGGTTATAGAGTTACAGAAGAACAGCATCAAGCACAGCAACTACTGAAAAAAACCCAGCAACCGAACCAGTACTTTTGCTAGCCAAACTGCAAAGACTGTAGATAAGGGAGAGTCATGAAGACAGAAATCCCTTTTCAATCCCAAATGAACCCTGTGTACAGTGGCTGATGCACAACGGCAGGATGATTTGGTTAGGTTTGTGTTACCACGCACAGTGCTATTTAGGTTAGCTCATTGTGGAATTTCATTTATAAAAAATCCAAAGCAACAACATTTACACATGCAAACAAAAAATGTGAGGGAAAGATAATTGTCAACAAAATCTCTGTCATTGGAATATTCTGCTTTTACTGTGATATCAGAATTAATTTCCAGCATGCATAGCAGCCTTCCAATACCTGAAGGGGGCCTATAGGGATGCTGGGGAGGGACTCTTCATTAGGGACTGTGGTGAGAGGACAAGGGGTAATGGGTTTAAACTTAAACAGGGGAGGTTTAGATTGGATATAAGGAAGAAATTCTTTACTGTGAGGGTGGTGGGGCCCTGGAATGGGTTGCCCAGGGAGGTTGTGGATGCTTCATCCCTGGCGGCGTTCAAGGTGGGGTTGGACATAGCCTTGGATGGCATGGTTTAGTGGGAGGTGTCCCTGCCCATGGCAGGGGGGTTGGAACTCGATGATCTTGAGGTCCTTTCCAACCCTTACTATTCTATGATTCTATGCATCCCTACAATAATCACCTTTGGTTACAAGAAAGTAACATGTCATACCTCTTTCTGCCTTGCTCGTGTTATGTTTTTCGAGTAGGAGGTAACGAGGACTTTCAGGAAGAAAAGGCAGAATCACAACTTGTATCAGTGAAGGAACAATAATTGCGCCAAATAAATAAGGCCACCGAGATTCCTGCAAACAGATGCAAACATACGTCAGTAATACTGTCGCATAGTGATACTAGGAAGGAAAAGAGCTTTGATGGGAAGCACTGTAACTTTTCAACATTCAACATATTGTGTCAGTGAGCAGAGTGTTGTCTTCTGCCTGAGCTAACTAAGCAGTTTGGACACTTCTCCCTCAGATCACCTTACTCAAGGGCCAAGGAAGACAGAATTCAAGCCGTCAACTGACTGAGAATAAAAAGAGAAGCATAGGGAAGCTGGAAAACAGAAATACATAGCATATTTTCCCTTTCCTTCACCATCAACAACTAAACATGCAAAAAAGTCAGACATATATATATTCAAATGTATATTCTACAAGACATCCCCACTCACAGAAGCATCACACATTAGCTTTAAGAACCAGTACAACACTGTTTTCATAAAGTTACATATACCTTATTGGTGTCTTTTAGTCTAATCTAATTGATCTAAAATACGTATATACACACACACATACAGCTACTGAGCCAACCATATTACAGTCGTAGTATGGGTGAAACTCCACTAACATTTCAGCTAAGCTGCAGTTTAGCATTTTTGTGCTTCTTGCTGTAATGCAGGCAGTGACCATTCAGCAATTCACAGCTGCTGGGAATGAAACAAGTTGGGCTAAGGTCTCTCTTCTACTTGGCAAAACACATTTGCTTTACAGGTACAACTAACACATAGTTGGGCAGTTTTCATTTCCGTTCAGAAAAGAAGACATAAGAAGACATATACAGTTCAACACAACTAAAGTGAAAGACAGCTATATAATTTAACAACAAAAAAAGGATATCTTGCTAACTGATGCAAGGTTATCTTTAAGGGTGTTTTCTCTTGCAGCCAATGATTTCAAGCCTTAAGATGGCTTCCGTGCTAATTTAACTATATTTAAATTTCACCTATCCTTCTGTCCCAAATCACAGGCCTTAAGTCCTCTGGTTTTAGGTTAGTGTGACTAAGAATAATGCATTATAGTGTTTCCCACTCTGAATTAGCTAGCCTATCTCAGGTGTTCAAATGAAACTCTAACAACCCTCTTCCCAAGTCCATGAAACAGAAAGTACTTTTTCTAATTGCTTTGTAAGTAATATGCTGGAAGTCTCCAGCAGGGACCTGAAACACAAAAGCCATTTGCAGCATCCCAACCAATGCAAAGCCCAGTGACCCGCCTCTGGCAAGTGCTACAACTGAACCCAGGATACCTCCGTAAAGAAGCCAGGCAGTTTTAGGCTGCCAGAGTCCCACTGCTGTGCAGGTGAAGAGCATGATGCGCTGCACTATCCAGCACTAGTTATGCAAATCTACTCAACTGCTAGCAGATGTCGTACACAACTTGACTTTGATAATTTTCTTTGAAATCGACTGAAGTTGTTAACATCCTCAAATGCATTCATTACTTAAAACCAGCTATAGAGAATGACCTGAGCAAAGCTTTTTCAGGGAAAGGCTGGGAAAAGTAGTAGAAAATTTATCTAGATCTCGGGGCTTACTCTCAAGAAAGGATACTTTCAAGTAGCTGAAGGAAAAAGGTGCCAGCAGTATTATTTTCTCCTGCAAAATGGCCCTCAATCTGTTCATGTTCTTAAGATAGCATCTGTTCCAATTGAATGCCAAGATGAATTTTTTTGACATATTCTCCAAGTTCAGCATTTATCTATTTAATTCAATGCTTTCTAATATGAGACTTTGTTCTTAATTGAAAAGCGTGCTGAGACTTCAGTAGACCTACTGTTCAGGCACCATGTCCATCACATTTTCAAAACCTTGGCAAGACCAAAGGCAGATTGCACTGCATCCTGGGTGATAGAGCTCTGAGAGGCACGGGGGTTTGGATCCCATCCCTCAGCCATTCATCTATCCATTCAAATTCCATATTTCCCTAAACAGAGAGAGATAAATTTTATTCCAATATAACTTCTAGAACCACAGAATAGTTAGGGTTGGAAAGAATCTTAAGATGATCTAGTTCCAACCCCCCTGCCATGGGCAGGGACACCTCCCACTAAACCATGTCACCCAAGGCTATGTCCAACCCTGCCTTGAACACTGCCAGAGATGGAGCATTCACAGCTTCCCTGGACAACCCATTCTGGTGCCTCACCACCCTCACAGTAAAGAATTTCTTCCTTATATCCAATCTAAACTTCCCCTGTTTAAGTTTGAACCCATTACCCCTTGTCCTCTCACTACAGCCCCTAACGAATAGTCCATCCCCAGCATCCCTATAGGCCCCCTTCAGATACTGGAAGGCTGCTATGAGGTCTCCACGCAGCCTTCTCTTCTCCAGGCTGAACAGCCCAAACTTTCTCAGCCTATCTTCATACAGGAGGTGCTCCAATCCCCTGATCGTCCTCGTGGCCCTCCTCTGCACTTGTTCCAACAGTTCCATGTCCTTTTTATGTTGAGGACACCGGAACTGCACACAATACTCCAAGTGAGGTCTCACGAGAGCAGAGTAGAGGGGCAGGATAGCCTCCCTCGACCTGCTGGTCATGCTCCTTTTGATGCAGCCCAGGATACAGTTGGCTTTCTGGGTTGCAAAGGCATGCTGCCGGCTCATGTTCATTTTCTCATCGACCAACACCCCTAAGTCCTTCTCCGCAGGGCTGCTCTCAATCTCTTCTCTGCCCAACCTGTAGCTGTGCTGTAGTGTAGCTGTAGCTGTGCCTGGGATTGTTCTGTCCCAGGTGTAGGACCTTGCACTTATCATAATAAACTTTTTACAGTCAAATCAAAGGTCAAAAGCCCCCAAGCAATTTTCTGTTGATAGTTTTTATTTTACATTCTTCCACTTCAGCAATGCCTAAAACACCATGTACTGCATGGTATGGGATGCAGACCAAGCCCCAAAGCTGAACCAGGGCCTGTGATAACTGAATAACTCTCAGAGAGAATATGAGGGGCACATCCTAATCAAAATTTTCACTTGCCCTTTAAGTGATAGAGAGGTTTTGTATCAAAATCTCCTAGGATAAGAAAACAAGCTGAGAAAGGGATTCTTTCGAACAATTTCGAGATCAAGCTTATGTCTTCCTAAGAGCCTCCATTAATTTCAAGATACTATTTCTTCACTCCCTTTTTTTTTAATGCAGTTGAGTGGAGAACTTCACCCGGTGAAAGGGAATCACAAGCGGTTAACAACCTGTTTATAAGCAAATGAGCCTGAATCTTCTTTTGAAAACTAGAAAATTAACCTCAGGTTAAGACTTCAAGAGCAGTTAATAGTCACATAAAAAAAGTACATCTCTGTAAAGTATAAGAAAACAGGCAGCACAACTCATTGGTTTCATTCTATGTCTGTCTGGAATAATTTCATAGAATATAAACACTCTTTCCATGTACCATATAAAGAAGTTTACAGGACATCAGAACTTTTTGCAATATCTCTAGATAAAAATCTTAGACTTGATGTGCACATCGTATTTTCTGTAGTCTTTTTTCCACAGTGGCAGGGACACTTATTAAAGGAAGGAAAAAAAATATTATCCTCCATATATTGCTATTATTGATACTCTGCTAACGTATGGATACTTACTTGGAATAAGCTTACATCCCTATTAATGCCTTCCATCACATATGGTTTTTCAGGTGGCCACATTTCTCTCATTTCTTTTGAAAGTGTGATTTTGAAAAAGCTATGAATGAGACTGAACCTTTGAACTCACAGGCCCTGACAGTATAATAAAAAGCTCTCTATTTTCAGCACATAAGATACCAAGCTTCCTTTATTTCCTCCATGAAAGATTACTGGTTTACTTTTTACTGTGCTAACTTTTAAACCTTCAGGTAAATACTCATAAATAGGAGCCTACTTTCTATTGCTGGAATGAGTTCATCAGTAAATCACTGAATGGAAGCTTCTCCATCCGTTTCAAAAGTTTTTGGGTGATGGCTATCCAGCACAATAGAATATGTGTTCTATTTGTTTTTCTCTTAATTGACATTATCTATGTTCAAGTTATTCATTTCACTACAGAAAAGAAATAGGAGACCTAAAAGAAATTTAAAATATCTATAAGAAATATGAAAAGCAAGCTGAAATAGACTTTATAAAGAGAATTAAAAGAAGCAAGAAAAAGGAGGGGATTTAACCTCTTTAAGAAAGAATAGGACAGGATACAAACTGGCATAATACTCAGAAACAATAATGAGGCAAGGGCAAAAGACAGCGTAGGTGTGACTTAGAAGACACATTAACACTTTGCCTGTTGTCAGCAGTAAGAAGAAGCACACAGGCACTGCTGAGAGAAATGAAAACAACCACATCCCATTTTATTTCAGGAAAAACTTAAAAAAGCATCAAATATTTTAATTACAGGGGACCTGATTCATCCCCTGCTCAGAATCGGTACAAATAGCATGTCAAGATGGCAACATTTTAATTTCAAACTGTCACATTATGGATATTTGCTTAGACTGGAGTATGAAAAACCTGGCTTTGATGTATTTGCAAAAGGCACTTAAATAGTAGAGCAAGTTTGACAACCACAGACTCATTCAAATGTTGATATAATAAAGTGCAAAGCTGCAGAAATAAAAGGAAGTGGGGGAGGGGAGGAAACGAATAAAGAACGACATGGATTTATCGACTGCAAAAGAGATGGGATTAACCTATACCAGAGTGCAGAAAAGCAAATGTTACCATGTCAGAGAATCATCAGTTAAAATGCAGAAAATGGAACTTACTGTAACAATAAGATGGTGGAAAAGAAACTGGCATGGATAAATGTCAACAGGCACTTCTGTCAGCTGAACTATTGGTCCTTATGAAGTTCAATGACCTATTTAAACACCAGTTACATTTAATATTTTCACTAATTTGATGAAATTTGAATACACTTTCAACACAGAAAAGGCTAAGAATATACACATGGATATTAACATTTTAAAATGGAGAATTGAGTCGTTGACAGGGTCACACAACAGAGGTGGGAAGAAGTGCTGCACTGCCCTGTATGTGGGCAGTCATTTTTTGAAAGGCCTACTGAGGCCAATGAAGTATTCAAGACATATGACAGGATCGAAAAGACTGAGTAAGGAAACCCATGACTGCCACAGGCTCTGCTCACTCTCTCAGTATTTGTACTTATTTAGTAAAAAGCACAACCTGGACACCCCCCATCCCCAAATGAGCATCAACCACTACAGCACTGCCAGGCGCCTTGTTTGCCCTCTGCCTCAAGTTTGGTTTTCTGTGCTGTGGAGATCCCCCCATCCAGCTGAGCATCCCTGACCCCAGCGGCCCCAGGGCACTTGCCCCACATCCCTGTCCCCCCTCCATTCTACAGCCACAGTGAAATTACTGCACCACAAACACAAGATCCGAACACATCCTTGGAGGCAGCAGCCTGCATAAGGTGTAGGTAGCACAGGTCAATGCCCAGAGGACTCCAGCCTTGCTCTGCATTCCAGTTCAACAGCAATGCCACCTCATGTAGCTATTGAAGGCTTGGTTAGCTTTACCATTTGAAATATGCAAGACATCGCAGCAAAATGAATACCCACTCTCCCTTTTTCACATTCATTGCTCAGGATGAACTGTGACATCTCTCAGTGAGCAGGTCTATTTACCAGTCACTGTTAAATAGTCACTATTTAAATATTAATTCTGTAATTAATTCCTTGGGGATGGAGGTGTATGATAGGTTTATGACAGTGTGGAACACCTTACAAACAGCAATGATTCTTTTGTACAATCCCTTTCTCATGTAAAATGGCATATTTTACCCATTTTATATGTGGGGTGAGCATGCAATACAAGACAGTCAAAATGTCCAAGAATTAGTGATTTGGCAGTCTCTTCTTTTTCATGTTCTTATAAGAAGCAGGGACACATTTAAAACTTTAGTTTGGCAAAATACAATTGCATGCAGACAAAATGGATTACATCTAGTATAATTTCCAGATGCTTTGAAGAATCTTGTCTTGCCTTCAGCTGCAGCCCTATAAGGATTCAGGTCTTTGGGGTTTTCTGTGTCACATCTGTCAGTTCCACAGGGACATCTAATGTAGCCTAGGGCATCAAAATGATACTATATGCTTATGTTCAAGCAACTGAATCTTATCCTTTTTAGTAGAGACTTGGCATGAAAATTTCATATCAGAAATATTCAGTTTGCACACACAAAAAAATCACATCCCTGCTCAGAACAGACTGAGTAGGCATACTTGGGTGTGCAAAGCTGAGAACTCTGTCCAAGTCCAGCATTTGTGTTAATCTGTTACCACACCACATAAAACACTCCAAAATTAAAGGACAGCCTCACTGGCCTGCAGCCAAGAACTGAAAAAGCATAGAGATGAAACTGATTTCTTAGTGTTAGAACTGTCTTTTCTTCCTTGAGTTAAGGGTATGGCACAGCAGTGAAGTTCATAAGGCAGCTGAGAAATGAATACTTCTATATCTCAGGCTTCAGACCAGCTACTCACACCAGATGCAGGACAATCACCTCCCTCTTTACCCTCCTTGTGCCCCTCCAAACACAGCTCTACAACCTTCTCTGGCTGCAGAGGGCAACACACTCCCAATCTAACTGTTGTATCCTTGCTGCATACAATTTTCTCTTCGTATGACCATTCCTGTAACTCACTTCTAATAACAGGATTACAAAATGCTTAATTTCTCATTTAAAATAGAGGCAACCCAGAGGGTATGTGTATTTCACCTCTGTTCTGCACCCACATAGATATATGTCAGTACTACAGATATAGCTCTGACAAGAAAATTACCCGAGTCTTAGTTTCTTCCCAGGTATTAAATAGTACAGAAAGTTACCAGACTTAAGGCTGTAATATAAAATTCACAGAAGTCAACGGGAGACTTTTGTTACTGAGTAAATGACCTTTGGATCAGGAATTAAAACAGTCTTAAAAGTGGTTGGTGTCCAAATTCTATGACCTTCTATTAATTAAATCACATGTTAAATCATGTACATACTGAGAAAGAGAATTAAAGTGTCTGTTTCAATTTCCCAAGACACTTTTTGATCCAACTTTACATTGGAATAACAATTAGCTTTTCACTGCATACTCAAATGGTGTCATTTTTTCATTGCGTATTTATTTCTGAGAATAGCAAATAATTTCTGAGAAAAGCAATGGAAAATGGTGAGCTGTCAAGTGGGATTATTATCAGAAATCAGCATGTTGAGGGTGTTGGTCAATGAGAAACTTAACATGAGCTGGCTGCATGCGCTCGCAGCCCAGAAAGCCAACTGTATCCTGGGCTGCATCAAAAGGAGCGTGACCAGCAGGTCGAGGGAGGCTATCCTGCCCCTCTACTCTGCTCTCGTGAGACCTCACTTGGAGTATTGTGTGCAGTTCCGGTGTCCTCCACACAAAAAGGACATGGAACTGTTGGAACAAGTCCAAAGGAGGGCCACGAGGATGATCAGGGGACTGGAGCACCTCCTGTATGAAGATAGGCTGAGAAAGTTTGGGCTGTTCAGCCTGGAGAAGAGAAGGCTGTGTGGAGACCTCATAGCAGCCTTCCAGTATCTGAAGGGGGCCTATAGGGATGCTGGGGAGGGACTCTTCATTAGGGACTGTGGTGATAGGACAAGGGGTAATGGCTTAAAACTTTAACAGGGGAAGTTTGGATTAGATACAAGGAAGAAATTCTTTTCTGTAAGGGTGGTGAGGCACTGGAATGGGTTGCCCAGGGAAGATGTGAATGCTCCATCTCTGGCAGTGTTCAAGGCTGGGTTGAACAGAGCCTGCGTGGCATGGTTTAGTGTGAGGTGTCCCTGCCTATGGCAGGGCGACTGGAACTAAATGATCTTAAGGTCCTTCCCAACCCTAACTGTTCTATGATTCTATGGTTCTATGTATACTTGAGCGTCTTTGAAAAGAACTATTAGTGGTAGGTTGGAGCAACACAAAATTTCTGAGCCAATGTCATTTTAGCTGCGCATGTAGACTCAGGTTAATTTCCATTAATAGTAAAATATAAAATAGTAAATTAAAATAATTGAAGACGATAAGATTCAGTTCCTCAAACAGGAGCATATAGTATCATTTTGATGTTTTAGGGTACCTCAGTTATCCCTGCTGGCCCGACTGATGTGACACCCACAATTCCAGAGACCTACATCCTCCTCAGGCTGCAGCAGGAGGTGAAACAGAATGCTTCAGAACATCCAGAAATTACATTAGATGTAATGTGTGATTTTTTTGTGTGTGTGATTCTATTTTGCCAAACTGAAGTTATAACAGTCAGACATGATTTAGATTTAAAGATTCAGATTTAAAAAGAAAGATTAAATCTCACTTTCATTTGACATTTACTTTAAGTTTAAAGAATCCCACAAAATACTAATGGAGAATATAATTCCTGATTTTTCTTTTTGCCAGTGGTTTCAAAAGAAAACTAAGAAACACAAGTTTAGAAAATACACCTTACTGCTCAATACAATGACTAAATGCTACCCTGTGATGCTTGACCATTTACCATAGCATTAATATCCAATTTTTAAAGGACAAATTTACATATTAGGACATGATTTTGCAATGAGTGACTTTACAAAGGACCATGGAAATTAAAACTGAAATGTTAATCATCCAGAACCTTCAAAAGTTTTAAATGGTGGTTATCTCCCCAGAGTGTGAAGCACACTGGGAAGGAAGGCACAGGTCAAATAATTTCAGATTTATTGCTTAAGAACAGATCTCTAAACATCATCAGATACTCAAGCACTAAGGAGACAGGCAAATCTGAAACACTCATTTGCTCATAAACTTCTGAAGCAGAGTCCAACTAACACAGGATAAGATGAGGTTCAGAGAATATTTTAAAAAGGATTGCTATTTACAAAATCACTACCTCAAATAATTCTTAACTGGCATCTCTGGTACCAGTTTGAAGGAAGCACAGGCAGATTTCCACCCAGATACGCATAATCAATCCAAGCTCAGAAAGGCATACAAACACCTGATATGGGCGATTACCTGAATAAGTGCTCAAACATAGGACTTCGGGGATTCAAGTGATTCTGGAAACTGTTAAAGTAGTGGTTGCTTTTGTCCTTCTCTAATGGAAGCTACAAACCCCTTTTTATATTTGGAATCCGTGGGGCATAAGCTGCTTTCATTTCCAAGATGCTTCAAGCAGTTCACCTATCTAATGTCACGAGAACTTCACTTCTATATTCTGAAATAAGTTCTCACCTCATATCTTGAAAGATAAATACTACTATCATGGCTCAAGGGGAAGATAAACGCATAGAACAAAAGACCTCACAGAAAAATATGAGGAAACCAGTTGATTCATGCTTTGTTATCATGCTAATGTGCAAGATTCATTTCAAGAGCATCTCCAAAAAGCCATTTTGCCATTGGTGTCCAGCTGCAGGCTGCAGGTCCCCGGAGCAGTTCTGAATAGCTTTCTTTTCTCATTTATAATTTACTGACAGCTTTTAAGGAATCCTTGAATCTGAGTCAAGAGTCTCAGGAAGAAGGTTCAGCTAAAAAAAGAAAGAAAAACAAGGGGAAAAAAACACAAAAAATGAAGCTTTGACAAGTAAAATCAAAGCTTAGTTTTCAGAAGCGCCTTCAACTGCACAGGCTGAACAACTACATATTCCATCACTGTCTATTTTAGTGCAAGTGAAGGAATACTTTTAAAAGAACTTGGTGAAGCAGAAGGAAACATTCCTATATAAATTTTCCTATATACATAACTATTTACTGCTTCAAATGTAATTTTTTAAGATGTCTTGTAAAGAAAACAGTTTGACACAGCATCTACAGGAGTTTTTAGTTTGATTTTGAAAAAGAAAAAAAATCATAACTATACCTTAGCAAGGTTCACTTGTGCAAAGAAACACTGACTCAAAAGGGACTCATCACAGTGATCATCCTTACTAGACACCAAGTACAGTCTCTACGAATTTCATTAGTCCCAAATTTAGCTGATTTTACTGCAGAAATTTATATAAATGCCACAACAGAATTTCTTTGCTAAAATAATCAGTTGTGGAGTGAGGACAGTTTGGTCAGTATCAGCATGCTGGTACGCAGCTAACTCCTATCTCAAAAATAGGTAATCTCTAGTCAGATAAGCATTACAGCTGCTCAAATTCCTCAAAAAAAAAGTGAGATGTAAAGCTGTAATTCATGTTGAATCAATAAGAAAGACAATAATAAATTAATAACGTTTGTAACTGTAACCACTTACACAACAGCTTTGCAACGTGACAAACTCTAAATGTATTTAAAGAAAAGCAGAGGAAAATCTAGACAGTGTGTCACTTAAAGACAAATTCTGAGTTGTTTCTGGTGTACTTTGATTTGCATTGCTTTAAGTTTTTACCCAGCATGGGGTTACCCTTAAAAGCCTTAAGCCAGCGTTTTCTCTTCAAGAAGCCACTTCACCATCTCTGTTGCTGTTCCCTATTGTACCTAGTATTGCTTGATCACACATTTTAACACAGGATGACTGAAAGTAGCTGCAAAAGTCAAGAGATGGACGCAACAGGAATTTTAAAGATTTTCTGTTTGCTCTACTTCTTTATTTCTTTCCCTCCCTCTCCTCCTGAAACATGGCAGCAGTAGGGATTATTCAGAAAGTGTTGCCCTAATACTTTTCAGGATGCAAGCAAGATAAAGTTTTTAGGACAACATCCCATCCGCTATGAAACAGTGCAAGAGTTAAACAAGCTTGTGGGTGCATGGCCTAGAAACACCTGAAGTGTACAAAACAAAGTTTCAAAGCAAACACAATCTATTTTGCCATTGGCCTACCCATGGCTAACAGCTGTTCTGGTCACAGAAGCAGCCAGAGCCAGAGAGCCACTGGGGACAACTCCAAGGGGAGCAACTACAGCTTGATGAAATGTTATACATCGTGCATGGGAAATGGGGCTCAAAGCAGAAGTCTGAGGAGAACATGGCAACAGGCGACAATGCCACTATTATCTGTCCTGAACACATATACACATTGTGAAACATTTTTCCTCCCCTTTTTATCTGTATACAGATGAAAGAAACACTGAGACACAACGTATAAAAATAAAATATGAACACAGTAACTACAGCAAATGTATCCATAAACTAAATCCTCTGTCATTTAAGGAAAGGTTAAAGCCCACCTGCACTTATTAAGCTGAAGCAATAGAACAGATAGCCTGGCGGTCTACAGCATGTAAAAGACATTACTACCCTAAGAAAAACCTTTGGAGGAGCACAATGAAAAAGATGGAACTAGATGAATTAGTTACAAAGAGACATCAAAGGATACATGGAATATGCCAGAATGAGGCCAGACAATATTCCCCCAAGACACTAACTCTAATTTTGAACTTTCAAAACTGAAGCTGACAATGCACTGACCTTTGCTTTGCAGGGAGCAATCTGTTGGAAAAGTGGGATGGGTGATTAAATTGCAGAATCACAGAAACCGAGAGAATGGAAACACCTGAAGGGCAGTGTTTGTAGAAGTGATGAGTTTAAAACCATTCCTCCTTATCTTAATATCTGTTTTTTCTTTCAGTCAGATGTATGGAAAGCTGCACATGTTATACAACCAAAAATGCCCCAAATTAAATCATCTTGTAGACAGTAGCAATAATTCAGTGCCCACATTACAGCAGATAACACTACTGTACACCTGAGGGCCAGCATCAAATTGTCATCAACAGTTGCCATGGCTTCCAGAAGAATTAAGGACTCTGTCTTACAGCAGACTAAACCAAGCAGGTAGTACATGCCAATGAGCACAGTACTCTCAGCAGTCAGTGTGCTGGAGAGAAGCAGATCATTAGCTCATAAAGTCATTCCCTATAGCCTGATCAACAGCCAGCTTTACCATTGTGTAATTTCCCAAACCTCAATGGAGACACAGTAGATGTGGTTTCACGTGGGCTATTACCTACAAGAAACAGAATCTTGAAAAAAACCACATTGCTAGGATTTGTTGGTTGAGAGGAAATTAAGACAGAGGAAAGAAAGTAACAATATCAAACCACAGCAGCAGAGGACCATTGTCATGACTGCAGCTTTTTGCCTTTAGATAATCGCTCTTAGTAAGCATTGCATGATAACGGAACACCTTCTTCAGACTCAATACTCTAAAATTTGTACCTTTGGAGGCAAGTAGAATAAAGGACTATATATTCAGAATCCAAAAGAATGCCTCTATTTGGATTTTACAGTCATTATTAGACTTTTTTGTCTGCTCTTTCATACATCATAATTCATCTGTAATTTTAAAAATGGATGTAGTAATCTTCATGTTCGTGTCAATATGGCGTATTAACACAGGAAAATAAATGTTAAATGCATTTCTGTAATATTGCAGCCAACATATTTTTAGAAAAAACAGGAAATATTTCCTAAAATTCTATTTTTTTAAAGTATAATTCTTCTGGGTTATCTATATAATTTTATTCTTATGGTTTCAATTTTAAACCCAGAATTATTACAGAGAAAGGCACATAGGACAAGGTGTTAAAGAGTTTGTTCTACCACAGAAGATGAAGTCTAACCTTAAACACAAAGATCACAAGTGATGGGGGGAGAAGAAAGGAAACACCCTGCATTTTGTGAGGGGAAAAAAAAAAGCCCAAGGTGTTAAGGAATAACTAAGACTTGACCAAAAGAATAATGAGAGTAAGTTGGCAAACCAGGCATGAAAATGGTATCAAAATGAAATGAGAAGACTGTCAACCCCCAGCACTTCCAGTTCGGGGAGGCTGAAGGAACAGGAGACAGACAAACAGCCTGAAGACTGTAAACACAGCCAAAGCTGAGCCTTGCTCCCCAGCACCAAACCTGGGGCTGTTCACATTCCTCCTGTTTCACCTGAGCTGGCCTTCATGAATAAAAGATTGCTAAAAAATCACTTCGGGGCTGCTTAAGCTACTTGACACAAAAAGCAGTAAGGACTTTCTGAATTGCCTGAAGTAACACTCAGTGCTTTGGAGCTATTTTCATCACACTTGGAGGTTTAAAGGAACACTGTTGCATTCCATGCTGGAGGAAGTTATTAATTAGCTTGTCAATAAATGCTTGTAAGCCTATGCCCCACAGCCAACGTAAACACTTTCCTTTTCTGCAGAGAGACTTCTGCAGAACCACTGAAGGCAACAGCCCCATATAATCCAGATAAATGAATCAAGCTTCAATTTAAAAGTTAAATATTCTGCTCAAGCCACTTCAGCCGGGAGTCTGTCCCAAACATCACATTGATGAATTTCAGCATGCAATTACTCACAGAACATTTATAAAGTTATCCTTGCATCAATATTGCGCTTGAGATTAAGCCCCTCTGTTCTTTGTGTAATTCTTATTTCTTGCGTTAAGATGGTGCAGTCAATCCCTCTCCCTTCCCTCTATTTACTTGGCCACACAAGCAATCCTGCTGTCACCTCCTCTTGCAAAATAGGACCTCAGCCATTCCTGCAGCCCTCCTTATGTTCATTCCTGTTCCAGAGAGTCTCTTTCAGCAATATGCCCTACTTGGTCTTTGCCCCTCCTTTCTTTAAAACCATCACTGCTTAGATACTATGATTAACAACCTCCTAGATATTTGCTCAAGTTACAAGTAATAGACACATTACTAAGGTCAGGAGAAAATTGTTATGAAACCATGTGAGAAGTATCTGTAGCTAATATTATTTACAATAAATTCTCATAGAGACAACCAACCAACCACAGAGCAACAAAAAAATACTCTGTGAGGTTTTATGCCATGGTCATTAAAAGGCTGACCATTGTTAGACACACTTAGAAAGGTATCTTTCACATCCTAGTGCAAGCCATTGTGCAGAACACTGGTCACTGGCAACAAGCTCCTACTGATCCCAACTTTCCTGTCTATTGGCCTTAAACGATTAATGAATTTTACAAAGGTAGAATTAAACCACATGTTGGCATATTACAGAATGGCTTAAGTATAGTGCAAATAACCTCAGGCTTCTGAGAAAAGCAAGAGTTTGCTTTCCAGTTACAGCTTAAATCAGTAACATGACATGCATAGCTGTCTCCAAAATACTGTGACTGTGGATCTGGAATACTTGCCTCACTTCAAATGTAACAAAGATTTCTCCAACAGAAGGAAGAAAAACTAATATGGGAATTATAAGAAGCTTTTAGATCATTAGTGAACAGAAGCTATGAAATCAGAGAGAAACCTGCAAGTAGAAAATAGCCTGCAAGCGATCAAAGTGACAGAGATTTGAGTAGGCTGTTTGCTGGGGAGGGGAGAGAGGAAAGTGTTGGAAGGACCAAAGAACTCAGGAGAAGGACACCATGTTTGCCACCTCCAAGCTTCAACAGCAGTGAAATTATCATGCTACCCTCTGCAGGAATGTCCCCTGGCAGTGGCTGCTGTTCCTGGTGCAAACCTCCCACTGACTTCAATGAGAACCACACAAAGCTAGGGAAGAGAATCCTGGCTTAACTGAAACCAACAGAAATTTCAATACTGCCTTCAAAGAGGGATAAAACTGCAGAAGGTAATAATATTTCAAACAGCCTGAGGTATCCCCTCAGTGCTAAATTTTATTGATATGTTAAATGGAAAATGTACACACATACCCAGCTGGAAAATTCAAGCTGGCTCCAATAATTTTCTGGAAATATGCTAATTCATACCAGACAAAACTTTTCTCCTCTGACATAATGATGTAACCCATCCTGAAAAGAACTAATTCTGCAGATGAAGTGTATTTCTTCTTATGTAAATTAATGGCTATCTTTAATGGTGTAATATTAATTAACTGCATATTAAAGCAGGTTGTAGAAGCAGAATAGCAACCTCTATAGTTTGATAGTGGTAATGATTGGGAGGAAGAGAAGGGGAAGAGAAAAATAAAATGAGCAAGAATGAGCTGAAACCAAGGAAGAAGTATTTCCCATTCAAAATATCCCAAAGACCCACAGGAAAATAAGAATTTGCATGACACTCACCTTTGAAAGTGTACATATGTTTCAAAAAACCCCAACAAAACCCCCAAAAACCTGCTATATTACGGCTGACATATATTCTAAGCCATCAAACCAGCCTCTTGACATTTAATGGCCTCGTTTGTAACAGACTAGGTTTCCAAGTAAGAGAAGGGGACATCCACAGAAACCACACAATGAAGGTTACTGAAAGCAATTTTAAGCTTTTTCCTGAAATCTGTTGGTTTGAGGAGAGAAGTCCTTCAATAAACAGCAAATGGAATCAAATCATTTGCCTTCAGGAGAGCTGAACAGGGTGAGTCCGAGGGTAAAGGGACAGAATACAAGCTGGTCAGACAAAAATAAAAGTGTCAGGGAGGATGGTATCATGCATTTACAAAGGAGTTGAATTTGGATGGACATAGCAGGACAAGCTCTCCTCACTTTTCAACAGTTTACTACTTTCGGTGGCTGTCAGAAGGGATTCTTAGTTTGGGTTTCATTGTGAGAGGATTGGCGCAGATGTTTGCTCCGCACCACCTTAATGATTCATCTTTGGATGAAAAGTGTTTCCAAGTGCCAGCCTGAATAAGCCTCGACTTCATTTATTTAGAGTAACGGCGACATCCAGTGGCCATCAAGTTAATCTCTCTTTCTGTAAAGGTATATATAACTCTCCCACTTTCTACTCTAAAAGTAGGAGCGCATTGCAAGGAACACTATGATCATTGAGCAAGCGTTTTTCTATTCAGGTCCTCATATAAACTCTAACCAAGTCTTTTTCAGTTCTATCTCACATTGAAAAGTTACAATGGAAACTGCATAAACTCTTAAGCACTTCCATGATATTCGAAGAAACTGGAAACCAGCAAAAATAATCGTACATCAAGAAAGTGGGGGAAGTGAAGTGAACCTGCATAGGCGCACACACAAGCTGCTCAGGCTATTAAAACTGATTGTCACATCTATCAAACTCAGTCATACATACAGGCTTTTAAAAGACATGGAAGAAACCACCTTTCAAAATGCTTCAGAACAAAACCCCAATTTTTCTGCTTTCCACATTTGTATGGAACTCAGCCAAAATATGACAATATAACACTTTAAGCATGCGTGTGTTCTTTTGCAGAAAGATTCTGTTAAATACATACTTGCCCAAATATTTCTGGCAGCCCCAAAACTTGACCAGTGAAAACACCAATACAGATGAAAATTGCTGTGACCTGACCCAATGAGCCACGAATTTCCTTAGGAGATATTTCACTCAAATACATCGGAAGGGCACTCAGAGAAATGCCTATGAAGGAAAAAAAAAAACCATGTATTAAGTCAAATCACCTTTTCATTATGCCAGGCTCAAAACAAACAGCTGCTGAAAGGAGTTCAAGTGCTAATCTGCTCACAAAAGCGGCATAAAAATACTCAAAGAACAGAATTATATCTATCCACAGACAGTATGAATTATCTTCTCTGCAGGTGTAATTGCTCTTGCACTATTTAATAGCCATGGAATTGATTATCTGTTGCAGACCTACAGTGTTGTGTGTAGGCTGCTATTTGATGAGAAGCACCAAAGGTTACTTGGAGATGAGAATCACCAGGAGAATGGATTTTATGTTTTAAATTTGCTCATCCCAAAGCAAGCAAAAGCACTCTAGGACTGGTGTAGGTAAGGAAAATAAAAACAATGATGTGTCAGGCGGAGAGAGCAGACACTGTCAGATGAAGCATTTTTACTGAAAATAGCATTAGCAGATGTTCCTCTCAATACAGGCTTGCAACTACAATGAATTCTTAATAGCAGGTATAAAATAAGGATGAGAATGCTGCTCAAAGCCTGGAGAAAACAAATGCATGATCCTTGTTAGTACACTGATAATATTTACACAGCTCCAGAAGATTGGTCCTTTGGTGGTAATATGAGACAAAAGTTATCATTCAGCACCAAAATTATCCATGAACTTCAAGTGACAGATACATCCACTTTCAAACTACCATAGTTTTAGTTTACTAACAACACAGCCAAAGCTTGCCAGAAAGGGGTCTTGGTGGTGCAGAACCCAAAGTACTTTCCACTGTTTAGAACCACATAATTACACTGAGAGCTTAAAATAATTTCAATTCATCAAGGTTGTAGCCACATTAGGTGAATATTTCTCATCATCTAGCAACCTGTGAAGTTGCTGAGACCCCCCACTGCTAGACGCAACACTATTCTGATGCAGCAGTGCATGCACAGGAAAACCACATTGCTAGGAGCAAATGATGTAACAAACCTTCCACTTAATCCTACTGATATTAGCATGGGATCCAATGACTTCTAAACACAAAGCAAGCAGCATTACAAAAGAGACTACACACTCCTAGACAGAGGATTTTCATGGCATGAAGACAAATATGCTCTACCACACCTGGAGGAGGACAAGGGTGGATAGCAGCAGTTAGAATCCATTGTTCAAACACCAGATCTTCCAACCCTTGTCTGCTGTTTTGCCCCAGTGAAATCAGTGTGGCTAGTCCATGAAATGCCTCTTTAATGTAAAGAAAGATCTAACTGGGAAGAAGAGAAAGATTATGCATAGTGTAAGCTTTCAGACACGTTTAGAGTGATAAAAGCTTACCTGCATCAACACCCATTATAACACGGCCCAGTATGAGCATTTCAAATGACCCCGCCAGCAAGGAGAGAGACATCAACAATGCGGCAGTCACTGCAAACACATTATTGAACAGCAACGTACATTTCCTGAAAGAAATAGATATTTTATGTAGATATGTACTCCAAAGGCTCAGCAATTACCCATCCTACACATCCTAAGAACTCAAGTGTCATGCTTGAGTCTCCATATATGACTACAAACAAGTGTATTCTGAATAAATGTATGTATGGAGGAACCAGAGAATATATTTTAAGGGGCAATAAGACAGTATAATCACAGGTGGTTTTATGCTACATAAAATTTTTGCCATTTTGAGAACTTTCCAACACTGACGTATTTATGATATTGTAATCCATCCTTAAATCCATGATATTAAAAATATATATTGAGGAAAATTACTTACTACTTGTACAGTTAGAAAAAACACTCAGGCTCACATGAGTCGCAGAAATCAACCCTTTTCCGAAAATTGTTGAAATTAATCAAAATATAGACATTTATTTTTTCCCCAATTTTTAAGATATTTCATTCTGTAGCAGTCAAAACCTGAAAAGATATTTCTTTTAGATCAAATAAATATTCTTCATGGAAAATTGTTACTTCTTAAAAAAAAAATCAGAAAAATATCTTTAAAAATTTTTCAAACCCATCTCAATTTCTCATCTGCACTGGAGTTTTCATCTCTCAGAACTTTCTGCTCAAGCTTGAGGGGCTCATTAATTCAAAAGCGACTCCTAAGTCTCAACTTTTGCAGAGGAAATACTTCACAGAAGAAATTATATATAGGATTTCATGGGCCTTTGAAAGATTCAAACGCCAGCATCCAAGGTTTCGTTTCATGAACACACGGAGGAACAGTGGTTAAAGATGTAAGATCGACAGCTCTGCTTCAATGATTCACTATTGAAAGATTTAAGTACAAAACCCACCAAGAACTCAGAGAAACACTGCTACTGTGTACACGTCTCCAAAAATATGGATTTAAGTGGCTTTTTGCTGAAGTACAGCCTGCAGGTGAGTGGCTGGGGAAGCCGTTATCACCAGGTTCAGCCTTCTGAGCAACTGTAAAGTTTCTTATGATTCTCAGGCAAAGACTCAGGGATATCTGCTGGAGATATGGTGGCTTCTGTAGAGCACATCACAATGAGATTGCTGCTTTACATTGATCTAATGCAGGACAAAACACCATGATTTTCCCAGTTATGTGGCAGGAGAATGATTATACCCTATGTTTTCCATTTGTGAGTCACCTCGCTTGTCTATATACGGTAAAGCAATGGAGCTCCATTTTCATTAGGCTTTGCAGTCACATAATTAAGCACAGTCTTGTTTTGGCTCTAGAGGTACAACTCAGTACTGAAGCCTCCAATCCCACTCACAACAACATGTGAAAGAAATAACTGATTTGAAAACCAATTTACCTTGAGATAAACATCATTGATGATGTAAATTATGAGGAATCCATTAACTTTGATAGTAGATTACACAGCCACAATACAGCAATTTTATTAAAAAGCTGAAGTGGTATTAAATTCTTAAGCATTCTCAGTGGATTTCCAACCTCTATATATTGTAATTTCCATGCAAAAGGAGCCACCAGAAAGGCTGTCTATCCTTTTCTTTACCAATACAGGCGACAAACTGATCCAGCAGTCCTTATTCTTCTCCAGTTCAACACATAGGTACCAACTGGAAATATCGTGCCCATTGAACAAGTCACCCAACTTTATACAGTAGATTAATACATTTTTTTTAAAGGAGATATTTTTAATACTTGTATTTCTAATTCCTCTTCCTGTTTTCTAGTGATTTTTGAACACTGAATAAGTAATACAGTTTGAGAATCAAAAAAATAAGATACAGCTCATTTAAAGTATATGCGTATAAAACATAGAAGTCAAGAATGATGATTTTACCATTTTAAACAGATTTTTCAAATGGATAATTTGAGAAGATTGAAGTGACAAAAATAATGCCAAAAATGGAAACAAAATGTTCATTCATATAGCACAAAAAATTACTATATTTTCATCTGAAGATATACTTTCCTCGAATTTAAATAAAAACTACAAAATATGTATCTTTTTTGAAAAATCGGCCAGTGACCCCTTATGCCATGCAGCAAAGAACAGAAAAGCAGAGTCTAACTAACCAAGATTAAACCAAAGGATTTTGTATTTGCTAGATTGAATAAAAATTAAAACAAGAAAGGAACACATTGTTTAGAGTGTTATTGTACAATGCATGAAAACTTGTGATAATGAAAACACTGTGCTGGCTATCTGTGGCAAGGTTTTGGAAGTGAAGGGGTGCAGGGATGGCTTCTGTGAGGAGATGGAATGAGTAAGTAACAAGGTCAGTGGAGGAAAAGGTGCTCCAGGATGGAGCAGATACATCCCCAGAGGACTGTGGCCTATGGAGGACCCATGCTGGATCATAGGAGGAAAGTGAAAATTAAAGAGTGGCAAAGAGAACTCGCTACACACTGACCCCCACCCCTGCACTGCCTGTTCTGTCACTGAAGAGACTGAGTAGGACCTGCCATGGTACCAAGAGGGAGGAGAGGAGGCTGAAAGTGATGTTCAGCCTGCGGAAGTGGAAGGAAAGGTGCCTTGTTTCCAAGTACCAGATCAGTAGTTAAATATTTATGCTCACTGGCAGTAAACTAAGGTAGATCCTCCAAGTTGAGCCTGAACTAGTCCTAAGAGAAGAGCCATTTGCTCAGCAGAAATCAGCTTCTGTAAGCTGAGACACACAGTTCATCTGTCAGCTAGACACAAATAGAGATAAGCTTTAAGGATTTTTAAGGTTGTCATTTGCTCTCATTATATTGGATAGTTCCAGAATCCAGAACAGAATCCTAGCTACAATGTGCCCTCCACAGCTACAATAAATAACTTTAATTATGGATTTGAATTAATAAACTTCTTGTCTAAAACTCACAAATAGGAAAATGACAGAATTAAGTTTCATCAGAAATGCACTGATGTCTCAAAATTCAATAATAAGAAAGAATTTAGAAGCCCCACTTGAGAGCAAATATGAATCCTTAAGCAAAATGTATAGTAAGGAAACTATGTATTTAAATAAAAAGCTGTGTGTTCTTTAGGTGTTTAAATAAAATCCAGTAACAGATCAAATATTACAAGTAGATGACTTCAGAATAACAAAGTGATAGCATTGCTGAAATAATACAGATAAATTCCCTTAATTGCTTCATATGGTTCACCATGCTTGAGGGAAGGCCTTGTCCCTGTCCTACAAATGCCTCCCCAGCAGGGGCCTAAGCAATTAACTAATTAACTGTATATAATGCTCTGGATGTCCAGGATGTGCAACAGCAGTTGCTCTTTGGTAGAAGAAAAGAATTTAAATTATGAAGTGTAAAAGACACATCTGAACATAGGGATTATGTGAATGAATGCTCTCTTTGAAAAAATCACATCTTTCTTGAAGTAGGGGCTAGGAATCCAGTAATTTGGAAATTAAGTTATTAACCTTACAGCAACACAATTCAAGAGCTCTCTTTTTAAAGTCATACATTATTTCTGACTAATGCTTTTGGTCCCCCTTTGTTCATTATTCTGTGTCAGTGTAAACTGAGATCAGCTTCATCATACATACAAGCCTGCAACCTACACTTGAACAATTTAATGGCAAAGTATTTTATTGTTCTGTCAACATTTCATAATGTGCTCCTCAATTACGGTACCAATTCCTGGACCGGATGAACACACTGTGCTGTGAACATCAAACTCAAGAACCACACTTCAATGAGCATCCTTTATCCAGTGTCCCTGAAACACAATCCCTTCCCATCTCTGATCAAGTACTCTTACACCACATCCATAAGAAAGGTGTTTTCATGGTTTAACAGACATAAACATAATGAACAAAAGCAGAGTCTGCAAGATTTAAAGCTCTGTCCTAGAAATATGACCTGCTTCAATCTAAGTGGTATATATACAGCCGAGATCAGTCACCACTTTAACAAACCTGTACACAAAGTTGTTCTACTCTTCACCAAAAATTCAAGCCTTCTATGAAGCCATTTTTTACGTCACTTTTTAATAAAGACTTAGTGACAATTCTGGGAATTAATCAGTCTGAGTCAGGCATAGTTTCATATATTTAAGAAGTGTGTAAATGGCAAATTGATGATTTGGTAGAAGAAATTGCAACGCTAAAAATAATAATGTGACTATGAAAAATATTTAAGCCTTGAAAATCAAATTTTGAGGTGAAGGAGCAGAATAAATTAAGAATGGGTAATAGGTTTACAGAGCAGAGAATACTGACTTACCGTACGCATGAAATGGAAGAACTTGAAAATATACTCTCTGAGGTGAAAAATGAGATATGGAATAGTTGGGAGAATGCCAAACAGGGCTAGTAGAGTACAATTGGGAGTGATGGAAATAGCCAAAATGTCGAACAGAAAAGCAAGAATAGTGGAGGTCGATACTTATATTTAAGCCTCCATAATGACCTTTCTCCGGTGATAAAACGGAGCAAAAATTATCAAATTATACACAATTTACAATTAAGGAAGAGCCAAATGAGCAGTTAAGGTGGATGTTATAATGGCTTTTGAAAAAAAATAAATAGAAAAACACCAACCAACCAAAACCCCCCAAAACACAGCTTTTAAATTCTCTTTGGAAGACTGTATTAAACAACAACAACAAAAAAGAAATGTCAGAAATATCTTTTCAGTACCTGCAGCAAAAACGCAAACACACATTAGTAGAAAAATGGCTAAAATACTCATGTTCCCTATGGTCAAGACTTGGTCAAATAGTGCATTGCATAGAACAGGGAAGGCATCCCCAGGCTTTGGGAAGACCAAACACAAACTTTATCCCAGTTTAGTTCTTCAAATGTTACTGAGAAGCAGATGAGATGCGTGATAGCTTCATTTATGTACAATAAGATTCTCAGCAGGCTTGTGAAACCAGAATTTGTTGATCATGTGTGAATTTTTTTCTATTTGATGGTATTTTCCTTTTGCACTGTTGACAATGCAACCTCCATGACATCTCAACCTACTGCCTGTTCAGAGCAAATGGCTTCTCAAATGATGCACAGCAAGACCACAGAGAAAGATACTGATTTTACTCTTGGAAATATAAAACTCTTCGGGAAAGAGCTTTCATAATTATAAGATGTTTGAATTTGCATTCTGGTGAAGAGGGTTTTTATAAAGAAATAAAAGTAAAGCCTTCCAAAGAGACTAAATGAGAAACTGGTTTAGAAAATGGAAGTTTTCCAATGCACTTACCGTCCAAAGAACTTCACAATTGGGGTAACAATAATGGCACCCACAAGGCCACCAATAGCAAAAATAGAAACAGTTATGGACCAGAGAAGAGTCAAAGTGCTTTCATCCACCGAGAAGCCATATCTTCTTTCCCAAGTTTCATTGTAAAACTTCTTGATAAACTGAAAAACAATACACAAGGATACATGTAAAAAAATTATATTTTAAGAACATAACTGAAACAGAATAGAAAAATAAATAATTTAAATACCCACCAAAAAAAAAACAAAAAACCAAGCAGTAGCTTGATAGTCGGCATCACCCTTGCTCTTCTATTTATCTCCTCCAAACAATGGGGCCTCACTTTTAGATGCAATTACAATACAGACTGACTGAACCAGTCACAACATAACATATGTTTAAATACATGCAGGTCATAAAGAAGAGGGGGGTAAAAACACAGGTAGACACGAATGTAGAAGAAGCTCATGAAAGAGAAATTCATGTGAAACAAGGGTGGTACCATTTAGGTTGCTGGTGCAACACTAATGACTGTTTTAGCTTTACTGAGTACATATAAATAAATATTCCAGTCAGAACTGGGCCTGAGGACTCAGACACAGAATTACAGAATGGTTGAGGATGGAAAGACATCTAGAGGTCAACTTGTCTAACCTTTCTGCTGAAGCAGAGCCACCTAGAGCTGCATGCCTAGGACCATGGCTGGAGGTTTCTGAATCTGTTCAAGCGCTGACTCCATAAAATCACACCACTCATGTGGGGCAAGGTACTGCACATCAGCTGAGCTCCCCTCACGGCTCACATACACACTCTTAACTTCAGCCAGGTGACATATCACATCCTAGTGTAACTGCCTTTTGGACAAACCAAGGAAAACTGTACTGCCTAGCATTTGCCATGACTTTAGAAGAGGAAGAACATGCAAAAAATTCTTAAAAGTTACCTACTGTTAGTCAAAGATCATGAATAACCATGCTAAGAGCAAAGAGATTTACTGCTTTATCATGGATCTGTAATGCCAGTAACTTGGGGCTAAAGATGGCAAGGGTGCCAGGCAAAGCAGGCTCCAGTAGCAGGTAGAGGCAAAAATGTCTTGAAGTTGAATTGGCAGAAAAGCAAAGGTAATGAAAAGGAAAGGAGTTACAACCAATTCCTGCAACATGATGCCCAGATAGCAACATGACTGATGGCAGGAGAAGAGTTTGGCTTGTCTTACAGGACACAGCCCCAAAAACCCCTATGCTGATAGGTTAAGGGAGAAGGGGGAAGTTCAAGTGTAACTTAGGAAGTCCCTTGAAAATTTTTAAAGATACTTTTAAAGTTATTGAATTAGGAATCCTTTCAGCAAAACCCTGCACTGTGCTCTCCGTGAAAGAGCATTTATCATCTCTTATTTTGTATTTCAAACCCAGAATGCAGATAGAATATAGAATCATGGAATAGTTAGGGTTGGAAAGGACCTTAAGATCTCAAATTTGCTCAAAACTAAGTGCTTTTCACTAGTCTATTTTTTCCAAAGGGCCAGTATTGTAGAAGTGAATGATTCTACGAATTCGTCAGCATAACACTAGGAGAAAAAGATGGAGTGAATTGAAAACTATTAGCTTTAATGTATTGTGGAAGAAGGGAGGCTATTTCCACTTTTGCACTGTATTTATGACACTCCACATCTGGCAGCCACACAAAATCAAGGACCTACTAAGTCAAGCAATGAGCTTTTCCTACCAAAGAGTTTACAGCCAAGACAAATAACTGTTAGAGAAAGAAGGCGAGCACTGACAGCGGTTGGTTTGATACTGATGGGGGTGGAAAAAGCCTACAGTGTCAGTCAAAAAGAGCTAGCTGCATGGCACCATTAAAATTAAGAATCCCAAATAATTTTTCTAAGTATGTCATATCTTCTCTTCAAATTTACATAAGCTGCTTTTTGAGCAAAGATCAGGTTGCTAAACAAAGTAAGCAACTTATTTTCAGTAATGAAAGATGTATCAAACATGAAATCAGACTGATATGAATCTATCTGCCAGACAAGCTGGTTCTCTTCAGAGCTTAAAACCTGAGACCTATCTTGTAGCTCTTCAGCCGTCAAGACCTACACTTCTCACCCATGGCAGCTTAATTTCCTTAAAAGCCCTCCACATGGGCCCTTCCACAGTATCTTTAGAAAGTCCAAGCGCCTCTTGAATCTCTGGAGAACTCTGACAGATGCTTGAGTCACAGTTTTCCTCTGCAAAGGCCATGCCAGTTCTTCCCCAATTCTCATTTTGCTACTACAGTTTCTGCCAGCTTGTCAGGTACAAATTACTAATTCTTTGCATATATGTTCCAAGTATTACCCCTAAAAACCACCCTTTTCTTAAAGTCACAATAACCTTCTCAGTCTCTCTGCTACTGAGATTATCTGAAAACAAGCTGAACTACGATGTGAAGCCTATATTTTGAGTTATAGTTTCAGTCTTGAGCAGATATAAAGCTATTCCAGCAACCTGACACAAAATTAGCAATAATTTTATTCCAGTAATTATTATCACTAATTTATCCCAAATACATCCTCTGTAAAAAAGGTTCCAGTGTGGGACCTGCCTAGACTTTTCCAGTTCAAAACATTAATTCAGGCTTCTTGTCCTAT
The DNA here is from genome assembly GCA_039720435.1 of Amazona ochrocephala. Classification (NCBI taxonomy): domain Eukaryota; kingdom Metazoa; phylum Chordata; class Aves; order Psittaciformes; family Psittacidae; genus Amazona; species Amazona ochrocephala. The sequence continues at coordinate 14,694,182 of CM077879.1, forward strand.
CCTTGTATTTTCTGAACAGCCTTTTTTAGCTTCCTCTTACCAGCCTTATACCGCAACACCTTTTGTCTGTACACTTTTTGTGCCTGTTCAAAGTGCCCAAATTCCAGGGCCAGCTCACTGTTTTAGCCTTCAATGTCCCAAAGTTTATATTCTTTTTTCTGCCCTTCTGACATGCGCACAACAGCAGGTTTTTGAAGGATGCCTTTTAACAGCTTCCTTTCCCCGGTGTTTAAGTGCACCAAAGTTTATTCATCTTTTTAATAGGTAAGGATGCCATAGCGCCACTATAACATTTTTACATAGTCTCTGTATCACCTGCAGAGGCATTTCCTATTTACTTCCTCTTTAGTCATGCCTCTTCATGTTTATGATCCTCCCATTTTGAAATCAAGCAAAGCTCTGAGGTCACTGTGGTGTCTGATGCTCTGGGGAGGATGCTCTGAGGAGGATGCAGTTGCAGTTGGTCGCTACTGCAGAAGGGAGCATCACGCTTGTGTAACACTCTCATCCATCTGTGTTACTACTCCTCAACAAGCTCTGTAGTACCACAAAGTGTAATCTTGGCACTTTTCCCCAGTTTCTTCTCAGGTCTCCTCCAGCATGTCACAGGTACTAAATTACCCTGGGGCAGGACTCAGCAGTATCAGCCTAACACCACATTTTCCCTGTTCAAATGAGGAATTTCAAACTTTAGGTATTCCCGCCTTGGACACAGACTATTCAGTGTGAGGACTTTGTTTAGTTTGAAACACCACCTCTCCACATGCAAAATACCTAAAAGAGGTGGAGGTAGAACATGCCACTTACCGTCTTTCTTCCTTCTATCAAGTTTCTAGTAGGTTTCTTATGCCCTGAATTAAGAGGAGGACAGTGATATTTCTCCCATCCTATCTTATATGTTTCCATATGAACGGATGGAAAACCCCCACAATTCAAAGCAAAAAGTCAATTTGGTGCATGGTCCATTTAGAATAAGCTCACAATAAACTTCTGAATTAATCCGCCATTATGTCAAGTAATACATCTTATCTCTTCCACACCAATACGTAGATTATATTTAGATTCGAGTACCTTGTTGTTTATTTGAACTTAATTTCTGACAGCAATGAATACTAAAATAAAACATTTTTAGAACACGATCAGCATTTCTTGCTAATGAAAATGGCTACAAATAATATGCAAACTATTCTCTTCTTGTATTATGACTAATTTTCTCAGCATGGCTTAGTTATTTAGAAGAGACATCAAATAACAGCAAATATTAAAGAAAGAACAAACTACAACACTCAGTAGTAACAGATGAATGTGCTGGCATGTACATTACCTGCACCTGGATTCCCATTGCAAATAAATGGGAAGCTAATAGCACATACATATTTTGAGGAGTTACACATGAAACAAAACAGATCCAACAAATCTACTGAATTTGAATCCATGGAATTCTGTGGAAAGGCTCCTCTGGGATTTTAACCAGTTGTCTGAACAATGTTAATGGAATAAACCTGTATACAAAAATTTTAGTCCCTATCCAAAGCCTACAAGGAAGGGTAGCTGACTGATAGCAGTATCTCATATTCTGCTGCCTCAGTTCATTTAAGTTGTAGTGGTATGGTGGGAAATATGAGGCGAACACAAAGGATATACAAATAAAAGGGATATATTTTAACTATAATGGAAATATTTTGTTTGTCTTACACTTAGTTACAAAGGTCACTCACACACAATGACAACTATGGTACTGTCTGACACAGCAGGCCACGCATATTTGCAATAGCCACCCTTTCCCTGTATCAGCTCTTAAAGGAATGTAGGGCTGCAGCTGCCAGCAGGAAGGGGGCAAGCACTGTGCGGCAGTAAGTAGCAGAGGTTTCACTTCCTGCACAGAGCACAAAGCACATCTCTGTTCTTCAGACCTTGCCCACAATCAACTCATGGAATGAGTTGTAGAAATTCAGCTCAGAAAAAGAGAACTTCAACTTGTGTTCAATTAAAGCACTTGTCTTCTTACTGCCAAATGCTTCCATATGTTTTTAATAAACTCTGGTAAATCTTTGAACAAGCCCATGGAGGCTTCTAATTCTGGGTTTCTTGTGTGGGCAAGTGCTGTGTGCAGCAGGAAGCATGCCTGCAGTGGGCCACTGCTCTTTCTCACAGAAAAGTAGAGGACCAAGTGGGAAGCGATCTGCGCTCTGAGCAGAGTACGGGCAGTTTATTCCCCCCTTAAAATAAAAAGGAAGTTGGACTGACTGCCTTATGAGGTGACATCTTGCTTGTGACAGCTGCAGTGTTTCCCTGCAGTCTGATGAGGTGGCGCAGCTTGCAGCACCAAAAGATACTGCACACAAGAATTTATTAACATTTTTTTAATCCTTCAGTCTTAAATGAACCCCCTACTCGAGCTTGTTCCTTGTGCTGATGTGCTCAGTTCCAGGATCCTCAAAACATCCCATGCTTTTGTCAACAGTCATTATCAAGCATTTTTTCAGCACATCTTAAAACACCATACAGTCCTACAGTAAGGTTGGAAGACTTCAGACATCAAAAGGAATTGTAAGGAATTGCCCCTGGTTACTGAAGTAAGCAGGGGCAGAAGATACCAAACAGTCTACAGAAAGATACTCATGCATCCCTGACAGTGTTCAAGGCAAGGCTGGATGGGGCTTTGAGCAACCTGGTCTAGAGGAAGGTGTCCCTGCCCATGGCAGTGGGAACTAGATGACCTTTAATGGCCCTTCCAAACCATTCTATGATTCTAGGATTCTGTGTTTATCTTCTGATGACTGCAAGGTGAAGCGATGCCTAGACATGACACACTAGAATACACATTCAGTTTGCCCAACCCTGTGTTATCAGTACAAAAAGTACCAGGACCTTCAAGAAAATTCCAAGTTATGAAGGGGACAATTAAAACTTCCTACAGGGTGAGACACTTCCTAACCCTTTGGGTTTCCTAGCCCTTCCTAGCCCATAGGTTTGCCAGATAAAAAACCATATGAAACAAACATGCATGGTTTAGTGGGAGGTGTCCCTGCCCATGGCAGGGGGGTTGGAACTCGATAATCTTGAGGTCCTTTCCAACCCTAACTATACTATGATTCTATGATAAACTAAAAAACTCTTCTTTCATTATTTGCATAAATATTGCATCCATTTTTAATGTGACCAACCTGTTCAGGTGGAAACCTAGCTACAAATTTTAGGAAGAGCTTTCCATAAAAGAAGGAGTTTAAGTTTGGATAGGAACTGTTTTGAATGGAATTTCTACAGTTAGTTCCCCAAATTTACTAGTTACTTTTTCAAAATGGCATTGCTTGCAACACCACTGAACTGCTTACTGTTGTGCTTGGCTGAATTGAGAGCATCTCTAGACAGCCAGTGTAAAAACAAAATGTTCCCATCTGTCTCACATGACATCCTTGTCTCTAAGTTGGAGAGATATCAATTTCATAGGTGGACCACTCGATGGATAAAGAACTGGCTGGATGGCCACACGCAAAGAGTAGTGCTCAATGGCTCAATGTCCAGCTGGAGACCAGTAACGAGTGGTGTCCCTCAGGGATTGGTGTTGGGACCGGTCTTGTTCAACATCTTTGTGGGTGACATGGACAGTGGGATTGAGCGCACCCTCAACAAGTTTGCTGATGACACCAAGCTGTGTGGTTTGGTTGATACATTGGAGGGAAGGAATGCCATCCAGAGGGACCTTGACACGCTTGTGAGGTGGGCTGATGCCAAACTGATGAAGTTTAACCATGACAAGTGGAAGGTCCTACAGCTGGGTCGGAGCAATGCCAGGCACAGCTACAGGTTGGGCAGAGAAGAGATTCAGAGCAGCCCTGCGGAGAAGGACTTGGGGGTGTTTGTTGATGAGAAAATGAACATGAGGTGGCAGTGTGCGCTTGCAGCCCAGAAAGCCAACTGTATCCTGGGCTGCATCAAAAGGAGCGTGACCAGCAGGTCGAGGGAGGTGATCCTGCCCCTCTACTCTGCTCTCGTGAGACCTCACTTGGAGTATTGCGTGCGGTTCTGGTGTCCTCAACATAAAAAGGACATGGAGCTGTTGGAACAAGTCCAAAGGAGGGCCACGAGGATGATCAGGGGACTGGAGCACCTCCCATATGAAGGTAGGCTGAGAAAGTTGGGGCTGTTGAGCCTGGAGAAGAGAAGGCTGCATGGAGACCTCATAGCAGCCTTCCAATATCTGAAGGGGGCCTATAGGGATGCTAGGGAGGGACTCTTTATTAGGGACTGTAGTGAGAGGACAAGGGGTAACGGGTTCAAACTTAAACAGAGGAAGTTTAGATTGGATATGAGGAAGAAATTCTTTACTGTAAGGGTGGTGAGGCACTGCAGTGGGTTGCCCAGGGAAGTTGTGAATGCTTCATCCCTGGCGGTGTTCAAGGCTGGGTTGAACATAGACTTGGATGGCATGGTTAAGTGTGAGGTGTCCCTGCCCATGGCAGGGGGGTTGGAACTAGATGATCTTGAGGTCCTTTCCAACCCTAACTATTCTAAGATTCTATGATTTGCGATAACTGGTATTTAAATGAACTCTCCCCCCTCCCCCCCCCCCCAAAAATATTGTACACTGATTTCACAGTACTCTCTTCATCAAATCTATTCCATATGTTGCAGCCAATGGGTGGTCAACATAGGAGTTTTGAATTCAGAATCAAACAAGGTATCACCACAAAATGCAGGCAAAGAGGTCCATTATATAAGAGGAAGCCAGAGGCATTATTTATAATATCAGTACTGTACAAATGAAATGCTGTGCAACCCTCCAGAGCTGAATGATGTGAACAGAAGTTGCTGAACATGTGCACAGAGCTACCAAATACTCACCAGTCAGAAAGAAATACTATTAAAAACACCTTATCCTCAAAAGTGTGCAAGATTTAGGATTAGTCTGAGCTTGGGGAGAATGAGACGCAAACCATGTGAACCCGCTCACTTCAACAGAGGCATTTAGTTTCCTGACAGCTATTGAACTTCTGTGGAAACGTCATGGACAGCAGAAAGAAGCTTTCAGGCAAAGCAGAGTTACTGTACGAGGTTTAACCTCTCCTGCTACACGAGGAGGGATGTAGAAGCAGGATGCTGAGGAGCGCGCACCAGCTGGGCACGGCTGCCCTCTGCTGATACTAAATCCCAGCTCTGTCAGTCACTTACCGCTGCAGGAGCGTTCACCACCGAGAGATTGTAACCGTAAAGAAAAGACGACCCAAAGGCACCAGTTAAAGAGGCTACAATAAGACTCCCAGACCAATTCTGAAAAACAGAGAAAAGATGCAGCCACTGTCAGCACACTTTAAAACAACATACCTCCGGTTTTAGACGCTCTTTACACTACCTTGCATACCTCCTGCAAGCAGATGTTGTCTGCAAAATAACAACCTGAAATACTTCCCCTTGCTTCAGGATCAGTAGATTTTAAGTGACTGCATCTCAGTTAACGCTCACAGAAGTATAAGTGAACATCTGAACTTCTTTCAGCCTCACAGAGTTTTGCTGCAAGCGTCTGTCAGCCATCACATCAAAAAGTAAAATGCTGGAGAAGAATATTCTCAGTAAAGGAAACTGCTGAAAACACATCACTAACATAGCAAAGCAAGGAGTAGCATATATTTGGTGCAACAGGTAGATCACCTACCTGAGGGTAGACCTGACTTAGCTGGAAACCTGTGAAATGATGTGCCTTCCCCTCCCATGAGCATAGGGATCGGTGAAATTGTGACCAAAAAATTGAAACTTTGCCCACAAACTGGGTTTTGCAACCCAAATGCAAGTTTCCAACCGTAATTTGCTGCCACACGTGGGGATGCCATTTGCTCTTTTTCCCCAGACACCTCTCCCCTCTCAGGTCTCCTCTCTCCATCCCGCTCATTCTGTTTTTAGCCAACAATTCCTTGTTCCACATCAGCTGTTTAATGAAAGGTAGAATTGATTTGATCAGTGCTTTGATCTGAGAGATTTGGATATAAGGGTCCTTTCCACCTTCTGTAGTATTAACTTTCTGCCACTCACTTCTGCTGGATTGCGGAGTGGCAGAAGTGACCACTGCCATTCCCAAGAGATGTTAAAGTTTGTGTTATGGTGGCTGGTTGATTGTAAATGTTATTTTGTAGATTAGGGAAGACAAATCACCTTTTTTGACTTCTGAATACACTGAAGTGGATGACTTTTAACGTATTTGAATTAAAAATCAAACCAACTGCTAAGAATTCAGAATTTCAGGCACACCTCACTGACATTTTATGCCCAGCCTCATCACTCACTGAAGCCTCAATCCTTTTAAAAGGAGAAAGACTTGCCTGAGCAGGCCTACTAAACTCAGCTTCACTTATACCACTTATAGCGGACAACAGGTTAATGAGTCAATACAACCTGTCAACTGCACAAAGCTGTATGGCCACTTCAGAAGATCTGGAGCATTAAGTAGGTTTGTGTAGCTAGCACACGGCACATGTACAGTGACAATAAAATGGAACAACTACCACCAGCCTCACAGGGACAGCTGGGTAAGTGAACATACAGTGGTTGTTAATATGTCCCACAGCTCACAGCCCACTCTGTCATCAGAGATCTGTGAAGAAGGGATGGGATACCCGGGGGCCAGGGCAGGGACCATAGCGTACATCCCAGCACACGCTGGGTCTGCTGTGCACTGCAGCTGCTGCTCTGCAGGGCTCCAAATGTGCCCTGTGGGACAGCTGAGTGGTTTGAACTTCTCCACACTATGTGAGAACTTTTTAAGAGATTACACAGTTCATTAATCAGCCTGTTCCCAGTCAGGTTAGGAGGAAGTGTACACAAGGAAAAAAGCCTTGTGTAAGAAATCCCACTGACTTCATTGCGTAAGCCAAATACAACTTATTACTATTAGCCAGCTTCTTAAAATGAACCTGACACACACACAGAGCTTCGCACTGTTATTTTGGTGATGAAAAGTAGAAATTTTAACATAAAGATTCATTTACTTCTGGAGATAACAGTTCATATTAGGTAGCAATTATTTCTCTACTATGCATAAGCATTCCTACACTTAGGAGAAATTGCTGCCACGCCAAACCAAGGACGCTGGGGAGAATATTCTTGGAGATCTACTAGGCTGCTCCCAGAGGGTTTGTAAATGATAAGTGCAAGTTCACAAGTGCTATGTGGTTGATCCAATATTGCTAAAGGGCTCTACTCCTACAATGTTAGACCCATCAGAAAAATCCTGCAAACAAAATTATTCGGATCATATAGCCTGGTGCTTAATAAAAACTCTAGTGAATGCTTAAACCTTTCAGCACAGGCACACTATACCCACATGAGGCTAAGTGAAAGATAATGCAGGACAAACCACTGGAGTGCTGCCAAATTAGAAACCCCACATTCCTTGTATTTCCAAGTGTTGCAAATAGCTGGGTTTAGAACCTATTTCACTACCAACAGTTTTCCAAGTATGCAGCCTGCTGCTGAAACCCTCGGACGTACTCGATTCAGAGTTTTACAGTTCTTGGAACACGAAATTCAACTTCTCCATGACCTGTCCCCTCATATGCCATTTTAAATATTTGCTCAGATTTCAGCAATGCCAGATGAAAGATGGAAGCACAATGAAGCAAGAATGACAAAAAGAATTCAAACTGTTGCTTAAGAAAAATATTAACCCTGTGGCAATATTAACAAAAGGAAAGGGGTGGTGTAAAGTGTTTATGTGCTTTACAGTGGACCAGGAAACAAGGAGGCAACCACTCCTCCCTCACAGGTGTTCCTTAACTTCACTGCCATCCGTGTGCTCACATGTCTCTGCCGTCAGCACAAGGGCAGGTAGGTGTGACCGCCAGCGCAGCGATCAGTGCTCAGTCAGGGGAGCTGCTTGTCAGTTCACAGCAGGGACCTCCAGATACCTGAAAACTGCTTAATTGTGTAAGCCCATAGTTTTGGTGTTATCACAGATCCCAGGGCACAGTGCTCTGGGAGAGGCTTGCCGCAGGTCCCGTCCTTGTTCAGCATGCAGTATAACATTCGTGTAGGCTACTAATTGACCTTTTTTCTTCTTTTTAGATGTGTGACAGGTTGCATTTCAGTTTTCAAAACACAGTTTAGTATAGTGTACTTTAGCTAGCTAGTTATAACCCCATCTCGGATTAAACACAACTGTCAGCGGTAAACATTGCAGACATACATAAGGAAGTTTTAACATTCTTAGACAGACATTGCTAAGACTTTCTATTGATATTTGGAAGCTGGATATTGAAGCACCTTACCCGGATCCCTTAGTTTTAGGGAAGCACCCCGCACACAGGCGACCTCTAGCCCGGAAAGCGGCCGCTGGGCACTGCTGGCAGGTGTGCCCAGGGACAGCGTGGCACAGAAGAAGGAAAACTCCTCTGCTCTCCCCAGGGGTCTGCCCTTGCCCCGAGGATCTGCCGCTGAGGACGGTGAAGCCCCAGCACCAGCTCCGCTCCCTCCGCCAGCCGCCTGCCCCGTCCGGGCACGCCAGCCCCGGAGCTGCCCTCCGCCCGTCCTCTGGGTCCCGGCTCGACCGCCGCGGTATTTTTAGCTCTGCCCGCCGCCGGCCTCCCCTGCACAGGCACCAACAACTTTCCGAGCGGGGAAGGGCTCGGCGGCGCCGCAGCGCAACGTGAGCTCTGCCCCGCTCTCGGGGGAGCAGCGGAGAGTGACTCCGGCTCCCACGGCCACTGCGCACCAGCCTTGCTCTTCCTCCCTCCCCACCAACGCTGGGAAAGGACGAAACCGTCCCCAGCCCGGTTGATCGTCCCCAGTGCGCGGGCAACGCAAGGCCGAGCTCCCCGCCCTCGCCGCCGGGCTCGCTCCCGCCCCGCTGCCCGCTCCGCCGGTGGCCGGCCGCTTATACAGCCCAGCTCCTTTCCGAGACAAGGGGAGACTCCGCGCCGCCCAGCGGTACTTACGCTTCTGCTTGCGCGGCGGCGGCCAGCCCCCTCTCCCCGCGCCACCAGCGTGTCCGCCTCGGGCCCCGCCGCACGCTCCATGCCGCCGCCGCACGTGCGCAGCGGCCGCGCATCTCCGCGGGGCGCAGTGGAGGCGCGGCCGCGGGAGGGGCGCGCGTTTCGCTCCGGCGGCGCCGCAGCCGGGGGGCACTGCCCGGGTGTGTAGCGCTGACCGCGGGTGTACACGGCTATGGGAGGGGAGCGGGACATAGCCGGGGCTGCGGGCAGCGAGAGGGGATGGAGAAGCGCGGGATCATTTATTTGCGGGCTCGCACATAACTTAAGCAAATGTGCGTCTCCAGTGCCGTGCGTGCGGTTTCCCGGCAGGCCCCTTTCCTCTGTAGGGATTTACACAACAGCGCAGGTTGGGCAGGGAAACGGCAGGGCTAGGTGGTCCCTAACAGCCTCCTCGAGGGGCCCAGGTGCTGGGGATCCCGGCTTTCGGTGACGGGGTGCAGTGCCGCCTGGAAACCGGGGCTACGCTGCTGTAAGCAAACGTTCTCTCGTGTTGCTGGGGCTTCAAAGGGAAGGTATCACAAGACTTGAAGCTAATTAAGATGCTATCCACAAGCCGTAGGGATGTTTCCACAGCCTTAGGAGGTTTGGATCTGGGGCGTCGCACTACTGCTATACAACAGGTGGTGATTAGGCATGCTATCTGGGGAAGGTAAAACCTCTCAGCTACTGGTTTTGAAGGTGCCTGTTTGCAAACATAGGGATTTTGACCTGCTAGGATTTAAACTACACCTCCTAGTTGGCAAGGAATGAGTATTAAGTGCATCTGGGAACTATTCCCAGATGGCTGCTGTTAATATTGGTGTAAATCTGCACTGTTTCCATTTCTAACATGCTACAGACCTCTCACGAATAGCTCAGAGCTTTCAAAGACACAGTGAATATAATGCTATAAAGCACTGCAAGCTTGAAAGCAGTTTATGGTGCAGCAACTTTAAAAAGTCATTGGCAAAGATCAAACTGAGTGGTGTTTAAATAGAAAGCCAGATGCTATTCATTAACATGTAAAATTGTCATATATATCAAGAAACATCAGCATACATAGATGATCTGGACGTAATTTGTAATGTCTTTGAATGGTCATAAGCAGTGAGAGAGTCAAGTTAGGATGATCAAGACTCTAAAATCCATAGAGTGTTTTGAGATGAATCAGATACTTCTGTTTCATTTAAATTTCATTTCGTATAGCTCAGAGCAAGCAATTTAGTTCATATTCAAATACAAATAATATAGCTGGTGTGATTAATATATACATAATTTCTCACCTTAATGCACTCACATGTTTTGACCTTTTACAATTGCTGTAAGTTACAGAAGCTAAACACGTGCTACTCTTTGTACCACTCAAATTTGCATTCTGTCAGCTTCCACTTGCTCAAATCTCCATGTTCCCATGGAAAGAAGCATTATTTTGCTCTTCTCTAATATGTCAGAGCAGAAGGAGAAAGAGGGAAAAAATGCACAGCTTTACAGGTTCGTGTATAAGAAAAGTGTCAGAGGCTAAATCAATGTTTTTTTTCCACAGAGTACATCCTCTCAAGATTTCCTTCTGAAGGCACAGGAACTCTCTTCCAAAATATTACCACTGTCTTTAGTGACACAGTCCCTCCCCAAAACCAGAGGTTTTAACCTATCCTGAAGCCAAAGAACCACAGAATGTTTTACCTAAACCCTTTTGAACCCTAAACCTGGCTAGTTCAAAACCAGATGTGTATAAAGAACAACACAGGAAGAACTGAGAGTCCTGTGGTGCAGTCTCACACTAAGCCCATCAGCAGTCCAGGTACCAAAAGCAGAAAGTGAACCACAGCATTCCTGTGTTTAGGACACTGGCCTGTGCCTGCAAGTGTTTATACAGGTTCCAAATAGTTACTTTCTGTCTCCACTCCCCAGACAGCAAAGAAATGTGTTGACAGAAGATTTGGGGAATTCACTCACCAGTTTTTTCTTCACCACATTATTTTCTTTCGTGTCACCATTCCTTTGCAGTTTGTTCTCCATTCTGTTACCTTGTTAGGGAATAGCTGAGGAATGAAAGAGGGAAAGGTGTGATATTGTTCAGCTGAAGCAGGTGGGGGTTTTAATAAAATCATAAATCTGAACCAGGAAGGATTTGAAAAAGCCTGTGAGAAGTCTAGATACCCCCTTCAAAAGTCAGATCCTTGTTCAGGAAGGTGTAACAGCACCCAACTGAATGTAGTTAAAGCAGCTAAAACATACATGCTCATGATGCTGAAGCAGCCTACTCAGAGGGCAGCACATGTACAGTAGTTGCTAGTACAGCTAAAGCATGAAGGTAAAAAAGCAATGGTATTAGGTCCTTCAGTGGACACACTGTCTCTATTCAAATTGGAGCATCAGACCAGCCGCAACTACGAAAGAAGTTCAGATAATCAGGTGGAACTGCATTGCTATGGGTTGCAGCCAGGACATTTGGATTAATTGGTGGTGTAATTCTAACTATTATTAGACCTTATATTAGCTGAGGCATCATCTGAGGACATTTGCAAAGGAGGGGTCAATTTGTTTACTGCTCTATCAAGAAAATTCTTGCCAGAATAACACTGCATGTTCTTTAATAATGCCAAAGGATGTTTTAATCACCATTTATTAATAAAGTAAACTGATTTCTGGGATTTCAGAGAGGATGTATTATCTGTTACTTACACTGTGCTTCACTGTATGATCTTGGGCTGTCTATCTGTTCATTTCTTTTGGAATATGGATTACTGGGTTCTTCTATCTCAACATCTTGAGATGACTGCACATTTTAAGATCTTTGCTTACTTGGTCATTATGTAATGACAGATGCAGTCTTGAATGCAAGTTGTCTTCTAGACAAGAGTCTAGAAGATATTAAAATATGATACATGGGCTGTAACAGTCAATTCAGTGAAACAGCACATTGGAGTGGAAATTGTGTTGGGGCCATCACAAAGGTTTTCTAAGAAGAAATCCTGCCTGATAGAAGTATGCCACTGGCAATGTTGGGGCCATTGTATCAGGCAGTTCCAAGAAATTAGGCTGGGCTTTTCAGCAAGAGAAGCTAGAGATGTGGCAGCATCCAGTAAGGGCTAAAGCTAGAAAAATTACATTCTTCCCTCTGTACCACTCAGTGCAGTCAGTACTAAAAACTTGCAAAACTCCTTGCCCTCTGCTGCAAAGGGCTTTAGTCAATTTCTGCTAAATTACAATTCAGAAAGAGCTTCCAAGGCAAAGGTATTTCACTTTATAGGCTAGATGCTAACCTCATCATCTATCAGTTCACTTGTCCCATAACACATTTAACAAGCACACTAAAAATTTCAGACTTGCTCACTACTATGCTGTATTTCATATATAGATAATGTAGAAAATTCAACTAATGAAGACAGAGCATGAGCAAAATATTATCAGACTGTAATTTAAGACAAAGAACGTATGAGGTATAGCACTGAAACAGCACATGCTCAATCAGAAACAGCCTGATATCATTTAAAGAGACATAACTTCACAGCTAAGCCACTAGAAAAGATAACTGGTGTCTGCCCCCCCTCACTGCATTCATTTTTTATATGGCTGAATCTTTGTCTTGGACTCTGAGCCATCTTTAAAACACTTTGAAGATATGTCTGTTGTGTCTGAGAAGTTTAATTGCTAGCAGTGCACCATCTGTGGATGTGTTCAGACTGAATTATCCCTCCTATATTTCGGGTAATCCTCATTTCGTAGTTCTTTGAACATGACCACTTGACTGTAGAAAAAGGAATGTTACCGTGTCCAGGACAGACATCCAGTGTGGTGCAAAAATAAGAAATCTGGACCAGGGAGTGAGTAGAAATCACTGAAATTCTACACAGATTCGTCAGTGTTATTTTTGCAGTCATATTGACTTATGTGCATGGAAGAGAGACATGATGACAGCAAGCAGAAACCTGATCTTCAGATTGTAGTTTGACAAAATCTAAAGAAGTGATGTTCCACTTACAAGAATGAAAGTCTGAGTTTGCAGTGCTGCTGCTGGTGGCCATTCTTGAAAAGTTTCAACAGGTAGGGCAGGAAAGTGTATTTCTTCCTATTGAAGTTCATATTGCCATTATCAGGTAAGTTGCTTAAGTTGTGGATCCAGAAATATTCCTTAATAATTCATTCTTTATCATGGAATATTAGAGCTGCCTGCTTCCTAGCTTGTACAGTTAGTCAAAAGGTGGCCCACGACTCAGGAAAGGCTCATAGAATAGTTAGGGTTGGAAAGGACCTTAAGATCATCCAGTTCCAACCCCCCTGCAGGGACACCTCACACTAAACCATGCCACCCAAGGCTTTGTCCAGCCCAGCCTTGAACACCACCAGCGATGGAGCATTCACATCTTCCCTGGGCAGCCCATTCCAGTGCCTCACCACCCTTACAGTAAAGAATTTCTTCCTCATACCTAATTTAAACTTCCCCTGTTTAAGTTTTAAGCCATTACCCCTTGTCCTCTTCACTACAGTCCCTAATGAAGAGTCCCTCCCTAGCATCCCTATAGGCCCCCTTCAGATACTGAAAGGCTGCTATGTGTTCTCCACACAGCCTTCTCTTCTCCAGGCTCAACAGCCCCAACATTCTCAGCCTATTATGTCTGTGTTAGCACTGCACTATGGATAGAGAAAACATGGAAATCAAAAGAACAGCCTCCAGATGAAAAAATTCACCTACAATTATAAACCAACATCCCTCTCAGAGACGGAAAAGACTTTGGCCTCCTCAGACCACACCTTTCTTACATGTAGCATGGAATAGTTTGGTTTCTTTAAAAAATGGGAAAAAGAAACACTGAGACAACGCAGCAGTAGAGTGGGAATCACATAGCTCTTGAAAACATCAAAACATGTAAAAATAACCCAAACAGAGTAAGTCCTATTAGGCCACAGTAGACTGACATCTAATAAGATGCAATGTAATAGACTTAAACTGAGGACTTCCCTCTGCTTAAAGCTAGATACTTCTGTCACTGGTATATGGCATGTACTGCAATGAATTTGTTCCTCTCCCTGGTGCTGTAAATCACACATACACACTCACAAAAAAGAAATCCACCATTGATTAATTTAAAGAGTGATTAAATAGAGCATCCAATGTGAAGAACATGTTTCAAATTTCTGTGTCCCCTGAATCAGGAGCAATGTATGCATTAGATCCTGCTAAGTGGCATAGCTATCTGGTTAAAATAATGGAACTCCATTAAGAAATGAAAGTATTATTTTATTATCAAGTAGTTTTGTTAAGAGAGACCTACTGTGGTGCAGATGAAACCATAGAAGACAATGCCTCTTCTACTGTTTATGGAAAATGTCAAACAGTCCCAATATTAAAATACCATTGCTGGAGTCAGGTGTGTCATGTCTTTAATTTGGCACGGAACATTCCTATGGTACTGACCTATTTGGCAAGAGTTAATCTCAAATACTGTAGATACACCAGCTTCCAGAAATACCTGTTCTCTTAACTCAACAACTGATGTAGTGTATGCCTCTTTTGTCCTATATATGTAGTATCAGTTCTAAAGTGTCTTTACAAGATGATGAATTGTTGCATCTGGATTTCCATACAAGTCACAATCTGCTCTCTCATACTGAAAAGGGAAAAGATTTAATTTCTATTTAAAAATGAATTGTCTTGCTCGTTTGGGGTTTTAATATAAATTGAGAGAAAAATTAAAGCTCTTTTCCATTGAAATCTATTAACCAGGAGCGGAAAACAGAGATTTCAGAGTTAATGACTGCTGATATAGAAGCTGAGTACCTGACTAGCACAGGAAATGATTTGTTTACAAGTTTCACAGAATTTGTTTATACCAAGATAAATTTATTCCACCCTCTCTGAGTCAAACCACTGAGAACATTGCCAGACTTGAGAAGCTGCTCCAAAGTATCAAGTCCAACTTCAAGTTGTTACTCACCACTTATCCAAAGTATTCTTCACTCCCAGTGATTTCTGAAGTTCAGTGCAGTTCGGAGCAGCCCTCTTCAAGATTGCTACAGCAGCCGTCTTCTCTGAAAGAGGGACAGTTATATCACTGAATTGAAGTTAAAAGCCAGCTTTAACTCTTTTATACTTTTTCAGAAGGAATAAATAATTAACAGTAAAAACAAAGATAGCATGATGCTTCAGCTGGAATTCATGCAATAAATCTTTCCTACCCAATAGAAAACAAACTGCCTTGTATAGCTGCGATACTATACAGAAGGTCTTTGTTTCAGTCAGCACAAAATGTGAAAGAGTTTTGCTTCCCACATTTAAACCAATAGACATTTGAATTGCAAGTGCCTAAGGCTAGGACTCACATTGATATGCTTTTACCCCATTATTAGTGACCAGGTGGAGGAACACCCACAGCATTCCATGTGCTGTAAATGGCTTGTAACAGTGATGTGTTGTGTTTTGTGGTATTTAGGTATGTCCATGAACCTAATACATCTGTGTGCTTTTTCCTCTAAACCAAACCCCACTACTCTGTTGGAATATAGAATTTTCACACTTATGAAAGTGAACATCTTCCTGTTGGCTCCATCAAAAGAGAGATGGGATGCAGAGAAATAAGGCAACTGAACAATAGTTCTACTAATTTAAAAAGAAAATATATAAGCAAGCCTGGAAGACATCAAGGATGTTGTCATTGACTTTTCAGGAGTCACCCCTTTGCAAGAGTTTGAAAGGCTGGGACAAGACACACTGTACAGCAGGAAAACCCACAATAGTTCATAAAAAGATTTACCTTGTCTGCTCTTGTGGCTTGTGCCATAGAGAGGAACTCCGTATCAGTGTTAGTTTAAATACTAAACAAAACACGGGTCATGACAAAGGTGTATCAGTTCTGACTTTGCTTTTGCTATTAATTCCTCACATCCCAAAGCTAAACAGAGATAAGAACACTCCTGGGTGTGAAAAAGCTGCTTTCTGTTTTGTCTTTTCCCTGCTAGCATGTGCATTGCTTTCTTTGAAAATCCAGTATATGTTAAATTAACCTCATCAGCATTTCTTAGAGGACTTTGACAGCTAATTTAGTTGGATTATGTATAAACTTGTAGAAGCTAAACTACCTAAGATGTGTTAGGTAGAAAAGCAGCTGCACAGATGTGAGTTGGCTGAAACTGTGAATTCTGGCTGGGATTTGAAGAAACTTTGTTCTTTTGGGGAAGGTGGCATTACTGAACATGTGGGGCTTGGTTTGAATTTCAGGTTATGATTGTTCTGGAAGCCCCTCTGGATCACTTTTAACCCTCTTATATAAATTTCAGTGAAGTTCTCAAAAGATATTACCATGAAATTTACTTCAGCTAAACCGGCACCTTTTGGTTACAAGATGCTAATCAATGAAAACATTGCTTCTGAGGAACAGGAAAGAATTTCTCTCTCAGATCTCCTAGTGTATTTTATCTAAAAGTGTCTTTGTACTTGGCACCCAATATCTTATAATTAATAGGGGAAGAAAATTAAGTCTTGTACTCTAGCTCTCTGTAACACGGTGGTTACAAGGAAATATGAGATTCTTTTTTCATTCTCTGGAGTGAGAATGAGGGAGCAGAAAGCTGAGTTTCAAACAAAACCTTCATCTCAGATACAAATGACAGATAATACCTTCCAGACCTATATACATTGAATCTACATTTTAAATAATCTACATTTTAATTGAAATCTTCATAACTTTTAAATTAATCCAAAGTGATTAGGTTGTGGCATATAAGTCCAAGATGCGCTACTTCTTAGTAGCATCTGTCATTTGTAGAAAGGACTTGCTGCTCAGCATGTCCTATGATTAGCAAAAGGACAGGAAAATAAACAAGACAAGGCTATAAAACTGTCACTGCTGCATTATAAAACCAGGTATACATGGTAATGTGAGCTTTGGGAAGATGTGCTGTTCAAAAAACATGATTCAATGACCTCTGAGGAGCAGATCACTCTGTTCTAGAACTAGGACTTTCCCCAAGTTTTAAATTCAAGTTTATGAATTTGGCCTGTATCAACCTGAGCAAGAATACAGAGAAACTATCTCCAGGGCAACTTATGCAGTCATGACTGAGAAATAGGATAAACAAAACAAGAATTTCTTTGTTAGATATTACACAAGAAAGATGTTAAGGTTTTTAATAGAACTTATAAACAGAACAGAAAAAAATAGAATCTTTGTAAACAAGATGAAGCTAAAATCTCACAAATGGAATATTCAGGCAGCAGTCTGTGAAATTTGTATTTCTGGTTTAAGATGAACTTTTTCATTTTTAGGAAGTTGGAAACAAAAATGCTGAAGTAAATGTGATAGCCAGAAAGTATACAAAGTCTGTAACTATACATGTGAATGCTCATTCCCATGTAAAAATGTAGAATCATAGAATCATAGAATAGTTAGGGTCGGAAAGGACCTTAAGATCATAGAGTTCCAACCCCCCTGCCATGGGCAGGGACACCTCCCACTAAACCATGCCATCCAAGGCTATGTAGCTGGTTTCTATGCAGATTGGTCTATTTGGAAATGTAGTCTCAAACTGGTAAACCAAACAGATGCTTATATTTTAATTATATATAAAAATAACCTGATCTCACAAAGTAGTAGTGTACCGTTCAGTTTTAAACCTAATTCCATAGGAAAATTAAGCGTGTACAGAAATCCTTTGCTAGCAAAAGATAGAACATCTACCTTCTCACTTAGTCAAACCCCCAAAGCTGGAATTTGGTGTCTTACGGCAGCATGTCCTTGATGGTAATGTATCGCGCTCTTGCACTGCTAAAACCACAGTTTTGAGAGAAAAGCCAGGGCACTGAGCATTTTTTTTCAGTAATCTTTAATGTTTAAAAGCCTGAAAGTTCCCAATCCTGAGGCATCAGTGCAAACAGATCTAACATGGGGGAGCAGAACAATAATTATGAATATTTAAAAATAGTTTCTTACTGATTGCTACGTAACAGTGCCTTGGATCAGCTACAGCAGAGTATTTCTCAGTTCTTTGCAGGAAAATGGGGTTAATAATTACCTTTTGCTGTGCTGGCCCATTAGTGTTGCTTTAACCATTTTCTCTCATTTACACATGCAAGTCTGGTATGTCATCATTTAGAAAAAATCTTATGAGCCATGAGTTAAATGTTATCGTTATGTTAGGGTTATTTCCAACATTACCTTCCATGTAGATTAAAGCTAGTTAAATCTTTGCCAAGTTATTTCCAGTGAAGCCAGCCTAGCATCCGCCTACCATTTGTAAATGTTGAATTAAATATTGACAAGTAAAAGCTTTTATGTTGTAAGGTCATGCCCTGACTTAAGAATAGAGCTGCTCCTGGATACAGGTTCATTCCAGGTGGAAAGGAAACACCCTCAAAGTAGCTCTTGTTATAAAGATGGATTATGCCCCAAAATTAAACCCTTCTGGGGTGGGAATTTCGGGCTCAATCGTAAGTATTTTTTGGTTGAACAACAGAAAATTTTCAGAATTTCCAGGACCAATCTATTTGAACAGCTACTGTTGTCTTCATTAATGCTGTATGTTAATTACGCTTCTCTGACCTGGTTAACCCATAGCAGAGTCTCAGTCTTTAAAGTCCAAGAAAGTAATTTATTTGTGTGGCACAATGGTAAAATCAGCTTGAGCTGGGTGCCTCCAGAGAGGGACCCTGAACAAAGAAATCCCAGGGCAATTACACCCTTACCACCAGAGTTTCATACCCCTCACACGACAGTTCAGTACAACAATATTAGGGTGTGGGTTCTTCTTGTTCTCCATTGACTCTCTTCACAATCTCTAAGTGGGCTGTTTCTTCTCTCATCTCTAAGGTTGCAGATTCTGCTGATGGGGATAGTGGCCTTCCTTGCTTCCTAATCTTCTGGTGTGAACCAGCTCTGGGGCCTCCTACTCTCAGGTAAAAAGCTCAGAATATCTATGTGAAAGTTCACAGCTTGCAGCCTGAGGCTTCAGCACATCTAGCTACTAATGCTAAGTAAGTTACACTAAGCAACTAAGTTCCTTTATTTCCTTACACTGTAAACAAGGAAACTTTTTCTCACCAGGTTATTAAGAGCTTGTGCCTTTTCTCTTCAAGCAGTAACAAAACCTGCTTCTAGCAGGCTGATTAACTGTGACAGACGGATTCTTTGTACATCTTTTCCTAAAGTCGTATTGTAGGCATCAAGAACAAGCAGGCAATTTCTACTGAAACAGTTTTTCCAATCAACAGTCATATTACACTTTGAAATTGTTTACTACTCCTCTTGAAACTTCAGTGGAGAGCCAGTGGTCTGTTTGAAAGATCACTTAAATTTCTAACCCTGCAGGTGAAGCTCCATGTTCTGACTCACACAAGAATAAATCTTGTTAATATAATGACTCCTTCTAGCCTTAGACATCACTCCTGGCTTATGTGGAGATGGGAATGAAAAAAAATGCCTTTGCATGCATTGCACTCTCAGCCAGTCTCTAACTTGCTCAAAATTTGTGTTGCAGGCCTTGAGCTCCAGCCCCCTGGGAGCAGCAAGCACTGCTCGAGCCTGGAGTCCACACATTCCTCACAATGCTGAATGCGCCTAAAAAGGATGCAGAGCAAGTACCGAGTAGAAATATACGCTCATGTTGATTTCTTGTGAAAACTGGTCCTGGAAATCAGACTGGGAAAATAAACTCTGCCAAACTTTGCCCTATCCAACCTGTCAAGTTATTTTAAATAGCTCCAATCTCAGCCTTGTTTTAAGATGCCAGACCCTTTTAGCTTGTCTAGTTGTAGTTTTAGGTCTGATATCTCATTTTTCTTCATCTAGGGACTAAAAATAATGCAGAGATGCTTCTGTAAAAGATTGTTCTCTCCACAGATTTGTGAAACCTGACAAGCAGCAGCTAACCACTTACTCTCTTGAAGGCCAAGAGATATTACTGGAGTATTCCCCTCTAAACATGCAGAAAGCTACTGTCATGTGAGAACAGGCTTTAAAGTGTCACTACCTTAATTCATGTAATTAAAGCGTCATACGTAAATATGGTAAAATTCTGCATGTTCTGAACGCACGTTTTCCTCCCATTTTGAGGAACTGGAGAATGAAAGAAAAAACTAGTGAGATAGATCTTCCTGCATCTCCCAAACTTTAGTCATGATCTCCGGGATCATTTGTGTGTCTTTTTTTGTAGCTTTAAAAATGTTACCAAAAAAAGTTTCATCATACTCAGTAGGTTTCAATTACATGAACGTAAAGATGCAAAACTCCCTTACATTTCCAAGGGTTATGAAACACTAGAAAGGCTGATGTCTGAAGTGCCTGATTTGCATTTCAAAAGCTATTGGGGTCAAAGTGTGTTAGTTATTACCATTTTCAGCAGTTCTCTGTGTCAGGGCCTGGAGCACATAGCCTGTCCTGGGCTCAGGGCCGGCTTAAAGGATGGATGCAGGCACACAGCCATGAGGAGAGCCGCTCTAAACAGCAGGGTCTCTCCTTCACCTTCACTCAGGAGAGCACGCTAAAGGAATGTTCTCAGCTGTTGTCCTCAGTCCAGGTTGAGCTGATCCACACCTTTACCCTAACCAATAGGCTTGACTTTCTGGCTCAGACTCAGACCAGCTTGATCACAGGGCTATGCCTGACCCTGGGTGCTGGGGTCATGGACCTGACCCTGACTTGCTGACTTCAATTCTCATCTGAACCCCAGACCTGCTTTACTACCAGGGGGTTGTCTGAGGTCAGGGCTCTTGACTGAACTTGGTCACTGCTACCAGATTACTGGCAGTCAAACAAAGAAATAGTATCTAACTTGTGTAAAAGACATGTTATATAGTAAATTCAGGTGTCATGTGGAGCTGCAGAACAATAAGAAAAGAACAAAGTACTGGAGGTGCTGCTGACTCATCATAACCCATCCCTCATGTAGTGAAACCATCAAAATTAAGAAAGGGATAAAATCAGGCTCACTAGAGATAAACATGGGGATAGCACACTAATGTTTGAGGGAGAGTGTGCTAGCAACATCCTTCTGTCTGCCGCCTCAGTGGAGGTACAGGATGGAGACCCATGAGGCAGCAAAGATGCAAGAGTCATTGATGTGTTAGAAACCATGGAAGTGCTGAGAATGGTCAGGTAAGAACTAGGGCTCCTCTCACCTAAAAGGTGATCAATAGACCAACCGAAGTGCACCTACATCGATGCATACAGCACAGGCAACAAACAGGAGCTGGAAACCATTCCTGTACAGGAAAACTACCACTGAAGCATGGTGGGATGACTTGTACAACTAAAGGGCTGCAATGGATGACTATAAACTCTTCAGAAGGGATATGTAAGGAAGGAGAGGCAGTGGGGTAGCCTTGTGTGTTAGGAAGTGTTTTTTTAAAACTTAATGATGGTGACAATAGGGTTGAGCGTTTATGGGTAAGAATCAGGGAGAAAACCAGACTTTTCAAGAGGGCCAACCTTCTGGCAGAGGGCCAGGAGGATGTGGGGAACTACATGCCTACCAGCCTGACTTCAGTGGTGCACAAGGTTATGGAGAAGATCACCTTGAGTGCCTTTGTGTGGCACTCAAGGACAACTAGGCACAGGACAACTAGTCATGAGGCCCAGTTAGCACGCATTTATGACAGTAAGGTCCTACTTGACTGACCTGATCTCCTTCTATGACATAGTGACCTGCTTAGTGGATGAGGGAAAGGCTGTGGATGTTGTTGTTGTCCTGGGTTCAGCAATAGCAGACATTTTTCTCCTTCTTAGTTGCTGGTGCAGTGCTGTGTTTTTGATTTTCGGCCTGGGAACAGTGTTGATAACACCGATGTTTTTAGTTGTTGCTGAGTAATGTTTACTCTGACCAAGGACTTTCTGAGTCTCATACTCTGCAAGGAGGAGGGGAAGCCAGGGGGAAGCAGAGACAGGACGCCTGACCCAAACTGACCAAAGAGGTATTCCATACAACAGCACACCATGCCCACTATATAAACTGGGGGCAGTTACCTGGAAGGGCTAGATCCCTGCTCGGATCGGGCTGGGTATTGGTTGGCAGGTGGTGAGCGGTTGTTTTCTCTTCCCTTGTTATTTCCCTTACCAGTATTGGTGGTAGCAGTAGTGATTTGTGTTATACCTTAGCTACTGAACTGTTCTTATCTCAATCCGTGGGGGTTGCATTCTTTTGATTCTCCTCCCCATCCCTCCGGGAGCAGGGGGAGAAAGGGGAGGGAGTAAGCAAACAGCTGTGTGGTACTGAGTTATTGGCTGGGCTTAAACCACGACAGTTGTCTACCTAGCTTTTAGTAAAGCCTTTGACACCATTTCCCATAGCATTCTCCTGGGGAAACTCGCTGTTCATGGCTTGGATGGGTGCACTGTTT
Source organism: Amazona ochrocephala (assembly GCA_039720435.1). Taxonomy (NCBI): domain Eukaryota; kingdom Metazoa; phylum Chordata; class Aves; order Psittaciformes; family Psittacidae; genus Amazona; species Amazona ochrocephala. The sequence continues at coordinate 14,716,472 of CM077879.1, forward strand.
GCTGGGTAAAAAACTGCTGGATGGCAGAGTGGTGGTAGGTGAAATTAAATCCAGTTGGTGGCCAGTCACAAGTGGTGTTCCCTAGGGCTCAGTACTGGGGCCATTTCTGTTGAAGATCTTTATCAATGATCTGGACAAGAGGATTGAGTACACCCTCAGTAAGTTTGCAGATGACACCAAGTTGGGCAGGAGTAATGACCTGCTTGAGGGTAGGAAGGCTCTGTAGAGGGATCTGAACAAGCTGAATTGATGGGTTGATGCCAATTGTATGAGGTTCAACAAAGCCAGATGCTGGGTCCTGCACTTGAGTCACAATAACCTCATGCAACGTCACAGGCTTGGGGAAGAGTGGTATAAACTGGTATATGAAGAGAAGTCATTAACAGTAAGATTATGCCAAGATTATCAGTAGATCTTAGGACATTTTACAAGAAAGAAGTTTTATTGCCAATTATATCAGCAGGATGTAATAGTTACTGAATTGCATCCAAGTGCATGACTCATATTTCAAAAAATCCTGGAAAAACACTATGTTACTGCATTCCACTTTGCTGTTGGTTCAAAGGGCATTACTTTCATGTTGAGACTTCAGTTGTCAATTCATGAAACATTAACCTGGGAACAGAAACAGGAATCTACAGGTAGTACACACTAAGCCATCGGGAAGAATACACAAAGTTGTAAGTTTATTCCCCAAGTGACTATTGCAATAATTGGTAATTGCATGACAGAGTTTTGGATAGATCCCCTCACCTCCTCTTTCTGGTTGTAATGGAAATCAAGGGTTCAAGTACTTTGTATGACTCTGTCTGTGAAGCTAATTCACTGTTCCAGACCAGTATAGTATATGGATATAGATATCGTATGCTTAAATATGCTATCTAAGCATATAAGCAAGTTGTGCAAGCTCTAAAACACCATGCTAAACTTGTATGGGTCATACCATTGAATTTAGCTACTTCTACATATGATTAATTCCGTCAAATGTTAGAGCAATGCACAATACAGCCACTATCTGGGACCTACTGCTGAAACTATTGAGTTATTGTAAAACGAGGGCAGATGTGAGGAGAATGTTTGCATAACAGCATTCTGGGGACAGTCGTGCCTAAAGCTGATTGGGGGGAGCTGTAGAAAGTCACTTCATGTTTTAAGTGATAGATAAAATTGCTCATACATGCATATTAATCAATGTAGAAAAACTAATATATATACAGAAATGGACTCGCAGGTAGCTATTTCAATTTGGAAAGATCCTAAAAATAAATGATTGTGGACAGTCCTAACAAGCTGTCAGTTCAATTCTTGGAGGCAGACAAAACAACCTTATTAAGAGTCCTTATGTTGGTACTGACCCAGCCAGACTGCAGCCAGCAGAACATTCTGTTATGGACCTTTCCTCCTACAAAAGGTGCAGAGAAGGAGAGAAATTATGAATGCTACTGTGTGAGAATAACTATACTAAAGAATTCTTAGCTTAGAAAGGAGATATGCTCTTTTCCAGGAGTTGTCTTTTCCCTGCAGAAAGTTGTTTTTTCCCTTTGTAAGTGTGGGTAGCTACAAAACCAATCTCGTTTTAACAGAACTAGCCAGAACTCTATTTGGTCTAGCCCCACAGTCACATCTTATAATGGGTGGTAGTGGCTATTCAAGGATACAATGAGAAATAAAGAAAGTATAGGGAAAGCCTTCCCTAGTTCACCTATCCAGCTTCTGGTTATTGGCTTCTTAGGAACTCCAAACTAACAGTATGTGTTTGGATTCACTTTCCATGCTTCTGCTTCATTTCTCCAATTTATTTATATTCTGTTGTTCTCACATCTTATGGCAACGAGTTCCACAGGATCGATACATGACATTGTCAGTTTTAGCTTCTTTTCTAATGACTTCCCTGGAAGTCCCCTAATTCTTGTGTTTTGAGACTTATCAGTCATACTGTTCTGAAGTTGAGCTGTGCTGGTTTACATGCACGTTTGTGAACCAACTGTTTGGTTCCCTGGGCACACTCCTCTTGTGCCACATTAACAGTTGTGCCTCACAGGCTGTATCGAAATTAGTCGTTAAAACAGTTTTCACTTTCCTAAACTTTACAAGACATCCAGTTCACATGCTCCAAGCTCCTCTGCTCCACAAGCCAGAACACATCTTGGTTTACTTGTTTTCAAACAAAAAAAGCGCTGTGGTTGCTCTTCCCAAAGTGCCCAAGGTATCACCCCTCATCTATTGTTGCAACAGGCAGCCTCAGCCTTAAGTTTCTCCCTTATCAATAGTGGTTTGGTGCATTTATTTTAAAGAATTGTTTTGCACAAGAAACCTCTGTTTGGGTAAAATTCTTCTCTTTTTTTTTTTTTTTTTTTTTTTTGAGGTGTTGCAGTACTGCCATGAAATAATGGTGTAAAACATAAAGTGGAGCAAAGGCAAAACTGAGCTGGAGCCAGAACCTCCTCGACTGGGAGGGGCAGGGCATCACAGCTAGCACTGCTTGCTGGGGAAGCCAGCTGCTTCTGTCTCTATAGAACAAGGACACTGATGGATCCCCGTGCAATGGGTGAGACCATGAAAGAATTCACCTGCACCATCGGATCATAGACCAACTCCAGAATCTCTCAACGTGAATAATAGTCTTGCTGCTTAAACTATCTTTTTTTCTTTCTTTCATGTGGCTTGTTTTCTGGCCGTCCCGACTACACAGCCACATTTGGTGACCCTGACGAGATTCCACGAGGAATCAAGAACACTTTAGAAATGAAGACCAGCGTTTGCTGGGGGGACAGAGCCCGGTTAAGCATATAGCGCAGTGGAGACTACTAGATCCTAGGAGCATGGGACACCAAGAAGGTGAGCCACTGGGGACAGAGGGCAGACGGAGCCTGGTGAAGCAGATAGCACAGTGGAGACTGCTAGATCCTAGGAGAATGAGACACTGAGAAGGTGAGCCACCAGGGACAACATGGGGACTATGGGGGGAAAGAAAGAAGCCTCCGTTTTACGGGTGTTTTCAGTCCTTCTTAAGACGAAGGGAGCAACCTTTAAAGAGGCAGACTCAAAGTTAATGTCGAAATGGCTGAAGATGCGTTATCCAGTGATTGATGAGTCCACCGTATTTGAGGTCTCTGTGGGGTGGTGCAGGAGTAAATTGCGGGACGCAGCCACAAAAGTCGATGACACTGTGAAAAATTTGTTAGCCATTTGGAGAACTATTTTAGAAATGCTAAAGTCAACAAATGAGATAGAAGAGTCCAGTGCCCCCCCCCCCCCCGTCCCCCCCCTCCTTCCCGAACCTTCGCTGGTCGCTGCTGCGGCCACGAAAACTGAGGAGAGGTATGAAGAATATCCTTTTGACCCGAGCCCTGTTAATCCCGAGAAAGAGTCTACTCTGAGATCACCTGAAACCTGCGGGAGAAAATGCTTTGATTGCACTTTGATTGCACTTGATAAAGCTGAAACTCCAGAACACATTAATGAGGAGCGTGTGCACGTTCATCAGACTGCTGCTCCCGAGATTCTGATGCCTAATAATTTTGATGCTGACTAGGATAGTCCTTTTGACCTGAGGCCTGTTGATCTGGAAAAGAAGCCTGATTTATATCCCCCAGATCCTCATCATACATGGGCAGCAGTAAAGGGAGAAGTAAGACGAGTGGAAAAACCCACTGCCTCAGCTATAGGAGCTGACCGTGGACATCCTGAGCAGAAGGAGATAGAGGAAGAGAGAAATGAATGACTGCAAAACATCACTTGGGAGCAACTGAAAAGTAACAGCCTGAATATGTGTGCTTGTAAAGTAGCTCGTATCAGAGACTGTGATTTTGCATATAAAACCGCCTGTACTTACTAGCCAGTTGCTAATAAGAAACTACACCTTGTATTGTATGGATTTGTCATTTGTAAAAGAGATGTTAGAGCATGCAAATTTACAGCAGCTGCTAGAAAATGCTAACACAAAAGGTAGAAAGATTCTAATACAATGGTAGTGTTATACAGCACACAATAGAACAAATTAAGAGGGTCAGAGAGCTCAGCTAGTAAGAAATTTCTTTGGCTGGTCCCTCACTGCCATTAGTATCTTCAACATGCTGCTGCACCCTGTAGTATACATACTGCTAATGTGGATCTGTACGTGCTTTGCCATAGTAGTGACTTGTTACTGAATGAAGCAGGTGAAACTCTGCATTGACAACGATGTGCAAGGACTGAGATTTGCCATATGCTTCCTATCACAGTCAAGAGCAAGACTGGGTTGGCTCTGTGTTTGCCACCAAGAAGAAACTTCAGCTCTGCTACTGGCTGCAATCCAGCAGACGTTGAGTGGTGGGGACACATGCCATGCCAGACCTTCATGTGAGGGATGGCCTCCCCTTTTGTCCCCGTATCTCTCTATCCAGGAGAGAAGGGCAGGCCAAGCAGCCTGTGTTTGGCAAATGCTGAAGATATGATCTAGTCCAAATCCCCTGCTCAAGTAGGGTCATCTAAAAGAAGTATTATATATAAAACAAACAAAAGGGAAATGTAAGGATAGCGCAATTTGTACTAAATTTTTTAAATTTGTCTAGTTTTGATTCTCTTTCCGCAATACAGCGTTTGTGACATCTGATGGACAATTCCTTGCCCAATCCACTGGTTCTATACAAAGACCTACATGATAATGCTGCCTGCAGTAGTGGGTGGTTATGTTAATTATACAGGTCAAGCAGTGATAGAGCAGATGCAGCAAATTGTAAGAAACACACTAGTAAAACAAAAAGGGGGAATGATAGGGGAGACCCCAAGTGCATGAATCAACAGAGTATTTTTTGTCTTAAATGTATTAACATTATCCAGTTCTGATTTACACACAGGCATGAATGTGCCCTCAATGATTAGGCATTTTTCTGCACTAACCCGTATAGGCCCAGATCCTATACCAGGGAAAGAACCTGTTATGGTAACGGTAAAGTCTTTGAAAAATCATAACTGGGAAGGTCTTTTTAGGTTAATAACTTGGGGAAGAGGCTATGCTTGTGTCTCTGTAGAACAAGGACCCTGATGAATCCCCATGCAATGGGTGAGACCATGGAAGAATTCACCTACGCCATCGGATCATCGACCAATTTCAGAATCTCTCAACGTGAATAACAGTCTTGCTGCTTAAACTCTCTATCTTTCTTTCTTTCTTTCTTTCATGTGGCAGTTTTCTAACCATCCTGACTACACAGCCACAGCCAGCAAAGGGGAATTGTCAACAAAATAGGGCACTACAGCCTACAGAAGCAGTCTGTTGCTGGTACAGTCCTGCAACATAGATACCTCTAACTAAAAACATAAAGTAAAAGTCTGAGAGTGGGAATCAGAGAGCAGAGGAAGCCAATCACATCTTGAAGACTGGATGTCTATCAGACGACACTGAGTTATTATTTTGCCATTAGAGCAATATTTAATCAATTTGTATTTCCTCACATATTCTCCATCCTCTCAAGCCTCCTGCATTAAAATTCCTTGTTGCAGTGGTTTAGGCCCAGCTGGTAACTCAGAACCACACAGACACTCACTTACTCCACCTCCTTCTTCCCCTCTGCTCCTGGGTTTAACTAAAGTTCCCTCCTCTTCACTCCCATCTTGTATAATTGCTTATGCTGTTTCCACTTCAGCTGTGTCTCTGAGGGAGAGGGGTCCAAGAGCTCCTGGTTACTTATTCCTAAAGACTCATAGCAGCAAACATTGCAATTATGTGAAAATGTATAGTTTCTTGTACTTGCCTGATTTTTGTGGCTGAAGAATGAAAATCATTAGAGCATTAAATATCAGAAGCGTCTGTCATGCCTGCTTCCTTTTCCTCCCCCTCCAAGAGTACCGCATGCACACTGGGCTTTCAGAGTGTTTTTTGTTCAATGATGCTGTGCAACATCAGATGTGTAGGGTATGCTCTTGGGAACCACAAACTACTGCAATCCCATCACTCGAATCACACTATGGAGGGCAGAGGAAAATAGGCCTATTATCAAGCTTTTCCTATTATTTATTTTATGAAATAAAGTGGATTCTCAATTAGTGGGAGTAGCTCTGGTCTGAAAATAGGGGCTCAGCCAGGTAACTGTAGCAGCAGAAGAAGACATGTCTTATAGGGATTGTGGTGAGAGGACAAGGGGTAATGGGTTTAAACTTAAACAGGGGAGGTTTAGATTGGATATGAGGAAGAAATTCTTTACTGTGAGGGTGGTGGGGCCCTGGAACGGGTTGCCCAGGGAGGTTGTGGATGCTTCATCCCTGGCGGCATTCAAGGTGGGGTTGGACATAGCCTTGGATGGCATGGTTTAGTGTGAGGTGTCCCTGCCCATGGCAGGGGGGCTGGAACTCGATGATCTTGAGGTCCTTTCCAACCCTTACTATTCTATAATTCTATGATTCTATATTGCAAAATACTTCTCTGGCCTTATGCAGACTTTCTCTTCTCCTCCCCACCCCCCAACAATTACATTCTGAACATGAAACTCAAATCTGACATACAACAATAAGAGTTCCACTCAATAGTTAAGTCTAAAACTGCTCGTTGATCTTCCATAACATGTTATGCGTCAGTGATATGAAGACAACATATTAATCCTGTCCTTGAAATAATCTTCTGCAGGCATTTAAGCTTCAGACTAAACAGTGTAAAAAGCATGAGATGGTGTTTTGAAGAAACACCAAGGGCACATATCCTGTAGTTTAACAAGGAATTATCAACACGTAGTAAGACATTTAAATAGAACCAATGGTGCTTTATCAGCTACCCAAGAACAAGCTATTACTGCACAAGCAATTGTGATAATAATGCCACGGCACTCAGTTTTTCCGGCTTTGTATTCAGGTCTTAACAGACAGAGAAATGTCACCATGGAAAAGGGAAACACCATGAACTTGTTAAACTGCAGCTCATGATGGTGATTCCTAGCTAGCACAGACTCCGTTTACTATTATCCCTTCTTCCCTAACTGGGCACAAATCTACCCTCAAATAGCCACGAACAGCTGGAAGTGCGCCTGATTGCTTCATTAGGCTGCAAAAGTGTAACACAGGGCAGCAGGAATGGTAAAAAACTAACTTGTATAATTACTGTTGCAAAAGAGGCATTCAGTTTCTAGCCAGCCTGTAACAAACAGTCGTCTGGGGCCAGGGTAAGATAGCTGAACTTTGAATGTAGCCACTGTTACTCCTGTATTAATGCTTACTGTTTCAAAGAAAGCAAAACTATAACATATCATACATACAACCTCTCTCACTACAGTACTTGTCATCATAACTGCTTTGGGTAGAATCAAGCCAAATGCTGTAGACATATATGCTGTTTTCATGGAATACCCTGAACATATGTAACTCCTTGAAACAGCTCAGTGCTGGTGTCAGCTCTAGTTTGATAGACTACACTCTCAACAGTCCTCAAGGCAGCAAGGTAGCATAAATCCTATATTCTTCAGATCTAAGACTTTGCAATTCTCTCAAACCAAACTTGGAAATTTTTTGTGATCTTCTCCATTCAGTCTTCCATGGCTGTTCTTTTGTTACTATGGTTTCCTGTCCCACCCCTTGCAGAATTTGGGCAAGGCACACAAAGCTAATTCCTGAAGCTCTTTAAGCTGCTGTCCCTGTCCTGCCTTTCCTCATATTTCTGCAAGACCAGAGCATAATGTTATCTGAGGCTCAGTTTTGCCCCATGGTCCCCACATCCTCATGGCTTGGTTTGTCACTTAATCATCTTGATTAATATTTGTTTCCCTCTAGGTGCAAAACACTACCACAAAATCCTGCTTTCTGCAATTATCCCAGCCTTAACCTTGCTTGAAACCCAAGTTGAAGAGCTTTGAATCTTCAATTCTTTTCTCTGAGTATAAGGAATTTAGATCTAATTCTAGTTGGAATGCGTGCATAATGTGCTGCTTCTCATCTCTTTCTGGGAACCTTACCTTATGCTCACAGCTCACCTCAAAATCCTCAACAGCAGATAGTAATGCCAAAGACTGTTTACTGCAGTCTTTTGCATTATAGGGTCTGGCCCTACGGCATTCAGTCCTCATTAAATGACCTCTGTCCTGACCTACATCATTTGATTAAAGCCTAGTATCCTTTGTTGGATAGGATATACCAAGGATAAGATAATCTCTCTGATGTGAGGTCAGATTTCAGCACATCTACACACACATCTTTGCTCCACAACACCAGATAATAATGCTAAAGACTGTTTACTACAGTCTTTGACATTATAGGGTCTGGCTCTATGGCATTCAGACCTCATTAAATGACCTCTGTCCTGACCTACATCATTTGATTAAAGCCTAGTATCCTTTTGTTGGATATGGTATACCAAGGGCAGGATAATCTCTCTGATGTGAGGTTAGATTTCAGCACATTTACATACACATCTTTGCTCTGACTCATGCCTGTACACAGAAGACACAGCCCTGTGTTATGCAAGTCCCTGACTGACCTCAGGTTTTTGAGACAGCAGATTATATATGATGTTATTCCTCAAACTGACACTTCTCTGTTGTGGTAGGCTGTATGTAAAAGCAAATATGAAAACAACTCCAACGGCATTTGGACACTGACCATCTGAACCTATACTAATTCACAGATGCTTCCAAGCTGAAAAGTTGACTACTTATGCAAACTGTTATTCTATCCAATTTACACAGGAAATGCTTGGATGTCAAAGCAAGGGAGTTTGCAGATATGAGTAGTGAAAGAGATAAAGTGGCAGCTTCAAATAGCTGTGGAAATGGGGAACAAGGCTCCACAACTTTTGATCACATGCTGCTTAACTTCTTTCTGCCAAAACCCAAGGAGGGGGGAATCTGGCTGTGACTTTCCTTTAAGCTGCCCTCTTCTCTACAACATGTTCTTTCATGTTTGCAGGGATTACCTTGAAATACTGACAGCTTGGCAGACAAAACATTTTTTTTTAACTATAGTTGGTCCTTTTCAAGGCTACTGTTTGGTGGTTTTGCACGAGATGGAACAACTTAGTTTCAGTAGCAGTGTAGGATGACTCCAAACCCTCTGTCAAAGTGTATGAGTTGATACCACTCTCTTCAAAGTGTTCTGATCTGTGTTATGCTCTCATTCATCTGCTTCCTCTGCTCAAGAGCTCCAGTAAGTTATTTCTTACTCCTTAAAAAAAACAGCTTGCAATCAAAGAAATTTGTACTGGAATAGCTTCCTATTACAGAACCTGAAGTTTTTTCAGCAGGAAATCCATGTGTCTTCCAATATTACCTATTTGTTCTTCCTTTTAAACTTAAATTTGAAAGGTGTGACCACAAAAAACTTTCACAAATTGGAAACTAAGAAGCAGTAAGAAAGTAATGGAACAGTAATAAACATTTCTTCCGTAAACTCTATGGCGCAATTCAAAATCCTTTCTCAATTACAGCAAGCTTATTTGACAGCAACTCCTTAGTTAAACAAATCTCTATTTTTTTTTTTCTTCTCCCCATTGTTCGTGATATTTGTTCATAAAATGTCTTCCTAGTAAAAGTCTAGGATGAGTCAAAAGCTTCATTGTCCCCTCCAATATAACACCAGGTAAAGGAATGAGGAAAAACTTCTGACTGCTAAGGCAAAACCATGAGAGCATTACGGCTCTCTCCTACTGCCCCTTGGTAGGTTCTTCAGTTTCAATGTATTGGGGAAGCAACAGAAAAACCCTTGCTCAGATACTTGTCCACTTTTTAATTTCTCATTATTGGACTGGTTTTGCCTAGCTTGAAAGCCAGAATTAGAGAGAAACATTTTTCAAGCAGAAGGATTATAGCCCAGCACCAGAAATAATGAGTTAACTTTATTTATCTGTTACTGGGTTTGCTATGAAGGAAGATGCAAGGTTACTATTCAGTGATTTGTTGCATATTTTTAGACTCTAGACTTTGGCGTTTTGTTATTATAACATGAGACTCACTGGGAAACACACACTCTAGGTGCAGAGAGATAACCAGGTGACTAAGGCCTGGCACTGGATAGGGGAGAGCACACCATGTTTCAGCACAGTGCTATTTGGAAGGCTTAGGATTTGAAAATAAACATTAAAAAAACCCGAAACCTACACAGATCACCAAAACTGAGAAGGAGATTTTTTCCCATCCTTTGGTTTTCTCTATACAGCTGCCTTCTTCTTCCTCTTCTCCCCTTGCCCTGTCACCACTATGGTTGAGCAACACAGGGAAAATCTCATCTTCAGGCTGAGGACCAAAACTCTTTTTCAGTGTGAGGAAGAAAAGAAGGGGTAAATGGGAAATTGAGGTTGGCAAGCCTAGGCCCAGGGCTTACAGGAAGAGAGCTAATGTTGTCTGGACTAGAGCCTGGAAGGTATCAGGTCTTGTTGCTTAAGGAGCAAACAAGGCAGCATGCAGACACTAGAATCAGCTGCTTATTCCCTACCAGTGGTACTAAGCAAGTCAGGTCAAACATTGCAGATATCTGAGACCAGTGGAAACACTTGGATTTTATACACATTTTGACTCATCCTCTTATATTACAGTTAATACATTTGCTAAGACAGTCTACCAATAAAAGAGGTAAGTACTTACTGCCAAACTGTGGCTCTCAGCCCACCCAACTTCCAGCTGTGCAGCCTTGGGGCTTTGAGCTCTGACTTAGTGCAAGTGGATTTTTTAGCTCTTCCAAACAAAGTATTCTGGGAATTGAACCATTATGTGGCAGTTCAAAGTACGGGGGACAGCTCATGAGACTATTTCTGAACAGTACTAGAAACAAAGCTCAAAGTAAGCTGCCAAGCAGCCTACAGACTCCACTTCAAATTTTATCAGTTACTGCCTCCTGCTTTTGACTACAGATGCTCCAAAAGGCACTTGCAGGATGAAGGTATTTTATAGGCCTTGTGTACTATTCCTTTTAAAAGTCATGAAGTCAAAATTTATTCCAAATCAATTAACACCAAAGGTTATTAAAAAGAATTGGGCTTGGGTTTATGATCTGCTTGACAGAGTTTTGGCAGACTGATATTTGCCTGCATTTCACACTGTGTACCTAAGCAAAAGGTGCTTTCTACAATTTATTTTCTTTTATCTTAGGACTCAAAAAGATACTGGATAAAAAAATATACAACACCAGAACCTCAACTTAAGCCTACAGTACTTTTCAGTGTTTTTTGGGAGAAGAGCTTAAGTCTTCTCCATGAATTGCCTTGCCATAAACAACATATGTAAAACAGAATTAGCCCCCTTGACTGAGCAAGGAATGTCTAATTCAGTCTATTAAGAAGGAAATGCTGCAAACATTTCCCAACCCCACTTTCCTGACTTCCAGTTAAGAAAACGTCCTTCACATTTAGACCTAAACTAGATTCCATAAGATCAAGTGAAGACATTCCTATTAACTTACACAAATATCTGATCAGCCCACTTAAATACAAATAAACAAAAAACCAAAATTCCCCATCTATCTGCTGCAAGTTTCCACATACGTTACTACACACTCTAAGAAACCACCATGCCTGCCCCTTTTTTCTTTAGATCTTATTATTGCAAGATTATTTCCTTGTGAATTGGTTACAATACTTATGCTGGACCCCAAGCTTACAGTTCAAAATTTGTGCCAAGAAGATGAAACTTTCAATGATTATTTTTTGTAATGAGCATTTTACTGTTCTTGAGAACAGAAAGATTTTGCAATAAAGCCACTTGCCAAATTAGCATATGATTAATCTATACTTACATCAATTAAAAGAAACACTACAGAATTTTTTGCCTCCAAAGAATGCTGCTGTTACAGAACAGTGCCTTCAGAAGATAAAAGCTGTGGCATTACATGCAGAGACTCCTCTCAATCAGAAGAGTCCCCTTAAAAACTCACCTTTTGTGGATAAACAAATAAGTAATCTCTAGGCACCCTCTGCTGTGCTGGCACTCAAGAGAAAGGATGAGAAAGTGAAGAACCTCTTCCTTTCCTGTCCCAATCAGAAGAAAGGGCTCTGGATGGTAGTAGGAAAGACAGCCAACCCCTATGTTTGCAAGCGGAATTTCAGCCAGTGCGTGGCTGACGGAGGCGGGGGGAGGCGTGCCTGCCTTCCCAACTGGTTAGAATCTGCCAAAGTCTCACTGTTCCTCTTGAGTACAGTAACCAAATGCATCATAAAACATACCTCTCTGTTCACCAAGAAAACTCTTCCTATATCCTGCATATTTGCTGCCTGCATTGGGTTGATAAGCACTTAGCCGTAAGTTCCTCAGGAGGGAAGAAGCTGAATGTTATATAAGGAATTAAGTCAGCTAAAAGGTGAAGAACATACAGCAGCTAACCTAATTTGTTGGACTAATATTAAGCAATAAAGCATACTAAATAAAGATGAAACAAGAAAGATCTGCACAGTAAATCTTAAAAAAAAGTGCATTTATTCGCTTTGTTTCATTAGTTTGCCTGTTAATCAATCTTTTTTGCTGCAACAAAAGCCTTAAAAAGACAACACCTATCTTAGAAGGTCTTCAAGCTAATTAAGAAAAGAACAGTTTCCTATATTAGACATTAAAACACTAATATGGAATTAATATTCGTTGAAATATCCAGTTCTGTACTTGCCATTTTTTGTTTGATCTTACCTTACAGAGAGTTCTGAAGAACACACAAGCTGAGTATTTAAAGCATGGGCAAATCTAAGAAATCTTGCATTTTATAGCTTCAGTCACATGGATGTTAATAAATTAAATAAATTTGAAGTTGACTCCAGAATGTAGTTGGCTCTTTCAGAATTCCTTTCAAAAAGGTCTCTTTCCATGGCTGAACTTTACTGAAACTTAGCCTTGGGCTCACAACTATCACAGAGATTAGCAGCTTCCTCAGATTTAGCACTATTCTGCCAAAGTGAAAACACTGCTTGAATAGTATTGACAGAGAACACACTGTTGTATTTACATAAGTGCCTCACTTAAGGGCCTAAATGTGCTTTCCTCTAGCATCTGCCAGGCCTTCTGGCTTGGATTCAGGAGACGGTAATAGCAGTGCCAGTACCGCTTATGGGTGATACACCCTTCTTCCAAAAGAGCCATTGTCATCGATATGAAATATTTACATGGTAGTGACTACAAGCCCCAGGATTAACATTCTACTTCACTATCCAGCAGATAAATAGTTTCTTGGTAGGGCGTTCTCAGCACTTTGGATGAAGAAAATAAGAAGAGAACAGCAAACAGCAGAAAGGGCAAGTCCCAATCAGTCATTCAATACACTTGCATCTGATCCTGCTGGAACCTCCTGACCACCATAGCACAGGATTATTCTAAAGCACTGATGAAGTCTTTCAGGGAGCACTAAGCAATTATGCTAGTTTTCATGACTATGGCTGAGACATGAAGAATTTGATGATGAGTTTGTATTTTAGGACTATGCAAATGCTTTAAAGAAAAGCATTTATCATGGACAGTAAGTCACAGAAAGTGCTGCCACATTTTTCTCATGTAATCATTTTTACAGCTTTGGAGAATTACAGCTCAGAAACCTTCTGTGAGGACAATGCCAGCAGCCATTCTTTGTGGAAAAGTCTAACATCCACTGCCTCTTTCTTTCCCCTCCTAAAAGCCCCAAGACACATTCCTGTGGAACCTGCTCCAGGTAGCTCTGCCTTGGCAAGGGGGTTGGACTAGATGATCTCCAGAGGTCCCTTCTAACCCTAATGATTCTGTGGTACTTAGGATTCCAGCAATGCTACTATCATCACCTGCAACAGCCTAGGAAGTGGAAAACTTGGCTTCAGTCTCTTTCTCAGCCTAAGGAAATTCTGCCCCATTCCTCTAGTTCCTACATATAGGCTTAGACTCCAGGCGACTTGGAAAGGTACTGCTCCAACCTGTCCTGACGAAGTGGCACCCAGTGTGCAGCAATGAAGATGAAGATCACTAGGGAAAAAAGTATAGCCAAGGGAAAGCTTGAGACTGTGGCATAAGTGGGTATGGCACTCCAGTGCAGTGCCAGTGTCACAGCCTAGGAGACACTCTTACCAGAGGCACCAGAAAGATGGTTGTTGGTGTGGTCTTTTTCAGAGTGACATTGTCCTAATCCCTTCAGCCATTCAAGAGCAGCCAACAGGCTGTGACTTGGGGTGAGCAAGCCTTTGAAGATCACTGGAGTAAATAGGGCATTAGAGCTGCTCTTCCAGCTGCTTCTTTGTCAGGTCTTGTCCCAGCTGTCGCATTAGGGCATGCAAAAAGTGCTAAGAGGGCTTCTTAGCATGCTCAGAGCAGACTCCTGGTTGAGACTATCACTCTCATTTAGCTCAAACTGAGCACTACGGCTGCTGCAGAAACAGCAGACATCTACAGAGTTACCTGTGGTGCTTAGGGCTAGCCCATTCACACAAATGAATTTAAAAATCAAAATTGGCTGGATTTTAACAATGTCCATTTTCAATGTTCCAATTCCATCCAAGTCCTGTGTTAAATTAAACCTAATATGCCAAATAAACCCTCATACAATCCTGTTAATCTGCAGTCACCAACTGATCATTGCTCCAGCCTGGAGCTGGATTTACAGGAGATTAGAGCAGAGATGCTCCAACCTGGCTCAGAGAAAAGGGCAGTGTTAGGCACTGCAGCCCAGTGGTCACAGAGCTGGCACGCAGGGAAGGGCACAGCACAGAAGCAGACCTTCACGCCTGGTAGTGTTTGTATGACTGTGCTACTGTGGGAGTCTTAGCACTATGTGCCTATAGTCACTGCAGAAGTAGATGCAGGTAGGAAAAAAAGTAGGCTGTGTGCAGACTGCACTAAAATAAGTCTTAAGGAGTTTTCCTATTAACAAGACAAGGTGATGAAAATGTTGAGCTACAGGGTAAATATTAAAGGCTGTTAAACCCCCATTGGTCAAGTTAAACTGGGCTTTGCTTATAGCCTTCAAGGACATAAGCCATAGCTGAAAACATGATACAAGTATTCAACCCAATGAATAATCTCTGATCTCAAGAGACAGTGTGCTGATATTCACGATGATATTCATGTTTTCTGCACCAGAAAGGCTTCTCTGTGGAGCTGCATGAGGGCTTAATCCAGAGAGCAAAACTTCGACCAAATAGCAGAAGAAATTTCATGGACTTCAATACTCACCCAGGTATTTGCACTCCAGACATATATCCTTGTTTTCCAAACCTGATGCTGAACCAGAGCAAGCCACACTTCAACTTGGAGCACAGAACAAGGAGTAGAATATAAGGAGTAAGCCTAGAAGATAAGGAAAAACCCAAACCTGGTTTCAGAGTAAAATATTTATGTTTTGAACAGTTGAAGACCTGGCCTTTAAAATTAACTTGGTTTCTTTTTTAAAAACTATGTTAACTATGCATTAATGCTTACTCGAAGTTGTAAAAAACACAAGCTGTATTTATTATTTCATAATGCAACATTAATGACCCTTTCTGCTCCTATTTGCATTGATTGTAGCTGTATTTTACTTCTTAGGAAGATTATCTGCACCTAAAACAGTTCAGCCTTGCATGAGAATTTCCTGTTCTAACACCTCTCTCCAATCCTACTAAATGCATGCTAATGTGAGAGGTAGCACTACTAGAATAATTATGCTAATAGATAAACTCCGTTATGCATAATGTGATGAACGAAGATTTTGTGTAATAAAAATATACCTCTGGGATTTTATGGTAAGGACTAAGTTTTATTGAAGAATAAATTGTGGTTAATTATCTGTCAAGAAGGATAGGACTTCTGGGGTTCTTACTGCTAATGCAAACAACCACAGTGTGAGTTATGCAGCAGTAGTAGCAACTGGAAAGTTATCCAAAGGGAAAGACCTTTTCTGGAAATTGTACAAGTGCTGTGGGCAGGTCAAGGAGCATGAGCATTTCACAGTTTTAAGGTCTCTTATAAATAGGCTTTTTAAGCTTACTATTGCTTAGAAATATTTATTTTTTTGAACTAGAAACCATCTCCTCAGTAACTTGAACAGAATAACAGCTATGAAGATGGACATACAAATGTAAGAAAAATATGGAATCTGATGTGTGCCAAGGAAATTGTACTAGATACATTAAAAAATAAACAAAAAATAAAGCATACTTCATAAATTAAACCCTTGCTTAAAATTCAAGACAAAATTATTTGAAAATAGTCAAGTGATTATAAGAAGGGAGCATCAATCAGCATGTAAAGAGTCTGGTCACAAGCTTTAAATAGATAACTTATGCCAGCATGAACACATACGCTCTTCTCATAACATATTAACCCAGAATGCCCCAATTCAACATCCCAGACTGTAAAATACATAAATATATGGGTTGAAAAGCACCAATTTTAATACATATAGTCTTCTACTTACTAAGGTCTTAATTCAAGCTGAAATTTATTCTCTTACACGTTCTTCCAACAAGTCGTCAGTTTTTCCTCTTCAGCACTCCAAACCATCTTTTATATTGCTTGTCCTAGGAGTGTTAGTCCATCCTTAATTCAGATAAACTGACTGATTAAGCAGAGCAGTTCAGCTGCATTCCTCTGCTCAAGTGTTCCTGGAAGGGGAGGAACGCCTAATCCTACTTGGAGAGGAGGTTTCACACCTAGAGACTGTTGGGAAAAATGGACCAATTTCCTTGGGCATTTTTCTGTGGATATTGCTCTGGAAAAAAACCCAAAACCTAATTATATTCAATTTAAAGCAAAACCTACTGAAGAAAAATGCCTTTTATTCAGGATTTTCAAAAGTTCTCTGATTTCAAAAAAAGCATAATTAGGCAAAAAGAAACATTTAAAAAATGGTTGGTGATTTCTGTAGAAATGTGATAAGCTAATCCTGAACTCTTTCGTAATACTTACCTCTTACATTTGAGCATTTCTATGGTAGGGATTTAGATACTCTGAGATACTAATACAGATCTTTAAACTCACACAACCTGGAGAAATTCTCACATTAGATTCTCAAAGAAAAATTATGGCTCCGACATCTTTTCAATAATTTGTTAGTTTAATTCTCTAGTATTCCTCGGGATTTCTGTATGAGTAAGCTTTGGACTTACAATGTAATTACAGGAGAAAGAAAGACTAATGGCATCCTAGGCTGTAAGTCAAGGGAAGTGATATTGTGCGGTGACTTGGCATTTGTGACACTGCCTCAGCGATATGCTATCAATCAAGCTCTGGGTCCCCTGGGACAAGAGAGAGCTATGCAGATGTGTTGGACCTCAGCTGAGGGCTATGAAGCTGCTTGGGGGGTTGAAGCATCCAACATAGAAGCAGACGCTGAGTGAGCTCCAGGGTTTTTCAGTCTGGAGAAGAGGAAGCTTAGGTGTGAATTTAATTGCTGTCTTCCACTTCCTGAGGTCTGAGAAAGAACATAACTAAGCTCTCCTCAAGGCAATGATCAGCAGGTGCAGAAAGGGAATTTCTGCTTGTATATACAAAAAGACAATGCTCACAGTGGTTGATGAAACACTGGAAAAGCTGCCTGGAGGAATACTGGCTTCTGAGCAACTTGATTTAGCATTGAAGTTAGCCCTACACTGCTAGTAGAGGAAACTGGCCTAGGTGAAATCCAAAGGTCCTTTCCAACCTGAATTCTTTCATGATTATATGATAAAAAAATAATAGATGTAAATCTTGATAACATAAATTATATGAATTACCCAAAGTAAATAAAATATTCTACCATATGTGCTTCCTAATCAGCACACTTCAATTTATTTTAGGGTTTTTCCTGTATATAAAGACCACTAAAGCAGTCAAACTAAGAAAACCAGTGAATACATTACTGACAACCGTTTACTGTAATTCCAGTCTAAATCTCTAGTCAGTGGTCAGCACGAGCAATTTACATACTCATATCCTAAATCTTGCTGATTAAATGTAGAAATGAAATCAAGTGTTGAGGAAAACACATTAACAGCCACAGAATATTTCAGACTAGTCATCACTCTCTGCTGGAATTTGAACTGCTGGATTAATAGCTAGTACAAATAAAACAAGAATTGCGCTTCCCCATTTACAAGAAATATTTAATTTGTTGTCTATTCCCTAGTTTAATTCTTCCAAAAAATGTTACCCTATCATACCTTGCTTTTTTATTTCTATAATACATGATATGCATAAAACTAGTGGTCTGCCAGTCATATTTTCTTTACATCTTGAAGTTTGCCAAGGGCAAAAAATAGAGAACTCCATTTTAGCAACTCTGTAACTATTGTGAAGTTAGTAGTTTGAGTATTTCATTCCAGGCAACTAAAAAAAAATCATCCTAGAAGTAATTGATTCATTGACATGTTTAAACTAGAAACCCCTTTAAAATGAAGGAGTTGAAGAATCAGAATGTATATTCCAAGTTGGTACTTGAATTACTCTGTGCATCATTTACTTATCTAAAAGACATGAGTACCTGTTCATCATACAAACCTCAAAAAAATATAATTCTCTCTTTACAGACTTCAGCTCCATTAGGTTTGGGCAGAAGGGGACTGAAGATTAAAGTTAATAACTCGTATAGATTTTAATGTGTTTGAGCTCTCCATGCCAAATTATAAATGTAACATGGTTTCCATGACCCTAAATAATGTTTTGTTTCTGCTTCATTTTGTAGCCTGGCTGCACTGCAGATAAAGCCAGGTATTGGTAGTCTGTAAATAGTGATAAGGGTTTAGAAATAGCCTGAATGTTGAAGTTGGATAATGGTTATGAATTGTTTTCATATCAGATATTATTTTGACTGTATAGCTGATGAATTGGCACAGTTCACAGAAAGAAAATATTGATCTGTTCCCACCCTAATATTAACCTATTCCCTATTCACCTATTATCCTATTCTGATTATCTAGCTTGCTCAATTAAATAGGTATTTGTCATTATCTCTTCTTTCCTGTTATTTGTACTTTTAGTCTCTCTCTCTCTCATCCAGCTGCATAGAGCACTACTTTCATATCCTCTTCTCCATCCTTCCCTGAAATCAGGCACGCATGCTCAGGAAGAGCTCAAGTCCACTGAAGTCCTGACCTTTCTTACCCAGAGCTACCCGATGATCTTAAGAGTCTTTTCCCACTTAAATGATTCTATGATTCTGTGATAGGCAAGAAGCTGGGATGATGGCCCTTGGCCACCCAATGCCCTCTGCTCATGAAGAGACTCACAGCTCTCTGATATTTCTTACTTGGTTCTTAATTACTCATCTCCCCTTTCCTTTCCTCTTTGGCCCTTTCTGAGTCTTGCTCTGCCCGTATGCAGCTTGCTTACCTTCGCAGGCTCAGTCCCTTCTATTACCATCCCCAGATGCACTGGCATGCAAATGCTCATTTCTACTTGGGCTGCACAGTATCTGAGGCCCTTGGTGTCTCATCTACCTCCCAGCACTATGTTTTCAGCCAGCATTTTGCCAGCAGGAATACTTTGATTTTGTGTATAACAATGTAGAATTGAAGGGAGAATTCTCCCTCTAACAATGTAGAATTGAAGGGAGAATTCTCCCTCTAACAGAAATGAAACTAGACACCTTTTCATCAAATTATACTGTATATTTTTTCTTCAAATACCTTTTAAATTCAAGACATTTTCATGTGAGAGATTTTGCATATATTAGACACTTGATTTACACATCATTTAAGTGCATTAATTATTTCACTGTTATCATCAACCCTTGTTTGGAGATCAGGAAACTGAGGAATAGGAATTGTGAAGTCCCCAATTCTGATACTCACTATCACCCATGGCAGGGGGTTTGGAACTAGATGATCATAAGGTCCTTTCCCATCCCAAATATTCTATGACTTTATCATTTTAATACATGAACTGGACAGAGGTTTTAAGGCTATGAGCATTTGTTCAATCCTGACCTCTCCTGCCTGACTTGCTTAAAATGTCTCTTTAGGGCACATGAAGAAATCATATTTAAGCCCAAACTCAATATCAGAGTGTCTCAACAAAAATAATGTAAAATGCAATATGTTAAAAAAGTAAACTGAAAACCAAAAGTAGAGATATGATCCTCAGATGAAGAAATAACTTAGTGCTCAAATTTGAATTACAGACCAGAATAAACCCCTACTATTTATTAAAGATAACTGTGACATCTCTCTCCTGGAAAGAGAGTCAGCTGGCACTGAGCTCTTATAATGTCATTGAATAAACAACAGAGATTCTGAGTCCACATCTGCGATCCTTTCAGATCCTGCTCCTCTGGTTTATGTATATTAGATTTCTCCTGGTTCATCTGAAAATCACAGCTTGTGAGGTCCACTTGAATGATTGAAGCATTAGAGGCTGCACAAACCAAGCTTCTAGAGAAAACCTTGGAATTCTTCCTCAGGCTCTTGTGAACCTACTTTATTTTCCTTCAGTTCTGGCAATGACCATGCAGCAATTTCTTCCTTTGTTTTTCTTTCAGAAGGCAATGTCTCTACTTTAATTCATGAAGAATTGTTTTCAGTTCTAGGGAGAGATCTTCCAGGGTACTGTCCCTTCTCACAGAGTATGCAGAGTAATACATCTGATTTTCCCTTAAGGTTAGAGCAGAATTAGGAAAATTGCGGAAGATGATGCCAGGAAATATTGGCTCAACTCCATTCACTTCTGTTTTCAGGCTATGCAGACTGCTTTTACTGCTGAGTATATTATGGTTGTCCTTCCCATTGTTTCAGCTTCCTGCTTATATATGGAGTTTGTTCATTCTTTAAATGCACTTTTCGTCCATACAGTCCAGGAGGACTATTTTTGTACATAACAGCCACAACTGAGAAGTGATGATTTCCTTTGCTTTGTTAAATGTGACTCACTGGAAATTAAGACACACTGTAAGTATTGCAGTAGTGATATTTGCTTCCTACTGGAACTTGGACTGGTTAGTCAGACTTGGCATTTGTAAAGACATAAGGAAACACATTTACTAGAAATGTAACTGTTCTTAATTGCAATTGTATTGTGGATAACTGCACACCCTTCTCAGATGTGGTTGAGAAAATACAACCATAAGTTAATGTCATTATCGGGCTGGGAATACCTGCAGTTCTCTAAAATGCATATGCAATTGCTGTGGGCCAGCTGAGTTACTTGCTTGGCTGAACTCTGATCTGGCAGTATTAGCAGTGCATTCACTCGTTTTAATGTCCAAAATTCGTGGAAGGGCAAGGACTCAGTGGAACCCACTCTGTCCCTTTTGCCTTCATTGGAAGATAAATGCGAGGATTTGAAAGAAATTGCCGATACTGAAGAACAATTGATACACAAGAGTAAGGAATGACCACGCTCTCCCTCACCTCACCTGTACCTTATAACTGTGTAGTAAAATACTCAACTACTCAGACTCAGAAGTTAATGTGGAATGTACTTACTTTCCTGGGAGATCTTTTTGTGTATATACTATGTTACAATCTTTATAAAATCATACAGTCTTCTACTGTTTTACAATACAGAGACTCAGTCTCCTGCCAGACTTGACCTTGTATTAGTGGTCTTGATATGTTTTAATTCATACTGCTTTATGAAACTCCTAGTGTTTTTAGCGTGCTACATTTCATGAATGACAAATTTGAAAATATAAATACCTGTAGATATATGTAATTCAGTCATATTGCCCAGGAACTTTCTAACATACATAAAATTAAGTTCTTAAACACTAGGAGGTATAAAATAAATGTATTTTTAAAGGTAATTTTGGGGAATTATAGACTCATAGGACAACCCAGTTTGGAAGGGACCTCAGAAGATGGCCTGATCTTGTCCTTCATACGAAAGGGAGCCCAGATGAATTTATCTAGCGTTATGCCCAATCACACCTCAAAAACCTCCAGTGATGGGAACTCTGCCATGTCCCTGGGCAGGTTGTTCCAGTGATTTTTCTCACTGGAAAAAAATTCTTTCTTCTTATATCGAAATGAAACCTCCCCTCATGTAACTGGTACTTGTTGCCCCTTGTCTTCTCCATGTGGGTCCTTGTGAAGAGAGAGCCTCTGCCCTTCCTGTAGCTGCCCTTTAGATACTGAAATACTGTGGTGAGGTCTCTTATGAGTTTTCTTTTTTTCCAGGGGGAAAAGGTCTAACTCCTTCAGTCTTTCCTCACAAGACAGGTTCTCCAGCCCTTTGATCATAGAATCGTAGAATCATAGAATAGTAAGGGTTGGAAAGGACCTCAAGATCATCGAGTTCCAACCCCCCTGCCATGGGCAGGGACACCTCACACTAAACCATGCCATCTAAGGCTATGTCCAACCCCACCTTGAACGCCGCCAGGGATGAAGCATTCACAACCTCCCTGGGCAACCCATTCCAGGGCCCCACCACCCTCACAGTAAAGAATTCATCAAATGTATCACTTCAGAACTACGGTCACTGTGCAAGAGAAACAATTCATTTTGAGCCAAGTCTCACTTTTTGTCTTTGAATAATCAAAAAAGACATGTTCATTCTGTGTAAAGCTGGATTTTTATTTTATCCATTGTTTTTCTATCACACTGGTAACAGCTTTCTAATAGGAAGTTGTTGTTAGTAGATGGAAAATTCTAGATTACAGATTAGCTATATGACTAGTTGTTGCTTCTTGTAGGATCAACAGATTTTGCCACAGATTTTTCTGTAACATTAAAAATACTTCATATTAGCTGTTAAAAAATAAAACATCTGTGTTACAGAGCTCACAGAGAGAAAAAAAAGAAAAAAGGACAACATTTATGCATTGAAACACATATTAAAAGCAGGTTTTTTTCTGAGCAGATGTAGTTTATAGGAAACAATACCATAAACTTTGCTGTCATTACTTTCTTTAATGCGCAGTTCTTCCTTTTGACATCAATAACCACAAGCTCAAATTGCACCTGAGCTTCTACTTTATAAAATACGATTCCTCATTTACACTTACACATGAGAAAAACAGACACAGATTGCAACTGACCACCGTCTTCTGTTTCTAGGCTAAAAATAAGAACTTTCCTCCAGCTTTGGTGAAATGTGTGAGGACTTTTGCTGTGAGTGCTTCTGGACTGGAAGCTCATGGAGGATGCAAAGATTGATCTGCCTAAGGACAGAAACTCCAAGGACTCAAGCCTTAGGCTTTTCATGGATGGCCACACGCAAAGAGTAGTGCTCAATGACTCAATGTCCAGCTGGAGACCAGTAACGAGTGGTGTCCCCCAGGGATTGGTGTTGGGACCGGTCTTGTTCAACATCTTTGTGGGTGACATGGACAGTGGGATTGAGTGCGCCCTCAGCAAGTTTGCCGATGACACCAAGCTGTGTGGTTCGGTTGATACATTGGAGGGAAGGAATGCCATCCAGAGGGACCTTGACACGCTTGTGAGGTGGGCTGATGCCAACCTAATGAAGTTTAACCATGCTAAATGCAAAGTCCTCCACCTGGGTCGGAGCAATGCCAGGCACAGCTACAGATTGGGCGGGGAGGAGATTGAGAGCAGCCCTGCGGAGAAGGACTTGGGGGTGTGGGTTGATGAAAAAATGAACATGAGCTGGCAGTGTGCACTTGCAGCCCAGAACGCCAAGCGTATCCTGGGCTGCATCAAAAGCAGTGTGACCAGCAGGTCGAGGGAGGTGCTCCTGCCCCTTTACTCTGCTCTTGTGAGACCTCACTTGGAGTATTGTGTGCAGTTCTGGTGTCCTCAACATAAAAAGGACATGGAACTGTTAGAACAAGTGCAGAGGAGGGCCATGAGGATGATCAGGGGACTGGAGCACCTCCTGTATGAAGATAGGCTGAGAAAGTTGGGGCTGTTCAGCCTGGAGAAGAGAAGGCTGCGTGGAGACCTCATAGCAGCCTTCCAATACCTGAAGGGGGCCTATAGGGATGCTGGGGAGGGACTCTTCATTAGGGACTGTGGTGAGAGGACAAGGGGTAATGGGTTTAAACTTAAACAGGGGAGGTTTAAATTGGATATGAGGAAGAAATTCTTTACTGTGAGGGTGGTGGGGCCCTGGAATGGGTTGCCCAGGGAGGTTGTGAATGCTTCATCCCTGGCGGCGTTCAAGGCGGGGTTGGACATAGCCTTAGATGGCATGGTTTTGTGTGAGGTGTCCCTGCCCATGGTAGGGGGGTTGGAACTTGATGATCTTGAGGTCCTTTCCAGCCCTTACTATTCTATGATTCTATGATTCTATGAAAAGCATCTTCAGTGTCACTGCTTTCACACTACAATGATGCAATCTAAGCATGTTAAATAGTGGATACTAAACTTTTCATCTAGCTTCTGCAAAATTCTGATTGATAAAGTGTCTACTTCATTCTCATTGAGTTCTTATCAATTAAGGTCTGAAAAGATCACCTTGTGGAATACCCTGCAATGTATGGAAGCTGAGCACAGCATTAGCATCACAGAGTCCTTAGCCTTATAATTTTTTGTGGCTTACTACATCATTACATTTTGTATATGACAATAAACTGTATGCATTAAATAATTAACTTCTATATTACATTGCATAACACATTATTATATATTGGATTATATCAATCTTACAATTTATTGCAGTTTCCATCTTCAGAATTCAGACCTCTTGGTGAGTCTTATAGTTACCTGCCTGTTCCCTCAACTTCATTCTATTCCAAGAACATCAAGAAAGAAATAAAAAGAATTGAGGGACAAAGTTAACTATACTTTTCAACACTATGGCACAATGATACATTTCTCCAAGTTATTGAAAATAATAAAATGAGATGTCCTTTTTATGTTGAGGACACCAGAACTGCACACAATACTTCAAGTGAGGTCTCACGAGAGCAGAGTAGAAGGGCAGGATCACCTCCCTCAACCTGCTGGTCACACTCCTTTTGATGCAGCCCAGAATACGGTTGACTTTCTGGGCTGCAAGCGCACACTGCCGACTCATGTTCATTTTCTCATTGATCAACACCCCCTAGTCCTCCATAGGGCTGCTCTGAATCTCTTCCCTTCCCAACCTGTAGCTGTGCCTGGCATTGCTTCGACCCAGGTGGAGGACCTTGCACTTGGCATGGTTAAACTTTATCAGGTTGACGTCAGCCCACCTCACAAGCGTGTCAAGGTCCCTCTGGATGGCATTCCTTCCCTCCAACGTATCAACCGAACCACACGGCTTGGTGTCATCGGCAAACTTGCTGAGGGTGCACCCAATACCACTGTCCATGTCACCGACAAAGATGTTGAACAAGGCCGGTACCGATGATCAGGGGACTGGAGCACCTCCTGTATGAAGATTGGATGAGAAAGTTGGGGCTGTTCAGCCTGGAGAAGAGAAGGCTGTGTGGGGACCTCATAGCAGCCTTCCAATACCTGAAGGGGGCCTATAGGGATGCTGGGGAGGGACTCTTCATGAGGGACTGTAGTGATAGGGTTCAGACTTAAACATGGGAAGTTTAGATTGGGTCTGAGGAAGAAATTCTTTACTCTAAGGGTGGTGAGGCACTGGAATGGGCTGCCCAGGGAAGATGTGAATGCTCCATCACTGGCGGTGTTCAAGACTGGGTTGGGCAGAGCCTTGGGTGACATGGTTTAGTGGGAGGTGTCCCTGCCCACGGCAGGGGGGTTGGAACTAGATGATCTTAAGGTCCTTTCCAACCCTAACTATTCTATGATTCTATGATTACTGTTACATTGGATCTTCAGGTTGCCATTTCAGTGTGAGCTCCCCTGCTAAATACTTCTCTTAAGAAGATACTACCACCAACTTCTCAGAAAGTTTCAGGTCCCCCAGGCTGTGAGTGCCTGTCTTACCATGTAGGTCTCCTGGCTCCAGCAGCCACCTGAGAGACAAGAGTTCTTGATCCAGTTGCCTATTCCTGAATATAGTAGTAACCTCTCAAACTGCGACGGTCCCCTTTAAAGTCTGAATCTTCTAATCTGCTGTTAATCTCAGGTTTATAGATGACCAACGTGAAAAGGCAGATGCACAGATATAGTGTTTAGATGGAGCATTTAACATTCTGCTGTATTTTGTTCTCAGGATAAGAACAAGAAAGTAAAAATAGTTTAGAAATGCTCACCCTTCACATCTGATTCATTTCTTGAAGCCCAGAAAAACCAGGTCCCCCCTCCTTCATCAGGCTGCTGTAAGCACAGCTTAGTTTCCCCACTGAACTTTTGTCTGGATGAGGACCAAGCCCAATTTGATATTTCTTCAGTCTCCTGCCAAAGTCTTCTTGTGCAAGATGTACTGCTTTCTCTTCTAACATCTAGTTTCTTTGTTCAGATCCTGATAATGTCCTGTTACTCCAAGGCGTCTTCAGAGAGGAAAACTAATTTATTTTCTGATTTATGCAAACTCCTGATAATTCAGACACTTCATTGGTCACAGGGCAATTGTTAATAAATCTTGTCTTTTTCTCCTTCGGTTGGAGTACTGGCCCGCTATGACTGAGGCAACATAAATGAATGGGGCTGTTATGAAGAAGAACTTGGAGAGCAGGGGAAAAATACAGATGGAAACAGATATTAGTGTAAATCCAACAGTAAGGACCAACACAACAATGATCTGTGAGATTCTTTGCCTGGCTTTATATTCTAGTTTCAGGAAAGGAATTTCCTTCCTGAGATCTCCTGCTCATTTTCCCTGACTCCAGCTTCTGGGCAAGGGAATGCAAAAATGCTTTGCTAGTGTAGTCATTTCTCAGCCAGTGGAACAGGCCATGGGAGTTATCAAGAGCCAGCATAAACTGGAGTAGCTATTTCTATCACTTTTTACGTGGATTCTTGGAAAAGAGCTGTCATCAACTCAGAACACAGCCTTCTGAAAGCAGATTCAGAAATGCGATACTTCAACACTATGCAAAGTATATGATGTGGTGTACAGCCTCGGAGTCCACCTTAAAAGAATATATGTTAAATTAAGTGCTTCTTAGTTGTAGAGTAACCCCTTGTAAATGACAAGAGTTGGTCACGGCTTCTAGGACAGAAGCTGCACTGTAAACAGTGAGGAAATCACTCACATTGCTACTTGTTGGGCTTATGATAGGTTTCAGTGTTGAAATGAGAAAAGTATGTTCCTGGAGATATGTAGCAATAAGCCGCCAAATAAATGACTCAGGGGGAAAAAAGAACTCTGCCTTTTGCTATCTCTGTTTGCATTGAAAATGCACTTCCAGAAACACTGCAGTCAGCAGAGGGCCTGTAGATGCCTGACACTGAACAGAATAAGATCAAGGTGTGAAAGCCTATCTGAAGAAAAAACAAAATTCTTCATCCTCTATGTCAGCTGCGGCATCCATTACTGAAAATGATAATGTCAAAAGTGCTTTACTGCAACACTGTTGGAGGAAAGCCCAGGTGAAGTGATTAGAGCTTTGTACAAGCCTTAGCCACAGGATTTCCCCCTGAAATGAAATTAATATACCTTCTTATCTCCTGCCTTTCCTATACTGACAAGAAACTACTGTAGTGGTTTCCTCTGCTGTAGAGAGCGCTCCAGTCACTGTGCTGCAGTCTGTTTTCTGGAGGCAAGGCACAGAGAGTTACCATCACCATTTTCTCCCGGTTCTCAGTGAAAGTTTAGTCCAAATTAACATACTTTCAGAAATCTTCAATTTAACGACAAACTATCAGAGTGTTCCTCACAAATCCCACTAAGCAGGTGAAGTAATCCAGAAAAGTTAAAGTATGACACATTTTAAGATACATATGACAGTGGCTTCTTTGAGCTAACAGTAGAGTAACAGACTGTGGTGAACAAGTAGGGCATGACTCAGGTCTATATCCATCTCTCCTACTTGCAACATTTCCACTAAAGTACATATCTTGAATTTCTTTTCTCTTACAGAGAGTGAATGACACAAAGAGCAAATGCAAACATCAAAAAAAAAAAAAGCAGTAACCACTCCATTTCCTGGGATTAATACAAAGAGTACATATTCGTTTCAGGAAACAACTGCCTGCAGAAAACCATTTTTCTACCTTTTACAACCTTGAGCATCTTGCAGCTGCATAGCATGACATCGAGGCCCTCTGGCTGGCTTTGACCTAGGAATCCTAATCCTTTGATTATCCTTTGAAATGATCTCATTCAATTTCTCTTCCTTTTCTTCCAGACTATTGTTAACTAGTTAATAATTCCTGAAGAAAGCAAAGGGTTGGGAATTTGGGGATATGAAACATCCTCATATATTGCATCCCTCTCTCTTTTGGACAATTCCATCTTGATCTGGGACAGTCAGAGAATAGTTACATCTTTCCATACATTGACTTAAGTTATTGTAAGTGAGATGGATATCAACTGCATTTGAACTGGTATAACAGTGTAAGTAAGGTCTTTCACGTTCTGTGAGAGCAGATGTGAGAACTACCTGCTGAATCCAGGAATGATTAAGGGCATTTTTTTCAGTTGTGAATCTTTTTGTTAATTATTATTTTTTTTAACCTGGGGCACCTTTTTCCTCTTGGGGCAGACTAAACTGGAAGGAACAGTTATTATTTGAAGAACTCCTTCATAAATGACCAAGAAGAATCATGAGCAACTGTAAGGAACTTTTCTTTCCAGAAGTAGAGAAAGAAAACAAAGTCTATGTTCAAAAGTTCTTTGTAAAAGCCAGAGGCGAACAAGCAGAGTCTGTAAGCAATCAGATCAGCGGACACCTCTATACTGATTCATGTCTACAGTGACTGATCTCTCTGATATATAAAAAGGATTTCAACACTGGGAATGAGAATTTTACTGATGACAAAATGCCAAGAGGCAGAGGCAGCGAGCGGCTTCCTGCCTAAATTATTTGCTGTCTGCTTGCTGGCGTGGATGTATGTGATATATGCATGCTCCTGAGAGATCTGACACATCTGATGAATCTAATGAAATTTGCATCACCTTGAACTTTCTTCATGGACACTTCTGGGGTTTTTTAACATCAGAATATTGCAAAAATTCAAGAAAAAGCCAGAAAAGACTGGAAACAAAATGAGTTGGCAACATTCTCTTAATCTGGTCTGAGTCAGGCTTTTCTTACCAGTTAATTGGCTTATATCAAAGATAAAGTCATCCTATAAAGATAAACATTTTAAGTAAAAGAGAAGAACATACTTAAAATCAACAAGAAGAAAGGCTAAAACTAGATTATTTGTGTGTGTGTATGATCATGAAATGCAAATCTTCTACACTGTTCAAATGGTGCTGCTCAACAAGGAGAAATTGCCATGAGTTCACATTTAGTTGAAGTTTGCGTGCTTCACTAGGTTCTAACTTGTATTAGAGGAAGATTGCCTTTTAAATATTTAAAGTAATGGTAAAAAAGGACAAATGTTAACATATTGACAGGTTACTGTAGGGCTGTCCGTACCCTTTGCCAAGGAAATGAGGAACATTTTCTCTCTAACTGCACCAAATGGCCGTTGTGACAGACACCACATCAAAGAGGCTGAACAGTAACATGAGTAGTCAATTTCTATGGAATCATCAGGTTAGATTTAATCACAAGACCTCAAAATTGAGTGCTGCTGGCCGGGAAGCATGGTTAGTGAAGCTGGGAATAAATTAATTCAATGTAAATCTTCTAGTGAGCCCCCTGTTGACTCATTAGTAAAGATTAAATCTACCCTTACATCAGAGACTGTGTGGTAGGGCTTACTTACTCTTGTCTAAGTGAAGTGCCCTAAGACTCAGCTCTGAAAGGAATTACCCTCATGACAGCTTTCAGCACTTCAGAGGCTGAGTTTGGCATTATATCTGTTACTAATTAGTTTGAAAAATCATCTAGCAAATGAGGGCTTTTGACTTGTTTTAAATTTACTTTTTAAAACAGGTCTTCTGAGGAGTCTCCTGATGCAACTTTACTTCCTATGAGAAAGAATGTGGCTGGTTGCACACTCTGTGTGGCACTGATGCATCCCTGGGTGCTTCCAAATGGCTTAAAGCACAGTGGGTGATATGTCCACCCGCTTCATCACCTTAGAGGAGCACCGAGCCAACAAGGACTTTCTCCTTGTTTCACCCGAGGTAGCTCAGTCATTGGTATTTGGCACTGCAGGGCTCTGGACAGATCCACAGTAAGAGGCAAGGAATACACCAATGTTTCTGTTATACACAGGCTCCAAAATTACTGGAACTTGTGAAGTATAATCTGGGTTTCCTAACAGCAAAGAATTTACCTGGGTGTAAACATGGGCCAGGTGTCACTTAATGCTCTCAGTCATGCAACACAGTTCTTGTTTAAGCAGATTTGTATCTTACATATAAATATGAAGTGCACTTCTAGAGAGAGAAAGACAGAAAGTAAAGAGGTCTTTCACATTTGTACAACATCTAAAGCAATAGGATCTTGGATTTGTGGTACTGTGATTTGATGGATAATGAAATACAAATGAATGAAAATCAGATTACTTCATATGAATCCTGGGCCTATTGAAACCAATGGACATTTTGTTACTGGCATCAATTGCATAATGACTTCTGCATATTTTCTTACATTTCAGATAAAGCACAATCTCTCAGCTCAATTTGAAAAGTAGTGGGAAGGGAACTCAGTAAACTGCAAGTTTGGAGCTTTCTTTATCTGCTTCTTTGTTAAACTCAGTTAACTGGAACCTTTAAAATTCAGGATGGCATAAACAAAGATGAAAATATAAAATGATGGGCCCATCTGAGCTAAACAACTAATTTGATACAGATTAGTCATAAAGACTTACAGCTGTCTAGCTATCATAAAAGCATATATATCTATGCATTTTTAAGTGCCACGAAATACAGGCTTATTTCTGCAGACAACTGGGTTTCATGGGCTTCCAGCAACACCTCATCTCCCTCCTTGAAAAGCTTACCATCTCAGATGGACAGGAAGAAGCCAGGTTTCAGCAGATTCCTTATCTACCCTTATAGGAACAATTTGCTTGGAAGAGAGTCATTTCAGGAGCTTGCACTGAAAGATGTCTCCAGGCATAAGAGATACCTCTTTTGTCCAGAGGGATATTTCTTTGGGTTCAGAGTCCCTTCATAGAGGTGCCAGCCATTTCAGTGTCAGTCAGAGGTAAAAGGTCATCTGACTCCAAATATTTTACTGGGGAACTCATGCTAGGAAACTACAGAGAATCTCTGTAACTCATCAGTTTTCCAGTAATATTCCATATGCTAGCACCAAGTCAGAGCACAGAGGTGAGTCCAGTCAATTACACAGGATGAAGTTTATGTGATAACAAGGCATGACATGATAAATCCATAGACAAATGCTAGAGGCAGCTACATGTAGTCTCCTAAAATGACAGTGAGGTTCCTTGGTTAGGATTAGGAACAAAAATTCAAAATCGCAAATGTTTGCACTCCTCTATCAAAAGGCTCAAAATTTGTGCTGATTTATCTTTGAAAAAGAAAACGAGAGGTGGAAAATGTTCACAACTGCTTTTCATGTTAAAACCGATAGCTGAAATACAATGGCAACCTGGTCTATGGAAGGTGTCCTTGCCCATGGTAGGGGGTTGGAACTGGATGATCTTAAGGTCCTTTCCAACCCAAACCATTCTGTGATTCTGTGATTTTGTGATTCTCTGATTCTGTGATCCTATGAGTATGTATTCCTTAGTCATGTCTAGGATAAATCTTCAGCAGTATTAACAAAAGCTTAGCTGCTGAACCCAAAGCACTGTAGTGGGCATGATGTAATTGCAGAAACAATAAAGTGGCATGTTCCAAACCTTTGCATTTTGCTATGTAACTTAGTAGTGACAGTCTTGGGTTGATCATAGCAATAAGAAAAAAATGCAAAAAAAGGCATCATTCTTGTTTACTGACAAAACACCCAAGTTTTAAAAACTGCACCTCTTACTCTCATGTTTTTTATTTAACAGCTCATTACTGCTACGAGTCCCTTGCAGTTGAAAGTCATGGTACTGGAATTGAGATGGGTTAAGGCTAACACTTACTTTCCTGACCTACTTGCAAAGGGCACCTCTGTTGCAAAATTAATGACCTGATAACCTGGCTAAGGCACTGCCACCACATATTTAACCTCAATACTTGCCTTAATCTTGCTGTGCCATAGTTGCTCAAAGATGTCATAGCTTTCCGTCACTTCAGATTCCTGTTGCTACCTTTCACAGGTAAGACCTCGAAGTTTACTCTGCTGTTGTGTTTTCAAGGCAGGTGGAAACCAAACCACACATATGGACAAGAGGCCTGGTTTGCTCTTTCAGAAACACTTTCTGGTGTTATTTCTTGTTATATCTAGATGATTGTTTTCATTAAGGGCTGCATGAGCTGTGTTCATAGTAGTGACAGCAGCACTCAAAACAGCTATTTAAAAATGTGTTAAACTGCAAGATACCTGGACTTTTAGAGAAGACAGGCTGATCCCCTTGAGCAGTGAGTGGGCCATCAGGGACCAGTGAGGTGCCCTGACCTACCTGATCACTAGGCTGCGGGGGGAGATCATGCTCTGATTCTACTGGGAAAGAATTCTTACATAACTCTTATCTCATGTTCAGTATTCAAGGCCCATTATGAGAAACATTTCATAATCTAAGACATGGCAAACTGGGTTGAAATCTGCAGCAGCAACCTTGAATACATGAGAAGGACAGGAAGGCTGTTGCATGCAGTAGCATGGCTTTCAGAAAAAACAATTCCTCCTTTTTTATTGAATAGCATGATCGAAGGCAGCATCCCAGTTAGTTACTTAAAGATTAAATGCTATTGATTTGCTGCTAGTTCATGGTTTTGATTTGGTCACAGACATTTTGTGCTCAGTGCTGTCATGAATCAGACTGGAGCTGAGTACTATCTGGGGAAGTTAGGACACACTGGCAAAGTAGGTCTTTAACAATTATGGTAGGGTGTATTGCCAAGAATCCCAAAAGTTCATAGTCTGTGAACAGTTTTTCCAAGGAACTGGCAGATTCAGCAAGACCAATCTAGACCTTGATAGACTCAGTCCATAATTCCAATATTTTTTTCCCAGACAAAAGAATTGGAAATATTTTTAACTTAATTTAAAAACACAAATACTCCACAAATGGGTAAATATTCTTTTTTGGGGTCTCTAACATGGAATCACAGAGTACACAGACTCCCAAGAGCAGCACTGCTGGAGTTATTAGTCTTACTCAAATACACTTGAAGAGCTTGGCTTGGGGATGATGGAAAGGACAAGTTTGCCCTTACAAACAGGCAATGATGAAATTATAATTAAAAGTTGTGAATGAGTGTCAAGAGGAAATATTTATGCTACTGTTATGATGTCTAGTCATGATCTAGACACAGACCTGGGCAACTGGCAGTAGGTTGCCCTGCTTGAGCAGAGGGCATTGGGCAAGATGACATCCAGAGGTCCCTTCCAACATCAGCTACTCTATGATTCTGTATAAATATTATACATATTAAAAAAGAACTATTTAAAAAAAAATCAAGTAGTTTTAATGGTTGTAGCAAAACCATAGAATAAACAGCATGAGGAAACAGAAACAAAGTATTAGCTCTATGTTTTTGCTTGATCAGTGACTGTTCCTTCAGCTTCTGTGTCGGTATAATTTGACTGATATTAGCTTTTTCTGGAATACCCAGGGATTTTACATCCAGACAGTTCCTTGTCTAGTAGTTTGTTACAGAATCAAGGAATCTCCTGTGATGTTTAAGTAGCTTTGTCTTTCATTCAGCGTTGGTGCTTTTAAGGGGAAAATACAGAATTATTCCATCACCATCCATTTATTTATTTATTAAAAAAAAAATTACTGTTCCAAGGAAATCCATCCTTAGTCAATGAAAAGCTTATACCTGTCCGCCAGGAAAGCATGTGACTTCATGGGCTTGTGAGCCCAGGGTGCAAAGATGCATCAGGTCTTACTGGGTTTGGGACTCTAGGTCCCATTTCTGTACTGATTCTTAATCTAGGCTGAAATCATCTTCTCTCTAAATCAGAACTGCTGCTTGACACAGTTACAAGATATGGGTGTGCTGCTAAATAACAGGGAGAGGCACTATAGTGACTGTCAGTATGTGACATGGTTTCGATCTGTCCCAGTTAGCCCACTATGAGATGATAACAGGGCCCAGTCTGGAAGACAGCAAACTACAAGAGCCATTCACAGTGGGCATTATGGAAAAAAGTGTGCCATGTTTGGCTTCTTCACCTTTCACAATCCTCCAACATTATCCCAGCAGACTTTGTACCCTCAGGTGATTCCTGAAAGCATGCAACACACCCAGGTCACGTCACATTATCAAACTATGTCCCTCTTGGATTGCAACACAGTACTGCTTTTATTTCAGATATGTTGAACTCAAAATTGTGTCTTAAGAGCTCAGAAAGTGTAATGCTCAGGAGAGGTACAAATCCAAGCACTGTGTGGTGTGAACATGAATCAACTGTTCCATCCTGCTTTATCTTGTAGTATGTAGCTGGCCCTGCTTTATTTTGCAGTATGTGGGCAGCCATGGGGTCTTTCACCTCCAGGCTTGCTGGCTCTGGTGAGAGCAAGAAATTATGTTTCTGTTGGGGACAAAAGCAGGGATCAATCTTGTTAAGCACCAGACAGAGATGTAGTTTCATCACCTGAGAGCTTAATATGTAACATTCCTGGATGAAATGTAAAGGCCTTTGATATGTACCAGGCCAAATTTGATGACCAAATAGTTCCTTCTGACCTTAACTTTGTTGAGATATGCCATGCAGGGGCACTGGAAAGCAAACTGCAGCCCACAGAAGAGTGGCCTGAATTGTTTCATTTTTTTAGCATGACGCATTACTATCTTCTCAGGCAATAAATGTCAGAGGAAGCCTTTTCTCGCCTAACAAAAGAAATTATATGATTTATGAGAAAAGTACTAAGACAATTCTGTGTTAAATAGGGTAACAGCAACATAACATGCAGTAAAATACTCCCGTAAAAACTCCTGGCATGCAGCAATGACTATAATGCAGGTGTTAACTTTGGTGTAACGTGATGATACGGATTGCAAAAGAGACATGGAAACGGTGACCAGGTTGTACAACAAACAGGAAATTGTTCCACTTAGAGCACGCACAGAAAAAACTCTCTTCTGTAATCAAATAAACGTGACTGAATCGTCAGGATATCGTCAATTGCACTTGATGAATGGGCACTTACACTGTGCAGAACACCGTTTTGGCAAAGCATCATATTGGCAGAATACCAATCCTGCCATACTCATGAGGCAGGCACGTGTGACTCAGCAAAGAAATACGCTGGTGGTGGGTGACTCTGGGCTCCTCATCTATAAAAACCATTTGAAGTGAGACCTCTCATGTTGTAAATAGGAGGTGGGCACATGTCAGCACATCTTTAAAGGTCAGTCCTCCCCAGATCTCATTGTGTGGCTGCTGGTGGACATTTGGCCTCTCTTTTCGTATTGAAAGGGCAAGTACTAATATCAAATGAGACAGGTAGATAGCAGAGCAAAGCAAGGAGTTAAATGGATAAATAAATAGTGCAAACCAGTTCTACATACTTTCATTAATACATACTAAACTAGCATCCTGCTGGTCATGAAAATACGTCACTTAAGTATTTGGTACATCATGTATTAGCCAATAATGAACCCATATAAAAATACAGGAAGCAGATTTTTAGGTATAGAATTCTGATTTTTAAAAGTTGTGTTCCACTACACATGCAAGTAAGTGTATTGTTGTTATTACAGGGCTTAAGGAGGTCATGGTAAAGAAGGAATTTACAGCTGAAGGATTTTAAGCTATTGTCTTCTGCCTAAAAAAGTAGTAAAACCCTAACTTTCTAAGAGCTTATCTCTTTAAAATTCTAGTTTCTATGGAGAAATCAAACCCCTATGTGTTGAATTATGTTTTTTATATTAACCCCTCTTGGAAGTATAGAATTTTTATGCTGCCCTCACAATCTAAGAATCTAAAGTTTAATGATTTCATGTGAACTTCACAAAACCCAGTGCCAAATCAGAGAGATGCATTTATATTCAAAGAGAGCATCTATTATATTTATCAGAATCTGGCACCATTTAGAAAACCACTCCTAGGAGATGTTATCTTTGACATTCAGGTTACCGTTATCCAAACTTGCTTTCCCTTAAAAAAATGCAGAAAGATAAATATACTTGACAGAACAATTAGATTTGTTGATTGGCACACTATGTCCTAATACCCAGTATTTCAGCGTTGCTGTGTAATGTATGTTGCAGGTATCCCAGAGGTTGTGGCTGTGTGCTCCCCTCACACACACTCCTGACCTTCATTTCCCATAGCTCTGCTCAAGTGATAACCACTAGTGGTGGTGGGAATGGA
This sequence comes from Amazona ochrocephala, assembly GCA_039720435.1. Lineage (NCBI taxonomy): Eukaryota > Metazoa > Chordata > Aves > Psittaciformes > Psittacidae > Amazona > Amazona ochrocephala. Next base: position 14,752,562 of record CM077879.1, read on the forward strand.
TGGGTCTGGGTTGTAATGCTTGCATACAACTCAAACTGGGGGAGACAGATAACAACACAGCAGCCAAGGGCTAATCTGAAAAAGTGGTGCACCACCCCCTGAACATAGTCCTGGTCAAGGTCTGACCCAAATCAGGTTTATGTCATTGTCATGCAAACATGACTATGAGTCAGTTATCCTACTCCATAACTAGTGGACAGCCCAGGGCCCACTGAGCTCTTCTGCATGGCAGGAGGCTGCACGCCAGGATCTCCCCTTGAGCCAAGGACACCTCTCAAGGCTACTCCTTGAGCTTGAGAGATTCCTTGCTGCAACAGATTCTTGGTGACTCACAGTGTGCTGAACTTTGAAGTCTTAGCTAAGTGATACAAAGGATTGATTGTGCACACACAATCCTTGAGACATAAACCGTGGACCATATCTGGGACTGAGTCTGGATCCAGGCACACCTTGACTCTTCTCTGAGAAGGAGTTAAGAACAAAAGGGGGTCCTTTCTGAACCTCGTGACTCCATGGGAAGGCTTCCCTGGCAGTTTTGTCTGATCCTGTCCTGTATGCAGTAAATAATCAAGTGTACCTTGCCATCAAATCTTGTTAAACCACTGTCACATTTACTAATAAATTTTATTAAATCACTGTTTTACATCAATAAACATATTGCTGCTTCTTTCTTAGGAGTGAAGTGCTTCACTCCATCTGTGACAGAGGTTAATACTTGTATTAGTTTAATGCCAAGGTGATACAGTGACCTGAAAGCAATAATACCTGGGAAAGCAAACTCACCACTGTGTACATAAGGACTCGAAGCCAGTCTTACATTTCCACATATCGGCAAGCAGAAAGAAAAGATGTCAAAAAAAAGACTGGCCCGTAAATGTGTTACCTGTCCTGCAGTGCTGGGTGGATGCTGCATTCCACTAAACCCTCCATGGATCTGGGGAAAAAACAGCAGCAAGAGCATACGGTGTACTTTCTCTCAAGCCTTTCTTTCATAAACCTGGCAGTGGCTTATTAGCTTTGGAACAGAAATGGGGTGAATTGTGCTGTCCATCTGCTATCTTATGGAAGAGAGTACATTCATCAGGTCATTCAGACCCTACTCAAAGAGAACAGGAGGAGATGCAATGATCTAAACGCTATAAATTAAGTCATTTCTATCTCAGACAGCATTTCCAAAGACCTAGCAGGACCTTGTGATGACAAGCTAAGATCCTTTGGGAACCAAAACAGTCACATTGGAGCTAATGAATGCTGGCTGGTGATATTATTTCTTTTGGTGGAACATGCATAATGGAACAGCAGCCACATGGACACCCAGTCATACACCTAATCTGAATAGGGAATAAAACACACATCCAGCAGAAATGTTTTGAGAAGCAGAGTTCTGATTTTTTTGTCTGGAGCTGGTGTTAGGGAGTTTCATTTTCAAAGATACACCAATCAAAAGCCATGGTCTGGCTAGACACTGGCAAAAAAGTAGCTGATTCTTATCATTGTCAGCATTGGAAACCTCATCAAATGAAATCCAAGAACTTCTTGGAGAAGACAGAGCAGCCTATCTGTCTGACCTGGATATATTCTGCTATTTGCAAATATATCTAATAAATATAGAAATTTAAATTTTAATTTTAATTTTAATTTAAATCTAACAAATGCTCTATTTCAGCCACTTGTCCATGTGGGTGTGCCATGATGACTGTTCTCTGCAGTTGGGCTACTGTTAAGAAGAAATGGTAAAGAATCCTTGAACTTCTTAACACTGAAATAGTGGAAACTAATAAGAGTTGATGATATAGGCGGCCCCCACCCAAGCTCCCAGTTTTTTCTGGAGGTACAGAAATGCCAGGTAAGATACACAAAACTGAGATTGTACAAAACCTGCATCCCAGTCCCAGATGTTGCAACAGGAATCTGACTCGAAAATGCAACTGCGTGTGCTTCTTCCTTAAAATGCGCACTGTTGGTACACGAAAAGAGCTTTGACTCTAGATTATAACACAAATGCAAACTATGCATTTTCAGATAAACATTCATCTTCTGGAAAATACTTATAAACAAATCCAGACAACTCTATGTAGTCTCCTCTGGATACACAGGAAAACTGTCTCCCTCTGTCCCCAGGTGAAGGCCCTTCAGACCCTCGGGCTCTCCCCATGGGGCCTCCCAGCCCATGTGCCCAGCCTCAGCTCTCCCAGTGTCCCCAGTGAAAGTGCCCAGCTAGGGAGAGGTCAGGCACAGCCCTCCCTGTCCCACCAGTGTGTTCTCCAAGGTGCCATAGGCCAGGCAGGGCGAGCTGGCAACCTTCCTCATTGCTGCCCAGCCAGCTGCTGGGATGCATAGCCTCACACTAGACATACAAATCAAGCAGGTACATGGTTCAGCACAGTGCCTGGCTGTGCTCTCTTGGGCTTGACCTTGACAAACCAGCACGACCAAACCAGTCAGCTGCAGTGGGCTACCTACAAAACCCAGCAACACTCCTCTGCCAAGGAGCGTAATCAAATAACCTTGAAAGACCTATCATTCGTACCAGTACTTTGTTGGCTCAGCTGGCCATTGACCCTGGCATAGCCCAGCTGTGACGTTCTGTGTGCATTCGTGGTTATCAAGGCAGGGTCAGCAACTCTCTCTGGTTCCAGCTTCATACAATTGATTTATACACAGCCTTGTTACACACTCGCTGACTCCTAACCTGGACATTAATAAATCAAGTTGTTCCAGCCACAATAAAGAGGAATTGATTTAACTTGTTTTGTTGGTAAGTCATAGATGATCTGGTCCCCTGATAAAGGCTCACTTGTTCATATCCTGTTTCAGTATCAAAGCCGCTGTACAAACCTCTACTGTTTTCAGCTTTGAGTTTTACTTAACTGATCAAGCACTTCATTGATTCTCTCAACACTGTTCAACCCCCACAGTGATCACAGATACCAAAGATCCAGTGCGTGCATCTTCCACCAGCTCCATTCTCCTGCCTTGCAGAGTGAAGGCTCATCATCTTGTCTTTGATTGAAGTTTGATCAGGCATCACTTTCTCTGTTCTTGCATGGAAAGATTATTAAAGACTTGCCCTTAAACATAGGCATATAAATATAGTAAAAATTTACTAATGCGTATTTCTGACACCATCTACCCTTCATCTCTTTATTTCTTTTTGCCTGCTTAAGTTCTAGCCCTCTTAGTGGCACTTTCCTCTACAGTATGTAATAGAACTGTCTCTGGCGATACACTGATCTGACATGATGGACTACCAACTCCTTGTCAGAGTCTTCTTCCCCATTAAACACACTGACCTGCTCTGTGGGCCCTTGCTCACTGGTAGCGCTGGATAACTAAAGAGAAGCAGAAGAGAGCTGAGCACTGTGGATGGACCTAACCGAGATGTGAGCTGTGAACTCTCCTCGTTACTTGTGTGTGCTGCAGGCAGCAATCACACACGGAAACAGGTAAATCATTTCCGAAACAGGAATAATTGCCAGGTACCAGTCTGGATAGCACAACCCGCTGGAAATAATGGGAAAACCCAGAGGTGGACCGGCAGTGCTGCTCTGCCACCTGGTGCTGGAGCCCTGTCGCGGCAGGTCGCTGCCGCCACCCTCCTTCCGGCCACGGCGCTGTGTCTGGGTAGAACCTAGCACCCAGTGCCGCTCCTGTCAGCGCTTCCGGCATCGCATCTGGCAGCCTAAGAAATATGTGCACCCGATTACTGTATGTAAGTATATAAATGTTCTTTAGTTCTTTGTGACTTCTAATACTAATAGATATCATTCTTCTTTGCACAGGGCAGCGCTGGTTACTAAACAACATCCTAGAATGTGATAACTACTGCAGAGATGTACCGACTAGCTAGGCATTTTTTGACATTTATAGGCATTGTTTTTATTATTAATGTCTAAGTCTAAAAAGCATCAAACATGTATAAGTATGCTCTGATTAAGTGTGTTCTTAACCCCTTCCTTACCTTGATCTTTCTATTTTACATTTTCATATAATGCAGGCGGTTCCATAGTTGTAAACTGAGGCACAGCTTAGTCTGATGGACACACTAAAGATTTGGGATTTAACTGCTTGGAACTGGATTCTTCATGAAGATTATAAAAAACACTTAGCAGAAGGGACCGTTTTCCACCTCCAAACAGATGCTGTTGAGAAATCTATAGAAAGACTGTATCTAAATACCTTACACTCTAACTTACTTGGCTGCAGCTACTTCCCCACATGATTCCCCGCCCTGAAACCAGTACCCCTGCCTTGTGGGGTTGTACTCCCACCTCTAGAGTCTCTGCACTAATAGTGATACTGAGATTCTAGCAGAGCAGCAGAAAGCCAGTGCTGCCCTCCGTTGTGTCAGTGGACATGTGATAGACCTTCAGAAGCAGCATACGCAGCGAGCCCCTGAGTTCTGTTTGGGCCATGCAGAGGTTGCAGGCCGCATATAGGCAACAGGGTATAGGAAACAAAGGTTACATATACCAGTGCGGAAATGTGTGTCATGTCTGGCATGTGAATCACAGCATAGACACCTACTAGTATTTATTTGGCCTAAATATTCACCTTGGCTACCCTGAGACTTCCCCCTTTCTATTTTAATGCTTGCAAGCTTCATGGAGTAAAGCAAATCAACAGGCAAACACTGAGACCTTAAGCAACTCTCAGGTAGTCAGATCCTCAGACAGCCCAGCCTGAATAATGTTGATAAGCTGTGTTTTCAGGGGTTGCTAAATACAGATGGCTCATTCACTCACGTGGAACAAACTTGCTGGCAAACTTGCAGACCAGGCAATCGGGAATGACAAGCGTGTCTGCATATCCAAGAGAAAATCCCTTTTGGTGTCAGGGATAAACCACACTTCAAACTTTCATCTTTCTCAAAGGGAAGGCAGAACTGACCGGTCTAACTCAGGGCTGTCTGCCCAAAGCACAAGCTGGCTGCTCTGAACCACCGGTAAATAACCCTGCTGCAGATGCCCACAAGTAGTATACATAGCTGCCAGCTAACCTACAGAACAGGAAGAGGAAACAGCTAAACCTGGCATGTATTTTCTCTTATAGAGAGCTAGTGTGAACCATGAACTGCAGAACTTCATGAACCTGCAGCAATCTATGAATCTCCTCTCATCAGGATGTAGTTGCCATTACAGCTACATAATTGAATAGTCACAAATAAAGAAGGCAAGTTCAGAATGTCTTTGTAAGTGAGACATATTCCTCAAACTCGATATGCTTCCTTCAAGTCCCAGGCAACTGGGTCGTGAAAAATAAACGCGGTTTCTTCTACTCTCTCTGCTTTAATAGGGAAACATGGCAATGCTCCAGATATTTAATAACAGTGCAAAACGCATTTTTTTCTTTTGATTTTTTTCAAGGAAAAGTGGGTGTCTGCTGTTAAATGGGGGAAATAACCTGGCCCCAGGTGATAGAAAAAGCTTGGGTTTTAGCCTTGGTTTTCACAGACAGGCCTGCTTCCGGACCTATGTGTGTGCCAGTGTGCTCTGAAGAGGAGAGGGACAGCCACGAGGAGGAAGCAATGTTAGGGTCTACCTAAAAACTGGATGCATTCAAGTCCGTAGGGCTGTGGTGAGCTCTCTACCCAGAGCTGTTGAAACAGTCGACCAATGGGAGGGCCCCAATGGCCTGAAGAAGGACAATATACCCAACACCCTGCTGCAACTATGACTAAAAGTAAGATCCAAGGAACAGGAACTAGTTTGCTTCCACTGTAGTCCTGACAAGGATGAAGGAGCCCTTCCCAATGGAATTCAATCCTAAATACTTGCAGGACAAAAGAATATCCAACACAGACTTGCCACAGGCAAATCACACTTGACAGCTATGCAGTTCACCACTGATAGCAATGCAGATGAGGTGAAGGATGCAATGCAGCACATCCGGACTTCAGACACCTCCTTCCCACAGCAACCTGCTCTAGAAGCTGAAGTACATGGGCTGGACCACCAAGCTGAGAAAGCAGCAATCAACAACGTAATATACAACTGTCCTGGGTTCAGCAGCAGCAGTCATTTTTATCCTTCTTGGTAGCTGGTTCAGCGCTGTGTTTTTGACTTTTGGCCTGGGAACAGCACTGATAACACCAGTGTTTTCAGTTACTGCTTAGTAATAATATTTGGTCTGACCAAGGACTTTCTGAGTCTCATGGTCTGCCAGGGAGGAGGGGAAGCTGGGAGGAAGCAGAGACAGGAAGAGGTGGGAGTGAGCGAGCAAACTGCATGGCTGAGAGGCTTAAACCACGACAGTTCTTTTTGGCTCCCAACATGGAGCACGAAGGGTTGAGATAATGACAGTATTAATAGCCACTCATCACAATGCTGATTTATTGGCTCTCAACGTTGTTGCTCATGATTCTCTTGAGTTCATGATTTCAGCCTGTTGTACTTCACTTACCGCCGCTATTTGCTACCTTAGCACTTTTCAGACATGGGGTTTGGGCTAAGGTTCTTGTTTCATTGTACTTTATTGGAATGGCTTGTAATACAGGTGGGCTCCAGCAGGGGGGGGACGGGGGGGCGGGGACGGGACAGACACGGGACGTGGGCGTGGACTTGTACCTGGCCTTCTGGCTGCTCTTCACCGTCCTGGCCCTGTCCTCAACTCCGTCTTCTTGAGGCTGTGGGAAGCAGAGGGGGAGTGGCCCCAGGAGCCGCCAGCGGCCAAACCGGCCCGGGAGCGTGGCCCCGGGGACCAGGAGGCTGGGAAGGAGGCGGCAGAGGAGCTGAGCCCCGCAGCCGAGCCCAGCCCCGCGGCGGCCCAGAGCATCCCCCAGCAGCTGCCCCCTGAGCCCCACGAGCCCGAGCCCCAGGAGGACGCAGGAGACCACACAGCACTTCCCAGCAAGGCAGAGGAGGAAGATCTGGACTCAGATCTGGACTCCTGCTAGTAATAGAAAATGTCAACAAGGGAAAATGGCCATGCAGTACAGCTTGGGAGTCTCAGGTTGGACATCGGGAAAAACTTGACAGGAATAGATTACTCAAAGAGGCTACATAATCTGCACCCTTTTAAGTTTTCTAAGACTTGTCTAGAAAATAAAACACAGCGGATCTGGTCTAGAACTGCTCACAGCCCTACTTTGTACATGAGATTAGACTAGATGGAGGGATGAAGAGAATACTCTGGGTCCCCTCTACCAACATGTCTATGAACCGATATAACTAATATTATTCCTGTCAGTAAAAACATCAGTATTTTAAAGGAACTGCCTTAAGTATGCAAAGGACACACCTCTATCCATTGCAGTCTACAAATTCCTCAAGGGCCGTAGTGGAGGGGAAGTTACTTCTCTTCTCTATAGTGATCAATCGTAGGACACAAGGAAACGGAATGAAGCTGCATCAGGGGAAGCTTAGACTGGACATTAGGAGATGGTTCTTCACTGACAGAGCGGTCAGCCACTGGGAAAGGCTCCCAGGGAGGTTGTTTTTGGCACCAAACCTGTCAGAGTTCAAGGAGCACATGACTAAGAGCATCTGGACAATGCTCTTAGTCATATGCTTTAGTTTCAGGTATTCCTACAAGGGGCAGAGAGGTGGAATTGATGATCCTCACAAGTCTGTTCCAACTTGAGATATTTTACAATTCTTTCACTAATTAGCTTAATTCTCCAGCTAATTAGCTTGGGGGAGCTTTGCACTCTTAGCAAAAGCATCTGGTATCTCTCTATATAAAAAAAATATGAGAATTTGTGACTTTTTTCAGCTCAGCCAGGTAACTGCATCATTTCACTCCGGGCCACAAGGCACTATATTCTCCTCCATATACTTTCATTGCAGAGACAGCCACAGCTAAATTTGTCATAGGGAAAAGGTTTGACCAGGAAATCATTCCTTGTGCCATAACCATGAAACAACATCTGAAGTGTCATGCTTCGAACATGAAACAGCTTCAAAAAACTAAATTGCCACAGCTCTGGCACTTTGCTTCAGAAAATAATTCATGTAAATAAGATTTTTAGGCAGTTACCCTCACTCTAAGAAGCTCCAGTGATTAAGAGCAAAAGCATTTAGCAGAGGAACAGAGGTGCCAGAACATCTGTTGGGGGTCTATCCATAATTTTATCATATGTCCAGCTTTCTAAACAACAACTTCCATCTCCAGATGGATTTGTGATGTTCTTTACCTTTCTATTTACCCATTACCAATTAAAGATTTGATTTAGTATCTGATGATGATATTCCACAGAACAGCTGCTGTTAGCTTCTGGCTGACAGCATAGACCAGCTTCTTGAAAGGCCAATGTTCTGTACAAGTGTGGCAGAAATGGAACAGGCAACTGGGATTAAATCACACTGTCAAAGGGGGAGGGGAGAATGCCTGCAATACAACCTTGTGAGGAATTACTGGTCACATTAGATCTCCAAATCTATCCCTGGCCTAATTAAGCTGCATTTTCACTGTAAAGCAGGCAAGATGCCAATCACGAAATGAAACCTGCTTTTCAGTAACTGCCACCTAGAGCTCAATAGCATGTTCATGCTTAAAACAGAAAACTTTAAGAGTAACAGGGCTTCAGATGCAGTGTTTGGGCAGGGCTTGAACTAGCATTAAAATACAACTCTTAGCACAGTAACACCTTGTTGTGTTGGGGTTTTTAAAATTTGCATTCCCACTTACAGGCTAATTTCATATTCACATTAAGTATCTCATGTATTACCTTTTGAGGCTGCTACAATCCATACAGTACAGCTGAAGAACAGAATTTGGGGTTCACGGAAGTCAGGACCTCATGACAGTTCACCCAGTCTATTCCTGTTGTTTCTCTGTTCCAGAGCAGGCCAAGGGGTCACTCACTCACTGCACAAACAGCTGCCATCTCCACACCCTCTCCCATCACAGACAGAACAGGGCTTACAAAGAATGAGAAACAATGGCTGAAACAATCACAATTTGTCCAACAGAGAGAATAGCTTCCATTCCTACACATACATTTTGAAGTCCCCCTGACAGTGAATAGCTATCCCCATTGTTTTGCAGAGACTGACAGCATACAGTTTTCTCAGACCAAACAGGGTTGTTGAGGAGAAAAGCTTTAAGCTCAGTAATGCTGTTTCCATGCAGCTGTCTACAGAAAGGTCTACGTTTGGTCTGGGAAGGGTCTTTGCTTTTTACAGCCAACCAAGAGCTTGGTATTTGTTTCCCCTTTAGAAAAAAAAAAAAAACCTGAAATATAACACATCTGACATTTTACGTGAAAGAAAACCCAACTTTGGGGTTGTTTGTGCAACCGAGATTAGACAGCAAGTGTCATGCTGAAGCTGTGTGCTCCTGCCCCATGGCCATTTTTTTGATTTTCAAGTTCGGTGTAAGACACTTCAATCTGGGGCAAATACAAGTAATGTAGAGGCCCAATTCAGGGCTACAGCTGGACTCCCTTGACTCAAGTTTGTGAGCTGCCAGCACTGGATCAACCAACAGCCTGTGCTATAACATTTGGTCCAAGAGTAGAATACCCTTTCAGTTTTGTAGTCAAGATTTGCAATCCAACTACAAAGACCATATTAGTCCTTAAGGAAGTAGAAGCTTAGGCCATATGCCAATAAACAAATCCCATGGAAGATGAAGCACGAGCAACTACCCCCAAAGGGAGGCAATCAAAGGCTTTTGAGCTAAAAGGCACTCTGCAGTGTTACAAGGTCTTTTAGGTATAAAAATACCTCATCCTACACATCGCCATTCAAACATGGTGCATAAGCCCTGAAGTGCAGGAAAGAACCCACTTGTAGTGGTAGGAGGCTTCAGGAAACGATGCCATTTCCCTCAAAACAAAACATTTCACTAGCAGGTCCACCTCTTACAAAAAGCAGCATTTTCCAGCAAATTCTGTTATTTGCCCACAAACATCCACATAACTTTGTTTCTTCCTTCATTTAGCATTACTGAACTGACAGGGATTCAACTACAACAGGAACCCACTGAGCAGATTCAATACCAACTCTTCCAGATGGGACTTGGGGAACAATAGATGAATTGCACAACAAGCAACAGCAGAACAAGGTTTAGGAGCAAGACACAGAGAAGTCCTGCTCATTTGGATCTTAAGCCTGATTTCAAACATGCCCTTTTCCAAAATGTACCTTGTCCTTGCATTGTTAATAAACAGACATACAAAACTGCTAACGGAGAGATGAAGCAAGCACAAAGAAACCATGATGCAAAATATTCTGCTACTTAGCTAAACCCCATGTCAACTGTTCTAATGTGTATATTGGTTTGCATGCCAGAAGACATCTGGTCACCACTTCTGAAAAGAAATCAACATTTTTCCTTTTTGAAACATCTTTTTAAATAATTTATGACAGGCAATTCGTTTTCAGCAATTGAACAATGGTCCACAGTATGAGAAGCAGCAAAAGCCTTTTTATTTGCTGTATAATTAGTGTCATTAGAAATACGATTGGTATAAAAAAAACCAACACACAAGTCCACACAGTAAGGAAAGCTTAATAAAAATCAAGGAGCACTGAAGAAGGCTTAGAAAAGACTTAAGTGAAGACTAAAAAAGAAAAAAAAAAAAAAAAAAAACCACAAAAAAAACACAAAAAAAACCCACAAAAAAAAAAAAAACACAAAAAAAAAACCCAAACCAAACCCTCAAACTTTTCTTTACTAAGTCTTCCAAAGTTCTGGACAACAACAACTTCTTTTGGCCACTAGAGATGGTAACAAATCTTCCTGCCACTTTGCATCAGAGTGTCCTCCTCCACCCTTGCTAGACAGCTGGCTTCCAATCACTGAAGTGTGTTGTAGAGTGTGAGAAGGAAACTAAACACAAGATCACAACCTGTTCACATGAGATATTGGCTTCCATGCAACTGCTCCGCACATGCAAAGGCATAAAACTTACTCAGCAAACACTATATTTTAAAAAAAATCACTTCAAGTCATAACAATGCTTCACTTTAATTCCTGTATTCTCAAAAAGGTGGCGGAAGTACTGCTTGTTTTTTTTTTTTCTTTTTTTTTTAACAGTAACATGCTTCTCCTCCTTCAAACAGAAAATATCTTTAATCTTTGAAACAGAATGATTTTTTTCTGACATTGAAATGACCAGACATTCTTAATTCATGAAAGTAACAAATGTGTTTCTGAAGCAAGAAGTTGCCACAATGATTATTTGTAAACATTATACCCACAACAGTAAGTACATCAAAACCCCACACTTCCACCTTAAAATAAACCACAAAGCTTTGACATGAAATACATAAAAAGTTTATTATGTGTACCCCATTTTGTTATCTAAGAGGAGAAAATCTGAGGCAACAGTTTGGTGCAGTACAGAGAAGCAAAGCAATATACAGTAGCTGCACACAGCTTGATTGATTTCAGATCACAACTAAATACTCTTACTATGACCGTTAGTACAGAAATGTTCTGTAATTAGAAAAAATGAGAAGTATTACTCTCATGCTGTACAGTCTCATGTTTCTTGGTTAGAAAAGAACAACTGATTGAGTTTGAATCTTTCACACCTGAATCTTTCACACCAACTCGCTTGGCTGTTGCCTCTGGAATGTTCAGCACAAAGGTTAAGCTCCAGACATAATTTAAGTGCTTTTCATGTGCAAACTGTTACTGGCTAAAGCTTTCAAAGTATATTTAATTACAGATATGAACACCCTGTAAAGATATGAGGATATGATAGCAGACCCAGAGGCCAATACAGATTCTTTAATAGAAATGCTATGTTCCACTGCAGTAGTTCTAGTCCCTGATTAGGTCCTTCCAAAGAGAGGGATTATTTCAATTGTAGGAGATAGACCACTCTTTGACAGAAGCATCATGGGATGTTGTTACCAGAGTGTGTTCATCCAGCCATGCCAAGCTGCTTACATGATGTAGCCTGTGTGCATCTGTATGGTAGTGTGAAATAACAGAAGAGAATTAGGAAGGCGAGGCTGACAAAATAACTTCAGCACATATTCCAAACGTGATTTTCAGCTGCATTAAATAGTAATGGTATATTTTAAAAAGTGACTACAAACCAACAGAAGAGTTCTGGCTATTGTCGCTACACAAAGATTAATGTAAAGGCTAAATTAGTTTGGGAACATTCAAAGCTTAGTTCTAGAAAGCTGTGTTGGATTTCGAGAACTGCTAGCAACTCTCAAAAATAATCTTTTGAAGGAAACATACCTGGTATCTTGACTCTGGTCTCTGGATCACTTACGGTCCAAACATATACCATCATGTCCATGCCTCCAGAAGCAAAGTGTTCATTGTCAGGAGACCAGGCAATACAAACAATTTTTGCATGGTGTCCATAAAAGACATTATGTTCCTATTTGAAAGTTAAAGATACAATGTTACTTCATTAGCTTAAGCTACCTCCAGGAAATCCCTGGCTTTTACTTTGTAGTATTATAATAAGCTACAGCAATGGTTCAGACAATGTACAACACAATACAGTTGGATGCCCTAAACAAACCAGTTGGTGGCTTCGTTTTATGCTATTTATTTAAACACTTATGAGACTGGTAAAATCCAAACTTTTTGTAAAGAGCTAAGACTTTTTCTATGAAAGCTAGATCTGTAAAGTGCATATGCAATAAGTCACTTTGTTCAGAGACTTTTCACGTAATCCCACAGATATTTCTAAAAGCAAAACTTATTCAATTTTTACTTAGCAAATGCAATGTTTCTGTGGAATGCCATCTGCGTTTTTCTAGTTCAGTGTGGTTTCAGTTACCTTAATGATTTTACAGGCTAATGCACATACTGACTACTCAGCTGAAAAGTGGAAATCGCCCATTCTTTGGCTCTTGGTTAAAACACTTAATTGAGGGATGAATCAAGATTCCCTGCCCTAATGTATCCCTTTGTTTGCTTACTTCTTACCACAGTAAACCATGTGCTACAGCCAGCAGGACTTTATTGCCAAGTCTGCTTTATTTAATTCAGTTTCGTTGTACTGCATGATTCTTATCAAGCTGAGCCTGCATTCTTGTCCATTTTCTGGAAATGCACACCAGTTCTCTAACAGGTACGCACATATTTTGTTGACTTTTTTCCCTTTAAAAAAAACCCAAACAAAAAAAAAGCACCCTCAAAAAAAAAAAAGAAAAGACAACCCAACTGCCACCAAAAAGCTCCCAAAGCAACCAACAACCCCACACAAAAGAAGCACCCCACCACGCTAGTGCTTCAGCTGATCAGAACAAGTCACATGCATTACTTTGTACTGATTACTTCCTAACCTTTTATATTTAACTACTGCTGGCCTGTGTAGACCCAATTCCTCCACCATATGTTTGCTATTAGATGGGTTTGAGTGCTTTCCCAATAGCCAACCCATGCTGTACATTTCCTCACCTACTTCTATGACGCGGAAGCTCCACAAAGGCTGTTGTGAGCTAAAAGCAATGCTAACTAAAAATACCAGTTAAACAGTCATAGAAACACCAAATATACAGTGATTAAACAATAAAGTCTCAGCTGCTATATTGTATTTCACCCCAACAGGTTTAGACATGAAATGACAGTCAATTTGGTTTTGAACAGCAATTCTTACCGCATAACCATCAGCAACACTAAAGACAGTGACAACTTTGTTTGCATCACAGACTGCAAGAAAGGCACCATCATGAGAATATGCCAGGTCAGTAACAGGACCCTTAGCTTCCAAAGACTTCTCATCGTTTTTCAAAGAGGTTCCTTGGATTGAATACAAATGGACATTCCCATCCTGTAAATTTACAGAGAAGGGGAAAAGGTACAAAAAACACTTTACAATATAAAGAGGGAGGCTTACTGAATTTAAGGAATGTTTTGCATCAGCTCTATCTGGTACTGCTCATATTAAGAACTAGTTTGAAGAACCTGTCATTTATGCTGGGTACAACCCACCAAGTCTAAAATACAGACCTGGTTTCTAGAATTCACCTACTTCAAGCATATACTCAGTAAAAACAATTTGACAATGTAAAACCAGCAAATACAAGATAAAAAGTTACATGATAATGGTAGAACCTGGGGAATTAAAAGTCCAGGAATACCAGTTACACACAGCTTGCTTGTTGTAATATTGCTGTTACAAATTGCCATACTACTTCCCCTAGTGTTAAATGTTTCTATTACTAGTTACAACGTTCAAAGCAGGACAAGTTTAGGAAGTGCAATCTTACCGCTCCTCCCACTGCTGCTGTACCTCCTCCAGGGTGAATGGCTACAGCTTCCGGCTCATAGCCAAGGTCATCAATTGCAAAACATTTCTTCTTATCTTTCATCAAGACAATCTGCAAATAGAAAACTAGAAACTAAGACCCTTTCTCAAAACACCCAGTACAAAACTATGACTAAGCCACAAAGTTTAGTCATAAATACAAATCCACTCCGAATGCTCACAACTCTTAACTACAATCTGATCTTAAGGGAACAGTTCCATTTCGTATTTAAAAAAAAAAAAATAAAAAAAAAATAAATGCCTACATGTGGTGACTAACTAATCTGCTGTACTGGAGTACCTATGTGCTCTAAATTAGGTAGTACAGGGCATGCTCTACTGCCTTCAGCTTTGCCTCATTTGGTTTAAACATGAGCAACACTGACAAAACAGTATTTTTAGCAATGCTTACTGCATTCCTTTGCCCCTTAAGGAAGGGAGGCAGGACCAAATCAGTAGCAAGTTAATACTGCAATGTTAAATTTTAACTTTGTACCCAGGTCTATACTATGGACAACTGGAATTGTAACTCACATGGAAAACAACTTTGAACACTACTCAAAGTTCCAAGCATAAAACTAGCATCCATAGAGAAGGCATAAATCATTTGAAGTTAAGCATGCTTTGATACAAAATAACCTTGGTGCAAAGTCTCTAGATTTGCATGATCTCACTACTACTGGCAAGCAAGCTAGAGCTACCTACGCGGTACAACAGCACTAGTTAATTGGCTACTTGGATTAGTTACAAAAAAACATAATGCAGGAACAAGATATCCTTTCCCCAAAATCACAGCACCGAAGGGATCGGGCAAGAGCATGATTCAGATGCTGTAAGCCTTCTAGCACAGAGCTGTACTGATAACAAATTCTGATGCATTCACACAATTGACTATGTGAGATTTAAACCTATACGTAAGGCTGTCAAATTGGTACAGGATGCAAAAAGACAAGACTAGCAAGTATCCTGCTGAAATATGTTTCCTATAGCTCTCATTAGGAAATTCTGCAGATGTGCAAGTTGACCCCACACTAAACAGATTTGTTGGAAACCATCATGTTACCATGCACAGCACTATTAACAGAGCAATTGCGTCGATACTCCACAAGTTAATACTTACTTGTCCAATGCACAGAACTACAGTATAGCCACCAGGACCCACAGCTAAACATTTTGGCTGAACATCCATTTTCACAGCATCCTGGCCACTGGAGGAAGGTGTGCCAAATTGGAGAAGCAGGAAGAACAAAGCAGAAAAGAAATTATTCCATGCCTAACATTACTCAGAATTGCCTATTCAGATAATACTAATGATCAAGAATATGTATAAAGATCCATTTTTTAATAATCTGCAAAGCTTCCTTGTGTTTACTGTTTAAAGAATTAGTATCTTGATCAGGTAGTACACCTGCTAAGTGAAAGGCAATGTTACTACACTGGAGTTTATTTATTTTTGTTTAAACTAAGTGGTGACCTTCACAGGTTTCTTTAAAGTTTTTTGTTTCAACTGCGGCTTACATGAAGAAACAGCCACGTCCCACCCTTCTTAACCACGTTTATTACTGATATGCCTGGGTATTTATGAATCAGAAACTGGGCACCCTTCCCACAGTCTCCTAACAAAACCACCCGATACAAGATTGATCTCTATCTAACCTGTGGAAGGGATGAGACAAATTAAAAAGCCTGGGATGAATTTCTTGTTACAGAAAAAAGCAAGGTTGGTACAGCAGTCATTTCTATACAGTTTCCATGGTAACTTAAAACCTGAATAAACTGTAGCATAAATTTCTTTGCCACAAAAGTCAACAAAACTCTTGCTGTAGAATAATTAGGGCTGCAATGCTACAATAAAAAGGCAACATTTTAACTAACCTGTAGTCTCTCTTGCTAAGGTTAGTGTAGCGCACAGTATCATCCATACTGCAGGTCACCAGCTGATCCATTTCATCCACCGCCATTCTAGAAACCTGGTTTGTATGACCTTTCCCAGAAAAGCCATCATTCTCTCCAGTTTCAGAATCCCAATAATGTGCATAATAGAATTAAGGAACATTTGGAAAGACTGGTGCAATCAGATATAGAATCATAAAAGATACAGAATCATAAAAGAGTTAAATAATTGACCAAATAGCTAAGTTTAGTAGGTATCTCAAGATCATTTAGTCCAACCTGCTACTCAGATCAGTGTCAGCTACAACAGGCTGCCCATTCTGCTGGGTTTTGAGTATCTCTAAGGATGAAAATTTGACAATACAGGTTCAGCCAATCTCATACTCTCAAAATATTTATTAAATGAACCTCTATTGTTCTGTAATCAGCTAAATGACCTGCCACAGACAGAAGCAAATACTGGAGTAATTAACATCAGGTCTGAGAACAGGAAATACTTTTTAAAGAATCATAGTTAGAAGTCCTGCAACACTCGCTTTCCCTGATGTTGTATGTTAACAGCAGTTTGAACTACTAACACTATACTACAAGTTCGTAAAGAAACAAGTCTGCTATTTACTACCATTTATGCCAATGTGACACCATTTTAATGCACCACAGCAGGCAGGATGAAGGACTGCAGTTTTATTTATAAGCTTCAGAACACTGAAGAAAAGCCAACAGTCTTCTAGCTGAACATATCCCAGCCCACCCTTTAATGTGCCCTTTGCAAAACAGGCTGTGTTACCAGTGTTTTGCTCCAGAAACCAACAGAATTTAAATAAAGTGTCAAAAGTAGCACAAGTTCTCTTCAGTAAGAAAGTCATCAGTGAGAAAGCCTGATGACATTTGGGATATCAAATAAAGAACACAGTATGTCACAGAACTTCAAAACCACACCTTAATACAGGATAAAAGAAACTCAACTGTAAAGAGAAATGCATGTTAATGGGTCAGAGACAGGTCAGAAAGTTTTCCTTTGTCCTGAACATCTGAAAAACAAGACACATGACTTTCAGAACATGCTAAGATCTATGGCATGCAACTGCAAAAGAGCAACACATATTTTGCGTGTATGACAATACATGAAAAGTTACAAGAGGCTAATTTATACATTTACTTGCTCCTCCATACTAACAATTTATGTACAACAAAGTAGCGACAACTGGAAGTTAAGAACTGGTTTATATTTAGCAGGCAAGTGTAAAGGGAAACAGCACAACAGGCAAGTTAAGGGAAAGTAAAATTAACTTGTATTCACTTGTGTAAAATAAATGTAAGTTTTTGGCTTTGGCAAAGCACTCTTTTTTCCTCATAACTAGTTCTCAGGCTATAAGGCTAGAACAAATACCACTATCATTCAAAGGATATTAATATGACCATCATTACTTCCAGAGTAAATATAGGACTTTCCACCGTTTTTATGCACGGTAAGACACTGAATTGATTTACTATGACCCTGTGAACAGAACACAAAGAATTACTGATGGGCAAATTTTCATCTTAACATATACATAGATTAAACCTATTTCAGAAGATCTGTAGGTAATTAGAAAATAACATTTTTTTTTTCATAAGCATTAAAAGTCACCGAGAATACAAAACACAACAGCACAGTCAGTGCAGCATTGCTATTCCCATGCACCACTCCTTAGAGAATGAATGGGCACTATGAATATTCTTATCAGCCTGCTGGGCCAGAACACTTTCATGGCCTTTTCATCAACAAAGTTTGATTTTCAAGCACTTTATGATTCATGAAAAAGGACTAAATATGGTCACGTGCCCACATATCAACTGCCTGAATTATAGCACCAATGGCAAGAATCTGGGACGTCCGTTTCTAGTTCATGTAAAAATGTAAGTTCCCAGGAGAGTGCTGTGTCAGATAGCTATTTAAATTCCAAAATTAAAGCTCAAATGCACAGTAATCCTGGTCACCTTGTTCACAATGCACTAGCTCCAATAGAATGAGACATCACTGGTAGTTTTCTGTCTATGCTCTATTTCTTTTTGCATCTCAAGAATGGTTAAAAGCTGCTATGAAAGATAAGTTGATAACCTTAACTGAAAACTAAATCAGTCAATATGTTTGCACAAAGCACAGCATCACGCATGTAACATTTTAACTTCTTGATTCACGTCATTTGCAAGAGTTGACACGCAGGGCTCATGTGCTAATGCTAACTTAAAACCATTTTTCAATAGTCACTGCTCCATCTGGATAGCTTCAACCACTAAATCACTTATTGCAGAAATGGGTGCAACGAGAAGTTTAACCTACCTTTATGACACGTAAAGGCTTATTTGGATTGTTCTTGTCCAAATAATTAATATAGCCAGACAGGGAGATAGTCAGTAAATAGTCTTTCTGCCACAAGCAACCCAACTGCTGATCCAACACGTTTGATCCCATGTTAAAGGTATTGACAATAGAATTAGCACCAACATCCCAGATTTTAGCAGTTTTATCTCCAGAAGCAGAAAGCAACTGACTACTGTCAGGGCTCCAACTAATCTGTGAAAACAAATGTCACAAGACAGTAAATGCATTTATTATTGCAAGACTTCATGGTCCATGAACTCGATAATGAAATACTATGGACCATTTGCGCAAATGAAGTGATACTTACAGCATAAATACCTCCATCATGAGCTTTGCCTCCACCAAGAGCACACACTTTCTCTCCAGTCTTCCCATCATAGACAAAAATCTTAAGAGAGCACACAGACATATAACTTAAAAGGAAAAGCGGTAAAAAGGAAAAAAACAAAACAAAACAAAAACAAACTAAGAACTAAACCACTATTACTTGCACTACACAAATCATTCTTTTGGTACGTGGCATGCTTACAGGTTTATCAAAGACTAGATTTTTTAAGGAAGAGGAACAAGTATTTCTGAATTTAAGACTAAACAAATGAGATGACAATTGTAAATAATCACATCAAGATACTCTGTACATTGGATCCTAACATTTGAAATTTTGCAAGATGTTACATTTTTGGCTCCTGCCATGATGGTGGCTACTTAGCACTACAGTCATAGGAATGTGCCCTCATAGGAGGAGGAGGAGCTACCTACAGTAACAGCGTCATTGCCAAACCTGCCCTTATCAGTAGGGAGTCACAGAATCACAGACTGGTTAGGGTTGGAAAGTCCACACTGGGCTATCTATTAGGTCAGTATTTTGACCAGACTCCTCACAATCATAAGGCCATATATATCTCAAAAATCTTAATATGCTCCTGCCAAAAATCTTAATATGCTCCTGTGGAAATAATATGCTAGGGAGATGGTATAGGGAAAAGAGCTGAGTGAGAACAGTCTGGTTATCAGTTGTTACAGATTTATAGGAGGATATTTAAAAGGTTAAGACACTCATTTCTTGGCAGGAAAAAAGCAACATGCATTTTACGATACTAATTCTATTCCCAAAATACACAAGAAAGTCTTCTTGTGCTAAAATCACTAGAAAAAGAGTTCCTTTGTTTTTTACCTGGCCATCTGCACTAGCTGTAGCAAATCTGTTCCCATCAGGAGAAAACCTCACACAGTTTACAAACCGTGTATGGTCCTGTAGGGAAAAAAAGTAAGAATCAGAACACAAAGTAAGAATAGACCCTTTTTACATATAAGACAATCCAGTAACAATGAAGTTCTCTTACATGCGAGCCACAGATTAGCTGTGTAGGAAGATGCCTGCTGTAGAAAATTGCTACAGAGCAAGTCCAGCCTCTACCTGAAGAGGATGATGGGGGTTGAGAATAGTCCAGAGAAGCAACTGTGGCATCAGTAGCCAACGTAGTTCAAACAGCTTAGTACAATGCCACATGAAGGAGTACCCAGTTTCAGGGATAGGCAGGAAATAAAACCCACAGCTGCAGGCTAGATGCAAACATGGGATTTTTCCCTCTGGTCACTGGCTTCTTCTCCAACATTGTCCAGATTTTAACTCTTGCTTCATCACACTAGTAAGTTTTATATATAGAACAATACTTCATCCTTCTTATTGTAAGAAATACAAGCATGAAGAATAGATGATTATTTTACTGGAATCTCATTTCTGGGAGACTGAATTAATGGCAGCTCTGTGAAGTAGCCAGGCAAGACTGATGTATGCTCCCCAAATAGACGATTTACAAGTAGGAGACTATTCAAACCATGCTAACTAGAAAACAAACGTTAAATAGGGAAGCACCACAATGAGGCCAACTCAAAGAGATTTGGAAGACTATTTTTAGTATTATGAAAGGCAGGTTCTAACCTACTTTCTTTAACCATACTGTTTCTTGATGATACCTCAAGGCCTGAACCATACAACAGCCTGTACTCGAATCAGATATATCAACTCAAATATCACTTTAAAAGAAAGACTGTATCACATACAAGTCTAAGCAGCACTGGTAAACAATTCAGACTTGAGAGTTCAAAAAGAACCAGCTTAGCAAAATGCAAGTATCAGCTTAAGTTCAGAAATATATTAGGTAACTACATCATTTCATTGGATTGCACAGCTCAAAACAATTCCTTTTCTAGAACCACAATGGAATCCTTACTAAAAGTCAGCGTATGAAGAGTACTCAAGGCACACATTTAAGAAAATAAAAAGCCTACGACTGTTGTTTTAAAAATAAAACAAGAAATACGTATTTTTATTTTATTACTGCAGTAACATCCAGTATCTCTGCAATCGTTTTGGGTTTTCTTTTTTAAGGCAAGAGACATGCCTTCTGCCATCAGAAACAGCTGCAGTAGCTTCAGGCTTTTTATCTTCTTTGGCCTCCAGTAATGATGAATGTCTTAAATGTGGTAATTCCAAGCTTTGTTTGATTTACATAAAAGATTTTAACTCACAGAATAGGAAACAAAAGTTAAAAGAAATGCAGAAACAAGAACTGACCACAGAAGTTACATATGCATTCCTCATAGAAATCAGTTGTTTTCAAATATCTACACTCACCCCTTTTCTAAGCTGCCATGGGATTTCAGATTAGAGCACTCTTAAGCAGATTGGAAAATACCATTCACACCACCAAACTTCTTGAATCAAGCACCTTGGAGAGTATTAAGAAATTCTACATGACTGCATTGGGAAGTAGTGCTCAGAAAGCAACAATAGGGCCAATGAAACATCCTGCTTCTACAGTTATGGAAGAGGATGAAGAGCGAAAAAAGAAACCTGGAAAGAGTGCTTCAGGTTTTCTTCTTAATCATTTATTTCAGTTCTCTTGGACTAAGGCAAGCCTCCAGTTTTACACAGGTTTAAGAAGGCCACTTGACACCAACTACGCCTCAAAAGGAGGAACTAAGAACTTCTGTAATGACAGCTAGCTGTGACAAGAACTGCAAGCTTGTTGGAAAGCTTCCAGTCAACTTGCTGCACAGTTTAGCAGAGCTACAGCTCAACTTAAACTCACACTTATTGTAAACTTGAACTTGAACGGCGGTCCCTCAAAGAAAGCGGCACAGTTGTCATCGCTGCCAGTTGCCAGACGATATGGTCTTGTTTGTTTAATGTCCACACTATTGATCACTTTGTTGTGCCCAGTAATCTCGCCAACAGAAGAACCACTATCCCACAGGAACACTGCTCCAAATCTAGAGAAGCACACAATAACTACAATTCATAAAAGTTACACGTAGATTAACTCCATGAGCATCTGCAAACAGCAGATCTGAGTGCACTCAAAGAAAAGAAAATAGGTCATCTTGTTAATCTCATGCAAGCTCCTCATGGTTCCCTGAAGGCTATTTGAGACCTTGCTGGAGAGAGAATCTAATCTTCAATAGGAGACATTTGCTGAAGGGGACAGACAAGCAAATTTTATGTATAAAGCTGCTAAAAATCAGAGATCAAAAAGATATTCTCTAGTCAGTTTATAGAAAGCAATAATTATTCTGCCTGCCTAGTAGCTACACCAAATGTGGAAAGCTAGGATAACAATGACATTAGGTCATTAATCTAATTATTTAGCCTAAATTGGGTGCATTACTTTTACAACTATTATTACTTAAAGGTTTAAGGAAAAAGAGTTATAACAGTATTTGTCAGTTCTAGCTTTAAATCTCCTTGGGGGGAAAAAACCCCGAAATAGTATAATCAATACAGTGGCATTAAACTACCAGAGCATCGCTATTATAAAGGGAATCTACAGAATCAGTTCAGCAAAATTCTAGACTGAAAGTGCATCCACCTAATAGAAAACTTGCAGAGTCTGAGGTAGGAGAACAAATCTACGTAGTGACTACCCAGGGGGAGATGGGGGTGGAGGGATGAAGGACAAAATCTCAAACAGAAAGACAGAGAGATTTGTCAAAAAGACACAGTACCTGATGGTGATTAAAAACTGGTAACAAGACCACACTATGTTTTTCAGACCTTTAGGCATAAGACTACTCTGCCTTAAGGATCTGTCAATCTTTAAATATTAAAGATAGGACACGAATCTGACTAATGGGCACCTCAGTCAGATTAGGACAACTGTTTGTGATTTTATTTAATTACCATAATAAAGCCTAAAAATATGGGTGTGTTGCTGAGGGAGAAAATTCAGATACTTTTTCCTTTATTTTCTTACTCTTATTCAGCCACGTCCTCTCAATCTGGGAGGTGTAAGAGAGGAGGAGAACTGTCTGGTGGTTCTCCCTTCCCACTCTATCAGAATTAAAATACCTTCTTACACCAAAGGCATACTAGCAGCTATAACTGAACATAATATTCAACTCTAAAAAACAAACAAGACCCCCACAATTTTTAAACTGAGAAATTCTAATAGAACTGTATTCTCCAAGCAGTTTTACAGCTGCCAAAGACTGCATAAAGAATTCTATAGAACAACTTGACACTGAAACAGCAAACAAGCCACAATTCTCTTCCCTTGAAGAGTTAAAAGCTTTCTGCAAATAACCTGCTTTGTTAGAATAGAGATTCACCATATATGTATGTATACACACACACACAAAAGAATTACTCACTTTTCCCTTCCTTCTCCAACCACAGCAATTCTCTTGCTGTCTTCAGTCCAGGCAAGGTCCTTTATATTTCCTGCAAACGGCTGATACTCATACTTCAGTAGGTGTTCTTTCTGTGTAGTATCCCAGATTCTCAGCTTTCCAGAGACATCTGCCATAATAAAATAGAATATAACTACTGTTGTTCCAGCATGACTCAGTCACATGACTCAGCGATCTGCCAGGACACAGATTTTCAGCTACACTGAACACTTGTACTAGGGAACCTTTTTTCCTACTCTATTACAATTACTACAAATTACTTGACTGAGGAACACTGATGACTACATCCATTTCACTGAATGATGTTTGTAGCCAGATATTAATGTTCAAGACACACAGCAATAAATACAATAAGGAGACAACTTTTGCAGACGCACAAAAAAAAAAAAAAACAAACAAACAACTGCACAGCAAGAGGGTAGGAACTCTAATGTACAGCCAGTATATGTCAAGTACCCATGCTACACACACACACACACACACACACACACACACAAAAAAACCCAGAACAATATCCACACAACCCACCCGCCACAAAACTAAACAAAACCAGCAAGCATACTAGCCTCCCCTCCCCAAGAACTACAAGATAGCTCACCCACACTCATTGGGAAGTAAGCCACCCAGCATCTACAGTAAGAGAGCAATATGATGGATAGTGGCTGATGCACTGAAATTAATACTTCAGATTTTTTTTTATGTCTTCAAAGCAAACCCATTTTGCATCCAAATACCAGACATACGTAAACATACAAAAAAGATATTTTCCCACAGAACTCAATTCATGCACACATCCGTATATTTTTTCTATACAGAAGCATGTATACACTTCATGTTGTGTGTGAATACCCACACTATCTGGATTATGACAAAGGAATCCAACAGTATATTCAAACATGGCAATGTCACAAGCAGCAGACACAGCACAGGTCATAACAATTTATGGCTTAATATAATAAAAGTTTCCTTGCATAGCCCTAGAGCTTGCTTCTATTCAGAGCAATTACTGTGGTGCAGCATTACCAGATTTAAAAATTACCAGAGGAACTGTTCCATACCTACACAGCAAATTCTGTGTGTACTGAACCCTTTATTAAAGCCACTGGTTTAGAAAAACCATGTGCTAAAATACATATATGTCACCTTAGCATAACACTTTTGAGTTCTGTTCACCATTTACTGGTACATCTTTACAGTTCAATTTAGCCATACAGCAATCTTGTCTCTGTGGGACCTGATCATGGACCCACCACCCTTCTGCTAAAAGGACAGATGCAGAATCCTTCATTTTACAGAAAGTGTTACTGAAGCAGAATTCTAATGTAGAGTTAAAAACCTAATTGATTGCTCCATCTATTAATAGATGGGACACATATAGCTTTAACTTTGTGGTACGTCCCATTACTACATCTGTTACGATTGCAGTAAGAGAAATTACCATAAAAGCCACAACGCGCATTGCCAAAGCTCTGTCTCATCAAGCACATGAAGTATTAATGCAGGTTGCATGGCTAATACAGATTTATAGATAGAGAAATGAATCTTACATGTTATACTTAGAAACAGCTTAAACAGCCTGATACTATCTGCAGACCCAATGCTCAGCAGTATCACAGAACTATTTATAAAAGACATGCAGAAGACACTTTTTAAGGGAAATACTGCAGCCTAAACTCATTTACTTGGGCATGACACAACGTCTGAAAAAAGAAAACTAAGTATTCCCCAAGGAGCAAGATTTCCTTAAGCTGATCATTACTGAAAAACTTCTTCACAGATTAGATTATGTGTATAAAACTCTTCTTTTATAGAAGACTGAAAATCTACAAGGCTACAAGGACAGAATACATTTTTAAGAAGGGAAAAATGGATGAGCCGGGGAATTACAGACCAGTCAGTCTCACCTCTGTGCCTGGCAAAATCTTGGAGCGGATTATCCTGGAAGCCATGCTAAGGCACATGAAAACCAACAAGGTTGTTGGTGACAGCCAGCATGGCTTCACTAAGGGGAAATCCTGCCTAACCAATCTGGTGACCTTTTATGAAGGGGCTACGGAACTGATGGACAGGGGCAGAGCAGTTGATGTCATCTACCTGGACTTGTGTAAAGCCTTTGACACTGTCTCCCATGACATCCTTCTCTCTAAGTTGGAGAGACATCAATTTGATAGGTGGACCACTCGGTGGATAAAGAACTGGCTGGATGGCCGCACGCAAAGAGTAGTGCTCAGTGGCTCAGTGTCCAGCTGGAGACCAGTAACGAGTGGTGTCCCCCAGGGATCGGTGTTGGGACCGGTCTTGTTCAACATCTTTGTGGGTGACATGGACAGTGGGATTGAGTGCGCCCTCAGCAAGTTTGCTGATGACACCAAGCTGTGTGGTTCGGTTGATACATTGGAGGGAAGGAATGCCATCCAGAGGGACCTTGACACGCTTGTGAGGTGGGCTGATGCCAACCTGATGAAGTTCAACCATGCTAAGTGCAAAGTCCTCCACCTGGGTCGGAGCAATGCCAGGCACAGCTACAGGTTGGGCGGGGAGGAGATTGAGAGCAGCCCTGTGGAGAAGGACTTGGGGGTGTGGGTTGATGAAAAAATGAACATGAGGCGGCAGTGTGCGCTTGCAGCCCAGAAGGCCAACCGTATCCTGGGCTGCATCAAAAGGAGTGTGACCAGCAGGTCGAGGGAGGTGATCCTGCCCCTCTACTCTGCTCTCGTGAGACCTCACTTGGAGTATTGTGTGCAGTTCTGGTGTCCTCAACATAAAAAGGACATGGAACTGTTAGAACAAGTCCAGAGGAGGGCCACGAAGATGATCAGGGGACTGGAGCACCTCTCGTATGAAGATAGGCTGAGAAAGTTGGGGCTGTTCAGCCTGGAGAAGAGAAGGCTGCGTGGAGACCTCATAGCAGCCTTCCAATACCTGAAGGGGGCCTATAGGGATGCTGGGGAGGGACTCTTCATTAGGGACTGTGGTGAGAGGACAAGGGGTAATGGGTTTAAACTTAAACAGGGGAGGTTTAGATTGGATCTGAGGAAGAAGTTCTATACTGTGAGGGTGGTGGGGCCCTGGAATGGGTTGCCCAGGGAAGTTGTGAATGCTTCATCCCTGGCGGCGTTCAAGGTGGGGTTGGACATAGCCTTAGATGGCATGGTTTAGTGGGAGGTGTCCCTGCCCATGGCGGGGGGGTTGGAACTCGATGATCTTGAGGTCCTTTCCAGCCCTTACTATTCTGTGATTCTGTGAATACATGGTCATTGTGAGGGATAAGTACAGCACAAACCTAGAGCTGTAGAATAAAGAATGCAAAGTGGATTTTAAGAAGGTATTCAATTTAACACACGGTCACACACAAGACTGAGCCAAGGAAGTTTTGGCTCTGGTTCCTTCCAGACCAGGATGGTGGAAAAAAATGAAAAGAAACCCCAAAAAGTTGTGCTATTGCTGTTCTTAAAGGTTCCCCACTACTCAAAAGATAAATATTCTAATACATCTTTCTGATGTGCAAAAAGCCAATTTCACATTTTAAAAAATACTATAACTTTTAAATTCCTGAAAGAGAAACTCTAATTCTAATAATTCTATTAAGACCCGCGCATAAGTCTGGACTCTCTAAGGAGCTCATACGCAAAATATTTTCTAATTCAGATATATTACTTAGACCGTATTTCTGTATTTGGGCACATTACGTGCTTCTGAAGCATTTTTAATGGACAATGGCAAACAGATGTTAAAATATCCATTAACTCCAAATATTTTTAACAAATTGAAGTTATAGTATTATATTTATCAATATTCTTCAACTGTATACCAGTCATCTTGAAAAAAAAATTTTTTGAAGAGAGCTTCTATTAAAGAGGGGAGAAAGGGTAAGTTCTTCCTAAGTCATCAAAAACTGCAGCAATTTCCACTAACAATACAGCAAATTTATGCTGTAGAAATTCATGCAACCCATTCTCAGATTGATTCACATGCATTACACAGAAACCGTGAATCAGCCTCTGCCCCTGCTAGTCAGGAAGAAAGGAAGAGGGAAAAGAAAGAGGTATGTGCTCTTCTAGAATCCCTCCCCTACCAGCAAAGAATCAAAGTTTATGAACAAAGACAGTAGTCCTGTATTTCAGAAATAAGTTTCCTTTCAGACACAAGTCTTCGTTACACTAAGATTTGTTCTCGTTAACACTTCACACCAAGTATTTAAAGTTCACTTCCATGTTCTTTTTGATTTAAAAGAATTTTTAAGACCAAGCATGTCACTAAACTCACTACTTTGGAAAGAGGTTAGAGGAACAACTACATAAATCATTCCTTCCTCAGGCACATATACGTAATTCCATTGAAGCATGTTACATTAACTGTGCATCTTCTGTACATAAGTGTGAAGCATTATGACTCTGTTTTGTCATCAAGCACTTCAACAGCTCTGTCCACATACCCCATGCAGCACGTGTGCTGATACTTTACCTCCAGATGCTATGTAGAATCCACTGGGAGCATACTTGGCAACTGCAACCTGATGGGCATGCTCAGTGTAGATGTCAGCAATTGCAGGATTCTAGTTTTAAGAACAAAAAAAGTTAATCAGTTGTATTTCCTGGTTTTCAAAGGCATAAAATCAGATATTCAAAGATAAAACTTAGAACTTCTGCTCACACTCCTCCTCTCATACCTTTCCTTCCATCTTAAATTGAGCTACTGTCTAAAACTGAGAAGTGCAGTACACAGTAGGATACTTTAGTGCAGTACACAGTAGAATACTGCTGTTCAAAGCAACACTCCAATTTCTAACAACTGACAAAGTACTTCCTCTAACAGCCAGAACTGTTGTGACTATTTCCCCTCCAATACCTCCCAAAAGGTAGAAAAACCTTGAAAATATTAGGCCAGGCATCAGATTTCTTTTTATGGGGCTGGCCCAGGTAAGTCAGCTATCCAAGGAGAATACTAAACAAGCTGTGCTCTGCAGCACACATCCAAAAGTTCTACTACAGTAGAGTACGAAAATTAAGCATATGGTTAACCATAGTGTGTGGCTGTTAATCACCATGCACTCGAGAGCACTCAGTAACTGATGAGGTGTACAATGCTTGCTCTTTCTTACTGATTGCAATCTGCTTAAAAAGCTAGTAGAATAGCACAGGGAAAGATGTTTTCCCTAGTTTCCAAGAACTGGAATTCTGAAAGAAACTCAATGCCACCCCATCATGATTTTATCTCTTTAGTCTTAGACCATGTTTTCAGGTGCTTCAGGTTTGACAGTAAAACTGATCATCTTAACATTTCAGTAAGTGTTAAACTATGGAGGTGCCACACAAATCAGAAAAGGATGACATCAGGGCAAAATCTGCTCTCAAATGAACTGTGTAAGAAAGACATCCTGCATCTTTTCCAAATATAGTACATACAGCAGTAATATACTACAACAGTAATACACTCCTTAGAAAATATAAAATTCTGCAAGGTAACAGGTATTTTCAAGCTCCAGAAATTTGACTCTCATGATCAAACCAAGAGCCCATTTTAACTGCTATGATTAACACAGATTTATTCAACCAAACCAGAAAACCACCTGATATTATGGTACGACTCAGCCATCCAATCAGGAAAAACTAAAACACCCGCTCTGTGTTAGAAAGCAGACAATCTCATGCTTGCAGGAGTTCCTGCTGATGCAGTACTGTTACATCTCAGGAGACACAGTACAGCTTACTCATGCAAGAAGTAGCTCTTTTTCATTCCTGCTTTTAAAAATTGCTTGAATGCATTATAGCCCTACTTAAGCCACAATCATCCGCATTTATAGCATGTACCTCTCTCCATTTTGTGTGTAACTGGATTTTACCTAATCAAGACATAATAATGTTTTCCCCATTCTATAGCTGCATCACCTACAAGTACAGGGAGCTCAAACCCCCCCCCCATTCATTATGAATGGCATATGTAAGTAGCTGCTATTTCAGAGCAAGAACCTTCAAGAGTCCAGGAAGCTAATAAGATGAGAGACTGGTCTTAACACACAGACTCAAGGGGTTAAATGGAAAACAGACTCCCAAATTTAAGATATAGTACATAGATTCAGGAAGAATCTAAAAATAAGATTCTTTATAAGATTATAGTGGTAGCTGGGAAAAAATACAGCACCTAATTGTGGATTCAACAAGAGCAAGCCTATGTGGCTTGTTTTGAACACTGAAACCAGAGACACGTATGAAAGTGAGCAGTTTAAGTTCCAAGTTTCAAAGTAGGCTTAGACCCATGAAAACAGTAAAATATTAATAAGGAATGAAACCTTACAATTATCACTTGTCCTTCTCACAGTTCTTTTCCAGCACTGTTCCTGGACTTTTTCTTGTTAAAGGAAGCCTCTACATCATGCTCAATGATCAAGCATTAACCCTGAATGCTATGCCCATCACCACTGATTAGCTAACACTAGATAGCTTCGGACTTCAGAGAAAAGTGATCACTTCATTTTGATAACCTGTTTTTGTTTTGTTTGTTTGCTTTTTTAATTAGGGCACCACGATCTCATTGGAGTACTGCTCATGGAGGGATTGCACATAGACCACCCAATATTTTATTTTGTTGTTACAAGCTATGATAGAGGCTTCTATATTATTCAGAGAAAGCATGGCTCTCAACTACAAGTGGACACACTTCCATGTTGGGTTATGAACAAAGCACAACATTCTCCAACACAAAACTCATAACACAGGCTCTGGTCAGTTTTTGTGTCACTGCTATGATACATTCTGTAATTGTCTGCAGAGCGTCACCTGTCAATTATTAACAGGAGCAGACTCTCCTTGCCAGTTAGGTCAGTTTGCCTATTGGCATGAATTACACCATAAAACCCAGAGATTTATGACTTTCATTCTCAACTTCCCTTGAGAGTTTAAACAGTCTAAATCTGAATTCCCACAATCCCACCTCACCTGTACTCAGACTGTGCTGTGTGCTCAGAGTTCTGGCTCACACTAGGACTGACATTTGCATCAGGCAAATCTTCAGTGAGCTGATTCAGGAAGATAAAAGCTAATTGTTTACTTCTAATTTAACCCCCAAAGTAGGGACAAATAAGTACTAATTACAGTGCAAGGGAGAAGTTGCAATCCATAACTTGGGCAAAAACTGTAATGTACGCAAAGTGGCTTTTCTCCCTTCTCTCATCACTTTGTGTGCCATTACAGTGTTTAACTGGGACTTTTGGTTTCAGAAAGTTGAACTTTGCTTGCTACTAAGAGCAAAACACTCTTACAACATTACACTGAGACACTGAAACCAGAGTGCAAGCGTAGTTTTGTTTTTAAGTGGATGAATTGAAACTGATACCAAACAAGAAATTTGCAAAAATCAGTTACTAATAGCATTTCTGTATTACAGCATGACAATAAAGAAATCATCTGAATATAATAGAAGAGATAAATCAGGAAAACAGCTCATAAAAAAAGAGTTTACAAAGGTGGTTCACAGATGCAGCCATAAACAAATCCATTTTTGTGAAGACTTAAAAATTTCAGAGAGATATGACCTAGCCTCCTGCACCCCTCCTCACTGCAGGCCAAATGTGCAGTAAGAGAGGAAAGTAATCTAGGGGAGAATCTGATTTTCTAAAGAACAAGCAGTTACTTTGAAGAAAAGTATTTTTTGAGCAGCAGTAGCAGGACAATAGCCTAGACACGCAATGTTTTCCCCATACTTCTCAAAGGGATGCCATCTTTGAAGTCATTTAAACAACTCACTTACCATTTTTCTAGTTACCAGTGGAGAAGAAAAAAAACAAACTTCCACACCACTAAAAACATTAAGTGGGGCATTCTGATAGCTAGTCGATGAGGAAAGTTCCCTGTGACCAGGGCTGAGAACTCAACGTACATGCAGCTTGAAAGCAACTGACAGCTGTTTTGATTCCTGGAGCTCAAGGGTGGTCGAAGAAGCTACGAACTAGTACATTTAAAGATGGGGTTTGCAAGTGTTTGCATGTTTCTCTTACAAGCTGAAGGCCCAATACAGCAAATGAGGAAGTGTTCATTTAATAGGCAAACACAACACTCAACTTCTTACCAGCAATATCTGAGGAGATGAACAGGGCTAACCTGAATGTACTAGTCTCTCGTCTGTAATTCCTATGCAAAGAGAGGGAGAGAACTGCACACTGTACTGAGATTTCCTACAGGTTTCGCAGTCGCTGCCCGTGGTTTTCTGCCTGAGTCATGCACCCTGCTTATTCCCCTGCTCCGGATCACAGATCCGCGACCTCAACGGGAATTACAAAGTGAGAATGAAACACGGGCTGTTAAAGGAGAGGGTCTGGGAAAACAAAATGAAACTTAGCGAAAGCTCTACGCTACAAAACGAAATAAATCAGGATACATACATCAACGTTTCTGATGACGACACATTTTCCATTGGTATAAAGAAAATTGTTGCCCTTAGGATCACCTCCGATAATTTTGGAAACGCCTCGTTCAACCTGCGGGAGGCTGGCGAACACTTTTTCTATGGGAACAGGAGGAAAAAGAGGGAATGAATAAATAAATAAATAAAAATAAAAAGGAAAAAGAGGGCTTACTCTTGGCCGTACCGGACGCCAGCCGCGCAGCCATACGCCCTCCCGGCAGGCGCGGTCACTTGTTGCTGTCAGCGGGGCTGTGAGGAACCGCCGGCTCCGCGCCCGCCTCCAGGACGGCGGCAGGCGGCCCGGCGCTCCCCCCGCCAGCGGGGCCCTCCAACGCCGCCACCCGACCCTGGCCCCGGTCCCCATCCCCTCACCGCTCCGGTCCCCCCCGCGGGCTTACTGATCTCGTACGGCATCTTCGCCCACTTGTTACTGCGGTGAAGCTGGAAGGGCTGGGAAGGGCTGGGAAGGGCGGGGAGCGCAGCCCGGCGCGGCACAAGCGGACCGGCCTCTCGCTCTGCTCCCGCCGCCGCCGCCTCAGCCCCGCGGCGCCCAGCGGCACGAACCAGGAAGCGCCCGCACGGCCCGCCACTCTCCCCTGTCTTTGACCATATATAGTCAACTCTGCTCGCGCCCGGCCCCTCCCCGCCAGCCCGCGCCCCGCTCCCTCTCCCGGAAATGCCGTCGGCTCGGACGGGCCCGGCGGAGGCTGCGCTGGGGCGGCCGCAGGAGCTGACTCCGCCCCGGCAGGGAGCTGCGCTCAGGCCGCGAGGGCGGGCAGCCGGGAGAACTGGAGCGAGCGCCACACGCTGGCTCTGCCCGGACTAAGAGCGGGCGCCTCCAGGCGGGCTACGCATGCGCATACACAACCCTCCCCACCCAGCCGTGGGTCTCTTCAGGGAGTGCGTGGGGTTGGCGCATGCGCGGGAGCAAGGGTGAAGCCGCTGAGGGGCCGGTCAGCGGCGTTGCCATGGTGACAGCCGGGCGAGGTGCGGCGGTGGAGCCGTGAGGGGAAATCCGCGCTGTTCCGGAGGGAAGGCGGGGAGCGGGAGGCAGGCGGGCTTCGGAGTGCCGCGGGAGCTGCGGGTGTGCAGAGAAGGAGGCGGGGGGAGACCCTCCATTGCGCTGTCGCCCCTTTCTCAGCGCTTGTCGTTGGTGAGCGGCTGCGAGACAGCTCCCGCTCTCTTTACTCACACGGCATCACTAAACGTGGCTGCTGTGGGGGATTTGGCCCGGTGATAGCGGTTGGGACACCGCGTGTGTGCCTTAAGTTACCAAGAGGGCAGGAAAGACCTTTAGTTTTGCTTAGGATTCATCACACTTGTTAGAAGGGATGGAGCCTGCTGTAATACCCTCCTGAAACAGAGGCTGAGCAGGTCTGGTTCTTGATTTCCTGCCTTTACAGACCTGTTGGGAAGGCACTTCCTGTCCACAGTCAGTGTTCCCTTGAAGATCAGTTTTAACCTCACCCTTACGCATTAATTAATGGGGCATTTTCCCCATAGTTTTGTGCCATTCGACTCCAGATATTACTGAGGTGCTTTACAACTTGGAAGATCATCTTGGAGTTGTACCTTGAGGCCAAGTTGTATGTCTACTTTAATTAAAGTGAGCAGCAAGCTTTAATGTGAACCACATACTATCTTGTTCACGTCTCCTGTATAGCTTTGAATAAATTGAATTTTTCTCTCCTTCCAATGCCATTAATATAAATGGTAAGTATACCATCAGTTCCTCAGTTTGGCAAGGCAAAACCATTTACATATAATTGGCAGAAACTCCTGAAATGGGTGCTGGTTTGTCCCTTTTACATTCATAAATGTGATGTCCCTTTAACTTGCTTCATAAAGCATCAGGACAGATGGGTACGACAGGACTGCCTTGCACAGCATGTGAATATAGTATATAGATATAGCAATGCCCCTGGTGTGTTCTTGGCCAACAGACCTGTAAAGCAGGTATGGGGAAGCCCTGTGGAATTTTCCTTTAGGGTCTGGGAAAGCAGAGCTGAGGGAAAGGTAAATAAAGCTTTAGATGATCAAATGCAGAAAGAATCATCATTGCAGTACAGATTTATAGAGGTTTGTGTGCACGCAGGTTTGGGCATTTCAGGATGAGAGAGTGCTGAAATTTCTGAAGAACCTGTCCTGAGTTGGCTTGTGTAGTCACTCTGCTTAAGGAGTATTGAAGGCAGCACACAACTATGTTGGGATTACTGTAAGAGGTTTCTGTAGTTTTCACTTGTGCACTGTACAGATTTGGGCTTTTCCCTTGTCCAGTGTGTGGTTTCATAAAGTTCTGTTTTTCTTTAATGATTGCCATGTGCCCAGTAAAAAGTACTTTATCCATATGAAAGCAGTGGGTTTTTTTCTTCACCTGTTTGGATTTTTTTTTCCAAAAATAAATGTGTCTGTATGTATCACATCAATATTTCATGCTGATTACAAAATAAAGATTCTACATTGGCCATAAGATGGTTTTGTGCACCAATGCTCTATATTATATACATGAATAAAATCTTAAGTGGCCAGGATCGTTTTTACATGTTTTCAGCTACATTAGTTAATAGAAGATATTTCCTTTCCCTGTAAGGGTTGCTTTTGTAGTTTCTTACACCGCTGACCTCTGCTTACATCCTGAGATTTTTAGTGCAAGTTTGATAGTGACTTGAAATGATGTAGCTAATGTATTACAGATCTCTTATCCATTAGCTTCTCATAAATATCCACCTAATGGCCAAGGCTTGGAAGTAGCAAGTATGTCTGCAGATACTCCTGTGAAAAATGTGAAGTTAAGAATTTCAGAAGTGATTTTTATTTCTTTTTAGGTGCCTCAAGTACTTAAGAGGCTAGACATCCAAATCTGAGGTAGACTGGTAGAACTCCTGGTGTTCCCAGTGTGATCCATTTTTTAACTCATAGAGGGGGATGGAATCGATGGATTGTTACTTTCCCTCTGTGAAGATTTGACTTAATTTTTATTAATTTGGTTAGCAAGTCTTTTTCATGTTTCCACAGCTGTCCTCATGCTTAACAGTCTTGGTGTTTGAACAGAGATTTCCAGCCAGCTCAAGCTGCAAGTGCTCAGCCTCTAGGGGAATCACAGCTAACTCGTATTTGGTGGCAGATTTATTCAGGATAGTTGCAGAAGTGGCTGCTCCCAACTGCTGTGGGGCTCTTCTCTTGAATGACTACGCGGGGATCTGTCTGCCCAATGTCAGTTTACACCAGCATACCTGTGGAGATAGTAGTCTTTGGCAGAAAGGTGGGCAGCACCTTTGTTTAAGGCTCCGGGCCAGCTTTAAGATAACAATACACATAAATGACAACATTGTGTGAAGAAGGTGTTTGGACTGAGGGCTGGACTTCAGACCATAGCTATGAAAGTAATGAAAAAAATCAAAGATTGGTCAGCACGTGGAATTTCTAAAATTTATAGCACCTTTTCACGGTTTTTTAGTTTTATTTACTCTTCTCCTTGCTCACTGACAAATATGACTTGAATACTGATGAAAACACCCCCCTTAAATTTGCAACTCAGCAATATAGCCTCGGGCACGTGTTAACAATTCCTTAGAAAGTACTTCACAGTCTTTTGGTATTTCCACATCGCTTAGCATAGCATTGCATTTATACACAAGTTTTGTCTGATGCTGAGTAGCCATGAGCTTTTCTAAAAGGAATGTTAAATAAAATACTTCTTTGTTCTGTGAGGATTTTTTTTTTGGTTTCTTTTTTCGTTTGTTTGTTTTTTGTTTTGTTTTGTTTTGTTTTTTTCCAGGCTGCATCTGGTTTAAATATCTCAGATTTTGAGGTCTGAATGATGAAAACTGCTTCTGAGAAGTCGAACAGAAATGGAACAAGTTTGAAATGTAAATGTTACACATCATATCTGCTGCTATTGTGATGACTTTAGAATGGCAGATGTCAATATGTAGGTTCTTTAGATGTTATATATTATTAATATTTATTACAGATACCAGCAAGATACTCTAGCATTACAAAATCAGCAATACCATTTTAGATTTGTTTCAGCTGTTACAGAGCTAACCATTGGTTATTTCTTTTTTAAAGATTCTCAGCTTTGTTAGAAAGCCAAGGGAAAATATGAGGGAAAGCTTGAATGACATGAGACATTTGAAATAGTAACCACTCGTGCACTTCACATGCCCCAGCAATAAGCAATGATTGCAGAATCCCTATCTATGACCTCTGCTTGTGGAAAAGAACTGTGGGAGCCCTAAAAAGCCAATAAAAGGTATTGGCAGTTGACAGTTCAGGCTGAGAATCATATGAGGACTTTTCTGGAGAGGCCAAAGTTCTGTGCTCTTTTTCAAGATACATAATGTTGAGCTCAGATACCCTGAAATACAGGTTTAGCTGATAAAATACTGGGTTTGATCTGCCTTCTCCAGAAGCTATATCCATCTTTATGCTTGGATCAATATGAATCAATACAGCTTTACCTGGAGCTATTAGTAATACAAGGATATGTATCATTACACTAAATTCTACCTCAACAAAGGTAGATTTTGGCAGTAACTGACAAAAATATAAGGACATATCTGTAATATTCTCAGCTATATAAAGGAAAAAGATAAGGAAATTGGGAAGGAA
This sequence comes from Amazona ochrocephala, assembly GCA_039720435.1. NCBI lineage: Eukaryota > Metazoa > Chordata > Aves > Psittaciformes > Psittacidae > Amazona > Amazona ochrocephala. The sequence continues at coordinate 14,788,699 of CM077879.1, forward strand.
AAAAAAAAGGAAAAAAGAATAATTCTGTTGTATCGTCCCAGTCTGTTTTTTTCCAGTTATATAGCACCCTATTTTGGTCATCTTGTCAGGAAACATGTCAGAAATAACCTGAGGATATCACAAAATAATTAACAGCTGAGGGGAAGGAAGACATTTTGATACATGATCAAGTTAAACTGCACAAAATACAGCACAGGAGTATAAAAATGTATTTCAGTGGCATAGACAGTTACAAGTTATCTGCAGGGAGGCAATTAGATCCTTTTCACCTTCTTAAGGGGACAGTCATTGAAATTAAGAGGCAATTTATTTAGAAGGGATAGGAGGAGTGTTGTGTAATTAACCCATTCAGTTCTTTGCCACAGGCTAAATTCAAGTTGAATTCCTTCACTAATTCAGTCACTTACAAAGATTACACTGAAGATGAGATATATATTAGAATGCTATCTGTAATTGCCTTAACTAAGAAGAAAAACAATTGTTTTCCTGATTAAAGGCATGAAGTATACATCACCTGGAAGTAGGCATAAATTTCGCCATGCGAATTACTACTTGAATGTATTGTGGGAATTCTATGTCTTTGAGCATACAGCTTTGGCTAGTGTCTGCAAATGATATAGGTAATGGCTATCTCTTCTACGTTATTGAAAATTACCCTGACTATAACAGATGCAATCATGATCTTTTGCAATGGAGGCTTGGGAAACTATATATGTTTATACCTTCAGCTTAAACCAAATCAAATCAGGAAATTCACAAGTGCCAAAATTGTTGAGCAGTTAAAGCTCCCCTCTTCCTAATAAGCTTAAGTGGTGTAGAAAAGGATCTTTATTACATCTGGGATTACAAGACAGTGTTGTCATGTAACAGAAGGCATTATACATTTGTTACAATGACTGCACTGGTATTAGCAATGTTTCCATATCTAGTGCCATTCACAGAAGTCATACTTATGTTACTCTTAACAAAAGGAATATATATCTTGTAAAATAGTCAAGCTTTTGTTCTTCCCGGAGATGTATTGTATACTGTCTGTAGTGAGAAACAGCTACAAACAAAACGTACCCCTTTCTAAACGTTCATTGTTGATTTGATCTGACAAGACATGGTTACAGTACTGTTATCAACATAAGGAGAAATGTGAAAGTATATTGGAGACAAATAAAAATCTTTGAAATTTCTCATCATACAAAGAGTTTTAGCTATTTCAAAAAAGAATAAACAGTATTATGGCCAAACACAGACTTTTTAAACATGCATTGACTTCCAGCTATCATTCAGGTACCTCGGATACCCCTAAGGGTTAGGGCAGTGTCCTTCATTTGCTGAAGCTCTTGATGACATACATGGGATTCAAATTTGACATCAGCATTTTATTTTAAGTCGTGGTGCTCTTTCCTACATGTAAGCTTTACAGCTGATAACGTGCCACTCCATTTATAGTTGTCACGTTTTGCTGGTGACCTAGTCTCTGCTCCCTGTAGCATACCACTAATGCCACTAGTAAGAGCCAAAATAATTTTGCCTGCCATGTGACATTGCATTCTAAAATACAGCTCTCTGGGGTACAGTAGTTCTCCTGTGCCATTCTCTGTACTTTCTTGTATTTGGCATCCTCTGATTTTTAACAGCTTGAATCAAAACTAAAATTGTCAAAGCTGAGAATGTTAAGGAATGTGGTTTAGGTGTCTATATAAGGTTGCCTAATTTTCAGATGAAGCGAATATGTGAATGTTCCTTCACCTCCATTAAGAGGCATGCATGTGTGTGAACCACCATAAAAGACCTATAAAAGAAACAGCTTAAAGTAATTACCTTGAGGAATCCAAATTTGAAAGTTGTTCTTCATCCTTCTGATGGTAGCTTGTATATAGTTAAAGTTCCTATAGCATAGTTAAGAACATAAGGAATATTTCTGTAATTTCTTGAGGCATAAGAAGGTTCTTCCTCTAACATTAATATTAATCTTGCACTGGAGATCAGATTGCTTTCCAAGAATTAGAATCCTAACACAGTTTCTCCATTGTACATTAACAAGCTCTTTAGGAGTTGGGTTTTGTTCTCATTAGTAGAGCAGAACTGTACTCTTAATTAAGCAAATGAGTCAGACAAAGACTGACGTATGCAAATTAGAAAGAAGCCTGGTAGGCAAGAGGAACAAAGAGAGGCAAAAGACTTCAGAAAAGCAGTAGTGTCACAGAATAATTCCTTTAACTACAGGGAACTTCTGAAATTAGTATAGTAAAGAAGATGTGATGATATAGCCAGAAAAAGGTTTAATCCAAAAAGCAGTACTAAAAACTCTGGAAGTGCCGCTTTCTTAGCTCCAATATATAACTGCCAAAGTGTTCATTTACATGGGGGATTACTCAGTCTAACAAAGGGAACTCTTAGTATCACAACATTTACGAGGACAGTGTTGAAATGAGCTACAGTCAGGTTGGTGTCATTTTCCATGTTGTGAAAATCTGATTCTGAACTATTTAAGTAGTCTTAAGAGATCTTTGTTTTCCATGAGCTTCTCTGAGCTTGATTTTTAAGTAGAGTCTGCCAAGATGACCCCACAGGAAAGGGAATCAAAGCTTCTTAACTGAGAAGCTTCTTAAGTGAGATTAGATTAACTCCATTTGTAACCAATTTCTTAAATTACTATATTCAGGGGATTCAATGTGTTAAATGTCAGGAAACTCCTCCTATTGCATAGCAAATAGTTCTAACATGCTACTAATCAAAACCCAGTATATTCAGTAAGGGTCTTTCCAATAAGTTTAGGGCTATAAAGTTCAAAAATTCACAAATTTAATAGTTGCTAGGCAGTAAAAAGAAAACTTAATTTTTCTGTTTCAGAAGGCTTTAATGTACATACAAAAAATGTAATGCTAAGTGGCAAACAAAGATTAAATACAGCTGTGAAGTTTCACATGGCCACCAGAGCTCTATTCATCTGTGTTCAGACATTATGATAGAGTTTTTTTTTCATGGTGGAGTTATTCATGCTTTAAAAGTGGATTGCTAAATATGGTTGATAATGATCCAAATTTCTCCTAGAATTTCTTGATCATATATAATGACTAACTTTCACAAAGCCTAAAGAGCCAAAAGCTAAAATCATCAACACTGAACTGTCCAGAAAGTAATGGTGACCTATCTGCTATAGAAAGACAAAGGTTTACATCCTTAAAGGAATCAAATGTCTAAATCCTGTTTAAATTGACCTTTTTCCACTGAAACCACTGAGCATTTGGTCTTTGCGTAGAAGTTAAAATCTAAATGTCTCCATGTTGTTGCACCAAAGTAATCACCTGCAATATCTGTGTATGTAATGGAAACACCATAGGGAAATATTAAACTGTTTTATCAAGTCATGTATTGATTGTTGTGCCACCTGTGAGCATCTTTGGGCTGTCTAATAATTGAAAATGAAGGAAAACAGTTTTTGGGTCCGTTTACACATGAGACAACATGTCTATGAATTACTGTAAGCATACATCTCTTGGATCAACTCATGTTAGCCAGATGTTATCATAGAAGGAAGAATTTTGAATTTTTAGAAAGAGAACTCAGAGATGTTGCTGAGGATTTTGTCATGATTGTTAATGATGCCATGTTCTTAGGCAGGAGGCTTAACAGCACTTACTGGCGGGAATACTAGATTGTCCTGTGGGTCTGTTTGTTAGATGACATTAGATGACATTCCTCATTAAAAAAGAAAAATAATCTAGAAATGACTGAGTTTGCAATGCAGAACATTTCCTGTAGATGGTCACATCTTCACTTCTGTCATGGCAAAACATGTCTGCAGGCATTTTCCTCTGTCAGTTTTCCCCTTCCAACCAGGTCACCTTTCTGGCTGCTCACACCTGTTTGCATAACTGTCTCAAGTTACTGGTAGACACTGGGAAAAGCTCTCCACTGGAATGAGAAAAGTCATGCATCTCAGTGTGGGGCCATGTTCATTACAAGACAACACTAGTGATGTGTTCCTATATGAGAATTGCTCATGAATTGGAATTCAAAGGGCAGCATGTAGCTGTGGGTGTGCGCAGAGATTTAAATACACACGGGGTATTGCTACTGAAGATACACAGGTGAAGAGCTCAATAACGAGAGATGCAGGTGGCTGAAACTGAACAAATGTGCAAAGTGCTTTGAAGTGGGAATACATCTATAGCTACTTCATTAATGTATATTAAAACTGTATCTCAGTTAATCTGCATCCAAAGGTTTAACGACATCTTAAATATCAAATAGCTGATAGCAGTAGGTTTCATTCTATATGTAATACTTGAACAAAATATCACAGAATAGCAGAATTGTTAGGGTTAGAAAGGACCTCTGGAGGTGGTTGTCCTGGGTTCAGCAGTAGCAGTCATTTTTTCTCCTCTTGGTAGCTGGTGCAGCGCTGTGTTTTTGATTTTCGGCCTGGGAACAGCGCTGATAACACCAGTGTTTTCAGTTACTGCTTGGTAATGTTTAGGCTGGCCAAGGACTTTGTGAGTCTCATGCTCTGCCAGGGAGGAGGGGAAGCCGGGAGGAAGGAAACAGGACACCTGACCCAGACTAACCGAAGGGGTTATTCCATACCACAGCACGTCATGTCCAGGATGTAAAGACGTAGAGCAGAGACCCAGAAGGGTGGTGGGGGTGCTCGGTGGGGGGTTCACTGGAGGGGGTGCACTGCGTGGTTGGGCTTGATATTGGGATTGATGGTGAGCTATTGTATTCTTTCCTTGCATTTGCCTTTTCATTATTATTATTGGTGGTAGCAGTAGTGATTTGTGTTATACCTTAGTTGCTAAACTGTTCTTATCTCAACCTGTGGGAGTTGCGTTCTTTTGATTCTCCTCCCCATCCCCTCAGGAGCTGGGGTGAAGAAAGAGGGAGTGAGTGAGTGAGCAAAACTGCATGTCTGAAAGACTTAAACCACGACAGTGGTCTAGTCCACCCCTCCCTGGTCAATGGGGAGTCAGCTCATATAGCTCTGGTTAACCCACAATAGGTACTAAATTCTAGCAACACACAATTTACCCTATAGCAAGCCATTTATTAATTGCATGCAGAGACACAAGGAGACATGCATATACATACACCTGGCCATTTAATTCAAAAAGGTATTATAAATAACACCATGTGTTCTTAAAAATTCACTTTTCTTGCTTTAATGTCAAGATTGAATTATTCAAAGTATGGACTTTCATCTGGTTTTGCATCAACAGTTAGTCTTGCATGGAAACTTCCAATCTTGCATCATGATGCTGTACCTAGCTCTTACACACGTAGGAGAGCAACTAAGAGCACATTCTCCCCACATTCAAATTTAATGTAGCATCCATAATCTAGGGCATCCAGTATTGCTTTCATTACCCAGTTTATGCATCCCAATCTACCACAGTAAATTTTGTGCTAAAGGTTGTTTTTTGTGTTTTTTTTTGTTGTTGTTGTTGTTGCTGTTGTTTTGTTGTTTTTTGTTGTTGTTTTGGTTTTGGTTTTGTTTTTTTTTTTTAACTGTTGCTATTTCAGGAACGCTGAGGGTTTGTGTTCTAAAAACATTTATGGCAGACAGAATTGTTAAATCATTCAGATGCTGGTTCTGTCAATGTCAAAAAGTGAGTTTATAGAATCATAGCATCATAGAATCCTAGAATAGTTAAGGTTGGAAAAGACCTTAAGATCATCTAGTTCCAGCCCACCTGCCGTGGGCAGTGATGATATATTCTCAACCATGAACTTCAGTGCCTAAAAGCCATTATTTAGCACATCTGGCTTTGCAGGACTCAGCACTGGGAAGACAGAGACAACCCTGACATGGCCAAGTACACTGAAGTATTGAGTAGGTAAGGAATCAGTTGCCTTCACAGGAGAGTAGAAGTGTGATTAACAGAGGGTGGTTGCTAGTCAAAGTTTTTGAGTCTCTTGTTATAATTTGCAAGGAATGGAGCTGTATAACACAGGGCTTTTGAGCGAAGAGTTGCATGAGCCACCATATATCACCTTGGCCTGGTTTCAGCTGGGATAGAGCTAATTTTCTTCCCAAGAAGTAGTACAGTTCTGGTTTTTGGCTCTAGTCTGACAGTAATGCTGATAACACACCAATGTTTTATTTGTTGCCAAGAAGCACTTACCCTAACCAAGGACTCTTCAGTCTCTTATGCTTTGGCAGTGAGGAGGGGCACAAGAATCCAGAAGGAAGCAGAGACAGGACACCTGACCTAAACTAGCCGAAGGGATACTCTGTACCACAGCATGTCATGCCCAGTATATAAATGGGAGGGAAATGCATGGGTAAGTCAATTGCTGCTCAGGGACAGTCTGGCTATGATTTTTAACTGTTCATTTTAAAAAATATTAACATAGTTTAAAGAGAATATTTTCTGATCTGAGGGGAAGACTGTCACTGTCTGGAGACCACCTGTGGGCCTCCAGTGCTGCAGGCTGTGGAGACATTTGCTTCTGTACAAGTGACATCTCACATTAGCCAGTGCATGAATAAGCACTGACTAGTAAGTCCATCTTCCTGAGCTGTGCAAGTCTCCTTGTTTTCCTTTCTTTGCATAAATGTCATTTCATATCTTAGTAATTTCAGAAAACATTCTAATGGTCCTTTGCCAGACTCTGTGCACAAGATTGCTGCTGTTCGTTCGCAGTAGTGCAGAAGCAGTAACTTGTAAGTAATCATGAAACAGCACGCGATTTTGATTTTACTACAGAATGCTTTATGTGCACACGTGAGAAACACCTTCCGTAAACTCATATTAAATTATTCAATATTTTTTTTGTGTACTGAAGGACCTTTGAAATTTGGATTAATGTTTTTTTTCCAGAAGTTCTATGGCAACACACCTATGCATGTAGTATCTTTAGTAAGATGGTTTAGTTTTGAAGACTATAAGCAATGAAGCAAGGCACACTTCAGGCAACCTTGGTCATCCAAAGTTCTCCTTTTTTCTGCTTTTAATGAGGCATCCCAGCTCAGGCAGCACACGTACAGAGCCCTTTTTGCATACTGGAGTGGAAATTCAGACATTAGAACGTTTCCTCAAATAGCAAGATTGAGGTTCTAGTCTCTTTAGGAAAACAGAGAAGAACAACTTATTGCATTAATGGAACTAGTAATGCCTGATTTCTCAGGCTTAGTGTAATCTCTCTATACACTCCTCACACTGTACTGTATCAGGATTCTTCTGCTGTCCCCTGTGACATTCTTCACACCTGTAATGCCTCCAGTAACCTTCACTTAATAGCTAACCATCATTGCCACACAGAGTCTCTCTCATACATTACTTAAGTACATCTGTATCCAGCATGGAGCTGTGCCGATGCTGTTTGGGTTTTGGCAGAGCAAACAGAAGACTCTTGAGCTTGTGTTGGGTGAGGCCTTTCCTCAAGGGACACTAATTTAGGTTGCTTTCCTCTCCCTTGAACACAATTATGTTCCTACAGGTTTCATGAAAATGGAATTACAATCATAGAATGCCAGGTTGGAAGGGACCTCAAGGATCATCTGGTCCAACCTTTCTAGGCAAAGCATGATCTAGACTAGAAGTCCCAGCACGCTGTCCAGCTGAATGTTAAAAGTGTCCAATGTTGGGGAATCCACTACTTCCCTGGGGAGATTATTCCAGTAGCTGATTGCTCTCACTGTGAAAAATTTTCCTCTTGTGTTCAGTCAAATCTCACTGAGAGTAACTTATGCCCATCACCCCTTGTCTTTTCCATATGACACCTTGTAAAAAGGGAGTCTCCATCTTTGTAGCACCCTTTAAATACTGGAACAACTGGTGAAACTTGTAGGGATCTAATTATCTTTGAGACTATAATTCTCTGTCAAACCTGACTGATATTAGACAATGGCTCACAAATTGTGAGGGGGACTGGTGGCTGGCTGGCTGGATAGATGGATGGATGGATGGATGCTTACAACAGTCACAAAAGCCCGTTTCTCAGGAAGCCAGAATGCAGTGCTGGCTTGCTTCAGGCATATGTTCAAAGTCTAAAAATGCAGCATGACTTCTCTCTTCCAAAACCTAAAAATAGGGAAATGCTTTACTTCTTGGTTGTTTGCATTTAAGTAATAGAAAACAAGTCTGCCCCAATGTATCATTAATAAAACCGAATTGTAAAGCAGCATTAATATTTTAGCAAAATAGACGTAGTCAAACGTAACAGCTCCTTTCGACATTTTTGTGGCAACAGGCATTACAGTTTGTCTGAGTTTGGGAAAAGAAATAGGCAATCAAGTTGTGCACAGACACTTGAGGTGTGAAAGTTACTGATGCTGTAGTTTGCCAAAGGAGAAGGAGCCCTGAGAGAAGAGGAGCAAGTCTTGAAAAGAAAGGAGGAAGAAAGGCAGATTTCCTATGGTTTCTCAATGTATTTATGTGAGTGATCTTTGTATCTGTGATCTGTATGTCTGGGCATATATATAAGTTGTATATGTGCACACTGTGTGCATGTGCCTACTGGGAATACATTGCCTTTTAACAGTGATACTTTGCCTATAGATGCTGATACTTTCAAATGATAGAGCTGGTCTATACCCAGTGAGATATATTGAAGACTAGATACCTTGCAGCACTGCCTTATCATTCTGAAAGACTTCTGAGCATAAACAACCTCTGTTTAGATATATATTTAATTTCCTAAGTGAAGGAAAACAGTAGGGTGGTTATGGTTTCCCAAAGGAAGACTCGCCATTATTAAAGGAGCATTTATAAAAGCTGTATTCTGACTGTGAAGGCATATTTTCCAGGAAGAATTATTGAAAAGGACCAAAACACAACAGCTCTACATTCTGTGTAACAGCATTATTTTGTCTTTGGTGTAGACAGACACCATCTGATGTGCCTCCCACATTCCAGAAAGCCTGACTTCGCTGGGGGAATGGGCAGAGGCAACGGTGGCAGGTGAACAAGCACCAGGGAGAACTCGCTCTTGCTTCTCACTTGGGTTTCAGCTTACTTCCAGGGCCTTTCTAAGAGAGATACAGGAATAAAAAACCTTTTTGCAACTGTTTTCTTTACAGATTTGTGAGATTAATGGCAAGTGTCAGTTGGTGTAGAAATGAGTCCAGGATTTTCTGAAACTGTGCTATAGTCTAAAAATAAAAGGATTTTCTATTTATATTTTTTTTATTTTCCTTTTCTCAGCAGGAAGCAGTCATGCAATATTAACTTCAGCCCAGCAGGACTGCCTGTGTGTGAGTGCAGGGACTGAGAAATGCAGATGATGTGAGAGTGTGAAGAATGCAAAACTGAGTGTGTGTGCTTGGGAAGCAGCAACTCTGCCATGAGGTCAGTGTAAATTTGAGGGAACTGCTTTCCCCTCTATGTACTGGGCTAGGGCTTTTCCACAGGAGCCGTGCTTCTGTAGACACTCCTGAGTAAGCATCTAACTATTTTTATGGTGTATTTTGGGCAGCAAAGCATAGTAGTCTGAAAACACAGGATTTCTTCCTTGTGTTCAAGTCAGGTCAGTTGCATTTCCCAGTCATACTGCATCATTACATGGGCTGATGTATTATGTTCTCAGGAACCACACAAGAAAACACAGCATTTTGGATTGCATTGAAAATTCATTCTTTGGCCTCTCTGAATGAAGCAGAAGGATCCATACCGAGAGCCACTGGTTGTTGTTTAGGGATGAAGGAAGTATAAGTGTTTGTTTAGCTGTGCTACCATGACATTTCATTTTGGCAAACCAGAATCTCTGCAGCAAATTAGAGTTTAACAAACCAAATCCTGTTGGTTAAGCTGATTCGTTCCTGAAAAGAAAGAAGTTCCCATGATGGTTTCTCTTGTACCTTTCTGGAAAGAGTTAAGTTGCAGTGTGCATGGCTGGAGTGGAGATGGAGCTTCCCCTAGCTGCAGAAATGAGTGAAGAAGATTGCCAGTACTTCAGTTCTGGCAAAATTAATGTACTGCATCCTTATATGGATCAACGTCAAACCCAGTAGCATCAGAGAACCAAAAGATAAAAAATCCTTTTTAGGAACCATTTAATATTACACAAAAATGTGCAGGATGACATAGGGATTATTTTGAGAATAAAAATAAACATAATGAAATGAAAGATGCAGTTTGAGCTGCTGCCAAAATACTGTTCTGCTAATGCTGCCTGTAGATCAAAGAGCATTAATAAATTAATGAAAGAACAAGTCCTTCTGAAAAATTAAGAAGAGCATAATGGGATTGTCACAGTTTTAGGGAAAAGTGTCTAAAGGTAAAATTAAGAAATCCAGTTATAGCCAAAGAATGTCTCCTTTATGTCTCAATACAGTTTCTTTGAAAATGGAGATGTCTGACAGATTATGCCTGTTATGCAGATGATAAATAACTTGGAATTTTTCTTGTAAGTGGTGCAGCAGTGTCTGAGAACAATAACTTGTGTTGACATCTGATTTATGAAAATCCTAATCCTTGAAAACGTAGCTAAAAACTGCAGATGGCAGCCCTCAACCTCTGAAAACTCTCCGGCAGATTTAACTGGGCACTCCAATGACTGTGACTATCTATCTGTGTCATCGCTGTGATGAGAAACCCTAGTGGAGACCAGCTGCTTTAGATACGGCACACATTTGTAGTGAGAGGCAAAGAATTTGCAGCTCAGATAGACAGAGACAAAGGTGAAAAAAGGAGTTGTGTTATTCCTGTATCACAGAGGGAGGGATAAAAGCACAGCAAAGTAAGGAGCCATGGCACACTCCTTCTGTGCTAGCAGGGGTGAGCTTGCTTCCTCTTGTGTGTCCGCAGCTGCACTAACAGGGAGCTGAATCTCACTGCAGCTTGGGAATTTGAAAGCTGCTATTGCCCCCCCGCCTTGTCTCTTCTTCAGGCTAAACAAGCCCAGCCCCCTCAGCCCTTCCTGTTAAGGCCGGTGCTCCAGCCTAAGACCTCCTTGTTGAACCCCCTCTGGGTTGCCTCATCTACCTTTCTGGTAGTAGGTGACCCAAAACTGGACAAAATAAATTCTTTTTCAGATTATTTGGATTCAGAAATGCACCACTTAGAGAACTTCCTTCTACTGAAGCATTCTTCAAAAGGTGGGTGGGAACTGCAGCATGAAACTGTGAGTTTCAATGCTTTGCAGGGTGCAAAATCCAGTTAATTGAATCTTGGAGTTACTTGTTTTTAAGAATCATTAAACACCTCAAAAGAATTTTATGGTTCATAAGACCAGAGTTATAAAGATATAAATTCTCTCTACTGGAGCAAACTTCAACTTGTAATTCTTGAGGATTCAATGTGATATTTCCTGGAGATCAGTAATTCTCTAGTCATCAAGACATCACTTTTTTCTACCTTCTTAGAAAAACTTTGTTAGAGAACAGATGTTGGGCTAATTGGGTGCTCTGCTAATTTAGCATGGCATTTTTTCCTCTCCTAAACATGATTCTCCACCTCCCAACTGTGTAGGACTATTTCCTATTTTTAATTCACTAGCATTTTTCATGGCACAACCTTAATACACTATTTCCAATCTATATCTGGGTCAGTATGACAGAGAGCAGGGGGATTTTCCTGTCACCATGCCGAAGGACAATGAATCTTTAACCCTGCATTTGAATGTATCAGGGACCAATGGAATGCTGATATGACTGAAGAAGGTCCTTCATTACTCTCACAGAAAAATGCAAGGCACTAGAGAGGATGCTGCCCCTGCCTTCACACCCCCCCCCCCCCCAAAGCGCATCTGAAACTGGAACAATGGGAAGCCCTTTCAGCATTCCTGCCAGCAATATGCACAGACGGTGTTATCTGCTGATGTATGTCATTATATGCACAGACGGTGATATATGCTGGTGTATGTCATTATATGCACAGACATAATGCAGGGGCAGAGTTGAAGCATGTTACATCCCTGCTGGGTTTTGGGGACTTTCCCAAGTAATCCAGTTTCTCACACCATCTCTTCCTGACTGGCCATCTCTGTTCAGGCACCAGTCTATGTCTGAAACGACAGTACTAAAAGCAGGCTGGAGAAAAGGGCAGGTGAATTTACAGCAACAAGAACAAAAGGTTTATATTCCTCAATATTGCAAATGACAGGCCTCTGCCAGCAAAGTGCTGAAGCAGCCCTGCACCAAGAGCTGGCTGTACCCGCGGGAGACGTGGTGGCAACGACATCTAGTGTTAAGAGCTTAGATAGGTTCCAAACCAGGTTCTGCTCCGTCGCATTATTAGTCTTGTTTTCTTCCCAGTATCATAGCTGCCCTGCCCCCTTTCCTCTCTCCCTCTCCCCCCGTGATCTTTTTTAACTCATTTTCTAGCAGATGCCAGATTTGAGATTGGGGCCTTCACAGCACATGGCAAGGGTCTAACTAATGATTCGGTTATATTGCACTAGTAGCCTATATGGATGTGCTTGGTAGACAGATGGGACATGCAATGCAGTGCATCCCCAACTGAAGTTACAATGAAAATAGTTAGCCAGGTTCAGTATCCTTTTGTGCTGATGGCACAGTTTCTCTTTCATTTGGTTATAGATATTAAATCCAGTTGCCAATCTTGATGGTCTCTGCCTGCTATTTTGTTGTCAGTTGTCTTAAGTGGTTTTACCTATTTAATCTGTCATAACCTAGGGAGAAAAAAAAAACACCCTATTTAATCTGTCATAGCCTAGGGAGAAAAAAAAAACACCCTATTTCATCTGTCAGGGTTGTTTCTCATGTTCCCAAATGTATACAGTGTCAGGGTTGACTGCATCCAGGATGAGGAGGGAGAACTTCATCTTTGAAAGGGGAGAAAGAACTACCACACAAGACAAGTATAGTAGGAAGCTATGACCTCTGTAACCTGATACATCTACCTTAAAATGTCTATATAATAAAGTCTTTTTCCTGTGTGCTCAGAAGAAATGTGGTGTTTTCTATTGGATTTTGTGATTCTGTCAACTTGCAGGCAAGGGGAACAAATGGAGCAAGATTTTCTGCCTGCAGTATCACACCTTTTCTTCCTCCTATCCTGGAGATGGGCAGACGGTCCACACAGATTGACTTGATCCAGTGACATAAAAGTCTATGGATTTTCCAGGATCTTTTTAGGGATTATGCCTAAAAAAAAAGTAAAAATGGAAACCTTAATTCAAAAAGTAAAAATAGCAGTTAGACAACTGAGGTTATTATCCTCCTTCTTCAATCTAGGTGCCATGAATTTAAAGGAAGTGTAAGCTTGGACTTCCTCTTGAGCATTTTCTGGGGCTCTTTGCCAGAGACTGTAATTTCCAGTGCTCATCACTAGCAGTAACCTTGATGTCTTTTTGCAGCGATCAGGATTCCAGTGCCATCATCTGCACTTTGGATCTGGTTAAGTAAGTGAAGATGTGAAGGGAATTCTTCAGCTGCTTATAAATATTCCTAGACAAAGAAGATGCTCCAACTGTGAGAATATCTCTCTAAAAGAAGTGAAAAGGTGTCTTCTTGCTGAGAACACATTTTAGTCTCATTAGTAGAGTACCATTGTGAGACACAGGTGAGATCAGGTCAAAAATGTGAACCGAAAATAGCTTAGAAGCATAAATAGCAACAGCAGGTATATTCGGTCTGAGTGACTACTGCCTTCTTACGAAATTTCTTGCTCAAAAATACAATTTATCCCAAATGTTATTGTGGAGGGCTACGGCAGGTCCATGGATTCCCTGACTGAGGGCATGAAGTTAGAACTCAGCCTTGAAGATATTAAAGCTTATCCATGAAGAATGAGGCACTGAAGGTATCCGGGTGGGAAAGCAGAAGGCATCTGGATGGGAAAGCAGAAGGCATCCGGAGGAGTGAGCGAGTCAAAGGGAGTAACTAACTGCAGAACAAGAGCTTGGCAAGATAACAGACTTTAGTAATGCAGCAAAGGGTCATCCAATAATGTGCTGTTGCTAACTGATGTAACCAATGGATAAAAGACACATGTATGCTAGAAACTGTATATAAGCAAGGGTTTGTAACAGTAAAGAAGAACTTCTACTTAATCACCAAAGAAGTATGTCACGTCGTTTGTCCGTCTCAACCGCGACATGTTATGTGAATGTGCAATGAGAAAGCATGAAAAATGTCAGCCAGTTATGATCTAGAGTCTTCTCTTGCAATCAAATGTGACACAACGAAACAGTGAGTTCAGTGAAGTGGGAAGGACACATAAATTCAGTTTAAAATGTTCTTGAAGTCTGAAGGACTCTGTGGCTCAGATTTCAGAAGATGGCATCATTAATCAGTGCCTGTCTTCCAGGAGAGTCCTTGTTCAGAATGACAAGATTCAAAGTTACTCTTCCCCAGTGCAATCACTGTTAAATGTAGAGCCAATTACACATAAATATTTATAGTATCTGCCTGCATCCGTTTTTACTGAGACATGGAGATATTCCAGTAGGTTTGATGTTTCTGAACTGGTGCTCATTCACTTGCCAATCTCATCCCTGCTTATGTTGTCTCCTGGGATCTTTGGCTGAAATCCAGGAATTTCTGTCCTTACCAGGCAAAACTGGTGAGTTCATCTGTTTTGTGATACTGTTCCCATGGGTATTCCTGGTACTCCCAGGAGTGTACACCTGGCTTCCTGAAGGCAAGAAGTAGCAGAGAGTTCTTCTCTGAAACAACTGCTCAATAACTCCTGTTTACTGTTACTCCTTAGAGAAAATGCCAACAATACAAACAATTTCGCTGTATCTGTAAGTAGGTAGCCTTTTCTACTAAGCTGACTCTATCTTTTCACTTTATTATCAGAATGGCATTATATTCTGTTATTGGTTAGTGAGCTTTCTACACCTTTTGTGGAAATGGAAGCTTCAGGTTTGCTTGAAGGACTTTTTGTGGCAGTTGTTAATCTAAATGCAAAATGTGAGGCTGCCTCCTCTATGCTGGGCAGGGGACACTGCCCAGTAGATGATATTGCACCTTTTGTAGTAGGGCAGGAATGGTACAGGTATTTGTCTGACCTTATTCTCCTTGTCTGGAATTATCCTCACTTTCAACCCATCTCTATTCCTGGTACAGGAATTAAAATCCACTACACTTTGACACAAATTGCTGACATAAACTTTTTGGTTCCTACACCGATCAGAAGGTGATGAGAACTCTTGTGTTGATGGCTTTTTGCAGGTAGGTATGATATTTTCCCCCTAAACTGTACTACAGATGTTGCTGCCAGCCATAAACTGCTGGGTGGTTCATATTGGGATAGTTGAAAGTGAGAAGCGTCTGTTTAGCCTTGGTCCATAGTGATGAGATTAACAACAGCTCTGCAAATGTATTCCCCTTATGCAATATTACTTGTTAATTCTAAATTTATTCAGGTTTCCAAGTTATCCTGAAAAGAATGGGACAGTGGCGTCTGTTAAGTTTTATTGTAGAGACAAATGTCAGGATTACATTCTCTAATGCCTAGTTATACGCTGCATGCCTTAAAAGCACCACTCCAGAAGGCAGATTAAGACATAGAAATATTACTAATCATATTTTACTGAATAAGGAACAAGTTTGCTTAATTCTCTTTCTGAATATTTACTTCTGTTCTTTTATTAATCTTTTAAAAATTATTTTTATCTGAAGAAATTAGGCAGCAATAGGTATTGGCTAATAAAACCTGCCTTAGAGGAATATCCTAAATACAATTTCCTGCTATACATACATGACTCGAATTTTTTTAATATGTTCATGGTGACAAATTCTTAGTATTTCATATATAAGATATGGTACAGATGACTTGTTCACCTATATATCTGTTAAGTTCCTGGTCCATTTTGAATTACAAGGCAAAGTAAAAAACTCATGTTGGGAAAAAAAATCAGTCTTGCTTATATCAGACAGCCAAGGTGAAAATAAAATAGAAAAAGTTGGAGTTGGATCACAGCAGAATTATTAACATGATTCTGGTTTCTAAGAAGTGACAAGGCTTTAAGGACTCCAAAAGCTGAGGCACAGGAGACTAATTGAATCAAGCACTGCCTTTCTGGTCAATAGTGAAGACCTTGCAGACGTGTGTGCTTTAAATATAAACTGCAGAACTGTTTTGCCATGTGGAAAGGCATGCTTGCAAGACACAATGGAAAATTGAAGGTACCTGGGAAGGATCCAGGAAATCCACAGAGCCAGTACACAGCTTAGGCCAAAGAGATCAAGTGTTCTGGAGTTTGTGGTATGGTGCTCAACTCACTGTTTACTGTGTTAACCCTGATCAACTTCTTGAACTATTTGTTACTTGTTTTTCACTGGTGAGTCATGAATCCACCACATCGTGTGTCCAGTGCTGTGCTGCAGACTGTCCCTGCCATGGCAGTGTGTGACTCCCCAGGCTTCATACTAGTGACACGTGGCTTCTTGTTTCTTGGGCTTAACCCTCTCATTGCTGCCCTTCTCTATTGCTCCTGACAACAGCTCCATCCCATCACTCAGGCAGGCTCTTAACATGTCTTTCTGCTCCTTCCCTCCACTCCATTAAATACAAGTTAACCATACCTGCTGTCCTTCAGGTATCTCTCCTCCCTTCCTATAACTTCTTTCCTTGCAGCCTCACTGGGAACTGTCTCCACTCCCCATCACTCACAACACAACACTTTGCTACATCTGCCATGGTTTCCCTTTTTTGCTCTTTTCCTCTGGCTGATTTAAAAGTCTTAAGGCCCTTGTAGCTCTATCCCATTCAGCAGTCTGATCTTCTCTCTTACTTTGCTCCCTTGCTCCAGTAAAGGGTCTAGTCTTTTCTCTGTGCTGTTTTCTTCCTTTATTTATCTCTGCAGGACCTCTTCCACACTGTATTTTTAGAGCCAGACCTGCCATCCGACGTTCAAAACTTTTCTTAAGAGTATTATACTTTCATGAAGTATTTCTGGGAACTCAACAGACTGTGTAAAACTTCACACACTACCAGTTCTTTAACAAGGTGCTAGTATAAAGGCTTGACTCCCTGATTGGCATCTCCCTGTCTTAACCTATGTCCATCTGCAGGACTGCAAGCTTTTCAGACAAGGGCTGGCTCTGACTGTAGTCTCTTTTACGTGCCTAACTGCCATGCCTCACAACTGTGAGAAATCTAGTAACATATTGATGTAGGTTTTAAGATGAAGCTGTATTTTTTATTATATTGCATATAAAAGCAACCTTTTCTGTAATACTGGGTTACATATGTGGCTGTGTTGAGACGGCAATTGGGAATGCAAGTTCAGACAGACATTGGGAACAAATTTCAGAATAATATGAATATTTTCAAATCCGAGGGCTTTTTTTCTGTATGTGTTCCAGGAAAGGAGCTGAAAGGTCTCTCTCCCCTGTATTTAAAATACCTTTAAATTTGTGTGAAGTCCTCTGATGTTTCTTCCCCATTGACTTCATTGTACATTCACCTCATTGCTACTCATTAAGAAAGATGATGGCAGGGGGTTGGAACTAGATGATCTTAAGGTCCTTTCAAACCCAAACCATTCTATGATTCTATGATTCTATGATTCTATGATTCTATGATGTTCATTTGCCGCATGAATGTCATAATTTTAACTTATCAAACTATTACCTTTTATCACTTTACCTATTAGCTGAATGTGAGATAATGTGTGCATAGGAGAACCTTATGACAATTGAAGTACAATATCCAGTTCTGTTCTGCAGTCTAGGAAAGCATTAATGTTTTCCCCATCTGTTCCCACATCCATTGTAGCATTTTAGCTGGCACATAATATTAAAATGCTGACAATCTCAAGCCAAACATAGACTGAATGTTTGCTCCTGTTCTTATCATGCTCAAACAGACTTGCAAGTGGTTCTTATTTCACCATCACAAATTGAAATAATACACGCTGATTTAGCTGCAACATTCCCATGTTACTATGACCTGTAATGTTCCTCTAGTAAACCATCGTTTAAGGGAAAAGAAATTGGATGAAAAGTATTTTATTTGCATGTTTGTTTAGAAACAAACAGGAATTTTAGCAACAGCCAAGAAAAGCAACATTGTGCAAAGCTATGGATGGAAAAGAATCCAAATACTGTATATATATATATATATACATGTAACATTGATTACATAAATAGAGAGCTTTTTATATTATATTAGTATTATGTCTATTAAAGCAGTAAATAATAAAATATTTTCTTTACTACCTTCTGTGATTTAATTATAAAATCCTGTCTTTCCCAGCCTGGGGAGTTGCATTCCCAGAGCTGTATGTGCTCTTTGCTAGAGGCCAATCAGTAATTGTGAATAATAGGCCCGTCCTTTATAGTACATAAAACACAGAGCTCAGTCTCAGTTAAAAGTGTGCAGTCTCAATTCAAAACAGATTTGTGGATCTGTGTGTATCTAATATCTTCAGTTTTACCTAGTTCTGGAGTTGTTTTTTAAACTTTGTATTTCTCCATATAAAAATGCAGAAAGCATAAGGTACTTGGTGTATGCTGTTACTGCTGTGAAAAATCAATCTGAAAACACAGAGTTAAACTCTGTATGTACGAGAGAATATACATGTATTGTGCTTATCATGCCAGCCCTGTGTTATTAGGTTGGCCTGATCAGTCAGACAGTGTTACATATGGTATTATAGTATTGGCTTGTGAGTAAAAATGGGACAGAAGGATGGAGTTGTATAATCAATGCAAACTCTGTATTATACAAACAACCATCTCTACTAGGTCCAGATGGATTTTCCTTATGGACAGGTGATAGCATTGCCTTCCTTTTGGGCAAAAGGGGTGACCTTGTTTTAGAAAAGATGAGAGCTGAGGTTTAATCATGTCCTGCCTTCTCTTGGGTGGGTTTGGCTGTCTGATCTTACAGGGTTGTGTCCCAGCAACCCTGCCTCACCCCACACTGGTGCCAGCCAGTTCCTGCTACTGTATGTGAGCACGCAATACATGAAGGGCCAAGTGTAGGTGACACACCTTAAACACAAGAGTGCTCAAATGGGTCAAATGTGGAGTCATTTTGGTTTAAAGAAAAGTGTTCAGAAGCCAGATCCTGTAAGCAGACTCCAGTTTTTTATATACTATGTGCTCGCTATTCATTTTAGACCAAACCAGCCTTTTTAACTTGGTGGTATTCTGCTGTTAATGGTGATGTACAGCATCATGCGGCTGTGGCATCATACAGCAATGGCACCATGTAATTCAAACCATGCATTATTTTCACCCAAGGTTAATGCTCCTCAAGGTACACGTCAGATTTCCCCATTCTTCCGCACTTCTTCAGGGTGAAGTCCCACACCCTCAGAGGTGAAAACTCTTCTAGGTACCTGCCCATGTCCCATGCACCTTGCTACCAACAATAACACTGTGTCAGGCCATATCCCTGTGTGAAATTCCTGAATAGACAGTTAACCTTAGGAAAAGCCAGAAGAAACACATTCTTGAAACAGACCAGCATGGACATTCTGATTACCGGAGGATGCTGAAGGGACTGAAGGGTCACTGTAATAAGGCAGAGAGCATCTTTTCATAGAAGAAGAAGGGGAAGGTGACATTCTTCATTTCATCCACAAACTGGCTCTCAGAGGGAAAAGGCGTAGTTATCATCTCCATGAGATGGTTTTTGAGGTACTGGGATGTCTGTAATGCAGGGACCAAATATCAGATTAGGCTAAAGGCCAGTGAATTTTCAGCATAGCTCTCCCTGGCAAAACACGACCGAGTGCTGCACAGCACAGCAAACTGCAAAAGCCACAGCCAGCCTCTAAAAAACTCTCAGGCTTGATGTTCAGCAAGAGATGGAGCATGGCACAGAGCAGGTAAGGCAACAAATAAGTGCTGAGAGCAAGTAAGTCAACATTGCAACCAGCAACTGCAACTGCTAATCAGGTATAGTAACAAGTTCCCTCTGGCATGCTCTGATCAAATCTTGATCTTGTCATTGTCCTGAACACTTTGTGCCCTGTGTTGGGTGCTGAAAAGGACTATGATGGGGTCACCCTGGGTGGCAGCTCAGCCCTACAGAGCTGCTTCCTCACTGCCCTCATGCGATGGGGGATAGAATTGGAAGGACAGAAATAAGAAAAGTAGCAAGTTGAGAAAAAATACAGTGTGATAAGTAAAGGCACTAAAACAAAAAGAAACAAAAAAAACCCAAATTGCTGCATGTGACATCATTTATGCATCAATTTTTGGGGTCATACAAGCATGTCATGCAAAGGGTATGGTATATCCCTTTGGTTAGTGGGGTCAGTTGTCCTGGCTGACCTCTCCCAGACTCTTCCCCACCCCAGCCTACTCATTTATAGGGTTGGGTGAGGAGTAGAAAAGACATTGACTCTGCATAAGCAGTGCTCAGAAATAACTAAAACATCCCTGAATTACCAACACTGTTTCCAGCACAAATCTAAAACACAGCCCCATATGCAATGCCCTGAAGAAAATTAAAACCACCCCAGCCAGACCCTATACAATAATGTAACTCTGGGCTTGTGATGTCTTTTAGATTTAAATTTGGATTTCCTCTTGGCCACAGAATGACGAGGGTCTTTGATGGTGTCAGGAGAAAGTACTGGAGCCCTTCCTGAAACATGGTCTGACTGGATCCCACAGTCAGGAACAGAGGATCAGCCCAGGACTGCACAGCCTGGAATCATCCTTGGATCTGCGTCCCATGTTGGAAGGCAAAGAGGCAGGTTTGGGCATGCTCAAAGGGGCAAAGATACTCAAATGTCTGCCTTACTGCCTGCTAACACTCTTATCAATATAATTTAACTTCTCGTTTTACTTTTGTGCATGTCACATTTGATTACTGCTTCCCCTCAGAATGGCGGGTGATGTGCACTCATCATGATGAATGTGGGTCAAAAGAAACTCTTTCAAGCCTGATCAGTTTTATTCCTTAATTCATCTGAACTGTGCTAAAAAAAAAAACAACAAAAACAAAACAAAGTATAGCTGATAATTCATTTGCCTGTTCTGCTTGTGTTGAGGAGATTCTTCTTGGTATGCTTAAGTCTCCACATTCAGAAAACCATCCTGACTTTGTAGCCTGACAAGCCACCTGAATTAGGACAATTACAGCAACAACAGTAGGTGTATACATTTTGAAGGTCATGAAGCTTGTAAATGTCTTGTACAGATTTTAAATAATAATTAAGACTATGAAGCTATCTGGAAAGTAAGATAAATGCAATATAGATGTACAAGGATAGATGGCATCAGGCTGTCTTGATAGTTTTTTTCTTATTTTCTAGGGAAATTATCTGGATCTCATATGGCTTTCTGTATACACCATGTTATCAACTCATTTTGTTTGTGAAATGCGCTTGACATTTCTGTTTAAGTTGTTAATTATTAGATAGATAGATGCTGTCAGGGTTTATTAATCAAGAACTCTCCTAGTTGCCTTCCTGTAGCCCAAAGGCTCTATATGGGGAAAGTGCTAGTTAAGGTATAGCAGATGTGAATTAGTACGAGAATGCATAATGAGCTGGCGAAAAGGAGGCAACAGTGGGCTGTGCTGCAATGGAATGTATTAGGTTATGGAGCAGTGACCAAGACAGGTCTGTGAGCATCAATCCTCAGCCTGCTCTTGTTTGGAGCCTCCTCTGACAACTGTGACTCAGCAAGTGCTTCAAAATGAAAAAGTCTGATTGCATTGGATTTGCATGCATTGTCAAAATATAAGAAGGGCAGACTCATACAGTAAGAACTAAACAACCTCTGCTACTCTACAGTTAAAGCTGACATGAATTTCAGAGCACAAAATGGAAGTCCAAGGTCTTGTACTCAGGTCTTGAAAGATACAAGTCCTCCTAAAATCCACTATTCTATTAGAAAGCAAAGACAAAGAAGAACTTGAGAAGAAGGAGCTGGATACATGAGCTGATCACAGGACAGGTATTGCTCACTTATTTTATGTTGCCATGCAAAGGGCAAATGTAATTCCAGAACATACCAGCAAAAGCATTTCCAGCAGTGCTGGTATCAATGGCAGTGTGAGAGGGCCTGGGGAGACACCTGGAAGACTGTACTAGCAAGATTACAATGCATGTTGCAGAAACTTCACAGGTGAAGAGAGGAGCTATGTCAAGGTAAGAATAAAGTTGGCCCAAAAAGAGATAAATAACCTTGTCTTGAAGATACTTAAGAAAGAGTCTCTTCAGCTTCTGTGCTGGGTCCCTCTATGCCCGCTTGCAAGGAGACCCCAGGGAAGCAGGTTCTCATCTGTTCAACAGTATGCTTCAGCCAGGGGAGTCCACTCAGAGCAAACAATGTCTTTTGAAGTCATGCTTCTATCAGCCATTTAGCTGGCATTTATCAATTAGGGTGGATAAGACATAACTATAAGGCTTTTGAAGCATCTATATTGGATATAGAGCTCCAATCACAAGAATGTAATTTCTTTTAGAGATGTGACTGCTATTTTTGATCACTGGACATACAGTTGTAGTTATTTCTCTTCTGAAAGTAATATAATAGCATTAAAAGAATAGGGTTTTTTGTCTAGTTATACAAAATGAATGGAATGAATTGCCTGAATTCTGTATTAACACCCCTTCAGATGTACCCTCGATCTTGCAGCACATTATTGTCTTTTTTCTTCCAGTCAAGCTACAAGTTCTCTGAGCCATGTAAACTGTCATTAACTATTTGGAAGACGAAAAATGACGTTTTGAGAAAAGGACAAAGAAATAGTCTCCCAGTGCCAAACCTTCCTTCAACTAAGCAAGGAAGAAAGTCCTGGTCTTCCCTTCCTTACCCTTTCTGAGCAATTTTCTTTATTGACACTGAAGATTTGCCGGAGTACCTGCACTGGTAAATTTTGTGGAATTAAAAATACTCCATCTTTGTGGCTCTGACACTATAATTTGTATTTTGTTTATGGGCGGCGGCAAATCGTGGAGGGTGGAAAAAGTTGTCCATAAAACTATCAGGCGATAGAACTTTCCTCAAACACAATCACAGTTGCCCCAGTTCATTACTCATGGCGTCTGCAAATGGGCTTACATTGTAACAATAGCAATCTGCCATCCCTTGGTAGAAATATTTCTGGCAGAGATGTCTTTGCTGTGTAGACAAATCAAAGCTGACTTCTGTTCTACAGTAATTAATTTCTGAAGCCCTGTATTATTTAAAAATAAATAAATAAATAAATAATATATCTATCTTTGAATTCCAGCCACCAGAATTCCTTACTTCTTTGTCTGATGAGCCCAAGAATGAATTATAAGTGCCTTCTCATCTTGGCTGGATCTGGAAAACTATAAGATTTTAAAACAAAATAAGTAATGGCTAGTCACAATTGCAAACTTCATTAGATTCTTTCTTATTTACATGTTTCTTTCCTTAAAAATAATGAAGGAAACAAACTATTTTGCAAGAAACACACCTAGAAAAGGCAAGAAATATCATTATTATGGTTATATCTCACTTCCTCATCACTCCTTTCCTGTTACAGATCTACTATGGGTTCCCAGTGGTGCTTCTTCTCCACAGACAGACACTGCATGAGCTGCTGGTGAGTAGCAAAAGGAGATGGAATCAGAGACAGGCACACTTAGCAAGGCAGCTTGGGCAGGATGGGGAACCCAAGTCTGAGCTGAATCTTGTGTGCATGGGTTGGGGTCACTGTTGGTGCTGGTCTGGGCAATTAAACTCTGTTAGTGCCCTCAGGGGTCTCTCAGTTTTCTGTATAATTATTATTAGAAATTTTATTAACTTATTTATTTATTTAATTCACCCTTTCTCTTTTCCTTTATTGTCAGCCCTCTCCTTAATGCCTTAAAGTTCACTTTGATCTCATCCAGCAGTGTCAGCTAACTTGTGTTCAGATCTCACACAATGCCAGTCCGCTTGCTACACCTCAGCTGGGGATGTTGGAGGGAAATTAGCTATACAGAGGTCACTGCTATAGCAGACTAGTGACTGACAACAGAAAGGCCTGAAAGTCTGCAAGCCAATGGATTACAGTGACAATTTCCATGTATCTCAAAGTCAGTCACATCCCCTGAGGCTCCTTTTACCTTCTGCAAAGCAGCAGCACTCCACTGACAAGCAGAAACCTCATATCTCAATCCCTCCCTTCTTCATGTGGGATGAACTCTCAATGCTCAGGCCAGTCTGCCAGAGGAGGAAGGGGGTTTAATTCCACCCTGATCCTGAAAATAATAAACTAGGTGAGCCTGATGCTTAGCAAAGGAGCAGTCACAAACACTGTTCTTTGCCTGTGCCTTTCCTTCATGTATGCCCAGAAAACCACTGCTAAGGCTGACATTATGGTTTATTTGCTATAAAATCAGTGATGAACACTGGAGGGAAAACTTGTTTTGCACAGGGAAAAATAGTAAGAATCCTGTATTCTGACCTTCTGGGAGAGGGGATTTGCATTGCCAAATAAAATAGAAATGACAGATTAATTAGAGCTTTGGACATTAATTATATTGGGGTTGATAAAAGCTGCACAAGAGTGATATGTATATTTTCACTGGTGAGCATTCAGTAACTGAAAACTCTAAGCCACAGCTACTTTTTTCTTTCTTAGGTTCTCCAAAACACGTTCAATACATTCAAGCAAAGGATAGTATTATGTACTACAAGCTTGATTTGAAAAAGCAGTTAAAGAAATATTCTTTGGACTCCATTATTTTACCCTTGCTGCATCTTATAGTGTGGAAATGTGTAAATCACATAGGTCGTAGTCACCTGTGGTATGTTTGATGGTACCTCAATTAAAATTATAGCAGTTGTATTCCTGTACACAATATATTAAACTGGTACTTTGGTAATAATTTCACTTCTCTTGATCACTTCTTTTTGAAGTACTGCATCTCCATAGGCATAGCACACCAAATATACTGAATGCTCTTAGGGAAAGCTATCTATATTGCAAACCACTGTAACATTGTTTATTAATATTGTAAAAACAGACATACAACAGACATACTACTCCTAATTGATGTTCAGAAGATAAACCTGTATTAGAACAGCACTGGTTGTTTTTTTCTTTTTTTTTATAATTGAGACATCATTCTTAATATGCATTGTTTAAATCAAACATCAAATAATTAATCCATTTTTTTGATTCCCTGGATTGCTGGGGTAGTAAAAGAAACTGACAAGGCAGGAGTAAAGAAACGTTTGCATGCCTCCCATAGTGAAAATCAATAATGTACATGTGATGAAGATGTCTAAGATTTCCATGAGTTCTGTTGTCATGGCTCATGACACTATGACCCATGTTTCCTCTTCCCGCTTTCTCTGGGAAGGCAAGGCATTAATGTAGCCTATCTTTGTCCTAATGAGTAGTCAGGAATCCTAAGTCATATTGTTATCCAGGAATAGTGTGGAGCAGAATGCATTTTAAGTAGTAGCCTCTGGTCCAAAGAGGCCTGAATTCAAAGCGTATGTATTTGGACTCTCAAAACATCCCTCACGTTAACCATTATAATATGTAAAAAATGCATCTTTCCTGTTGTAGTATACCATTAACAGGAAGAAGAATGTACTCATAGTTGCCACAGTCATTATTCCCGCTGTTATAATTGCTAACTGGTTACTGGAGTCACTGATTGTATTTAGGACAATTACAGATGGCATACATGAATAATCTACTGCCTGTTTTGGAGATGAGGTACCCTGTAGTATAGCCCAAGACAACTTTGGCATCAAGCTAGCGCAGTGTCTAATGTGGTGTATAAAATACTGAAGTCCCTCTGTCCTGGTTTCACTTAGTCTTTCATAGATAGGTCTCATGGTGAAATCTGCTTGTAGCAACTTTTTCAATTTGAAAGTTCGTAAATATTTTCTTCCAGTGCTAGAATGTTGTTTGAAGTGGATTTAAGCATCAAAATTAATTTCTTTTTCTTTATTATCTCTTGCAGACCTTTTTAGATAATCCAGGAACAAGCCTCCTGATTTTTAGAGCAATGCTACACATCAGTGGTCTGATTTCTTGGGTATCCTGCATTTCATTAGTACCGCAAAGTAAGAACCGTATTTTAGTGAGCAGAAGTGCCAAGAACTGTTCCTCATCAAAATTCTAACCTGAGGAGCAAGTTGAATTACTGAGGTGCCAGACCATCAAGGTTATGTCATGTCCTGGTTTAGGCATATTTCCCAAAAGAGGCTTTAATCTTTTATTTTTATGGTTAACCGTTACGCTGGAGCAACCACAGAACTCTGACTAGAGTTGGCTCATACGTGTGTGTCTTGAAGCCTGGCTCAAGCAGGCTTGATGGTCTAACTGTAGGTTTGCCCTTATTGCGATCGTTTCTGGCACTATGTCATGCTCCATTTTAAGCATTCCCTGTTTAAACAATGAATAAGCAGCAGAATGTGTTACTATTCACAATCAAATCCATTTTCTGTAGTTGTATGGGTTACATTTGACATTACAGATGTGGTTGTGTATGAATTCTGTACTTGTTAAAGAGGTTTGATTTGATTCGTTTTCAGACTGTCACTTCATATTTCTGAATCTCTGCTTCTAAATAAAAATCCTGTATTAGATATCATTACTCATCATATCTAACATTCTTCAAATGTACAAATCAGAAGGTTATTATTTGTTTTTTTATTCAGTAGCATTACAGCTGTCAGTCCTCACCAAATTTGGTGCAAGCATTAGGGTATTGTCATTTCTCAGAGATATAAAACCACCATCCACCCCCATTTATTATTTTTATCTTTTTAACTCATGCTATAAACTGTCTTCATAAAGCCATTTGGCCCAGGAAACACTTTCTCATTTACCTTAATTTGTCCTAACTTGTATTCTTAGTTTTGTATCAGAGTTTTCTAAGGACACAGATTTCTTTGTAATTTTGTGCATTTTAAACAGTAACCAGTTTGGCACAGTGGCTTATTTAAATACATTTACATGAATGCATAATCTCCCCACATATCAATATATCTGAATATCTATATCTCTCTATATAATACATGTTGAAGGTTTTGATCTGTTTATGGAACTGATTCAGTATTATCTTCCATTTACTTGCGTATTTATGTTTCTTAGACTACAGAGAGTGTGAAAGTAAGTTTGCCTAAAATTTTGCTCATCTCTTGAACTGCAAGACTGGTTGCATTGCCAGTACTCCACTGGTTGCATCGCCGGTCAAAACAACAAGTAGTTATAATTAGTTTCTAAGAACATATCTACTGCTTCTTTCCATGAGTCACATCCTTGATCATGTAAATATTTGTTATTGAATTTTATGGGTAAGTTGGGAAGATCTTCATTCATGTCTGTACTTCCCTACGTATTGGGGTGTGATCACAAATTACAAAACTCCATCCATGTATAATTTTTGAAATATACCCTAAAGAAATTTGGAGGAGTTCAGTCTTTTTATCCCCTTTTGACATTTGGTGGTATAATATGGTTTGTGTCATGCGGAGAATAGAAATAGTACAAGAGAAGTTTTGCTACAGAGCAGTTCTTTGCTTTAATGGGATTTTGTCCACTCTATTGTTTTCTGTTTGTCAAACCTTCAAATACGCAGAATAATTATTACCTGTGTGAGTTATTTTTGAGACTTTCAACTTGAAAGAGAAGGATATATATCAATGCACAGCTGGCACCTTTGAGGAGCTGAGGAGCTCCAGCCTATAGACCTATCCAGGTCTATTTGTAATTTCTAGAAGGAAATACAGTTTCCCATTTGAGTGTCTTCTGCATTAAGATATGTGCAACCTTCTTAGGTACCACTCCTTGTAGCATTCTTCTGGGTAATGTAGGAGCAGCAATGAGGTGATTTGCTCAAATTAACCAATAAGCCCATCAGACAGAGGAAAAGTCCCTAGGACTCCTTTGCATAGCATCCCAATGACTAGATTGCACAGCCTGCTCTAAATTTCCATGTGTTACTATCAGAGAGTGTTTAAACACTAAATCAAGGCAATTCTTTAAAAAGAATAATTGGCACTGATGTTAGCATAAATTTTGAGTTAACTGCACTTACGCCTGAGCTCCTGCAGGTTCAGGGATTGTTCTGTGAAATGAACTGCTCTCACACTCAAGTTTTCCCTGTGTAACTGAAGTAGTTGCCAGTCTAAGGATAATGCTGTAATGTAATTTTGGAAAACATGCTTAAATGCAGGCTCACAGCTGTTGACATTAAATGTTGTCTTACACTGCCTTAGCTGAAGGTTTCTTAGGAGAGAAGTGAATAACAACCCCATAGGTATGTGAGCCCAGCAGCAACCACTGTGCCCAAACTCCCTTGGTCAAGGCTGAAGCCCTACTGCAGGGGAGGAGCTCAGACCATTTCTCAGACACTGCTTGCACAGTATTGCCATGGATGTGTGTGAGCTACCTTCATTGCTCCAAGCTGCCTATTGCCAGTGTTGCAGCACATCTGGGGGAGGTTTTCCTCTGTGTTCTCCATGCACATAATTAGAAGGGGAATTTGCCTAGCAGTGCTTCTTAAATGGTGAGCCCTGATGCTCTGAGGCTCATGGAGGGGCTGACAAATGCTTGTGAAGTTTCAAAAGGCTGTAAAAAGACAGATATCATTTTAAGAAATGGCAGTCAGTGTTCAGGGGTTTCACAAGGACAGAGCATCAACAAAAATTGTAATTATTCTCTCAAAAGGCTTGAGCAACTTGACAGTGCATTGTTCCTTCTTGTGCTTTTTCACTGCATGTTTTTGGGAGCTTTGAATTCTGCTCTGAACCACATCCTTCATGTGCAGACACAAATACAATTGCCTTTCTGAACATAGGCACAAGATGCAGCAAGATGGCTTTTCAGCATTTTGCCCTCAGAAGACAGCAACCTCTCTTGGTCAATTTACCATCAAAGCCACAGCTATACAGGATAAAGCTGTGGGACACATATTGCAGCTCAGTCTTGATACAGAGGCAGTTGTAGCTGAACAGTGTGAACACCAAGTGAGAAGGCAGAATTGCAGCCCTTGTGAGAGCAGTGCTGCACCTGCATGTAATTGTTTTCAGCTCTAGAGATGAGATGAGGAGGAGAAATGACCTCGCCAGGGCAGTCTGCATTTAAGTATTTAAGTATTTCTGATGTTGTTCCAGTTTACTGCATCATCTGCACAGTCAAGACCTGTGAAAGTCATCTTGCCAATTACTCTTCCTGAGCCTGGGTCACCTACCCAAGATGGGTCAGCTACCTGCCTCTGGCATGGCAAAATAACAAAGAAGGATGTAGGAGAAGGCTTCAGCTGCTCGCAGTTCTCTTCCCTTCTCCCACGTCTCTTTTTTTGCCCTATGGAACAAGATAATGACATTTAGCAAGAAACCAGCTTTCTGTGCCTTGTAGCAGCATGTGTGAGTTCTCCACAAAGACTATACATGTGGTTTTTGAAACATGTTCTGCCTGTGTCATATTGAGGCCACAGCATATGCTCCTTCCTTTTCTGCTAAAGGGAAAGGAAGCAAACAACTACACAAATATGAGAACTGTGATGCTGAGAAATCAACCCATGGCCCACAAGAATAATTTAAGCATTGTCCCAAGAGTGAT
Source organism: Amazona ochrocephala (assembly GCA_039720435.1). Lineage (NCBI taxonomy): Eukaryota > Metazoa > Chordata > Aves > Psittaciformes > Psittacidae > Amazona > Amazona ochrocephala. The sequence continues at coordinate 14,818,068 of CM077879.1, forward strand.
TATTATTCAGACCATTTACAAGAAATTGTCTACAAGTGCAGGGTATAAGTTATTTTCATTTATAGGAATGGCAGGCTCAGCTTTTAGAGAATGGCTGTGAACTAGTCTGCATTGTTGTTCTGCGGAGAAGGCAGCTGGTGGATCCTAGATTCAGTCTTCTGATTATTCTAAACTTCAGCATTTATGATTCTTTGTGGTATTAATTCATGCAATTCAGTGTTCTGTTGCTGTGCTCGAAATAAAAAGAGAAGTAACATCCAGGAGACATTGGTTCATTGAGACTTGCAAGGAAATCTTAAAGAAAGGAGTCTAACAAGAGACCTAGCTTTCACATCACTCACATTATCTGCATGAAATTCCCTTTAGCTGATGGAATATTTGAATAAAACATATTGTTAGCAAGGCTAAAATAGTTTAAAAATCCTGGCTGTCAAACAGGGATCTGCAAGACGAGGAATACGAGGCAGAAAAACTTGGTGTGATTTTGGAATGAAATTACACTACAACAATATCTATTATCAAAAAGTTTTCTAGCCAAATCCACCCACAGCCCTACAACAGGAAATGGACTAGATTTCAAAGCCCATGAAACTGCTTCGTCTGAGCTTGAAAACAGGCTGTAAGTCATGCAAGAGGAAAGACTCAAATCACAGTAATAACTTCTACTGTTCTGAAACGATTGAGGACAGACAGAGGTTATCTTTCCCTATTAAGAAGCAAGTAAATCTCACAATTTGATGTATTGCTAATGTCAGATTCAAAGATGTAATTGTGAGCTAAAATATTGTCCTCGAATAAACTGAAATCTTGGGCAGTTTTACAGCATTTCAGCTGAGTGTTGCAGCGCAATAAACCTTCTGAGTGTTGTTGACTCCAGAAGAATGGGGGCATTATAGGAAAAAATTAAGCTGATAACCATACACAAGAAAATAATAAAGCAAATCCATCCTGCCTCTGAAAAATCAGTTATGCCAATGTCTAACCTGATGTGAAACGGACACTCAGTACTGTATTGTAAATGGTGCTGTTTTAAGAAATGGTTAATCAATAGCTGTATTACACATTCCAGAACACGAAGCCAGAATGGGTTCCAGATGGGCTGGGAGTAGGAGGTCTAGTAAAATAAAAGGCATCTTTAATTCCAGTTTGGAGGAACTAGTTTTGTTTGTTAACTACATTAAATACTGCAAATGTTTATTTATTGGTAAAGAATGATGTAGAAAGATTTGTTCTGGTGGCACTTCTCCAAACAAGCTTTTAAAGAAAGGAAACCCACATTTTTAACTCTCTTTAAGCTCAGAAAAAAATTCCCCCTTTTAGCTTTCTGTTTTCCACTAAGGTTAAAGCAGTACCTTTGCTAAATTATCTACTTCTTTCTGTGCAAAATCTCCATTTTGCTGAAGTTCAAACCTGCCACCAATAGAGGGCTTTCAGCATTTATCAAACAAAAAAACCCCAAACTATAATCTAGACACGTTCATGGGGGAGTTCAACTATAAAATGTGAAGGCCATGTTACTCTAACTTCTACCTTGACTTTGACCTCTTGGTAGCAGAAATTGATATTTAGGTGTACACATGAGCCAAAAAAGCCCATTCAAGTAGTCGTATATTTTTTTTCCTTGCAGTGTTTACTGAAGCTGGGAAGGATTTGGCAATAAAGGAGATGGCTGATGTTTCCAGCTGGCATTGTAATACCGCATTATAAGAGTAACCGAAGGTCAACTATTCCATCTGAAAATCTTTGCTGTTATTTTAGCAGTAGAGCCGGTAACACATCACATCCTGCTGCTGCCAGGGCAAGCCCATTTCCTGCCAGGAGTCCTGAGGTTTCAGAAGTGGCTCAGGAATCTTGCAAACCGTCTGACATCTAGTAGAATAATCTAACATCAGGCTCCATAATTCACATTTCATAATTACTGTAATTTGGTATCTATTAGAAGTTGCATTGCTTCTCTCAATAAAAAGTCTGTATCTGCAACTCTCTGGGCAAAGGAACAATCTCCCCTCCCAGTGTTACATCTCTGGCCTTGCAGATCAACTGACTGCTGCTACAGCTGCCATTTGAGTTAGTCGTTGTGATGCTAATCCTTATCTTCTTGACCATCTTCCCCAAACAGTGCCACCTCTGTTTCCGCTTCATTTTCCATTAGTTTTAGACTTGTTTTTCCTTTTTCAATCACTGGTCATTAACTGCATATTTTGCCTCATGTTTGAGCCATGATTTGTTGTTTGGCGATATTAGGGGGTAAACAAAAGAATTCTGATGTATCAGCTTCTCATTCCAGTCTTCTCTTTGGGGAAGTAATTGAATTCTCTGTTTTACTTCTTACACCTAAATCAGTGACTTAAATTATGGCAATATACCACAGATGCATCCAGATTGCAAACATTTATTTAACATTTTGTCCTTATCAAGAAGGTTTTCACTATTCAGTCTTTATTTAACAGCAATCCCCCTTTTCAAATGCACTGCAGCTTCAGTTTAATCATTTGGACAGAGTTATAGTTAAGGTTTGGTTCTATTCCAAACAAAAACAGATTCCTCAAGCTCTATTCTTGCCCTGGTCTGACTCATTAAATGCAACTGGTTGCTATTTACAGCTGGCTGGCAGTTGTACCACTTTTGAAGCCCTTACTGTTGCAGTCTGTTACTGGCAGGAAGGTTCTAGCAAATATCCCGGTTGGAGCCATAACAACATAGTTTAGTGATTCTGTCAATACTCAGTGCACAGCATCTCACTTCATGAATCTGTTAGGTCCTGTGCTGCTGGGAACTCCTTCATGCTGCTGAGGTAGCAGTGATACCCATCAGAGCAGCAGCACAGCAGTAACACCAGAAAAATGATGTAAAGACAAACAAAGAACATGGAATCAGACTCCCACTGTCCTCCAAAGAGCCTGCACTGGAAGTAGGACAGAGCATTGCAGTGGCAGAGGTGCAGGCACAAAGCACTCTTATGGCCCACTATCACTCTGAAGCATTTCTCCTGCTGTTTTTCAACAGGGTGTGAGCTGGGACACATTTGTAAAATCGTATTTATATTATTCAGAATATAAGGTGAATCCAAGAGGATTTCCTTTGTCTTGACTGCATAGGACCTTTATTCTTTCAAAGATTGTTCTCCTATTGATTAGCAAACAGTTTATAATGTATTACTGTGTTTTTCTTATGAACTACTGGAACTTTCATTCTTTTTTTTTTCTTCAGTATGAAACATATGAAAGGATTTTGTCCTGTTTAACAGTCTCTTTTTCAAGAAGTCTTTTCTTTCACACAGAGAAAAAAATTAAACATGAAGAAAGTATCTAAATAGTGATGTTTCTTAGACTTGGGTTTTATTCTGATTTCATTTTTTGCCATTAGAAATATGAGACAACTGTCATTTCAGTTTAACATGCTGGCTCTTTTCTTTTGTTCACTCTATATTTTTTATAGAGGCACATACTCTATTCTTTTGTTCATATGCTAAGTCCAGGCTGTAGTTATGCGGAAAATAAAAAGCAATGGAAGTTTAAGGGTTGATTTATGTTTTTGAATTATTTTAGTCTAACTCAACCTATAGAAACTGTTCCTTAATTTAAATGTAATAAGTTTTTTTGCCTGCATTCCAATTACCTATTCTGCTTTGTGTTGCGTTTTAACATTGTGAGCTTAGAGAGTACTATAATTCATTAGATATCTGAATTTCATTTCCAATGTTGTTACTAAATAGCTTTATTATTTAGTGCTTATATGTACTTATTTTAAAGAGGTGATAAGTATTTAAACCATTACTGCTTACTGCAATTAACTCAGTAATGATTACAATAATGATTACTGTACAGAAAGTAGGAGAAGAATGCTTAATGATTTCTCACAATTAACGAATTGTGCTAAGCTGTCTGTCTCCAGGGACTGCTGGGTATCAGGCACAGTCCTCAGTGTATTATGCTAGTTAGAGCTTTTGCTAATCACCAGAAGAAACGCCTGTCTTTGACCTATGTGATCCTAGATATCAAACTATCCTGAGTAGCTTTTGTGTAAAACCATCCTATTACCAGCTGAATATCCCGCAACAGTCTGTTGGGAAATAATGTCCTCATTGAAAATTCCAGTTAAGGAATATAACTGCCACAGGGGTAAAGTTGTGTAAGATTATCCAAAGGCTGACATCGCATTTCACTTGATTTAGGTTAAGACAAATGGAGTAGAAAATATTTATTTACAACATCTTGAACAGCCGGGACTGCTGGTTACAAGCGCTTGTAAAAGGCATCAGTAGAAAAAAAGGGAAAGAAAACTGTGCTTTAATCTTTTTATATAAAAAACAAAATCTGAAGTCTGCCTGCAGTCAGCCAACTCACTGTAGGCTTTTCGCTGGCCTCCACACTCAGGAACCTCTCTCTTCATCCGGGCTTTATGTCAAAGGTTACATTTATCAGAGCAAATCTCCTTTGTCAGTCCTTTCCTTGAAGTTCTTAGTCATCTCTAATATACTTGGAGATTTTTTTCTGACGCTTCTCCCTTAAACTAAGTACTGTCTCATCTCTTTCAACAAAGATCATTTTGGCAGATATATCCTGCACTTCATTGTTGTATAATATTGGTTCTTAATATTAAGAAGCAAGCATTCCTCAACTTTTACTCCTGTTCGAGTGTGTGTACCTAATGAGCTATAAAGTTTATGTATTTGACAAGCGTCCTTAATAGAAACATGCAAATGAGGTTCATCCATGCAGTGCATCACTGGCTGTGAGCTGTGAACAGACAGTATGGGAGCTGCCTACTTTAGGGTGATATTAGCATCGTAATGACTGAACTCCTGATCCTATCATCGAAAGGTGTGGTAATAACAGTATAACTTCATATGAAGCAAGCTTTAGGTGTACGTCAGGCATAATGCCAGAAACAACCTTAAGAAAATAATTAGGGAAATAATGATGGGTGCTGCAAATGAGGGAGTGCAGGAAATTTCTAGGAGCTTGGCTACTAAAGCTCTCAAAGACAGCCATGGTTCAAGGAGTGTCTGAATATTTTGCTCTGCTGTCAGAATAGTCCTAAAGGAGGAAATAAGGTTCCCTTTACTTCATCAGGAAGACTATTTCATGATACATAAGAAGTCTTTTAGGCAGGCAACAAAATCCAGTCTGTTCAGCAATGGGATACACTACCTATTGCATATTTTACTAATAAAGCAATACAGCGACAGTTTCACAACTTAGCAGTGATTCACTGGTGACTGTTGTACATTGATAGGTAGAATAGAGTTATATACTGTGGAAAAGATTTTTTGTGTGTGTGTCCAAGTGTTAATTTTTTAAACACTATGTAAAAGCTACTGAGATTTATGAAGTCACTGATTCATTTTTGTCTCCCTCCACTAACAGGTATTTTCACAGTTGTCTTGGTTTTGGCTGGGATAGTAAATTTTCTTCCTAGTAGCTGGTACAGTGTTGTGTTTTGGATTTAGTATGAGAACAATGTTGATAATACACGAATATTTTAGCTGGGGCTAAGTAGTGCTTATCTTACATCAAGGACTTTCAGTCTCATGCTCTGCCAGTGAGGAGGGGCACAAGAAGCCGGGACAGAGCAGAGACAGAACACCTGACCCAAACTAGCCAAAGGGTATTCCATACCACAGAATGTCATGCCCAGTATGTGAATGTGAGGGAGTTGGCCAGAGGGTTCAATCACTGTGGCAATAAATCACAGTCGTGTGTAAAAGTTGCTCTTCAACACACTTATTTACTTAACCTGATTATTTGATAAAAGAAAACTCTTTACATGTAACTGCTGGATCACAAGAGCAAAATGAGGGGGGTGGCAAATCAGAACGTGCTCCTTCTGTACTTAAGGTGAGGGAGGTGGCAGCTATGGTGGAGCAGTGGCATTATTTAGACATTACTATTCTGTAACTGAAAGAGAGGATGCTGGAGCCATTCCTTTATTTCCGCTTATCCTTTGTTCCCTTGTAGAGACGGTGATTATTATTTATACTTCCCTGTTATCTTCTTTGTGTTTTCACAGCATACGGGATGTTTGACATGGTTAGATATATCTCTGCTCTCTGTGATGCCCTAAAACCAGCTCTGCCCAGCTCCCAAGGCTGAATTCCCGATGACTGATGAGTCACTGACCTTCTGTGGTTTGTGTTTACCCCTCAGCATGGAGCCTGGCCCATGCTGTTATTTTCTGCCTGCACTCTCAGGGGCTTTCGCCGTGCTACTGTGAAATTCAATGGGCTTATAGCACATAGTGCCAGATCTTTAAAGGGGAATAACCTCCCAAAGCTCTATATTAGCATAATAAGACCCATTGCCCAAACATCAGTGTAGAGAGAGAAGCTCTCCAGAGAGAAATTCAAAGATGTGCAATTGGAGTTCCACTGGCTTCTAAAGCTCTTTCTGAAGAACCCAGCTCTGGCTGTTGTTGCTAGAAGGAGCCCAAGATATCCAGAGTCAGTAGGCTATATCAGACTTTGAATATGCTGCCCATATACGGAGTCCCCATCTATGCCTCCACAGCCTTGCTAAGGGAGAGTAATTATGCGGAGGAGCAGTGTGGGACTACTGTGCAGCACGGACAGGCGAGGTGAACAATAAATCCTCCCATAAACTAGTTCAGCCAAGGAACTGAATTCAGTTATTGAAAATAGAGAAAGGAACAGCAACATCTGAAGGATATGCTTTAATCCCAGTAAAATCGGAAGAGTGAGGTTTTCCATCTGGGAATATCGGAGTATCACTATGGTCTTTAAAAGCCTTCTTGGCAAACCTTTAAAAGGCAGAGATGTTTGTCTTAACTGTTCTCACCATTACACTGGACAGACCTTCTCACTGAGCTCTCACTTTAACACTCCTAGTGTTTATTCCTATGCTTAATTAATAAACTTCTTATTTCTGTCTCTAAGCTTTCATCTTTTTTAACATCCAAAGTCTACAAAGTGTCTCAAGCTTTGAGTCAGTTCTTGTGGATTATAAAATTGGTTTATGGAGGAATAATATAAAAATAGATATTGCATTCACATTATGTAAAATTAATAAATTAATTATGCTATTTTCTGAAATCTGAGCCAAATTTTAATGGGTAACTTAAATTTTACCATATAAAGAATCCCAAATGCCCTTGGTCTTGTAAGTTACAGTCTTGTTATTTCACTTTTTAAGTTACTGCTTCTGATCATGTGGTAACAAATCTGTTCTTCTGTAAGAAATGCCTATTGCTGTATTTGATGGTAAAATCATCATCAATAGCTTTCTATTTAATTATAGCTTACTAACCCCTAGTAACTGCTCTCCGTTGTTCCTGTCCTTTCTTTTTGACAGGGTGGAAGATCACTTGTATTGTACATCAACCTGATGCAACAATCTGATGCACAATACAGATAAAATTTGTTCAAGGCACAAGCACATAACTGCAGCAGCCCAAGTGTATAAAAAAAGCACAATGGGCTAATGATCCTTCTACCCCAGCAACCTGTAGCAATTAACAGCAGATGCCTAGTGCACAGTACAAAAACCAGCAGACATGTAGTGATACTTTCTGAGAGTGATGTCCCTCTACTTAGGCCTCTGTGGATATTTATGCTTGCATTTGCTCAGTCACTGAATTCATATACACTTTTATGATGGACAACACTATCACTAGGATTTTTGTAGTTTATTTACTCACTGTGTGGAAGATCGCCTCCTATTGTTTGTCCTGCATCTGTGGCCTGCTTGCTTTATTTGTGAATAAACCCCGTTTCTTGGACTGTAAAAACAATTGTCCTTTATGTATTCTCTGTGTTGCTAATGACTGTAGAGGCCTCTATTGTATTGCCTCCTCAGTGGTTACTTTCTCATGCTAGCACTTGTTCCTCACAGAGCTAGTCCAGATCCTGACCACTGCCACTGCCCTTCTTTGAACCCATCCTAGTCCCTGGGATGGAAGTGTCATAACGTCCCAGAATAGCCCAGGTGCAGACATATGGGTTTCATATAGGAAAAATTACTGTTCCCTGTTCTGTTCTCTATTCCTTTCTTTGTCATTTCAAGCATTTGGTTTGTTTGTCTGACCTAAGCACATGAGCACGTAGTTGACATTTTAATAAAATTCTCAGTTCCAATGAAGAGACCTTTTCCCTGAACGGTTGGATCAGTCAGAGAGGACATTATTTTATATATGAAGCTTTCCTGTGTGAATCATCTGATCTTTAATACTTTTCTTGCTCTTGGTTTTGTTCCCAGTACTCCTGGCCTTTGTTACCAGTGATTCAGTGATGATTTTGAAAATCTCAGTTTGCTTCAGATCATTTTCAGCTGCTGCCTGCTTTGCATGTTGGACATACATATCCAATTATTTGATGCAAATCAAAGCTTCCAGGCTACTACTCAGTTTAAATTCTGCTTCAAATCCATGCCTAATTTGAATAGAAAAGGTTAATATCCCCTCTTTTTATCCAGAAATGGATTTTAATTCAACAAGGTTTTCATCACACAAGACAGTCCTAGATTGCTACCTTAGGCTATATGCAGTTCTTTCTGAAAAATAAAATGTCCTGATGCTTTTTCTCACAAGGAAATATTCCTTTTTTGTTGTTATTGTTAAGCTAGATCTGTCATCCTCTATTTTGAACCCACTTTGCTTTTCTCATTCCTTGGAAGTCCTTTATAAGTACCCACTTTTCCTTCAGTAGCATGTATGTGCCATGTGGAATGTACCACGTATAGTATTTCCTTATTTTTTTGATTATTGTTTTTTACAAAACTTGTATTGTCATCTGGCAAACTACAGTTGGACATGTTGCAATACTTTTTTGAATTTCAGGCATATATGAAGCAATTCAGAGTTCATAGGCTCTTACAACATTCCATATTGTCACTTATTCTCCTGCCATTACCCATGCTGTGCATTTACTCCCTTCAGGATAGAGATGCTCTTCTCCTGTTTGGGCAAAACTCTGTTGTGTCAGCACCGCAGAGCTGGAAACTGCAGGAAATGTGTTTTCCCTATTTGTCCTATCTTCTTTCACAACAAACACCTTCTGTTCTGACCAAAATTCATCATTAACTGTTTGCTGATCGTACTAAACAATTAAAGAAACCTCTCTGGGGAAAGAGGCTATCAGCAGTTTTGAAGATACAACACGTGATGTTCGAACAGGGCAAAGAGAGGGAAAAAAGGCAACTTTTCGTGTCCTGGTGGTGGTGGATAAGAGTGCACTGAAACAATGGTATACCTGATTCAAATTATATGTGCAATTTCATGCTAAAGAAAAAGATGTGGCAAAAGGGCTTTTGAATAGATTTAATTTCTTTATGATTATATTTCATTTCTCTACTTGGCATACTTCAGTGGAAATGTACAGCAGTATCAATCCAGTATATTTTTCCATTTTATGGTTTTTAGGCTTTCAGATAACTCAGAATATTCACAGATTTATTTAGGCTGGAAAATAGCTTTATGGTCATTGAGTCTGACCGCTAACCTAACACTGCCAAGTCTGCCACTAAACCATATCCTTAAGGTACTGATGGGCTAAAACTCCCTTCAAGCTTAGAGGTGCGCTGCAGTCTACAACATAGTGTGCATACATCCATTTTGCCAATGTCAAGATCAACTGAAAACAAAGGGAGCAGAAACAGCATTCTTAAGTTAATTATGAACTGTCTAGTTTGAAGCAGGTGGTATGAAGAGAAATTAGGATCAGAGAACTAAGGTAACTAAGCAACGTATATACAGCAGGTTGTTTCAGGTCTGTGCCTTTAAAATCTCCCTTTTACTAGTGTGTTGCTTCATCAGTGGTCTATCCAGTATAGAGAGATTAAATGACAATTTTGACCTGCTTCATCACGTCTGCAAACAAGCAGATTCAATGAGTTTCAGCTTGTCCATTGAAGTAATTATCTAGGTCATCTGGAGCTTGACCAAAGGCCACTGAAAATCAATGGAAAGGCTTTTATCAGCTTTAGTGGATTTGAATCCTGCCTTTAGAGCTTGGAGTAAAGATGACAGCAATGAAGAAATCCACTTCTGAGCATAAAAAGAACAGATCATACTTCCACATTTTGCTTTGATCAGTTAATGACTGCCTTTTAAATACAGAATTGAATACAGACCTCATGATGTTTCTAACTGAAGTGACTTGATAGGAATTTGTCATTAAAAAATAGGAATATAAATGAGTTTAATATTGGTAAAATTGGGTAACAGAATGTAAAAGGGGGAGCTATTTGCACACCTTAATTTTAGTTCTGAAGAAATATAGTTAAAGGTATAGCAAACAAGATAGCATTTTGTGTTATTAAATAAGTCAGTGATATGTGCTGGGTAAGGGCTTTAAAGTTCTGTTGGTAACTAAAGAGGTAGATAGCGTCTTGGGGCCATTGAGATCTAAAAGTACTGAATGACCTTAAATAAACCATTTTTGGAGCTCTTAATATCAAAAAATAGTATTCATTTGAATTAATCCATGTTTATTGAACTGCTCTACAGTTTTAAGGGTTTTTTTTTAGGCAGGACTTCAAGAAACTCTTGGTAATAACATGGAACCAGAGTAGTGCTTTGCTTCTACAGTAAAACTGCTGCTTAAAATTACAAATGTAAATTTATGCAGAAGAATCGCTCCCTTTAAGACTCAAGGAGTTTAAACAGTTTTAACTCAGAGCCATGTTTTAGCAATATTAATGCAGAATTAAACGTACTACAGTAAAGTAACAGCGTGAAGAATGTCTCAATTGGAAAGTTACTGTTGCTAGTTCCCTTTATGTTGAAAGGTTTCCAGGAATGGGGAAGGACAACTATATTTTTCTGGCAAAAGATATCAATTTGCAGTGCTAGGAAATGTATTCTACTCTTCTAATTCTAATTTGACTAAAGATTTCCCTGTTGCAAACCTCATTGTTTTATGAAATTATTTACTGCAACTAAAAATATCACTAAAGACTCCTGTTGAGACATGAAATTGACTTCAAAAAGCCAGATAAGCTCATTAGGTGCATAAAAAAGATTATCTGCATGTGTTATCTGTTCAAAGTCAATTAACTGACTTTTATTTGAAACGAGAACTGTGCACATTTTTTTTCAGTGATGACTACAATTCTAAAGTTATGTAAAAAAGTAATAAAATTTCAGAATACATTTATATCTAGGTCTCTCCCCATCATAAGCTGCTCAAATCTATTTCCTTCCAATGTAGCATGTAAAAGCTGCAAAAGAAATGAGGTACATCGGTCCTCAAACATGTCTGATAGCACCAAACTAGACTTCAGGCAGCTAAATGTTGAAGCCTAAGAGATTCCCTCAATTACTCATCTGAGCTCCTGTACAGCATCAGTTATGTCTGGCCTTTTGGGTTTATCTATAGAGCTAAGGAGGTTTAAAGCTTCAAAGCGGAGAGAGCAACATTAAGTATGTGGGGACGAAAGCGATCATACAAAAAAAGCTTATTTTTTAGCCTTAAGTAATTTATTGTTTACCACCTTTCTCTTACAGGCACATTTAAAATAAAAACATCTATAGATGTAGTGCATAAGGAGCAAGTGATAGTGATAGTGTTTTTCAGATCTACTTTCTGATAAACAGTAGAGATGATAACCCGGAATACATAGAGTTCAGTATGTTATATTTGATACTTAACAAGTTGTTTTTCAGATCTGTGAATATACAATATTTTTGATGCGTTATTTCGCAGCTGTTTGGTAATGTGACAAAATGTTTGCTCTCACTACGCTTGGGACTATGTCTGAAGATCAAGGAACTTCCTGAGATTTCTTTTGTGACTGCGCAAATCCGAAACATTATTTTTTTGTTCCTTAATATTAGATTGCAGAGAGTAAATGATTACTTGTCGTGGTTTAACCCCAGCCAGCAACTAACACGGCTGTTCACTCACTCCCCTTAAGACGTTACTATGAAAGAGCAATGAGACTCTTTGAATGGAAACAGTAGTTCACCACAAAGAGTTTAATAAACACTTGTGACTCATCAAAAGGGTATTTAACATGACTTTATTGCCAAAGTTGTCATAGCAGCAGGAAACTTTATAATCCCATGGGTCTCAAGTATGGAAAATCTGTGATTCTGCAGCATTTTCTAAAATACAGGCTCTTTAGCGTCAAATGATGAACCAGTTCTACAGTAGTAAGCTTGAACAAAACTGTCCTAAAACCTACACTCTTCCCTCTTAAATCATATGGGTGCAATGCTGGGATGCTTAACTATCACATGCCTGAGATACTTTCCAGCAATCTACAGGTTCGGGAAAAATTTAACCTAGAAACTATAAACTTTTAATCTTCTCATTCCTTTCTAAGATAAGAAATTAAAAGATGCCACTTAAATGTGATTTTGATCCACAATGAGGCAGTTTTGGTATCACATTGTGTCTCAGGGTTGTATTGAAGGGCTTATATTTCATAAAGCACAGCTATGTCTTATGCCATCCTCAGTGCTCGGTGCTGACACAGCAGCTCCAGTGTTTTGGGATGTTGAGGAGGAGAAAAAATGCAGTTCTCAGGCTTGGCTAAAACAAGTTTTTACTAATTTTAGAATCCTAAGAATGACTAAAAACATTTCTTTCTATTAATTCATCACCTTTATTTCTTCAGGAATTAAACCCCATAGATACAAAAGTAAACCACAAGTGAAAACAATGACCTGAATTTCTGAGTTATTGGAGAAAAACAAAAATGGCCTGAAATTCATCTTTGGCCCTTCTTCATTTATTCTAAAGAAAAAGGCACACAGTGCGCAGTCTTCTTCTGGAGTTACATTACTTTTCAACATTTTGTTTAATATCAAACTAGGATCTTTTTATAAAAAGTCACAAGACAAATACTTTTAAATAAAACAATGTCATTTAAGACCTCTATTGCTTTAGCAGGGTTTGCATATGTATAGATTTAAGAGGGATGATCTTCCACCTGTCTTTAATTTCCTCATAGATGACAAAACAGAAACTTCACAGAATGTCGAACTATCTGCTCTGATAATAGTTACAATACTTAAGAAAGAAGTTAAGGCACCTTTGAAATTTCAGTAAGTTGGGGAAATGAGGCCCTTACTGTGTGAGGCAAATCTGCTTTTACCAAAGATACGTAGTTTTGTTATCACACAGCAGCTATTACTAATACAGGTAAGAGAACACCAACACTGATTTTTCTTCCTTTTTGCTCATTGTGCGGTCAGTCTCTCCTATTTCTCTCAGGTAGGTATATTTTTCCTTGTATGAACACTCATTGAGAGAATCTGAAACAGAGGAATTAAGCCTGAGGGGCCAGAGCTGATGGCAGTGGTTCCTAGAAAAGCACTGGGTGTTTAGGGGCGTTCAAACAAGATTACTGCAAGGTTTGTTTTCACCTGATCATACAACCATACAGTAGTAATGGATTGTGTTACTGCATGTCTATATATTTAGAAGTGAAAGAAATATCTAGCAGAGTATTTATTCTACCTAAAATATACTATTATCATTGGTGTTTTAGTGAACTTGCAGACTGTATACAAAAAGCCTGAAGAGTATTAGGACATGTTAATGATATCTGGCTAAGCACTACTTTTCTAATTTCTGTGTAAAATGCAAGACTATTTCAGATTTCTCTTCCTGTATTTGTTTACAGGATGTATCTTTACCATAAAAACATTTTGTTGCTTGATTAAGACTGTTTTTCTATCCCTAGGTATCTTCAAATGTTAAGGAATAGCTACAAGCCATAAAAATAAGTGGTGAGAGAGAATTTGTCACTTGTAACTGTGTGTGTTTTTAATCTAGTTTTAATTTTTGCTTTCTCTCTCTTCATATTTCATCCTTGTTCTCCTTTAGGAAATTATGGGGTGCACTGAGATCCCCACCACTGCCCACTGGCTTCCAGGAGGCTGCCACTGGAGATGTGCCAGCTGACAGTGATGGTCCGCAGGCCCGTACCACAGGGGCTTTCCTCAGCCTAACCATGAACAGGGAACACGGAGCTGGAAGAGGCTGTGGTTTAACTTTGGTCTCTTTCCTGCAGGTAATAACTGTGTGCTGCCCTTCACAGAAGTGCCCAAGTCACCCCCAAATTAATGATTACTCACAGTCTGTCTGTTGAAAAGCCATTGCAGAAGCTTCCCATCTCCTGTAGTTCAGCATCTGACTCCAGTTTCTGCACTGCCCGTAATCTCAGTTAGCTTCTTTCCCTTCGCCTTAACTTTCATCTGTTAACCTGATTTCCCAAGCGAACAGGGCTTATGTCATCACACAGCCCACAGCCTTTGCCTTCATGCTTAAATCTGTTTCCCAAATGAAACATCTTGACAACTAAGTTAGCCCAGCTAGTAGCTGTTCTGCCTTGCTTGTTAGTAGCCCATTGAAATGTGTTTTGCTTGGCAATAGGCAGAACTAGGCACTGCCATGTAGCTCAGGAACAGGGGAGTGAGGCTTTGCCTGTATACATTTTGGCGTGGAGAAAAGAGATGCTATCTATAAGCTGGTGAGGTCACAGACAAATAGGGACGTGGGTGGAAATGTTAGAAATGTTGGGGCAAGAGAAGATAGAAAAATGCAACTGCCTCGGTTTTTTTTCTCCCCCAAGGCTAGAAGTTTAAATTTCCTTAAACCGAGGGTGACTGTCTGCAGAGGATTTTATAATGTGACAGTAATACACTCCCGATAACAAAACACGAAGGCAATCTTGATGTAGAGTACAGCAGCAGGGCTGCACGTTGGCCACTAGAGAGCAATAGATAACCAGTAGTTGTGTGCCTGCAAAATCCGAGCCCTCTACAGCCATGTAACGCTTTTAAAAATACAGATGCAGAAATTAACATCATAATGTAAAATCACCCTCTTGACTCCTTTTAATAGTCCTAACGCCCTCCAATCACACAAAGTAGCAGGAGGGAGCACGCTGGTAATTAGCAGCAACCCGTATTTAAAGAAACCTCTAGAATGCATCATATAATGTATGCGCTTTGCTTAGCCACTTGAAGTGGGAATGAATCTTGCAGCACTAAGATCACCTGCAGAAATGCAAAGCCAGAGCTAAGCTGGTTCCTCCTTCAGTCTCAAAGTCAAAGCCTGCATTATGAGGGCTAGGAAACTTTCAGAATTGAAACTTCTTTTGCTACTATTTTAAATCCTGACTATTGTCACTGTATGCAATTTGTGCTTTGCGCATTTCAGAAAACAAACACTGCATTTTTCTTTCTAAGTGCTATGAATGCTTTCAAAGTAGTATATTTTCACCCTGGAAGCCAAAATGTTCCACTCAACATAATTCAGATCTATAGAGTGCATTCACATAATATATACCCAAAAGAAGCTCTTTCTCTTTCTTCTCCATTCCCAGAGTTCAATAGACTCTGCTATTGCATTTCTGCAGCCTGTAGTGAATAAACATATCCACCTGACTGTCGTTATGATAGTGTGTCCTGAAGTGGGGTAGGAGAAGCTGTTATGTTACTGCAGTGGCCAAAAAAGAAATTCTGTATGTCTTGAAAAAGCATCCTTTCTCATTTTCAACGTGGGTTATCACTGATGGTTTTCTTGGGTTTTCAAGTACATTGCTTTCTTACTTCCTTGGAAGAGCCTGTGAATTTAATAAGCAAAGCTGTTCCAAGAAAAACACTTAGTGCACCTGGCTAATCTTGTAGGCCATTTACTCACCCTCTTTATTCTTTTTCTTCCTGAGCCTTGTCCAAACACAGCTGTTTCATAATTTTGCTGTTGAGCTGCAAAGCTGAAGCCCTGCAGCGGCAACTGTCTACCTGTGGCTCTTATGGCTATACAAGCCACTATCAGCTTTTCACGTTATGTTGTCAGAGGGTGACAAGAAATGCAGGCTGACAAAGCGACCACCAGCAGCAGTGTAATCGTCATGAATTCCTGGCATGTGGGTGTTCCACAGTGAGTGGCAGAACTAGACTCACAGTGGATAGCAATGGTGCAAAGGACACAGGAAGGGCATCATGTCTTTGCTGCGGAAACTAAGACCCACTGTGAAGTAAAATAGGCTACTTGCTTGGATGCTGCTTCTAATTGCCAATTAGCACCATTACCACCAGCATCTCCTACTTGGGTAACAACCCTTACCACTAAGTAAGGACCCTTCCTTTAGGTCCTCAGCAATTGCCTAACTAGCCCTGCAGAGCAGGTGAGTCACAGGACAAACTGAGACAGAGCAAAAGAGCTGGGAACTGAGAGGTCACTAAAGTAGACTGGCAAAAGGCAAACACAAAAGGAGCGATAAAGTGGTAAGTGCAACAGAATTACTCCCTCTCTGGTAGTCTAAATAGGTTCAGGGATGAAGCCAAAGTAAGAAAGAGGAGCTATAACCTGGTCTGATTGGGTCTGCCTCATCTTTGCAGGAAGCATTCACACGACAAGGAAAGAAAATGGAGTAGCTTCGAAGGCAAGTTTAGAAAAAGCAGAGAAGGGACTGAATTTACATAGCTGGAAACACTGAGGAAGATGCAAATTGACTCTCAAGCTTTCCATAACAAAGCCTCTTCTGGATGACATTGTTTAGTCTGTCCTTACTTAAACACTGAACAATCTATTTGCATTTGTTACAGGCAATTGCCTTTCTAACTTCAGAGGAGGCTAGCTAGACATATAGCTAGACATATCTAAGAAAGAGATGTAAAAGTGATTTATAAATGCTTTGTATCAGATAACTGATTCCATTTTAGGGCTATGAAGACTATTGCACATTGGACTGTTTCAGATATAGAGAGATGAGCTGAAAAACTACTTTAACTAGCGAACTTTTTATTGACTTATGACTTTTGTTACAGAATATAATCTTTTATTTTAGGAATATTTCTAATTTTGCTGGTTTTGAAGAAATCAGTCTGCTAAGTGAAGCTCACTGTTACCAAAATTTGCACCTAGCTCGAGCAGAACAAGAGAGGTTAGGAAGCAAAGTACAGAATAATAAAGGTAAATATTTATTCACAAGCACAAGGTGTCCCAGCCAAACTGGGTCACCATGAATATGTTTTTTACACTAGGTTCTTATACTGTTCAACCATTCAGGTACAACATCATTTGACAAATTACTAAGAAGAGCCACACTACCAGTTGTTAATCATAGTGAAAGCTGCAAAGCAGCTGTATTTCTGCAGCGTTCTTGCTGCTTGCCTATTCATTCAGATGTTCCTGGAGTCAGTCTTGCGAGAGTTACTCATCTATAATGCCAGAGAACACTGCGAGAGTTTCAAAGACGTTTTAGAGGGACTAAGAGGCTGGCTTTATCTGGCTTGTCCATGGGTATCCTTTATCCTTTGTGGACAGCACTCTGCTTCCAAGAAACAAAGCCCTTATTTCCAGGGCTGGGCTGTCCTTTAGCTTGTTTTAGTTGAGCATGAACAATATGAAAGCCTCCAGTAAAATTCTACTACCTCATTACACTGCAGTGTATAATGTGAAACGATACATATGAACAAAGTTAATACACTTTCATATTATAAAGACTGACATAAAAGTTGAGAAAGTGAATTTTCATAACATCACATAATCATCTTTTCAGAGTAGCTGACAAAAATCACTGAGTTCAAATTGTCCCTCGTGGCTTTCATGGGACCCACATACACAGCTCTCACTCAACTCTTTACATTACAATGTACACACACAGTTTTTAGCCCTTTGCTATATCATCTTTGTTTTTTCAGACAGAAGCTTACTTAGTTGTTCCTTACATGGAAGTTAAGAGCAAAGTACCTTTGATCATCCTTTTTATCTTTCACTGAACCTTTCCCACTCCTATTCTGTCTTTCCTGAGCTGAGGGAACCCAGAACCACTAACAGCTTTCAAGATGTGGTCAGATAATGAAATTACACAGCTGCATAAGGACGCTTTGTTCTCTGTTCCTTTTCAAATCCCAGGATACAGCTAATTTTTCTGGACTCTATTAAGCACTGAAGTCAGATTTGCACAGAAACATATTGTAATTCCAAGATTTTGCTCCTGCACAGAACTAGTCATCTTGGAGCTCATAATTTTATATTTCAAGTTAGGTTGTTCTCCACAGTGCATTGCTTCTCTATCCAAAATGCAATCTGCCATTTTACTGCCTAGTCTTTCAGTTGCATAAGATACTTCTGCAGATCTTCAGTGACCTTTTCTCCTTAAGCCCCTTGTCGTGGTTTAAGCTTCTCAGCCACGCACAGTTTTGCTCATTCACTTACTCCCCACTCTTTCTTCCCTCCGCTCCTGGACGGATGGGAAGGAGAATCGAAAGAATGCGACTCCCACAGGTTGAGATAAGAACAGTTTAGTAACTAAGGTATAACACAAATCACTACTGCTACCACCACTACTAATAATAATAATGACAAGGCAAATACAAGGAAAGAATACAATAGCTCACCACCCAGTTCGACCAAGCAGTGCACCCCCCACCATGCACCCCCACCATGCAGCGAACCCCCACCACCCTTCTGGGTCTCTGCTCTCCATCTTTACATCCTGGACATGACGTGCTGTGGTATGGAATAATCTCTTTGGTTAGTCTGGGTCAGGTGTCCTGCCTCTCCTTCCTGCCGGCTTCTCCTCCTCCCTGGCAGAGCATGAGACTCACAAAGTCCTTGGCCAGCCTAAACATCACCAAGCAGTAACTGAAAACACTGGTGTTATCAGCACTGTTCCCAGGCCCAAAATCAAAAACACAGCGCTGCACCAGCTACCAAGAAGGAGAAAAATGACTGCTACTGCTGAACCCAGGACACCCCTGAACAGCTTCATGTATCATCAGAAGGCTGTCACCTGAGTGACTAGCTCCTTTCCCAAGTCACTTGTGAGCATGTTGAGGAGGTCCAAGCAGGGACCGCTACAACACTGCACCTGTGACGTCTATACCACAAGTACCACAAACTACCTCCCACCTCCTGTGCTCTGTCCTTAACCAGTTACTAATTCCAAGACATTTGGTCTTATGCCATTACTGCTAAGTTTCTTTGATAGTCTTTGCCAAAAGTTTTCTAATCCCAATAGGCTCTATCAGCCAGAAGACCTTCTTCACAAGTTTTAAAAATGTCCAATAAACTACAGCATTCCAAAGAACACCGTTAACTCTGCTGATCAAAACATGAAACAGGCTGAGGACATAATCTCATTTTGGAACTAAGAAATTCATAGCTGAGCTGGTTGTTTTCCCCCAGAGTTCCCTATATGATAGCTTTAACTCTCCCTTTCCTTTTCCTTTTTTGTGACCTGAAGAGCCCATTCCAAAATCCGAGACCCCTGAAGATCCGTGTTTGTGTGCAGGTAATGATAAGGATTGTTCAAGTCCCGTTTCCAACCATTCCAGTGCAGAATTGATTAGAAGTTGTAACTTGCTCATGGTTCCTCTTATTACCCAGAAATCCATGCTAATGGAACAATCAACAAATCAGAATTTAACTTGACGGCATGTGCCAAAATGCACTATTTTACAGATGCCACCTAGAAAGACTTTGAGCCCCCTGTTAAATATGGTTTTCTTTTTAAGCAGAGTGGTTAGATACTGCAGCGATGTTAAAGGTACTTTCAGAGAGCAAGATGTCGGCAGTTAAAATCCATCTTCCTCCCTTCGAATTTGACTAAGAACAGTTTATTTAACAGGAAATTTGGATTTTATAGGAAGCATCTGAAAATACGCAACTACTATGTCATTGTACTACATAACTGAGCAATCCACGTGTCATGTATGCCCACACCATAGACTAGTAAAACACGGTGGTACCAAGGTGAGCGTAGAGAGATTATTGGCAAAAACCGCTTTTCCTTCCGCCTGCTGTCCTGTCAGAATCCTTGAGGGGCAGCCGGCAGGCAACAACCCGATGCTGCACATCATGTATACCCTCGCCTGCACCTCGCAGGTGCCTCAGCACCAGCCCAGCTTCATCCCCAAAGCCCATACTGTGTCCCCGGTAGTGCGAGGTCCCACACCGGTGACAGAGCCGCGCCCTCCGAGGTGCCACCGAACCGCCGGTGCCCTCCCCGCCGCACCACACCGCGCCTGCGCCGCCGCCGCCGCGCCCGGGGCCCTCAGTAGAGCTCTACACGGCTCCGCCGGCGGGAGCGATGTTGCGGGGCTGGCCAATGGGGCGGCGCGGCGCTGCCGCGGCCGCTGAGGTCAGTTCCGTCGCCGCGGTGGGTGGTGGGCCGTGTTGAGGTGGCGGCGGCGGAGGGGGTCTCGCCCGCGCCCTCGCTGGGGTAAGTACCTCAGGGCGAGAGCTGCGGCCCCGGGAGGGTGAGTGTCGGTGTTTTGTGTGCGCCTGAAAACCAGGGGAGTGGTGGCGGGGTCTGCCCCTGAGGGAGACAACCCGCCTATGTCCTCGTCTTCCTCCGAGCCAGGTGAGGCTCGCACACCCTCTCTCGGTGGCAGCCGGCTTAGCGCCGTGCCTGACGCTGCTCGCCGCCGCCCTGCCCGCCAACGCGGGGGTCCCGGGGTCCCGGCGGAGAGCGCGGGCTGCGGCCCGGCGGGCTGCGCGGTGCTGCCCCCTGCGGGCCGGCGGCGGCACTGCGCGGCGGCTCGGGCGGAGGCGCCACCCCGGCGGCGGCTGGCGGAGGGCTGCGGGGCCTGCGGAGGGTCCGTCGCCCGCCTGGCCGCCTCCACCGGGGCAGTGGCGGCGCTCGGCCTGCAGAAACAGGCCGGAAGTGAGGGAGGCCCCTCTCTGCCCCCAGACGGGCGGCAGCACATTTGTGCGGGTGGGCTGGCTGCCCAAGCAAAGGGGATTTTGTGGTGTTGGCTGGCGGGTGCTGCTGTCTCGTGGACGCCATCAGGCTGCTTCAGCCTCGTCTGGACTGTAAAGCTGTTGCCCAGGTTTGTCATCTTGGTCGTCTTCCTGAAGAAAAGAAGCTTTCGGGTTAGTAACTTGTGTTATTGAGCAAAATAGAAAAATTATGTGTTTTGTGTGTAAATTGTGTTCTTCAGAGTATTTGGGCATAGGATTTGCTTAATTAAATCCTATGTTAAGTTTTGTTGCGAGAAGATTTATCATAACAATGTGTTACATTGGACACTTAAGATAATTTAGACGTATAAAATGACTTAGATTTCTTCTAAATAAGTGATCTAGTGTTATAGATATAGCAAAAGTGTCCTGAAATATATATTCAACAAAAAAGTCTGTTTTATTATTAAGAAGACTAACGGTTTATTCAGGATTTTGCTAGCATTCTGTTCTGCATTGTTACCACGGTAGGTGGTTATGGGCAAGGCCCTTTTCTTGCATACGCAGATAGCATATGGCTAATTCTAGCAAGAATTAAATCCGTGGAGGTGAATTTTAGCATCTACATGAGTGTTTTGCGAACTAGGCATGAAGGAATATGTAGTTTTAATGGAACTCTCTCTCCTCCTCTCCCATTTTCTTCAGTGCCATACTTTGCTTTCTTGCATACAGGCCTTAAAGCTTAAAGCGATGCTGAATATTAGTCACTATTGTTTGGCTATATAGAAGGATTTTGAAAATGGTTGCAAGTTGAGTGAAATGATGAGATGTGCAGCATAAATTCAAAATTTTATCATACATGTAATGATAAATGACAGTATAAACATTTCTCCAAAATATTACTTGTGATACAGTAGTTATTTGAGAATAACTAAGCTTATTGCAAGAAGACCCTCAAGCAGTTGAATGGTGTGTCAGAAATTTGTATCTTTCATGTACAGATAAAGCTAAGAATCAGTCCTAGAGCCACAGAGAAGCAGACCTCCATTTCAGTGCAATACATATATGTACCTGCCTTTATACAACACCAATAAATGTCAATAAATTGGACATTTTTTTCACCTGTGTATTCAGAAAAGTAATCTACTTTTGAACAGTATTTTGCTTAACAAGTAGTAAAAATGTTGAACGTAATAAAATTTTTTCTGTAGAGTGAAATAAATGTATATCTTATAATAAAAGTAAGCTCTAAAAACCTGATGTGTATTATTTGCTCTTCTTATTTATCTGCATTGACATTACCTATTCATTTTGATGGAAAAAAATTAAAAGTGAATTTAGGATTCAAAAGCATTATGACTGTGATTAGCTGTTATTGTGAAGCAAGGTGTCTTTTTTGAGAAGAAATTATTGTAGAGGAAATTTCTTTGATGTATTTGGATCACTTGTTTTTAATACAGGATCACTTCTTTTAATTAGTACTATATATTACACCTGAGTGAAGCACTTTGGATGCCTCCCAGTCATTAGGCCTAAAATTAGTGACTGGTAATTGGTGGCCACATAGTTGGGTCAGTAGAACAGTTAACTCTGCTTAGCAGAGATAGTCAGTTGGTGCTAAATGGCCAGTGTATGCTATATATATTATTATAAAATACAGATAATTTTAAACTTACACAGAGATTTAAGCTTCAGAGACTCAAATTTTACATAATGCATCTTCCTAATGGCAGTGATGCTCAGTGTCTTCCAATCCTGTTTAAGCTTGTTTTTCTTAAGAGATGATTTATGTGGGCTTTTCAATACTTGATTGTTGCAACTTGATTGCTACAGGCTGTGATTGTTGGATGCTGATTGTCAACTTAGAGTGCAAGAGGTGTGTACTTTACCAAAGTCAGGACTTAGTTATTTGGTCACATATGATAAATGCGTGATGCTCATCATACCCATTTTATTAATAGTAATGTAGAATTTGAGATAAAAAGGGAGCCAAACCACTGAAGAATACGTATTTTTCTTTGAAATGATGGACAAAGGATTAATATATTTGAAGTAAATAGATATTTCAGGAGTATAGGATAATGGGAAGACACTGGCTGTTTTTGTCTGACAGTGGCCAAGTCAATGATTTGTAATCTACTGCAGTGCAAAAAACCCTTTGTGCATTATGAATTTGACAGGCTGCAGAGGATGTTTCTTCCCTTTCTTTGGGGGTTTAATTAATCCTTGTTTTCTGACCTTTATGTACATGTGATATCCTGTTTGGAATGCCATTTGATTCCTGCAGATCTGTTGATCTCTGTGTTGAGCAGCAAGGATCAGGATATACTAGTGTGTGAAAGGTGGGAATGTTTCTTTTTATTAAATGACCAACTTCTGTATGTGACTGCATTGTAGGTGTTTTGTAGGATGAGTGAGTGGGAAAGGTTGTTTTATCTTCCTTCTGCTGTCCTTTTTCCATGTGCCTCTAAGTTTTTGCTTCCAATTTATTTAATTCTTTTTCCCCAGAAACCAGGGCCTGTAAATTTTTTAAATTTCCCCAAATTCAGGTACTTTAATGTATTTCAGATTATTTTTTTACAAACTGTTTTTGAATCCATTCCTGTAAAAACAATGACTGGAATTGATTTTAACCCTGCTAGCGTTTGTTACTCCATTCTTCAGCCATACTATTCCCAGTTTGCCATTCAGACTCCGTGCAGAGGTTTGGGTCTTCATTTAATGATATCTTTGAATTGGTCTGTGTGCTCTACATTTGATTGTGACTTGAAAAATGGAATATATATCTTTTAATTAGATCTACTGAAGCATGTCTCTGTTAACTCTTTAAATGACAAAACAAATCTTAAGGGGAATCTTTCCCCCCTTCCCCTCCCCATGCAGAATAAATGGATGCTGGATTGCACCACCTCTCTGTGTATGCTGATCTCATTTTCCTGAAGTAGCAAAAAAATGCCCAAATATATATACATATATATATGAAGTATAAAAATGAAATTACGATGTACTTTTGTGCTTGGTTTGTCCAAAACAATGATAAAGTGGACCTGTTTGTATAAAACCTTTTCTTATTAACTGTTCAGTGTCCAGGAAAGATTGGTAAATAACTAGATAGGGAGACAACAGCAATGTCACTTCAGCATCAATGGTTATTCAGTTCTTTCTCACCTTGTACTTGGTCTGGCTGGGATAGAGTTAAATTTCTTCATAGCAGCCTGTACAGTGCTGTGTTTTGGATCTGTGGCTAAATCAGTGTTGAATAAATACCAATGTTTCAATTTTGTTGAACAATGTTTGCACAGTGTCAAGGTTTTCTTTTACCCCTCTTTCTGCCTCCGCTGCAATGAGTAGGCATGGGGTGGGCAAGTGACTGGAAGGGCTCACTACTGGAATAGCTATCCAGAATTGGTCAGGGGGATAGTCCTTGCCATATAATGTCATGCTCAGCGGTGAAAGCTGGAAGTAAAGGAAGAATGAGCAGAGATGGGGGTTGGCTTCCAAGGTGGCTGTTGCTTGGAGACTGGGTAGGCATCCGCCTGCTTGTGGAAGGTGGAGACTGATTTCCTTTGCGTAACCTCTCTGCCTCTTTCCGTCAACTATTAAACTGCCTTTGTCCCGACCCATAAGCTTTCTTACTCTTTTTCTCCAGTTCAGTCCCTTAGCTAACGAGGGAAGGGAAGGGAGCCAGTAAGCAGCTGTGCGGCTGCTCGGCTGCTGTCTAAAATCAAGCCACTGTACATCTAAAATACAGTTGCAGTAATGCCAACATTAGAAACATTGATTCTAGCAACATGGTATTTGTCACTGGTGAAAACCTGCATTTGGGTTTAAACCATGACAAACCTGTTTTTTTTTCACATTCGTATATAAAAGCTCTTTGAGTTAGTAAAGTTTAGAAACATTACCAGCCAGTTCTTTGAATTACCTCTTAAATTTTTCTAGTATCCTCTTGGACTGAGTAACCCAGATCTGTCTGATAAATGTTTCACAGTGGTTTTTATACTTTCCTGCTCTTTATAGGTAGTGGTTCCTTTTTCATGTTGTTGCATAAGGTGACGTTTACAGTGTTAAAAGAATATAAGAAAACTCCATGTGTTTTAAAACTGTTTTTTGTGGTCAAGGATGTTGATGGCATAAGGTGCGCTATACTTACCTTTTGGTCAGTTCAGGTGGAGGGCAGTTTCGATATCATTTGATAGCTGTTAACAGCAAAAAAAGGCAAATACTGATCTAACTTCACTCTTTCCTTTCAAACTCAATTTTAGGTCTTTCTTAAAGCTGTGTAGAAATCTTCAAAGCATCTTTGTGAGGTGTACCTCCCGTATGAAGACAGGCTAAGAAAATTGGAGTTGTTCAGCCTGCAGAAGAGAAGGCTGCGAGGAGACCACATAGTAGCCTTCCAGCATCTGAAGGGGGCCTACAGGGATGCTGGAGAGAGACTCTTCAGTAGGGACTGTAGTGACAGGATAAGGGGTGGCAGTTCAAACTTAAATGGGAGATTTAGGTCAGATACAAAGAAGAAGTTCTTTACTGTGACAGTGGTGAAGCACTGGAACAGGCTGCCCAACGAAATATGAATGCTTCATCCCTGACAGTGTTCAAGGCCAGGTTGGACAGCAACCTGGTCTTGGAAAGAGTCCCTGCCCATGGCAGGGGAGTGGAACTAGATGATCTTAAGGTCCTTTCCAACCCTAACTATTCTATGATTCTGTCTTTGGTCTGGATCTTGAGCTAATCGACGTGTCTGTCTTCTGAGATAAAACAATGGATCTCGTGAACATTGGCCTACCATCACACTACTGTCAGTAAGATTCGTCTTAAGTCTAAGAAGTGGTAGTAGCAGGGGAAGAATGGTCTGTTAGAGACTACCAGAAGAATTTGCTTTTCTTTCCTCTTTAGAATCTGGATAATAGAGGGCATAATGTTAGCAACATCAGAATT
Source organism: Amazona ochrocephala (assembly GCA_039720435.1). Taxonomy (NCBI): domain Eukaryota; kingdom Metazoa; phylum Chordata; class Aves; order Psittaciformes; family Psittacidae; genus Amazona; species Amazona ochrocephala. The sequence continues at coordinate 14,843,611 of CM077879.1, forward strand.
ATTTAAAAACATAAATCTTCAGGTCATGATTACAGTAGTTGTATATACTTTCCTCCTTCCTGGGAGGCTGCCATTGATTTTTCACATTGGGAAATAGAGGTTTTGAACATAGGGGTGTACAGCTGTCTGCATTGCAACGAGATATTACTACTGTGTTAACTGCCTACTGAGGAGTTTTACAGGTGTGCAGCCATCCATGTGCTAAAGAGTGGAAAGGCCATTATGTTGTCCTTATCCAGTTTTCTAACTTATTTTTACTGTTATTTGAGGTTACATCATATACTTGCTCTTTGCAGAGCCCCATCTTTAGGTCAGCATTCCTATAGCAGTTATTGGCAGATGGATTATTGGCAGATGGAGCACAGGGAGCTGCCAGAAAAGCTTTCTGGATCAGATGCTGACTCCTTTCTCAAGCCACTGGGGAGATGTACCATCGTGTAAATTTTTCTCATTTGTGTAGAATTATGGTAATAGGATTCTACTTAGGTGATCTCAGTGCTGTACTTTTGGAGCCCAAAACAGGACCTCTTTGCTGTTGACAGACTTGGAGAGGAGCTGGATTTCAGAAGCATATGTCTTTTGTAAGATGTATTGAAAACTAAAGGAGTTCTGAAATAACCTCATCAAATAGGTTCTATACATGAATGCAGATCTTTGCAACAGCATGCCTGTAAGTAAGAATGTTTGAATAAAAAAGGCGCTGAGGAGATTTTATTTGTTGGTGTTAGCTTTGGATGTTGTATTGGTTTATGTGTTTCTCAAAAGGCTAATTTAGTTGTTTGTTTTCCAAATAACAGTGATCTCATAATCTTGGCAAAAGCTTAAAGGTTGAGGTCTTGTTCATGTTAAATACAGAAGAGAGACAGTAAGAGTGTTGGAACTTGTGGGACCAAATATACTGCACTAGTTAATGTGGTCTTACACTGATATTTCTGTTCTGCTTCCCACTGCATTGTTTATTTTGCTTGACTGACACATTCTGTATTATCAGGATGGAGTGAATTATTTATATGCTTGTCCCCGTACAGAGAAGTGATTACACTGTGATATTAATAAAAGTGAAAGTAATTAATTTTGCAGCTGCAGATTATTTTTACTTCATTACTTTCAGAACGTGAAGTATAAATTGCATCATGTTATGAATTGCTGTAAAAGACTGGTTCTGAAACATTGGCACCGATTCCTTCTGTACCTCAGGAGTTCCGTGCTAACTTAAAACCCCTTGTATTCAAAATCAAACAGTTGTGTGTTTCTGCTAATCATTGTAATCACTCTCCTTTTGTGATCCTGCTGTGATTCACAAATGACACTTGTGTTTCATAATATCTTTTCTTGAGTTAAGGGCTGTATATGAAATGAAATCATACTCTGCTGCTCAGTTCTGTTACCAGGTGTCTGTCTTGCTAGGCTTCTGAATACATTTCTTAAATGTGAAATATATCATGACATGGAAGAAATAGCATGAGCATTTTAGGTTTTGACGCATTTCAGATAATTGTATGAATTTATGAACATTTTTAATAAGAACAGATGTTAAAGGATTATTGAATTGGGTATGTTTTGCTTGGAGTTGATGTTTGTATGTGCAGAATAGTCAGTGGTTTATTAGCAGTAGAGTTGGACCTTGTAATCCAGCTGTAGTCCACTAATGGTTAAATTATTAGGTCATTGTATTTCAGTAGTCAGTGAATTGTAACTGACTTAATCTTCTGCTTTTTATTCTTTAGTGCTGCAAGTTGACTGAATAAAATTAAGAACACAGAATATGATATGGATGCAGTTGCTTGAGCGCCGTTTCTTCCAAAGTGTATATTCTGCAGATTGGTGGCCTAAATGATTGATAAGCAACATACCCAAGACTAATACCAAGAAGACATTCTGGCTGTTGCTGCTGTGTTTGACAAAACTGTGGTGCCGACTCACATCTTCTGAAATGCAGTTGAAAAAAATGAGGGAAATTTTACCAGCGTTGTACCCTGGCCAAGTTAACAATAAAAGTAATTCCTTAAGTACATCCCCAAAGCAATCTTCAGAGGATAAAGCTAATCCATCAGAAGGGGATGATGGCCAGAATTGCTGTTACCAAGGGACTGAGGCCGAGAACAATAAGTTGTCACTGATAAGCTGTATAAAATGCAGAAGCGTTCAGAAAATTTCAGTGCAAGATATAGAAAAGCGTAAGGCGCTTGGGTGGACTGAAGACAAAAATTTCATTTGCAAGAAGTGTAGTCATATTCCACCAGCAGCTTTCCATTTTGTTCCTGAGGGTGCTGATGCTGTAGACTTTCAGAAACGAGAAAAAAAATCTCCAAGTAAACCCCAGAAAACATTTAAAGTTAAAAACTTTCTGCCAGGTAAATACTACTGTGATAAATGCAGATTTTCAACAAAGGATCCGTTACAGTATAAAAAGCATGTAGGTCAACATGAAGAAATTAAATTTATTTGTTCCCACTGTAGCTACGTATCCTACACCAAAGGAGAGTTCCAGAGACATTTGGTGAAACACACTGGAACTTTTCCTTATCAGTGTAAGTACTGCGACTATGGTGCTGTTAGACATGACTACATAGTAAAGCATACTAGAAGAGTACATGAAGCGCCCACAAAACGGCTATCAAATAATACCATAAACCACAAGCAAAAGAAGCCAACTCAAAGCACTTTATTTGGAAAGCTGAAATATGATAAAATTCCTTTTCAGAATGAACATTCAAATTTGTCTTCAGATACGGTTTGTCACATTCCACGTAAAGCAACTAAAAGAGCCAGTTTGTCTCATGATGTAGAATGTAGCATAAACACGGCACCAGTCCAGGATAAACCAATATTAGAGCCATCTGAAATAGGCATATGTGAGAATGGAAGTGTGGAAGTCGAGGTTTATTCTCCAAAAACAGAGTCTTTACAACCTGGGATGCCTTTAACAGTGATTGCACCGTCTGAATTTGTAGTTCCTTCTAACTGTTTAGCTCAAATAGTAGAGATTAAAATTGTCAATGGAGCACAACAACTGGTTCTTAAACTAATCCCTATGAAAGAAGCAATTTGTAAGCCTGTGAACAGTGCTGAAGAACAACTTGAGAATCAAGGTATAGAACAATCTGCAGAAGGAAAAAAACCATCTTCAGTACCTCAAAATGAGTTACTAATGATGGAAGTGAATGTAGACAAATTATCCAGTGTTAGTAACCAGCTTAATTTGAATAGTACACATGACAAAAATTCTGAATGTCTTTGTTTTTCTGATTCTCAACTTTCAGACTGTAACTCTGTATGTATACAGAGGGAAGATACATCAAAATTATGCTTTCATTTGGTAAAGGGTATTGATGTCCATTCAGGTGTTATAGAACTTTGTTCTCCATCTCTGGTGGTAAACAATACGGAAAAAAGTGATTTTAAATCCTCAAGGTGGAAAGTAGATGGAAAAAATAACCTACATTATGACTTGCATTGTTACGAAGGTGTGGACATGCCCCCTCCAAAATATGCTGCTATTTCTGAAGATAAAAGTTCCAAGAACACTTCAGTAGAGGCTGGTCAGGAGGGAAAAATTTCTTCTTCTGCAGTCGTTAAACAGAAGGATACATTGCCTCTAAAGAGGGATGACAAAGAATGTAGGAGTCTGCCAGTCAGCTCTACAGAAATGCATTTAGCTGGTAAGGGTTTTGATGAAAAATCTGTTACATCTTCTGAAGCAGGAATAAACTTTCATGTCGCTAAAACATCACGTTGTGAGGCCATGACTTTTGGCTTTAGCAAAGTAAAGAGAGCTGGAACCATAAGTCAAAAGAACACTCGTCTTCTGGAATCATTAGAGCTACAGAAGAAGGAAAATAAAGGCAATCCTTTTGAGGGACCTGTTATTTCTTCTGTATTTTCTCTTAGCTCTGGGACTGAAAATGTTCCAGAGGGTGTCAGATGGGATGACTCAACATGCAATAAGAAGTCAGCAACATTGCTGTGTAGAAAGATTGCTCAGCTCATGTCTGCTGCTGAATCTAACATGAAATCCATGCCTTTGAGATGTCAAGCTTCTGGTAAAAAGGTGATTTCCCCTCAAGAAAATTCAGCAAGCTGTGAGAGCACTGTTTCTGCCTCTGAAGTGGAACAGCCTGTGTCTTTGCCTCAAGTGCATGGTAGAAACAGTGTGATTAGTAGTGAAGACCACAGTAAAGATCAGCTGCTTACATTTGCAAGTACATCTAAAAACCGGGTAACTAAAAATTCACATGTTGCTACTCCAGTGTTTATCCCCAAAGGGACAATGCTGAGAGTGCTGAGTGCTACTAGCAGTCAAAACTCAAATGGAATAGAAAACAGAAGTGAAACATCAGCTCCTTCTGTGTATTGCAGTGAAATGTTTCTGCCTCGCCCGGTTCCTGTCAGTGTTTCTGAGACAGTTAGCAGTAATTTGCCATGTTTGCCTCATCAGAGTGAGATGAATGCAGAGTCCCGAAGCATATCACTCAGGAAAAGACCAAAGCGAGAGGCAAGTGTTAAAAATAATAACAAACAAACTGGTGTGCTGTTGCAGAAAAGCAGTAATGTGAGTAAACAGAGCAAACCCTATTCAAAAAGTCAACTAGGTCCCAAAACCAAGGCAAAACAGGCAAGCTTCAGGGAACTTCCCAAGAGGAAAACAAGAACTCAGTCAGAAAATAGTTCAAGTTCTGACATGTCATATCTTTTGACAGCAAGACGTCTTCGGCTTGTCCCTCTGAGAACAAATCAGTTGATAAAATGCCCTCGTCGTAACCAGCCAGTTGTGGTACTAAACCATCCTGACGTTGATACGCCAGAGATAATTAATGTCATGAAGACTATCAACAAGTATAAAGGTCAAGTCCTGAAAGTAGTTTTGTCAAAAAGGACAAGTAATTGTCTTGGTGTCAAACGTTATCGAAAGCGTCTTACTCTTCAGAACGTTGAGACAGGAAATCAAGCAAAAAAGCGGAGTATGCTAAAAATGAAACTAAAAAAGACCCATAAAAACAACTACCAAGTGGTGGAAACTTCACCAGCTGAAGCACTTCAGTGTCTGTTTAAGTGTTGGTTTTGTGGAAGAGTATATATGGACCAAGAAGAATGGATAAGTCATGGACAGAGGCACTTGATAGAGGCAACCAAGGGCTGGGATGTTCTTTCTCTTCCATCACAGAAGCATTAAGTGAGAGACTAGTGGAAGGTTCCCCTCTTATTTTTACTGAGTGCCATTAACTTGCTTGGAAAGGAAAATTCAAATAACTGCTTTATTTTGCCAAAAGGTATCTACTGTGAGCAAAGAAGAAGAAGAGAACAAAGTTAGAAATACAGAAAAGCTGATAGAATTAAGCACTACTTTGCACTCCCATGTTTGAAAACTGTATTGGAGTTCAACTTCATCTGTCCATAGGAAAAATTTGGAAAAGATTTGCTATGCAAGCATCTTTCTAGTTACCATTCTCTGTGTGCTAGGATACTGTGCTGTAACTCGTCTGTGCTAGGTCCGTGTGGATTAAAATCCTAGATGATGGTATCTTTGTAAATTTGAACGAGTTTAGGTTGTTTTAGTACAGCATGGTGTTTCAGAGATTGAGCATACATGTACTGAAAAGCACTTCTGATCTTCTGTGGGTAACAATTGTGTATGATAGGTTTTAGTAGCAAGTTAAGTACCACATACAAAAAAGTAAAACTTAAAAGCAAGTACTCTGTTTCAGTGAAACAAAACCACTTCTACTGACTTCAGAGGAGATACAGGGGTGCAAATGAACAATCTGTGGGATCAGAGTTACTTCCACTAGCTCAGATAGCACTGAAAAGTTTGTTTTTGTTTAGTACTTAGTTTTTACCTAGCCTGTATTGGGTAGATGTGAGAGAGCACCACACTGAGCTTTCTGTACCGTATTTGTTCTGAACAGGCAGAGCCAGAGTATTGTCAGGCTTGGACTGATAGGAGCGAAGCTTTTCACTGTATGAACTCAAGGCTGTTCTGAAATCTAAGGAAGTAATAGCCAAACATAAACCCTCTACCACCATGTGTGTATAGCCTGATAGAAACACATTTACATAATTGGTCATTTGGTTAGAACTCTAGTTGATGAATTAATGCTTATTTACAGGGGGAATTTGCTGAAGGTGAAGACTTTCAAAATGAGAAATGATGCTGCACAGCTTTTACATTGACAGTGTTGAACCAGATTTTCAGTGCAATCTTTCATCCTTCTTAAGAATTTAGATATTGTTAGAATATATTTTTTGTAGGTCTTAATTCATACAGGCACGTGCCTGGTTACATATGTATGTCTAATGTGTATCTACCGACTTCAGTGCAGTGTAGATGTCACTCAGTTATTTAAACACTTTATTATATCAGGGCCAAATTTGAAGTTTTTAGTGAATAAGAGGGATGGATGATACGGAAGTCTAATGTGTCTGTACATGAACAGTATGTGTTTTTATTCATTTTGTCAATTTTAAATAATTTTCAAACCATATAGGATGCAGTATGTTGAAGCACATATTTACAGTTAGAATAGCTTCTTACAGTTTTACAGGTAAGAAAATCAATACTGACTCTAATGCTGGATGTGTGTTCTATGTTTTAACTGGGACTACACTTGAAAAACTCGTAGTTCCTAACTCTTTTCACTGTTGGTGCAGTTTTGTAAACAGTTTAAGCTGGGAATATTTTTTTTTATATACTTCAGCAGATTATACATTGTTTTGATAAAGTATGTATTGTATCTGCATTGAAATGTATATATTTTAAAACTACATCTGACTGAGGCTTATTTTCAAAACTAGTTAAAACATTGCTTTCCCATCATTTTGCAATACTGTGTTAAAAGTCCTTCAGATAGTTGGTGCTTTAAGACATGATTTTCATCATGTATGTACACGTGGAAAACTTTTGTATTATTTGTATCAGACTAACCTGTTCCACAGAACAAATTTTCTTTCGTTAGTTTTGTCAAGAAAAATGAAATGACAGTTCTCATTTTGTATTCAAATGGAATTCTATTTTTTTAGATAAGTACACTAGAGGATTTTTTTCACTTCATATACTTTGATGCCAAACTTAACAGTACTGTTTGCATTTTCAGTTGTGAAAGCAGTTTCCGTTTTACAATTACAGCATGTCACATGTAATAAATATTGAAATTATTAACATAATTAAAAAAAAAATGGTTAAAATTACTCCTTTGTTTTAACTCCTTCAGTCCAGGTTCCTGTCTGAATTAATTTTGTTTCTGTAGAAGCTACTAAATAAATAGTTTTGAATTTGCTTCGTATGAGTTTTCACTGGCAAAATTAGAACATTCCTCATGAAACCTGTGCTGAGAGGGGAATAAAGGAAGTGTTGGTTCTCAGCTTTATAAACTTTAGATGGTTTAAGTATGCTAGTAATGCTTGTCTTTTGTAAGCAGGTTTACTGTTTTAGTAAACATCTGCAAAGCTTTCTATGTCACTGCCATAATCTCTTATCTAAATTAAATCATAGATTAAACATAGATTTAATTTTGATTTTTTTTGTTTGTTTTCACATGGAAACCTTTTGTCAGTTAAATTGTATAGTGGTGTGAAACTCTTGAAGCAGATTACAGCATGCCTCTTTTCCTTTTTATGAGCTCTGCCAAACTCTACTTGGCAGCTTCTGTTTTGTTCGTCTTCATTCTTATTTTTAGATAATGTTATGTCAGAATAATTTCCTTCAGGTATAACAGTCTCAGTAATTTGGGAGAAATAATAACAATGAATGTTCTTTTGCATTTTGATACAGCGTTGAGAAATAAAAAGGTGGTGAGGAGGTAACCCGCTGCTGATTTCTTTTTTTTTTTTAGAGTTAGTTTGTGCCACTAGATACTACATCAGAAACTGGAATGTCATGTTTTGGGCTTGAATGTTTTTATTCTTCTCGTTCCTCTTCTGTAAGGGTAGAGTAACTGAAGTTGCTTTCTTGATATATTCCGATTGCCTAGTTAAACTTCTCAGTGTGCTTGAAAAGGAAGATAATGGATGGTTGCAGAGAGATAATGAAGTTTCCCTTCATATTTGAAATGAATTTAGTTAAGCTTCCCAAACCTCAAATTATGTGAATAAATATTACTGTATTTTTTAACTGGAACATGCTTTCTTGATGAGTTTGAAGCACATATACAGTTCCTGCTGATGATTTTTATCTCTATTATTTGCATGCAGTATGAATTCAGTGGTACTGTTTGCATAATGGTTTTACTATCCAAGTGTTTGAAGGCTCTGATATGGAATATCTGCTGCTTAAGCTGAAGAATAAGTGTTAGTTAAGTAATAGAATTTACATAATTAAAGATAGCTTTATAATTTGCTCCAGTACCTGTGAGCATCATATGACACCCGCTGACTTCAGTGGCTGCTGAGCACAGGTTGTGCTTGTGCAAACACATGCATACAGTGAATGAAATCGTTAAACAGTGAGGACTCAAATAAGTAGCTTTTCACATATATTTTTAAAAGCAAGAATACTTTTTTTCATGTGACTAGAATGCTTTATTAAGTTTTGCTGCTAACAGCTTCAGTAACATTTAAGTAAGCAAGACTGAGTTCAGTTTTCGTCTTGTGTTAGAACGTAGAGTGCAAGATAAGCAAATTGCTTAATCATTGTTAAGGTATCAGTCTCTTAACAATTTCCTGTGAATTAATACAATGGCATATACTTTACCTGTATCCTTGAAGTTAGAAACAAATGAATAAAAAGATGGAGTTGATTTGTGTTCTCACTTGGAGAGGAATTATCAGTGGAACAATATAGAGTGCTTTGTAATATTATGGGGAGCTACTCACGCAAAGGCTAATCTTTTTTTTGAGACATTTAAATAATTGTTCTATACGAGCAAATTGGTGGTGTTAAGGCAGAAAACATCTTTTGTGCAACTGGAATGGATATGTAAGGTAGCATTGTTCTCTCTGCATTCCTGACTTGTCCTTTCCGTCAATGAGTGTGATGGGAACGCATTTGTAGAAGTCAATGATCTCTTCTACAGAATTAAATTTCTGAGGGAAAAAGAAAAATTGTAATTGGTGACTGAAAATGAAATTGCTAGATGGTTTTGTCTGTAACATTAAAAGACTTGCAAATTACAATATTTGAAATAGGTAATACTTTGCATAGAATTGTGATTAGATTAGATTAGAATAGATTAGATTAAATGGAAGCAATCATGAAAGGAAAAGCACCAGGTTTTAATCCTCTTATTTCTTTTATGTGTGTATCTTCTGTAGGAGAAAGCAGCTGGCTGCTTAGGGCAAAAGGGGAACATGTCTAAGCCCTGAGAATGCAGTATCACATATAAAAGTTTGTGATACCAGATGTAATCATAGATTTTGAAAAGATACAGCAAATATAAATCATTACGCACTGTCAAAAGTTACACTAAGCAGTACATAATACTTTACACTGCAGGTTTCTTTGTACCTTTTAAAATATACCTTTTATTTTCCCATTCAGTTTACTGAGAAAGTTGCTATAAAATCCCTTTAATTAATGAAGCAAGAAAGGTCTTAGCAGGGGTTTAGTCTTGTTCTCTGGTATTCCAAAAAATTTCATCCTCCAAGCTCATTCCTAAAATGATAAAGGTGTGGTTCAAGGTTCCTGAACTGATCAAACAGCAGCAGAAAGCTATGTAAGGTATTTGACATCATCTGTCCTGGTGCGGGAGTCTCTTAATCCTGCCATTCTAACAGGTAGTAGTGCTTCAGCTTAAATGGTTTGCTTCCCTATGCTCTCATCATACCACTAAGTTGTCATCACACCACTCTTTCTCCTTTTCAGCTAGTCTTGAGACTCATTGGTATGACATCACTAGAACTGTACACAGTAATGAAAGCTTACTGATACGTTAATAATTATCCTGTATCTGTCTTATATCACATTTACTGTAGGCATGACATTTGTGTATGGGATAGTATCTCATGGTAGTCTCTGTCATCTCCACCTGATCCACACCTTGCTAACGAGAATCCGATTAAATCTATGATGAGATGAAATTATTCCTGAATTGTTTTAAGATGAAGACTATTTGATCTCCAAACCAGTGTGTTTTCAAACTTCTGTTTTGATAATTTTTACTTCTGTACATTTCTTCCACTTTGCTGTTTTGTCTTTGCCTTCTGTTCAAGGTCACTGTTGCTACTAGGCATCTAGGGAAATCTGAGATTTGTATTTCATGCCAAACCAAAGTAATCCTAATTTTCTTTAATTCTAGACTTACTCTTTATCAGTACCAGTTCTTTTCCTGTTTTGTAATGTTTGTTGTTGTTTGGAAAGATAAAAAGTCTTACTGTAATTGTTCACCTGCTTTGGAAATTTAACTTGGCTTCACTTGGCTTGTGTCACATTATTCATTAGCGTACCTTTAAGATGTAGCTTGGGTAATGAAAAAAAAATGTCTCCAGTGTTGCTTAGGTTTTGTTTTTCTTCCTGTTTTGTTTCATCCTGTACTCGGAGTTAGTGAGATTTAAAATACTAAGCTCTGAGTCTCTTCATGGCTGCTAGAACATGAAGTTAGCTTAGACTTCATGGTGATGAGCACTGATAGTCCAGAATTTTATGTTTTCAGCTCTTTTAATGGCACCCTAAGCTTTCTTAGATGTAAAGATGAAGAAAATTAAACACTTTGATTCATTATTTTCCCTTCATTATCTGAAGATACTCAAACTGACCTCTGCTGTCATAGGAATATCCTAGGTGCTGGTCTCCAGACTGTTCTGGCGAGATAGGAATAATGTCTCAAGGGTTGCTTGTGAAAGGTGTAATTTTGAATTGTTTTGGGGTTGTGGTAGGACTCCAGGCTACATGTTGCACATTCTGAATGAGAACAGTTCTTCCTTGGAACTGTCATTTAAGGTGTGGAGCATCCCCTCAGAGGTGATCATAGAGTCCATTTTCCTGGCTCTAGCTTTTGACATAACACCGTCAGTGGAAGGCATGGTGTGAGTGCTCCCTCATATGTTCTGATGAATCAGGCCAGTTTAATGGCTGATGAAGGCAGATGGAGCTTATCTCTTTGACTCACTTTGAAATGAACTGAAATGATATGACTTGTATGGCTGATGGTTTGAAAATGAAAATCAGCTGCAAGTGGTGGTAGGGAGTGGTGAGGATGACGGAAATATCTGTGGCCAGAACATCAAGATCCAGAGATCTAGATCAGGCTGTACTCTAAGCTTCTCTGTAAAACAGGCGCTGAACTACAGATGAGCCTAATTCTGCCTTTGGTTTTCAGTTACTGCATTGTGAGTTCAGCCTCATGCTGCAGACATGCTAAAACATGTATTTTGTGTGTGGCAGATCTAGTTTTGCAAGGGAGATAAAAATACTAGATTTTTGTGTCATGATCAGCTTTAAATGTGAGCAAGGTTTTAATTTCTTCAAAAAAACTGTGTATGAAATAAGCTTTGTTACAGGGATCTCTGGATCTTTAATGTTGAAACTAACTGGAGTAGAGAAGGCAGCAGCCAAGTAACGGGTGCTCAGGACAGCAGTTTTGAATGTAAATGTTTAAATTCCAAGCTTATGATCTATTTGGGACCTGATCTTTATAGCAGTATGTGGTTTGGACTTTTGTGAGCTCAGTATAATGCATTAAATATGTATGGAGGTGTGAACATCTGTGGCTAAATTGCTAACAAAAGATACAGCTCTGCTAACATAGTGGTGTTTTGGTCTGTGTCTCCCCCTCCCCCCAATTGTATTTCATTATATTCTAGCTTGATACTAATTTAGCTGTGTGGAACTTCAGTTCCTTCGAACATAGAAGTCTGATGAGCAATGCTTTTTTCCTTCTTTATGGTGTTATAGACCTTTTATGGTTCCATAAGAACTAATGATGAAAGCCCTCATGAAAGTTGAATTTAAAATACGTTTTAAAAAATAATTGTTAGTCAAAAATGATCTTTGGTGATACAAAGTGTTAACATTGGTAAACTGTACATGAAAAATTAGAAGTTGCAGTAGGACAGGGAAAGCTTTGAATAATATGTGTAAGGAAAAATGTATTTTTAATGGATGAAAATAGACTAATCCAAAAGTGCAAACACTGCAGAGCTGAACTTCTGAATAAAATCATCATCTGGGGAGAAATGTAATAGGTCTGCACCTGTTTGTTGTTGTTTAGGTTTTTTCTCTTTGGTAGGTTAAGAGGGAATATCCAGTTATTCTAGATAAAGCACCTGGTCTGTTTGCATCATGTACTGCAAAATGCAGTGTAACAAAGGGTTTGCCTATGGAGGAACAATGTAGAGCACTCTGGAAAGCATTTTAACAGGCGCTGGAAAAGTAAAGGCAGCAATTTTGCTGTAATTCACAGCATTACAAATTGTTTTCATCCGCCTGAGGTAAGAACCTTAAGCTGGGGCAGCACTTCTCAAGAAGGAACATTTTTGTGAATCCTTTGAGACTGCGTGAGGTGGAAGTAGATCTGAGCAAGGTTGGTGCCACTGATTGTTCATGATTGCCTATGTTCTTCATGCCCGGTTAATGTCTGCTGCTGAGAATAATGCACAGAAGTAGAGTCTGTTGTCTCTGTGGCTCTCTGGCCACATCTTACTGGCAAAGCAATTCTCAGTTTTTTCTGTAGTAGATCTATGGGAGGATTTCTAAATTAAAGAGAAACAATGCTCAAGAAAGAAGGCTTAAGGTAATGTGTCATGATTACAGATTTGACCTGGTAGAGCCAAGTCTTAGCTATGTTGTTGGTTATTAACTAGATGCTCGAAATCCTTATTCTGGAATTGTAACTTTCCAATTTGACTGTTGTCAGTCAAGACTTGCTGTTCAAGATAAGTAATTTCTGTGCACACTTTGGAACAAAGTCATGTATTTTGGTATTTCCTGAGTTGGGAAGGGGATTGTGTTCTTCTTTTAGTTCAGAAAAAATTGTTCACATGTTATTCAGGTAATTTTCTATTTGCCTTAATTGTTAAAATGGAGAAAGTTTAGTTTTAGGTCTCTATAGTGTTCCATACACATACTATATTTCGCTGTAGTATACCATATTAAGTTCCATTTTTCTATCCAGTCATTGAGCCTTTTTTTATCAGGGCTGTTAAAGGAAGACTGAACAATGTAAGAACCACAGAAAACTAAACTTTCTTCTGAATTATTGTAAATCTTCAGAAAATTATCTGGGTGGTTCAGTTCAGAAACGAGCCAGTGTGTTACAGAAGCCTTGATGGTTCACTACCGCAATGCCAGGATGATGCGATACTGCAGTACAGTTCTCGATTTGTTCTATCCTTCTGCTTCCCAAGCTGTTTTGGTGTGCTTGAACAATGAAGAATGTTTTTTTTTTTTTCCCCTGTTATTGTTAAACCAATGTTCCTGAAGAACAACTTCTCAGTGATCCTTGCCCCTCATCTCTGAAAGCTCATGAATCCTATCCCATGTTTTCTAGTAATAATCCAAATGTAAAACTTGGACCTGCCAAATTTGTTAAGTTAGCTTGGGTCAGTTTTGATTTCAGGTTTTTATACCTCTATCTATAGGAAAGTTTTCAAAGTATTGACACACATGAAGAGGGTACAATTGACGATGCAGCTACAGAGGCTTTGCTGCTTTGCCTGAGTTGGATTTCTGTCTCATTTACAAAGCTTATAATCCTTATGATTAGTTGTTACTCTGCTCTTTTGCTGCACAGCTGAGCATTCTTTAAGTTTCTTTTAATTTTTTTGTAAGTATCATATCTTTATAGAGATGACTATTTCAGGTTAAACTTTTTGTATGTGTAAGACATGCAGATACAGTAAATGTTTTTTAACCATATAGGAGTCAATTGGACTCGTCATGGATATAATTGAATTTAATTATATAAAAGAGCATTACTAATCTAAAGGGATTTCCTAATTAAAATTTGCCATATCTGAAAAACTGGTTGGTGGGGACTCACATGATTTAATTGCTTCTGAACATCCATAACTTTTATCGTGTTTCCTCATCTTTTTAAAAAACCTAATTCCTGTTTTGGTGTATGAGACAGACAGTAAGAAATACTGTGCAGCAATAATAGCCACAGGCCTTGCTGTCAGGTATGTTGAGTTGTATCTATTTTAAAATATCTGCTTGCATTTATAGCAAATTAAAAAATATGCAAAAAATATACCTGTAAAGGGAGGACTTTTCTTTCCTCTTTGCAGGTGTTACGTAGAGTAGGTAGAAGTATTCTGGAAGTACTTGGAAAAATTTCACATTGATTTAAAACTGAATCAATGTGAAATTTGTTTTTAAATTATGTAAAATTTGTTTTTAAATTCTTATTTTGAAGTTGATGAAACCTTGAGATAATGCTTGAAACGAGGATAGTGTAAAAGAAACTTCAATGTAACAGCAAATTTGTTACGTGAAAGAGTTTGCCCCCATCTTCAGTATTAAAAACTTGTGAAATGTGACACAAAAATGATAGACTTGTAACATTAGATGGGATTTTACTTACATCATCTCCTCTAAGCCCTGTTCCCAGCGCGTATTTTTGGCTGTCTTCCAGAAAACGTACTTTAATGTTGTATACTCTTCTTCCGTAATAGACAACCAAAACATATGGCTCGCTTTTTGATTTCTTTGAACAATCTCTAACCAAGAATGTCTCATCCTGAATGACACAGATTAAAATTACGGATTGTATGGTTAGCTCACAACAAAACTTTTAAGCCATTGTGGACAGATTGCAGATGTTTTCTCCCAAGAGTTTGCACTCCAGGATTTGGGACAGATTGTACTTACAATGTTTTCCTGTAACAGTGCCTTCTCTGCTTCATGGCGATCATATTCTCCAATGTACCATTCATATTTGTTTAAGTCCTTAGTTTTAAGATAGCATAATCAGTGTATAGAAATTAACCACAGCTGGCAGAAGCAAAAGCTGATGAAAACAGATTATATCTAATTCTGCATTTAAAGCAAGTTTAGTGCAGTTATAAAAATAATTGTAGCACTTTTCTATCGAGAAGTACTGTTAGGAAATCTGAATCAAATTAGACATATAAATTCTTAGCCTTGACTTGAAGAGCTCGTATTGGACTGTTTTCAAGGGTGCTGAATACCCACAGTTCCAGGCCATTTAGCTTCCTGGGTGTTCAGAAGACATCAGTTCTTAACGGTGTGTGGGTATGTACTCTATAGGGATAATCCTGCTTTCTAAAAACCTGTCTCCATCAAACGAAGTGGTTTTTACCTTTTTAGTGGGTTGGGTAGGGGATTGCATTTCCAGTTTTGCAAGTGAATGTTTTGATTTAGCTTTGCATGCTGTGTACTGTGTAGGAGATGGTGACTTCTTCACTGACAAATTTGCTACATTTAACATGGACCCTGTGAAAGTAAATTCAGAAGGAAAAAGGTGTTTTTTTTGTTTTTTTTTTTAAGCTTAAGTCATGTTTTACCCTATCAGTTTTATTTAGTAAGTCTGAGAATAGCATTTACACTTTAGAAATACACTGTTGTGATATTAACCTTTAAAATCTAGAGCAGTCAGTCATGAGTAGTCTTGTGTTAATGCAGCACCAGTGATTTCAGACTCATGCCCCAAGAGATTTAACACATTGTTTTCCTGGCGGTTTTTAATTGATGTCACCCTGCCAGGTTCTTGCGCACGTAGCAAAATGTTGAAGATAAACTACTAATAAAATAGCAAGTGCTAAATAAAATGATTAATATAGGAGAAGTGTAATGGTTCATTCTGTTCTACTGTCACCTTTTGAGCCGCTTTTATTTGTGTTGGATCATATTAAAGCCCTGTATTATCCCGTTACCAGCTAGCATTATTTCTACCAAGCTGTTGAAGCCTTAAGGAGTCAGAGGTTCTGCCATGCTGATGAACTTCAGTGTGCTCTGAGGCTTGTTTCAATTAAAAAATTTGGGGCCAAGAAGTGAGGTTGCTCTTGCAATGAGGTGGTGGTCCCTGGCTGTGTTTTTTCTGGTTCATACTCCACTGCTGGGATGGCAACTGACTGAGTGCCCATATCTGAAAACTGCCTTCCCAAATGTGATTTGCTGTCTGTAGACTTGGGGCTGCCATTTACCAGCTGGACCCAGCTCACCCAGTCACTGGGAGCTGACATGGGTCAGGATCACAAAGCATGGGGTAATGTGGGAGGCTCAGACTGAGACCGAAGAGGATTCAGTGGAAACAGCCTGAGAAAAGCAAGGGCTTGCTTTCAATGTGTAGGTCAAATGCAGTTTGCAGGTACGTGACATGGGGATAAAATGGTTAAAGAAAGATAACCATCATATCCTGCTTACAATAGAAAGCATTTTTGTTTGTTTCATGCTATGCTGGTGGGAGAAATGACCTAGTGTCTATTTTTGGAGTAAATGAGAAAAATTACAATCAATGGCTTCCATCTTTTCCTTCTGGTTACTGTCACAAGAGACAGCACTGTTTGCCCAAGTGGTATTTCATTATGTTTTATCTATTGTTCATGCTTACCAGTTTATTATTTTTCTGCCTGTACATACTATATGACAGAATACTAAAGAAATCTTGCATGGAAGACATTCTTTTAAGAAGAATAATAATTTTCACTGTGTTCCCTTGTTTCATACATACATTTAGCATGTTCTGGTTTATAACAGCATTACATTTGTTTTTAAGAAGGTAAAAAATGTCTGCTGATCTCAGTAGACAAACAGCCATGATCTTCAGCAGGCAATCAGTCCATTCAGAAATGAAATCACTGTCAGAGGGTCTGGGACCAGACATCTACGTTTTGTTTCTGTAATTGGTTTGGGCTGTCAAAATATGAGTATGTCACCCTTCAGATTCTTGGCTCCTGATTTTGGCATTTGTGTTCACATTCCATTTTTTGGTGGCTATCCCCAGATACTTTATTTTTAAAAAGAAACCCCGTGTTTGCTTTGTGACTGGTGCTGTGTATGTTCTGTGCAGTTTTTTTTCTGGTATGTCTTAAGCTCTGGAACAAGAAGTGGAAAATAATCTTGCGATGCTCATGTTCTGGATCTGGCTGAGATGGAGTTAACAGCAGCTCTTATTTGTATAGCTGGGACCAAAACTGAACAATATGAATGTTGACTTCCAGTATGTTCCCTTAGGTAAAGCCACACAGTTCAGAGGAAGTCCTATTTTCAAACAATTATTTGACAGACCTGCCTGATAATGGCATCTACGAGTCCTTCCCTCTAGGAATCTGGGATAAATCTAAAGCAATTTCATCAAAGATTCGTTTATTTGTTTACACAAGGCATTAAACCGATAGTAACCGCTCTATAATGTCCTGAACATCTGTAGCTTCCATTTAGTCCAGCTGATTTCATCTCTGCTTGGAAAAGCAGAGGCAGTTGTGCTCACAGCATGCACTTTCTGTGTGGCTCTTTCTATGCCCAAGCAATTTGCCTTCTCTTCCTCTCCCCATCGTCCTTTAGTAGCTTGTCCAAATTCCCATCCTATTCTGGGTTGTATATGGGGTGTAGCTATGCAAGTAACTGCTTGTTTCTTCACTGCTATTGCCTGTGCCATTGTTTTACTTGTTTTCTGCTGGTTTGCTTTAACGTTCCCTTTGTACTAACTTGGTGCATTGAAAATCATCGGTGTAGACACAGACACATGGAAACGTGGATCTGTTTCTTATTTATCTGTGCCTGGTCTAGTTCTCAAATCAATCTGTGGTTCTTACCTGAGCTGCAGATGTTTTTAGAGCTCTGGTTGCACTGAAGGCTAGAAAAAAGCAGTGAATGAAAGTGAAGTCAGAAAAATAATTGATAGCAGTAGTATTTAAAAGTCAAATTAGAGAGCTGTTGCTTAGAGAAGCTGTGCTTCCTCAGAATACCCCTTCCTCTACTAATTGCAGCTTTGGGCCTTCCTGAGTTTTGGGTGGTCATTTTTTGTTTGGCATCTTTTGACAGATTTCCCCTTAATTTCATGAGCCACTTTTTGAAGCTGTAAAAATATTTACCCTCCGCAGGAGAATTTGGCAAGAGTTTCACATTTTAACCAGATGTGTACTGAAGCACAATTTGCTTTTGTTCGTTTTGAGTGTGTTCCCTGCTGATTTCACCTGATGTTCCCCATCTTTCTATAGGAAGGTCCAGGGAGCAGTTGTTCCCTGTCCTGTCTGATTTTCTAGACCGCTGCTGAGTACCCAGCTGGTATTTTGTTGTGCTATTAATTAGAATGGTTACACTGGGAAGAGCACTGACCAAATAACTTCACATAACAGAGCCGCTGGTGCCACACAAGAGGAAACAAAATAGTAGGGGTCACAAATACTGTCATATTTACTCCAGACAATAATTTTATCTTGGAGAAATGCCATCATTGTAAGCAAGGCTAGATGTGAGATTATTTGTCTAGGAAAGATGTTGAATCATTCATATTCTTCCTATGTGCTTTATCCTATACTTTTGGTTTTTGTTGAGTACCTTAGGAGGATATAGCACATTTTAAAAAAGCACATTTAGAGCATAAAAGAACATAAAGCACATTTAGAAAAGAAAAATAGGAACAACTGTGGCAGATGTCTATGGAAGAATAATTGTCCTTTGAAAGGACAGGTGTGTATTCTTTGATGAAAATAGGAAATAAAAGGGAGAGGAAATGGCTGGAGATAGAAGAGCGGCTTTATACAGTGTATCTAACACCCTCTCATGGAAAGTGAGGCAAAAATGTAATACAGTAGTACGCTATTAAAGATAAAAATTGAATGTGCAATTACAATAGCTTGAAAGCAATTTCCAAAGATGGTTCTTGTCACGCATCAGGGCAAGACATAATATATCACTACATGGCATCAGAAAGTGACATCTTGCTTTTATTTCATAGCGAAGTATTATTTTCTAGGGTAGAATGTTTAGTCCTTGAAGCATGTAGTACAAACTCATGAAATTCTTATATTCCTACCTGGCTTCAGGGTGATGCTTTGATTTATACTCTTGTGCTTGAAAATATATTTCAGGTCTCTTCCCCGAATCTGTAACTATTAATAAAAAGTATAAGAACTTATTTCCTCTAATGTGTAACTTTGACAGTTATCTAATAACTACTGTGAAATAAATTAACTAAATTCCTATCCGAAGGGGAGGTAGTTCAATAGGAAAACCTCATAGGCTACATCAGTCTGGCTTAAATGAGTAAGCTAACGATTTCAGTGGGAAACATTTGTGCTTGTAGTGAATGTTACAGATTTTGCTGATGCCAAGTATGGCTTAACATAATGGTAAATAATGTAGTATGGTATACTAGAAGTATATGGAGGGTTCATAAATACTTTTTATAGGACAGGATAGACAGGCATTGAATGTATTAATGCAGTCAATACTATTTCTAGCTGAAAATCAGGAAACTGCCTTAATCTGCAAAAGGAAATGCCAGAGGAAATTATGAACTCATTAACATGAAGGTGTAAACAGCATAAAAATCACGTAGCCTGTATCTATGTTCAAAATATTTCAGAGTAACATTTTTTTAAATTGATCTTCCGTGCGCATGTACACAGTGAGTGCCTTAAGCTGTGTTTGAAAAGCTGAATGTGCATCTAAAGAATTGTCATGTTTGCAAAGCATTTTTGTTTTGTAGCTTTAAAACCCCAGAGCTTTAGAAAAACTTCCTTTCAAAATTCTGACCCTCAAATTATGGGAGAGAGCAAGATGAAATGTTCTCTCTGCAGATCAGATTAATCCAGTCTTTTCTGTTTGAGATAGCGTTCCCTCAGGTTTAGGTTCCAGCACTCTTCCACAGAACCTTAAGACTTTGATTTGCTTAGAATAAGTGAGATACCCTGGTTCCCAGATAGCTGTAGTTAGTGCCACCTTAATTGCCCTTTTCCACTGTCTTCCTCAACTGTTGAGATCACATTAAATCTCTGTTCTCAGCAGATGTATACCTGAGGGACATCACTTACTCATTTAAATATAGAGCCAGGCAGCCTAATGCTACTTAGCAGGATAGATGTCAGGGTCTTACGCTGATTACTTCAGTTGGAGTTTTAATGACAGAGTATTTTGCTCTTGGAATATAAAGGAAAGAGAAGCAAATTAATACCATAGTATTAAATACTAACCTTGTTCTCTTCCAGGTACCTATATAAAATGATAACATAGTAAATATTTTTCTTTCAATTACCAACTTGAACTTACCCAACAGACCCAACTCTCTTTTAATTTTAAAACAATATACAGACATTCAATCAGTAATACCTGATCACTTTGTCAAGAACTCAGGCTGAATGCTGATCTCAGTCCACTGGCAGCAAGAACTGAATTTTTAGGGGTATAAGTGAACATAATGGTTTAATGCAGTGATCACCATTTCATGTTGACTTGTGCATCAGTTGAACTTTCAATATGGTTTTTCTTCATTGATCTTGTATTAAATCAAGAGGTTGGTTTTGATTGACTGGAGATACAGTATCCAAAGATTAAAATCAGTCATTTCTTTTCAGGCTCCTTAACTGACGGTACAATTATTTTGACTGTCATGGCAGGTACTTCATTCACAATCACAATGTGGTGAGCCTTAATTCAGCATATTGTGTTGCAAAGACGTGAATTATAGTCAGGTGTCTGAAGACCGGCGTTTGACTCGTAAATTAACTATTTTTGTATTATTATGGGGATAGTAATGATTTTGTTAATTTGTTGCATACAAGACTGTAATACATAAATATTAAAGGATAGAATGTTTTATTTTTGTAGATGTTGCACTGGGAGCCTTCCTTAAAGATTACTTTCTGAATAATGTTTGCCTGTTACTTAAAAATTTGTGGTCTCATTCAGGTCAGAAGGGACCTAGGCAGGTCTCTAGTCCAAGCTTCTGCTTAAAGCACAGTGAACTGTGAGATGAGCTTTGACCAGCTGAGTCTTTCAAACTTCCAGATTTCACAGCCTCTCTGGGCAACCTGTTCCAAGGCCCTCATAAATACCCTCAAAATTAATTTTTCCTTCTTACTCCTGGTTGAAACCTCCTTTGTTTCAAGATCATTGCCTCTAGTACTTCCACTGTGCACCCTGTAAAGTGCCATGCTGTGCCTTGATAGTCATCCCGTAGGCGCTGGCAGGCTATTGGGTTCCCCCCAGAGCCAGCCCCTGCAGGCTAAGGGAGCCCAGCCACAGCAGCCTCGTGTCACAGGGAGCTGCTGCACTCCCTGGCTATACTGGTGAGCCTCTGCTGACCAGCTCCTCTCTGTCAGCTGCAGCCTTCTGGAGTACTCCAGGTGTTGTCTAGTGAGCAATGAGGAAAAGGGAGTAGACCCTTCCCTTGATCTCTTGGCTATGCCTCTGTTGATACAGCTCAATACGCTGTGAGCTTTATGGCCACCCAAGGGCACACCAGTGGCTCAAGTTCAGCCTATAACCCCCAGGTCCTTTAGAGCAGAGCTGCTGCCAAGGGGGCCAGTCCATCTCGGGGCAGGAGTTTTCAATTGTCCTTTCCAGTTGAGCTGCTTTTGACCCTTCCCTGAGAGGCTGTCTGGGTCCTGGTGAAGGGCAGGCCTGCTCTCAAACCTATTGACCTGCTGTTTGGTGTATGAAGCCCTGATGAGGGCGCACTGTCTCCTCCTCTAGGTTACACTGAGGCTATGTCTTCAGATCTACATGAATGGGAAGTGATCCAAGTTAAATTTTATGTTTTCTGTGTTATGAGATACACAGTATTTCTCCTGAGATGTATTCAAACTAAGAGCCTGTTAGGAATTGCAGGATCTGTGCAGCTGTACAGTGCCCAGCCAGAAATATTAATTACAGAAGTAAGATAGTTGTTGTTCTTGGGGGTGTTTTCATATCTTGTTTGTCTAGGACAAGACAAAGCATTTTGTGTTAAAATATTTTCTTGCCAATGTATAATATTTTTTTACAATTAAGTACAATATTGCAAGCAAACCAATGATCTTTCAAATGAAAAGAGTTTCTAACCACAGGAGGAGTGAAGCCTGGGACATCTTCCCATTCAGAACTGTGGAGAAGAAAAACTCAAAGGATTTGGAAGTTAGAGCTAGACCAGTCTTTTGGTTTGTGCTACAGCCCACTGCGGTAGGAAATGGCTGGGCTTAACTGCTATAAAAGTTCCTTTCTGTCTTCCTTTCCCTTGCAATGAAATAAAAAAATAATACAATAGAAAATGTATTAGTGCAGTAAATAGAACATTATTGTAGGGACTGTATCTCTTAATGCATCTTACAGGAAACCACTTGCCATAGCTAAGCTCCTTCAATGCTAAAACTGTTTCGTCTGCTTTACTTCGTTGTCTCAAGCAGAAAGTGAAGGAATTTGTTAAAATGTTTTTTTTCCAGAAATTGGGATCTGAAAGAAAAAAATCACTTGTCTTTGCCAGTCTGTAAGTTACTGCTTTCTGCTTTATGTATGCCTATAGGTGCCTTCCCACCATTGCCTTTCTTAGGTTCTGCCCTCTGGACACAGCCAACTGCACAGGGCTTGTATGAGGCCTTGGGTAAGGAGAAAGGGGAGGAGAGGGAGAAAGGAGCTGAGGGATAACAGGTGAGGTTCATTCTAGATATAAAATTTGTCAATTTTTATTTCTCTTATTGAAAAGGAACATCTTATTTTTGAGGTAGCCTTGTATTTGCCTCAAAGTAATACTGTTACACTCCTCTGTTGACCTTTAGTTCCCTGCTTTTAAAAATCTGTGGAATCTCTGTTTCTCTGGAAGAGAATATCCCTCTCACTGCTCGTTACTTGTAGGCATCTGCAACGTCTGGCAGTTCCCAGATATGCTTTTATGTGGATGCTTGGGACGGTAGCGTTGCACTGTTTTTATTTCTGCAAGCAACTTCAGGATCTGACCTGCCATTCAGAAAATAGTGGTCTTGAAAATGCTACACATGTAAAAGGTACTTTTATGACCCAAAACTAATATGATCATTAGAATATTTTTATCAAACAGTCAAAAATACTCTTAACAAGACAGGCGGTACAGCCATAGAATGTGTATGGTTTTTATGGTCCTAATATATACAAAGATGATTACTTACTTTGTGTAGTTCCTTAACAGATAGATGTCTGGAAAAGAGAGAATTTTATACAAACCATTTCATTATCATAAAGTAAAAATAGTTTTTGGTACTTAAATACTTTGATTACATCATCACTGAAAATTAACAGTCCTTCTCAAGAGAAGGATTTTATTACTGCTATAGAAGTACAGAGGCTGGTTATTTTTTTCCATAATTTTTTTGCAGGAGAAGGTTATGGGCTTCCATAAAAAAAGAATTGCATCCATTGAATTCATTGTGTTAACTGAGAGAAGTCTTTATTAAGGATTTATTCTGGGAGGAGGGGAGAAGAGATGTGAATGATTATCAGCTTTCTTCAGCACTTTTCATTTCATGCCAAAAAGTCTTATTATGAGCATTAAAGTCAACTATAAATGGAGAAAACTTCCTTTAAGACTGAAGGGTTTCAAAATGAAGGATTTAAAGAGGCAGAATGGAAAGTGTAGAGGAAAGGAGGTGCAACCAAGAAAAGAGGAATGGAGGGTGCTCCTCCTGATTCACGTAGGTGTTTAGGTATGTTTCTGCCTTCTGACATGCTGATCAACAGGAGTATCTTCTTTTCCTAAGAAGGTTAGTCAAAAAATACTCTCCTCCCCAAAAATGACAGTGCATTGATTATAATGTCTTTTGTCAGATGTCTTGGGTGTGGTGAACACTTGTGCCTTTTAGCAGCAGGTATCTTGTAAGAGGCAGAGGACCAGGTTTTAGAAGTTTTTTAACAGCATAAAGTGTGGATAAGCATTGAGTGGTATTTTGAAGGCTGCAGGATTTAGTCCCTGCTTAGCTGACCTTCTGGAGCAAGAGAGAATGACATGGAGTTATTTTGCCAAATCAGAGAGAGCGTGAAAGGAAGACAGTATAGAAAACTCTGGGAGCTATTTTCAACACTTGTTTAGTGAGAATAAGTCTCTTTTTGGTGTCTGTGCTCAAAACATCAGCATGGAGGGTTAAAGATGTGAGGAATTTGGGAATTATTTGCTAGGGGAATGTTTCAGGATATCTAGGAGAAAGGAGAGGAACTGTTTTGAGTTTGTATAGTTGCTCCTGTGTTAGCGTCTGTAATTTGTTAGCTTGGTTCTAAGGTCATTATTTGATGCATGAAACTTGTATTGAGGACACTTGGTGCTTGGTACAGTTCAAGGGTAATAAGGGTGTGCTTGCAGGCCTTGCCAGGGATTTGCCACTCTCATGGCCACATTACCACAAGCATTAAACTTTTAAATCACACCAAAGCTTCTAAGATACATGCCAGGATTCTGCACATAACTATTATTATTACTATTTTTTATGATGGCATTTGTAGAGAGTGTAAATAATGATGTGTTTAATTTTATAAGTCTTCCAAATCTTGTTGGAAAACGGGACTCCTAAATCACGTCTGCAGTTTGACAGCTTTGCTTACAGTCTGGCAGATAACGGCTGTGGCGCTGTACTCCTCTGCACTGCAGCTCGTATGTATGTTTTCTCCTTACAAAGCTGTGACTGGACTGAACATTGGTGAGAAATATTTTGAGTGAAGTGCTTGTGTGCCTTCCCCAGATCATGTGTGGTCTTAGTCTGTGCCACTGCTCTCTTACTCATGTGATTAAGAACCTACTACTATAAAAAGACCCCAAGACAAACTATCAGAAATATTTTGGTATCTATAACTGCAATGAGAAGTGGAGTTTGGTGATTATGATTTTTGCTGCTGCCTTTTACTTCCAGAGTAAGAAATACCATGTATTTATATCGCAGAATTTGGCTTTGTAAAAGGACCTTTCAAATCCTTGTTCTCTGTCTACTGATGTGTGTTGGCAAACACAGTTTATAACAGCTCTCACAGAGCTTTCAATGTATGTGCTGCCCTACCGAGGGAGGGAATCAGTCATGGGATTGGGAAGTTTGCAGCTGTAGGTCAGATCACACACCTGAATATGAAGCTACTTCGTATTGATAAAACGTCTTAACCAACAGCTTTTGGAAGCTAATCCATGAAAAAATTTAAGCACCATTCAGGAGAAAAATCCCACCAACCCATACTTAGAGCTCCCTCCTTAAGTATACGCTTAACTATAAGCAGGAGATTATTTCATTGATTTGTAAGCTTTCCCTCACAGGAATTGTAGTGACCTTTGTAAAATGAATCAAAATTCCATCCAGGTGAACTGAAATTGAAACCTTTTAAGGAAGAGTTGACAGGATTGATGCAGCTCAGTTTTGTTCAAACGTCTGGCTGCAATAGGTGTTTTGAGAGACATTTTTGTATTTTAGCCTGTGGGCCCTGGATGTCCGTCGTTCCTCTTCCTAGCATGTGTCCTTCACCATCCCCATTTATGAATGTGTGTTTTGATCACACAGCAAGAGCAGATACGCCTCTGGCTAGATACATGTGTTGTGTGAAAAAAGGAATGAGACTCATAACCAGACAGATGCATATGCTTGGTCATACAGCTGGACACAAGCAGTTTGTGCTTCAGAACTCATTCGCACTGCTGTGTTAGGATGCTGAATGAACATGGGTGTTGTATGGCAGAAGAGGGCAAGATGGAAAGAGCAAGAAGTGACTTGTAGCCTAGATTCATTTGTCTTAAGGGCTGGAGAAAGACTTCTGGCTTACAGATTAGTCGTTTCTTTTGCTCAATGTAATGTCCTTGGGATGTGGAGTGAATTTCTGCTTCTCTGGTTGTGGTCAGTATATTCCCTCCTTCCCTTGATTCACCAGCTGTGCTAAGCAAATGCAATTGTTTCTGCTTAAAAGTGGTTGCAAACCCTCTAATAGTAAGAAAAAGTAGGACAAACCTTAAACAAAGTGTCTGTGAATGTTCTGCTTACTTCCCTACTCCTTCTTCACCATTGTTTTGGCAATTTTTTCTTGAAAAACTGCTAGTGTCATATTACGCTAAATTCCACTTCTCCCAATTATTCACAGCTGTCAAAAGAATAACTTCTTTTTTCTTCTTAAGTAAAAGCAGAGGTGTGATGGAGGTAAAGCCTTGTGGTTTGACTGGGGAGAGTGTTTTGGTTCTCGGGGAATGAGGATGAGGAATGCAGGCATACCTTGTGACTTGTGCTGATATTGGAAAGGTGTGAGCTTGGCTGAGCCCTTTCCTCATGTGAAAGAACTGGCTGCTTGTGTTCGGCTCTGGAGGAAGTGGCTGATACTGCTTCAGCAATGTCTTCAGAGGCCTAGGGAAGTCAAAGGAGAATTGAAGAGGCGGTAGAGGCACAGGGACTGTGTTCTAAGGGCAAGAAGTAGAACACTGGAATTTTATGAAAGCATTTTGATGTATGTGTCCTGAGCTTAGCTCTGGTTCAGGAGCTTCTTGGGGCCCTTCAATAGCAATAGTAGTTTTGGCTAATATTATTCTATGTTTGCAAGACATTACTGTGTCACATGCCCCTTTTTTGACACATAACCCCTTTTTTGTGTGCTTCACTACTGTGTGCCCTGTACAGCTCTTCAGTGCTGGTATTCTGGGTGGATATGGCTGTGTTTAAGGCCCAGCCAGGGAGCATGCTGCAGTTCAGACACGCAGGCAAAATACTCTTCATCCCAGAGGATTTGCAGCTAATGCCAGCCCAGCCAGGGAGCATGCTGCAGTTCAGACACACAGGCAAAATACTCTTCATCCCAGAGGATTGGCAGCTAATGCCAGCCCAGTGTTTTCTGGCAGCTGTGGGCACACTCTGCCCATGCCCTGGGCCCGGCCAGTCGCAGCCCAGCTCCAGGTGGAAGCTGTAGCACATACAGCTTGGGTGAGTAAAACCAGAGATGCATCCATGCTGTGCTGCAGACCTGCCCTTCAGCAGTGGGCTCCTAGGGAGGGAATGTGAAGCTGCGCTGTCCTTTTATGCTCTAATTTCATATTTTAACTTGAGGAATAATCTAAATATGTCTGTAATGTTAATCATATTTTAAACTTCTTTATAGTTTTTGTGGCAGGCAGTGTGAGCACAGAGGAATAAGCTTGTCAGTCCTGGATAACCTGTTGGAAGGATGGCTTAACGGTGGGCTTTGTTGTTTGGGGTTAAAAATTCGGAGAAGTGATTAATTTTTTGTTAGCGGGCATAACACAAGTATATTCATGGAATAGAGCTTGATTCGTCTTCTGTGTGAGTGAGTAGTAATATCCTAGTTAATTTCTATGGACATGATTTAGATTTGTAGCAAAAAAAAAATGGCAGAGAGATTTAAGGGGCAATGAAGTCAGTAATATCAGGGTGAACAGAGCCTAAGGCACCAACACAAATCAATGGAAGGTATTTTTTCCCAACATTCTGTATCTGGGTTGAATCAGATTCAAGGTTTCTAGAGTTTTGACTTGGTCATAGGGTCAGCCAAGTTGATTTTGAAGATGCGGACCTGAGCTCCAGCCAGGAACACTTACAGCTCATGCTTTGTTCTCCCTAATTTCATATTAGAACATAAAGGAGTCCATACAGAGCCAGGTAGTAAAAGGATGCCGGCTCACTTCCAGTCATCTGTTACCATGAGTGGTGCAGATGGATGTGAGCATTCATTAGCATTGTGTTCCCCAAGGACTGCAGACAAGCAATCTCTTAAGTGATCTTACCGTGGGGGAGGCACAGGCTCCTGGGAAAGAGAGGAAACAAAAATCTGTGTCAGCTTTTTTCCTGGTTTTACTAAAAGAAATGTAAAGAGTTAGACAAAGCAGTCATGCCTGTGTCAACAGTCAAAGGGTTTGTGTCAAAGGATATGTGCTCTACAGCACATATTATCATCCTTTAATATGCCATGTTAAAATCACCAAGAGGTAAAAGGCATCTACATAAGCCGTGAATGCAAGTCAGTGAGATAAGTAGGACTGCAGATATGAGTTCTCATATCCTTTAGATACTGCTAGCAAAATTGCAGCCTGCTTTTAAAAACATGTTAAATGGCAAATGATGAGATATTCTGCTTACCTGGGATCCATGTAATTTCATGCGTTCTCCTAAAAATAATTATTAATAATTGTTAATAGTGTGTTACCCATATAATTCACGAATAAAGATGTAGCTTTATTCCGGTTGTTAGAATGCCAGTAATAATAACAATAATAAATCCCCCAAGCCTGATCTGGCTTTATCTCCGGAACTCTTTGCTCCAAGATCATGTTGCTGTCTCCACAGCATTCATCCTGCCTCTTGCATCTGTATCTCCATAACTTCTCTTGCTGCTTAGTGAGGAACATTAATTTCTGTGAACCTAGAAGAAGCTGGAAGCTTTGGAAGTTAGGTAGGAGATTGTTATGTGTGGGAATGGAGGTGAGTCACAGCCTAGCCCTGAGACAGAGGTCACTGACATGCCTGTTTTCTCTTTTAGCTGTTCTGCACATGAAGTCAATGGGTTCTGGAAGAGGCTTGTTACAAGTCAAGTAGATTTTGTGTGATCTGTACTGTATTTAGTCTTTCTTAAGGATGGATTCACAGACGGATTCAGGTCCATCTTATTCTCAACCATTTGTGTTTCTCACCATATAAAATACAAAACCAAGTGAGTGTACTTAGATAATTATGGTGATCATAGAAATGTAGAGAAACTTCCTGTGATGTAGCAAATAAATCTTCTAGTATCACAAATATTCATTTCATAAGAGACAGAAGAATCATCTAAAGCAGGAAAAAAAACAGTTTTCTGATTTTTTTTGTTTTCTGCTTTAATTATAAAATAAATGAAATTAAAACATCATTGTGATACTTGGCAAAATGGAGTGAACTTTGGTTTTACTCCTGGCTTTTGGAATGAAACATTTGAGGGTTATATTTCTTTGGGTATTGTAAATTTAAATATTGTTCAAAGACTTTATATATGCATCTTACCAGGATTTTGGGATGCATTTTTTTGCGTGCTTTGATTTTTTTGCATAGTGATTTATAAAAATCTTGAAAAGCAGTGAAAGTAGATCTGTTTCTTTTTGCAATGAAATTTACCAAAATTGACTGATTATTTAAATGAACATAGGACATCTTAATAATAACCCCCCCATCTTACTCTGTTTGCATTAGATTTAGATTCTGAAAATATTTTCATAAATCCTATGTACTGAAATCCTGACTAATGCAAGGAGAGATGCAATATATCTTAAGTTCTCCTTCAAGTAAACAATAACAAATTGCTCTGAATAAAATAATGGTACCTTAAATGTTTAACAATTCCAGAAAATAACTTGCAAAAATTCTTCTGTGCTGTTCATGCCATCTTGTGGCAAAGCCACTTAATAGCACTGGGCAGGAGGACAAATGTTGACATACATTTAGAGTCACAGAATCGTAGGATAGTTAGGGTTGGAAAGGACCTTAAGATCATGAAGTTCCAACCCCCTGCTGTGGGCAGGGACACCTCCCGCTAAACCATGTCACCAACGACTCCATCCAACCTGGCCTTGAATAGTGGTGTAGTTATTATCTGAAAATAATAGTCTTCTATAAGCACTATTAGCTCAGGATGTACTGAAAATATGCATAAGTTGTGTTCTCAAACTCCAGAGTTTATTTTACTTGCTTGCCCTGTCTATGGCTCATCTTTCTTAATATCGGCACACATCTCATGGAGGCAGACCAACATGTAGATCCAACCTACTAAATCCTGGTGGAATTTGAAGCTTTATCTAAACTGGCAAAGTGTCAGTGGGACCTTGCCAACCAATTTCTGCAGATTTTGAACCTGGCTTACTCAAATTTCTCTCAGTTCAGCTTTTTTACAAACTACATCAGGATTTGCTCACAAAAGTTAATCTAACCTTTCATTTTGCAAGCTTTATAGTGCTTATTTTCTCATAAACTGTAAGAATTATTTTACTATACTAAAAGGAAAAAGATAAACAAATTCTGTTTTGCATGGAATTCTTTGTGTTATTTTTCTGCCTGATCAAGTATAATGTTACTCTCAGAAAATCAGCCATTGTAGCAAATGTGGAAAGGATAATAATTTCCTGGCTTGCTGATTGCATTCTTTTTGACCATATTTAGCATGTGGTTTAAAGATTTGAAAATGATAAGAAAAAGTATAATTCCTTTTCAAGGTTAATCAGATATTTAAACCTTCAGTAGTTGGCTTTATGAGATAGTTTTATATCTAAATATATTGAATAAAGAAAAGTTTATGGAAACCTACATTTAAAACAATCTTATGATTGCGTAAAGCCATCAATTAAAGGATTTAATAGTTGGACACCTCGTTAGATTCTTGAATAATAAGATAGCAATCTGTCTCTGATTTCACCACAAGAAATAAAAGAAGCAAAACCTAAAGGTACAATTGTGACTCAAAATTATAGGATTTTGAAGCAAATTTGCAGTTAAAGCAGTGGAGAAAAAGTATAAGGTAGATGATATACCACGTAATTAGTGTATTCGTAGTTGGAGAACATTGTCAGATAGCTTTTGTAAATATTTACCCTAGGATGTAAATGTTTAATAGGAATTGCTAAAGGTGATATTACTATTTAAAAATAATTATTAGATTATGCTTTACAATGTGTTCATACAAAATGCCTGAGAAGGATAAGGAGCCAAAAACCACAAGATCATGAGAAGTAAAGCATAGCAGGGATCTTGCTGTCTTTTGTGGAACAGTTCAGGAGACACAGGCTTCCCCTGCACCTCCCCATTATGTCTTTATGACTGTAGGGAAAAGGAAAACCTGATTATTAAATTGAATGGCTTTTTTTCTTCCCCTTAAGGAATAGGGAGCTCATAAGATAAACCTATCTCCTTTTGCAAATAATTTGATGTCAGATAGTTGAAACACTATTGTGAAAGTTGCAGTGTGATTATTCTGGAAAGCAGCTGCTGTTCTGAAAACCATGCCTACTGTATCATCTGCAATCTCTGCTTATGTACATAAGCTAAATATGGAAGCAACAGTTTCTATTTCTGATTGAAGAAACGGGTGGATTTTTTTATTATACCTCTAAAACTTGGTGCGCTCCTCCCCTCCAGAACAGATGTGCATTTCTGTTAATAAAACAAAATAAAGATGTGATGTTAGTCATCATCCTTGAAACTATGGCTAGTGGAAATGGTACTGCTTCTGGCTGGGATGCCCTTAATCCTTGGTAGACCCCCAGCAGTCAAAAAGTGAAAGCAAGTGGTGAGGATGTTGGCGCAAAGTGAAACAGGAACAGCTCCCAGGAACTTGTGTGACCTTGTACAAGCGCATGTTATGTGGCTAAGACTGTAAGCAGACTGCACATAAGTTTCAGTGATAGTACAGAAAATGGAAGTCTATTTGTGAATAGGGTTTAAGATCTTTACTTACAGCTGAGAACTGAGGGGTCTGAGATGTGTGCTGAGTGTTCACTGGGGAAGTGGTACCTGAAGGCCTTAAACAACGTTTATCTGTAAAAGAGGAAGAAAAATCAAGCAATTGCATTACTGAGTAATTCAGTAATACAATGTTTTAAGAAGAGGTTTTAATGTTCGAAATAGGTTTTTCAGGTCAGATCTTGCTGTTTTTATTGTTTTTTTTAATCTTTTTCTTCTCAGAAATTAACTCTTACTTTAGTAGCTGTATTGAGGACGTAAGCCTGACCCTGGGAAAAGCTTCATGGTTAACCTCCTCATTGCGGTTAAAAAAAAGGTCTTCATAAGCTGGTACACGGTTAAGGCAGACATTTGACCTAAACTGTGAATAGATTAGTGAATTTGGTTTTCATTTGAAACTTTGTTCTTGGTAATGCCATTGTGGTGTTCTGGTTTTGCAAGGGGTGTGTGTGTGGAGGTTACTCTCTAGAGAGCTTTTCAATTTTCAGTTTGTCTTTTAACGAATACTGCACCCATGGCCACCTAAAAGAAATGTACAGGTTGTACACTAGCACGGGGTTTTGAGTCATTAATTTTATATCTCAAGGGTACCATTACCTGCCTAGGAAAGATGGCAAAATGGGATGTTAGCACTGAGTTTTGCCTTTCTGAAATACATTCTCAGACCTTTTCTCAGTCTTGTATCCTGCCAGATTACAGTTACAGGGCATAATACAAAGGCAGAATAGAGCTTTTTGATTAATGTGTTTGCTTTGAAATCACAAAACCAAAATGGTGTCTTTTTGGTATTTCAGGACAGTCTTACATAAGCAATTGAAGATGCTGACTGAAAGTTTTTTCTACTAACCAAAATAAAACCAGCATTTGGAATTTACTTCAGATTTCCAACTAAAATTTACAAATGAACGTGTGGAACATAATGGAGAATACGTGGATGTGCAGACTGATTATGATCTGCTCATACACTGATAAATGTTGTTGTGTTAAAATTGGCCTATTTGCCTTAAATATCAAACTCCCACAAAAATATTTGCTGACTTTTGATGTGAACTGGAACAAGCTTTCATACATATATTGATCCTGGATTTCCCCCCAGTTATTGAATGATTTAAAACCTCCACAGAATATTCATAATGGCTTTGAACAATGGATAGTGAGGATGATATTTCACTTCCATAAACGGGATATTAATTGGCTATGTATGTTTGGGTATTAAATGTGACTTAGAATGGCTTTAGTAAACCCAACCTTGATTAATGCAGCTATCCTGCAAGGCTAAGAATGCCTGAGAAATACACTCCGAGTAATTGGTTATTGTCGCTTGAAAGTGGCAGAGAAAGCCTTTAAAAACAATGCTACGTTTCCTCATCTGCAAATTGTCATTGGGAGGAAAGTTTCATTAATGTTTTCCATCCTAGTTTTCTAGGTTTAAATAGCAGTGAGCTTTTCTGAAATGGTTGTGGTTTAAACAGTCATTATTTTGAGCACATTCCAGGTGGAATGGGATCTTAGAATTTCTCCTGTCAAGGTAATATTAAAATTACAAAAGCAATGTGCCACACAAAGAATATTCAATTTTACCAGTTGTCACGAAAAATCAGTAAAAGAGGGTGACAAACGGGGTCATCTGCAAGATGTAGCTGTAATGAACAGATCTGCTTGGCAGTCTGATGGAAAATCAGACTGCTGAAAGAGGGTAGATGTAAGTTTAGATTAGTTTCATCGTGGGGGTGGTGAAACACTGGCAGGGGGTGCCTTGAGAAGCTGTGGCTGCCCCATCTCTGGCAGTATCCAAGACCAGTTTGGACGGGGCTTTGAGCAACCTGACCTATTGGAAGGTGTCCCTGCCCATGGCAGGGGGGTTAGAACTACATGATCTTTAAGGCCCTTTTCAACCCGAACCATTCTGTGATTCTGTGACTATGTAATTATAAATTCCACATAAGCTACTGGAGATAAGGGTAACTGTTGAAGATGCAGATAAAGCCCTTCTCTTCCTGCCCACCACAGTTTGCTTGTTTGTGGAAGATCCATTCGTTGGTTCGTTGAACCATTTAATTTAAAAAAATACCCGGACTGAAACCCCCAAATCTATATTGTTCCTGTTTACCTCCAGGTGTGTCTCACTTCCTGCAGACAGCAAGAATTACCTGCATATTCGGATTCTTGTAGAGGTTTGGCAGGAAGGATTTTCAAAGCATGGATGGCCTCCAGAGTGGAAGAACTTACAGTCTCATAATCACCTTCTTCCTCAGATACCTTGGAGGAAGATTGTAAGTAATTTTTGCCCTTGATTTTCAAATCTTCATTCTGTATAGAAAAAGAGATTTGCAGATAATACAAATAAATTTAAGTTAAAAATTAATTTCAGGTTTAGAAATGTTTGATTACCAGAACCAGACAATTTTTTGTGCACAGAGAAATTGAAAGGATGGAAAGTAGTTGAGCAAGGCTATTGAGGATCTAAATTTTTGATTTAGATTAATAAAATACCATTTGGGAGGCAGTTTAGATTTCTCTCTGAATTTGGCCCATCACCACTTAAAATATAAGTGTTTAATTTTATGATAATTTCAGACATTTGAAACTGTGCCTTTCATTATAGTATTATCTGTGTGGTATTTATGTTGTACTGACTGTTTGCATATGTTACTTGCAAGAACATATTAACTAGCTCATAAAAAATGTCACACTTTAAAGTAAAAACATGCACTGTTTTGGGGAATTTGTGCTAGCAACTGTGCAGTCCAAGTGAACATGATAGCAAGTGGAGTCCTGAGAAATGTGGTGCATTTCTCACACATGCACACAGAGCCCAGAGCTGAGATTGCTCCTGAGTGAATTCACCTGAGGGAACCCAGTGTCTCTGTGAGTCATATTTTGCTACCAGAGACAGTATAGGTGCATCCACGCACTTGGGTCTTCCCTGATTGTTTTAATCTCTTTTTGAACTCACTAGTGATGGGGAATGAACAGCTTCCTGAGGTTTCTTCCACTAGCTAACTGTCCTTTAAGTTCATGTTTTTTCTTGAGTGCTAAAAATTAAACCAATTTGTGTTACTCTCAAAGGACACTAAAAGAAATATTCCTATCCGCTTTATTTCAGCCTTTGTTATCCTTAACACCTATAATTATGTTTCCTTTTAGTCTTCTCAGTAAGCAAGTAGAAATCTTAAAATCTTTCCCAAGTTATCAACCAATTGAAAAGATTTTAGACCTTGTATCCCCAGTGTTATTTTCCTGTGCACTCTGCAAGTTGTATGCGTCTTTAATGCAACATCAAGCAGACCTCCAAGAAGTGTTCTTGGCAGTACATTTCAGGGTGAGGTTTATCTTTTTATAACAGTACTTAAAAAACCCCTCACCATGGCCTCGACAGGCCACTGCAGGACACCTGGGTTTGCAGGCTCTGCTGCTGTATAACTTTCCAGTTCAGTAGCAGACTTCTGTCAGCTAGGCTGAACTGTGCAAGCGCTTCACACATATTCATGTAGACCAGGTTTCCAGGTTTCTACTTGTGACACTGTCTTCTGGGATTGTCAAAGACTGAAGAAAAATTAAGATATGTCTTTTCTGCCATTTTCTTTCTTCCCATTATGGTCATATTTCTGTTAAGAAGGAAATTACTTTGGTTTGAGGAGTTCATGAGATGGTCTTCGTGTTCACATTACAAATTTTTTACATTTACAATTTATTATTTCTAAAAGATGCTTTCAGACTGACTTTGTCTAACAATCTCTTCAGGTACCCAGTGAACCTCAGGATTTGCTTTCATTCTTGTGAGAAATTGAGGTTGCCACTGTTCTTTTCCATTGCTTTAGGAACTCAGGACTCCTTGGAGAGTGTGCAAAGATAATCAATTAATGTCTCAGAAATTACTTCAAATAGTTCCTTAAGTGCTTAAGCATACGTAAATATTCTCCTAGCTGTTCCTTTGCTATTCAGCTCCATGCTATTACTGCTTTCTAGTTGGTATTAATCCCATACAATGTCAGACTGTAATTAACCTTTCTGTGAAACCTGAAGCAGCCAAAGTATTGATTGCATCAACCTTCTTTAGTCATCCTTTACTTGTTCAACTTGCTTATTAAGCAATAGACCTGTGCTTTCTTTTCATCTTTGTGACTTGTAATGTATTTGCAGTCTTTTCTTATATGCCTTAGCTGAAACTCAAAACCAGCTTTCAGATACAAGTGGGAAGACATTGAAATATGTACTGTTAGCTTTTCAGCTTTCATTTGCACTGGTTACATATTAGACCTTGAGGTTTATGACTTACATACTTTTTCAGATTGAATCCTGTTATTTTCACATGATCTTATGATAAAGGTATATTTTAGAGTCAGACCATAAGCACAGAATTGACAAGTGAGTGAGTCACTTCTCAAATCTGGCTCCCACTGAAACAAGGTAAAGGTTCTCTATAGTTCAAAATTCTCCTGCATTATTTTGCATTAAAAAACAGGATTACATTTTCTGTTACCAGTGTTATAGCCAAGACAGTATCAACACACATCAAGGAGTGAAAAAAGAGTAAAATTTTAGGAAGAACAGAGTGATACTTACAAAATTATAGGTATTAGCAGGAATAGTTCTTTTGTTTTCTGTATGAAATGGAGAAAAAATGTCAGCAGGTGTCATTCTGTAGAAAATCTTGCAATAACTGATAACTTATATAAAGGAATAATAATCTTCCAAGTGCACAGTATTTTACAGATTCTAAAACGAAGGAGATGAAGCAAATCCACCCATGAATTTGTTGACAAATGCCATGCGTGAGGAAGTAGCTGTGTGGAAATGGGATTCACAACCACTAAGCCTGCCCACAGAAAATACCCAGAGGAGGATGTGCTTGAACTCCTCTCTCTTCTGAGATTTGCTGCTTGGTGCACAAGTCAGAAGAGAGGTAAGGGCTCACCCTGGTTAGCTTTGGGATCCTGGTCTGGAAATCTCACTTCTGAATAGAAACATACCTTGTTCCTTTAGTGGCAGAAGAAAATCTGATCTTCTGCTTTCAAGACTGAACTGGAAAATGGGTTGTGCTGATGTCTTCTCTTTAGTAGCGCAGCATTTGCCCAGGAAATTGGAGTCCTAGTTTCAGTTTGAGAGGCTCCAAATTCACATTGTCCGTAACTGAGAACATCCAGCTACCAGTTAGTGGCCATCAGCCCATGGAAGTTGTTTCATGGTGTAGCCAGGACAGCATGAGTTACAGGGCCAAATTGCTGGTGAACAGGAGGGTGAGTTCACTTGAGTAGAAGCTGCCAAGTTCTGCCCTTGATCTGATTTACACATTTAATCCAGTGACTGTTTAATGCAAAACAGCCATGGTATGTCCTTGCCCAGTATGTGCTCTTATTCTGGACTGTTGAAGCAATCCTTGCTTATGCTGCCTGTGGCTTCACAAATCTTGCATCTATGGCTACATAATAGCCTGATTTTAAACATAGAGCATGAATGTCTTTCTCTTAAGCCTAACCTATAATATATAATTACAGCATGCTCTAATGCTTAGGAAGAAGGGAGAGTTGTGGACTTAAATGGCTTTTATGGCAAGGAGAGACTTAAAACCAGACCCACATTTGGCCCAGGTGTTGTACCCTTTGTTGAAGAGTGAGAAGAATGGGCAGCAACCCTCCCTTCTGGCTCTGAAAGAGGCCAGTCTTTACTGAAACAGCCTCTTTACATTTGTCACTATTGTACTTTTAAGTTCTGGATACTGCATGAGCCTTGTATTGCAGAGTTTTCTGTACCCCAGCAGATGGCATTGAATGTTCATTTATTCCATATTCAGAGTACTTTATTGCTCGAGGGTCATCCATGGGGGGAGAGGAGGGAGAATTATTCATGCAAACTAGTTGTCTGATTTTCTGTTTAGTTATGCTTGTGCAAATCAGAAGTAAGCCCAGTTAAATCAATGACCTCACTGAGGAAAACTGGTGCAGACGAGGATAACTTGGTGGTACCAGTATAATAATTAAAAAGGCAATCAGTGTCTTAAATGCATGGTTATTCTATTTTCAACAGTGAGAAATGAGTAACAGTGGTAAATATAAAAGTTTCTAGCCATGTATTTCATGGCTTAATGCTAAAAAGGACTGTTTGGCACAAGCCTTTAGGTGATTTATTACTGTCCAACATCAGTTTACACTTTGATATCCAGGTTAGTTTATAATCTATGCTGTTATGCAGGAATCACCATGGTTTGGAGGAACTCCAGCCCTCTCTGTCCCTTTCTTCTAACTCCTCCTGTGCACAGTGTGAGTGAAGGGAGAGGCAGTATTGCTGCTCTACTGTGGGCATTCCCTTTACATAAGATGAATGCCCATATATTTGCTCTGTGCTAGCTGAGGTGTGCAAACTATGTAGAACCTGCTCCTCCTTTTATTTAAGGATGACGTTTTGGTAGTGAAGATGAAAATTTCACTGTCAGTTACACCGTACATATTGGCCTTCAGAATGGGAAGCACTATGTGTCACCTGGGTAGAGGAAAACTGTTGAAGTGTCTGGAACATCCAATTTATCATAGAATCATAGAATTGTTTGGGTTGGTTGGAAGCTCATCTAGTGAACCCCCCTGCAATGAGCAGGAACACCTTAAAATTTCCTGGCTTCTGGTGCGCTGGCTGTTATATGGGGATGAAAGAGGACAGAATCTTTGTACCAGGTATTTGCAATCAGCTGGACCTTCTGGCATCAATATTTTTTCACTGCAAGCTGAAGTCTTAGAGCTGGCAGAAGTCAGTCTACACAAGCAATAGGGATTAATCGTATTTTATTGTCTGAAAATATTTTGTTGCTTTGCTACAATCCCCTGTGAAATTAATAAATAGGGTATATCAGTTGCAAAAATAGGAAGGCATTGGGTGTGTTTCTGCCGGTTGAAAGAAAATGCCTGATGTCAAAGGACAAAAGGGAATTAGCTTGTCTTTAATTTGCAAGGGAATAAAATGGTGTGCATTTTGTGGCAACTTTGCCTGCTTTTCATAGTCATCTAAAAAAAGTCTGTTCCAAAGGGTGACAGGTTAGCAGTCTTTACATGAAAACCGAATGTCAGAAACTTAGCCCTTCTTTAAATGAGAAAGCAGAAGGTAAATCTGTTCCCGTCGACTTCCATGAGTAATGAACACACTGTTTTTTTTAGGTGTTTTAGCCAGTGACAGAAAGCGGTATTGTGAATTGTATTTTAATAAACCTTGTGATCCTGACAGGGTGTCTCCCAACCACTTCAGTAGAGAAAAATGAGGCTGGAAATGGAAATGCTGCAAGGAAGAGCCTGCATAGGAGTTTTCAGAGTCACTGTTTTTCTATCTGGTCCAAAAGTATGGTGTAAAACCTTGTCCTGTTAAGTATATGGGCATTTCCCTCTAGCCTCTGAAGGGGTTAGGTAAAACAAGTACAAGCTTCTGGAACTGCATAGGTTTAGTTCCAGGGCCAAGCAAAAGGCTAGGCAGGCTGTGAAAAAGGTATGTGAATAAATGCCAGTTAATGGTGAGCTTTTGTGGTGTGGCCGGCTATCCACAGAGAATAAAAGATTTGCAATGAGATGAGAGGCTGCTGGTCTTTTTTCCAAAACTGCTTTTTCAGCCCTATAACTAATTTTCTGTATTGTATAGATACTGAATCATTTAAGCAAACTTCACATAACACAATAAAGATAATGTGTACCGAATACATTCATCTGGCAAGTTGCCCCCCGTTTAGTTAGACAATTTTATATGCTTTGCGTATATCTCTTAGCTCAGCTACAGTTGTGAAGTTGGTGTCATTTTCCACTTATTTAAGTAGGAGCAGTGTTTTACTTTTGAAATTAATGCAATTAAACACATGCTTACTGCTGATGATAATCTGTCGTGGAATCAGATTTTGAGAGCCTGTGTAATTGTCACATTGTTTTTAAACAGCAAAAAAAAAAAAAAAGGAGTTTTTCATGACTGGCAGCAGAGGAAAAAGGAAAGTTCCCTCAGTTGCTTTCTTGAAGTCATCAATCAAATTAGTTTTTTCCAACAAAAGCATGACTTGCTGATGGCTTTTTGCAGTACTCTGGAAGTAGACACCTTTTTGCTTTCTTCATTAGTGGTTATCCAATTTCCACTTAGTGGGTATCCATTTCTTTTCCTTTTTTCTTACAATTAATTCTTTTATGGTCAGTGTTCTGATCTGTTCATGCCTACATCTTGCAAACTGTCACTGACTCTGAGTCATAAATATGGTAAAAAGACACAATATAGTACTTCCATTTTCAGTAGTGAAAGAATTTTACCTTTTGGATGTACATCCAGATTCATTGCTGCACATACGTTTGAGCAAGATCTATAGACATAAAAAAATGAAAAAACAATTCATTTAAATATTGCAAATAGCCATTGTTCGATGAAACTTCTTGAAGAGTCGAGCTTAACAGAATGAGTGACAGCTACAAGGATAATAATTAAACCTGAAAAATGAGTTGGCAGATTTAGAAATTCAACAGTCTTTGGTGAAGCCTTACATTTCTGTTCACTTGTAGCTCCAAGTTTGATGCAGTTACAGAGAGCTCTGCTCATTTTTCAAACATTCATTTTAGACATAAATATTGTAACAGCCTTATTGATGCTTTAACATATTCAGTATTGTTCAAGGGATGAATTTGCTTAGGAAGATAGGAACTAAACTTCTCTTTAGCATGCAGCTGTGCCGCTGCACATGGCGCTCTTCCCATTCTGCCAGCCAGCAGAATAAGCAAAACAATTTCCCCCAGTCCTGATGTGGTATTCTTACATCCTGCTATTACTGTACCATAGGGAATATATGAGATATATTGAGTGTGGAAAAAACACATAAATGGATCTTGACCTTACTCTGGTGCACTGGATGATGGTTCTCTCACCATCAGCCTCTTTGCCCACTGGACCTTAGTTCTTTATCAGCCTGTCCAGCAACATCTATGGATCATTACAGTAGTAGTGCTTAGTATTAAAAAACAACAACAGCAAAAAAATATTGTTCAATGAAGATATGGCCAGGGATCACATTAGGACTGCATTAATGCATGCTCATTTTGCCTAGTATCTAAGCATCCACCCTCAAATTACCCAGAGTTTTGAAATACCAACACAGATCTTTGAGTTTCAAATGTCTCACTCTTAGAATTACAAAAGAATTTAGGTTAGCAGCAGCTTTTAAACAAAGAGTAAAGCTGAGTGGTTTCCTGTTCAGTGAGCAGGCTGTAAACCACATAAAAGTCATCTGGTCTTTTGCTGTCTGCAGCTTAAAGCATGAACACATCAATAATAAAACTTGTATTGATGTTACTTATCAGTGCTTTAAAAAGTAATTTTTTTATTTACTTTTTTTTTGGCAAAGTTGTCTTCCTGCTGTTTGAATCTGCTGGGCGATGCGCTATTGTTTTCCTGTTAGCTCTGACAGAACTAAACAAAGTGTACTGTTAGCAAGCAGCAGTAAGTGGGGAAGAAGCATAAGCGTGAGCAGAATTGAAAGCCAAATTTTCAAATCTGGGAAATGCATATATGTAAATGTATTCTCTACCTCAGATATTTCTATTTTATAAATATTTTGCTGATTTTCTGTTGCTTTCAACTATGTTAAACAGGGGAAGTTCAGGTTAGGTATAAGAAGTTCTTTACTGCAATGGTGTTGAGGCACTGGAACAGGTTGCCCAAAGAAGTGATAAATGTTCTATCCGTGGCAGTGTTCAAGGCCAGCTTGGACAGAGCCTTGGGTGACACAATGCGAGGCATCCCTGCCTATGGCAGGAGGGTTGGAACCAGGTGATCTTCAGGTCCTTTCCAACCCTAACTATTCTATGATTCTGTGTGGGAAAAAGAATGGTTTCCTGTTGAGAGGATGAAAAGGTGGAAACTGAATTTCTGCATCCAGTGTTTTGGTTTCTTTAGAATAGGTACTTAAACTCTGGTACAACTGAATAGAAATTAAAACTCAGGGACACCTATTCAGCTTCTCTATTGCTAGTAAAATACTTGCTAAATACCAGCAATGTAGCTATCAAAACAACAGAGATCAATTCTCTTGGCCTCTCTACTTCTGGTTGCTCTGGAGCCCCACTTAGAGCTCATTATTTTACTCAGTAAAAGTAATTCTGATCTAAACAAACACTGAGATGATTTCAGGTGTTACCCTTTGATGACCAGAGACTTCAGCGTTTGCATGGAAAGAGTTAGGATTATCTCACTGAATAATTCCTACAGATTTTAAAGATGCTAATGGTCTCTTGAAGAGCATCACTTGGACCTAGTCCTACCCAGATTCCTTTAAATTCATAGATCCTATGATCAGTGTTGCCAAATCAAGTCTCAAATTGTCTTTGTAAACATGCCCCCAAATCCTATTAAAAAAATAAAAATCCCCACAACAACCCCCACTTCAATCAATATTTGAATGTGCACATTAATAATTAATTTTTCTCTCTGTCAATGTAGAAATGCTAAAAGGCACAAATGCAAAGATGCAGATTTTAGAAGAATGGGAAGATACGGTTTTATTTTCAGCTGTGGAGTTAGTGAGAGAGGAATGCTTGGAGACTTGCTATAACCATAGAGAATTTTGGTTAAATGGTTAAATCTATACTGCTGAATTATCTCTCTGGAACATCTGGAATACAAACAGGTAACTGATTTCTGCCATCGCTGTGCTTATTATCATTCATGTATAATTTTTTTTGTCCTTTAGAAGAAGAATATTTTTTCTTTGCAAAACTTTCCCCTAAACCCTGTAAGGCAGTGTATATTCCAAATGCAAAAATCTATTGCATATGAGTATTACACATACGGTGAACATGATCTTTTGTGTCTTAGAATTTACTGCATTCCTCCTCCCTGTCACTTGCGGTGGCAAATTTCCCAGCACACACCTGAAGAGTGACCATCTGCAGGTTCTCCCCTGTCTGCAGCAGGGAACTGTTTTAGTCTGTTTAGTCTGTTTTTTGTCCATGTGTGAGATGCTGCACAATACCTCTGTTGCTGGCTATCTCCGTGA
Source organism: Amazona ochrocephala (assembly GCA_039720435.1). Classification (NCBI taxonomy): domain Eukaryota; kingdom Metazoa; phylum Chordata; class Aves; order Psittaciformes; family Psittacidae; genus Amazona; species Amazona ochrocephala. The sequence goes on from CM077879.1 coordinate 14,885,831, forward strand.
GTCCTTTCGATCTCCATACATGTTACTGGTAACCAGCAGCACAAACGGCTCGGAAGAACAGGATTTGCCAGGAACTTATCATGGCTTCAGACTGTGAGGACTTTTGGCATCTTTTGGGTGATTTATGTTAATGAAATCCCTACGTTGCCTAAAGAGATTACAAAAAGTCTCACCATATTTTCTTTACAATACAGCTATGCCATTTTTAAAATCCCCATATCTAATTATAGGGCCAAAGCTGGTCAATGGTACAGCAAGATTGCTCTCTTCTGCACAAAGGTGGATTTTTTTTCTGTGCAATTTTACACACTTTCACCTCTATCAACTTAAGGGGAACGTGGAATTTCACTTAACTGGCTATGTTCTATAACTTTTTCCTTTTATTATAGTCAGTCCAGACTCACCAGATACAAAACTCTAAACTGTGTCCATGACAGTGCAGTTTAGTGACACAGACAGAGCAGCAATACCCATTCAGCTCAAGATTCCAGTTACATTATGTGTGGCTAGAAGATATACTGGGGAGAGAAATCAAGGGTAGGCTACATTTTAATTGATGATTGACTAATATTTAACTGCAGACAAATTGTAATGGAGCACCTACAGAAATAAGGATGACATTTACATTAATGTCGACTCAATTCATCTTGATGAGATCTGTTTTCAATAAATTATGATTAATTTATGATGGACTGGATGTCTAAAAGTTTCTGTTTCAAAAATCTTAAGATTTCCAAGAGTCATGAAATGATGAGGTAAACTGTGAGACACTCCATTTGAAAATTGATTTACTTCACAGAATTTAAGGGGTTATTACTAGGGTAAATTTTACTTGCCAGGAATAAAAGGTGTCTAAGTCAGTAGCTGAAGTACAGATTGTTAACAGATAGAAAAGCCTGTTTTTTCTTATCTTTATTCTCTCCCTTTTCAACACTGAAACAACAAAAGTAGCTATTGTATTAAATAGCTCTCCTCTGACTGCAGTTCTTTATGTGAAACAGTTAAATACTGCCTGACATTTTGTTCAATCAGTTACTGCATTCCAAAGCCCTGTGTCCTGGGTTCAGCAGCAGCAGTCATTTTTTATCCTTCTTAGTAGCTGGTGCAGTGCTGGGTTTTTGACTTTCGCCCTGGGAACAGCGCTGATAACACCGATGTTTTTAGTTGCTGCTCAAATGTTTACTCTGACCAAGGACTTTCTGAGTCTCATGCTCTGCCAGGGAGGAGGGGAAGCCGGGAGGAAGCAGAGACAGGACACCTGACCCAAACTAACCAAAGAGGTATTCCATACCACAGCACGTCATGCCCAGGATGTAAAAACTGGGGGCAGTTACCTGGAAGGGTTAGTTCACTGCTCGGGTTGGGCTTGGGTATTGGTCGGCGAGTGGTGAGCAGTTGTATTCCCTTGTTACTTCCCTTATCATTATTATTATTGGTGGTAGCAGCAGTGGTTTGTGTTATACCTTAGTTACTGGATTGTTCTTATCTCAACCCATGGGAGTTACATTCTTTCGATTCTCCTTCCCATCCCTCCGGGAGTGGGCAAGGAGGGAGGTAGGGGAGTGAGAGAGTGACTGCGTGAATTACAGCTGGACTTAAACCATGATACCCTGACATACTCATGTACAAATCCTTCTTTATGAGAAACTGTAAATGGAATAATTTTGCCCAAAATATTCCCAAGCAGTTCCTTACTGGTTAAATGTTATTGAGATTACCTGGGTTTGTGGTTATGTATTTTTGCAATTTCTTCCTAGTATCTGATCTAAATCTACCCTCTGTCATCTTAAAACCATTCCGTCTTCTACTCACTACATACCCTTGTGAAAAGTGCCCCTCCAGATTTCTTGTCAGCCCCTTTAGGCACTGGAAGCTGCTCTAAGGTTTCCCCTGAGTCTTCTCTTCTCCAGACTGAACAAGCCCAACCCTCTCAGCCTGTCTTCACATGAGAGGTGCTCCAACCTCTGATCATCTTTGTGCCTCCTCTGGACTCACTCCAAAAGGTCCACATCCCTTTCGTGTCTGGGACCCCAGTGCTGACAGCAGTGCTACAGGTAGGGTCTTATAAGAGCTGAGTAGAGGGGAAGAATTCCCTCCCTTGACTTGCTTTTGCTTTACCTATAACTGTAGTTGTCTTGGCCCACGTTTTCTTGCTTTTACTCTTCCATCTCCACTGCCCATGGGTTACAGCGAGCAAGTGGCTGTGTAGGGCTTTGCTGCCTGCCAGGGTCAGCCTGCTACATGCACAAGGGCAAGCAGAGCCAAAGAGAAGGGAGGAAGAGTCATTTGACCTTTCAGCTGTGACAAGGCTTTCAGGATCATAGTTTTGACGCAGTTGTATGAGCATCACCTGGGTCTGAGGTAAGGGCCTAACCACTTTTCTGAAGTATTTTCCAGATATTGCCCTAAAATGGAGCTTTTTTTTTTTTTTGCTTTTAATTTTTAAAGGTCAGTTTTATGAATCAGTAGTAAGATCATCCACAGGAGCAATGTATTTAATGTTGTGACATTAGAAAAAAACCCCATAAAACAGATGCACATATGATTAATGTATTTAAACTACTACAGCTGTGGTGCTCCAAGTGTGTCATCTGGGAGACTTGTTCTGGGCTTTTTTACCTAAAGTGTTAGGAACGTAATAATAAATATTAAAGGCCATATTCTCCTAGAATAATTATGTTACTGCTCACTTGCAAAACAATTTAAAAATGATGAGTGGCACAATTAATTGGAATTATTTTCTTCAGGAAAAAGAGTGCTCTTGGTTTCCCTGGCAACCTTTGAAATTATATGTATAAATACATCAACCAATCAGCATAATATCAGTTCAGATAACCCCACAGAAGCACAAATACAGTGAACATTAATTAATTATTGTACTGGTTAAAAGCAGATTTTAGGAATGTTGAATACAGACATTTCCTTAGTGCCAAACTGCATTAATAAGCAAAATATTAAAGAGTATTAAAACTAGCTTCATCAGAGAAACGGGTCCCTTGGCAAATGTCTTATGAATTCCACTTTTCTAGTACTGGTTAATGCAAGTATTTAGGGTGACAGGATACAGAGAATGCACTTTTATGTGTATTTTGTTGGGAATTGCTGTAATGAAGGTGAGTTTGCACTGGATGGGAGAGATGAAAAAGTGAAAAGTGAGTCCAAATGAGGGCCACGAGGATGATGAGGGGACTGGAGCACCTCCTGTATGAAGATCTGCTGAGAAAGTTGGGGCTGTTCAGCCTGGAGAAGAGAAGGCTGAGTGGAGACTTCATAGCAGCCTTCCAATACCTGAAGGGGGCCTATAGGGATGCTGGGGAGGGATTCTTCATGAGGGACCGTAGTGATAGGACATGGGGTAACAGGTTCAAACTTAAACAGGGGAAGTTTAGATTGGATATGAGGAAGAAGTTCTTTACTGTAAGGGTGGTGAGGCCCTGGAATGGGCTGCCCATGGAAGTTGTGAATGCTCCATCACTGGTGGTGTTCGAGGCTGGGTTGGACATAGCCTTGGATGGCATGGTTTAGTGTGAGGTGTCCCTGCCCATGGCAGGGGGGTTGGAACTAGATGATCTTAAGGTCCTTTCCAACCCTAACTATTCTATGATTCTATGATTGTGGCTGAGAAAAGGATGGCACTATACTAAGGCATTATCTTGTAGAAGAAGAAAATGTTTTACTCAACCTTAATTGCAGAGGCTGTGCCTTCTAAGCCATTACTCTTGCGAAACTGAGATTTTTTTGTTTTGTTATTGTGCGTGACACCATGCTGTGGAGAGAAATGCCTGGAAAAGATTTGGTGTTGGCAGTTTTCTTCCCACAGCTCCTGTGGAATAAGACAAAACATTCACACAGCAACTGAGTGGTTTTGGGCACTTCAAGTCAAATGCAAGGTTCTGCGTATGGATCAGGGCAGTCCTAAGGACAGACAGAGGCTAGGTGGAGAGTAGACTGAGGTGAGACTCAAGAAGAGACTTGGGGATGTTGGCTGACAAGAATCACAGAAACACAGAGTGGCTGGGTTGGAAGGGACTTCTGGAGATCACCTAGTCTAACCCCCTCTGCCAAAGCAGGTTCACCTATAACAGGATCATGTCCAGGTGGGTTTTGAGTATCTCAGGAATGGGAGACTCCACAGTCTGTTCCATAGCTCTGCCACCCTCACAGTAAAATTCTTTATGTTCAGATGGAATTTCCTGTGTTTCAGTTTGTGCCTGTTGCTCCTTATCTTGCTGCTGGGCACCACTGAAAAGAGTGTGGTCCTGTCCTCTTGACAGCGGCCATTAATGTATTTGTGCATACTGATAAGATCCCCTGTCAGTCGTTTCTTCTCCAGGGTAAATAGGAGAATGGAGTCAGTAATGTGCTGGAATGAAGAGATCTGCTTGGCAGTCTGATGGAAAAATCAGGCTGCTGAAAGGGGGTAGATTTAGATTAGATATTAGGAAAAAATTCTACATTGTGAGGGTGGTGAGACACTGGAACAGGTTGCCCAAAGAAGCTGTGGTTCAAGGCCAGTTTGGATGGGGCTTTTGAGCAAACTGGTGGCAGGGGGGTAGGAACTAGATGATCTTTAAGGTTCCTTCCAACCCAAACCATTCTATGATATAATTCTATGAAATACTGCAATATAATCTGAACCACATTGCAAAGATTCCTCAGGGAGGAGTGGCATGAAAGTTTTGCCCTTGAATAAAATAATATGAATCATGAGGCTGCCTTCTTCTTGCCTAACCCTTCCTGTATGTCTCCTTAGTGGTATACATTGCACAAGGTAGTACCATGCGGCTTCATTAATAATATGTACTTGTTTAAGCATGTAGTTTGTAGTTCATGTAGTTTGAACTACTCATAAATTGTCAGGCAGTGACTTGCTGGCAGAAGAGATGCTGTTTGGAGAGACAGGGGCTGCGGGTACCTGAAAGGTAACCATAGACATTTGACACTGGAAAGAATGCTAGTGGAAGGCTTTGGGACCCATGGTTGTTGTTCATATTACTATGCATGTTTATGCCAAGTGCCTTCTTATCTACAATAGCAGCTCTGCCATGGCACAGTATAGAGCAGGGAGATTAGGCAAATGGTGGACTGAAATAGAAATGTTTGTTAAGTGTGAATAAAACTGGTCTCTCAGCAAGTTTTGCTGAACTCACCTGCAATTGTATATTCTATGAGAGGATGAGGAAAACCACAAATGAACCAGATCTGTCATACAAGGCTTTCACATCTTTCAGTCCAATCAGCTAAATACTAAAGTGAGTGTGTGTGTAAAATGGCTTATAGTAATTAAGTAACAATAAAAAGTGGCTCTTGAAACACTGAGGTTTGTGACCATAGAAGTGGGAGTCATTCAGTTACAATTCCTCATCTCAATTTGTCCAGGGATGAATTTAACACTTTGTGGAGGTTAGGGTTGCATCCCTGCAACTATTTTCATTTTTACATTGCTTGGATTCTGTGCAGCCCCTTGGGACTTTTCCTATCTAAGTGGCAGAGAGTTTCTCCTGGAATAAAAAGCGAAGATGTGAATGGGAAAAGATTGTGGGTTAGTTTTTCATGAAGATTCTGCTAGCGCAAACACTTTTAGAGGACATGCAAAATTGGAAGACATTCCATCTAAAGATAGTTCTGCCTGCAGTATGCATCCTTCAGAATGTTCATCTATATATATAATTTAAATTAATTTCACTGTTGCCTCTCTCTTTTAAGCAGTACAGTTTTCAGACTTCTTCCATGATGTTACCCACCAAGCCATTTTTACTGGCTTTTTAAGTCCATGCTTCAGGATACATTGCTTATCTCTGCCCTTGCATTTTGTAATGAAGAGTGCAAACCCCATATTTACTCAGGAAAGTCAGAGGGAAAAACATTCAACATCTTGCTTCTGTCACTAGTGCTTGAAGTCTTGCGGTTACCTTTTACCAGACCTTTTGGAACTGCTTGGTGTGAAAAAGGGAACTAAAGCCTTTCTCCACTTGCCTAAAGAATGCCGAGGTATCTCAGTCTCAGCGGTCAGAGCTGAAGGTTTTCTATCTCCCTCCTCCACAGATTAGCAACATCCTGGTAGCAGTTAAGAAGCCAGACAAATGATATCTCAGAGGATGCTCTGCTGGCTACAGCTACTTGCGAGAGAATTTAGGGAGGTGCTGTGCAACCCAGCACTGCCCAGGGTGTTGTTATTACACCCAGGGTGTATGCTCTTTCTAGCACATATCAGAGTCTGGCAACCTTCCCCTTAGCCCTAGGCAAACCTGCTGTTTCAGAAGATATTTGGTTCAGAGTTAAATGCCTGAATCAAAAGTCCCTCCTTTTTCCTGTGATGCTGATGGTTTGCTGCTTCTGTACAACAGCAAATCTTAAAACAACTTGAGCAGACCTATAGTGCATGACAGGCAAATGATGAGATAGAACTCAAAGAAAAGGCCATTTCTGTCCTTCCTTGCTGTCTGCTGTAGGGAAGGAGCTAATAGGTAAGCAGCTTTTTAATTTAATTTCACTCTGAGTCAGGGTGGTGTAATCTGCATATAAATATAATAATGTAAGTGCTTGATCCCTCTCTCGCAGTCATAGAGTCTAACCTAAAATATGGCTCTTAGTATCCAGGGAGAATAAAATTACCCTGCCCAAGGTAGGAGACAAATATGTATCTAGAGAAAAGAACAGTGTACACTGAAGCACTCCATTTTACAGCTACTGCACTGTAAACCTATATTCATATCTTAGTATCTGTGAAACCAACAGCATTACACTGTAGTTACAGGTTGCCAATGAAATCCAGTTTATAGGTGGATGAAAATGATTGCCCCAAGTATTCTCACAGGGGCAATTTCCATGCTGTATTAGAGAAAAGTGTAGCAGTTATTCTTCCAAGTAAAAACGAAAGCAAGCGCAAGTACCCGCGTAGCCAGTTCTTTCATTTATATGCATTTTTTTTGAGTTTTAGGATCATCAGCAAATAAACAAAAATAATTAATTTGCTGATTAAAAAAATAAATAAGTTACCTTTTTGTGTTTTGTTAGAAAAACAGCATCAGCATTTCTTAAACACAAAGTTCTCCATGGAGGACAGCAAACAATAAACCAGTGGCTTCTGTAAGGGTCTGACTGGAAAACGGTATCTATTACCTGTAATTTTCACAGAATATTTTGTGTATTGATGTAGGAATCTGTAGAGCTCACATGGAACAATCAAATATAAGAAGTGCTACCGTTTGGGAGAAAGAGAAGGGTCTTTGCTGAATAGGTTATATTTGCTTATTTCAACATTCATATCACTCCTGACATATAAATTACATGTTTCAATTAACCTGCCATTGTAGGCATTCATGTTTGAAGACTGGCTTTTCTCTCACTCTGCCTAAGTGCCCCTGAAAATTAAAAAAACAATAACAAACCTCCATTTTGGAGATTTTTTTCTCTCTTTTCCTCTCTCTTTTTCAGTTGTCCAACTTAATATAAAAAACTCGCGTTCTTGATCAGGCCTAGATTGCCATCTGTGCCTGTTCCTGATTGACCTGTTCTCTTCTTGCCTTTGACCACTCTTCAACAGTTGTACACGACTCTGCAGGATGTAAACCCTTCAGAAGTCATGGCTGGATATTGTCTGTGTACTGCCAGCTACCCAGTCTACCTGGGATTTCAGGTCATGCTGCCTGACAGCTACAGACACATATGTAGGTGAAATGTTAGATGTCTACATGAAAAGCTTACAAAAGGTGATGGACTGGGGGGAATAGAGCTTGCTGTTTCTGAAGCTTTTGTGAGAGAGTGCCTGATTCTGGCAGCTGGCAAAGATGAAAACCAGACACATTTCGCAAGTGGCACAAAGTTCCTTTTAAAAAAGATTTCTTAAATCATCACTTTCAATTGTAGCCTCATCTTTACTCCTTGTCCCAGTTCTCCTTCAAAGGCATTCAACAGAAGCAGAATCCAGGGACTACAAACAAACAAACTATTCTATGAATAACTGGACACTCTGGATTCTCATAATGGATCAGCACAAACTTGTTAGGTCAAGTTTGTCCGTGATGGATGGAGATTTGAAGGGGATAAAACCTCTAAGTTCTCAATACCCATCCTTTCCTCATGAAGTGGTTTTGGAATGAAACCAGGTATGGGGCTTGGCTCCACACTGGACTAGTTAATTTCTTCCGGTTATGCTCAATTGTTTAATTTTTATTTCTGTGTTTATTTCTTGCATGTAGCAACTTTAATTGCTGTTAGACATTGCTTAGAGAAGCAGAGACCAAACATAGTGTTTTCATACCTGGGGAGAGAACAGTGTTTAGGCTACTTGGTAAAAATCAGTAGTGCTGACTTAATGGCATAACCTTCTCAAAACATCTCCTTCACCTCTGCTATTTCTGCACTAATGGCAGAATCATTAATATTACATCATTTCATCAGCGAGTTCAATCATAATCCAGTGAATGACCTACAGCCAAATAAGTTTATGGGAAAATCCCTACTGATTTCAAAAGAGTTTTGATCAGATTCCTATAATATCTTTCTTTGCAATAGGGGTCTCTCAAAAAACAGCAAATGCTTTTCCAACTTGCCATTTTCAATAGCGGTTACATTACTGCATGTCCTTATTCTAGCATACTGCAGAATACTTTCATATGCACATGCTATTTCATATGATATACATTTTGGCTAAATAAAGGAACACAGCAAAATGAACTGAGATTCACCATATAGCCATAACATGATGCTTTAAAAAATGCTATCCCAAATGTCTACTGTACTGAGATACCCTGCCTAGTGAAACCAAACTCTGACCTCCACACCCAAATTACACAACACAAGGTTAAATATGAAGGAAGCATGTCAAAAATATCTGCAAATAAAAACTTATGCTGGGAAAGGCAATCAAATGAGAATTGATAGGCTGCACTGCAGGGGAGAAGATACTTCAGCAGTGTGGTGAAATCTGGAAAGTGTTTTGCTATATTCTAAAGTAAAAATCAACTTACAGCAAATAAAGCTTTATTTAATAACATCTATACATTGAAAGTGGCCATTTGTGGTAATCTTTCGTTCATAAGAATATGAAACAGAACCTAGAGAAAGAAGTCCAGGAGAATTAAAAGGAAAGTAACATTTATCCTCATAACCGGCACTGCAAAAACATTCCACAAACTCTGTGCCTTGCTCTGCATGTGTATACACTTTTTCAAAAGAATTACTTTCTGTTACTAAAAACATCTATTCTGAGGTTGTTTGATTTTGCATTTGTATTTGTGTATGTCAATACTTTTTATTTTTCCTTCCTGCTGTCAAGATGTCAATGATAGCCGCAGAGATGTTCTCTTTTGACAGCAATAGGCATTTCATGTTGCAGACAGAGGGCTGCAAAAGTCTTGTACATTTCTCTGCAGATGTCACCAGCAGCATCATCAGGATGCTACCAAAAGAAGAAGGAGCCCTTTGGCAGCCAAGAGGCTGCCAAATGTGAGCATGTGCTGCAAGAAGATTATTTTATTTTGCTAACAAGAATTAACATACTAAAAACTGTTGAAGCCAGTTCCGCTTCCATCGCTGCTGCACTTTTTCACTTCTGTCAGTGGTGCACTTTGCTCAGTTTCATCAGAATTCATTCTTCATTAATCTGGGAAATTCTTACCCTTACTGTAATACCATTGATATGACATATAGCAACTATAGTAGTGATGACATATGTTATCATATAGCAATAAACATACAATTCAAATCAGTGGCTATTCTCATCCAAAATCAAATCCCTTTGAGGTACAGGTCAGACTTCCCCACCCTTCCACATTACTCACCAAGTGCACCCAGGTCCTTGAGGAGAGCAATCCCACAGATGGGCCTGCCTCTGCCCAAGGCAGGCAGAACCCCCTCTGTCCCCAGTATGTCCACAGCATATTCTGTATGTGCAGTACAGGGGTTTTATCCCCTTCTACAGTGTGTGAAAGTTTTGATTGGGCAGGGCCAGCTAGATTAGCTGATCCTCCGGTGTTGACTAACCAGGTGAGAACCATGCCTTTTACTAACCACTTACTCCCTGAGTGGAACTTAACTATATTTCAGTGAAACCTTCCACAGACATACTCATGCTGCTGCTGCTGTCAGCCCACATCCTAATTCCATTCCAGTGAAGTTGCTAAGCCACTGTCCATTATATTTAAAAAATCATGGCAGTCAGATGAAGTTCCCAGTGACTGGAAAAGGGAAATATAACCCCCATTTTCAAGAAGGGGAAAATGGATGAGCCAGGGAATTACAGACCAGTCAGTCTCATCTCTGTGCCTGGCAAAATCCTGGAGCAGATTCTCCTGGAAGGCATGCTAAGGCTCATGAAAAACAACAAGGTGCTTGGTGACAGGCAGCATGGCTTCACTAAAGGGAAATCCTGCCTGACCAATTTGGTGGCCTTTTATGATGGGGCTATGGAACTGATGGATAAGGGTAGAGCAGTTGGTATCATCTACCTGGACTTGTGCAAAGCGTTCAACACTGTCCTGCATGACATCCTTGTCTCTAAGTTGGAGAGACATCAATTTGATAGGTGGACCACTCGGTGGATAAAGAACTGGCTGGATGGCCGCACGCAAAGAGTAGTGCTCAATGACTCAATGTCCAGCTGGAGACCGGTAACGAGTGGTGTCCCCCAGGGATTGGTGTTGGGACCGGTCTTGTTCAACATCTTTGTGGGTGACATGGACAGTGGGATTGAGTGCGCCCTCAGCAAGTTTGCCGATGACACCAAGCTGTGTGGTTCGGTTGATACATTGGAGGTAAGGAATGCCATCCAGAGGGACCTTGACACGCTTGTGAGGTGGGCTGATGCCAACCTAATGAAGTTTAACCATGCCAAGTGCAAGGTCCTCCACCTGGGTCGGAGCAATGCCAGGCACAGCTACAGATTGGACGGGGAGGAGATTCAGAGCAGCCCTGCGGAGAAGGACTTGGGGGTGTGGGTTGATGAAAAAATGAACATGAGCCGGCAGTGTGCGCTTGCAGCCCAGAAAGCCAAGCATATCCTGGGCTGCATCAAAAGGAGCGTGACCAGCAGGTCGAGGGAGGTGCTCCTGCCCCTTTACTCTGCTCTCGTAAGACCTCACTTGGAGTGTTGTGTGCAGTTCTGGTGTCCTCAACATAAAAAGGACATGGAACTGTTAGAACAAGTGCAGAGGAGGGCCACGAGGATGATGAGGGGACTGGAGCACTTCCTGTATGAAGATAGGCTGAGAAAATTGGGGCTGTTCAGCCTGGAGAAGAGAAGGCTGCGTGGAGACCTCATGGAAGCGTTCCAGTGTCTGAAAGGTGCTTATAAGGATGCTGAGGATGGACTCTTCATGAGGACTGTAGTGATAGGACAAGGGGTAATGGGTTCAAACTTAAAGAGGGGAAGTTTAGATTGGACATGCAAAACATACCCGTCTGTAAAGCAACCTTCTATAATATGCATTTGCTGGCCATGTGGGTAGCACTGGCATTTAGCAGCACAACCGTCTTTTCAGTTCTTACACTGACTCCAGTTCTAGTACTAATTTTAATATAGCCCCAAACAGGCATAAGGTCTTTGTTCATAGCAGCAGCATCCTTCATCTAATGCCAAACACCTTGCAGAGTCATGTTACTTCAGTCTCAAACTCCAGTTCTAGATCTGACTAAATGTGTTCCACAATCCCAGCTCCCCACATCACCCATCAGCAACTGGATTCACAATTCTACTGATTGTCTTCATCTTAGCCCCCAGTTCTTTCCACACAATTACAGTGGCTTGACAGAGGCTCATGGATACTTGGTTGTACTTGAGACACTTGGCCAGAGTACTGTTATAAAGGAAAAAGGTGAGGTCTACCTTGCCCAGTTTATTAGATTCCTTTGAGTGATTAGCAACCTCTTGTGACCAGTTTCATTTTTTCAACAACTTATTCTGAAATATCTTCTGTTTCTAAGAGTAGCACTAGAGTGATGTTGTGTGTAATACGGGAAGCTGCAAAAAATCAGTAAATTCCAATTCTGTGCTAAAAGCTTAAGGATTGATGCCTGCTTAAGTTTTGCTCTCCCAGCCAGGGTTCCTGTCTTGCTTTCTCAGGGGCCAGACATGGCATAAACACCTTAAAAATAAAAACTTCTAAGTGTTCGCATGTGAATTAAAAGTTGAAATTTTAAGCATGCAATTCTGAAATATAAATGTTTAGTATGTGAGGGAGAGCAGACAAGAAGGAAATCACGAGTGTGTTCAGATCAAAACCACAGGAGCATCAGCTGCTCTTGTAGTTGCTGGAATGTTGACCTTAATAAAGCTACAACTCACACAAGCTGGGCTCTGTATCACAGAGCAGGGAGAGCCATAATGGCTTTGAACTGTATGCTTTTCATTCCTCCCTAATGTGGGCTATAGTTGTGTTGCGAGTACATAAACTGCTCAGAATGAAGAATTGGAATGAAAAAGAATATTGCATTGGAAAAAAAAATGGGTAATCAGCATTACAAGCATGTCTTTGCTGTTACACAGTAAATAAAACTAATGTTTAGTAGCAATGTATTATAACTTTTGCCTGGTCCCACAATCAGGTACCATCTAGAAAACCATTTTCCAGCATCTCATAGTGATGTCTTACTTTACAACTTCCAGCATATTTTAATAATAACAGATGGCTTTGAAGTGAATACAGAGCTGTATTTCACTTCTGGGGCTTTGAGGCTATTCAGAAGCCACTTGAGTTACACGCTCATGGTTAATAACATCAGCAGAGCCACTCCAGTTAATTACAGCATTATATTTACTCCATAGCTCTCTATTATACTTTAAGTCACAGTAAGAAAAGGGCGAGCATATAATCCCTCCAAAGACATTGTACTGCCCTTGTTAAAAAGACTGAAAAAGCTTCATAGCTGTAAACAAAATGTAAACCCCAGTATGGAACAAGAGATACCCTTTAATGTCTGTTGCACAGAGCAGCTGAATTGGCAGTAATTCTGGACTAGCCAGATAGAAAACATCGTATTGTTTCTCATTGTGGGCTAGTAAAATGGAGTATTGCCTCCTGCCCAGAGGGGGAAGGGAGGAAATGGGAGCTGTAATGTGTATGTAGAAAGGACTCTCAGGAAGCATCAAGCTGTCTTCAGTTTAATTTAGTTTTCCCTTCTAATTTCATCCTATTCTCTATATTTTTGTTCTCTTTTATTTCTGAAGGAGGGGAAACATGTAAATAAACCCAAATAAACCAGAATCCTTTGTTCACCAAATAATACAAAGTAAAATAAAGCTAGTTAACCAAGAAAATCTTCAGAAGTTTTTTAAGAGACCTTTTTGTTAGCAAGGCTGTAAATTATTGACTTAGCTTTTTCATTAAAAATAAAAGGGCAAAATCCTAAAAGTAGAGCTTCATTTCAGAGGAAAGAAAACCCATGACTAAAAATTGGAATTGGCAGCCCCCAAAAAGCCTGTTCTTAAGACACTGTTTGCTCAATACCCTGTGGACAATGGACCAGCAGGGAGTTTTCCTTTTGTGTGTCTTGGCCATGTCTGGATCCTTTCTTTAGACACCAAGCTCAGCAGATGGACAATGGCAGAACTACCTGTCTGTGAAACAGGGATAACATAGGGAAGTCTGTATAGTTGCACTGGCCCTTTTGCAGTAAACACTGTACTTGGCTAGGTTGTGAAGTCATTCCTCAGTATATTGTATAAATATTTCAGGGGCCTTGATTGATCATAGGAACAGTTCTACCTGACATGCTAATAAAGGCAAATCTTACTTTCAGCCACTTGCAAAACTACAGGAGGTATATTTGTGATCCTTTAGAAAGGAAGGCCTCTGACATGTAAATAATTCAAAAATGCTAAAATGTCTACTTCATCTAAATAATACTTTAGAGTGTAGCTATATATAAAATTGCAAATTAGTGTTATGGATGACTTCTAATTTATTAAAATGTGTACACTCATAAAACTGATGCTGGAAAACTTTGGATCATAAAGCCTAGCATGTGTTGAAGCTGGCATCTTAATTCTAGCTCTAGTTCCAGCTGTGGCATCTATGCCTTTGAAGTACTCACAGCTGGGGTTGAAGCTCCTCTCTGCAGAAAAAGAAACCTGCTGTCTTAAAACATTGGCTTGAAATTTGCCGTAGCTTGGTTGGAACTTGACTTAAAGACTTGCTTTTCAATGCAGAGACATCCCTGTATCTACTTTAGATGCAGGTGATACCACAACATCTTCAGTCTCAGGTGTAGTTAACAATCCACTTCCATAGCAAAGGTAAGCCACCAGCCTTGAAACACAGGCTAAAATTTGGTTTATAACTATGTTACAGTTCAGTGCAAAGACCTTGGCTTAAATTTAAGCCTCTTTCCCATGCAAAATGTCATTTAATCAATTGCAAAATTTCCAATGTACCCATCACTCTATTTGAATACCTCTGTGTGTAGCTCAGCGGGAGTTTTTCCAGGAGAGGTAGAATGTAAGCTGCTCCCTGGATTCAGGCTTCTTGCTTTAAAACAGCAGGGCTTTCTGTGCTGAGCTGCCCCTACCTGTGAGCACTTCAAAAGAGCAGTCGCAGCAGGGGCTGTAGCTGAACTGAAAGCGGTGGTTTTATCTAGCACGGGAGGTTTCACCAGTCCTCAGCCTTGAGGGCAACTTGTTCATTTAAAAACCATTTTTTTAAGGTGATATATTGCATGGCTGTTATGAGACCTTGAAGAGGATAATCGCAGCCGCACGTTCCTTCCCTCTGGTCAGCTTTGTGAGAAAATGAAATAGAAACAGAAAAGAGGATGAGTGCCCTGCTCCAGAAACTCTGTGTTAGCCCCATTTCTGTGCTGCACCCACAGAACGAGAGTATGTGGAAGGGTAAACCATGAAGGTTGTTCTCTTTTATGTTATTTCATAAGACAGTACCATTTTAGACATTATTTTCCTTCATGGTCTTAGTTAAAAATATCAGGAATATTAGGTTATCCCTTTGCTTTTTGTGCTAGAGGCGTGACTGCAGCAAAGCTTTGAGAGATTTTCAGAATGTCTTTGCTTGACGATGAAAGAGAATGTTGACTTTAACATATTTTAAGCTCATGGATTTAAAGGTATTTAGGTATTTATTTCCCACTGATTTCCAAGTTAGAGGGAATAAATGGCTTTGGCATTTTGTTTTGTTTAGGGTTTTTTTTTTGATAGGAGAGAAAAATATGTGCATCTCTTATGTGTTATATATTATTTTACTTACTATAACTCTGATATGACAAATGCTAAGTGACTTTATACACATGGGTTTTTCCACAGAATTTATACTGGTCAGCTCCACAGGCATGTGTTTTACTGCTGGAAGAGGGATTACAGCAGTTCATTCAGGGATTAGAATGCTATGTATTGTGGTCCAAACTCATGCTTTATCATAATTTTTGCTATTGTGTTTAAACCCCTTCAAAATTATAGACTCACATTGGGCAAGTCCTGCTACTGATCATTCAGTCTCAAAAAGGCAGGCAGACTAGGACGGAAAGCTGACTAGCTATATACTTAACATCTATAAAAGCTATCGCAAAGTATATGTCTGGTATAGCAAAGTATAAACCTGTTTTGCTGTAGCAAAGTATAAACCTGGCAAGACCTCAGGAACTGTTTATAATTTAATAAATCCAATTTGCCACTTCTTGTTCCTAGGCCCAGTGACCCGTGAAAGCCTACCTTCCTAAAACATGCATTTTATTTTTTGTGATAGCTCACGAGATGGGTATTTGTGAAGTCTTCTCATTTAGCTAAGCCTGAGCACTGATAATTGAAGAAGTCTCCCTTTCTCCAGCTGAGCAAGACATCTGCAAGTGCAGCATAGGTATAATTTTTCAGCCAGAATGACCGGATATTGCCATTTATACACACAGCTTTTACTGTAAAGAATCGACCAGTGTTACCTGGCAGAACATGATTTTTTCCTAGGTTATTATGGTAGTGCCCCTACAGACACACAAATTCACCCTCCACCCCATGCATAAAACGTAACTGCATATTTTTAATTCAGTTACTAGAGGGGCTGCAGCCAAGATGAATCTGCTGAAGCTAGTTTTAAACAGAGAGCTGCAAGTCTTGCCTGTTCATGGGTGTAAATACTGAGCAGTGAGCTGCTGTCAGTATGTTACTATCAGTAGAGAGCTAACTAGTTTAAATAAGTTGGCTATTTCTTTACAAGATCTGGTAGCTACAGGGTATTTCTGCAGTAACATTTTCTTGGTGTCTGGAGTGCCTAAAAATAACTACAGCAAAAAATGAAGTAGAGACTGAACTTTTATGTGAAAAAAAACCAACCCTTTTCACAGATCTGTATCATTTCCACTGGGGTGGTAAGCAGAAGCTGCAGCATCCTGCTCTTTGTGGAAGTGTTGTGAGCTGATCCTGACTGATGGACCTGAACCTGAGCAAAGGAGTGCCGTAGCTTAACAAAACGCCAACAACTTCCCCCTCACCAAACTACAATCTGCTGCTGCTGGAAATAACATGTTCTGAATTACAACTTCTGTCACAGCCTCTATGACATGCACAACCTGAGGGTTTTGCAAGCCTGTAACTAAGAAATTACATGGCCTTCCTTATGTTCCCTGGGAATCTGAGTTCTGCCCTGAAGCCAACAGATGAAAAAAGTGAAATATGGTTGTGTCCCTGGAAGAAAGTTACGAATTAGCATAACTCATAACTTGAAGCAAAATTAGACACTCAACTATTACTGCTCTTTGAGTTGCACAACTACCACAGTCAGAGGGACTGATTCCTCCATCCAAACACACACATCTGCCCCACTCTGGGATTTGCAGGAGCATTGAAACACGTATGGGATATGATAACATCCTTTCTAACATGCTATCAGAAGAATGAGAAAAGAACAGGAGAAAGAGCTGCAGCATAATAGGGTTTGCATATATGCATGTGATTCATCCCCACAGACAAGCTGAATGTGAGATAGATAAGCAGGCAGTGAAGAAGGTTGAAAACTGACTGAATAGCCAGGCCTAGAGGTTTGTGATCAGTGGCATAAAGTCCAGCTGGAGGCCATCACTAGTAGTGTACTCCAGTGGTTGATTCTGGGGCCCATAATGTTTAATACTTTCATTAATGATCTTCATGGTGTGTCAGAGTGCAGCCTCAGCGGGTTTTCAGAAGATAAAAAACTGTGAGGAGTAGTTGATACCACTCGGGTGTGCCGCCATTCAGAGGGTCCTCGACAGGTTGGAGAAATGGGCGGATAGGAGCCTCAGGAAGCTCAAAAAAGGGGAATGCAGAGCCCTGTGCTTGGGCAGGAATAGCACCAGTATGCTCTGGGGATGGAAAAGAGCTTGGCAGATAAGGACCTGGGGGTCCTGGTGGACACCAATGAATCAGCAATGTGCCCTTGCAGTGAAGAAGACCAACTGCATCATGAGCTGCATTAGCAGGAGTGTTGCCAGCAAGGTTAAGGAAGGTGACTCCTCAGCACTGGCAAGGCCACATCTAGAGTATGGAACTTCAGGCTAACCAGTAAAAGAAAGACATGAACTTGCTGGAGTGAGTTCAGTGAAAGGGCACAAAGATAGTTAAGGGACCAGAGCATCTTTCATATGAGGAGAGCCTGAGAGAGCTGAGTCTGTTCAGTCTGGAAAAGAGAAGGCTTGGGGGAGGATCTTATCAGTGTTTATAAATACCTGCCAGGAGGGAGCAAAGGGGAAGCCCAGCTCTTCTCTTCTCAGAGCCTCAGCTCTTGTCATATTCATCTTCTGCAGTGATGGACTAGAGTCCATGGGCACGCACCAAAAACCAGGAAATTCCATTTGTATAGAAAAAAAGACTACTCTAAGGGTGGTCAAACATTGGCACAGTTTACCCAGAGATGTTATGGAGTCTCCGTCCTTGGAGATATTCAGAACTCGGCTGGACACAGCTCTAAAAGCCTGTTCCAGCTGATTCTGCATAAGCAGCAGGGCTGGACAAGGTAACCTCCAGACGTCCCTTCCAACCTCAACCGTTCTGTTATTTGTTCACTTATGTATTACAGCAAATTAAAACTTTACAATTGTTGAAATACATTTTCATATTAGTCAGAGGAGCTGTTAAAGGAATGGAAGTGTCTTTAAAGGAAGGTCCTACATGGTGGCTCCCATCATTTGGGTGTGCTGGAGGAAACATGGAAAAAAAACTATGGAGAAGAGGTAATGTGGGAAGAGGTGCAAAAAGTAGGGCAAGAGAAATATAAAGAAGAAAAAAGCTAAATCTATGAAAAGTCTGAGACAGAAAAATCTGAAACTAAAGACTAATTTGGGGAGTTGTTTCCCACTGTCAATTACTCTCAATTACCTAAGGCATGTTTTGAAATAAAAAATACATTCCTGACAGCATTTGAGTTGCTCTGTTGCTTATAACCGAATTGGTCTGCAACAAAGGGAATGAACTTCAGTGCTGAATATTTCCTTTTTGTGTGCGCTGTTGAATCCTGATGCAGCACATAGCACTTCCAGACAGTCAGTATGCTGCTAGATGTTCATGTAGTGAGCATGTTTGTGATGCTACCCAGAAGCAAAGCCACCCTAAAATGAGGATAGATTACAGTGATACAATGTTGCAACACCAGTGTAAGTGGTGTAAGTGAGGTAGCCTGAGTGGAAGTTTAGGTACTCACTATGGGCAGGAAGCAAGATGAAGATTGCGCATCACAGAAGAAAGATGGGTCACCTTATTAAAAATAAGATTTCCCTTGGGGAAGATATCTCAAACAAACACAAAAGCCTCTTTCAGTCTTCTCCTCTCAGTGTGTCTGAATGTTGTTTTTTTTTTTTTGCAAGAGGCAGATATAAATCTGGAGAATTATGTGAGAAAAAAACCAAAGCACAGAAAGAAAGCAAGAAGTTATTGACTCCATTTCCCAGATGAGTTGTTCACTTCGGAGGTTTACACAAGAAAAATATTTTTAGGGATAATTTGTGACACAATAATAATTGTAGAGTACATTTATTACCCACGGAAAAATCCTTTGGCTCCAGGTTATTTAAAAGATATTTTTAGAGCTATCCATTAATATATGACTCTGGAACTGCTTTCAGAAACCTTATCTTCGAATGTCCCTGTTGACAAGGGGACATAGGAGACAGTTTCTCAGGGAAGAGGAATGTTAGAGTGGGATTTGGAAATTTTGCATTCCTTGCTAGCACATGCTGCTGAATCCTATATGACCTTGGATAAATGACTCTGGCCATGCATTCAGTGTATTTTAGCTGGCTTCACGATCAAGTCTAGACTTCGTTTGCCTAACCACACTGTTACT
The DNA here is from genome assembly GCA_039720435.1 of Amazona ochrocephala. Taxonomy (NCBI): domain Eukaryota; kingdom Metazoa; phylum Chordata; class Aves; order Psittaciformes; family Psittacidae; genus Amazona; species Amazona ochrocephala. The sequence goes on from CM077879.1 coordinate 14,905,084, forward strand.
ACTAGAGGTTCCTGCAAGCTAACTCTAAAGGCTGGACTTGATGATGTTAAAGGTCTTTTACAAACTAGTCGATTTTATGACTCTAGAGTGCTGCAGGTGTTTTTCCCAGGAATTGGAAGATCTGTAGGTTTCCTCTTCTTCTGATGTCTGTTCAAAGTTGTATATGTGTAATTCATTCATGGCTACACTGCCCCGTTGCATCCCATCAGCACTGGCAGTAGCACTGTATGACTAGCATCTGGTTGATGGCTCTTTAACCTTATTTAAAATCTCTGAACTGCTCTGCTAGAAAGATGGATGAGTTTTAGGTACTGGATACTAGAAGAAGCATGGTGGAATTAAGGACACCCTTCAGAAATCATCCTGGAGGAGTGATTTGAGAACTAGGATGTAAAGCAGGCGCGGGCGGTTTCAGAAAGGACAAAAGTAGAAGGCAGTAACAGATTACAGAAGATGTGGATAGACTGTGAGACTGCCACATAACCTTCAGCATGAGTGAAGCATAAAATTAACATCAATAATCAAATGCAATAACAGCTAAGTATGGAGTGCCAAGGAGGTTGGCAAACGTTCAGGTCCAGTACTTACTCGTTGTTCATAATTCCTGACTCATGGAAATGCAAATCTTCAAAATGGGCTGTGAAAAAAAGTGAATACATTGTTTATTTAGAGTCTTAAAAATCAAGATATATGCATTTGGTTGGATTTTGGTTTTTGGTTTTGTTGTTTTGTTGTTTTTTTTTTTTTTTTTTTTTTTCTGAATACTTTTAGCTAGACTAGGAAAGGACTTGAGTTATCATCTATTCTGAGGAGCAAATGCATCAGTTTTGACAGGTGTTAGTCTGTTTGAAGGTGTGATGACAACTATGACCAGCATCAGAAAGTATACAGCGTGGTCATGTTTTTAAAGGTGGCCTTAATGATATATCTATTTGTACATGATCAAGTTCTAATTTTTGCATACATCGTTCTACCATTGCCATCTGTGCAGTCAGTGATAGAATTCGTATGTACAGATCTGTATTCATGTGAGAATTTGTGACATGAGATTTAGGTTTTACAAACCAAACATGAATTTTGAAAAATCTAGGAAAACCAAATCTAAACATTATGGATCTGTGAAATTCCTTGGTCACAAATGAAGGAGTTAAAAGATATACAATACACACACTTTTTAAAAGTTTGGTGTTACAGTTTTGTTGGAGAAATGTAGAATTCTAAAAGCTGTTTCAGAGTTGTCAGCTATTGTATTGCCAAGTCTTTTAAGCTGATGACTCAACCAATTTTTCAATTGTCCGCTTGCCTCTGCCTGGTATTTCCTAACAGAAACCTTAGTAGTCGCATAACTTGGACATAAAAGAGGAATTTATAACTTTTTCCATTCTCTCTGTCTCCAGCACTGTCCACTGCCATTATTTTCTCTCAGCTTAATAACTGTAGTGAGAGTAAAAGATAGACTTATTATCTTCTTTCCTAATGTGCAGCTACTTGTCAAATGGCAGGGCCTCACAACCTTATAATACCAACTGTTTCTGAGCTTTCTACTACCTTCATTGCCCTGTTTCACATTTTCATTTTAAATTGGCCTTAAATTCACAGACGTAAATTCTTAAGCTTTCTATTTACGGGGGAGTATGCACATTCAGTTTAGTTAAAAATGCCTTAACCCAATTTTTAGCTATTGCTGACTTATATCAGCAGTGAACCAAAATGGTTTTTTTCTACTGTTAATTTTCTCCTGCTGTTTTCCTGTACTGTTTATATTTGTTCTCTGTTTGTGGAACTGTTCATAGATTTCTATGGCAGGTTGCTCTTTATCTGAAATCACAATAACGTCTGTGACAGCAGAAATAGCCAGTGGTGGCTTGTGATTTACCGTAAGCACTCGCAGCAGAAGCAAAGGAACGTCTGACTAGAAAAAGTATTCCTTAATTACTTTTTAAACTTACTTAGAACAGGATTAAAATTCTGGATGATGTGCAAGAAACAGCACTTTTGTCTAAATGACTGCTTTTTAAAAAGTTCACCAAGAGTGTTAATTTCTCTTACTCCACAACAAGAGAAGTAAAGCTATTTTTCCTGCCTTAAATATTGAACATTATGCTTCAAATATCTGAAAATAGCTTAATATTCTGAAGAAAGTTGCCTGAAAAATTAGTATTGGATGTGAGTTATTGGATAAAAATCATCTATTAAAAGTTTGGATCTTTTTGCTTGTTAAACTGTTTCAAAATGTTCAAATAGCATAAGCCAAATTGCAAAAATTATAATTCTAACAGTTACCAGTAACTCACAGTATTGCAAATGAGGGGATTATTAGGAATTTAATAATTACATAGAGTTATATAATGATCTATTTTTTTTAATATTTCTAAGGATTTTGGTGTAAAATGGAGCTTAAAAGTACAAGGACAAAAAGAGAAAACTCACATGAAAAAAATCAAACCTTACAATATTTCTAAGGCTTGCTTTGAAAGCATTGAAAGATTGAGGTTGTCAGTAGTGTGGATGTAAGATGAAGCAGAGAAAAAACTTCAAAAACATTAGTGGATTCAACTGAGAAAGATGCCAAGGAGCTCTAGGTAGAACTTAGTTGATGGATCATGTAAGTCCTATTCAGCTAATATACAGAAATACCTTCTTGTTTCTTGTAACTAAACCTAGCTGGAAATCACTCACAGCACAGAATTAACACTATACAATATTCGCCCAAGCGACTGTTGTGATGAGCAGTCTACACTTACTGAATTTTGGTGGCTGCCTTTACTGTGGGCATGAGGGTCTTTGGAAATAAATACACTTAATCAAATTACCAGAATTGTCTGTAATTGGTCAAGAAAAAGTTTTGCAACCATTTAGACTAGTAAACTTGACCCAAGTTGTAAATGTAGATGTTCAATGGATTAAAAGAAGAGTAAGTGGTTGACAATCAACAAACCATAGCTGCCTGTCTGCTTTTCAGCAGGGCCACAAAATTACTTCGCAAGCAACCAAAATGTAATGGCCTTGTGATGTGCTTTACAGTGCCTTTCCCCTTCAGTCCAGCAATTGCAAGGACACAGAGACATGCAGTGCCTTGTGCAGGAATCAAGAAGAGTGTTTCTTTTGGCTAAAACCCCATGGTGCAGAGGACCCTTGCCAAGCAAATTGATGGAAGGGCATATGGCAGTCATGTGCCCATCTTAGTCAAAATAACCAACAAAATACTCTCCTGTAAGTCAGGCTTGGATGGGGTGCTTCCATTCACTTTAAAAAGAAACAAGGAAGATAAGACTCCGAGCCCCCAAGAGTTTGCAAAAAACATAGCTAAGTGTCAAAAGCTGTCATCTTAGTCCAGGGTTTCAGTTCTGTAAATAATTAACTCAGTCTGTCTCCTGTATCAAGAAAGCTATAAATAGCTAAAAAAGTCTAACAAGGGGCCAAATCTTCATGCAGAGACTGTGGCATTACAGAAGCGTCGTATAAACTTTACACTGGTCATTCTTGCTTGCTTGGCCTTCTGTATTCTCCCAGTAAAGTTTAATGGAAAAGGATGAAAGCTGATGTAGGCTCCTCTATATGCCTGGTTCAGAAAATCAGTTATAAGATTACAGTTAAGGTGCAGGAAATGTAGCAAAGTTTAATTTTTATGCTGCTGGTGTCCTGCTCTGTCTCCTTTTGAAGTGCCTTATAGTACCAGGCCAATTGTATTTTGTACAAGAGGGAACAATGGTAGAAACTGAAAGTCATTTTACCAGCAAGTGGAAAGCAGTTGTCAAATGGCATTGTCAAGATTATTTGCAAAGTCTGTCTTCACAACAACAGCAAACAGTCACATGTAGGAGGAAGTACTTATTTGTCTGATTTAGATGAATACAATCTGGTTTCACTAATTTGTTTCTAGCAATAATTAGCATGTGGCTGAATTTATTTTAATAGCACATTAATTTGATTCCTTCTTTTGCCAGGAATGCAACCAGAAGCTTCACAGTAACAAAATGTATCACTAATAGGAGGTGCCAAAGTTCTCTGTAAAGACAGTTATTTTGGAAACTATTTGCGTTGGTTTATTAAGCGTAACTTCATCACACCGTTCTAACACATTACTTCTACCCGGAAACATAAATTAGCAATGCAGAAAACACATGCAATGGAATTAGTCAAAAAAGGCCCAGCTGCTTGGTAAAGGCTCTCTTGATTTGCTCAAGGAGAGGAGAAGGAAACAGTTTAAAAAGGCAGGCACAAGCTTTTTCTGTATGCCATGAGGCTGCCCAAAGTGGCAGGCTATTTCCAGGATCTGCTTCCCATGCAATCCTTGTTTTTCAAGTCACAGTAGGTACCTGCTGGAACAAAAGCAGACTGTGGAACACAAGCTAATGCCTTGGTTAAAACAGTTTTCTTCAGCAGAAGCCTTTTAAAAGCAGAAGAGCATAGGAAGAAACAAGGGCAACTCACAGATGCTTTCTTCCAGGGTGCGTGGGTTCGGAGCTAGCACAAGGCCAAGATGGTTTCCTCTGTCTAGCAATTTTTGTGCACCCTTGCTAAATGCTTCACCAGGCTCTCTGACATAAGTTGAAACAGTGCAAGTGGAAGAATATTCTGCAGGTTTTTGGTGAGTTTCCTGTGGACGGCTACCACATGTCCAGGCACCAATCAGCACGATAAGACCTGACCAGTGGATACCCAGTGTTTCCTGTCTGTGAATTTGCCTCAGAGCGAGATAAGATAGAGAACATACTCTCTCACTCTTCTCTGCCTTAACCCACATTCAGAGACTCTATGTCTGTAGCAATAGCTGTTTCAAGTGCTAGCACTGAGAGAGTAAATTTCATTTGATAGGCTGCTGCTTAATTTTAAAGGGGGGAAATAATTATTCCTGCTGACATTAAATTTTCTCATCTTCTTAAGCTTTTCAAAGAACTTATAAATTATTTGAAGACATGTTTAACTATTTTCATTATCTGTTTCTTAAAGGAAATTAATATTTAGGGAGCAATGTGCTTATTCTCACATATGGTTTTAAAAGAATTTCAGTAGATTTTTGTAGGACTACTGTGTGGAACATGAATGATTTTCCTTGCATTTTAAAACATAAGACCTATATATAAATAGAAAAGATGTATGTAATTTATGAAAAGATACTTTGATAAATACATATTTTCTATTAAAAATAACATTTTGTAAAAAAATAATGCCACTGTGGGAGAAAGCTGTACATCTTGAGAGCATCTGTCCATAGTATACAATGATGTCCAGCATAAGAGCATGGCGGCATTTGAGACAGCCCAGAAATTATCATGCATGGGGCACTCACCAAATAGCCCCAATAAGGCTTTGTAATGGGATCTCCAAAACAAATAACTTCAGTTGTAAGCTGACTGCCCCTATAACAGCTTTGCTGTAGGCTTGTTGTATTTCTCAGGAGAAAAAGAGTATTTTATCTGAAAATCTGCTCTTCATGCAAGAAATCAGATAAAAATGGAATAGGTAATTCCAGTTCTCAATTAGTTTAGCATATGGCCCCTGAACCAATCTATATTTTGTCTGTATTTGGAAAGCATGTTATGTTTTTATTTGGTGTTTTCAATGCAAACATTTGAAGCCATTACATTCATGGTACTATTTGTATAAATAAAATATAATTAATAAGCTGCATGGAGCCATCATCATAGCAGATGGAATAATTTATAATTATATGCTGCAAAACTGCAGAGTCCTGATTTAGAATAATTGGAGTCAACAGGAGTCCTACTGTTCTTTAATTTTCCTTGTAGACAGTGAAGATGAACTCTATGATGTCATTTGTAAAGCAACCTGCAAATTCAGTTTTCTTCTTTCTTTTCTCATGGTGCTGTGGGCAGCTGCCCTGCTGAGGGCGTGTGACTGCAGGAATTCTTAGGGAGAGATTTAACACAGGAGCAATGGCGTGATGGCACTAAACCTGTCCATTGCAGGTTGGAACTTTCTGGTTGCATACAGCAGAACTGCCTCCAGAGCTGTTCATCCTCTCTTCTCACTTTCTGTTCAGATCAGGGTTTCAATTGTCTGAAGCAATACTAATGTGACTTTGGTTTTGTTTTAGAAGTCTGTCCTTGCTCATGTTTTACAGAACAGAAGGCTCTGGAGTTGTAAGGCAGTTTCTGGTGGGACTGTGTCTTTTGTGCTGTGATTATGTGCCTACAACTGTGGGATTTTTTTGCCTGGATTTGCTCTAGTTGCTGATCAAAATAATTTCAGTTGACCCACTTCCACTTGCAGGGTCAGTAACCACGGGGTCCATCTTGTTGTTCAGCTGAAGAAAAAGTGAAAAAAAAAAAAAACCAACCCGAAAATGCCATTTTGAAGCAGTTTATTTTGGTACTTCTAAAATTAAACATTTGGGTTTTTTTCAGACTGTGTTCAGAAATTTCACATAGGTACCATTTATAAAAGCACTACTTGATTCCAAGGGAACAAACCTTCCTTTATGACTTTGTGGATCATACAAAAGTATTTGTGAGAAATGTACATCTTTTTTATGGCTGAACAGCAAGGTACATGCCACTGCTGTGGAGTAACTAGTCTTCAAATATCTTTGGTAACTGTTGTCCTGGAGTAACAGACATTGACAAAAGCTGAAATCTGTAAACACTGAGCTCCTATTATCAACCAGGGGAAGCTGAAAAATCTCACCTCCTCAGAAAATTTCTCGTCATCTTGAAGTGATTAGCTGCTAAATTCCCTCAAGGTCTCTTCAGAGAAAGTTCTTTTGACGCTATAGTTGACATTGATATTACTTTGCCTTTAGTAAATGGTACATTACTAGTTTAATATCCAAGCTGTTCACTGCAAGAAAAGGTTTCATTTACAGTGGAGGGACTCAATGTCCATGTCTTTGTGCCTCTGAAAGAGCAGCATCTCAGGACAGATGTAAACACAGCATGATTTGTCTCCTGCAAGCTTTCCATCTGCATGACTGCCTGCGGGAGAGGCTGAATGTGCATGAACATGCTGGTCACCCTTGGATCTGCAAGTCTTCATGTACTGAGGAGGATGCTCTCCTCTCCCCATCTCTTGCAGGCCTACCATGTTGAAGATCTGAGGCTTAATAGGGCCAGTAGAAGTGCCCTTTAATGAACTAAACAGATAAACAGAATTTTTCTCTATGATGCAGAAATAAGAATGGACTGTACATTACTCTTTCTGGTTTGGAGGACATTGTTTTTTCTCTTTATTCCCTTTGGTTCTTGGCTGAAGAGCTGCAAGTCGTACTTTCAGATGTCCATTTTACTTCCCTTTTATTTCTAAGCCTTTTATTTTTCTTTTTAGTCAATTATGTTGTTATTTATGACAGCATTGGGATATTCCTCATGTTTTGAAGTATTACAGGTAGCCATCAACACAGGATGAAATGCCAGAATTGCCAGACTTGGTTTCTAACAACATAATGATTTTTGAGTGTGAGTGCTGATGAATTATGATGGGAAAGTAAACACAAAGAGACAGCTTTTACAACACAATGTAGAGGGATCTAGAGAAAATGGAATGAGAGAAAGCTCAGCTTTGACATAGATGCAATAAAAACTTGTTGCCTTTCCCATGTCAGTGAAAGGGCTAAAAAAGGTTCAGAGTATGGGTGCTTGGGAGGAATCTTCAGTCTTACCTGGGTACATGCAAACTGTGCTGAGGAAAGCTGGAATGAGTAAATGATGGAGCAAGGCCTATTATTTATACGTTGTTTATGTTTGTGTCCTAAAGGTGACATTCTGTAGGTCAGACATCGTCTTTTTGGTTTGGTCAGTAAAAAAAAAAAATCACATTTGCTGGTCCCTTTTTTTTTTTCCAGTTTATGTTTTGATGATAAATATTTGTATGTTGAAATCCTATTCATGATAATGGCATTTCTATATACAAGGAACGCGTATATTGTGCATCAGTTCCCTGAAGCAATAACAAGTTGCCTGTAGCATTGCAGAATTATATTTAAACCTTTGAGGAAGGTTATTTTTCAATTGCTTATAGATTTCTTTTTTTGCCATCCTGTTGTTTGTAATATCACTTTGAAAAGCAAGTATTTCCCTCTATTTACAAGGTGTTTTACTGACTTCTCAGTTTTCTTTCTTATATGTTCCTCTATGTCACTTCCAAGGCCAAACTAGAGACCAGTAAATCCTCTGATATGTTATGCTAATGTAAATAAGTCTGTCATATCTGGTGTACAGTGTGCCTTTTGCTATTTATGGAGAACCACCTCCATGTTAGAATGTCTATGTGTTATCAAGGTCATGAATTCTGCAGTAATAGATCAACTTTGCCAATATAAATTAGGTCAGAACATATCTTTTTAATCTAAATGTACTCTTCTTCCAAGCTAAATTAAAAGATAATAGTGCCAGGGAAGCCTCATGGAAGCCTTTGCTTAATTGTTGGTCAGGTGAGGATGCAGTACACTGCTGCTACTGAAGTTTCGTATAGTTTGTTAGGGGAATTACGTCAACAGAGAGAGAAAAACAATGGGGTTTGCTTTGGTGGATTGAATGATAAATGAAAGTAAACAGGAAAAAAAACTTGCGTCAATTCAGGTCAAAAGGAAAGGTAAGTAACTTCTGGAGAAGTGAAAAAGCTGAAATTTCAGTGCACAATGACGTGTTTAGCTTTGTTTCAGTTGATAACTCTGTTTAACCTCTTTTATTCGTACAGTGTAAGCTCTGGGTGCCAAGCTTAATGCCTGAAGCAGGGGACCGTTCACTATGGGCAGCAGAGGGAGACTGAGTTTTTCTTAATGATTCAGAGCAGCATCCGTTTATGCTCTCTGAAGTGCTCTATTTCCATTTTCTGTAGAGGGAACCTGAAGACAATGTAAATTTCCAGTGTAGGTCAATAGGAATCCCTTCTGCTCTTCATGTTGAAAAGTTTTCCTCTGTTAAATTCGATTGAAAGTTTTTCTTGGCAAAATAAATGCTGCCATTTTTGGACCTGGACATCACACCTTGAACAGGTTTATGAATATTTTTGATCTACTTTTCGTTACGGTCATCCACTTACCTCCAAGTTGACTAGGAATGCGATATGTGCATATAACGCATATCTATGTCTGTCTGTGAGATACAAAAATCTACTAAAACAAACAATGCAGGTTTTGACTGGTAACAAAGTAAGTTTCATTGATATTCATCAATGCATTTGAGTGGGTTTTGTTTTGTTTTGCCTTTCCAGAGCCACAGTATTTGAAATCTGCACACTGTGCTGCCGGGAAGCCTGACTTAAATCAGATGAAAGTTTTAACACTGCTTAAGAAATAAAAACCTATCAGTCCTGCTGAACAATGACAACAGTCTCCATGCATAGTTATTCCAATTCAGCTACCTCTATAATATGCTAATTAAAGAACTTAGCACAAATCATTAGCAGCTTAGCTCCTTTCAACTTACATAGTCGTTTGTACTCAATTTGTGGTTTTAAGTAGCACAGCTGTCAAATATGGGCTTGGGTAAAATTGCTGAACACAATTCCTTTGTGGAAAGAAGGGTGTTTGGGTTCATCCATGTAAATTGTAGTGAATGTCTCTCTGATCAGGCTTGGGTTTGGGGAAAAGGAGCTCAATGGGAAGTTTTGAGTAAACCCAGGGATACTTTTTTTTTGTGAAATATTTTGAAATTCCCCATCAACGTAAGCCTGTTTTTGGGAGGAGGATGCACCCTGACTCATGGCTGCCTGGTGTTAAAGTGGGATTGCCAAAAGGAACAGCAAAGCATTACTGATTCCTCTGCCTTTAAAAAATGAGAAAACCCTATGATATTTCTATCTCTTCCAATTCAGCTGATATGACAAGATAACTTATTCAGTGTCTCGTTGGGGCATGAAGGAGTAACTGTGGCAGTTACTTTTCTGTATCTTTTAATCCATCTATGTTTCAGTGTCACTGCCACGCTTCCCGTGTGCATAAAAATAACGTCATATTCTGTCTTTTCTTCTTTTTTCAAAACAAAGTCAACCTGGGCTCCAAATTCCCGACATGAGAAGTAAGGTTTCTTTAAGGTCTCTTTTTGCTTTTTCCCTTTTTTTTTTTGGTATTTTTAAATTTTCTGCAAGCACTAAAATGGTTTCATATGAAGGGTATTCAAGCTGTTAAAATTAGCCCATCAGTTCATTGTGTACCTCAGTGTACTGAAGACATAAATACATTGATTCATCGATATAGGACTGATTTGGCATTGTCTACTTAGATGCACAGCTCTCATTAGGCATTATACCAGTGCATGGGGCTCTGGCCTGGCATAGAGGTGAAAAAAAAAGAGTTAGGGAGGACTTGCTTTCTGTACAAAAGGCAGTGTCCACCCTCAGCATATCAGACTTTCAACTGATGCTAAGCTCAAAGCTCATCAGGAAGCACAAGTCAGGAACCAAGACAAGATACTGTTGACCAGATGATCTCTTATCTTTTCGTTTGTGAAATGTAATGTTTGATGAGCTGAGCTGGCCTGTCTGTATGACGATTCCGTACTTCTTGTTGGGTTCCTGCACATTCCCAGTTCAGGTGTTTTCAACCAGAAGTGGAACTTAGGTGATATTCTGCTCAGAAAGAACAAATCAGTGGTTGGGGCTGTGAGTTCTGAGCATCACTTTTGTGTTATATGGTTGCAACGTAAGTTTAGCATTTTTTTCTTAATAAAATTAACATATCCTGTGCTTGAGTCTGACTCAAAACTTAATACATCAAAATTTTACTAGTGATACATTTTACCAATTCAGATGGGAGTTGACTGATTTTAGAAAGAAATTAATAAAAACTCACACTGTGCTTAGTGAACTTCAAGACCTCTCCATATGCTCATGCTCTTTGTAGGCACTTTTTCTTTCAATTTAAACTTTTTGTGGTTGGTCATATTTCCTGGAACAGTTTACTAAAACTAAGGTTTTTGGTTAATGAAACTACTTGCTGAAGGAACGTTCACTGTAGAGCTCAGCAGCTAGAGTCTCATTTAGGTAAACATAGAGATTAAAATATAATACTGGATGTGTGATACATTAAATACACTAAATAAATATGGCAAACCATATCTCACTATGTTTTAATCTTCGAGAGATTATACAGAGATTCAGCATTAGAAGAACTTTGTGGAGGTTGCACAGTCAGCACTCAGAATTAAAGAAATGCCATAATTTCTGTGTGGATAAACTTATTCAGATTCCCTTTCCCCCAGTTTAATTTCTTATTTAAAAGCATTAGGATGCCTTGCTAAACACATTCAGTAAGTAGGTTTTGTTGAGAAACAGTTTATTCTTTCTTCACTGTTCAGTTTGTGCCTCATCTTTTTACTGCATGTTGTTGGAAGCGTGCTTTGAAGCCAGAGTAATTACTTTCTTGGCAGTCTTGACAGACTTTCCTATGACACCATCACTGTGATATCTGAGTGCTTCATAAACACTAGCTAATAAATCTTCACAGCACCCTTGGGAGGTGATGGCATGATATTATGCATATTTGACTTATGGGGAGGTGAGGAATCCGGGTAAAAAGCTTCCGTTAATTTTGGGAGTCCACTCTAAGGTGTCAAAAATCTAAGTTTTCAGAATGCTTATCCTTCTATAGCACTCCAAAGCACATCCAGTTAACAAATGTAGTCATCCCACACTGGGTGTCCTGACACAATATAGCTGGCAGCTCTGAATCTGGAAACCTTGGGTACCTAATTTCCCAAGGGAAACAATGCATTCTGGAAACACTGGTCAATTCTGGCAGAGATATTCCCAGGGGAAGGAAACCTGGGAGCTCTGGCAACCCAGCTTTTGGGCAACCTGCCTGATGTGACTCTGGAGGCCACAAGCTCGGGCAGCACCATCTAAACAGAGCCTCTCTGGCTGAGGAACGCAGTCTCTAGCCACACAGCTCAGCTCCACCTTCACAAAAGGAAGCCTGGGACTACTGAGGAACTCAGTGTAAGTCACGTATCCCTGATCTGGATTCTTTGCTGTGAAGTTGGGACTTAAGACATTGAAGTATTCTAGAGTAGTCTTCAAGGAGAGGACTCTTCAGAGTCATCACTGGCAAGATCCCCCTAGAAGTCACTCAGAAAACTTGCATGTCAATTATCTAAGCAACTATAGAATTATGGGACTATTTAGTTTGTATCAAATTTTAAAATACAGGTATTTTTTTCCCACTAGAAAGAGAAATCTGTAACATAAATGTCATTTCTGTATCTCAAACTACTTTAAAGTCTGGGTGCTGGAATACTAGATTTCTACATAAAATGGTGGGAATTATTTTTACGCTGTTAAAATATATTTGAAGTTTTTTATACATGGACAAAATATTACAATCATCCTTAGTATCCATCTTAGAAATAACAGAGTCATTGGGGCCAAGGCAAGGAATGGCAAAAATATTGTTCTTGGTTTGGATTCTGAGTTTCTGAGTGCTACAAGAACATACAGATGATAAGAAATGGATTAGTAATAGCACATGCAAAAATCTGGTCACATTTTAGTTGCACAAGGGAAAGGAAGGCTATGTTAGTAAAATTCCCCTATTTAGGTACATTAATCATATACCTACAACATATATATATATATAGTTAGATATAGATATTGCATATATGTAAATCTCACCTTTTGCTTACACTGGCCAGATGGTAAATGTACACTTTAAAAATTTTTAAATTAATTTTAATTAATTTAATTTGAAGAAATTAAGTGGGTCAAAGACGAGTAGTTCATGCAAACATCTTGTTTGACCTTGTGTATATTGCAGATCATCAGGCAAGACCAATATTTAAATACTCAGAACATAAATGTTTGTGACGTAACTATGAAGTAGTTTTTTCTGCAGTAACAAGGCCATTGAGAGAGCAGAATTACTCATTTTAAGTCAGAAATTGTGAAAAATTAAGGTTTCTTCCATTCTCACTGGAGAGGAAACTTATTTCCCTACACTGACTTCAATTTTTATTTTTTAATTTATTTATAAGGCATGCTAGTTGGGAGACTCATAGGTTTATACTTCTCCATGTCTTACCCTTCCCCATAGCTAAACTCTGTTGCTTTTGAGGGATGTAATAACACTTGACCACTTGACACCCAATAAAACATTGAGGAAAAGCTGTTATTTTTGATACTTGACAGGCATTTTGGCAAATCCCAAATAATGAAATTTCTATTCCTTATCTTAGTGCAGAACTACAGAGCATATGGGGGATGTGCATGCAAGTCTTGGTCTCCCTGGATCTCAGAAATAAAAGACATGACTGATATTAATCCAGTCCAAAAAATTCAAATCCAGAAAGATTCTTCAGCCTTACTCTTCCTTTCATACAATAATCACAAGCCATGATCATAATTTCTTCTAAAGGAGAAATTAATTGTGTTCTGGAGAAATATCTCACTTTGCAGGCTCAAGGTGTTAGTAAAGCTTAGTTGTTGAAGTATTTAATCGGTGTCATTTCTTGGAAAATTCATCTTTTGTGAACTTTCAGCTACTTTGAAGTCAAACCGTCTAATTTCCATTCCAGTCGTTGGTTCTTGTTATGTCATTGTCAGCAAGGTTCAAAGGCCTCCAACTCTCAAGAAGCTATTTCATGTATTCATGATCAAGCACTTATTTTTTAAGTTGAGCTCTTTAAGTCTCATATCATGGGGCTTATTTTTCCTATCCCTACTTCATTATTTTGGCCCTCCTTTGAACTGTCTTTGCATTTTCACATGCATCATCTGTGGATAACAGAGAAGGTACATATTGCCAGCACTGGTCTTACTAACACTGGGTGTTAGCCCATAATTGTTTGTTGACAGAGCCTCTAATTAGCCTGTCATTCTTGGCAGAGTCTCTTATGTACTGTTAGTGTTGTTACATACAATCATTTCCAGGTTAACTTTTCTATAATATTCCTCTTTTAAAATATAGAGGAAATACCACTCTAAGGATCTAGCTGTATACAATGTATTCACCATTTTGCGAGCGCATCTACAGGCTAGCTTCATAATTTTTATTATTGCTTTTCATTTGCTTTACTTATATTTGCTTTATATATTTAATATACTAAAATGAGTCTCTAAATTATTTTAATTTCTAGTATAGAATTCCCTCCTGTATACTACAAGAAAGGTAATTTTTCTAACATGGTAGTACAGAAGCTAAGAATGCCTACCATCATACTAAATGAGATCAAAAGCATTTAGCAAACCAAAGGAGCAAGAGTTCTTCAGTATATACCAGAATAATGACTGTGTCAGTGTCTTCTTATGCCGATGTCACATATGTGGTTTTAGCTTTTTATTGTGTTCTTCAGATTGATTTTATAAGTTTAGTCCTTAAAGACACTGAAGGACTACTTTTCACTGCTGATCACATAAGACTCTGCTTCTGCACAGTGTGCATTTCGTATAGCACTTTTCGTCTTGGCTCATGCATCTCAGTGTGTATATGGTCCGTCCTGCTGATTGGGTGTAATTCAACAGTATTCTCCACCAGAAGCTAACCCTTCCCAAATAACAAGCAATTTCTCTACCTGACAAGGATGTCAAGATGACAATTTTGTTGAAGATGTTTTCTAGGACTTCGATGTCTGATGCTTTGAACCGAATGGCTATGTCAACTAATTGGGCAGCATTTTTAGTTATATAAATGTGTGTCAAGAATACACACCAATGAGCAGTAGTGTGCTTTACCACAACCTACGTAATGTAAATACAGATGGTTATTTCAGATAGCACACGGAATGATTCCTAAAAGTGTGTGGAATGAAGTAAGGCTAGAAAAGTGCAGGTGTTTTGAGAAAGATGACCCTAGGAAGATTTCTCTGAAGTAGCTGTCTGCAGAATGAGAACTGGCTTACAGCAAAGAACAGTGTTACTGGAGGAAGGCTGATCATAAACTAACTTCCAGAAAGTTCATAATTCCACTACTGCTGTGTGTGTGCCAAAACCAGATTTGGATAATTCCAATTTTTTCAGTATATTTTTCCCAGACAATGATTATTGCTTCTGGGCACTCAAGTAATCACTTTCATAAGTGGCTGGAGTTTCTGAAATAACAGATACATCTGTTTCAGATAACGTAATATATTTTGTTGGGATTCTGAAGTGGAACCTAACTCAAATCTCACTGAAATTACTGAAAAGTAAACTCAGCTGTGTGCCACGAGAAGGCATCATGGTGTTAAGTACTGCAAGAAAAACATCATCCTCTTATGGACAAATTAATAGAGTGTGAGTCTCAATTTCTTAGAAGTTATGGCTTACAGTTATTATTTTATGCTGTGACTGTGTTTTATATTATGGAAAGAAGCATAGCAAAGCCTCACATATCTTATCCATCTCTACACATGTTAATGCTGTTTTAAAAATCCATTTCTACAGCTTACTAAACAATCACTAGAGATACATGATGTGAGGAAAATAAAATAAGAAATGTTTATCTTGGCTTCAACAGAATTACTTTTATTGAGATTCAGAGAAGCTTTTGCTGTTAAGTATTATTCATATTTGTCTTCAACTTTCTTCCACATTCCAGTTTACAGCGACTATGCCAACTTAGATTTGGCTTGTACGCTGCATATAAATAGACTTTTATACAACTGAGACTGATATAAATATTCGTCACATTTAATTCTGATTTTATATATTTTATTCCAAACATTCTGTTATGATGATTGAAAGACCAGCATTGCACTCACTGCTGCCATTTCTCATGGGCGAGTCTTGCAATATATATCATTTTTCTCTAACAGACCATAGCCGCAAAGTCATGTGGTTATGTATGTCAGATTCAGCTTTCTCTTAAAAGAGAATTGTTCCTAACCCTCAGAGGAAAGCTTGAAAATGCAAATCCTGTATTATTAAAAAACCCCAAACACCCTCCAAAATAAATAACAAGGAGTTTCAAAATAAAAGCATATGGATTTATTTTTTTATTTAAATGCAATGGAATCAAATTTTAGTGACAGACATTTACAATCACGAGGCTAACAACAGAGAGAACCTAAAAGTAGAAAGAAAATAATTAAAATTGAAACCAATAATTTGCTCAAATACAGATAAAGCTAGAAAACAAATTAAGGGCTGAAATATCTTTTAAACTTCATCGTTAACGCTTTCTTAGTCTAGACAGGTGAAGAAATCTGGGATATGGATGTTAATTTTCTACTACTTCGTATTTCTTAAATCATTGCAAGCTATGGAAAAAGGTAGTAAAATGTATGCAGATGGCTTGAGCAGAGAATCAGGGTGCTGGTTGTTAAAGGGGTGGTCTGCTATCTTGGGGAGACATGAATTAAAAACCTGTTTAAAAACCCTCAACAAACTCCTCCAGCAGCCTTCAATGTTCAGTAATTTTTTCCTCTTCCAAAATACTTCCAAATGCTTCAGTTCTTGAGTGACCTCATTTAGCAAAGTTACTTTGGATGTCCGGAGATGAAGATCTACAGATGTACAGACACATACAGCACACTCCCATTATGGACTTCATAGTTGTCAAGAAAGCGAGGGATGGCACGGGGGCTTGAGTTTAGTGTTGGAGCTTGGCAGCTGAGGTTAGCATGGGTTTTCCGTTGATTTTCTTTCTTAAATAGGCAAGGATAAGTAGGAGAAAAGGTTTGGCGAGGGAAAAAAAGGATGAAGAATAGACCTAAGCTGAGCTGGAACCTGAAAAACTGGCATCGAAAAGATAAGAAGTTTTAAACTATTCAGTTTCGCCTCTTCTAAAATGAGGCAGTCTTGACATTCTGTTGCTTTTGCTTTGAATCAGGCTGCATTTTCAGCACCGCTACTTATTTAAATGCAACCTATTTCACAGTGTTTTCAAAGCAAGTGTACCTAGGGACTTGTCAGAAAATAATGAGGTTCTGTTGAGCCAGCCACAAGAAGTAGTCCTGTATTCTTGTGGCTGAGTCTTCCTTACTAAATTCTCCCTGGAATAATATCTTGTTGGGAAGCTGGCTTCAGTGGGACAACTTGTTGAAAAATGGGTAGGAAACAAATTCATGGAGCTGTATGCAGATTGATGCAGCTAATGTTTTAAATATGATATACCTTCACACAAAAAGCTGGCATATTACTCAAGTTTATATAAAAAGAATAGTAGGGATAGAAATAACCCATATCCTGCAATCAGAAGAGACAAGAGCACCTAGGATGAATATATGGAAACAAACGTTCAACTTTAATGTTCTTATTAGTTGTATGTGAGTGGGACTCATGCTGAGCAAGGTTTGTTTGCACATTTAACTTACGTGAACATCACAGTGAAATTACCTTCTTCTGAGCATCATTCCATCATAGATTCTGAGTCCTGCAGTTTGTAGTCCTAGTCTCCCACCACTCTAACACAGACAGATCTTTCTGCTTGCATGAAATTTCATTGGCTTTGAGTTGCGAAGCTGCGCAATGACTGTAATGTTTTAGGCATATTTTATCCACCAAACTGTGGGCTTTAGTACAATGATTTACTTTTTTTCTGGTACCTGCCCATTCAGCAGGAAAGTTAAGTACCTGCTTAACTGCTAGTGTAAAACAGGTAACTTGTAGCTTGTGAAACAGGAAGACAGATGTTAAACTGGGCATAAAAAGGGCTGGTAGGAGGTGGCTGTTTGTCTTCATCATTTGGAAGAAAAATCTGGAAAGTTTAACAAGGGCTTACATGGTTATGGCCAGAAGATCCTAGCCATATTCTCACCTTCCCAGGAAAACAGAGGACAATTACTTTATCACTGTGGAGAACCCACAGTTTCACTGTGTATTTTTTATCAGAATGTTCACAGGGTTTTAATTTTTATAATTTTCCCTGGTCATTGATAGTTCTTCGCTAAAATTGGCCTAAGGTGGATGTTGGTGTATTTGTGTTGCCAGTATTGTCTGCTTTCTTTTCCAAGCATCTCAGGTCTGTTTTCCCTCGTAAATTACAAAGAATTACAATGTTCAGCATGTACTTTCTCATGAAATGGTTTCCCAACACAGATCCCTAAGTGAATATTGTTGTGGGTTGGTGGGGAGCAAGAATGATTCCTAGTACCTTATTTGGAAATACAATGAAATTCTGCATGTAAGGAGATGAAGAAAAAGACGGATATTTGATGAAAATGAACAGGAACAGCTTGTATAACAAAGTCTGGGAGGAGATTCTTTGTACTAGGAGGGAAAAACAGGGAGGGAAGAGTTATTTGAACAAAATTGTTACAGGAACAAGTGTGTATGAGTATACACATTTGACTCAATTAGAAGGTAGAATGAATCAGTCAAAAGAATTTGTATAACACTTTCAAAGGAGAAAGCAGGTGGAGGGAGAAGCTGGCTTATTCTAAGCTGAGAAAAAGGAATCAGGTTTCACAAGAATCAGCTGCTTAAGAGGGAAAAACCTGTAGAATGGTGCCATAAAGTACCTAGGACCTGGGGGGACACAGAGGTTGGAAACCAAAATCCATCCCATCCATCCATGAAACCACACACTGCATTTCACAGTGAGAGGCCACCAGCCTTTACCATTTTTTTACTGTCTAAACTCCCCTAAGGACCACTTGGCAGAAGAGGGATGAAAGAATTTCTCTTTGTCACAAAGGAACGAGGTGTTTGTTGGCACTGCAATAAATATCTCTCAACAAATACTTCTGATAAATACCCTTTTAAAAAATGCTGAGTAATTTTGAAATATGCAAGTTTTACCAAGACAGTAAAGACGCTGAGGTAAAAAAAGTGTTTAAAATTCATTATATTAATGAGAAACTCAAAGTGAATAAAAAACCAGCCTATTTTAAAGAACAAGAAATAAATTCAGTGCTTTTTAGTATAAAGTTAATGAAGCTTAGAACAGCTTAGCTGAGTGTGGATATAACCCTGCCCTGAACTTTTGACTGCAGAAACAGTAGGAGATAAAAGTTTCCAAAGAGAAAAAATGCATATGTGTAGTCACTTAGAGGTTGGACCTATTTAGGTGGGATGTTTTTATTTGGTCAATTTGTGCCAGGGAGGTATTCAAAGAGAGGCAGAAGCAAGCCAAAGCACAGAGGGAAAAACTGAAGATGCCAAAACTCGCTAGGACTGAAAAAACACGAACATTGAGAGAGTTTGTGGCAGAGTACTGAGTAAAAGTGCCTTGTAGCTGTGAAACACAAAGATGTTTTAATTTCTTTATCCCTGAAAGGGTTAGTGAAAACCCAGGAATTTACCCAAGAACCCAAATTCAGTTTTTGTTGTAAAAATACAAACTAGTTATTCAGTTAAAAAAGGATAATAAGGATAATACTGGATTAACTGATTCAAAATTTGTTTGGTTACCCAAATCTATTAAAAAAAAATAATGTTAGCACATGCCCAGCTTGGTTACATGCTGATGAATTGTTTAGGGTGCTTTTCTTTCAAGAAAGTGCTTTGGGATCTGATACCACCAGTGTGCTGAGTATCACTTTCTTCCCACTGGCTCCCCCTCAGCTTCCCTGGATGAAGGAGTAACCTTCCCCATTTTCCAGGTTTCCTTGACTCAGCGTGTACATGGTGGGCCAAAGAAAATGAAGCAGCTTTTCTGCCTGCTGCCCAGATATAACTTTGTAAAGGATCAAACCCATGTCACCTTTTAGTAATTCTGAATAAACAAATTAAACAAGTACACAGCTTGTAGCAGAAAGGGTGTGAGGTTGGAAAATCTCACATCCTCCTGAGCCTTATAACTGCGTAATCAGAGGCATAAAATAGCTGAGTGATTTGCCCAGGATCTATTCTGGGGGTGTGAAGTACTGGTGCTTTGGGAGAAGTCACTTTTGCAGGGAAATCTGTGTGACATTTAATAGTAATAATTCTTTTAATGTATGAAGGTGTTTCCAACAAACATGTTTTGTCCCTTTCTTCCCTTTGAAACTTGCTATTCTTCTTTTTTTCTCCTTTTGATGTCAAATCAGAATTTAGGCTGGTATTTTAATCTTGAAACATCTGGAAACTGTAAATCCAGAAGGAAAAACGCTTTCTTGTTCTAAGGAATTAGAAGATCATAACATTCCTAAAGGTTGTTTTTTCACTTTGACTTTCATATCTGGGAGGAAAAAGATTTTTGTGCCTTTTGCACCGTAGTGACACAATGTTCTCATGAGGACATTCTTTCCTACCACCAATTTTCTTCAGAAAACACGCCTTACATTACTGGCAGTTGATTCCAATTTATCAGAACTATATTTGCTACTTAATCAGTGACTTTAGTGTTAGAAGACTGGGTTCTTAGAGTAGACATCCCTGACTCCACCTGTGCAGGACACTTTGATCCAGCTGCATAATTTTCAGTGATATTTGCCCAAACTGATGGACTGGACTTGTGAAGGAAGCAAGGCAGAACTTATGTAAACTTCCCATTATTTGCAAGCAAATATTGTGCTGGTATCAGCTATTTTCTATTTTAAAATCTATCTTAAGAAAACTGGCAGTGTTTTCATGTGCTAAGCAACAGACTGAAAAAAAGCTTAAATTCTTTCCATTAGATAGTAAGTGTTAGTGGAAAACAAACACTGGCACAGCAAGCAGCACTATTAAAAATACTGGAAATACCAGGTTTAATGTTTGATAAAAATAAACTGGTGTAGATACAGCCTAGACCTATGTCAGTGGGATAACAGGAGCTACATAGTGCCAAGCTCCGGTTATCATCTGATACTGGACAATGGGTTTTTTTGGACACAGATTTAAATCTCTGCCTGAAAAATCCAATTCTCAAATTCGCTGCTGGTAAACATTTCAAAGTCCTGAAGGGTTGATATGTAAAACACCAGTTCACTAGCTAGTATTTCCTTCTAAAATGCCTCACTGTTAGAGATTGATGAGGAAGGAATTTTTCCAAGAATCCCCTAACAAATATCCTGACAGTATTTTTGGTCCAGTTTTGTTGCAGTTGAATGCCATGTTTGGCCACATAGTTCCTAAATTATTCTACCCTAGCTATTAACACTTGATAAGAGGCTGGATCATAATTGAATTTAACAATCAAGCAATGCATGCTTATTTTTCAAAACAAAAATACAGAGCCTCTTCAAATGAGTGACAGCATGTTCCCAACACAGCTTGTGGTAAAACTGCCAAACGGTAATCAGGAAACACACTTGGTAAGGGCTGTGTATCAATAATAGACCTGCATTAACCATGAATTAACATCAGCCTGTTTGTCAAGGCAATGAGAGGTGGGAGGTGAGGGAAAGAGGGAGCACTTCTTCCTGCTTGCAGTGTGCTTGTGGGAGACACTGAAATTATGGACAAGTATGAACAGAAGCCCATACATAAGTGTTCCTATAGTATGATAAAGGCTAAAGCAATGTAGCCTGCAGTTACATAGTAAATATTTATAGTCATATAGATATGTTATATCTACATTACAACTGGTTTAGAATGCTTAAAGGAAGTCTTAGAAAATATATGTGTTTTTTTTTTTTTTCCTGAAGAAGTTGAAATAGAGCAAACTGGAAAATTGAAAGCTATGTTTTAATAAGAAAAACTGAATTAAACGATCTGAAGTTCATGAAAAGTTCAGTTCTACGGATAGATTTCTTTCAAGAAAACGGCAATAAAGTATTTCTTTTACAAGTAACAGTAATGTCACACTCATTATTTACAAAGTGGGGCCTTGCTTATCTGATGTTCTTTGCGCTAGTTAATTCTGTCCAAGAACCTTCTGGTAGAGCTATGTGGAAAGATCCTGGGACAAATATGTTTATGGAGGGAATGTCATCACTTTCTAAACTGTGTATTATTTTCTTCCCATTTTTAATTGTATGTTAATTTTAATTAGTAGTAAGATTTCATTGTGTAGAGTCATTCTTCAGAAAATTCATGAAGCTATTCATGCTATTCAAGTAGGATTAAAGGTATTTCTATTTATTCAGATATTTCCTAACAATCAGGATAGATGAATATTTGTACAGGGAACAAGGAATAACACTGGCAATGCCTTTGGACATTAATTAAAACATTTTATAGGTAATTTAGTTGAATCAAGTAATGGATTGTGAAGACCCATGTTTTTAATGTGAGTTAGGAGCACTTGGGTATTTAAATGTTGTCCCAGCTGAATATTCATTCTTTCATATCTTCCATTTTTAAAATACTTAAAATTGCCTTTTAGCTGTGCAAGAGCACTCTACTCTTCATTTCCACTAGTAGGGGATTTGAGCAAATTTGAAAGACTTAGCTCTAGGTCAATTGCTATTGCAGACCCATCAGAATGGACCTACCTTTTAAATGGAATCACCTTAAACTCATTGTTTTGTGTTTTGTCTCTGCAATACATCAAAATGAAAGGCAAACTGTTGGTTTAATCCAGTTAAATCCATTTCTAATGACACAAAGCTGGGTTAACACAGCAACAGGAACCATGCATAATTTTGAGAGTCTGGAAAATTGAAAGGGGTGACAAAATTGTCACGAATTACAAAGCAACTGTTCTAATTACAGCTAATGGAAATCTGTGGAATTTGTGCCAATTCTTGACAAGCAGGAATGAAGGAACAATTAAAGCTCTTCCACTCTGAAGTCAGGGATAAACAAAGACACATTCAGTAGGCTATGTAGTTATCATTGGCAAGCTTCCTTTGAGATAAAACCGTTCTGGTTTAGGAGTTATCCATAAATGATTTGGAATTACAGAATTACCCTTTTTCTTCTGTTGAGAACTTACCAAACTAGAAGGTAAAGCCAGCCCTGCAGCAGCTCTAATGCGTGGAGTTCTTAAAATAATAATGCAATAGAGCAATGTTTGCAGCTTAGAATGCTAAGGCCTTTTCAGTTCTCAAATCTATTATGAGGAAGACAGGCATTCCAGTGGTTAAATAAGGTACTTTTATCATCTGCAACACTCTTTAAAGAGGACTGAAAATTATCATTGCTTTGACGAACACTGTCAACTGGAATTGACTGGAAAAAATGTTGAAACTGGGATTAACATAGCTGATTTTGTTGCAGAATCACAACTTTAGCTGAAATGACACTATCATGCCAAAGTGTATTTTCTTGTGTAGTGACCCTGCTTTATCACTGGTGTCAGCTGAGCCCTGAAATGATGACTTTTAGACAAACACTACTTTAGAACCAGCCATGATACTATAAAACTTATGGGCAATTGCTGTGTTCCTATCCAGAAAATAAAAAAAGAAGGAAAGAAAACAGTGAGCATGAGCTAGTGAGACTGTTACTGCAGCATTCACCAGCATTACGGGGCAGATGCTAACAACCAAACCGCCAGTATTAATGTGTTTTAACTGCCGAGGTGGCCCACAGGAAGTTAAAAATCTTCTCTGCAGTCTCACACACCTCACATAGATGTGACAGCTCCCTGTGAAAGCATCTGGGGCCTGACCTAGTTTGCAGGTTCCAGTCAAAAACATAATGTGTGGTGTGAAAGGCTTTGCAGCTCTCTGTTCTCAGTTACCTACCATGTAAATACCCTTCTGAGAGGTCCTAGCAGAAACCTGCACACTGCAAAAGGCAGGAGCCTTGCTCTAGAGATGATTTCTTTCTACTGTCTTTGGCAAATTCTCAATAATAAAAAGAAAAAATACAGTCATTTAAATGTCAATGAAATGTCTTCAAAATCTTAACTGTGAAGTAACAACCCATATTGACAGAAATTTCACTGGTAATATAATTATTAATGGATTTATGCTTGAATATATTAAAAAACTAATTATAAAGCATTGGATTTTGTTTTAAAATATCAAATACTTCTTTTATCTGTTCTTTGACTTTCCCATTCACACTGCTTCTTGTTTACTTTTCCTTGTCTAATTCCTTGCCCATTTAGAGTTGTCATTGAGTATTGACTGGCATTGTAAATGTAAAGCCAAGATACTGATTCCAGCCTACTCAGCCATCTGTAGCAGTTCACATTCAGCTATGAGTTTAAGGAGTCTTTTCTAAGCATCTTAATATGTCAATTAGGCCCCTTGAGACTTTAATCTAATTATTAACCTTTATCAAATGTATATTATTATGCTCTGTCCCACCGCATCACCTCCTATCATAAGCTTTGCCTGCACAAATGTCCAAGAGTCACGCTAACACTGTAACTCCACTTCATCTGCTTTGTTAATGAGCAGCACCACAGACTGTTTATCAGCACCCAGTGACAGTAATGTTACAGAATAATCATTTGGGTGGAAAGGGACCACCAGAGCCCATCTTAATCCACCCCCCTGCTCAGGCAGGCCTAGACTGATTGGGTTGCTCTGAGCCACTTATTCTCAAGGCATGTGGCAAACTGTTAACTCTTCTAGCGTTATACTATTTGTTACCACTGTGTTATCACCTAGGTGGCACTGTATGTCCCCTAAGCAGAAGGAAGTTACTGATAATTCATTCCATGAATTGAATGTAATTGACCATTTGTTTTTTGGTTGTGGGGTTTTTTGTTTGTTTGTTGTTTTTGTTTGTTTTTTTTTTTTTTTTTTTTTTTTTTTTCCTGGAGATGTACATTTACAAAAATTAATCAAGAATTTGGGATTTCCAGATAGTGCCATAAACAAGCAAATCTGCAGAATATTCTTGAGTTTTGGTCATCAGAAAGGTACTCATACTTCAATCAGTACTGTTATTTATAGTAGTATTTGGTAACATTCAGTCATAAACATTATAAGTAGCAAAACTTAATGCTTTTATTTATTTGTTTTAATCTTCATTGCTAACAACTAATAACTGAGGGGTAGATTGCTTCTCTTCGATTACTGACCAGATCAAGATCCAAGTTTCCTTAATTATTACCTGTTCTGCATGGTCTTCTACCCGGCCATTCTCCTGAAATACTGTTCATCCAAATGCTGTCGAGTTCCATGGACTGTTAATGAGCTGCTGGGTGGTGCCAGTTCACTGGTGCAAAGTGGGCTGCTAAGGGCTCAATCAAGGTCCAACTCATTCTTCACCATTTCTTTGCATTTGCTCCAGAGAGGAATGAGGGATATTAAACAGAAAAAAATATGGAGTGTTCCTATCCATGGTGCCTCTGGATCCAAAGGTACCCTGTTAAAGTTTGAGCGGAGGTTTTTATGTCTTCGTATGTCAAAGCAAGAAGTGCGGACCCAGGCAGGGTACATACTAAACTTAAACCAAAAGTCATTCCAGCAAAGAAAAGCAAGCTTCTAAAGTATTTTTCTTGAAATAAAATACCATTTTTTACTAATTACTTAGTACTAACTCTCCCATATGATAGTGCCTATAGATTTTTCTTTTAAACAGTCATTAACAGTTAAAAAGATAAAATGGAAAATTGACAGAATTAATGAACAGAGATTTTACATCTCATGGGCCACTGTTCAGACTTTTAAATAAACTGCAATACTGCATAATTTATGATGTAGGGTTAAAATAATCTATTTCAAATATTAAACAGTTGAAGGGTTAGTAGAAATTTATTAGACTTGAACAGAATACGGCATCTTTGAAGAAATTTATATTAAGCTAAGCAAGGAATGTTATTGAATTAAAATTAATGAGCAGAGAAAATGTACTCATCTGTACTGTTCCCAGTGATTGCAGGTAACCTGAGATGAAAGAAAAATAAATGGGTTTCTAGAAGTTCTAGTTATTTTTGCCTAGATTCATCTTATTTTATTTCAGCCATCAAAAAAGATACATCTCTAATCTAAGGTAGTCATCCAAGTTCACTCTCTAGTCAGCAGTGAGAAATAACTGTCTCCAGAAAGCTTCATTCCGTCTTAAGATGGATGAGATTAATTATCTTTCTCAGTGTCCATCTCTCTTCATTGACTACAGAGGAGTGTAGACGGGTAATTTAGACTAAAAATGAGATTTATTTCCCCAGTCTTTTGTTCTCCAAAATCTAGATGTCTAGTGTAAGGACAATTCAAGGCTTTTTACTTTTTGCGAGTCTAGAAGGCAACCCGGTGAGGATTGGATGGTTAGCATCTCTACAGGCACCAATCTGGCATCAATCATCAGGGTTTACCTGGTAATTTATGCAGCTTGCTTTGTGGCTGCTATTCTGAATAGTGCACTGAAAGCACAGTCAAATCCCTGCCACTATAGAGGCTGACTGCGTTCTTGTTATTTGGAACCCATACGTTCCTATGGTTTCTCATGTAACCTGTACATGCCATGCCTTCTCATTTTGGCTGTGGAACTGGTAACAGAAAGCACTTATGTGAAAGAAGAGAAGGTGAAGAGGCCATTTGACTACTTCATCTGCTAGCACGTATTTCCTCTTTCCCCCACAGTACAGGTGCAGATATTTCCATGTAGGCTCTCTGTGCAAAACTCCTTCTGTATTTTCTGTGTGTACCAAGAAAACAAAGATTATAAATGCTAATCACCAGCATTTATTTACATTTACCAATAATCTTCTTTTCCTTCGTATAGCAGGTTTCACTTCTGATGATAAATCAACACTTCATGTTAGTGCTAATTAGCTTGTGTCATGTTCTCCACAGTATTATCACTTAGGAAGCGTGTTCTTTAGAGAGTTGAGTAAAATGCCAGATGTCAAAAGTTCAGATGAAGACCAGTAATCCAAAAATTGACATTCAGCCACATTTTGATGCCTTAATGTTTTCGCTTATGCATCTGATTTCTAAAGGTACTTACAAAACCGAAACCTTCACCTTTAACTAAATTGGAATTTCTAAATATCAGTGCTTTAATAGAGAAGAAGAAAAATGACAGTGAAGCATGAATGAACTTTCTTAAATCTGGCATGTTGGGCTGATAGGGCAAGCAGGACAACACGAGGAAAATGAGACTGAAATAAATCATGAAATTCTGTATGTGGATTGATTAAATTGTTCCCCTTCCCATACCCTTTTCCCTTGTATGTGTAAGACTAACTCAATATCACACATGAAGATGCTAGCAGTTTGTTTGAAGGAAGGGACATATTGGTAGGCAGGAGTACCCATCAGTGTAAAAACACGTTATGGCCCTTATTTTGAAAAGATGTCCAACATTATATTTCAGGGCTTAAGCAGTTCTGCTAGTATTAGCAACTGGGGACAGGTAGAAACAGTAAATACTGTTGATGGACATTTCATCTGACCTAGCATGGAAATTCTTGCTTTGTCTGCTTGGATTGCTGGATTTTAGAAATTGAAAAATGGAGTAGAAAGAATTGAGGTAGTGGGGAGGCAGAGGGGAGAGAGGAAAAGAAATAACATACAGGTTGGTTATAGAGTATGACACCTCCATAACAAAAGAAAGGAACATAAGGTTGGCAGGAAGCTATTAAGTGATTCTTTACCTAGCCACATATGTCTACAAAAAGCAAACTATTCTTTCTATTATCATTTTGCCTCTCTTGTCCTATGAATCTCACTTCTAATTTGATTTCAACAAGTATAACTACAATTTTGTTATGCCTGAGAGGAAAATTGCCTCAGTAAGTGATGCCAGGCCCAGTCCTCATACTTCCCACATCTAATTTAGATTTAGGAATTTCAAAATTGTATAGCAGCTGATTAGGAGAGTGCTCTGCAGAGATCAATCATTTGTGCTGTTGTCCTCTGAGGCTTCAACAAAGATGCTCTGCATTGCACTCTTCCAGTAAATCATCTCCATCTGTTATTAGTTTCTGTGCTGAACCATATAGAAAATATGACACTCAAGCAGAGAACTAACATATCTGAAACTCTTAAGCAAATTTCTCTTGCCAAAACTAAATTCCTGGTTTTAAGATGGAAGTTGTCCTTGCCTGAGTTTAACTGCTAACTAGTGCTGACTTCATGTAAGTTATGGTGGTTCGCCAAGTGTCTTTATTTGAGTAGAAACCTTATGCCAGTGAAGCTGTCTTTCTCTTTATTCAT
Organism: Amazona ochrocephala; assembly: GCA_039720435.1. Taxonomy (NCBI): domain Eukaryota; kingdom Metazoa; phylum Chordata; class Aves; order Psittaciformes; family Psittacidae; genus Amazona; species Amazona ochrocephala. Next base: position 14,932,803 of record CM077879.1, read on the forward strand.
GTAGAAAGGGGGACAAAGTTCCTTCATTTTGGAGTTGCTATTAGTATCTGAGTTAAATAACCCATATCGACAAAACAGCTTTGAGTCTGTTCTGTACTCTCCATGTCAATGTAAAGAGCTCTTCCTTCTCCACAGCAGCATTTTCAGTTGCATTCAAAGGTGACCTTATTTCTAGACTCTTGACCTTACTTCTTGAGCCTTAATTCGTTTGATAGTCCAAAATAATCTTAAAAAAGCTTACATAAATATAAGCAAAGAATAAATAAAGGTCACTGATAATAGAGCCCCAGTTTGGCATTAGTTACGTGAACAGGAAACAAGATGCCTAGAAACTGCTGTGATGAAGAATAATCAGAAATAACAGAAGGATTAAGGGCTTTTCATGAGCAAAGATTGAAAGGCAGCTTGATCCAAAATAGACCAATTGTTTTGCTTTTAAATACAAAATAATTTAAAATTAGTAATAGATGTATTTATTTGCCTTATGTAATTGAGAATCATATAGAATCATAGAATAGTAAGGGTTGGAAAGGACCGCAAGATCATCGAGTTCCAACCCCCCCGCCATGGGCAGGGACACCTCCCACTAAACCATGTCATATAATAATATTCCCTTACCTCATGCAGAATAAGCAAATAATTTGGTGTTAGAGACAGGATTATAAGGAAGTGCTGTACTTTAAAATGGTGTTTGCCTTGCACTAAGCTTATATGCGCCCTCAGCAAGCTTGCCAATGACACCAAGCTGTGTGGTTCGGTTGATACACTGGAGGGAAGGAATGCCATCCAGAGGGACCTTGACACGCTTGTGAGGTGGGCTGATGCCAATCTGATGAAGTTTAACCATGCCAAGTGCAAGGTCCTACACCTGCGTTGGAGCATTCTCAGGCACAGCTACAGGCTGGGCAGGGAAGAGATTGAGAGCAGCCCTGCGGAGAAGGACTTGGGGGTGTTGGTCAATGAAAAAATGAACATGAGCCGGCAGTGTGCGCTTGCAGCCCAGAAAGCCAACGGTATCCTGGGCTGCATCAAAAGGAGCGTGGCCAGTAGGTCGAGGGAGATGTTCCTGCCCCTCTACTCTGCTCTCGTGAGACCTCACTTGGAGTATTGTGTGCAGTTCTGGTGTCCTCAACATAAAAAGGACATGGAACTGTTGGAACAAGTGCAGAGGAGGGCCACGAGGATGATCAGGGGACTGGAGCACCTCCCGTGTGAAGATAGGATTAGAAAGTTGGGGCTGTTCAGCCTGGAGAAGAGAAGGCTGCGTGGAGACCTCACAGCAGCCTTCCAATATCTGAAGGGGGCCTATAGGGATGCTGGGGAGGGACTCTTCATTGGAGACTGTAGTGATAGGACAAGGGGTAATGGGTTTAAACTTAGGGGAAGTTTAGATTGGATCTGAGGAAGAAATTCTTTCCTGTAAGGATGGTGAGGCCCTGGAATGGGTTGCCCAGGGAAGTTGTGAATGCTCCATCGCTGGCGGTGTTCAAGGCTGGGTTGGACAGAGCCTTACATGGCATGATTTAGTGTGAGGTGTCCCTGCCCATGGCAGGGGGATTGGAACTGGATGATTTTAAGGTCCTTTCCAACAGTAACTGTTCTATGATTCTATGATTCAGGAACAGCCTCCACTTTCCATTGAGTTTGGTCTCCCGGATCTGTGAAACTGTATCTCTAAACAGTTAGCTGTCTTTCCAGTGAAATGGCCATTCATCAGCAATATTCAAGTCAATATTTGAAGTTTTAAATATTTCTTTTTCATTTATTACCCAGACACTCATTTTATACTTATGTAAATTCTGTGTTTTATTTGCAGTGCACTAATTTTTATCATTGTATTGTGAGTTTATGATTTTAAATAAAGTTCTTTGTAAGTCTGAGAGACAAGTTTCTCTGGCAGATATTGTTTCCCAGTTTACATCAGGTGTCAGCACTTCTGGTTGCAAAAGTCACTTCCATCAAGTTCATGATTTCACTGATCATTTCTGTCATGGGTTCAGCAGCAGCAGTCATTTTTTCTCCTTCTTGGTAGCTGGTGCAGCACTGTGTTTTTGATTTTTGGGCCTGGGAACAGTGCTGATAACACCAGTGTTTTCAGTTACTGCTTGGTGATGTTTAGGCTGGCCAAGGACTTTGTGAGTCTCATGCTCTGCCAGGGAGGAGGGGAAGCCGAGAGGAAGGAGAGACAGGACACCTGACTCAGACTGACCAAAGAGGTTATTCCATACCACAGCATGTCATGTCCAGGATGTAGAGACGGAGAGCAGAGACCCGGAAGGGTGGTGGGGGTGCATGGTGGGAGCTCGCGGCCGGTAGGGGTGCACGGTGGGGGGCACTGGTGGGGGTGCACTGCGTGGTCGGGCTTGATATTCGATGGTGAGAAATTGTATTCTTTTCCCTTGTATTTTCTCTTGTCATTATTATTATTGGTGGTAGCAGTAGTGGTTTGTGTTATACCTTAGTTACTAAACTGTTCTTATCTCAACCTGCGGGAGTTGCATTCTTTTGATTCTCCTTCCCATCCCTCCACGAGCGGAGGGAAGAAAGAGTGGGGAGTGAGTGAGAGAGCGACTGTATGGGTTTATAGAAGCTTAAACCACGACAATTTCTATAATCTCAAGAGGCTTTATATCTCTGCTTTGGAAGCTCTTGGTCTAGCACCTCAGAGTTTTAAGAGCTGGTTTTAAAGCTGGTTTTATTCCTTCTACTTTTTTCTCCATCCTAGAAATATGTTTTGGTTTATATTCATTTATGTGGTTTATTCACTCCATTTGCCCAGTTTATTTGTTGTTAATTTTTTTCTCTCCCATAAAGCTCTTGATGTGCAATACATCTGCTAGAAGCAAAAAAAGAAGAATTGGAATGTGGGGATTTTGTATAGTACTCTGAAAAGAAGTCTTCTTTATGCTGGTTTCAGACTAATCCTACCTCTAGTTTGGAGATAATATATGAAGAAGGGTATAATTTCCTCACATATCCTTGGAGGGGGAAATACACTGCTATCACAAATCACTGAAACAGAGCCAGAAAAATCTTCACTGTGTGAAATACCTGTTTGCTAATGTTTTCATTTCATTACATCCAAGTAAAATTAAGATGGAAAATGCACCCAGTAATTGCAAGTATGTTGAAGTGCCACTTGCATGTCTCTTGCTTGGTTTGCCTGTATGTTGTCTAATCTATACTTCCAATCCATACTTTATATGTAAAATGTATGTATTTAAATCACAAAACAAGAATTATGTCTACTGTTGGGGAAAAAAAAAAAACCTCCCACAGGTATATTTAGTGGGTTATTTTATCTTGCTCAGAGGGGAAAAAAGAATAATAGTGACATCTTAGTGTTGTGTAGTAGACAAGAGGAGAAATAGGAGGAATATGTACAATCAGTATCTCCTTAAGAGGAAGCAGTGTATGTCAGTGCCCATTTAAAAATGAGGGAAGAAGGGCCTAGACTCTGAACACAGGTAAGGCTTTTATGTGAAACAGCTACTGAGCTGCTCGGCCTTGTCTGGACTAAGAATGCATTGCACACAAAATTCTCGGATAGTTTAACTTAAAAGTATAAAATGGAGGAATGCATGGATTTCAGGATTTTTAAAGTCCTACTGTTAACTTTCTGGGACAGTCACTAATCAGGCACAATAACAGAATGTATGTATAGACCTGATAATTTTCAGTATTTATATATGCTGGCATATAGCTGGTGTAGTTGTACTGAGCATGTCACAGCTCACAGCATTATTATCCCCATTAGTAACTAAGACAGTCAGTGCAACTACTATGCCAATAAAGTTGTACAATACATCTCATAATCCTATATGATGCAGCTACTGAACCACTAGAACCTGGCACGATCCCATATATCCTGAAACATAACCGACATAGTCCAGTCATTAGAATAAATGCTGTCATGAAAGGTGTGCTTGGGAGATGGAGATAAATGGATGTAGAAGCAAAAGGAGGAACAATGTAAATGTCAAAGTAAATGTTAGTTTTTAAGCAGTGATAAAACTAGCAGGCATTTTGATCCTTTTTGTCCAGAGTCCTTTTGCAGTATGCATAACAATACTTGGGAACACTAGAGTTTTTAGAGAGTCTAAAATACTCGAAGTGCCAAAGTGAAGAAATACACGTTAGATAAAAACATGAGGCTGATGCATATATCTGAAGAGTGTCATAACTGGCCATACTTTGTAAACAAATTAAGTATATCTTCTTTCTTTGCCTTTCCCTTCTCTTGTAGAATTATGTCAAGATAAATGCAGACAGGTGAGGAGGAAAAGCAGTGTGAGACATTATCTCTGTGGGTATGTTTCTGCATGCGGCAGGTTTGGATAGACAATGAAAGTATTTACAGTGGCAATCTCTAATCAGTTGTGTCAGAAAACACTGTGTGCTATCTTAATTTGTTTTGGCTATTAGAAATGGTGCGATAAAGTGTTACATGTCTCAGTGCTTCTGCTTTGTCAGAAAACAAAGCTGAGTTGTTGGTAAATTATTCTAGCTAGCAGTATTCTGCCCTGTGGTAAGAGCTGATTTTGTGTCCTTTTGTCTGATCGGGTAGAAAATCTTACCGCTAGCTGAAGTGTCATAGGTACATGCTTTAGAGGTTGAAGCAGCCCCCTGAATTTTCATGGTGCTCCCACTGGAAATGGACAAAGAAGGAGTCAGTTGCTGAGGTGAGTAGCTTGAGAGAGGTCGCCTTCAGCACCTGACTGGGGGGAAGCTCAGCATCCTGGACCCTCAACTCAAGAGCGGCGAGAGCCACCGAGGGAGCCTCGACTCCTCTACAGGGCTTGCCCAGGAGCCGGCAGCTCAGCGGACGCGAGGAGCTGACTGAGAGGGGCAGAGCCAGGAGAAGCGGCACCACCCTGACTGGGTAAAAACCTGCTCCAGGGCGCGCGGCGAACTGGGTGGGCAAACAGTTTGCGCGGGCAGGCGAGCGGGATGGTGAGTGCTCGCCATATGACCAGGGCTCGGTATGGGAGCTCTGCTCTGGCTGCCCCGGCGGTGGCCGGTGTAGGCACCCAGACAGAGCCGATGGGAAGGGAGGATGCAGTGCAGACCTCGGGGTGTAGAGAGCACCTGCACTGCTCTCCTGGGGGGAGGGTGTGCAATGGGCAGGGCTGCACTCTGTGCTCCCTGGTGGAGGTCCTCCTGCAGCAGGGGCTGAGCTGCGGAACGCTGTCAATAGCCTGAAAGATGTCAGGGACGCTGAGAGGAAGCAGCACTGCTTGCTTCGGGCCCAAACTGTGCAGGGGCCTCGAGCGTTCCCTGTAGCTCATGGAAGAAAGGAGGCCGCTAACCCAGGAAGCTGGGAAACAGTAACAGAAAAAAAAAAAACAACAAAACACACACACACACACACAAAAAAAAAAAGGAGGAAGAGGACAATTAAAAGCAAGGGGCTTCCTCCTAAATCTGTTGTCCCCACCCAGAACCGCTTTGCTGTCCTGCAGGGAGCTGATGGGGAACCACACTCCCACCAGGAACAACCGGCTGATGCACTGGCAAAGAAGATCACGACTGGTGCTGCCAGGAAAAGTGGTAGCTCATATTAGTAGGAGAATCTACTTTGAGAGGAACAGAGGCACCCATCTGTTGGCCTGACCCAGGCTCAAGGGAGGTGTGTTCCCTACCAGGGGCACGGATCAGGGATGTTGCAGAGAGGCTGCCTGCTCTAGTCGGTCCCACTGACTATTACCCACTTCTAGTGATCCATGTGGGTGCTACTGATATAGATAGCAGTAGCCCGGAGACCACAAAGAAGGACTACAGGGCTCTGGGAGAGGTGGTTAGGGGCTCTGGAGCTCAGATTGTCTTTTCCTCAATCCTCCAGGATAAAGGGAAGGACCTTAAAAAGCCTAGAAGGATTGGGCAGGTTGATAAATGGTTAGAAGTGTGGTGCCATAGTCAGGGGTTTGGGTACCTTGAACATGGGACTCAATTTAGTAGGCCAGGTCTACTGGGGGCTGGTGGAACTGATCTGACAAAGAAGGGGAAGAGTGGATTTGGTAGGAGGCTTGCCAGGCTGGTCAAGGATGCTTTAAACTAGATGTGTTGGGGAAGGGGGGCTACATTCCATCCCAACACCCCCAGTCGGTTGGTAGCACCTATAATAAACATTCGGAGCAATGTAGAGATATTCCAGCTCTTCCAGCCAATGATCTGGCTTCAATTCGAGCTCGGCTCAGATGCTTCTATACAAACACCCGCAGCACAGGGAACAAACAAGAGGAATTAGAGATGTATGCATGTCTATGGGGGTATGATATCATAGGCATCACAGAAACATGGTGGGATGGCTCCTATGACTGGTGTGTTGGAATGGAAGGTTACCGGCTCTTTAGGAAAGACAGGCCCGGTAGGCGGGGAAGGGGAGTTGCTATTTATGTTGGGGATAGGCTGGAGAGTATGGAACTCTGTCTGGGGACAGGTGAGCAGTCGACAGAGAGTTTGTGGGTCAGGGTTACAGGGAGAACAGCGATGGGAGACATTATTGTGGGGGTCTGTTACAGACCACCTGACCAAGGGGACTTGCTGGACGAAGCGCTCCATAGGCAGATAGGAGCAGCCTCACGCTTGCAGGCCCTTGTTCTCATGGGAGACTTCAACCACCCTGATATCTGTTGGAGGGATGGTACGGCCCGGCACAAGCAATCCAGAAGGTTCCTCGCTTGCGTGGAAGACAACTTCCTTCTGCAAGTAATAGAGGAGCCGACAAGGAGAGGTGCCATGCTTGACCTCGTCCTCACCAACAGGGAAGGGCTGGTTGGGAATGTGACGCTCCAGGGCAGCCTTGATTGCAGCGATCATGAGATGGTCGAATTTGAGATCCTCAGGACAGTGAGAAGAGCGTGCAGCAAGCTCACTGCCCTGGACTTCAAGAGAGCAGACTTTGGCCTCTTCAGGAACCTGCTCAGTAAGGTTCCATGGGATACAGCCCTTGAGGACAGGGGGCCCAAGACTGTTGGTTGATATTCAAGGATCACCTACTACAAGCTCAGGAGTGTTGCATCCGAACTAGAAGGAAGTTTAGCAGGAGGGCCAGGAGACCTCCTTGGATGGATAAGGAGCTGCTGAGGAAAATTTGAAGGAAAAAAGAGGCTTATAAAAGGTGGAAGCAAGGACAGGCAGGCTGGGAAAAATACAGGGATGTTGTCGGGGAAGCTAGGGACCAGGTTAGGAAAGCTAAGGCCCAGATAGAATTAAACTTGGCTAGGGATGTTAAGGATAACAGGAAGGGATTCTGTAGGTAAATTGCAAATAAAAGGCAGGCTAGGGACGACGTGGGCCCTCTCCAGAAGCTATCGGGAGAACTGGCTACCCTGGATTTGGAGAAGGCTGAGGTTCTTAATGACTTCTTTGCCTCAGTCTTCACCGGCAAATGCTCTGACCACACCACCCAAGTCTTGTAAGGCAGATGCAGGCACAATGAGAATGAAGACCCTGGGCCCACTGTACGAGAGGATCTCGTTCGAGACCATCTTAGGAACCTGAGCGTATACAAGTCCATGGGACCGGATGAAATCCATCCGCAGTTCCTGAAGAAGCTGGCAAATGAAGTTGCTAAGCCACTGCTCATCATATTTGAAAAATCGTGGCAGTCAGGTGAAGTTCCCGATGACTGGAAAAAGGGAAATAGAACCCCCATTTTTAAGAAGGGGAAAATGGATGAGCCGGGAAACTACAGGCCAGTCAGTCTCACCTCTGTACCTGGCAAAATGTTGGAGCGGATTCTCCTGGAAGGCATGCTGAGGCACATGAAAACCAACAAGGTGCTTGGGGACAGCCAGCATGGCTTCAGTAAGGGGAAATCCTGCCTGACCAATCTGGTGGCCTTCTATGATGGGGCTATGGAACTGATGGACAGGGGTAGAGCAGTTGATGTCATCTACCTGGACTTGTGCAAAGCATTTGACACTGTCTCACATGACATCCTTGTCTTTAAGTTGGAGAGACATCAATTTGATAGGTGGACCACTTGGTAGATAAAGAACTGGCTGGATGGCCGCATGCAAAGGGTTGTGCTCCATGGCTCAGTGTCCAGCTGGAGACCAGTAACGAGTGGTGTCCCCCAGGGATCGGTGCTGGGACCGGTCTTGTTCAACATCTTTGTGGGTGACATGGACAGTGGGATTGAGTGCGCCCTCAGCAAGTTTGCCAATGACACCAAGCTGTGTGGTTCGGTTGATACACTGGAGGGAAGGAATGCCATCCAGAGGGACCTTGACACGCTTGTGAGGTGGGCTGATGCCAAACTGATGAAGTTTAACCATGCCAAGTGCAAGGTCCTACACCTGCGTTGGAGCAATCCCAGGCACAGCTCCAGGTTGGGCAGAGAAGAGATTCAGAGCAGCCCTGCAGAGAAGGACTTGGGGGTGTGGGTTGATGAAAAAATGAACATGAGCCGGCAGTGTGCGCTTGCAGCTCAGAAAGCCAACTGTATCCTGGGCTGCATCAAAAGGAGCGTGACCAGCAGGTCAAGGGAGGTGATCCTGCCCCTTTACTCTGCTCTCGTGAGACCTCACTTGGAGTATTGTGTGCAGTTCTGGTGTCCTCAACATAAAAAGGACATGGAACTGTTGGAACAAGTCCAGAAGGGGGGCATGAGAATGATCAGGGGACTGGAGCACCTCCCGTATGAAGATAGGCTGAGAAAATTGGGGCTGTTGAGCCTGGAGAAGAGAAGGCTGCATGGAGACCTCACAGCAGCCTTCCAATATCTGAAGGGGGCCTATAGGGATGCTGGGGAGGGACTCTTCATTGGGGACTGTAGTGATAAGACAACCGGTAATGGGTTCAAACTTAAAGAGGGGAAGTTTAGATTGGATATGAGGAAGAAATTCTTTCATGTAAGGGTGGTAAGGCCCTGGAATGGGTTGCCCAGGGAAGTTGTGAATTCCCCATTGCTGGCAGTGCTCAAGGCTGGGTTGGACATAGCCTTTTGATGGCATGGTTTAGTGTGAGGTGTCCCTGCCCATGGCAGGGGGGTTGGAACTAGGTGATCTTAAGGTCCTTTCCAACCGTAACTGTTCTATGATTCTATGATTCTAAGTTTGCTGTATATAAAAAGCTTTGTCTTTTCTTATATTAACATGTTGATTTAGAAAAAGATGACTTTGTTTGTTTTTTTTTTTTTTTTTTTAATTGTGCAGGAAATTCAGTGTTGCATCCATCTACACATAACTATACCTTAATGGCACTACTAAATGTAACCTCAGAAAGAGATCCATAAAGCAAAGCAAGTTTAAAATCAGCAACAGACAGCAGAAAAAACTCTAGTTCTTACAAAAGAGTCTTATATTCTCTATAATGCCTGACCTAAAATTGATACTCTTTGGTTTTTTCTTATCAATCAAAAATAAAAATCAAAATAAGAATCAGAAATAAAAACAGGTGCTGTCACCATCTTTTCAGCTGCAAGGAGTACACAGCTGGCAGAAACAAGCTGAAAAGTGAATTCATAATTTTTTCTACATTAAATAAAATGTGCCAGATAGTTTTGCTTTCCTCTTAGTTTGGAAAATATAACAAATCATTTAAATGGCTGCATTCAATTGTAATGGTCAAGCCTGTGGGCTATCTAAATCATCTGAGGTCTTGCCTATACACAGAAGTTGCAATATATAAACTGCAGTCCTAACACTGAGAAACCTCCTTGGGGATATGTTTAATCTAATGTAACACAGCCCTGAGTTAATACAGTTTATAGATCTTTCCATATGGAAATTAAAATATTTAGAATGGCATAATTTCATCTGTTTGGTGTTGTATGAGTAAAAAAATATGGTAAAATCTCTCCTTCTAAATGACCTCATGAAACTGTAGAATAGTCTCAAATAAAATTTCTAGGAGTTTCCTATATTAGCAAAGGCTGTATGTATTAAAATCACAGCAATTAGATCTTGATAGCATTAAGAAAAAGTAGGAAAAAATTATACTGTATTTAATAAGATTCCTTCTTCATATTGTGCCTGATTTTCCTTTTACTTTAGCTCTTAGGTGGAACAGAAAGCCTCAATTGTGTTGACAGTCATGAATCTGGCAGCAGTATATGGAGATCCTATTAATAGGTGGAAAGTAGAGTGGAAATCAGGTGGGAGAAAGAGATGTTACCAAAAGAACAGAAAGGATGTGGATGTAAGCCACAGGTGGAAAATGGAAGCAAAACACACACAAAAAAAATAACATTCCAAAAGGTGAGAATTGGGGTATGATAAAGATATGGACAAGATCAACATCTGATAGAGCAGAAAGTGTTGTCTTCAGAGAGCAGCTGAGGAATAAAAGTAACAAGGCAAAGGAAAGGAGAAAGAGAAGCTGAAACAATAATGAGAAGGTTAAAACCACAAACTAAGCAAACCCTCAAAACCCCAAAATGTGTAAAGTAGAAGCTGCTGCAGTATAGACAAAAAAATCCAGAGATGGATAGACACATACTGTAACGAGAAGAATGAATAGCTACACTAAAAGGAAGTGCAGAGATCAGAAGGGAAGAGGGAAGATGGGTGAGTCAGAAAGGACAGATGCTGTATCATTGGATATGCCTATGCAGACCTAATTTATTCTGTTATTTGAGGTCTGCAACCAGCCACATGCAAATCATCAGTGCAATACTTACTCAGAACAAACACTCATTTTCAAACATGAATTTACTTCCTTTCTGTGCTATGCCTTTTCTTCCAAATGCTATGGGTTTTGTGCTACTCAAAAGTTTTAGGCTTCAAGGAGCAGAATGAGTCTTCAGCTCCATTACTGGACATCACTATTTCGATGAGAGGAATCCAATTCCTGTCACTAATGCTGTCTGTTCTTGACAGCCTGGGATCTTCAACCAGACCTTCATTGTAGCACATGAAAGGTATATTCCAGGAAGAGACTTGCTGTTTACTGAAATCAGAAACTGTGCTGTTAGGTTCTGGTGATGGCATATCTTGTTACATCTATCTCCTTGATGTAAAACTTACGTTTTAGGGAAGTGGTAGTGCCATTGATTCTCAAATCCACTCTGTCAATTTTAAAGGTCACTGTTTTATTGCTGAGCTGTGAACAGTCCGTACAATTTGCATCATGTCTCTTCATAATTTCAGTTGTCACTTTATGCGGAAGTGTTTCAGGTCTAAACGACCTTCTATGGCTATTTAAACCTTACATGTTGCAGGCCTTTGTACTCAGGCCATGGTCTTATTCTCTTCTCAAAAAGCCTCATAATCCTGTTTAAAGCAACTTACTAAAATGCTGGGCTGACTATATTAACAGCTTTTTATTTGCCATATTTGTCTATAAGAATTTGTTGTGGTCCTATGCAATGATGCGAATGGTCTGCGTTTAATTTGGAAGTAGAGTCCTGTGGTCCACGGATTGCTTTCCTGAACTCTCTGGAGCTGTCAGGCTTCATGGTCATTGTGGGCTGTGTTCGTACTGTGGGCTAAGTAAAGGAGGGCCAAGAAATTACCATCTGTCCTCACTGGTATAAATCCCAATGACTAGCTTGTGTCTGAATATCTTAGGACTTGTCCTCTCTACAGAAGGGCTGTCTCATAAAGGGCTACTTGGAGTGAACCAAAACAAAGCCCATGCTGAGTAACAGTGGTGTTGTAAAGGTCATTGTGGATCCATTTGCTCTTCCATTTGTGTACTTGTTTTTACATTGCTTGCTCAACTTTCTAATAAAATCGAAGTTGTTCTTCTGTATAAATTATTACTGAGTTTTTACTATTACATCTATTGCAAATAGAACAAAAATATGGTCAAATCAAAGCTGTAATTAAGGCTCACTTACTAGATCAATGATTCCCATTAGTCACATCAACAAACAGATTTAGTGGATAACCAGTTTTGCTTTGATTATATGCTTGGAGCTGAAAGATACTCCATCATTTTAATTTCCTTTGAAATTCAAGGAAGGACTCTCAGATACAGTGTTTTAAATCATGAGGGCACTGACCTGGTGAAAGTGTCTGTAGATCATAAATTTCCATTGGATTATATATGATTTTTTTTTTTTCTTAGAACTTGACCTAAGGGATTAAATCTTGATGAATTCTCCAGAATGAAAGGCTGCAAAGGAAATGGCTTTCTAGATTTCTAATGACCAGTTCAAATGTGGTTTTCCTGAATACATTATGTTAAAATTTGGCTTGTCTTCATCCCTGAGAACAGTTTAAAAGGTGCATGAGACTAAATGTCTATGTCCTTAGAAGACTAGCAATTGGAAAGACATACACTTTTGAAGGACAGAATGGGGCACGGTTGAGGAGACTGAGTTGAGCACCATTACAATTGAAGATTTGTCGGACTGTGAGCCACTAAAAAGTTGGCTTTAGGTGCATTTATGATAAAAATCTATAGTAATAAAGAGCTACGCAATCAACATAATTTTAGTTGTCTCACTTGGTTTTCCTTTATTTCTGGTAAAACCTATAGTTTTGGGATATTTTTCTTTAGTAGATATGCTTTATTTTATCCATGGATTTTTTCAACTGTGTATCAAACACTTTTGATCCCAGAACATACCAGGTGAGAAAGCAGACTATGAACTTGGGCAGGTGTTTCTGTTAAATTTGTGGAGCCTGGCTTTTAACATCCAAGTTGATGGAGAACAGAAGACTCTATTCAGTGTTTTGTTAAAAACAGAATCCCATCATACTGGATGGTCACAGATTGGGGGTGAAGGGGGGAATACAGTGACAGAATGTAGAGTAGTTATCATTTGTGACAAGTGATAAGAAGCCAGTAAGATAAAATAGCCAAGCTTTTCCTTTCCTCAGTAAATTCATACATATTTACGAAAACAGAATAATCTCAAGGCTAATTCCAGTTTCATTTATTGTTTTGATTATTGTCAGTTATAATCCTTACAGTTTTATGAAAGTACCTCATGCTGTGTCCCTTATCTTAAATCATCAGTGCCATAACTGCTATGAGATAAGTAAGAGTAAGGTTACATTATCCAATTGGTATCACATGCTAATTCCTTTGCTTTGTAATTTCATTTAATACATTTCCATTTGGGACAAATTTTCTAGAAAGAACTGGTCCAATAAATTGTTTCTGTGATATGTTGATTCAATCTTTTATAAATATTGTTGGATGCAGGGAATATTAGGAAAGAACAGCAGCACTAACTAGAGCAGTTTTAGTCTAAAAACTGCAAGAGGGTGAAATATTTACAGGAATTGCATTGGTCAGTTAGAAGTAGTGAAATGGAAACTTGTTTACAGACATTTATCAGTTTAGGAAGGGATATGTGGGAGAAGATCCAACTCAATCCAATTCAATTTAAGGATAACAAGGAGCATAACACAAGTGGAATACAATAACCTGTCCAGAATCAGGCCTGGGTACCCAGTGATAAAACAATGAAGAAAAATGACATGGAAACTTCAGTGACTGCTAATGATCAGCAGCTGAGTTTTATTTCTAAACTGAAAGAGGAATGGTGGAAGGTGGCTGTGACGCAGGGGGTGCACTATTTTCAGCCTGACCTGTATTTTGTAATAAGTGCTCAGTGTGTGTCTAAGCTTGCCAAGGCAAGTCTGCTATGATGTATTCCACAGCAAGTTTGTGACAAATTCTGGAGGGCTTGTGGGAAAACATGATACAGCTGTTAAGGACCATCCTTTGCTTCAGAATTGCTGGTCCAGCTCCTTATAACAGTGGGCTGTCTTCTTGCAGCAACTTGAGCTGCAGGGCAGCTTGCCTTCATGGCAGAAAGACAGAGCTGCTTTTCTCAACAAAGGAGCAGAATATCACTCCAATTCTGAAATGCTTTTAAGAGGCAAGGATGCTGCATGTTCCTTGGTTAAGCCTGGCTGAGCATGGCTAGGTTTGCGTTCTCTTGTTTTCTACTCTGTCTAAAAGAAGGTTTAATGTGGAATCCAGAGAAGCCAAGGAATAGTAAAAGACTGCATGATACTTTGACAAAGAGTATGCAAATGTGAGTGTGGGCTCAGACATTGACTACAGGATTTGAAACAAGTGCGCTGCCGATTTTTATGATCTGAACAAAGACACCAGTCCACAGACAGTATTTGAGACCATGCTTTTGGCCAGTCTGGCTAGGAATACTAGACTGACTGGCCAATGCAAGTGCCTATCCCGAGTTGACTGAGAAGCACTTGATGCACTGAGTGTGGGTTTTCCATGCCTGATGCTATAAAGATCAGGGATGGGTCATGACATCAAACGCAGAATGTGGTGGACTTGTTTTTGTTTTGTTTGGTGTCGTGGTTTAAGCCCAGTTGGCAACTCAGCCACACAGCTGCTCGCTCACTCCCCCCACCCCCTTCCTCCTCCCTGCTTCCAGAGGGATGGGGAGGAGAATCAAAAGAATGTAACTCCCACAGGTGGAGATAAGAACAGCCCAGCAACTAAGGTATAACACAAACCACTGCTGCTACCACCAGTAATAATAGTGATAAGGGAAGTAACAAGGGAAGAGAATACAACCACTCACCAGCTACCGACTGGTACCCAGCCCGACCAAGCAGTGATCTAACCCTTCTGGGTAACTGCCCCCAGTTTATATAGTGGGCATGACGTGCTGTGGTAGGGAATACCCCTTTGGTTAGTTTGGGTCAGGTGTCCTGTCTCTGCTTTGTCCCAGCTTCCCCTCCTCCCTGGCAGAGCATGAGGCTCAGAAAGTCCTTGGTCAGATTAAGCATTGCTGAGCAGCAACTAAAAACGTCGGTGTTATCAGTGCTGTTCCCAGGCCAAAAGTCAAAACTACAGCACTGCACCAGCTACTAAGAAGGAAAAAAATGACTGCTAATGCTGAACCCAGGACATTTGATTTTTTTTTTTTTCCCCTTTTTTTCCCGTTAAAGGAAATAATTTGCTTTAATAACATATAATATGTAGAACTGTTTGATCTTGAGACAGAATTTTATAATGTGCTTTATTTCCAGTTCACACACTTGCAACTGGATTGTTCGGGAAGGTGGAGCATTATTTAGATCTGAAATCAACTGAGAAAGTTAGCAATATCAAGGAGATTCACTCATCTTAATTTGCAAGCATACCAGAGATAAAAGTGAAATCCTCTTTTTTGTTTGAGAACTGAATTTTTTATAAGTTATACCCTTTGCTTCACAGTAAAGTGGAGTTGCAATTGGCACCCCACCCTCAAAAGGTTTTTTAACTTCATTACACTGGATGTAGCAGAAGTTTCCAGGCACAGACATTCAGTTTATTCTGTGGGCCTCAGTGCATTAATGCATTTAATTCAAACACAGTAGGAAAAGGTTCCAGTTCAGAGATGAAAAGGATTTACCTAAACTCCTTTAGCTTTTTAGAGACATGAATGTGCCGTCTTGGCAGAAAATAATGGCCAAGTGCATCCTGAGAACAATACCATCAATTTACAGTAGAATTGCACCATAGATTTAATTTGGCCTACTGCTTTTTTCTGTAAAATGGTTATTTGCAGTAGAATTGCAGAAAATATACTATCATTTTACAGAAACCGTGTTAAAAAAGAAATTATTACATGAGTAACTGTTTTGCTTAAATTTTTGAACATGGTATTGGAGATTTTATCTTCCCCAAATTAATGTGGATTTGAATAACAAAGAAAGGAAAAATGATACTAAACCACTAATCATTTGAACGATAATTGCTCCATTGTCCGTGTGTCCTTCCTAAAGGTTCAGATGTCAAATGTGCGGTTCATTTTTAGCATAATCTCAAGAATCGTGCTGAAAGTAGTTTGGTGCTCCAGAAATACCTCTCTGCAGAACTTAAGTGACCTACCCCAATAGAACCCACTGGAGAATTTACCTGTAAGTTTATTTGAGTTGGAATCAGAAGGAATGAGCACTTCCATCCACTTGAGAAGTCTAAAGGCCATTGCACTTTCTCTGCCTTATGCTAAACTTCCTTATCTCTAATGTGGTTTTGTGTGCCAGTGAACTGTGTTCAGGCTTCCTGGAGCCACTGCTTAATTTTATAGGTTGTGATGTTATGAATTTTTGGCATTGAACTTTGTAAGTAGTGATGTATTTGTTTATGATAGTATATGTGACAACAGTTGTGCTGCTTGTGTATGTAAAGAAATGCACTTAACTGTCCTTAAATAATTGACGGGTAAAGGTCTGTGTGAACAACTGATAATTTCGTCTGTTAATGCAGTAAATTTCTGCAAGAACTTGGGTTTAGCTGTCTCAGAGAAAGGCTAGACCAGTGGGAAAATGATTCTTGTTCTTGCTGTATGGATTTTCATGTCTGAGTCAAGGAAGCTAAAAGTTCATTATTCAATATAAATTTTCTAAGCAATTTTTTAATACATGCTTGCTTAAAACAGGATTTCTGGATTGTATAGCAGTATGCATAGTATTCTTTCAAAAGCTTTGTATATTAGGTTAGAATATGCCCTCAAATGTGTTTCTATCTTTCTTCTGAAATATAGGTTCCCTAAAGGAAAACATCTGAATATCTCCCATATGGCCCAACTTATGAAGTTAAGGAATAATTAGTAATTTTTATTACTGTGCATTCCATCTAAGCACAGTACTTTATGTAGATACATGGAGAGCTTACAAAACATAATACAGCAATATCGTGTATAAGAGATGCTTTGACATTAAAAATGTTATTTATTCTCATTTCATTAAGCTGCTAAATCTTAATGGCAATATATTCAAATCAAACCCAAGTACACAGCTCATTACCAATACTATCCAGTGATTGTAATAATAGATTAAAAAGTTAGTGAATATGTCAAATGGAAGGGAACAAAATAAATATTTTCTAAATTACTGGTACCCTCTAACCGCATTCCATCTTTGTTTTATTATTGATGTTTGGTTTACTTTGTATATTTCAGTCTCAGATATTCAATCTGCAGAAGAAAACTTTTCCCATTTCTAATCTAATGACTATATCTATCACTTGTGCTGTAGCTTCCTATATTATTCTGTTCATTTTGAACACCTGAGTTTTATGTTATGTAAAGAAGAAAAAGTTATCATAGTCGAATATTAGAGAAGTTTTTCAACCATTATATAGCAATTTGTTTCATCTGGTGAGTCTGTAACAGATGACAGAAGAAATCTGACAGCTACCTCAGCAAGATACCTGAAATTTAATCTAGTACTGGAGATATTCCTTTCGTCCTTCTTGAGGCTGATGCATTTATTTTGTATTTCATGTCAAATGATATCTGACTGGTTGCACCCTGGTATCCGTGCGCTTGTTCTGGTGAGGGCCCTAGGAGAAAAGCAGTCACATAATTTCACTTGGTGCACATATGTTTTTTATTTTCCCAGACTCCTCCTGGGAGAGAAGACATTGGTTGGAATATAAGAAAAAACATTCTGGCTGGAATATAAGAGAAGACGTTCTCTTTGTTTCCTAGATAGCTGTATCAATTTGCTGTGTGCTGTAACACTGTCAAGAGACACATACAGCTGTATTTCGAGCAGCTGTTATGACCACTTAATCATATTTCAGCACTGGGCTAGTAAAGCAATTAACAACACTGAAAGCTACACACAAAATTAATATCTTATTCAGAAAATCCTGGCATTTCAAGGGAATATCTGTTTTACAGTTTATTCCTAAAATTATGCTCACCAAAGGCACTAGGTGGATGTGAGTGAGGGGCTTGTTTATTTTTGGGTAAACAAACGGGAAAACATACCGTGGTGTCTTGATATAAATGTCCTACTGTAACTATTATGAACTTTAGCAAGACCTGTAGAATCTGATGCTGATTCCTGCTATTCAGCACACATAATTTTAAATCTTGGTATCTCAACTAATGCAAGCTGTTTGAATGATGCCAAAACCAGTATTATTTTCTGAAGATTATGGTTAGCATGACTGTAATAGCAAGACTCTAGAAAAATCTTGTAAGACTGGGAACGTTCAGCTGATAAAGCTGAAGCAGGTCATTTCTCCATTTGCCTCCGTAAGGGAATGCACCTCAGAGGGATGCTGTTGCAGCTCTACCTATTACTCAGATTTGGTGTGTTAAATTTTGCATGGAGCATATCCAGGCAGTTGGTATTTTAGCAGAAGCAGTTGATAGCTATTCCATTCAGTAGGAAAGGAAAGTCTGAGCATGCTGAAGATGATACCCAAATATATTAAAGCAAATGCTCAACTTTTACAGAAAAAAATCAGTAATTCATCATCAATTATTGCTTGTCAGTCAAGTTTCTGAAAATTGCTAAACCTCTATGTGGCAAGTAATAGTTTGCTCTTGAAAAGATGTACGTTTGGAACCATTGTATACTGTTTAGCAAATGCACAGCAGAGCAGACTTCAAAAGCTGAATTTTCATACTATTTTAAGGTTTTGCACTACCTTGTGATTTTAGTTTTACCGACTTGTGAACAATTAAATTGCTATCATCATATTATGATAATTCCCATCTCCTCTATTTTGTTTCTGTCATTAAGTCTCAAAGGAATTGCGGTGGAGGTCTGTAGTGTTGTTACTGCTTCACAGAAAAAGCAGAAATGAAATTACTTGTCCAGCACACCCAGAGGCTGAATCAGGAAGGGACATGTATGTACATGAAGTAGTTAGGTTCCGTGGTCTAGTGGGAATATTTGTCTTCCATACACAGTAGAGCACAGGGGAAAAAAACTTTTTTTCTCATCTTATTTATGTCATAGGGTAGGTGGTTGCTAAAAAAATGAAGCAATGGTATGATTCAACAGCACATACTGGTTATAGAGCTACTTCAAGTTTAGCATGATTGAGCACTTACTTAGACTATACAGTGGGCTTATATACTGATGCTGAACATCTGACATCATCTGCCAGTAGTTTAATGTGGATATTTTAAGAAAGAAACAAAATCCCATTCTAATTTCCTTACCTCAGGTTCTGATTGGGCATTTATGTTTTAGTTGAAAAACCAGCCTAAATAATGATGAAGCTTATGTCTGTAAGTAACAGACTTGAGTGTGACCCTCATTTGAAAATGTACTTTTTTGAGTTAATTAAGTGAAAGCAAATTCATCCTGGCTTTTGTTCTCCAGTGATTTTCCTCTTGGTAAAAATTTCAACATCTCTCTACTAGAGTCATGCAAAAAACATTGTGCCCCTTTGGCATAGACTAGTAAACAAGTCCCACAGAGCTTGGAAGATTATCAGCTGCTAAGGAAGCAGACATTTGACTGTGAGCCTGTAGACATACACAGCATGGTGCATAAAATAAGGTAAAAATAATTGCACCGATGTGTCTGGTTGAAAAAATCAAAATTCCTGCAAAGTGAGAAAAATAAACAAATATATTCCATATATGAGATGGAAAATTGTAGAGCATCAGATGAGCTACTTGAGAACTCTTTGTACTTTGCAGAGAGGAGCAAATGAATTGTGTTGTGGCTGTATGACAGAAAACCAGGAAAAGACAAAGTTGTAATCAAAAGTATGATTTAAAATGATTGTAGATGGAAGAGAGAAAGCAGACTTAAAACACTGACACTTAATAGGCATGAATTGACACAAAGTCAGTGTACTGATTTATACCATTTATACCAATTTTTGTAGTTATCCTTCCTGAACTCTACCCCCAGAGAGAAAATAATGAATTTAAATCTATCATAAATTGTGAGAGGAGAAGAAATTAATTAATTAAAAATAGTAAACAAAACAATAGTTTAGTTGTTTGCTTGTTATGTGTCTCAGGTAAAAAGATGTGCTCCATAGCTTTTACTTCATATGTGGCAAAAGGTGCAAGATTCTTCGTGACAGTGCCTTTGAGCCTCTAAAGTTTGTGTTAAAGTACATCGGGTGGTATTGAGGAGAGGTGGCTGAGACCTCAGCCATTCTGTTGTATACTTTCTTACAGAGGTATGCAGTCACAAGAGACAGAGTTTGAGATCTTTATGCTATATACTCATAAAACCTCATAATCTTGGTAATTGCAGGGCTCATGGTAGGTTGTCTCCAATGAATGGTGACCTGAGGACAACATTGGTGTAAAACCTCTGGGTAGGACTGTCAACATACTGTGATGGGGTATGAAGGCCAAAATAAGGCAGAGCTACACTGAGTACAGAGTGGCAGCTTCCTGGCCTATCTGAGGTTTTGCTGAAAAATTAAAGCAAGTGAATCTGGTTTTGCAGGCATCTTAGGTGCCTGTATCAGCAGAATAGTATCCAACATAGTCACAGAAAAGAGCCAGAGCACATTTGTATACACCCAGCATGTATGTCTGCTCATTTCAGTCAAGAAAGAAGCCCAGAGCAGAACAATGAGAAAAGGACTTACGTGAGGAAACAATGAGTATTAAGGTAAGGTTTGAACAGCTTTCTAGCTTATTTTTCCTTGTGCATACTCACTCCAGAATATCCATTCAGTATATTTTGATGAATCTTTGCACAGATTGTTGGTGCTGTAAATTGCTTTCTTGATTTCCTCATTTTTACAAGGGCTCCTTGGACTGTGCTTTTTGTTGGCTGTCAATTACAGCTCCTGTAGCACTGCCTTACTGCTTTCTTTTGTACCAGGGTGGCTGTACATCTGTAGGAAATAAATCAGACATGAACTAGGTGATTTACTTGGTTTCCTTTTTCTTCACTGACTTGTCCTGTTTCTGCATGTTGCAGCAAGTGTTGCTCTTGGTGTCTACCAAGTCTTTCATCAAGAGAACGGAATATAAATACAAAAAATGAACATGTGTGAAATGCAAAATCTTCTTGATTTTTTTCTTCTCATTTGCAATAGATTTTGTGATGGGTTTTGTTGTTGTTTATTTTGGTTTTGTTGGTGTTTTTTTTTCCCCCTACAACATTCCAGAAAGGTATGTGTACACTTATATGGGCTTATTTGGACTTACTGGGATTACCAGTACATGGTGATATGGAGCGACTACAGTGAGTCCAAAGGGCCTACAAAGAACCACAAAGATGAGTAAGGGATTGAAGCATCTTTTATATGTGGAGAGGCTAAGAGAGCAATGACTTTTCAATCATTAAATCACTGAAGAGAAGGCTCAGGGGCATTTTGTCAGTGTGTATTCCCTCCTGGTAGGAACGAATGAAGACAAAGGAACCAGGCTTTTCCTGGTAGTGCTCATTGATGGGACAAGAAGCAATGGGCACAAATGAAAAAATATTGAGTTTGATCTTAACACAAGAAAGCACTTCTTTAATCTGATGGTGGGCAAGCACTGGCACAGGTTGCCCAGAGAACAACTGGACATGGTTCTGGAGAACTGGCTTTAGACGTAGATGATCTCAGTAGGTCCATTCCAGCCTCTACTGTTCTACAACTCTGTGATTTCTAGCAGTTCTTTTTTTGCTGCATTTTGTGATTAATGCTTGCCTGAAAGACAAACTAAGATTACAGCACTATTCTGTAATTATTTGTTGGTAAGCAATTTTTATACCTAGTAGTCCTGAAATGTTCTGTCTTTTTCCCCTCTCCATTACATCACATTTACAGTTTAATGATAATCTTTTTCAGAATAATTCCATATAAGCTTTATAAATTTATCCTTTTTTTTTTTTTTTTTCAGGGAGCTTGCATTAATAATGCTATTAATGCTGTAGAAAAGTACAAGGTGGAACAAGCTAAGCAGAGCAGAGCATCACCAAACTGAATAGCAATTGTAAACATTGATGGGGATAAGGAGAACATAAGACGTTTAAACAGTATATTAATAAAAAGCAAAAGCAACATACGGCTTTGGAAAAAGCGAGCAAGAAGTAGAGCTGTAGCTTAATTTGGAAAACAGCTTAAAGGTTTTGGACTCTTTGTGTCTGTTGATTTATCTGAAATAGGTTTCCCACTTGCTTTGAACCATTTAGAAGAAGTCAGGTTTTCACAGTCATCTAACTGTGTGATGTGGTGCGGTAGAACAGATGCTCTATTTCAGTGTCCTAAGGCTCAGCATATGGGACTTGTGGCTTCCCGAATTAAGATAACCGATCGCCAGCTTGTGGAGTGTTTTTCAGAGTTTTCTGATGTGAGTTGGGAAGATATGTTTTAACTGAGATACAAATCTACTTTTATACTTTGCTGTCTAGATCTAAATAAAAGTAGATCTAACCTAAATAAAAGTATCTTATAGTTCAGAAACATCTAAAGGATATGTATTTGGAAGAGGTGACTTTGATCTTCACTGAAATGAAAGTTGGTATTAGTACTATGTCATAATACATGGATTCTATAAAAACATGCAAATGTATTGGCGTAACTTGGAAGCTCTTAAGGTTGGATTACAGTTGGGTTTTGTTTTTTTGTTTTTTGTTTATTTCAAATTAGTGTTAGCAGTTGATCAGCAAACAGAATAACTACGAATTCATGATACAGTTCCATATTAGGCTCTGTTACAGAGAACTTGATACCAAGACACTCCGGTATGACTTGTACCTGGTCACTGAATCAGATACTGAAGTTACCAGTGATTTTCCTTTTGTAGACAGGTTGTCCTCCTGTCCTTCACAGTGACTCTCTGCTGAAATTCATTCATTTCTTGCTCTTGTTCGTGACCTTCCATTTATTACTGTCCTGAATGCTAGTGCTGTGAGAGTGAAATGTCTGAAGCTTCGATTACTCACAGATTTTGTCAGAAGTGTGCTCACGGAAATATGCAGTATTTGTTATTGCCAGTGACTGATCAATTGTAAATTTACTGAGGAAGAGAGTGAATAGTCATTGCTTTCAGCCTGTGTTCTTGTGAATTTGTTAATCTGTCTGAATGTCTTTATTTTTTGTTTTTGTTTTCCTACGACAATGAAAGAGAGATTAAATCATAATCACATATTGAAAAAGAAATTAAGTCAGAAGTAATCTAGGTGTTTGGTTGGGTTTTTTAAATCACAGTTTATTTTAAACCATTTGGCTCTGCATCTTTATATCTATTGAACTCTGAGCATTTTGGTACAGTAGAGACCCTGTGTTCCTCTAAATATATCATTTCTTCTTGTAAATATTTTTTCTTTTCTTCATTGCATTGTCCTGCATTTTATTTTTATCATTAAAGGAATCCAGAGAAAATGGCTGCGCAATAGAACCCTATGTTTTGCAGGTGAACACTGTGTCAGGACATGTCATCAGCTACAGGCCCCGGGATTGCTCATTCTTCTGCTTTACTTCATGCTATTCATTGACTTTAATGTTTAACTTCATACTACTTATGGAGCTGTGAGAGAAGTGGATGGAAAGATGATGCTGGTTCTTCTTCAAAGTTTTTCTGCTCCTCAGAGACATTGTGAAGGTGAAGTATTGCAAACTTCCTTTTTCCTGATGGTACTTCCTTAGTCTTACTCTGTCTTTTTTTATGTGGTTTTAGAAGAATCTTACTTTTTTTTGAAACAAGCACAATGTCTATAGAGTCAGGCATGAGCACTGCAGCATCTTCTTTCTCTGCTACTTTGACACTCTCTATAACCAAAGTAGATTAAAAACAAAATCAGAAGGAAAAAACAATGAAACATTTGGCTGTTGGAACCAAAATGCTCTGTAGAAAAATTATAGTTCTGATAACCAAATTTGGAAAGGTTTTTCAGACTCATCATACAAAGATGAGAGGCCCCTTCACATTGTCTCTTGGAATGCATGAGACAAGACTGTACTTCTTTTCTGCTTGCTCTGCTTGGTGGGACAAGGGATTTGAAACTGACTGTGCCACCTTCCCTTTGAGAGAAATGAAAATATGTCTCAGTTTTACACTGATGAAAATTGAGAACAACTGTCAAAATCTTGCTGCTTTTTATGAAGGAAAATTCTTTTTTTTCCCCCCTGAAGTCCTACAGATAAGACTGTGAATGATTTTGAAAACAAGAATGACCTTCAGTGGTGCAGTCTCTCAATTGCTCTCATCTCTTCCATTTTATGTTTATCTTCTGGAGATATGACAAAACCAGCATGTTTGGGCAGGGAATATGGGGACCGTCAGCAATTCTACATTGGCATCACAGCTTCTGAAAGAGAATGGGAGAGTAAGAGATTTTCTGGAAGTTGGATGAATTTTGTAGAGGGCTGGCAAGGGGGAACAGATAGATGCCAAGAAAGAAGATATGATTCTTCCACTTCTTTAGAATAAACTGCAGATCAAGATAATCACATACAAAGGTGGCTTACATGAGACTTCCCTCTCTCTTACTGAGTCTGTTTTGTAAGGCTAGAGACAAAGTTTCCAAGAATCAGATTCTACAGGGTTATGGAAATATTTATTAATGTCATTAATATTATTTTTATTTTAATTACATGGCAGTTTAAAAAGAAACTTTCTCCCTAATTTAGGTGTGTGATTGCAGTTTGTTTGCCATTGGTTTTATACTGGTGTAAATCACTGCTTCAAATTTCCTTTCAGCCTAAGTCTGATGCAAACAAAACCCACAACCCACAAAACAACAAAGCCCCTAGTGTAAGAACTTGCATTGATTTGTATTATTAATGAATACTTATTTGTCATGTTTAGCTGTTGCCTTAGAGTAAGAGAATCTACATCAACTGTCTGTGGGTTTGCAATAGTGCCTTGTTTTATCTTGCCTCCCACTTAAAATAGTAAAATCTTTTGATCAGAGAGCTAGTGTCTACATCAGGAGTCAACTGTCGTAGTCATCCTTTATAGTCAATATAATCAATATAGTGTGGTTTTAGATAAAGTAAAACTAAATAAAGTAATAGGAGCTGTGTATCCAGCAGTGCTTCTTTCTTCTTGTTAACGTAAGCGAGGTTAGCAAGCTAGCTCAGATGAGGGAATTTAGAATTGAGAGGCGAATGTTATGAGATCTGTCAGCTCACTATTTTGTGTAATGTTGCACACATTTGTTCTGCACATTGAGCTGCCGATTCTGACACAAGCTCCTACAGGTTATCAAGCGGAGAGCGCTTGTCCCTTTCGTGCAAAGAAAAGCAAATGAAACGGGTCAGAAGGCATGGAAATGGCCATAACATGTCCTGAGAGAAGGTCAGTAAATAACATTCAGCTGCCATTCAGGGGGTTAAACAAAGTTATTTCTTATGGTTAAAATAAAAAGCTTTTATGGAGAAGTAATCTTCTTACCAGTTACATCACTGGCAAACATCCCTCTCCCTAGAACACTGCCCAGTTATAATCAAACACTGTATCTGAGGGCTAATGTCTCGAGGCATATGGATATGGATAGAGAAAGACCAAATGCATCAATTCCTTGAATTAGAACTGAAAAGAGGTGCTAAATATGTTTGCATTTGACATTGTTAACTCTCCTGAAGCAATATTTGTAAAAGCTTTTAAAAAGTGATTGCATCAGGTGGGAAAAATATGATGCCATCTGTTTACTGCATACAAGTGCATGTTGGTTTGCGCAGACTAGTTACTATGGATATTATAAGTGACACAACAAGCAAACAGCTGTTTGTTTCTACATATACCAGTACTGAAGTTTGCACACACTCCAACAAATGCAAGAGGGGCCATCTGAAAGGTGAACTCATGCTGAACAAGAGCAGATGAAAACAGCTTTAAGTACTGGTCACAGTGTAACCTTCATTGTTCCTTAAGGATATGAGTGAGTCTGTACTCCATCTTCTTAGTTTATAATAATTTCAGTATGATTACACTGACTATCAACATTTTATTTCTCTTAAATTTCATGTTTATCTCTCATAATCTCAGATGCTGGCAAGATGTACATGGGCAGAAATTACACTGGGTGGAAATTAGAGGGTAGACAAGCTAAAATGCTGCTATGGCTCAATAGTATTCTGAAGCCTCAGGCAGCAGGACAGCTAGATGTGGAGCCCTAACAGCAAGTTCAGACTTCATGTTTGTGACAGAAGATTCACGAAGGAAGTGACTATCTACCTGTCTGGAGTCTGTGAGCTATATATATATGTTTTACTTAAAATTACAGCAAAGGTGTTGGGTTGAAGAAGAAAGGAAGCATCAACCTCCAAAGAGAACGTTGGTTTCTTTAAGTAATAGAGTTCTTATAAGAAAGTGATTCCTCCCGAAATATATGGTCTTTTTCTTACTGTCATATGACAGGCCTGACTCCCCCATTGGAGTAATGCTAGCAGGAAAAGGTAAAATCTATATTTTTTTGCTGGCTCACTATCTGAATCCCAAGATGTTAAAACAAACAAACAAAAAAAACCCAACACATACATTTGGGGATAAGCTTCTAAGTGTAAAAGCAAGAACTGTCCCTTGTTGCCCCTGATTCTTCTGTCAGCCATTTGCTCACTGTCAAGAGTAGCTTCTGAAATAGATTGGTGCAGCTGGATCATTAGAAGTAGCCTGTGGCAACTAAATAAGAAAAGAGGAATTGTATAAATCCATCAGATGTTGTCATTTACGTTCTTACCAAGTGATGTGAATGCAAGTGGTCCCAGCACTCTCAGAATACAGCAAGAAATCTCTGTTCTTCCTGTCCCAAAGAAACTGTAGATTTGGAATCAGTTTTCAGATATAATCAGATATATTCACAAGCAGCAGCAAGCTAATGATTCATCTCATGCTGTCTCTAACAGTTGAAAGCAAACTAACCAATGGGGTCCACATTCAGCTGTGTAGCTTCAGTGGTGGTACTAATGGCTGTAGGTCCAAATGTTTTTATTTGGGGGGGAAGGATTTTTCACTCTTCTTGCTCACTGACCCTCATTTTAATCAAACTTGTCTTTTTCCTGCTTGAAACAACTTTTTAATGTACAAAAAGTGCAGAGATTGACTTCCTCTGATCTGTAACCTCTTCCAGACTTTGTAGGTTATATATTAGGACTTGGTTCAAGGACTCACTATTGAAACAGATAGCAGTATAGCGAATTCTTTATTGACCACAGTTAATAAACTTTGCCATTGCATGTTCTTCCAGTTGTCAAGAAACAGGGTTTGCTCCTGATTGGGAAATGGAACAAACTATACCAGAATACCAATGTAATCATGTCATGTAACTCAATTAATACAGGTAATAATACAAAAAATATTATGGAAACATCAAACTTCATAAAAATGTAGTAACGCTATTGCCAAGTTTGTTACCTGGATATTAGACTGTAACAGGAAAAATGTAGCAGGAAATATGAAAGATGTTTCAAGCAACCAGTAATGTTAAGGAATGAGATCAAGGAAGAGAGTGAATTCTTTCCCACTGCCATTGGGAGTACTTGTCATATCTTGGCAATTGTCTTGATTCCAGCTCTAATGGAATCTCTGTGCTTGCTTTATTTTCCTTTTCTGTAACTCCTTATAGCATACTTTCTTCCCCTGTGCAATGACCACAATGAAAAACAATGAGGTCTTGTACAGAGGTTAAGAATATTTGATCCTGTAATGTACATATGCATTTCGCATTAGGTACTTACATCTCAAATGTGAATTTTCATGGCATTTAAGAAAGATTTTTGCATTTTCTCTGAAAAAGTGCTATACTAGATGAAGGGCAGTTGTTTAAATTTATAAATGCAACTGTACTAAAATAATCCGGTTTAAAAATAACCTTATGTCTCCAGTTGTGGATTTTACAAGATAAAACAGCTTTAGAGACTAGTAGCCAGTTATTGTCCCTGCCAATGGCAGAAGGGTTAGAACAAGAAGATCTTTAAAGATCTCTTCCAACCCAAACCATTCTGTGATCCTGTGATTTTGTGCTTTGTGTAATGTTATATATATATACATATATCAGGTTATGGAACAGAAAATATGAGTTTTATTTTATATAACACAGGCTTTGCTGTCTATCTGCAAATCTCATTTTCTAAAGCATAGCATGAAGCAGATACATCCTTTCATCTTTATCCACAGAGATACTGATCAGGGAAATATTTATAAATAAATGTTGTCATTAATAACGCATTGCTTAATATAATTTGTGACCTGAGGATACAGTAAAAGTGGATTAAATGTCCAAGATGAAAGTGGAAATTAAAGCAGAATGTTGTGCTGCTGGTTTTGCCATGATAGTAATCATATGTGCTAGTCCCTGACCCAACCTGCCTTACTGGATGGAAAGAGATTTCTCTTTTGGAGAGATGTGTAGCTCAATGGATATGCACAGGTGCTTGGGTGAATTCCTTTGTAGTTGAGCAACATAAGTATTTGATGGCCATATAAGCATAGAAACCTCTTTGTAGAAAAGCAAAACTTTTCTTGTTTTCTATATTTTATCCTGGAAAACAGAAATTCTTATCCTTTTCTGAAAGCAGGCTCTATATGATATCATGAGATCATGGTTCACTGTGGTGACTTCTTTGCCACTCTTCCTGCCCCTCCCTTCAGCTTTGCTGGGTTCTACTGCCCATTTTGGCAACCGGAGCTTAGATGCACTTCTTGACTTTAAACCACTAATTTAATTGCCTTCTCATCATCCTCAGTTCCTGAGCCACTAAACCCACAATACTCAAAGGCAGTCATAGCCCAAAAGGTTAAGGATGCTAAGGTTTAAGATTATTGTGGACAAATTCCTATCTTGTTGCAATGTAAAACAAACAAGCAAAAAAACTCTAAATATGAGACTGTCAGTAAGATGTGTTAATTGTGGAATAAGCAAAGAGTCACAGGGAGAGCTGATTCTGTGGCAAATGATCAAGGAAAGCCAGAAAAGATAACTGCAATACAGTCCCTTTAGTCACGTATTCCAAATGCACCAGAGGATCCAAAGATGTGCATAAATGCATGATAGAGAAAAAAATCAGCTGGGCCAAGCTCATATAGGTCTGGCAGATATTGTCTGTAATCCTTGCCATTTCACCAGCTGGGCACCACTGAGGTACAGAGCAGAAACAGAAGAAACCAGCTGTGTATAAGAGGAAGAAACAATTTTAAGTTATGAGCATTGCCTCCTTGCCATTTCTCTTGCTATATGGTCACTTCTGGCAAAGGCAGTGATAAGGTGTGAAACCCTTATAAAACAAGTAGTAATCATAGGGAAGTTGAGGAAGCAGAATTGAAAAGGCAGTGAATCTTTTGCCTTCCAGTCTTCTGGATCTATTTATAAGAGTGTAGACACCAATGTTGAGACTAGAGAGATTAGATTTCATTATGCTGAGAAGTTTCTCCCGTGAGGACTACATTTGTCATCCTGTATAATGAAAACCTGATTTTGACAGTTCCATCTGTAAGTAACACTCTACCATGCAAATGCTACGCTGTGACTCATTGTACCACAGAAGACACAAGCCTGCGTTTGTAAAGCAACTTTCCATTTTGTCTTACATACTCATGGGGTTTTATTTCTTTTATATCTTTTACAAAGGAAGCTTTTTCCACCATTGTTCATCAAATAGGATCTCATCAATTGCAGCATCTTCATTTTGATATAATTGATTCAGAAGCTGAATTATATACTGAGTAATTGGAATGACCTAGCAGAGAATGTGCCTGAGTTTATAAATAGGATTTGAACTCAAATAACATATAAGTAGGTAATAAACCAATCTCCAGATTTCATGATAAAGTCTCATGATGAGCATACAACACCTCCTTGATTAGGTTGCTTTGCTGGTATAAAATCCAGTTTATTACATTTTTAAATAACGAATAATTCTGTTGAGCTCAGACGGGGGTTTGTAACTGAAAGATTTTGGGACTTGTTCTAGAGAGACTGGAATTGGTTTACTATTCTTTTACTTTTTATGTTTTAGCATGGATTTTAGATGTAGGAAAAGTGGTATTTATTTTTTTAAGGCTAGCTTCCCAGGTTTCTGTTATCAAAATATCTTTACCCAGCAGATTTTTTCCCTGAAGTTCTCAATGGTAATGATGGATTCTTGGATTTTCACAGTGCATTTTCAGTATTATTAGTTTGAAAATTTTCTTAAGATATGTTCTCAAGACCATTTCAGAAGTTCTCCTTCATGGTTTCTTCAATACTATAATACAATAGATGAGATTTGAGAATAGTTTTTAATAAATATGAAAGCTGCTGTAGGCTGGATGATAGCCTAAGGGCTAGGAAATGAACAAATCTCAATATTCTTCTTGTAGTTGTCACTCTGCTTTAGTTGTCTTAGGGAGAGTTTTTGCTGCAAAACAGACCTGGATGCATTGTTCCATTTCATCCAAAATAAATGAACAGGGAATAACTGCATGCTTTGGTGTGGACACCGTAGAAGCTACAGGTTTACAAGATACGTCTAGGGTTTGTGTTTCTGGGTTTTGTGTTTTTTTTTAATTTATTTGTGGGTTTGGGGGCTTTTTAAAATTATTTTTACTTAGCTTTGGTTTTTTTTTGTTTGTTTTTTTCCTGATTATTTGGGTATGTTATAGTTATAAATGAGATGTGGGAACAATGGACTAGAGCCTTGAGGGTTATAGAGATGCTTGTGCTTGTTTGGCTTGCGTAATTTGCTCTCAGTTTTAGGTTTGAATGGGTTACTTGAGTTTGACTGACTTGCAGTCAGGAAAAAATGTCCTCATGTCTAAGTAGCAGAATTGTCTGGCCATGTCACCGCAATCTGTTCTATGCCAGCCATGGTTATGAGTGATGATTGGTTTTTTTCTAATTTCCGTCTGTTTAAAATTAAGTGGAGCAAATTTTGTACAGAAGGAGGGACTTTGACAGACATGAATCTCTAGAGCTCCAGACTATCAGCAAAAGAGCAGTCCGAAACTACAAATAGTGGCCAAAAATGTTTGTATGTATGGTCTAGACAGTCCCAAGTTCAGTTCTGAGTTTTATTAATATCTCAGTTAAAAAGTGTGTTTGGATTAAGGTGGGATATCTGGTTGCAGACTAGAAATGAGTGTACATGTTCTAATGGTTTATGTTCTTCTTGCAGTGTAGGAAATTGTATATTGATGCTACACTGTTCCTACTGTTTTTTGAACTCTGAATGGCAGAGTTTCTAAAACATGCAGGGTCATTTTTTATCATGATGTGGCTGATCCAATGTGATTTAAATTATCGCATATATCAACATATATATAAAAATATATGCATGGTTTATGTTAGCAATTCCTATTCATATATACAGAAGGGCTTTCCATAGAACTTGAACTTCTGAGTGATTATGTAATTTACAATAGAACTCTGAAGTCACTGAGTCACTTTTGAAATATCTCAACTTAATATTGCATTGCCATAACCTAAAATCAGCCTGCAGTCCTCATTTAAAGGCTTGTATATGTGGTGAAAGAAGAGCAAAGTGATTGGAAGTGTGAATTCACTGGATATCTGTAGAGTGTATTATCCCGTGTCTTATTTAACCCTCTAACATACTGGGAATTTTCTTATGCAGAGAGCCTTAGGATTCCACAAGCTGGACCTGTTGAAATTTAACCTTTCTGGCTTACCTTATATTTTTTTCCATAATTCCCATAATTGCCCTATCTTTACTCTCCAATTTGAAAACACAGTCTTCTAGTGCTTCAGCTGCCAAAAACCTTTTGAAGAATAAGCTGCTAATGCTAACAAAAGTGAAACATCTGAATGCTTCAGTACTATATAGACCTGTCAAAATGCTTAAATTAGTGATTCTTCCCACCACCACTCCTGCAGAGGAGCACCTGGAGTCAATTAATTTGGATTAGGAGGAAGGAATATGCACTGTCTATGGCCTTGCATGATAGATAAAGGGGATAATAGGGGTTTGCTTGGCTCTTTTTCTTGTTGTATCTGAAAAGTGTAGTGTTTTCTCACGTGTGACTAAGAGCTGTCAAGTCATGGCAAGATTTTATTTATTGATTTATTTATTTGGTCTTATAGGTTTCTAGCTGTTAAGTTTAAAGGACCTTGGGGAGTGGCTATAGAAAGCAGTGCAGAGAAGGATTCTGAGCTAACATTTTGCTGCCCTGTTTCGATTTTAGCAAATGAGAGTATGCGTGCAGTTTAAGACAGATGGCAGTTCTTGACATATGATGAATAAAACTAACATTGAGAGCCTTTGGGGGCTCTGTGTGTGGTCTGTTGTAGCTAGTGATGTGCAGTACATAAAGCTTGTTGCTGTTTTAAGGCTGTATCTCTAGCTGTCTTATAAGCTGATAGAAATCTGAAACTGTGTTAATTTTGTTTGCATAGTAATATCTGAGTCTTTCTGACCGAAGAACTTTATCTTTTCCTTGTTGTTATGGCAGTTGATTTTTGACAGGTTTTGAGTTTTGTGCTTTTTCCATCCAGAATAGTTTAGTTCTGCTGACAGTTATGCAAATAATTTAGAAAGAACCGTTTTAAATAACATTAATTCTTGTAGTATAAATAATCTTTGTGTAAGAATTCTAGTTGAGAAACCCTTGCCATTAAAATATTACAGAGACTAAAATCATGCTGATATCAAAGTTTAGCTTTTCCCTAATCAATGCTGTGAATACTCTTAGGGGAGCAGAATTGTTTTCACACTCTAGGGTAACTAACTTCCAACAGAAATCTATTTCTTTTCCATGCTTACATTATTCAAATATTGCAATATTTTCTTTACTGAGTGGTTTAAAACGTATCTAAAAGAAAATTAGGTAGGCTGTTCCAAACAGGGGGAAAATAGAGACCTGAAAAGGGACTAAAAATTATAAGATTCAAATAAGGTTTACTTTTACCAAACTCCATAAAATGTATTTCTTGTGTAATGCTTTCTTGATAAATATTAACTTCACTGTCCTAATGTGGAAGTTTGTGAGATTGTAAAAGCTTTTTTATGAATGCTTTTGTAAAAGCAATTGTAAAAAATAATTCTTTCTACTTATTATGTACTTAATACATATATAATAATTATTGAAAAAACTTATTTCTACTTATTTCTATTAGAACAATTAGGAAACTTTCAAAAAACTTATTTGTAATTTATAATCATGTCAAATTGTACTTCTATTTTGAGTCAAAAAAGTCCTGCAGCTTAGCTCAGTTCATATTAGCATTAATTTAAGATAAAAGATAGTGGTTGTATATGTCAATGATCCCTGAATTGAACATATAAACCTAGAAAACCTATAGTTAAAATCATGCAAGAAATAGACTGCAGAAAATCTTAGTGTAGATGTGCATCATTAGGATATGCAAAACCCACAAATTTCTGTACTTTTTACATAGCTTTTGAGTAAGATTTTTTTTTTTCCGCAGAGTTCATGGACTTCTTTGAAATGTAAATATATGTATGCATTCCCAGGATTACCATAACCTGACTGTGGGAATTACTCTTTTAATTATGTAGCTCATATGTTATCAGCTTTAGTTCTATGCGAATATACTTCTGTGAGAAACTATATTTCCTACAAAACAGTGGATTTCATAAATAAGTACTAATCCTAAATTAAATCCCAAGAAAATGTTAACTTATTTCTAATGAACTAACATCCTTAAATCCTTCTCAAAATCAAATAACCAATATTTTTTTATTACAAGATTATATATATTTTCCAAAGCCCTTCTTGTGTTCCTGCTGCTGCTATTCGTTTTAAGTGCATTAGCTATAAAAGTATAATTGCAAGTTCTGAAGAACAGTGTTCATGGTAACATGCAACCTGAAGCCTAGAGTGGTGACTGGGAGAAGCAAACTACTGATAAGAGCTCTTGACATGTGTCTTCAGCATCTTACATATTACCGAATTATCACAGCAAGCAAACTTGTTTATACAAATTATGACAAGAAGGAAGTTTGTGAGTGGCTGTATCTCTTTTCAGACTCCTTTTTAATATAATTGTTCAGCCTATTTATAACTTTATAATAAGATGAACAATAAACTGTTAACAACTTGTCTTAATTATAGTCAAAATGAATCAGTGAAACATGAACACAAGATTTCCAATATGAATTAAATCTGCAGTTGTTAATAATACCAGGAGAGGGAAAGACAGAACTCTGGGAAAGGGCCATTTCCTAAAATAGGTAAAAAGATAAAGTTAATTTCACCAGCTCCTTCTGGCCCTGAAAATGCAAGCTGAATAATTTGGGGAGATATTCTAACAAAAGGGTTGAACTGCTTCTTTGAGTAAAGAATGTATCTCAGTCATACCAAATGTCACAATTTCTTATTTAATTGTCTTTTTCATGTAGGTACATGCAGATACAGATCATATTACTGAATTAGGAAAAGGAGAAACAGGAGAAATGATACTATAATTGGACACAAACACCCCAACATCAGAAATTGACAGAAGCTGTTTGGGCCTATTTTAGTGTATGTAAATGTGACTTCTCATTTTATGGGTGTATATGATCATTACAGAACCATATAGTTTTCTGTTATTTGGTTTGGCCTCGGTCAGTACCATTCATCATGTCTATCATGTCTTCTCCATCATTAGCACTTTCCATAGCCTCAGTCCCAATTTCTTGCCCAGGATCCCTGTCTCCCTTTTTTTCGTTTCTGATATGCTGTTTCTTTAGAGGTGATAAAGGTAATTATGTGCTTTTTGATGTTGTTTAGGTGGAGATGCTGCAAATACTGGACAGATCTTGTTTCTGTGTTCCTCTTTGGTCTACTGCACACAGCATGGTCTACAGCGGTAAGGAAACAGAAATTCATACAAACCCCTTGACAGCTGTAGCCACAATTAGCAGATAATTAAGCTACCCAAGTCCAGCAGGATTCTAATGATCATATACAAGGTTTTTAATTCCCTCCCTCCCCTCCCCCTCCCCCACAGTTTCTTAGCTATAGCAAGTAGATGGAGCTTCTAACTCCTGCAGTAGTCTGTAACACATTGTGAAGAGGTAAAATGTGGTTAAATCTGATCAAATGCTCTCAGATTAAGTGAAAAGAATATGCAAAATAAGCTTTGCAACTCTCTGCAACAAAGCACACAGTTTGTAAGCCTTACATGAATGATTCTTTGGGTTTTGTCAGTTTATCAAGACAAGCTCTTTTACTTTGATCTTGTTTGGTCTGAAGCTTTCCTTGCACGTGCACACACAAATCACTTGATATAGGCATTTGGAGCATGAAAAATTCCAGCCTAAATGACTTCAAAGTTCATGATAGCATGAGCAAGTAAAAAGTAGGTATTTGCTTGGGAAATTTAGACAGCTTTGTTGGTAAACATTGTCAAGTTCTGTCCCTAAGAATAAGGACAGATGTCTTTCCCTGCCATCACTAATATTGCTTTCTTATGCTAATACTGTTATCTGAAATGAAATATGTTACACAAAAAAACCCCAAAGAATGTCCATAAATCAAAAGCTCAGTGTTATACAACAATACACTTCAAATTATGCCTTTTGTCTGAATCTACAGAAATAAGATACAATACTTCCTCCATTACAATAACCTATTCCTTTACAACTAAGTTCTGCTATTGGATATATGTGATGCTTTCATTGTCTCCCAGATAATGGTTTGCACTAGGCTCAAAATTAGACCTTCTTTGTTAAAAAGATTTCTAATTAACATAATGGAAGTAGCAAGAAATACAGATGGGGGAGCCTTCGTTTTGAATAAATGGCATCGGTAGGGTTTTGGATCTCGGCTACCTTTTGCCTTTTTAGAAATTTGTTACACTGAATTTCCATGCAGATTTTAAGAGCATTTGGAGACCCTGGCCAGCTGGCTGAAATGTAAATTCTACTTCTAGCCAAAAAAAATGGAGACAGCCCAAGAAATGGGTCTTCTGCCTGCTGGTTCTGTTTCAAGAGATCGTGAATGCTGGCTGGCAGCCAGGGTTGTTGGAGAGTTCCATTGGTAAAGGCTGAGCAGAATACATCCTGCCCGCACACAAATTTCAAGACTGTTTAACTTGTCAGTCCTAGCTTCTCTCTGCAGCTGAAACTGTTTCCTGTAGCACATGGATGAAGCATGCCGCTCCTCAGCAAACATATTAATTCCAACAGACTATTTTGTTTCTTACTGAACTTGCAACATAATTTAAGACTAGGATGCTAATGTGTTACCCCTACCTGCAAATTTAAAACAATGTTATTTCTAGTGCTAGAGAACTGGATTTTGAATCAGCTCAAAAAAGATGCAATTTACCTGCTGATGTTCAATCAAGCTTTTGGTTGCGCATCTTGATGAGCTGGGGTGTCTATTGCTGCAGATTCGGTAATCATTTCCACTACAGAGATTTTCCAGTCTGCTTTTCATGTGGTCCAAGATTTCTTTTTCCATTCATACTGAGCCTTTTCTGGCACGATTAAACCTACTGAATGTTGTGGGTTTTAGAAATAAATTCACTACTCTCTTTATAGTTTATTTATGGACTCACAGTTGTGTGTAAATTGCTGATTGAAGCCAAGTAGCCTCAATCATCTTTCTGTGATTGTCAGATCTTGTTGAAACTAGTCTTGAGTGGTACCTCTTCTGAACCTGGGTAAACCATGTTGGTTGTTTTCCCCTCACCCCCTGGAAGGCACAAGTACAGAACAGTCTTTTATCATATGCAAAAGAGGTACATGGTTTTAAATGATGACTTCTCTTTTTTTTTTTTTTTTTTTTTTTTTTAAACCTGTGATACAGATAACTTGTAAAGAGTTGTGAATTGTTTCTATGTCCTTGTAGTGATCTTTCCTAAATACATCATTAATACACTGTCGATAAAGTGCTTCAGACTGCTGGCTATTCATTATTTTTTAATCTCATTCTTCATTTTAGGTGATTTCTGTGTGACCGTAGCAGCAGTTATGAATCTAGGTTGCATGTACCAATGAGGCAATGTATTCATTTGAAAGTGGTAGCAATAGCATTTTCTGTAAGGAAGTTCTCATTTGGTCTGTAAGATAAATTTCTATGTGCAGCCAACTGTACTTGCTGTTTAATTGCTGTTATATGCACATAACTTGTTTCCACCTTGTTTTGTTTGCAGAAGAATTGTACTTTTGAGTACAATTTGTTGAGCTAATGTGACAAAGCAAGTTCTAGACATGAAGTGGGAGAACCTGGGTAGAGTATTGGGGGTGAAGGCAGGCAAGGATAGGATTGGGCCCTGCTTTTTAGGAGATGTAAGGAATATAATGCACATGAAATCTTAATATTGAGGGTAAGGAGTGAAGACACTGCTGTGCAAATATGGAACAAGAGCACACTATGTGCTGGCACAGAGCTGGGAATCTATGCTGTTATTGCCTAGATGTACTCTATAGCAGCAGCTTCTACCTTCACAAACTTTGCTTCTGCACTTATGAGGTATGGTGGCTTGTATTTTGGTTTTGGGGGGTGGGGTGTTTAATTGTATTTATATTTCTTCTTTTCTATTGATTCTTTCTGACATAGAATCATAGAATCATAGAATAGTTAGGGTTGGAAAGGACCTCAAGATCATCGAGTTCCAACCCCCCCACCATGGGCAGGGACACCTCCCACTAAACCATGCCATCCAAGGCTATGTCCAACCCCACCTTGAACGCCGCCAGGGATGAAGCATTCACAGCTTCCCTGGACAACCCATTCCAGGGCCCCACCACCCTCACAGTAAAGAATTTCTTCCTCAGATCCAATCTAAACCTCCCCTGTTTAAGTTTAAACCCATTACCCCTTGTCCTCTCACCACAGTCCCTAATGAAGAATCCCTCCCCAGCATCCCTATAGGCCCCCTTCAGGTATTGGAAGGCTGCTATGAGGTCTCCACGCAGCCTTCTCTTCTCCAGGCTGAACAGCCCCAATTTTCTCAGCCTATCTTCATACGAGAGGTGCTCCAGTCCCCTGATCATCCTCGTGGCCCTCCTCTGCACTTGTTCTAACAGTTCCATGTCCTTTTTATGTTGAGGACACCAGAACTGCACGCAATACTCCAAGTGAGGTCTCACGAGAGCAAAGGGGCAGGAGCACCTCCCTCGACCTGCTGGTCACACTCCTTTTGATGCAGCCCAGAATACGGTTGGCTTTCTGGGCTGCAAGCGCACACTGCCGGCTCATGTTCATTTTTTCACCAACCCACACCCCCAAGTCCTTCTCCGCAGGGCTGCTCTCAATCTCCTCCCCACCCAATCTGTAGCTGTGCCTGGCATTGCTCCGACCCAGGTGGAGGACTTTGCACTTAGCATGGTTAAACTTCATTAGGTTGGCATCAGCCCACCTCACAAGCGTGTCAAGGTCCCTCTGGATGGCATTCCTTCCCTCCAATGTATCAACTGAATCACACAGCTTGATGTCATCAGCAAACTTGCTGAGGGCGCACCCAATCCCACTGTCCATGTCACCCACAAAGATGTTGAACAAGACCGGTCCCAACACCGATCCCTGGGGGACACCACTCGTTGCTGGTCTCCAGCTGGACACTGAGCCACTGAGCACTACTCTTTGCGTGCGGCCATCCAGCCTATTCTTTATCCACCGAGCTGTCCACCTATCAAATTGATGTCTCTCCAACTTAGAGAGAAGGATGTCATGTGAGACAGTGTCAAAGGCTTTACACAAGTCCAGGTAGATGACATCAACCGCTCTGCCCTTGTCCATCAGTTCCGTAGCCCCTTCATAGAAGGTCACATGCTTTGTCACTATTAATTTCATTTGATATTTTCCTTATTTGCAAAAAGAGAAACCCAACAACATTTGCAAAATAATACAGTGCATTCAGCTTTCATGCTAAGATTTTTCCATGAAATACAGCACAGAGTAACTTATTCTATAATAAATTGTTCACTAAGCTTTTTAAAATGTAAGTAAGAACTGCAGAGGAAGTGTAGCAGAGGGCAGCAGTTTTATTTGTACAAAAAAAAAGAGCAGAAATGTGAGAAGAAAGTACATTTTATCTTCAGCCTAATTACCAAGATAGAAGAATACAATCTTGATTGAATACATGCTGAGTTAAGTCTTTGGTGTAGAAAACTACCTTTGTTTTTATTCATTTGTGCAGCTGTGAGTCCATTCATTTAATTTTCCCCTTTCTATCAGTCCATGGAAGTCCATGTGATAGATGAGCTCGTGCTTGTAAAAGCGTCCACCTGATTTGCTTTTTGAAACCAGGAAGCCAGACTTGTCCCTCGGGGAGCTATTTTTCTAATTTTTATACAGATTTTATTCCAGGGTGAAGAATTCCTTTCCCAACCAGTGTGTGTGTGCATGTGCACATGCACATGTTGTTCTTTAGGAGGGAACAAAGAGAATTTGAATTTAGCCTTTTATTTTGGGCCACTAAACCTGTCTTTTCTGAAAGATATTATGAGCTCTCATAATAGCTCATAATAGCTAAGTACACGCCAGTGTGTGTATTATTAGAATGTTTTCTTCCTTTTTTCAGTCAAGAGTGGCACTCGGTGAGCTGCAGATGCAGGGGGAAAAGAGCTGCATTATCTTTACACTTATGAAGAAGCAGCTAGAAATGGCTTTGATGTTTTTGTGGGGCTTTTAGTAGGACTGAGACAAGAATGTGGTTAAGCTGTTTAGAGTTCACCAAAAGAACCCAACCGTTGCCCCCAGGACCCAAAGCCCCTGAAAAAGTCAAGCAGCCTTAGCCATGCAAGCAGTTACTGGGAGTTGTATAGAAAAATTTTCTGTCATCTGGCTTTCAAAGACTCAAGCAGATGTTTTTGTCTTTGAGCCTCTCTAGCTCAATGGCAAAGATTCTTGTTCCAGTGGTATTAAGTGTCTCGTTTAGTGGTGTTGGTGGAAATGGAATTTTGACTTACGTTATAAAACTTTCTCCTAGAGCATAGTTTTCGTAGAGTTCCGTGGTGTTTGCTTTTTTTTCCTTACCTTTTCCTTCAGCAGTTATATCCTGAGATGTTCTTTGTCATTTACTTAGTCCAGTCACTCTTCATCATTATTAATGATCCTGGATGGTCCTATTGCTTTGTTTTAGCTTCACTCCTGGATTTTTACAGGAGGATGAAGTGATTCTATTATGGTTATACTTCAAAGTATAAAAATAATGATTCAGACACTAGACAGCTAAACTATTTTCAGTAACTGCAACATAAAAATCTTCTGCAACATTAGGAGTATCCAAATTAGAGTGAGACACTGCGTCTTAAAATTGAAGACATTTACTTAATGAAGTGCCAGGCTTACAGAATCATATAACTTTGCTAAAGAAAGCAACCAGCAATTCTCCACCAGATATATGCTGCCATTTACTATAATTTCTTCTGGACTTTTTAGACCACTTCTCTAGCAGGAAATACTCTACAATGTTAACATTTTGGTTTGAATTCAAATGGCTATAAAATATCCTAGAATAATAGAAAAGGGAGGAGAACATGAAAGAGGCAAATGAAAGTCAAGTTTAGTCAGTAAATAATGCATTCTAAAGGAAAACACTTTTTAGCAAAAGCCTGACTGTTGCATATATTGTAAATGTTCGGAGCAATGTAGAGATATTCCAGCTGCTCCAGCCAATGAGCCGGCTTCAACTGGATCTCGGCTCAAATGCCTCTACACAAATGCCCATAGTATGGGGAACAAATAAGAGGAATTAGAGATGTGTGCACATCTACGGGGGTATGATATCATAGGCATCACAGAAACATGGTGGGATGGCACCTATGACTGGTGTGTTGGAATGGAAGGTTACCGGCTCTTTAGGAAAGACAGGCCTGGCAGACGGGGAGGGGGAGTTGCTATTTATGTCGGGGATAGGCTGGAGAGTATGGAACTCTGTCTGGGGACAGGTGAGCAGTCGACAGAGAGTTTGTGGGTCAGGGTTACAGGGAGAAGAGCGATGGGTGATGTCATTGTGGGGATCTGTTACAGACCGCCTGACCAAGGGGACTTGCTGGACGAAGCGCTCCATAGGCAGATAGGAGCAGCCTCATGCTTGCAGGCCCTTGTTCTCATGGGAGACTTCAACCACCCTGATATCTGTTGGAGGGATGGTACGGCCCGGCACAAGCAATCCAGAAGGTTCCTCGCTTGCGTGGAAGACAACTTCCTTCTGCAAGTAATAGAGGAGCCGACAAGGAGAGGTGCCATGCTTGACCTCGTCCTCACCAACAGGGAAGGGCTGGTTGGGAATGTGACGCTCCAGGGCAGCCTTGATTGCAGCGATCATGAGATGGTCGAGTTTGAGATCCTCAGGACAGTGAGAAGAGCGTGCAGCAAGCTCACTGCCCTGGACTTCAAGAGAGCAGACTTTGGCCTCTTCAGGAACCTGCTCAGTAAGGTTCCATGGGATACAGCCCTTGAGGACAGGGGGCCCAAGACTGTTGGTTGATATTCAAGGCTCACCTGCTGCAAGCTCAGGAGCGATGCATCCCAACTAGAAGGAAGTTCAGCAGGAGGGCCAGGAGACCTCCTTGGATGGATAAGGAGCTGCTGAGGAAAATTTGAAGGAAAAAAGAGGCCTATAAAAGGTGGAAGCAAGGTCAGGCGGCCTGGGAGGAATACAGGGATGTTGTCGGGGAAGCTAGGGACCAGGTTAGGAAAGCTAAGGCCCACTTAGAATTAAACTTGGCTAGGGATGTTAAGGATAACAGGAAGGGATTTTATAGGTACATTGCCAATAAAAGACAGGTTAGGGACACTGTGGGCCCTCTCCAGAAGCTATCGGGAGAACTGGCTACCCTGGATTTGGAGAAGGCTGAGGTTCTTAATGACTTCTTTGCCTCAGTCTTTACAGGAAAATGCTCTGACCACACCACCCAAGTCTTGTAAGGCAGACGCGGGGACGGTGAGGGTGGGGACCCTGGGCCCACTGTGGGGGAGGATCTTGTTCGGGACCACCTTAGGAACCTGAATGTATACAAGTCCATGGGACCTGATGAAATCCATCCGCAGGTCCTGAAGGAGCTGGCAAATGAAGTTGCTAAGCCACTGCTCATCATATTTGAAAAATCATGGCAGTCAGGTGAAGTTCCTAATGACTGGAAAAAGGGAAATATAACCC
This sequence comes from Amazona ochrocephala, assembly GCA_039720435.1. NCBI lineage: Eukaryota > Metazoa > Chordata > Aves > Psittaciformes > Psittacidae > Amazona > Amazona ochrocephala. Next base: position 14,974,385 of record CM077879.1, read on the forward strand.
CCATTTTTAAGAAGGGGAAAATGGATGAGCCGGGAAACTACAGGCCAGTCAGTCTCACCTCTGTGCCTGGCAAAATCTTGGAGCGGATTCTCCTGGAAGGCATGCTAAGGCACATGAAAAACAACAAGGTGCTTGGTGGCAGCCAGCATGGCTTCAGTAAGGGGAAATCCTGCCTGACCAATCTGGTGACCTTGTATGAAGGGGCTACGGAACTGATGGACAGGGGCAGAGCAGTTGATGTCATCTACCTGGACTTGTGTAAAGCCTTTGACACTGTCTCACATGACATCCTTCTCTCTAAGTTGGAGAGACATCAATTTGATAGGTGGACCACTCAGTGGATAAAGAACTGGCTGGATGGCCGCACGCAAAGAGTAGTGCTCAGTGGCTCAGTGTCCAGCTGGAGACCAGTAACGAGTGGTGTCCCCCAGGGATCGGTGTTGGGACCGGTCTTGTTCAACATCTTTGTGGGTGACATGGACAGTGGGATTGAGTGCGCCCTCAACAAGTTTGCCGATGACACCAAGCTGTGTGGTTCGGTTGATAAGTTGGAGGGAAGGAATGCCATCCAGAGGGACCTTGACACGCTTGTGAGGTGGGCTGATGCCAACCTGATGAAGTTTAACCATGCTAAGTGCAAAGTCCTCCACCTGGGTCGGAGCAATGCCAGGCACAGCTACAGATTGTGCGGGGAGGAGATTGAGAGCAGCCCTGCGGAGAAGGACTTGGGGGTGTGGGTTGATGAAAAAATGAACATGAGCCGGCAGTGTGCGCTTGCAGCCCAGAAAGCCAACCGTATCCTGGGCTGCATCAAAAGGAGTGTGACCAGCAGGTCGAGGGAGGTGATCCTGCCCCTTTACTCTGCTCTCGTGAGGCCTCACTTGGAGTATTGTGTGCAGTTCTGGTGTCCTCAGCATAAAAAGGACATGGAACTGTTAGAACAAGTGCAGAGGAGGGCCACGAGGATGATCAGGGGACTGGAGCACCTCTCGTATGAAGATAGGCTGAGAAAATTGGGGCTGTTCAGCCTGGAGAAGAGAAGGCTGCGTGGAGACCTCATAGCAGCCTTCCAATACCTGAAGGGGGCCTATAGGGATGCTGGGGAGGGATTCTTCATTAGGGACTGTGGTGAGAGGACAAGGGGTAATGGGTTTAAACTTAAACAGGGGAGGTTTAGATTGGATCTGAGGAAGAAATTCTTTACTATGAGGGTGGTGAGGCCCTGGAATGGGTTGTCCAGGGAGGTTGTGAATGCTTCATCCCTGGCGGCGTTCAAGGTGGGGTTGGACATAGCCTTGGATGGCATGGTTTAGTGGGAGGTGGCCCTGCCCATGGCAGGGGGGTTGGAACTCGATGATCTTGAGGTCCTTTCCAACCCTTACTATTCTATGATTCTATAATGATAGAGAGCTGCTTTCTGCCATTAGGCACTTCATCATTCTAATTCCAAATCCCTTTCAGTACTTTCAGAAAGACTCTTTACTGTCTTTGGATAAATCAATAATTCTTTTGCATTGTTGTGAACATAAAATAAAACCAGTATTATGATTTTTAGAAAGACATATACTTTGGAATACTCTTATTAACTTTAATCCTATTCTGTTTGACAGAAGTCTCCAAGGTGATTTAGGGGACAGTTAGTTTTACAGTACTTTAAAGAGAGCATATATACTGAGAATGGAAGCAAAAAGGCTTGGCCAAATAAACTACTTTAAAGGTAGATATTAACTTATACAGACCTGTATAAATTTGACTACCTAACAAAATGTATGTATCCAATTTGCTGATAATTCTCTCATCTCCTTCAAACTCTATAACTGCAAGGTAAAGGCAGATAAGAAGGTGTAAACTCTAACGAAGTGAGTAGCAACCCTGAGTCAATTCCACATTGATAGGTTGCTATAAAGGAACTTAGGCTTGTTAGATTAGTAGGACTGCAGAGGGCCCAGGAAGGAACAAACTGTAAGCCATCAAGTGTCTCTTAAGTAGAAAATTGCTTCAATGACAAATGATAACGGATACAGTACTGTTGCTGGTAAACTTCAAATGTGCAAAATGCCTAACCTACTGAAAAGTGCTAAAGCGGTGAAAAAAACACCACAAAAACCTCCCCCCCCCCAAAAAAAACCCCACAAATCCAACCAGCCAACCAAAAAACTCCCCGAAAACAAAAACCACACAAAAACCCCCAAAAGAATCACAGGTCTGTGAAAACTTGTACCTTAACAATGCTTATGCCAGGAAAATCAGCAAGGTAATCTTCATTTCTATGTTTAATTTTATTATGGGGTTATATTTGTATTTTGCATTTTGCTTGCCTCTGGCTATGTCCTTTCCACTTTCCCCACTTACTACTTCCTGCTAAATTGTGTTGTTGAAATACATTCTAACAAACATAATAATAATTGACTCATAGAAAACTGAACCTGAAACAGTGAACAAGACCTAGGACAGCTGGTATTATTATTACTATTATTTTCTTACTAAATGGGAGAAATTATGGACATTGATAGTAGACAAGACCTTGTTGCAATGGCTGTTTTACTACTGATCCATTTGAGCACTTCAGCCAGCTAATAGGCCTTTATAGCTAAATTAGTAAGCAGGACTGTTATAAACCAGAGAGGTGTTTTCAGCAAAGTAGAGATTATCAGTGCTTAACATCTAGAAAAAGATGAGGAGTTAGGAGAATATCATTTTGTCATGGAAAATATGCATTATGCTGCCACACACAAAAAGAAATGTCCATGGATTTCTCCAGAACCGAATCAGTTTGATTTGTGAGCAAAGGAGTTCATAAATGACCTCAGACAGATTCACTGACAGCCAAAATGCAAAATTCTTATTAAAAAATCAGGACCCTGTATCAGACAATACCTCATGCATGTCGTACGGCAGATGAATAGCACTGAATTCGAGATGCACAAGGGAAAGGATAATCAGTAGTCCTTACTTCAAGAAACTTTGGGCATACTTATTTTTAAGTTACATTCAACTATACGGAGTTTCTCCAAATAGAAAGCAAAATATCTGGCTCATGTTGCTTTTGCTGGGGGAAGTTGGGGGGAAAGGTGTTGTAAGTGTGAAAACTCTAGAAAATGAAAAACTGAAAGTATATTTGTGGAAAGTGCAACCTCTCATTACTAAGTAATAGATCCCCAAACTATACCATTATTAATTGGAACCAATTAATTGGGAATCTGTACTCAAAAAAACTTGCCTTCTAAAGTCTAAAATAAATCTGAGAAAAGAAACTTTAAGTGAGAAAGTCAGACCTAATGAGATTGTGACCTAGCGGAGGATTTGATTTCCTGCTGAAACAGTATATCCCTCTGTTCTGTGAGCCTATTTTTATCTGCATAGCTCATTACATATGGGGAAGAAAATAAAATATACATGTTATTTATTTTGCTAGAATAGTATTCATTTTTAAGTTTCTATGTACTGAGTTACATTGGTGCATTATGACAATATGTTTTTTGCAGGTTGACAGGAACAAGTAAGGATTTTGGAAATACTAACATATAGCAAAAATACTAGTCAAGATTGCTAGGTAATTGATATGCTGATCACAAACACAGTAGAAATCATATTCAAGGAAACACCTGATTTTGGCCAAAAATATAAAGCAAAACTAAACTTTTGTGCAGACGACTGGTACCTGTTCACTGCCATCTTATAAAATGAGAATTTTGGTTCATTTTAGCCAGAATTCCCAGATTTGGGTGGGGATGTCTTGCTTACATGATTCCTGGATACAAGAAAGAATATATTGGGTAGTGAACACTGATAGACACCAAATGCACTTATTTGAATGAGAGTTATGTGTGAGATTTAGATACCTCATTTTTACTGTGTTGATTCAGATGCAAGGTTTTCCTCTTCAACCCACATTTCTTACATCGACTTAGTGATTAGCACAGTAAAGGCTTTATTGTTAAACTGGAGAAGAATAGGCGGTTGTGTGCTTGGTACGTATCACTTGCTTACATAAAATATATATTCAGTGTTTTTGTTCACCTTTCAAGGACTCAGAGCCTGGAACTGCGACTGGACCTAGCTGTACAGATAGGAAAAAGAAATCAGGGTCTAAAAGGAGACAGGAGTCTCTAGTGGAAGTCAGTCTTGGCAATAGCTGTTACGTAAAGGTTTGTGGTTTTTACTCATAGTCAGTGAATTAAACTGTTTCCAGATACATTTTCCTCAATATCTCTTAATTAATCTTTGTTTTGTTCTGGATCCTTGGACAGGTATAGAAATAGAGAATTCCTGCAAAGAGAAGAATGCACCGCGGTTAAATCCTTACTTGACACCAGTGCTGTAGGCCCTGTTTTTATAGCCTTGCTCTTTTAAATGACTTTGTTCAGACCAGAGGTGTTTCCTGACTCTGAATGCCTTTACTTTTTGTGACAATCGAGAACTGAAGGAAAAGATTGTTAACACTTGACTATCGGTTGCTATTGATACAAGAATAAACCATGGTAATATTGAAGGTTGTTTGATGCTTTGTATTTTAATGTAATGAATGGAAGCAACAATAGGTATTATATAAATGTCTTCCAATCTAGAAGGGAGGTCCAAACTAGCCTGGCACAGCCAAAGTTTGTGATTAAACTTTGTAATTAACTGCAGGGATGAACTTCATGGGGAATGACATGAGGAATTAATAATTGTAATTAATAATGTGCAACAAATAAGACACTGAAAGTGCAAGGCAGCAGCATATTATAGAATCACAGAATCACAGAATGGTTTGGGTTGGAAAGGACCTTAAGATCATTTAGTTCCAGCCCACCTGCCATGGGCAGGAACACCTTGCACTAAATCACACCACCCAAGGCTCTGTCCAACCTGGCCTTGAACACTGCCAGGGATGGAGCATTCACAACTTCCATGGGCAACCCATTCCAGTGCCTCATCACCCTTACAGTAAAGAATTTCTTCCTCATATCCAATCTAAACTTCCCCTGTTTAAGCTTGAACCCATTACCCCTTGTCCTATCACTACAGTCCCCAATGAAGAGTCCCTTTCCAGCATCCCTATAGGCCCCCTTCAGATACTGGAAGGCTGCTATGAGGTCTCCACGCAGCCTTCTCTTCTCCAGGCTGAACAGCCCCAATTTTCTCAGCCTATCTTCATACGGGAGGTGCTCCAGTCCCCTCATCATCCTTGTGACCCTCCTCTGCACTTGTTCCAACAGTTCCATGTCCTTTTTATGTTGAGGACACCCGAACTGTACGCAGTGCTCCAAGTGAGATCTCAGGGGAGCAGAGCAGAGGGGCAGGATCACCTCCCTCGACCTACTGGTCATGCTCATTTTGATGCAGCCCAGGATATGGTCGGCTTTCTGGGTTACGAGGGCACACTGCCGCCTCATGTCAAGTTTCTCATCAAAGAATTTTGAAATATTAAATATTGAATAGCTTCTTCCTGAATGATGGCGATATAATGCAGGACTCCCATTTAAATAAGTTGGTGATCACATGATTATGATTCTATGATTCTATGATTAATCTATATCAGAATGTATAAATAGAAAAATCAGTAAATTGGGTGTATCACTGACTCAACTACATCTGCAAATGTTGAATAATGACTGTAATCTTAATGGCGTGCTTTTGCACAGTGGTTTGGGCAATGCTACTGTGTACATGCCATTACTGAAGGCAGGCAATGTGGCTTAGTAGATAAGGCATTGAGCTCAGCAGGGGTGGCCAGAGTATAATCCAGGCTCACCATTAACAGTGAGTAAATCTGTTCAACTGTGAATGCTGCTGCTCTTGTAACTCATAGCCTAAGGGTTCAGCTGAATGTCATCCAGGCCTGGTTTGGTGTCTGACAGCTCTGTGTCTAAGGCTCAGTTTTGCTGAGAAAATTATTAAGAAATAAGAAAATACATGAACTAAAGCTATGCAAGTTAAGAAAAGTAAACACAAAGTGTGGTAGCTAAGAAAGTAGTCAGCAGCTCAAGGGTACAAGAGGACAAATACTGATATGAAATAGTATAAACCAAACAAGACAAAGAAGAGCAGTAGAAGACAGCAACTCAGCAACATTAAGAATCAGTTGGTTCCCAGAAGTAACATTCAGCTTTTTCCCAGTGGCCTGACAATTGCCTGGGTGGGAGAGGATCATCAGCTGCATGTGTCTCTGCCAGAGAGCTGTAAGCAGGTTAATGCTTATGCTACTTGTATGTCAGTCCTTGCTATCTACATTAGCCAATAAATGATATCTGAATAATCTTAAATTGTGTACATTGTGTGTAAGGTAAAAAATGTCCAGATAAATGTGGCAGTGCAAAACAGTTATGTGCAGTTCTACGCTTGTTTCCTCACTGATACCACTCAGAGTTACAGCGATAACAGCCCAGTAAGAAAGGGGCCCTCCTCTCAGATGAAGCTCTGGTTCCTATGGTTCAAATAAGAAAATGGAGCAAAGATGTTAATGTTCTTAATTGTTCAGATAGCTTATAGACTAGAAAAAATGACTTGTTCTTAACAGACTAATGCCTTCCTCAGGGATGGCAGATGATGTGGTCAGAGATCAACAATAAGAATCATTGTAATGTGATGAACGTTTCAAAGAGGAACCTGAAGAAGGAATTAGAGGCTGTTTTACAAATAACATGCAGGTGGCACAGACACTTATTTTTAGTACTTAATGTATTTGATAGCCCATGTCGTTTTCTTGTTATATTACAGAGTATATAGTGCAAAATCATGCTCTAGTTAACCATTTTATGCTGTTGAACAATGTAAAGCAGTACATGTGCTGAGGAAATAAAAAGGACTTGTGAGTCAGACAACTTTGTGTATAATAAATTCAGCACATTAAATCTGCCAGCAGCAGATCACAAGAAGCAGAATTCCCACAGAGATGCAGAAAGATGCTCCATGTGAGATTTTGCTGATCTTCTCAGTCGGTGATGAAAAGAAATTGCTCAGCTCTATTTTAACCCTGAATATTCTCATTTCCATAACAAAATATTGGCAACTCCTTTATACAATCTTTATCCTGTGATATTAAGATTACTTATCCAAAATGAATGCCTGCCAGGCTGATATGACACTCATAAGATTATGGGCTTCCATGTGATTCATTGGTTTTCATCTTTTATTCTACTTTCTGTAAAAATATTGATTTTTCCTGCATGCTAATATATTTACTAAGAATCCACCTGCTGGTATGTTAGTCTTCCTTTCCTATCTCTGTAGTGGTTTCAGAGGTCTATAACACACTCACACATCCAATATAATTCGTGCAATTTTTATCCCTTTAAAATGGAAAGGGATATAATAAAAAGAAACAGAAAAGGGTCAAAATTTCATGAGATTTTGCATTTGAAAATGAGCCTTTGATGTAAAAAAGTATATCAAAATGCCTGATTCATTCAAAGTTTTGAGTCCTAAGTGCAGAAACTCCAAAAAGCTGAGTTGGGATATGCTACCAGCTCAAGTAACGTAACAAGTAGTGAAAGTACACAGGTTATTGTACTCAAGCAAGAATAATGAAGACAGGAGGATTTACTAATACTAAAGGATCAGAATTATAATGTGCACTTGATTACTACACAGTTAAGTACTGTACTGAAAAAGAGTGAAGAGGCCTTTTATTTTTGTCTAAATTGTTCTCAAGAAGTTCATAAGGGATTAAGCTCTGCCTCAACAAGATGTGAATTAGCATCAGAGGAAAGTCTGAGCTTTCTCTGAGAAATGCCTTTCATTATCTCTTCAATTAGATTTCTTTTTGCTGTTGTTAATTGGACCTCCTGTAACAAAACTGAAAAACCATGTGAATGGCTGTATGTGGTGGATTACTACACAACTATGGTGACATGTAATTGGTCAGGAAGTTTGTGTAGTGGAGCTAATTATTGTAGGCTGAAAAATGTGTACTAATTTTATCTGTATATTCTTCTTTCTTCAAGGGGGCTACTAAAGAACATTATAGAAGCATTGAAAAACAACTTTCTGTTGACTTTTCTTCAGAATATTTTGACATATCTGACTCCATCTGTCAACTTTTCTGTTGCTAAAATCCCATAATATGCTGTTCACAATTTGTGCTATGCACAATCTTATATGTACATATTAGTTTAATTAGAATATTAAAGAGAACATCAATTTGAATGTATTCATCAACTGTTTTCTTAATAGATACATTCCTCTGTACTAATATTAGAAACCCTACTTTTGTTTTGGATGAGAAATTATGTATATATTAACAGTTCAAATACTGATGTTTGAACTATACAAAGTGGCAGATAATTACAATCTTTTCCAGTTTATCTACAGCTAGAGAAGTATTCAGGAAGCCTTTTTTTCCCTCTCAAATTATCTATAGACTAAGAGTTAATTGTTGATGATATTCAGAAGCATCTGTCATTGTGTACCAAATCAGTAAAATTTAAATGGCTAACAAATCCACAAAACTCCTGTCTTACTTATACATACAGAACTGTACAGTAGACTCAGTTTTACCAGGTCAAATTCCTAGGTGCCTTAATTTCTTCTTTGCAAGTGAACTGCTCCCTTCACAGCAGAGTTGCATGCTTGTTACTTGTCTCTCTCTTGTGCCTGTCCGGAATTTACAGCTCAGACACCCCTGAACCTAAATTCTTTGAAAGCCCTAAAATTGACAGCTCTGCTTGGAATACACATAATACTGACAGTGCAGATTATATATATAAAAAATACTACTGACATTGATGCTTCCCAACCTTAATAAGATAAAAACAAGAACCTTGGATTTACCAGCTCCCACGAGGAAGTTCAGAACCTTGTGTTCTGCAAGGCTGCCCTTCAACCAGCCGTTAGGCAAGTACCACATCATGTCTGGTGTAGTAGTCAGGTTGTTACATAGCAAGGGGTTTAGTATTCATACTGTTTATAAGACTGGTCCTACAGTTAGCTGTTCACACAGAAAGCAAGAGTAAAGCTGGGAATAGAAGTCTGACTCTCCCAGTATTAATCAGGGGAACTTCATGTCATTTTCATTAGCTTTCCTTTTTTAGTCCTCTTTTAAATAGGTAAGGAAATAAGCTACCAGGCAAAGCATATCTTTAAGATAAGGAGTCACATATTTTATTTCTTTCCAGCCACCAAAGACATCTTTTCTATACCTATAATTCTTCTTGCTGTTTTGAAGCAAGAAATTCTTTTGTTTTATGAGACTTCCTAATCTCTGTGCCTAAAAGCATGTCCTGAATTTTGTGAACTGTGGAGAAAACGAACAGGCTTAGAAAACAATACTTGCAATTCTTACAGAGCCATCTCCATTGGAGGCATTAGGAATAACCATACAAATAAGGAAATTGCAGATTGAATCTTGAAGCTGGTTAAATAAACATGCACAGATGTCCTGCTTAGTAGAAGGAAACTTAATGATAAATACCTCGCTCTGCCTGAAAGAATACATGAATATAAAGGAATTAATGATTTAAAAGAAGAGAGAACAGCAAGGAAAATGTGGAGAAGCAAATAAAACACATAATATTGTTTTAAGCCAGGAGCCCACAGTTGTGTGTAATTTAAACAGTTTGTTCAATTGGCTCTGGTTAATGATTTCCATAATTATTTTAGGCTTGCTCACAACAGCTGTAAATACTTTTTTCTTCATAAGAATGTGCACTCTGCACCTGTTTGAAGAAGATTAAACTTCATTAGCCTTCTAACAAACTGTGTTAACCTTATCAATCATTTGAAATATATAGCCACGTTAATGAGTAGCACATAAAATATGATTATGTCCTCACATTGAAGCATTAACAGAATCAAAAATACTTCAAATTCTGTAAGAGGCTTTAGTGCTACTTCAAGGCTTGGTTTCATGTCACCAGGAAGCCGTGGTTTTTAATCCGCAGATGACGAAGGCCAGGTTTCTTTTCCCAGCTAATGTAGCTGAAATCTTTCTCTGGAAAGTTCTGAATTTGTTCCTAGAAGAAATACCCACGAAGCAATTTGGATTTTTCAGTTTCCTAAAGGCAAATAACAACAACGAAGAAGTCATATAGCATAACAATCTGCAATAAGTGGTTTTGATCATCTGATTGTTTAGGTTTTATGGAGCAAAGATAATTAAGCACTCGTAGTCATTAAGAGCCTATGGCATATGGCCACACAAATGCTGTTGTCAAATTTTTCTGAGAACGATGAATTCCAGAATATACTGAGTATTCTCAGCATTTCACAATGATTTATTTATTTTAAGATTGAAGTAGTTTGGAATCTAGACTCAAACACAGCCAATACACTTTTTAAGGCTCCAGCCTTAAGATTTGAATAGATCAGTTAAAACGAAAAGAATTCTCTATTTTACTAATACTGGGGCCTTCATTAATTTCTTTCTAGTTCTTTCTTGTAAAAAGGTCTGGAACACAGGTTATATTATACAATTTATGGTTCACATTGCACGCAAACATGTATCACAGAGTTTACCTGTTTGGGTTTTTTTCAGAAGTTGTAGTGCTGGATAGACAGTGGGTATGTTTAAGCATGGAACTGGCTTTGCTGGGTAAGTCTTGCTGTAGTCAACAATCCTTTACCTTTTTTCCCACTGTATGATTACTTTTTATTGATTTCAAATGTGTTTGTAATGTCTTAATTTCCATAAATATATTGGTTAGCAAGTACAAATACAGCAAATTTCATTTACTTATTTCCTTGAAAAGTTCAATCAGTGTAGTAGAGTAAATAAATTCTTATACTGTGCTTAATTCTGTTCTCCAAAGCTATGCATTAGAAAGAGTTTTGGTTCCTGAACTATAAACCCAGATTTCAATATGCTACATGCTCTGGTTATGAATGTTCCTTTAAAGACTACCATGAAAAAAGGTTGGAAAAGTTGCTCTTTTGTGATGCATTTACCTCTTTGTTCTCTACCTAGCATTAAGAGGATGTACATCTACTTTCATATGTTGTCTTTTTTTTTTTATGTGTAAATAATTACATAGTAGTAAGATGATGAAAGCAATGCTTCCTTGTAAGGGTTTTAGCTTATTAAACTCATGTACTACCCTACTAACCTAGTGGCACCCCTTGTCTTTCAAAAGCTAGGGCTTTTTCTCATGGCTTCCAAGCCTGAGGCTCCAACTTGAACTCTGGCCTTCACACTGTGCAAAAGCTCCTAATCAACCAACTGGGTGCAAACATTACCTGCAAATGTGTGTCACCTGGAGGTAGAAATGACCCACTGAGTCTAAGAAAAGGCATAATGTCAGTGTCGGGGGAGGTGATTTGTAGTGACACAAGCTCAACTAGGCAATACTTGTTAATATATATGCACCAGTGTGGCATTTATTTGGCTTTCACTTTGATGAATCATAGCTCTAGAGAATATCTCAGTAAACCAGTGATGCCTGGGCAAGAAATAATATTCCTCTTCACAGTAAAAGAAAAGGTAACATTTGGCAAACATTTTAGAAAGTCACTATAGAATCTCTGAAGCAGAAGTGGAAATTGTATATCACACCAAGTGTTATTCGCACATGGCCCGATGCACTTCCAGCCTTTAATTGCATGCTGAAATGTCAACCTCCACATGGCTAATGATCTGGAAATATTTTAACCTGATAACTACCCCAGGCTTTATAGCAATGTAACTCCATTGACCATAATAGTCCTAATCTTTAGCTTATGAAGACAAAATTCTGAGTTAATCAGTGGTAAACGAAATACCAAAATGATAAGTGCACTGATTAGTGGTAATAAAACTGAGTCAATACAAGAAAGAAAATTGTATTGTACCTTACCTTCCTCCCCAGTTTTTTTTGAGCACTCAGCCTATGGAAAAATCATTGAAAATTTGCACACTTACCCCTCTGGTTTTGTATTACGGTAGTTTCCTTGTTAGCAGTATTTAAGTCTATGTTCATGTTTAGAAAACTCAAACATATTAACTGGCAACCAGCTCATAAAAACTGTATTTAATTGATTGTCTAGAGCAAAAATGAGGGCAATTATAGTTGCTTCTTGCAAAGACTGTCTTGAGATCAACAGTTGAAAACACTATATAAAAATAGGTGGTAAAAAAGAACAATATTATTTTCTGACTATGGCTCTTTTTTTGAAGATGACATAAGAGAACTAAATATCTAGAGTGGGAATATTTTCACAGTAAATTAATGACGGCTTCATTTTACCACTCAGAGTCCAATTCCAGATGAGTGCCAGTGTGAGAGGAGTAGATTAGTTAACGCAGCAGGGGTTAAAAAACCCAGCAGACTGAATTTGAGCAAGGGTGACATGACTGAATGTCGCAAAACAGCTTACTAATATATACAGGTGATTAAATAGATTGGAAAGAACCTACTATTAGTGCTATGTCGTCTCCTACTAGCACACATTGCTGACCTGTAATTTAGCTTCTTGTTTACCTGAGTTCCCCAAGTCCCTGGCTGGAGAAAGGAATTAGGAGGAATTACTCGCTATTTTCTGAATGAGGCACAATTAATCCAGCCCATTCATGGGAAAGGAAGTGGTGAAAGTTTCTGTCAGGAGAAACAGCTGTATGTGACAAAAATATTTTAGACAGGAATTTTTGTGTGCTGCTAAAAGTGGGTTTTGATGTTTCTAAGGGATGAAAGGATAAAGCTTCTGTAAGAAAGGCTGAGTTGACATAGGTTACAATGATCTTTCAGAGTTCATAATCTGCTTTTTCCTTTGCATTTTACAAAATGACTTTGAGGGATTAAGAAGCTGCTGAATGTGATGTAGATCTGTGAACACAGATGATGTGAATGGCAACAGCAAAGTCTACTACTCTGCTAATTAGAGAACACCTGGATCTGATCTTTGTAAATTGCAATGAGAAATAGTGTCTTAGCACAAATTCTGGCTTGAAATGCAGATTTTTTTTGTGGTATACTTGCATATCCTGAACACCTTGTTGATTGTGGGGTTTTTTTACAACTCCAAATACTAGAGACAAAACAGAATAAAGAAAATACTTTTCATTAAGTCTCTGCTGTAGTTAGATAGACTGCCATCTTTTTGTTGTAAACAGAATCCAAAATGAAGTTTAGATATCTGAAGTAATTTGTATTTTTACTATTACTTTCTCTAATTCATAAAATAGATCTTAAGTCTGGAAAGACTTATATATAGTTGTATTCACTGAAGTCAACAAACTTGACAAATATAAAAGTAAGTGAGAAGGTTGGAACTCGATGATCTTGAGGTCCTTTCCAGCCCTTACTATTCTGTGATTCTGTGTCTTGGCAAAAATAAAACATTACTCTGTAGATTAATTCTTATTTGATGTGTTTTCCTGTAGTGTTCTGTTGGGGTTTTTAATTGTTTTTTGCAGGGTTTTCCAATTTTAAAAAACAGTTTATGTTGATCTACTGTGTCCCTTTTTGAAACCTCAAAATCAGATGGGATTTAGCTTTATAGATACATATATATATATAACATTAAGATTCTAACTCCTAGGGAAAAAAAAATGGATTATTAAGTAATATTTTCACAGGTTTTTTTGAAAGGCAATAATGTCCTTCCAGTAGCTCGCGGAGATGGCTTATACACAGCATTTGGAGTACTTTCTTGCTTTATGCATAGTCTAAACACTCTGTCTGTTAGACTAGAAAGCCAGTTGGATGTCCAGATCTGGAAGCAATACTGATTTTTTTCCCTCCAAACATTTTCCAACAGCAATTGCACTGTTGATTTTTTTTTTCCTCAGATTACTTTTTTTAAGTGTTTTGTATGTCAAAACAGTTGGAAGGAAAAAAATTGATTTTAGTCCTTTAGTCTTGTTCTGTCATGTTAGAAAGTGAGAAAATACTTTTTCTTCCCTCAGAAATGTGTTAAAATCTAAATGAAAATGTATTTTACTAAGTATGTACAGGCAATACAGTATGTTTCAAGGTAAAAGGGAAAAGTCTGTAATTTCTAAATATTTTCCAAAATAAGACTGAAAATAGAGTCTATCTCAATATGCACAGAAGTTCACTATTTATAAGGAATAGAATGAGTATCTGAAAAAAATAATATTCTTTTTAAAATAAATAGCTGATGAAACAGAATGTGCACTAAAAACAGTGACACAAGTGTGGCAGGTTGACCCTGGCTGGCCACCAGGTGCCTAACAAAGCCACTCTGTTACTCCCTTCCTCAGCTGGGCAGGGGAGAGGAAGCATAAAGAAAAGCTCATAGGTGGAGATAAGGACAGGGAGAGATCAGTCACCAGTTACTGGTGTGGGTGAAACTGACCTGATCTGGGGAAAAAGTCAATTCGATTTTTATTACCAGTCAAATCAGAGCAGGGCAATGAGAAATAAAAACTAAACCATAAGACACCTTCCCTCTGCCTCTTCCTTCCTCCCAGGCTCAATTTCACTCCTGATTTTCTCTCCCTCTTCCCCGCAGCAGTGCAGGAGAACAGGGAATGGAGGTTGTGGTAAGTTCAACACACATTGCCTCTGCTGCTCCTTCCTCCTCGGGGGGGCCCTCACACTTCCCCGGCTCCACCGTGGGGTCCCTCCCATAGCAGACAGGCCTTCATAAGCATCTCCTAAATAAGTCCTTCACATAGGCAGTTCTCCAGGAACTGCTTCAGTGCGGGTCCCTTCATGGGGTTCAGTCCTTCATGAACAGATGGCTCCAGCATGGGTCCCCCACGGGGTCACCAGTGCTGCAGCAAACCTGCTCCAGTGCAGGCTCCTCTCTCCATGGGACCACAGGTGCTGCCAGGAGCCCGCTCCAGTGTGGGCTTCCCACGGGGTCACAACGTTCTTTGAGCATTCCCCTGCTTTGGTTTGGGGTCCTCCGTGGACCTCAGTGGGCTGCAGGGGCACAGCCTGCCTCACCATGGGCTGCGCCATGGGCTGCAGGGGAATCTCTGGAACACCTCCTCACCCTCCTTCTTCACTGACCTTGGTGTCTGCAGGGCTGCTTGTCTCATACATTCTCACTCCTCTCTCTGGCTGTACTTGCTCACTTCCTTCTTCCCCACCTTTAAATGTGTTATCCCAGAGGTGCTACCACCATCACTGACGCTCTCAGCTGTGGCCAGCAGCAGGTCCATCATTGGTTCCATCAGACTTAGGTGAAGCTTCTAGCAGCTTCTCACAGAAGCTACCCCTGTAGCCCCCCACTACCAAAACCTTGCCATGCAAACCCAGTATAAACAAGAAATGGTTTACAACTTGAAAGGCAGTGACAAGATTCCTTTCTGTGAAGCCACAATGTATAATTTTCAATTGTAAAATACAGTGTGGAAGTTGAAAACACAGCACTGTGCCATCCACTTGGAAGGAGAAAAATGACTGCTACCGCTGACCCAGGACAAGATTTCAAAAGGTAAAGAGCTCGTCAGCTGAAGGTCAGTGATATACAGCTTCTCTTGTATCTCTTTCTCAAAAACAAATGTGAGATGTCATTCCAGCTCCATTCATAAATAGGAATTCCTTGAGTTTAGCCTTCTTGTGTCCAGACCAAAAAGTAAGGAATATCTACCAAGGGCAATGTTATTGCATGTATTTTAAAATAAGCATAGCAGAAAACTTTTCTGTTGCTTTGCATATTTCTATTTATTAATAGAGCTATGAATAATTTGCATGCAATATTACACTCTTTTTAGACTTCTTTTGAATTTGAATAAAAAGGATCTCAGTGTAATGCCAAATTTGTCCTATAATAATAAAAGGCAACTGACAGGCTCGGAGGGCTGCTGCTAGCCTGCTTCTTTTTCATTTCTCCTGTCAGCACTAAGGCACTCCAGGTTTGGGACTGCAAGATCTCATTGTGTAACTTCAAGTATGTAGAACTTCCTATCTTTCAGCTTTTCAGTTGTCACAATTAACTTTATTTCTTAGCTGTGTCTGTGACAATGGCAGTATTTCTGCCTGTGTCTTCCTGTTTATTTTTTACCAAAATTAAACTGTCTCGGTTTAGACAGAACAGTAGTAACTCCTGAGGGAGAAATACATTACTAAATGGCTTAGAAAGACAAAAGTTGTGCAATAGTCATGCTTCTTATTAATGTCATGGTAAATCTGATGAGAACTTGATACTTCAGCTGAGTTGTGTGGAAAAATGGTACCGAGACACACTTTTATTCTGTTGTACTTGATTTTTATTTGCTCTCTGTTATAATGAAAGCAATAAGATCCTCTGACATAATATGCAGTGCTGGATGTATACCACAAATCCAAAGTGTCCCTAAGGGAGTAAGGATTTTCCAATAGCCTAATGTATTTGGAGTAATAGAGGAAGAAGAAAGCTATTGGGTGGCACAGGAAGGACTTCTAGGAAAGGCCTGGAGAGATGCCTTTCTTCCATAAACATATTTTTCTTACATATTGCTAGGCTCTAAACTTTTCCAATAGTAATATTAATGACATGCTTTGCAGTTCACCACCTAAGCTGAATGTATTTACTTTTGCATAATTCATAGAAAACACCTTATGTTCCTTCTTGCAGCAAAATAAACCTGAACTCTGACACTCTCTTTTAAGTCCCTCTGGTATATTCACGCCTGGAGCAGCTTTGCAATTAGATTATCATCTTCCATTAAGATGGAAGTTTTGATTCCATCATTATCTCAAATTAATTAAGATATTTTTAATTGTCATATTCACCAAACTCTAGGATCACTACATTTTTTTTGATCCTTAAAATTGCTTTTGTCTTAATCAACAGACTGGAATTTCAGACGCACGGCTGTACAGATCTTGGTAGAACTTTTTCTAATGAAATCATTTTATGAGGTGCTGGTTCTCTCCATTCTGGTTTAGGTGGGATTTGTTTTAGAAATGGTTTTTAAGGACACTTGCTTTCTTTAAATAATGAAACCACTTTCATTTCCCACCCCAATCTTTTAACATTTTTCTTCTCATGTACTTCATAAAAGCTTCAATTTCATTTTCTTAGTATGTCATAATTTTCTGTAGACTGCGTGTGCATTTCTAAGATCATACTGCTTTCTGTCTGAGCCATAATATGTTGATTGGAGCACCCAATAAAAGGGCAGAATTAGTGACAGGTGCTGAATTTGTTTAAATAGAAAAATTGGAAGAAGGTAGAACAGCTGAAAAGATTATCTAATTTTAGGTATAGTTGAAAGAAAATAGGATCTTATGAAGGGAGGTGCAGAAAAAAACCTGGCAGATGAAGGTGGTAGATCATGGGTTGTGTGTATAGGAACATGAATAAAGACACAGTATAGGCAGATTAAGCCTTTGTCTTGATATGCATTGTAAAAAATATGGCTTTTTATAAGAGAAGTGTTGAGGAGGATTCTGAGAGCTAAAAGAACTACCAGACCAAAGGGAATTTTCAGACTTGTTCCTTTCTGTAGTCCGTAGACTTTACATCTAGAGCCTGCTTTTCAACCCAACTTTTCTCCAAATAGTCTGACCCCTAAGTCAGACACTGAAGTTGGAACAGACCAATTTTTCTTGTCTGCTGTTACAGTAATATCACCAAAGAAAGTACAGAAGTCTGACTAGAAAACTCACCACTTCTTTGGACACCACTGGGAGAGGTTGCAGGAATTTTTTTCATCAGTTTACCTTACTACTCTACCTCCTCTAATTGCTACTGTACCTCCTCTAATTGCCTGTATTAATCTGTTTCCCCATGTTACTCATGTACTTGTCCTTGGTGTTCAAAAATAATCTGCACTAACGTCGAGAGCTGAACTAAAAATATTTAAGAAGTTTATAATATTGGTATCTGCATTTACCATTGCCTTCTGTTCTGCCTGCCTGTTTCTGTCTATCTGATACTTTTCTCAGCTGTTTTTTTTATACAGTGTAATATGTGCATGTGATTCTTAGCGTATAGGTGCCAGGTAAAATTGCTTACTGATCATGGTATTTAATTACTTGTGATCTAATAAGATCTTGGCTAGCAAGAGAAGGGGAACAGCCATTGCATGTTTATGACTCTGTATGAACACTGTGTGCAGAACAGGTCATGGAGCATTCGGCAGCTGGTGAGGGATTGTTGTCGTTTAAGCCCAGCCGTAACTCGGAACCATGCAGCCGCTATCTCACTCCCCCTCCCCGCCTTTCCTCCCCCCCTCCCCGCTCCCAGAGGGATGGGGAGGATGGGGGGGGGGAGGGGGAGAGTGAGATAGCAGCTGCGTGGCTCTGAGTTATGGCTGGGCCTAAACCACGACAGTTCTTTTTAGAGCCCAATGTGGGGCACGAAGGGTTGAGATAAGGACAGATCTGACCAGAGTGTGTCTAATTGTATCTGTGATAAGCATTCATTGTTTCGGATTAATAGTCCACTCGTCACAATGCTGATTTATTGGCTCTCAAAGTTGTTCCTTATGATCTCACAGTTTCAGCGTGTCGTACCTTACAGCCGGTATTTGCTGTGTTAGTGTTTATTGGCTGGGGGCCTTGGGCTAAGGTTCTTGTTTCATTGTACTTTATGGTAATGGCTTGTAATACAGTGGAATCATTGATCACGAAACTGATCTGGCTTGCGTTCCCAGTGTGGTCACCACCTCTATACTTTGGGAGATATATAATAGAAGTGCTTAGCAATTACACATCTTTTTTCCCCTCCTTGGGTGGTCAACCCATGAAGGAGACATTCCCTTATGCTCCCAGCACCCCCACCAGACTATGTATAGCATCATTTGAGAGTTCTGAAGGTTTTGAATGGCCTTTAGATACCCTTGAGACCTGCTTGCTGATTGTGATGGGGATCAGCCTGTTGGCACACATACAGAGTGTGTTTTACCCACGACCATTGCATCTGGTCTCAAGAGTAAAACAGAGTTGGGTTTGGGCCTTGTCTAGGGTTAGATGATGATATAGGAGGACCAAGAGATTTTCCCCGAGGCTGGACAGTCATGAATGGCAGGGTGTGTGGGATAGTATGGGCAAGTATCTAGGCCAGTGGGCCCCTCCAGTGCTTTGAAATTTTACCACTGAACAAGTGCAAAATCCAGAAAAATTAGTAAAACACTTAAATGAGATGTGTTGTCATCCCGGTCATACCAGAGAGGGACAAATCATGGCAATGTGCTGGGACTTTGCCTATGCTTACAGAGCCCTGTTCAACACCATCCAGCACCTTCAAAAGGAAAAAAATGCCCCTGGATCTGATGGCAAAGCAACAGACAGCGTAGCTACTCCAGCTCCAAGCACAGCAGCTACACCAGTCCCACAGACAAGTACAGCAGCTACTCAAACTTCAACCACAACAGAGAGCACAGCTACTCCAGCTCCAAGCACAGCAGCTACGCCAACCCCAGCGACAAGTACAGCAGCTACCCAAACCCCGATGACAGATACTGCGGCCACTCCAACCGTAGTGATAATCACTGCAGCTAAACCAGAGGACCAATTTGTACCAATATCAGTTGCCCCTCTACACAAGGGGAAAAGCAAAACAAAGACAAGAAAGATGAAGTAAGATGAAGAAACAATGTACTCACAACCCAGGACAGCATCTGACCAGGAGTTATTAGTATGTGAATCAGAGGAAGAAGAGGTGACCTCTCGACCCTGGACCTCAACAGAGCTATGGAGTACGAGAAAAGATTTTACCTGTCAACCAGGGGTGCACATCATCACCTGGCTGCTCTGATGCTGGGACAGTGGGGCTGATGGTCACGAACTAGAAGGTAGGGAAGCCAAGCAGCTGGGATCACTTGCTAGGGAAGGGGGAATTGACAAAGCAATTGCAAGAGAGAAAAAGTCTCTCAGCCTTTGGAAGTGGCTCTTGGCAGCTGTGAAGGAAAGGTTTCCATACAAGGACGATGTTATGAGTTGTTCAGCCAAGTGGACTACTCTAGAGGAAGGCATCCAGTCTCTGAGGGAATCAGCCGTTGTAGAGATGATCTATCACATCAAGCCAAATAACGGCGATATACCCATAGATCCAGATGAAGTCGAATGTACACAGCCCATGTGGTGGAAATTTACACAGAATGCACCGTCATCATATGCCCATTCGTTGGCAACAGTAACCTGGAATGGCATAGTATCACTAACAGTGGATGAAATGATTCATAAACTCCGAGAGTACGAAGACAATCTCACCCTTTCCATCATTTCAGCTGTGGAAAAACTGTCCCAGGAGTTCAAACAATTAAGAGGTGATCTATCTGATCTATCCAGCTCCTCACGTGTACCAACACACGTCTTAGCTATTAACAAAAGGCATTCTACTACTTGAGAGAGAAGATATAGAAGGTATATGCCAAGGGCCACCCTATGGTTTTACCTGCAAGATCATGGAGAAGACATGACAAAGTGGGATGGAAAACTTACCTCAGTTTTGGAGGAACGACTGCACGAATTGAAGACAAAAACAAAGGTCAAGGATGACCATCCCATGAAAGCTGTGGCTTCAGTCTCTGGTGAGCACGTTCCCAGATGGAGTGGAAGAGCTGATTTTACTCCAGCTCCTGTGATAAAGAATAATACTTCCTTTCTATGAGACTTGCGTGTCCAATTCTGTGATGACTATTAGAGGGGCCCTGCCTCCAGCGAGGTGGAGGTAGGGGACAATCGGGTTTACTGGACTGTGTGAATCAGATGGCCTGCCACATCAATCCCACAGAAGTATAAGGCTGTAGTAGATACCGGTGCACTGTGTACCCTGATGCCATCAAGCTGTCAAAGGGTGGAACCCATTTCTATTTCTGGAGTGACAGGAGGATCCCAGGACTTGACTGTACTGGAGGCTGAAATCAGCCTGACTAGGAGGAATTGGCAAAAGCACCCCATTGTGACTGGTCCAGAGGCTCCATGCGTCCTTGGCATAGACTACCTCAGGAGAGGGTACTTCAAAGACCCAAAAGGGTACCGATGAAAAAGCTGCCGGCTGGGCTTAAACCACGACACAGCAGAACAGCTGCAGACACCCAACACACTTCGCCACTTTGTTCTAACCCCAGTATGTCCCTTCCTGTACTGGTGTCTGCATCCTCACCAGCTGTTCCTTGAATCACAAAGCCATGGGCTGACTCAGACTCCCTCAGCCTGGGGCAGACAGCAGTGCAGGCGGTAACAACCACGGGCGGGCGGGCGGGCAGGCAGCAGGTAAGTGTGGCCGAGTGGTGAAGGCGATGGCCTAGAAATCCATTGGGGTTTCCCCGTGCAGGTTCGAATCCTCCAAGGTACGGTGAACAGCTGCTTTCCATGGGTTGAGATAAGAACAGTCCAGTAACTAAGGTATAACACAAACCACTGCTGCTATCACCAATAATAATGATAAGGGAAGTAACAAGGGAGGAAAATACAACCGCTCACCACCTGCTGACCGATACGCAGCCCGACCAAGCAGTGATCTAACCCTTCTGGGTAACTGCCCCCAGTTTATATTGTGGGCATGACGTGCTGTGGTATGGAATACCTCTTTGGCTAGTTTGGGTCAGGTGTCCTGTCTCTGCTTCCTCCCGGCTTCCCCTCCTCCCTGTCAGAGCTTGGGACTTGGAAAGTCCTTGGTAGGAGTAAACATTACTTAGCAACAACTAAAAACGTCGGTGTTATCAGCGCTGTTCCCAGGCTGTAAGTCAAAAACACAGCACTACACCAGCTACTAAGAAGGAGAAAAATGACTGCTACTGCTGAACCCAGGACAGGGATACACTCGGTTTGTATCGTGGTAATCTCAGAGCTATGAAAAGGATGCAGCTTGGCACCTTTATGTAGCCAATGTAATCTGTCATATGCACATTGACTTCACTGCTGTGCATCCTCCCCTCACTAGACAAAAGCATCTCGGCAAAAAAAACCCAGGAAGATTGAATGGTAAGTACTTCTTTGAAGTGAATCAGCCTGTGCCCATCAGGTTACTTTACTGCTGAAGCTTAATAGCAACAGGTGAATTACTGAGAAGATTGGTGCACCCTGTGGGTTAAATACAGTTATCAGTGAATGGAAGCTTTATCAGGAGCACTGAGAGATAGGTCTCTTCTCTCTGAGCCTGAGCCTGAAAGGTCAAAGAGAGAAGTGCTGTAGAACTCTGTCATTGCAGTCAAGAGGGAGACTGGTTAACAGCATCAAATTACCAGGGAAGGTAATGCAGGCATAACCAGTACTTTAGAACTTTGACTGGGAAGGTGCTGGAACCTGATAAGCATCATGATAAAAACTGATCCATTGTAATGAAATGGGAAGTGCAATTCCAAACAGCATAAAAATAATTGAGAACAACCCCACAAAATTATTTTAAATGTTTGTTGTTCTGTGCATGGCTGATGACAACCACAGCTTTATTGCATAAATGTCGTAGACAAGGAGGAGCATTTACTACTTATCAGCAAGTCCTACTCACAATCTGTGAGCAAGTACCAGTTAACATGCATGCTGACTGAGTCAGTGAAGTTCTACATCTTCCAGACAGTAGATCTACTGTCTGAGCCAAATCAGGATAAAATCTGTGGATCTATCTACATAATTTAAGTTCTTCCCTTTAAAGCAAAATCTTATATCAAAAGAAGAGTTGAACAGAACTACTTAATGCAATGTTGACTTTGCTCTAGAAAAACACTGGTTCTTTTTTTACTGTGGCAACTGTGTTATGTTTTAGTCTTCTGTGTGGTTTTGGTTTTGTTTTGTTTGTTTGGGGTTTTTTTCTTCTCTTTTAACCCTTTAACCCCAGAAGACTGTTGTGAATAACTTTTGCAAAATGCTCACTCACTCAGCCTGCTGCTTTTCTGAAATCAAACAGCTTTTGAGGACAGGAACCACTGTGCAGAATGAACTTTTAAACAAGGCATGACCTATTTCTTGCTTCTGTGCTGTCTGCTACATCCTTTTTACTGCCTAGAGCCACAAAAAGAGTCTTAGGGAGGGAGGTATTAGGAAACCTTTCCTGAGGCTGAGCAGACACCTCGTCATTTTATTTGTTGGGTTTCCTGTTAAGGCACAGGGTGAACTCTTTCCCTTACTGAAGCCTTACTTTTATACCAAGAATCCTCTTTCAATTTCAGCTGCTTTGGTTAAACAGACATGAAGATGTAAAGGAAATGTGCTATCTTCCTTATATGTCAACTTTTGGTGGTGGTGGTGACAATCAGATTTACCTTCTGAGCTATGTTATTTCTGTTTACTCTTTGGATAAGATAGTAGGGAACAGGAAATGAAACTAACTTGTCAGAAATGAGATTGTGGATATGAAAGGAGTGGTTCATAAGAACAGCAAGCAAGACAGGATAAAAACTCAAAGGCATACAAATAAATTAATACATTTATGAGATTGAAAAGATAAAGCACACATCACAAAGTATGACTTGGGGATAGGAATACAGATACTGGAGAAAAATAACTATAGGCATTTAGACAGAAAAAAATAGATCAAATGAAATGTGTTCTGGATCAGATTCTCACAGGCAGTCTGTGTCTGTGCACTGCTCCAGAGATGGAATCTCACACTCATTCAGCTACCCTTTACAGCTGGATTGTATTAGCTCTGTAGCATGCAGGAGCCCGGATTTGTGTAGCTCTGGCCCCTTGACCCTGGAGGGCCAATAATAAGTAAAATGTTGGCACAGGAAAGAAGTATTGTGGAATTATTTTGGAGGCTAAAAAGCTCACAGTTTCAATGTTGTTACACAACCTGAAACAGTTTAGTTGGTCTAAACATCAGCTTATGTTTGGAGAAATAAAAATAAAGGGAAAACACAAAGGAACAATCATTTAATAAGCAATAGATGCGTCCAAAACCTTTGTTGACATTCTGCTACCATAATTTTATGCCACAGCAGGACACAAACAAATAAAAATGAACAGTTATGCACTGTAAATACCCACAAACCCAGAATAATTCTTATACAAAAGAAAAGGTTCTTCTGTAGCTACCTTTTTAGTTTACCTTTTGTCCTGGGTTCAGCAGTAGCAGTCATTTTTTTCTCCCTCTTAGTATCTGGTGCAGTGCTGTGGTTTTGACTTTCAGCCTGGGAACAGCACAGATAACACCGATGTTTTCAGTTGCTGCTCACTAGTGTTTACTCTGACCAAGGACTTTCTGAGTCTCATGCTCTGCCAGGGAGGAGGGGAAGCCGGGAGGAAGTAGAGACAGGACACCTGACCCAAACTAGCCAAAGAGGTATTCCATACCACAGCACGTGATGCCCACAATATAAACTGGGGGCAGTTACCCAGAAGGGTTAGATCACTGCTTGGTCGGGCTGCGTATCGGTCAGCAGGTGGTGAGCGGTTGTATTTTCCTCCCTTGTTACTTCCCTTATCATTATTATTGGTGATAGCAGCAGTGGTTTGTGTTACGCCTTAGTTACTGGACTGTTCTTATCTCCACCTGTGGGAGTTACATTCTTTTGATTCTCCTCCCCATCCCTCTGGGAGCAAGGGGGAGGAAGGGGGTGAGTGAGAGAGTGGCTGCGTGGTTCTGAGTGACCGGCTGGGCTTAAACCACCGCACCTTTATTGTTCTTTGGAGTCCAAGTAAAAATAGTCTGAACAACTCACCCACTCACACCCCAGGATCTTCCCTTTATCGACATAGATGTCATATTTTTAGACTAAATAAACAAATACAACTCTCTTCAAGCAGTATTTTTTTCCACACACCTTTTACTTTACAAAATCCAAAGTCACTACGGTTGTCACTACGTTTGAAGGAAATGTTGATATTTTGCCAGTTTTATAACTTCATTCTGGCAAAAAACTGTATCAAGTAGAAATGTCCTTACAATTTAAATAATGTCTCAAAAGAATAAATGCATCCATCTCTACAGATTTGAATAAAAATTATATATAAATTTGGAAGTAAACTGAAGGTAACACTAAATTAGTACAAATTGCAAGCAATTATACGTATAAGTAAATTAAATTAAACAAATTCACTATGATGCAAGTGAGCAACGACTAAGATCTTAGGTTACAGATTGCAAATTTAAAGCAAGAGTTAACAGAAATAGTCACCATTTTAATTTTGCACAGCATGCATAACTGAATCACATGCTGCAAATTTTGATCTGAATCCAATTCTTAATGGCAGGTATCTATAGTCACATCACTGTAAGCTGTAAAGCATTTTACAGCATTTGTTATAGTTCAGAAAGATTCAGGTGTATGCTTCCCCAGAGTCATAGGGTGTCTTCAGGAGAAAGAACTATGATTGCCAATCCTTCCGAAATACACAGAAAAATAGGATTGTACTGTGTGTAGTTCCAGGATAGTGGTAGGCCTGCAGGGGTGGCCAGTGGGGAGAGAGCTGAAGGACTGCCCACCAGGACACGACTGAGCCCATTGGTGAAGTTGGTGGTATCTCTGGGAAAAGGTGTTTAAGAAAAGTCAGAAAACATCAGACATAAAAAGGGGAAGGAAGGGGAAAAGAGTTAGAAACAGTAAAGGGAACACCAAGGTCAGAGAAGGAAAAGTCTAGATCAAGGTCTTCAAGGCACAAGAGTGGTCTGTTCCAACATGTTCCAGCAAGCAAGTGTGGTGGAAAGCAAGTGTGGGTGAATGAAATACATCTCAGTGAGCTTTTTACTGGTAAGATCTGCTTACAGGTTCCTGTGCTGAGTGGCAGAGTTGGAGGAAGTGAAATACTATCCAGATGAGTAAAATCAAATTATGGATATGTAAGCAAACATATGGGAGACTTAAATGCTGTCTTCCTTTAAGGAGTAGTTCTAGAGAAGATGGAGCCACTCTTCTGAGCAGTGCACAATGAGAGGACAAGATGCAACAGGCTCAAGTTTCAATGAGAGATATGTCAAGAGAATCTAAAGAAAATATTATTCATGGTGAAGGTGATGAAAGATCAGACCAGTTTTCTCAGAGAAGCTGTGGAATCTCTTTCCTTGGAGATACATGAACCTCAACTGAATTTGACTCTGAACAACCACATCTAACTTCAAAGCCAGCCCTGCCTTAAGCAGGATGATGGATGAGATAACCTCCAGTCTAAATTATTCAGTTACTATGACGTCTGTCAGATGCTCTGGCTCTAGGTGATCACTGAACAGCCTGTGTTCGTATAACAAATTCACAGGAGTGTTGGCAGGAATGAGGCAAGTTTTCACACCCCAAGAGGCAGGTACTGCCTGGTTCCCTATCAGCAGTACCTGTCATAGATGGAAGAATGACCAGGAGGAGGAGAGGTATGCCTTACAGAACAAGGAGAAACTTGTCTGAGGTAGAGGAACTAGGCAGATACTTTTCCTTTTGTTTGTGACTAGCAGAACTAATTTTGGAGTGTTGTCAATCAATACTTCTGAAATTAATTAGGTCACTAAGAGGTTTTTTTGTTGCTTTTTTTTATTGAATCAGAAAGTAGATTAGTAAGCAATATGAAAGTGAGCTTATTACTGGATCCTTTTTGTAATACAAAACCATTTTTTAGTGACACAGATTTATGTATGTATAAAAAAAACCTTTTTGCTAATTTATTATTAAATTATTGTATTAAATGCTTAAATCATAAATAAACCAAATTTTTATAATTATATAATCTAAGTCAAATGACATAATTTTAAAGTAAGGCCAAAGCTGTATGGGGTTTTGAGCAACCTGGCCTAGTGGAAGGTGTCCCTAAGAATGGTAGGGGGGTTGGAACTAGATGAGCCTTAAGGTCCCTTCTAACCCAAACCATTCTATGATTTTGTGATAAGATTTTCCAGCTCAAATTCTACATTGAAAACACAGTCGTGCTGTATTTCAGAGGAAAACCACTATACACTACTTAAGCACAGCTCTGTGCAAATTTCACTCAGTTCAGCTTTTGTGAGTTTGAGAACAGTCCTTTTATATTATTTTCATAGTATTTTAAGGAATGAATTAATACTGAAAGCAAATGTGCTGGAAAACATTCTTAGTTCCAATCAAAATACAAGAATTCACTTCTGAAAATATGAATATTGTTATTTTTCTCTAAATAAAATCCCAGCACTTATCTGATTTTTTTTAATAGAGTTATAAGATCCCAAGATCATAGGAGCTAAGAGAACATTGCTCAGGTAAGTGTCAAGAATGGATAATACTAATAGTTCTATACTGATTTCTTCAAAGTACGCCCACAGTCACAAATGTTGACTTATGCTTATATTATCACCTGCCCCCAAACACTAATAGCTAAGAAATGAATAGGAAATCAGTTTCTGAAAATGGCTTTCATGCGAATCCTCAGCAGAGAATCACAGAGTACTATAATGACTATACAACCAATGGAAATCATGTAGTCCGACCGCTTCTCAGAGTGGGTCCTGACTGGGGCATAAGCTTGCAGCATGTACTACACCTTTAGTGAGATATAGGTAGGCATATGCTAATCAGTAACCCTTTGTCAAAAGGACAAATGACAGCATTTAAATGTATCTTCAGAATTTAGAGTATGTGTTTGACTAACCTAAACAACAGTGTGCATGGACCTTTTAATGAAGTTATCCCCTTACAATAAAGTATACATGAAAAAATGTCAAAGAAATCTGTGCAGATTTAGCTTAGGAATTCACAATTTCACTGAAGAACAACTTTGTGCACCTTTCATTCGAAATTATGGAGCAAAAGACTTATGCAAAAGGGATCATCTGTGGAGAAAAGTATAAAAGATCACCCCAATTCTGCATATGTGAAGTTAATGAATTCACAGAATCATAGAATGATTTGGGATGGCAAGAACCTTAAAGATCATCTAGTTCCAAGTAGCCATTGTAGGGGAAACCATTTGTGCAGTTATGTGCAGTTATATGCAGTTAACTTTAGCTAATGCAAGTTCTGCCCCACGAATAAATGGAAGAGAAGGAAGGTAAACAAGCAAGAAAGAGACTAAATATTTCCATCCTATTCTATATTAAAAATGCTTCAAACGCTACATAACTCAAAAATAGAGGAAGATAATACAAACCTCCCACAGTGCTAGCTATGTATATAGGTCTGAATTAAATATGTGCAGTATTTTTTGCAAGACCATTGAATTTTTTCAGCTGCCATAACAACCTGTTTTTCTCCTGTGTAAAGATTTGTTTCTGCTCTACAAACAAAACTCAAACCATAGTTTTTGCTTCCCAAATAACAAGACCTATTCTAAAAGATAATTGCTGCTTCTTACGTAATGACTATTCTCTGAAGTGTATTCCCTGAAGCTTTGTGCATTTCTTGTTCTCTCAGGTGCTTCAAGCTTCTTCCATCTCTCAATATATAATACATAAAGCATATTAGAAGAGTGCATTAAAAAAACCCATAAGTTTAACATATGCTGCTTTTACCATATGACTAACTTTTTTACCTCAGTACGTAATGTGTATCTATCATTGAAAACTGAAGGGTTTCAATTTTCCACTTGCAAAGGATCCATTTCAGATCTTGTGGAAATCAAAGGATTTTTGGACAGCCATTGTTATCAAGGGGAAATGGATCAAGGTTTTTAGTAGGATCCTGTAAGATGTCGTTACAAGCCAGAAGTCTCCATCAGTTAAGGTCTATGGCTGACGCAATACGACAAAGAGTGTGTGAAAGGAGTGGGGTTTTGTTGTTTTCCATTCTGCCACATTTTGCCATCTGGCCTTGGGTAAATCACCTAGTTTCACTGTCTCATTGAATATGTAAGTTGGAATAGTTTCATACTGTTTGTATGTGCAGTAACTAACCCATCAGGTACCAAACTTGAACTTGTTCATGGTACTGTATGGAACTCTCATGGTTCCATCAACAGCCACCTTTGACTGCACAAAATATCCTAAAATAGTGCTCCTAATTTCTGTTTCCTTTAGCTTGTCTGTGTCAGAGACAGCCTTTCCATTGAGCCATCTTCTGTTACTTCCTAGAACTGATCTCTCTTCTGGTCCTCAGCCTGGAAACATAAGTCCAAAAAGAGACTAAGAAGATGAGCATTAACAAGTCCATCGACAGGCTTGGCTTTTCTCATATTTTGTACCCCTTCTTTAGACTTGCGCACTAGGATATAAATTACTGGAAATTTTTAATTTATTTTTTTCACACCCGCCAGGGTATCACTTATAGAAAATCACTTTCGATAGTTTATAAACCTTTTAGTGGTGCTCAGGGTATTCTGCTTTTTTGAAGTTGCCTTTAGCCAATCAAATCAGGAGCGTGGACCAATACATGCACTAAGCCTACTTGCTTGTATTTAAGAGGTATAGTCACTGCAGCGAAGGTGTACTAGAGGTGTGTTCATGTTACTTTCAGTGTATTAAAAGAGACAAAAAGGAGCATAGGCCTGTGAATAACTGGGTCTTGTGAAGTTCAATGCTGGGAGGTTAATTTCTCCTTACCAGCATTTTGTACACCCAAACACAGGGAAGCCACAACCTGCTAAATTCCCTGGGGTAAGGGTCTGTCTTTTTTGTTTGTTTGAAATACAGTAACTGCTTCACTGGCAAAATTTCATTGCCTTTCACTGTATGCAATGAATCATATTAATCCATGTGAGCTTTTAAAAGAAACTTTTTAAATCCAAATTTGCTATCAGTTTCTGTGGAAAATGATAGAAGTAGTTATTAGTCTGTGAGCATCTGTTAGTGCTGCCGTGCACGAATATAAAATCCGCATTAGCAGCCTCCAGTTTTCCTTCTAACATTTCTAACTTCTGAAACATCTGCTTGAGCTATTTTTCTCCTTCCATCTTAACTGATCCGTTGAAGTAGAGAGAGGTGAGCAAGCAGCTTGAGACTTCAGTTTGAAATATATTAAATAGGAAAAGCTCAAAGGGGAAACATCTACTGAAGTGAAAATGTCTGTGCAGGGCTGGAAGGCAGGATTTGAATACTGAGGATTAAGAGAAAAAATGTTTCAAATAGCATTTAAAATATTATCTGTCTGATTTTCATAGTTCTTTTAGGTTGTTCAAGGTCAGTACCTGGGTCAGACAGATACATAATGTTGTCTAGATTCCTTTTCCTGTGTTTATGTCAGTATTATTTCTGACTTGAAAGCCAATATAATGTAAATTAAATGCATCCAGTTAGCTTCAGAGCTATCATTCATTTATTGCTGTAGCACATGAGGGAGAAACCATAAGATAATCTCACACAAGAAATCAAGCTGCCTACAGTTCTAATCAAATCTGTTACACTTCAGAGCATCTGTACATCAAAAAGTCCCATAGCATCTTGCCAAGTCATCCACCTGAATCTAAAAAGGGGCTGTGCAAAAGATGGGCACACTAGCCCGTGTGAATTCCCACAGTCTGTCCGCAGTAGCAAATGTTCACTGAACATATGCAGAGGAAAGAGCACCACTGTTTATTTGGTTACTCTTCTGTGTTCAGTGCATGATTGCAAGATTAGGTACCTTGTAATATGGGTGCTTTAGAAGAAACTCTAGAACAGATTTCCAGGCAAAGTGCTTTTACAGGTAGAACTAAAAAATAGGAAAAAAAAAAAATCCCAAACCTGACCCTCTGAGGCTGCCCCTAGCCAGGTTTTCAATTTCAGGTGACTGATTTGTGAAGAATACCATTTTCTTTTGTCATTGCCCATAAGATGACAGTGCGGTGACAGTAGTCCCGGTCAGAGCACAGGGAGCCACAGAATCTGCTGAGAAACGTGACAAGAGAAAATTGTGGCTGGAGAGCTAATTCCATTCACTTTTCACGGGGGCAAACCAGGAGTATTTACATCCAGATGAATGTATGGGTAGTGTCATAGGTAGAAGTATAGAGTAGATTGACTATCTTCAAGACGGTAAAATTACCTACCACATATCTTAGTCAGGGAGCCACTCAAGTGTCTTTAAGCCTAAGGTCCCTGAACACATAATAAAAAGCAGCCATCCTTAGAAAACAAGGGTGGAAAATACTTGGGATCATCTATAAAATCTTAAAATTGCCTTTAACTTGCTTTTCCAGCTTTTTTTTTTTTGAGAGTTTAAAAGAATCAGTGATTCTTTCTGGCTCATTTACAGATAAGACAAGCCAGTTGAGGAGAAGAACCCACAACTGACATATGTAATGTCAAAATCCATAAGCAGCAGTACCTGCAGTCTGTGGGCTGTGAGGACTTTGCTAGATATTATCAGAAACCATTAGATAGCTGAGATTGGCAAGATGAGAACATATGTTCCCCACCTGTATTTCTTTTGAAGTGTTGTCTATGGAGGATTGCAGATCATTAATTTTTAGAAATTCATGCTCTTTGCAAAAAATTGGGAAAACTGGAAATCCATTTCTAAAAAAACAAAAGAAATATGCAGGCTATTGTGACACAATACACATATTCAGGGAAAAAGAAGAAAAAAAAAACAAAAAAGATTAATTTACTGAGCATCTGAGAATAGAATGACTTCCAGAGTTCAAAATTAGTGAACTTTCAGTGATTTATAATACTTATAATACCAGCAGCCAGCTGGTGCATATTCGTGAAACATAATTACTTGGACAAGGGGTAGTGATGCTATAGACAGGGGGTGCAGAGTGCAGGTGAAAAGCTAGAGACTGGGAGCACACTGCAGCAGAATTTTTGGAAGCAGAGCAAGAAACTCAGGGAGGACATTACTGGGGCAGGGTGAAGAAGGGGTAGGAAAGTGCAGATAAAGGCTTGCTCAGAAGCATTGGTCCAGGAAGGCCTGCAGGAAGAGGTTGAGGCAGGGCTGGAAATGGTGCAGAGCTGAACTGATGGACCTCTACCCACTCTTCATGATCTCAACCTGTTTTAAACTTGTCCCACAGTTTTAGACATCCAGTAGTTCTGTGTGTCAGGCAACAAGATCTTTAAACAGAGCCTGGAGAGAAAGTAGGGTATCAGTATGGAGACCTACAGGTGAACACTGCTGTAGTTTATAGATTCACTTCAGAGATGTGAGAATTTTACCTATGGCCAAGGGAAGGTACTTATTTTGACCCTACTTCTGATTTAGGTTCATAGAGGTTACATTGAGAGGAGAGCTTGACTTGAGAAGTATTGCCACCTTGCCAGGACCAGCCCTTCAAGGCAATCCGCCTTGGAAACTTATTTATTTGATGGTAATTACTGTTGTGTTTGACTGGCAGAAGGAAATCTGTTTCAAGTGTTCACGTGCCTTTGCAGCATGAGGAAAGGGTGATGCCATGCCTCTGCTCTTTATTAAATCAGCTTTCTTCCTGCTTTAAGACTTCTCCAGGGATATTGTGCAGGCAGTTCCAGGACCTGATGTCAGGGAAACCTTATTCTGGTGAGTGGCCTTATGAGATAAGTGGTGGAATTATCTAGAAACGTGTTCAGAGGCTATGACAAGCACTTTGCTTAAAGATACTGAAAATGGTCTCTTTGCTGTGATCAATTCAATAATGATTAAATCAGAACATTTATACTAAAGGAACAGAAACCGCAACTCCTTTAGTAACTCTGGCTTCTGCTACCAATGTGAAAATGAAACAGAAAATGAAGAGGGCAGCTATGTAGTAGGCCTATATTTCCTCTGAATAACTCATTGAAAAATTGGCTAATGTCTTTGTTTATCTTGTCACTTGTAAAGTGCCCTTCCTTTTAGAAGTATTAAGCCATTTTCAGTATGTACAATTTACCACCTTAAAATAAGCAGTCTTCCTTACTTGGTGTATGTGTATGTCTTCTCTGTCACAGAAGAATGTGCTAATTTTGAGAAGAGCTTGTTTTGATGATTCAAATTCGGTAATATTTTCATTGCCTGTACAAGTGTTTAGGGTTTTGAGCACTCGTTTCAGTTAGATAATGCTACAGTAGATTTGCTTTCCATCTTAACCATCTGCTAATTTTACAGAACGTTTGGATTAAAATTTAAGCCAGATTTTCTAAACTCTTCACAAAAGTACAGTTACCACTAGACTTCTAGACTGAGAAAGCAGGCTTCATTTATCCCGTTCTCCTAAACGTGTCATATGTTAACGATATCTACATAGAAAGCAAAAGAGAGGAGCTACGTAAATCTGGGATATTTATAAAACACATTATGCTAAAGAATGATTAGCCATAGAAGTAACCAAATTCAAATGGTTTTCAAAATTTAATTATTTCTCTGGGTTAGTACAAGCAGTTCGATTTTGACTTTAAGAACAGTTGGTGTCATTTCTTTGAGAAAAATAGTGGCACAATTGCTCTTATTTTGCCTTACCTTTTGAGCCCTTGTAAGGCTCAAGGGATTTGTTAGAGAAGAAGATTTGGATTGCCCTCCCTCGCTTCTAGTTGAGATAATTTTGAACTCAATTCAGGCATGAAAGAAATACTAATCATTCTTTTAGACTGGAGAGAAACTCCCAGGGGAATAGAATACATGTAAACTGTCCTATAAATACGAATGTCATAACATCTGAGGAAAAAAAGCTACATGAGGTAGGGAAGTTTTATGTATTTTTCTTCAAATATGAAGGTGAACAAAAGATTTTGCCTGAAATATGGAGATTATATAAACCTTGGAAAAGTGGTTTTATAATCTAATCTTGAGTTGCTGCTAGTGGGATACATCTATCTGTTGCTTAAGGCTAAAAGATAATTGTCCTAAAACTTCCTTGTCCTCTCACAAGGGTCTTTCTTTTCGAGGTGATGGAAGTTCTTTAGTCTGTTCTCATGTGAGAGAAGTTTAGTCACATGGAACAGAGAGGAGAAGGAAGGCTCCCCAGAATATCTTCATATGGCATGTGCATAACTTTGCTCTTTCCTTCAGAGAAGCAGGATTGTTTATTTTTTTGAAATCGAAGACAAGTGATATTAGCCATAGTAACAGCATGTCTTGTGTCTGTCTCCTGTTCATTGTAGCCAGTTACGTTTTCATATAAAATCCATGTAGGAACAGTAGTGCACAGGGGCCGGGAACAGAGGTCTCTGCTTCATGAGTCAATGAAGGGAGGGATTCTCTGAATTTGTGCTCTCAAAGGGGGTGATTTTGGTTATCTTCCTGTCCAAGAACCCTTACTGACGTTAACAGTAGATCTATCTTTACTCTGTGTGCTAGCTATTTTGGATCCCATTCTGAGATACCCAAGTGTATGCCTTGGGAAGCTCTGTTGCTTTTTGCAAGAATGTAACTTTGCTGCTGCACTGGATTTAAACATGTAA
Source organism: Amazona ochrocephala (assembly GCA_039720435.1). NCBI lineage: Eukaryota > Metazoa > Chordata > Aves > Psittaciformes > Psittacidae > Amazona > Amazona ochrocephala. Next base: position 15,008,288 of record CM077879.1, read on the forward strand.
ATTCTTATTGCGTGCTGTCCTAGGTGCCTGATAATAAAAAAGGAAGTGCTGAGACAAAGAGAACATGAAATATGTGTTATGAAATTTTCCAAAACATGAGGAAACATTCTTGAATTCCAAGTCAAATTATATTTCACATAATTTGCGTCCAGAAAACAGAAGCGCTAATAATACACATGTCAAATAAGTGCTGGAAATAGCTGTGCAATGAAATGGTATAATGATGGTATATAAGTGAAGGTGACCTACTAATGAATCATCTGGGAAGGAAAAACTGATAAAGCATTAATTGATGTGTCAAGCCAGTGATGTCAGTCAGTTCCATGGAAGAAGAGAAATTAGTCAGTGTAAATTGCGTAGTGACCATGAAAACATGACAAAAGCAATTTCACATTCCTCAAAGAAGTTGACAGATAAGATATAAAAAATATACCATATCTGATTTACTGCTTGTTCCATGTATCCAGTAATGGCTCACCCAATGATGCCTTTTAATGTCTGTAATAAGAAAAAATATTTGCAGCATCTATGTACCACAATAATCCTCAATTCAATCTTAAAGTTTTCACAGCTTCTCTTTGGAGAAAACCAATAAAATCTACAACGTCTGATCCATATCTGCTGACATTAAATGGCTAGTGAGTAGCTGAAGCGAGATAAAAACCATGTATGTACAAATCTGAGTTCAGCAGAAGCTGGGAACTCCTGGTTCTCTGAAAAAAAAAAAAAAAAAAAAGAAAAAAATCTCTAAATAGTAACCTGACTTTGTACTTCTTGTGCAATATCTTATAAAAAAATAGATTATAGTTTCCTAGGCTGAGTTTTTGCTTAGCTTGCATTTGAAAGAGACTTTTGGGCCTTTATACACAGAGCTCTGAAAAATACACAGCCGTTACTTTGGGACTAAACAGTTATACCAGTGCCATGAAATTGCAGTGGGTCATTGCAGCCAATGAGAGCGAAAAAGAAACCTCTTATGTGGCTTTGGTCACACAGTTTGCTCTAGAAGCATGAAATTAAATAGTAAATGTCTTTCTTATTATATTTTTTTGGATCATATCTGCCTAAGAAATTTTCATATTCTTTCTAACTTGAAGCCATTCTATTTCACTGTCTTGAAATACATATTTTGGATAACATGAGAGGTTATATACTATTTTGTCCACTAGAGGGTACCAAACATATTTCCAATATTGCAGTAGGAAGCATCAATGGCTAAGAAAATAATAAAAATCAGGTCAAATTAATGTTATCATATTTTTTAAAAAACCTAATGCCTATGTTTTATACAATACTTTGTGAAAATAAGAGTAATTTTAATTTTCTAGAGCAACCTCCTTCAGCTGCAGAAATTCCTGGATTTGTTTTTCAATGAGGGACTATCTCTGCGCAGTTATGTTATGAGAGAGAAGACACTCTGGACTGAAATATTTAATGATGTTTCTTGTAATGTGGGTTTTCTACTCCTTCTGAAATGGAGCTGAAAGGAAGATCCAGTTTTGGATCAGTGGATCTCCAAAACCTTATGGTGTAGGACTTAATCTAATTTAAATGCCCCAGGCCTGAAAGTGCAGAGGTCTATATTTCAGTATCAAATTTGCGATGAAGTCTCAGAGTGTTCTCAAAAACATACTTTAGGCTTTATATTAGTTCCATATGTGACAGTTTTGTTATATAGCTCAGATTTAAGGCATTTGTTTTTAGAAGAGGGAATTGAAAATGCTCTTTTCCTCAAACTCAAAGATTTAATAGGCCTTTTCTCAATCCAGGATAATTACTAGTGCTGTTTTTCAGCACTATTGAAGCAAAATCTGTCCTTTCTGTGAGACTTAAAAGTGGACAAGTTATGAAACAGAAATGCTTTTGGAATTGGTTGTTCTTGCTAGCTTTTTGTGTTGAAATAAGGTTAAAAAATTCAAGCCAGAACTGAAGTACACCTCCTTTGACATTTGTTTAGTTACTACTACATTCACACAAGGAAATTTGTGGATTTATCAACACTTGAAATCTTTACCAAGGTGGGGTTTAAAGAGATGTTTTCTTGTCCAACCAGTGGGTAGCCAGCATGATGCAGAAGTTAGTGAATAGGAGTGGAATTCTTCAGTATATGTTACCATAAGGTCTGTGATCACACGGGTGACTAGAAGGCAACAGGTAAGGGATCTTTGGCTTCTGTGAGAACTGGATTGAGCTTTATAGATTTTATCGATTAAAAGAAAGCCCCAGAACTGTTAATTCTTGAAATTCACTAGCTCCCTGGCAAACACTGCTGAGTTCTATGACTGTGATCTGTAGTCCATTTTCCGGTCTTATAAAGCCAAAGAGTAAGTGAAACCCCAGATCATATGTTTGAGCCCACTTACTATCATCTCGTTTATGCAGAAGCACTTGTAAGACACGATTTTAAAATGGGCTCAGTGTTGGCTTAATTATAATTTTCTGAAACATTTTTAAAAAATAATTTAGTAAAACCTTTGTAGTTAAAGATACAAACATGTTATTTTTGCTGGTTTTTAACCCACTGTTAGGTCTCTGAAATAAGAAATATGTTTCTAAAGTACATAAAAATGAGAATAGCTGTCAGGTGCTCCTGCAGTGAGAGAGGGAATTGCACACAGATTTTTTGCATCTAGACATTTTATGTCTGCTTTATGCTGACATGCCTATGCACACATTTTGATGTTCTACTTTCTGAGAATAATGAAGACATCTGAGACCCAAATTATTCCCTGTAAATATTTTGTACTCTGTCCCTTCTGGCTACTTGTTAGTGTTCATATTCAAAGAGGATTGCATTCCACCACTGCAACCAAAAATATTAAGAACTTGGTCCTGAGTAGTACTCATCTATGCAAATTGCTAGGATTTGAGAAAAGTAATTTTTTAGTATCTATGTTATATTTACTTATTTTTCCAAGAGCTGTTAGTCATACTTTAGTAGATAAGTGTATTTCCACTATATGGAATATGTGTGTGTATATATATATACAGGAAATAGCAGTCCAAAAATTCCTCTTAACTCAGTTCCTAGCAAAAGATAGTTTCTTTCTTTTTTTCTTGGAGAAAAACTATGACTACTGGGTAACGTTCTGTTCTCCAGTTAGTTTATTGATTTTCTAGCCAAGTCACAGAGCTACTGATCTGATAGTCACTTCCTGGAAGGAGCAAATTTGCTTTTAATCTAAGCACTCTGCCCTTTCACGGATATGCCTGGGATTCCTGGTTGATGCATTGCCAAACTCCACCCAGACTTTCTTTCCTTTCAGGAAGAGTCCTGAAGGGCGTATCCTGTGAGTTTTCCTGACTTTGGGAGCCAGCATAATATTGTTTTTTTTCAAATCCATCTAATTTCACCTTCAGCATTTCTTTATTTTCACATTAACCTCTTACTGTTGATGGAAGCATTAAGTGCTATGGCAGTGGGGGGTGATAGTTCATTTGGACAGCTTTTTCTTCTTGTAGGAAATTCACTTTCTACAGTTTAGTACTTTAATGTATATACACCATAATGGCAAACATGAATGCCATGTATGGATATAAATCGTAATATGACAATTTTGCTAACAAATTCAGGTTCTGTTCCTTATGTTCAGTTGTGGTGCGTTAACCCTGGCTGCCCCTCAGGTGTCTACCAAGCTGGTCTCTTACGCCCCCTTGTCAGGACAAGGGGTGAAAAACAGATGAAAACCTCATGGGCTGGGACAAGGATAGGGAGATTGCTCACCAGTTATCACCATGGGCAAAATAGACTTGGCTTTGGGAAGATTCATTTAATTTTGCCAATTAAAAATTGACTAGTATAGTGAGAAACTAAAAAACAACTAAAACCACCTTCCCTCCACCTCTTCCCTCCCTGTTCTTCTCAGGCTCCTTCTGTCCTTCACTCCTGACTCCTCTACCTCCCCGTCTCTGAGTAGTACACAGGGAGTGGGGAATGGGGGTTGCAGTCAGTTCCTAACGCCTTGTCTCTGCTGCTCCTTCCTTCTCACATTCTTAGCATGTTCCAGCCTGGCTCCCTTCCACGGGGTTCAGTCCTTCAGGAACAGACTGCTCCAGTGTGGGTCCCCCACAGTGTCACAGGTCCTGTCAGAAAGCCTGCTCCAGTCCGGGCTCCTCTCTACCAGTGGCAATTACCTCCAGGGCATCTCTCTCTTCTCCTTTGTAGGGTCCTCCACAGGCTGCAGGGGGATATCTGCTCCAACATGGACTTTCATGGGCTGCAGGGGACAGCCTGCCTCACCATGGCTGCACCACAGGCAGTAGGGGAATCTTAATTTTGTTCATTATCATATTTTAACCAAGAATGTTTAGGCAGAGCAAAGCAAATTCAGTAATCGGTGGTTTTCCATATCTGCTATCTTTGTTTTATCAGAGCATCCTTCCAGATTAGAAATATCGTGCCTGGTGTAGGTCCATTATCCATGTGATAAGTCTGGTTCTTAATTGATCTCATACAAAAAGTGTGTGCAAGTAATACTTGCATGGCTTAATATATTGTTGTTTAGAGTGGGGTTTTAGATTTAGAGTTTTCTTGATTTCATGGGGAGAAAAAATGAGTTTGTTTATCCTTCTGATTACAAATAAATAAATAGGGAGTTACCCTCATCTCTGTTTTCACAGAACTTCTCTCATGCTGCATGTTAGCTCAGAGACTACACAACAATACAATGCCAGAGCATGGAAATAATTCAGCAAATTAAACTTTTACCAGTGAAATGGCTGTTCCTTATTTACATTGCACGCATATAAGTGCAGAAAACCAACTCATTATCACTAATCCTTAAGAGAAGATAACTGATCTGACTGTGGAAACAACCATAGCATAGAAGTAACAGTCAAATGTTCTGGAAGGCTTAAAAAAAATAAGCCTTTATTTTTCAAAGTACTGTGCATGTCTGGAGACATGCATTTCATAAAAGGTGCTAAGTGCTTTAAATGTGTTAAAATATTCTAATGCAGACATAGAGCTGTGAAAGAAAAGTTTTCTTTGAAATGAATGAAAAATAAATATATCCAATTTCACTGATATTATTAAAAACATCTGTTACTTAAAACTGCATCAGCTTTAACTGGATGCTATTTTTAACCCTCCCCCACTCTGCATTTTTCTAATCCTTGATTTCACTAGGTATTGATTTCTGTGTGTAGGAACTCAGTAATATGTGATATTACTATACACAAGTCCATTTTTGGAAAATTTGGATGTTTTATCATACATAGCTTGCAAAACAAAATTTGTACATACACCAGAGGGTTTTGATCAAATGGGCCAGCACAGATGAACTCTCAGAAATTTGAGTGCTTAACCCTTCACAAGAGGTCATATGAAGCCTGAGTCAGAAGCCTTAGCTCTTTAGCAGAATCCCCACCTACTTTGGCTGTTAATGTAAATGAGAAAACAATTGTTTTCTCTTTTTGCTACTTGTTGTGGCTGGAGATGCAACATGTCCTCACCACATTTCTTATACAGTGGTTGGGACAATTGTTTTCTCCTGGTTGCGTGTTTGTAGGTTTTCTATGAGGAGATCGAAGACCTACAATTCATGAAGAACAGCCATCTGTGTGAAGGCAGGAGACCAGAGGCCAGTCCTTGAGGAAGAAAAAGTAAAATAAGATAGCTGATAAAATGATAAAATGAGATAGAGGGGTGTCATGGTTTAAAACCAGTACAAGGGAATATCTGACAGGTTCTACACATGCTTTCTTACCTTCCCGGAGATAAAATATTACTATAGCTATGCTTTTCTAAGGTTGCATTATTAATCTCTAAATTTTGTTTTCTTTATCCTTTTCCCCCCTAGCTTGTTCTACCTTCAAGAAAATCTGCAGTGTTTATGAGGGAATGGGTTATCCAGGTTTTTATGTTCATGGCCATATCTATGACCTGCAGGTTTCATTTCATAGAATCATAGAATAGTTAGGGTTGGAAAGGACCTTAAGATCATTTAGTTCCAACCCCCTGCCATGGGCAAGGACACCTACCACTAAACCATGCCACCCAAGGCTCTGTCCAACCTGGTCTTGAATACCGCCAGCGATGGAGCCTTCACAACTTCCTTGCACAACCCATTGCAGTGCCTCACCACCCTCACAGTAAAGAATTTCTTCCTCATATCCAGTCTAAACTTCCCCTGTCTAAGTTTGAACCTGTTACCCCTTGTCCTCTCACTACAGTCCCTCATGAAGACTCCCTCCCCAGCATCCCTGTAGGCCCCCTTCAGATACTGGAAGGCTGCTATGAGGTCTCCACGCAGCCTTCTCTTCTGCAGGCTGAACAGCCCCAACTTTCTCCGCCTATCTTCATATGGGAGGTGCTCCAGTCCCCTGATCATCCTTGTGGCTGTTTATGTACATTTTGCAAGGGTGCTCTGCTTCAGAGTGCAAGCTCTAATTCAACAGCTTTGTTTTCCTTCTGTCTACATTTCCCTCCCTTTGGTTCTACTTGTCCACCTCTTTTCTTTTAGAAACTATACTCTCTCATTAGCAGTTCTACTGTTAAGTAGTTGAAATGATGGCCTTAGATTTAATTTTTATGTCCTGTTTGCCCCTCTGCAAAAGATAGCTTTTCTGATGTACCGCTAAAGCTACTGTTGCATTTCAGGAGGAGGGCAACATCATCTGATGCAGCTGCTGCCTTCAAGTCTCTTCAGATTAAATCACATTAATTTACTGCAGGATCATTATAAAACCATTCATGGATGCTTGTGTACTCAGAAATCACATTTACCAGCTAACTGAATGGCTGAATGAAGAGGAAATTACAACTTTCTTCTCTGAAATCATAGGCCTCTTCCTCTTGAGCAACAAGAGAATTTCCACTAGCTGAGGGCTATTAGAAGGCATACACTGGAGCTCCACATCATTCCTATAATGACCTTAAACCATGTAAAATACACTAATTTAAAATTTTAATCAAAATCTAATCCTTGGAAAAGATTCCTATGGAAAATTACAAACAGCATCACATTATCACGAAGAATGGGGGTACGGTGAACACCAGAAACAAACAACAGAGGTTAGAGAGGGAGGATTAAAGAAAGATTAAAAGAGCCAAATTGATACCAAAAAGGGAAAAAGACAAGACTAGATAAAGCACCAAAAATAGTAAGAATAGATGAAATATTGTCTGTGTGTTCAGTTATATGGTTTAATAAATCTATGCCACTATTGATTTCCACTGGGCTATGATTTCTTAAGGAATTTGAGTTGGTTTTTAATTTTAAAGCCTCATATTATTTCAGTGGAAAGCCAGCTGAAACTTGCAATTAAGAGTTTCACTGGCTTTTTTGGCTTTGTTTGGCTTCAAATAATGAACTGATGATGGAAAAAATATGGGGATGCTTGGATAAACTCTGTGAAATACAATGTACGTATGTAATCCTGATTTCCTTTGTGGTCAGTCAGAAGAAACTGAAGAAATTAGAAGTCCCATTGTTTCAGTGCGGTAACTCTGTGGGCTAGGGAGCACTTAACTCTCAAAGGAACACTTTATGGAAGGTTTGAGTTGTTTCCAGGTGCCCTCAGGAACCAGCTGTGTGGTAGAAATATGTTAAATCATTGATCTAATATTGTATATAAATATATAAGATATATACTACAGCAAACCTTTTTAAGAAAGAATTTCTTTCATTACCTTTAACTGACAATATACAAAGTATGTGTACTTTGGAAGGGGCCTTTAAAGGTCATCTAGCCCAACCCCCCTGCAATAAGAAGGGACATCTTCAATTAGACGAGGTTGTTCAGAGCCCTGTGCACCCTGACCTTTACTGTTTCCAGGGATGGGGCATCCACCACCATCTGTGCCAGTGTCTCACCAGCCTTATCATAAAAGATTTCTTCTTTGTGTTCTGTGTAATTCTACCCACTTTCAGTTTAAAGCCATTGTCCCTTGCACTGTTGTAACAGGCTCTAATAAAAAGTATGTTCCCATCTTTCTTATAAGCTTTCTTTAAGTATTGAAAAGACAATAAGATCTCTCTGGAGCTTTCTGTTCTCCAGGCTGAACAACCCAAACTCTTCCAGCCTTCTTCCTACAAGAGGTGTTTCATCAACTGATGTAGTCACTCCAACATAACTTCTGTTGCTGTGGCTGACTGAAGGAGTGACAGTCAAGGATTCATTGTAAAGCCATGTCACAAAAATAACCATCTCTTTCCAAGCTATAGAATAGAATTGGTTTCCAGCATGTAATAGGTAGAACAAAATGCAGTGTTTCAGAATGAGGAGGCAATTTTAGAAGAAGCAGATGGCACAATTGCAGAAGTCACAGGTCAGCATTTGTCTAACTAATAGAAGAGAGGAGTTAACTGTGGACTCACAGCAGGAATAGGGATTGAGAAATAAACCAATAGCAGCTTGAGAAATTGATGCTGATATTTTTCTGTGCAAAGAGGGTATAAAAGGAAAGTCATGGATGGGCTAATAGGGAAAATGAAAAGTTTACTGAAATAGCAGTAGCTGACAGAGCAAAATTGGGGATAAGAAAAAACATATGCAGACACCCCAATCTGGAAGGGAAGAAGAAGAAGAGTAATTAAAGCTTAGAATATAGCACTGCAGCACCAGTTGTGAAACACCAAGGAGATGTCTCTTAAGTTAGTCATAAAACCCACAAGACACGGGTATTTGTTTTCATAGAAATATTGTTAAAGGAAGCTACTGAAGAAGTAAAGTTCTTTTAATATGTATGAGTAGCTTTATTATAAATCCTGTAGGATTCGTGAGATTCATTAGGAGAGAGGATCTGTAGATCTTTTTAAAGACCATCTGTTTTGGTTCTGGGATCATCACCCTGTCAGGTTGTGAGGAACACTGTGTTCAGTAGAAAATAACAAATACAGTATTAAAATTCGTAGGATGTGTTTTCTGATTAATAATGCAGATGCCTTACTTTCCTCATTTTAAAATCTGTTTCAGGAAACAACTGAAGTCTTTCATTCTATTTTGAAGACTTTTTGTTTCTTTGAAGAATGCTGTCTTGAAACCAGGAATAGTTTTCCTGCAGATCTGAGCTCTAATTTTTTTCTTCAAATAAGAAATCCCTCACCCCTACCCCATTTCCTCCCATTTGATTTATTATTTGTCTCCTTAGAAATCTGACATGAACACCTTACAAAATGATATTTACATCACTTTGTGATTTATACAATGTAGGTTATGTGATATATGCAAAATACGTTGACATTATTTCTGAGGGTTTTCTTCAAACTGCAGAAACATAAAAGACCTTGATGTTATTACAAAAACATTACTGAAGCAATTATATTTTGTTGCTATTCATTTTTATTAAGGCAGAATAAACATAAAACTGAAACTTTTCAAGTCAAAAATATCCTTTAAATGTAACAATGCAATATTTGAACCTTGCAAAGAAACCTTGGAGGGGCAGTGAGGGATCTCAGTTCACGGCTTGCAAATGGCCACAACACATTTCTCATGAATGTTAATTGGATGTATTAGCCTTCATCAAAGGAAGCATATAGGCTTAAAATTAACATTCAGTTATGCTCAGATCTCCCTCCTCATTTGCCATTTTGTGCATTTTCCTAGAGTTTTTCTCAAACTCTGTTTCAAACTAGACATAAATTTACTGTGGAGCATAATGATGTCTGCTTTAATCTCTTTATGAAGGTCAGCATAACTAGTCCACTTAGAGACATTGTCCTGGTTTCAGCTGGGATAGAGTTAATTTTCCTCTTAGTAGCTGGTACAGTGCTGTTTTGGATTTAGTATGGGAATAAAACCATGACACCTGTTCTTCCCAAACCATATTCTGCACTCTCTGTTATGATTCACCTGCAGGCATTTTTCTGAATTACATTAAGAAATAAAAAGATTTCTGTGCACTTGCCCTGAAACCACTCTCACTCTTGTTTGATCAGAGGCAAAGGAAAACAGATTGGTGGCTTCCTCAGCATCTTGTAGCCTACCAACCCATCCCCTTCTTTCAATACTGGAGACTGGGAAAAAGATTTTAGTAATTAGTTCTAACGCAGTAATGCAGTTCTTCTGAAGCACATGTCTTTGAACAAATTATATAAAACAGCAATGCATCTGATTTGGATTATAGTCAAGACTCCATTTTATGCATCTCTATCTATAATTGCATGAGCACATCATGAGTCTGCAGTAGCCAGTATTGTATCAATATTTAAATTGATGTTTCTTTATACTTCTTAGGCAAAGAGAAACCCATTGTTATCTTCATCCCAGGACAAGAATGAAACAATGGCACTTGCTGCTGCTCCTTTTAGTTGAGCATCAGGAGACAGCTTCCCACAAGCTCTCAGTTGTACCATGAGAGAGTGCATGAGAATTCTTTGCTGGTAGCTGCTGACCCACAGCTGCAATTATGGCTTTGCAGCATTGGACAGTCCTGAAGGCTATGCCGTTTCATGCCCTGCCATCCAGTAAGCGTCTGTTTGCAAGGCAGACTTCTCACCTATGGAGGTGGTTGTAGAAGTAACTGTACTTCTGCGGGTGCAAACAGCAGTGCCATATGTATTGTGTAGGTAACACAATTTTCACAAGTTAGGATTTAATGCAGAATGAAAAATTACACCAAAAGATCATAATAGAGCAGCATGCACTGTCTGTGTTTTTTGCATTGCAAGTCAATTTTACTTGTAAACCCTCCTGTCAGCACCTGACATCTTATTAAAACCTCCTTAGTTACAAATGCATACAATATAAAATAGACCTGGAGTATACACTGAATTCTTCTGCAGACCCCCATACACCTTCATAAATTTAGAGTCACTGGGCAGACTTTTCCTCTCAAATGGTTCTGGCTGTTTAGGTACTCTGTGCGTGACCTCTCACCATTCTGTTGAAACCAGGAAAAACTTTCCCCTCCACAGTAAGTGAATAGAATCCGCAGCACAGAGCAGTTGCACCAGTGGTCTGTCTGGGCTTCTAAGGTTCTGTAAATCTTTTAAACAATGTGATATCTTTCTGAATTATTTTTTCTAAAACGCAAGATGATTGTCTGGTGTGTTTCTTGCAAAATACTGTTTGAAACCACAGACCTTGGTCCAAATGGTAAGAAAAGAGTATAGCTAATGCATTGCATTTGTTGTAGAATACAGCACAATTGTGTAAGTAGACATGTTCAAAATTGTTGCTGCACCATACAGTACTTCAGTCTTATGTTGGTGATTAGCAAAAGGATCAGATTTTTTTTCATTTCAGCTGCAGACCTAGTTTTGATTAATTTATGCTTTCAGCGTGTCTGGAGCATAGTCAGTCATGGTCTAAATACAAAACCACTGTTTATTTCATTCAGCCCACATTCTTTACCATATTCAAATGAATACATGTCATACTTCATTCCAGCAATCTTGCAAATTGCTAAGCACCTTAGCTTCTCTTATTCTAATAACAATTGATCCTTGAATCTTTGATGGCTTTGGGTCTGAGCCTTCATTATACCTTGTGCTTTCAGAGCTGAGTTGTTAGTACCACAGATAAAATTCCCAGGTAGTGTTTGGACAATCTTTTTTTGCAAACTTCAGAGTCACTGGAATTAATAAGCCTCAAATCTTGCTGTATTTAATGTTCAATTGCCAGGAGGGTTTCTATGGAGTTTATTTTTTTTTTTTTCTGCATTAGTGAGGCTTTCAGTTTTTCTGTGTTTACTTATCATCCTCGTCCCAATATTTTATTTTTAGTTAGCATGGAACTAAAAAAAAATGGCTGTCAGACTTGAAGTTAATGCCTTTTTACCTTTCTTTTCCATCTCTCTCTTAGAATTTTATATAAGTTTGGATTTTTTTTCCACATGCATTTTAAAAACAGCACAATTTAGAATCTGAGCAAAACAATTTTCACAATTATGACCAGAAGGTGGGATGAGGTAAGGTAGGGCCCTTTATGTAAAGGTGAAGCACAATGTTAAAGTGAAGATAGCACAGATGTGCACCTCAAGATCAAAAAGAAAAAAATATGATGGGGAAAGTTGTTGGTTTTATGTTCATGAAGAATTCTTCCCACTGGTGCATCTGTTTCGGATTTGTCTATATTTATACTGGCAGCTTTAGAGATATTTATGCAGGTAAGCATCTGTAGATAAGATCCTAGCAGGCATCTGTGAAGTGAAACAAGGTGGCGAGATGCTCCGATCATAGCTACATATTTAACATAATAAAAAATAATGTAGAAAATAAAATGAGTTTTTCAGCTATTAAGCAGCAGGTCTTTCCTCCTCTCCCCCCTCCCCCTTCCCAGGTTTCTAATAGCATTTAGTTCAAAAATACCCTAATTTTTCAGTAGTCTACAAAACAACTATTGGCAAGATTCTGTCCATCTGTGCAGAAGATATCTATGGCAAAATGGGTTTTCTTATTTAAGTTTAATATTAATTTCATTGAGGAAATGCTAAAAAAATCTAATTTATGAAATATCATCCCAACATTTCAGCAAGAAGTGTTGTTTTTATTTTTAGCTGATGTAAGATGAATAATAACATATCACCCTCTTGATATGGTGTGACCAGCAGGTCGAGGGAGGTGCTCCTGCCCCTTTACTCTGCTCTCGTGAGACCTCGCTTGGAGTATTGTGTGCAGTTCTGGTGTCCTCAACATAAAAAGGACATGGAACTGTTGGAACAAGTGCAGAGGAGGGCCACGAGGATGATCAGGGGACTGGAGCACCTCTCATATGAACATAGGCTGAGAAAATTGGGGCTGTTCAGCCTGGAGAAGAGAAGGCTGCGTGGAGACCTCATAGCAGCCTTCCAATACCTGAAGGGGGCCTATAGAGATGCTGGGGATGGACTCCTCATTAAAGACTGTGGTGAGAGGACAAGGGGTAATGGGTTTAACTTAAACAGGGGAGGTTTAGATTGGATATGAGGAAGAAATTCTTTACTGTGAGGGTGGTGAGGCCCTGGAATGGGTTGTCCAGGGAAGTTGTGAATGCTTCATCCCTGGCGGCGTTCAAGGTGGGGTTGGACATAGCCTTGGATGGCATGGTTTAGTGTGAGGTGTCCCTGCCCATGGCAGGGGGGTTGGAACTCGATGATCTTGAGGTCCTTTCCAACCCTTACTATTCTATGATTCTATGATTCTATGATCATCTGGTTTGGAAAGGGAGAGGGAATCTTTTAAACCACAGAGCAATGGAAGTTCATTCAGCTTTTTTTCTGTATCTTAAGGATGACAGATATATATATTATATTATTACATATAATTTCATCATATACTTCTGCAGTCAACAGCACCTTCACTGCTGAAAACTGACCTTCATTTCTCTCACATAACACCATCATAAATCCATTTCACTGTTTGATATGGTTGGTTGAATTACAAATTATTCCCTTAGCTACACTCTGAATTCAGGCAACACTATGGTCAGCCTTGGTGCCATCACTGGGCATCTGTATCTCATAGGTGGTTGTCACAATAAATCCAGACTGATTAAATAGATAGTTTAGAGTTTACAGTCCATGTTATGTGCGCTGGCCAACCATATTATAATAAGGTAATAAAATGTACTATGAGTTGAGCTTTAGACTCGTGTCTGTATCATGATATTATTCAATAATACCAAATGTGAACACATGTAAACACTGTAAGATTCTGACTTACAGGACTACTTCAACAAAATCTCTCCATGAGTCAGTGCTTTGCTCCTGTCAGTGCAGTACTCTCTGGAGCACACATAGTGACTTTGGGGGAGGGAGCTGACAGCATCACAACATACTGTTCATCACGAGCCTGTTGCTGATGTCATTAACATTAGGTGCACTTTGGCTTATTTTTATCAGTGTGACTCAATGTATTTCCACTTTACATCAATGCTAATCAGGTCACACACTACTGCATTATTTCTGCTGTTCACCACATGAAAAAATATGGTTACAGGGTATTGTAATTGCCATAACAGTTAACATTAATTCTATGAGATCTACTGTAGTCACTGTCTAGGAGCTATGTAATGATACTTTTGGTGAAAGAAAAATTCAAGACTTGCTGATCTACAGTATGTTTAATATTCCCAACCTGATAGCCATTTGCAAGTTGAAGGAATTTTAGTGTTATCCTGGATTTTTTTTTTTTCCTAGGTTAAAAAGGAAAACATTTAAGACATCTAAAGTTTTGTTCGGTTTTTTTCATAGATTACCACATTTGCTTTCCTGGAATTCAGACTGGAGTGAACCAGTTTCTTCAAACTGACAGTCTCATAGCCATTTCACTCTTTGGGCTAGAGAACTAAAGTAAGTCTACAGCAAACTGGCAAGGAGTAAATTTTGCAAAAAATAACTCTACATTTAGCATATATAGTGGTCGTAATGATTTTGTACCATATCACTGATAAATCTGATGCTTTGGGAATCTCTGGAAATAACAAAACTTTGGCTGAAGAGAAATCTTGAAGAATCTAATTTTAAATCATTTTTGACTAAAAGGGTGTAGGTTCTAAACTGGTAAGTCATTGGAGAGCTGCACCACATGTGGTCTCTCTCTATATGTATTTCAGAACAGTGATGAATCATGCTCCAGAATGGACTCTTCAGGTGATCCTTTGTATCTTGAAAATAACTTAGAATCTAATGTATTGAAATGAATTCATTAATAATGACTGTCCATATCATCTGGGTCCATGTTTTGATGACTCTGAATATCTTTTAGTTTTCTGTTTTTCATCCATTTCTAAGTTTTTCTGGATCAGAGGTAAATTGATCTATTAGTCCAGGTTTCCCATTCTGTACATTTTAGATTTATATGCAGCAAACTTTCCTAGAATATAGTCATGGATGACAAATTCTCTTTGGATTTTTAGAATAATCATCTAAATTATAAGAGCCTTTTAATATCTTGAGTAGAATTTTACAGCACAATTTAAAAAATAATGGCACAGTTATTACGTTCTATTAATTTCTGTAGAATTTTAGAATGATTTCTGTGAAGTCTTTCAGATCCATGAGCTTTCCTCTGGACTTTTCCTTGATTTTGTGTGTTTCTGGTTGTAATAATGAGAGAAATCTTTCTAGTAGGAGATTAATTTAGCCTGTGACTTTGAAGATATAAACTGTGCTCCCTGCATCACAATTTTCTGTCAGTATGACCTGGGCAAACCTGTTTTTTGGAGTTCTTCCCCAGAAAAAAATCATTATGTCAGTATTATTCCATTTCATAGGTGTATTGACTCAGTATGCACATAATATACTCAGTTTGCACATTCATTCACACACCTTGGTATAGAGATGGTGTGGTTATTTAAGACTGAAAATGTTTTTCTGTCTTCAGAGTAAAATAACTAACTCTGCACGTGAAAGCATTTCTTATAGAAGGAGTGTAGCTACTTATCCAGATACTGCGGGATGATTCTGGCAAGCCAGGAAACACCTTTATTGGTACTCTTTTTCTTATTTATCCCTCTCGGAGGCATCCAACCTGGAGGACCTCTTCTGTTGTATTTGCACTGCTTTGGAATCTAGGACCTGCAGAATCAGACTAAACTCCTACTGCAGGAGGCACTGAACACACAGCTATTGGAAGAGTATATCCTGAGATGGTTTGATCTTTATCTTGTGATTGTTTACATTTTAGATACGTTTTATAGAGCCTTCATAAATGTTCAGTTAGAGTAATTACAATCCCATGATATGAGTATAAAGAAGAGCTGAATGGAAACGTTTAGAACATTTAAATCAGATTTCCAGTTGCGTGAACCTTGCATTTCACTAAGCCTTTGGTCACAATGTCTAAAGACCCTAGTGGTATAGTATAAATATCAAGACTTGATGCACTAGCAACCTGTCCCTCTAGGAACAATCCTTTCTTTTTAAAGTCCCCTTAATTGTGCTGAAGATGAAACACCTGACAAACTGCAGCCAGGAAATGCAGAAAGATTGTTGGTTGGTTGTTGTTGCTTTTTCCTTGTTATTTTTTATAATGGCTAATGAGTATAATTCTCACAGACTTCCCAGTCTCACAGATTTTTCCTCAGTTCCATACCAAGTCAAACCCAAGAATGTCTGAGCTTCTTTACCGAATATATGTTACCCAAATACCATTACCATAACCTGTAGCTGGTGTATAAGAACACAGGTGGAAGTTCTTAGTCTCATCCAGTCAGAGAGAGGCCATGAGCATCAACCTCTCTTTCTAGTTAAGAGGTTTCCTTGTCAGGCTACCGGTGTTATTTCTTCCAATCAGAAAGCTTTCCAAGAGGTTTGCAGAACCCTGCAAGACAACCAAATAAGTTAGCATTTTGCAGCAATTGATTTCTGTCAGCAATTGGTCTGAGTATGACTTATCTCAATATCTTTAGGGAAGCTGAATGCCCGCAGCATCTGTTAGTTCTGAAGATGCTTTTATCTGTGAAAGGTAGAAATCGCAGGGGATATTTCTGAGGAGTAAGACATGGCCGTGCCTTTTGGCAGGATGGAAGATATTTCCTAGTGATGGATGTTCTGGTACTGTTTGTCAGCGAGAAGATGAATTGGAGACCACCATTCACAATAGCAAAGTCATTTAGACTTCTGGCACTATTGACGCTAGTTTGTATCCATACATCCTTAGCAAAATGAGTAAAAGGACACATATAGAATCATAGAATCATAGAATAGTTAGGGTTGGAAAGGACCTCAAGATCATCTAGTTACAGCTCCCTTGCCATGGGCAGGGACACCTCACACTAAACCATGCCATCCAAGGCTATGTCCAGCCTGGCCTTGAACACCGCCAGCAATGGAGCATTCACAACTTCCACGGGCAACCCATTCCAGTGCCTCACCACCCTCACAGTAAAGAATTTCTTCCTCATATCCAATCTAAACTGCCCCTGTTTAAGTTTAAACCCGTTACCCCTTGTTCTGTCACTACAGCCCCTAATGAGGAGTCCCTCCCCAGCATCCCTGTAGGCCCCCTTCAGATACTGGAAGGCTGCTATGAGGTCTCCTCACATCCTTCTCTTCTGTAGGCTGAGCAGCCCCAACTTTCTCAGCCTGTCTTGCTCCAGTCCTCCGATCATCCTCGTGGCCCTCCTCTGGACTTGTTCTAACAGTTCCATGTCCTTTTTATGTTGAGGACACCAGAATTGTACGCAACACTCCAAGTGAGGTCTCACAAGACTAGAGTAGAGTGCCAGGATCATGCTATATGGGGGTAAGCTTCTTCATCTTCTTTTTCTAAGTTTCTCTGTAGGGCTGAAGTACAATTTAGCCCTTCTAGGGTGATGCAGTGTGTCACCATCCTGTACAAGCAAGACTCATTTTTCACCATCAATCGTATGTAGCATCTGACAAATTTATTATAAAACTATTTAGAATCTGATGATTAAAAAAAAAAGCATTTGTTACATCTCTACTCTGGGTATTTAAATAGGAGCAATGCAAAATCTCTCCTGTTTCGCTTTCCTGTCTCTCTTCAAAAAAAATTCGTCTGTTCCTCAGGAGTTTTGGAAGTTTTCCCTGTTTGCTTTTTAAATATTAAATAAACCAGCAGATCTTTGATTAAACAAGCAATGATTTAATGCAAGCAGAAAGAAAGACTTTTTAAAAACAATAAATCAAGCCCCCAAAATGAAAGCATGTTTTATGGATTAATATCTGGGATATGTTAATTGATGTACTCTCTTGTGGATTTCAAGAACATGCAGATTATTCTATCTAAAATGAAAGCATGTGTCATTATCTGCAAGAGTTCCCAGAAGCCCAGTAATGGTGCTCAATGACAGCACAGTGCGACTGTGAAGCAGCTGTGAATAGCTATGTAATACTGTCACCCCAGACAAATGTAACCAGAACCAGCTTAACTCAGAAAATGTCCATTGCGTTTTCTGTTTATTTTTCCGAGTCATTAAAAATAATAGTAATGACAGACGCCCCCCCCCCCCCCAGACCTCACCCCTCTTCTTGCATCCTGGTATTCCATGTGCAGTTTTCATGTTGCAGAAATAGTTAATCTTGCTGTCTTAGGTCTTGCTGACACAAGCATGTGTGTCTGCTACATTATTAAAACAGTTATCTGACTGGACGTTAAGACAGAATTCACTTGTAGCCAGGTGAAAAATATTCACCTTAAAGGGGAAGAGCTGTCCCCTTGGCTGTGTGTTAAATATGTGCTGGAATACATACAGCTTCTGAGATTGCCTAGCTCCTGCTGCTGTGCTATGCTTGTACTGGCTACTAAGTATTGGAAACCTTCCTGTGGTCAAACAAGTGTCATAGAAAGCAGGAAAGGGTAAGTTTAGCTTTGATAGATGCTGCTTTCTAAAGTAGCTCTCAGAGACATGTATCTCTACCTAAAAACTGTATTTTGTTGACTGCTTTATGGCCTTTACATGCTGTTGGTGGTTGTGCTCAATGCAACATGGTGACAAGAGTGGGATGGAGCTCTCCAGAGAATTAAAAAAGGACCAAGAGTACATAAAGTGAAGAATTGTGCCTCAGACAACTGGAAATATAGAAAGAATGGCTGGCTGAGTGAGGGTGGTATCATGTTGCTTAAGGCATCAGGAGTATTACCCTTCATTTCGAGTTCTATTGTTTTAAGTCTCAGTGAGAAAGCGCTAAAAATATTTCAGAGGTAGGTAAATTAATGTTTCTGTAGACATATAAACGCTGAACACAGAATCAACATTATTCCCTTGACCACCAAATTTTATAACTATTTGTTTGGGAAGGGTTACCCTTTGCCTGCCTACTGCTTTCTTCCTGCTCTTGAGTACTCAGACGTTTGCCTCAATCTCTGCAAGCTGACTTCTCTGTCCTCTTCATTTCACATAGCATAGAAAAATGAAATGAGCAGTACCTTTTTTTTTCTTTATGCCAAGTGCACTAAAAGGAAATGAGGAGACAGACTGTGTGTATTGATTAGTAAATGTTCCTCCAAGACATCTTATGGCAAGATAACGAGGAGGGATACAGCATTTCGGAGCCAGACCAGATGAAGCCCTGAGCCTGGCCTTTATTCAGTGTTTGTCTTGTTTTGGACAGGGGATCCCAAGGTCTTTTCTAGCCTGAATGTTTTGGGATTCCAACGGCATTTTCCCCAAAGAATGCTCCTTATAGCTCTATAAAGAGAAATTAGCAGTGTTGTGAGCAGTTTAGCTCACACAGCTCTTCACAGTTACTGCTCAGGATCATACAGAATGAGACCTTCAGCCTGAGAAAGTGAAACTTGTCGTGATTTCCTAACAGATTTCCTAACCAGAATTCGGTGGTGTTAGAAAGGGCTCGTGAGCAGCTGAGGGAACGGTTGGCTGTACTTCCACACTGGACTTACAGCTTTGATAAGTCACTTAAATGGATTTATTTTTCTTTTTAAAAATTACATTGCAGTTGGGCTTGATTGTGAATTGGGAATTTGAGTGAAATAATTTACAAATGCTGACACCTACATGTCTTTAAATTATTGCTGTTGTTAATAAGTGTGGGCAGTTGTTCTGGCCTTTGACAATGACACATAGCATCTCTGAGAATCTTTCCAGTCGGCAGCCCTTGCTTAATATTTGCAGGCTGGTTTAATAATAGAAACCTAAATAATTCACATGCAAATTATGACACTGTACAACCCTTTGGGTAAGCAGTTACTGAGAAAAAATGGCAAAGCAGCTATGTGCTCCCTGCTGTCTACCTGTAATTAGAGTTGAGTGAGAAGCAGAACCATGATGTTTCAAAGAACATTGATTTGGTAATATTCGTTGCTACTTTGTGTTCCCTGGATAAGAATAATGTGAAGCTCTTTCTTTCCCTACTATCCTGAATCATTTAAAAATATATTGCTTTTCTATAGTAATGAGCATATTTATGTGTGTGTCAGATCCTGTTAGAGGCTACTTAGCATACAGAAGAATAGCTTAATTAAGAAGAGCACTGATGTGAATCTAAAAGGAAAATAATACTGATAGACTAAACTGTTTATTTAATTTAGGTTATCTACCTGCTTAGGAGAGACTTTGACCATGCTGTGTGTGTCTAGGGGGTTAACTTTTAATAGCTGGGGTGCTTAACTAATGGAACAATTTGCAAGAGGATGAAGCAGAGTGTCTGTTATTCCAAGACCTAGAAAATAAAAAGATATTCTAAAATATATTCTGTGGCACACTCAGATCCAAGGAGGGAATGGCTGAGGTTCTGTAGGGTGTGTAATGCCGTCTGATTAGATAGACAATATATTGCCTTCTATCTTTTGTACTGTGCATCAAAAATACTTATGAAAAATATATGTACTACTGCAATGTTCGACAGAAACTAATTGTACAATGAGATACTTCCCATGGCTACCTCTAAAGGGAGAACAAGCACACATGGAGTTAACATGAATAAGAAAATATTGCTGGAGCATCATAACCCTCTTCATGTCCTTTCCAGCTAACAGATGCTAGTTTAGCCAGGGAAATACCGTGTGCTTTTCAAAAAGGAAGCCAGTCTGAACCTTCACAAGATTTTGTAAACTTAGTCCAAGAATAATTTACAATTAGTTACTTGGCTGAATAATGTATATTATATGAAGCTATGGTCTGAACCTACTTCAGTTGTATCAGTATTCAGATTGCAAAAAATGGTGGTCTTGCGTTTGATGAGTGTTCCACTTAAATTTACATCGGATGTCTTTAGCACTGGGCCCATGTTGAACGAGATGCTGCTGAAAAGTGTTGGTGCAAATTAGGATGTGATTTATGCCTTTTTAACACTGGTTTTCAGTATGACAGCTGATGGAAATGGCATGCAGATGCTGATGTCAGAAAATAAAACTGATAATGATGAGCTCTATGGCAAAATGTACCTCGCATAGAGTTGTTTTGAGCCATTACTTTGTTGTTTAGGAGCACATCTTGCACCACCAGTTTGACAGGAAAAGCATTAAGAGGTGTAGGAGAAGATAGAGGTCAGGGTAAATGGGATTATGTACACCTTGGTGCTTATTTGTATTTGTGATGTTTCCTGGAGTCTGTTGAAGTAATGGCAGATCTCATCAATTGCTGAGGAACAGCCTGATAGCTGATGTTTTGATAATCTGAGAGCTCTGAATGATTTCCCAGCTGTTTTTTACAAGTTTAGCTTTGATTTTAGACTAGAAATCTATTTTCTTATTTTCCATACCACCAAGAAAGGCACCTTCAGGAAATACCAAGTCTCTTTTGATCTGTATGTCTGGTTTAAGTGATTCTGTTGTGGTTTTGGTTTGATTTCTTGTTTGATTGTTTTTTTGGTTAGGTTTTGCTTTGGGTTTTCTTTTTTTTTTTTTTCCTCTGGTAGAATTGGAAGAGGTAAGATCTTGTGGTTTGGATGGAATTTAAGTCCAGTACTTCATATCTGCTTGACTCAACTGAAGAAAGAGTTTAGGTCTTTCTAATACAGAGATACTTCACGGGCTTAAGTAGAAAAGGACTTTGAACATAATTAAAATGAACGGTTTTAAGAAATTAAATTGCAAAGAAAGATATTGTCTGTTCCCATATAGCGTAGGGAGAACACCTATACGAAGCTAATAAATTGTATATAGACATGTATGAAGACACTACTTGTGGTATTGGAACTACATGCATCGTGATGTTTATTATTAGTTTTTAATTATGCTTTCTGGTTTTGGCCTGTGTTGCATGCATGCAGGGTCTAATACTGGTTTCTGATATAAAACAATGGTGCTGGCAGTACTCCACAAAATTTTAGCAGTATTTCAAAGGTCCAAACAGTACTAGTTTTCACCTGAAATATTCTGCCTGTTTATTACAAGTCTAAGGGACTTAAACTGGTAGTAGTAGCTCAGGGTAAAATTAGGAAAAATAAGCTTAGCATGTAGATGACTCTACATGCGTACAATTGCTGAGACTATAAAAAGAATAGTATGGGAAAATTTTGAATATATTTTTTTCAGTACATTTTTTATCTTCTTACTAAGAGACCAAAAATTCAAAGCATAGCTAAAAAAAAACTTGCATGCTCTCAGCAAGATGAGACAGTTAATACTGGAGATGGTGCAAATCCCATCACACATTTATGTGAACAATAAATAAAAGGTAATGGCCCATTATCACAAATACACTTTGAGAACAAAGAATGGTTTATTAGGTTTACCTTGTTCTGTCATTATAGCTTTCTTTTGTGAGGGCCATTCAAGCATGTAACCATTGGCAGCTTTATAAAATATAATAAAGTTTATTAGTATAATAATGGGCGATGAATAATACTTTAGAAATAGCAAATAGGCTGTAAAAATGGGATAAGGTCAAAACTGGGTTATCAAAAGGTATTGTGGCATCTTTTAAAGAAAAGGGGACTCTGTGGTTGAGTCTTTTTACCTAGCACAATGCTTATTGGGTAAAAAAAAGTAACAATTTAGATAAATTAAACCAATTTAAAAAATGAAGAAAATGACATTTGGATCATTATTCTGTATGGGCTTGCTAGTGACTTTGTCTGTTTCTCTGTTTGACAGCTTTTTCTCGTATCCCTAAAAATAGTCTAGAACTTTCTATGTTTTATGCAGGCCAGAAAAAGAACATTTTTGACACATTAAAAATGTGTGAGCAGCTTTGTTATACTTGTATGCTTTCCTCTCTTGAGTTTCATATTCTTTCACTTAATTCCTTGCTCATTATGAAGCAGGTCCACTGTACTCAATGAAGAGCATACTGTAAGACTGGATTCTTTCATTATTTTCTGTGGTGAGGTGACTTTGTAGTTAGTGTTACCTCCATCCTGGGGAGAATTCCATATTTTTGGATTAATTGCCAGGTCTCACAGAGACAGGATTATCTCCCTTTTACTTTTTTTTCCTCCCAGCATGTGAGAACACCTCCATAGAATGAGATTTACGCTGGCCAGAGTTAGCAAATGATTATAACGTTTATCCATCAGCTGCAGCTTGGGCAGAATAAGGTATGCTTTATTTTTATCATTTATGAAAGAGTTTTATGTTTGGTTCAGGTAACACTTTGGGAAATATCTGTGAAACATACTGGGAAAGTTGTATACTTTCACGAAAATAGTATTGGCTACCATAGCAACATCTAAGCAGATGAGATACCAAGTAGGGGCCAGTGGCCTCAGATATAATCAGAATGGTAACTGAAAACAAAGGAAAGAGTTTCTAATGCTAATAGAAAGTTCAAATCCCCTATATTTGACTTGGCTTTCAAAACCAACACCAGTTCTTTTTGGTTACTTTGTCTTTTATTTTTTTCTGGTAAGTTCCTCAACAGTGAAAAACAAGCCTCCAGTTCCTGTCTTGTATAGCAGTATCACATCAGCCCACCTTACTGGCTTTTTGTGTAAATACGTTAGATACCATGAGGCACTCAAATACTGTTGTGTGATAAATAGGTGGCTGTCTGCTTTCTTTTTTTCAATTTTTTTCTTGACAAAACTAGAGGCGGAGATCTTTTCAACTTCCTCAAGTATCATTCTGCAGTGCCTCAAGATACAATAACCAGCAGTAGAATGAGTTAGCAAGAGACAACAGATTGACATTTCTCTCTGACACACCTGAAAATTGTGGTAGAATGGAGAGTTGACCTCAATAAAGACTTAAGTATCTTAGAGATAGTACAATATGTCCTCCTGCTGTGATTTTTATTCAAACCAGGGAAAAAAAATCAAAAACCTCCAAAAGTTTTTTGATGCTGTAAAGCCAGCTAACTTATAATCCTACATTTTAAACTCATTTTGATTAGTAGAATCTTAGAATTATAGAATCAACTAGGCTGGAAAAGACCTTTAAGATTATCAAGTCCAACCTTTACCTCAGGGCTGCCAAGGCCACCACTAAACCATGTCACTAATGGCCTATTAAAATGGCTGTGCTGGGTTTACTACTGGAGATGTACAAACCTGCATTAAAAATATATGGAAATGTGTAATAAAAACACAACTAGATTTCAACCTGTTTCATTAGCATCCAAGCTCTTGGGAACATCTGACCTAGATGTGCCTACTAATAGACAAACTGCATAATGATTCAAGACAAATTTTCATAATGGATGATGTTCACTTTTGCTTGGAGCCCTGAACACCACCTATATCTGCCTAATACCACCTATATCCATCTTAAATTCTGTCTTTCCAGACTTAAACAGTATTTGATTCAACTGCTGGTCTAAAGTTGATTCTTTTATGTGAAGCTGAATTTGCGTGATCTGCAGAAAGCTGGTAAGGTTTTGGGGGTGTTTTTTTGTGTTTCTATTTGCAGCAGGGGTTTTGTTCTGGTTTCTTTTCTTTTTTTTTTTTTTTTTTTTTGGTTGGTTTAATTTGTTGGGTTTTTTTAGTTCTTTCCTGTGTGATAAAGATACAGTCAACTTTCCACAGACTATGTAGAATTTCTAATAGATGGGGACTGGGAATGAAAGAAGCTTGAGCAGATGTTTAGAGATTTATGTGAACAAAGCTTTCTCCGTCAAACCATGTTCCGAACAGGAGAGAAAAAAAGATCATTTGTGTGGATCTGAATGAATAAAGAATGCATGGAAGTGAAGAGCAAGGCTGTTTATCACCACTAGGGAGATCCTTGTGCTTAGTGGAAATTCACTCCCAGGTAGAAAATCAGGTCAGTAGATGCACTTTAACTACCCGTGGTACCACTTTGGGAAGTAGGTTTAGATGATAAACACTTTTGAAACAGCTCATTTAAAATTCTTCTTCTGACTTCCTTGTCTGGAGGAGCAGCACATTGTCTACATGCAGGCTGACTGACTGGCAGTTGGGCCAGGCTGCCTAATAAAAATAAATGATGATGAAAAATGTATGGGTAAGTGTCACAAAACATAGACCTGGGGGAAGGCCTCTGTTGTGTATACTGGCACCAGAGTGCTGCATAATTACTGCAATATCTGCAAGTGGGGAGTAATTTCAGTACTGGCATCTTAAAAATGTTTTTAATGAATGCCCATGAAAAAAGAGCGAGTCCACAGTTAGTGCTTATCTGTCTTCAGGGCTGAAAGAATAATTGTGACTTAATGCCAGTTTCATAGCAGTTGAACTACAAAACTTCCTAAAAGGAACTAATTCCAAATCAGGACTTCTCAGGGAGGGATGGAGGGCTGGTCACTGGGATATGTACAATGGTGTTTGTTCTGTAGATCGTTGATTTTGGGAAAAAGGGCCTATTTGGGCTATTATTGGGGGAATTTTATGAATCACAGAATCCATGCTTTATTTTAGATTCTATCATGGAGAACAAACAAGCAAACAAAAATTTGTATCCCACCTATTTGTGAATTCAGGCAGCAGCAGAAATTAAGATTTAAAGAAGGAAAGATACCTGATTCTAAATGAGATTTGGAAACAGCTGAAGAGTTGTTGATATGGAAAGATATGAAGTCTTGCTTTGAAATCTGATATACGTGATAGATACTAATCACAAAAAGGGGTACTAGAGAGTTCTAGCAGTCCAAACAACAGGGAATACTAAGCTTATGTACATGTAAGTGAAATCTTATAGAAGAGAACTAAAGAGGCAAGTGAAAAAGCTAAAGAAAAAAAAAAAAAACAAACAAAAAACCTGTTTCAGTGAAATATCATAGAACATTTTTTTTCATGCCTAGGCTGTAGCGCAGCTAGCAAGTGGTTTGCACTGGTTGAAGGTTACTTTGCTGTTGTCTTCATTGTGTCCTTGTGGGGGGACAAAAACACACCAAAACACAAAACTGCCTTACCAGCCAGGCCACTCAAGGTCTGGAACTGTGTTTTCATGCTCACTCTCAAAGTAGCATACCTATTCTTATATTATAACCCTCAAGCACAGTCTATTTTCTCCCAAGCTCCAGCTCCTTCTGAAGAAAGGACCTGGAAATTTTTTTTTTCTTTTCTTAGAATTGTAGCATAATTGAATAATTCAGGCTGAAAAGGATCCCTGGCAGCCTCTGTTGGAAGCAGAGTGATCTAGGTCAGACTTATCAAGGGTTGTTTACCCGTTTTCTTAATATCTCCAAGGATGGAGATTATGCATGCTCTGTGGGCAACCTGGTCCGGTATTTGACTACACTTCTGATGGAAAAGTTCTTCCTTAGGTGTGAACAGAATTTCCTGTTTTTCAGCCTATTTCCTTTGCGTCTTTACCTATCACTGGATACTTAAAGAAGAATTTGGCTCTGTCTTTTCTGTATCCTCCTATTCAATATTTGTTGGCAATTAAGAGCTCCCTTTAGCCTTCTCAAGGCTGAGCAAACCCAGTTGTCTCAGCACCTCCTTATACTTACCGTAGTTCTTGGTCCATGTTCATAGGGTCTGAGTAGGTAAGATATGACAAGAACTGGGTGCACTACAGCCCAAGCTACCAGTTCTGCTCCGAGTTCAACTTCTCATAAGTGTAGCAGAGGTAATTTTCAGCCAAAGCTCAAAAACAGTAAGCAGGAAGATGAACAAGAGTATATTCCTCAGCCCTTTTGTTTGCATTTATGACATTTCCTTGGCACTGCTTAATCTAATAATACAGACATTCCCAAGGTCTGTTCACAGAAACACAAATTAAATGTATGTACTGTTGCACTGCCAGAATATTTCCTGGTAAGCTTTTGGCCCAGATCAACCTTTATGGTCTCAAATATTTGCAGTGAACTAGCTATTCAGAAGTTAGTCTAGGTCAGGGACCATTATCAATAGCTAGCTAAGATACCACTACCCAGCTTAGAATACTGTTTAGTAAGGGGAACATGGGGCATTCTATGCCAGTTGGACTCAGGGCTAGTGAATGGTCTGGCATATAATACCTTTGTTGGCAAGAATGTAACTCTAGACTTGACTCTGCTACAGCAACTCAAGGTAGCTTCAGTCCAGTCTCAGAAATCCTCTGCTGAAACTGCATTGAAAGAGGGTAGTGAACTGGCGCATGTGGGAGTTAGGAGTGATATTGAATGGATAAGACAAGAAGAGTATACTATGAAAAGAAATCTATAAATATTTAGGCTTCTTTTAATGTCAATTTTTTTTTCCACAAGAAAATTATTTTTAAGCTGAGCAACCAGCAGAAACAGGAGATAGAAATAGTTGAAAATGTAAAATATTTCATGTTGTGAGGGATTTATAGCTTTCTGCTATAATTTCTTTCCTTGCTATTAGCTTGTTAACTGTTAGGTTACATTGGTTTTGAATTTCAACACAGCTTCATGGGAAATCATGCACATGTCAGGCAGAGTAATCTTGATTCTCCAAATACCCAAGAGAAAAACAATCTATGCCTGATTTGCTTGATTTCTACTACATTCAAGTTATACTTAGATATTGAGACCGTGTGCAATGGAGAACTCCACAACCCAGGCACTGGTTATGGAACAACACTACATTACATTTGTAAAGAATTCTGAAATTTACCTTTGAATATCCAGTAAGGTTTTGACTCAGAGCCATTCGCAACCTGAACCACAGGAAACCTATGCAAAATAGCCTTGTTAGTATACATCATAAACAGCAAATTTAATTATTAATATATATTAATTGCAGGAATAAAATAAACCACAATGTTCAGTGGTTGGAAGAACACCAAAATTGTTCTCACAGAGGCTGTAGGTTGACAACACTTCCTACATTGGTGTCATGGTCTGCTCTTCTTCAGCTTGATCTTGCCACTCTTCCTTCTCTTCCCAGTTTTACCGCTAGCTCTATTTGTGCAGCTGCAGAGTGAACTGGATCATTAAACTGATCAGATTGAAACCATTTTCTTTTCCTGAGTTATGTTTAACCTGGCCAGTTCTCTGATTCATTGCTCAGCTGTTGCTACAGATACTGGGACAACTGAGTGGGCAATGCTGAGATAAGGCATGGACAAGTCATCAGAGAGGAAAAAAGGTGAAGCTCAAGCACTGTTCTAGAAAAAAGGTGAACCTCAAGCACTGTTCCAGAAAAAAGCTGATTGAGCAACAGCCTGACAGCATGGTTCCAGGGCAGTTCAAACCAAGCTAAAGCTGAGCTTTCATGGTCTTAGCTTTTCCTTAACAGCGAAGCAGTGTGACCTAGCTTATGCCATGAGTTTATTCTGGTGGCTCATGGTGTTGTCATGCAAGAGAGTACGAATGCTCTAGACCTGATATTTTCAGGAAAAATTCCTTTGGAACTACAGCTTTTGTCATCAAAGTGACTTTTACTTGTCATCAAGAGAGGGAGTTGTTACCAGCAGGTGAAATATTGGAGATACTACCTTTCCTGTCCAAAAAAGTTGACAGAGTCTTTACTTAATAGGGAGAAATTAAAAATTATTTCCTGTTTAAGACTGAAGTGTAAGCTGTGATTAGATAGATTCCGATGAGTAAGAGGTATATCAGCTTCTGAATAAACTGCTCATCTTCTCAGCACATTGGTCCAGTTTGTCCTCAGGAGAAATTGGAATGCACAAATACCCGCATGTGCAATTTTAAAAGCTGGTGTCAGAGATATTAGAAAAGAATTATGTATCTTTCAGTAATGACAAAACACCAGTACAGCAGAGATGGAAAACTATTGTACAGGTCAATAAACAAAGATACACATCCAAGAAAAACTTCTGTCACTTAGGTCCAGCTGGGGACCAAGTAGTCTGGGAAACTTAAAAGCCCCATTTCCTTCCAGGAAATGAGAAAGAGCTGTCCATTTGTTGACACTAAGCAGGAAGTGCTGACTGAATTTGAGGCTAGAATTCATTTTTCTGTTAAGAAATCATAGAGATTTGAGTTGGTGGCATCAGAACCCCAGAGGTTCTAATTCTGCCACAGCCAGCAGAGCAGGCTAGCTGAGAGAAAACCAGTTTCTGAAAGATTTGACACATCTGATACATTGCTACAGTTGTTTGATTTCAGCAAATTGGCATTCTCCAAAGGAAACCCATTGATTCAAAGCTTTTCCAAATACCACTGATTTATGGAACATTGTCTTCAAAGCATATATTTGCACCTTTAAAAGGAAGTTGAAAAACCTGAAAGGGTTCAGAAAAGAGCTATACAAATTAGTCAAGGTCTGAAATATGCTGCTTATCACAGGATATCAGAACTCACTCTCTTTGACTTGGGAATGAATTCAAGATGTCCTGTTATAAAAGTACCTACATAAGGAAGAAAAGGTACAATGGCAGATGTTTTTTTTTTTAATTTAGCAAACAAAGCAAGTTGTTGGACACTGAAGTAAGATAAATTCAAACTACAAACATGATGTGACTTTTATTTTTAACAGGGTGAGTAATAAATCACTGGACAGCTTATTTTGAGTTAGAGACGCTCCCCATGACTTGGATCCTGATCACAGGCCCTCTTCCTGATGGATGTTCCTGCACATCCACTAAAATATTAGAAATGCCTCCAAGTGAAGGAAGATCTTTGCTACACTCCCTGCTCCCAAATCCAGCACCTTTTGCTGGAAAAGGCTGTTTGCTAAGGCATGACTTTTTCTGTGGGGCCTGCTCACATCCCAGCTGACAGCAAGAGGTTATGAACTGAACAGAGCTGCTGCTGGCATGAGAGGCTGGGCTTGCCCCTCCACAGCACTGGGCTGGCTGCAGTAGCATGCTGTGTAGCATATGCTGTACCGAACTGGAACTTTTTCCAATTTCATTCACTTTCCAGGATAAAAGTCGAAGGAAGAGTGTGGCCTTGTGCTCCTTCTTATCCCAAATGGTATCAGTGTAGACTATCATTGAGTCTTATAAGCTCCAGGGCAGGGAGAGTGTGAAGGCATGGGAGAAACAAGAATAGAATCAGCCTCAACTTGCATCACAAATTACGTTTTGGTGTATATAAAAGTACTAGGTGTTGAGAATGGACTTGTCTGTCAACTTCAGTAAGTTTTGCTGATTTGTGGTAGATGAGGAACTGTCCCTTTTGTGTGTGTGTTTGCTTCTGTGGTGTGCAATTGCATTAGAAAAAAAAAAGATTGAGAAAAGCAGCATGAATACAAAGTATATTTACAAGTGTGTATCAAGTTAGGTGAAAAGATTGAATGGCTGAGGCATGAGAGATCAATGGAAGAAGACTAGTCTTATTTAAGCTTCTATTAATGTTTTGGGAACTCGCAGCCTCTTAATGAAACACCCAGGGAATAAATTAAAAGTGATAGGAGAAAGAGCACAAAGAATTAGTCCTCTTTCTAGAACAGGATTCATCCGGGACCCTGCTGACCGAAACTTCCAGGGACTTATGGGAATATAATTAGTCAGTGAAAGAAAATTGAAAAAAATTAAGAGAAATTGGTCCTCAACTAACTTAAAAAGGGAATGAGTTGCAAATTAGATCCAACTTTTCAAATAGATGAGCGTGAAAAGCAAACAATGAAAATGTGTTAATCCAGTAGCTAGGTAGAAGTCTACCAGCTGAATAGAATTGAATCATAGAATCATGAAATTGTTTGGGTTGTAAAAATCCCTTAAGATCATCAAGTCCAACTGTTACCCTAGCATTGCCAAGTCCACCACTAAACCATGCCCTAAGCGCCATATCTACACACCTTTTAAGTACCTCCAGGTATGGTGACTCAACCACCTCCCTGAGCAGCCTGTTCCAATGCTTGACAACCCTTTCTATGAAGAATTTTTTCTTAATATCCAACCTAAACCTCTCTTGGTGCAACTTGAGGCTGTTACCCCTTGTCCTATCGCTTGTTACTTGGGAGAAGAGACCAACAACCACCTCTGGAAGTCCAGAGTTCTGCTGACCCCCCTTCTTTACTTCTCCAAGGATCAAAAACTATCATTTCATGACCTCTATAGTGTTTTGTGCTTTCAGTTTGTCAGGTCGAGTTCTTTTATGTATAATTCTAATAATTCTATTATTTTCTTTTTCTTTCCACTCTACTTTTCATTCTAATTTTGACAAAGTAGGACATTTCTCAGAGGTTTGAATTTCAGGCAGATTTTTTGCTGGTCATTATCTCTTTGATTTTGTTCCTACTATATTTTCAGGAAGGTATATCTAAATTTGTAATGTTGCATGTGATATTTTGTTTGCTGAAGGCAATAATTCTTATTATGAATTTCTATGTGTGGGATGAAAATATGCACATCAGCTTCATCAAGTATTCCATTAAAATTAGACCACAGAGCTCAGCAACACACAACGAGGTGCAGTGGTGAATTTATGTTGGATTGCAGAAATATTTGGATTTAAATGCATGTTGGCAAGTAATCAATAATTTTTATAAACTGAAAGCCTTCTTGTACTAATGGAATAGGAAAGGGTCTCTCCTTTCACTGTAATGTGGGAAAAAATGATACAGTGACCCCGCTAAAGTAGAAATAGTTTTGTAACTAGCCCAATGTGAGAGGTGCTAGGAGGCAGCAATGCTTTTTTGTAGCAGCTCATGGTATTTCAAAATTTGGTTTCATTCCATGAGAATCAACTCAAAGCCTTTCATTATTTTTTTTTTTTTTTAGAAAGTAATATTATTTAATAGCCTTTCCCTTTCTTTTTATCTTTCCTTTTTCATTTCCCTCTCCTTCCCTTTTATTCTCTTCTATGAGACAGTTCAGCTTTTGCCTTGTTTCCTCTTCCCAGATGTTGGAAATTTACAGCTGACAACTTTGCTGAAACAGATTTGTCAGCTTTCCATTTTCTTAAAATGTTCTATCAGCTTTATTGTGTAGGTGGTTCTTTATTAACTGTACCTTTCCTACATGGATACTCCATGGAGACTTCAAGAATTCACTTGAGGGGCCTCTCTACTGCTGTGTCTTTTTCAGATTCCCAACATGAGAAAAAACAACTACTACATTTACAAAAAGAGATAGGAAGTGAGACACAGTGATGACCCAAGATGTCAAGTTGGATTCTTCACTTTTAAAAATAATTATCCCTTCCCTTCTATGTTTACAAATTGGATGCTCAGCTATAATTGATAGAAATGTAACCATATCATAATGTACAGGACTGTCCTTACTTGCACTGGCTGAAGTCCACTACACTTCCCCTTTCCTGTGTCCTGGCTATTTCTGCCTTGTCTCTCTCCTTTCTTTCTCTGGGCTCCAATTGTCTTCTTTCCTCTACCCACTCCATTTCTTCCTCCTCAGATCACAGCTTTTAGGTTGCCTTTGGCCATCTGTATTTTCTTGCATTCCAAATGTGGTGTTTTCCCTGGAAATCTTGTACGCTCTGCTTCGGGCGCTGGCAGCAAAGTAGAATTTACTAAAATTCTGCTCACTGAAACACCAGCTCCACAAGGCCATCAGGATTTGAGTAAATTTCACTTTGCTGCCAGCACTCGGAGCAAAAAGCTGCATCAAGAGAAAACAACAAAAGCTGTAAGCTCTAAAAGGATTTTCTGAGCAAGAATTAGTTCATTTAGATGATGTACCTTACATAATATCAAAAGAAACAACATAGCTGCTGGGCTCTTAGGTTCATGCTTCTTATTCATCGGTATTGTAGAAGCTACTGCCCTGACTGTCCTTCATGCCACTTGATTGGTATGAAAAATTTCAGTTTATAAGACTAAAGCTTTAAAATCTTTTTCTATTATGATCTGCTTGTGAAACTAGATAAGTTAATTAGTGACATTGCTTCATTTTTCCTCATGTAAATGAATATATATAATTTTAATACATTGATGACATTCAGTATCATAGAATCATAGGATTATAAAATGGTTTGGGTTCAAAGGGGCGTTAAAGTTCATCTAGTTTCAACCTCCCTGCCATGGGCAAGGACACTTTCCAGTAGACCTGAAAATATGTTTAGAGGTTTTGTTATGCTGGAGAACCTGATTGCAGCTGGTATGGATGTGTCAGAAGTGGAGTAACCAGCTCTGGCTGCAGCAATAATTTATGGTGGCAGCATAGGTACCATAATCTTGTTTGGAACCCTGGGAAACATTTGGTAGAGGAAATCTACCATAGATAGTCACAGTGCTGTCAGCACAGGACTGAATTAATGTGAAGCTGACCTACCTGAGTTACAAACAAAAAGCAGGGTTTACATATCCCTTGGACAAGTGTAACCTCTAATTCTGCCTAATGAATCAGGAATCTTTATTAGGATTAGTCATGTCACTCAGAGAATATTTTTTCTGTCCTGTAAATTAATAATGTGGCTGTTTCTGGCACAAATATGGAACTTTTTTGGCAAAGTAAAAAATTAATTTTACCTTCACAAATCCCAAGATTCTTCCTGACCCAGGGTCCATAAAGAATTTTCATGGACTGCAACTGGGGAGCAAACCACAGCCAAAGCAAAATTGTTTCCCAAACAAGATGAAAATTCATGCAAATACTCTTATGCTTATCCTTATCATATGAATGACTCCCTGACAGATGATGCAGCCTGCAACAGGACACTTTGGGAACTTATAAGTGTCATATAAGCAGGACAAAAATGTAATTGGCAGAAGGATTCTGTGCAGATTTACGCACAACTTTGGCAGCAGCTGCTTCAGTTTTCAGCTCCCTTTTCCATTAATTGCTTCAAAGCAACAAAAGAAAGAACCACTTCTCTTGTGTACTTTCTGTGATTTAATTCTGCCGTGGTGGTGGAAGAGAAGAAAAATCGCACTGGTCTAACCTAGCAATTTCTGAATTACTTAATAATTGAATGTGTGGGGTTTGCAATGAATATGACTAATTTCTTCACCTTCTTTCTTTTTTTTTTTTTTTTTTTGTTGTGTGTGATTCCCAAACCCAAATATATGAAGTTTTGAAACTGACTCTTTTCAGATACATTAGCACACAAATACAGTCCTGTGTGTGAAGCTGATGGTATAAATTATTTTTACTATTCTTATTGCAATAGCTTTTAGAAGACTTGTGCCCCATCCATTGCAATGAAGGAAAAAGCCTTTTGGTGAAATATAAAATGACAAGATAAATAACATTTGAAAGAAAATAATAATGATTGCATTTACTGTCAAGGATAAGAGGCACAAGTCCCAGTGTACAGTTTAAGCAGAATTTACGTGACGGGTTTCTGGACATGATTGTTTTTTCGGACAATTTACATTGTCCAAAATCCCTTCCTTCATTCCCCATTCCTAACTCATTGCAGGCATTTAAGCTCCTGATGATATCCACAGGTTCACAGGGTCCTGATTGAATTAAGCATCAAAGTGCCTATGCAACATCTAAATAGGTTTTGAATCCACAAGGAGAACAGCTTGTGATGCTGTTTAATGCATTGTGAAGCATGATTGGAACATGCTTTAATAAGAGCAACAGCTACATGCTTGCATCCTTAACTATTGTTAAGGGTTGTGCAGGCAAAAAGTAATGGGTCCCCTAGCGTGAACCAAAAGCTATAATCAAGAGGTAGGAAAGGAGGGAGGAAGAAGAGGTGATTCTTAGCTGCTGGCAGTTGGACAAGTTCTCTTCCTGGCTGAGGGATCTAAACACTAGGCTGCAGCGTTAGACTCAAGCTTGCTGGCTGTGTTGATTCCAGACACCTGCAAAGGTCTGTAGAAGACAATTTGTCTCAAAGACTCACTAGAACTTAGACAAAACTGCCATTTAGGGGTCTCTAAAGTAATCATGGTCATTCGTCCTCATTACACACACACATAATTACTTTATCCCATGCATGCCATGCAAGGCAGAAATAGTACTGAATCTTTTCCAGATGAGTCCAGATAAGCAGCAGGTGGACAAGGCACAGGCAACCACTAAACTTTGGCAGGTTTTGGCATGTAGAATTAAATGATGCTGAATGATCTGATGAACAGCAGCAAGTACTTAAAGCCATGTAAAAGCAAAGAAAGGTACTTATGATTATTACTATGAATGTACCTGAAATAATGATAAATCAGGTAAAAGATATTTTTTTCTTTATGAATTAATTGTGAAAACTCTATTTCCAATAGTCCTGATGGCATTAAATTCCACTTAAATTTCTCTTGAGATTGATCCCTTCTTTCTCTTCTCAAGACCAAATTTGTTTAGAATTTCTGGTCCCTGATATTTTAAGCTTTTCAATCTTTAAATTTGTTCAACCGGTGAGCAACACCCTTACTACTATGAAAGCCTCAAAAATTGTGGGTAGGGAGTCAGAGAAAAACACAAATACTGTATTACTGAGTAGGGAGAGAATTCTATGGCACTTGTTAAAAGAAGTCAAAACCACACGCACAAAAAAAAGATTTTATTCACTACCAAAGCATATCTGTGCTTTTAGCCTAAATATCTAAATATATTATTTTCAAAACGTTGAATGGAGTGTGAAAACATTGAATTTTCATAAAGAGACATGATTGATGGAAAGACTTATAAAGCCATGTACAATATTCCCTGTCAAATGCTTAATTTTCAGCTTCCCAACCTTTACTCAGTATCATAAGTAAGAGCACTTTCACCTGCATAGTTGATTAATAGGTCTTAATGTGAGATATTTTTCCTTGAGACTCAGTCTAAACTTTCTTTTTACTATTTCTTCTCTCTCTTAATATCTCCCAAGCTCATCACTTTCTATATTTCTTGTGTTATTATATTAAATACACATTCATCCTCATTACATACTTTTCATGTTGAAATGCCTTCCTAAACTAGACTGGAAATTGTTATCAGGATTGTGATTAAAAATTATAATAATGCTGTTCTGCTTTCCCGAAAGTTTACTCAACAGAATACCAGGAGGGATCAAAAGCACAGAACCAGTGGGTACAACAACAGAGCCTTTCCAAAAGGCCAGCCCAAAGTTGTCAGGAGAGAGGTCTTTTGGAGCCGGCACCTTCCTTTCAGAGACCCTTTCCAGCCTCACGCCAACTGCAGCTCTGTGCTTCGACTCTCTCACAACCCTAACCCTAGAGCCACATGGAGCCTGAGATCAAGGTTCCCAGCCACACAGAGGAAAAAGTTCTCAGGAAAGAGTTGCTTTGGCAGTCCATTGCTTCTTTTACTCTTTCCCTTATCCAACTGCAGTCTTATTCTTTTTACCAACTTTAACTACATGTTAATACTATATCTAGAGCACTGCCTTGGCTTATTTTGGGCCCATGTCAGCAATCCCCGTTTCATTTTAGCTGCTACTCTAGGTTCTGTTTCTATTTCAACTCCTGAGCTGAAGTTAGGGTAACTGTTTTATTTATTGTTGGGGGAACGAAAAAGCCTAGAGATGTAACTTGAGTGGGGCTGGGAAGAGACTGCTAGTGTGAGTGCTGGCCTTCAGAGTTCTCTGTGACAACCTTTCCTTCTTGCCATCAATAGGGTCTTGGGCTAAGGCCAAACCCCAGTACTAGGTTTAGGTTTAGGATTCATGTTAAAGTTAGGGTTTGGATTAGGATTGGCATTTTGAGAGAAGGGAAGCCCAGACCAGTACCCAGAGTGACAGAATGAATTTGCTTTCAGAGGATAGGCACATGAAGTTATTCAAGAAATGTATGAAAAACACAGAGGTGGAAATTTTACTGAATTTTTTATAGTTATTTCTACCCCAAGCATTGATGCTTGCATTTGGGTATAGCATGAATTTTTGTGTAGCTGCATATGCATAGTATTTTGACTGAAAGATGTACGGAAGGGGCATATCTGCTTTTGTGGTCTTTGAAAGATATTCCTGCCTCACTAGCAGTCTTCTACTGAAATGAGCAGTGGGCATATCAATACATATGTTCCTGACAGAAAAGTAATCAATGTAATGGAAGCAGTTTATATCCCAGAAGAGATCTTTCTCTCTGAGATTCCAGACCATGTAATGGACATTTATCATCTTTGCAGAAGTTTTGAAAAATTTCCTGTTGAAGTCTTTTTTTCTTTTCTTCTTTTTTTTTTTCCCCTTCTAGTCATGTCTCCTATTGAATGTGAACCTAACTGAGAAGAGATTTTGCAATGTAATGAGCTACAGTGCCACCAATAATTAATGCCATTCAACTTTTCAGCCATGATCTTCTATTTCCTTTCATCTTTGGCAGTTATTTACCCCTTGAAAAGTGAGTATAACGCTAACAAATCAGATTGCTTCTCAATTTACATATATACAATATCATTGCTTAGGAAAACAGTACTTACATGAGTAAATGAACAGTTAAACAGCTGACTTACCATTTGCATCTGCAATTATAATAATTACATAACTTACATAAACTGACTGTGCAATTGTGCATGTGTTTTTGTGTATGCACCTGCCTTATGGTTCTCTTCACCTCTGTTGCCCATATATTTATGAAAACTTAGCATCTAGTCAGCTTTGATCCCTATTTTTTTGTTTTTATTTAAAAGACGGCACCTCTATCAACACCAGGTTCCTAATTATCTTGGGTCATTTGTTCAATCAGTGCGTAGTCTGAAATAAATACATCATCTAACAGTTTATCACATCTTTTCTCACAAAATTGCCACAAAAAAAAAAAAGAAAAGAGGAATTTATTTGGATTTATTTCAGTCATTTCCTGACAATATCAAAGTGCGACCATACAGTAAAGCATAACTAGGTGGAAATTGTAGAGAAACTGACACAGGGCTGTGTTACTGTAAATTAACTGAAGGACTGATTCTCACTTAACTATAAACTGTTCCATTATCTGCCAGTTGCATCCTTAAACAGTAGTATTCCCTGCAGTCACTCTGTGAATTTTATTCATTAGAGGAAAAACTGCTCTTCAGGATATTCTGACCAATAGCTTAAGATATAGTTAGTACAGATACCTACCACAGAAAGAGCCCATGCTTTATTGACCAGCTGTGAGCCTGGGATAAAGAGAAAAAAATGTCCTAGAGAAAATTTCCTAGGGAAATCATAGAATCATAGAATAGTAAGGGTTGGAAAAGACCTCAAGATCATCGAGTTTCAACCCCCCTGCCATGGGCAGGGACACCTCACACTAAACCATGCCATCCAAGGCTATGTCCAACCCCACCTTGAACGCCGCCAGGGATGAAGCATTCACAACCTCCCTGGGCAACCCATTCCAGGGCCCCACCACCCTCACAGTAAAGAATTTCTTCCTCAGATCCAATCTAAACCTCCCCTGTTTAAGTTTAAACCCATTACCCCTTGTCCTCTCACCACAGTCCCTAATGAAGAGTCCCTCCCCAGCATCCCTATAGGCCCCCTTGAGGTATTGGAAGGCTGCTATGAGGTCTCCACGCAGCCTTCTCTTCTCCAGGCTGAACAGCCCCAATTTTCTCAGCCTATCTTCATATGAGAGGTGCTCCAGTCCGCTGATCATCCTCGTGGCCCTCCTCTGCACTTGTTCTAACAGTTCCATGTCCTTTTTATGTTGAGGACACCAGAATTGCACACAATACTCCAAGTGAGGTCTCACAAGAGCAGAGTAAAGGGGCAGGAGCACCTCCCTCTACCTGCTGGTCACGCTCCTTTTGATGCAGCCCAGGATACAGTTGGCCTTCTGGGCTGCAAGCGCCTCTGGCCATCAAAACAGACAGCAGAAAGGCATTGAGTCTGAGAAAGGAGGGGAGAGAGAGAGAGAATAAATGTGAGAAGATGAATAGACCAAAGCTCTCCCTAGGACAGACAGAAAACCCTGAGCAGGAGGCTGGGATTCAAGAAATCATGCTATCATTGTTACCTCTGAGAGGCAATGGTTAAGAATCTGTACTTACAGTGCTGGTGGTTGAGAAGGATTGCAGTTGAACTGTAGCAAGTGATGAGACCAAATTGGAGCCTGGCAAGAAGACTTAAAGTGGTAGAGATCATACAAAACTTGTGAGATTGTATTCTGGATAATGGAGAAGGGGCTATTTGTCTTCTGGCATTGTCAGAACTGTCTTTGCCCAGTGGAGCATAAGCAAAGGGTGGGTTTTGACCACTGTATTTACTGTATTTCTTGTGCCTTCGAAGGATGAGGAGGAAAGAAGCAAGGAGCTGCTGTTTAAATAAACGGGGTTCTTGGGGTAAAAGGAGGAGAGCAATAGAGAGCAGGTACATTGCAAAACAAGCCACAATAATTTGGTCACAAATAACGTCCTAGAAAACTGTGGGAATCGCTACAAGGCGTTCTGTGAAGTTACTTATGCAGGCTGTGGAGAAGCTCTTTTTCTGGAAAAAAAGTATTCCTGAAGGTTGCTTAGTGGGGAGAAGGTGGTTCACTAATCGTAAATACTGGATGCAGTGATCTTCTGGATTCCTGGGGAAATGTCTGTTGTTTTAGAAACTATAAAGAGCCAGTGGGAAGCAACTAGAGTGAATAATCCTTGAGCCCTGTACTGCTATGCCCTGTTTGTGGCCAGCTGACCATTTTGGTTGTCTGGCATGGAGGGGATTGTAACTAATCCCACGCTATTTTTCCCCTTTAAGAAGTATTGTTAGAATTAAGGGAGTGGGTCTCTTTGTTGCCCCACCTTGTTGTCCTACTACGTAAGTGTGGGAGGGCTTTTTCTAATACCTCTTCCTTGTAAACTTCATAAACCCAATGGGCTGTCTAGCCTGGGTTCTGGTTTAGCAGCTGTATCGCAGGGTAGCATTCATTAGATTTTCGTAAGTTAAGATTTCAGGGACAACTCTAATACTGATGATAAATGCTTACTCATGAGTGGTTTTAAGCAAACAATCATGATCTTAAGCATGCATATTGTTAATTGTGCAAAGCACATACATAGCTGACTAAATGACGTCTTGTTTATTTGGACTTAAGAAATACAGTCAGTGTAAGAAACTGACCTTTTAAGGGGTCTTCTATGTCTCATCTGGGTCTGTTATGTGTTGCAAAACAATTGTAAGGAAGAATGCTGTGTGCTTTTCCTGAATCTAAGAATGCTTGCAAAATCAGTTCAAAGACATAAATTATTTGTTCCAAAAGCACTATCCTTGCTTTTGCTTTCCTCACTGAAAAGCAACTGAAATAACACAGCATTTTGGACTTATGTGGGGATTATATGGTACATTAACTTTGTTCTTATGCTCTGCAGCAAGGTGAATTTAATCCGTTTAGGGTGTATACAAGGGATGTTTTTTATCTACTGTATGTTGCTTTGTTATTGTTGCCAATATTAATGATAGGTAGATAGTCACTTTCAGTCCTCTGCACCTCATCTGTCTTTCCCTGTAGAAAAGACATTTGAAGATCTGTCTCAGATATTTTAATTCCCACAAAAATTCAACAAACTCAGCACAATCTAATATTACTGTGATTCTAGCCAAGCAAGACACTTTTCTAATTAAGTTTACTATTGGCTAGATCTGGACTTACAGCACAATTCTTCAAAGAGGAGTCAAATGTAACACCTGGCAGTCTCCAATATTTTACATATTACTGTTCTGATAACTTTAGTCATTGCTGATGTCATCATTTGCAATAGCAAAACATAAAACACTGGTTAAATTTATCACAAGATTTCCTTCATGTGAAAGTGTCCTCTTAAACTACATCTAATTGTGTTAACTGTAGGAACAGGTTATTAAATTTTTCATAAAAAGACATCAAAACTGAATGCAAATACAATATATTTTCTTTAGGTAGATGATATTGAACATGAATCCTACTCAAATGGTACTGTATATTGCATTAATTTACTGAATAGAGAAACTAATTCAATATGGAGTACGCGAACTGCAGATGCCTTCCCATTGAGAAATGAGACATACTGCATTACAGTTTTGCTGAATGTTCTAGTTTCAAATTAATTATAAAGGATGACAAAGAAGTCTATCTACAGCAAAAATAACCCATTGTTATGAAGACTTTCTCCAAAGTAGTGGCAGCTCCATTTGAAAGTGTAATCAGTGCTTCCTTTGGGGATACATTAATTCTTGCCAAGATATGTAGCAGGCCTCAAGGAAGCTGACAGGACAAACTGTGAAATGCAGTGACTGCTTATGTAAATAGAAAAGTCTTGAGACTCCTAAGGTTTAGATAAATGTTAGAGGTCTTAATAGAGATGTGATTAGCCTTAGAACACAAACTGACCATACCAGTTTTCTCCCTATGGAAAAAACCCAACCAACCAAGCAAACAAAAAAAACCCCAACAAACCACCACTCAAAACCTTATTACTTTGCATGCAAAATGTGTGCAGTTACACTGGCATGTTCAGAACATGCTGCCAGGCAATTGAAAACAGTGTTGGTTAGTGGTGGGCAATGGACTGATATTCAGAGAATCCAGGTCTAAGTCCAAGATAAGCTAGTGTCTTGTAAATTCATTTAGCATTGGTGTCTCAGTTTCTCCTGTTTCAAAGAGGAAAATAATACTGTTTATCTTGTAAAGTTCTTTGAATGAATGAAAAAAGGCAAACTATCCATGAGCTTAGTACTGTTATTGAGTCTTGCATGCAGCTTTTAGTATTTTTTTGGTATTATCAAGCACAGCTCGATAAAATGCTTACTCAGTAAGATGGTTCTTTTAAAGCAAAGGGATTTCATCCTCCTGGAGTCCCCAGCAATACAAATTGGTTATTAGTTAGACTGAAAACTGTTCTTATTTGGCATCTGATTCCCCCAACCTCAATTTGTGCAGCTTTAAGTAAGGAAATTCTTTCCTCCTACGACAGGATTATTGCTTCCAAGCGAGGCTTTTGCAGCTTCTTTACTGCTGGATCTTACGTCCTTGTTTGTCTTGTTGACGCACTTGAAAATTGGTGCTCTTCAACCATCATTAAACACTTGTATTTTCTTAAAATCTCTCATCTGCACATAGGTAAATGTCTGGGGTAAAGTGTGGGATATGCATCTCAGTGTGAAAACGAGAATTCTAGAAGAATGCAAAATAATTAAAATAGTAAGTTAGTTCATAATTTATTTATTTTTAAATATTAAAAAAGCGGTTCAGAATTTTAGGGGTCATCTTTTCTGGCCCTGTTATGGCAGTGTCTGAGAATCAAGATTCTCACTAGGGTAAAAGTGTCCGTTTCCTCTTGTCCTCTCACTGTGCACTTTCATTAAGGGACTGTGCCTTCATCTTCTTTATTGCCTTGCGTTAAGTAGTTGCGCATAGGAGCAAGGTCTCCCTTAGCCTTCTCTTAGTAATACTGAGCAAACACAGCTTTCTCAGCTTCTTCTCATAAACCAAACTCCCTGTCTATCTTAGTGGCTTATCTCCTGAGCTTGTTGCAGCCTGTCAACATCTTTCTTGTCTCAGAGAACCCAAAACTGATTTGCAGCACTACAGATGAAGTCTCACAGGCGACATGTAAATTAGAATTATCAATTCTCATGACCTGCTGTCTGCACCTTTGATAGCACAGTCTGGTATGTAGCTGGACTTCTTCTCTGCAAAGGTAAATTTTTGTTTGCTTGTCATGTTCATGACGTGTGTTACAGAACTGAAGCTTAAACATCCAAACTCCCATTAACTGCAAATTTATTTCAGCATACCCCCCCCCCCAACTGCTCCAAAACTGAAAAAAAACCACAGTCTTTGATAAGCCCTGGACTGTAGGGTGGCTACTATGTAGGGATTACTTGATATCTTGCTATTTGCAGACCGTTTGAGATGAGTGGGAAGTAGATGGTGTGTATTAAAAAGTCAGATGAAACTTGATTTAACTGAAAGGCTCTGTTTCATGTTTCACGAGTTGGTAGTCTCCAGACAAAATGTCATCTGTTTGTTCATGCCAGCTATTTAAGAGTAGTTGAATCAAAATCTCTGGGTTAGTCAGTCCAACATGTTATTCTATTCCTGACCACAGCACTAGCAAGTTCACTTTTGAGATGCAATCTGAAACAGAAAAAAATTGAGATGCTGCAACACCACACAAACATTTTTAGCCATGTATTTTATAGTAGTGCTCAAGCAGTTATGTCTCAAAAATGTCAAGTATTAAGTCAAGCCTGAAGCTGAAAGTTGGTCTTGACATAACTCAAGAAATTTGGCAACCAGCAATAACTTCAGTTTATAGAATGCCTATCTGTAACTAATACACTGAAATTCAGTACTTTAAAAACCTTAGAATTTGCTGCTCAACTTTCAGCACAAATAACAGAACAGCTCATCAGCTTTTTATTACAGATGCCTGATTCACACAGCTACTCCTTAAATAACTGCCCTGTGACTACAGTCTTATACTCTTTTTGTTTGCTATTTAAAATTTTTCCAGGAGACATGTCCAGGGGACCATATCTCTGTAATTCCGCCTGTGCTTTTTTGGCAACTTCCCGTTCATTTTGCCTAATAACAAAAAAAGTTATAAAAATTATTTCAGTGTCACACTGTATATTTTCTATGAAAATTTCTTTATTTCTTATATTTGCAATGTTTAAACTAGAAAGCATTCATCAGATCAGATCACAATACCATCTCACCAAGTATCTTTTCTCTAAGTTAATGTATATTACACTGAGGGGTGTAATGAGCAATTATGTAGGATACTATTCTGGGCAAATTTTTCTCCTAAATGTCAGCAGAAAACTAAAAGGTTTTGTGGTATCAAGGATCATATATTATACCATCAAATTTTGTGGTAATTTGACTCTGAATCCCTACTGTCTTTTTGCCTACTTTTGTTAAAGCCGTCTAAATTTTCTTCAGTTTTAATTTGACTAAATCCAATTAATGCAAACTGTTGTCTTCTGCAAGCTTTGCTATTTACTCACTTTTCAGACTATTTGTAAATAAACTACACCACCCAACACTGTTAACACCTGCTGTGCTAACCATTAACCTTTTCTGCATATAGTCTGTCGTTGCAGTCCCATGGGAAAGCTGTATCCCTCACTCAAAGGCAGTTTAATTTCCTGAATAACTTTTTCTTAGACTTTTAAAAAGTCAAAGTAGATTTTTTCCCATTACTTTTTCTACTTTCAGCTGATATTTCTTCAAAAGTTCTAAATAATTAAAAGGGACATTAGTTTCCACTAGCAAAGCCATCTGCCTTCAGGAGAAGTTTTCTTATTCTACATATTTAATACTTAGAAACATGATGTCAAATATTTATAAAATAGTGAAGTAAAAGACACAGTTCTGTAATTCTGGAAATTGATCACATGTCAGATGTGAGAGAAATGTGACTATATCTGTGCTTTGCCATTATGATGTGGTAAAAGATTTTTATAACATAGCTCCAATAGCAGGTTTGCATGCATCACTTTTGTGTTACGTTTAGGGTTCATGCATTCACAGTAACAGTCAGTAGGTTTGCCTGTTGTAGCAAGGCACATTTGTGTACCTAGCCCTCCCTTCTGCACTG
Source organism: Amazona ochrocephala (assembly GCA_039720435.1). Lineage (NCBI taxonomy): Eukaryota > Metazoa > Chordata > Aves > Psittaciformes > Psittacidae > Amazona > Amazona ochrocephala. Next base: position 15,052,186 of record CM077879.1, read on the forward strand.
TATACAAGCATCTACATGTCTTACTGATATATATAGCCCAGTAAAAATAATTTTTACCATTACTGGTAAAAAGCCACACACTTTTTATTTAACTAGGAATGCAGGGTCTTAGAGCTTGTCTGGGCTTGTCATAGCCTGAGCAGATTTTAGGTTGTTTTGATGTAGATGTGGTTGATGATAACAAACATCAGACTTTTCTATTAACTGGGACAAAGAAGTAAGGCTGCTTTCAAGTCCTTTTGAGTAAGGCTCCCCTGCCCCCTTCTTCTTACAGAGCCTGGAACTGTTGACTTTAGTGCCTGGAGGAGCATTAAAAGAGTGCAAGTAGCATTAGAAAAAGGGGGAGGTACTAGGAAGATATAGTGTATATAACTTCTTGTAGAATTAAAAGGGTTTTTCTATAATTCTTAGGTAATTCAAGACACACATGCATTGGTATTATTAGATTTGGGAAAAAAATAGCCAGATGATGTATTTTTATTGCATGCTAAAATATTAATTGGGCTAACAATAAATTCTCAACTATGTATCCAAGATGTGTTCTTTTTTTTTGCATACAAGATTTTAGTATTAAACATGAACAAGCTTGTCAAAACTTCAACACTATGTACATGTCAAGCTTTGAAACCCTAAGCAGTTTAATTGACATTAAAAGGGTCAGTTCATGTTCAGTTACACAGGCGCTCAAGCTTGATTTTTTAACTGAGTCTTAAGAGAATGTATCTTCATTCTTGATGCTCAGTCCTGATGGAAAATGCACCTCTGCTTTTAGCAAGTGCTAAATGTTATTGCTCAGAAAGCTGGAGTCTCCCTAATGAGTAGTATCTGAGCTTAATCACTTGATAAATTGCAAATGCTGTTTTTCTTCTAATGCCCTAACAGCTCTATCAGTGTGGTTGCCTGTTTTAATCTTTATTTCTTTAGTCTTTGTTTCAGTTGTAATAGTCTCATTTCACTCCTGCCCCTATATCCTTTGATAGACAACCATTTTAAATCATGGGCAGTTTTGTAAAAGTTCATAAGTTGGTTTTTTTATTATTATTATACTACAGTTAATATCTCACTTCAAATGTTATTTCAGATCCCCTATGTTTGCAAAAGATGACCTCATTCAGTGTTATGGAAATGGTAGGAGTGGAAGGGAGTTTTCATCATCAGTCAGAAAGAGCCCAAATTGCATCATGATATTTTATCAGGAAGGAAAACTTCCTTATTCTTATTATCATTGCGATTTTTGTTTTGCTTTGGTAACTGAACCCTACTTGAGGTTCAGGGAGTTCACAGGTATGTGAAGTACCAAAACAACATACAGCAGATGTTTAGACATCTCGTAACATGCACTCTGACCCAAAAGCACAATGTGTGCACTGCTATCTCAAAGCCATGGGGAAGAAGGGGTTGCAAAGGCCACTCCAGCTTTTTTTGCCTTTTTTTTCCTTTGTTAAAGGGATACCTTTTGCTATGAAGAGGAACTTCAGTAGCGAGTATATTTCATGCTAAGGATGTTAAATGTTTTACGCATGCTTAGTTTCTTCCTTACTTGCAAACTATTTCCCAGTGAGGCTATTTGCCAGCCAGATGTAAATACTCATAAAAAGACAAGCAGGAAATGTGATTATGAAATTGAAGTTAAATTACTAAGACACTGAGCACCTGCACGTTGATTTAAAATTGTTGCATAGTGAGCATGGGGTGGTTGTTGTGGGGTCTTCTTCTAAGTTAAATTGTTGCAATTTAAGGGAATCCATTTATGCTGCCGGATATAATATCCCGTTTTTATCAGTGCTATGTGCATGTTGTGTTTACACTGTGCACGCAGATAACATTGAACTTAAACAAAGGAAATACAGCAGCATACAGAACACTGGCTCTAGAAGACTTCTTGTGAATGCCATTACCTAAGCAACCAGGATCAGCTGCTTGTATAATTGATACTTGAGTATCTGTTTGTAGGAAACGGTTTCAAAGCTGGAAATGAAGAGTAAATCAGTGCAGGAGATATATGTCTGCCTCACAGGACCTTTCTTTAATGTTCTTCCTAACTTGAGCAGAAAATAAGAAATATGAGATATCCTTAGGATGGTTAGGGAACTCCAACATAAGGCTCTTAAAATATGTCTGACCACTCTCTGTCAGCCTTATTATGGATCTCTCTGTAAGGTGCTGGCATGTGCAGGCAGCTCCCACTCAGGACACAGGGAGCCTAGCAGGAAGGCCTGGCAGCTCAGGCAAATGTGCATGTAAATCAGGAGTTTGGAGAGCTCTGTTACTTTTTGGTGAGCTGCCAAAGGAATAGAGAAGTGACATCCTGGCAGTGCAAGTGTCTGAGCTGTCTGATAGCTGGGCTGATGTGAGATGGAGATCTTAGTACTGGAATGACTTGACTATCTGCAGCAAGCCTTTTCTCTAGCAAAATGACAATTCACTCTAATGAAAGCTCTTGAAGGAAGTGTACAGTTTTGAGCAGATTCAGCCCCCTGAACCCCTTTCCCCAAGAAATATTTTTGTGCTCCAGGAAAAAGAAATATTGCATTTAAAAATCAAACACTTGTCCTGCCATATTTTCAAGTGTGCGGTCTATATGCTGACTATTCAGTCCAATGTACAATAAATATTTAATTGTTTATATAAAGTAGAAGATCTGCATGTGGAGGTGGTAAGAGATAGCCACTCATGAAATGCAAGTTCACAGGGAGTTGAAAGGAGGCGGTTGTTTCATGCATGAAAGAATAAGCAGATCATGTATTTGGATTGAAATCTTTCCTATCCTGAGTAGGCCCCCAAACTGTAACTGTCTAAATGGTTCTAAATGACTCTTGTTCCATTTCATGAATTTATTTTATAAAAAGGTTTAGTTTTTTGGGGGGGTTTTTTTGTGTTTTTTTTTTTTTTTGTTTGTTTGTTTGTTTGTTTGTTTTTTGTGGTTTTTTTTTTTCGTTTGTTTGTTTGTTTTTCTAGGAACTTTTTGCAAGAGCTTCCTCTTCCTAGACTTCCATGGGCTGTAGGAGACAGATGTTAATGGGAAAGATTGAGGGAGCTTAAGGAAGCTCATCAACATTTTGGTTTTGGGGAAATTATTCTTTGTGTTTTCATTTCTTCATGCAGACAAAAGTTTAACACATTCCTTTCTAGCAGAAATGTCATCATTTTTTCCAAATGCAGAAACATTTTTTTAAGCCTTCTGAATCTCCTGGATGTAATTACATATCACAATAAGCCTTGATACATAGGTATCCAGCCGTATCATTAGGCAGCCTGAGAATCTCTGAGGCTTCAAGGTTGTTGCTGGTCTGGGCCCTAAAATATCTTCGAAAATTAATCTTTTATTGGAGAAAAGTCTCTAGAAAGCACAGAAAGTGCAAGCAGGCAAATTATTAACCTGCAGAAATTAATACATGTATTCAACTTTGCTCTTTCAATGGGAACATTTGTGCAACAAAGTTCTAAGACTGCATCCAAGTGTTGGGACTGCTCCCTGAACACCAACAGTGCTAGTGGTTTACGTATCCCTTGCCACGTCCAGACAGCATGGCAGTCTTGGCTTCACTCAAGTCCCATGATTAAGAGGTCTCCAACTCCCTGGCAGTGAACTCTAAAACCCTATCACTTGTGGCTTTAGTTGTTATTCTGCAGTTACCAGAATTGTGGCTATGTGTAGCTTGTCTGACACACTGCTGGGAGGGCAGGTGATCAGCCAGTAAAGTGTGCTATCTCCTGTAGGAAACCTACCTGCTTCTGCAAATGGCTTATCATATCCTGTTCTTGTAGAACATTTCTACGCTGGCATAACAGTCCAATGGAAAAAAGTTCTAGCTAACTCTATCAGGAATGGGAAGACCACTTCTGGACAGAACCCCTAGCATATGGCTGCTTTCAGGCTTAAACAGTGTTCAAATCTCTCATATCTGGAGTTTCAAGGTACCAGGACCCACGACACTGGTCGCTGCAAGTGTTCAGCCAGTGGGAGCTAGTAAGACTTGAGGAATATATCTAAGTAAGTGTTGTGTTAACGTCTCAAAGAAAATTTTGCCCTTCCTGAATATGCTTATTTCTCAAACATCTGGACAGGACTGGTCCTTCCTCAGTGTATATATACTCATTGGAGGTATGTAAAAACATTAGTAAAATTATTAGCAGTGATATTGCTTTTGCAAATGGAATGAAGAGCTGTTTCTCATAAAATGAGGTTCTCCCAACTGCTCTGCAGTGCTTGTTTCATCTTCCACTTTCTGAGCTGCAACAGTCAGAGTTATTTTAAGTTTGTCTCAAATTAACAGGGAGCTGTGCTCCCCCTTGTTAGTATAGAAACTAATGGATCAGGCCAGATTCTGTGCTGGTGTTAATTGCTCCATCTCTATTTGAAGTCAATGGCACTAAATTATTTCCTGATAACAGAGGACTCAACCTTTCATTTTTCTTTTGACACACAGGCATTGGTTATGCTGAGTTGGAAATCTCATTTGTGAATTTTTATAGACTTGGGCTGAGCTGCTTTGTATGCTAATACTAGAGCTCTTATCTTGTATCCTTTTCTGTGGCTTTCACCACAAAGTAAAACCTCCCATTTCTATTCTAGCCTGATACAGTTTTTGACAAAAATCAGTAAGTCTGTTAGAAAGGAGGGTTGTCTCTTTCCCTCATCTTTTGTCTCCAACCTTCACATGTAGTTTTCCCCATCACACCTCTATTTACACTGTGCAATTTTTTGTACTCCTATTCAGATTTTCCATTTTCTTTATTTTCCTCTTTCTCTGATTCCGTTTCAGGAATTTTACCAGCAATTGCATTCTCTACTTTGCTGCTGTACGAGTAGAGTTTTATTTCTAGTCATTATCTTGCTATAAGAATCTTTCTGGGAATATCTATCATCTGGAATTGCATCTAGTCATTTTTCGTATTTATCATCAGTCATATTTCCTTTTCTGTCCCCTCCCTTCTACTCTCTCTCCATTCATCTTTGCCATAAAGATCCAGAATAGCTTGTTGATAAGAATTAAATCTTTCTTCCACTTATGCATGCCCATTTGGAAGTGTTTGCTTTAAATAGGTCAGGCATTTCACTGATAAGTGATTGCAAAGGTATATTTTTTATTATTATATGGCTATAAATTAATTAAGAATATACTATTCTGTTTATATCCACGTGTGGATCCTTTCTGCCTTTAAAACTGAGGTATAGCTATAAAATTCCATTTTATCTGCCAAATTCTTGTAGTTCTTTGAGATTTCTTTAAAGATTAATAGTTTTCTAATTATAATAATGGTGTTAATATAAGCAGTTTTCTGAAGGTAGTGAAGAACAGGTTTGTTGCATGAAGGTTTGGCTAGGACTGTCTTATCCAGGGCACTGAACTGTCACCTACTTCATGAAAATGTGCTGGGTTTAAAAACATGACAGAAAAAAAAGTATTTCCAGGGAGAAACAAAAATTTTAGATCATTTCAGTGATCTAATTCATAGAAAAGGACTGCAGCCAATTTTATTGGCACATGCTATATGAGGGTAAATGAGGAGGTCCCTGAAGGGAGCATAAACTGCAGTGTAGAGGTAAGGACAAGAGGTTTAAGTGACTGGGGAGCATAGGCATGAAAATTTCTTAAGTAGTATAATTTTCAACACAGCATATAAACATATCCTGAGCCTGTAAACATACTCCCTGCATGGCTGTACCCTCTAGAGCATGTGAGATTGGCATGCTCAAACACTGTGGGTACCTCAGGACACCATCATGCATGTGCAGACTGCATGGCAGCAGTTACATATGAGAGGTGGATCATGCCAAGTTCATGGTTTTCTTTGAAGCTAAGGAGAAGACAAGTATCACTCCAGAGGCAGTGAGGGGCAGGGAGTGGGTTGCATAGTAATGCATAGTAATGGAGAGTTGTCTGCTATAGCAGGATTCCTGAATTGTCCTGGAATGAAAAGGGCTACAACTTCCTACTTATAGAAATAGATAAATTATTTTAGTGCACACAGAATAGAATTTAATGCATAAGTAGCATATATGGATTTGTATCTTTTGTATGCTTTCCAGGATGAAACTAATTAGTACCCTCATATGCATCAGAAAGGGAGGAGGTGGCCTTTTCTAGAGTATCCTCTTGTGTCAGAATGCTCACAGTTGGTATCATTCCAGAGTCACTTTTCAGTTCTGGTTGGTGCTTAAGCCTGAGCTGTTGTGTTAATTTTACCTTTGATGATGCTTTCACTCCTGAATGAGGATGAGAACAAAGACAATCAAGTGTCTATGGTCGTCCAATACCATCCCATAATGGATGCTAAGACAGTCAGTTAACTGCAAGTTATAGAGCAGCTCGGGCTATTGTACTGCAAAACTCCTTAAATGATGAACTTATATATGTTTATGCTCACATGATTATGCTCACATAAAAGTGAGCAACTTCAGTGAAATAATTTTCATTTATTGTGGCTTCTTGCATTTAAAAAATGTTTAAATAATAGCTGAACCAGATGAACTAACCACCAAGAATTACTTCTGCCGTGAAATCAAAGTATAAAAATCTGTTCACTAATAAGTAGGATTTCTTCAAAGAAAATACTAGGCCAGATAATAGTTTTATTCTCATGTTTCTTCTTAAGATGTATAAAGAATTTGTAAAGAGTGTAGGTGAATGCAGACATGGCGTTTAGAGGCCCATGTGAGGGAATTGTCTTTATTACTTGACAACCATGGCTACATGAAGAGGTTAAAATGTGACACGTAACAGTGAAGAAGTAGCACAATGCATAAAAGAGAGGTAGCCTTATCCCAGTAATGACAGCTTCATCCTTAGATAAGCATGTCTTCCTGAGGGAAGCATACTTACTTTTCTTAATATTTTCAAATTTATGAATTCAAATTTATGGCCTGCTTGTGTATTTGCAAGTAATATTTGTCATCCAGATTCCTGCTCAAGGCTCGCCTTGTCATTTATGGTCTAATTTTAGAGGAAAACCTATCTTCTAACAGTGAATAGATATTACTTCATTTTAAAGGTTTTGGTTTTTTTTCATAGGGTTTGATCCAAGAAAGCTCCATGTCAACAGTAGTGGTCATGGGTCCCCAAAAGGAGGAAAAATGAGTACCTCAAACCTTTTATTTTGTAACCCTAGAAAGTAGATGTGCTTGCAAGTAGAGCAGTGAGTTTCTAGATGGGGAGTTCTATCTAAGGCACAGTGTTGAGAACAGAACATTCTTCAGCAGAATATTGTGCTTGAGGGGAAAAAAAAAAAGAAAGGTTTGTTTTAGAAAAAGTTGTGCTTCTGCCCAATTTAAATCCCTCTTTTTGTTCATGTGCCTTTTTGTCTCTGATAGCTAGATTTCTTCTTTATTATTATTCAATCCTTGGTTTTGCTGCTCTTGCCCTCTCTGAAATTCAGTATATTAAGAGCAGTAGGAAGGGAAGTAAGACCTAGTGAGATGAATTTCATCAATGACTGTGGTATATCATCCATAATTTAATCAACCTTAACGTAAAAGTAATAAAAGGTGGAAAATATAATACCAAACTTTCAGAAGAATCAGAAAGGATCCTAAGAAACCAAGAGTCAGTGAATCTGTCTTTTATGCCAGACAAAATGTATAGGTTCATAGAGCATTTTAGGCTATTTAGCTGAATAATCATCTAAATGCCAATATATTTTTCTATATTAATTAAATGTTAAGGATTCCCTTAACATTCTTTACATTCCAGAGAGAATGTAGAAATATGAAGTTCATAACCAGCTAAATAAATACAGTTTATATTGAGCGATGGGTTTCCTGTATACTCGAGTTATTTTAGAAATGATTACGTGTTATCTGAAGGAAGAGTCACTCCATAGGGGAAACTCCTATTTCACACATTACTAAGGGTCTTCCAAAGCTGACAGCATAGCAGTAGGATCAAGCCAATATTGTTGAAGAAATGAAGCTGTCAGAGGAAAAAAAGAACAATCCCTCGTAGACCATCAAGTGTATAAAAGATATGGAACAGAGTAGGAGTATTGTCACATGCTTTCTTATGACAATACAAGGAAGTTAGAAGTGAGATGCAAGTACTATGTAGCATATTCAGAAAATCTGCAAAAGGGCCGAACAGAGAAATACAGTTTGTATATGATTCAAATGTATTTAAAGCAGACAAAAGCTGTCAAGAGTTGCAAAAAATACTCATGCTAACTGATAGAGTGACAAAGAAATTCATTGTCATAAATGAAAAGCAATGAAAATGAATAAAAATAGTCTATGATAGCATACAGGTAATTAGGGCTGAAGCCATTATGAACACCAGAGAAAGAGATAAGTTCTTACTTTTTTAGAAAAAGCTTAGAAGAGGAAAGAAGTGAAGCACAAAGAACTTTTTAAATTTTCAATGCTTAAGAGAATTTGATGTGAAACTCGAGTTTCGATTGTATTTCTTTGACTAATCTTAAAGAGGAGTGTGTAGCATCTTGTAGAGATATTGTCAGTTACTCTTCAATGATAAAGCCATGAAGCTGGAGAGGAATTCTGCCTCTAATAATAGTTCAGCTCCAAGGACGCAGAAGCTTTTCAAAGCTGCATAAGCAGCAGCTGGGCTCTAAACCTCACTGACTTCCAGTAGAGATGAAGTGCTGTATAAACATATGTGTCTTTATTTGCCTCCTCCCGCCAACCACCTACACACAAACTAGCCTGGTTGCTTATCCACACTGTGTGGGCAGAGAATGGGAAAATAGCTCCTGGGAGTCACTCCTGCTCTCTCTTTGCAAGAAAGTGAAAAGTCTCGATTGTTCCTAAGATGCTCTGACTGCAACAGCAGAGTAGCAAAACACGACTCTGCCCTAGCAAGAGACTTGTACATACATCCTGCCTGCTTCTTTCAGAAGTAAAAACCTAAGTCAAATGCCTGGGTGCCAGCACAGACACAAATATCAGCCTCTTCAGACAAGACTCATTATCATCACTTAACTAATGAACATAGCTGAGATTTAGCACTTTCCTTCTTCCCACCTTATCCCCACCCCCACACCATAAGATTTCAAATGGATGAATTACCTTCCACTAGTTTGACAACTTAGAATTTTGAGTTAAGCATTATGAAAACCTTCTTCAAAGTTATTCACTAGCTTTCCATAATGTGAAAACATGGTTTTACCTATCAAAATTTATTTGTATTTATCTAAAGCTGATCGAATAATAAGGTATTTTTTAGTTATCTGGATCATTTCATTTGAACTGAAATAATTGTATTCAACACCAAATTCTTGAAGTATTTTTTAAAATGAAGACATGTTATTAGCAGGAGCAAAGGACATTTAAAAACAAAAAACAGGTTTCATGAAAATCAGTGTTTGAATTTTGAAAATATTTTGCATTTTTCCCAGATATTTTTAGAGCGTTAAATTGAATGACTATCCAATGATATTAAATATTTTGCTCAGGAAGAGAAAGCAGTGGTTGTAAAATCTTACTATATTTCAAACAGTCTCTCTCATCCTCAGAATCTACCGTTAATAATAATTTTTAGAAGCTGAGACTTTATTCCAAGTTTCCACCCTAGGGGAGTTTTCTTTTTATCTTGGTATTGCAAATCTTTGAAAAGAAGCATTTCGAATGGAAGGCATGACAGATCTTTTAAATGGAATATGCAGCTACTGAGCTCCACACTATAATTACTGTCATACTGAAGAAGGTTAAATATTTATGAAGAATGTGCTTTTTATCATTCAGTCTAATTTTTAAACCTGAATTCTGTAATTGCACTTAAATGCCAATAATCAAGAGGGGGTTCTTTCTTCTCAGTCATAAGATTTTTGCCAGTCTCATTTGTGAAGCATGGCTTCACAAATTTGTGGAGTTATATAAACAAAATCCATGGAGTTTTTCCATTTTGAAACAAAAAAACATTGAAAACACCTCTGCCAAATAACCTGTGCAGTGCCTAACTGATTTTTTCCAGAGGTTAGAAATTTGGCTTCCTTCTGTTGTGTGCATTGAGTTTTATGTTCCGTCACTTTGTGAATTTTTTACCTCCCCAAATTTGGTTAGGTTAAATGTCAATGTGAAAATTAATCTTAAATTCTTACTGGCATAGACTGCCTTATTAAAATCCTACAGTAAACTTCTGAAGAGTTTAAGACCAAAATTTACTTGATGAGCCAAACTTGCCAGAAGCTTTCACTTTAAAATGTTTGTTGAAAATCTGATCTAAATTCTGGTTTGAACGATGCTATTACAGATACCTTTTAGCTCCTTTTACAGTTCTATAATCAAAATACTAATAAAAAAAAGTTGAAAATGTTTATTTAATAATTTGATAGATGCATATCAAGCCCTACTATTTTCATATGACAGTTTTATGTAAATTAAGATAGAAGAAGTCTGAAGAGATTTACTAGAAAACTTATTCTAAATGATATCCTAAAGGACTGTGATTTTATAGTTAATCAGGCTTTTAAAACCTTTTCATCTTTAATTTGAAATACTGGTTTGTCATTGGGAAATATTAGGGAAAAAATTGCAGTCATCTAAAATGGGCTAACCACAGGATCTGACACCTGAATCTGAATCGTCACCCAAATTCTGTTTGCACAGTAACTGCTTAAACCATCACTTGGTAGTTCCTCAGGTATGGTTCACAAAGTCCTGGCATTTGTGTAGGCCCAGAATGGACAAGATAGTTCCTACCTATGCTGGGAAGTCAAAGTCAGAAGTGAAGCAAATTGATGCCAAAGACTTTGGTTTGACAGAGAAGGAACAAAATATAATCCAGCACAAAGGTACTGAGCTGGGTCCCTGTCAGCATTGTCTTCTAGATATTTTCATAAATACCTAGCTGCTGGAGGAGAAATGGTGGCAGTCTGACCATCTTTTATTTTACAGACTTGGGGTTAATACACTTACTCGGAAGGTGATGCTCATTTAAAGAGAAAAGGAGTCCTGGGTTTAATTGTTGATTCCAGGGCTATTTATGTGTTTACATGTGGGTGGGTGGGGCAGGGAGAAAGAGGAGAAACAAAATAAAAGCAAATGCTTTGATCAGGGTGTAGGTATGTACCTACTTCCCCTGGAGTCTTTCAGATCGTGTGCTTTTCTACACGACAGCACAGCTTCTGTCAAAGGTGTAGGGGTCACACAGCATTATGATAAGCGTTCACCATCTGGAGAAGCAATGCATGGCTTTGAACACACTCAGGCTAGAGCAGGTCCTCTGCTTCTTCACAAAGTATTTGAATCACCAGGAGAGAGGGTAGGGAGGTTAGTTTAATTGTACTCTATGTACCTGCCATAGCAGTATGGATAGCACATTCAGGATGTGATTTGTCTTGTCCAAGAATAAATGCCTAAAGAATGGCAGGTCAGTGAACCCCTCCAAATGCTTCCTTCTTTCCATCACCTGGAAAGGGACTCTGACATAATTAGCTAAGCCACAGCAATTTAAAGCTGTGTGAAAGGAATGCTACTGATATTCATAGGACACCTTCATAGCACACCTTTGTTCTAAAAGTAAACAAGTCCTCCTCAGTTTTATGAAAGGTGTGCTGGACCCTGCTTCCAGGAGAGCTGCAAGGACCCTCCTCAGAGTCATAGAAGTGAGCACTCCATAATGCAACATTTTCTGGTGTGTAGTCTAAGAAACTTTCTACTAATAGCGCAGGGTAACCCTTCTGAGCGACCTAAGTCTTCTTGTGCATCAGACAAGGAATGTAGGGGCCCAAATTCTGGTGTGAGTTCTGTTCTGAGAAGTGAGGTAGGAATTTACATCCTAAGTAGGCCTGGCTTTTCACAGTTGCCAGAAAATATTCTCAGGGCTATAAGCATCATTTATTGTCAACAAATTTGAGTCACAAAGCATCTTGTTTTTAAAATTAATGTTGCCCTGCTTTTTTGATTACAATTTAAGAAATTATTTAGAATTAAAAAAAATAAAAAAAAATAGCATTTGCGGAATGTGTTTTTCTTTCATCCAAGCTATAAAGCTGGAAATATATGCTTTGAGAATATGTTATGACTCTGTTCATTTTTTTTCTTTTGCCAACATGAATGCATAGAGTTAATGATAGGAAATGGCAACAAGGTTGTTAAAGGAGTGAGAATATAGCATGATGACAGAGATAAGGCAGCCTAAGGTATCCAACTTCAAAGAATTTTAGATATGAGTGGCTGCTGGGCTACTGGGAGACAAACTGGCTCCATCTAGGCTGGAAGGGGGTACTCTTCCTAGGGCTGTGCCTGGGTTCAGTGCTGATCTGAAACTTCAAAGACTTTAGAAAAGGGGAAGGGGCATGAATAGATTAGGAAAGGCTATGAGGAATGAATCAATGGAAAGCTGACAGTCAGTCTTTGAGAGACATGGGGAAACATCATGTACGGTGAGCTGAGTGTTTTTCAGTTTTGCTTCGTTTCTCTTTACCTCCAGGAATGAGGTTAGCTCAGTTCAGGGGAAAATCAAAGCTTTCAAACAGTTCTGTATGTCTTCCTACCTTTCAGGAGTTTATGTTTTGCTGCTTGTTTTGCAGGTGTGATCATTGTGTCATCATCTAGTTATAAACCTGTAGATATGTTTGAGAAAATAGTCATGACCAATATAGTATTGGGAGTCAGGTCAAACCTGGGAGCTGTGTAATCCCACCCAAGAGAGATGGAATTAAGGTCTATCAACTCCGATGTATATTAAGGATGATCCAAAAGAGAAAGGGTTTCTGATATCCACTGTGACACTGACCTTCATAATTGCTTCTTTAAAAATAAAAAATAAAAGCACACATAAACCTGGATTCTTCCAGTGTTCAGACTCTAAAAAGGCAGATTGAGGACTGGCAAGATGATGATAAACAATTTAGATTGTGGCTGTTTGTCCCAAGTGGCCTTGTACAGAAGTAATCTATGTTGGATAACATAGAAAACTGCAACATAAAACATTGTACCTTTTAACCTTTGTTATCTATTCTCTATTAAATTTAATTTTTATTTGTTCTATACCAAGTCAGAGGGTTTCTTGCAAAGCTATTCTTCTGCATCCTTTTCTGCTTTTATTCACAAATGCATAAGTATTAACTCTGAACTCTGTTTACATTGTTAACAGTATTATATTACATTTATTGCCAATCACCTTCTAGGAGGCACAGATGCCTTTAGGTGAGCACTTGTGACTTTTTTGGCTCCCTTAACTTCAAGTAAAGCAAGAGTTGTAGGGGCAATAAATGTTGGACCAGGGTGGTACATTCAGAAATGTGCAGTCAGAATAAAATAGGTCTGTAGTGATAGGACAAGCGGGAACGGGTTTAAATTTAAACAGGGAAAGTTCAGGTTAGATATAAGGAAGAAGCTCTTTACTGTAAGGTTGGTGAGGCACTGGAACAAGTTGCCCAAAGAAGTGATAAATGCTCCACCCTGGCAGTGTTCAAGGCCAGGTTGAACAGATGGCCAGCGTGGCAACATGGTCTGGTGTGAGGTGTCCCTGCCCATGGCAGGGAGGTTGGAACTTGATGATCTTAAGGTCCTTTCCAACCCTAACTATTCTACGATTCTATGGTTCTGTGATTCTATATTAAATCTACTAAGCCAATGCTTGTTTTGCTTAAAATATGCTACCTTAGTCTCTTTGTTCTTCAAAACAATTTCAGTGCTCTTGAAACTGTAGGCATTATAGGCAAACTGAGAATAGTAGAGAAATTCAGAATAGATAAACCATTGAATATGAGTTTTAGCACTTGAGTAGAGTCCCTTCTATGTCTTTAGCAAGAAGTTCATCTGGGCTCTTTAACTCCAGTTACATTGCTTCAAAAATCACTGATTCGAAAGGCATTTAGAGTAAACTGGAGTGGTGGTAAATTCTAGAGTGGTATGATTTAAGGGGTCTAATTTAGAAGATCTGGAGAAAAGCTGTTTGTTTCCCAAAATGTCTTCATAGTGATCCTTAGGGGAAAATCCTGTTATGTCTCCTTTCGAGAATTCCAAACTGACTTCATACTTAAGTACTCGTGAAATTTTAAAGAACCTGTACTTTTTTAATTCTATTTTGGACTCTCACCTGACAACATTAATGCAAGCATGTTCTAAATCACGCTTAGCAGAAAGTATAGCACAAAAAAAATCAGCATTGCGTGGCTGATTTTGCAACTAAAGCTGTGAAGATTTTTGTTATACATCATCTGGACACATGAATGTTGTCAAGGACTTTCAGATGTTGTTAAAATCTTGTACATGTTTTTTATAGCCAATCAGGGAAAATAGCAATGGAAAGTAATTTTTGCCAACAGTACAGTAAAAGGTTTGTCATGCTGCATTGCTTACTTTTTGTAAGATGATATGAGGTACATACTGCTAGCTTTTAAATGATTTGATGCCAGTTTATTTAGGGGAAAAATTAATTTGTATTCTGATACTCACCCACACAAGTCAAGCAGAATAAGACTTTGTTTATTTTATGGGACCATTAACTATAGAATGGTGATTTACATTTCCTATATTTAATCCTCAGAAGAACAAACAATCTACAGCCAGATCTGTTCAATTATTCTGAAAGATTTAAAGGAATGCTGTTACCTCCTGCAAATGAAATATCAATATAAACATTTTAAAATTATTGAAAAGCTTGGTCCTTTTAGCAGTTTATTATTTTATTTACAAACCTTTTATACTGCTGTATTTCATGTATCTATTTGCTTTCTGTTGTTTTTATTAGAAAAGAATGTAGTGCTATCTTTAGCTTAACTTAGCTGAATCTATAAATCTAATAAAAATAGCCATTGACCTCACTGTTGCAGCATCTTTTTCTTCCTTACTGCTATTTTCTTCTCTTCTTGATTTCTACAGAAGCAGGCAGAAGCAGGGCAGTATAGCCCCTTTTTTAATCCTTACATCAAGGTTCACCTAAAGCTACCTTTTGCTTTCCTCAATATTTTTTTCCCTGCTGTCAGTCAAGAGTAAGGACAGCACCATCTTGTCTCAGTGAGACCATATCCCCATGATTTTGAGAGAAAGCCTCTATTTTGGAATGCAATAAATGAAGCCATTGTGAATTTAAATGTCAGTTTGTTGTGGGATAGATACTAATGACCAGTTCTGCAGTTTGTGTTAACTTCCACTTTTTCCCCTTGGGCTAACCTACATTTGATGTAGGTTTCATGTGTCAAGTGAGAGCCCTTTTGAGGACATCTCTTGATCTAAACCAAATTGAGGGAAAAGAGCTAGAGATTCCACAGTATTCCTCTGGGGATGTTACAGACAGAGCTAGTTCTCTCTCTTCCATGAACATCTATATGAATTATACAATGAGAAAAAAGAGAAAAAGTACTTAGCAACTCCACATTTCTGTGTCCTCTTATCTAAACTACAGCTGGCATCTGAGCATAGTCATGGCCTTGCTCTGTAGATTACAAAAGTCTTTCTCTGTTCACCATGTCAGTCATGTGAGAGACTTCTCTTGTCAGATCAGCATGATCCTTCAGGCATGTTTCATTCAATAAAGGGCAGTGCTGTGGTTGCTTCTGCTTTTCAAATTAGCATATGAACCTGGATAGTCAGAATAGAAGTCACTGCTTTTTCTGAGAGATTGCCCATGGAGGCTAAAAATGTGTTAGGAGATGATTAATAGGTGCCTTTCAAAGGAATGATGTTCTTACGGTCCACATCTCATAAACCGATCTGCAATTGTCTGCTTTGTCTTATTGCCGAATTGCTTGCCTGCATGAGCAAATTGGCACTTGCCTCAGTAACAACTCCTGCATATTCTTTTTGATTTGTTTTGAAGTGTGAAATGGAGAGGAGGAAACTGGCATTTCCTTCACAAAACACATTCATTTAATACACTAGAAAAGGCAAAAAGACCCAATAACTTCTTTGCTGATAGACAAGCTCCAAGAAAGCCAGAATAAAACTCTTTTTTCATTCATTAGCTGTCTATCACTTATGCTTCACTTACAGGGGTTTACATACTGGTAATTTAGTAGACTTTTCTAGGGATATGACAGGAAAAGAACTTGATCCACTACAAATCATTAGTTTGGATGCAGAACACAAATGAACCATAACTGCTGGGACTCTCTGCATCCTTCTGTTGCATTATCTTTTTTTCATTATCTTTTTTTTTGTGATAAATTGTAAAGGAATAAATCAAGTTAGCATTTTATTGACTGTCCTGCTGGAAAATCTGTAGGAGCAGGCATGGTTTTAAATTAGCTCTGTGAAAGATTGAACAGGTCAAATCTGTGCAAGGTAAGTTTGCATAGCATGCATTGGATTGGTAGGCAGTAAGTAAAAACTGAATTGTGCTTATTTGGGGGGTGGAGGTTTTATAAGACATGAGTTGTTTCATGCACACTTGGAGTCTAGCTAATATCTACTTGGTTTATTGTTCTTTGAAAGAGATCTTGAGCTACCCAACTCTGCTTTGGAATTTTAAAGATTTCTTTTTTTCTGTCATAGTTTGGCTGCTTTAAGAAGGATGGCTGAATAATCGTGTTGTTCTTTTCTGGGGCTAGGGAGGGAAGACTTTAGTCTCATTTTAAAAAAGTCATTTACACCACTTCAGAAGTGCCACGGGATTATGGAACACCTACAGATAATTTTTTGTTTTCTTCAAGTCCTTTTTGTAATTATTAAAAGTATATGGTAACAAAGGTTGTTGGCTTTAATGAAATTGTGTTGGTCTGTATCAACAGAGAATTTGGTTTACTATCTGGAACAGTCTAGTGTATGTCTAATGTCTCTGTATTTTATTCCACGATTTGGGTTTCTTCCATTATTTCGCTCCTATAATGCTAAATTCCTGTGATATGATTTCAATTATTCCATAGAAATTAGAGCTGAGGTACGTCTCTTCTGCTTTCTGGTTGGTTTTATTTTTAACTTTCGCTTAAGGAGTAAGCAAAACTTCAGAAAAGGGTCAGCTAAGCTATAGAGAGCTTATCACTGGAGATGGCATAGACAAAAAATTATACTTTCTACACTGAAATGATCTTTCTTTAAGTGTTAGGTGTCTTTAAAGATTGGAAGATTTTGTTTTCACCAGTTCAGTTTGTAGATATTTAAAATGTGATTCTTTTTTTTTTTGTTGAACTCCATGTTTCTTCTTACTTGTTTTTGCTTTTGTTTTTCTTCAGAAGGTAGAGCCCATTTCCCTGTGACAGTGTGCACAAAGCCATGAGGTGGCTAGCAGAGCCACATTACTTAAGCCACTTCAAAGAATCTGGTATTTATTCAGATGCTCTTAGAAATCCCAACTTTTCTGCATTTCCAGATACATAATTACCTTTAAAAACATGGCTCTTACCTTCCAACTTCTTACTGGGCAAATGTACAGCTTATCTATTTCTGCCTGAATATACTATTTAAAGACATTGATTTAAAATACTTTTTCTTTCTTTTTGGGACCATTTACTCATTCCTCAGCATTTCCATTTCCAGAGCAAAGTAAATTGATACCGCATGGTTTACCACGTAGGGCTCTGCTGGGTGTTCTTGAAAATAAGCTCCTGTTTTACATACACATTGAAGTTTTCACTGTCCCTATTAAGGGTAGAGGTTTGCATTTGGTTTCCTCAAAAACACCCATTTGTGCACTTTTTTTTGTATTACGTTTAAACATAACAATGTCATTCTTCACTGTAACACTGGTTGTATTTCAGGGGTTTTATAAAATTCTTGGGAGAAGTTTTTGTAAGTATAAATTATTATTGCTAACCTGGAGACACTTCATGGTAATGATTGTGACACTGTTACTTTGAAAGGTGTTAGTCAAGTAATGGCTTATCTGCCATAGCATTAGAAATTAGTATACTGTATTCAAAAAATCAAATGTGCTGAATGTAGTCATTAATTGAATAATGCAAAAAGGCAGATCATGTTCCTTAAAATGCTTGAGTCATGCATGCCACTGATGGGACATAGAGGAATTGACTTAGCACCTTGGTGTTGCTCTACTAAGATGACTTCAGTAAGACTGGAATTTCTGACTTTAGCTCTGAATGCACTGACTCTATCAGTTTTGTACAACTGTCAATATCACTCTGTAGCAGAAACCAGAGTTGTACAGATACATTTGTCTGTAGTTTTTTAGATACATTCCCCACTTGCCAAGTTAAGAACAAGTTTTCAGAAATTGATTTTTTAGATAAGAAAGGGAATTTATCACTGTTATTAATGGTATTTAAAATATTCTGAGTAGAATTCTGTCAGAGGTATAAAGCAAGCCTGACATTAAATATAGTAGAAACTACATGTTCACCAGCAAGAGGAAAAGCTAGCCTTCCTGCTCACTCAGTACTTCAGAAGATATGATTGCATACTATGGTTTATGTCTCTGGACCTATAGTATTTTCTCCCTTTCCTGTGATGATTGTAGGACACAAGGTTTAATCAGTGTATCTGAGAGCAGAACGGGGTAACAATCCTGCTTATTAGAAAAAGATTTTCCCAATTATTAGAATTTTGGTTAAATATGATCAAGAATTATACATACTTTTAGATTACGAAAGATGTTTTTTGGTCATTCTTTTTCTGGTTGATTGCATCCATATTTAAGTATAAATACAAAGCTGTGGCACAGTTGTGAAACTGGCTGAGGGTGAAACTCAAGGTGTCACCTTCAAAAACATTATCTTAGAACCTCTACCCTTTGTGGGCAGATGGACAAAGAAGTAAATGGAACCCACTGAAAGATGAACACTTTGAGAGCTGTGGGAAATTCTGCACTTTCACTGTTCAGTGTCCTCACAGACATGTTTGGGAGTCATTTACCACCCATTCCTCACCTAAAATGTTTGAGTACTACTATGTCTATCATCAGTCAAGAGGTAAAAATAAGTTCTGGGCATTCGTTTGAATGTTTTATCAAGAGCATTTGTCAGTTCACAGGCTGGTCTGAACTAGAAGATTCATTGGGTAAAGATGGGTTATGCTGCAATAAACACCAGAGCTGTGGTGTCATAGGACAAAGCATGCAGTGGCAAAATTCTACCAACCCCTATAACGACCACAGCAAGCCACTTCTTCAGTTGTCTCTGCATGACAGTGATTTAATGTACAAAAACTACATCAGTTCCCTGATCCAATTCACAGGATAACTGCATATGAAGTTGCACCAGTCCTAAGGCAGTACAAGCAGAGGGCAGGAATATCTCAAGGTGGAGTAATACCTGAAGACTTCTGTACTTTAATAGTATAATTTTTGGTGGCAGTGTTGGAATGAAAGAGTGTCTCACACTCAGGTCTGCTCAGGGTCGATTGTGTTTGCAGAAAAGTGTGATGACCTGAACTAGGGACATGATGCAGCTGAAAAAACACATTTTGTTTGGGTTCTTTTTGAGCTGAATCTACTCCTGTTCTGGCACAGCTCTGATCAGATTTGGCCAGATTAAGCAGTATCTCTGAGTGTTCAGCCGTGACTTGTATCTGCTGAAATCACATTCTGAATTACTGGTTTGGAGAAACAGAAATGTAGGGGTATCATTCCCCAGCAAGTAGTTATTACTAGACAATCAAACACAAGAGATGATGGCCTGTCTGCCAAAGAAATGGCCACATTTTGAAGAGCTGAGGTCCTTCAGTTAGTAGGAACAATGCCAAAACTGTCCCCTGAATAAGGTAATGAAGAGTTTAGCAGCAATATCAGTGTAATGTTTTTCTGCTGTCTGCACTGGGCACAGCGTCCTCCCAGCTGGTTCAGCACAAATGTTTATAAGGCAAGCAGTTACGTAGGTGGAGTAGATAGCTGATGCTGCTAAGCTACTTTCTCCTTTATGTTTAAATTGTTCTTTCCAGTAAACTCACAGCTACACAGACCAATTCAAAACTAGTAACCTGGGGCACAGGAGAAGAAAAAGCATCTTTGGTGACAGATGAGAGGCAGTAAAACTCTCATGCTTGTGTAAGGTGCAGGGAACATACCAGAGCTCTGCAGGTCCCCACAAAGGCAGTGACACTCATTTTTCCCTTGCTCTGAAAACAGGAAAGGCTTTCTTTTCCACTTTCCTGAGCTGTCAATCACTGTTCAACTTCATGATCAATTAATTCACTTGCTAAAATCCATTATTCATGCATTACCTTATTTGTAAGGGATAGTAAATCCTTTCCTTTATTTACCATGCTTGAAATTCAACTTTCTTTCATAAGGCTGCAGAAAAAAAAGTACTTGTATGAGTCACAAAAAAGAGCATTTGCGGCAGTTCAACTTTTACATTATTTTCTTTTCAGTTTATGAATGTCTGAGCATTAGCTGACTCAAGTTTGTTAAGTATGAAAAAACAGCACCAGGATTTCAACATCATCTGATGTTAAATAGCTTAGAAAACTAATAATAAAATATCATATGCATGACATTCAATATGTAGCTATATTCAATAATAAATATCTTATGGAATTCATATAACTGAAGCCCACACAAGACTAAGGAAGCTGCCAAAAGCGGTATCATATCCAGTTGGCTTAGTCAGCAAGAAACCAACTGGTCCACAGATGCTCTTTTTTTTTTTTTTCTATGAGAAAATATCCTCCTTTGCAAGTTTCCTGTCTGCAAAATGTTTAATATGAACTCTTCTCCTCCTGCAGGCTGCAAATCATTTATTCATCAAACCCTTTTATTTGTAGCAGATGGAAA
Organism: Amazona ochrocephala; assembly: GCA_039720435.1. NCBI lineage: Eukaryota > Metazoa > Chordata > Aves > Psittaciformes > Psittacidae > Amazona > Amazona ochrocephala. Next base: position 15,072,750 of record CM077879.1, read on the forward strand.
ACTTAGTACAAATTTAAAAACAAAAAAGGGGAAGATTAGACACTTAGGTGAATAATAAGTCTAATTGCATTATACTGCACTGACTTTTAAAAAAGACCTTAAGGCATGGGAATCAGCTGATACTCAGATGAATTTGGATACTCAGATGCCTTTTCTCTGTTTGGGTAGCATAGACAAGAATGGGCAAGAAGCCGTTTTTCCTAGGAGTACTTGTTCATCATAGCTAATGTGAACACAGGGGATGAAGCCGTCATAAAATGTTCCCCTGCATCCAGTGCTCCTTTACTCTGCCAGTGCCCTTGCTATTCATGTGGCTGTCTCGCGGTGCTCCTAACCAGTGCCACAGGTGCTCTGTTTCTGTGCATTTTGTCTTTTTTTTCTCTCTATTATTCCCATGTACAGGAACACACATATTCAGGCAAGAAAATGGTAAGACACTAAAATAAACAAGACATGGTGTAGTTCCAATTCCTTTTGTTCCAGCACATGCACACTTATGCTACCTTTGGTTTAGCTACATTTCAGTAACCTTTTGTTAACTAACTGTATAACATAACTTGCATTCCTGCTCTTTGTACTTTACATAAAGCAACAAGGGGAAGAAAGACCCTATTCCTACATGGGTCAAGAGAATGGTTCTCAGACTGTTTCCATTACTTCAAAAGAAATACTGCTACCATTCATAGGGTAAAAGTCTCATAATATTGCCAATAACATAACTGCTATTCTAGCAACAAGAAAAAAAAAACATTCTTTCAATTATATGTATCTATTTACCAAATGCATTAGGTAACTACTCACATGTGATGGTGTGACAGTAACTCCTCCTGTAATGCAGTGACACAGGGCAAATAAGCTGAATTTTATTCAATTAGGGCTTAGAATATATCAGAGCAAACACACAAAGTATGCTTTGGACCCCATAATGCTGAGATTTGCCATTCATTACAACAGTATTCTATAAAAGTATAATCAGATCATGGGTCTATTTTTTTATAGAGTGATAATATAATAGCTAAATATAGGACAGATATGTCACAGCAGTTTACTGGAATGGAAAAAGGAATTTCACAAATTTCAGCAATAGGAGATACCCCAAGAAGTATGTTTGGTCTACGAATTTTCTGTTACCTGAGTCCTGGAAGCTGGACCAATCGTCATTGTTGAAATCATAGAATTATAGAATCATAGAATAGTTAGGGAAATACTGCTTAATGAATTGAAAACCAAGGAAGAGAGGTCATGTTACTTGTACTGTGAATGCATACATGTTCCTGTTTCTAGCTGGACTTGTGCAAAGTGTTTGACACTGTCCTGCATGACCTCATTGTCTCTAAATTGAAGAGACACCAATTTGATAGATGGACCACTCGGTGGAGAAAGAACTGGCTGGATGGCTGCACACAAAGAGTTGTGGTCAATGGCTCAATATCCAGCTGGAGACCAGAAACGAGTGGTGTCCCTCACGGATAGGTGTTGGGACCGGTCTTGTTCAACATTTTTGTGGGTGACACAGACAGTGGGATTGAATGCGCCCTCAGCAAGTTTGCTGATGACACCAAGCTGTGTGGTTCAGTTGATATGTTGGAGGGAAGGAATGCCATCCAGAGGGACCTTGACACGCTTGTGAGGTGGGCTGATGCCAACCTGATGAAGTTTAACCATGCCAAGTGCAAGGTCCTCCACCTGGGTCAGAGCAATGCCAGGCACAGCTACAGGTTGGGCAGAGAAGAGATTCAGAGCAGCCCTGTGGAGAAGGACTTGGGGATGTTGGTCGATGAGAAACTTAACATGAGGTGGCAGTGTGCGCTTGCAGCCCAGAAAGCCAAACGTATCCTGGGCTGCATCAAAAGGAGCGTGACCAGCAGGTTGAGGGAGGTGATCCTATGCCTCTACTCTGCTCTCGTGAGACCTCACTTGGAGTACTGTGTGCAGTTCTGGTGTCCTCAACATAAAAAGGACATGGAACTGTTGGAACAAGTCCAAAGGAGGGCCATGAGGATGATCAGGGGACTGGAGCACCTCCCGTATGAAGATAGGCTGAGAAAGTTGGGGCTGTTGAGCCTGGAGAAGAGAAGGCTGCATGGAGACCTCACAGCAGCCTTCCAATACCTGAAGGGGGCCTATAGGGATGCTGGGGATGGACTCTTCATGAGGGACGGTAATGAGAGAACAAGGGATAACGGGTTCAAACTTAAACAGGAGAAGTTTAGATTGGATATGAGGAAGAGATTCTTTCCTGTAAGGATTGTGAGGCACTGGAATGGGTTGTCCAGGGAAGATGTGAATGCTCCATCCCTGGCAGTTTTCAGGGCCAGGTTGGACATAGCCTTGGGTGATATGGTTTAGTGTGAGGTGTCCTTGCCCATGGCAGGGGTGTTGGAATTAGATGATCTTAAGGTCTCTTCCAACCCTAACTATTCTATGATTCTATGATCCTGTTTCTGTAATCCTCATCCAAATTAAGTAAAGAAGAATTTCGCTATTCACTTTAGAACAGTCCTTTGTTCAAGCCAATGTTACTTCATAATTGAAGCTATGAGTCTGAGTTGTATTACAATCTTTTTGTTATACTAAGGGATCACTCATGCATCTGCTGTTTGGGGTTTGGCTCTTCAGCTGTGTTTTGGCAGAGCATAATGTCAATAGCAAGTAAAAAGATGATGTCATTATGCTAGGATTATCGACTTGGAAGTTAATTGAAGACATTGCTTTCATAGAAAACACAAAGTGATAATCCAAGCCAAAAATTTCATGTCCCTTATCATTAAAATAAAAAAGTGTTATCAGACCAACGAGAGCAGCTATTCCTATGCATCCAGCTGCTCCCCACCCTGACTTGCATATTTTATATATCCCAGAAGGCATTTAAAAACTGCAGCATCACTGTAGAGTTTATTGCACTATTAACTTAAAAACTGCATCAACTCTTGTGTAGTAATTATGCAAAAATTTACTGTGGATGGGTTATTGTTGCAGGAAAAGAGAGTACTGCTCTCCTTTGCTAATATTCTAGGAGTGATGAATGCAATTTCATTTATTTTTGGTAAGCAAAATATTAATACAAGTTGTTTGTTTTTCACTCATAAGATACTTGCATGGCTTCCATCTGTAACCAGCCTTCCCAATGCAGCTGCAAAATGAAGGTATTAACACTGAACATAGAATCTTTCCAGCATAACTGGGCACTTAGGCAGAGTCATATAAATAAAAACCTTTCTTAAATGTCTAGTCGTCCATGCTAGATAAAGCAGAAGATACATGAAAAAATGTCTTATCCCCTCTTATTTCTCTTTAGATATTTGAAGTCTGTGTGGATGACAAGAGAGAATTAGAATCCTGGTTTTCTGCAGACACTGGATCTGAAAATGCTTGTACACAAGGAAGCAGGAAATGACCAACTTTAAGCCACAAAGAAATGAAGTTTGCATCTAAAATATTCTGTGTGGTCTCACACCTTCATCAATGAGTGTGGCACTACCATATTCCCAATGCAAACAGGCTCAAGCAAGTTTAAAAAAGGATGATTTTTTTTTCCTGAGATGTTCCAAACCAATGTTGATTTATTCAAGCACAGTAGATTTTATTTCACCTACAACATCAGGGAAAAGATACCAGGAACAGCAAAGCACATGAAAAAGGATCATACAGCACCGACTGTAGATGTAGCAATATTCTTGATGATAATAACTTTTGTGTGTTTTTTTCCTAAGATATTTCTTTCCCTTTCCATACTCTTTGGGCAGCATTCATGGTATAATCATTATAGTTTAAACTTTGTCCTTTGCAGGTACAATATCCGGCTTTCGAAGAAAGACGCACACTAATCCATGTTGTGAAGCAAAGGGCAGGACTTAGTCCTGCAGTGCCACCCTGATAAATGAGTTGATTGGCACTTCTTTTTGTACTCAGTGGCAGTGGTAGACTTTGAATTGGACACTGGATTCCCATAATGTGTTGTATTTATATTTGCAAGAGTGATCACAGGCCTGGCAAGCAGCCCTGAGAGAACAGGCCTCTGCTGCAACACCCAAGTGGTTGCACTTTAAACTTGAGAGGGTAGAGTTTTACAGAAATAAATACCTTCATTGCATAACTCTGGGAAGGTGTTTTCAGGGATTTTTTTCTTTCTTTTATGAATAGATATGGCATGAATTCAAAGCTCACTATTGTTTTTATAGTCCCAACTGGGATGTGCTTCAGCTTCTTTCACTCTTTCTTTCTTTTGTTGGCTTTTGCTGTTGTGTAGCACTTCTTTAGAAACTAGCAAACCTTTAGCACTTCTTTAGTCTAGCAAATATATTGAAACATAGGAATGCATGTGTGGAAAGTAAATGTTTCTCTTATTAAACTCAAAATTCACACTCAGAATCCCAGGTTTTAAATAGTGCAACTTTTGAACTTAGAGCATCTATGGCAGGTAAATATTACTGTTATTATTAGTGTGGGTGTGATTTATTGTTTATCACCAGCACAGCTACTACACAACTACCTGTGCAACCTCCAGCATAAGGTATTGTACAATCATGCCATCCCTGCGTGAAGCATACACATTTTGTACGACATGTTGTGTGTAGGCCCCTTTGAACTTAGGGTCTAGGGCATGAGTCATGTGAGCATCTGCTTGAGGCTGTCTCCATGAACTGGTCACTTCACCTCCTGATATAGAGAACATGCTATCAGGTCCTAGCAGTAACATGGTAAGAGTGACCTAGTGGTTCATGCTCTACTTCTCTTTCTACAGAGACAAACCAAATTGGGTAGGGGGAAAATATTCATGTGTGACAGGCAAGATATTGGTATCAAGTAGCACTATACGTATAAAAGTATTCTCAGTACCAATATCAGGTGTCAATGTTGTCCTGGCATTCACAATTCAGCACTTATGCCCTGTGCTGCCCATATGACCTGCTGCAGGTGAACTTGATGCAACCCTTCCTTCCTTTATTCCTCTGGCTCCTGGTCAAATAACCTAGTAGCATTTTTCCTTTCCCAGCAAAAAACTGGTGAATGTGGCAGGCTTAGTCTGGGGCTGTAGGGAGGCACTAGTGAAGGCAGGTATATACTAAGGTGGGAAGCCTTTCATCTGGGCCAGAATCAATTAGGTCCAGATGGCTCCTGCAGATCACATTAGCGAGGAAATGGGATGATAGCCAGTGCAGAAAAAAATACTGCCCCACCTTAAAAAAACACCCTCTGAATTTCTGTTTTCCTAAATGTCAATAGGAGTGTGATGGTACTATAATCCTGATGATTTTGGCATCTGCCTCATGTAAGATTTGACATTAGTGCCACCAGAAACTTTCCCTCTTTGTTGTATATTCTGTGTCAGCAATGGACCATTGCAGGCACAATCGAGTAGCAAACAACTGTTTTCTAATCAATCCACGGGGCTACAGCTAAATTTTTAAGGAACATTTAATGGGAATCTAAACCTGATTTGAATTCTAAATTCTGCTCTTCCAGAAACTGATGAATAAAAGAGAAAGGAGAGATGCAATTCAGAAAATATTTTATTGAGTACAATACCATTTAATTGTAGACTTTCATCAAAGGTCTACTTTATAAAACACAACCAACCTCTCTGAGGTTGAATACAGCTTGGGCAGGTGCACAAGGAGTGGGAGAGAGAGGGGCGGCATCTGCAAATTTTCATGCAAGCAGCATAATATGGGATATTTGCATCCAGATGGTACCTTGTCATTGTGCCCAAGTTTGCACCATCTCACCAGAAAAAAAAACTAATGAATCTACATTTAAATTTTATAAAGGACTGTAACAATCAGTTACAAGTTCAAATTTACAGGGTGCTGCTGCTGCACATTCAACAGCTAAACTCAAGATCATAAAATGAGAATTGGGTGCTCAGAATGAAAGCACCATATAATGCCTTGTGTGGAAATGGGATTAACTCTAAACTCCAGCAACTGATGACTAACAAAACATCAAAACTACTGTAGACAAGAAGAACTGTAATTTTTACATGTGTACCAACATCTACTTTCCATTTTTAGCAGAGGGAAGATGATAAAAGTTCCTGGAGTTGGGGTTAATCTCAGAACACATAAATCTAATCAAGACTTGGCATCATGGTTCTTGGAAGGAGATTAAATGAAAAGTAAACCATGGTTAATTTTCATTTGCTTGAAGCCCCTGCTCAACTCATAGAAAACAGCCTTAAATGGGGTAAAGTGTGGTAATATTTGTATGAGTGAAGTTGCTGCTTATTGGAATGTAGACCAACTGATTTTTATGCATAAGTGTTCATTTTCAGTGATGGCAAAGCATAAATGTGCTATAAAATGAGGGAACAGTCATAAGCAACCTTGAAAATGTCCCTATATAGCTTAAATTCTTCTCTCAACCCTCCTTCTTCATGAAGTGTGCATAAATTCAGAGACTGTAGGAAGTATTCGGGTTGATCACATTTCTACAGGTAACTGGATTTTATGAGCTGGTCCCCACCAGAATCTTTAAAAATCTGCCATAAAACCTGCACCGCACTGCTGAAGAATTTGAGAAGCACTTGTTATAACAGTAAATACAAAGGTAAGTACAGCAGTTAATGTGTCATATTAAACAGAGACTTCCATTGTCCTTCCAGTGTGCACGTCCCAACATGTGTAAGTACCACCACTTTATCAGGAAATAATTTTGTAAAGCAGAAGGGAACAGTTTGCTAACTACAACAATGTTTTCAAATGAAAAATAAATTATTAAACCAAATTTTAAAGCAAGAGAAATGGAAATGTAAAGTTTAGCATATTCATTAGCAATTAGAGGAAAAAGTCCAGAACAGTGCAGAAAGGCCAAAGTATTCATATAATTATGAAGGGCCCGTTGAAATGAATTTCTTATGTATTAAAAAGACAATGCATTTTCAAGAAAGCATCTTCTGCAGTGAAATAATTTAGTTTCTTCATATAGACACATCATACACAATGTTAACAATCATGAAAAACAATACAAAATGCTTTCAAATTTAACAAGTAGAAAAATATAACTAGTATATATGGCAATTGTGAATCTAATACTGTACAGAAGTATTTATGGATTTTACAAATAAATTATAGCTTAAATGCCCTTTTCAAAATATTTAACTGTACACTGGAACATAGGTTCTGAAGCTACCACTAACTTGCCACAAATGAGTGCCAGTCAAATGTTCTGCCCACAAGCTCAAAAAATTTCTTGTTGGGTTCATGGAAATATTCATGCAGTTTCCCAAGTAACCAGGTATCTACTTGTGGGTGTGCTCGTCCTTTTGACTCGTGCAAACAACGCTCTCTGCCACTGTCCCTTAGGCAATAGAAACCCTTAGTTTTATTGAAATAAAAGTTTGAAGCATTTATCTGTGGTGATAACTTCAAAAATCTCTCTACTTTCTCTATTTCTGGGAAGGGATCTTTGATTAGTTTATCCCCATCGACAATGTGGATATGATCAAGAGGAAAATACTTCAGCCAGTTTTGCATGTGAATGTAGTATAAGCTTCTGTTTATTGCCTTGTAGCCCACATTGAGTTCACCATCTTTAATCAGGAATTGTTCAATGGATGGATACGGCTTGTGCTTCTGCATGTGGTTATAGAACACTTGGGTGTAATCTGATAGAACTCTCTCACTTGGGTCTCTCAAAATAAGGAGCAGTCTCATTGACTGGTTCATGTTATAAACTCTTTCAGGCACTTTAGGTGATGTAAAATATGCTGGAGTTTTTTCCACTGTGATCTGATGGGGATAAGAGAATGGCATCTGATTAATATACCACTGCAATCCATTTCTGTAATGATCTTCCCAGTCAAAGAAGTGAACTTCACTCTCTGCTGCTGCAATATCTGGATGGAGACTCAACATCTCTAACAAAGCTCTTGTTCCACCTTTTCTCACTCCAATAATGATAGTATGTGGCAGCTGCTGGCACGATCCATTGGAATGAATGTTTTCCTTGAAGTCATTTTTTTGAGAAGTTTTCTTTAAAAGCTCTCTCTGAACAGACTGAGAAGAAGTCTCTGCCTTCGAATTTATAGCCGGTCTGGAAGGCACTACCTGAGGTTGAACAATAAGCAACACAGCTCCCAGCAGAAAAGCTGCCATGACAGTTCTTAGTCTGGTTTCTTAGTCTGGTTTCACTCAAGTAGGTAATGGGGCATAGAGCAATTTCCACAGAGAACAACCTTTAAAAGTTGTTTTTGTTTTGCTGAGTGAATGTGTATTTCTCAAACAGAAACTCTGCTGAAAGAGGAAGAAAAGAAGCACATTATTATATACTCAGATTTATCTCCACTAAAGCCACATTGAAAGTATCTTTTGCTTTCCACAACTGTACAAACTTGTTTAGCTTTCCCAGAGCTAGGCTCATAGATCTTTTGTTATAACAAAATTCTTTAAAAGACAGGCACATGCAATAACACCATCAGAAAATCATTTCCAAACATCAGGAGACATGAAGATTCTGAATCTTTCTCTTGCCCCCAAGATTCATCCACAGTATTATTTTTATTATTTTTTCAAAAATCTCATTTCATCTGAATTGAAGCACAGTCACAGGAGAATTAAGTGCCCCGTTTTTTTTTTTTTTTTTACCTGCAAGAATAGGTTTACCTTGCGCGGGGTGGGGGGAGGAAAAGGTATGGGCTGGACCCAAATGGCATTCCTAAAAGCTGAAGGTCTTGTAGGAAGTCTGGGAATACTAGCCTCCTAAAGGACTATGTGACAGCAACCTTAGAAGTAAAGCCTCCTGGAAGAAAGGCTCAAGCAACATACAGCTGCCCAACCATAGGAAGGCAATGTTCTCCTAGGAAGAAGTTAGGAAGAGGTCTAGGTGAGTAAGAGACCAAGGAAAAGCTGAACTTTTGTGTCGTTTTCTAAGTGAAGTTAACATTTAATTTGTGTTTAGGGTTTCCAAGGACAGAATCAGGTGGTATGCACTCTGGCCCTTGCAGAAAGCTAAGCTAATGAAACCATAGACTATAGAATGACTGCATCAACAAAATGATAAAAGAGCTGTGGTCCAGTCATGATATTCAGGAAAGAAAATACACAATGAATACTTCTGAAGGTCATTTCAAGTTAGCCAGAAAGCTGCTGTGATGTAAACAGCCAACTTCACACTACTAAATACCACCAATGAACCCCATTAAAGGTCAGGGCTTTTTTAATGCAGTGTTTGAAGTGAAATTTTAATGGCCTCACACATAGCGTAGGTGTAAGACTGAGCAGGCAGAGTATACACCCCCCTAAATTAAGATGCCTTCTGAAGACTTTATAACCTCAGTGGAGGGCTGGTGTAAGTGTGATTTTGGTATTGTCTGACTCCAATTAGAAGTGGAAGCCACGATGGCAGAGCACCTGACTGCTTTGCTTTAGTAGTACTTAAGTAGTATTGTAATTATGAATTTTAACTTGGAACAGCATGTACTATACCAGCTAACAAGGGCTGAAATATGAAATTACATACGAACAACCTGAGGAAATACAAGGACTAGGTTTTGGAAAGTCTCCAGAGAATCTGAAAAGAAACTAATGACTTTTCCACAATAAGCTAAGTCCCAGTGTGACAAGTCCTAATGATGTGTTTCTAAGTGATCTAGAAAATTCTGTTTGATAGCTTTGTATTCACAGAGGTCATGCCTTCATCCTGAATGGGGCAGGTCTGCTTCCTGATGTTTACTACAGATTATTACTTTAATGCTTTCTTTTTTTCTAACCACTTTTAAAGGGCTACATGGCAGTGATACTATTAGGAAGCAGAAATCAGACATGGGAGAAGGAAGCAAAGTGTCACTACACATGTGAAGTCAAGAGAGTGTGTGCTTGCCTATATGCCTGCAGGCTTTGAACTCATGGGCATGCCCTGTCTTGGGAAGAAGGTCATTCCCTGGGCTGTTCTATAACGTTTGATGCAAGGCAGCTTTGCAGAGGAATTTGTTGTTCTTCCATTTTCAGTCACTGTTAAGTTTTATCTGGCTAAAAGAGCTCCATTTTGGCTGCCGTCATTAATCTGCTCTCTCCTTGTCCTCATCATTCCTGTTAATCTTAGCTTAATCTACTTCAGTTTTAACAAGAAATAATCTTAATTGTTAGCCCTACACTGGGGCTGTTGGTGGGGGGACACTATGTGATATGATTCAATTGAAGTAAATGCATGGTGGATGTCCCCACTGATGTATGTTACCATCATGTTCAGCAGAAATGTGAGCAAATGGTATGGCATCAGCCAGATGGGATCAGGGACTTATGGGCAGTTTAGTATGTAACAGCAACAAAACATTAACACATGCTGAATTTTAAGGTCACAGATTAAAGGAATAGCCACTTACTTCAGAGTATATTTTAAGAGTCACTATCTCCATAAATAGTAAGCCTGAGTTGTTGTCTTAACACCTTACTGGAGAAGCATAATAGGATTCCACTGAGGAACAGGTTGTACTGTTGTTGAAATGAGTTAAAGCCTAATGGCAGGAACCCTTATTTCTTAGTAGTCAGACTGAAATATGCTATGCTAATAGCCAAGTTCTGCAAGAGGCTGTCTCTGGAAAGATTAACTTTTAGCTGCTGGTCTCCAATACGAGTGACACACCTTGCTGGGATTATTATTTTTTAATAAATTATATATACCAATTTATTGGGACTGTTCATTTTTAATTCATAGTTTGCATACTACTCAGTTGCCAACTTTTTTTATTCAAGCCTTATAGCTGAGTATAGCATGGGATTGTTTGGGGGGAAACAAAAGACACAGCAAGGCGCCTCTTAACTGTAGCTCTACTCTTGTTTTGGCTGGCATTACTCTTGAAATCAGTCGTGTGAGATATTACAGGCATGCTGCCTAGGGCCTCACCTCAAATAGCTTTCTGAGCCTCAGTGGAGCTCTGCCTCAGTGTCTTCCCATTCTTAACTCAAAGAATTTTGGAGAGATAGCTTTTTCTAAATAAACAAAGCAACTGTTTTCTGGTGCAGCATGAGACCTTGGAATAACATGGGAGTACCTTCTGCTTCAGACAGACAGAATTTCATTGTTCCTCCCTGACTATTTGTTCAGGTGTACATCTGGTGTTCTTATACTGCAGAACACTGCCACAGTATCTGCAGCATTTACTGCCTTTATCTACACCCAGTGAACCATATCAGTAATGATGCCATTTAAAGTACCTATGTTATAGCTGGTTTGCTTATGAGCAGTAAAGCTTTGTCTGTCTTTTCTTTCCATTCTCTTTTGTTTCTCTTAGACTGCATAAGTTTGATATCTGCATCAATTATTTTTTGTGTGTTAGACTAATGCAACACAATGGACATGAGTGTGCCTCTAAATTCAGCACAAAGCATATGTTGCGTGGGCAAAGTGATGTCCAGGAATAAAACAGCACATAAATTGGTTGTCATTCAGCTTTCCTCTCTTATGTCCTCTTTAATGCTTTACGCAGATCTGCAGTTTGATGGCTAGAATTACAGCAGTTTATATAAAATGATGCAAACATGTTTCATAGCTTCATAATTTGTGGGTCCAAAAAACTGTTTCAACAATAATAAGCATGCACTGAAGAGTTCTAGCAGCCCCTCTGCCAAATTACTTTTCTGCTTTCAGAATGCACTTTACTGCCTCCACAAGTCATGCAGAGCATACATGGCTTCACTCAATGACTTTGTATTCCAGATTAGTACAAAAATTTAACTGACAGTCATTACTATTGTATTTGCTACAAGTAAACGAGCAAGTTGATAAAAGAAACGCAGTTTATGTTAAGCCCTGCTTCCAAGATTATAGCAAGACTTTTCAAAAAGCATGATTGCTTTTGCTTAATCTTTTCTTCAGTTTTCTCCAATTAATTAGCAAAATGTGCCATACTGTTTATTCAACAAGATTCAATGTGGATATTGCCAATCAAATCAGCTTTCGCACCCTTTCAGAAGTAATAGTAACTTGGAAATAAATGGAAGCTTTCCTTAGCAAATGGAGTATGAGAGCCAAAGCTGCCATATTTCACTGACTTTTAAGCATATTAGAGTGCTCTTTGAAAGATGTGTCAGTATTGTATAATTTCTGACTATCTCTTACCACATTACCAAGGTATGCCTTGGTATGTCTATCCTCCCTCAATGGCATTTTTTATTAGATTATTACTATTAATAAAAGGCAGGTTTTGTCCAGACCTCGTTTTTGCTGGGGGTGGAATGGGTTTGGATTTAGCCCTGAATTTCCCTAAGAACCTTCAAGTTAGCTGCCAAATCAGGTAGGAGGGAATGCAAGGAGTGTCTGTAGTAAGTGTCAGATAGGGTCTGCTGGCAAATCTGACTGGGGGATAGTTCACAAAAAAAGGCCACCAAGAGGTTCAGCAGAGCTAATGGGACACAGTCACCACCAGGACAGAGACTAGGAGAGGGACGACTACATCCTTTCCATGAAACACGCAGGTGATTCCACCTTCATTAAAGAGTTGTGGTTTTATGGTTCTCTAGGGACCAAGGATGAACAGGTTAAGTTTCAGATGTCCCCACTTTGTCTCCTCCCAGAACTGGAGCCCTTCACTGGTGAGATCTTTGCCCAGGCTTCTAAAAAAGCACAGCCTGGCCTGAATGGGAACCACAGATCAATTGCTAAAGTCAGTCTCTAGAGGGAGATTAGAGCTGAAAATCCAAGGGAAACATTCTGTTCTTATAAAGTATATTTAGTTTTGCAGTTGTGATAGAACCTCAGGATAGTTTGTGGACTCCTTTCCTTTGCACATATTTGGGCATAACAATACTGCAAAATATAAGACAATACTGCTGCGCAGCACAACCCCCACATCTGCCATGCTGCCTTCTTATATTGGAGAAATAAATAAAATCCATAACTGAGCTAACTGTTGTCTATGAACAGCTTCCTAAACTGATGAAAAATCAGCAATTTGAACATTTGTGTTCAGTGATGTGTTTAAAAAAACTGAACTAGATCAATTGTAGCATGCTTGAAATTCTTCAGGCACCCATTGATATAAACAGTATATATTCCTGTCCTCTAATAGATGGTGTCTGCCATAGCATATATTCCTTAGTTTTTCATATGAGCTTTTTTGAGTGACACATTGTATGCAGTTAAAATAAAACTCTCTAGTACCACCATCACTTAAAGCTCAGTAAAAAGCAGGAAAGGAAAGGGAGCAATTTTTTATTTTTTTTTAATCTAATCTAGTTTATGAAACATTTTTTTCCTTGGAAACTTATTCTGCATTTTGCTATTTTTAACTATTAAACTGTCTCTCAATGCCCTCTTCATGAAGAAATGCTTCCCACACTTCCCCCCACACACTGTTTAACCACATTTTAACAAAACTTTTAAACAACATGTGCCAATGAAATGCTTGAATTCTAGTTTCCAGTAATTAACAACAAGTAATTGCCTACCTTAGCAAGTGCTACAGAGACAAGTGTATTAAATTAAACAGAACTATATACTACTGCAGCCAGAGATCTCTAGGGGCATAAACTATTGATCTCCTCATGATATAAAAAAGCCATCTGTGCATTAAGAGGGAAGGTGAAAAGATAAGTAACCATATGGACTTGTATTACAGTGCTTAAATGACATAGTCTAGGTACATTTCCCAAACACTAAGAATGGTGCACAACTAGTAGAGATTAAACCATGGCTTTAACTTTTATAGTCAGCATATTAAGAAATCTAATCATGATTTCAGTGCTGTTAAGATGACAGATTGCCTATCAGCTCTAAGACTTCAGAAATATACCTTAAAAAAGTCCTTAAATTTTGGTTAGGGGAACTTAACGAGCTGAAAAAGGCTGACTTTGTAGGAAGTATTTTTGGCTGAAATCTGCTATATTTCTGCTCTGCACCTGCAGTGATAAATACAGTATAGACAAATTAGCTAGGTCACCAGTTCATGACTACTAAAGAAGTTCAGCTCTAGTGTGAGCAATAAAGTAGCAAATTTATAATAGACTGTAGTTATATATAACATATACTCTTTTTCTTAAGGTCAGAAGCTACCATTATGGTCTTTCATACCAAGAGATCATAAATTTTTTTATAACAGAGAATACCCTAGATTCCAGAAAACCTCTTGCAGGTAAAAATAAAATGGGACATTAGAGCAGAATAAAAATAAACTTGAAAAGTTCAAGATGCAAAGAAATATTTGTAGTGAATGCTAATATGGAATGCCCTCTGCCACCTTCTAGCAATTTTATAATACTTATAAGGACCCTTCTTTTAAATAAAGCAAAAGGGTACACTCTACCACTACCTTCTCTACACCCCATAAACCCAAATGTTAAATTTAAAACCCAGAAATTACTCCCCATCCCAATTCCCAAGCAAAATGGGTCACATTTTAATTAGGAAATAGAAATCTACTGCAGTTAATAGAGTTGTTTCTTAATTCATCAAAGCTGTCACCAAGAACACAACCTGTGTGAAAGGATGGCTCTTTCATGTCTTGCTCCCTCTCTGTACAAAGGCTCACCTTAACTGGATGTATTGAAAAATGGAGCACAGCAGATTAAGCAATCCCATTCTCATTTCCTCTGCCAAGCTATTTCTTACCACTCTGTAGCTGTGAGTCCCATTTCAAATACAAGACAGACGTTTAAAAACAAAAAACCAAAACCAAAAACAAACTTCCAAATAATCTTTTAGTTCATATTCCAAGCTGATGTCTGTGTCTTCCACTCTCCTTTCTTCAAGATAATACTGGAGCAGAGTGTTCATTGGTGAGGTTGTCACTGTATTAGCCTTAGCTAAACCAATCAATTTACTAAGTGAAGCACTACATGGTGACCTGGAGGGAACCCTCACGCTCTAGACTGAGAAATGAGATGACCCAGCAGGATCTTCTATTTTGGACTGCCCAGGTATATTTTCAATTTTCTTTTTCTAACTATCAAAACTTTTAATGGAAATCCATCATCTTTGACATATTTTTGAGCTCTGAGAGCTTCTTGGCTCTGGGTGGCATTTCTAGAAGAGGGAAGTGAGATATCCCATGCTAGTCAGACTAATAAAAACATTTCTGGTTTCCCCTAATGAAAAGCATGAGCTACATGTTTCTATACACACATACGTATAGATGCGTATTTAAAACCTGTTTTCCACCCACCCGGTTTTTCTGTAACGTCTATAGAAGAATATGGCCAATTCAAAATAAGCAAGGTAGCATCCTGACAAGGAGGGGACACGGACAGGAACCTGGCAATGCAGGGGTCAGAATTTACTACGTCAAATTAGTGCCTCCCCACTGCAGCAGCTGGCTTTCCTTTATATGCATAATCTTGCTGCTGACCTACTAGAGGCATTCATTTGGCTATGAAATAGCAAAACCCTCTGCATTTTCCAAAAAGGTAAAAAACCCCATCAAAACCAGCAGGGTGGGTACTGAAAGGGTGGATGTGCAAGATACGGCTAAAGCTGATGTCAGTAACTGCGCTCGTACTGACAGGTGCTCATGTCTGAGCAATGTGGGAAATGCACTTGTTTGAAAGCATAAGAAATGCTGGCAGATGTAGATTGTAATAGTCATTATAGTTATATATTAAGTTTGATAGCCAGGCAACACACAGGCATACATCAAATTGAACCTGTTCTACTAACATTCCACTAGCCATATCTACTGGAGAAGCTCTCAGTACAATGAATGGGTCTCTCACACCAGAAGGATGATCCCTACAGACCCTCCATCCCCGTGCCATTCAAACCTGGTATTCAAAGGACTTCCCAGATAGTTTTTCCTCCCCCGTATCCAAAGAGGAACAGTCTTGGAACAGGGAAAGCCCTCAACCTACTGCATTAACACAGTGATGAAAAGAGTCATGTACTTTAATTCCCAGCCAGCTGAAGTGATTGAAATGCCTGTACTTAGCCAGGTACCTTTTGCCTGATCTTCTGAATGGCTGCAAGACAAGACCAAACCAGAACTCTTTCAGTTGGAGACTGGCACCCCTCCCTCCTGGCATCCTCCTGTCCCCAGATCTGAACCTCAGACAGCCTTATCTATGGAAACCACCCCGAGAACCGCAGTAACCAAGCCTTCCCTGTACTTTTCGTGGGAGACAGTTGTTCAAACCGGAACTGACCTGGAGTTCAGGCTTTATGCTTTCCTGCCAGCCCCTAGAGACCACCTTGCCCTCCACCCCTGTGCATCTTGCCAGGTTCTAGCCCAGGACGATGCACCCATCCGTCTCCAGCGCTCTGCGTGGGAATGGCTCAAAGATGCTCAGAAGAGCTTTTGCAAGTTGCTCTGCTGTCGGGCAGGAGCCCTGCACTCTGTCATCCTGCTTCCACCCCCTGCCATGCTACCGTTACATGCCCTTGTTATTTAGCCACAGGGAAAACCAGGAGGTAAAGGAATAAAGTGCCCAGGGGCCAAAGGTGGACAGACCTGCAATCCAGGCGCTGCCTGCCACCTTTTTCTCTCCTTCCTTTCCTCCCTCCAACCCTGACAGCGATGTCTCCCAGAGCCTGACTCGGTACGGAGGGTGCGGGGCAGCAGCCGCACGTCCCTCCATGGGGAGGACGGGCTGTGCACGGCCGGTCAGACGCGCTCCTCAGCCCCGGAGCGGCGCTCGCCTTCCGCGTGCGCGGGGCTCCCACCTGCCCGAAGCAGGTTGCCGTGCGGAGGGGCAGGCTGCAGCCTCTTTGCACCCCCGGTGGTGTCCCAGCAGACCCCCTCCGCCATCGCCCCGCTTCCACCCCAAACTTCGTGCAGGCAGCACCCGCCGCGGCAAGGCAACGCCGCGCCGCGCCGCGCCGCACCGCACCGCGCGTCCCGCATCACTCACCGCCGGGCCGCGGAGCCGTGCGCCAGCGCCCGCCCCGCTGGTCCATGGGCGCCCGCGGGGGAGCCGAGGGAACGCTCGCTGCTGCCCGCCTCACCCACCGGGAAGCGGCGCAGCCGGCGCCCGGCGCCAGCTTGTTTGTACGGCCCCGCCCCGCCCCGCATACGTCACGGCAAGGTCCCACCCCCGACCTGCCCACCCCGCAACCGCAGGTGGCTGCCGGGGCGCGGAGGTCTGCGGGGCTGCGGGGAGAGAAGAGGGGAGCGGGTGGTGTGCGGAGCGCGTCGCGCACAGAGACACACAGACACAGACATACAGACACACACACACGTGGGCAGGAATGGCAGTTCATACAGTGTTATGGGCCTGGGGAAATAATCTGCCACCTACTGACACCCCCCCCCCCCCACCCCCCCACGCCCCGTGACTGCCTCCTTCCTGCACCTGCAAAAATGGGAGTTCGCATGAATCAGAGACAGACAGCACTTGTATATGCTTCATACAATGGTTCAGGCTGGGAGGGACCTTAAGGACCATACAGTTCCAGCCTTCCCTGCCATAGGTAGGATGCCTTCTCTTCGACCAGGTTGCTTAAAGCCCCATCTAGCCTGGCCTTGAATCTTCATGTTTATATCTCTGAACTTTACAAGGTGGCTTTGGGTTTTTGTAGGGCTTTTATGTTTGCTCAGGTTTTGTTTGGTTTTGAGTTGGTTGGTTTTGTTTTTTTGTCCTGAAATGCTTTTTCCCCCTGAATCTAAAGCCACATGGGCGTCAAGAATGAGAAAAATGGTGTTGATGAAAAGCAGTGGGGAAAGGGTTTCTGGGGATTTTGAGTCATAGGGTTAATTTACTGAAATAGGTCTATATTTGCTGTGAACTGATCTATGGAGTTGTTTTGAAACAAAATACATCAAAACCAGCATTAACATACTGCATCTTCATACGTTATTGCAACAGCCAAATTTCTCTTGAAATGTATTGGGAGGAAAGAGCAGGCCCAAGAAACTAAAAAACTCAAAAAACTCCACAGCAAAACAGAACAAAAACCCACCAGGGGCTGGCGGAAGCACTCATTTCTCCACTGATTTTGATCAGTTTAGCTCTGCTCCTGTCTGGGGTGTTTCACACTGCCTGACACATGAGAAAGGTGGGGTATTCCTAAGGAAGGTGGGTTGGTACTGTTTGTACACAGGTTTTAGTGCTGTCTCCTTACCTAAGAGGTAACTTGCTTAATCCTGGGTCAGCACTCCCCTGATAGGTGGCAGCCAGGAACCTCTCTGCAGCTGGGGGTCAGTTTAACATTTCCTGATTTTTTTTCTCCTATTTTCTGTTCCAAACTTTTACTTCTTTTCCGTAGTTTTACTTCTGTAGCTTGGCTTGGAAAGAATGGTTGCTTGTTCACCAGCTTGCTTTGAGAGCTGCTGTTCCGTGATGGCATGTGATTATATTGATTTAGGGTTTGATGTTTGAATTTCCATCCGCGTTGGTGGAGCTGTTTGCACGAGCATTGCAGGACACAGTTCTCACTGTGCATGTACACCAGCCAGGTTTTTTCCATCCTTCTACTAGAAGCTTGCTGTGGCAGCCCTGTGGGGACTGCTTGGCATGAGCTGGACCTAAGCATCAGAGAGTGGGCTTTTTAAAAAAGAAGCGGATGAGAAAGGCTCATATCACCTCTCCAACCTGTGACGGGATGCTGGTTAATATTCCTGCTGAAAGTGGACTAATGAGATGTTTGCAGGATACAGACCGTCGGCTGTGACTTACTCACTGTTCATTCATGCTTAAAGTGCAGGTCTGTGGCAATGTCAGGTCACATGTGCTTCCTGCACCAAACCCCAGTGGAGTGTACTAGCGCTCTGAAAAAATTCTCATCATGTATTATTTTCTTAAGTCCTTTTTTTTTTTTTTTTGAGCCTTTCCTGCACTGATATTGCACCAGGAGCCATGGAACTCAATTATGAAACCCTGTTTTCTAATCATGACTTCTGTTGAGGAATGCAGAGCAAAGATGCTATGTTTATTTAAGTATCACCAGCAATTTCAAATGGATTACAGGAAAGAGGGACGTGTGTGGAGTTATTTTGTTTACAACTGTTTGTCTGCCTCCTGCCTTGAACAGGCATACTTTTGTATGGCTAAATTAATTAGTAAAATAAATATGTAGTAGAACATGTAAGGAATGAAAAACATTCAATTATGTTTTAAAAGCGGTATCTCTAAATAGAATCTTGTCAAAGGTTTTCAAGAAACAAATGCAACTACTTAAGGAAAAATAGGATGTAATAACTATAAATGTATTTTATGTTTTTGTAGATTTCGTATTTGTTTCCTGTATTTAAGATTACTAAATGATTTCAGCTGAATTTCTTTATCACCAATAGACATGTGCAAATACATTTTTTAAGATAAAAATAGAATATTTCACACTTGTGTTTACTAAAGAATAACAATAATACTGTCTATTTACTTTTAAGACCCTGAGAGTCAAGTATCAAAATAATTTCATTTGAGATTGGCGTTGCTGTTTAACCCTGCTATTTATGGCATGACAGTGGGTTTTGGTTTCTTGCAAAGAGGTTAAAACAAAAAAGCTTAGATGTTGTGCAGCTGCTACAGCCTATATTCCTCTATTTCAATAGCCACACAATTCAGTCATAGGAATTAATTTTTCTCCCATGTCATCTTTACATCAACTACCATAAAAACCATTTCATGTTTAGTATTCAGTCTTGATATAAAAGAATTGTAAGATGAAAAATTCACCATTTCTTTAGGTAGTTTGTTCCAACCATGAACCATCTTTGATGTCAAAATAATAGCAGACAATTTTTTTGCATCTTTTAATCTGAATGT
This sequence comes from Amazona ochrocephala, assembly GCA_039720435.1. Classification (NCBI taxonomy): domain Eukaryota; kingdom Metazoa; phylum Chordata; class Aves; order Psittaciformes; family Psittacidae; genus Amazona; species Amazona ochrocephala. Next base: position 15,092,378 of record CM077879.1, read on the forward strand.
ATCCAAGCGTAGCTCCAAGCCATTGCTCTATATTATCGCCTTCCCAAAACATTTTCTCAAAAGCATACTTTCTTATTCTAATTAGGTCACTTCTCAGTATTTTTTTATAAGCTAAGCCAAGCGATCTCTTGCAGTGTCTCCCTGAAAGGCATTTTCATGAGGCTTAAGGAAGTTTAATTATTTTTCTTCACTTTTCACAAATTTTGATCAGTGAGTGCAATACTGATCTTAACATTCACAATGGAATCATTTTCACAGTGCTTTGGTAATGAATCCCAATTGCCAATAAGGTTTCAAGATCTATCAGTTACTCGGTTCTTAAGCTCTTTCAGGTACATATATATTTACATTTATTTAGTCTTTTACTTTTTAAATTCAGACGTTCTGAGCTACTAGATCTGGTGCCTTAGGTCTAGGTCTGTTCTGCCTGTGTACTTCTTTTATCAGCACACTGTAATTGTTTCAAAGCAGATTTGTTTGACATGGTGGTGGTAGCATCTCTTCAACTGTGGGAAAATTGTTAAAAGAGAGTGACACTAAATGTACACGTGCTATATTTGTATTTGGTTGAGTGATGACTAATTTAGAAAGAGGATATGAAAATTCTTAAAGCCAAAAGAATGAGAAAGGAAATTAAAATTATCAGTGCAACATTGCCAATATTCATTTACACTTCCTTTATTAGTCTGAAAAGGAGGATGTGAAAAATGTCTGGTTTTACCAAAATTCCAGCATGTCCTGGATGACTGTCGTGTGTCATACACTCTAAGGAGAGGGATGCCCATACAATAAATTAAATGGGAGCCTGCTCAGAGGAAACAATTCTGCTGGAGGAGATGCCGACTGATTCAGAGCCAGGGTTGGATAATGTGGGGACAGAGCCCATGTTGGAGACAGGAAGGGAGCAGAGGTGGAGTGCCTTCATGGTGGGGCGGGAGGAGGTGGTGACTCACTGGTGGCAATGTGGATCCCAGGACAGACCACAGTGCAGCTCAGCCAGCACTGGAGGTGGGCTCTGCTACTGCCTTGGCACTGGAGCTGTTCCCAGCACAGCCTGGAGAACAATGATTTCCTGCTGCCATAAGCATCAGGGAGGGAATTCCTGCTCAGCAGGATTGGAAAACTTTCTTTCAAACCCTGTGCCAGCACTACAGTGTTTTGGAAATGCAGAGGTGGATGAGAGCTGAAAGAGCAAAGACATGGGAATTACTTAATCGGGGAAATTCTTGGATCTTTCTCTGTGTGGTCTATGTCAGAGCTGCCTGTTACACAATGAAGTTTACATTTGTCAGGTTGAAGTTATGACTTAAGCAATTCAGGACAATTCGGGCTCACATATTTCTAGATTTGTCACTGGGAAATACTCAAGGGAAAGCAGGGAGGAAGTAGTGATGTGATCCAGTCAGCTAAGGGAATTCGGGGTTGAGTTATAAAATATATTTAAATAGATATCATATTATTTTAAATTCAGGAAATAAGAGGTATGTTACTTCATTTCTGAAGGGTAAAGGAGATGGGTCTAATTCGGGGCTAGAACAAAAAGACATGAGAAATGCACCATTGTGATGTGAAAAGCAAAGGAAGTGAAAAGGGAAGGAAAGTATGGAAAGTCAGATGTGACTGGGAGTGTAAGGTTATAAGCTGACCTTGGTGAGGTGAAATACATTTGAAGTTTTCACCTTTCCTACACATGGTGTTTTCCTTTATCCTCAAAGACAAGGATGGATGAGGTTTACAGGATATGACTGCATGACCACCAGGCAATGTGGCTCTTGAGTCACAGTCAATGTATTTGAGCCGTTCTTTCACTCTATAAGCAGTTGTCTTCTATGCTGTGGAGTAAGGCAGTGCTGTTTGTTGGGCCTGATGTCACTTTTGATAGAGCTGTGCCTTAACAGAAGCACTTTGTCCTGGGTTCAGCAGCAGCAGTCATCTTTCTCCTTCTTGGTAGCTGGTGCAGCACTGTGTTTTTGATTTTGGGCCTGGGAACAGCACTGATAACACCAGTGTTTTCAGTTACTGCTTGGTAATGTTTAGGCTGACCAAGGACTTTGTGAGTCTCATGCTCTGCCAGGGAGGAGGGGAAGCTGGGAGGAAGGAGAGGCAGGACACCTGACCCAAACTAACCGAAGAGATTATTCCATACCACAGCACGTCATGTCCCGGATGTAAAAATGGAGAGCAGAGACCCGGAAGGGGGTGGGAGTGCACTGTGGGAGTTGCATTCTTTTGATTCTCCTCCTCATCCCCCTGGGACTGGGGAAAGAAAGAGTGGGGAGTGAGTGAGAGAGCGACTGTGTGAGTTTATAGAGGCTTAAACCACGACAGTTCTTTTTGGCGCCCAATGTGGGGCACGAAGGGTTGAGATAGCAACAGGATTAATAGCCACTTGTCACAATGCTGATTTATTGGCTCTCGAAGTTGTTGCTCTTGAGTTCATGGTTTCAGCTTGCTGTACCTTACTTACAGCCAGTATTTATTATCTTAGCATTCGGATATGGGGTTTGGGCTGAGGTTCTTTTTTCAGTGTCCTTTATTAGAATGGCCTGTGATACGGCTGGGCTCCAGAAGCAGGGGGGGTGGATGTGGACGTGGATGTGAATGTGGACTTGTACCTGGCAGCTTGGCTGCTCTTCACCGTCCTGGCCCTCATCCTCTCCTCTGTCTTCGAGAGGCTGTGCAGAGCCGAGGGGGGGCGGCCCCGGGAGGCACTGGTGGCAGAAACGGCCCGGGAGAACGGCCCGGGGAATCAAGAGGCCGGGAAGGGGGCAGCAGAGGAGCTGAGCCCGGCGGCCAAGCCCAGCCCCGCAGCTGCTGAGCAGTGGGTGGGGGAGACGGCAGAGAAGCCGAGCCCGGAGGCCAAGAGGAGCCCCACGGCTACCGAGCGGGGGGGGGGCAGGCGGCGGCCGAGCCCAGCCTCACAGAGGCTGAGAGCATCCCCCGGCAGCTACCTGCAGAGCCCCGCGAGCCCGAGCCCCAGGAGGATGCAGGAGACCACACAGCACTTCCCAGCAAGGCGGAGGAGGAAGATCTGGACTCAGACAAAGAGGAGCTGGTGGTGAGAGAGCCGGCAAGCACAGCAGCTACACCAGCCCCAGTGACAAGTACAGCAGTCTCATTTGAGAGTTCTGAAGGGTTTGAATGGCCTTTGGGTACCCTTGAGACCTGCCTGCTGATTGTGATGGGGATCACCATGTTGGCATGCATACAGAGTGTGTTTTACCCACAGCCATTTCGTCTGGTCCCGAGAGTTAAGCAGAGTGGGGTGTGGGCCTTGCCTGTGGTTAGACTACCATGCAGGGTGACCAAGAGATTTTCCCTGAGGAGGCTGAACAGTCACAAGTGGCAGGGTGTGTGAGACAGTATGGGTGAGTATCTAGTCCACTGGGCCCCTCCAGTGCTTTGGAAACGTCGGAGATGGAAGGCAGCTGTATGGAGTCCCCAATGACAAGCTGCAGAAACTGCTGGAGGGGAGGGTGAATTATTTTAAGCCTGGTGGGCCCATGACACTTCAGACCATCAGGGCAGAGATGCAACATTCAGATGGACTCATGATCGAGGGGTGGACTTAGCAATGGACACTATTGCCCAGGTTATTCACGAGTGTGAACACTGCACACAGCCTCCCCTGCTCAGAAAGACTTTTACAAGAGATGGAGCCTGACATCACGGGCCGAATGGACTCAGCAGCTTTATAGGGATTGGTCCATGCACTGAGCGATGATCTCTCTCCCTCTGTGTGTGTGTGTGGATGTATATATACACATGTGAAAGTATATTGAAAATGCGGGATCTGAGCATGATGTGAATGGTATGGAATAAGTGGTGGAATGTCCGGGGTTCAGCAGTAGCAGTCATTTTTCTCCTTCTTGGTAGCTGGTGCAGCACTGTGTTTTTGATTTTGGGCCTGGGAACAGCACTGATAACACCAGTGTTTTCAGTTACTGCTTGGTAATGTTTAGGCTGACCAAGGACTTTGTGAGTCTCATGCTCTGCCAGGGAGGAGGGGAAGCTGGGAGGAAGGAGAGGCAGGACACCTGACCCAAACTAACCAAAGAGGTTATTCCATACCACAGCACGTCATGTCCAGGATGTAAAAACAGAGGACAGAGACCCGGAAGGGTGGGAGTGCATGGTGAGAGTTGCATTCTTTTGATTCTCCTCCTCATCCCCCTGGGACTGGGGAAAGAAAGAGTGGGGAGTGAGTGAGAGAGAGACTGCGTTAGTTTATAGAGGCTTAAACCACGACACACTCCAAAATAAACTGTTGGGTGGTGAAACTTTGTAAGCATACAAATTATGTTGGATGCTGTTGGGTTTGAAAGAAGGGGCTGGGATTTTTCAGCCCACAGGCAGAGTTGGATTAGTGCTGGAAGAAGGGACTGTGTGTCTCTGGTCTGGGAAAGGTTCTTCTCTGGCACAGAAGGCCAGAGTTCAAGGTGTTCAAGGTCAGGTTGGACAGAGCCTTGGGTGGCATGGTTTAGTGTGAGGTGTCCCTGCTCACAGCAGGGGGATTGGAACCAGGTGATCTTAAGGTACTTTCCCACCCTAACTATTCTGTTTCTATGATTCTAAGGCTTCCTGGGCTGTCCAGAGAAGAGCTGTGCGTTCCGTGGAAGACAGCAGCGTGATTGTTCGTGGTAGAAGGTACAGTTGAAATAGGAAAACAAACTGTGGGAATGAAACAGTAATTCCAAATGGGTAGCAGATTTGAACAAATACATAAAAGGCTAAACTAAACCTTTTGAAAGTTGAGTTTGTTTTTGTCAGGTGTCCAGTGCTGCTAATAACAACCTCTTCTATCTCAGAAGCAGTGATGGCAGATTTAGTAATGGCAATATTGAGAACAAGTGGTGGCTGGGAGCCACATTTGCCATATATTCTTTTTACGGTCCAATATTTTTAAATTAAATTCACATCTTAGATTAAGCAATAAAAGCAGGGAAAACAAACAAAATGTAGCAGATGGAAAGCAACTGTGTGAGAGGGACCAGACTGGTGTAGGAACAATACTGAAGGAGGTGCAATGAAAATCCTAAAAGCCTAATCTCATAAATATATTTTCAGAGAATATTTATCTACAGAGAGTAAGTGAAGACTTGCTGTATAGGTGAGCTTATGAAAGGTAGGTGGAAGGGAGGCATGCAGGGAGGAACCTTACAGTGGAAATGGAGGTTGAATGATAATTAAGTGATAATATTGAACTTTTCTGGAGAAGTAAATAAAGGATTAATCTGAAGATTCCTCATGCCCCACGTCATAGCACAGTTTAGATTTTTATTTAAAATGATCTCTGTGAAGCGTGCAGTAATGTCATGGCCTTCTAATATGTTTTCTTTAGGCAAAGGTTCTCAGGCTGGCACTTTAAGCTCCGGGAGTCAAGCACTGAGGAGCAGTGAGGTTTGTACTGCTGTGAGAGGCCTGTCAAAATCCTGTATTTCAGTATAAACATTTAATACTTTTCCTTTCCCTGACTGAAGTGCTGTTTGTAATAAGAAACAGAAATTATTACTTAGTGATGCAAGGCTTGGGATGATGGCTTTTACAGATCTGAAGAATGTTTGGTTTAACAAAGTAAAGAAAAAAAAGATTAGTAATAAATTGACAATGGATGAGATCCAAGTTCCAGAAGATGTGTCAGACTCGTTATAGCTTTGCAAGTAATTAAGCTCTTTCCTTTGAGAATGCAAAGCACCCCTTTCAGGTAAGGTATTGCTATATAAAGAGAATGGGGTAGGTACGAAGTGATAATTGTTGCAGTGTGATCTTCCTGAGCAGCTGCATGGGTGACAAGAGCTCTGGGCAAGAGGCAGAGCTGAGTCCAGAGTGTTGCTGCTGCACAGGTTTTCCCACCCTTCTGTTCAGGGTGACATCCAAAGGCTAACAGAGCCTTGCAAGAACAGCAGAGCTTGTAGATGCTGAAAACGCAGGTCTGTCATTTCCCATCCCCACCTTTCTGCTGCCAGACTCATTCATTGGGCTGTTGTGTTTGCTAAACCAGCAGAAAACCACTGGTGCCACCAGCAAAGAGAACAGTTTCCTCTTGGTTTCATGGGAGCTGCGGCACCGAGGCATTGCCCCAGCACAAGACCATGTGGTCAGGAGCTGGTGAGAAAAGGTTAGGACCTCTAGTTTCAGCCACTTGGAATTGGAGGGAAAAAAGTTAAATGCTGTTATGTCCCTTGGCCGTTGCTTGCAGCACACATCCTTTCACTCTGGGTAGGTGACAGCGATCCGTGCATCTGGGCCCGCCTGGGCAGTTTCAAATACAGAAAAAAAGCTGAGGATGGTGAAAGAAGGCAGGGAAAATGACTGACTGGAGTCACCTTCAAGCATTATAGAATCATAGAATAGAATCATAGAATAGTTAAGGTTGGAAAGGACCTTAAGATCCTCTAGTTCCAACACCCCTGCCGTGGGCAGGGACACCTCACACTAAACCATGCCACCCAAGGCTATGTCCAACCCCACCTTGAACACCGCCAGGGATGGAGCATTCACAGCTTCCCTGGGCAACCCATTCCAGTGCCTCACCATCCTTACAGGAAAGAATTTCTTCCTCTTATCCAATCTAAACTTACCCAGTTTAAGTTTGAACCCGTTACCCCTTTCCTATCACTACAGTCCCTCATGAAAAGTCCATCCCCAGCATCCCTATAGGCCCCCTTCAGGTATTGGAAGGCTGCTATGAGGTCTCCACGCAGCCTTCTCTTCTCCAGGCTGAACAGCCCCAATTTTCTCAGCCTATCTTCATACGAGAGGTGCTCCAGTCCCCTGATCATCCTCATGGCCCTCCTTTGGACTTGTTCCAACAGTTCCATGTCCTTTTTATGTTGAGGACACCAGAACTGCACACAATACTCCAAGTGAGATCTCATGAGAGCAGAGTAAAGGGGCAGGAGCGCCTCCCTCGACCTGCTGGTCACGCTCCTTTTGATACAGCCCAGGATACAGTTGGCCTTCTGGGCTGCAAGCGCACACTGCCGGCTCATGTTCATTTTTTCATCAACCCACACCCCCAAGTCCTTCTCCGCAGGGCTACTCTGAATCTCTTCCCCGCCCAACCTGGAGCTGTGCCTGGCATTGCTCCGACCCAGGTGTAGGACTTTGCACTTAGCATGGTTAAACTTCATTAGGTTGACATCAGCCCACCTCGCAAGTGTGTCAAGGTCCCTCTGGATGGCATTCCTTCCCTCCAACTTATCAAGCGAACCACACAGCTTGATGTCATCGGCAAACTTGCTGAGGGCGCACTCAATCCCACTGTCCATGTCACAAACAAAGATGTTGAACAAGACCGGTCCCAACACCGATCCCTGGGGGACACCACTCGTTACTGGTCTCCAGCTGGACACTGAGCCACTGAGCACTACTCTTTGTGTGCGGCCATCCAGCCACTTCTTTATCCACTGAGTGGTCCACCTATCAAATTGATGTCTCTCCAACTTAGAGAGAAGGATGTCATGTGAGACAGTGCCAAAGGCTTTACACAAGTCCAGGTAGATGACATCAACTGCTCTGCCCCTGTCCATCAGTTCCGTAGCCCCTTCATAGAACACCACCAGATTGGTCAGGCAGGATTTCCCCTTAGTGAAGCCATACTGGCTGTCCCCAAGCACCTTGTTGGTTTTCATGTGCCTCAGCATGCCTTCCAGGAGAATCCGCTCCAAGATTTTGCCAGGCACAGAGGTGAGACTGACTGGTCTGTAATTCCCTGGCTCATCCATTTTCCCCTTCTTAAAAATGGGGGTTATATTTCCCTTTTTCCAGTCATTGGAAACTTCACCTGACTGCCATGATTTTTCAGATATGATGGACAGTGGCTTAGCAACTTCATTTGCCAGCTCCTTCAGGACCCGTGGATGGATTTCATCCGGTCCCATGGACTTGTATACATTCAGGTTCCTAAGGTGGTCCCGAACAGGATCCTTCCCCACAGTGGGCTCAGGGTCCCCACCCTCACCGTCCCCGCGTCTGCCTTTCAAGACTTGGGTGGTGTGGTCAGAGCATTTGCCGGTAAAGACTGAGGCAAAGAAGTCATTAAGAACCTCAGTCTTCTCCAAATCCAGGGTAGCCAGTTCTCCCGATAGCTTCTGGAGAGGACCCACGGTGTCCCTAACCTGTCTTTTATTGGCAATGTACCTATAAAATCCCTTCCTGTTATCCTTAACATCCCTAGCCAAGTTTAATTCTAAGTGGGCCTTAGCTTTCCTATCCTGGTCCCTAGGTTCCCGGACAACATCCCTGTATTCTTCCCAGGCCGCCTGACCTTGCTTCCACCTCTTATAAGCCTCTTTTTTCCTTTGAATTTTGCTCAGCAGCTCCTTATCCATCCAAGGAGGTCTCCTGGCCCTCCTGCTGAACTTTCTTCTAGTTGGGATGCATCGCTCCTGAGCTTGCAGCAGGTGATCCTTGAATATCAACCAACAGTCTTGGGCCCCCCTGCCCTCTAGGGCTGTATCCCATGGAAACTTACTGAGCAGGTTCCTGAAGAGGCCAAAGTCTGCTCTCTTGAAGTCCAGGGCAGTGAGCTTGCTGCACGCTCTTCTCACTGTCCTGAGGATCTCAAACTCGACCATCTCATGATCGCTGCAATCAAGGCTGCCCTGGAGCGTCACATTCCCAACCAGCCCTACCCTGTTGGTGAGGACGAGGTCAAGCATGGCACCTCTCCTTGTCGGCTCCTCTATTACTTGCAGAAGGAAGTTGTCTTCCACGCAATCGAGGAACCTTCTGGATTGCTTGTGCCGGGCAGTACCATCCCTCCAACAGATATCAGGGTGGTTGAAGTCTCCCATGAGAACAAGGGCCTGCAAGCGTGAGGCTGCTCCTATCTGCCTATGGAGCGCTTCGTCCAGCAAGTCCCCTTGGTCAGGCGGTCTGTAACAGATCCCCACAATAATGTCTCCCATCGCTGTTTTCCCTTTAACCCTGACCCACAAACTCTCTGTCGACTGCTCACCTGTCCCCAGACAGAGTTCCATACTCTCTAGCCTATCCCCAACATAAATAGCAACTCCCCCTCCCCATCTGCCGGGCCTGTCTTTCCTAAAGAGCCGGTAACCTTCCATTCCAACACATCAGTCATAGGTGCCATCCCACCAAGTTTCTGTGATGCCTATGATATCATATGCCCGTAGATGTGCACACATCTCTAATTCCTCTTGTTTGTTCCCCATACTACGGGCATTTGTGTAGAGGCATTTGAGCCGAGATCCAATTGAAGCCGGCTCATTGGCTGGAGCAGCTGGAATATCTCTACATTGCTCCGAACGTGTACTCTAGGTGCTGGCAACCGACCGGGTGTGTTGGGATGGAATGATGCCCCCCTCCCCCAACACATCTAGTTTAAAGCATCCTTGACCAGCCTGGCAAGCCTCCTACCAAATCCACTCTTCCCCCTTCTTTGTCAGATCAGTTCCACCAGCCCCCAGTAGACCTGGCCTACTATATTGAATCCCATGTTCAAGGTACCCAAACCCCTGACTATAGCCCCACCCTTCTAACCATTTATTAACCTGCCTAATCCTCCTAACCTTTTCAAGGTCCTGCCCTGTATCCTGGAGAATTGACGAAAAGACATTCTGAGCTCCACAGCCCATAACCACCTCTCCCAGAGCTCTGTAGTCCTTCTTTATTGTCTCCGGGCTACTGCTATCTATATCAGTAGCACCCACATGTATTACCAGGAGTGGGTAATAGTCAGTGGGACCAACTAGAGCAGGCAGCTTCTTGGCCACGTCCCTGATCCGAGCCCCTGGTAGGCAACACACCTCCCTTGAGCCTGGGTCAGGCTGACAGATGGGTGCCTCTGTGCCTTTCAGATTAGAGTCCGACTACTACGACCCGCCGCTTTTTCCTGGCAGCACCAGTAGTGACCTTCTTTACCAGTGCACTAGCTGGTTGCGCCTGGTGGGAGCGCTGTTGCTCATCAGCCCCCTGCAGGATAGCAAAGCGGTTCTGGGTGGGGACAACAGATGTAGGAGGAAGCCCCTTGCTTTTAATTACCCTCTTCCTCCTTTTTTTGTTGTTTTTTTTTTTGTTACTTTTTCCCAGCTTCCTGGGTTAGCAGCCTCCTTTCCTGCAGGGGCAACAGTAGACACTCGAGGCCCCGGAATAGGCTGGTCCCGGAGCAAGCAGTGCTGCTCCCCCTCAGCTTCCCTGACACCTTTCAGCCTGGTAACAGCTTCCTGCAGTTCAGCCACCTGCTGCAGGAGGACCTCCACCAGGGAGCGCAGAGTGCAGCCCCGCCCATTGCTCACCCTTCCCTTAGGATACCCCGAGCTCTGCACTACAGCCTCCCTTCCCGTCGTCTCCGTCTGGGTGCCTACGCTGGCCACCACTGGCGCAGCCGGAGCAGAGCTCCCAGACCGAGCCTTGCCCGTACGGCGAGTGTTCACCATCCCGCTCACCACCCCGCTCGCCTGCCCGCGCGAACTGCCGCGCAAACTGCTTCGAGCCAGCCCTGTTTGCCCGCCCTGTTTGCCGCGCTCCGGGTCGCTCGCACTCCTTGGGGCAGGTTTTTAACCAGTCAGGTCTGCTGCCGATCCTCCTGGCACCGCCCCCTCTGAGAAGCAAATCCCTGTCATGCCAATGCTACATGGTCTGTGAGAACTTCATAGTAATAGGCAAGAAGTTATCTGCATACTTTAATTGAAGTATACTCTACTGGCTTTTTTGCTTAGATGAAGGAAATACTTTCTGTTGAATTTACAGTTTGCAACTCAAATAGAAACCTGCATGAGGTAATAAATACAGACGTGTTTCTTCTAGTACTGCAGTTTATTGTTGAGGGCTAGACTACTCAGCCTTTAGTCTGTGACATGGGCAGAGGACAGAGAATTGAAATGTGTGCTGTAAGTAGCATGCTCCTAGCAGAATCTGATAGCATTGCAGTGAGGGACGTTTTGCTCCCAGTAGAATTGTCTGGGATGTCTGCTGTCTTTAAAAGGATTAAAAGTTTGTAATGCCATGGCCCACTTCCACGTGATCAGCAGGAGGTGAAACATACTGTATTTTCAGAAGCACTCCATAGACAGTGTGACATGTTCACTTGCTTGGGGCCAAGACCAGGACCCACTGTATGGTCATCTGTCCCCCAGGTTTGCCCTACAGGAAAAATTTCTTTGGATTTTCCTGTCTTTGCTTGTTTCAAATAGAAGGTAGCATCACTAAATGGACTGGAAGCCTAGAACAAGCTGTGATTGCTCTTAACACTTGAAAGAGATTTAAGCTGTTTGTGATACCTGCAGTAGGGGTATGATTAACTTAGATGAAAAGAACATGCCCAGGCACACAGATGCTTTGTAGTCTTTATTAGACACAGTGTTCAAGGTTGAATGCTTTCACCTACCAGATAATACCCAGCATAACTGTGTTCCTTTAAAGGCACTGTAGCTTTTGAAAGAGCTTTGTTTTTTTTTTTTCCCCTGGTGATGGCCTCTAACCCTTAAGGCTGAATTCTGCCACTCTGATTCAAAGCATTACCTAAGTTTGCAAGTGACTCCGTGAAGATCAACTGACCTTGCAAAGAAAGGTACATTTAACAGTGAAAAAGAAACTTGATCCAGCCTTTCATTGAATACCACTCATGTGTAACATGGGCTGGTCTGTGTTTGTCTTTGTTGCATGTAGCTAGCTGCCATGAACATCGTTAGGATTTCCAGGCACAGACCAGCTGGGTTGTGAAAACTGAGTCCCAGGTATAGAGTGAAGTCCGAAGAAATTAGATGACCCACGCTGCAGACAGCATACAAGTTCGGTGTAAAATATTTATTGCTCCAAATTATCGTTGTAAGAGTAATAAAATGAAGCCATATTTGTAGGCTTCACGGTGATATATTTTTATGAGCTTAGAGCTGCTGTTTGTATAAATTCAATACAGAAGCTGTTTGGACTTGTTTCAAATTTCTTTAGCTACAGGGGAAGAAAATTTATTCCCTATTTCACTTGTTAGAAAGAATGAAAAGCAGATCTTTTTCTTTACTAGAAAATACATCTTTAATGAAACTCATTGCCTTTCTGAGTCTAGCTGTTTGAGTTGTATAGAGATAGAATCAGGTTACCTAGACATTGAGGGTCAGGACTGACACTAGCTCTCAGCTTTTTGAGAAGGTACAGATGAAAACTTTTTGGATAGCTACAGCTGAAATACTTACCCAAATCATGTAGTCAAATCAGAGTATTTCAACTAAGAATGGGTTTGCTGGAGAATGAAGGAAATAAATTTATTTGTGAAATCCTGCCTAGACTTTCCTTGTTTGTGGGCTTATTTCTCCAGTTACTCAGCATCCTGGGGGCTGGTTGCATTTGTGGTGTCTCTAGATCATTCTGGCTCCCTGGTTGCAAAAGTGTCCATTACTCAGGAATCCAGCCCTCAGAATTATTAAATGCTGAACTGTAGTTCATAGAAACCCCACTTTGAAATATCAAAGTAATGAGTAAAATTGAGCCTTTTCTGGAGCAGTATGTCTTTCATAGGGCTGTCCTGACTGAAATGCAACTGTACTGGACTGGGTGAAAGATGTTTTATGATATCCTTAGGATTAGCGTCATGGCAGAGTTCCTTTATGGAGTGGGAGAAGAACCTAAATCTGCTACTGTTTCTTGCTCACTTTTAGAGTAACACTTAATCATTCTGGCCTAATTCAGGTCTTGATCTGGTTCCCACTGGGACTGATTTCAATGCGTTTTGGGTTGTTTACAAGTGGTAGAGCCCTTGGGGTATGCACTGTCTGTGTAAAGAAGCTGTGTTCTTGGGATTCTGATTTCTAATAGGTATTTATTCTAGTGTTACATATTCTAACTATTCTAGTATTATTCTAGTATTTACATTTTCTAGGCTGGTGTTTCTCTCCGTGTTTACTGGTATGTACTGGTATTACTAAAATATGCCCAGCTAATATATCTATATATAAATAATTGTACATATAAACATTTAGATTTTATGTAAATATTTGCATAGTGAATAATATTACTAGAAAGACATGGGGTTTTGAATCAAAAAGATTAAATCTCACTTGTTTAAAAAGTTATCATAAAATATTTCTTCCTGTTTTTAAGCATCATCTCAGAGTCTTTGTTCTAAATCAAATGAAAAGAAGTAAGCAAAAATGAGCTGGAGTAAATTAAAGTGTATTTTTAAGCAGTCTCGCTATAAAAAGCTATTTAAAAAAAACCTCCATTAATAAGGTGCAGCTTGATTAGGCAGCCACTTTAAACTCCTTGCCTGTTTCCAGTTCTCGAGGAGAACAGCAGAAAGAATTGTTCAGTTTCATTGTTTAGAACTCATTAATAAAAGAGTACTAATGCACATTGGCTACCCTGGTAAAGCTGTGTCTTATACAAGTCTGATTCAACTAGACAAATGACCTGTTTTTAAAAGGAGATGGAAACATTTGCAGTAAATCTCTGGGCTGTCAGATGGGCAGAGGGGATATAGCTACTACAGAAAAGATCTTTATACAAATTCTTCAGACACAGAAGGGCAAACAAGCCTAGTTAAAAGTCAAGAAAAGAAAATTAGCCTTTGGGCCTAATCCTTGTCTCAGTGCATAGGCTAAATACCCCACCTGTCCTCTTGGGATGTCACTGGTCTCTGGGCAGCATTGCTCAATCAATCCTTGAGTGAAGCAGAACTAATCTGTGGTGACTATACACCTGCTGTGCAGAAAAGGTTGATCTGTCCATTCAGATCTGTTCCTTTTTCCAGTTCTAGTGGAATTCAGCTGCTTTTGATAGAAATAAGCCTCTATGTTATGAAATGCACAGAGGAGAGGAACAGCACCAGAGAAGATTCTGTATTTCTGTTGGAGGGGTGGAAAGACTCCCAGTACATTTCTTTTAACACTGTCTCTATTCAGAGAGGAAGAAACCAATTTCACGCATTTGTGATATCTGACTTAAAAATGTGCAAATATCCTTGGTCAGTCACTCAAGCGATTGCTTTACAATTTTTATTTTTAATGTTTTCAACTTGCCTGTCAGTCTAGGGTAATGGAGCAGCAGCCTACAGCCCAGTTCTGGTCTCTTTTTGCCCATGTAGTTCACCTTTTTAATGTATTTATAGAAACATTTTTATTGTCTTTTATAGTGGTAACCAAATTAAATTCTAGCTGGGCTCTGGTCTTTCTGACTTGTTCCACCAAGCCAAGATTTTCAACTGCAGAGTTAAGAAACAGTTTTCTTTCTAATTTGACACAGAATCACAGAATGTTTGAGGATTGAAGGGACCTCTGGAGGTCATCTGGTCCGCCTCCTCTACAGGAGACCTGAGTGTCTCCAAGAATGGAGACTCCACAGCCCCTCTTGACAGCCTGTACTCAGTCACTCTCACAGTAAAAAAGTGTTCCCTGATGTTCAAAGGTAGCCTCCTGTGAAGTCCCTCTGTACCAGTTTGTGTCTACTGCCTCTGTTCATGTCAGTGGGCACCACTGAAAAGAACCTGGCTCAATTTTCTTTGCACATTTCCTTCAGGTATTTATATACATTGATAAGATCCCCCTGAGCCTTCTCTGAGCTGAGCAGCCCCAGCCCTCTCAGCCTTTCCTTATTGGAGAGATGCTCCAGCCCCTTCATCATCATAGTGGTTCCTTTCTGGACTCTCTCCAGTATATTCATGTCTCTCTAGTACTGGGGAGCCCAGAACTGGATTCCAGGTGTGGCCTTACCAGTGCTGAGTAGAGAAGGATCACCTCTCTCCACCTGCTGGCAGTGCTTGGACCTGCTGACGCCGCATAATGAGTACTTTGTAAGCACCTCCTTGCTTACTTGTGGGAAAGCATAGAAAAATGATGGTTTGAGTCTTTTTTTGTTTGTTTGTTTTTTTTCTTAATTTATGCTCTTCATCTACTGTCTCCCTCATGCTGACATGTTGCTTGTATTTCCCATCTTTAAACAGTGCTGAAGATAGCAGAGTTTCAGGTTTTGTTGAGTCAACCCACGTCTAAGGAAAGAGAAAGCATTTTCTTATACCTTTCTGAAGAATGAGAAAATAACCAAGTAGAATATTGCAATCCTTTTCTTCTACAAATACCTGCCAATGCTCTCATTTTCTTCCTTACGCCCCCATCACAGAGAGGTCTAATACATGACCTTCACATACATGTGATTCTCCTTCAACTCCAGTTTTATATATACTCATACGCTTATGCAAGTTCATGACTACGTGAAACCAAACAATTTCATATCCTTCCTTGGTTAGCTACTACAGATGCAGGTGACCAGAAGTCCATAGGTTCTCCGTGAAGGTCAAGGGGCTTATAAAGGGGTGGGAGAGGTTTTTGTGTTAAAAGCCCTCTGTTTGTCATGTTTCCACTCCCTAGGATAATACTAGAGCATATGGGAGAGAGGGACCTTACAGACTGGCTAAGAGAAGTCTCACTGAAACTTAAGTATTTAATGTTGGAAACCTAATATAAGCCAGTAATAGTGCAAAAATAGACACTCCTGAAGGAGGGGCCTCTTCTTTCTGCACCAAAGGCATGCAGTTGTAGAGAGGAATTGCCCATTGGCTGTAGAATGAACCTACAAAAAAAGTCTATAGTACTGTCTTATTGTGCATAATCCTCAGGACCCTAACAGAAGACGTTCTGCTTTTAGCATTCCCTTTGCTGGACAAGTTGAGCTGATTGCATACCAAAAGCTGGAGAATACTCTGCCCACCTGTGGCTGTAGGCAGGCCACTCAAAAGAATTCAAAGTGAGCTTTACCTGTATCCAAAGTGATCTTCTCAGCTGCCTGCATGATGCAGGAAATACAGCTTTGAGGGTACAGCACAAAAGGAGAAGGAGTAGTTCAGCTCTAGTGCCCAAAGCAGGATAAAATGAATTTGAATCATAATCTGATCATTGATCATCAAAAAATCATTGATCAGATTCTTTATCAGTACCTCCTTAGTAAGAATCAAGGAATCATGATGTCCAGCAAACACTTAAATTTGTAAATATGAACTGATATGATTCATTAGTGAAGAAATATAGGTCCTTCTTTCTCACCTGACTGCATCTGACTTGGAGTTTTCCATCCCTATTCCCCAGTTCTCAGTACCTGCAGATTACCTTGAATACCAGTGGAAAAGCTTGCTGTGATTTCTGCTAGTAGCTGTATGAATGTGTACTACTGTTTTGTGAACATGAATTTGACCCAAAGGCATGTGTCATTCCTCGTGGCCTTTTAGGCATGCCACATGAAAATGTAAGCATGTGAAGAGTTTCAGCAGACAGTGCAATAGACCCTACTGAAAGGAGATGCCACAAAATGTTATTAAATCCTCCTAGCCTAGTTTAATCCTTCTCCTGTGTTCTCCCCCACAGTGTTCAGGACCAGTTAAGTGACATGAAGAATATTGCACATTTCTTTTTGTAGCAGATGGGGGACATCACTTAAATGGATTTGAACAATTCATTGAAAGTCATGTTCTATTAAGATTCATCATGCTGTGATTTTTCTCACATCTTGTCTAGTCTTCCTAGTCCAGGCTAATCCTAATCTAAGCAGGGATGGAGGGAGTCCTCTCTCTGGTCCACCATATGATGTCTGAAGCGCCCTCTTTTCAGAGGAATAAGGAGACTTTGGAGAAGGAGAACATAAATTGTGCTCCATCTGTGTCCAGTGCTGCTGCTGATGCATGAAGGAAGAGACAGGACACATCCATACAGATGTTGCAGAGATGTGTTTTCTCCTCAACATTCCTCACATTGAAGGGCAGATATGAGCAAAATAGATAAGTGCATGTGCTTTTTAGACAATGAGAACTGTCTCTGGAAGGATTTATTAAGGTTTGATCAGGGCTAGGAAGGACTGTCAGGTGGATTGTGGGATATGGCACCACAGACAGCAATTTGTTCCTTACTGTTGACACCCTCTCTCTCCAGAGACCTGTCATCCTTCCCTGTATAACCAGTCCTTTTCACTATATAGCCAGCTGTGTATCCATAGTACGATCAGAATGTTATGATGGGTACTCGACAAGGCATGTGTGTGCATGTGAGTTTAGGTGACCTGAAGAAGTTTGCATGCCCCGTTGTATGAATGGGGACATATCTGTCTCATGATATGGAATACATGCTTTTGAGGAAAGTGACAGGTACATAAATGTAGCCACTGTTCAAAGACACGCTTGAAAATGTGTGGATGGAGGCAGGCATTTGCAGTTTGATTACAGAATGGGTGCATATTTGCTTACATGGGAGGGATGAACCATAGTGTACAGGAGTCATATACCTTCATGAGAGCTTTATTAACGTAAGTTGGACACCACTATTCTGGGTCATTCGTGACATCTAATCTTTACATCACAGGCATTTGTGTAATGATACGTTTCCTGAAGTGGTGTCTGAGACTATAGATGTAGTTGATAAGGAAGAAGTGTTGTGATTTAAGACTAGGCTGGCAGTTCAGAGACTAAGTGGATTAGATGCCAAAACACTTTAATCACAGATGTAAGCAATTTTACAAATTACATGACTTTCCTGCCCCATGGGAGAGCCAACACAATCTACAAGTCAGGAGGGAGTCCATGTAGTGGTTCCAGCTGTGTGGTACGTCGACATGGGGGAGAGTTGTGAAGTCCCTTTCCGTTCTTGAATGGCCTTGGATGCCAATTGTTATAGTATTGGGCAGAGAAAAATCAATTCTTCGTTGGTTTGTTCAGATTTCCTCAGTACCCAGGAGCTATCTGGTGCTTGTGCTCACAATCAGCCTATCTCAAAAGCTCTCTCACACTGCTTGACAGGTTGTTTACACTCAATGTACTCTTCTATTTTTGGAACTAAGTTACTCCCTTATCATATAGGGTTAGCTGGAGTTCATATGCTGGCAGTTCTTGTCAACTAAGTCTACCCTATGACAACTGCCACAAGGAGCAACTTCTTAGGCTTGCCTTATTTTACACCGAAGTTGGTGAGAGCGGTTCCTTTGATCCAAAGAAAGTGCCAAAATATAATGTCCTTCAATACTTGCACTTAAACTCTACCGGGGTACAGAAAATCTAAATGCTATATCTGCAGGTATGTTTCCCAGTTATTAATTTACTAATATATGTGCATATACAGGCACCGCACGTATTTGCATTTCTGTAAAGAAATACAGCTGGCTAGCTTGATTCAATTTTCCCACTGATTTTATTTTCCTTGGACTTCAGTGTCATTTAGTTGTGTCTCTGCTGATCAGCATGATGTTTAGCTCCATGCAGCACTATATTTTATCTTGGCTCCAAATATGTTCTCAAATTAGTGTGATGATACAGATGGATTCTTGTCTCAGAGCCATATGATTGATTTCATCTCTGATATTCTGCTCCATCAACAGGCAAGGAATTAGTCTTGACATCAAAGGGCAATCTGTTTACATTGGGAGTGCAAAATATCAGTACTAAGCAATGCAAAACAGATTAAAAAAGAGAATGGCACTGACATTGCTTTATGAAACAAAATGAAACACAAAACATATTAGGAAGCCATATACTCCCTTTTCTAAAGCAATTCTGAGAACATAAGAACATCCGTAATGAGTCAAACCAAAGGTCTGTTTAGACTGCTGTGCATGTACGCTAGTGGTCAATTTAGGATGTTAGAGATATGAATGGAGCAAGCAGATAGTGATATACTTTCCCTATTGCAGCCTTCCCAAAACAAAAATTCTAGAGGTTTTCCATTAAGTGGATGCACGATAATAATGATAAATTTAGATGGGCTATAATTTCTCAGGCACTCAGAACAGATTTTGAAAGATGGTAGCATTACCGTATAATACAAAGCATTATTAAAACTTGCACTACGGGCTGTAAATTAATACAGAGTTAGGATATATTTTTCAAAAAAGAGAAACTCTTACACAACGAATTATCTTCCATTTTGTTTTGGGACATAAATAATGTCATATTCATTTTCATTCAGAAGTTTGTCTTTTGTTCTTGTCAATGTAAAGGATAAAATCAAATAACTAAACCAGGTTTATTTCTGACCTTGACACTTCAAGTTAAAAATTTCAAGTTTTTTAAACTTTTGAGTCAGAAAAGAGGGTTTTTTTATGACCTGAAGTTACTTACTAGCTATTTTTATATAGCCTACATTAGTTTCTTTTGATTGATATGAAATAATAATAATTGCACTCCTTGAAAAAACTCCTAAGACTAAAATGATGAATAAGAACTAGTCAGACAGAGAAAGAATACAGCAATAGGCTGGGCAATGCGTAATTCCTCTGGGTAATATATAGCCCTCTGTCCTGCCCATCATTTATTTTGCATTGAAGTTTTTCTGTTTTGTGTTTGCATTCCACAGAATTAACAATGTATCTGGTTTAGTCAGCTGTTGGTACTGAATTGTTAAAGAAAATTGAGTTTCTGAAGTATAAGATGTTGTAAAGGGAAAAATTTCTCTAGTAGAAACACATGAAGTAGCTTGACAGGCTGAGAGAGTTGGAGTTTTTCAGCCTGGAGAAGAGAAGGCTCTGGGGAGACCTCAAAGAGACTCTGTTTCTCTTGGTGAGGATGGATATACCTCCATTTAGGTGCCTTCTCTTTTCAAGAGTGATTGCAATTAACAGCTCGTTAGAAGAGTAATGCCATATTTGCATATGTGCTGTGTGCATGCATGCGCACATGCAAGTTTGGCAGTAACTGTCTTTGTAAAAAATCTGGTTTTAAGAGTTGCAAGAAACAAAGGTGGATGAGTTTACTGTGGCCATATTTCCTGTGGTAAATTGTTCTGGAACATTCCGTACATCATGAAATGCCCCCTTGCTCTCCCATAACATGGTAGTTCTTTTAAGTTTACCCGAATGCCCAAGAAAAATCTGTTTTCTGGCACACCAACCCAGAAAGGCAGTAGGAGATTTGCTAGCTGGCTGCGATTGTCGCTTCTTACAGCAAGGTCACGAGCAGAGTCTGCAACACAGTTTCTGGGAGCTGATGCTAAAAGTGTGTTTTCCTGACGCATTTCATCTGCCATACATACAGCTGTTTTGCAGCAGAGTGGTTGATTCCTTCCACATGTGAGCACATCTGAACTGTACCTTTAAAGCCCTCGCATTAAAATGAGGTCTCCTACTCCGAGTAGCTAACAGTTCAGACCATAGTATGACCAGTCAAACAAATGATTTTTAAAAGCTTTCCTGTATAATGTGACCTAGGGAAGTGCATTAGTGAAGTAAATATATTGTTGATTTGTTTTTCCATTACTGATGAGTGATTTCTCTGAAAGCAACATACATAGCTGCTTTCTGGGAATAAAGCAATATTGATACAGAGAAGGGAATCTAAAGGAATTATTTCTGTCTTTCAAGAAAACTTGTATGCGAAACTAGGGTGCTCAGGCTTCTCTGGTTTTATATCCTTTAATGTGACATGCCTTTGTTGCTTTGTCTTCCTTTATCTCCTGGGCAAAAGAGCCATGCTGTACCTTATAACACTAGTAGTGGTTTCATTTTCTCAACGTCTATGCCCAGGCTATGTCTTTAAAAAAGGCAAATCCATCTTGTGACTATCTGCTTTGTGACATGCTATATAATTTGATGTATATTTATTTATATCCCCCCATTACAAAGAATGACAGGTTTTGCCAAAAGAAAACGACATTCATTCTTATTTGTTTGGGAATCCAAGATATATCTAGGCACACAGTTTGCCTGTACTGTTTGCTTCAAGGCTGAGAACAGGAAATATAGATCTGGGATAGAGAACATGACAAAGCATGTGGCACTGGAGCTAATCTTTTATAATTAAGGCTGTCCCATGATAGACTGTGCCTGAAATGTTCATGTATTTATGCTTTTCTGATGTGTTAAGAAATAAGTATACATTCACTATAAATTGTTATTCAGCAGATTTGTTAATATGCAGACCTTTGCAAGATAATCAAGAGAACACTTAGGAAGTATTGAAATAATAAATTTCTTAGAGCAGATGTTCCTTAGCAGATTTTATCTGTGTCATTTCAGTGATAAATCTTTCTGACTTCTTAACCTTTAACTACAGTTACACATTTACCTTTGGTTTTGAGAAATAAATGGAGCTGATAAGAATTTTATAAAATTAGTGTGATTTATCTGGAGGTCACTGAGTCTATGATAATGAAAAAAATTACCCCTAAAATTTACCATTAAGAGGAAAAAAAGTTAGAAATTATGCAAAACTATTAGTAAAACGATTGTATCTTATATTGTGAATTCTTCAAGTTCTTGCTTCGAGTTCTCATAAAATGTCAAGCTAAATATCTAAATCTAACCTTCCTAAGATGCATTGCCCTATGTACGCTCTTTATTCAGATATGGTTTTAGTCTCACAAATGGATTAAGTTTGAGATGCATTTCACATAATTTTAACCTTCTAAAAATAAAGTATATACACCAAAATAGTCATCAAGGCTCACTTCATAATTAGTAGAGAAGACCTTCTAAAGGGCAACTTTGCGTACTTTAGATAGCTGTCTTAGCATGGGACAGTCATGTCTGAAGTTGCTTAAGTGTTGTGCTGACTGTGGCGGAACTACAGGGTCAGTTTTGGCATTAATACTAGCTGCAGGCTTTGTCCACAGAAACAAGATTTGTTCCATTTGCTTGGATTCTTTCCTACTGTGGGTTCAAAGCCCTTTCTGCCCAAGAAATTAGACCTACCTTGATCTTTGAAGCTGTGAGAACTGCATAACTGAATGCTATTGAGAAAATAAGCATTATTTTCCTTGTGCCTTTGACAAGCAAAATTTGCAACAGTATTTACTGCCTTTCTCCCACCTTAAGCTGAAGCTTAGTAGATTGAGTGACACTTAGAGACTGTTACTGCATTTTTACTGGAAAATTAAACATTGTCAGGGAATATTTTTAGCCTTTTATTCCAAGTGATATGGTCTGGTCATGAGCTTAAGGTTAAACTATTTTCCTCTTAAACAGAGTGGCAAACTGACTTTTGGAAAAGGTCCTTGGCTTGTGTTACTACCCAGGCTTTGCTCAGAATTATTTTAGAGACTGCTAGTTGGCCCTAGTCAACCCCATATTAAAGATGATTTGAATGAATGAAAAATGGCATTTCCACGTCAAGAACACTCCTTGGTATCATGGTTTAAGCCCAGTCAGGAACTAAGGCACATGCAGCCTCCCTCTATGGTGGGATGGGGTGAGAATCAGAAGGGTAAAAGTGAGAAAACACATGGATTGAGATAAAGATAGTTTAACAGGTAAAGCAAAAGCCATGCACAGAAACAATCAAGTGATTCATCCCCCACTTCCCACGATCAGGCAGGTGTTCAGCCATCTCCAGGCAAGCAGGGCTCCATCACGGGTAATGGTTACTTGGGAAGACAAATGCCATCACTCCGAATGTCATTCCTTTATTTTTTCCTCCAGCTTTAAATGCTGAGCACAACACCATATGGTATGGGATATCTCTTGGGTCAGTTGGGGTAAGCTGTCCTGGCTGTATCCCCTCCCAACAACTTGTGCACTCCCAGCATGCTTTCTGTTGGGGCAAGGAGAAGAAAAGGCCTTGACTTTATGTAAGTACTGCTCAGCAGTAGTGAAAACATCCTTGTGTTATCAACACTGTTTTCAGCACAAATACAAACTATAGCCTGTACTAGCTCCTATGAAGAAAATAAACTCTGTCCCAGCCAAAATCATCACACCTTGCATTGTTTATTTTACTCATTCGGTTGTTGTCTGTGGTAATGGAGGACATATAAGTACTTTAATAAGAGGAGTTTGTTTATACTTGCCTTGGCAAGCAGAGCTGTGTGAACTTCTTATTTACAAAATACAACTCCGATGAACATCATCTAAATGATGAGATATTGATGTCTTTCTTCAGTCTTTACTGTGGCACCAGGAATCATTAAGTGTAGCTTGTAGTGCTCCACAGTCTGGGAGATTTCCCACTGTACAATGTGAAAATAGTCTTTAAAGAAGTGGATAAATAAGCAGAAAGATGAGTGGTGTTACTTCTTCATCACTCTCGGATGATGATGGACCAATGATGAAGGAAGAGGAGATTATAGGAAAGCAGGTAGAAAACTGTGGTGTTTTTCAGGCTTCTGCGCCTCTTTAGCTTAAAAGATCCTTGGAATGAATAAGAGCTGGACTACAGCCATTATAAAATAGTTGCAGTGATGATGTTAGTAAGATATATAGCTGCCAAGCTATTATTGAAATTATATAGTCTACATACCACACTGAGATGAGCCAATATGAAATGTGTACCTTTTAGTCTTTGTTCTTTCCCAGTAAGTGTACATATCAGGAAACATAAGACTGGGAAATAGGGTCTCCTTGGAAAAATTCATTTGAAACCGTTGTGGCTATTTGTTAATGATGATGGAAGAAAGGCATACATATAAGGAGAAGGTCAGTGGGGACAACTTCATATCTGTCCCTTTCTCAGAAGGTATTTAAGACACTCAAGGCCGATATAGACATGCCTGAAGTTGTTTAGTGTCTCTTACTGGATTTTTCAAGGTTTCATTCTGAATAAACTTGAAATGCAGTCAGAACTTGTTTGCAATCAAAACTGACAACAAGCCCTGCCAACAGCCTGAGATGCTTCAAAACACAGCACGAGTTTATAGGTTCATAAATATCAGATGCAGTGCTTTGAAAACTGTATTGAGCAGTCCCAAATGCCATGGTGGCAGCTGAGCAAAGATTCAAAGAGTAATGGGGAAAAATCCGACTGCTTGTGTTTGCAGGGAAATATCTCTCAGGCAGCAAAACCAGCAGACAATATAAGCATAGTTTGTCTATAGTACATTAAAGAGCAGTTTACCCCACACCTGAATTTCTTTTGTTCTGAGAGAATGAGGTGACTCCCTGGTAATAAAGCTCCTTATAGCTCATGAAATAGAAGAGGCAGCCAACGCATTATGGTGTCAATAAGTACTTATCCCAAGAATGAATACATTTTTCACAGTCTCAGTGCTTATTTTCAGTCTTGTTAATAGCACAAGCAATATGCTTTTTGTTGGCTGTGCAGCAGAGCTGAAAAAAGAGCAGATTGTGCATCAAGGCACAATTCAAGTTAGGAGGGGTAGAGGAATGGTTAAGTTGTGCTTATTGTTGAATATTGCTTTAGCAGGACATTGGTTTGTCCTTTTCTTCTGATTTGATACTTGAAGTAGTAGATCAGGGTATCAGAAGACCAGGAAAAACCCTCTTTCTGTCATGACCATGGTGAATTATAGTTATCTGGCTACTTCCATATCTAACAGCTTTCACATCACGATTTTTGTAGGTAGAAATTTTACAGGCTCATGTAAGAAAAGCTTAGAACCTGGAGAGGATTTTTTTGGCTGCTATAAAGCAACACCAATTTCGCGCAATAAATTTCACTGGTTTATTGTCTGTGGTTCACTGCAGTTTACATTCTCAATATAAGTGCAACCCTCAAAATAAACACTTTGCTTGTCACATTTATAAAAGAAGAAGAAGAGAAGGGACAGAGAACTGTGATAAACTGAAAATGCAAAGTCTTTGGGATGCAAATTTCTTTGGCCTCAGGTCAATTTTAGGATGAGTTGTGCATGGGCATGTAATAGAAGTCTGAACTGAGGCTGGAGTTCAAGGATTGTATTGGGTTCTAGTTGTATTGGGTTTTCCTCAGTAGTTCCCAGCAATTTTTGTGGGGTTTATTTTGTTTGTTTTGGTTTGATTATTTTTTTTAATTTTATTTGCACAATAATAAGCCTTGCCCAAGTGCCAGAGCTATGCCAGAACTAGGGGGTGAACTTTGGCTCTTGGCTTTCACTTGAATTTCTCTTAATGCTGAAATCTGAATGACCTCAGATCTAAGGTCTCTACATACAAATACTTGCTTCTCTGTAGAAACATGCTTTCTTAAACTTACATTCAGAAGGGAAGATGCATACATATTTTGACATTTATTGGACTTTTATATTTGAGTCATTCAGTTTATTGAGAGTCAACATAGTATCCTGACAAACTGGAAACTGTCGTGAAATGGGTTAACTCTAGAGACAGTCTGAGGAAGGGTGAGGTAGGAGCCATGTCCTCTTTTGCAGAGACAGTGGAAGTTATTCTGAATTACTTCTCCTGTTAAAAGTTCTTCAGTCTGATGAGATTCATGGGTGTCATAAACTGAAGTATGCTGCACTCAGCATGCCTTCACTGTAGTCTATGGGGCTATTCAGCATGAATAAAGGCAAGTGACTGATTTTGTGTAACTCATAAGCAATTATAGGAGTGAAGGTAAGAGTGGGACTGTAAATAAAGTAAACGAGAAGGCAGAATGCTCTGGAGCTTTTCTCACCTAACAGCATAGAAGTGCAGGGTGAGGGTAAGGCAGTTTGCACTAGTTGAGGAAACTTATTTGAGAAGCAAAAGCAAGTGAAAGGGCACCTTCCACATCAGTATTTGAAGCAGCCTGTAATAGCACTTTTAATGAGGATAAGACTTAGGCAGAAAGAAGGCTTTGTTTTTCTTGAGAAATCATCCAGCAGGGTTGTATGGGTCTTACTACACATAGCGCAAAGACAATCTTCAGCCAGGAGCCGAGTTTGCATGACTCGTTGCAGAGATGCAGACACTGGTGCTGGGCACAGCTGTTTGTCACTATGTTGCATGTCACTGCCTCCTTTTAACAACTTGATCTTAGCAGGAGACAATGTTTACCCATCTAAAGTAGCAGTGACATTTTGGACAGCACTCAGGCCCTACCCTGGGTCATGTAGTTGTGCTGTAGTCCAGCCTGCCAGCCCTGATGTGGTCCTGCCAATATCTTACAGTGTGAACGAAAAGCACTTTGGCATCCTGCTTGAACTCTGAGCTGCCTGTAAAATGTAGATAACATAATTTACCCACTGTATAGTCAATCATTACTGTTGTAATGGCAGTATATATATAGCAAAAGTATGAATAAAAATCATCTTTTGACAAGCACCAGTTCCTGTTCTAGTAGTGGTTTCAAACTTCACTATTATGAATCTGGATCTGAAAAAGTTTGTCTGCATTCCTGTGCAAGGCAGACCTGAGCAAGGGTCAAGATTTGGCTCAGCAGCTCTTTATTGCCATATCTGAAAACAAGAACAGGTGTGAGGAGAAGAGGGGAGTGGGGGATTGTAAATTAGAAGATAACTATCAACGCAGTACATCAAGTAACTAGTTCAGAGGTTCCAAAGCTTAGGTGCCTCAGTCACAAGAGACTTTGAGTCAGTTATAGGTATCTCAAAAAGCCCAACTGTGTTTCTCATAGGGTATGTTCAATAAAATTTGATATTACAGCCTCACAGTAATCTGTGAGAATTTTGCTGTGGTCTATGAAGAATTCTGACACAAGGCAAAAGTCTGTTTCTTGCCCCCTTGTCTGAAATTTCTGGTCTTCTGCAACCACTCCTTCAAACGATAGACTAAAATGTAAAAGAAATACTGGAGTGAACGTTATGCGAGTAATGCACTTAAAAAGAAATTTTTTCTTAACATCAAACAGTTAAGGTTTTCCCTGGAGTGCAAGTATTTTCATCCCTTTTTTGTTTTCTTCCCATCTGATTTAATTGTCGCAGATTTAATTATGCAGTCAAATGCCCAATTCCCAAATTTTTGTTAAGACTAGATACCTGGCACTAGTAATACCTTCTGAAGAAGAGCTCAGCTGGCTAATTAAATGCACTGTTAAGAACTGTCCAGGGAATCTTTTGGATTTGCAAAGTGTTTGTCCCAAAATAATCAAAGAACAGGACAAAGTAATGAGCTTGCATGAGAATTTGCATTCTGCAGTTGTTTTGCTAGTAAGCTGGCTAAAAATATTTCCAATCAAAAGGCATTTAGGTAGATATATAAGTGAGTATGTATTTATTTTATATATATGCTTTGTGAAACAGCATGGGGATTGCTTATGCCAGTCCACATCTTTGCTGTGGAGAGAAGTGTGGGACAATGAAGTGAATGCAGTCCCAAACATGTACAGAAGTGACCTATGAAAATATAAGAAAGAATTAACAGAGATTGCCTCGCTTAACAGCAAATTTAAAGGTGAAAGGGGACATGACTAAATATTCCAGGATTAGGAGAAGAGGTTAATGCAGGAAGGGAGGTAAATCGAGTAAAAGTGCAATTTTTGGCATTAAAACTAATGGGTCTGAATTGTCATGAATAGCCATTTAGTCTATAAGTAAGAAAGTTTGTAACCATCAGGTAAAGAAAAGCCTTTAATAATAGGGGCCAAAAATAGCTAATTATATTTGGAGATGGGAAATTATGAGAAAGATTATAGGGCATGGGTTATTGGGAATTGAGAGAACAAACTTGAACTATGAGGACATCACTTGTGCTTGACTGTTCTTGTATGGCTGATGGTGAAGCCCATTTCAGCTTCTTTAAGTGATTGAGCAGGAATATCTGCATGCAGTCTACAGATCACCTGTGTTTATACCTTTAAAGAAGTGTTTAAAATGGTGTAAATTTGTGCTACTATTTGAATGCATGCCAGGTCAGAATCTGGCCTTGGGCATCACACTGGATTAATGAAAGTAAACAAATTATTCTCTATTTGGAAACTCTGACCTGTAAAGCCCTCAGTGTAAGTAGCTCTCTTTCAGTGAAGTATGCTCTTATATAGTGCAGCTAACAAAGTAAAGATGCCAGAACTGGGCCAAAAATTATTGTGAGACAAAGTAATGGTTGATGCATAAATTTTGTTATAAGAAAAAAAAACCAACCTACACTTATCTTTCTTTCCACTTCAGAATAAAACTCACTACTAGGAAATCAGTACATATTTATCAATATTCTACTTGACTTTCATTTTTTCTGTTATCCTTTCTTAAAACTAAGGGCTTTCATTTTAGATAAGTGTTCATGCGCTTGCATTTACTACAAAAAAATGGGAGAAATAAAAGGTTTTCAGCTTAGATTCATATTGGATAAATACAAGGAAATTCTCTTCTGTCTTTCCACTTTGAGTTCTGTAGAAAAATATAAAGCCTGTCGGTTGTGGACGTATGGATATGATCTTGCTGACTTGTGTTAATGTGTGCTAGTAACATGATGGCAATAGTTCATGAGTGCTGAGAACCATTGTACAGACCTGAGACTTTATGGAACACAGTGCCATAGACACGTTTAAATTGTAGTCCCCAAATCACCTAATTTGAAGTTCTTGGACACTGTTGTTTAGTTTTTCTTTTAAAACTTTTGCATAAACTTTTAACAAGTAAAATAATCAGTATATCTAAAAAGCAACATTTATTCTTTTCAGGTGCTCTGTGATAAAACACCTGCTGTTACACATCTATACAGCACAACTTGTTCATTCCTGTTCTAATCCTTTGCCTTTTTTCCCCCTGCCAGCCAACATTACGCAACAATTGAGTATTTAGTAAATTATGTGACTGCTTTAGGGTACATGAGTGAATTAAACCCTCTGCGGCCTCACCTTCAACATCTGCAATTACTTTAAGCTTTTCACTTGTAGTTCACGTAAGTCCCAGGAAGAGATTTGAACAACTTGTCTTTCATGTAAATATACAGATATGGTGCACGTCAGTATTCACGGGCATTTATCATTTCCTGTACAGTTTAAGCAAAGATAATACAACAATGCTAAGGAGTGTTGATTATACAGTGAACTTTACAGCTTGCATTGAGTCAGATTAGCCTATGCAGTTTCACTAGATTTCAATCTGTGTTTCCTGCATAATGAAAAAAAATTGCTCAGTGAAATACTCTGATGGTTTATCTGTACCTGTATATGGAATTCTATGCCAAAATTAATTTCTGATTTAAATCCACTGACATTGGACATTGTCAGACTCACACTATGTATGAATTTGGCTTTTTCAATGTAACCTGTTGCTATTTTCCATTCTAATTTTAATGGAATTGCTATGATATCTTGCTTTGTCTTATTGCATTATAACTATGCACTCAAAGAATAAAATATAGCATTACAGGGATAAAAATTGAGATTTGCATGTATATTCAGTGCATGCAGAAAATGTTGGCATTTCACTGTGATTGCTTGGGGATAATTTTATAATATATGAAGAACTGGAGGATTTCATTCTTTAATTGTGCTTCTGGCTTTTTGTATGAAATCATATTAAAAAAAAAGTTGATGTTTACAACAGGAAAATCTTAGGTCTACAGATTTGAGCAAATGTAGAATACAAAAACAAGAGTCATGTTAATATTTTATATTTTAGTCAATAATGTTGGAAGAGACAAAACTGGGAGAATTGCCAAACTGAATTCTATTGATTTTTCTCCCTTGACTATAAACCAAGCTTTTTTTCTTTCTTGAAGTTAAATGTGTAGCATTGGCAAAACTCTGTGACACTCCCACTTTGAGCTCTGCAAAGTGGAGTCTTTTATAGGTCACGAGAGCATGGAGAACAGGAAGAAAACTTCCCTGTGTAGTCTCTTCAGTTTCCCTCAGCTCAGCAGTTAGGGGAGAGATCTGTGCGCAGCCTTGCCTTTTTTGAATCATTACCCAACCTGAAGGTAATGAAAATTCTGGCCAGTTTCCTATAGGCTTTAGATCAATACTGGAGTCAGATGGACTAGGAGCAACTGTCTCATGGGAACTGCATTTTCATGTCTGTAGGACAGCAACAGCTATCGCACAACCACCATTTTCATTCACTAGCTGGATTATAGTCTCTGCCATTGAAACTATTTCCTCCTAAACCATCTTTGGAGCTTTATTTCCTCAGGTTCATTCCAATTTAGCTGCAGAGCCTTGCAAGGTAATCAGGACTGGCTGGCAGTCAGTTGGTTCAAAAGTCACCATCAGCTGTCTACTACCAAATGATACAAATCACACTGTATTAGTGAAATACACTTATTAGCTTTAAGCCCTTTTTTAGTACACATTTTATCAGTGGTTATGTTTTTGTCTTGTTCTTTATCTTAATTTTCTTCTATGGAATTCATAAAAATGCAGGCAAAAAGACAGGACATGGGCATAGGGAGGCTAATTTTATTTTTTTAATTGAGAATTAAAGAAGAATAAACCAATGTACTGTCAACCTTCTCCCAAGAGGGACCTTACATGGTTTGTGCAATACAGCATTCAAACCCAAACTATCAGTATTTATTTTCCAGTATCTCACCTGATGACTGAATAAATAACCATCACATGCACAAAGAGTAATCTGTTTGCTTTATAAGTGACACAGTTTCAGGCACTTATGAAATAATGAAAACTAACACCTAACAGCAATGTTAAATGAATGTGATGAGCTAAGTTTTTGTGTCAGTGTGTGAGAAGGAAAAAAGCAAACTGTAGATTGCACGTCAATTCCTATTGTGAAGTTGAATACTATTTGCTTAGTAGTGATGATTCATGAGACCCTAAAATTGTGTAGAGTTGAGATGTGTGATGCATGAGTATTTTTTTTATCTCCCTCCTTCTTTTCTCTGCTTCTGTGTGTCTGACCTGTTGTCTTATTGCTTGCAAAGGGAGCTCTCATTGTATATAAACCTGTGGGCTCAGATACTGCATGAAATAACAGTCTTCATTTATATCAAACTACTTTTTTTCTCTATTAAACCAAATACTTACGCAGCTACTCCTACTGCATTTGTGTGTGTGTGTGTGTGTGGAGTAAGCTTATTAATGATACCTTGATCTTTCAGAGTCTTCCCTCAAGCAAATTTTGTGCCTTCCTCTGCTTTACATGCAGGGTATTACAGTGCTCATTCCCGTTCCTTCCCCCATTGAAACTTCTAAAAATAATCAGCCATAAAAGTAGCTATTGAGCTTTATTGTTACCAGCACAGTGAGATTAATAGTGGTGAATATACTGCACCTCACTAAAAGGGTACCTTAAATAGTTTGATTATCTCCCAGGACAGTCAGGGAGTTCTGAGAAACCCCAGTGTTTCCTGTTACTTCTTCCATGGTAGTATGGGTCTGCATTGATTTTTCCAGTAGTATGTGCCAAACAGGAACAATTTAGCTCATAGGGAGGTAATAAAATAATCTTTATAAACAATGAATATAGTGAAGCTGGTCAGAAACTGAATTTGTGTTTGTGGGAGAGAGAGGATCTGGTAGTTTAGTATCTTTCAGTGAACTTATAAATAAAAAAAAAAGAGATCTGATTTACTGTGATTTGGGGCCACTGAAGGATTTAATTTTTGTTTATTACCTGCTTTCATTTCAAGAAGGTCTAATTTATTTTAATATGGTTAAAATATTTCAATTCAACTTTTTCCTCTGCTTATCTGATTTTCAATGAAATGCAATGCAGCTTTATATAAATCAACAATGAAATCAGTATGAAATATTTTTAACATTGTCAGAATGAAATAATTTCCCATTTCTGAGTGCTTTGAGAAAGTAGAGATTACTTTTTCAACTTCTTCCTATTAAACATGTAATTGAAACAAACCTGTTATTAGAAAAACTTTCAGAATACTAGTTTTCTCAGTGAAATTAATTTCCGATAGCTGTGATTAATGCTGGAGATTATCCAAGGAATCTAGGTTTTGAATGTAGCTCCTAGCTTCAAGGCTATACCATTTTTTTCCTCAGGCATAGTATTAATCTTAAATTGTGTGCACATGAAACCATGATATTTTTTGCTCCTAAGCTTTGCTTCAGGAAAATATACATAGAAAAACAGCATGCATAACCTACGCTTTTATCATCAGTGCTCCAGTGGCTATATGAGTATCTGCTCTGTTTCTTTTTATTGGCTTATTTTCGAGGGGAAAATGCATCAGAATTGCCACTAAGTGAAGAGTTTGTCTTCTGTTTCAGAGCTGCCTTTTCTTTTTCCTACGTCTGTGAAGGGTTAGCACTTCTAAAAATAATTGTAGGACATTTTAAAATGAAGACTGATAAAAGTACTCAGGTGAACAATTAATTTTCTAAGAAAATATGGACACAGGAACATCTTCAGACATTAACTAATAAAAGCACTAAACCCTTCTGTTTGCTTAAGATATGGTTAAGCCTAGTTTTATTGACAGTAATAGCACTATTATTACAGGATGCCTGTGACTTTACTTTTCATGATCTCCTTGAGTTGTATTCATTCCTCTGCTGTCATAAAAGTATATTCATATAAGAGAAGACTGCACTGCCTATGTCAGTAATTGTCACACTCAGATACAGTGTGACGTTGTGGCATTGAAAATGAACAAGAGAGTCAGTCAACTCGAGAAGTCTCACTGTGAAGAAGGAACAGAGCATTAATCAATTTTCGGAACTCTCCTTTTAATGCCAATAGAAATGACTCCCTGAATGCTATGCCTAGCAAATTGTGTGTCAAGCCTCCCAAAAGAAAATTATGTGTGACATAATATCTTCTCCATACCTTACATGTTACTAAGACTTTTGAGTGTTCAGTCAACATGGGAGACACAATGGAGCCTTCTTTTTAGATGATTCTGAGGTTCAAAAGGGAAGAAAAATAACACAAATGGGTGTTCTGCACAGAATTTTCCACTGGTTATTGATCTCTGCGTAGGTCCTGGGTCGTGCCTTCCATGTGTAGCAAATCTTGCTCCAGGGTTCTCATTTGCTAGGATCCTTTCATGGACTCGTAGGGGTTTTTTGGTCTTGTTTTTGCCTTCTTTTTTTTTTTTTTTTTTTAAAGCAGCTTAATTTATGAGTCCTCCATTGAATGGATGCATTAGATTTGTTATTAAATGGCATAGCTCTAGATCCAATTACAACTAGACTTAAAGATATGGCTGAAAAAGCATGCTGCTATTGCAATTTATTATGAGTCATGTGCTGTTGGAGTGCATTAAATACCTGAACTTTTCAAGTATATTGAAAAAAAATATAAATTCACTCTTTTCAGGAATGGAGGCTATTAAGAGACAAGATACGCATGGAACACATTTCTACAGACAAACGTCCAGTACTCCTGGTATGTTTTTTCTATCTGAACACAAAATCCTTCTATAGCACAAAGCCTTTACAGGTCAATGCAAAATCATTTTACACCTCTTTAGCCTATATCAATCACCTGATTGCAAAAAAATAACTTGCATTAAGTAGTCCATAGTCTAAATGCCAAATGTTCACTTAAAGATTAGAGCTTCAGCTGGTAACTGTAGACATGATTACATTTAATCTACCTCATATGCGTAGTTTTACTTCAGTAGAGGCCTGTTTCTATGAGCATACGGGAGCCTGTAGTTGATGCAGAAAATTGTTATTACTTTTTCCTTCTATGAGACATTTTCTAATAATATTGAAGTCTCTGAGAACTGGTAAGATTCTTATAATGACCTTGTCCATGCTATTCTCACCCTGTGGAAGCCTTGACAAAGTGCTAGGGACAAGTTTTGCAAAGTCTTTTACACTTGTATTATTGGCTCATGCAAGTAGTAAGGCCTTGAAGGATATGGCTCATTAAGAATTTCTGTGGAACTGATGTCTCTTCTCAGCTGAAGGGTGAATTCTGTCTGAATACTTCTGAGCAAAAAGGAATTACATTCAAGTGAAATTTTTCCACAGCTAGTTCATGCCCCGCTGAGTTAGACGGCAGTGATTCATAGGTTGCTGGTGGTGTATGACAGTAAAGTCTATTGCACCACTCAGTAGTAAGATAAATGCAAATAGTGATGATAGAATTCATGAATGGCTTTTTATCAGAGCACCTCTATACATTTTGCAAATGTTGTGTCAAGCCTCACAATGAACTGGCTGCATATGAGCAAACTGCTATAAAAGGGAGGGGACACAAGGAATTGGCAGCATGCCTCACAAGATCCTTCAGGTGTTGGAACTTCTAGCTATCATTTGCAAAGTCTCCATCCATTTCTGTGACAGCTGATGGGACATTTCCTGTATTTTCAGAACTGGGGTGGTACTGACTGATTGCACATGGTCTGCCCTTAGCCTTGTTACTCAAAGGACAGATGTTAAGACAAACCTGACAACACATTTGTAAGATATTTCAATGCCTTAAGAGCTTTTTAAAAGAAAGAAAAGCTGTATATATGTGTGTAGGTAATTGTGCCCATACCCTGATGTGAAGTCATATATGGGCTTTTTGATTTTATTCCAGGGTAATTCATTAATCAACTGAAGATTAATAATTAGCCTGGAAAACAGGTACCTCTTGCAGGAATCCATTTAAAGTTAGTTCTGATCAACATGGAATTCACAGCAGTTTGTTAGAAGTAATAATAGAAATTTCAAGACATAAATAGGTGTAACAGAAAAATAATAACAGAAACAAAATCTTCTTACTTAGAATCATAGAATCACAGAATAGTTAGAGTTGGAAAGGACCTCAAGATCATCTAGTTCCAACACCCCTGCCATGGGCAGGGACACCTCCCACTAAACCATGCCATCCAAGGCTATGTCCAACCCCACCTTGAACACCGCCAGGTATGAAGCAGTCATAACTTCCCTGGGCAACCCATTCCAGTGCCTCACCACCCTTACAGTAAAGAATTTCTTCCTCAGATCCAATCTAAACTTCCCCTGTTTAAGTTTGAACCCATTACCCCATGTCCTCTCACCACAGTCCCTAATGACGAGTCCCTCCCCAGCATCCCTATAGGCCCCCTTCAGATATTGAAAGGCTGCTATGAGGTCTCCACGCAGCCTTCTCTTCTCCAGGTTCAACAGCCCCAATTTTCTCATCCTATCTTCATATGGGAGGTGCTCCAGTCCCCTGATCGTCCTCGTGGCCCTCCTCTGCACTTGTTCCAACAGTTCCATGTCCTTTTTATGTTGAGGACCCCAGAGCTGCGCACAATACTCCAAGTGAGGTCTCACGAGAGCAGAGTAGAGGGGCAGGATCACCTCCCTCGACCTGCTGGTCACGCTCCTTTTGATGCAGCCCAGGATACAGTTGGCTTTCTGGGCTGCAAGTGCACACTGCCGGCTCATGTTCATTTTTTCATCAACCCACACCCCCAAGTCCTTCTCCGCAGGGCTACTCTGAATCTCTTCCCTGCCCAACCTGTAGCTGTGCCTGCAATTGCTCCGACCCAGGTGTAGGACCTTGCACTTGGCATGGTTAAACTTCATCAGGTTGGCATCAGCCCACCTCACAAGCGTGTCAAGGTCCCTCTGGATGGCATTCCTTCCCTCCAACTTATCAACCGAACCACACAGCTTGGTGTCATTGGCAAACTTGCTGAGGGCGCATTCAATCCCACTGTCCATGTCACCCACAAAGACGTTGAACAAGACTGGCCCAACACCGGTCCCTGAGGGACACCACTCGTTACTGGTCTCCAGCTGGACATTGAGCCATTGAGCACTACTCTTTGTGTGTGGCCATCCAGCCAGTTCTTTATCCACCGAGTGGTCCACCTATCAAATTGGTGTCTCTCCACCTTAGAGAGAAGGATGTCATGTGAGACAGTGTCAAAGGCTTTGCACAAGTCATAGAATCATAGAATCATAGAATAGTAAGGGTTGGAAAGGACCTCAAGATCATCGAGTTCCAACCCCCCCGCCATGGGCAGGGACACCTCCCACTAAACCATGCCATCCAAGGCTATGTCCAACCCCACCTTGAACGCCGCCAGGTATGAAGCATCCACAACCTCCCTGGGCAACCCATTCCAGGACCCCACCACCCTCACAGTAAAGAATTTCTTCCTCAGATCCAATCTAAACCTCCCCTGTTTAAGTTTAAACCCATTACCCCTTGTCCTCTCACCACAGTCCCTAATGAAGAGTCCCTCCCCAGCATCCCTATAGGCCCCCTTCAGGTATTCCAGGTAGATGACATCAGCTGTTCTACTCCTGTCCATCAGCTCCATAGCCCCTTCATAGAAGGCCACCAGATTGGTCAGGCAGGATTTCCCCCTTAGTGAAGCCATGCTGGTTGTCACCAAACTTGAGAACCATTGTCTTATCCAGCATATAAACTGATGAAATCAACACCCATTGAGCTTATCAAACAAATGCTTCTGAAACGTACAAAATATTTTACTGATAAAATTTATATATTTTTTTGCCCATATAAAGAAAATTTGATTTATATAAAATTGATTAGTTCCATGGCAGTTAATTGAAATGTCACCACTGATTTCAGATGGATGTATCAGTGTTCAGAAGAAGGTATAGATTACAAAGAATCTTCTTCTTTCCCTGCCAGGGATGACACTAAACCATCTCCTAATATCTCTTTCTTCTAAGCTCTCCTCTTCACCCATTGTTTTGTGCTGCAATACTCGGCCTGTGATTCTGCAGAGTTTTCTCAGGGTGACTGTCACATGGAAAGTGTACTTGAGTGGTATATTTCTGTTTTTCACACTTAAAAATTTAGTCGTATTTCCCAGTTGGCAGTAGAGCTTGCTTCCATTTTAATCTAATTAGTTCTTGATGTTCTTGGGAAGTGGTGGTTGATGTGGGGCTGATGTTCCTTAAGGAAAAAACTGCGGGAAAGCCCATGCTGGCTTGCTGCCAGAAACAATATAGCTGCATTATCGCTGCACTCTGTACAGATTAATTAGCTCTATAGAGAGGCAAGTGTCATACTGTGCTAACATGGCTACCTTTGCAGCTTAAACTAACTCATTTTGACCTGACTTAGGTACCTTAAGATAAGGTTGGTTTCTTTATCCTTGTAATATGTTGAGGTAAAATGACTCATTCTACAGTGCTAATCATTTCTGGCAAGTTATGGTCAGTGTTAATTGGTGCCACACAGCAGATGCTCTGTGATGGTATCATCTTGCTCTGACTTGTATCCACCTGTTCTGAGGAAAACAGCTGACCTGTATAGTCATCTCCCAGCTCTGCCAGTGCACATATGGAACAGAACTCCAAGGTGCTCATTTCTCAACTAGAATATGTCCAACAACAGTATAACTCTCTCAGTCTCAGGAGATGTTAGCAAAGAGCCAGGTAAGTGCTAAGCCACTAATTCAAGCAAGATCTCCCTATGCTGGGACTGCTCTCTTGTCTCTGAGGACTGGAACAGGAACACTGCAATCTTGTGTATATACTTGTCAACTTGCACAATATATGGGGTGTATTGGCTCGCTTTGTCCTTTTTGAATTGTCTGATATTAGTCTTTCTACTGTCAGGACTACTACTATTTGGCTTCAAAACTAAACTGAATTTGGACACAAGAACTGTGGAAACCAGGGGCACATGGGGGATTGTATGGTTGTCTCTGGTAAATGCATGATCATAGAATAGTTAGGGTTGGAGAGGACCTTAGGATCATCTAGTTCTAACCCCCCTGCAATGGTCAGGGACGATGAATCTTAAGTATTTCTCTGTATTGCTATACATAGAATCGCAGAACATAGAATAACAGAATCACAGAATCATAGTCATTTGGGTTGAAAAAGACCGTTAAGATCATTGATCATCAAGTCCAGCCCTTAACTTAACACTGTCATGTCCACCACTAAACCATGTCCCTAAGGGCCACATCAAGTCTGTACATACGATCCTGATACAAAGACCAAACTTGTGATGCAGTGCCAGAAAAGGCCAGTACTATCTGTGTATGGGAGAAAGAGCATATCACTTGGCACAGCACAGTTAGGTAGTGAACTCCAATGGCAAAATGGTAACTGCTAATTTGATATAATGAGATAAATGCCTTAGGGAAGGTACCTTCACCAAACAAGTAAGTCAAGAAGCCAATCCTTGTTGGCAGAAAAGTTCTGAGTATGTTAGTACTCATGTAAAATAACCATAGGGAAATGAATCATACAACTGAAGGTTGTTTGAAAATGACCTGTCACTGGGCGTGCTACACTGAGTTCATGTGCAGCACAGAGAGCTGAATTAATTTCAGGTCACTAGAGTAAGAGGAAATTTTTTGAATAATCATCACTATATAATGACCTAGATGACAATGGGTAGGTTAAAAATAAGAAATGCATTTTTGCATTTCAGGGAAATGAGAGTGGCTTTCCTGTGGGAATAAGGGGAAAATTTGAATGTGAGGAAGAGTTTCCAATTTTAGATCTGATTATCCTCTCGCAACCTTGCACAGTTAGCACTCTTGCAAAGGGATGTGAAGTGCTATTGTTCAGATTTGGTAACCCTACCACTCATGCCCTGATTTCCCTGGTGTGAGCCTGCTTGGGTCTGCATCAGAGAGTCTCCAGTTCTGACCTTTCTGGATTTATATTTCTTTTTAATGTCCCTAATCTGGGGAGAAGATGTAACAGCCAGTGTCAAGAGGACCGCATCTTCACAAGTATCTGAAAAGTATTGCATGATGGGTTTCCAGGTTCATGGGTTTTCCATGGCACTATTTTTAGAGGTTGTTTAAAATATTTGCAAGGAAAACTGCTGATGAATTGGAAAATATAAGTGATAATTGCCAGGATATTCTGTCATCTCTGTCTCAGTGAACGATACCGAAATAGACCGTTTTCCTAGACAGATGACGTTAGACTCTGAGAGAAGTGGCTGGCAGTAGAACTATGTGGAGGTACAAGTAATCAGGATTTTTCTTCTCATGGCTTCTCAATTCTGTGTGCAACCAGAGAAAGTGAAAGAGGAAGGAAGGACCAGCAGAAAAAGCTCTCTCGGGTCCCTGTTTGTTCCTACTACCCTGACAGTGCAAGCACAGTTCCCATTCTGCAGGCTGAGGAACTTAGAATGAAAGGTGAATTTTCTGCTATTAATTATCTAATTGAGATTGCTGAGACTATAATATTAGTAACATTTTGTTGCAGTATTTTTTCACATAAAAATATTGGCAGCTGATTTGGTTATTCAAAGCAGCAGGTGGGATTTGTCACTTCCTGGCATTCTGTTCACGTGAATGGGCATCATACTGAAATGAGGTTGCAGTCTTAAGTGTACAGATAAATATTCTTCTGGACGTTGAATAATAGAGAATTTTTCTTCTGCTACTTGCTGAAAGTAATTTTTATTCATTTCACAGTCTGAGGCACAATGGGGTAGCTGTGACTTCATCTTTAGTGAGCTGATACCACACAGTCTGGTAAACTTAGGAACATATTTACCAAAAAAGCAACTGGAGGAGAAAATGTAGTGCTTTTGAAAGTTTTGATGCTTTTTGTCTTTGACATTGCTTCTGCAGGGTGGAGAAGTACCCGCCATGCTGGGAAAGGGATCTTTGAGTGGTTAGTTGAATAGCTTTTAAGTAACTGCAGAACATGACAATAATGAGAAATCATGAAACTGCTCCAAAAGGATTTGCGTCAGTGAACCTGACAAGTCTTACCCAAAGCTTTTAAAATTCTTCCCTAATTAGTAAAAATATTGTTAAAAGTCTTCAAGCTGTAAATGTATACCTATTCTTCTGAACCATGTCATCAGCTTTCACAGTAACATAAATAACTCCCCCCTTTTATATTTTTACTGTTTCCATTTTCTGGTTTTCAAAAGCTCAGCCTTTGTTATTTATGGAGTTTGATTATGTTTATTCCTTATACTTAGCTTAATGACACTAGCACACTTAACCTGTGAACCTAGGCTGTTTTGGCTGGATGGTAATTTGGCCGAAGCTGTCATTAAGGCGTCAGAGCAGATTGTAGGACAGCCATTTTATCCCCTCTTGTGGTAGCTGCTGAAGGTCCTTGCTATATTGTCTGTCACTCTGAGGAGAAAGCTGCAACTAAGACATAGGCAGAGTTGTCTCATGGCTTCTTATTTCCTCATTTTTTAGTATTCTATATGGGAATGTTGATTTTACCTAATCACAGTCCCTTAAATTTCAGCTTATGTGGTTGTGCCGTGCCTTTGTCCAAACACGTCTAAAGCTTTTCTCCAGGCATACTTTAAACTGGGTAACTCCATCTAATCACTTAGTTCCTACAAGCCTGTCAAGTGCAGCTGTTCCTTAATGACCCTCAGTTAATAAGTTTGAAGTGTCATCCAGGGGAAAACTGTGTCCTTCAAGAGATGATTTTAGAATTTACAGTTACCTCAGCAAAACTTCAAGCTCAGCAAGGTTCATGCCTGACACCTTCAAGAATGTGCCACATCCCTGCCTGACTGTGAGCCCGCAATGCAATTTATTTGATTTGAATAACTGAGAAGACCATTCAGAGAAAAGGCTTCTCTTAGACTATGAACAGGCAGAATTGAACCTAAAATATTTGACAGTCTAATAGTTGTGTGTGAGTAATTATAACAGCCTTGCTAGTATCTACACGCACATTTAGTCGCTAACTTCAACTTTTCACCCAATGTCTGTCAAAGACCTTTTAAAGTAACCTTGCATCTAGTCTGCTTGTCCAATACAGATCCTGGGAAAGGCACACTGTAACAATGTGTCTGCAGCTGCTTTCCTCCAGAAAAATGTATTTTCCTTGAATCCATATGGTTGTTAGCAAAGTACATTGTTAGCGGAGTTATACAGTGGCTGTGATAACACATGCTACAAGTTGTCATTTGTAATCATCAGTGTTTCGACTGACTGTCTGCTCCTGGCTCATGTGTTGAAAAGAGTAAGGCTTTAGCCTCAAAAGGGCAGGATGGTGCCATCTGGCAATTACACGAGTTTGACTTCTTTTCCACTCTCAGCAGTTATTTGGAAGTTTGAAACTTACTAATGTAAGAGTTAGAAAACTCCATTCAGAATTATAAATTAGCACAATAATTTAAACCCAATATATCTTCAAGGAATGTGAAGAAGTGACATTTGTCTAAATATACCTCAGTTCTAAAACTAGTACTATATGTTGAATTTTTAAAATATAATAAGAGAGTCTTGCAGCCCAGAAGGCCAACCATATTCTGGGCTGCATCAAAAGGAGTGTGACCAGCAGGTCGAGGGAGGTGATCCTGCCCCTCTATTCTGCTCTCGTGAGACCTCACTTGGAGTATTGTGTGCAGTTCTGGTGTCCTCAACATAAAAAGGACATGGAACTGTTAGAACAAGTGCAGAGGAGGGCCACGAGGATGATCAGGGGACTGGAGCACCTCTCGTATGAAGATAGGCTGAGAAAGTTGGGGCTGTTCAGCCTGGAGAAGAGAAGGCTGCGTGGAGACCTCATAGCAGCCTTCCAATACCTGAAGGGGGCCTATAGGGATGCTGGGGAGGGACTCTTCATTAGGGACTGTGGTGAGAGGACAAGGGGTAATGGGTTTAAACTTAAACAGGGGAGGTTTAGATTGGATCTGAGGAAGAAATTCTTTACTGTGAGGGTGGTGGGGCCCTGGAATGGGTTGCCCAGGGAAGTTGTGAATGCTTCATCCCTGGCGGTGTTCAAGGTGGGGTTGGACATAGCCTTGGATGGCAGGGTTTAGTGGGAGGTGTCCCTGCCCATGGCAGGGGGGTTGGAACTCGATGATCTTGAGGTCCTTTCCAACCCTTACTATTCTGTGATTCTGTGATTTGTCCCGAATGGAGATTTTGATGTACTGACTTAAGAAAGAGGTTATCGGCGAAAATGTTGTTATCCACTGCTAGCACCTGCTCTCCTTTTCTCCATGCCTTCCTTTTCTTTGAGCAGCTCCTGTCTTGTGCTGCTGCATCACTGCCTACCAGAAGATATTCTCTTTAGAAAGAGCTAGACATCCTCTACCTGTCGCAGTAGACGGACGCGTCACCACTCGGAAAAGAAGTATTGCAATTGTGTCCCTCTCTTCTTAGTCACTTTTCTTTTCTTAGGGTGGGGGGCGGAGGGGGGAGGGAATCCCATAACATAAGATGGGGAATGTATGATGTTGGGTACCCTCTAATACAAAGATTAAGTTGGTCCTTAAACCACACAGGTATATCTATGTGTGTTGTAGATATAAAATAGGCTATTTTCCCTAGGTGAAATGATAGGAAGAAATTAGATATTATATAAAAGCATATGTAAAAAATTATTTCTTTTCAATGCTGTTTACCAGTTTTGTAGATAATTCCAAATCCAGTTCATATCTTAGCCCTTTTATATCCAGCAGTGTAAACATATTTATCAAAATAAATGCATTTATGCTGCAAGGGCTTGTTTATAGGTATAACTTTGTTAAATTTAAAGTGTTTGGGCACACATTTGTCATCCTGAATGTCTGACTCCAGAAATTATTTTTTTAATGGTTTGCCCATTGCTAAGGATGAAGTTGAGGAAAAATACCCTTGTTTCT
Organism: Amazona ochrocephala; assembly: GCA_039720435.1. NCBI lineage: Eukaryota > Metazoa > Chordata > Aves > Psittaciformes > Psittacidae > Amazona > Amazona ochrocephala. The sequence goes on from CM077879.1 coordinate 15,134,332, forward strand.
TCTTTGCATAAGACAAAACAATCTCTGAACTTCTTTGCTGAGAAGTTCAAGTGCTGTCAATCAGTTTAATTATTCAGGATATTTGTTGTCATTATAATAGACAGATGTGTTTGCCATCTGTGAAAAATTGTCTTGGTTTCTGAGAATCTGAAAAGGGTTTGATTTCTTACATGCTGAGCAGAGTCCATAACAGTGGGATAGGGGGATGTTCTGAAGACTCCCCTAGACTGAGCACTCTTTAAGCTCATATAACTCTTGCATGGTGACTGGATAGGATATGTGACACCCCTAGAGAAGAACAGATTTTTCTCTTAATATACTTCAAAACCAGGTCTAAAATATGGTGAGAATAGCATAACAAGCTATGGAGGAAAATAATAATTCTCCATTCAGTGCAGTTAAGAACAGGGCAATGCCCACATACCTGCTGATGAACACATGGGGAGAAGGCTGGTGTTTGTCCACTGCTGTGCAAACAAGAACGGGCGAAGCACAAGCCCCCTGAAGAAGCACCAGCATTTCCTGTGTTTCATGTGTGAAGCAGGTCTTTCAGAATGCAGTCTGTGATCATGTCACTAAACGCTGTATCACAAAGGGTGTGAATAATTTAGCAAAATGCTCAAATTGCATTTTTTCGCGTTACATGACTGTACAGCCTTACCTTTACAGCCTTACATCAGCGACTTATTTTTTTTTATCATTGTTTCTGTGTGGGTGTAATGTGAATAGTGGAATGCTCAAGTTTTTTGGTACATTGCAATATTACGTGCCACAATCTTTAATCTGCATTAGTTGTAGTTTCTCAGGAAAAACAAAGAATAAATAGGGTTTTATTTATGATAACATATATTTGTGTATTTCCTTTATATTTACATCTTTACAGTTTTCCAGAATTGTGTTTTCTCTGTAATTCTGAAAGCCTTTATGGCATACAACAAATCCTTTTGTTACAGAAGAAGTAAGGAACTTTTTTCAGAGATAAGAATTAATAAATCTTCAGGGTTTTCATGCTGATAAACACTGCATTGACCACAGTGTAAACAGAAGTACTCCGTAAACCTTTTCAGCTAACAGGCACAGTTCAACAAAGCCTCTGCAAAGTGGATGATGGTGGCTGAGAAGAAGCCTCTGCACAGCACTCTCAGAGTCAAACCTGCCAACGTCACCAAGTTTGTATCACTTGTAAATTAAAGCTATTGTGGTCTACCAGCACTTGGTGAGAAGACTGTCATTTTGTTTTGATTCTGGAGTGCCAAATGTTGGCTTGTTTCCAGAAGCATTCCCAACTCTTCCACTGACTTTAGTGGGGTTACTCTAAGTTCCTACTAATGTTATCTGAGGTCTCAATCCCTGCCATTGAAGTCAATAAAAAGACACCAGCTGCAGCCTGGATGCCACATTTGAGACAAGCCAGTCTCTCTGTCTTTGTATGAAACTGTGTAAAAAGGCCCTGATCTTTGAGGCTAATTATGAATGCGGCAGCACTGAAAGAAAAGCTTTCAGACTTCTTTTGGTTTTTTTGTGGTAGCCTTATTTACTTTTTTGTATCCTTAGACTGCAGCAGAAAATGGAGTTACTTCTTTGTGCTTAAATTCAGATTCTGCCCTTGTCTCTCAACCTTGCTGTAGGAAATTTAGGCACAGAGACACTACAGGTTTGCATACTTTGTCGTTTTAGAGCTTTTTTTTTTTTTTCTTCCAGTAGCACAGCTAATAAAAGCCAAGTCTGCTACCAGAACTAACCAAAATCTGCATGAGACTTAGCAAGTGTAGGCTTTGTAGTTCTGTCTTGCTGGTTTATGTACTACAGATCTGTATGCAGATAAGTAATATACCATATGTCATACAATTGATCTATGCTAACTGCGATAGCAAAGTAGGCATATTTTAAGGAGTAGAATTAGTACTGCATGCAGGCCAAGCCATAATAAATAAATAGTAGAATGCAATAATGGCACAGCAATGCCTCAGCAACTCATTGGCATAGATGGACTTAGATGTAAATTACTATAACAGGTCATTTACAGAGCACTGCACATAGAAAGATTAAGTACTGGCCATGCTTTTGAAACTAGTCTGCAGGTAAAATTAGTGAAACAGCATATCTGAGAACAGTTACAAATGTATTTTTTTAGGAGGGAAAATAACCTGTAGCTTTTACTTCCATGGCCAGTAGTTGCTTGATTTCAGATTTCTGTTTTATCAGTTGAAGACAGAAGTTTAAAAGGCACAGACAGCTACAAGTGGTCTGCATCTTTGTCTTCTGTTTGCCTCTGATTGTAGTGGTCATCTTAATAGATGAGTGTTATTATCTCTGTAGGGAAGAATGTGGTGAGTCTGTGAGTTTGCATATCAGTTATCTGAGAGTGACTAATTTGAGAGCTGAACTGTACCACATTATAATTCATTGAAACCAGTCAAAATTAATCACCCACCAGTATTCTTTGACTATAGCCTGTTCTACCAGAGTGAGGTGGTGGGGGAAAAAGAAGCAGGAAACGTTATAATTTAACAAATACATTTTCCAGCACTTTTGATAACATTGAAAAGAGCGTTTGCTTTCATAGTTCTTTTAATGCATTTTGCTGCTGGGGTCAGATTTTGAGCATCAGCAGAACTTTGGACAGAATCAATTCTCTTTCTTCTGCTGATGTCACTAAAGTGAGAGACTTGCTCATACTTGGGATGTGTTTCCCTGACTCTGAGCAGGAAGTGGATAATACCTAATCTATTGTTCACTGTGAATAAGCCAGGTAAATAAGTAAATACTTGTGGTTTTAATCATGCAGAAAGAATTCAGACAAAGGGGGAAGTTATGCCTTAGGAAAAAGTAGGGAAACTTCCAAAGTGCTTTACTGACAAGGGATTTGAATGATTGTAGAAATAAACGTTAATGGCCACATTTGAAAAGTACGAAGAACCACTGTTTGAGACTGAATTCTGCTGCAACTTTTATCTGTCAGATCAGCAGATTACTGGACTCATGCCAGTACAGTTGGAATATGGCCAGCTGAAAGTCACACAGCAATAAGATGTTGACACGTCGTACACGGAAAAGGCTGTGCTGGTGAGGAGTTATGAGGGAAAGATGCAAATTCCTCTTTCAGTTGCAGGAAGAGCTGCATATGTATAAATGTAACACTGTTTTGCTGTGCAAAAGCAGAGCTGAAAGACTGTCAAATCTCAGTAAAATGAGGCTTTATAGACTGAGTGGGTAATTATGAAGAACTAGCCATAGGGTAACTATATTCTCTTCTCTTGCGGGTAGTAAATTTGGGGTTTGTGTTAATCATGGAGAAAAGAACTGAAGAAAAGACATATTCTAATTTCTGTTACATTACTGCAAACCGGTTAAATTAGTGCAAAACTTTGTCATTAACTAAAGTGTTTGGCCTGGGAATGCTCCTGAAGTGCTGGTTAGGACATAGATATACACTCTGATCTCTTTTCAGCCTCAAACAGAGATGTGTGGTGAACCTGTTTCCATGGAAAGGAAACCTTTATGCATATGTCAGAAAGAACCATGGTTCACTCTAACCCAGTCCTTAATCTGGACAGCTGGGAATAAGGATCTTACAGGACTTTGCAACATGTGCCAATGCTTAGCACCATAGAATCATAGAATCATAGAATAGTTAGGGTTGGAAGGGACCTTAAGATCATCAAGATCCAACCCCCCTGCCATGGGCAGGGACGCCTCACAGTATGTCACCCAAGGCTTTGTCCAACCTGGCCTTGAACACCGCCAGGGATGGAGCCTTGACAACTTCCTTAGGCAACCCATTCCAGTGCCTCACCGCACTCACAGTAAAGAACCAAGCAATCAAACAAACCCAACTACAACCCACCCACCTGATCCTCAGATTGATCTAATTAAATCTCATCCCGTCTAAGTAAATTAAAAACCCTGGACAGGAACTGTTTTAAACCAGCTGATCTATTCAGCTTTTTACAATTACAAACTTATACTGCTTTCTTGAAAGAATTCTTTTTATGTCCTCTCTCAGATATCTGTTTTTAACAAGGCTGTGCTTTTTTTTTTTTTGTTAGTTTTTCAGGCTGCATTTAGTGCATTTTTACTAATCATGGTACACTGTGCTGCTGTGACTCCCACACTGTGTTAAATTGATGAATTAGATTATGTTTTACCTTCTTGTTCTTTTCCTTGTAAGTGGTATCTGCTAATTCTTTCTAGTCTTGGATATTCCCTCTGAGACATCCACTTCTCCTATATACTCTTACTTTTGGCTTAGTTTGCAGCTCCTTCACTGGTCACTCTTGCTTTTCAAGTAGGGCAGCATGACACCTACAACAGGTTTCAACACTGTTATGACTTCAGCTTTCTGCCTAATTTGGTTATGAGCTGGCTTTGCTCCAACATGCATGGGTCACATCCCCCACTGTTAGTGGGAGCTGCACAATGCTTGGTTTTTTAGCTCTGAACATTGCAATTGATCAAGGAGAGTTAAACAAGGTTCTCTCAATGGCTCTGGTCTGTTTGTATTTGTTTATGTCTACAAGTCTAATACCTTAATTAAACTTTCAGCACAATTCTATCTTTCATGGACTTGCTGTTTCAACAGCTTGGCTGCTAATTAGCCAGTATTTTACCCATCTTCTGCTTAATGCTAAATTACATGTACTTTTCCCAAGTTAGATTTAATCTGCAAGGCTGCAATATCACTAAGCCTTTGAATTTATTTTGTCTTCCTGACCTCACTGGCTGGGTTTGTGGATTTTTGTTCCTTCTATTTGGCACATATAGTGGTACAAAGCCTCAGTGGATTCCTTCTGATGACCTCATCAGCTCATACCACTGTGACATGTTAACCGTTTTCAAGTTTCTAGATTTTATAACATTTCACAACCTATTAATTGGTCAGTTTCTTAGCTTCTCAGTATTTTAAAACTCTAGGAAGCATAGTTTGGAATATATTAAGGTATTTTACTACTACTGAAGATATTTTTTGGCATAATAATTGCAGTAAAACTTTAACCAGTACTGAAACCAGTTAGCTTCCTTGTATTACACCTTTATAGCTTAGATGTGAAAAATGCCTGTAATAATAAATATCTTTTTCTATTTTACCTTTTTTCCAAAAATATTCTAAAATAATTTCCATCATATCTTCAAATCAACTCCCAGTAATTGTTCTAGAGGGAGTCTCCACCTTTTGCCACCCAGCCTTCTATTGCAGAAAACAGTGTTCACTTGACTCACTTTTTTCAGTATCACCTTCCTAGAAATATAAATTTCTACATATACAGGCATAAATATTCATTTAAAAGCTACTCTAAAAGGTAATCTGTACAAGAAATACTTGAATAGAAGCAAAAACAAAGGGCGCTTGAGAAGAACAGTTGTTAGATTTATTCAGTTAATGGATTTTCTGAACTTATTCCATCATATTAATTCCATTCTGATAAATCTGAAAGTTTTAAGAATTATATGTGTCCAGCAGTCAGTCAGAGCTCAGAAATAGTGTTATTGTGGTTCAACTTGGTATTTCTAAGTCACCTTTTGAAGTTGTCCTTTGTAATATAATCATGCGTGCTGTAAGTCTTTTTATTCCTTTCAAAAAACAAACAATAATTAATCTAGTTAGTCGAAAACGTTGGATGCACTCATTGAAACTCCTTGTGAAGTACTTCACGGCTTAGCATGTAGAGGAATTACAAAATAGCTTTGGATGCTTTTCTTGACTGCTGCATTTTAACTGAAAGGAACCGTCTTGTGACTTGGTGTTTTGTGCAGTCTTTGAGGCAGCAAAAATTGGTTTTGAATGCTTTCAGTCAGATGAAATAATTTATCTAGCAGAGAACAGAAATGGTATTCCAGATTCTGGCTAATATGTTACTATTGTAGCAGAAGGGGATTTTAGTTCATTATGTTGTGTTTTAAGAGAACTTGACGAGCACAGCCCTGGCTTTTGAAATACAATGTATAGGTGCCGGCTTTCAGCAAGTCAGTCAAAGGCCAAAGCACAGAGGATTTTAAAACATGACTGCTTAGATACAGATGCTTAGGTAGCCAGTTCTAAGCATTGGTACATCACTTGTACTATCATTAGCCAGCTCAGGGCTGGAAATGGTGACTCGAACCTCTTTCTGAGATCTCCAGCTCATGCTGTGGGCTTTGTTGAGGATGTGACTCTGCAACTCATGGTTCAGGTTTCAGTGCTGGGAACATCTACCTTTGAGGTGCACAAATATTTCTTTGGATATGGCCTCCTTTATTTAGTTTGGAGTAGAGATTTCTTAAGTTGGTGTTATTCAACAAGAACATCTGGTCAGTTCCTTATTGATTTATTGGTGGAACAACTGTAGGAGCTGTCAGAGATTTTTGAGCATGCTCTGTAAAAGCCAGAAATGAGAAGAGTTACTTTAGGTGCTGGAATCAATAAAAGAGAAAGAAGATGGTACGGAACAGAAGTGAAAGTTTGTTTTCAAAAACTTACAAGTGTGAAGGTTAAGGTCTGTCATTCACTGAAACAGTTGTATAATATTAAATTCAGGTTTAAAAAGAAATTAATTTTGCATGCCTTAGGTCAAAACAAAATAAGAACACTCAAGAATACAAATATTTTTTCTTTAAATAACATGAAGTGTTCTAGAAATAGGAAATCCATTAATTCAGTTGTGTCTTGATTTCTGTAACACATGGAAAGAAAACGCAGCACCATAAGTAAGAGAAATGGAAAAGAAAGGTAAGGTTTGCTGAGTTGAGAGTTTGCTGAGAAAGCACCATTGCTTAACTCTCGGTCCAGATTACATATAACTTTCAGAAGTTTCACAACATTTTTACTGCAATTAAAACTCACTAATATTTGTGTAGGAAGTTATCTAACGTGACTGAGAGGACCATAATTAAATGATCAGAAAGCCTTGTTTAACGTTTGTGAGAAGACAGGAGGTGTTAATACAATAAGAACAGAAAATTCCCTGGATAAAATAGAATTTAAGACATTTAGAAATAACATGAAAATTACAATTGCAGTTTCAGTTCATTTTATTAAGGAGCTGGTAAATTTAAAGGCTGTTTAATGATTTATTTTTTTTTTGTAATATAATTACACCTGCTGGATAATAGTTGTGTTATTGTGATTAGCCTGAATTGAAAGAATGGAAACGCTAATACCACTGATTAGAAAATCATACAATCATAGAATAGTCAGGGTCAGAAAGGACCTCAAGATCATCTAGTTCCAACACCCCTGCCATGGGCAGGGACACCTTCCACTAAACCATGCCACCCAAGACTATGTCCAACACCGCCTTGAGCATCGCCAGCAATGGAGCATTCACAAATTCTCTGGGCAACCCATTCCAGTGCCTCACCACCCTTACAGTAAAGAATTTCTTCCTCATATCCAATCTAAACTTCCCCTGTTTAAGTTTGAACCTGTTACCCCTTGTCCTCTCACTACAGTCCCTAATGAAGAGTCCCTCCCCAGCATCCCTATAGGCCCTCTTCAGATATTGGAAGGCTGCTATGAGGTCTCCACGCAGTCTTCTCTTCTCCAGGCTGAACAGCCCCAACTTTCTCATCTTACCTCCATATGGGAGGTGCTCCAGCCCCTGATCATCCTCATGGCCCTCCCCTGGACTCGTTCCAACAGTGCCTGGGATTGCTCCGACCCTGGTGGAGGACCTTGCACTTGGCATGGTTAAACTTCATCAGATTGGCATCAGCCCACCTCACAAGCGTGTCAAGGTCCCTCTGGATGGCATTTCTTCCCTCCAATGTATCAGCCGAACCACACAGCTTGGTGTCATCGGCAAACTTGCTGAGGGCGCATTCAATCCCACTGTCCATGTCACCCACAAAGATGTTGAACAAGACTGGTCCCAACACCTATCCCTGAGGGACACCACTCGTTGCTGGTCTCCAGCTGGACATTGAACCACTGAGCACTACTCTTTGTGTGTGGCCATCCAGCCAGTTCTTTATCCACTGAGTGGTCCACCTATCAGTTTGATGTCTCTCCAACTTAGAAACAAGGATGTCATGTGAGACAGTGTCAAACACCTTGCACAAGTCCAGATAGATGACATCAACTGCTCTACGCCTGTCCATCAGATCCGTAGCGCCATCATAGAAGGCCACCAGATTGGTCAAGCAGGATTTCCCCTTAGTGAAGCCATGCTGGCTGTCACCAAGCACCTTGTTGGTTTTCATGTGCCTCAGCATGCCTTCCAGGAGAATCCACTCCAAGATTTTGCCAGGCACAGAGGTGAGACTGACTGGTCTGTAATTCCCCAGCTCATCCATTTTCCCCTTCTTGAAAATGGGGGTTCTATTTCCCTTTTTCCAGTCATTGGGAACTTCACCTGACTGACATGATTTCTCAAATATGATGGACAGTGGCTTAGCAACTTCATTTGCCAGGTCCTTCAGGACCCGCGGATGGATTTCATCAGGTCCCATGGACTTGTATACGTTCAGGTTCCTAAGATGGTCTCGAACCAGATCCTCTCCTACAGTGGGCCCAGGGTCTTCATTCTCACTGTCCCTGCATCTGCCTTCCAAGACTTGGGTGGTGTGGTCAGCGCATTTGCCAGTGAAGACTGAGGCAAAGAAGTCATTAAGAACCTCAGCCTTCTCCAAATCCAGGGTAGTCAGCACTCATGATAGCTTCTGGAGAGGGCCCACATTGTCCCTAGCCTGTCTTTTATTTGCAGTGTACCTATAGAATCCCTTCCTGTTATCCTTAACATCCCTAGCCAAGTTTAATTCTAAATGGGCCTTAGCTTTCCTAACCTGGACCCTAGCTTCCCAGACAACATCCCTGTATTCTTCCCAGGCCACCTATCCTTGCTTCCACCTTTTATAAGCCCCTTTTTTCCTTCAAATTTTGCTCAGCAGCTCCTTATCCATCCAAGGAGGTCTCCTGGCCCTCCTGCTGAACTTCCTTCTAGTTGGGATGCATCGCTCCTGAGCTTGCAGCAGGTGATCCTTTAATATCAACCAACAGTCTTGGGCCCCCCTGCCTTCTAGGGCTATATCCCATGGAAACTTATGGAGCAGGTTCCTGAAGAGGCCAAAGTCTGCTCTCTTGAAGTCCAGGGCAGTGAGCTTGCTGCACGCTCTTCTCACTGTCCTGAGGATCTTGAATCTGACCATCTCATGATCGCTGCAATCAAGGCTGCCCTGAAGCGTCACATTCCCAACCAGCTTTTCCCTGTTGGTGAGGACGAGGTCAAGCATGGCACCTCTCCTTGTCGGCTCCTCTATTACTTGCAGAAGGAAGCTGTCTTCCACGCAATCGAGGAACCTTCTGGATTGCTTGTGCTGGGCCGTACCCTCCCTCCAAAAGATATCAGGGTGGTTGAAGTCCCCCATGGGAACAAGGGCCTGCAAGCGTGAGGCTGCTCCTATCTGTCTATACAGCGCTTCATCCAGCGAGTCCTTTTGGTCAGGCGGTCTGTAACAGATCCCCACAATAATGTCTCCCATCGCTGTTCTCCCTTTAACCCTGACCCACAAACTCTCTGTCGACTGCTCACCTGTCCCCAGACAGAGTTCCATACTCTCTAGCCTATCCCTAACATAAATAGCAACTCCACCTCCCCGCCTACCGGGCCTGTATTTCCTAAAGAGCCTGCAACCTTCCATTCCAACACAGCAGTCATAGGAGCCATCTCGCCATTTTTCTTTGATGCCTCTTATATCTTACCCCCGTAGATGTGCACACATCTCTAATTCCTCTTGTTCGTTCCCCATACTATGGGCATTTGTATAGAGGCATCTGAGCCGAGCTCCAATTGAAGCCGGCTCATTGGCTGGAGCAGCTGGAATATCTCTACATTGCTCTGAACGTTTACTATAGGTGCTACCAACCGACTGGGTGTGTTGGGATAGAATGCTGCCCCCCTCCCCCAACACAACTAGTTTAAAGCATCCTTGACCAGCCTGGCAAGCCTCCTACCAAATCCACTCTTCCTTTTCTTTGTCAGATCAGCTCCAACAGCCCCAGTAGACCTGGCCTACTAAATTGAGTCCCATGTTCAAGGTACCCAAACCCCTGACTATAGCCCCACCCTTCTAACCATTTATTAATCTGCCCAGTCCTCCTAGCTTTTTTAAGGTCCTCCCCTGGATCCTGGAGAATTGACGAAAAGACGATGTGCGCTCCAGAGCCCCTAACCACCTCTCCCAGAGCTCTGTAGTCCTTCTTTATGTTCTCCTGGCTACTGCTATCTATACCAGTAGCACCCACATGGATCACTAGAAGTGGGTAATAGTCAGTGGGACTGACTAGAGCAGGCATCCTCTCTGCAACATCCCTGATCCGAGCCCCTGGTAGGCAACACACCTCCCTTGAGCCTGGGTCAGGCTGACAGATGGGTGCCTCTGTTCCTTTCAGATTAGAGTCCCCTACTATTATGACCTGCTGTTTTTCCTGCCAGCACCAGTAGTGATCTTCTTTAGCAGTGCATCAGCCAGCTGTTCCTGGTGGGAGTGTGCTTCCTCATCAGCCCCCTGCAGGACAGCAAAGTGGTTCTGGGTGGGGACAACAGATGTAGGAGGAAGCCCCTTGCTTTTAATTGTCCTCTTCCTCCTTTTTTTGTTGTTGTTGTTTTTTTTTTTTTTTTTTTTTTTTTTGCTGTTTCCCAGCTTCCTGGGTTAGCAGCCTCTTTTCCTGCATGAGCAACAGTTGATGCTCGAGGCCCCTGGGCAATCTGGTCCTGAAGCAAGCAGTGCTGCTTCCTCTCAGCTTCCCTGACACCTTTCAGCCTGGTAACAGCTTCCCGCAGCTCAGCCACCTGCTGCAGGAGGACCTCCACCAGTGAGCACAGAGCGCAGCCCTGCCCATTGTGCACCCTCCTCCCAGGAGAGCAGAGCAGGTGCTCTCTACACCCCGAGCTCTGCACTGCATCCTCCCCTCTCATCGGCTCTATCTGGGTGCCTACACAGGCCACTGCTGGGGCAGCCGGAGCAGAGCTCCCAGACCAGACCCGGGTCATACAGCGAGTGCTCACCATCCCGCTCACCATCCCGCTCACCATCCCGCTCACCATCCCGCTCACCACCCTGCGCGAACTGCCATGCAAACTGCCTCAAACCCACCCTGTTTGCAGCTCTCCCTGGGGCAGGCTTTTAAACAGCCAGGGTGGTGCCCCTCCTCTTGGCGCCGCCCCCTGTGAGCCAGCTGCTCGTGTTCGCTGAGCTGCCGGCTTCTGGTCAGGCCCTGTCGAGGACTTGAGGCTTCGTTGATGCCTGTTGCTGCTCGGAGGTGAAGCTCCTGGACGCCGAGCCTTCCCCCGATCAGCCGCTGCAGGCATCCTCTCCTGGGACAGTCACAAGTTTTAAAATAACAGTTTTTCCCAGGAATGCTGCGTTTAACAGTTAAAAACCTTTCAAGATGTTTCTGGATGGTAGAAACCAGCGATTCTTCTGAATCTCTCAGCCCTGAAGTGAGGTTCAGGTATATCTTCACTCCAGGTGAGGATGAGATGTAGACCTCACAAATCCTTCTGAAAACCTTTTGCTTCATGGTTTCTCTAAAAGTGAAGTTGGGTTTCTGCTTCACATGTATACTCCATCAGGTGTCTGACTTGAAGTATTAAGTGAGCAGAAGTCTGGGGCAGGTGGGTCTCCAAACAGATACTCCAAGCCACAGAACAACCGGGCTGTGCCCCACAAAGTACGAGCCAATGCAATTATGCATGTAAGGAAATTTAAACGTAACACAAAAGCAACAATTAAGTGTATAATTGAGATCTCTTCATGCTAGTTTGACATGTTAGGATCAAATACAGTTTTCTGGTTAAATTAGATTGCATTTTGTGCCATTTTTGACATCCTTCTTCAGCAATTATTTTATTGTTTTTTCTTCTTGAAAGTGTGCCTTAATTTGCAAAAAGCTACATATAAATTTGTGTTTGTAGACAGCAACCACAATCAAAACATTTGTTTCCCGATACATTGGCAACATTTTAATAATGACATTATTTTCTTAGCCAAGCATAATAATGTTAACATCCTGAAAATAAAATTGCTTTTGCCAGCAGCTCAGGAAATTAAGGGGAGAAAGCTTTGTTGACTGTATGTTCTCATGGGCTGGAAAGATTCTGTTCTGATATGCTAAGGTAAAATTCTGGAACACGTTTGGCACAATTTTAGAGAATTAGAGTCAGCAAGTAGATAGCACTGTGGCATTGAATAGAAGTGAAAGGAAGTAAAATAAATCAGCTGTATTTGAGAGACTATGGGTTTTCTACTGCCGCTAGATTAACTTGTTAACATAACGTGTTATCTGTTATATAACACACTTCGTTCAGATGTGGTGCAAGTGACGCGAACCAGGATTCAAAGGAGCAATGCCTTTGAGTTCCACAAATCCATCTGGTTTTCCTTCACAGCCACGGGTAGATAAAATCTGATGATCAAATGTGCACATACATGCACACATACATATTTCTCTTCATGAGTATATAAAGGTTCTCTTTCCTCTTCAGCACCTTTCTCTGTTTTCACATGGTGTTTCTTTATCTATTCTCCAAAATAACAGTGCATCAAAAGGAAATATTTCTGGCTTGGTCATAACAGAAATTTCACGTGACTCTATTCTGTCTACTATATATCTTTGAGAAATAGGTAGGTTTTGCTGCCATTTCACATTCTATATGTCCTATTTTTACAGTTTTTCAGAAGCAGAATTTATACAGATACATCAGTATTTTGATCACTGAAAATCAAAGACTGTTTTGAGCTTTCTTACTTGTGACTGGTGGTTGATCAAATATTGCTGCTAGCTCAAAGACAATATAGTACTGATATTCTCACTCCTATTTTGGCTGTTTGTGAGAACATCTTGGGAATACTCTCACCTTTGTTCAGAAGTATGTAACTTTGTGGCAGAGGCTAAATAGATTTGGTTAACCTCTGAATGCAGTGAGCTCTAGTACAATACCTTCCTACATGACTTTTCCAGCAGTCAGAAGTTATGCAAGAAATGACACTGAACTCTGGCTCCTTTAGCCTGGTGTTGACTATGTCTAGCAGTTAAATGCTGCTGGGGCATGTTAGCCATTCTCAGAACATACTTCCAGGATTGGATGCCTGTGGCAACCTAGGTGTGAAGAGACTGTAGGTTGCAAACAGCTTTAGTCGCCTACATGTTCATCACTGCCTAGGTGGTGACAACTTTACTTGAAGTCAGTAGTAAAACGGAAGGTCTGTAAAAAGTTTTCAGCTTGAATCTAGCTACTTTGTGAGACAGACAATCTGTGTCTCTGGTATTCGAATGCTTAATTCCACCCAAAGTGCAAAGCAGCAGAGATCTCATTTAGACCTTGTGTATCACCTACTTGATGGCTGATAACTCCATTGGTGTTACAGTTACAGTCACTGCATGTAACAAGGGGAAGATGTTACAGCCATACCCAGCCTGAGACGTCAGCTCTGAGATGCTGTGCAAAGCCCATGCCAAAATACAGGGCCCTTCTTCACCTTCTGTTCCTGACTTTGCTCCAAGTCACAAGGAAGAGAAGAAAGTTTTCTTGCTTTTACTCAGCTCCGGAATCAGCTTAATTAAAGGATGAGGCTGTAATTGAACAGGATTTTATCTTCCCTGGTGATACTGTCCTCTTCACAGCCTGTCCTGCTCTTTATGCTTGGTCTTGTCCATGTGCCAAAGTGCCCTCCCCTAAGTGGTACTTCCAGAAACTGCTGTGAACAGGCTCACAGATCTGTCTCAGTGATTTGGTTCATTGTACAGCGATGCAAACAAATTGTCAGATTTGAGGGGTCCCATGCTGCCATCAGAGGCATAGGAGGAGATCACCTAGCAGCAAGGTAGGAAGGAGGGCATTACTTTAGCAGATATTGCTGTGAAGACCACTGTGTCACAACACAGGATCTGACTACGGTCTGAGGGACATTTAGGTAAATCTTTCTGGAGCAGTGCTTTGGGTTTTATGGTACAGATTGCCTTCTATGCAAACTGCATCCCACCCCATCAGGTGCTATCCATACTAGTATCTAGGCTGGGGGCGCTGCAGCCTTCAGTTAGGCTTTTCTGAACTTGAATGGGAGACCACATTACAAGCACAGAGCTCAATGCTGGGTTTAAATTAGAGTGAAAATACGGCACACCTGTGGGTTACCCATGAGAGAGATGAAGCAGTATTGAACCAAGTTCCTTTTGTCAGCCTGTATCTGCATTTGAAATTGTAATCCACTTCCATGGGGTGCGATCAAGGTTTCTGTGCTGAGGTACTTTCCATGTTGAATGTCACATACTTAAAAGGTTCTGTGCCTTGCTTTAGAAATAAAGATCTTCCTACAGTAAAGGGACTTCAATCAAATAGAGAGGCAGCAGCAGTTCTGCACTGGATATTTAAATTTTTTAAGATTTAAGAGACGGGGGAATATATTTTCACATTCCCATGTTATAAAGCCTTACAGAGGTTGTGGTTACAGACACCTGCTGTAGTTTTGGAACAGTGCTTGGTGTCAGACTTTCATTCTTTAAATCTATCCCATCCTCTTCAATTTATCAGTTCCACCTCCCTCAAATATTGTGATAACACAAGTAAGTTCTCAGCCCCTGAGCAAGTTGCAATCCTCCACTATACTGAACAGAAGGGACTGGTTTTCCCTTTCCACTTTCCTCATTTCCTCTGGTTTTAAGGCCATGTCAAGCTCTTAATTCCTAGCCTGCAATCCTCCCGTGGTGCCACTTTCATTTTCTCGTTTCCTTTGTTATATTTTCAAGCATGAACCTACATTTGTCTCCCTGTCCTTGAGCATTGGCTAAAAAACCTCCTTATCATCTCTCAGATCACTCCTTCAGCAGTTTGTGTCTTCAGCAAGAAAAACTGTGATGCTTAAAAGCTTGTGAGCAATTGGCTATGACTGGACTTTTTATCATGTTCATCATTATCTCCCTGTTCCTGGTTACCCCGTCATCTGACCTCTCTCTTATCTTCTGTATTTGGCTACAACTGTCTGTGCTTACAAACGAGACACACTATTCTGATTTTGCACAGGGTCAGAAAAGCTGATGTGAGGAGAAATGTTGCAGAACTGGGACTACACTAGATTACAATTTAAGCAATAAATACAGGGATGACCTTACTAAATCTGGCCCAGTTTTTATACGATTGTCATTGAATGCTAGGGCAAGACATTGAGGGATTGAGATTTTTTTTAGACACAGGGTATAGTAATATTCTAGTGAAGGTGAACAATTAATGGGTTTGATGAAAAGTGTAAATTTACTGCACTAGTGTGCAGGATAAACCTATGACTCTGATATTTCAAAGTAATTTACAGCTTTCTGGCAGATACTCTGTTATATACTCAATGACACAATATTTTCTCACCTTTTGGCATGTGCACAAAAGAGTGAAATATTTGTGATCCTGATTTTAAAACTATCTGTTTGCATTGTAGTAGGAAACTTTTGAGCCTCCAGCTGTAATTTAAACCCTGAACATAACCTATAACAAAATCTCCACCTCCTGTAAGATTAACATTTGGTGAAGACAAGATAACTAAGGGTTATGAGGTGGGCCACTAAAGCTAGGATCCCTTGAACAATGTGACGCATGAGAAATTACTGATTCTGAACCTCTCAGCCTCCTGGGCTGTAGCCACCGTCCTTGTCCCTTTGACTACGGTCCAGGAAGAACTGGTCTGATGCCTTGTACAAAGTTTTTCTTTAAATTTTAAGGTTTTGTTTTCAAAGTGAAATTATCTAATTTTAAATGCTTATCACTAATTGTGTGCTATACTGAATATGTGAAATACATTTACATGAGTAGTACAACCAGTGACTTATATTTTAAGTTAGATATAGCACTGGATGAATATATTGATTAAATAATTAAACAAAAGACCTTTGTCATTCAACAGGAGATTGCTTGTGATAATGTTAACATCTAAACAGGTGTATTTGTTAATTTCCTGAAGCTCCTGAGAAATGCAGATGAGTGCTTGTCAAAGGTGAGTGTGTGATGGCATGTCTGGGATGTAGGATGTCATGGGCAGACCCAGCTGCAGCCCTGCCCTTTTCCTGGAGGCAGCAGCTCCCCAGCACACCTACTGAATGGGATGTGAAGCAGCTCCTGAGCTGCTGCATTTTGCACCCAGCAGTACATACACTGAGGCAGTTCAGCCATTCCTACATACCTTCTTCAGCTGCTCTCCTGAAACAGCCACGTTACCCAAATTCAACGAGATAGTCAGTTTTTTTGTTTTTTTGTTTTCCTGGGAGCAGAGTGAATCAGAATGTAATAGACTTATTCCAGATAACTAAAGACTGCTGTTGAGCTCCTGTAGAGGTCTGTCATACCATCTTTGAATTCAAGATAAGCTGAAGTTCATCATCAGTCTGTCCTGAAATCACATGGCTCTCACAAGTTCTTACTAGTTATACAAAAATATGTCGAATGAACCATTATGCGCCATGGAGCACTATTCACTGAAAAATAAAGATCACTTGTGTCTTTGTAGATAAATGTTGTCAATAAAAATAATTTACAAGCATGACAAAAGTGAGATGTGGTTTCTTAGCTAAGGATTCAGCTCGGTGATAGAGAGCTAAAAGCCAGCAAAAGCCAGCAGAGGGTCAAACATTACCCACAATTTCTTAAAACAAATACCAATGTGATTTTAATAGTAACAGGAGTGAAATTTTAACAGTATTAATATTACCCTTTATTTCTTAAACTGATAGAATGTATCCTAGAAGAAAGCAAGTACTGCAGCTGAGGTTGTCAATACAACTGAAAGGTATAGTTACTGAAATCATGTTGAAAACCTTTGGGATTTAAACATTTGAATCACTTTAGGAATCTTTGAAAATGTTGGTCAAAGACCTTTTCTTTTGGATTATAATGTCATGGCTGTGACTGTTTTGTTTCTTCCCACAGAGCAGTTAGTAGATAACAAAGGTGACTTACATAGTCATTTGTATGAAATGCAACGAGTGCGCTGCAGATCTATCATCCCCATGACATTAATTAAGGCCTAAAGACTTTGGCCTGTCACTAAATTCCTCCCACTCATGAATTTACAGCATACAGCAACCTAGAACTCTGACCTAACACACAGGAAGGATTACTAGTATTATTTTCTGTGCTTTTTTTTTCTCCTACCCGCTGCTTCATTCTTTTCATGCACAATGTCATTATCAGAATATGCTGTACATTTGAAATAATCACTATTTGTTTATGTTATCTAAGTGGGTGAAACTGGTTCCAGCATGTTTTCTTAACTGTGTTCAGAATATGTGTACATGCAGGCACAGAAACTGCATATGCAAATATATTTGCAAATTAAGTGTTTGCTCCAGTTCTAATGTGCCTGTTGGCAAGGACTGATAATTGGCCTGAGAGGCTACACTCAAATCTAGCCGAGTTAGTCTCTGTCCAGCCTTACTAGCATTTTACACAGGAGAAAAATAACTCAGGAGGCAGTGGGATAAGATATAGGATTGGAGTTTTGCTGCATTAAATTTCATTTCTGAGCACAGGAGAATTGCCTATATGGCCAAAACTTGTCTGACAGATGCTGCAACAAATCTCCCATTTTCCTATAGTGAACACAGTGGGCAAAGCTTGCGAGCAGAAGCCTTGGGGAGAGTGTCTTTGTATTCAGGTACAGATTTACAGCATTCTTCTTATGGGAAGACTGAGAGATTGTGCAGATTAAAGTCATCTTGGCATCTCTACACTCAATTGTTTCTTGTCTGAATATACGACCAAAATCTTGGCAGCAAGATTTGTAAAGCTCATGATATCGCAAAATGGTGTGAAGTAATGGGTGGGGATATAACATGGACATGTTCATGTACATTAAAGGTAATTTTAATTGTTGTTGGGTTTGATTTCCTTGCAAATCTTTCAAAAGATTTTCAAGTTAATTACCAGCATCTGTTTTCACATAGTAAACTTCTGCTCTTCTTTATTCTAGCCCTTTAAATAGATAGTGATTACTTGTTAACACTAGATGTAGTAAGCATTCTTGTTTTAAGTACCAATATTTATTCTTATCTGTATAAATACACCTTCACATGCTTGCCAGTCTAATAGATTTAGTGTTGCTACATGATATATTTAAACATTTAAGGAAAGATTTAAAAAATTAGTCCAACTTTCTGGGATGTTAGAACACCTGAAAAAAGAGAACGCATCAAGGAAATGTAATTGTCATGCTCTGAGCATAACTTTGTGTATGTTTAGTTTAATATGGCTGAGGAGAAATGCATCCCCAATGGAAGAAAAATTCTTATTTTAGAGCTAATTCCAATTTAAATTAAATCAATAAGAAAGTATCCTTTAAAATACAAATCTGGCCAAGAAGGATTATATAGAAAACCAGCTGAGAAACAGCTGCTTTTAAGTAGTAAATTTCCAAGTAATTCCCAAGTGGAAATTCAAAGTTATGAATTAATGCATTATTTTTCTCAATTCTATAGTCCAAATGCAAAATCAGTGATTTATGTTGGAAGAGAATACAGATAAACTCAGGTGAGAATCACAAGCCAGATCAGTTTACATTTTTGGTGGTAAAAAGAGAGGTAGTTCTTTTTCCTTCCATACTGCTAAAAGCATAAATCAAAATGACACTGCTCCTTATGAAAATTAGGTCCTTGAATTCAAGTGGACCTCCTTGATGTGAGGTGGAAACAAATTTCAGAGTTAAGAATTTTCCATTTAAGAAGCACATAGGTCCAGTCATTTGTAATTCTGTTTCCCAGGCCTATTACTATTTTTGTCACAAATTCATTTCATGATCTAGTTTAAACTCTGGTTACTAGTGTGTTTTGTCTCTTGCTTCCAAAGCTTTCCCCTCCTGTTTAGACACAAACTTACTCTTCTTCCAAGAAAAAGCAGATGTCCTAGAAGGTATTGCCTTATAACTTTGGTTGTATTTTCCACCAGCTCAGCATTTCGTGGGTTCAGTATTATGCTTAAGACAAACATTCTACTGAAACTGTGAGTAGTGTTTTGATGATTTCAAATGTTGATATTTTTACTTATTTCCTTTTGTTCTATTCTTGCAGTCTTCTGTTCCGATCATTGTCTATCAAAGTGTACCAGTGAGTCATGATTTGAATTAATAAGAATTTTTGGAATTGGAAATTCTTACCCAAAAATTTGCAATTTATATTCAGAACTTTACCTGATTATCTTGTTTGTTTTATCATAACAGGCCAAAGAAACTGGTTCTGTTAATGAAGTGAAGTAGCATCATATTTATGTCAATAGCAATAAATGACTATTAGCTCATTATATCATGTGTATTAAACATGTTGGTTTAATCCCAGCCAGCAATTAAGAACCACACAGTTGCTTGCTTACCTTCCCCCCCTTTCCTTGGTGCCATGGTGAGGAGACAGAAAAAATCCTGTGGGCTGAGATAAGAACAGTTCAACAATTGAAATAAAGTCAAATATAATAATAGTAATAATAATAGTAATAATCATAAAAATAGGAAGTACATTTAGAGAGAATAATAACCCCCCCCATATGCACAATATAATTGCTCACCACCCGCTAACCAATACCTAGCCCATCCCTGAGCAGCAGTCAGCACCTTTCAGCCAACTGCCCATAGTTTGTGCACTAAGCATGACGTGTTGTGGTATGGAATACCCGTTTGTCTAGTTTGGGTCAGGTGTTCTGTTTCTGCTCCCTCTCAGCTTCTTGTGCCCCTCCTCACTGGCAGAGCATGAGCCTGCAAAGTCCTTGATCAGGGTAAGCATTCTTAGCAACAACTAAAACATCAGTGTGTCATCAGCATCATGCCCATATTAGATCCGAAACACAGCACTGTGTCTGCTACTCTATCCCAACTGAAGCCAGGACAGTATCATTCCAGGCTCACTATTCTTGTAATTTGCTTATTGGGAAAAATCATTAGCAAAATCTTGTATGGAATTTGGAAAAAAATACTATCTCTGTCAAAATTTTGACACCTAAACTTACAGTAGGAAAAAGCTCACCTTATTTTCTGCTATATGAGTCAAATAAGTGCTTGCATTATTTCAGTTTTCTTGAAGAGAAAATGTGTTATTTCAAGTGTTTCCATTACATAAAAAAGTAATGCCAGGAACACACCATTCCCTCCCGTTGTAAACAATTTTCTTAAGAATTAAGATTTTTCATTGTGCAAACTGTTTCAGTAGCTGGTCCTGCTTCATTTTGCCTTACCTCAGTATAGGATTGTTCCTTAGGGAATCATTCACTGTGTGGACGAGTGCCAGATTCTGGCCCATTTTGATTCAAAGTTTAAATAATGAAACTCATGCTTTTTCTTTTCTCCCCCTCTCTTCTCCCCACTGTTTTTCTTCTAGCCAGTTAAATCCTTCCAATGATGCAATCTTTGCCTTAGAAAATGATCATTCCATTCCCTCTATATTATTTTAAAACCTAAATCCACTTACTCATCTTGTTCTGAGAGAAAGGAAAGGGTTTCTTTTATACAGAGAATATTACTTCTTTCTGTCTTGCGATTTCTCTCAGAAAAAGAAATAAATAAAGTAGTAAAGTGTTAGGGAAAGTAATCCCAAGTATCTTGGAAATATAGACTGGACTGAACTTTCAACTGAGCAAAAGGGTCTCTCCGTCTTCCAGCTCCTTGCTCTATGCTACTGTACAAACTGGTATTCTGACTTTGCTAAACATGCCAGTCTCCTGTATCATCCATGTGTGTCACGAGATCTGTTATTCAAAGCAAAATCAAAGCTCCTGTAGTTTCTGATTCAGTTGTAGAGACAGCTTTCTTAAAACACACAACAAAATATCTTTCCTCCAAATGCAATACGACTGCATTCTTACTGTAACCCTTTTAAGGTTGTACATTTATGCAACTCCTCCCGGAAACGTTCCTCCCAGGCAAAGCTGTGACACTTCTGCTCTTGGTGTCTGCAAAGGGCAGCTCCAGTGTTCATGATCTCAGGGTGATCTGCACGTTGTCTCTGCTTCTTTCAGCTTTGCTGTAGAGCTGGTGGGAAGGTTTTTCTGCTGGGCAATGCCTACCCACGTGATGGCTCTAACCTTGTTCTCTATGTATGTGATGTTCGAGGGGGAAAGGTGAAGTAGAGTGACATTTTGTTCCCTGCTCTCCTGAAGTGCAAGAAACATAAGTGAAAGAGACCTATTTGTAAAAAAGCAGGAGAACCTATTCCTTGACAAGATTACATCAGTCCTTAATTGAGTCTTTAGCTAAAAGACTTCAAGGATTATTTTTTTTTTTGTAACTGAGGAATTATTATTGGAAGGAATGTTTAAATTGCTTTTCTTTACCTTCATGTGAAATGATCAGATGCAAGTTTATTTTGATCTGCACTCAGTTTCAAGCCTGATTACATTTGTAGAGTTCTTTGGCCAACTTTTTAATCTCTTGTTGGAAGTCTCTGTAGTATTTTTAATGTAACCTAAGATGCCTTAGAGTGTCTTAAATATTTAAAGCATGTAATTAAAATATATATTTGAAAAGGTATTCTCAGGAAATCATAGCAAGTTGTCTTAACTGAATTTTTACATTGCAACAGCAATAATAACAACACACAACGGCTGTAATGAATGCAGAAATGTTCGTTTTCTGTTTACTCTAACAAATGCACCCTTAAGTGTCCTCTTTTAATAACTGCTCTCTCTTTAACGTCAGTGCAATGACAGTTATCAGCGGAATCAAGTAATCCCACATCTGAACATGGAGTTCCTGAAATCTTTATCCATTTTTTTTTTTTTGAGGAAAACAGTATAATAGAAAAGGAATGTCAGGACAGGGATTGACAGTTCTGCAAATGCTAAGGGCCTTTCAGCCCTGGGTAAGGGGATGATTTTGCTCTTTGGAGATATTTAGCCGCGTTCATTTAATTTTCTTGATTTCTCCTTGTCTTTCCTGTGTCAGTTTGCTTCCCAGAATTTCTGTGCAGGGTTCCTGAGGTTATTCTCCCCAGCCCCCAAAGCTCTGTTGGTTTGTAATGTACTGACTTGGGATGATGCAGAGTGAGGTCAGTAGCATCTCCAGAGAGCTGGCTGTCCCCAGTGACTCTGTCTTCATTATAGTCTTTAATCCCTATAGAGTTGTTTTAAGTTACTAAAGGCTAGTAATCAAAAAATGTTGCTGCTTTATTCTCATGCTAACATGCCTGAAATTACATCTACTCAAAGTCACACTGTGTTGAGTGTTGAAATATATTCCCAATTTGTCTCTGAGTGTGTTGAGCTGTTAAGTCAGAGCAAATGTGAAGCATCAGAGAAAGATAACACAGCTACTAAAAAAGTGCATCAGCAACTGATTTGTAATTGTCCTGAAGTGGCTTTTTCCTATTGCTGAAGAGCTTTTTAAGAGAAAATCACAGCTTGCCAAAGAAAGGTAGATATTAACATTATTTTGTTCAAGCTGGTGACCTGAGCTAGGAACTTGCTAGGATGTACCTCAGGATGATCTTATCAAGAATAGCCATCACCCAGAGGGTGGCACTTGAAAACTGAAAACTTGGAATTGTGGTGTATAATTACAAAATTCTATCATTTCCTTGTGTCATTCCTGCTCCTTCTGCTTTTCTCCTCTTTCCTTTTTTTCCCCCTCTAGTCATATGTGGTGTAGACTGGCATGATCCTTTAAGAAACAAAATTGCAATAGCTGTGATTTGATAATCTGAAGCTTATCTGTAGCACCCCATCCTTCCTTATTCTTTTGCATTGTCTGAATTCACCACAGCAGTTCTCTCTATTTACAGATATCATCTCTAGCATGTTGCTGTTAGTTCTATTCACTTCTTATATTGCTTTAACAGGTCTGGAGACACTGCCAGTTTCCTTTTCCTTTTTCTCCTCAGATAAGTATCTAAACCGAGCAATTCCAGAAGACAATTAATCCTGTGTATTTGTCACCATTACTGTGAAGTAAGGTTAAATACCTGGTTTTGACTAGACACCTAGGTTTTAGATATCTGAGCGAGTGTGTGTACCTGAAAGTGAAGGCCTCAAGCTACATTATTTTGGCTGGTAAAATGCTTCACCAGCAGCTGATTTATATATGTCCTGAAGTGTTTTGATGTCACTGGTGAAGAGAACTTTCATTTGAAATTACAGGGCCAAATCCTCAGTGAGCAGCATCCATGTAATGACAAGGGATGTGTCCCTGCCCATGGCAGGGGGGTTGGAACTTGATGATCTTGAGGTCCTTTCCAACCCTTACTATTCTATGATTCTATGATTCTATAAGATGTTAGTTTGTTGCAACTGAGAATACAGCAATGAATTAAATGTATGAATGATTATTATAGTTAAAAAATTATAATCTGTTAACATTTGAGTTGGACCAATGCAAATTCAAAGAAATCATGTAACATCAAATGATAAATTAATTAAATGGAATAAAAAAATCAGATTCTTCTGAGCCATACTCTTAATATGTAGTAAAACAAAATCAGATTT
This sequence comes from Amazona ochrocephala, assembly GCA_039720435.1. Taxonomy (NCBI): domain Eukaryota; kingdom Metazoa; phylum Chordata; class Aves; order Psittaciformes; family Psittacidae; genus Amazona; species Amazona ochrocephala. The sequence goes on from CM077879.1 coordinate 15,157,740, forward strand.
TTTCTGCTTTGAATCAGCCTGCTGGGAAAATGAATTTTTGCAGGAAATTAGATTAGAGCGAGAATTAGAAAAAAGGATGCAAACACCCTATGTCTAATCCGGTAATTCTTTATATGTTGAGCAATTGTACACACCCATGTATATGGAAATGAAGTCTCACATCAGGATGAGGAAGCATTTGCATAAATTTTGTCTCCATAAATGACAATGAAATGAAGACAGTAATGTCAGTCTCTTTTGCAATTTTGACATGTCAGGATGGGTCCTGGAAGGCAAGTAAGCACAGTAGGTTGCAGTTAAGCCAGATTTTACTTCATTGCTAACTAGCTAAGTAAGGGTAAACTAGATTAAGAGAAGAATATAATCTTCACTGTTTAATCAGAAGAGAAGCTAAATTACTGTGTGCTCTCAGATAGCAACCATGTTTCAAACTCAAGGTGCAAGTAGAAGCCTGGCAATAAACTGAGGGCTCCCTCATGCATTGCATGGGATATGGTGAGAGTGTCTTTCAAGGGGATGAATTTTACCTGTGGATGGGATGCACAGCCCTCCTGGCCCCAAGAGAATACGACTGTTCTCCTGAGCTGAGAGAAGCTGTACGGAAGCAGTTAGCCGAGTCAGAGAGGTTCTCAAATGAGGCCCATGGGGACATCACTGCTTCCACTCAGAGCCTCATGTTGCTGAGGAGAATGCAAATCTCGGGGCAGGAGAGTTCTTGGTTAAGATCCAGTACCCAGCTGGTGCCACTATGTCTTCCTGTGCTACAGGCACTCCTACACTGGGGGGTCTTCAGGGATGGGATAAGAAGGTGCTGGGAACAGGAGAATTTCTTTGTAGTTGTGTGGATAGCTGAGTTTCCATCACTGGAGGGCATCGCACAGTATTTTGTCTGTGGGATGCAAAGGCAGCAGACCTCACAAAGCCTTAGTTTACTTTGATTGGTTTGGTTTGGTTTGAGAAGCAGGGAATGAGCTATTGGTCTTGGTCCATGTTGATAACATCTACAGGAGGAGGTGGAGGAGAAACAGTCTTCATGGCATATGCAAGCTGCTGTCTGGGAGACTGGCCTCCATGACCTGCCTGCTCTGAAACACTGCCAATTCCATTGTAAAGCCCACAAGATGGGAAGAAGTCCAGACCCTCAGGGAATGATTGAGTCAAAGGTGTAGAAGGAAGGGATTTGTTTTACTAGGAACTGGGAAGTGTTTTGGGAATGCTGTATTCTAGAAAAACAGGCTTTACTTTAACCAAACAGCACTGAAAATTAAAATTATCATAGAGGGTTATCTAAACTAAAAGAGGAGGGACAGTAGACAGGCATTGAGGAGCACTTGGTTCAGTCTGATGCAGTCCTCGAAGGGGATGTGTCTGATGTTCAATGCACCTCTAAAAAGGCCAGGAGGGACATAAATAACAAATTGCAATAAATGGAGAACGCAAATCAGGTTCTTTAAGGTGTCAGTTGAATAGCATATACAGTACCAATGAGGACAAAAGTTATAGTTGCTTCTACAGCAATAGCAGAAGCCTAAAATACAAGATAGAAAAAAAATTGAATACTTGGCACCAGTGGCAAACTTGACTGAAGAAATATCGCAAACACTGGTTGAAGGGAAGTAAACAAGGTTATTGATACTGGGACATAAATTTTATAGGAAGTACAGAGAGGATATTAGGATGTGGGAGAGGCAGAGTACAGGAAGGATGATGCGAAGTTCTAATATGATATAATATTTTGGGAAGAGATGAGCATTTAGGAATCTGAGTGAAATTCAGCATGTTAATAGTAAAACTGTAGCATTTCTTTAGTGAAACTGAAGAAGCTGCAGTGAAGATAAGTAGAATGATTGTATATTTTAACTAGATATAGTTCAGTGCCTCATCAGACTGAGATGTAGAAATATTTTTTTTAAAATTCAATAAAAAAATCATTCTTGCATCAGCTTGTCTCAGAAACTGCAGAAAAAACACAGACATGACCATCAACTCAGCCGCAAGGGTTGCACAGGACCTCACTCAAGAGTTACTAGTGGGTCAGCCACTGTTAGCATGATCATAATATAGTTGAAGTTAATTTTTGTATCATGACAAAAAAAGACAAATAAGTCCATCAGGCAGATGTTCAGTTTCAAGAAAGAACACTAGACTAAAAAAAAGATACAGTCAAAAACCAACAAACAAATGAAAAAACCCTAAAAGATAAAAAATTCAACAAGCCAACCAAAAATCCTGCAACAGTTCAACAAGCAAGAGCCTGGAGCATGTATGGGAAACGCAGTTACACTGTGTACAGCAATTCCAGGAGAAGATGAAGTGATCAAATGAAATCTCTTCAAGGCTCAAGGGTAAAACTATCATAGCAAATCATTGGAAATGGAAAAGGTTACTGTCTCAGGGAAAAGAACGGCAGTTAAAAAATGGGGGGTCTTCACAAAGGAGAAGAATGAAAAGCCTGTAATACATGGCAAGTAATAAAATAAACAAAAAGATAAAAGGAATAAGAGAATTTGAAGAGTATCTTATAAAGGTGTGTAACCTATTGCACCAGAGAAGTTGTGGTTTAGCATTCTCATGCTCATAGATGGGTCTGGATGGGCAGGTCCGGGGACCTACAGTCTGGTGAATTTGCCCTCCATCCCTGACAAGGCCATAAGTCCTGTGATAAATAAAAAGTGACTGAGCACATGAATTAAGTTGACTTATTGAGCAGGTTCCAATAAAGTTAAGTCCTGCCTTACTGGCCTGTTGGGGTTCTCATCATTCTGGTTTACTGGCTTTGCCAGTGAGTATGTGGATAGAGGGGACCAAGTGGTCTGAGTACATCTGGATTTTCTAAAAGCTTCTGACAGGGCTTTTAAATAAGGCTTTGAGGAAACTAAGCTGCTTTAAGACTGAATAAAAAGTTCTGTTGCAGATTGAAAGATGTTTAGATAAAAAGCAAATGGTGGGATACAATAGTCACTTTTGAAGAGGCTAGGAGTTGATAAAGGTGTCATTAATGAATCTGTATTGGGACTGGTTTTATTCAAGATCTTCATCATTAATCTAGAAGAGGGAGTAAATTGTGAAATCTCCAGTTTCACAGATGATAGTAAGTTATTTTGGGAAGTCAAATACTATGCTGGTTATAACAGTAATCACAAGGACCTCAGTGACTGAATAGGAAAAAAAAAAGCAATGGATAAGCTCCTGAGTAGATAACTGTAAGGCAGGAAAAATAATCCAAATCATGTTTGAGTGATGCTGAGCTCAGAAATGGCAGGTACAACTCAGGAGAATAATTTCATTCATCATTGGCAGCTGCCTGAAATTATCTGTTCAACGAGGAATGACATCATCAGGAAGAGTATTGAGAAAGAAACAAAAAGTAATATTTTGCTATTATTGGAAGCATTGATGTGCCCATGCCCTGTATACTGTGTGTATTTCTGGTCTCTGCATCTCAGAAAAGTCCGTGGAGTTAGAGAAAGCACAGAGAAGGGCAACCAAAATGAGTAAGGAGGAAAAGCAATTACATGGAGACACTAAAGACTCTGGGACTCATCAGTTAGGAAAGAAGAAAACAGAGTATGACCAAGTCTTGCAAAATCTACAAGGTGATTAATAAGGTATATGTGGAGCTGTTATTTACTGAACTCTACCATACTGGATGAGTGAGCAGTAACTGAAGCCAGCAAAAGGTAAGTTTAAACCAGACAGTAGAAAGTACGTTTTTACACAGTGGATAGAGGACTTCTAGAAACTTTTGGAACGGGAGGCAATGGAGACAATATCATCAGAATCATAAATTATAAAGGAAATTGTGGAAATACGGTCTAGAGACAGCCATTAAAAGGAGTAGGTAGGTATATGCTCTCTAACTACACTAACACAAAGATTTTGGATGCTGGACATTGCTAAGAAGAAGGGACTGTGGCTAATCACCGTTACTCTCTTAAAGCAGCACCTCAGTAAGAGATAGAGTACTGGCCTGACTGGGCTAATGGTCTGACTCAGTATTTCTTCGTTACATTTTGTAAATTTACCCAGTTTGAAGTGAAGGTTCTTTCAAAAAATATTCTTGATCTTTTAAAGTTTCTTCCCATTCTTTTCAACAGTCACTTCAAACCTTCAGTAGTAGAACCTGAGCCAAGAATAGAGGTGATTTCCACATAATAAAATAAAAAGATAACTGGAATTTATCTGAAAAGCTGTAGAATAGAATGGTAGGAAAGGAAGAAAGCAAAACCTTGCTATCTGTTGGGGAGCATTAGTCATGCTTTGCTGTTACTTCATCATGCTGTAAATACCTGTGCCATTTAACAGAGTCTTCTCAATAGGCTCAGTAAAATGGCACCAAGAGTACCTTTACCCATTAGCTATCCTTAATTCCTGTCAAAAGGTCTTCATCCAGTCTCCACACATTATGAGACCCTGTGTCTTTGTGGTTGATAGATTTTACTAGTTCCTTATTCAGTTGCATTTGCAGCAGGAATAATAACAATACAAACATCCAAAACTGCAAGTAAGCTCACCACTAGCAAGCTCAAGCATATTTTGGGCCAGGCTAAAAAATATTTTAAAAATAATGAGCCAGTTTAAAACGTTATGAACTGTTCAGTGAAAGCAAATATGATGGTTCTTATGTTTTGCCATTGGGGTATTCAAATCTGGTCAGGTTAAACCTTTACCTTTTCCACAATCCTTGTAGCATTGGACACTTCCTTTTTAAGGAGAATGATTGCTCCAGGAAGTAGGGCTATAAAGAGCATGACAAAAACCTAGGCATGCGGCAACAAAGATAGCTGCTACATGGCACCTTAAAAGAGTAGGAAGTGTCTCATGAGCACCTGCTCTCCACCAGCCAGAGATGAACTTTGAGTTTTTAAATACGATTATCTCTGTGAATAACCTATCCATAGATCTGCAGGACAGCAAAAGGAACAGAGGCTGCACAGCCTGCATTTCTAGTTAGGCTTTCTTAGCAGATAAGCATGCTAATACTTTGTGCTTGAATTCAAACCTGCAGATTCACTCTCAGCCTGTGCATATTTGCATATGAAAACCTTTAAGTTCTTAACTGTATTTTTGGTTTCTTTACATGCACACATATGTCCAATTCCCCTGTTTTATACTGCTTCTGTTCACAGTTTTCTCAAATGTTATTAATCATTTAAATTCATCCTTTTATGGTTAAAAAGCAGGAAGCAAGTTTTGGAGTAGGGCAGACTGGTATGACCTTCAGCTGCACAGGTACAACTACCATTTTTCACAAATATATTAGCAAGGAAATGTTGTAATTTTCCTTTAATTTCACTGTTTTTGCAGTGATGACAGTGAGATAACTCATGATTTACAACAATGGAAGACAATAACGACTTTTACTTTTTCCCCTATTTGCACCCAGAATAGGATTGAAACAAAGAGAGCCTTATTTTTCACACCAACCTGTTCCCACTCCTCCAGGTACATTTATACATGCATAAAGTCTCCCTAGACAATTATTTGCTACATTTCTTCACTTTAATCACACACAGTCTACAGAATAAAGAGAAGAATGTTTTCCGGAAGTGTACTGTATCATTCCATGGTGACTTAGTGCCATTTCTGTGAAACCTAATGTTCCCACGACAAATTAAAGACTAACACTAAAATGAATAATATTTGGTCTTAACGTTGGGTTCAGGCAGAAAAAAAAAATAACTACTGTTTATGAAAAATGCTTCCAGGAACCATTGGAAGAAATACAATTGTTCAACATCTGCATAAATTTTCATTCAAATAATACAAAATAAAAAGATGCAAGGCATATTTTTGCTTTGCTTTCTGCTGCTTGGACATTAAAGGGTTGTACAACTGTGAAACACCAGAAAGCGGTAAGAGAATGACAAGTTTTGCCTTCACACGCTGCATGCTGTAAGGAAAAAGTTGTAGTTACTCTTCACTTTGATATAAAAATATCCCTTGGTTACAGATGACAAACATTGCCTCTTGTTAGGTATGTTGTCTAGACTGGACTAACAGATGCTGAGTCTCGAGAGTCTTGTTAAAGTCAGTGATACTTCTTAGATATGTTCAAGAAATGTCCCTTGTGCTTTGAATATAATACACTCTTCTTTCAGTTCTGATTATTATGAATGCCAGAAAAACTCTTTTATCTTGTATAGTATTACCTCTGTGTTACGCTTTCTTCAATCACATTTTCAAAATTAATTCCATTTTTCAGAAATACACTGCGTTGTTGTGAGAGAATATATAAACCAGGAAGGAAAGGAGGGGCATAAGCATATTTAAGCATGTCTCAGCTATTTTGTAATTAGAATTATTCACAGAAAAAAAAATCATGTCACTTTTCAATTGCTGTCACCCAAGATGGCTTCCATTTTGGGCTATGCTCCTGGAAATGTCCCAGTTGAAATGACTAAAAAGTGAATGCAAAAGGCAAGTATGTGTATTTAAAGAAGTCATGTACGGTTTTAAGGGAAAACAAGCCATGTGTATACAAGATGGGTATCATTAACAACTGCAGTGTTTGACAAGGGAGGAGACAGGCAGTACTAGGGGATGAGAGGGCCAAGTCAAGATAAGAGCTGTGGCACAATACAAGAGCCAGTGGCAGGCCCAAAAACAAGGATAGTGTTCAAGGCCAGGTATGTTGGGGCTTTGAACAGCCTAAGCCAGTGGAAGATGTCCCTGCCCACAAGAGGGGGTTGGAACTAGTTGGTGTTTAAAGGTTCCTTCTGACCCAAACCATTCTGTATGATTCTAAGATATTCCAAGTCACATGCCAGGACTATTCTAAAAATTGCGAGGGCTGATATGTATGCCTAGGACCAAGAGAAAAAGAAGTCACAGTAGGTAGCATGAGAAAAGACAGCTGGAGAAATAGCATTGCATGTCACATAGAGTGCACATAAAAATATTCTAGTTGTTTGTTAGAAAGATGTCTGCAGAAGCTTGTAACACCACATTACATGAGCGCCAGCCAAACAAAGATTGAATAATACAGGCAGTATTACTAGTTACTGATGTTATGAGAAAAGAAATTAGATAGATCTGAAAAATATCAATTGATTCTGAAATTAATTTTCTAGCTAAATATTACAATAGCTTCACTGGTCGCACTCTTATTTGGTAATTTAGGGAGAATTAAGTTTGCATGTACATCTATAAAATCACATATTTTCAAAGTGCTAACTAAGCAAAATATGTTTCATGTATATCCTTTTTCTCTTTTTTAGATATAATCATGTGTGATAATCACATTTATTGACAAACATAATTCCATTTTTTACAATGTTTACTGAAGAAATTACCACTCAGTTAAGTGAAGTAACCAGAGCTAGTAGCCAGGAATTTGTGTTCTCATTTACACTAGGATGATAGTGGTCTTTGTATTCTCTTAGAAGGCTTTCCACATTGATTGCCCTTTTAGATCAGCATATTCAGGAAAGACTTCAGGAAGCCCATGGAGTTGCATATTTGTAGGTGAGGAAAGCAAGAGCAAGCCCAGATGACTCCATGAGTTGCTAGTTTTCTGTGAAATGAAAGCTTGTAGTCTATGGGGAAACTGCAGCATAACATAATAAAAAGATCATAGTACTTTTTGACTGAAACTCTTCTGAAAAATCCAACAACTGTTCCTCCAGTACAAGCAGCTGCTAGTTGAAAACTTGAGAATCTGCCCCCTGTTTTGATACCCTGATAAGGAGTAAGAGTTTTGGAGAAATCTGGCCTACGTTGTTGTTCTGAATACTAAAAATACAGCTTTATACGTGCAATCCACGTCACTTCTGTATTTAACAGTACCCAGTGCAGCAATGCCACCATATGGTGTAGTCCTCTTAGTTATATCAGTATTCAAATGACAAAACCAACAGGAGCTCATGGAAATACAGAGATCATGAGTCAGTACGTGGGCAAGAGTGCCAGCTACAGACACTCTCAGAGGGAAAAGTGGGAAATGCTTGAGGGAATTCATTAGCTTCTAACATCCTTCCACATTACTTTCAAGCCCCTAATTTCTGCCTGTAGAATTCACCATCAGGTCCACATCTCCTAAATTCTGAACACTGCAGCATGAGATTTCCCTGCACACATCTCAGAATAAAGCAGGCCACATGCAATTGAGCAGGCAAAAATGTTAACCAAATGTAGTTTGCACTGAACTTTTCCCCCAAGCATCCTACCTGCAAAGGAAGAGTAATCCTCAGTTCACAGGAATGTTATTGTGCTGGGGTCCTTATCAGAGTGCATCCAAATTTTTGCCTAAATTCTTCTTTTTGGTAGAGCATACATGAAACATACAGCAATTTTTTGGCAAACTTCAAGAAAATGCCTAAACCCAAACCTTGTACAGAATATTTTCCTTCTTTATTTATGTACCTTTTCATTTCTAGAAAGACTTAGGATCTGGAGCTACACTTATTCCATTTTGTTCCTTTAAAACTGCTCTGGCACTATTTGTACATGTAACTGTTCACAGAAGATCAGCCCAATACTATATTTTTAAATTTCTTAAACCTTTGGCCTTCAAAGAGCAGATCAAAAGTGCATTAACTCCACTATTTTGGACAGCTCCATTTTGAGTATCCACTTACTCCCTCTGCATTTTCAAGTAGGTAGTTCATTTCCTATGGTTCTTGAAGTGTCATACACTTTTAGAATGTATTTGAAGGGTACCCACACTTACAGTTTGTCTGCAATATGCTTGGGTGTCCTTTGCACTGAAAGCTCATCTCCTAACGGTACTGTAATGGTTGTCATGGACTTATTCCAAAGTACATTGATGTTAATGGAAGACTTGCAATAAACGCAGTGAAATCCAGATCAGACCCTGTTTCCTTATTATTGGTGTATGGATGGACACAGATGAATAAGTTGTTCTCACAAGTATTTCCTGAACTCTGTTCTCATAGATGTCACACCACTTGCTTGTGCTGAGAGGCATACATCAAATAGCATCTTAATAGCATTTCCACAACGAAACTGTGTTTTTTTTTTGCTCACAGAGAAAAGGCACTATTTGTATCACTGGGGTTTTAATTCTCTTTCTAAAACTGTACTGGAAGAGCAAAGATTATTAAATGTAGATGAGCAAAACATTTAATAGAAAAAAATTTAAACCCTTTGTTTTCACGTTTACATCCTCTTCTTGATTTGCCTGTTGGCTTTATTTTAAACAAAGACATACAAGAATGAAAATTTTACATGAATAGCATGCCACTCTAACCTCATATCATGTGAAAAAGCATTTTTATAATTAAAAAAGGAAAATCGCTATCAAGAGTCTAGCAACCTAACAAAGCCATGAATTGATTCCAGGACTGTTTCTAGAGACCCCTGCAAAATAAACTTCTAAAAATATTTCATCCTTGCTAATCTCAGTATCATTAACAGTGAATATTTTTCAAAAATTCCCTTTGCGTATATACTAATGCCTTAAAAGATTGTGTGTTTTTTGATACATAGCATTCACCAGCAGTTGGAGTAAAAACATCACAGAGGGAGAACAAATGCTCTCATGGGCACTTAATATTGATATCTTTAATATCCAGAATCTAGAATTACTGCTCTGTGTTTACCTTTCTGTAACTATCAAATTATCTTTTTTTATGTATCTTATCATAACATTGGCAGTAACATTTATGATATTTATTTTTCTGGTACTGATTAATAAAAACAGAATAAAAGAAAACTGATCAATACCATCTGATCCCTATCAGTTTTTCTAAACCTCATCTGAAGCTTTCTTAAGTTAATGGAAAGATGCCTGTTGATTTCAGAAGTTGCAGGGATACTTGTTCCTGAACCAGCAAAAAGGGAAAATAATGGGGAAAGAGTATCAACTTCTGCTGCATTTTAATAATTTTGCTCTCTCAAAAAGCTTTTCACTTCTGTCTGGCTTAACCACTGAGATCGAGGAATAAGAACAAGATCAAAGTTCCCCAAGATAGATGTAAACGATCAAGAAAATATTTACTATTTAAAAAAAAAATAAAATAAAAAGAACATCAAAAGTGTGCATAAACACAAACCAGTGTAAAACCAAAAGTCCAAAAGTGAAGCAGTCAGTTAATGGTGTAATAGCTGGGGATTGCTGGGTTGCATTTGTGCCTTAAAATGTATCTGAAAGTTTCTGGTTATGCCTGGATCTGTGCAGTGCTAGCACATTTGTCAGTGTAGTCTTGGAACCAAGGCTTCACCACGTTATTTTGGTGGTGTTAAAATAGCTAGGATGCATTGATTACATTGGCTGTGGGTGGAGGTGGTACTTATTCCAGCTCAGGGCGGCAGAAGCAAACTACAGTTGATCCATCTTAAAGCCTACCATAGCAAGGCAACCTGCCTGGAAATTTCAGAGGAGATTTGAAAGTGGACAGCGAGTTTAAAGTCTTGATGGTTGGATTTTTTGGGAATTTATGGTCTTTGGAAAGTGCATCTTGCTACAAGAAATGAGAGAGAAACGTTAAAGATGAAAGCTGGATCTTTCAAGGTGATCTAAAAAGGTTATGCATCCAGGTCTCATTAAATTTCTGCTAGTGTTTTCAGGGATTTGAAGATGTGAAGAGGATTTGTTTTTCTGAATAGTCCCTGCTCTGTATTGCGAGCTGGAGCCCCAAGAGGTCATAGTTCCTTTGTCCAACGCTGCTTGCTGGGTCAATTTTCTTCTTTAGTATTTACTATACTGAACTGATATTGACTAGGCACTCTATAATTGAAGATATTCAGGTTAAAATATCAGAAAAAAATCTTATTTTTATACCTTGCAGATAATAGACACATTGTTTTTAAGGTAATCTTGAGCTGTAAATGTATTTCTGACATGGTTCAACAATTTTTAAATATCTGGATTTTAATTTGGAATAAAATCTGTTGTCATTCATCATGTCAATGATAAATACACTTAAAGGGTTTTGGGGTGAACTTTGTCATGGCAGCTTGAAATATAAAGATACACCAAAGGCATCAAGCAGATACAAATTCTGTATTATGTTCTATGAGTAATGTAAAATAAATGTGCCTAATTTATACTTGCAGGTGGCAAGTTTGGTACTCAGATGTTGTTTTAATGATTATGGAATTATTTTCTAAGGTTCAAGCTAACTTAATAAGTCCAAAGAAGATAGATTACATGTTAATGATCATGTATAAAGACAGCTCCCATGAAAATGTGCATCTAAGATGCTAAATTCTTGGCCAGGAGTGGTTTAAAGTAGAGCTTCATTTTTGGCTGGTCAGAAGTGAGGCTAAACACAGGCTCGCCTGATGTATCCAGGCATAGAAAAATGCAAGGAGGCTGACTGTTTTGATAAGGGCACCCTGTGCGACAGTGTTCATCACATATGTCAGTAACAAAAACAGTGTAAGTGCCTCAATAGTAACAGAAGTGCAAAAGGCATTGCATAAAGTCTTTGCTAGGCTATCAAAATTGTGGAAAACTGATTAGTTGTGTTCAGTTATCAATAATTTGGTTAAGATTCATGTCTAATGCCTTGAGACTTGATTTTTGCAGTAAATAGTGGTTGCAAGAAAGGTCTGATATGGACCACAGAACTATGAAATAAAACTGGGTGGATCTAGAGAGTCTGTGAATGAGAGAATTAAAATTCAAATGGCATTTTCCTGGGAGCAACAGGGGGTTCAGATAAAGTTTATTTTTCTGAATGTCTTGGCTTTCTTGAGATGGCTTAACTGCTAATGTTAAAAGTGGTGACTGAAGGCAGTTAGGTTCAGCTAGTGTCATACGGTTATGTGTAAGATAATTATTTAAAGCAGTGTTTTTAGTCCATATAATTGAACCCGATGATTTATGCTGCAACAGGCACACCTACAGGTCGGGCAGAGAAGAGATTCAGAGCAGCCCTGCAGAGAAGGACTTGGGGGTGTTGGTCGATGAAAAAATGAACATGAGCCGGCAGTGTGCGCTTGCAGCCCAGAAAGCCAACCGTATCCTGGGCTGCATCAAAAAGAGTGTGACCAGCAGATCGAGGGAGGTGATCCTGCCCCTCTACTCTGCTCTCGTGAGACCTCACTTGGAGTATTGTGTGCAGTTCTGGTGTCCTCAACATAAAAAGGACATGGAACTGTTGGAACAAGTGCAGAGGAGGGCCACGAGGATGATCAGGGGACTGGAGCACCTCCCATATGAAGATAGGATGAGAAAATTGGGGCTGTTGAGCCTGGATAAGAGAAGGCTGCGTGGAGACCTCATAGCAGCCTTTCAATACCTGAAGGGGACTCTATAGGGATGCTGGGGAGGGACTCTTCATTAGGGACTGTAGTGAGAGGACAAGGGGTAACAGGTTCAAACTTAAACAGGGGAAGTTTAGATTGGATATGAGGAAGAAATTCTTTACTGTAAGGGTGGTGAGGCACTGGAATGGGTTGCCCAGGGAAGTTATGACTGCTTCATCCGTGGTGGCGTTCAAGGTGGGGTTGGACATAGCCTTGGATGGCATGGTTTAGTGGGAGGTGTCCCTGCCCATGGCAGGGGTGTTGGAACTCGATGATCTTGAGGTCCTTTCCAACCCTAACTGTTCTATGATTCTATGATTCTGTGCTGCATAATCATTATGGATAGGCAGTTTGCAAAGATCTCTGCATGTTCGCTTCTTGCAGTGATACACCATTGCCTCATAGCACATTCATATCTTGAGACTAGAAGTGAGAATACCAAGACTATCTTGAACCAAGTAATTAGTGACTATCTAGGAAATAGAACTGGCCATTTGTGTCATTTCTGTATTTTTCTATATTTAACGAGTTAGTAATATAAGTCAGAAGTCTAATTTGATTTTGAAGGATTATTAAAAAATATTTGCTTAATTTTGTTGCATATAAATATCTTACTAGCTTTGGGAAGATTTTATCCCCAATTTTTTATGACCAGACAGTTTGCCAATATCATAAACCCAATGTTTATTCAACCTTCACTCAGCCCTGCCATAGAGGATTATAAAGTTAAGTAAACCAAGCTATTACACCTTTCACTGTTACAGCTTTGAACCCAGTGAGTTTGTTGCTATTGAAAAGAGAGTACGCACTCCTTAGAAAGATTAAGTAGAGCTTGGATAAGGCACCTAGTTCAAAGATAGGTCTAAAACATTGATTTAAAATATTAAGCTCATCCTCGCAATCAAAAGAAGAAAACATAAATTTTATGGTTTCATGTCCGGAAAGAAATCATAGAATCATAGAATAGTTAGGGTTGGAAAGGACCTTAAGATCATCTAGTTCCAACACCCCTGCCATGGACAGGGACACCTCCCACTAAACCATGCCACACAAGGCTATGTCCAACCCCACCTTGAACACCGCGAGGGATGAAGCATTCACAACTTCCTTGGGCACCCCATTCCAGTGCCTCACTATCCTTACAGGAAAGAATTTCTTCCTCGTATCCAATCTAAACTTCCCCTGTTTATGTTTGAACCCGTTACCCCTTGTCCTCTCACTACAGTCCTTCATGAAGAGTCCCTTCCCAGCATCCCTATAGGTCCCCTTCAGGTATTGGAAGGCTGCTATGAGGTCTCCATGCAGCCTTCTCTTCTCCAGGCTCAACAGCCCCAACTTTCTCATCCTATCTTCATACAGGAGGTGCTCCAGTCCCCTGATCATCCTCGTGGCCCTCCTCTGCACTTGTTCCAACAGTTCCATGTCCTTTTTATGTTGAGGACACCAGAACTGCACACAATACTCCAAGTGAGGTCTCACAAGAGCAGAGTAGATCAGAAAGCTTCAGGTATTTGAAAATAGCTTTTACAATTTCCTAAGCCAAATAAACTTGATTAGCAAAATTAACGAAGACAAAGAGATGTCACTGTAAATATCAGAAAGTGTTAATGCAAAACAACTCTCGTTTGCAAGAACTCACTGCAGTCAGGGAGGAGTGATGGTGCTGCTGCAAATGATCTCACGATGTAGCATGATGTTTGGTGCTTCATGATGATTGGGCCTTGACCCAACCAAGTCTTGAGTATTTGCTGCTCCTTAAATATATACACTGTGAAATGAAGAACAAGGCTGAAATTTCAATATGGAGAGCTGAAATTTTTCAACATGACCATCATATGCTCAGGTACTGGTTATTTCTCTGGCTAGAGTAATAGTAGACTCTTTAAATGATGCAACTAGTTTTGTGTTGTTACTTTAAAGAAGATACACTGTATCATAAACTAGCCATCTATTACTCATTTAAAAAGGTAGATGATGTGTATAAAAAGCCCCATATATATAAAATTTGAGTGATATTATGACAACACTGAAGTGGGGCATAGATTTATACATGTTAATTCAAAGCCCTCTCCTGCTAAGATAAAAGGCATGCTTTTATTGCCATGCTGTTAACAGAGTCATCAACCTCTAAATATGATCTACCTGTCATTTTGGAAAGGTAGTGTACAGTGCTGAATAATTCAAGCTTATTTTTCATTCTAGGATACATAAAACTCAAATTTCTGAATACACTGTCACTTGCAAAAATGTTTTGGACCAGATCCAAACAGCTTTCTTAGATGAATATGCCAAGATGACCTTTGACTGTGTGTTTAGTGTCACAGAAAAGTGTGGTGTTTGTTAACTACAGAGCCATTTTCAGATTTTTTTGAATTATTTATATGTGTAAGTTCCCATTAAATATCCTGTGTTCATTTTTTTTTTTTTTTGGTCATTTTTGTGGCAAAAATAGACTGCTCCTTTTTGCTAACTTTTATGATGGAGCATTAAGGAGTTTTAACGAGCTACACAGTTGAAGAAGCCATTATTAAAATACACAGGATAATAGCGGCATTTTCCAAAATGCACCCTTATTATCATAGGTTAAGTGATCAGAAAGCCTAATATTTTCCTTGGAACATTGCTGGTATTACATACTTTGCAACTGTGATAACGTTTTTTAGCTATTGTATGCCCTGAAAACTGTTGCAAAAAAAATCACTTTAGGGTTGATTTTACAAACATGAAGACAAAGGAAGTAATGATTTTAACTATATCTTTCATTTGCCTGTTGAAATTATGTTCTGCTGTACCTTGCATTATTGACCAGGACTAACTATGCACATCTAAAATAACATTGCTTACTACTTGTGATTGGGAATTTTTGGTTCATTGTTTTTTGTTGTTCTTGTTTCGTCTTTTTTCTTTTTTTTTTCAGGGAAATTTCTGTGTGCTTCTCAAGTATTTAATATAGAAATAAATTCAGTCAGTTAGTCTGTGAGTAGTCTAATTTTCTTCAGATTTGCTACCTGCAATGGATAGAAAGACAACATCCTTATCCCTAAAACAGTACAAAATAAACATAATGGAATAAATAAGTTATGCTACTAATCATATGTGCTATGGAGCTAATGATAGTGGTTTTGTGCCTAAAAAATATCATTAATTAAAAATATTACTTCTATTTTTTAAAAGAAATGGAGAAAAGTGCAAGTTGATAATATTTAATTAAAAATCAGGAAAATATTTTTTACTTAGTTTTTACTAAAAAAAAATCAAAGATTAAAGGGTTCCAATAATTTTCGAGATTTGTGTAGTTTCTTTCTGCATTTCATTAGGAATATATGCATGATATCAGTTGAAATAAAAATGTGAAGAAAGATTCAGAAGAGGAAATCACTGCTTGGAAACAGGCAAAAGCAAAGAAATTAAAAGAACTGGGGAGTAAGGCGTAGCTTTGGTACAGAGGTGAACTGTTTGCAGGACAGAAAACAGAAAGAGGTCATAAACCAGAGCAGGAACTGTTCTTCCTGCTCTGTGGATATGGTGGCAAAGGGAGCGAGTTCCCTGATTACAGCTCCTCGGTGTTGTGGTGGTTCAGATAACAATGTAAGTACGTCACTGTTGTGCTGTCAGGCTGGCAGCAAAGAATAGGGGACTGAATTTGGTACAAAAAAAAGAGATGCCAGTGAAAGAGCTAGGAAGAAGATTAAATAGCTGGAACAGTACAAAAGAGAATTTTATCCTCTTTAGCACTAGGAGTCCTGGTTGCATCTAGCTGTTGGCAGCCAGAATGGCTGCCATCATCTTTGCCTGGCACTTCAGCTAAAGGAAGGGATTAATGCTGCTGAGGTGGCCGAGGTTGCACACAAATTGCAGCCTTCATACTTCCTATATGGAATATTTCTATTTCTGACAGAATGGATGATCTTTTTAAACGCATTATATGCTAGCTTAAAACTACACTATTTCCTCAGCATCAGATGGTCTGCCTTGTGATATTTCCTCGAGAATAAATACAGACTGTAACCATCTGTGTCTGGACTCTTCTCCCATGCCTTCCCACAGTTATTCTACAACTTCTTTTAGCTTTTTTTTTTTTCACTTTGTACATCCCTGTGTATTCATATATAGCCTATAAAGTTCCAGCTGGAAAAAATGTCTCTCTTTTTAAAAAAACTGTCTAATCCAATTTACTATTAATCACATGAATTTATGACAGCTGATGCTTGAATGCTTATATTCTCTCTGATAGGTTGTAATTATTCATTTCCTTTGTATTGTGTAAAGTGTTATCAGTGTATCTGCATTGTTTAAGCATGCTAGGTGGTATGAGAGCAACTGTCAGTTCATGGATAAATGTACAGATTCTGTTTTTATAAATATGCCATAAAAATAAGGGAAAATTTTTTTTCAAGGAGCAGTCATATGAATTCCTAACTTGATTTTTGATTTATTGAAGAGATGATCTGTGCTAGACACCAGTTCCTGAAACCAGTTCTCACCAATTCCTCTAAAGGTGGTCTAGCTTTGGAGGAAGTTTTGCCCAATATTTCAGAATATTCTGAAAAATACTTTGTATTAATTGATAAACTATTAATTCTGTCACAGGTTTGGCTTTTAAGTTTTCTAATAAAGTCTGTAGGAAAGGTTGCTGCGCATCAGCAGGAAGGGCTTTAGGCTTATGCTTTTCCCAGCTTTGCGTTAGTGAATGGATCTTCCTGACCCAGGCAATGTAAATGATTAACTACTGACCTCAGTGTTTGAGAGGTAACTATGTACTGTGTCTTCCTGTTAATTTCCTCAGTAATCACTTTTCACATACAGCAATTCTTTCTTCCACATACAGAGAAACAAAAACTGAACAAACCCATATAGCTTAAAATGTGTTTGCTGTAGGCTGGAAAAAAAAGGAGTGATTATTATTGGTACCATGATTATTACTATCTTTAAGGTATCAAACTTAGATAAGTCACTAGATACTGCTGTACTTGTGAAGGCAAGTTAGGAGGAAATGAATGTTCACATCTGACTCTGGCATATCTTACTCCACGTCAAAGGACTTAAAACTGGTTAACTTTGAACTGGTTTTACCAAGTTACAGGAATGGTGAAATTATCCCAAGAACTTTCTGGAGTGTTTTTGAATAACATGGTGTTAGCCTTTTTAAATTTATGCTCCTGCTAGCTTGGGAAAAGTTGACAAAAATGGTGGTGTGATTTGACCCAGATTTATTTTGCAATCTCAGAATAGGGTAATTTTCAAGAAAAGTGTATAGCTTACAAAATAGTGCTGCAATTATGATTTTCATTGTCCAAGGACCATTTTAACATACTTATAATCTAGAAACATAGCAAATAATTGATATATAATATCTGTACATATATCTAATGCATGTGTTAACACGGAGGAAAACTCTTCTGTATTAATGCTCTCTTAACAGTTGTAAGAGGTTTCATGCATCCAACATGGGCATGAGGAATGGCTGAGTGAACTAGGGCTGTTTAGTTAGGAGAATAGAAACCTCAGAGGGAACCTTATCACTCTCTACAGCTACCTGAAAGGAGGTTGTAGCGGGGTGAGTGTCTGTCTCTTCTTCCAAGTAACAAGCGATAAGACAAGAGGTAATGGCCTCAGGCTGTGCCAGGGGAGGTTATTAGGAAAATATGAAAAACCTGGATATTAGGAAAAAGTTCTTCACAGAGATAGTGATCAGACATTTGAACAGGCTTCCCAGGAAAGTGGTGGAAACACATCTCACTTTCCGATGGAAGCATTCAAAAACCATGTAGATGAGGTCCTCAGTGATATGGTTTAGTGATGGTCTTGGCAATCCTGGGAAAATGGATTTGATGATCTTAAAGGTCTTTTCCAACCTATCTGTCTCTTGATTCTGTGATTCTATGATTCTGTGATTCTATTCTGTTTTGTATACTGAACTCCTGGAGGGAAGAATCATTGCCAAAAACCCTTTACCAGGAGCAGTCAAAGATAGAACTTATAACAGTTTCCCAATACCTAGAGGGCACTACAAGAAAACAGGAGAGTGACATTTTACAAGGGCATATAGTGACAGAACAAGGGGGAATGGCTTTAAGCAGACAGAGGGGAGATTAAGATTAGACATTAGGAAAAAAAATCTTCGTTATGAAGGCGGTGAGATACTGGCACAGGTTGCTCAGGGAAGATGTGGATGCACCATCCCTGGCAGTGCTCAAGGCCAGGTTGGATGAGGCTTTGAGAAACCTGGTCTAGTGGAAAATGTCACTGCCTGTAGCAGGGGGGTTGGAACTAGGTGTTCTTTAATGTCCCTTCCAACCCAAATCATTCTATGATTCCATGATTGTGTGGATTTGGTTTAATGGGAAGTCTGTTAAGTACTTCTTCAATATATGTAGTAAAATATAATGCAGTATTGTTCACATTTGGAAAATTCTTTCTATGCACAAATAAGGTGGAAAAACAGTTAAAAAACCCTATTTTTAATGTAAACCATATAATCTACAAATTTATTAGAAAATAAGATGCTGAGCTGAAATAAAGCTGATATATTTATTACAGTGCACTAAATTCTATATTTTGATATTCTAAAATAAATAAATTAGGGAAGTAGAGCTTTTGAGAACTGCTTTTTATAAAAGGTATTAAAAGCCTATGAAAGAAGAGCAAAATTACTTACATGCAAGCTTCTGTAATAAACAAATAAAACCTAGCAGAATCTTGTTTCACAAAACAGTTTCATCTTCTCTATCTTCCTGTAATTGCCTGTTATGTACTTACCTTTCAATCTCAAAGACTTATTCCCACTATTTTTTTCTAGAAAGGTTTGGTAATTGCCCTTTATATTCCACACAATGGAAGTGCTGCAGCCCTGAAGTAGCCATTTTATAGCTAACTTCTACTTTCTATATTTCTTCATCTAGTTCATGAGTGTTATTAACATTTGATATTCTTTTTTTTCCCCCCATCTTGTTATGAAGGAAAAGTGGTACATTTATATAGGCTCACCTTGACTCAGTAATACTTATGATTTTGAATTATGTTCTTCATGTTTATGATGAGAAAAAAGCCATCTACATGAAACTATTGAATTTTAGTGTAAAGTTCTTGAAAGGTAATTATTTTTTATTAAAATAAGACTTTCTGGGAGGAAGCCTATTTGTAAGAACTTCTCAAACCTCTACAGAACTTTCCTCTTCCTCCTGTACGTTTATACAACACATTCGTAAGCCTGAAAGGCTGAGTGTAGTCATCTTACCTGCTTACTCATCAGCTCTTGCTAATGCAACTCTAAACATCCCAGACATATGGGGCAGATCAAGGGCTGTTCATCTCCATGGTGTGCTTTATATTGCTGGTAGGGTGCCCGGGTACCAGGCATTTCTGTTGCTCTTGCTATTCAGAGCAAACACCTACTTCATCATGCCTACAGCCACATGTGGAAATGGATCAGGCCCTCAATTGTGTCTGTACATTTTCTGATACTGCCTACAGTACTCTATAATAGTAACAATCCCTGATAAGCACTATTTAAGAAATAAAGGCTAGTAGAGCTCTTGGTGGCAGAGAAGACTTTCATATTTCTTTATTGACTATATCTGCTCAGAAACAGAACAATGTTATATTATGAAAAATGCTCTGTACAATGTTCTTATGTTGTAGTGGTTTAGACCCAGCCAGTAACTCATCACCATGCAAGTGTTTGCTCACCCCCTCACCTTCTCCACCTCCGAAGGGCAGGATGGGGAGGAGAACTGAAAGAATGTAAATTCCATGGGTTGAGATAAGAACAGTTTAATAATTAAAATAAAGGAAAATATATAAATAATAGAAAGAATACCAATTATAACAATGGTAATAAGAAACAACAAGAGAAGAAATGAAAGCTCAGAAAACACAAGTGATGCACAACACAATTGCTCACCACCCCCTGACCAATACTCAGCCCAACCTGAGCAGTAACTGGTCCTTTCTGGGTAATTCCCCCCACTTCATATACTGGGAATGATGTGCTGTGGTATGGAGTATCCCTTTGGCTAGCTCAGTTCAGGTGTCCTGTCTCTGCTCCCTCTCGATTCTTGTCCCCCTCCTCACTGGCAGAGCTTGGGAAACTGAAGAGTCCTTGATCAGGGTAAACATTACTTAGCAACAACCAAAGCCATTGGTGTGTTATCAGCCTTGTTCTCAGACCGAAGCTACTAGGAAGAAAAATAACTGTCACAACTGAAAACAAGACACATGTACTTGCAGAAAATGTCTTGAGAAGGAAAATGACCACTTGCAAAGAAACACAGTCTCAGTATTTGGAACAAATATTTTGCAGCCATCCTTCACAATTTTTTGCCATAAGAAATTATAAACATAATTCAAGAGAAAACAATATACAACAGAAGTATACTCATCTAAATCCCTCAGCTAATGGAACTTCTCACTAAATGAAGTGTTTACCTGATTCTTGAGATAAGTGGGAAAATCTCACTGATCAAGAGTCTAGTCATTCAGAGACTGCATAAAAGGGTGGGACACTTTGGCTTCAAACCACACATCAATACTTAAGTACTTTTGACACTACAGAGCTTGGAAGTGTCTTACCTTAAAGTATATCTATCCTAATTATTTGAACACTGTCCTAGGGCACCTGAAACAGAGAGCAATGAAAGACAAGGCTTACCATATCTCTGCAGAGTGTGATAGTCCTCAAAAATAATTCCATGTCCCTCCAAGGTTAAATAGGTGTTTTCTGAACTAATATTATTGCAGAACCAGATGTCACTGAATTGAAATAGTCTTCTTTTATTCACTGAGTGACAATAAACTAACAAGCTAATAAATTTCTTAAATTTAAATACAACAGAAAAGAAGCAATTAAAATGAGTATCAGAATAAACCTAGAAGTGATATCTTAACTTCAGTTTTTATCCTAGTCATTGTATAAATGTTTAGTGCTGGTTGGAATTTTTACACTTGGGATCACTGTCTTCATATGGCTAAAATTTTGACTGAAGCAGAAGAAACCTTTTATTGGACAAGAATCCTAAGTACATGGTTAAAAGGCTTAAAATATCCCCCTTAGAGTCATTGAGCCTTATGCTTCTGCTTCACTTAACCTCTGCAGTCAAAAGCAGTCTACTGAAAATAAGCGTCACTAATAGTTCAGATGCTCTGTTAAATTTTCATGCAAGGATCCCATGCTAGGATAGCTAGCAAAGTTGAGGACATCTTGTTTTTATAATTTTACTGCCTAAATTTAGTGAAAATATATGTGTTTATTTTACAGCAGTAAAAATGTTTGCTCTGAGCTTAACAAATAAAAAAGCCAAAAATATAGCAGTACAGTGTTTTCTTTGGGCAACATCAGACTGCTTTTACACATGGATAAATTTTGCTTGGGTATGGCTGAGGTTCCTCTTTTAACAAAACTGTATTGCTGACAGCAATGAGCAAGATTTTACAGCCTGAAGCCAGTGGGAGATGAGCCTTTGGCCAGATTCAAAGGCGTATCAGAGGAGAGGTAATATTCACTTCTGTGAGACACTGTCAGACCTGAGCTACAGTCCTTGTTTGGGAATCGTTTGGTCCAAATCTTCTTTTGGTTTAACAAAATCAGAATGTCTTGAACAATAGCATCAATCTTCAGTGGAAGACAGGCTAGGCATGTGGCTCTGATGTACTATCTAACTTCCAGCTAAATTTTGTTTCAAAAATTACATTACAAACTAGTAGTGACACTATAGGTTCAATACATTTGAAGAGTAAATGGACACATATATAAGGATGATTATGTATTTATGAACTGGAGAGGAGGTTATTCAGCAGCTGAGATTAAAAAAAGACATAATTCATTAAAACCTAGTAACAAGGTCTACATTGTACATTTATGCGAAACCTGGTTATATTGGATAGTAATAATCCACTCTACTTGATGCATATAGCCTCAATCATAAAACACCTTTTTGACTAGAGGGAACATATCCTTAAATTTCTTTGAAAAAACTTATGTTGATGATGATCAGAGAACTCACATATTTTGTCATCTTCAGTGTTTATATAGGTGGGACTTTGGCATGCAAAATCCTACAGGCTGGAAATATGGCAAATACAATCGATGAAGCACTAATTTTTTTTCATTTGTCAGCAATTCAAGCTCACTTGTGCAATGAAGAGCATTTCAACATAGCTTTCTATTAAACCGTAGGGAAAAAAACAGTTTGCTGTGCTCATCAGAGAGCACATCTTTCATCCAGGCTTTTCAAAGGGCCTCCCAAATTAAGCTTTCTGACCCTTTTGTGAGTTAAGTATCAGATAGGTGAACTGAACATTTTATTTCAGCACTTCTGTGTGAAACCTATGCACACAAAAGTGCTGATCCTGCAGAGAGGTGAATGGTGCTCCATGGGATACACAGATCTCAGTCAGACCTGGGTCCTAAGGACAAATGGGGCTTTGGAAGCAAGTGACTACAATCACAACATTGTACGTCGTCTCTTGCACTTCTGAATGCTGGTGTCAACCTCATGCTGTCTGCAGCCGCTCACAGTACCTGTTCTGCTGCTACTGTTGTCTCTCAAACACCTATGTGTGCTTTACTTGCTGTTTGATTACTTTTCTATCATCTTAAAATTTAGGCAAGATTTTGCCTTAGATCACTGAGCTTGATTTTAGATGTTGAACAATGTGATAATACACCTGACATTCTAACATATATCCTGCAAAGATATACATGTATATACATGCGTATACATGCATATATATATGTAGTCTGATTTTCTGTTTGCTGTGGAAAGGTAGTAGATATCATATTTTAGAAAAATCTTTTGGTTATACCTGGGGAAAGCATGCTGGGTTTTGCCAGATGTGCAGTTAGAGTCAGAGTAATTAAAGCAGATGGGTTTGCAGGTGGTAGCGGGAGAATATTTGTTCTCAAAAATTAGAATTGTTAAACTCATAGATATTTCTATCTTGAGGACTTTAGCCAAAGTTCAGGGCCATCCAGTTGAGTAAGAGGAGAAACACAATGGCTTTTGTTTGTCAAGACTGTAGAAAATCTGCCTTACCTTACCAGAGATTTCTAACAAGTCTGTTTTTTCATAGTTCCCAGCTCTTTTTCAGATAGAGCTCTGCTCAGAAATTTCCTCGCAGATTTTCTCAAGGTCATATTCCAGTATTTAATCAGACTTGATTTTCTGCTGATTCCCTCTCAGCATTCCAGTTGTTTGTATTCTTTTTCTTTGCGATATTAAGTTTTTATCACCAAACAATGCTTTTAGTGAGTTTCTGCCAAGCCCACATATGAAGGTCTGGTGTGGCAAAGGTTGCAAGCCTTTTGTCTCCTTGGTTCTGTAAGAGACTCCCGTCACTTTTATTCTGGAACAAGTATAAGGAGCTGTTTCACAAAAGCATTGCAGAAAAAAAGTTCAGCCCAAATAACAACATTTGAAATAGTTATGGTAATATAGGATGTGACTTATATCATGAACTAAGTCGCTTGGTGTTAAGACAAACATTTTATGTGCTCTGGTTTAGGACAACTTGTGATGGTGAATTAATGCAGCCAGATTAAGCTCATGCTAATAAAACCTTTAACCTGAGCTGTACATGTACATATATATCCTGCCCAGACTTTTCACACAGAAAAGCTCTAGCAAGAGTGATTCACATGGCAGAAGAAAGAGAGTACAAATGACACATCAGTTACAATTTCAGTGTTCATTGCAATACATGAAATATCCCTGGCATACAGCAAACACAGACTACTGGACCACATGTCAGGAATGTTAATGTGTGGCTTTGAGGTCATATTTTGTTTTCTTTCTTTTTGAAAATAATTGATTTTTGTTTATGGCATCTTTTGAGGGAATAAAGAGATTTTCATTACCCAGTAATAACCACTGTGAATGCAAGAAGCATATTTTTAAGGACTTATAGTTGTTGCTGTAGCTGCCTCTACACAGTTCCCTTTGTAACAGTTAATCACTATAAAACTTTTAAGAGTATAAGCCAGATCAATTTTTCAGTAATTTCTCCAAAGTTTGCAAAGGATAAAGTTAGTTAATACCCCCATCCCTGTTCCTTAATTTTCTAAAGAGAGAAAGTTTCAGGAGTATTTTGTTGTGTACACTTCTGTTCACAAGCTATGTAGATCTGTCAGTTCACACTGGTGCGGTATTTTAAAATTCATAAAGAATATAAGATATGTCTCACTAAATAAGGAATGTTCCCTTTTGTAAAACATACATGTTTTAAAAAATGCCTCCGTTCATACTCTGCTTACTGTGTTTGACAGAATTCATTCTGTCACAAGAGCAGATGGCTTGTTTTGATGGAATGTGCTTCATTAAAGGGAGAGGATTGAATAGTTTGACAAAATGCATTTTGTGGATGGATTAGGCACAGGAAAGTGAATTGTGGTGTGCTGTCTATGGAAAACACCAATGAATTGATTTTCAAGTGTTGTGTATAGATCGGATTGGAGTAGTTCAAAACATGCACTTTATTGATCAAACAGATTGAGAGGCCTGACAAAAAGTAAAACGTGCCTGCAGAACTCATTCTTGTCAATGGGGATGTTTTTCATCTACCTGCATCCCTAACAAATTGTATTTTCTTATATACTTCATGTGCTCTTATCAGCACAATGCCACTTTCTCCCACTTTCTCTTTCCTCTGGCAATAAAAAATGTTTGGTTAAATTTCTTGCTGTGGCAGATTTCATAGGCAGTGCATAGCTCAGATGCTGCTATTTGGTACATGCCTCTCTTACCTAAAGAAGTGTCAGTGGTATAGCTCAGACAACTGACATTTGGGTTCAAATCCCTCTGCTGCAGTTTCATCCATTGAATTGAGTGAGTAATGCACAGGTAGAAACCCAGCAAGGTGTGTGTTCTGTGTTGAAATGCCTGACTCAGCAGTGCAATGCAACTCACAACCCCGGAATGCCTGATGTTAATTAGAGATCTAGTAATGGTCTTCACAAAATCCCAAATAGTGAGAGAAAAGAACAGAGAGATAGCTAGAGCATAATCAGAGCATTTGGAGGCTGGGACACAGCTCCCATCCACAGAGTTGTGTTTATTGATGCTTAGGTTAAGTTTCCAGCATAGACGCTGTGTTAGGCCAGCTCTTCCCTCTGGGGAATGGTAGTCTAGCAGCTCAGGTGTTTAATGTTTAGTTGTAGGAAAATTCAGTTCATGCTCAAAGCCTGTGTGCCTGCTTTATGAGTGACCTTAAAGAGCTTTGCCTTTGTTCTCTAAACAATCATATTTGTCTCCTGCAGGTGCTGAGGAGGTAATTATTCACAAGCATAAGGGACACAGATACCAGTTTATCAGAAAACCATACAAAGAGTTTCCAAGGGCTGAATGGGCTGTGCTTGCAAACTCTATACACACCTAATGTAAAAGAAGAATAAATGCTCTTTTTTTTCTTTGCAAGGCAAATCCCGACTCAATTTTACCAAGAAAACTCCAAGGCTGTTAAGTGATATGAAGAAAACTAGTTTGTCCAAAATGAGAGAATGAACATAATTGAACCACAATCCAGATTGCATTTTACAGTGGGACTGGTTTAGTAGAATTCAGTAATTCCCATGGTATTGTTTCTAGATAGAGACAGTAACACTGTCTAGGGTCTGAAGTTTGACATGGCTAGATCCATGCAGACTTGCATGAATAGTATCTATGAGCCTGTTGAAAGTTTAATTTGAGAAAAGTGTGTTATTGGTATATACAGGAGCTTTTGAACTAGCAGACAGTCTATGGATTTTTTTAGTTCCCTATTTCAAAACTCCTATCATGCCTGTTTTGTATCAAAAGCTCTCATAAGAGTTCATAATGCTGCATAATAGGACTAGGTTGAAGTGTTTATAAATTGTTAATGAATAAAGTTAACTGACCAAAGTTAATAAAGATTCATTAAAATTCATAAAATTGTTCATGCATATTTCATTGCAAACATAAAATGAGATACTTTTCCAAACATGGATGTTTCCTGAAACTTAAAATTAGGAATTTTCAGAAGCATTAATTAGTGGAAAGTTGAAGGAAAAGGTTATGATGAATGTACAATTTGAGCTATTTTGAATAATTCTTCTGTATAAGTTCATAAATTATTCAGTGCAAACCACTTATGTAATATTTCTTAAAGGTAAAAGAATTGTCCTTTCAGGATCGGTTGCCCTTTTCTTCAAACAAAATAACTCTGCTACTTTACTGGAACCAACTAACAGAAATAAATTGATTTTTTTTTCCTTAGGGCAGGCATCTGTTACTTCCTAAAGTAAAGAAATACTCAAGGAACATATGGTTGAAAGGATTTGGCAGGGTACTGTTTTAAAAGAAGAAATGTATATGAGACTGAAGCAGCAAACAGGAAAGTATTAGAATCAGCCAATAGTCTGACAGCATGTCTTTATCTGAAAGTAAGTGAGCTTTTGAGTAAAGCACTGGCTGAACGAGGCTGGAGTTAAGAGCAATTCAGCTTCTGTCCTGGGTTCAACAGCAGCAGTCATTTTTCTCCTTCTTGGTAGCTGGTGCAGCACTGTGTTTTTGATTTTGAGCCTGGGAACAGCACTGATAACACCAGTGTTTTCAGTTACTGCTTGGTGATGTTTAGGCTGGCCAAGGACTTTGTGAGTCTCATGCTCTGCTAGGGAGGAGGGGAAGCGGGGAGGAAGGAGACTGGACACCTGACCCAGAGTAACCGAAGAGGTTATTCCATACTACAGCACGTCATGTCCAGGATGTAGAAACGGGGAGCAGAGGCCCGGAAGGGTGGTGGGGTGCACTGGTGGGGGTGCACTGCGTGGTCGGGCTTGATATTGGGTGGTGAGAAACTGTATTCTTTTCCCTTGAATTTTCTCTTGTCATTATTATTATTGGTGGTAGCAGCAGTGATTTGTGTTATACCTTAGTTACTAAACTGTTCTTATCTCAACCTGTGGGAGTTGCATTCTTTCGATTCTCCTTCCCATTCCTCCAGGAGCGGAGGGAAGAAAGAGTGGGGAGTGAGTGAGAGATCGGGTGTGTGAGTTTAAGGGGTTTAAACCACAACAGCTTCTGAACACAGAACAAAGTCAGGCCTTATTAGCTGGGTAAGAAAATTTGCTTAGGCCTAATTCTGCATAGTTGGCCAGTATAGATGGTCTTCATCAGATGTTCATTTTCATGAAATGAGTGCCTCGGGCATGGGAGGCTAAGGATTACTCACAAGAATAAAATTTTCAGAACTTAACATATCAGATCCAGAAAGGCTGCTACAATAGCATGTAAAAGCCAGTAAAAGCTAGATATGTAGCTCAGCATTTGAGCCCACAATTAATTTTTAAAGAAAGTTACCAACACTAATGAAATGAGGATTCATAGTCCTCAAAAACTGAATGTGATCAGAGTTCATAAGTGCTAATGACAATGTTGTGCATTTTGTATAGGCTGAACCCTTCTTTTAGATTAGTTCCAATTATTGTTCATTTCTGAGCTCTAAGAATAAGCATGGGGACAGTGTCATAGTCATGTTACCCTGAACACCTAAAAGGGGCTGGGATTCATGGAGAATGAATGGAATGGTTACTCCTGCAAAAGAGGGTGGTTATTTTATTTTTCTCTGGAGCTGTCAAGCCAGGTCAGGAGAACTACAGTTTCTGCTCTCATTCATTTGTACCCTTTGTGGTAAGGGTTATGAAATGTGCAACTTTTTGAGTTGGATTCCTATTTGCCTTTGAATGAAGAAGAGAGGAGTCAAAGAACTGCTCCTTCCTTTGCTTTTTCTTCCCTGCGCACCTTGGTGGACAAATCTATTCCAAAACAGTGAGATGCTAAACTTCCACCTTCATTTGCCAGGCTACTGATGAGTGATTATCAGGAAAACAATTATGAAGACAAAAGTTAGACTTCAAGGGAATGAAGATGCTATTTCCAAGCAAGTATTAGTGAGGTGTAGTCTATACTGCTTTTCTGCACCCATCTCTCTGCTTAGAAGTATCTGATCTCTTTAATAATGCAAGGAATCCTGTGTTTTTAACCCAAGGCATATTAATAACAACCTTTGAATGTTATTGCTGGCAGAGGCCCTCCCAGAATTGCTTTTTCCCCGTGTGGAATTGACTACATCATGGCTTGTGCACTTGTTTTCATGCAGTATTGAATGTTTGAGCAGTATCTTCACTCTTCTGAGCTGCAAGGGAAGCGGACTGGCAGGCATTCCAATGGCTCGCATCAGGCTGTGTCCTCAGGAGAATGGGCGTGCTACAATGAGAGGAGTCAAGATTTACTGGCAGCTGAGAGCAAAGAAGTTGTCAGTCAAGGGAAGCTGCAAGATACATATGAGGGAAAGGTTTCAGTTAACATAATAATACTGCATTTTTTAAAAACAGTTTTAATCAGCATATTTCAAAGGTACTCAATGTCTATTTTACTGAAGGCACAGACATGTAGCTGAAGCCAGTTAAATGATTCAGAAACAGAATCAGAATGAGAGCATGAGTATCTTAAATCTCAGCTTGCACTTTTACCTCCTAACCACACAGCCTTTCTTTGTATCAGGGTAAGCTTAAAGAAGTGTAGAAGATAGACTGGAAGGTTTTTCTGCATTCCTGTGCTGGATCAACTGTATCCTGGAATGACTTCAGGCTGTTTTCTTGTGGGCAGTTTGGGGATCTCCTTCCCCAGTCACAGTAAATGCTTTCTATTTTCTTCTTTGGAGCACATATCTCTTTTCTTATGTTCACATCACAGAATTCCAGCCACTGGCTGTTAACAGGTTTTGCTATTTGTTTGACTGTTGTTTCTATATAGGTATATTATTTGTATTTTTATAAAAATTTAATTCACCTTGTTGATTTACCATAGTTAAAAGATTTTTTTAGCAGTATTTGACCTACCACTGAGACAATTGCCCTCATTTGTACATTGAATAGCTTGTCAATGTCTAGAAGAACTGTGCGTGCCCTAAGACATTTGGATGGGTATTTAACACTTTCAAGTGCTATGACATCTGGTGTGGCCAGCCAGACAGGGCTTAAGGGTATGTCTGGGCTTTCCAGCCTAACTGCAGTAGCAAGAATCATGTCCTCTCATGACACAAACTGTCTATTTGACAACATCAATAAAAACAACGGCATGAGAGATTTTATCCGACTTACCCAGACAGCTTTGCATTTTCTGTATTTCTACTAATATTCATTCCACTACAGCAGAGTAAAGCTTGATGACTTTGTGAATCTGAACTTTACACTGCATGATACAGTGAGTGTAAGATTTGCCTTTTCAATTAGCAAGTTTAGCAGTTAAGGGTGTGGTTTTGTGTAAATTGTCATCTTCTACTGAGGGCTATCACATGAGAAACTCTCTATACTGCTACAAAGGCCGCCCCAGAAGCAGTTTTCCTAAGCAAAGTGGCATGGCCAGCCCAAGAAAGCTCTCCTTGCATATCTGAGTGAATGTCTGAGCATTCAGGTTTCGTTCTGTTTAAGGGAAGTATATAATTTCTAAGATTTTAAATTTACTAGCTAAGACCCACCCCATATCTGACTGCTTTGAAGAGAAGCCCCTAGCTACTGAAGACTTAAATTATGATGTCTTATCACAGTAAAAGTTTTTTTCTTTAACTGGGAGCTGATCAGCATTCAGAACCACATTCTGGTGATTGCTCCAGGCTCCTATACTTGTAGGAGCAGGAGCGAGCGAACAGTAAGGCAATATTTCCAACTTGTGATTTCTCAAGTCATCATTCTGTGCATTTACTCCAATTATCATCACACATTGCAAGAAAACAGCTTTTATCTGAAGCACATCAGACTTCTCCAAGTGTTTGCATCAATGCATGGAGCATCATAGTATTTAATGGGAATATCAAAAGTTGAGAGTGGGGAATGAGGAAAATCCTACATTTTTCCTGTGAAAATTGTGAGAGAATCATCAGATCTGTTTGATTTTGCACTGCTTTTGACACCATAATTGAACATTCCTGAAAGAAGTCAGGTGATCAAGATGATTAAGAGACATGTTTATAGGTGAGAAAGAGATGTAATTACTTGTTACTAGTGAGAAGCCCTGACATATGAAAAAAGTAGAGGTCTGATTTAGCTTTGGTACAAAACAGGATACAAGAAAGTAAGATGAATTTTAAAGGCTACAGAAACCAGGAGAAAATCAAGGAGTTGTGAAGGAAAGGTCCTTGGATGCCACCAGGCCAAAAGATCACATTTTGAGGGAAATGTTGAAGAGAGTATTACAGGTCTCTTTGTGTTCAGAAGTTGCGTACAGCAGTGTATGAAACCTGTGAGTTGCTGAAAATCTGTACCTGTACACACTTCACAGAAAAAAGAAATTATCCACAAGAAGCTCTTGCATTCAGTATTGAGCTGTGGAGAAAGGTAAGTTGAACCCATTGGAAGGTTTCAGAAGGGAGAGTGAGAACAAAACAAGGTCTAGAGATCTAAACTGTTGTCTCAAATTTAATGAACTACACCATTAGTATGTGAGGAAATACAGTATGGAATAAAACAGTACTGAAGCCAACTAAGACACAGCGAAAGACAGTTCATGTCTCAAAGAATTTGCGTGTGATACATTTTGCTGAATAGTCAAAGATGCTTAATACAAACTTTACTGTTGGCCCTCATGACCTGAGTGAGCATGTATGCAAGTACTATTAACTAATATCCAGGTTTTCTTGCAAGAAGAAACTATTAATACTCGTATAGTACTGCTTTTGAAATTATATTAATTCAGCTGCCACTGATATTTAGATTAGGTTTCTGCTTTACAGAGTTTGCTATGAGAATAGCATTAAAAGCGCATATCTGCCTGAATGAATGTCTTCTGTACACTCCATTTTGCACACCTGCAGTTTGGTAACATTCGAGTTATCTTATAGGTATAACAATATGAGACTGAGCACTACAGTTAGTTGTACAGGGAAATAGAAAAAGGATTATTTTTCTCTTAATATTGCTGCATCTCCAACAAACTGAACACTTCTGGGTCATGCCTGTGATTCCTCATGTGTTAAAGCCTTAGAACTTTGAAAAAGCGTTTTCCATTGTGTTTAGCTTTAGACGACACTTAAAAGTGCAAAGTTATAAGTAGTCCCATTAAAGTCTCTGAAGGACATAGGTGTCTCTTTTGTTCTTAATCTCTAGCAATTTTAAACGTCTCTTCCACTGGCTTTTACGTGTCTCTTCAATTTTGTGTCATTACAAAAATACTGATTTAAAATGCATAGATATAATATATAGAAGAAATTCGCTGAAAAAAAATGTAAGGCTGAGTACAATAAGTACCTCCCCAGCTGCAGAATAAGCCATTTCTTACTTTTCTTAAAAAGAAAAAAAATCCATTTTCTGCTTTTTCCATTTTTTAATTTTCTTCAATATTTTCCTTTGTAAAATAAGTTCCAATATATTTTATTGTAATACAATAAATTGTTGTAGTACAATTATTACAAAATAATCCTTTGTAAAAAAGTTTTACAATTTCTAAAAAAAAAAACTTCAAGTGAAACTCTGTCATCTTTGGCTTGTTGTTCAATATTCAATATTGCTATCTTGGTTTAAGTTGAAATAGGCTGGTCCAAGATTATACTCTTCAAGTCAGAGACACAACCATCCTTTGCCAAATTACTGAGGTTCTTAACCACTTCTTTGCTTCAGTCTTCACAGGCAAAAGCTCTGACCACAACACCCAAGTCTTGGAAGGCAGATGCAGGGACAGTGAGAATGAAGACCCTGGGCCCACTGTAGGAGAGGATCTGGTTTGAGACCATCTTAGGAACCTGAACGTATACAAGTCCATGGATCCTGATGAAATCCTTCCACGGGTCCTGAAGGAGCTGACAAATGAAGTTGCTAAGCCACTGTCCATCATATTTGAAAAATCATGTCAGTCAGGTGAAGTTCCCAATGACTGGAAAAAGGGAAATATAACCCCCATTTTTAAGAAGGGGAAAATGGATGAGCTGAGGAACTACGGACCAGACAGCCTCACCACTGTGCCTGGCAAAATCTTGGAGCGGATTCTCCTGGAAGGCATGCTGAGGCACATGAAAAACAACAAGGTGCTTGGGGACAGCCAGCATGGCTTCACTAAGGGGAAATCCTGCTTGACCAATCTGGTGGCCTTCTATGATGGCTCTACGGATCTGATGAACAGGGGCAGAGCAGTTGATGTCATCTACTTGGACTTGTGTGAAGCCTTTGACACTGTCTCATATGACATCCTTCTCTCTAAGTTGGAGAGACATCAATTTGATAGGTGGACCACTTGGTGGAGAAAGAACTGTCTGGATGGCTGCACGCAAAGAGTAGTGCTCAATGGCTCAATGTCCAGCTGGAGACCAGTAACGAGTGGTGTCCCCCAGGGATCGGTGTTGGGACCGGTCTTGTTCAACATCTTTGTGGGTGACATGGACAGTGGGATTGAGTGTGCCCTCAGCAAATTTGCCAATGACATCAAGCTGTGTGGTTTGGTTGATATGTTGGAGAGAAAGGAATGCCATCCAGAGGGACCTAGACACGCTTGTGAGGTGGGCTGATGCCAACCTGATGAAGTTTAACCATGCCAAGTGCAAGGTCCTCCACCGGGGTCGGAGCAATCCCAGGCACAGCTACAGGTTGGGCAGAGAAGACATTCAGAGCAGCCCTGCAGAGAAGGACTTGGGGGTGTTAGTCAATGAAAAAATGAACGTGCGCTAGCAGTGTGTGCTTGCAGCCCAGAAAAACAACCGTATCCTGGGCTGCATCAAAAGAAGCGTGATCAGCAGGTCGAGGGAGGCAATACTGCCCTTCTTCTCTGCTCTTGTGAGACCTTACTTGGAGTATTGCGTGCAGTTCTGGTGTCCTCAACATAAAAAGGACATGGAACTGTTAGAACAAGTCCAAAGGAGGGCCACGAGGATGATCAGGGGACTGGAGCACCTCCCATATGAAGATAGGCTGAGAAAATTGGGGCTGTTGAGCCTGGAGAAGAGAAGGCTGCATGGAGACCTCACAGCAGCCTTCCAATACCTGAAGGGGGTCTATAGGGATGATGGGGAGGTATTCTTCTTTAGGGACTGTAGTGAAAGAACAATGGGTAATGGGTTCAAACTTAAGCAGGGGAAGTTTAGATTGGATATGAGGAAGAAATTCTTTACTGTAAGGGTGGTGAGGCACTGGAATGGGTTGCCCAGAGAAGTTGTGAATGCTCCATTGCTGGCGGTGTTTAAGGCCGGGTTGGGCAGAGCCTTGGATGGCATGGTTTAGTGGGAGGTGTCCCTGCCCATGGCAGGGGGGTTGAAGCTAGATGATCTTAGGGTCCTTTCCAACACTAACTTTTCTATGATTCTATGATTTGTAAGTGTTACAAAGTATTTATACCACATGCGTGCTTTCAGCATCCAGTTGATAGCTGGAATCACACTTATTCTTTTGATCCTTCTTAAACTTTTGAACTAGACTAGGCATCCACCATTCCTCTTGTGCTTGCTCATCTGCAATGAGCTATCCATAAGATTTGCCAAAGGCTTTCCTGCTTCCCCTGCTACTTACTTCATAATGATGGGATATTATTCATCTAGATCTGCTGTCTTGTCATCTTTTATTACATCTAGCTGCCAGACTTCATGCCATCTTGTAATCATAAAATCTTAGTGTATTTTGCACTTTTCCTCAGAAAACTCTGCTTCACTCTCCATAGAATCATAGAATAGTTAGGGTTGGAAAGGACCTTAATATCATCTAGTTCCAACCCCCCTGCCATGGGCAGGGACACCTCCCACTAAACCATGCCACCCAAGGCTATGTCCAACCCAGCCTTGAACACCACCAGCGATGGAGCATTCACAACTTCTCTGGGCAACCCATTCCAGTGCCTCACCACCCTTACAGTAAAGAATTTCTTCCTTATATCCAATCTAAACTTCCCCTCTTTAAGTTTGAGCCCGTTACCCCTTGTCCTGTCACTACAGTCCCTCATGACGAGATTGTCAAGGTCCCTCTGGATGGCATTCCTTCCCTCCAACATATCAACCAAACCACACAGCTTGGTGTCATCAGCAAACTTGCTGAGGGCGCACTCAGTCCCACTGTCCATGTCACCCACAAAGATGTTGAACAAGACCGGTCCCAACACCGATCCCTGAGGGACACCATTCGTTACTGGCCCCCAGCTGTACATTGAACCATTGAGCACAACTCTTTGCGCACGGCCATCCAGCCAGTTCTTTCTCCACCGAGCGGTCCACTGTCAAACCGATGTCTCTCCAACTTAGAGACAAGGATGCCATGTGAGACAGTGTCAAACGTTTTGCACAAGTCCAGGTAGATGACGTCAACTGCCCTACCCTGTCCATCATGTCCAGAGCCCCATCACAGAAGGTTACCAGTGAAGAGTCCCCCCCCAGCATCCCTATGGACCCCCTTCAGACACTGGAAGGCTGCTATGAGGTCTCCATGCAGCCTTCTCTTCTCCAGGCTGAACAGCCCCAATTTTCACAGCCTATCTTCATATGGGAGGTGCTCCAGTCCCCTGATCATCCTCGTGGCCCTCCTTTGGACTTGTTCTAACAGTTCCATGTCCTTTTTATGTTGAGGACACCAGAACTGCACGCAATACTCCAAGTAAGGTCTCACAAGAGCAGAGAAGAAGGGCAGTATTGCCTCCCTCGACCTGCTGATCACGCTTCTTTTGATGCAGCCCAGGATACGGTTGTTTTTCTGGGCTGCAAGCACACACTGCTAGCGCACGTTCATTTTTTCATTGACTAACACCCCCAAGTCCTTCTCTGCAGGGCTGCTCTGAATGTCTTCTCTGCCCAACCTGTAGCTGTGCCTGGGATTGCTCCGACCCCGGTGGAGGACCTTGCACTTGGCATGGTTAAACTTCATCAGGTTGGCATCAGCCCACCTCACAAGCGTGTCTAGGTCCCTCTGGATGTCATTCCTTTCTCTCCAACATATCAACCAAACCACACAGCTTGATGTCATTGGCAAATTTGCTGAGGGCACACTCAATCCCACTGTCCATGTCACCCACAAAGATGTTGAACAAGACCGGTCCCAACACCAATCCCTGGGGGACACCACTCGTTACTGATCTCCAGCTGGACATTGAGCCATTGAGCACAACTCTTTGCGTGCAGCCATCCAGACAGTTCTTTCTCCACCAAGTGGTCCACCTATCAAATTGATGTCTCTCCAACTTAGAGAGAAGGATGTCATGTGAGACAGTGTCAAAGGCTTTACACAAGTCCAGGTAGACAATATCAACTGCTCTGCCCCTGTCCATCAGTTCCGTAGCCCCTTCATAGAAGGCCACCAGATTGGTCAGGCAGGATTTCCCCTTAGTGAAGCCATGCTGGCTGTCGCCAAGCACCTTGTTGGTTTTCATGTGCCTCAGTATGCCTTCCAGGAAATGATGACAACTTACTAAAAGAACCTCCAGTGCTAGAAAATCTCATCTCATAATTAAGGGACTGTTTTGGTTTAGAAAAAAGATTACATCTGAGAAAGAGATATGTGAGTGGAGATGTGGAGTGAAAATCGTATTCATTATGAAAACATTCATATTATGGACCTGCCTGGCTGCAAGACTGGGAGAACAAGTTCTTCTTGCCTCCTATGGGGTGGATGAATCTTCATATTAACTCTAAATACCAAGAAGAAAAAAAGTGCTGCCAGTATCACAGCCATTGCAGCATCAGTGCTTTTCCTTACTATTTGGAGAACTGAAGATACCTACAGGGAACAGTAAATTTTTACCAGGCAGTTATTCACGTTGAAGTGGATGAAGGTCAAAATGCTGAAGATGATGCAGATATGAAATCAGAAAATATTAGTTCAAGCAAATTAATGCCAATCTATTCCAATTTAAAGCAGACATTTTTTTAGCAAATCCCTAAGTTTGTTCACTGACTGAGTAATCAAATATATAGGATTTTGATCCTGATACAAACTTGTCATGCTAAAACAGGGTTTGCATTTACAGGTAGGTATCCATCATCCATGGCTTGCACTGAAAACTAATATTAAAAATATTAATTAAATGTAGAAAAGTTCCTTTGCACTTTGATTCTGGACTACTAAGCTATTAATAGTTTTCACTATATTATAGTGTAAAGGAGAAACAAAGATAAATTTTATTTAGAAGAATTTAACACTGTTAATGAAGTTTTACATTTCCAAACTCCTACCAAGTAATATTTTGTTTTTAAACCTTTCCCTCCTTCTTTTGTCATTGACCAGGAATGAATATTGTATGCTTGACTGAAGCAGATGAACCCAAGGCAAAACTTCAAATATCTACAAAACTTATACATCTGAACTTTACATGCAGAAGCACGCCTGAATGCATTGGTGCAGGAGGTAAAACATTCTCATTCTTATCAGAACTTTTCAAAATATCTTTATGTCCTTTCAGGGTGTTTACATTCACTGTTTTAAATGCTGCTCTCGTTCTCACTGAAGAAAAGTTTTAGACTGATAAGCCACTAGCAAATATAATTGTTAAAAATGGTGTTAGGCAATTCTGAGAAATAACAGATGACACATGAATGTTTTAATGGGCTAGTTCTGTAATTAAACTGAGTCCAGATGTGACCTATAATTTACTAAGCAGTTGATGCTCTCCCTGGAAGTATTCAGTAATATCGAATTTCCAGCCTGCAAAACCACCTCTTCTAATATAAATGGAAACCAATAGAAAAAGAATCAGGAAACAATGAAAATGTCTCCAGGTTCTATTAATATTTGGTTTATCATGGGAAAGTATGACTGCTGGGTTGTTTTTTTTTTTTTTTAGGTATACGTACTTATTCTATAATGGCCCTTGAAAGTCTTTTTCTCTATTTCATCAGAAGTTTTCTTGGCACATATCCTGCAAGAATGTTTGTATGGTAGCATGATGAGCATCCTATCTGCACCTCATCAATCATTTACCAGGTACCCTGTTTGCCATCTTTCTCATTATTATGTCTTCTTGATTAAACGGTCTTCTTTTGTCTCACCTTTGGTCATATGAAAAACTGAATCGCTCCAATTGTTTCTCTAAGCTTCTGCATAAGCCCCTTCCAACCAGAAAAGATAAAGTATACTTGAGTTTAGGAGGTGGCTTAACTGAATACAGTCTGCTCCTGCTGAAACATCCAGCTTTCGACTGATTCCTCATCCCATATATCTGGACTTTCATTCACAGATGAGGTGACTGAGAAGACTCTTCAGAAACACCTCAGCCTTCAGTCATGCTAAAATACCATAAAGATACTACATTCAAAAAGACCTGAGGCACCCAGAACAGGAGCTGAATGTCAAATTCCAACAGAGTGATTAAGCAAGCAAACTCTGGCTGGCTGCCATGTAGATTTTCTAGCTTTATGACTCCTTATTTGATGGGAAACTCCAGTAGTTACCTGACTTGTTTCACTGAAGACTAACACGTTCCTGAAACTCTGATGAGTGTTTTCTGAGCATACCAAATATGTGCTAAAAGCTTGTCCCTAACCACCAGCAATAGAAGGTTTTGAGCTCCTTTCTGTATTTTTAAGGCTTCCAGTCACCATAGAGGGAGCACTCAGTTTAGTTTATGAAGTGTTTCACTGAGGGAAAGGTCTACAGCTGATATCTTCTTCCTCAGCCTCAGCCCTGCCCAAGTTTACAAGTACCCGTCTTTTCAAGAGAATGTGTTCTTGTGAAGCTAGTGCTAGAGTGTGGGAAAGGAAAGGGAACCTCCTCTGTCTTTCTGGTGGAGTTGTGTCATTGTACAGGGAGGAATACCAGATCTGGGAGGTCAGGATGAGAGAGAGCAGAAGAGAAAGCTTGAGTGTATACGAAAAGTAAGGAAATTAATTTCAGAGGAGGGAGTCTGGACTCTGTTCTCACACCAACATCCATCTTGTATAGAAATTTCACAATGAGAAATATAGAATCCATCTCCTAGGGCCCTAACTACTGTACTAGAACTGTGCACTCTCCGTGGGTCTTTCGTCTCTTGGTTTACTGAATAGTGGTGAATAATGAAAAATAGTGGTGCTCTTTCAGGAAGAGAGGAATAGCTCCAGTCTCTAAACTGGTGCTGTTACTGGTTAGAGCTAGGATGTTTCTGCTTCTTGGAGGAGTTTATTAGGTACTAGACAATAAAATAAAATTTAAAAGAATGGAAAATGAAGAAAAAGAAAATTAAGAAAGATAGATATAAAAATTAAAATGAGAAAAGGAAAGGAGGAGAGGAGAGGAGAGGAGAGGAGAGGAGAGGAGAGGAGAGGAGAGGAGAGGAGAGGAGAGGAGAGGAGAGGAGAGGAGAGGAGAGGAGAGGAGAGGAGAGGAGAGGAGAGGAGAGGAGAGGAGAGGAGAGGAGAGGAGAGGAGAGGAGAGGAGAGGAGAAGAAAGAAGGAGAAGGAGAAGGAGAAGGTGAAGGAGAAGGAGAAGGAGAAGGAGAAGGAGAAGGAGAAGGAGAAGGAGAAGGAGAAGGAGAAGGAGAAGGAGAAGGAGAAGGAGAAGGAGAAGGAGAAGGAGAAGGAGAAGGAGAAGGAGAAGGAGAAGAAGGAAATGTCTTGCCTAGTCGTGAGGCAAAAATCCTATGTTCTGAAGCCCTTATTGAATTTAGCCTCAAGTATTTTTCCAAAGGCACAAAGTGAGTCTGACAGGGAGGATGGGTCTGAACCCAGACTTTTCATCATTTTTTTCTAAAATAATTTCAATTGCTTTCTTCAAGAAAGGCATTAAATTGCATGGCTCTATGCATCAAAGAGAACTGAATGATTTTTATAAAATATAATGCTTTCTGATGTCTATAATTAAACAAAAAACCTAGAAATAAGACCAAAATATGTCCATTATTTGTCACTGTTCCCACTGAAAAATGTCATTACAAAGTCTACTAAAATAAAACCACCTTAAGATCCTTGATTTTTTTCTTGGAGTTGTGCCAGTTTGTCCATTTTGTCACACCACATATTCCTCTGAGAATTTTATAAGTGCTGCTTTTCATTTCCTTTTCAGCCATCTTATCTTGTATGAAAGTGAATTTTATGTCCAGCAACATAAAGAATATCCCAAGGACCTTTCTAAAGATGTTAAATGTACTATTTGTCCTGTAATGTAGCAGCAGACTTTCATGAAACTATATATTTTTTTCATATAAGCATTGTTTTGCTGTAAATGTGTCCAGTTGTATACCATTGTTAAAGTGTTTCCAAAGGCTTTTAGTACAATTAGATTGATTCTGAATCTTGCGTGTATAATCATAGAATCATAGAATAATTAGGGTTGGAAAGGACCGTGAGATCATCTAGTTCCAACCCTCCTTGCCATGGGCAGGGACACCTCCCACTAAACCGTGCCATATCCAAGGCTATGTCCAACCCCACCTTGAACACCACCAGCGATGGAGCATTCACAACTTCCGTGGGCAACCCATTCCAGTGCCTCACCACCCTCACAGTAAAGAATTTCTTCCTCATATCCAATCTAAACTTCCCCTGTTTAAGTTTGAACCCGTTACCTCTTGTCCTCTCACTACAGTCCCTCATGAAGAGTCCCTCCCCAGCATTCCTACAGGCCCCCTTAATGATAATTGTAATAGCACTATTACTAGAAGAAAGTTCTTTGCGGTTGATAACTTGGAGTTAACTTCAAAATAGAAACTGTTTATCATTATAATATCATTGTATTTTTATGTGAAGTAAAAACTACAAGACAAGACTTGAAGTTTTCTCAGAACGGCCTTATTTTATTACTGGAGGAGAATATGATTCAAGAAATTAATCTTTCTGCAAGTGACATTTCTAATGGTTCTGTTATTGATTCCAGTTTGACATAACCTTTTCTTTCCATTGCCAGCACAACACTGGTTTAGTGCCATTCTATCCGGGGCCATTGCACACTGACGCAAGAGAGGTATCACAAAGCAGGTGGCATGGAGAGGTGCAGCAAGAGGACAAAAGACTGTGCCAAGGTGATAAGACTTCTGTTTCTCAGACGGCATACATGTGCTTGTTGTTCAGCTAGACATCTGTAGAATAATTTTTTTTATCTCGAGGCAGTTCAGGTACATGTCATTTTGGTTCTGGGTGATCAAAAAAAGTCCAGGGTCTTTGGAACTCCCAATGACTCATATTTGAGCACTTTTTAGAAGTTAAAGGGGTGATCCTGGGCTACAAGAGACAAGAACTTCATTGGAGAGGCCAGAAACTCAGAAGAGATAGGGAACAGAAAAAAGAGAATAAGAATAGGGGTAAAATGCTGTTCTCTTATCAGATTTTTTTTTCTACTAGCTTTTTTTGCTACTAAATATGGAAAAGTGAGAAACTTTTCCCATTCAAAGTAACTTATTAATAAAACTTGAGATCATATCACTTACTGAGCTATTTCCTAAAATTATTTTTCTTATCTATTAAGAAGAAAGCCATAATTGTTGTATTGACAAAAATTCCCTGTAAATGTAACTTTCAGAAGCTGTCTATAAAGCCAAGAAAAGCAGTGGCATATTAATTACACCTTGGTGCAAAATTGCACTGGAAAAAGATATTACTTCATCTTGACCCTGTAAATGGCTATTCATTGAGTAACTTTAAGGTTGTGAGTTCCTGTTGGGTTTAAGTCAGCAAGAAAGGTGAAAATTTCTGTGCTAAAACAGAAGATGTTTGCAGTAGCAATGTTTTACAAGGCTGATGTAGATGCTTGTTGGTACTGAAAATTGTCCATTTTTTTTCCTGCAGAAATTTCTGACTTCTGACTGAAATGAAGCCCCAGCATCTTTAGCTCAGCCCTCATTACTTTTTAGCACCTCTTGGTAACTGGGGGTTCCATGCTCTAGAGTTGCATTACCTGGAGAACTACATTCAGCTCTGGGGCCACAGACATTAAGAAGGACATAAGATGCTGTGTTTCATACTTGAGGTCAGGATGCTGTGTATTGTGATTTTACGACATTTAGTGCACGATTGTGTGACCCTCTGGTCACTTACTGCACAGCTATGAGAAAGTAGAATACTCCTGTATAGTTCCTATAATGGCTGTGCAGGTCTCATGCTGACTCAGCATTTAAGCATTTAGGCCAGTGGCTCTTTATCAGGTTTTTTTGACGCAGCAGTTTGTTGTTGCATTTACTAGAGACACTAACACTGCCAGAGTATGACTGTATTCAAAATAGGCATTTATGCATTAAGGATCCATAGTCCAGTGAAAACCACAAGTCTGAAAATAAAAAATGTGACTTTAATTATTGGTATTTCTCCCTGGTTTCAAGTGTATATTTTTAAAGTCAATAACTGATATAGCTTTTTAAGTCTGAAGACAATAATTCTCAGAAGAATAAAAATTCTGTAACATCTTAGTAATTTGTCAGCTCAGCTATGCAGCACGTTCAAACAGTGTGGCAGGCAACATCTTGGAACAGGTTTGCCTGTAATGAAATCTGAAGGTTCAGAAGAATGACGTGTGAAAACAACACCTACGGTTTCATTGGGTTGGAAATGTCAGCATATCACAGATAAGACAGCCACTCAGTACTTTTGGTGTTGGGCCATGGAGGAGAGTTAAAGATGGAATAGCATGCAGGGGCTGTAGTGTGGTATGAATCCTTCTTTACATTCCTAGGAAAAGGTCATGTGGCTACAAGCACAGTGCCATTCTTATGGGCAATTATTTTTGTTGAAATTTAAATCTATATTTACATTAAATATAATACAGACTTTTGACTTTGTCTCTCTAATGCAAGATAGCAAACAATTGCTAGTTCTATATTGCAGACCTAATTCTATATTAAATATTGGTCAAATTTATAAACAAAGTTTGCATATCAGAATCAGCATCTCTGATTCTATGTCTGTGGGACAGAAACTTATCTTAGTGAGTAATAAAAAGAGCTGCATTAGCACCTAGGAAATGTGTGTTTCGGTCCTGATCCTGCCTCAGACTTCCTGTATTATCTTTGACATCTTAGTCTGTTTTTTTAAGTGCAAAACTGGGATGAGATGATCTCCTCCAAAACATTCTTCAGTTCATAAACTATTTCAGTGTTGGGGACGCTTGCATGTGTGTGTCCTGCATCAGCCTGAGCAGTTCCCTGTGTAAATGAAGGTTCTAAGACATGCTGTAACAAAGATGATAAACTCTGCAGAAATGCAGAAGATGCCATTTGGTATAGATCTACATCAGCTGTTTTGACAAAACTAACAATTTTTTGGAGCTCAGTTAAGATTGTCATGACATTTCCATGTTGGATTTTTCTTATTTGGTGAATAAAGTTTTCAAGGAATGTTCTCATAAGACATACATATATTTTCAAGAAGAAATATTTAAAATTTGCATTCTGAGGAAAATTTAGAATGAATGTTTTCTTTCTGAATAAAAGAACAAAAATTCTAAAATGTCTCGCTGTCAGTAAACTCAAGAAAGTTATCACTTACAGGCTGAAAATACTCCACAAAATGATATTGAAATTAATGTTCTTAACACTATTAATATTATGCCATTTATTAAGAAATTTAATTCATAAAGAAAGTTAATTCATTTTTTAAGAAATTTAAATAATTTAAGAAATTTAACTCATGCCATTTATTAAAAAACAAACCATATCCTGGGCTGCATCAAAACGAG
The DNA here is from genome assembly GCA_039720435.1 of Amazona ochrocephala. Classification (NCBI taxonomy): domain Eukaryota; kingdom Metazoa; phylum Chordata; class Aves; order Psittaciformes; family Psittacidae; genus Amazona; species Amazona ochrocephala. The sequence continues at coordinate 15,200,500 of CM077879.1, forward strand.
TGTGACAGCAGATTGAGAGAGGTGATCCTGCCCCTCTACTCTGCTCTTGTGAGACCCCACTTGGAGTATTGTGTGCAGTTCTGGTGTCCTCAACATAAAAAGGACATGGAACTATTAGAACAAGTCCAAAGGAGGGCCACGAGGATGATAGGTGACTATTCTTCCCATATGAAGATAGGCTGAGAAAGTTGGGTCTGTTCAGCCTGAAAAAAAGGCTGCATGGAGACTTCATAGCAGCCTTCCAATATCTGAAGGAGGTCTATAGGGATGCTGGGGAGGGACGCTTCATTAGGGACTGTAGTGATAGGACAAGGGGTAACAGGCTCAGACTTAAACAGGGAAAGCTTAGATTGGATATTAGGAAGAAATTCTTTACTGTTAGGGTGGTAAGGCACTAAAATGAGTTGCCCAAGGAAGTTGCGAATGCTCCATTGCTGGTGGTGTTCAAGGTGGGGTTGGACAGAGCCTTGGGTGACATGGTTCAGTATGAGATGGCCCTGCCCATGCAGGGGGGTTGGAATTTGATGACCTTAAGGTCCTTTCCAACCCTAACTATTCTATGATTCTATGAATCTAAATTCAAGAAAACTTATTACTTACTAATATGTTGAATCGAAAGACAGAGAGACTAGAAAATAGAACCCATGCAACTATGTCCAACCTTCTGGAAATAAAAAAAGCTTCTAAGAATCTTAGAGTATGTATTTTAATTTGCAGTGGAAAAACTCTCAAAATCTTTAGCTGATGTATTCTTGGTGAAAAATCTTCTCACTGAAATGTTTGATTTCATTGAAAATTCAGCTTTTGTGCTGCAAAATATTAATTCTAAAATGTATTCAATATTATGACTTCATTATCTTTTGTTTGCTTTAAAGTTGCTCTAATGTTGATTCTTTTTCAATAATGTTCTCGTTTTTTTCAGTGTGCATGCTTTCTAGTAAGCAGTTGGAAATTTAGAAGTGCTTACAAAAATGCACAAGTCTGAATTGGAATCTTATTGCAGAATTATCTTTATAATGCAGAGTTTTGCCTGCTTTAAAAATATATTTTCATTGTGATTTAGGAGCACTGTATTCACAGTAGTTGCTGTTGAAGTTGCATGAAGGGAAACCAAGTCTGAGGGAGGTGATCCTGCCCCTCTACTCTGCTCTCGTGAGACCTCACTTGGAGTATTGCATGCAGTTCTGGTGTCCTCAACATAAAAAGGACATGGAACTGTTAGAACAAGTGCAGAGGAGGGCCACGAAAATGATCAGGGGACTGGAGCACCTCTCGTATGAAGATAGGCTGAGAAAGTTGGGGCTGTTCAGCCTGGAGAATAGAAGGCTGCGTGGAGACCTCATAGCAGCCTTCCAATACCTGAAGGGGGCCTATAGGGATGCTGGGGAGGGACTCTTCATTAGGGACTGTGGTGAGAGGACAAGGGGTAATGGGTCTAAACTTAAACAGGGGAGGTTTAGATTGGATCTGAGGAAGAAATTCTTTACTGTGAGGGTGGTGAGGCACTGGAATGGGTTGCCCAGGGAAGCTGTGAATGCTTCATCCCTGGCGGCGTTCAAGGTGGGGTTGGACATAGCCTTGGATGGCATGGTTTAGTGGGAGGTGTCCCTGTCCATGGCAGGGGGGTTGGAACTCGATGATCTTGAGGTCCTTTCCAGCCCTTACTATTCTGTGATTCTGTGATTCTGTGATATCTACTGTGGTAAATCACAGGTAATCCATAGATAATAGTATGTCCTGTTTCCTTTTTATTACCTTCTGCAACCTCATCTCTAGGATGATTCTTTTGTCTATAGTAATACCTATTTGGTTTGCCTTAATCTATATGAACAGTTTTGAGACACTCTTAGCTTTCAAACTGGTACTGAAATTTTATTTGCTTTGCTTTTGGAATTTAAAATTTTAAAATGAAGAGATTGAAAAGACACCAATGTCTTATATATGATTCCTTCTGCTAACAATAAAGCAATGACAAAAAAGTAATAACTTCAGTGACTGAGTGCTCCTTCTGAACCTTAAATGCTCTAAATCTGGCAAACTCAGAGAAAGGAGAGGAATGTGTTGCCTAACACAGTCTTCAGAATGGAGAATATGTTTCCAAAGGACAGTATTTTTCAAAAGATTTTTCCTTTGGGGTTGATAATCACTGGCAATGAGCAAGGAACTAGAAAAAGCCACAGATCTGAGCAATATTTCAGAGTGTTTTGGAAATGTTATGAGCTGTTGTTAGCTTCTGCCAGGAAATAGGGAAGGACAGGGAACTGTGAAAAACAAAGCTGTTGAAAAACAACAAGCAAATCGTTAATCCTCATGTTAGCTCATGTCCAGGAAAATAGAAAAGTATTTGGCACTTCTGTGGTTTGGATTTTGGTTTTGTTTTGATTTTTTTGTTTTGTTTTGGTTAGGTTTTTGTTGATTGGTTGGCCTTGGTTGGTTTAGTGTTTTCTTTGAGGGCTGGGGATTGTCTGCTTGTTTTTTAGATCAAGACTTGGATTCAAAAAAAGGACCTGTTAATACTTTCACTGGTATTTCACTGGCATTTCTTTCATTCTACCTCCCACAGACATCTTTAGTTATAGGGTCTCAAGTATATAGCATCTTAATTTACCTTCAATGGTTAGAATAGAAATAAAGGGGCTCTCCTAATTTGAGGGAAACAGCTTTGTGGGACTTTGTTTGCTTTTGTTTCCGATGAACTAAAGGGAAGTCAAGGATGACTCTTACATTTAAATCTGAAAGTGGCAGTAATCATAACAATGGGTTCCTGCAGAAGAAAATCCTGTAGCTTAAATACAGTTCTTGTGATAGGTGTGTCACCTACAATTATCTGTCTTCCCCTTCTGAAATAATGACAATAAGATCATTCCTTAGAAGATTTATCAGTAAGGAGCTAAACTCACAGATGTTCAAGGGAAATCTGATGTAGAGAGAGAGAAGCTCCAGTATTTCAAATTTCTTATAAAGGAAAATAGTCAAGTCAAATGGTTGTACTGTCCCTATAGCATGAAAAAACACAGTCCTTGCATAGTGAGACAGCTAATTAATAATACTGAAGTGAAATCCTCCCTTAACAAGCTGGATGAAAATGATGTCTGAATAGACAAAATTAATTTTTATGTAGTATTATGCCGGTACAAATATGTTAACAGTGAAATGTGTTTTCCCTATTCAGCTATGCTGTGCAAATAGTTTCTAAAGTAGCAAATGTTTATACTGATACATTTATATCAGTACCTACTTGGTGCACAAGGAAGTACTCTTATTGAACAAAATGGCATTACTCATGTGAATTATATTAAATGATGTAGAAGGATTTGTGCTGACCTGGACAAAACGTGGAACTGGTAAACAGCAAAATCTTCTCATACATCTAAATTCTATGGAGTAGAAGAACGGGGCCAAGGATTTAATAGAAAATGAAGCGTGAAGAGTAAAATTAAATTCCACTGAGTCAACAGCAGCTTCTCTATTTTGGTGGAGATACAGCTTTGCCACAGGACTTTCTGATACATTTTAGCATAACATTTAAATATAGTCCATTGTCTGGTTTTGATTTTCTCTTTGGAGGTGCTTACACATGTCTCCAATAGAGCATGAAGGTTGTGAGTGAAAATGTCTCATTACTTGGCTGCCCTTGTAGAAGTATTTTTTCTTCTTGTATACTTTTCATAGAAGTATTTTTCTTCTATGTAGTACTATTTGCTTTAAGTAACTGCCATCTTTTCCTCTTTCTTCTTACAGTACTGCGTTATCACCCTGCACTTTCTTACGCAGGGTAGATTTTACACTCTTAACCTGCGAAACCTGTACCAACAAATACAAAAAAAAAAGAGAAGGAAAAAACCCCAAAACTTCTTGACCTCTCGAGAAACAGACCAATAAGGATTATTGTAATATTGTTGAGAGAGAAGTATTTCTGCATTTGTTTTTCTTCAAGCTGCCAGTACACTAACGCTGAAGGGCTCAATCTTTATGACCTGTCAGAGAAAAAACAACTTCACTTTCTGTAGCTGATCTATCAGAGACAAAAGCAGCACTAGAAATGCAGTTTTAGTGAGAGTCCATGAAGCATACATTATATACTATTTCTTCTTTGAATCTTCTGATGCTTGCAAAACCTCAGTCCAACCAACAGCAAGTAAGTGAGGCTTCTTCCAGAGCACCTTTATATTGCTGTACCCTTTTACTTGCTTCCTCACACTGACTTGCATTCACTCCTTTCCTCCCCACCTGATTGTAACCTCACCACTGGTTTCAAAACACAGGATTTTCTCCACTGTTTTGGAGGAGGTGAGCTGTGGGGTAACACTACTCTCTAAGGAAAGGAGAATGTGGAAGATAACTGATTTGCTGCATTTTCTTGCTGACTAATTATAAAATTTTCAGGCTTTGCCTTGCCAAATGTCACAGGATCAGGAATCTGTAGAAAACTGAACTGGGGAGAAAGAAGCTTAAAAATATCACTTAAATAAATATGTGCTAGTTTCCTTTTATTCCTCTTCCTGCTAGCCCTGCTGCAACTTGTAAATCTAGGGATGAGATTTGCAAGCATTTTGGACAGAAAAGACTAGAAAGAGGTAATTTATTTTTTTTTATTTTTTTTTTTATTCAGTAAAAATTAAGTTTTCTGGAGATTTTTTTGAGATTCTGAGGACTTTAATTAAAAATTTAATAGCAGTGTAATAATTAAATTTCTTAATTCTATTAATTTAAGATGGGTTTTGTTGTTGAATTTTTTTTCTTTAAAATATCATTAACTGGAAATTATTTTTCTGAGTCATCTTTTTTCTGGTCAGTAGCATGGTATAATATGCTTCCATGGCAGATGTAGGGAATGATTTCACATTCACCCTTGCAAAGCAGTTTTAGGTTTTCCTACTTTATTACAATGTGTTCTTTTCTAAGACAGCTCTGTACAAACAGGTTTCCAACAGATTGGGACCCTTTACCCTGATGGAGGAGGGATGTGAGCACTGAGGTCAGGGAAGGAAGGCAGGACACCTTTTGTGGCTCCACTCTGTGATGGGTGGTAGGCTGTTGAGCAAAGGTGCACATTGTGCAGTCAGGCAGAAGGCATAAATCATAAGCCATAATCCTACATAACTGTATGTGCCATTAGTAAACCAGGATGTGACCAAGCATATAAATCCCAGCCCACTCACTGAACTAAATATATAAACTATTACCTTATAGTTACTCAATATGGGGTAGAAACTAAGTCCTCATGGTGGTGATGTCAGCATGCAACAGTAGGATAAATACTTTTTATGCTTCAGTACTTAAAATTGGTTAGTAATCTAGAAATTGTGGCCTGATGCTGCAAAGATCTGTGCTTGTGAGTAACCATAGCACCATGAGCAGCAATGTAAGCTATGCAGCAGTTTGCTGTCAAGTTTCCTTAGACTTGCGGGCTTAGGGGCTTAGTAATTTTTGTAAGACCATATGATTCATGGTTTTCAGTGTTTGTTTGTAACATTTCTATTCCATCTGAGTGTAGAAACTGTTAATTTATTCTTTTCCTCTGTCTCTCAGTTCTTGAGAAACCATATCCAGAGCTCTTCACAGCTGTAACACGTGCTTAATGCTGCTGAGGGGAACTCTGGCCCTGCATAATTGTAGTTTCTATGTTGTTGTCATTTTCCTGTCTCTGGCACTGAGAAGCCTTCAGTGTTTTGACACCTTTCCTGTGCTTTCTCCAGCTTGAATTTTCCTTGTCTGTCTCTTGCATATGAATTCCAGGTTGTGTAACTGCTAATGCATTATTGCAGTTGGCAGTGAAGTTCTGAGAAAGCAAACTGGGTAGAACTGGGAAAGAGTTTGGAAAACAGAACCGATTTATTTAGTGTATGAGTTCTGGCCTTTCTATCATAAAAAGGATGGCAAGAAAATGATCGAAGTACGAAAAGCTTCTCTACAATTACAACTTTTTATTTTTAAAAAAGCCACTTTGTATGGTAAAGGTCTGTAACACACACGAATAGCATGAGGAAGTGGTTGTTCTGTGCCACAGTCAGGAATAAAGAGACCAAGCGAAATAATAAAAGCAGCACTATAAATGTATGAAAGTTCTTTTTCTTCCCTTCATATGTAATTTAAATGATTCTCAATTTGTGAGGAGGTCAAAGTTATAAATTGGTTCAAAAAGGTATTAGGGAAATTCATGAATAATAGCTGTATGACATACAATGGCACACCTTGGGGAGTCTCTAAGCTACTGATTGCTATCATCTGTCAAGGGAAGGGTTATACTACATGTGCTTTACTCTTCCACAAGCATCAGCTACTGTCAACTTCTGGAAACAGGGACAATAAAAATATGCTCATTGCTTTTGTTTAAGATTGAAGATTGATAGTCAAGATTTTTAAAATAGCATAGATGAAGTGGGAATGCAACTACAAATATATTAATATGAAGGGTATGGAGATATTTTTCCAATGCTAAAATGAATCATAAGTAGGTACAATAGATTAAACTGAAAACTTCACTTAGGTGAAATTCTGAACAAAAAAATGTATTTAGATTAGGAACTCTCTCTTCCTAGAGCTACAAGAAACAAAAATCACTTCAAAATGTACACTTTTTGAGAGGGAATCTGGAACTGACATTTGGATCATATAAGTTAAATGGAACAAGAGATGAGTTTACTTCAGTGGATGCTGGGTCTATTGCAATACTCACATCTGGTCTGTGGCTTTAAATTTGTGCATTGCACCATTATAGCATACTTCAGAAAGTATGGGTCAAGTATGCTCTGAATTGCACCCAATGTGACATCACAGAATTGATGACAGATTTTTTTACATCAAACAGATCTTTTCTTGGTAGTGGTGTAAACTTGAAGTAAGCTAGCCTCAGAGATTTTTCCTTGGTTTACTGAGAACAGATCTGGGCCCAATACCTCAAATTTGAAAGAGATCTCCAGGAAAAGTTTGTTTCAGTTTTAGAACTTTGGGGATGGTAAACAGTATTTAAAGGCCTCAGAAGTCTTAAAAAGTTGTGCAAAGCTTTTAATGACTACCAGCATTTCCATAAAGTGGAACGCTACGTAGCAGAACATAGCGTCCTAAAACTTGTCTATCTCAGGCAATGCCATTATCTTCATTTCTTCCTGGAAAGGAGAATCACTGGGAGGCTGAAGGGTAAGTTAATCAGGCAGAAGAGCCAATGAGGTGAGGGGTCAAAAGGAGCAACAAGAGATCACTCAGACTTCTGAGAGGCAGCTAAACTCATCCTTATTTTGTCTCACATGGCAAATAAACATATTTATACAACTGCAGGATTTCCCCAGATTCTGCTAATGCTGGTGAGAAACTGAAAAGTAACTCATGCATTTTTTGTCCATTAATGAGATTGAAACACCTGCAGATTGACCTTATTTCTAACTGTGTGTTAAGGAGTAGAATTTTCTTCTTTCACCGCAAATTTTTTCGACAAGGTGGATACTTATGAACATGTGGATGATTCTATATGCAGTGATTTAGAAACTAAATTGGAATGTATTTGAAATATTACCTTATGAATTTCTTAGCTATTCTCTCAATTCCTCTTTTTAGTGACTTTTTTTCAGGTGTGTGAAGGAGGTGATGTATAATTCCTGTTGTCTTCTAATATCTGTTTCATCTCTACAGAGCACATTTGACACTCTTTCCATTAGTATTACACCAAATATAAGATGATATTATTTTTATAAAAATTGCAATCTTTTGACAGAAAATGGTTTGAATTTGTAATGCTGCTTGCAATTCTTGAAGACTGGGCAGATAGAAAGTCCAGCTTGTTAAACCTAAAAGCATTTGGAAGCTCCAAAGAAAACATGAACCCTAAAACTAAGAAGTATGTCATAGATGTAATAGCGCAATATCTTGGTTAATAGGTCATACTTTCTAACCAATGGTGTGTGTTGTGATTAATAAAATACCCTTGCATAAACCAGACATTACAGAGATCTAAGACTGAAATCTAAAAATGATGAGTATTTAAACAGAAAATATCCCAGAACACTATGATGCATAATAGATGTAAATTAATATATCGTGAAGGATTTCAAATATAAAAAGAGATAATTCCAAAAAGAAATGCATCCAGAAAACAGCTTCTGCCAGCTCTGATGGGATTTACAAATGTTTCAAAAGGTTCACTTAATTTTTACTTCAAGCATCTTCATTCAAGCTTAGTGAAGTTGCTAATAGCTTTGCCCTGAATTGTCATTGTATAACTAAGGGATGACTATTATTGATATTAAATTTACTGTGAAGAAAATTCCCGAATGCTAGCTAAGACTTGGGTTTATTTTAGAAAACTCTGCATGCCTATATCTGCATATCTGCCTTTTGTTTTCCCTTATTCTCTACATACCAGCATGAGAGGTGACTCCTTTACACTGGCTGTTATTCAGACCATGGAAGTGAAATAGCAGCTAGAAATAGTATACAGGATGGAGAAATGCCATAAACTTTCTTGCTTTCTTCCAGCCATGCATCCTATGCCATTCAGATGCTAAAAAGTGACAGAAGTCACACAGTAAAGTCTGTACTACCAGAGAAGGTATAAGGACTTGGGGGTGTGGGTTGATGAAAAAATGAACATGAGCCGGCAGTGTGCGCTTGCAGCCCAGAAAGCCAACCGTATCCTGGGCTGCATCAAAAGGAGTGTGACCAGCAGGTAGAGTGAGGTAATCCTGCCCCTTTACTCTGCTCTCGTGAGACCTCACTTGGAGTATTGTGTGCAGTTCTGGTGTCCTCAACATAAAAAGGACATGGAACTGTTAGAACAAGTGCAGAGGAGGGCAACGAGGATGATCAGGGGACTGGAGCACCTCCCATATGAAGATAGGCTGAGAAAATTGGGGCTGTTCAGCCTGGAGAAGAGAAGGCTGCGTGGAGACCTCATAGCAGCCTTCCAATACCTGAAGGGGGCCTATAGGGATGCTGGGGAGGGACTCCTCATTAGGGATTGTGGTGAGAGGACAAGGGGTAATGGGTTTAAACTTAAACAGGGGAAGTTTAGATTGGATCTGAGGAAGAAATTCTTTACTGTGAGGGTGGTGAGGCCCTGGAATGGGTTGCCCAGGGAGGTTGTGGGTGCTTCATCCCTGGCGGTGTTCAAGGTGGGGTTGGACATAGCCTTGGATGGCAGGGTTTAGTGGGAGGTGTCCCTGCCCATGGCAGGGGTGTTGGAACTCGATGATCTTGAGGTCCTTTCCAACCCTAACTATTCTATGATTCTATGATTCTATAAATAGGAGTGTAGCTTGTTAGCCTGGAAAAGGGCTGTAACCTGTTAGGTAAGTGTCATGGACCACTGAGTGAATGGAACACATGTAAACCAAAAATCAAAGTGTCCCTCATTAAGTAGCCAGTTCTGATTTCTTACAAAACCTGCATCGAACAGGATAACAATAACTACTCCTGTTTGAAGTCAGATTAAGAGATCTGACCATGAGAGATAAGAAAATATCCCTCAAAAAGACACACAGAAGACTGGCTTTCCCACATCATTATGGTTTGGCTGTTTAATTCTAAGTTTCCGCCTCCTAGCTGAGTTAGAAAGGTTGAGTGGGTGCATTTCTTTTTCCTTGGGCCATTTTACTCTTTATAATCTTCAAATTTTTCTAAACATTGAATATTTTTTTGAACTTTGATTTCCCACATTTTAGTAGCTTGGACGTTGGCAAAGCATTCAACACTGCTTCCCACATCCTTCTCCTGGGCAAACTGGTACAATACAGATTGGATGGGTGGTCTGCAAGATGGGTAGGAAATTGGCTCACAGGCTGTATGCAGAGAGTGGTAATCAATGTTTTTTGCTCAGGCTGACAACCAGTCACAAATGGGATCCTCCAGGGACCCGCAGTGGGCCCCACAGTGGGCCCCATAGTGTTCAATGTCTTCATAAATTACCTGAATGATGGGATTAAAAGCACCCTCATCAGTTTCCTGGTGACACAAAATGGGTGGTGAAGAAAACATGCTATAATGGAGAACCGTCTTACAGAAAGACCTGGACAAACTGGAAGAGTGGGCTAGCAAGAACAATATGAACAAAGGCAAGTCCAAAGTCCTGCAGTTGGAACAATATAACCAGAGAACCCAGTACATGCTAGGACCTGTGTGGCTGTGGAGCAGACTTGCTGAAAAAGACCTGAGGGTCCTGGTAGACAACAACCTGAACATGAATCAGCAGTGTGCTACTGCAGCAATGAAAGGAAATTGGATCCTGGGCTGTATCCGCTGGGGCATCACTCTCAGATCCAGATGTGATCATCCCACTCTTCTTAGCACTTTTCAGGTTGCACCTAGAAAACTTTGTCCACACAATCCAAGGAAGATAGAGACAGATGGGAGAGGGTCCAAAGGAGGTCCATGAAGATGACCAAAGAGCTGGAGAATAGGTGCTTTCACAAAAGATGGGATTTTAAAGCAGCTCAATTAGGCTTTAATGATATAATCAAATAATAAAAATTTTAATTTCCTGGTGAAATGAAATTAGAATAAAATATTTTGAAGTATGAGTGTTACCTTCTCAGTCACCTTTTTCCCCACAATTTCTATCCCATTTCCAACTATTGAGTTTTAAATATGTCAGTTGCCAGCAGCACTAATAAAATATCTCCCAGTATATAGGACTGATAATCATGATTTTTTTAAACATCACTTTATGGGATTCTGTGCCACTCTATCTATCCAGCAGTACATGGTATTCATCTGATAAACCCAGCTGACATAATGAAATATAATTATTCTTTTCAATTGTTCATTTTAAATGTAATTGTATTTTTAAATTACTGTGTAATTTAATAAAATCATGGACTATAATTGCCTACTTTCAACCTGTATATGTTAAAGAATATTATAATTTTCTAAACTTCCATGCATTCTTCTGTCTTTAAACTTAAGGTTAGCATAATTTGAATATCTAGTTAATGTTGATTCTGACTCATCTTGCTAATTTACTGACTGTTCTGAGAATAACCTGTAGTCTTTAAATTTGACATAATTTCTGAAATAAGTCTGCTTGAAGTCATTCAGACCTCAGTACTATCAATTTCCTAAATCTTCTAAGATTAAACTTAGATTCTTACTTGGTCATGACTAATGGTGCTCCCCAAAAGACAGCACAGAGCAGTGCCATAAGTGGAGAGCACTGAAGAAACTGAGAGAAGAGTCAGTAACATTTCCTGGATCAAAATATTTTTATTGATGAGAAACAGGTTTCTTAGCTCCTGAGCTGGCTTTGTCTCCAGTGGATGGCTGTTTTAACTCAGGAGCTTAAACTGAGTGTCAGTTTCTGTTCATATTTGCCTTTGGCTGTAGAGATGGTGAAGTCTGTTCAGGTGAAGTTTGCTGAGGTGAAGTCTGCAGATTTACCAAAATACCCATGGACAGAAACAAGGGCAACTCTTGGATTCTCCAATTTCTTTTTTATACAGTAAAGCAGGTTCAGACTTGCTTTATCACCTACTCAGTTATTGCTCTCAATGCATTTTTCTCAAAGTGGACAAAAAGCCCCACCATAAATCCATAACAATTTCTGCTTCAAAGTCTTTACAATGGAGGAATCAGACTTGCTGCTGTGGAACTGAACTTGTAAATTTCCCATTCAGTAAAGATTTATGCCTTGAAACTCAGCTAGTCAAGAATCAACATCCAGAAAAGGGAATTTTTGAGAGAACAAGTGCTTTGTTTTGTTTCCAAGATGACCTTAAGAATATCTAGGAGATATTTCCCATGGATTCAAGTGGAGCCAGATTTTTCTCTCCGCAGACCCATCTCCTGGCAGTAGCACTAAATCTTTGAATATTTCAGATTTCCTGAATGGTTCTGTCCTCTGTGTAATCTGTAAGAAGCAAGTGGTCCTCTTTCTGTGAAATGGGAAGAATCACAAACGCAGTGCTTCTGCACCAGCTCAAGCAATGTCCACCTGGCACTACTTTTAAGACTCTCGTATCTGTAGTGCAGAAGTCTTTTTTGAAGATCATTTAATTTACCTTCATCATACTCCAGTTTTATCATCTATACTTTACTCGGGCCCTAAGAGTATCCTCCATCCCCATCAGGCTAGGAGTTTACTCTTAACCAAGTTTTAGGATAACAGGAACACGGAGGGATGGGTTCTCAGTGATCAGAAATGCGGAGCTGAAGAAACGTGCTGTGAGCAGGACAGGTGACATCCTCTCCCAGAAGCAGCTGGGGATATGGTGGGCATTAACTGAAGTTTGAATCTGGACTCAGAACTAGGAGTCTGTGTCTTTTGTTCTGTAAACCTATTTTTGCAAATACTTGCAAGAAGACACTTCTGAATAAGGCATTGTTCTGAAGGTGCTGCTCCTATGCCTTTTGAATATATGAAACACCAAATCCTGAAGGAAAGCTCTTAAACAGTAATCTGAGCTTTCATTATTAACATGATCAGAAAACAGGATACTACAAAGAAGTAACATAATCTTAAGAGTTTGCCCACATATTTTATCTTGCAGTCAAATACAGAAATCCATGCAGGAGTTCTGGAAAGCTGAGGGTTGAGCTGTCAGCCTGATGTTTCCTACCCCTGGCAGTAAGATCATTTTCTGAAATAAATATTGGCACAACTTATATCACCAAGATCTAGAGTTTAAAGAGGACTCATCTCGCTGAAGGGGTGCCAACCCATAGCCTCTTTACTACACCCAATCCTTATGCAATTCAGACGTGGCTCTCTTGGGAGGAGAATGTCCCACAACAAAGCTCTGTGGTGCAGGCACTCTGAAGCCCCAGGCGTAGGCAGCCCCACATCACAGGGGAAAATATATCTAGGTGCCCTCCCTGCCCTTGATAAGATAAACTTCGGTTGTGTTAATGCAATTGGCCTTATGAAGACTTGACACCCAACTTAGGAAGGCTGAAGAGTTAGCTTCTGCGGATGCATCATGATCCCACTTATCATACCACTTTTTCATTATATTTTCACCTAGGAACTTCTATACTGAATCTAAAGCTGCTGAGTGGTTGGCCTAAATAATGTGAAGTTCAGTCACTGGGAGAGTTAAGTGTTGTGTCCCACTGGCAAAGAGACAAGAAAGACCAAGGTGCGAGCAGTTCTTGAGGCCTCTGCAATGGCACGGAACTCATTAGGGAAGATACACTCAGGTGATGATAGCAGAAAATTCATGACCTGTGCTGTGCAGAAAGATAAAAATGTTAAAGTTTTCCCTCCTCCCCTTGAAGTTACTTTTGTAAGTGGACAAGAACTTCTTGCCATAGTTTTGTGCTGTGAACTCATGTTGAGGCAATTACCTATGGTCACCTCTAAGTTCCCGTCTGAATTACTTACTTCCACGACAGAAACTTCTACAACCTGCACTCTGGGTTCCCAGCTATCTTATGTTACATTTGACGGTACAAAATGTACTTGTATTGCTTTGTGATCATTTACCAAGGGAGTCAGGTCTCCCGCTAACAGTAACCTGACTGTTAAGTATACTCTTTGATCTTATCAATTACTGTGCCAGTAAAAGTCCTGTAGCTTTAACTCTGATAAAAATAAGGGTCAAGAATCTATTCCCTGTGGCCTTATGGCTGAAGCCGGTCTATTTTCTCAAAATGAACTGCATTCTGACATCCATCAGGGGACCAAGTTTTAATTCATTGCACTGTCTCTTAGATTCAAGATCTTGAGATCTAAAATCAGAAACTGAATGGTACTGAGCCTAGGAAAAATCTAAATATATAACAATATAAATTGACTACATCAATTAGACCTAAAATCCTGACATAAGGTTCATTTGAAAAGACCTGCTTTCCATGAAATCAGGCTGACTGATGCTGAACATTTCCATAGTCTTTAAATTAGTTCCATATTTTTTCCAGGAATTGGTATCAAAATCCTCCACAACTCCCGCAGCTCCCAATTTTATTCAGTTTTTTAATCCTGGCACCTCTCCAGTCCTTTGAAATGTCTATAGTTTTCAAATGTTTATTAATTATGAAGAGTAGTAATGGATATGCTCAGAGAGAAATTTTTTCAGCAGTTTTGTCTAAGATAATTGGTGTTTGGTTATTCTCTCCTGCTCAATTTGATTGGCAAAGCTTTCATTTTTCTGCAATTGCCTTCCATTTTTATATTGTAATAGGAGTTGAATGTTCTGTGCCATTCACAGCTCTGTAAGGGATGGATTTCCCTTGCTTGTTAATAAGAAAATTTACCAACTATTGCTATTCCTGTAGTATTCCTTACTGATGTTTCTTAATTTCTTGCTTCTATGATCCTTGCTATTTATTTTTTTCCTTACATGTACTTTAAACATAGGTTATATGACTGCTTCTATATGCATTTTTAAAACATCAGGACTAGAGTCTTTTGCTTTGTTTGAGCATAGGTACCTGCAGAGCCATGTTGCTTTTATAAGCCTAAGAGATAAGTCATACCAGAGGAAGAAATAGCGCACCTCAGTGAACCTGTAACAAAACTGACCCTATTCAGGCACAGACTTAATTTTTTTTTGTCAAGCACATGTTTTTATTTATTTCTATTGATTATGGGTCACTACACATTTCCTGCTTAGTACATCCCACCTGGTTTACCAGTCAATTATCCTAGCAGAGTTTTAAGACTCTCTTTTTAAAAGTCTTCTCAATACATATACTAGCAGTCAATCTTATATTCATTATGACTTATGCAAAACAGATATCAAACTCATCCAGCTAATACTTGGGAAACTGCTAATTTTAGATCCAATTTGAGTGACAAATTAAAAAATATTAAAAAATCTTAGGTTTAGAATCTAAGGAAAACTTGGTCCTTACCCTTTCAAAGATGAGGAAACATCTTTGGGTCTTTCTATTTATTTATTTGTAGGAAATAACTTTGGAATATTTTGACTCTATTGTTGTTTGAGATAGCAAACCTTGAGTTCACTTAAAGCTTCAGTCAATATTGCTAGGCCTCTGCATTAATTAATTATCAGGCTTGAAAAACATGCAATAAAGATTTTAACCACAATCTCTTGGTGCCACTGGGTCGGAAGCACCCACTGTTAAGTGCTGTTGCATTTGGCATGACTGCTGAGGAGTCAACCTCCAGGTGCCACAAAAGCTTATTAACTTAAAATATCTCTCTGCTCTCTTTCTCAGGTGCAGTTTTGCAGCTCTTAAGGTAGTCATAGCTGACTTATCATGAGGTTAATTTTGATGGTTCAAAGAAGAATTTGCTGTCATAGCAGATTGCTTTTCTGTTGCTGCTGCACTTTTGCCTTCCTCAAATCCTTAACTTCACTTTCTATATGTTTAGCAGGGAATAAAATAAATACAGGACCTTCACTGCATAGATGTGCTGCTGTGTTTTCTTATTTTCTCTCAGTTGAAGTGGCTTCAGGCCTAATGCTTATTTATCATCCTTCTTCCATTTTTCATTTTCACTTTGCCCATTTTGTTGCCAAGTGCTCTCCTCAGCAAGTCAAACCCAACGTTACAGATCCCTCTGCTGTCTCTACAAGGCACTTACAAGAGGTGTTAATATTGCATCAAACAAAAGCAATGGAGCATCTAGGTGTCAATTACAATCCGAGATTCTTGTGATATCAAACTCACTGACACTGTTGTACCTGGAAAAGCCTATGGGAAGTTTAACTTGAGCCCCAGGATGAAACGCAGCAGATCCTGTGGGATGAGGGGCTGACCAGCCCTGTGCGTCGGCTCACTGCTACATGTGCACTTAGGAAAAATGGGGTTGCACCCTAGGCAGCACTGTTTTTGCCTCCAGGACATGGAGCAGGCCAAGCCTTTAGACTGCCATTTTGAGGGCAGTTGATTCCTTTTTTGCTTCTCAGTAAAGAATCAGATTTCACACTGGAATCTGGATTACATCCAGCTGTACAGCATGAACTATGTAGGTCTGCATTTGTTTCCCATATATGAATAATGAAAGACTGGGTCTTGGTAAAGGTTGGAGAACAGAGGTAAGGGGGACAATTTGAGAACTGAATAACTGAGTATCCAGAAGTCCAGTGTTCAGTCCTTTAGAGATATTTGGATCCTCAAATTTACAAGTGCAACTGACTTTGCATAAAGGTGACCTTACAATGACAGGTGAAGAGTGGTCTCAGCTTATAGCAACAAAGTAAACTGCAGTGGGAATGTGTGTGCTGCCACAGGCATCACACAGCCTGAGTGAGCTCCTTGGTTCTCCATTGAGCTCCTCTGTATCCCATCAGTCTTGAATTAGCTACTATCAGAATCCATAAAGTCGGTGAGAAGGTATTACTCCTGCTGTCAGTAGGGTAATAAGTTTTTTTTTTTTTTAAATTAATATTTGATGGGAGAGTGTTTGGAATCTCCAGGAAGCCAATAATAGTTGATCTACTTAAAGGGAGGTTATCTGGGTTCATCCCATCTATAATAATTATGATATGCGTAACCCTGTGGACAGCAACCACAAAGGATACTGGGATTTGAGCCCTGAGGGGAGTAAAAGCCTATCTGAATGAGAAACCGGTTTCTGTGATTCATACAGGATGGGAAATGTACTTTCTGAGAATAAGTGAGTGTATAAATTCATACCTAAAGCTATTAATCTTTGTGTGTGTTTAAACTTTTTAAAAGGAAATTTATTTGGAACAAAAAGTCTTAATTTAGATGCTCTTCCATTGCTGCTTTCTGAAGTATAAATAGGGTACAAAGCCCAGGCAAAACACGCTCGTAGTACAGATCATCAAACTCCAAAGCAAGTGCAAAGGTTGATATAACAGATAACAGCATCACAAAAAAGCAAAACAAGTAAATACACCCCCTGCCTCAAAGACAAGCAATCAGTAAAGAACAGTGATGGGTACTTTAAAACAAAAAACATACAGACAACTTATTTATCCAAAATTGCATTCTTTGATTGAATGCAGCTGTTTGTGATGTTATGCCAAGTTTGGCAAATAGCTCCACCCTACTATAAATATTATTTTCTAAAAGGAAATATTTCATTTTGGCAGTTTATAAACCAGGTATTTTGATTTTTTTTTTTTGTTTTGAATCAACATTCTATAACTAAATATATCTATTGTAAATGTTTATAGACTTTGTTTAGAAGGTATTGAAGATAAAGCATTTCACTTAAAGTGGAATAAAATAGAATTTATTATTCTTTTCTTATGAAGAGAACAAATGGAGCTTTAGTTTTATTTTTTCCTAACAATCTGAAAATTCAGGCATTCATACAACAAGATGACAAGGTACTCTGATGGAACAGCAAAAATTCACCCTAGATAAAGAAGAAACTGGTATCCTACAGCTTATAGTCCAGGTGATATAAGGAAGAAGTTCTTTACTGTGAGGGTGGTGAGGCACTGGAACAGGTTACCCAGACAAGTGGTAAATGCTCCATCCCTGCCAGTGTTCAAGGACAGGTTGGGCAGAGCTTTGGGTAACATGATCTAGTGTGAGGCATACCTGCTCATGACAGGGCGGTTGGAGCTAGATGATCTTGAAGGTCCTTTCCAACCCTAACTATTCTAAGATTCTATGGTATTGATTCTTAGGAGGGTGAAAACAGGATATTTGAAACTTTCACCGAATTTGGAAAGTACTTCAGAATTCTGAGTGATTTAAGAATGGGAACTTCAAACTTAAAATTTATGAAAAGTTCCAAACCTTTTCTGCCCTTTTGCAGTGTTCTTAGCCAGCCTAGCTGTTACTGGGAACACATGGTGCAATTGAATTTATCACTGCTTATTGATTTAGGTAGACTCTGGGTACTGAGCTCTTTGCATGCAAGTTCTGATCCTCAGTGAGGAGATGGAAGGCACTCCTCAGGGCTTCAGCCGCCCTAAATTTTGTCTCAGAGTGGTGCCCTATTGCTAGCTCCTATTAACTTCCAGCTTTTTCTCTAAAGGAACCAAAAAGAGGGAGGGAGATTCAAAGGGCAGGCTCCAGTCCTGGACCAACAGCTTTCCTAGAGCAGGGGACTGATCTTTGATGGTACTTGTGATTGATTTCATATCTGTACCACCAGAATAGCTCAGAAAAGATGTATTTCAATAATGAAATATAGCTTTTTATTGCCAAGAGAAACCAATATTAAAAAAGAAAGAAAATCCTTTCTCTGTATTAGATGTAGACTCATTAAAAAACATAGTTCAAACTGGCACCAAGAAAGCCAAATCATGAATTAATCTAATGTCAGAGAGATGCAGACTAATAATTGTGATTTTTAAATAATTTTTTTAAATAAATTTAGCCAGCTTTAAAGATCCCAAGATATTGCTTTCTTATCACTATAGCATCTTTTGGCATATTGTTTTCGCAGCTTAAATTTCACTGTTACAGCTTCACAATTCGGAATTTCTGTACCTGGTCTAATTTCACCACTGAGGCACGACATTTTTGCAGTGTGTATTGTTAGTTATCTTTGCTACCGTTTGCTGAACTGGAGCACCTGCTTTTGTGTTTCAAAGGAGGGAATATGTGAAAGTACTGCTGTTGATAGAAACTGAGCTTTGTATCTTAAGGTCCTTTCCAACCCTAACCATTCTATGATTCTATGACTCTATGTAGTTTCTGAAGTCCTCCAGTTTTGAAGCTGCTGGTGTGCTCAGAGAACACAAGGAACCTCAGGCTGAAGTTTCACCTGGATTACAAGAAAATCTGATGACCTGTGGTAGTATACAACATATGACAAGTGTCAGAAAATGGCAGGTACTGCTGTGAAAGGCACAGTTATTTAATGAAAAACTAGTGAAACAGAAGAAAAATAACTGTAGATGGTCTTACTATTATGGCATTATATTCAATACGTGCTTTTGTGTGCTCTGTCTGTACCTAGTAAATGTATCAGAAATGAAGTCTCTAATTCAAAAGAACAGCAACATGACCTTGAATTCGTTAGAAATGAGCATTTGCCTGGGTTTAGTCATACCTGTAGGTATGTTAAGTCCTGATGCAGTGACATATTTCACATTCTTAAGTTCTTTCAGTGTGACCTTGTAAAGTTTTGAGCAGGAAAAAGTGAAAACAGAGGTGGTATTGGCTGGTGTTACATGGACTCCAAAGCATCTTTTCTATAAAGTTGGAATTTTTATTTCCATGGCAGAGCTGCTTCAGGCTGAAGGAAGGAATCTCAGGATTCCCTGTCGTACAAGCCACGTTTTAACCACTGCTCCTGCTTCCTCCCTGCCTGGGTCTTGCTCCGCATTCTAAGGAAACATGTTTTTGAAGAGAAGTGGTTTACTGCTCTTCAGAGACTAGAACTGTGGGTTTGGACACCCTTTCTGGGCTCCAGAAGAAGGCAAGGCCTGATTTCTTGTTTACCCTAACTTGGCTTAAGCCAGAGATAGATTCAACACCACCCATTTTATAGACTGTTTCAAAAACTGTTTCTGTGAACCCTGAGTCTGGAGATGAATCCTCAGGGTAATTACAGCATGCCCAAAGAATTGACCACTCTCCAGGTTTCCCTGATGCTCCCTTCAGGAGCAGGGCAGGATCAGGTCATGCTGCTCTTTAGACAAGGAAATTTCTTGGCTGCAAAACTGTGCTCTGGGTGTATAGTTAATTTTCCATCTAGAAAAGAGGTAGAGTACACTCTAGGCCAAGAATTCTCTAGCTTGTGAACTCAGATTTCCCTTTCTTATTTTCTATAAGCCTTTGTATGTCAAGAGGGCTGATATCTCACACCTCTTGCTCTTGGGCACACACTGCAGTGCTGTTCTTCAGCCTTCCATACCTGCACTTCCACTGCCAGCCCAGTCTAGGTGAGTGTGAACAAACCTTTTTAGGTCATTATTTTGGATGTGGTATTTCTAATGTCCTTCTAAATCTGTTTTTTATTCCCATGTCCTTATTTGACTCTAAATCAAAGAATGGGTATATATTTGAGCCTAAAGGTTAAAGAATCTGATTCTTTTCTTTGACAGTGTACAGTGTCTTTAAGTGATGTGCAAGTCATATTTAAATGCCTCTTATTTAAGAGGGCAATCTTTCATTTTCTTTTAGTTTTCATAATTATTTACACAGTTATATTCAATTTTTCCTCTGTTCCACAGGATTATAAATATTTCTTCCTTAGGATCAAACGAAGAAGCAACTGAGGGGCATGCGAAGCAGGGACTAAATTCAGGAGGAATATTTATTTTGAAGTATGACTGCCTTAGCCTTAGTGATCACATGAAATATGAGTGTTGAGGCTTTTAAAATTTAATTTGCTGGTAGGTCAGTAATTGTGAAAACCTGATCACCACATCTGTAATACAAGTTTCACCCACTGAGGAAAAGGCTTGTGACTTAGCTCTTGTCTTTTGCAGATTGTTGTGAGGAAAGGGTGAAGTTTACAACATGATGTAATGCTATGAAAATAAATACTCTTGCCTAGAGACAATTATTTAGAGTAACTGACTAAGAACAATTGATAGCAGCTGTAATCTGAGAGATGCCAATAGATATCATGGACTTTTCTATCTGTAGGTGTTAAATTGGCATTATGTGAAGAACACAGTTTTGAGGATGGCCAGTAGGGCATAACCTCGATAAACTGCAATTTATTTTCCTTTGTTTTCCACACAGTTTCTCATGGTACTGGAGCTCTTTGCTAGGAGTTTTATCCAGTGTTCTATAATGGCATTAAAAAGCAAAGGGGAAAATAGAGTATTTAAGAACTTGACTAACAGAGAAAACCAGCACTCAGTGCATTATTGCCTTTGGGTTTAGATTTCTGGTTTACATGGCTAAGTAAATTTGACTTTCTCTATTAATAGCTGAAGTTGTCTAGCTTGTTCCTTATATTTTTTTGTGCTGGAAATAGGCCTTACAAGTGGAAAAAAGTGGTTTAATTTTCCTCCCCCAGATATATCTTTATCCATTTCTGTTTCGATCACCTCGCCAAAGAGATGCCATCAGGCAAGTGCAGCATCTTTTCTTATCTGTTGCCTTAGGATGGAGAGGCTGAATTGGTCATAGGGTGATCTGTGCTGACTTAAACAGGCTCCTGTAGCTGTCTGCCTGCTGCTTTCCCCAGCTTCCTGTGCCCACTGTCTCTAAGGATCCCAATGTGCAAATGCAAAGGTGAGAGGAACTTTTATGTGAACACTTTCCTACCTCCTCTGAAAACAGGTCACGCTGCAGATGTAGTGCCACTGTTCTATTTTTGCTGGTGGTTTTTTTTGTTTTTTTTTTTTTTTTCATTTTTCTGTTATTATTTTTAGTTCTTCTTCTTTGTTTTTAGGTGTGCAATAAATCTGGTATATATTAAATCAAGGCTCTTCTGCCTATCAATCTCAGTGGAAAGGAGGAGCCAATCCCAAGTGCGAAAGAATGGAGATTTTTATTGCTGATATCTGTAATCACTGAGGTTGTACATTTCTTTTCCTCTTTACTCTGTTTTATTTGCAGGCATTTGGTTTTAGCTTTATTTTCTTTCAGTGTTGTTTTCCCTCTTAAACTACCAGGACCCTCTGAAGGGTCAATGAAGCCCTCTGAAGATCAATAAATGATTTGCAAAAATGACTCCATTTTTAAGAAACTAACATCATAGAAAATTAGAGATGCCTCTGCAGAATATTAAAAAGGCTTGATGGAAAGAAATGGAGGCAGATTTGTTCAGGGAGTTAATAGCTCAATCTGCCTGTACATCGTTGCTATAATTTATAATGTGAGCATTAAGCAAAAGCAGAATGTATTAGTGTCTATTCAGTGTGTGAATAAATACTGGGCAGTCTGATATGACAGAACGACAATCTTTTGTACCAATGACTTCTGTAACAAAACTGATGCAAAGAAAGTGGTAATACCTTTTACTAGCCTTTTATCACAACCATATCATACGCTCACTTGTGATCATAGAGGGAGTTTCTACAGAATGAAAGTATTGGTTTATTTGCTAATCTTGTGCTTAGTTTGGGGTTTATTTGAACATTTAAAGAAACAGATTCCCATCACTGGGTTTGCAGGCAAAAATATGCACGTCAAAACTAGGGAACTGTAATAAAAATAAAATGGGGGTGGGAGGAGAAAAGAGAAGTTAGGGCCATGAAAAGTTTTGTTGGCTTATTCGAATAGCTAACTGAATTCCCTAAGTAAAATTGCAAACAACGAAAATCTTTCATCTATCCAGCAGTGACAGCTGCAAATTTTTTTTAAATTATTACGCAAATAAATGTAAATTTAATAAAATGGTTTTGTTGTGGTTTGTTTGTTTTTTTTTTAAATTTCCATTGTTCAGTAATATGCTTTAATGCTTCATTAACTCTGATGATATAATCTAATTTTGATGTGCTGGGATATGAATCATCTGCTTTCAAATGTTATTGTTCTTCGAAAAAAGCTTTTCTGAACCACAGAATACCACCTGAATGCAACAAATATCTCAACTGTTAAAGGTAGTTCAGAAGGACTGAGATTTAATACATCAAGTCCCTTACAATTTTGTTTCTTTGTGTATCATAAACACTGCTGCAAACATGGAAAGACAAATGAAAATGCTTCTGTTTGTTTAGGTGAAGAGGGTATTATGCTTGTGCCCTGGTCTTGGCTGAGGTAGAGTTAATTTTCTTCCTAGTACCTGATACAGTGCTGAGCTTTGGATTTAGTATGAGAACAATGCTTATAACACACTGAAGTTCTAGTTGTTGCTAAGTAGGGCTTATCTTGACCTAGGACTTTTCAGTCTCTCATGCTCTGCCAATGAGGAGGGTCGCTAGAAGCCAAGAGAGAGCAGGGACAGAACAGCTGACCCAAGGTGGCCAAAGGGGTATTCCATACCACAGCACATCACGCCCAGTATATAAACAGGGGAAAGTTACCTAGAAGGGCCCAGGTACAGGTTGGGTATGGGTCAAGTGGTGGTGAGCAATTGCATTGTGCATCACTTGGGGTTTGAGGTTTCTTGGGGGTGTTTATTTCTCTTTTTGTTGTCTTCATTGTCGTTACTATTATTATTACTACCACTATTATTATTATTATATTATTTAATTGAAATTATTAAACTGTTCTTATCTCAGCCCAGGGGTTTTACTTATTTCTGATTCTCCTCCCCAACCCATGGGAGGGGAGAAGGCGAGGAGTAAATGAACAGCTGCGTGCTGCTTAGTTGCCAGCTGGGGTTAAACCATGACAGCATGCAAATACTCTCTTTAGCCTGAAGAATAGTCATGATGAGCTGCTGGGTTTCCAGAACATTCAGGAGTAAAGCATCAAAGAAATTATACACTTCTTAAATTAACACAACTGGCTCATACTTCAAGTCCTTCCTAGCCTGCTTGGTCATTCTGTTTGCAGTAACTGAATTCAGATCATAACGTGTTTATTGTTATCACAAGCATAAACCTCCCTCCAAGCATGTTTCTCTAAACAACATACTCAAGTCACTCAACATCTAATAATGAAGACAGTTATGTTTGTTCTCTCTTTGTTCTTCTACTTTGAGGTGTTGTAAGGGTGGGGTTTACTATAGCACTTCTTATTGTATTGCAATTCTGCTGTAAGATTAAGCTATGCCTTCAGTGACTTAGTGGGGAGATTTTACGACTATATTTTTTACTCTTCTCCACCTGACAGTTTTACTCAGGTCTTGTTCTCACTGGTTTTTTGTACCCCTCTAAGAACAGAGAACTTAGGTTGCTCTTTTCATGTTATTCATTCTCAGTGTGACAGAGGAATGTACTGCGGTGTTCAGAACCTGTTGTAACATTAGAGAAATTTCAGTTATTTACAGTGCCAACATTTACACTGGGAAATGCCAGAAGACCACTCTGGCTCAGATAGAAAATAGAAAGGTTCTTGGCCTGCTCATAGGACGAGACATCATGAAAGTAGAAAACGCAGGCAGGAGAGAAGATGATAGTGGTGAAAAAGTGATTATGAAAAGTAAATGCTTTTTATGACCTTCTGCTTACCTAAATGTGAGGTTTGGTTTTCCCCTGAGCTGTATGCTAATTCCTAGGAAAAGGCCGGACAGGGACACATTGACATTTTTGCCCATCCTGCCCTGCTCTGCCCTGCCAAAGGATCCTGCTGAAAACCCTTCATGTACCTTTCTCAACTGGACCCTCCATGCTAAGACCAATGCAGTGCCCAGGGCAGTATTAGAGAGGGAAAGGACTCCTTTATCAAGACAAGTCTCTAATGTGGATATGAAGTAGACTGGCAGTAAGCTTCTCATAATCAGGGTCCTTGTTTTTAACAATTAGCATAATATTTTATTATTAACTTTGCACTTCAGTAAGAGTATATGTAAATTCCTTCATGGCAATTGCCTTTGTTAAAAACAGCAGGAGCTGAAACTGCAACAAGCTCTGAAATTTTCAGGCATGCTGAAATCTGATATTTCTAAAAACCTTGTATCTTTCTTTGTCTATTTTTAATAGCTAATACTCTTCAAGCATGCATAAAGATCCTGTACTGTTGGTACAGAACCTAAAAAGTAACATAGAATCATAGAATCATAGAATAGTTAGAGTTGGAAAGGACCTTAAGGTCATCAAATTCCAACCCCCCTGCCATGGGCAGGGACACCTCCCACTAAACCATGCCACCCAAGGCTCTGTCCAACCTGGCCTTGAACACCGCCAGGAAAGAAGCATTCACAGCTCCCTTGGGCAGCCCATTCCAGGGCCTCACCACCCTTACAGTAAAGAATTTCTTCTTCATATCCAATTTAAACTTCCCCTGTTTAAGTTTGAACCCATTACCCTTTGTCCTATCATTACAGTCCCTAATGAAGAGTCCCTCCCCAGCATCTCTATAGCCCCCCTTCAGGTATTGGAAGGCTGCTATGAGGTCTCCAAGCAGCCTTCTCTACTCCTGGCTGAACAGCCCCAATTTTCTCAGGCTATCTTCATATGGGAGGTGCTCCAGTCCCCTGATTGACCTTGTGGCCCTCCTTTGGTCTTGTTCCAACAGTTCCATGTCCTTTTTATGTTGAGGACACCAGAACTGCACACAATACTCCAAGTGAGGTGTCAGGAGAGCAGAGTAGAGGGGCAGGAGCACCTCCCTCGATCTGCTGGTCACGCTCTTTTTGATGCAGCCCAGGATACGGTTGGCTTTCTGGGCTGCAAGTGCACACTGCCGGCTCATGTTCATTTTTTCATTGACCAACACCCCCAAGTCCTTCTCTGCAGGGCTGCTCTGAATCTCTTCTCTGCCCAACCTGTAGCTGTGCCTGGGATTGCTCCGACCCAGGTGGAGGACCTTGCACTTGGCATGGTTAAACTTCATCAGGTTGGCATCAGCCCACCTCACAAGCATGTCAAGGTCCCTCTGGATGGCATTCCTTCCCTCCAATGGATCAACCAAACCACACAGCTTGGTGTCATCAGCTAATTTGCTGAGGGCGCACTCAATCCCACTGTCTATGTCACTGACAAAGATGTTGAACAAGACCGGTCCTAACACCAATCCCTGAGGGACACCACCTGTTACTGGTCTCCAGCTGGACATTGAGCCACTGAGCACAACTGTTTGCGTGCGGCCATCCAGCCAGTTCTTTATCCACCAAGTGGTCCACCTATCAAATTGATGTCTCCCCAATTTACAGACAAGAATATCATATGGAACAGTTTTGAATGCTTTGCACAATTCCAGGTAGACATACTTACCTTTCCTGAATGAAGTGTTTTCTTAAGTTAGATCCTCACCTGACTTTCTGAAGGCTCAGTTTCCCATTTTCTCCTGTGGGTTTGATGACATTTTCTACTTTGTCTTTTGACTTCATGCTCCTCCCCAGCACAATCCCTGACAGCTCCACATGCACACTCAAATCTACCGGGTTTCCGCTTTCTTAGCTTAGTGCTTCCACTGATGCTGCCTCTAACACCTGGAAAAGTTCTGAGTTGACCATGACAGTTGTTTGGGGGGGGGGGCGGGGAGGAGGGGTTGTTAAGCTTTGTACATTTTCTTCTTTACAACTCCCTTACAGAACTGGTCCTATACTTGTTTGCTTAGAACTAGGAGCTCATCATTTTCACATATGTCAAAATGGTGTGCCCTCTCCTTCTTTTCTGTCTTGTAGTACAGGATTTTCAGGAGTAATGCTTTTTTTATAGCTGTGATGGTCCAATGCATGAGAGAGTTTAAGAAGTTTTGGCTGAGGTTTGACAAATTGATATATCTAAGCAGAAAAAAGACACACAAGCAATCTTCAGGTTTATATTTAGCTAAGGAATTTGTTAATCCTTAAACAGACATGACGAAGGACTCATGAGTCCTTGCCCTTTCTTTTTTCATATTAATTAATTGAATAAATGGCAATATCCCTCTCTACAATCCTTTATTTTAAGGATGGTCTATGGAGGCATAATGTTATTTGTGTGTCCATTAAGAAACTTAAAGACTTAATGGACTCACCCCATCTCACTGTTACTTCTGCCAACAGGTTTTCTGTTTCATTTTAGGATAAACTACCTGTAAATGTTTTGTGGTATGCAAGATACTTCTTTGAGAATCTCAGATCAGCATAAAGCTGTATCATTAGGAACACTATAAGGATAGCCAAACATTTTGCACATAATCGTTATTCACTGAGAACAAATCCTTTATGAAATCCCAAAACATTTTACAATTGTCAACTTTTTCAATTTTCATAAATTTATAATGGAATTTTATGCTCTGCTGTTTTCTGTCTTAACGTTTTTACTGGTACTTGCTTCAATCAGTTCTTATTGACATGAATTTATACTTTCCTACTTCTTTTCATGAAAAATATGTAATTAATTACACGAGAATTCAAAAAAAAAAATGGTAAAGACAGCAGACATAATGTTGTTAAAAAATGAGAACTGGAAATCTTGCACACCTGAAAAAACTGTGTTGCATTTCAAGGAGCTAAACTTTTTCATTTATTAGCAGATGAAGTCAAATCTGTAACTAACTGAGAAAGAAAAATGTCATATGCTTCAAAGTTTTCTGTTTGTTTTATTGTAAAGCTAACTGAACATGTTTTTGAGTACATTATCTTTGGTTGCAGTTTCCACTAACATTTTATTGTTGAAAAGCTATTGTCAGTGTGCTGAGATAAGGCTAAAAAGAGCTGATGAATATGTTTGTTGGCTGTTCCAAAGACATAGAAAAGGAAATAATATTTCAGGAACTTCTGAGTGAACATACCAGGCAGGATGGGATGTTTCCTGAGCAAGCAGGAATTTGTAGCCCACACCTGCAGGAATTGGCTCTGTACAGCTGAGGACTGAATTTTCCACTTTTCAGACAAAGTTCAGTTTCCCCAGTGAAAGCTCAGTTCCTCCAGTGTTCAGTATGGCAAGTTCCCTGTCTCTGATGGCATGAAGCACCCCTTAACAGAAAAGGGCATATTGTTTCAAGATTGTTAGGTGCACAAGCTGCCTGCCAAGACCTATTCTGAAGTTAAAATGCCTGCTGAATCAGCTTCAGAGCATTATTTTGCTTCTCCTGTGAGTTTTATGCAAGACTGTTTTCCCTTCTTCCTTTTTTTGTATTCTGCCTGCATTGTTCCCACATGGTTTCTTAAATCCAAGCTAATATCAGAGGATTACAATATTACAATTAATTAAAATTATCACTATTAGTACAGACATAAGTAGTACATTACTGAATTAAAAACAGTAGTCTGATCCTTGTTTCAGTGATGCAATACACTCACAAATTCAATGCACTCCAAAGTTTGCCCACTGGCAGCCTTCCCTGGGGATAGGTTGGCCAAGAAGAGCAAGCGCTCATCCCTTGGGCCGGCACTGTGGGAGCCAGCCCAGCCCAGTACACAGAAAATGCGGGGGAAATTCTGCCCCTGGCCCTGGGACCTGCAGAACTGCAGGACTGGGAAAGATGGACCAAGGATTTTACGGTTTTCTATTTCTGACCAAGACATCTGTAACAACTTCGGCATTCTGCATGGTTAAAAAAACCTAAGAGCATCATGTGAATAAACAAAATGGCAAAGCTGGAGTCATGCTGAACAGACCAAACTGACTGTGAAATGTGTTCTTTCTTACACAGACACACTGAACTATGGTTAAAAATCTGAGTAGAAGCAAGTAGCATAACTTGGGGGTCACTTTATGAAAGTATGATTTCAGGTCATAAAAGGTATTTAGGTCTTGTTTTACTTAATGGGTATTTGGCACCTAAATAGTACTGAAGATCTGAGCCATGATCAATATTCGCTTAATTGCTTACAAAATCTTTAGCCTGTTTAGAAAAACTATGTCTCAGAAAGTTCCCATTCAGGTTCCTATGCCAGGTCTAATGCCACCATAAAGCTGCAGAGCTTTTAAAATGTCTAAAAGCTTCAGATGTTGAAGCCAAAATTACATTTTATATGACTCACAGCCAATACATCACTTTCTTATTTCAGGGCTGTTATTTCCTAAATAACCCTGCTAAGGCAGAATTGCACTGGAAGGAGTGAGATACAAGGCAAGTGGAGAGCTTATATACTGTAAATAAGAAAGATATTCTTTTTATTTCAAGAGTAGTCTGATTTTTTTTTTAATAATCCCTATGTATTCAAGTTCAACATCCTTCTTTTATAGTCTTCACATACTTATTACTGATAACTCCTTTTCTTCTACATTTTATGTTAAATTCTGGGGAAAGAAGTTGTTTAAGCTGTCTTTTAAAGGTACCTGGATGTTTAATAGCGTGTGACTTTTAAGCCCCAAACCACTCAGAAATGAAGCAGCAGCTTATTGCAAGCGCTTGTCGCCTTTATGTCTTTCCTGAAGTTTCTATTCTCTCGAGTGACTTTTAACAGCATTAAATCAACACCATCTACTCAAGAGTTGCCAGTCTAGTACTTTTTTTGCCAGATGATCTTTCTTTTAATCTGATTCTGTGGAAAGCATCAGGGTATTCCAGCTCTACAATTTATCTGCAATAACAACAATCAAAGCTGTTATTTTCCTTAATCTGTAACAGAGCTCTACTTTATTTCATGTTGTGGAATTTTCTTTCTCTAACTGGCAGAAGCTTTCCAGGCCAAAAGCTGTGACAATGACAGTAATGCAGAGCACAATGGCCACTTCTGATGACATTCATGTGCTGACTGTACCCTCAGAGAAACCTAATAACACTCAATGATAACAAATTTTTGGCCTTATAGTATCTGACATTTTTCAATCTCCTGAGCATCTTGGTCAATCAGAACTTTGTGATAGTGGCAGAGTTTTGTTTCTTTTATTTAAAATCAGAAAAAGAAAAAAATCCTTTAATCTGTAGATTCACAGTGGCAAGCTGAATTTTTATGTGTGATGGCAGCAGAGGCTGTGCACAAGACAGGGCTTGCAGACATCAATAGCAGAGGTAAGTATAGCTGTAGTAAATTAAAATACTTCTGTCTGCAGCTGGCTGTTCTGCCTCTCTGCTGTGGCTACTGGCCCTGAGGTTAGAAGCAGTAAGACAGAGCTTAGATTTGCCCCTCACTGCTCCAGTTCCTATTTCAGGGTATTAGTTTAAGCCACTGATGAGAAGGTATAGAAAACCCCACACTAACACAGTGGAGTGGAGCTGTGATTGTGACACCCTTACACAGGAATAACTGAATTATAGAAAAAATGGAGAACAGACGTCTCAGGGCAGCAGGGTCTTAGGCAGTTACAGCTAGATTTGACATATTCCAGAAGCTGTCTGTTCTGGGCATCAAGGGTGGAAAGAGTTAGACTGCTGGCTGGGATTTACAGCCATTAGCTGGCTTTGTGAAATTTCATCCAAACTGTGTAACTGAGGATGCCTCAGCCAGCCAGCTAAGAGGAAAGGCTGAAGGCAGAGAGAAACTCTCAATTCTCTTCCAGCTTTCAGCAGCTCAGAAAACTTCTACAGCTGTTGTTTATGAAAGACTGGCATTGGCAGCCTGAAAGGCTTCAGTGTTCTAGCGGCCACTGTAGGTTTGGATACTGCCTTGTAGTTCTCTTTTAAAATTCAGATGAAAGGGAAGGTATCAGTGTTTCTTTCCACCTTTTCTTTAACAGAGGACTTACAGAGGAGACACAAAACAGATTTCTCTGCCCTTTTTACCTGGATAAGGGTCAAATCTACATCTCACATAACCCAGAAGTTCTGCTTTCACTTCCTGTCTTAAGGCAAGGATGATAGAAATTTATTCACCACAGCTGTTGAAGCTGTGCCACTGTGTAGAAATAAAAATCTGTCTGAGAGGGCCAGAGAAGGATAAGAGAGTAGACAACTGGGAGCGTAACTCAGTGTAATGGATCCAGCCCGGTAACACCCAGCCTTGCCCAGGAAGAGGTCAGTTCACATACTGTTGCTGCATTTTATTTGCGGATTCCTCGATGAAAAAATACATAACCAATCCTTGGGGCAGGGAGCAGAACCCAACGGAAGGACCACATGAGATCACTAAAGAACTTCTTTGTATTCCCTTTGT
This sequence comes from Amazona ochrocephala, assembly GCA_039720435.1. NCBI lineage: Eukaryota > Metazoa > Chordata > Aves > Psittaciformes > Psittacidae > Amazona > Amazona ochrocephala. The sequence goes on from CM077879.1 coordinate 15,230,807, forward strand.
TTACTGTTTCCATGGCTTCTGAATTTTGTGCTCTTTTTACAGCCATTAAGTATACATGGTATACTGGATGCTAAAATCAACATGCACTGCCTACAGTGTGATCCAGACAAAAACTATGACATCAAAATATTGTGTCCATGAGCTAATTTACTTTTTCTTATCAGAATGTGCCAACCTGTCCTCTGGCTTTAGCATGATTTTAGCATTACATGTATCCCCACAGCTTTCCAGAACCCAAGAACTAGCTGTCACACCAAAATCCATGTTGGGGAATATGCTCCTAGTGTTAAGTCAAATCTGTTACAACTAGCACAAAGTTGTCTTAATAATGTATTACCTCACCTCTTCCTGGATAAGGTTTTTGTTCAGAGGTCTGCATAATGCGTGAGGACTTCCTCATTGTGCGCATCAACTATGTGACAACTACAACTACAAGGCCAGCAAATTGCACCACCATAGGACAATAATACCTTTCTTTAGAGTATCAGGTATTCACCCCAGAGGCCACTGAGACAGTGACAGAAGTATCTGGTAAACCAGTAATAGGCTGTCCACATCTCGTAATCATAAAGCAGTAACAAGGACAGCCTACTAACAGCAGTTTTCTCTTGCAAACGAGCCCAAGAATCTCTCAACACTTTGTGACGTTGGTTGTCAAATCATTGGTAGCTCTGCAAAGTGATACCTGAGTATTCATTGCAGTTAATAAAAAGGACAATACACACAAGGTACAAATCACCTCAAATACATTTCTTCAACTGTCATTGCTGAGCTTTGAATGGTTGGAGCAAATGCTTTATGTGGCCAGAGCACGTTTCCTGCACAGGCAGGAACTCTCAGATTTTTACACACAAATTGTTTAAGCATATGATGTTTTTGTTTCAGTTGATGCAGTGATGTCTCTATGTGACCAACATCTGAACTTTGAGTTAGGTGCCCAACAGGTTTATGTAGTGTTTGCAGTTATCATTCAGTTTAGCAGAAGTAGTTGCTTTCCACTGAACACCCACATCTGCAGCTTAGTCACCTGAGTGAGTTTCATCTCCTCAGAAGCCAGCGGCACTTCTTCATGGTGAAATAGCTACGCAAAGCTCTGAATTGCTGAGCTCTTCCCACTAACTGTAGAATTACCTCATACACCTATTTTTCTAATTTAAATGTCTCACTTAAGTGACTAAAGTTAAGCAGGATGAATCCAGGCTCAAGTGTATTTTTGGTTAATGTCTTAGTCACTACTAAGTACAACCTACCAACTAGTTACTCAGCTACTAGCCTTGTGACATGTAGTTGAGTTGTCAAATTCTATCTGTACACAATTACAGTATTTAAAATATGATGTGAGTTCTCCTTCAGGTCCTAATGGACATCTGTGGATTTTCTCCATAATATATTTTCAGCTGTTTAGGTAATACAATTGGCAGTTTATTGGTTTGAAAGATTGCATCTGTAATCTAGCACAGACAGTGTAATGTAAGTAAACACTTAATGATCTTTTGAAATTAAGGGAGGAGAAATAATTTAACATAATATCCTTTGAATACAGCAGAATTCTGATTTACTATGATTTCACAGTAGAAACAATAGTGCGACATCTCTCGTATTTTGTGCACTTGAGGTGACATGTCCATGGCAAACTAAAGAATAACATGACCTTTATATAGAAAATTATAATTAAAGCATGCCTGAGTTTTGTTGTTCTTCAATGACTGTCATTTAATGCAGTGGCTGATGTATAATAAAACATGTTACTGAATTGTTGTCAGCAAGAATGCAGCTCATCACAACCTCAGAACTAGGACTTGGTGAAATGCCCACCTTCTGGGCTGGCGCTACATTATCCATGAGGCAGGTAGCTTGAGGTTCTCCTGGTATGTTACATCTCTTTTTCAGAAAAGACTGTAGAATAACCATAGAGGAAGGCATCTGTTGAACAGAATGAGAACATATCTCTTCACAGGTGCATTCCCATGGTGAACTTTAGCTAAACACCGCAGAACACTGAAACAAATTGTAATTTTAATGATCCTTGAATAAAGGTGAAGTTCATTAAAAAATCTATCCAAATCATGAAATTGTGACCTGTTCTGAAAGGAAGAAATTACTCTCTGAAACCTTAATTTTTGTCTAGGGCAGGACCAGGTCTTAATTGTAACTCTTCTTTGAATTTCAAACCTTCTGCTTCCCCTACAGTCGTATCAAAGGACTGTAGTGACATGACAATTAAATCTTTTAAAAAATGGTTAGGGAACACTGGGGAATTAAAGACCAGGAGTGAAGACCTTGATGTCGTTACCATTTTCTGCTGGGGAGTATGAAGCACCTATTAGCATGATGATTCTTTTAAATGCAATTTTGAGGGTGTTGTGCTACCAGTAAATTTAGAGTACAGTACACTGAGTGTAGATACCAATGAGAAGGCACTTTCCAGTTTATTAGCTAGCTATGAAGAATGGTTTCCTAAGTTAGGTTCTTTATATGACCTATCTCTTATTCAGGAAAATAGTTATAGAATAATACTTTACATAGGCAAATCGGTGCATACAGAGAATTCTCCATTTCAGTTAAGTTCCTTTTCTCCTGTTTGCAGCAGAAAATATTTATTCGAGATAGGTTTTGGGTGTTTTGCAGGAGAACTTACTATTATTTTTAATTGTGGTGTTTTTCCAGCATCAATTGCAACTAATTCAACAAAAGATAAAATTTCAACTTTGTGTAATAACAACTTTGTCTCATCTCATCCATATTGATATAATCTCCATGAGGTCACCACACTGCAGATTCCATGTGACATGGGCAGTTGCTTCCAAGCTGAATCTTAGATTTCTACACGCTGTGTTTGTAGCTGGCTTTTTTATAGTGAGAAACTCTGACGAGCTCTGTAAAGCCAAGGAAGGGAGTGGCATCTGTTACTGCTTGTTTGCTGCAGCCAGCTTTTATAGCTCCCCACCGTTTCAATAGTTTCAAGGAAAGAGGAAAATATGCCTCCTTCAGGCTTCACTGGATTCAAAATTATCTGATTTTATTCTTTCATTAGCTCAGCTCTTTCTTGTTAGCGGTTTCACATCATGAAGATAGCCTGATATTACACGTGCAGGGTTGTAATTTTTGTCAACTTGGTGATTATACTGCCTTTGTAGTAAAAAATTCTCTGTATCTTCTGAGTTTTAAGATGTCTTCTGCTTGACCTACCTTATGTCATATATCTTTGGTTTCAGGAAGCAATAATGATTTCAGCAAGCAATAAGAGTTTCAGCTCTGATTCAAATATCACTTATGAAACTTTTCTGTTTTCAAAACAGCCTTTCAAACATAATATTTTTAAGAGTGCCCTTAAATTTAAGCAGCCATCCCAAAAGGCACTACATTCTATTGATAGCTCTTGGAGAGACAGCTCATATTTCTGAATTTGGCACAAAAATCGTGTAAGTATTTTCAGAGAATAACTTCTCCAATTAATATAAATAGGATATGCTCAAATGGCAATTGTTCCTAGGAAGGAATTCACCAAGGTCATTTGGTTTTTTTTGATACATTGAGCATGTTACTAGTCATCCAATATGAGTATCTGGAAGTTGTTTCCAGATTTATTAATGTAAGCAACACTGGCAATCGCAGTTCTGAAAAGGGGTTTGTTGTCTTAAGCATTTCAAGAGAAAGGCATGATTACTGCATTTAATTGAAACAGGAGCTGGCTGAAAGTAGGCATCAGGTTATGTAAAACATTTTCCCGCCATTACTGGTTTCCTGTAGGTCTTTAGAGAGCTACTAGTATATGAAGATATTTGATACATATATAGCTTTTCATAAGTTTAACCTAAGACATTTTTTTTTCCCTTCAAAAGAGAGGTGTGGAAAAGATGCTGTTTACTGCTTCGTTTTGTTCTCCAATAACACAGCCCTGCATTTCTCTTTGCTATTCAGACATAATGGACTGACATTACTTTTGATACGGCACCGTGTCTTTCTAAAAGATGCATTGCTTTCAAGCCTTTTTTTCTGAGATAATAATCATGTCTAAAAAAGACATGATTAAAAAATGTTTGGTACTAGGGGAAGGAATACTTTTGGCTGAAGAAGCTGTTTCAAATGTTGAAATGGCTTCTACAGTAGCCTTATACCTTTTATCTAAAGATTTCTAGTATATACTTATAGGTTAAAAATGCAACTCTTATCAGCTAATTAATGTATTTATAAGAACATAATATTAAAAAAATGTGAAGACACGTGAGCTATTGCTTTATTTTAGTCATTTTACATGTGTGTGTAGACTTCTGTATTATCCCTCAGAAGTGCTTTCACCTGCGTGCAGGTCTTATCCAAGCAGATGACAGAAAATAAAAATCTACCGGAATTTCTTTAATTAGTTTGAATTCATTCCTTAGCAAAAACAGCAGGCAAAACCATATGCATCTTGGTACAAAAATATTGTCTTGAAATGAGTAGACATGGAGATAACTTTATAACATCCTGACTTTCTGAAATGAAGTCATAAAAACACTATTATTATTATCATTTTTGTGTTAATCTTGCCTCTCTTCTTTCTAATACCATTTAAAGATCGTACTGACAGCCAGACAAATTCCTAGCAGAAGTTCGCAGAAGGACATGACTTTGACGTGTTAAGCTCTTCCATCCCCTAACCCTATTATCAGGCTGCCTACCTGTTCTTAATTGCTATTTGATTAAGTTAAAAGGAATATGTTGGCTTTCTATTGACTAGGATTTTGAGAATATTAAAACCAGCCAGTAAAAACTTTAGATTTCAGGTAGCTGAAAAGTAGAAGATCAAATTAAGAACTGATGTCAAGCATCTCCTTGCATCTCCTGGATGCACATGCATCTCCTGGAGGCTAACTGAAGTAAATGGTGCTTTCATACACTAAAATACAGTGAACGAATGTTGGTCTGTTGGTTTTCTATCCACTCTTGGCTCCTGTGGCAGTTTTCATTCTGAACATTTTTTACTGAGATAATATTTTGCTGTTTTTTTGACGCACAGAGGCGGTACCTCCTGATATGGAGGAGTTATAGCTAGCTCACATGGCTGTTACTCATATTTGTAGAGGAAACTTGGCCCTCAGAGTACACAATGGTACGTATAGTTTCTTCCATCTACTCAGTCCTGGGAAATGATGCATCAAACAACACCTACTGCAGGTATTTATTTCACAGCCAATATTCGTTAGTTCTCGTCACGCATTTTGGTGTTCTTGTTTGTGGTAATACTGATTACCGTACGTGAGTAGAGAGGAATAATTCCACATTCTTTGTGAAATCATTTCTTATATGCATTAGTCATATATTATCATTCAAAAATACCTCTGCTGTATTTTCCTCAAGCTGCCAGCAGTATTTTCAATTTCAGAGTGCTGCCTGTGTTATAAACTGGTATTTTGTTTTCTAATGTAACAGAACACAAACATGTAATTAAGAGGGGGAAAACAACTTCTGCAGCTTATCCTTGGACAGGTTTCTACTAATTTAATTTGTTATTGCAGTTGCTGGAATACAGTATTCAAAGGCAGTTCAGTCTGAGGCTTGCTCAAAAACTTTTGGACAGTTTGAGTGACTGCTGAAACCAAGCACTGTTTCTGTTCTCTGTAACTGCTTGATGCTCCTAGATACATAGGTAGGTTCTTGCAGCAGGGACAGCAGATGGCCTTGTGTGCAAAATTTGTTATTGTTATTACTATTTATTATTATTACTCCACACCCATTTTTTCCTATATGTCACTTATTTAGAATACAACAGCAACAAAAATCTTCACGATTCCTCACCTGATAACTGCAATCTGGAAACATTTTACAAAGTATCACAAAAACACCAACAAATGAAGGAAGGATTATTATGAATTCAGATGAGTTCCAGTTGTCACGTTTTTTGCTTTCAAATTAACAATACTACACTCCTCTCTAACCCTCAGTTCCCCTCGAGTCCCTGCACTTTTCCCAGTACCTTCTTATTTAGAAGACAATGCATTAATCTGCATTTAAAAAAAAAAAAAAGTGGCCTTTATTTCCTGTCATTTTCTGCAATTTTCCTTTAGAGTCAAACCTCTAAATTATATAGGGAAACATGGTGCGACATTCACATGCTAACTATTTTTAGAGAACATGAATAATTACACCAGATGGTTGTTTAATTCTCTTGGCATTATCTGTACTGTACGTTTATGGCTTAAAGTAATATTTCCTTACACTTTTCAATATCTGAGGAAGGTCATGGGTAAATCCCATTTCGTTATTTACATCTGATCCCTTTTATAGACATATTTCAGTGCTACAGCTGTTGGAGGACTACAGAGGCACTGATCTGCAGACTTCTTAGTAAATGTTTCATCTCTTTGAGCCAAAGAAGCATTTTCATAAGAAAACATTACATCTTTGACAGCAGATTTTTAATATTTTATATACAAAGGAGCACTACTTATTCTATGATTGCCTCCATTTAGTATTCCAAGATATACTAAAATTGCTCCTTTGAATTGCCTCTTCTTTTTATGCAGCAGTAAAAATGGAGAGGTGTTTCTTCACGTTCTGTGTACCTTGACTGATTTGTGAGTTGCAGAGGAAATTTCTGCAGTTCAGTCTGTTCGGTTGCTTAGTGCAATTACCTAGGCAATTACACCTTTCCAAATCCTTAAACATTTGGACCAGTGTAAAAGATTTATTCTTTAGGTGTTACTTCTGAAAAGCACAGATTGTTATGCGTCGAAGTCAATTCAACTGATGTGAAAGGCTTAACAACACATATTTTCAGGGAGTATGTGACCCTAGACCGTGAAGGATGAAAATTTTATATCAGGAGAACTTTTGAAACTTCTGTTCTGCTCTGGAAAAAAAATGAAATCTTTCCAACATTTACATAGGAATAGAAATATATCAGAGTATCTGGCTTTGGCTCCAAAACTCAAGTAGTTCTGTTCAATAAGTGTATTTATAACCCATGATACTTAGAGAGATGGCCTTAGCTATAGAAGCCATCTGCTGTGCTTAATTCTTAAATTTTTGATCCAGCAAAAGCCAGAAGAAGCCTTTACTTTTGTCCCCATACATCAGACTAGTGTCCTAACTAAGCTGTGGGTTATAGAAACATTTTGACTCTAAGGAATATGCTGTATTTTCATTTAGCTGGAAAGGTACTGATCAGATCAGCTAAGGTTGGGCAATGGAGGCATGCGAGAAATTAGAGGAATTCTGGCAATTTCTGACTCTTCTGAAACTTTAAGTGTCTGAGCAGCCCAGTAGCTGGCCCCCACTTAGAAAAGCTTGGCTATATTCAGCATAAAAAAAAGCATATTTGACTGATTTCTCCTTCTATTTATTTCTGTACACCTGCAAGTTATGTGCAACAAGCAAAAAATTTTGCACTCCAATCAGAAATTGACCTTTTATTAGCATCACCCAGAACAGTGTGTCTGGGCTATGAAAAGAAACACGATTTAGGGCAGTTCAGGGTGAGAGGGAAGGGTAGGGAAGGGAAAGAAAGGAAAGGGAAAGGGAAAGGGAAAGGAAAGGAAAGGAAAGGAAAGGAAAGGAAAGGAAAGGAAAGGAAAGGAAAGGAAAGGAAAGGAAAGGAAAGGAAAGGAAAGGAAAGGAAAGGAAAGGAAAGGAAAGGAAAGGAAAGGAAAGGAAAGGAAAGGAAAGGAAAGGAAAGGAAAGGAAGGGAAAAGTCATTCAGCACTACTTGGCTAGTCTGGTATCAATATGAGTCTCATCTGTTCTGGTCATTCATGCATTTGAGATTATAATCATTAGTATTTTGTTATTTCCTAAATGCTTGTGTTCAAGGACTGCTCCATGTAACAGGAATCTGATTAATTGCACAGTTTACATACTAGGTATCAAAAAAAGAAAATATATAATATTGTTTCTGGTTTGCAATATATCTGCTTTCCTGTGAAAGCATGTAACTGAGGTACATGTGTGTAACTTTAACAGGCAACTCAGGGCGTATGAATGAAAGCATTAGTGCATTTCCAGCTTTTATTGCAAAAGGGTACTGTCTTCTAGTTATGCTAGCTTATCTGTATGATTTATTTTCCTCATGGCATTATCTCTCCATGTCTGTGCTACACAATGTGTTCCTTTCTATATAGGCATTGAATCCAGGGGGAGGTGAAATGAAAATCTCAAGCAAATTCAGTGAAGGTGCAATCTCCAGGAGACCAGAGAAACAGTGGGTCCTTCCTTAGTGGACAGAGCAGGCTTGGTGCAAGTCAAGGAAAAGTTCTGGAGGTAAATGCCAACGATGTAAATTTACTACCTGTCCTCCTTTGTGTTTCCTGTGCATGTAAGACATGAGTGCAGTTCTTCTAGGTTTGTTCTTTTTCTCATCTTGGTTGAGAAGCATAACTTCTTAGCTCACATCAAACCTGTCTTGTTTATGCACTTGAGAAATATTAAAAAGAGAGAAGACAAAATGTGGCTACACACGTCAAGCTCATCGAATCTAAACTAATCATAAATATACTGAGCAAGTGTGACATGTTGATGCAAAAGGACCTTATTCTTGGCATATGGAGAAAAGAAATGCAGGACTCAGCCGCGAATGTTGATGTGCAACACTGAAAACAAACTGCTGCTAGAAAATTATACCTGTCACTTAAATGAAAAATTCTCACCATCACTCAAAGCTAAAAGAAATTCCACATCTTTGTCATTACAATTCCCACATATGACTTTTTTTATAACCTTATCTAAGAAAAGCTGTCATTTTAAATAGAAACATGATGTATACAGATAGATTATCTAATTAACTTAGCAACTGCAGTATAAACTGCAGTTTAGAAGGGAGAAATATGAGCTAAAATCCAGGGTTAATTGGTGTCTAGAGATCTAAGGTGACACAGTTGGGCTGTTCACAGGGTTTGTTTTAGGTTGCTGAGAGCTAGCAAAAGCCTCCATGCTGTACACTGTGGTCTGCAGATGTGAATATCCTGTAGTAGAAACCACCAGTGTAATTGCAATAACCCCCTTGTTTGGTCAATAATATGAATCTTCAACAGAGAGCAAACTTGATTTTTAGTCTTTTTTAGGACTTCTAAGCAGAATTGTCAGGAATCAGACAAGTGTCAGTACTGATACATTATGAAAAAAAGGGTAATGAATGCATAGGCTTTCTTTTTTGTGTGGATATAGCAGGTCTTTTTTTTACTTTTTACTAACAAAACAAGGTTTATAAAAAGAATTTTAAGGTGCTTGAGGACATATTACCAGAGCTACGCCAGCTCAGTTACATTGGCAATTGTGCTTATCCCTGTGTTCTAATAGAACTTCTCTCTCCACTTGAGTTTGACTAGGAATATACTGTGATGAAAACAGATTTGGTAACCTGAAAGAAATCTTGTAGTCTCTTCTTACAGTGGGGAACTCCAGATAAGTAGTGTATTAAATGTTTGTGTCCTTTAATGGTGCTATTATTAAAATAAAAATTCTTCAGGCAGTGCTATCTGATTGCTATCCACCACCTCAAGATGCTTCATCTGGAGGCAGAATCCTCTGTCTTCACCTATAGAACAGTCATTCCCCTTCCCCTTATATTACTTTGACTATTATATCAGCTCAAAGAAACATTCCTGTTTGTCATGATATTTGAGAAGCTCAGGCAGGCAGAGCTTTCCTACCTACAAAGCACTACACTATGTACATTGATCCTACTTTCTGCTTAATGATTGAGAATTATCTCAAAATAAACTGGGGAGTGACTATACTGTAGCTTAATGCTGAAGGTTGAAAGTGCTGTAAGTATGTCATAGCACAGTAATATTATTGCCTAACAGTAAACCACAGAGCTTAAAAGGCGCTGTAATTTTCTTCTTATAAAGCACCTTTAATCATAGTTTTATTGTACCTTCAGCATTTATTAAGGCAATAATGCAAATATTAATAATTTAAACATGACTTTATAGTAGAAGCTGTAATATCAAGTGTACATCCACCAGAGTCACCTAGTCAAATGGAGTCTGCATCTCCCACAGTAGGAAGACAGATATGCACTAGCCTCAGATTGGCAAGGTTAGTAGAGTTGCAAGCCACTTTCTACAGATAGGGACAAATTCAACTCCCCATATTGCTCCAGACAATTTAGGAAAAGCTTCAAATTGCTATATCAGATTAGGATTTGGACCAAATGGTACTGTGGGCGGGTGTCACTATCTTTTTTTTAGAGGGATTTATTCCGGTTCCCTAAAATTCATTTGAAAAAAATCTGTCAATCTATCTTGTAGGTAGTGTCTGACAATTTGATGGATGTATCACATTTGATGATATTAGTGAAAAAGGAGAACATTTCTCTCTGCAGAAAAGGGTTGCAAGACTTGTGTGGAAAGTACCTTCTTTTGTGAAGGCAATTGACAGATTACTATAATAATAATATATAATATTAAATGAGACAAAAGACTAAAAAGTTCATTCTTGGCTCTTCTAGGCTCTCCCTGAAGGTAGTACAGCATTCTGTGTGAAAGGGACTGATGTTTTGATTTCAGTACTGACTAGATGGGAATCTGCGCTGCAAATAGGACAGAAATAGTCACACAAGCATACTGCTGGCAGTACCAACATCAAAAGGGAGAAGTGACCTGGCAGAAGCAGTACAGAAACATATATTCTCCCAAACTCCCAAAAGCTTGTTGGAGCTGCAGAGTACTGGAGGAATTCTGCATCATTTTCACCCATTCTGGAAAAGAAAAAGTGTTGCAATAGGGGATCATATAACTGACCTACATTGACTCCAGTACTGACCAGTGCAATAGGGCTCCTCTGCAAAACCAGATATGGAATAAAGTAGCAAAATCGCCTTTCTGGTAGATGCTACCATATTCCCTTTGGGACATCTTTCTCCGTAACTGGCAATACATGACCTTGCATAAACACTGCTAATTTTAAAATTGTTTTGCTAGTTTGGCCGTGACACAGAAACTTGCATTTTAAAGGAATAAACAGTATTCTAAAATTGTAACATGAGATGTTCTAACTTTATCAAGGATTAAAAGGAATAAGGTACCTTACCAGGCTTCAGCTATGTGCCTTATATCTTCTGCAAGTCTCTTGTGCCTGAAGCACAGTCCTAAAGTCAGCAAGGATTCAGCAATGAGCAGCTCAACAAATGCGCAGGTAGGTTCCTGTAGTAGCTTTTTTTTATATATTGAAGTACTACCTCAGGCTAATGCCAGTATTTCTCTCCAAATCTCAGCAGGCCATCCCCAGGTCAGGTAAGCTAAGCACACTATCATCCCAAATGTTTGTTTCATTTTTGTTTTGTTTTTGTAACATGATGTCTAGTCTCTGTCAAGGCCTTGTAAAGAGGCATATTCATTGTCCTCATTTATGGGTTTGCATGATGAACATGCAGCTTTCTGAAAAAAAGTTAGGTGCTTAAAACTGTGATGAGAAGATGCAATCTGGAAAGATCCATTTATCTGCCAGGAAATACTGTACTGCAGCTGTAACTAGGCAGATTTACAGTCAAAACCACATTCACACTGGTGAAGCCTCACTGGTGGAGTGCAGCATTTCAAATGCATCTTTAAATGGAATAAAAAAAATGAAATTCTGTGAAACACAACTATATTCCTGTAGGAAAGAGGAGTTAAGAAATGAGCAGTTGGTTTAAATCAGTAATCAGGACTAGAGAATGTAGAAAGCTTTGGGGAAGAGTATGCGCTGATTAAAAAAGAAAATGTAGAATCAATACAGTCATTTCAGCCTGCATTTACTTCAGAGAGGAGAAGCCAAGGACGGGCAAGATATGGCAGTGGCTGGGGTCCACTTAGAGAAAACATGACAGAAGATACTTTAACATGACTTGCTAACCAGAAAACCCCAGGAAGTAAAACAGATGACTTCATGTAATGACACATTATTGTTTGGTTTATGTGTACCCTTTTCCAAATATAGTTATGAATTTCTTAAAGAATTCTGCTTCCTTTTTTTTTTATTTTCATCTTATGATTTAAGTGTTGTTTAATAATTTCAGAGAGGCTGTAAACTCCTGTGCATGGTGATGAGGACTGACCCTGAAGTTTTGGCATTTGCCTCTTAATTTCCAGTGCCTACCAATTAAAGGTGTCAGTCTCGGGAAGATATATTCCTGACAGGCATTGAACATGACAGAACAGTGGAGAAGCTGAACCTGACACATTATCAAGAGCACCATGTTGAGAACAAGGGAAGAATACAGTCATGATGGTCCAGAGGCCAGGACATGTTATGCGTTACCAACACCTCTTCCTGACACTCCCCTGAAATCCTAGCATTACACTGAAAGCTCTTTCCACTTGACATGCATTGTTCCCCCTATGACACAGAAATGCTGTTTGCACAGCATTTTTGGCAAAGTTCAAGTAACTGAAGACAATGGAATTGTAAGAAATACAAACTGCATATGTATAAGTATATATACACACTTTACAGAGGAAGTTATTAGAGAATTAAGTACATTTGAATCCTACTTCATGGCAAAAGAAGGGGTGAAATGATTAACGACAAGATGTCCAGTCTTCTCCCCCCCTCTCTCCCAGGCTTTGTCTCCTTTTTGCCTGAGCAGCTACTTGAAACATGAATAAGTTCCCATATACTCAGCTTAGACACCATCACATCAAATAAAAAAAAGCTGTCACTGATTTATTTTAACATGCTTTACATTGTAAACTGAGTCTGTTCAGATATTGCTGTATATCCTGTCTGAAATGTCGCAGTAACCCTTCTAGCCACCAAATGTTAACTGGGCACAAATGCCTTATAACATGCCATTAGTGCCAAGATTGAATTTAAACCAAAAAGAAATGATTTGGAACTTCTCAAACTGGTCACTGCCGAGCAGTCATCCACTTTCTAGGAAAGAGCTGATGGTGTGTTTTTAGGTTATGTGATTAAAGGCTTATCTCCACAAACACGAGGCACAGAGAGGCTCAATGGCAGCGAGGGAATCCCAAAAACCTCATTGTTAATGTCCTAAAGCTGAACCAGCCACTGAAGAGATATGTTTGTATGTGTGTGACTATGTGCACTGGGGCAACTGGAAACTATGGGATCCATGAGCCAGCTAATGGGTAAATCATCTAAGGGTGCCTACTGGATGTATCTGCAGTGCTTATTGGGGTGGGGGACACAATGACACAACACAGCTGCTGGATAGACTGTGAATCTAAGCCCTTCTACTTGAGGGATCTATGTTGTGTATGCTTCTATGTATTCATATAATTTCCACTAATTCAGGCGGGGGGAAAGATGAGGCCACTGGTGCTGTTTGCATTTACATAAGTGGAATTTTCTGTTTACATTGACCTGTGTGGCTGGCCACATACATATGTATGTGTATTACGTGTAAGTGTGCATGTGTGTGTACACGTACAAGTTCAGACTCACTGTGACTGGACATAGGAACATGGAGACACAGAAGCCTTGTGCTGTTGGATGACTGAATTTGGCAAGTCCTAATGCCTGAAGTTGACAAGTTGACAAACAGATAAAAAGAGCTTTACTGCTAAAAAGCTCAGCGCCTCTGAGATCTTCATAGATTACTTTGAGTATTCGCAAAGTTTAACTATGACAGTTCTGGAATCAAAATCAAAATCAAAATCAAAATAAAAGAAAGAATGACATATTAGACTGTCTCACTGAGACAGAATACATAAAGCCTCCTGGCTCTCTACTAAATGTTAAATTGGCGCAAAGGCAATGCATTTTCTACCAAGGAACAAAGCCTTCATTATCAGCAAATAGAAAAATATCTTTCTGCTAGGCTATACAGTGTTTTGTCTGTATGTAGTAAAGTCCCCTGTGGTGAACTTCTGTAGTATGGCATGTTTTGGAGCAAAAAAAGGAAGGACTAGAAATAGAAGTTGAAGGTTATTATTTTTCAGCTACAGTGTTGAAAGTTCAGTGTGAATTATGTGCATCATCATCAGCAATACCATGCAATTTTAATGGGTAATCATGTGTCCTTGTTACTCTCTGGGCCAAAATAATAAATAGAAAAAAGTTGGAAAATTGCACCCGATTAATGTATTCTTGTGACAAAATAGTGATGAGAACTGAAAGTCATTCACAAGACAAGCAAAAATCTGGTTGTGGCTTTTTTTTCTTTTTTTTTCCTGATGCCTTATAAAGAGTAATCACAGAAACGGATGAAATAATAGTTTGAACTGAAATACCAGAAAGAAAGGAACTGCATCTCTTCATAAAGAAAGCACTCCACTGATCCCTTGAAATTGCACATCACAAAAGGAAAAGCTTGCAGCCTTGGAGGAAACAAGTCTCATTTAAATGTCTACATAAGTGAGACCAAGTCCTTCAAAGGCTTTGTCTCCATTGTGAAGTTCTATTGGCACAATTTTATCAGTTCATAATGAGTCAGAAAATGCGATGCAGTAGCACCTGTAAAATCTCAGAAACAGACTTTGGCAGTGAGGTTTAGTGGGGGTAGACTGATTTGTCTCCCCTGCAGTAAGTCTTCAGCTGAAAACGCTGATAAATCCACATAACTCAGGTTTTGTATTAGAGTGCAAACATACTTGCTGTATTCCAGTGGGGGATTCTTCCAAGATAGCTATGTTGGAAATAAAGATGTGTCATGGAACTGTATCCACTTGTTAGTGAGTTAACAAGTCACCTTCAAAGTCATTGTAAAAATAGAGGAATTAACTCATTTCTTGTTCCAGTCACAGACCCCCCATGTTCTCCCAAAATAATACCCAAACCATCAAGAATATCAACACCCATCTCTCTTTTCTAATCAACAGGAAAGTATGGAAAGCACTATGTCTTTTTAAACTTTTTGGGGATCAAGCTGTTAAACTTTTCACAGGTGGTTGAATTGCAAGTTTTCCTCATTTTTCTGGGCACACAGTGTGAAACTCTGGAGTCTGATTTGCACAGGTGCAGAGTACACACAGCTGCAAGTGAAGTCAATGAAAGAGGTAGCATGAACACATGAAATGCTCTATAATTCTAAGTTGAAATGCATTTTTAACATTGTAAAGCCATATATTGAACTGTTTCGCTGAATTTTTCAGGGGTAAGGAAATGATGAGCCATTAGCAGACAACTGGAGTATAATCTTTCATAAAAAATTGTTGAAATTTGTCAAAATTATATGAAAGTGAAGCCCCACTCTTTGTATGAGTGGGAAGTGTTAAACACGTTTAAGAAAAGGTGATACAACCTCAGTCTGATTTATGATAACTGTTTTCAGAATCCTTATTGTTCATTATAAAAACCTTTCTATTATGGCAGAAAAAAATTAGAATCAACTAACAGCTTATTTTCAATTCAAAATTAATGGCTGAGCTGTTTTTCTTCCAAATACTTAAAGCACTTACAACATAAGAGCGGCTAATTGACTGTCAAATTTACATCAGTTAATGGCATTTTGCAGGTACTTAAGTTTAAAGAGATTCACATTCATTTTGCTCTGTCCAGCTCTTTGGAAGCCTTATATTCTCTGTTGTTGGAAATTGCATTAATTGAAAAGAGAAGAATATTGCCTTTTGTAATGTAAGAATCAATTAGTAGCATGTTTAAATTATAGAATCAATTTTTTATTTTCAAGTTTAATTGCACTTTATACTTTTGATCTGCCTTCAAAAGATTGACCATCATCTTTGATGGCACGTCATCTGATCTGTGTAACATCACCTTGCAAGCTAAGTAGAACATTTGGGAGAAAACCTTTATACATGCTGCAAGATTTAAGCATATGGAATATATTTTCTCATACTGTCATTTCAGTGGTGCTAGCCATTGCTAAAAGAGAATGGGCACTGATAAAACATCACTTTGGGGAAAGAGAGAGTTAACAAAATTAACTCTTGTAGAACAGACTGCACAAGAGCTTTTCCTTTAGTTTGCCTCATTTACAGTCTGTGGAGAATTACATAGTATGGAATAAGTATGGAAGTACAAAACAAAGTATGAAATCCAAAGACCTGAGTTTCACAACCCAAAATCCCAGTCTAAGACCCTTTGAGGTTGTAACTGAAAGAAGCTCTATTTCCATATTAAATGGAAAGTTGCTTAGATTTAATGGAATAAACTCACAAAGTGGACACTGCTTGAATGTAATGGCTGATCTTATAGCTACTTTACTCTGCAGTGAATTGTGTGGCAGTTATTCTTCAAATAACGCTCAAGACAATAAGCAAACAGAAAATATTAAAAGGGAATAAAATTTGTCAGAGGAAAAACTAACTAACAAATTCAAACTAATAACCAGTGGAACAAACTAGAAGCGTCTGCAGTGCAGTGGATATACACAGTATTATTGTAGTGGCACAGAATCCTGAAAGGTATCTTTTATGCGTCTGTGTCCAAAAGAGGATGAAACCTGGAAAGAAAATGCCTGTTGGGGCACTTTTAAAATCCAAAGAATCTAGTGTAGATTGGACAGACAAGTTCCTTTAAGACATACCCTTTAGTTACCAGTATGTAAAGAAGAAACTTTTATGCTATGTTTAAGTATGATTTGGGAGCATGTATTTTGCATAAGAATAATGCTCTATTGCTGTTTGGAGGGGCATAAACTTTGATCAGATTTCATTGTATAGAATGTCAGAGAATTATCTATTTAAAGTTGCTTTTGGAGAGAGCAAAGTGACTTTGTCCACAAGTGAAAAGCAATTTGCTACTCTTTCCAGTGTAATTCCTCTTTCTTTTTCAATTCAGTCAAATGTCATGTCAGTGAAGGTCATATAATCATATAATCGATTTAGTAAATTCAGAATAGAGGAGGAATTGCAGTGGGAAGGGAAGAAAATAATTTGTTCATACTTTCACTCCACTGACATAAAGTATTGGCTCGCAGTTTCTCCATTTTGGAAAATTGTTGAACTAGTCTCAACAAATATCTACCGAAGGGGAAAAAAAAAGTGTTTTGTTGTAGTCTGGAGATTTCCTAAGAGGAAATAAAGTATTGCTGGATCTCTTGGTGACACTGTCTAAGCAGAATTTTGATCATATTGGAGTATCAGTGGAAAATACACACAAAATAATTACAAGGGTTTTTCTCTTTTGTTGCTTTCTTTATTTAATTTCCTTTTAAGGACAGCTTTCCTTAAAGACAGTGAAGCTCAGTAGTGCTTAAGGCAGTCAAGACAAGAAGAAAGGCAATACACAGTGCAGATACTGGCGGTGGTAAATTATAGTTGCTCTTATCTCAATCGATTTTCGGTTGATATATTAGTGAAAACATCTTTTGAATGGAATATAAAGTTACTGAGTTCTTAATTTAACTTCGCTTTGTGCTCACTTACAATCTCTGAAAAATTATAGTGGGACACCACTTGGGGTAACTACACCCACTTTAGCTAAAATTCCCACTGAGTTTATTTTAGCAAGTGTGTTTCTGGTGCTAAACCGTAGCACAGCCCCTCTGTGAGACTTGCAATTTTTGCTGGGGTTTCAGGAACTCTAAGGTTTATTTTATTTTAAAAAGTAAAAGTGGGAAATACTCCTGCTTTCTGCATCTTGTGCTTCTACATCTCCATGTTAAAATTGAGCCGCTTGGGTTTTGGCATCCAGGCCTTTCATTTCCAGTACTACCAAGGCCTGTTAGTAACACTGAAAGTAGAGATCTGTAATCTGTTCTTCAGATAGGTACTTGCTTGTCATGCAAAGTACAGACTTCTAATTATTTTTGCAAAGAAGTAATATGTACAGCTCATGAGCCTTCCACTGCTCCTTAGGAAAAGGGTGGAGAAAGAATAAGCCCTGAAATCCTGTAAGGAAGGAAAACAGACCAAAGGATGAAGAATAATTTCCGTGAATTCTTGCTTCCACAAACATTATGGTGTGGAGCTGTAAAGATCTTCATAACAGACACATTCTTCCTAATTGCAATGCGGAAATTAGTTATGTCTTGGCTGCTTGAAAGCTTCTCAGCAGTGAAGCAGTAAGTGATACTGGGCCTACTGTCCTGCTCTAGATCTGCAACAGCTTTCTGCCGCCACAAGCACTGTCTGGTTCATGATTTAGGAGTATGTATGTGCTCATTCCATGTACGAGGTTAATTGCAGAGAGATCAGTCCTTTACCTTTCCTTGTTCTCCTCTACCATCAGGAGCATCTTAGGAATCATTTGGGCACAAACAGCACACACAGCGTGAGGACTCACTGTATGGTGGGATGCAAAGTATGTGCCAGATTTTCCCCGCTCTCTTTTTACTCCACCTAGCCCAGAGCAAATTTTCTCCTTTGGTAGGAGACCTGGGAAACTCTCTTGAGGCAGCACAGGTGATAAGCTTCTTGAAAAGCTCAAGAAATCTCTTTCCTCTTGTTTGCTGTCTCAGTCCAGCCCTGGTCATCCCCCTGCTTCCTTTTCCCAATACAAACTACGACATCATCTGTCCAGGTTCTCCCAGATGTGAAGTCAGGCTGGGATACATCAGCTCATGGGAAGTAGCTCAAAGTTTGTATTGCCCAGTTAGTGCCCCAGTTTAGAAATATGCCCTGAGAATGCAATTGTGGAAAGCCTACTCTTTCTGTATGTCCTCTGTTGAGACAGTAAGACTCCGTAGACTCCACATAGACTCCACATCCCTCAGCTTGTTGCTCCATGAAGGAACCAGCTCATTTTTGTCTAGTGCCACAACTTGCAGCCACGACTCCTGGGTGTTTACGAGATCTACAATGATCCTTAAGAGTTTTGCGCAGTAGAAACTCAGTAGATCATTTTCTTGAGTCTAAGCCACAAGAAGTCATATGAAGTGAAAATACAGGCAGTAAAAATCTTCCTTTTTTTTCAGATGTGGTTGAACTGTGTACTTTGTTCCTCATAAAATTATTGAGATAAAAATATGACAAGGTAAGAACAAAATTATGAAATTACAACAGCAATATCGGAAGTTTCCATAATTAATGTCAACAATTTTTCAAAGAGGCGTTAAACATTGTGCTGCCACTCTGGAGCAAGGGGTAAGTCATATATACGTGTTGGAGATTACCCTGCATTTTATTCTTGTGGGGTTGAATACTTCATTTTTGGAAACATGAAGCATGTTTAATCTAATCCTCTGGTGGCAGTGGTTATATTACTTCAGTGTGGACTTTGCTAGGACTTAGCTGTTGTCTTTCCCCTGTCATTTTGGATGGTTTGAATGTTTCCTTTGATCTTTTGAAGCAATCAGGAGAGAGGCGCTGTTACTTTCAGTAACTACTGTTACTTTTCAGCATTTGAGAGAAAGGACCCAGAGGGCGAAGGGACTAATAAGAAGGAGAGGTGGAGCTTATTTCGTTTGTTACCACCTGGTAGTTCTGAACTCATCTTTTATGCATATTAACATCTGTTCATCTCTCTTTAGAAAATGTTGATACTCTGACACACGTTTGAGTGGTAAACTGAATATTTCTTCAAGTGAAACATTATGTTAAATTGCTTGAAAAGGACTTTTTCAGATGGTTTTGACTCTTTAATATTTCAAAATTCCACAGAATTAAAAAAAAAAAAAGGAAAAAATATACACCCTCGTAAGCATCTCACTGGTCATTTTTTTTTTTTTTTTTTAAATTAATGCAGTTTAACTGTTGCATTAATTTAATGGCTATTTCCCCCCACTTTAACCATGTTAAATGTGCCGGCAATAATGAGCTTCTAATGCTGTCTCATTCAAGTCTCAGAGGCATCTTTAGAGCTCTGCTTATCTCCTGGATCATAAAGCTGCATAATTTAGTATTCAAACAATTAATTTAAAACTGAAACACTTTGAATTACTGTAAAATTAATCACAAAAAAAGACATCTTAACATGCCTGTTGCGTTTATCTCTGTTTAGCAAATTTAAATATGTAAGGAAAATAAAACTTTGGCTGGTAAACTAAGATGATTATTCTGACGGAATAAACCTCTTAGATTTTTCCGTACCATTAACTTAAATAGAATCACCTTTAAAATAAATTGTTATTTCTAACTGATTTCCAGATTTGCAATGCACGAAGGTAGTTGATGTACATAATCAGAACTGCTGCCCCATTAAGTGACTATACTCTAATCATTCTGCAACTCGCAGCACCGCATCACTTAACATTTTAAAATATTTCTGCACCTAAGCTTGCTTTCATTTTCTTTGTTCTGCTTCTAAGCGTACTTCTTTCTTGTAGGCTGGGCTGTTTCTAACCAAAGAAAATAAGATGTTTTGGTGATATGTAGAAGCTGGATGTGAGCACAAACAGAAGTTGTGTCTCTCTTGCTAAAAACACAGAGATAAGTATACTCTCTAGCTCTTAGACTAGGTAGCAAAGACTGCTTGCATTCATCATACACAGGAATTAGCTCCAGGATCTAAGCAGTACTGTTTTGACAAAATTACTATTTCATATGTGGGATATATTTTACTAAAAAACATCTTTTTTACAAAGAAATCTAAAATAATTTGAGGGCCTTGTTACAGTCCAAGCAAGCGGTGTTTTAAACTCTGAACATTTATTGCGTGCCCTGCTTTGGTGTATGAAGATTCCCCCTGAACTTTTTTTCTACACAGAAAGATATTAGCATTTAAGGATGTCGAACCACTATGGAATAGTGTTGAAACACAGTGACAGATGGAGCTATCTGAACTTTTTTATACTTTTTCTTTTCTATACTGTCCATTGGAAATAGTGTCTGTTAAATATGATGTCCAAGTGTACACCGTGCTGAGGCACTCTCTAGGAGACTGCAAGTTGGCATGGGCCAGCACTACAATCTGCAGCATTGTGGTGGGTTGACCATGGCTGGACACCAGTTGCTCACCTCAGCTGGATGGGGGAGGGAAAATATAACAAAAGGCTCATGAGTGGACATAAGGACAGGGAGAAATCATTCACCAATCGCCTTCATGGCCAAAACAAGCTCAACGTGGGGAAATTAATTTAATTTATTACTTACCAAATCAGAGTTGATTTGTTGAAACTTAGCGGTTTATGTATGATCAGATAGATGCTGGAGCACTATTGTGTTATCTAGCTGCGATGTCTGGTTAAGACGTGTCACCCATGATCCACTACAGATCTCCCTTACGCAAAATGCTGTCGAACATAAACCTTAGGCTTGTGGTGTATTGTTACAAATGAGATCACAAGCACCTGAACTACAGTTATCAACTTGTTAGGCCGTTACATCTGACACAGTACATTGGTTTGGGTCAGGGAAAGGTTTCAGAAGACCTTGAAAGAAAGCAGACTCCTTCCAGAGGTCAAAGCTCTGTTCTAGGTGTGCACAGATATGCTCCAGCACCTTTGGAGGGTCTGCAGCCCTGTTTGATTCTTTAGACATCTTAAAAACCAAACCAAAACAAAAACCTATGGTGGGAAAATTTGGCGTGTGTGTGACCTGATAAAATTCAGTCCTTAGTAAAACTCCCTAGCCACATACGGTGTAGATGTGAGATCCTCGGTAACACCTGCTATGACCTATTGATCTCTTGTTTCTGCATCAAATTACTTGCTTATACGGACAGAGCCACAGGGAAATTTCAATAACAAATTAAAACCAAACATGATCTTTCAATTCTGTGCAACAATACAAAGCAAAAGATTTCTTTGCTTTATAGGTTCTTACAGTGCCCCTACTGTTATCATGTGAGAGCACATTGCAGAAGTGCATTAAGCGCTCTAATTTCAGACATGTCTTATTCATTCTCTCTGCCATTTTTGCCCTAGGCAAAGAGCAGTATATGCAGCGATTTGCTCTAACTTCTTTTTTAGTTAGTTAATTTATTTTATTTAATTGCCTGTTCTGTGCTGTGTTTGTATTAGAGTGAGCAGGTCAAAGAAACTATGTTTTGGGGTTTGGAAAAGAAGAATCAAACTTTTGATGGATTTTAGGTCCAGGGCAATTTTTTTAACTCTTTTATCCTAATTAGAAGAATTGTAACAATTAAAAACAGGTATTTAAAAAAAATTCCATGCTATGAAAACCCGAATGTATTTTGACTTTTATTCCTATTTGGGACAAAAAAAGGTAGAAATATTGGAATGGATGATAGCGGTGAAATTTCAATTTGCATCCACCTCTAGTAGCCAAGAACTATTGTTTACATAAGTCACTTGCTCTTCTCTGCTCAGCACTAATACTCCTTAAGTCCTTTGCCTTAGAGAGAGTTTATTTGTACAGATGGAAAGTTGGAGATAATGAGGAAAAGTAGCAAAACCAAAGTGAAATATGGGTCATTTTCTTAAAGCTGAGATTCAGATCATCAATGAGGAGGACAAGCAGCAGTTCACCCATAACAGCCACTTATTTTCTTTATGAATATATAACTTTGTTATGGAAAATAGGGAACCTTATTTCTCATTTCTTTCTTCATCATACAGACATAGTTAAAATGGGGCTTTCGATTCAAATACAAAGAAAGAAGGCAGCTAGAAAGTGCAAGAGACAAAGAAGAAAAAAAAGGAGTTTTTCTTATGAGTTGCCACATGTGACTAATGCCAGCATGCTGAAGTTGTGTGCAAGCATCCTGGGTCTTAAATGTCTGATTATATAAAACTATACAGTTCCTCTAAAATTGATGTTCCTAGTAAAGGATGTAATTCCTCTAAAATTCATGTCCTTAGCTGTTCTTCTAATTAAAAAAAAAAAAAAGACACAATTCAGCTTGAATCCAACTATCTTTACAATTAGCATTTATTTGCCCGTAAAAAGTACTGATTCCCTTAATGAACCTGCTGTTACCATTGTTGACTGCCTCAAATTTAAGGGGGAAAAAAACCCAATCACCAAGCAAATAAGCTACTTTTTTTTCCTTCCTCTATAGCCCCATTATAATTTCTAATTACACATAATTAATCAGTGCCAGCTTCTGAAAAGAAATTTACTGAATAGAACAAGATGAAATAGATGATGCTTCCATGCCAAACCAAAACACTGATCTAATATAACTGCTGACAAAAAGATACAGTAAAAAGTTTCCATTTAATTCAACCAAATGTCACAATCTAGAATGTGCAGACCATCAAAATATTTCTTAATGAGGGTAACTAATCAGTTGTCCAGATATTCATGCTTGATTTAGAATAACTAAAACATGAGACAGGAAAACAGTGAAAGAAGAATATTTGTTAAATACATGGTCTTTCGAGAGCATGTTTAACTTGCATGATGACTAAGCTACTCGCACTTCTCTTTGGGAAGGTCTCCAGCACAGGTTTCGCAACTTTGATTTTTAGAAATACCAGTCAAGTTTATCTCACAATTCCTCCCAGGTAGCTGTTGTAAGCAAGCAAGTGTGGTAAATATTAAGTAACAGAAGAACATGTTGCGATTTGGGATTTATTCTCCCTGCCTCCCCAGTATCTTTTTTAATCAGAAAATGCTACTGCTGTGAGTCAAAAGTGTTTGCAGGATAGTGTTCATCATGACAAGTTCCCATTTCACTTTTTCATACCTACAGATTTCAAAATTGCTGGTGAGTTCTACTTTAGCTCATTACCACTAGGACATTTTAATCATGAGATTGCTCCCACAGGTGCAGGGTGGCTGGGAGCCGCGAGTGACAGCTAGGTGGCCAGGCAGGGTGTTCACTGGCATGGATGCATGCCTGAGCAGGGAAGGTATAGTCTTGGAAACTGGGGTCAACCAGCAGGACAGGGATCACAAGACACCATTGGCAGGTCAGGACTAAGGTCAGAGAGGATGTGGAGACAGGGTCGAGGTCAGAGCGAGGCTGATGCAGGAACAGGCACCACAACGCTTACTTACAGTAAGGTGCAGATCCTGAGCTTGTGTGCAGTTCCCACAGTGCAGAGGGGGATCAGAAGGAGTTCCTTCACTGCCCATTCACAGCAGCCCGATTTAAGATCACACAGCTGGGGCACACCAGAGCTGACCTCCAGCACAGGCAGCTAAAGCCCTTGGCAGGGTGGAGGGATGGGACCATGGAGCAGAACAAGATTACAGATAATGATGGTTTCAGGCTGATCAGGGCAACTGGAGCCTGTTGTTATGCTCAAGGCAGCAAAGAAATAAAAGAAAATGCCTTAGTCTTTGTCTGAAATAACTACCCTTTTGAAATATAACTGAACATGTAGCTGAAAAATGCAAAACCATGCTTAGAGATAAAAAATTAAAGGAGAAGTTTTGTTTTATATACTTGGCTGAATGTCATGTTCTGAATTTTTCATTAATTTTTCAAGATTTTGAATTTTCTTTCATATTCAAAATGGGTACTGGTTTGGGTTTGTTTGTTTTGTTTTGTTTTGTTTTGTTTTTAATCAGAACCTATCTGAGCAAGAAAATCTTTATCTGCGGAGCTGTAGAGCTAAGGTGTAACATAAAATATTCCAGGCAGAGTACCCTCTATTGCGCTGGTGTCCCAGTTTACCCTGACTCCTGCTCAGTCTGCCTGGAGGTTTTGAATGAAATCAGAACAGTTCTTACAGGTCTTTCTTAGGAAATCTGTGTCCCAAAGCACCACATGCAAAAATAGATTTGCATCCACAAATAACTAATATCTACCATTTTGCTGTTTACCAAACTCTTGATGAACCTATACATAGTTTTATCTCATCAGGGTAATTACACAGAAAATTCTGGTTATAATTATTTTTTCTTGATAGAATGATCGTTTTCAATCAGTCAACATGAACTTATTCAAATAATGGATTTCTGCAAAACTCCAAATACAGGTAACTTTGCTGTCACTCATGAGCTGGAATGCTGAATGAGGCTTTCCAGAACTTGATTGCCATACTTACAATTGTAGAGCTGGTAATATAGTTATGGACTGCATTCTCACCCATGAGTTCTGTGTGGTTGCAATAACTGCGTGGACAGTTGATCTGGCTCCTTAAACAGGATTTTTCAGAGCAGTTTCAAAGCCTATGAAGACAAGACTACAATAGAGTAAAACTTACAACCAAAAGCTAAATTGGTATTTGATAGCTGTAGTTTGTGTTTATATATATATATACTTATTTCTGAGCTTTTTAAGGTAAACTGAAAAAATTTTAGTTAAATGAGAAGCATGAAAATTGTTCTGTATTTTAATACCACAAAAAGAATATTTAGAAATAGGAGCACAATTCAGTTCTAATACTTGGATTCACTACATATTTACAAGGTATAAGGTTTATATTTTTGGTTTTGACACTTTTGACTGCTTTTACATTAATACATATATTTTTACTGCTTTGATGAATTTTTGCTTAAATCTGAAACTCAGAGAGAGAAATTACCAGTCCATATATAATAAAGAAATATTTCCGTCAAAATTTAAGTTCACTTAATTTAGATATTCTCTTTTTTGATAATCTCTGTATAGGGCTGAACTTGAAGAAGATGAACTACAGTAAATGACTACATTAGAAAAAGTTTTTTTTATGCCATGCAGTTTCATGTTTCATGATCTTTCACATTTTCAAACAAGCCAAAATTCAACAAAAAAAATAATTCCTCCAGTATTTATATTTTCAAGCCATAGATTTGGAAACAAAAAGTATTTTTCTGGTTGCTATCAGCTCTTTGCTCAAGGTAGTATTTTTTATAGGGAATTAACAGACTTGCAAAATATTTTTCAGTTTGCTTCAGAATTTAGCCTGTAGTCAAGACTTATGTTTCTTTTTGGAAATGGATGGGAATAGCTTTCCAAGTAACTGGAATTCTTCAAGT
This sequence comes from Amazona ochrocephala, assembly GCA_039720435.1. Classification (NCBI taxonomy): domain Eukaryota; kingdom Metazoa; phylum Chordata; class Aves; order Psittaciformes; family Psittacidae; genus Amazona; species Amazona ochrocephala. The sequence continues at coordinate 15,256,387 of CM077879.1, forward strand.
GCTGCAAGCACACATTTATCTTTGGAGATAATGAGCTTCAGCATAATACCGTTCAAGAACTAAGATCCCAAATTGCCATTGAATTTCCCCAGGTTAGCTTGTAGTATACTATCATTTTAATCACCTTATAAAAAAAATACTAAAAAATAGGAGAACTAGGGAATAGTGGTATACATTTAAAATATTTTTCATTGAACTTTGATGGTGTAACAAGATAAGTGTTTATTTTGTATTTTTTCTAATGTTACATAATTCATGTAAAACAGAAAAGCAAGTTTCTTTGAAGCAGTAGAGGCAAAAGGCTTCTGCTGAAGTGTTATTTGGTACTTTTGGTTGGTAAGAACTGAATAAGCCAGAGTGCCGTTTCTCCTGGATCAGAGCAGAGAAGGCCTACCCATGTCCTGAGCACTGTGACTGCTCCTAACAGGAATAATTTTTTACCAGCTTGAGGACTTAAGCCTACATGGGAGGTTTTTCTAGTGTTCCACAAATGTTATGTTCACTCAGTGCAAAGCTGAGTGAGAAAGGGAAGAAAGCAAGATGCTGCAGGTTTTCTAAATATCACAAAGCAAATCAAATAGATTAAAAGTCCAAATAGACGAGCTTGTCTGTCTCTTCATAATATAACTATGTTGCAAGGACAGCTATATATATTGGTAAGGATTGCATAATTTTTCTGTTACTACAAATTTATTCAGCATTCTTCCTGAGGAAAAAATGTCTTAAATTTGTGTAGAGATCTAGTTGACAAACTTTTAATGTATACTTTCTTATGACATAGATGTTTATAGCATGTCCATTAGCTGACAGCAAAACAGACCTCAATAAATAACTTCTTTCCCTGTGTTGCAGGAGAGGAGGACAGGCAACAAGGAAGCAACAATGGTTTTCCACCTTCTTCATGCCATGTATCATCAGCTCACAAGTCAGAAGTTCTCCATCTCCTGGGTGAACTGTGGAGGGTATTTCCCTTTCAGACACTTGGGTCACTCAGAGCATACTGCATTCAAAGTTACCCACATCTCAGCCACCTCTTAGAAGACTTGAAAAACCCTGCCTCCACATCGCCCACAGTTCTGCACTGATTTATGCTATTCTTTGCTACAGATCTAATGCTTCAGTGTGAGAAGAAATTAAGCTTCAAAATCGGCTTTCTTCAGTCTCTCCAGCTCACAGAATCCTAATGGAAGCAGGCTGAAACAATCTTAATTGCTGTAGCTTGAAAACTTTAAAAATAGATTATTATGGTGAAGCAAAAATGCCAGGAAGTTGATAACCCACGCACTAAATCTCAGCCCAACGTGAATCAAAATGACAGTTATGAAGTCTTGGAAAATGGCAATTGTAATGAAAACGTCTACTGGCCCTTGACTAATAGTATCAGCAACCCAACAGTGCTTAATTATTAAAATCAACATATGTCCTGCATTGACAGCCCAGTGTTGTGAACTCCGCAGTCCTGGTGAAGAGGAGGAAGCCATAAATAATAGTAGCAAACATTCCTTCTTTATTCATTCTTATCTGCTCTCTCATTTTGCTGATTCCCTTACATAGCAGAGTTAGAGAGATCAGCATGACTCTGTTTTCCAGTTTGTTCAGAACCAGTGTTTCCCCTAACAACCAAAATATAAACTGCAACAACTAAAACTGATGAGTGTGTATTCGCGCAATCTCTCCCTTAGAAAGTGAGTGCATGTTGTGGCACAGTTTGTTAAAGTCTGCAATAACAATGCACTTATAGGATCATTGCAACATTCGGGTTGGTAGGAACAGCAGGTCACTAGTCCAGCCTCCAAGCACACAAATTGCACTGTGTTAGTCTGATGTTTAAGTTCTTCAGGAGAAGCTGTCTTTATTTCCAGTGCTGCTAGAATGTGATCACTAGCGATCACTGTGACAAACCTGGCAGATGCCAGTTAGATTCAGAAGCTGCAGTATGTGGTGCTTCAGACTTCAGGCCCATTCTTCTGCCAGAATATTTTCCCTTTTTCATATGCTTGTATGTATGTAAAACACCTGTAAATGAATGATGCAAGAACTCCAAGAGTGCTGGAAAATATTAGCATGGGTATTACAAAAGCTCTAAAACAGAACAAAAGGCTTTTCTGATAAAGTTGCTCACCTAGCAGTAAAAGACTGGAAAGAGTTGACCTTATCAACGTGAAGCTGTGTTCAGCCTGTTTAGCTTTCTCCTTGCCAAGGAACCTTAAAGCATTTACTGAGACTGATGGGGAAGTGCCGGATTCAGAGAACAACAATGCTCTGTGTGTATTTTAGGGTCAGTCTATCCAGGAAGCACAAAAGCAGTTGCATATTAGCACTAGTTGTGGGGACACTGTTGCCTTGAACAAAGGAAGAGGACAGCTGGGTCAGTGTCCCTTAAAGCAGGAAGCACCCTGCAGAGCAAGTGCATCTGTGAGAAGACCACCCTAACAGCAGCTCTGCCCTACAGGTAGTCCCACTTCTGATCACTTCTCCTTAAGTTTCCAATTCTCAAAAACTGCGCCATAAGTTTGATTGAATTATGTCAATTGTCTCAGTGAGGCTGATGGAAAATTAAACTCAAGCTCCTGCAGGGTTAAGGTATATGTGGCAAATGAAATGCCAGCTCTGTTCAACCCTTATTCTCTTATGGTATGGCTTCCCTGTGACAGTAAATTGAGGATGAAACCTGAGCAGTCACTAATCCTCCTGCAGTCTGCTTTGCTTTGATGGAAACCTGGCAGGGGTTCACCCAGATCTTCCAATAGCATCCTGTACTTGGTGATTGGAGAATTCATTACAAAGATTCTCAGTTCTGCAGGGAAGAGTTATCTTGCAGTACAGATGTAACTCTCGAAACTTAGGCTCCACAAAATGTCTTTTTAGAGTTACAAACATCTTTTTATAAAGGCAGATTTCAAAGCCTAAGTCATCTAGAACCTTCTAAGAGTGTCACCATAGATTTAGGAAAACACTACTAACACTCTCCTGTGTCTTCCTGCTTCTCTTGTAAAGTAGAATATTCAAAATTCCCTCATAATTTTTGTCAATATTTTTTGAATATTCTTCTGCACTTAGAATCTTAAATATTAATCTGAGTAAGTAAAAGATCAAAGTGAAACAATCAATTTTCTGATATGAGGAAAATGTATTAATTTATTATGCCGTGACAGCATGTGTAAACTTCTTTGTTGGCAAAGAAAATCAGAGATATTTTATGCCATATCAGGTAGGAATGAACATATTGTGAGAAATATTGTAACTACACCTCGAAGATACTTTTTTATGCTACCTGTACTCTCTTACACCATAGTAATATACTGAGGTCTCATTTAGAGTCTTTACCCTTCAGAGCACAGCATGGCTTTTCAGCAGTGAGCTTTTTGGTGAGGCGAACAGCCTAATGTTGACTTCTGTTTTAATAAAGATTAGGCTTCTATTTTTAAACTTATGCTCAGCCTAATACCATAATCTGCATTTCCTATAGATGGAAATAAACAAGTATTGCAATAAATATAGCTGTCAAAGTCTATTAATTTGAGTGTGAGAGTTCCTTCTTATTGAAAGGTTATGTGATAGTTGTGTATTTAAAGCAATACATAAAAATGAAAGTAATTCACTTTATCTTGCTTTAGCATTCATTTTAATACATTATTGATAACCTGTCTGTAACAGCAACATAGTAGAGAGCAAGTATCTCCCCTTCGATTTTGTTTTAGGACAAGTATTAAAAGACTAAAAGCAGAAGGTGTAAAATTTACTGGGTTGTAACTCCTCTGACTTTTACTCCACTGCTGAATTTGGTCCATTTGGAAAGCTTTGTGATTTGTTACTGTAGAGCCGAGTCTCCTTTTTTAAACATTCTCTTACAGCTGACATGCATGCTAAGTAATACAGCCCCAGCCATCTGTAAAAGCTTGGAATTAATTTTCCTCTTTATTGCTGCAGCTTATTTCATTCCACCTTTCGCTTTATAATACAGAAAAAATTCTCATTCCTTGAGAAAGCATTGCAGTTAGTTTCCTTCCTTTTATATTACTTGTCAGCAAAGTAATCAATGCAACTGTTATCATCAATACACACACTAACTACAGTATGAACATTGTCAGAAAAAAAAATATTGAAATGGTAAATTAAATCAAGACATAAAACAAATCTTTTTTGTTTTGCTGATGAAAAACTGAGCCTAGAAAAGAAAAATGAGAGGCAGAACTTCACAGATGAGAATGTGGAGTAAGAGGATGAATAAGAAAAACAAGCTAAGGAAAATGAAAGTTACTACATAGCATAAGCAGAAGTCTTCAAGAAAAAAAATAACAAACAAGCATCTTTTTTGTTATCCTACTTTGACTTAAAGTGCATGTGGGACTAGTGGGAAAAACTCATCTTCTCAAGGGAAAAAGCTACAGATGGGAAACAGTTATGTTAAAGAAAGCTGTGAAAAAAATAGGAAAATGTAAGGTTTCCTGTTGGTGCTTTTTTTTTTTTTTTTTTTAAATCCTGATTTAGGACTAAATGTCCATGATGAAAATAACACTTCCCCCAGTCTTCAAAACAAGGATCTGCCTAGAACAGGGAAGGGACTTAGGTTTACAGTTAAAAGCTTTCTTCTGAATCAAGCATTTCGTCTTCGCTGTATTAGTACCAGTGTGGTGACTGAGTGGAGGGAACATCAGCGAATGAAGTTGTTTTGGAGATCACATTCACCACACAACTAAATTCCATGGAGAAGTCTTCCTTACATACACACGCACATATATGTATCAGTGCATATATCTGTGTATTGTCCAATATCCATTCTATGGAAAGATGGCTGCCAGCCACCTGATTGATGCTGTACTGTCCTGCTCCAATGCATACACCTTCTACTTGTGGAAGCCAAAGAGATATTGAGACTATGCTTGATGATAACTGCTACTTAGCTGTTCGTATTCTTTTAGTCTTCCCAGTATCCTTTACAGTACTTTGCTATATCAACCTTATGAGGTACATGGTAAGGCTGTGTATACTTTTAGGCTCTTTGTTTAGTATGCTGACATCACTGAATCCCACTATTTAGGTGAATAATTTTTTGCTTGTCATTGTAAAGGTAAACTTGGGCTAGAATCACCCCCAGAACTAACCGAATGGTATCTAAAATGTGAGTGTCGCTGTGTTGTTTATGAACGAATCCTAAGTGAACTCACACATGAAGGCTTTAACAAAATAGGGAACTGAGTCAACTCTTTTCATTCTGTGTCTCTACCTCATCTCTGTTTCTACAGACATTTCCTTGCAGCCTCAAACAGGCTGCTAGTTAGTATGCAGTGCAGACACTGCCCTCTCCACTGCTGCACACGCAGTGTGAGCATTACCCTTTCTGTGCCCAAACCTAAAAAAAGATATTTTCTGTAACTCAACATATTTCCTTACAATATTTAAACTTCATAGTAATTTAGTATTAAATATTTAAAATTAGGTCTGCTGGAAAAAGGAAAATTTTCCTTGAGGTAGAGTTTCAAAATTATGCTTAAACTCTTCTTCCATTCTGTATTATGTGGAGAAGCATTACTCTTATTTCATTCTTTACCTAATTTTTTTCACATAACCAAGAGTGAGTGAATTACTGGTGACTACATTTTCTGGAGCAAATACATCTGCTGCTGGATGCAACATTGTAAATAATGACTATATTGAGCATGTTTACACCTTGTCCTTCAAAGAAGGACAAAAATAATCTCTAGATTTTAATACCAAAATATCTCAGAGTTCTTCAAATGAAATAGAAGACTATTCTTTTTATTAATATAACCACCTTACAAGTGAAATTTATCCAAGTGCTAATAAATTTGAAATTAAATATTTCTCTGTTGAAATTATCATTGCTATATATATCACCACATGTGCTGCACCTGCAGTAGTGTGGTAGGACTGTTTGAGGAGGCAGGGGGAAATACCACAAATTAGATCAATAACCCGGACCAGGAGAAAGGCAAACCATCCTCCTGAACAGGCCTATATAATTCAATGCTCCCACTGATGTCTGCATATCATGAAATCCCATCCTTAGAGAATAGTGAATAGTTTGGGTTGAAAGGGACCTTCAAAGGTCTAGTCCAACCCTCTTGCAATGATCCTCATAGGCTGCCGGTATCTCTTTTTCAGTTGGGGTATAGCTGGCCTCAGATCCTCTGTATCCCTGGCTCCAAAAGCCGAGGGGTCGGCCTCGAGTCTCCCATGGAGCTATGATGTTCGGAAAGAAGTCAGGACCAGCCACTGGTGACCTGATGACATCTAATTGGTGGGCTATAAAAGTGCTCTATAGCAGGCAACAGGATATAATTGAGTTCGCTGGCTGTTTCCCCTAAAATCAAATCCCCTTGAGGTATACATCGGACTTCCCCATATTTCCGCATTACCCACCAAGTATATCCGGGTCCCTGAGCAAAAGCAATCCCATGAGTGGGTTTGCCTTTACCTGAAGTAGGAATAACCCAGACTGTCTTCCCCAGCAAATTCTTCATGTGCACCAAAGGAACTTTATCCCCTTCTACAGTATGTAGAAGTTCTGACTGGGCTGGGCCAGCCCTGTTGGCTGATCCTCTGGTGTTGACCAACCAGATGGCTTTTGATAAATGTGTAACCCAATGTTTGAAAGTCCCACCATCCATTGCTCTCAGTGTAGTTTTTAACAGCCCATTGTACTGTTCGATTTTCCCAGAGGTTGATGCATGGTAGGGGATGGGATATATCCACTCGGTGCCATGCTCTTTTACCCGAGTGTCTATAAGGTTGTTCTGGAAATGAGTCCCATTGTCTGACTCAATTCTCTCTGAGGTGTTTTGTCACCTCAAAATCTGATTCTCAAGGCCCAGGAGAGCGTCCCAGGCAGTGGCGTGGGGCACAGCGTATGTTTCCAGCCATCCAGTGGTTGCTTCCACCATGATAAGCACATGGTGCTTGACTTGGCGGGTTGGTGGGAGTGTGATATAATCAATCTGCCATGCCTTCCCATCCAAGTACTAACCAAGCCCGACCCTGCTTAGCTTCCAAGATCGGAGGAGTAGCTGCTGTACTTGTCTCTAGGGTTGGTGTAACTGCTGTATTTGGAGTTGAAGTAGCTCTGTTGCCTGTTGCATCTAGTCCAACCCTCTTGCAATGAGCAACAACATCTTCAGCTTGCCCAGAACCACATCCAGCTTGTCCTTGAATATCTCCAGGAATGGCATATCTATCACCTCTATGGCAGATCTACCACCTCTGTTGTCTAGTTCCATGTACTGCCAGCAGATAGTGCTTGGCACAAGTGAGGCGTTGGGTTTTGTACCTCAAGACAAAGGAGATCAGACTGATTACCAAATATTTCTCTCCAAAGAACAGATATCAGTCAATACCTCAAATCCACAGTCGGCTTTTTTGTGCTTGTTGATGCCCTTAGCAGTACCTTCCATTGTTTTAACTATCACAAAACTAAAAGAAATTTATTCCCTCACTATGTAACTGAAGTAAAAACTGACACTTTTATCTCTCAGATCAAGCTGGTATTTACCTCTTGTATCTAATTTTTGCTTGTCCCATTGTGGTAAGCAAACCTATCATCTTCCATTTTGCTAACCTGCCCTTCTACTCTTCTCATGCCCATCACATTTTTTTTCTCAAATTGTCTGACTGTTTGACATAATCAAGTGAAACTCAGAGCAGTTGTCTGCAGCAAGTATTTAGCCTGACGTTGCAACCTCTGTTCCGGATCTGGAGCAGGACTTGTAAGCCTGCAAGCTCATTTGTTTCCTACCAGCTGTATCAGTTGGTCTAATAAAGATTATTAGTTCCCTACAAATATAGCTTCATTTATACACTTGCACAGCTTTGGCAACAGCACAAGCACTAGTCAATACATACTTGCACATGAATACATGGAAAATTCAATGTTTCACACAAATACATATATACATATCTGAAACATTTTTAACAATAAATCAAGATAGGAAAAAAACATTAGAGTTCATAGAATCATAAAATCATAGAATAGTTAAGGCTGGAAAGGACCTTAGCATTATCTAGTTCCCACCCCCCTGACATGGGCAGGGACACCTCCTACTAAATCATGTCACCCAAGGCTCTAACCAGTCTGGGCTTGAACATCGCAAAGGATGGAGCATTCACAACTTCAGCCTGGCCTTGAACACTGCCAGCGATGGAGCATTCACAGCTTCCCTGGGCAACCCATTCTAGTGCCTCATTACCCTCACAGAAAAGAACTTACTTCTTATATCCAACCTAAACTTCCCGTGTAAGTTTGAACCTGTTATCCATTGTCCTGTCACTACAGTCCCTAATGAAGAATATCTCCCCAGCATCCCTAAAGACCCCCTTCAGATATTGGAAGGCTGCTATGAGGTCTCCACGCAGCCTTCTCTTCTCCAGGCTGACTTTCTTAGCTTGTCTTCATACAGGAGGTGCTTCAGTCCCCTGATCATCCTCGTGGCCCTCCTCTGGACTTGTTCCAACAGTTCCAAGTCCTTTTTATGTTGAGGACACCAGAGCTGTACACAGTACTCCAAGTGAGGTCTCATAAGAGCAGAGTAGAGGAACAGGATCACCTCCTTCGACTTGCTGGTATGCTCCTCTTGATGCAGCCCAGGATACGGTTGGCTTTCTGAGCTTCAAATTATTTGCATAATTTTGTGATCTTATGCAATTTATTTAAAATATCATGTTAATTTACTTTTGGTTGTTTTTCCTCCTTCTAGATAAGATGAACTAAAGTCTCCAAAAAGTTTATCTGCTTTGAGGCAAAAAAGTACTAATGTTTCATATTGAAATACTTCAGGCCTTCTTGAGTGTTTTGTCCCTGGAGCTAGCTGATGAACATTATCTAAATTAACTTATTCGAAGTAAGATTTTCGAAAGAAACAAGAACCAGTTGCAGCCTGACAGAGGGTTCTGGCATACTTGCTGATGCTAAGAGAGAACTCAGAACCTCTGCTGATGTGTGCATCAAGGATTTTATAAAAAGCTAAGGAAATTGCAAAACCTTATCATCAAAACCATATCTGCTGTGTAAGATGGCATTTTCCTTCTTCAGTACTCACCAGATGAGCTTAAATTGAAACTTTTTTTGAGGAAATAGACCTTGTTTTCCATTTTGCCAACACCAAGAGTGATTCTCTCCCATTGTCTTATATCCGGAATTTGTCATTGTGTTTTGTAACTTCAAGCAGTAAGCTAATGTCAGTTTCTGGTGGCTTTATTTACAGGTACTACAAAAAGCTATATTTAGTCAACATGAACCAGGAAGGATGAAGAATTAGTTATTGACACTGTCATCTGCATTAATAAAAATGACATATATGACCACAACAAACTACATTTAAGAATTGCTATGATCTCATCAGGTCCCATGGACTTGTGCACCTTCAGGTGCCCTTTTCTTCAAACCAAACCCAGAATCCTTAGTTGCTCTTCATAGGATGTCACTTCCAGCCCTTTCATCAGCCTTGCTACCATCCTCTGGATGCATTTGAGTACCTGAATATCCTCCCTAAATTGTGGCACCCAGAACTGCACACAATGCTCGAGGAGAGGTTGCACAAATGCTGGATGTAGTGGGAAAACTACACTTTTGACTGGCTGGTTACACCATGTCTGATGCACCAAGGATCTGATTTGCCCTCTTGGCTGCTAAAGCACACCACTGACTAGTATCCAGCCTGCTGTTAACCAGCATCTCCAGATCCCCTTCTGCAGTGCTGCTCTCCAGCTTCTCCTATTCGATTGATACTTGTGCCCGGCCTTACTCCATCCTAGGTGCAGAGTCCAGCATTTAGTCATGTTAAATTTCATCCTATTGATTCAATTGGTTGATGCATTGCTTTGTTTTGATGCATTGCTTTGGTTTGATGCCAAGTACCTCAATAACATTAAGGGCAATGTTCAGGCGGAATTTTTGCAGCTGGTTTGCTGATCACTCTCCTAGCTGTGAGTGGTAGGTGTTGCATATTGCAACTTCAAACTGCCAACCTTGGCCAACAGTGTATAAAATGCCCAGAGAGGCCAGTCAGGACAAAGTGGTAGATCTCTGCAAACAATGTCTGCCAAGTCTGATACCAAATGAACACATAATGATGTGGCCCAATATGGGTCCAAAATAAACTTGCCATCTGACACTGAGTTTGCAGCTCCACAGTAAGCCTCAGGCTTGCAGCACACATACGTCTAAATCACTGCAGAAGCTGTTACCCAGACTTCCACTCTGACTATGACTGACACTTAATTCAGCTGAAAGTTGTCAGTGTGCTAAAAGAGAGACTGTTTTGTCTCTTTAGTTGGCAAATTTTTCAGGGGAGTGCTGTTAAAGAGTGAATACTTAGATGTAATTCTGAAAGGATCTTAAATGACAAAAAGTGGAATGAAGTCTGATGACATTAATTTCTCTAAACATTCAAGTGAGCAGATCATAGTGTAAGGTTAGAAATCTTCTCAGGCAATATAACTCACAGTTTTTTCTGTTGTGTATTGTGCATTTAGACCTTTATTTGACAGTAAAGAAAATGTTACATTAAATTGAAAATGCTGTCCTGCCTGTTGCGAAAACAATGTTAAATACAATTACACTAATCTTTTTAGGCTAAGAATGTACATTCTACACATTAAACATGACTGTTTTGTATGGCAGAAAAGGTCAAGCATAGCTTTGAAAAGCATCAGCTGCCTTTCGCTTTCACTAATATAAAAAATCTTTGTTACTTTGAAAATGCAAGATCAAATTCTCAGTCTCCTAAACATCATCTGGGTTTTGTGCACGTGCTTGTGTCCAACACATACCTTTATCAAGATCACACTGGACCGATAAAGAAAGCAAGAGGTACACTTTTCAGCCACGTGAAAAGAAATGGGTTTTGAAAAGGAATATTTCAGAATATCAATATCCTGCTGCAAATTTTGTTTTCAGGCTGTCACAGAATGTCATAAAAGCACTAGTGCTTAAAGAAAAAAAAAACTCCTTTTTGCTTCATGTGAGTCTTCTTACTGCCATATTAGACACCACTTTTACATGGATCTATTGAGCTGCCTGCAAATGAAGGTGTACACTGCAGTGTACTTTGTTCTTTGAAAACCTAAGGATGAAAATGCTTTCACTATGGATATTGTAATTTCTGGAGTATTACGGGACAAGGGGGCATCACGTGGCCATCCAGAAACACTTAATCCATGCTTCCCTGATATCTGCAGCCCTATCCTCATCCCCTGGAAGGAAGGAGTACAGCCAGTATCAGGGTGGTTGGTGGGCTTAGCTTGCTGCATGGAGCCTCTACATGTAATAGGATTGTGTCCTGGTTTAGGCTGGGATAGAGTTAATTTTCTTCCTAGTAGCTGTTGCAGTGCTGTGTTTTGGCTTTAGACTGAGAACAATGCTGACAATACACTGATGTTTTGGCTGTTGCTAAGTAATGCTTGCTTCTATCACAGACTTTTCAGTTTCGTGCTGTGCGTGTGAGGAAGGGTGCAAGAAGCTGGGAGGGAGCAGAGACACCTGACCAAACTAGACAAAGGGATATTCCATACCACAGAACATCATACTCAGTATATGAACTGGGGGGAGTTGGCTGGAAGGTTGTGATCTCTGCTCGGGGGTGGGATGGGTACTGGTCAGCTGGTGGTCAGCAATTGTATTGTACATTACTGTTGTTTGGATTATTTTTAGTTATATCTTTTTATTATTTCCCTTTTCATTATTGCTATCATTAATAGTATTATATTGTACTTTAATTATTAAACTGCTCTTATCTCAGCCCATGAGTTTTACCTTTTTTCCAGCTCTCCTCTGCAACCCACTGAGGGTGTGAGGACTGACTGAGCAGCTGCAAGGCACTTAGTTGCCAGCTGGGCTTAAACCACAACACGCTGTTGCTGCCTGTACCTTGAAACTTTTGACATAGTATAGAACACAAAGGATTGTACAGCGTATTAAGTCTTGCATAGGGGTGCCATACTTATAATGTAGATCAATGTATTTTGTGAACTCTGTGGTCCAAAATTGCTCGTAGAAGAGAAAGAGAAAACAAGTACTATAAGGTCCAATTGCTCCCCAAATTTCCTCTTCTCTCAAGGCTACAGATTGGAGTATAGGGGAATATATAACAGTAGACAGTACTTGCTGAGTTCCACCTTTTCCTGCAGGGGATGTTGGTTCGTCCATAAGCAGCATGAAATATCATAGTGTAGGTTAATTACGCTGCCTTTCAGTTAGCCGTGCTGTCCTAGGGATGATGGTTTTAGTTTTCCAGAATTTTGTGCTTTTAATCTCTAGCAAATGGAGCAGCACATCATTCTGGGTGGAAACATGTACACAGGTGTCAGTAGCTGTAGAAGGTATAAATATTCAGGTTAGTCTTCTTTTAAATGAAAAATGGTGATATACTGATTTAGAATAGCTTGCTGTGAAATACAGGTTCATCATCTACAAAAGTAGCTAAAATAGTCAATATGACACATCAGTGTTTTTCTTGCATTTAAAAGATTTTGTTTTTTTCAGAATAATATTTAGTTTTCACATTCTAAAGTATTATGTTTCTGATTCAGGACAAAATATATTTCCCTTTAAGAGATATATGAAGGGATAAAAAAATGTTTGCTGTCCTGTAGTTTTGATGGTCTTCTGGCATGACATTTTGTTCACCACTGCATAATCACAGCTAACATGGATTTGCCGAAATTCTAATTTATGGAATTGCACAGGTATAAAACCAAATCACTCTAGCGATTAATTAAACCCACTGAATTACAGTGTAAGCCAAATGTAGGACAGTGGAAAGGACTTTTCTTCAGAAATGCTAGCACAAACACATTTAAAGTAGAGGTAGGTTTCGTCTACTAAGTGCATTATTTAAATTGATTGTGTCGCATGCACAGAGGAGAAAGCACTTTACCTTTCAAGTTATCGGTGGCAATGCTCATAAGCTAAAGAACGGTGCACCGATTATGCACTGAAATATACTTCCTTCCACACTCACATATGCTGCTCTTTCTGACACATTATATGACAATGTTCTCAATATTACCTTCTGTGCTGCCAAGTTAGGAATAAATTTACCCAAATTGTTAAACTTTGTTATAAGTCCTGGACAGCTTTTTGTTGGTGGGGTTTTCTTTTTGTGCTTTTTATTTTTTCACAGAGCTCTGCAATATTCTTACTTTCTTTTCTGCTACCAACAGGAGATAATTACCTTCTAGCATTGCTATTTTATTCACTGAAAACTGACACTTCCTTCTGTTTTGGCATCAGTTTATTGCACGGAATACTTTGTAGTGCTTTAATTAACCTGGCATCATGATCTCAGTACAGCCCCAAATAAAATTAACTTCAAACACTCTTATGGAATTGTTCTATGAGATAGCTTGGGTGATGAACATATACCATATGGTAATCTTTAAAAATAAAACCTGCCAAGAAGCATATTTAATACAACTATCCTGGTATAATCATAAGGACTGTAAAAATCAAAAATAACTCCAACCACTGCTCACTTCAAACAATGACAAAATATTTTATGCAAACTATCTTTCTACAGTCAGCTCACCTACCACTTAAAGCATCCACTTCCGCAATGAAATGCAGCTGCTACTGCAGTAAAGCACAGCAAATTGGAACAGCAATTTTAGGGCAGGTAATGAAGACAAATGGTCTATCTTGTTTAAGTTGCAAGGGCAGAAGGTAATTACCCAAATTTGCAGCTGGCTGAGATACCAGACCTAACACCGTTCTTGTGGAAAAGTGTCAATCATGATTTTGTAGCTGGGTAACATTAAAGGGAGCATGAGCAAAGACTGTTATTTAACGCTGATCAGGTAAACAAATTGGATTCTGGGGGAGAAAAGTTCCAGCTTACATTTATGTGGGCAATAAAATCAGTCATGTCTTTGCTGTACTCCATTGCTGGATAAATGAGAATGTGGAATTGATTTTATGGGTATGATTTAAAGTCCCCTGAAATCAGTAAAAAAAATTGACTATCTTTGGATCTGGTCTTCTGTCAGCTCAAGATTTCTGGAAAGGCAAATTGTACTCTCGTTTATTGCCTCATAGTTGTGTGATGCACACAAAAATATGGGAATGGTAGATCTGCAAGAGCAACATACCCAGTCAAGGCAGGAGCTTTTTCCTTAATGATAGTCATCATACTTTCCTAGCATCTTGCTGTGCCAGCTGCTTGGCTAGACTGCTCCAAGTGTTTTGTGGCTGCTCCTGGCTAATTGTCGCGGTTTAGTCCCAGCTGTCAACTAAGTACTACACAGCCACTCACTCACTGCCCTCCCCATGTGGTGTGGGAAGGAGAATCCAAAGAAAATAAAACTCATGGGTTAAGATAAAGACAGCTTAGTAGGTAAAGAAAAAGCTGCATAAACAAGCAGAGCAAATCAAAGAATTACTTCACCACTTCCCATGGTGAGGTTGGTGTTCAGCTATCTCCAGGCAAACAGGGCTCCATCATGTGTAACAGTTACTTGGGAAGACAAATGCCATCACTCCGAACATCCATCTTTCTTTTTCTTCCCCCTGCTTTATAAGCAGAGCATGACACTATATGGAATACCCTTGGGTCAGTTGGGGTCGGCTGTCCCAGCTATGCTCCCTCCCAGCCCCTTGTGCACCCCCAGCTGATTCACTGGTGGGGTGGTGTGAAGAGCAGAAAAGGACTTGGCTCTGAGTAAGCACTGCTCAGCAGCAGCTAAAACATCCCTGAATAATCAATACTGTTTCCAGCACAAATGCAAAACTTAGTCCCATACTAGCTGCTATGAAGAAAAATTAACCCCACCTCAGTCAAAACCAGCACACTAATGCATGTAGCTCTGTGCAACACCATACTGTTAGGCTGAGGATCCAATTTATGAGAGTTTTTGGTCTTTCAAACCCTAGTAAAGGAGAGAAAAGTGATTAATCCTTTGTAAGGTCTGAATTACCTTTTGGAGCTGCTCCTTTGTACTGACAGAGGTAAGAGCTACTATTGCCCGTTGCCCTAAATCTGCTCCTCAGTTAACTGCCTAGTGTTTCATAGAATCGTAGAAGCATAGAATAGTTAGGGCTGGAAAGGACCTTAAGACGATCTAGTTCCAACCCCCCTGCCATGGGTAGACTTAGTCCTCAGATCTCTCAGCAGTAAAAAAGATAGAATCATAGAATCATAGAAGAGTAAGGGTTGGAAAGGACCTCAAGATCATCGAGCTCCAACCCCCCTGCCATGGGCAGGGACACCTCCCACTAAACCATGCCATCCAAGGCTATGTCCAACCCCACCTTGAACGCCGCCAGGGATGAAGCATTCACAACCTCCCTGGGCAACCCATTCCAGGGCCCCACCACCCTCACAGTAAAGAATTTCTTCCTCATATCCAATCTAAACCTCCCCTGTTTAAGTTTAAACTCATTACCCCTTGTCCTCTCACCACAGTCCCTAATGAAGAGTCCCTCCCCAGCATCCCTATAGGCCCCCTTCAGGTATTGGAAGGCTGCTATGAGGTCTCCACGCAGCCTTCTCTTCTCCAGGCTCAACAGCCCCAATTTTCTCAGCCTATCTTCATACGAGAGGTGCTCCAGTCCCCTGATCATCCTCGTGGCCCTCCTCTGCACTTGTTCTAACGCTTCCATGTCCTTTTTATGCTGAGGACACCAGAACTGCACACAGTACTCCAAGTGAGGTGTCAGGAGAGCAGAGTAGAGGGGCAGGATCACCTCCCTCGACCTGCTGGTCACGCTCCTTTTGATGCAGCCCAGGATACGGTTGGCCTTCTGGGCTGCAAGTGCACACTGCCGGCTCATGTTCATTTTTTCATCAACCCACACCCCCAAGTCCTTCTCCGCAGGGCTGCTCTGAATCTCCTCCCTGCGCCATCTGTAGCTGTGCCTGGCATTGCTCCGACCCAGGTGGAGGACTTTGCATTTAGCATGGTTAAACTTCATTAGGTTGGCATCAGCCCACCTCACAAGCGTGTCAAGGTCCCTCTCATTCACTTCACCTTATTTTATACAATGTAAGAAACTTACATTATCTCATTACTTTTGCTTGCATTGTCATGACATTGCAGTAACATTACAGCCACAGTTGGCAGTTTATCACAGAACATTTCACGCAATTCTTCTATTCTGATTAAAACATAAGCACAACGACCTCCCTACTTTCTGAAAATACACTCCCCTTTTCAGCTTTTTTAAATATGCTGGCCTCCAGGGAAAAAAAATGTAAATAAATCTTAGCCAATACAAAACTAGTTTTTGTAGCACAGTAGAGCCCATTTCATGGAGGTTCATGTTTATCTCACCGCTGCATATCGTTGGAGTGGCCTGCTTTGGCATCCGTCTGTATATCTGAAGCAGCTGTGATATTTCAGCGTAAATTTTTAGCAAATCTATCAGATTGGTGCAGTCAACTTACTGGCTGGCTTTGAATGACCAAGGCAGGCACAAAATTTTGTGTCAATTTATGACTATTTTCCACCTTCACCCACCTCTAACTATATCTTGAAGGGAAAAAAGAAAACAGTAAAAAATCATCTAAAAAAATTGCCTTAACAATTACAGTTGTCATCATAAAGCAGAAGCCAACTCAGTAGGGCAAATAAAAAACCACCCCTGTGTTCCCTGAAGTTAACCTCGTTAAAGTTGTTTTCTTGATTATTCACGATTTCTGCAATTACTTTCAACTTCCTTAGACATTTGAAGGTCCCTGTAGTTGTCAAGACTCTGAAAGCTTTACTGATGCACACCCTTATAGAGAACTTAACTATTTTCCTTCTTTTTAAATTCAAATTGGATTTCATATCCAGACAGGATTCACTTTTAGTCATTCCCTCCTTTTATTTTAAAATCAGAGATACATACTGGCACATGCACCTTCACAGAGCGTCACTTAAACCATGTTGATATGGAGCGTCATTTGTAAGGAACTGGATCAGAACCGATCCATTGCGGTCCTTAACTTCTCTCATTTATATGCCATAGGTAATGCCAGAGCACATAATACCTTTTTTTTCCCCTGTTCTTTGTGCTATTTATGCCTGATTACATTAAGATTTCTGGTCTAGTCCTGTCTGTAGCATGAACATAAATGTAATGCATAGAAGACGACTCCTCTGAGGACTATATCAGGCTGTTACATTAATTAGGGCAGCTGACATCAGCGTTAATTAATTCCTTAATTATTTTAGCAAGGCTTTTAGTCATTTAAACACATGCACACGTTTTCAAAGTATAGGGAAAGTAGAATCATCTGGCACAAGGATATCTGTGACATGGAATATTGCATCAAGCCACAGAAAAACAAGTTTTGAGGTTTTAGTTTAGTTTTGCTTTATTTTAAGTAAATGACTGTGCTTTTGAACCTTGCTAATTTCCAGGGTGGAGAACTGTCAATGTCAAAATTGTGGTCACATTCTAAAGAACAAGGAAAGAATATCTCAAATTTGTCCAAACTTTGCCTCTTCTGAGCAGTATGGCTAAAATTTTGGCTCTTAATCTCAGAAGCTTGAAAGTGGACAGGTTTGACTTATAGCAAAAAGGAAATAAAAGCTTGATAGGAGTTGGGATCCATCACGTAGGGCATTTCCCAAGCCTGAAATTTAGCATGTCCACAGTCTTTGCCAGGTGTAACTTTAGCCTCAGTCTTTTCTGTTGAGTAGGGAAAATGTATCTATTAAGCAGCAACTTCATGTGTAGACTTTGGAACATAAATATTTAGTGCTTGTGAAAGTCTTGAAATGTACTTGTTGAGAATTTAGTGGTAGAGATTCCCCAAATAAGGAAAGTACTTTTACTGGATCCTGTAGGAGTTTAGTCAGCATCAATTCATGCCTGCCTGTTGCTCTTGACCTAAGCAGCAGGTCCAAGAAGCAATCAAGAGTTCATTAACATTTGGTTGAAACTAATAGCTCAGATGTTTGAGCTTTGAACCTGCAGCAGTTTTTCAGCCTCATATCTTTACTATGCATTCTTGTATCAGTAAATGTAAATATTCTACTCCCAGTGTAGGTAAAGTATCTTCTTGCTTTTTTGTATCTCTATAGTAGATAAAATACAGTAGATAAAAAACCCCAAATATATGATGACAAAGAACAGACTGTAGCTAAGCAGGCTTGCTAAAAAAAATGTGAAATAAGCAGTCTGAAGTACAAGCACAGCCTGCATCTGAACTGGAGAAGGAGAGATACAGACAGAAAGAAACAAAATTAAAGTTTTTTTATCCTTGTTCTTTGCCTAATTGTATCTAATGATTCTTTGATTTGCTTTACAGAATGATAAATTAATGCCATATTATTTCAAATGTTGTCTTTTCTCCACTTTACGTTTATTTAATCAGAACTTGTATCTATGACTATAAAAATAGTTACTTAGTTGGGATTTATTTTTAACTAGCTTTTAAGTGATAATGAATATGCTAACATTTTCTGTGACTGTCTAGTTTTGGTTTTCAGCCTTCACATATGTGTAACCAGAAAAAAAGCATATAGAGCTGCTTACGCTTCATTATAAATGACATAATTCTCACAGGATTTACATCAGGCATAATAAAAATTAAAACATTGGACAAGGTGGCTGATGATTTTCAGGTCAGACTATGCTGATCTAAATAATGACTGCCATGGTGCAGTCCTGCCATTTATCAGTGATCATCTGGTTCAGGCAGCAGTGCTCCGGCAGTCACACGTTCAGCCAGCTGAAGTAACAGATTTGGTTAAATGCAGTCCTGCTGCAGATGCACTGGTTCAGCATCTGTGGAATTGCCATGCAAAATAGATCTTCAAAAGAATATGGCCCTCCCAGAAACAGAGGATACCACCCACTGTAGAAGATCAGGCTCGTGAACATCTAAGGAATCTGAAGATGTACATGTCCATAGAAACTGACAAGATGCATCCGGAGGTCCCGAGGGAACAGGTGGAGGTAGCTACCATGCCATTATCCATCATATTTGAGAAGTCACAACAATGTGGTGAAGTTCCTGTTGACTGAAAAAGGGGAAATATTACCTCTGTTTTTAAAAGGGGAAAAGGAAAGACACCAGGAACTACAGACTGTGGAGGTTTTATGAGCTCTCATAAAAAAGCAGTCCAACCAAAGTCATTATTCTTGGAGAACTGAGGCAGCATGGTTATAGCCTGGTTTTACACAATAGAAGAACTGTGTTCATGCAGAGCAGTTGATGTCATCTACCTGGACTTGTGTAAAGCCTTTGACACTGTCTCCCATGACATCCTTCTCTCTAAGTTGGAGAGACATCAATTTGATAGGTGGACCACTCGGTGGATAAAGAACTGGCTGGATGGCCGCACGCAAAGAGTAGTGCTCAATGGCTCAGTGTCCAGCTGGAGACCAGTAACAGGTGGTGTCCCTCAGGGATCGGTGTTGGGACCGGTCTTGTTCAACATCTTTGTGGGTGACATGGACAGTGGGGTTGAGTGCGCCCTCAGCAAGTTTGCTGATGACACCAAGCTGTGTGGTTCGGTTGATACATTGGAGGGAAGGAATGCCATCCAGAGGGACCTTGACACGCTTGTGAGGTGGGCAGATGCCAACCTAATGAAGTTTAACCATGCTAAATGCAAAGTCCTCCACCTGGGTTGGAGCAATGCCAGGCACAGCTACAGGTTGGGCAGGGAAAAGATTCAGAGCAGCCCTGCAGAGAAGGACTTGGGGGTGTGGGTTGATGAAAAAATGAACATGAGCCGGCAGTGTGCGCTTGCAGCCCAGAAAGCCAACCGTATCCTGGGCTGCATCAAAAGCAGTGTGACCAGCAGGTCGAGGGAGGTGCTCCTGCCCCTTTACTCTGCTCTCCTGACACCTCACTTGGAGTATTGTGTGCAGTTCTGGTGTCCTCAACATAAAAAGGACATGGAAGTGTTAGAAAAAGTGCAGAGGAGGGCCACGAGGATGATCAGGGGACTGGAGCACCTCTCGTATGAAGATAGGCTGAGAAAATTGGGGCTGTTGAGCCTGGAGAAGAGAAGGCTGCGTGGAGACCTCATAACAGCCTTCCAATACCTGAAGGGGGCCTATAGGGATGCTGGGGAGGGACTCTTCATTAGGGACTGTGGTGAGAGGACAAGGGGTAATGGGTTTAAACTTAAACAGGGAAGGTTTAGATTGGATCTGAGGAAGAAATTCTTTACTGTGAGGATGGTGGGGCCCTGGAATGGGTTGCCCAGGGAGGTTGTGAATGCTTCATCCCTGGCGGCGTTCAAGGTGGCGTTGGACATAGCCTTGGATGGCATGGTTTAGTGGGAGGTGTCCCTGCCCATGGCAGGGGGGTTGGAACTCGATGATCTTGAGGTCCTTTCCAGCCCTTACTATTCTATGATTCTATGATTCTATTCTATGCATTGCAAATAACTCTTAAACTGTGTAAACACCAACAAGCGATATATATGTTTCTGGGGATTTTTAACAACTATGTTTTTTTTAAATGCATGTAGTCTTGCTGACATCAAATATTTAAATTGTCTGATAATGTTTTTTGCATGGTTGCTTTTTTAGATAGCTAATAGTAATCTAAAGAACGAAGATGGACTAAAGAAACCTCTATTCGCTCTCACAAGGCTTCAGAAATTATATCCCAGTTTATAAGACTAATGGTCTCCAGTTCTCTCAGAGGAAGGTCAAATTGCAGGTGCAGCAGCATAAACACATAATATACGTATTAATTATACTAATATAAAAATAATGTATCACTGCACTTTTCATATATTATGATGTTCATATTATAGGTATAAAAATATACATGCTTTGTGTGTTATGATGTATATTGTAAGATTCATCTTTCAATTTTACACATAAATTAAATATAGTATTTATAATAATATAAAATATTGCTATTTTATAAGTAATATGCAGATATTCCCTGACAAAGCAGGCCATTATCAATCTCTCTACTTTATTCTTCTTCTTACCACAAGCACCAAGCCTCAGGACCTGTCTAAAAAAATATATTTTTTTCTAAAAAATATATTTC
Organism: Amazona ochrocephala; assembly: GCA_039720435.1. Lineage (NCBI taxonomy): Eukaryota > Metazoa > Chordata > Aves > Psittaciformes > Psittacidae > Amazona > Amazona ochrocephala. Next base: position 15,277,350 of record CM077879.1, read on the forward strand.
AGTTAAGAAAAGTTCAAGACAAGGAGATGAGTCCACAGGGAACAGAGATGAAACTTAGCCAAGATACAACTCCAGTGATAGCAGCAGCCGATCTGAACTGAAACATTTTCATTTTCTAACTCAACATTTTATGCAGGGAATATTTTTACAAATTTCCACCCACACATCCCTTTTTCCCTTTTGGGATAAATAAGGAACAGTTGCAAAAAGTCACTTAAAAGCATCCCAAAATTTCCTCTGAAAACTATGTTAAGTGACAAAATGCATAGTGTTTTCAATTGATCATGTGTTGGGAAGGAAACTATGGGGTGGTGCAGGCTTATTCAGAGGGAATGGGCCTGTGTTCCTCATGTTCCATTTTGTAATTTGTCATGGAAAACACAGAGACCAGGAGAAGGAGAACTTACCATGTCGCAGTGGGTGTCTGTGAAGCACCTTGAGGAATATTGGTTGCGTTATGAAACGGTTCTGTGGCGGGTTGACCCTGGCTGGACACCAGCTGCCTACCAAAGACAAACAGGGGAGATAAAATATGATGAAAAGCTCATGGGTGGAGGTAAAAGCAGGGAGAGATCACTCATCAGTTACTGTCATGGGCAAAACTGACTCAATTTGGGGAAAAAGTTAATTTATTGCCAAACAAATCAGAGTAGGATAAAGAGAAACAAAAGTAAACCTTAAAACACCTTCCGCCCACCCCTCCCTTCTTCCCAGTCTTAACTTAACCCCAGAGTACACCTCCTCCCCATAGTGGCACAGGGAGACAAGGGAATGGAGGTTGTGACCAGTTCATCACACGATATCTCTGCCTCTCCTTCCTCCTTAGGGGAGGACTCTTCAAGGTTTTTGTAAAACCCTATGATAAATTCACAGTCAATGAAATATTGAAACCATATGGAGATTGGTGATGTATTTATATACCAATTTTTCCCTGCAAGAGGCCAGGGTCTTTAGCATTTGTATTAAAAGTTTGTTTGTTTGTTTTTTTCTTTTTTGCATTTTCATGTGCATAAAAAGAATTTTGTAACTAAATGGACTGTAAGAAAACTGTAAAGAAAATGATAATGCAGAACCCATTGAAACATCTCTGACTGAAGAAGAAAATGTGTTGGAATTTTATTGTGTGCCTAATAAGACACTGACTGAAGATTTGGCTGTGTTTGTTTTGGTCAGATAGGCTCAGGACAGTCCTTTAGCAAGCAGTAGGCATTCTGCATCAGTAACCTTCACGATGAGTGGTTACAAGTGCATAGTAGTCAGAACAGACTATAGGAAGCGCTGTGTGAGCCCACATGATTCTGCATATGTTCAAGGTAGCACCCTTGCCAGTTGTTATGATTGCTGTCTGCCTTTCTGAGTCTTCTGATAGACCTTTGTTTTTCCCTAAAAGATGTTTCTTAGAAGAGATGGATTATCCGTGCACATGGAGAAAGAAGGTCTTACTCATTCACTGTTAACTCCAAGTTTTATGCTGATTGTTTATACATCAAGTCATCAGTCTAGCAGTGCTTGCTTGCTGAATGCCCTCAGTACTCTTTGGGTCTTTAGGGCACCCTGGGGACAATTAGGATTTCTGGGTATATGGCAGCTACTGATACTGCTGCAGAGGGTGCACTCACAAGGTGAACAGACTTTCTGTGTGGGACCTATCAGAAAGAAATGAGAAGTGTGGTAGCCTTATACTTGAAAATCTTTTTGTATAGTTCCAGTGTTTGCTGGCAGCTCAGTTCTTAGCAAATATTTTACCATCTTTTTTAATACCTTTTTCAGATGGAAAGTATTACTGGACCCCAAGTGTGATCTTTAAATCTGCCAGTTCATAATCTTGATAATTCAGAATAACAGCTTATCACAAGTTATGAAAGAATGAAACCTAAAAATTCTGCTGCTATTACACCAGCTTGTCACTGCAAATGGAATGATGGATTTCAGTGCACTTCCTTGATAGAAACTTAAATATATAAAATTGGTATCAATTATCTCTGTTTGACACCATCATATTAATCTTCTTACTGACTACCGTAATAGGCTATCCTAGACAAGTTATACTTTTGTACTCCTTTCAAGTACACACATTGTGCAAGAGCTTTCACTGTTCTCATGCCTCTTCAGCCAACTTCTTAATAACTCAGTACCACCCAATTAGTGACATACAAGTTTGTCACTTTATTTATAACTCAGGAGTCTCTGAAAAGACAGTGTTAGTTGTGCATAATGGAAACAATCTCAGTTCTAAATTAATAGAAATGTTGAACTGACCTTGTGGATATGCAGTTCTCTTAAACTATTCGCATACCTGTATTTCATCACTAAATAGTATAATTACTCCTTTCTATTTTCTCCTTTTTGGGACATAAGAATTCCCTGCTCACTGAGTTTGAAAAGTAACACTTAAGTAACACTTATTGTTCACAGACCTACCAATGTTTTTTCTAAAGGTTTCTCTGCCGTTCCATTAATTTGAAGAGATCTGCCCCATTTCCTTTGAAATGTCAAAGGAAAATTAAACGAAAAACCTTGCAAGCTCCCATTTACAAGCTGTCCACTTGCTTCATAGTCTGGCCATGGCATGCGCTTGCTTGATCTGTAAAGTGAGTCTCTTAGGGAGCACAAGCAACAGAATGAATTGCATTTTTATCCTTTTTAGATCAGTAAGTAATGTTTGGATTGAATAAGCCAATACTGCGATATAACCATGGAGTTGCCAAGAAAGAAAAAAAAAAGAGGTAGTTGTGTCTCTAGGTGATTCAGAGAGAACAACAGAAAAACATATTTTCAGATAACTGTGAAAAATGGGAGAATATGTTAAAAAAGAAATTCTGAATGAATACAGAATTTGGTAGACTGCTCTTTCGAAGGTAAAAATATTCCAGTAATACTCAGGACACTATCAGATTTGATCATGAGTATCGCTGAAAATTCTACATAGAAAGAAAATATTTTGGCTCTTGGCCTGAAAGCGAAATAAGCAGATAGAGCAAAACCACTGTGCAAACAGGTTGTTAGACGGCTAAAGTGAAGACTCTGTACTCCAAGTATCTCCTACACTTTGTGTAAGAAAAGGCAGTTGTAATGCCCCATGGTTAGCTATAGGATGATGATCTGTGTTCAGAAGAGACTCCCTTATTTACAGCTCTGCTGAATTCAAACTTTTATAGCACCATTTTCTTTTCCCTCTTTTCTCAATGCATCATGTAGTTAATGCTGGCCAGTCAGACCCTGGAGACCTCTGGAAGCACAGGTTAACTGAAATTTGTTAAACCCCTCTCCCCTGGGACAGAGATTGAATGTTTCATTCCCATCATAGAACAGGGAAAGAGGGAGGAAACATCTGAAGATGGGTGATGGGAACAGGCAAAGAGCTTTTCTTCCTTGTGGAGAAGTTGGGGTCCATCACTGAGGCTGGCAGGGGGTTTCTCCACCCTCTAGGGCTAACCACCACATATCTCAAGCTCTCGTTTGACAGTAATGCTAGCTGGGTCTCTTGTGCAGAGGGGAGTGGAGATAGCCTTCTCATTGTGCCTCCTCGGCACATAGTGCACTCAAACCACTGCCTTGCAGTGGCCCACATGATCCGTGTGGGAATGCAGGTGACCTGAGCACTCTCTGGTCTATAACCTTGTCCCACAGACCATGCAAGGATGTACATTTCCTAGACTTCATAGCAAAATGTTGCGGTTTAAGCCCATAAGAACTGTTGGGCTCAGTGGGGCTGTTCAGCCTGGAGAAGAGAAGGCTGCGTGGAGACCTCATAGCAGCCTTCCAATACCTGAAGGGGGCCTATAAGGATGCTGGGGAGGGACTCTTCATTAGGGACTGTGGTGAGAGGACAAGGGGTAATGGGTTTAAACTTAAACAGGGGAGGTTTAGATTGGATCTGAGGAAGAAATTCTTTACTGTGAGGATGGTGGGGCCCTGGAATGGGTTGCCCAGGGAAGTTGTGAATGCTTCATCCCTGGCGGCGTTCAAGGTGGGGCTGGACATAGCCTTGGATGGCATGGTTTAGTGGGAGGTGTCCCTGCCCATGGCGGGGGGGTTGGAACTCGATGATCTTGAGGTCCTTTCCAGCCCTCACTATTCTGTGATTCTGTGATTCGGTATCTTATGATGTTGGTCAGATAAATGATTTAAGGGCCCTTTTAGCCTTAGCCTCTATGATTCTATTATATCAAACTCCTCACCATCATAGACCTAAATTATGTGAGTGCCCTACCACTGATAGATGTACTGAGTGTTTTTATAACCTTGCACAAAGCATTTTGATTGCAGACAATTTGTGATTTTATTCCCCGTTAGTTCTGTTTCCATCAAATCGACTTTAGTTTGACAAAATAGCTCTATTTATGTTGAAGGTCATCCCTTCATAAGCAGTGATTAGTGGAATCCTTTTTACAGTTAATCCTTCAAAGGCCTTTATTTACTATTTTCTTGACTTTGCATCTTCAAAACTATTTATGAGTTCCATCATCTAAAAGCTCAGAACCAAATCCTGTTGTCTTTAATCCAGAAAAGCTGTTTTTTAACAGACTGAGCTGTTTTAGAACCTCAGAATTTCATAGTTAGATTTGTTCTTTCTCAGCAGCCATTAAATCTGTAAATGTTTTCTTGTCAAATGGTAATCCGCATAGAAAAAAAAAATTAATCATCTTGCTCTAGCTCCTTTCAGTTCACACCTACAAAAGTCTGCTGTAAAAAATGTTATTAACTTGACTGTTGGCTGCTCTTGCATAACAAATATAGTTATTTTCTTCTATCTTTCCAGGTCATTGCAAGATGATCACCATTCCTGTCAATGCAGCAGGTTTTAATGCTGCGTAAAGAACGTACAGAGGGGTTAATCTCTGTATTTGTGCAATACCTAATACTACATTTGGCAAAGAATCCTCACAGCAAGAGAGCCCTTTTTTGTTTAGTTTATAAAAGAGTGTATGACAATACGTTTTGCCCAGGTATTGACAATAAAAGATAATGCATGGTAACAAGAACATGGACTGTGTTTACAGGTGATTTGAAAGTGATTGCAATTTATTTTAAGGATTAAAATGACTCTGCCCTTGCAGATTCTTGTGAGTAACTGCAGACACTTTGTTTCCCTGTGCAGACCTCTTACATCAGGGATTATGTTCCTGGGGTAAAGGCAGACATCTTTTTACATGGAACAGGCAGTGGCAAAGAACTCCTGCAGTAGCAGGTAACAGGGAGAAATAGCTCAGGAACTGTGGATCAGGACTAAAGTTGTCCCCATTTCTGTTCCCCTGCAACAAGTGCTACCAGAGGTGGAAGTGCAACTTAATGAGCCTCAGTTTAGTCTGGGCCTCTTCTGGGACAGAATTGCTAAATGCATGTCCTTATGCTAGGCCTGAGATAGTGCCACAAACTATCTCATAGATATGTGACATAACTGATTGTTATCACTTTAAAAATATATATAACTCTACTTATCTCCTTACAGATCACTTAGATATTCAAATTACCAAGCTTTAGTGCTGGAAATTCAATTAAAGGAGTAAAAACTCTATGTTGTAGTAAACTTTAGGATTTGAAATAGCTTAATAAAATGAACTTCCTCTCAGACGTTTCTTTCACTTTAATGTGTAACTTTTAATTATTTCATTCTGAATTAGCAGAACTTGTTAAAAATGTGTAATTGTTCTTTACGACACTGTGAGGTATCAGGGACTCTGGGCTCTCTCTGCCTTTGAAAGCACATTCAGCTTGGTGTTACAGGCCTTTCTTAGGTGAACTGAAGATGTTCTACAACTATTAGTCCCTTACAGATGACTGAACACAGAAATGAATGCTTTGCTATTCAGAACAGCAGATTTTACTTATCTAATGGATAAGTTAGATTAAGTGAGATTTTGTCTAATTTTGTAAGATTTTACTTATGTACTTGAAAAATCACTGCAGCAGGTGAAAAAGCCCAGCCCTACTGCATCTGTCTTACAGAAGCTGTTCTACTCACACACTGCAAGCAAAAGAAAAAAGTGGCCTGATGGTCACTGTAGCTCTAGCAGCGCTTTAGTTTTCCTCTCTGTAAATGGAAACATTGTGAATGTTTGAATGACTGCGTGAAAAACAGTTTTTTGGGTGAGTTTTTTTTTTTTTGCAGCTCAGACCTCTGGTGTCATTCCTATTTCCAACCTTAGCAAGTAGATAATGGGGAATAGGGTAGTGGCGTGAAAGGTGAAACTCCCTGAAGTCTGGCTGAGATACAGTCTGGGACTTCAATCATCTTCTTGAACCCAGCTCAGAGCAAGGTCAGCCAAACTCACATTTCTCAGAGCCTTGTCCATTTAAGCTCTCCATATCTCCAAGGATCTCCTGCAAAAAAGACCCTGCTTGAGCCAATCCCACCACTACATGTGTTTCTTAGGCTCCATGTTTGCCTTTTTCATACGCAATGACTGCGGTTTTCCTAGAGTCACATGAAGAACGATGGCTCAAGCAGGATGACATGGGCAAGTGAAGTGGCTGGTATAAATGCTAGAACTGAGAAACTGCCTGGCATGAAGGTTGTGTCTGCAGAGTGGCATGTGGCAGGACAGAGATGCTCAGAAACAGCCTCTACATTCCTTGTCTCTGAGCTCATCACCTTCTTTCTCTGTCGTGTGCCAGTTTCTTCATGAGTATGGAGTGTCCTAGCAAGAAATATGAGAGACCTTTATCTGCTGAAGTGTATTTACACAAATATATATATGCACATATCACTGCTCCCCTCTGGGTTTTTTCACAGCCATCCTTTGCTATTGAGGTGCAATGGTGCCCAGAACAGATTCAGATTGCAGAGGTCGTTTATGCCTATTTCTCTTACCAGATTCTCTCCACCCCGCATGTCCCAGATGACCATTTCTGAGTTTGTGATTTTTTTTATGACTTCAAATCTACATAGCAACATTTTGAAATAAACATGCTTTCAACTATACATTTTGTGAAAAAAAGCATCAAGTTGAAGATCATTTTCTGTATTTTGAGTAGGAAAAAAGCCCATATCACTGGTATTGCTGGTTGTTGGTTAATTTGGGGTTTGGTTGTCAGGTTTTTCATGGATTCTTAGCTAGATTGGCCATGCGTCCATATTACTTTCACTGGCCAATCATACCTGAAAACTTCAGGAGGGACAAAAGTGACTTGAATCTGTTTCCCTCAAGTGCCTCCATGCATTGCTATCTTTAGCTTTAAATTTATCACCTTTTTAATGGTCTGGTCCTCAGACACTCCAGAGAGAAGCTTGGGTCATTCGCTAAATAAAAGCAATAATTTGTTGTTAAATTTCTCATTGAAAAATCCATGTGCGGCTCAGCAGAATATTATGCTTCAGAGGGTAGTTATCTCGTGGTCCGTTGGTGGTGGGAGAGATTCAAGGAAGCAGGCAATGAAGCTATCAAAATGGTGATCCTTCTGTCTTCCAGTCACCTTAGAAAAGACTGAGTAAAACTGGATTTTTATTGCATCTAAATGTAGATGCAGGTAGCCTGTGGTAATATTTGCATGCAAGTACTACCGAAATGTGACTGGGAGTGCAGGTGGGAATTAATCCCTGTGGACCACACCAGCCCATGTTGGTGGTGGTGAGGGTTCTACAAGCGCATGGATGCTCTCAGTTGGCTGAACGCACCATTTACACGTCAATCTGAAAAGTGCTTACACCTATACAAAGCCTTTGTGTCTCTTTATCAGTTTTGTGCCTCAGACTTCGCACTAATGTGAAAATACGAATCCCCAGCAGTTAACAGCTGGTTTTACATTAGCAGAGCTCCCAAGGTTCTTCTTTCTTTATTTGTCTTTAAACATTTCACTGGAAATATGACACCAGTGATGTTCTAATTAAAGTCCATTTCCTAGAATGAAGTACTTCTATATACAGCGGCACGGATTTACTCTTTTGAGACTGCCTCCAATTTCATGCTTGCTTACAGCAAGTGTTACAAATACTGTTATTTTTGTTGAGAGAATCATCATTGACATAGTGCTGCACTTCTGTAGCTTGTTGATTGCTGATTTCTCTTAAGATCTAGTAATTCTCAGTGGACCTCATTTAGACATCAGTGCTGTGTGTCCAAATTTGTATTTGTGTTTGCATGGAGAAGCTATGTTCACATGCAGTGGACAGACACTGAAACCAGCTGCTGGTGCTGAAAAGATACTCTGTTATAGAATGAAACAAGAAAGCAGTTTGTATCTCTTGCATGGCAACCAAAAAAAAAAAAAAAAAAAAAAAAAAAAAAAAAAAAAACCAAACCAAAACAAAACAAAACAAAAAAACACAAACCAAAAGAGGGAAAAAAAGCTGACTTTAAATGAGTTATGCATTGTTCTCATGCAGGAACAACCGAATGATATGAGTGAAGTAGAAAAGAACATCTTGCTTTTGAAAATGTCTTGGGGGCTAAAGGAAATGGGGTTTTATGTTCTAAATTTCTGTAATCTGAACTACGTTAGAAGAGTTTGAGAGACATTCTTGACTGAACTTGTAATTAAAACAATTTAAGAGCAGACTCTTCATCAGACGCTGGGATGTAAACTTTTTATAAGAAAAGCATTGTCTATACACACATTTCAGTGAATTTGCAGTTATGTGCTATGTGAAAAAGGATTTTTTTCTGAGCTTGTTAGATGTAAATAATTTAAGATAGCAGAGAAAATGAAAGTATCTCCTTTCAAAGACCATATAAGTAATAGTGACAGCCCTTGAGATCTATAATTCGTGGTCTCTAGTCTAGAACTAAAGGTACTCAGTTATCCAGTAAAGAAATTTGAAAGCTACTGCAATAACAGTTTATATCTCTTATTATATTTAGCTATAATTTATCTCAAAGCTCCTCTATAATGAGGCTGCTGTGTGCTTTTTCAGGTAAGACATTTTACAACAAATAGCCCACCAGGCACTCTTACATGATGCTCTGAGCACTAAGCGTATGCCAGATTATGCAAAATGCCACTATGGTATAATTCCTCAAATTGCTTTTACCTCAGACACAGTTTTGCTCTTTGGTAGTATCTTAATTGCTAGGAACCAGCAAATCACAAAATTGTTAGAGTTAGAAGGGACCTCTGGACATCATCTAGTCCACGTCTGAGATACCAACTAAATACTTTTGTCTATTGTGTCCAGGAGTTTGCACTGGTTCTGCTGAATTGCTGTGAGAGATCTGTGTTTCATTATCAGCTATGTTTCCCCAACACTTTAACAGTCAGCTCATGCTGCTTTGGTATCCACTGGGGTAGCCAAATGAAACGTTTTTATTCCAAAGTTAGTTGGAGTAATTCATGTTAACTAAAATATTCTACCATATTTCATGTTTCATTTTACATGCAAATATGAATTAAGTCTTTTTTATGTTATTAGAAGTGGGAATTTTCCCTTTTTTTTCTTTCCTGTTTACATCTGAGCACTGGAGCAGCATGCTGTTGGACAAGTTCTTTTTTAATTTAGCCTATCACAGCAGATCAACTGTGCCACTGCTTTAAGCATTCTCTTTCATTCTGGTGCACTACCTAATCTGGGGGATTCGGTCTATATCTTCATGGGATTTTAACATAAAGGTGCCCTTTGAGCTCCCAGAATGAAGATCCTTTGGGATGTAAAGCATATCTTGTGTGAGTTTGGTGTAACTTATAATATATGTTTTGGGGAAAAAAAAATTGCTGAAATCTTCTGTAGATAAATCTTGAGCAGATAAAAAATAGCTGTATTATTTCTTGTTGAGCATTTGTTTTTGACTCACATCCATTTTCTTCATGCATAGCTGAGCTTCTGCAAATATATTTTCTTTCAGGTTAGTTATTATTACTTACCACAATGATTTTTTGAAGATGAATGTTGGTTTTAGAACACAGATTTCTACACTTGGAGTTTTCAGTAACATCATCTGTAACACTGAATGATGAATGACATTTCATCATACCAGTATTCTATTTTACCACATTTGTTTGTCCAAAGGAGTTGAAATATTGGGCAACTTCTGCGTGTGGAGAACCTCTAAATATGTCTGTCTTGTACTCTACCACCATGATATTAATGATGAATTCTCCCTTAGAAAAATCAAAACGTTCACGTGATTTTTTTTAGAACTTTAAAGCAAAGGGTGAAATATCGGCTCTACTGAATTCAACACAAGCTTTGGTGTTGCCTAGAATGAGTCTGGGATTTCAACCCAAAGGAATAAAAGGCGGGAGGGTGGATGGGATGGTAGGTACCAGGATGCAGACTTTTTTTAAGTCCTTGCTGCGATTCGGATCATTTGTCCTCTGCAGAACAGCAGGCTGCAAGGGACAATATAATCCACAATGCCTGGTATTGCACTGGATAATTAAATATTTCATGAACTCAGGATTGAAAACAAGCTCTCTTCTTCTTTTCCTAGGGAGAGAATGAGCTGTTGAGCTTCATTTTGTTAGTTATTATATTATAATTCCTCAGAGTTGGTGAGCTGATTTGAGCTGCAGCAGTGGAAGACACTAACCTTCTCATTTTAATTACAATTAATTTCCCCATTTTTCTTGGTTTCTACATTAATTTTGTCAATTTTAATCTCAAAATTATTTCTCTCAGAAGTATGAAATCATGAAATTTAGGAAGTAGTATTTCAAAAATTCTCCTCATTAAGAAGAGAGGGTTTGATTTCCTACAAGATTTAAGTGGTTGTGGTCAAATTCATGGACAGTATTATGGGATGGTAAAGAACAAGTAATTTTGTAATATAATGGTTTCTTCCTTAATTGTTACCTGTGATTTAGGCTGTGCAAAGTGCCAATGATACACCTGGAAGTGTTCTCTTATGAGAGATTTTTGATTATTCGTCTTGTCAATCGGTAAGCTTTAATGTGCCCAGAATCCATGATTACACAAATTATTTTATTTTAAATTGCTACCCATATACAACAAATATGAATCTGTCCTCAAACCTGGCCTAGACTATTTTAATTTAGGGGGTTATTTCTCATTATAATGGCTGCAGATACAGTCAGATAATGCAGAAAGCTCCATACTTTTATTTGCATGTTAATTCCTAGTCTGTTCTCACATTTATTTCTTACTTGTTTTGAAATTTAATATTGGAGGAATGAGAAATTTAATATTGGATGAATGAGATGCATGACTGGTGAGGGAGAGTGAATTTGACTTTTTTTGTGGAGGGTATTTCTGTATTTCACACTAATGCAGTTCTCAACAAAAGGTTTTTCACTGGCCTTGATTCTTTTTAACTTTTGAGCTTTGTTTTCATACAAGTTTCATCTGAATATGATTTTTAGATGTTGCTCCAAAAGTTTAGGTAAAACACCACTGAAACTAATACCTGTAACTGTACAGTGCAGATCATATGTAAAAGAGTTAAGGTCCGTCATGATATCAGGCACCAAAACAATAACAGCTTTCCTCCAAAACACATATTACTGCCAAAAACACATGTGAGTGGATTTTGTTTGGCTGAGAAAGGAGTAACAGACTGTTCCAATGTATTGGGTAGCATCAAAACTAGCTTTCTAGTATGTAGTTATAACATTATGGTATTTTGCTCCATAAGTCAAAGCATTTTAGTAAACTTCAGCTGTTACAACATAAAAAAAAAAAAAGAAAATACAGGCATAAAAATATAATGCACCCCAGATTTCCATGATAAAGACTCACAGGCTGAGAAGAACAGGGAGGTCAGACCAGAAACAATGCTTTCTTTAGATGTTTTGACCAAAAGTTAGCTTTCTTGGAATTAACACAGTGTCCTAACACTAACCTTTCCACTGAAGGTGCTTGAAGTTTCCTCATTACAGCATAAAAACTCTGGCATAATGATGGACAGTTCTCTTCTGATGTGTGAAAGCCTTCCCAAAGGAAGAAAAGTCTGTCACCGAGGTATGTCCAGCTGGTTGTGTCTGGCCTTGAGTAAGAGAGATAATGATGGGTGTCTTTGGTGAGGGAGGACAAGACCTGACTATATGAAACCCCACCTCAGGGAGTTAGACATCAGCGATCTGGTATTTCTAAATGCGTAGTGGACAGCATAAAAATCTTGAGTCCTAGAACTGGACAAGTCATTTGGCTGGAAGATTTTAATAAAATTTGTGCTGAAATCAAGATTCTCCCCTGAAAAATTTTAACTTGCATGAATTGCAACATGCTAAAATACAAAGGATTTCTTTCATTGTAAAATCATTGATGGATTTGATATAAATTGTTCACTTTCATCCATACTTAACTCATTAGGAAATATATTTGGCTTGCCATTTAGACATGTTATTCTAAAAAGGTGCATCTGAAACCAGGACAGGAATATGCGCATACTCATAAAAAAGTCATAAACATTCCTATTAAAAGATAATGTTGACTGTTCATAGAGTGATGTTTTGAAATAATGTGCAATTAAAAGTGGACATCTGCATATTTTTTCTTTCCTTTTCTCTTCCAACACAAGTTTATTTGGTAATGATAGATGTGGAGGTAATAACAGCCACATAGCTAGTAACATGGGTGTCTGCCTGCCCGCTCAGTCCGTCTTGTGAACATATTCTACCTGCTCTAGCAGCCCTATGACCAGTCTGATGGCAACTACTTACCTCCCTTTACCTACCACAGTTTTTCTTTATGTAAAAACATTATAGAAGCATTTCTGCAAATTATTACCTTTTGTGTGGGTTTGACTTTGCAACCCAAATATATTCAGTTTTCTCTCTAGAAGAAAGCAAATTAGAAGAAATCAGAAAGAACATGCTGGCTTCCTGACATACAGAAAATGTTACTGAAAAAAGTGCATTATAAATCTATTACAACTCAGAATCAAATTGATCTTTATTAGGACTATTCTAACCTCAGGGGCCACAGAAAATAGTCATTTCCGCTGAGAAGAAAAGATTTTTGTATACAGAGAAACAGACAGTTTTTTTACTATCTGTCAATAATGATCATATCAAAAGCAGTGGATAAATATAGCCAGTGCAGAGTGTTGCTGCACTAAGTGGCAGTTGTAACACAAGCAGTTTGATTGTGCATGTATGGTCACACCGTGCCAGCAGTTACAGCCACCATCTCAGTATTATTACTGTGATTATATGTGGAAGTTCATAATTAGAACTGAAGAGGTAGTAGGGGAAAATTTCACGTATTTCATTTGATCATTTGTGATTGTATTGAGTCCTCTTCATGATCACTGAAGTGTTTGAGCTAGTACTCAGAACAGGCAAATGTTACAGCCCAATATTCTCTTGTAACGCTTTTTGGAATAGTTCATTCAAGAGAATAGTTTGTAATTTAAACTCTTGTCCTTTCTTACACAGGTTACCTGCTAACAAAACAGAAAATGAAAGGTGTGCTTACTGTAACTGATGCAGTGTAACAGTATACAGCACAAATATTCGCTGTTCTCTGCTTCTATGGTATTCAGAGAGAATTATTCAAAACGGACTTAAAGTATGGATCTCAAAACAGCATGATCTGCTCAATCAAGTCAGATGAGTTTCTAATTGTGAATCATTAATTCATTCTATGCCACTAGATACTATTTCCCCATTTCTCTTCTGCTTCAAAGTATTTTGTGAACTGAAGCTATGGACAAAGGCAAAGCCTACCTATCTGTATGCAGTGACTACAGTGTGAATTGCTCTGACTTCATGCACTGAATTTAATCTCTCCACTCATGAGCCTGTAGCATGATGCTCAGGTCCTCATGGATGGCACCCTTAGACTGCTTTTTCTGCACATTAATAGCAGAGCAGGATAAAGGCCTACAGTATTTAATTTCTAGTAGCTCGTTTAGTTTTACTGCACTAAGCCCAAAAGCACCAGCTGCACAAAGGCATCTGTATCTTCTTATATGACCATATGTGAAAGATTATCTTTGTGTCAAAGAACAATGTAAGAAGGAAACAGCAAGTAAAAAAGAAATACAAGCAAAGTGACATACCCAAGGTCAAAAACAATGTCCTGGTTCTGTACTCCTCACTGTTCCTCTTCTTGAATATTATCTAAGGCAAATGCAGTATAAAACCTGGAATATAGTGTGCTGCACATTACAGTTGCTATATTACAATTATTTAGAAAACAGAGGATGTTTCCACCCACACGGTAATGAAACATTCTTTCAGAGAGACTAATGAGATTTTGTATGAAGCATCTGCTGCTTGCCTTCCATTGGATCAAGCACCTTTGAAAATGGGGAAATCCCTCTTAGTAAAAGTAAGATAGAACTATAATAACAATGATCATTTATGAACTAGAAGCCAAAAGCTAGCGTGGTAGTAAAGTCCTATGTGGCTTTAACAACTAACCCCTGAAAAGGCAGAAAAAAAAAATGTTGTACTGAATAAAGACTCCAAGGTCAAAAAACCTGTCTATAATAAAAGTTTGACTTGAGAGAAGGTTGATTTCCATTGTAAAGAGATATGGGATGTGTTAAACTGTTATTGGAGTCAACTTGGCTGAAGCTTTGTAAAGGATTTCCGAAAAGCTCGCTAAAACTGATTGTGAATTATAATGTTAAACAGTACCCACTGAAGACTCAGGAAGAAGAAAACTTGACTGCTGAATGAAAGTGCAGTTAAATACCTGTCTCTGTCCAGCAGACCCATGGGGCTACCACAGTTTGGGCAATGTCTTTGGCCAGCAATGTGCAAAACAGGCACACAACTAGCATTCTGGGAAGTGCTGATGGGCACCCGACTGTATTTCAGAGGCACTGAATGGGCAATGCCTTTGGCATGAGCTTGTCCCAGGGCTTCAGTTCATGTCCTGAATCCCTCACAGGATCTGGTAACCACATCAGTTCTGCTCCCAATTAAATACAGTATTGTTCCATTGAAGATTATTTTCTCCCAAATAATTCCTCTCTATTTTCTCCTAGAAGGAAGGTAGGAATGTTGTTGTTGAAGTAGCTTGTGAAATTAAAAATTAAGAAGATTTCGTGTTAGCTAATTGCTTCTCACATCAGAGTTTATGCCTCTGACATAATTTGGAAAAGGACTGGAATCCTAATTTATCAGGATTTTTTTTTTTTTTAATAAATATCCAAGTAACATATTTTATTTTTATGAAATTCACCCACTTGGAATATTTCTTATAAACTCTCCTTATAAAGTAATGTTAGCATTGAAATTATGGTTTTGCGCAGCTTTCTGAATAGTCTCCTAGTTTGCTCAACAATTATTGCTGAAATGATGGTGATCTTAGGAACACTTGTCCCTGTCTGACATTCTTTCCCTGTGACTAATTATTTTACAGACTATGCTTTAATTGCAGGGTGTAGGAGGTACTTTCTATAACTGTGAAGTATTAGAAGGGGACATGGTCTTCAGATCATTATATGGGCTACCAGGAATAAGAACGCTTCTGAAACCAATGACATTTGTCAAAATTAGTCAATGTGTTGATTGAGAGCAAGAGGCCATCTCTAAGAGAGGTCTCCTAATAATTGCTGTCATGGTGAGTGCTGTTGATTATTCAACATAATATGAAGGATGTAGGCCTTCTCTGGTGAATGACTTCTTTTTTTCTTTTATTTACAAACAGGATACATTAAAAGCCTTGAGTTAATTAAATTTGGATTTTTAAACAAATCCAGACTGACAATTTTCTTGATATCCTGCAAGTATTGCTGAAGAGGAGGCAAGTTACAGTCATCAAAATATTATGTATATTTCATGTTTTCTATCAGAACATAGAGTGATGTAAAATAAAGCTGTTAATGGACTTGAGCATCTATGCTCAAATTAAGCTAGGCAAACATCACTGCACACTTTTAAAGACATCCACTAATAAGAGTACCTATATAACTTAGGTCAGAGGTACTGCTTTGCAATACTGTCTGTTACAGTGCTATTATTTGTTTTTGTTTTCACTCTATCTGATTTTGGCAAAGTAAACGCTTATGTTCTCCACATAAGTGCCCTAAGCCCCAGGTGACAAAGACGTGTCAAGAGTGATCAGAAGTCTAAAACTCTATGAGTAAGGATAGAATGACTTGGGAATTTTAGCCTAAAGAACACTGAAGAATGGACAAAGTAACACCTTTGCTTAGGAAAAAGATTGAGAGCTATCCTGGAGAGAGCTAGCTTTCTATGTCCAGGATACATAAGACAAGAAATAATAGGATTATGTTGAAAAAAAAAAAACAAACAAGGTTTTGTTGAGAAATAAGAAAATATTTCTAAAGGATCACAGCAAAGCAATGAGCTGAATTGGAGGCTGTCTGGTCTAATTTGGACTGTCACTTCTCAGAGGTGGTTTAAACATAATGGTTTTGCCTTGGGGGATGTGGTTTCATCAAGCTCTCTTCTAGACTTTTTTTGCTAGAATTTTATCAAGCAAAACTGCATAGGAGCCCATTAAATAAAAAAAAAAAATAAAATAACAGCTTAATCAAAACAAGTCTAATTCTAGTAAAAAGTTTCATTTTTTGTCATGTTTTGGGGTAGGGTTGGGTTTGATTTTTTTTCCAGACAAATCCTCATAGCCAACTGAAAACTCTTGTTCCTGAAAGGGTCCAAACCATTTGCTTTAATCATCAGTAAGGGGGTTGGCATTATAGATCATGCAGTAGATTAGCAACACCAGGCACCCCGTGGTGGAGTTTGCAAGCATTACATACTTAGGCAATCCTATCTTGACTTGCCCCCATACTTTTGGATATTATTTCATATTAAAGCATATTATTTGGCAACATGTACGACTGTATCTGAGGAAATTGAAAGCAATAATCTAGATTTCTACCTAAAGACATATGCATAAGGCAGAAGAGATGTGTGCAGTATCTCGGGGGGTTGCTAGATGGTGCTAAAGCATATACAGAAGTGTATCCCTTGTAACTGTTGCGTCGGCCATTCCGGGTACCAATTAGCTTGAAAAGAGAGGAAAAGCTGAAGGTGTTTTCTGTCTGCCCTATTTTCTACATCACCTCCTCCAGTGGAAAGAACATCTCGGCTTCCTTGATTTCTCAAAGAATGTTTTATTCATACTTGCTTCGAATTACTAAGCTCACATTTTTATGCACTTTCACAGCATCTCCTATGCATGGCAAAACTTACTAAATGTACTTTGATGGTGAGACAATTTACCAAAAGCTGACATTTAGGGAAGACTGGTAATTTATTTTCCAGAAGGATGCATGTTAAGGGTTGGGTTGGCTATTTTTTTTTTTTTTTTTCAAAAACCACATTCACTTAGAAATTTCTACTTGCTCTGTTTTTTGTAAATGATTGCTTGACTGCAGGAAGAAGAAATAAAGAGCATAATATCAAAAAGGTAAAGCGAGAGCTGCACCAAAAATGGAATGGAATGTTTCAGATAAAATGCAAAAGAGTTGATTTATACTTTTCATAGTCTCACAAATAAGATAACTAAGCTACTAAAAATGGGATTGAGTGAGCCCTCAGCAAGCTTGCCGATGACACCAAGCTGTGTGGTTCGGTTGATAAGTTGGAGGGAAGGAATGCCATCCAGAGGGACCTTGACACGCTTGTGAGGTGGGCTGATGCCAACCTGATGAAGTTTAACCATGCTAAGTGCAAGGTCCTACACTTGTGTCGGAGCAATCCCAGGCACAGCTACAGGTTGGGCAGAGAAGAGATTCAGAGCAGCCCTCTCTTCTCCAATCCGGAGAAGGACTTGGTGGTGTTGGTCAATGAAAAAATGAACATGAGCTGGCAGTGTGCGCTTGCAGCCCAGAAAGCCAACCGTATCCTGGGCTGCATCAAAAGGAGCGTGACCAGCAGGTTGAGGGAGGTGATCCTGCCAATCTACTCTGCTCTTGTGAGACCTCACTTGGAGTATTGTGTACAGCTCTGGTGCCCTTAACATAAAAAAGACTTGGAACTGTTGGAACAAGTGCAGAGGAGGGCCACGAGGATGATCAGGGGACTGGAGCACCTCCTGTATGAAGACAAGCTAAGAAAGTTAGCCTGGAGAAGAGAAGGCTGTGTGGAGACCTCATAGCAGCCTTCCAGTGTCTGAAGGGGGCCTATAGGGATGCTGGGGAGGGACTCTTCATGAGGGACTGTAGTGAGAGGACAAGGGATAACGGGTTCAGACTTAAAGAGGGGAAGTTTAAATTGGATATGAGGAAGAAATTCTTTACTGTAAGGGTGGTGAGGCCCTGGAATGGGTTGCCCAGGGAAGTTGTGAATGCTCCATCGCTGGCGGTGTTCAAGGCGGGGTTGGACATAGCCTTGGATGGCATGGTTTAGCGTGAGGTGTCCTTGCCCATGGCAGTGGGGTTGGAACTAGATGACGTTAAGGTCCTTTCCCACCCTAACTATGTTATGATTCTAAAATATTAATTATGTTGCATATATCATAAATCAAAGCTCACTTTGCTTTGATTTTATTTCATCCAATGTACATGTTCCTTATTTGGACAGTTAGAGTAACTGCAATCTTCAGCAACTGCAATTTCCAGAATATTTTGTGTGATTTCAATTCATCCTGTGGTGTTAACTGAGAGGGATATTTTGTGAGGGCAATGTAAGCTTTAGGTCATATTTCAGATAATATCTTTTCTCAAGTGAACATGTTAAGAAGTTATACAAAGCCTATTAAAAATTAAAAAGTAAAATATGTTGCATTTCCTATGGGAAAAGTTGTGGTGTTAGATAATAGGTAGGAGTACACAAGGGAAAAATTATTCTTAGATGAATAATTGAAATATTTACATTAAAAATAAGAATTATTCTCAGAATGATTAGCTACTCCTTGTATATGATGCCATTTTAGAAACTACTTAAAATTAAAGAAAGCTGAAATCTAAATTGCTTTGATGCCAATAAATGCTGGCAATGACAACATTTGTCAGAGTAATTTGAGGGAATTTAACATTAATCAGGGTTTTAATTAGGAAAACATAACATTGGCTATAATTCTGTGGAGACAAGCTGTAACAAACTTCATAGGTTGGTGTCATGGGTTTAGCATCAGCAGTCATTTTTCTCCTTCTCGGTAGCTGGTGCAGCGCTGTGTTTTTGATTTTGGGCCTGGGAACAGTGCTGATAACACCAGTGTTTTCAGTTACTGCTTGGTAATGTTTAGGCTGGCCAAGGACTTTGGGAGTCTCATGCTCTGCCAGGGAGGAGGGGAAGCCGGGAGGAAGGAGAGGCAGGACACCTGACCCAGACTAACCAAAGAGGTTATTCCATACCAGAGCACGTCATGTCCAGGATGTAAAGATGGACAGCAGAGTCCCGAAAGGGTGGTGGGGGTGCACGGTGGGGGGTGCACTGCTTGGTCGAACTGGGTGGTGAGCTATTGTATTCTTTCCTTGTATTTGCCTTGTCATTATTATTAGTAGAGTGGTAGTAGTAGTGATTTGTGCTGTACCTTAGTTACTAAACTGTTCTTATCTCAACCTGTGGGAGCTGCATTCTTTCGATTCTCCTTCCCATCCCTCCAGGAGCGGAGGGAAGAAAGAGTGGGGAGTGAGTGAGCAAAACTGTGCATGGCTGAGAAGCTTAAACCACGACAGTTGGATTCGATTAAATTATAGCAAAACCAACATGAAACCACTGTGATTTAACAAGCCCAAAGTCTGCCAAAGTTTCATCCATCAAACAAATTGATCACACTGCTTCCATCATCAGCATTATTAGATAGCATCAGTGGCGTTCTCTATGCTTTATTGATTAGTTACTTCATTTTTCCAGGCATACAAATAGGTGGCTAATTTCATCATCTCTGAATGTCACATACACCACTGAAATTATCATTTCTGTCCCACTATGATATTCAAGAGTGTGTCAAAGAATGGACGATTGAATTAATCACAAAAAGAAAATCACTGAGATAAATTCTTACGATGTATGAACACTGACTGGCATGAGGCTTTATCTTAGCCTGCTGTTTACTATCAATCACCATAATATCTGAAAGAGGGAAGCGACAAACTTGCTCTGCCCATGCTCCGAACTGACCAAAAATGACCTATCAACGGTTAGCACAGTCCCATGTCCAAACAAGGATAACAAGGCCACAATGGTTTTAAAGTGAAATTGAATTGCATACCAGCAGCAAGTCTTTTCCTGAAACACACACTGCAGATAAGTCCTTTTTTGTTATTAATGGGTATACGTCAGGCTGCCTTCAGCTGTGGTTATATGTTGGGGTTTTTTTAAATGTAGAATGAACGATCACTGCCTACAAAAGAGCCAATGACATTCCAGTGAGGTCAATGAAAGCTTTTCCTTATCTACTTGATAACTGCTTAGGTCAAAAAAACATTTTCATTTTAGTCAAAAACATTCCTCAGATCAGTAGACAGGACTTTAAAATGGGTCTTGATTAACTTAAAAATTCTATAACAAAATAATTTTTAACTTGAATTAGGGAAATCTGTGTTTCATGATTTGCCCAGTTCCTACTAAAAATATATGTTAATTTTATATTATGTATTTGAGAAAAACAGCATGCTAGCCAGAGCTCCTCAATACTGCTCATTCTCTGTTTTTGAAATGCTTTGTACATCTTGATGTAAGTTTTCACCTGGATCATGTTATTAACTCTGACTGACTGTACAACCTCTCCTGAGTTAATCAATAATACCACTCTTGAAAAAATCCTCAGTAGAAAAGAAGAACTTCCCAGTGTGGACTTCTCTCACTGCCTATTTACAGATTTTATGTAATGAACATATGTACTGAGATAAGCAAACAGTAGAACTAGGACTAGGACATGGTTCTCATTTACTGCTGGCAAGCTTGCTACTGTTAGACAAAGAATACAGTTCTCATTTAAATATTAAATTTCTACGCCAAACAAGCTTGTCAATGAAAAGAGCTAAGAGCTGTGTTCTCCTCTTTCCTATTCCACCCAAGCAGCAGCTAGCTGGGGTGTTAGGATGCTTCCTCTGGTGTTTGGGCATGAAGTGAGGCATGTTCTTGAGAGACACAGCTCAGAAGCAGAGGAAGACATTACATCCAGGTCTGTCTCTTCCTGCATAACTGTACTCACTACAGAGCAAATGCCTATCATGATCATAGAGGGACTGCCAGCAGCAGAGGTTGGTGTGGTCCTTCATGGACAGCTCTAAGCTAGCAGCAGCCCAGCAGAGCTTTAGCAAGAGGAAGATGCTGACTACTCATCATGAGCAGATAAATGTGCTCATGAGTAACTTCACTTGCAGGTACTTTATTACTAGTGAAGTTTCTGACTAAAGAACTTAAGCTGTGGGCGGCTTTGCATGTACCACCCAAGCCCATGAATCTACTCAAATGGGAATTCCACAATGTGAGGAGAACAATTTACCTGCTAAAGGTGATCTAGCTTTGGGTGATTGAGGTCCTCTTAAGAAAGGTCTTAATTGACCTGCAAAAGGTTAGTGTTTAGAGACTTTCTACCCAGATGAGAAATATTCTGTAATGGTCTTTAAGGGTATGTGTTTATCAGCCACTCTTCTGTTAGGTACAGATGTGAGCCTTTGTGAAAAGGCTACATAATTACCCTTGATATTTACAGTTTCACAGAGTTTTCTGTGAAATATCTGTAAAGAACTCTATATATTTGAAAAGTAAAGAATTCGCACAATCACAATTATAATAAAAGCATCTGTGTCCAGAGTAATATCCACATGAAGAAAGGAGGAAAATTCTCTGTTTGTCATCCGTAAAACTTCAGAATAGTTCCAGTGATGATGTATGCCATAGATTAACAAAAGTCTAAAATCAAGCAGAAATTCCCAGGTAAATGTATGTTAGAAGTCAGGCTAGGCTACATGACTCACTTAAAAAAATTTTAGAGTGACAGTGTACTTCAGAGACTGTCAGAAAACTCGTGTCTTGCTTTGTTTTTTATTTGTTTGTTTGGTTCTGTGTGCCATTTCCAGTACTGGTGCACTGCAGATGTGTAAGTAACAATCAATACTTCTCTAACTTTCATTGCACAAGCTGATGCCAGGAGCACACACATTGACACATCGCTCCTGAAAAAAGATCACATAGAATTGAAATCTACTCATCTCATGACTATTCCAACAGGTTTTTTAGCCCCCCACCTAACTTGAAACCTTTAAAAAGACATGCTTGCTTGATACAGTTCTAGATGCTTTCTGTAGCAGGAAATAACTGTGCTTTTAAAATGCAGTCAGCTGTTTTCAGAGCACAGAGTCTACCCACAAAGCATAACATTAGAGTAGTAACATGCCTCATTTCAAAGCTGAATGTATCAAGGTCTGCAGAAATAGTGTTAAAGAATCCTTCACAGGTAGGAAATGTAATCACTTTCAAAAGTGTGAGCCACCAGAGCTGCTGAGACAAGGGAATTTCAGACCTTGAATGTAATCTCATTATGAACAAGACATTATCTTTGGTATTTGGAAAGCAATCCCAGTGCCTTGCATTTGGTTGCAAGATTACCGCTTGCATTCTGTCAGAACATGAGGCACACTAGCAGAGGCGCAGGAGAGTTAAGCTCTGAGCTGCACCAGAGCAAGCTGTAAAAACTCACAGCTTATTTATATTAAAATATTTTTTGAGTAAGTAATGCAAACAACTGGGTAAAAAGTGAAGAAAGTACATGGCGAGCAGGAGGTGAGCAGTATGTTTGGGAGCTGTGAAGGAACTGAAGGAATGCCAGGGTTTAATTAATTTCCTATTCGCTACATTCCCTAGCCTAAGAATAGAATAAAAATACAAAACACATACATCTCTTTAAAAAATAGGCCTTGTAAAGTAAAACAAAAGCAATCAGTCTTGACAGGAAACACTAATGCCTGGGAAATAGTAAGAGGAACTATTCTGCAGAAGAAAGAAAGCATCCTGCAGATGACCTTATACTTGCCTGTGCAGGCCAGAATAGGGTGTAGAAAGGGGGGAGAGAGGATTAGAAAGGGGAAGGAATGGTTACTTTTCCCCTACTGTTTATTCAGTATAAAGAAAGAATGCTACTTTAGAGACAATGCATGCAAAATACTGTCTCCAAAGGGCTAGTCATTGGCAAGGTCAAAACTTGGAAGATGCTAAGCCTCTTGCAGCTTTTGCTGGCTGCACAGTAGCTGGCATGCTGAAGCCCGGTTTGGAGCTGGTCTCAGGAGAGCTATGGAAAACAAAAAAACAAACTCCAAAACTGACACCAAGCAATACCATAAGATTGTAAGCAAAACCAGACAAAACTCTCAGCAGACACTGAATAGCCCTTTCACAACCAGATATGCCATCTGCTCCTAACTTATCCTGAGCAAATCAAGCTCATCAATAAAGCAGAGAGCTTCTCAAAGACAGAAGTGCTTGACTTCGACCCACAGCTGTAAAAGCTCAAGTGAAATTTTCTGTGTGCTAGAGTTTATGTTAGAACTCCATTAAGAAGAAAGGAAGAAAACTTCACCGCATTAATCATCTTAGAAGCATCCTGATCTATAAGGACTTTCTTGTAAAACGTGTTGAACGGAGAAGTTCATAATGCAGTGAACACTTATAGTGAAATCAGCATGACTTTTTGTATAAATGCTTAGCAACAGGAGCAAGAGAAAATCTTTACAAAGATAAATGGAAGGTATTTTTTAGAAAAACTCTTGAGGCTTTTCTGTACTTAAGAACCACAGTGGTCTTTAAGCAGACGCAGAGAGATGCAAAGGCTTATGGGCATTTTTACAAATACACATTTTAGGAACAACTTTTTGTCCAGAAAATGTTTGGATGGATGAGCAGTTTAATTGTGCCACCACTCATGATGCCCATGTGGAAGCCGGGGAGATAGCATGTCTTCTCAAAGTGTTGGTCACAGTAGCAGTCCAAGAGGCACTCTGCATACCGGTCAAACTTATAAAGACATTTCTGCATATGTGTGATCTCCACATTCAACTCACACCAGTAAATTGGTTTCCAGCTTACATCTAGAGAGTTCTAGCACCAGAAATTACGATAACTGAATTGCATGAATAAGAAACCAACTTGACTGTTGTGCTTCCTCAAACATTTCCAAGAAGTCACAACATCCAGAACGAATAACTGAAAAACCGTTCTGGGAAGCAACATCTGGTATTTCAGGTCTGGGTTCTTGCTTTGTGTTGGCCTTAAAAAACAATATTCTAAATATGTTTTCACAAAAGCAGAAGTGAGTTGAGATGCCTGGTCTGAGGGTTCTTCATTTCAATGCATGTCATTGTACAAAGCACATTACTGTGCTCCTATTAGGGGCACTCCTGTTCGAGATAACTGAGCACAAGTCATAGAATCATAGGTTTCACATGACATCCTTGTCTCTAAGTTGGAGAGACATCAATTTGATAGGTGGACCACTCGGTGAATAAAGAACTGGCAGGATGGCCGCACGCAAAGAGTTGTGCTCAGTGGCTCAATGTCCAGCTGGAGACCAGTAACGAGTGGTGTCCCTCAGGGATCGGTCTTGAGACAGGTCTTATTCAACATCTTTGTGGGTGACATGGACAGTGGGATTGAGCGCGCCCTCAGCAAGTTTGCCAATGACACCAAGCTGTGTGGTTCAGTTGATACGTTGGAGGAAAGGAATGCCATCCAGAGGGACCTTGACACGCTTGTGAGGTGGGCTGATGCCAACCGGATGAAATCTAACCATGACAAGTGCAAGGTCCTACACCCGGGTGGGAGCAATCCCAGGCACAGCTACAGATTGGGCAGGGAAGAGATTCAGAGCAGCCCTGTGGAGAAGGACTTGGGGGTGTTGGTCGATGAGAAAAAGAACATGAGCTGAATGCCCAAAATAAAACCAAGTTCATCATAGACAACTTTATGTGCACTGCCCCGGCCAAGGCCACACCAGTGGGCTTCTTCTATCATTTGAAAAAAAAAGTTTAGATAAAAAAAGAAAAAAACAGGTCTTGAATTCGCTGAAAGGTTTTCAAAACAAAATGCCTCAAATGAAACATTCCAAAATAAAAGATGCTCTTATGCGTTGCCATTTTGATTCACTGGAAGTACTCTTACTATGCTATTTGTGATCATGCTGGTGAAGGACTTAAGCCTTTTCTATGTACAGGAACACAGCTAATGCACAGGACAGGCTCTTCCACTTTTTCTTTTATCTGGTTTCTCCCTTGGTGATTGGCTGACCGGAAGATCTCCAGCTTCAGGTTTAGCAAAAACATGCTGTCAGTCAAATGAATTTCATTTAAAATAACCTAGTCAGCTTTAACTACCATGGAATTTCATCAACATCTTTACTGTGCATTATTCTTTGTAAGAAATGTAGCCATACTTCAGTGCATTTTAACTATACTTTTCAATATATAATTATTTTAGGCTGAAATATGCAGAATCAATGGCAGTGCTGAAAACAATTCTCATTGACTTGAAGGTAATATGTAGTACCTGATAATTAAACTGTGAGTAGCAGCTAAACAGAATGCCTACAAGATGAAACGAGGAATAAAATATAGGGTAAATTTCTGAATAAGCTCATGGCTTTAATTATTACTGTTAAACAAGTCTTTTCTAATGGGAAATCTGTTATGATCATCATGTATTAGATTTACTATGAGAAAAAAAGAAATCAGTTTAAAATTATTGCAGTGTTTCTGTCATGTTGCAGACCTTCTTGATGTTGCAAACTACACCATCAGGAAAAAGGACTTGATTTGCTTGCTCTTCATATCCTGCTTTACTGACTTCTACTTTGCTCTAGCAATGTCTTACAGCTTTGGTTTTTTTTTTTCCTCTGACTCCTTTATAAACAGATGAGGGACTATTCTTTCATTTTGAAGTTTCTGGCAATAAGTTTTGTAACATAATCAAGTTTCACTACAAGCCCCTTTCAGGGATGCATTATAAATTAATTATCTGTCTTGGTTCTATGTACAGGTTAAGGCTTCTGTCCAAATTGCATTATTTGTTGCATGCGAGAATTGTAAGCATCTGACAGAAGAGACTTTGGAGTTCAATTTATCTGGAGTTCAAGTTTTTGCTTATAAATTTAACTTTGGAAGTCAAGAAAACTGGCTGGGAAAGTCATTGAAATTCAGAGGACTAAAAAGAAAAATCTTTGAGCTCTATGAAACAGAGCCCTCTGTTTCCCAAGTATAACAGCATGACACTATTAAGCAGTGTCTTTGATCTGCAACAAGCATATCTAATTTGAATTCACTTGATGGTACAACTGAGTATCAACTAAGCCTCTGTGCATCTTCCAGATTACAGGAATACAATACAGTAAGGAATATCTTCATCCCAAGCAGGAACATTTGAATCATATCCTTTTCTTCTTCAGCAAATGTCATGTGGTACAAGCCGCAGTACTTCAGTCATGTGCTTAGAGGACTATCACAAACCAAGAATAAAATCTGTCACTCAATCCTATACTCCTTCGCGTATAAATATTACTACATAATGAATATTACCTTACCTAACACACCCAGATCATCAGAATTACTTCAAGACAGTCATGGATCCAAAGTCTAGCACTTGTCCACCAAGGTCTTCTCAAGCTTTTCAAAAGATTTCAAATGGGTCCCATACCTTTCACCTCTGTAAAAGCCTGTGCAGCACAAGTGAAAATGATCCTGTCAACATAACTAGCTCACTCATTACTAATACAGCAAGCAATGCCTGAGAGTTGACCATGGTGTAACAGTTTATGCAGTTCATGAATGGAAAGGACTATCTATGTGTGCACCTCCTTTATATCTGAGAGAAAATAAGGGGCTAAACTTTAACACTACAAAGCTTTGGCTGTAATCTTTGGACTCGACTGGGGGACCAGCATGAAAACAACTCTTACAAAACCCATAAGGTCAAAGAGCACTGCAAAATCTTCTTAAGAGCAAATTTTTCCAGTTATTTATCATGCAGGAGCTTCTTTTCACAGAGGATCTCCTTGTTTGGTGGCTTCTTTAGGGAGAAGATGACCCCTAGATTCACACCATCAGATAGGGATGCAGAGTCTCCCAAAGATCAGTTGCTATTCCTATTCTGAAATCTATCTTGGGAGCAGGCAGGTTTTCCATACATGGCAGAAGAATATGCAGTAAAGATAGTTCATGTCCAGTCTTGATGGACATTCCTGATGGATGTGAAAACTTGCCTGAAACTTACCTTTGTGTATAGTACAAAATCATAAGAATGTTCTTAAAAAGCAATACTGTCCTGGCTGGAAATGGGGGATCCTGAACGTGAAAATCTTTTCTACTTGAATGGAAGAAGAAATTTTAGATCTTGTCAGTTTCCTAAATTTAATTTCATAAGAAAGATAGAAGAGGTCTTTTCTGTGCAAGCAATTTTTATCTATATACACCTATTTTGCAGTTCATTAGCTGGCTAACTGAGTATCAAGCAGCAGCCTCCCATATTCTGTATTATTCAGAATGGAATATATCAGAATTGGGAGCTTCCCTTAAGACACAGACAGCAAGGGAAGCTGGCAAGAAGCAATGTCAAAGGAATTGTCTGCTGTGGTTTCAGGAAGGGCTGGTGAAAATATAGAGGCATTGAAAAAGCAATGCTAGCTGATTACAAACCATGGCCCTTCAGAAGGACACAGGAGAATGCAAGATTTCAGTACCCTAGAAAGGATGCTTAGTGGTGCAAATTTTTATAATATCCATGACAGAAAAAGAGAATAGACTCTTTTCTAAAGAAAATTATTAATCACTCTCCCTTCTTTTCTGTTCGTTTTTCCAAGTAGATTTTTCACCTTGAATTCTTAATTCAAAGACGTTACATGCTAATTCTGCAAGGACTGAGAGCAGCAGGGGACAGGGATAGACAAATTTTGCATACCTAACTTCTGGATGTGGTTCTGGCACCAGTTACTTTAAGATTGCATACTTATGGATAATAACATTTCCAATTTATTTACTGGGGGTATCCATGCTCAGATACTGTATATACTCAATTACTCAAAGTTTTCTTTTTTCTTTACTTTTTGTTTTGTTTTCTTTACTATTTTTTTTTTAATATTTGGATTCTTTTATTTTCCCTTTGGCAAGCCATGACACCATCCTTTAGAAATGAAGACAGCACTTTCGTAGTCTCTCAACCTGGTTGAAGACTTTCCCATAGCTGCTGTTGTGTTTGAGCACAGAAGTGTTTTTTGGCTACTCTTTCAAATACTTTTCCTCTTCTAAGCCACTACAGAAATGGGTTCCTTCTACCTGGTGAGCACCCAGCAGGAGGATAGGGAAAGAAGAAAAAATTACTGGGGTGATGTATAATGCCTTTTCCTATCACTCTC
Organism: Amazona ochrocephala; assembly: GCA_039720435.1. Taxonomy (NCBI): domain Eukaryota; kingdom Metazoa; phylum Chordata; class Aves; order Psittaciformes; family Psittacidae; genus Amazona; species Amazona ochrocephala. The sequence goes on from CM077879.1 coordinate 15,305,458, forward strand.
AAGATTCTCCAAGAAAAACAAATTCCAAGCAGTGTATTCCACACATAGTATTGTGTGGCCCACCAGTGACTGGAGCTAAGAATATTTTCAGGGCATTTATCTTATGTTGGTGGCAGGATTTTGGGAACAGCTCACTGCTTCCTTTCAGTGCAGTAAAAAATGTGTCTTCACAGTCACCCACAGACATTTCCAAGAGAAAATCCTTTGATTTGCTCAGAAAATATGTTTCATCTTTGAAACAAGGTCAGCGTCAAGATGGAGACCATGGAATATCATTACTAGTAATGAAGCATGTAAGTTAATGGAAAGAAGTGGCAATGACATGGTTTATTTCTAGAAATCAATCTTGGTAAAGTGTGATTTCTTTTTACTTTTTGACAGAAGAGATATAGAGAGAAATACAAAATAGATGCTGCTGCCTGCTTTGTGTCTTAGAAAGGCAGGAAGAAGAGATTAAATTCAGTACCGGGAATGAGCACATTGACTTCAGAATGGAGACAGACATAGTCTGTTCACCTAGGAACTAACTACAGAGCTTTCCCCACAGCAAGGTCCCAGACTGGCATAAATCATAGGAAAGAAATAAAAAACTGTCTATGAGTAGGTGTGCTGTAAAGTCAGAGGTCTCTTCCCGGTTAAATACAGAGCCAGTGACACAATTTGGCACAAACTCATCTTATGGCAGCTTAATTAGACATCCGACTTTGCCCCTTTGTGCTTGGAAGCTGGTCAAAGTTTTCCACAGACAGAGCTGTGGCACACGAAGGCAGCCTGAGACACATTGGGTATTAAGTTGGATGAAAAGGGAACAAGTACCAGGTCTGTGGTACAGTAAGCTGCATGGGGTCCAGCAGCAGCCCTCTGCTACCTCCTTTCCTTCATGTTACATCCTGGCATTTCTTGAGACGATTGCTGACTCCATTCAGTTGCTCTTTTCTGACATATCCCTGAGGCATCAGCTTCACCACAGCCATGCCGCGGCTGCTGAAACTGCCTTGCCTGCTACAGCAGCGGCCCTTGGCAGAGACCAACCCAGCCACTGCTGCCAGCCTCAGGTTTCCTTGAGGCAATATGGGATCTGGCAGCAAACACAGACCATCATAAGTGCTGCAAGGAATTTATCAGGGATCAGTATCATACTACCTATGATCGCCCATTATAAACAAGGATATATGGGCAGAAAAATAGAGATTTATTCATTTATTAATTTTTTTTTTGCTCCACTGAAACAAGCAGAAGGAATAAATGCTTCGTCACAACTTATTCTTGATAAATAAAAAGGAAAAGGTAAGGGAAATAAAGGACCTAAGGAGACCTGAGTAGAGGGAAGATACATTCATTTGCTTGTTTTCAACATTTCTATGAAGAATAATTAAATCTACAACAAACAAACTTCTTCAGCATTAGGAATTAAAAAAAAGGAGGTAAATCCCCAACCAATATTGTCAACAAGAAGATCAATTGTAAAATCAGAGATCTCTGTCAATTTTGCTAAAAAAGGAGTGCAGTATGTGCTAGATACAGATATAGCTTGTGACACATGGTGCTATGCTAACAAGTCCTCCGTTGTACGTAGGGTTCCAACATTTGTTTGAATTTGGTGGTGCTCCAGCTTCAGGTGAATGCCCAGTCACTGATGGCAGACTCCAAAACTCCTGGAAACTTCCAGCCAGCTTTAGAAACAGATAATTAAACCATTCTTAAGCTGCACAGCAGAGAGACAGGATGCTTATGCACTGTACTTTACAAGATCTTCTTTGCTTAGTAATAGTCTTTATAGAAAGAGTTAAAATACAGTCAGTTCCCTCTGCTTAGAGCACAGAACCTCTGCAAGCATTGCAAGGTCTCATCTTCCTGCAGGTGAAATTAAGTTTAAAGAATCAAATGACATGTGACATTTTCACCAAAGAGAGAAAATAACTTTGGAGTGAAGAGGCTTCCTATATTCAAAACAGGAAGCAAACCCTTGTGTCCCTTCAGCTTTTACTTCCCATGTCTGTGTATAATGATTCAATGACATCCCTCAGGAAGCACGCACTGAACAAAGAAATCTCTAAAGCAAGAAGGAAGCAGTGCAATGAAGCTCCCGCTTAATTATCCTCTCTGCCGACGTCCCCCATAAAACTCAGCCAAAGAAGTTCCTCCACCTTGAATGACTTTCATTTACCTGCAACACCAAAAGTTGCCAATAGCAAAAAACCGTCTATGTACACAAGTGAGGTGTAAAATTTGGTACAGAAAGACCTGACCGTTATCATAAGTGAGATTGCTGCCAACAAGGAACTTATATCAAAATAATAAAGGGGTAATATCTAGAAGGATCTTAATTCTTAAAAACAAATAAATTTGTGACATTTGGTATTCTTCACTCTCTTTCCTCTCCTGTCTTGTAGTTCTTATCTGAACCTTGCTAAATGTAAGACAGCTACAGATCATAAAATATGTGAGTTATTACAAGACCTAATTGTTGGAAGCAGTGTTTGTGCTTTTAAGTCAGAGGCACAATTCATTTTTTTCTCATGCAGATGAGACTTACTTCAGCAAAAAAATATGTATATGTAGCAGTCCAGCAACTTCACCAGAAGAGAGAGATTATTTGTAAATGGGTCAGTTTATTAGAATAGAATTCTTTCACCTCACAGAAGTGCTTTGCTCTAGTATGTACCTGAAAAATAAGTTCAGAGATATCTTGCTCCTAAGACTTTCACAAATAGACTTTCATTTGCCAACTGCAAACACAAAGGCACTTTTGGTTGCTGCAAACAATAATGGAAGTAACATAAATGTATATATAGGATCTCTTTCTCTTTGGCATTAACATCTCTGTCCTGGGGGGTATGAGGGTCCCTGGAGGACTCAGAACTGGGTCCTGAACCCCCGCCTTCCTTTCAAATCATAGAATTGCAAAAGGGCCTCTGCTTCAGCCCCTGTTATTAAGTGCATGCTGAAGAACTGCCAGGGACAAGCTGCAGTAAGGTTGCTTTCTGATTGCAGGTCTAACAGGAGCTCAGCACCAACTGCGTGAACAAAAAGACGTGATGAGCTCAGGAGCCTGGGCCCTGCAGCAGTTATCTCCAGCTGCTGTTATTCCTGTGGCCCTAGGACTAAATTCTGTATTTCTTTATGCAGGTAAAAGTACAACAGCTTGATAGTCACAGCAATGAAGGGAGAAATTATAAGATTTGTAACTGAGTATTGCACTTTCTAGGTAAGCACTCTGAGAAGGATCAAAAGCATGGGCACAAATGTGACCTTTTCTTATGTCTAGCACAAATGAGTCTTGGGAATGCTTACTGAGTCAATCCTTGTGGGACATATCAAAAGTATCTGTCCTGATTTAAAATTATATGCAAGGTGTGATGTGCTTTTGGTTCCAAGTCTTTTGGGGTTTCGCATGCAACCTGGAGCAAAAATGCAGATAGGAAAAGCCACTGGGCACCTTCAAGCTTAAGTAGAAAATAAACATGATTTTTAAAGATCTCAAATGCACCTAAAATCAAATTTCAAAGTCCAAAGTTGGAGCTAGGCAAGCAAACGACTGTGCAGGCATACATCTAAATAGACAAAGCAGAAGACCCCTTCTTTTAACAAAGCACACACTTAACAAAATTGGCAAAATGAGACCTTTTATATTTCCTTTAAATTGTTGCTAGCAGGAGGGACTGAGCTGCCTCAGAGCACAGCCACCGGTAGTGCAGCCCCATCTGGCCTGAGCCTGCTAGCACGACTCGGTTTGTTCTGGCAACAGTGGTAGGTGAGTAAGGGACACAAACCCTCAGTGACACAGGTGAGGATGTGAATGCACATGTCCTGCCACTATATCTGTGCCCAGGCTCTCGTGCAAAGCAAAGCCAAGTAGCTGACTCTCTGCAAAAAGGCACCACATCTCATATTTAGCATGTGGGATAGCTGTGAGCTTTCCTTAGGCTTTCTGCAGCTTAGGTCCCACAGCATTACCTGGATATCCAGGAGGGACATTAGTTGATGTTACCTTCAGTGTGCTGTGGGGATATAAGTCTACATTGAGAAAAGATAAAAGGCACGGAGTTTGATTATTTCCACTCATGTCACTGTTATTATTTTGTCTGTTACATTTTCTGATCTGTGAGTGACATCCAGCAGCTTGGACAAGATTTACTCCTTCTGAGTAACACTGAAATAATTCCTGTGATGCTATTTCTGTGAGTATATTTGCACTGATGCTAGTGGATGAAAATCAAGCTTGAGGGCTCCAGCATGTGTTTACTTCCATGTTTCAGTAAAACCTGTTAGTTTCAAACAGCTGCAGGTTACAGAAATACCACACATGTTCTGTTCTTCTGAATGGCAATCCAACAAAAATGCTGCGAAGACACAATCACAACCTGGGCAATAAGAAGGTTAAGGTATGGTAGCCACAACCATGTGTTTTATATTGAAGAATGTGAAGCCTAGTAAAGAAAAGAAATGTGAGTTTCTAAGATTAATGATGTTTCCAAGTTCCCATGAGCTCCATAGTTAGGATAAATCTTGCTGTTGAATCACAATAAAGTTTTGACTAAATTTACTGAAATATTTTATTGAAAATGTCTATAACTTTGGAACAAAGCACTCCATAGAGCAGGCTGGAGAGGAAGATAAGCCTTTGCCTCCTATTCATTATTAACCTTTCTTATTATTTCTAAACTAAATATAGTGCTATAATAGATCTTGATTATCACCGTGCCTTTCATATTCTGTTTACATTAAAAATAAAAAAAAAAAATCAGTATAAAAGAATTTCAAACACAGTGCACTGGAAGCAAAAAATAAAACCCCTTCGAAATTATGTTCTTCCTGCAGAAGTGATTTTTTGTGCCATGAATAGCAGTCTTTCAGTAAGCCACCTAAAAGACTTTGATAGAATTATAATTTGTGATCTATTAGTTGGAGAAAGCAATATTAATATTTTATCCTAGGAAAAGTTGCATCAAGATTAGTAAAGTAGCTTATTTCAACTTTTATTTTCCTCTATTTTTAGTGGCAGGAAAAGAAATCTTGTTTATATTGTCAGTTGGACAATAGCTCCTACCTGGTGAGTTTTCATAGTATACTTCGTTGCTTGGGAGAATTCAAACTGATCCACTTTGGAACATTATTTGTTAACTATGCTTTCTTAGAGAAAATATTTACTGCTACAACATTATCTGAAATAGCATCTCAACATGTATAATGCAAGGATTCTGCTTACTACGTTCTAGCAATTTTATGAGAGATAATTTTTGAAAGTGTATTCAGTGAAAGTTTTTAGTAAATTTCCACTTGTGGTAAGTGAATGAGAAAAATAATCATACCATTACTAATATTTATTTAACAATTCATGCACCACATTAAATGTCACTTTTTAAGTTCCAAAATGTAGATCATATAGATCATCATATGTACATCACATTCTTTTTAGCCAGTATTGGAATACGCCTGACTTTCCTTTCGGTTTAAAACAGCTCAGCCTATATTTCCTTTCCTTTAAATCACCAAAATCCATTAATTTCAGCATGCCATTAATGAAACAAGCAAACAAACTACATTTTTTTATTCATACATAGCTCTAATAACACAGATAACGAAAACTACGTTAAGTATCTAACAAAAGAATACTTTAAAAATGCATTGCCATTATTCTTATTGTTCATTATTCTTAATGAAATAAGCATTGTCAGTCTCTCTACGATGCATGAGAACCTGTTTATATTCTTGAAATAACCTGTAAAAATCTTGTTTGCAATTAAGCGCATTGATGGTGTTCATAGGACACAAGATTTTTTCAAAGGGAGTATATCCCACTTATTGAAGTGTTTTACTTTTGCTATGGCTGTGAATGGAACATATGTATTCAGCTTTACCTACCCTGCGTATTCAAAAATACAGAGCCAGACCCTGTAAGTACTATAAGGAAGGACTAAAAATATATTTCAATGACATTTTAAGATTTTGCATTTGCCTTTTGGGTTTTGACCTTTTAGAATACACAAAGTTTTCACTGTACCCCTGAGGTCAGATTACATACTAAAGCTAAAAACAAGGAGTTATAATCACATGAGTTCAGGAGCTTTGGATTTTAGAAATACACCAGATATCTTTATCTTACAATAAAATTGGATTGATGGCAATACCATCAGGACAGCACAGACTATAAATAGAGATATAAATACAGGGAATGACCTGACTTCCTTTTTAGCTCTTTTCTATTTTGAAGCCCAAATGTATCATATCACAGAGCTGCTAAACCCAGGTGGATCTTCATGACCTGCCACGGATACATTTATTTTCACTAAGCCTTACTTCAGCTATGTTCCAAAAATTTAAGGCTGTAGGCTGCTGCCACAATAATAAAATCTTAATTATACTGTTAGCAGTTTGACTGCATTATGTTTGTCCTTCCACTAAAACCTGAACCACAGCAACTAATCAATCAAAACCAAAACAAAAATATCACAGATGAGTAAAGCCAGCTGTCTTCAATTTGCCTATTGCAGTGTGAAATTAAATAAATTCAGCTTTTTGAAAAGCAGTTGCGCTTTGTGGAAAAAACATTGTATTTACATATTAAGTGCTTACGAGTCACATGGAGAAGAGAGTGTGCCTTTTTCTCCTGCGGTATCAAAGGCGTCCGTCATGTTTACAAATGCCAGTTGTGCACAGCCACTTTCTGTAACTGATGAACTAATGAAAACTCCTGACCACATTTAAGGTCCAGGGCATGTTTTTCTTTAAAATGCATCATGAAGATACTCAGTTCCTTTTGTGGTTTGTTACCTACCAAGTTTTAAAAGAGTGTGAGTTGTTGTTCCTTTAACGTAGCTCCCTCACAGTGTAAGACTTTTGCCCCTGGAAATTTACCTGTGTTTTGGTGGCTGATTTTTCTCTTACATCTGTAGGAATCACTTAACTCCCACAGATTTTACATCAGTGTTTGCAGGGCGGATATGAAGGAGCAGTCAAGTGCTAGGTTTTACATCCCTTGTGTGTCACTCATCTAATATAGTTCAGACAAATTAACTGAGATTATTTAACTAGGAGCTGCTGCAGCTCCCACACTTGTGTTTATCCTACCCTCAAATGGTCATACCTTACTCCTTTTTTTGGAGCATATGTTAACTAGTCTTCTAGGCAAATGTTCAAACAATTTCACTTCTTCTCAACCCAGTTGTTAACATGTCCTTCTCTGCTCCGCCTAGGGCTTAGGTTTGGGGAAAGTTCTCTAGGACAAGTAAAGGAAGTTACAGTCTCCCTGTACAAGCTATAGTGTGAGCAGGAGAAAAAGATTGTGCAGGCATGCCTAGCCAAGCTACTAGCATCATTTACAGGATGACCTGACTCAAACACTTTTGCTTGTTTCCAGCTGAGGGTAGGAGAAATGAGCTTATTCCATGTTTTTATGTCTTTATATTGTTCGGTCAGTGGAATGGAAGATGGAGGTAGACATAGGACATAAGTTTCATTCAAGCCTTACCTTTAGCTTTTGGATAAAAGAAAGGTGAAAGTCTAGTAAAATGGCTGGTCTCTGGATGAGGCATTAGTGAGTATGAAAGGGCATATTTAACTAATAAACTGCATCAAGAAGAAATTAATAGAGACTTCTCCAAACCCTCAATTTATATGTTTCACGTAGAGGAAATATTATGGCTCTTGGAATGTATTTATCTAGAGATAGCTAAATATCTTTTATATATTGTTACTTTCCTCTATTTTGCACAATAATTTTATTCAATTCTTTGTAGTCTCAACTAATTTCCTCCACCACAGCATTTTATTATTTGCTGATTGTCCCTAGGTAGCTTAATTACTGATAAGAGGATAATGAAGTAAAGCTGGAGCCAATATTTAAGTAGAATAGAACTACTCAAGTGAAATGAGCATTTTAAATTTACCTTTTAGTACTTTATAAAGACCTATAACAAAATACCACCTTCCCTCCTGCCTTGCCTATTAAAAGTCTGTCAGGAGTTGGCATGCTGCAATTAACAGCAAGCGGCAATGTGCCTGCCAGGAGGGTATGCTTTCTGCTGGGCAGGCTCTTCTGGGGCTCAATTTGCTCTCATAGCATCTTCACTAAAGCAGAAAAACAAGAACACTGGGGTCTTAAAAGGTCTCCTGGTGTTTCTTCTTTACCTCAAGGAGACCATTATGAGTGAGTGTTGGTATCCTCACACATTCCAGTAAATTTCATTATTTTTCATCCACTTAAATACTTCCCATAATTTCAATTACATCAGCTAGACTTCCTCTTAAACATTTTGCTTTTCTTGTTTCTCTTGCAGCATGCTTCAAACAAGAAAACTCCCTGTACTCTCTCACACATTGTCCGTATGATATCTGTCCAAGTAAGCAGGAATGCTACAGGCACTGGCATGCTTTTCCTCATGGCTGGATCAAGGGAGCTTCCTTGGTGTGCACCTTCATACACTGGGGTCACAAGGCACTAGGTTTCCCCCATTTGGGCATATAAGGGTTAGGGAGTAGAGGATTTATTTATGTGCATTTAGCTGTGCTTTGCCTCTTACCCTCCAACTCAGAAAATGAGTCCTACCCTGTTTCATTGACTCATATACATGTAGGCCAAAAGACTAAGCTGAAACTTGAGTGATAGCTTCTCTTCTGCAATTTTATTTCTTTGTGATCTGCTTGGAGAGACTTAATCAGCTATGGCCCAGTAGGTGACAGCAAATGGTGTTTCATTTCCAGCTGATAGCATGCTATATAATATACATAACAAAGACTGAAGCCACAAAGCATACTTTTTTAGTCTGAGCCCCACCAACCCCTCAAGGGGTCTATAAAGATGTGATGCCCTCAGCCACATTTCTCAAGTATTCGAAGTGTTATTATTTTTATAGTTAGGGGATCTGGTATGTGAGAGGTGCTCTATAAATCAGTACTTATGGACTAAATTTCCAATCTGTTCTTTTAAACCATCAAATTAATTTTGATGCAATTTAGAAAATATGTAATATTTTAGTCATGAAGAATTTTATTTCAATAAAAGTAATTAAGGAACTTCAAGATTTATGATTATTTCAGAATAACCACATCCTTGGGGAATTAGAACCACTTAGATGCTCTTTCTGTCCAATTAAAAGATGACACCATGGGATTAAATTTTAGGACGTACCACGAGTAATGATTCTATGCCTTATTAGGTGTAAACAAATGTTAACAGGACAAGAATTAAACTGGCCAAATTAACTCTTGGGGCAAGGGGGATAAGCGTTTGTTGAATTCTGCATACATTCTGTGCCCGATATGCCGTGACTGGATTCAGCCAGGTATGTTTTTATGGTTGTGATATTTATGGTGCATACTAACTCTGTTATAGGTGTATATTGCGCCATAGTTTCAGAACTCAGACTACAGGCTGAAGTTCCATCTGATGTTGACAACATTGTTGTTGCTCAGGCTTGTTTTTACAGGAGTTGGCTGAGCAACACAGAGAGGGATAATGGTGTGGGTATATGAAGGTCAGCATCCCGCACATCTGACACACGTCTCTTAATGGCCTAGTGGCAATAGGTTAAATCCACTATGGCTTAGTGCTGTAGCATTTCATTTTATTCACTTGGCTTTCCAACAATGCTCAGACTTCAGTAAGACTCCTTCCTAAGGAAAGGGAAAGAAGTAAAAGTGCACCAGGTGTCACTGAATGACAAACCACCTAAATTACCTGGCAGTAAAGGCTGAGGAGAGGAACTGGCATTCATTCTGACCCTGTTTAAGGGAGTTCAGCTCCTAATCTGGTCTGGGGAGACACAGTGAGGAGCCAGAAGTCAGGAACTTGCCATTAAAATCTGCAGTTGCCTGAATCTTAGAGAAATGGCAATGGCTGCAGGGCTGCACTCTTCTCTTCCTTCCTTTAACCAGTACCACAGTGAAAATCCTAACATGGCAAGGGTAACAGAGACTGTCCTCTTCTCCCCAAACAGCATAAATTCACGAGGGATCCCAAATATTTCTTGATCTATTCTGTAAATGTGTTTATTTCAATCCTTCTGTTTGCACTTATATTTTGCATGGAAGGAGTAAACAATTGCTGAAGAAGAGCATGGAGAAAGACCAGCTCTGCAGCCCAGGAAACACTCACTTGTGTAAGAGGGGGAGATCAGCCTGCAGCAAAATTCTGGAGCATAGATTGGAATTCCATCTCCCCTTCAGCAGACACATGGTTTGACAGGCTGCAACAGCAGCCCCTCTACTTCTCTTTGGAGAAGTTAATACTTCTTTCATCTTTCACAGATTTCTCAGGTCCCCTTCAGTTCAACAGAATTATGTATATGCTTGAAGGCAAGCTTACAGTTAAGCTGATTGATTGCTTCATTTAGAGGCAGATTTGCATAGCTCTCCTTTATCTAAACCAAGTTTTGCACACCTTTGAATAGCAAATTATTATTATGTTCTTCATATTTCCCTTCCTTAAAACAGGATCATTTCTGAAGCTTGGAATTGAAACGTGATTTTACATATGTTCAAATTGTTTAATGTTACTCCCTTTGTTATATAAGCATGACAAATCAGCTGGAGACAATCAGCTTCCCCTCAGACCTACTCAAACCTTTTGGCCTCTCTCTCAAAGAAGGTGAAAATGGTGACCAATCCACTTTTTATTTTAAAAATCAATGCAGCTAGGAAAAGAGAGGGTAAGTAAAGGCGAGCAGCAGTCAAATCTTTCAAATATAGCCCATGGTGCACCTATTGGACAGCACCCCTCAGTTATGACAGACAAAAAGACACTGGATTTAAAATATACATCTCTGCAAATTAGAAAAGGTTGCTATTTAAAAATAAAATAACCTTTTCGATTCTGCTATTTAATGAAAGAAGGTGCCTTTTGATTTGCATCTCATTCTAGTCACATTTCTAACTCTTCATCTTTATTAAGTAGTTATGAATTTCACTATGTACCAACTCAAAGGCCATACTTATGCTGATCATGTTGGGCAGAATCCTCCTGCAGATTTTTCTCGAGTGATTGTTGTGACATTTTGTAGTTCAAATGGATCACAACTGTGAGTTCAAAGCAAGCTGTGAAAGACTTGAAGTAGTTTTCGCTGCTTCACAAATCAATGCTGTCGGGAGCAAATCTTGACCTTTAACAGTTTTAACTAATTTGATAAAAACCTTTGGCATGGTGAGGTAATTTAGAGACGTATGGAAAAGACTTGGCTGTCTAAGTAGTTTCTGTCGGTTTTGACAAGTAATCGTGATGGAAGGGAAATAAAGGTCCATGAAAGTCTATCAAACTTCACTGCAGCATTCAGAAGGGTCTTTAGTCCTATCTTGTTTATTCTGTTTTACACACCAAACCCAGGCAAGGTGAGCTGCAACTTAAAGACTAGCATTACCTCCAGACTGCCTGAAGATGATTTAACATTTACAATACTACTTATGAGTTCTAAGGTTAAGGAATGGATATGCTGAAACTCTGCTGTGCCAGCAACTTTGTACTGGTAATGTGCTAGACTAAGAATTTTTGTTGCTTGGAGGACTCATCTGCTCCTGCAAACTTACTGGAGCTGACTTAAAGTCTAAGAAAAATTTAAAAGATGTGCGAAGCAATTCCTTTCAAGATACAGCTATCTGCTGAAACAAACTTGTAGCATATATCTGCATAACATCAAAGTGTTTTGAATAATATGTTAACATTTCCAGTAAGCTTTCATATCTATAAAGTTATGATGGTCTCCAGCTGATTCATGAAGTGCACCAATAAGACTCCTTGGTGAGATAACCTGATCAAGTATCAACTTTCACTTTCATATCACACACTGACTGAAGTGGTACGACCAGCTCAGAAGTGATAGTCTTGGAGCATGCTGACTGTCTCTCCTGTGGCATTAATGTTAGTGACATGGGTAAGATGTGCCTATTCTGTGATTTGGACACAAAAGGTGTGAATATCGGCTTCACATATTACAGCTAAAATCTCTGTTCTCTAAATCCATATTTGTTCTGCTTTAAAAATGTCTTTAATGTGGAAATGACTAAGAAGAATTCAGATTACAAATGTTGTTGATGCTGGTACGCATTTTCTACCCATACCATACAAAAGGCATAGTATAGATAGATAGAAATACTGTCTGCAAAGGACACAGAGATGAATAAAAAAGAAAGGACCACTGCCCACATACAGCATGGGACACACTAAAGTTCCAGTTGGGAAAGTTGATAGTGACTTAGTGTTGTTACCTGTTTAATTTTAGCACAGGGATTTATAAGGAGTAGGATTTTACCTAGCATTTGAAAATTAATAATTCATACTCCTGACCAAAAAACACAAGTCATGCTAGCACATCTGTTGAGGAGGAAATGAATGCCTGAGGAGATATGGGCTTCATTCTTAGGACAAAGGCATGTCTGAGTATAGGATTACTCAAAAATCCCAAACTCATCAAATTAAATTGAAAATTAATTTCAATTTCACTGCACTGAAATGTGAGGTGTTGATATGTCCTAATTTAAAGAATGACAAGTAAAGCCTGGTGCTCTTTATTATGGGACCATTCAGCGAACAAAATAAAGAACCTGAAGGTCGAGGACACCAAATTTGGCACATATTCTAAGATGTGAGTTTCACTTGGAAACTTACAAAGCTGTTTTTCTGAGAAAAGTCATCCAAATCACAAGAGAGATTTGGGAACAATTTTTTTTTTTTTTTTTTAATGTGGAATCTCTGAATCCTTCTTGGATTCATATAGCAATAGAACCATCTAATAAAGGTTAGATTTTAATGTGAGATTGCATACCTCCAGATCAAGAAAACATGAGTACAGTGCTTTAAGAAGTCTCGTTGCATGCTATTTGGTACTAGGCACACAGACATACACCACAGAACCGTGGTGGCACTGGTCATGGGCACAGGCTGTGGATTCTGTTACTCACCTGACAGCTCTGTGTTCCACAAATACAGGATCAGAAGTCATTCCTCAGTTTGGAAAGCTTTTATTTGACATCTTCAGGCAATGAGAGAAGCCACCTGGGTGGGTTTTTTTAAATTCCTTAATGAGAGAAAGGAGTTTCTAGGTAGAAATCTGTTGAAAATAATCTCTAAAGCTACCTCAAAACTTTTGTTTAAATTAAACCCTCAAATTTTAAAGTATCAAGGACCCATGGCTATTAAAACCTCAAGAAAGAAAATACGCTTTCTTGTGCTCTCTGGCATATCTCTGACTTGCATGGGAGTGTGTATGTGTGCTTATCTAGGACCAAAATCCAGTGTAAAAAATGGCAGTCTCAGAAAAGTCTAGAACATCTGCTGAAAGGAGCTTTCGAACCTAATTTAGCTACCCCGAAAGGAAGAAACCCAGCATGTCATTTTGAAAAAGATTTTACTTTACAGCTCAAGCCTTAAACTGAATTGCAGAATCAAAACGGGAGAAAGGCGCTGATTTTCTGCTAATATATAAGTATATAAAGCTGACATGATCTTACCGCAGTCTGTGGAGTGACATGTGTAAGACTAATAAGCTCCATGAAAGTGTAATATCTGTCAGAATGCAGTCTTCTCCAAGGCTTCCTGACAGTACCAAAATACTAATATGATATAAGGACATAACTGACTCTTTAGGATGCATGCAAATGACAGAATCAGATGTATTAGATAATACTGTGGTTCTGTTCAAGTCAATGAGAACTTCTTAAACTTCAGGGGGTCTAGGATTTCATCCATTATATTCACCAGCAACACAGTGCAATAATTTCTTTCTGATTTGCATTCTTTTGCATTAAAATTCCTCATCTACAATAGCAATTTATAGCTGACTTAGAAATATCTCAACTTATGATTTTTCAACAACGGACTACATTTATAAATATTATTAGTACTGCTATTTTAAAGTGTGAAAGCATGATAATTGGATTGCATAAGCAAAGTAAACAGCTTCCAAGTAAGATAAGAATGAATATGGAGGGGTAATCCTTTATGTAATCATAGTCATGATAGATGGTTTCTGGGAAGACGAAGACCATTATACTGGAGCTGAACAGCACATACTTTTTCCAGCCCTGCAATTTTTGTTTATTTTTAGCAAAACACTGCAAATTGAGAGAGTCAAAATCTCAACAATTCTCACGAATAATTTGAAAGAAAAAAATATTATTTGGGGCTACTGAAATATTTCTTTTCATCATAGAATCATAGAATAGTTAGGGTTGGAAAGGACCTGAAGATCATCTAGTTCCAACCCCCCTGCCATGGGCAGGGACACTTCACACTAAGCCATGCCACCCAAGGCTCTGTCCAACCCACCCTTGAACACCGCCAGGGATGGAGCATTCACAACTTCCCTGGGCAACCCATTCCAGTTCGTCACCACCCTCACAGTAAAGAATTTCTTCCTCACATCCAGTATAAACTTCCCCTGTTTAAGTCTGAACCTGTTACCCCTCCTTGTCCTCTCATTACAGTCCCTAATGAAGAGTCTCTCCTCAGCATCCCTATAGGCCCCCTTCAGATACTGTAAGGTTCCTACGAGGTCTCCACACCCTCTGGACTTGTTCTAACAGTTCCATGTCCTTTTTATGTTGAGGACACCAGAACTGCACACAATACTCCAAGTGAGGTCTCACGAGAGCAGAGTAGAGGGGCAGGATCACCTCCCTCAACCTGCTTGTCACGCTGCTTTTGATGCAGCCCAGGATACGGTTGGCTTTCTGGGCTGCGAGCGCACACTGCCGGCTCATGTTCATTTTTTCATTGGCCAACACCCTCAAGTTCTTCTCCACAGGGCTGCTTTGAATCTCTTCTCTGCCCAGCCTGTAACTGCTCCCACCCAGGTGTAGGACCTTGCACTTGGCATGGTTAAACTTCATCAGCCCACCTCACAAGCATGTCAAGGTCCCTCTGGATGGCATTCCTTCCCTTCAACGTATCAACCGAACCATGCAGCTTGGTGTCATTGGCAAACTTGCTGAGGGTGCACTCAATCCCACTGTCCATGTCACCTACAAAGATGTTGAACAAGACTGGTCCCAACACCGATCCCTGGGGGACACCACTCGTTACTGGTCTCCAGCTGGACATTGAGTCATTGAGCACAGCTCTTTGTGTGCAGCCATCCAGACAGTTCTTTCTCCACCAAGTGGTCCACCTATCAAATTGATGTCTCTCCAACTTAGAAACAAGGATGTCATGTGAGACAGTGTCAAATGCTTTGCACAAGTCCAGGTAGATGACATCAACTGCTCTACCCCTGTCCATCAGTTCCATAGCTCCATCGTAGAAGGCCACCAGATTGGCCAGGTGGGATTTCCCCTTAGTGAAGCCATGCTGGCTGTCACCAAGCACCTTGTTGCTTTTCATGTGCCTCAGTATGCCTTCCAGGAGAATCCGCTCCAAGATTTTGCCAGGCACAGAGCTAAGGCTGACTGGTCTGTAGTTTCCCTGCTTATCCGTTTCCCCCTTCTTGAAAATGGGGGTTTTATTTCCCTTTTTCCAGTCATCGGGAACTTCACCTGACTGCCATGATTTTTCAAATATGATGGACAGTGGCTTAGCAACTTCATTTGCCAGCTCCTTCAGGACCCGCGGATGGATTTCATCAGGTCCCACGGACTTGCGTACGTTCAGGTTACTAAGATAGTCTCAAGCCAGATCCTCTCCTACAGTGGGCCCAGGGTCTTCATTCTCACTGTCCCTGAGTCTGCCTGCCAAGACTTGGGTGGTGTTCAAAATTCTTATGAGTGAGAAATTAGCTGAAATCTTGAAATTATAGATTATATTGACTTAAGCACACCGTATTTGTTTCCATTTCAAACTTTAAAATGTCATAACATTTCCTAAAATGAGGAAAAAATTCAGCAAACTCCTCAAAAATATTCTCTTTGAAAAAATATGTAAAAAGTGACCAAAAACTTAATGGATTTGTTAACAGGGCTGCTTGGCAAAAGTACTGAGAAATTAAATAAAATGTTAAGACTTTTGACACTTTCTCACCAAATATACTCGTTGAATAGCTAATGAAGTACAAATTAGGAAGGTGGACAGTAAGGTAGATTGAAAACTGGCTGGACAGCCAGCCCAGAGGCTTGTGATCAGTGGCATGACACCCAGATGGGGGCCAGCCACTAGTGTCTAGTCTAGAGGTCAGTACTGGTGTTAACACTATTTAGCATCTTCATTAAGGGCATGAACACTGAGACAGAGTGCATTTCATGGTCTGTATCTGTGTTAAGTGCCAGACCTGTGCGAAATGCGTTCTCTGAGACACAGGGCATAATTTATTTGGAAATTTATAGTAGTTTCTGAATAACTTTTCAGCAAAATTTGTTTGCTTATGTGTAAGAATATGTTTCAAGTTTGATTTTTAGGCAGAATAATGCAAATCTCCACAGCATCATGCAGTTGCATTTCCCGGCAAAATAAAAGGAGCCTCTAGGGATTTGTCTGTATGCAACCTCCAGTCAGAATTCATGAAACAGAGTCTAGCATGAGCTATAGTAAACCCTAAAAACTCTGAAAACTTCACGACTACAATGAGAAAAAGTTGTGCACATATTGGCTAGCTTGACCATTTTGTTACATTTCTATGGGCATTTTGTAAACCCTCTTTGACTCAAAGACTTCTATAGCTATTTTTTCCTATACTGGGCTGAAAGCATGACCAGAAACCTTAGTTCATGTTTATATGCAGTTTGCACTGGTGATTTTCATAAACTTGAACTTTAAGTTGGATTTACAGTAAAGAAATGGGTTTTACAATCAGAAGAGCATGTTTTATTTTGAAAGGTAAAAAAAAAAAAAAAAATAAAAAGGGCAAAACAAAATAATGGATACAGCCTGAAGGAAATAAATGAAAAGCAAAAGGAATATGCCTATCATAAAGTCAGGAGTAGTTCATAAAGGAGAGAAAGTAGTATAAGAATGAACATTTGTAGTGGGATCTTTTTTTTTGCTTCTGGCTTCCTGCAGCACTTCCTGTGCTACTTAGACAATGGTTATGTTAGACTTTGGACTCTGCATTCAAAAAAAATCTGAATGTATTTAGCCAAACATATTTAGAATGATTTAACTACAGTTATGAAGTTAAACAAAGAATAATAGGATATGTTGCATAGAATAACTCATCACAGTAATCAGGATCATGCCTTCAAGTAGTAAAACATATTCAAAAATACTGAGACCATTACAGGTCCAAATTTCAATATAAATCACCACAATATGAGATGTGAACTGGGATCTCATGCTAAACACTCTTAGCAGGGCCAAGGCTACTGTTACACTGACCACAGTACCAAGCCAAACTATGGATAGTCTTTAAAGGTTAATCTTCCCAATGGCCAGAGTATCAAACCAATCCAGTGGTAGCTTTCAAAGGTTTCCAGTGACAGACTTTAAAGATTAAGCTTTAATTTATTTAGTATAATGTTCGTATATATTGTAATTAGATCTTTTTTTTCTACCAAGGACTCACACCCTTTGAAATCTGATTTTGACTAAACAAGAAAAGGCATTACTAGAACTTTGTTCTGGAAACAAACTAACAAACAAAACTCACGTGAAGACAGAAAGAGATTTTTATGTTTGTATTTGTTAATGTGGAATTCTGTATGAAGGTCTGTGGGAAACAGCCTCTGAGAAGTCACAAACTTTTATCCTGTGGAGCAGAAAGAAGTCCTGACAGCAAACTTCAAGTAAAAAAAGTCATGTTGCATGTCAGTAACAAGAGGTGGTGACTGCCTGCAACTCTTATGCACTCCTGGGTTTCACCAGGCACTCACGGGGGACCTGCCCTGAGGCTGTCTGTTGGAGAGGACGGGGTCCAGAAGCCATTTGTATGAGTGGAGCCATTGCAACCAGGACCAGGCTGGGAAGCACCACAGGGAGGGCAGTGTGCTTGTTTCTGCTGAACAAGCTTGCCCTCCTAGAGGCATTATGACCTGCATTTGAACCTCTCAGAAACAGCAGCATTTGTCTTCCTCTAAGTCCTCTCAGGGGTGAAACATAAGAAACATTTCACTTGTCAGGAGTGTTTACTAGTTGTTGAATTAAATGTAAATCTGATGTTCCTCTAAGCAGGAGCTGACGGCTTTATTTTACAATGACGTATCCATAGATTTCTCAGCATTTCTTTTTACTATTTTGACACTAGAAGCTCTTTCCTGTGATTTAGTGTCAAAGCTGTAAGGTCATCTTCAGCTGTTTAGGCACTTTCTAAATAACAGACTTAAAAATGAGAAGCAATACACTATAAAAGTAACTGAAGTGCTTAGATATATCTCATCACAGGTACCTGTGACTGCTTCTCTGTACCTACAATATCTTCAGATCATTATTTATTAAACAAATATATTGCTAGTGATCCAGTGAGGATCCTATAGTGAAAATGTGTATATTATTAAGCAACAATTGCTGCCCCTAACGAGTTTACAGTTTGAATAGGTCAAACATATGAAATCAAAACACACAAAAGATGCAAGAAGAATGGCAATTATTAACCCTTCCTTGACAAGTCTCTTCAATGTTTTTAATTTCAATTAAGTGACCCCCCTCCTTCTAATTCTTGTGACTTGAATGGCTGTCCCTCAGACTCTACAACTCCATGTAAAAACTGCTGATCAGATAGTCCAAGCCAGTTCTACCACCTGAAGAACTGTTCTTGTCATCCTATACAGCAGTCCTGCATCTGCTGATTAAACACTGATTTCTATTTAATAATTCTGCTTGTTTTTTCGAGTGATAAGTACACAGTCAATTAGCTATTAATATTTTAATTATAATAACATTGTGAGCTGTCCTTAAGAAGTTATGCCCCTATAAAGAAAATTGTGCCTTAAGAAACATTTCCTTTGTTGAGGAAAGAAAGAGGGAAAAAAAATCTATGGTGGGGACTGCAATGTCTAAAATAGAAAAAAAATATACCATAGGATCATGACTTTGCTTTCTGTTTCTGTTACATTCTCCCTTCATTGTGCTTTCCAAAGTTGAGGCTGGCTGGGGCACATTGGATCTTCAGGACAGCCCAGAGAAACTTCAGAGCAGCTCTGATCTGTATATGGATACAATATCTGGCTGTGGAAAGGTTTGTTGTAGTTCAGCTACAGTGTTTAGGTCAATATATGTTAAAGCTGCGGGACTCCTGTCGAAAGCACAGATTTGTCATAGACATTCATGTCCTGATTGATTTGAGATGTGGTGCTATTTTTAATGATTCATAGTGTCATAAGGACACCAGTCTAGGAGATTCTTTGTTGCTGAGAATTTAGCTAATTTTATTCTTAATGGACTCTGTATAGTCTCTACAGTATATCATTTACATCTGATTTGATTCAAATGGCTGTCACATTAGCTGGAAGAGCAATGTAGAAAATCAATAATTGCTACAACTTTTTATCACCATCGCAAAGGTTTAATGTTTTCTCTCAAAATTTTCTGTGTGTGGTTTTATGCATTAGTGGATATGGATTTTACTTTAAATCTTGTAACATATATCACAATGCCCTCAACTGAAAAGCACATATAAGGAACAATTACCGACACAAATGAATTCTATGACATTGGGATGTGCTAGTCCCATATTTATGCATGTGTATTCTTTGCTATTGATATTTAACTTCTATATTCATCAGCTAAGCAGTTTATTTCTGTGGTGACACACTTTTGTCCTTGCAGCTCCTCTGTCCTTGCAGCTCCTTCTGTCCTTGCAGCTCCTTCTGTCTTTGCAGCTTCTAGTCCTCTTTTTCTGCATCCCAGTTGAAAAGTGCTTAGACTGTCTATATGTCTCTCTGTACATTTTTGTATTAACATTATTTTACTAGTGCTAAGGATTGTGGTTTTATAGCAAACAACTTTTGTTTTCTACTACAGCTGTTGCATCAGCTTGGGAAGCAAATTCCTTCCAGGTGTGCCATTATGGACAAACAGATCTACCCTGGTGGCGTGACCAGTAAGAGGACATTGCTAGTGTAGCTGTATAAATGTGCAGCGTTCAGCCTCTGTAAATATATCAGGTAATACTGTATTCGAGCATTTGTAGAACTTTTCTTATCCTTTCCCAAAAAAAAAAAAAAAAAAAAAAAAAAAAAAAAAAAAAAAAAAAAGATGAAACAGCCTCATTAGTGTTTGAGAATTGAATTCAGGGATACATGAGAATGTTGCTTATGTTTAGCAGACCAGAAAGTCTAATATTTGCCAAATGAGGTGGAAAACTCTGTTTTCCAAGCTAAGGAATGCTCCAGTGCTTCAAATCCTTGCATAAGTATCAGAAGTCTGTGTGTGAGTATGACTATGCTCCTCTTTTGTTCAGTTTGAAAATGTCCTTGTCCTTCTCCACATTTGTAGGGATTTCTTCCAAAGTGCTTTCACTCATTGTTAGATGGTTTATAATTTCTG
The DNA here is from genome assembly GCA_039720435.1 of Amazona ochrocephala. Taxonomy (NCBI): domain Eukaryota; kingdom Metazoa; phylum Chordata; class Aves; order Psittaciformes; family Psittacidae; genus Amazona; species Amazona ochrocephala. Next base: position 15,325,796 of record CM077879.1, read on the forward strand.
ATTATTAAATTTTGTAGGCATGAAAGCTATTAGATAAAAAAACAGGCTTTCTACCAATTGCTAGTTACTCAGTATCTTACAGATATCCTTCATGCCCTTTGAAGATCTCTGCCCTGAGTATGATGTGTTCTGGAAGTATCTCTGAAGGCATCTACCATATGAAGAGCAGATACACTATATCAAGCCTTAACACATTTTAAACTGTTCACTGATGTAGAGGATAATCTTGTTTGATACACAATCTCTGAAAGTCATATTGATGTCTGACTATAAACTATTGATATCCATCAAGACCTTCAATAAGAACATCAGAAATATCACACCATGAAGCAAAGTTCACTTTATTTCCAAGGTATTTTATCAAGGTGGTTATCTTGTCTGATGATAGCTTGTTATTTTTAGAGAGAGATGGAAGATAACGTTGGCTTTCATGACGAAAGAACTCTGGTAAGTCACCTTCTTTCTTCTGACACATAATGAATAATTACAGAAAGAAAAGAAAACAGTTCTTAGGGTTACTTGCTGGATCTTTTGTGACACCATCATGAAGGAATCATATATGAAGGTATATTTCAGTATATAAACTGCAATCATGTTAATCTTCACAATTTTTTTGATCATAAAATCATTATATAGTATGAGGTCAGTTTAAGTGATGACCTTTATAATTATATAACATGAGGTCAGCTTAAGTGATGATCTTTAGGTTTTCTGTAAACATACAAGAACGACTTGTTGAGAATTCCCACAGAATATACTGGATGTTTCTTAAACACAGTACCATATTTTCCATGATATAATTAGCATATAAATATGTCCACAGAACAACTTCTAGACCATTGCAGATGTAGCCTGAAGCAGGAGCTAACCAGATATGGTTTTCTTATTCCAAACACATTAAATTCCGTCCCAAAACTGTGTCTCTGATTTGGCAGAGCCACCGTGGTGGAGCAGAAAAAAAAAAAAATCTAAATCACTTTCATCTTACAGGGAAAGCTTATTCGCTACACTAGGTCACATCAACTTTTTCTCTCCTTTCTCTGCACATTTCCATGCCTTCTTCCCTGCTGTTTGGTTATCCTGTGCTCCCCAAGCATCATCATAATCCTGTGATCAAGCAGCTGTGGGCCATGTGTGCAGAGCTGTAAGAATTGTTACATATATATTAGTAGAACCTATTATTTTAATTTTAGGATGAATGGAAGGAACATTCATTACCACAAAAGTCTACTTCATAATTAAGAAATTCCACATTACATGTTTTCTCTATGTTTTTCTCACTTCATTTTTTTTACTGGTATCATTTCATCTTAATCTTATGGATGCAGGATACTCGTATAAAAAATAGAGGACATATTACATTCAACATAAGTTTGTTCTGGTACAAGTTTTCCCAAATTTATCCACTTCTACAGACAGCAGTCAGTGTCATTCATGTCAAAACTTCTATTTCTAAATTCAGTACCCTTTTGTTCCAGGATAGTGGTAGTTTTTACTAAGCTTGTCTCTTTCTCATGGTGACATTTTGTTTAAATAAGAAAATCTGTGTAAAGTGGCTTTGTGCCTATGGGTGAATTTATTTGAAGTGTAAAATGTCAAACTGGCAATGGTAATAATCCTGTAAATTAGGTATGTCAAGTAATGTACATGTAGACTTTTGATTTATCTAAGAATGGAAGGATTTCTCTGACTCTATTTCAAGAAACCTGAGTCATGAGCTCCCATTTCTTAATTGGTACTCTTGACAAAAGTGAGGAATATGCCAACATAAAAAATTTATAAATCTGAAAATATTGAGTCTAGGGTAAAACTTAACTCCATCTCCCAGTTCAGCAGTTTTCAGAAAGAGATGTCTCTATATGTGGAACAGAAGACATCATCAGAACGCAATTTACTAATTGACACACTGTATTCATCATGGAGGTGCTGCAAAACAATGTCCAGACAGCTGCATACAGTGTATATGTGCAAATACATGCTAGTCTAGCTGAAAAACCATGAGCTCACCTAAGCTGGTCCTTCTTTCTAATCTTTCCTGATGCCTTTGCAGGGTTGTCCTGCCCTTCAGGTTCTCCAAGTTAACTGCTTTGGTGAGCACTTCCTGCTCCCTTTTGGTAAAAATGAATGAGAATATTACTATCAATTTGAACTATTTAAGTTTAATTTGAACGAACTGAGTTACAAAGTGCTCACCCAAGCAGTTTCCCAGCAAATCTGAAGGGCAGTAAGGAGTATTAGTAAGCACCAGGGAGCATGAACTTTTTCAACTCTATGACTTCAGCTAGGACATTTTGGAATTAGAGATTTTCTCTATGAAAGAAGTAATTTTCGCTAAGTAATGAATTTAATTGCAGCTATTTGCTCTAAGTATAGTGCCTTCTTCAGAGACCTGCAGTGCTAAAATGGACTGGGGCACAGTTCTGTTCCTATTGAAGCTTTGCCACTTGTTACTCATTAGTTTGTAGAGCCTTCTCCTTGGGATAACAGTGTCAACATGCATTTAGGCACATACTGTGCACTGTATTATTTGCATACATGACATGTAGAATATTATTGTTTCTTATTACTGAATTGTTGCTGTGTGTATGTACTGTTACATTGTACTATGCAACACTTTTTTTGCAGTGCTTTACCTGCCACTTTTTCTGCACTGGAGTGGGGTAATCAGCAGCAATTATTTCCTCTTACACAGAAAGCAATAGCTTTGCTGGATTTATAGGGCACAAGGTAAATTAAAAATGCTACTTTCCAAAAAGAAAGAAAAGTAAACAAATCATTGTTTATTATATGCGTACTGACTGCGGTACATACAGTAAGTGGGAGTTATCTCTCCTTTACATGCAAAGTTACAAATCCTTGTGCCTCCTGACTGAGAACACTGCTCTCACACATTCTTAAGCAGTTATAGCACAGTGAATTTTTGCCAGTTTCTCTAAGAATTTTCTCACAGACTTCTGTCATTATTCTCTGCATTTGATTATAGGCTAATTCTAGTCAGTGTGTACACCTGAATTAATTGGGAATTAGTGACCAGTCCTTACTTAGCTACACTGGCACCACCTGGTAACATCACATCACATAGTAGTGTCACAAAACATATTAGTGTTACTTCACGCAAGTTAAAAGAAACTAAGGAGGAATATTTTATCCTGAACTAACTGAGGTCTGGTCATACAATAGGTCTCCAGCCTCAAAATACCTTACCAATCCTTTAAATGACAGGGCAGAGAGTATGGAGAATCAACCCCCCAAAAGACCAGAACTAAAAATCCATAATTGAACCTTATTAATTAATTTTCTCTTTCATTCATCATTTCCTGATGGATGGATATGCCATAGATAAGGAAACAGTCTGTGGTTACTATGTGCTACAGGAAGATTTCTGGAATGGAGACCTGAAAGAGTTTCGTGGCATCACCACCCACCAACACCTAAACAGGGGCATCAGGCACCAAAAGGACCCATCAAAGGAGTCATCGTATAGGCACTGTACCTCACCGCTGGACACAATACAAAGAATACTGAAAGTATTTTTCTTAGGAATTTTTTTATCTTTTTTTTTCCAATAGACTTTGTGAATGCTAAGTAATTGCTTTATCATATATCTTAAAATCATAAAATTAATTTAAAGAAAGTACAAGAGAAGAACTCTTGATGTCTGCAAAACCTTCCAAGTAAGTTTTGCTGGTGAAGGAAGCTGTCCGAATGTATGTTTTTCCTCTTACCTTATAAGGAATTAATTGCTTTCATGGGTTTGTTTCTCTCTGTTTTCAATCTCAATGTAAGTTCTCCAAGCTCTGTTGAAAACATTTTTAGCAGCAAAACTAGAGACTAAGTACATCTGTAAGTGGACCTGGTTGTTTACCCTCTTTCTGATGTGTTAAAAGCTGGAGCACTATTCAGAGTTGGGTATTAGCTACACTGCCTTCATAAACCACACAGAATTTATTTGTCAGATATCCCTCAGTGCTAAATAGTATAAAGTACATCACTCTGTGAAGAAATCTCACCTTTGTTATCACTTTCATTTCTGCCTAATTGTCTAAGATAAGAATAGCTTGCTGTGCCTGAGGATGAAATTTTCCATTACCACTGAAAAGATAAATTGTAGAAAGCAAAATGAACCTGGCTCATTACAACCTTCTGAAAAAAAGGCAAATTGGTCTCCAGAAATGATATAATAGAACTGATATTTTTAATAGTGTAGATTTCAAATGTGGCATTTTATGTATTTTTTCCATAAAGAATAATACAAACAATTACAGATGCTGGCAATAATGAATGGTACTTAGTTTCTTTTGCTAGCTTTACTCTGTAAGTTCCAGGGGGAGGAAAACGGTTTTACCAATAAGAATTTTAATGAGTACAGAAAGGTTACTTTTAAAGAAACATAACATTCATTTCAGTGTGTTTCTAACCTTAATCTCTATAATAATTGCTCTAATGCCTTTTGATCTACTATAAAAGTGAATAAATTGCTTAGAATAGTGAAAGCCAGACAGCTTATTTTCTGTTTTAAATATCTGATATGCTTTGGAGGAAAGGCCTGAAAAAAGATTGATTTCTCAGTACAGAACGTGGTTTCTAGTCATGGCCAGTTTCTTGGAATTCATTTAGATCAGTTACTTCTAACCATATTTTCATTAAGTGTGCTGTGTATTATTAATGTTTACCAGGTAGGCATTGATATGCTGGAGTAGTGACTGATATCGCCCATTTACATTTGGAGTAGAAGGGTTTGAGTATCCCCATGGCAGAGCTACGGATCATTTAATTGATGTAATGGATGTTGTTAATTTCAAATATTGTGTATCCACACTGAAGTAAAAGGTAAAATTTACCTATTGTGTCACATATGTTTACTTTGGTATATTCTAAACTAATGGAGAAGAACTTGCAAATATAATAAAAACATGTATATTGTTGTCAATCTATGCACCAGTTTAACATTGCCCCTACGTAAACTATCTTGACTTCTGTCTGCTTTAGGCAGGTTTTTAAAGCAATGCTGAATAGAGGGTTTGACTTGAGGATGTAAGATTAAGATGATTTTTCTGACAGTTTAATGCCATTTGCTCACAGGTCTGCATCTGACAGTCATTTTTATCAACCTCACTTTCCAGAAAATAATAAAAGAGAAGCACCAAGAAAGCACTGTTTGCACTCAATGCTCATCTGCGTACAGCCAAACTTTTTGTATTTTCAAGGAAGATCAGGTTCATAGATTGACATTTGCCATGAACGTTTTGGTCATACTGATTAGCATGTTTTCAACTCTGGAAAATGCCTGCTCTTGTACATACACTGAGGAGAGCTTAATACATTGCAGGTACTGCCTAAACAGAATGCAGTAGAATGAAAACAATAATAGTAATTCACAGACATTCAATTATTGCCCAACAAGACATTACACACATTTTTATGGATACTTATATCTAGAACAATATGAGCTCATTAGCAATGGGAGAAGTATTTTAAATTATTTTTTCTAAATTATTAATGCTACTTTTCCGATCTTATTGAGGTCAAATGTGTGCATGCATATATGTGAATCAGAAAATAGATGAGTTCCATACAAATAAACTTGTGCATGTCACCTCACTTATTTAATTCTTCCCCACAGTAACCTCTGTGGTATAGGAGGAAGAAGGTCATACTCACTGAGTCATAAAAACACAATTCGCAATCCTGCTTTGTACATAGCTCTAATGGGAAGAGGGAGAGGTCCTGGAGACTGTGGGGTCTATTTATGCTTTCATGTCAGGCCAGGTCTCCAAACAAAGCATCCTTAGAGCTGCCCAGTGGTTCCCAAGTTGCTTGTTGCTCTTTCACTTTCTTTCATTCCCAATTTCTAGTCTTTGACCTCAGTCTTTTCAACCTACCTACCTACCCACCTACTTACCTTTACTTCTTTTTTTCTCTTTTTTGCTTATTGTTTCTTTCTTTCTTTTCAATTTTTCATTTTTGTTCTGCCCCAGAACTGCACTTATTTTTTCCAGTTTCTGTGTCCTTTCTACTTTCAGGCAGATTTCCTTTTATTTTTTTTTTTTCAAGGTGAGCTTTGATATTGTCCTACAGGTAGAGACTTCGAGATACAGGAAACAGAAAGGCAAAAGCAAACACAAGAAACAGTAGCTCCTGTGTATATTAAAGGAGGGTTGCGCATACTCCACTCTAAAGATCATGTCAGCACAGACCAGCTGCAATTTCTTTCAAACACTGCTTGAATTCTTACCCCCTTCAGCAGCAGTAGTTCAGTTATTTAACAAACATCTACCACACTATGTCAGCAATTCTTGCCATGGCCCCTGACGGATACTGCAGCACAATTGCTCAGTAAATAACTTCAGATACCACTCAGCACATTGATCTAAGCATGTTAATATCTGGAGCTTTTCTTTCAATAACCATATTTCCTGCATTTAACTAACAAAGAGTTTCCACCACTCTGTTACCAGAATTCTGGAGCTTCAAAAGGGCACATTTCTTTTCAGTCAAAACTCAGCTCCTCCTTATTCGCGTACAGAATATGTGCCCATGCTGCAATGAGAAGCGTGTCTGCAGCCAGTTCACATGTCCCCAAGTCAGCAGTCAGTGAACTGCTTTGAATGTGAGCAGCTGTGTAGCTGCAGGATGGTTTCAACAGCGTGGCTGGATAACTAGCTCAGAACAGGTACATATGTTTCTGTGCACACCCAAATTCCCTCTCTCATTCTCCTGATCAGGTTGGCGCTGCCCAGCTCTGAGCTGGATAATGTAGTATTGTTAGCGCTGCATTGTGCCCAAGTCCTAAATTCTCCTGAGAGGCACTGTGTAACAAGTGCAAGATCAATCCTGTGTTAATACAGCTCTCCAGTTTTCAATTCAAAGCTTGCTCCTAATAGCCAAAGGAGTTGAGTGCACCTCAACATTTCCATCTATACCTGCCCTAAATGTTCATTCAGTTCGCTAGCAGTTTTGCATGCTACGTGTTGAACCCTGTACTGCCAGCAGCCGCACTGGTATCAGATCTAACTAGTTCACAGCTACCCAGGGTATAACTGCAGGATGGCAGTCACACCTTTGGATTTCAGTGTAAACATGCCCTGTGATGACAGCAGTGAGAGAGGAGGTGACATATGGCAAAGGCCAAGAGCATTACCTCCTCCAAAACAGCTTTTACAGTGTGTGAAACTGGTCTAAAATAAAGTTTATTTTTCAAGGTGAAAGGAATATAAAGGGAACTTTTATGCTGATTCTACAATACCTCCAGTCTTCCTTAAGGCATAGACCAGTTCAAATGGTTCAGTGATACTATCCATCAGAGGGTTTAGGCTTTGCAATATATTTCACAGTAGTCCCTAGGTTGGACTCAGGCACAATATATCACATTGATATTGCTTTATAGCCTGTTGCCAGCTGTAGATTTATCTTACTTGTTTACTTATTTATTGGGAGAGAATGTGTGAAATTTCTATTAATTAGTAATATATGGAATGTAGGAAATATAAACAGGCATATCAATGAAAGGAATATTATAGTAGTCGCTGAGAGGTGCCAAAACTAGCTGTCAATCATAACTGCAGTTAACTTCAGGCTAAGTGCCAAAGTTAGAAATTGCTCATACACTGGTATTCTTGAGGTTGGAAGTATTACCAGCACTCAGGGCAGGGAAACTGCCCAAAATTTATGTAACCTTCAGGATCAGTGATCTGTATGGCAGACACTCATTTTTCTTTTTAAAATTTAAATCCTTAGCAATACATATACTGCAATCCCTATTGTGCTGATACATATGAGTTAGGTTTAAAATATCCTTTTATAGGACTTCTAGTAGATCAGCTGTAGTACACAGTAGACAAAGTTGGACCTCTGTGCACTGTAAACTTATAGGAGAAATAAGATAAATTAACCTGGTCCACACTGATGTCACACCATGTATGCACAACAGGACACTGCTGGTACTGAGATTTTGCTAGACAAAATGTAGTTTCGGTGTGCCCACAATGCACTGGACTCCATACTGCAGCATAGAGGCACCCACAGGAACAGTCAAATATCTGGAAGCTCCAACAATTACCAAATAGGGTCCTGATTCAGTAAAACCTTAAGCAATGAACTAAACAAGTGAGACCACTAGGGAAAGCAAGCATAGGATGACATAAGACAGCAAGCATAAGATGAGATGTAAGTACTGTATGGAATCAAATCTACATTGCTGTGGAGCTATGGTATGTCAAGCTCACCAGAGTTACTAGCTGAAGTATGATGGGTCCCTGGCCAAAGCTTTGTTCTACTCTGATACCATATGAACGGGTTAAGGTGAGGAAAAACACCACTGAGCTGCCCAGCAGAAATCCCTCTTTTATAACTAAATAGGGGTAAGTTTTGAAGATCTTCATGTAACAAACTCCAGAGGCTTCCTAGGAACTTGCTTAGTAACCTGATCCAATGAAATTTGAGAAAAATTAGGGCTAAAATTAAAGAGCTAAAGATTATCTTTCTGTTTGGTTTGAAGTACTAGGGGAAAATTTCCTCTAACCTCTGCCCCTTCACCTCTGCCTCCACTGAGTCAGTGTGTCATGGAGAAGGTAGGACAAGAATGTGTTCACATGGTAAAAACAGGCGTCAGCAAATCCACGCTCCAAAGAGTTGATTGTTCTGGGGGGACAGCAGCTCAAAGCTTAAATCTCAGCTTTCTATGTGAAACAACCAATATTAATGCCAAAAAAAAGTTGAATTGGTCCCCTTTATTATTAAACAAATTAAAAATACCAGTTGTTTTTATACTGTTATTGCATATGGTAAATAATTCTATTAAACTAATCCTAGAAATTTGACAAATCAGTAAATAGTTTACATCTCTAAATATGCACTAAAAAAAGCTTAAAAGTAAAAATTATATATGAGTTTAAATTTTTAATGAACAAGTGTTTTACTGTAAACAAATTATCCCAGAAACACCATTTTTTCATTTTAACATGCTAAAGTTATTGTCCCCCCCATCGCCCTGTTCTTAACAGCAAGACCCATCCATGTAAAAATACTGTATGAGGAAGGATTCTTCTCTGTCAGTTTTAATAACAAGGAAATCTAGTTTTTCTTTCTTCCCATTACAGCAACCTGTTCTGGAAGCTGAGATCTGAAGTAATCTCAAATAGAATGTTCCTTTACAAGCTAGCTTATTTTCTCTTGCAAAATCCCCTGCTAGTGTTTCTGATTATGAAAGCTGAAGGTAAGTAGTAAAGCTGACTGATTTTCTTTTTTTCTTGCCAAACAGTAGATTTCCTGAATTTCAGGTTTTTTTCGGTTGGCCTGAAATCTTCACTAGACAGCTTCTATTTTCTTTAAGTTGGAAGGCCAGCTGGGGAGGAATTAGGGATCAAACAAGAGGCTACTCTGTGTTGTGCAAGAGGGATATCATTGTTGGGAATACTCATGGATACTCAGGTATATACTTCTCTCAGGAGATGAGGAATCTGTGTCCATTTTTTTCTGTTGTCTACTGAAAGCATTTGAGCATCCATTTTCCATCATGCTTTAAAGCATGTAGGATAATTTAAAAAGTTTGGACAACTTTGTTCCACTTTGCATAAAACACAAACTATTGTCAATGAATAAGTGTAGTTGAAGAGCTTTGTGGTTAGAATTCTCCCCTGAGATAGCTGAGAACTTCTTGCCAGCCTGTGTCCCACTGAACAGCTTGACCTGCAGTGATACAGTGTCATGGCCCTTGGCAAAATAAATATTTAATTATTTCTTGTAAAATGGAACAGTTCCAGCAGCAGAATCTGCCTCAGTCCCAGGATATTTAGTTTCAAAATATCATATGCTTTAACACTGAGATAAGAAGAAAACATCCCTAGGCGTTTTCATCTAGACTGATCCAGGCTGTTGAACTAAAGAAGTAATTAGTCACACAGTCCTAGTCAACAAATCTAAGCAAACTAAAATACCAGAACTTTACTCTTTGTCAAACAGTAAAATTTGTAAAATGTTTTCTTCCAGCGTCTTTATTTTCTTTTTATGTACATACTCTAGCTGTCTTCTTCCAATTTCCATTAGTCTACTTCTCCAATCACACCTATTCATAAAACACATGTGGACTTAACTTTTTATTTATTATTTCTTAACACAAATCTAGCATATTCATACATTGTTACGTTCTATTTCACTTAAATTTTATCTTGTCCCATTTAATATACTAGTTTTGCCCTCTTCTTTTATTTTACAGAAAATGTTAATTCTGATTTTATTCAGAAGTGTCACAATGGCACAATTTTTTGGTATGGATAAATGTGAGCAAAATTGTGCCAAATAAGGTTCTAAACAAGGACAACTCCTGCAAAGCTAAAGCTGTAGCAAATGTGACAATACATTTCCAGGGAGCAGAAAGGTGGAATATCATCTCAAGAACAGCAGTAAGAGGGATCTGAATATTATGACTGTTCTAGAAAATGAGGGTACTGACACTGTCCCAGGTGAAAACATGGTTCCATGAAGAAAATATCAGAATCATTTTCTACTTATCCCTATGGAATATTCATGTGGAGGTGTGTGGCTCCTTTGGATTGTTTATTTGTTTGTTCAACATAAATATGAATAGGTTTATTGTCATTCTTCAAATATTGCTGCATCCTGAGTATCCTTTGACAGTGAAAAATAGTTTTTGAATAGGGAAGCTTAAATAAAAACCCCAATATGGATACATGAGCAGGAGGCAGCCAGGTGTCACCAATGTTTCTCCTTTATTTCTCCACTGCTTTAGTTCTTGTTAATGTATTTACTGTATGCACACCAGATTGAGAACCATGGAAATAAAAGCTGATTACTCATCAAAAAAGAGGACTAGATCTTATGCTTCATACTCACGAGATTGAATTTCATCTAAGAGCCAGTCAAGTTTGGTCCCAGGCATTTTTCCGAAGGCAAACAACAATGTGAGTTTTCCATCCAGTTGTCCTTCAGTCTCACTTTTGTGCCATGAGACATACGATCAGCTCATCCATACCCATTAGTTAGTATAGTGTGTTTTCTTTCCACGTTTTTTTTTTTCCTGTAATATAAACTAAAGCAAGCTTGGGGTGTTAACATCTTACCAGTGCACTTGAATGCACTCCAGCCACAGCTATTTATGCCTTGGCTTCCATTCTAAGTTAAGGTATGGTCACATAAAGGTGGCACAGCTGTTTTTATGCATACCATGTACTATCTCATACCAAGCAGAATTTCACCCAGCTACATCGACAGCTTTACATTTACAGAGGAGTGTAAAGGGGCCTTATAATTGTTAATAATTGGGGTCCATCAGTAACTTGGGAAAGCATCAGAAAGGAATTTCTGTTTCACAGTGTAGAAAGGAGGTGTGATTCTGCATTCAGGTAAGTTGTTATATGTGTATGTTTGTCTTAGTTACAGTATTCATGGCCTCTCGGCCAGTTCAAACCCCGGTACAGGAATAAAAGGCAAGAGCAACTTTCCTTGTTTCTTGGAGAACATTGTAGCTAAATTCTCCTACATTGTCATGTAAGCAGTGTGTACTTTGGTATGTTTTCTTATCAAACCTTGAGACTACCACAAAAATGGCCAAAGATTCAACGTCCTAATAGCAGTGTGCCCTCCAGAACCAGAAAGGGTTTCCTATCTGGGACCTATTTTCTCATCAGTACAATAAGATATTTACACTGGGAGACAATAGCTGTTTCTTCAGGTATTGAAACTCTCATAAATTTTCATGGGAAAGTCTAAACTTCCTTCAGCTGGTGTTGACACTTTTGTTTCTAGAGGCAGTAACTCTGTGGTCTGCTCTGTCTTGAGTGCGCTGATCTGAATTCTACATTCAGTGAGATTAAGGTGAAAGCTGTAGCTGTTGAGCAACAAGTAGAAATTCTCTATGTATTTCAGTTGTGAATGACCTCCTGATTACCCCTTTAAAGGCAGTACACCAGACTTTGCACCAAAGGCCAACCCAGGAGTCCTCCTGTTACCTGAAAGATCACAGGTGTCCCTGCCTCAGCTTCTTAACATCACAGGATTTGCTTAATCAAAAAAGAGCTCCCCCATAAGAATGTTTCTTGCGAATCTAGGTTTCATCTGATATGGTTTCATCATCAGTCGGAGAACACTTGCTCAATGTTCATTTTTGGCAGTCTTAATCTCCAACATGGAGCAAGGACCAAGGTCTACTATGCACTTTTAATTCTTCCAAAGTTAAGAAGCCTGGAGTTGTTAGTGCTGACATTTTACATTTTCTCTCTTTATTTTTTTTAATGTAATTAAAAAAAATCACATGTATTATGCAAAAAATATGTATATGTGAATTCTGGAATAAAAGTAATGCTCAAAATCTTTTTCCGTTTGCTAGGCAGCTCTTTTAAAGAAAAAAGAAAAGAGGATATATCTTTGTATTTAGGAAGCAAAATAATGTACTGAGATCTTAAGCTACTATATTGCCTGCTTTATCTTCTTCCAGTATGAAGAAATGTATGTGCCCCGAATAAGAAAATTCTCCAGGATAAGAATGTAAGCCATGTGGATACAGCTAACAAGCTCTGATGGATGATGCAATGCACATTTTTCTCACTAAAACACAGCTAGAAATTAAGTCTCCAGCTTTAGTATACCATAATGCTAGTTCAGCGGTAACCTGCTTTCTCACATTCATTTTAAGCTGGCACATTTCCAGTACATAATGTTGACTCTGAAATGAACTCCTAAAACTCTCTTGAAGGCATTAACATTGAATTTCAAAACTGTGTAAAAGAAAGGAGAGATTGGATCTCCTTGGAATATTTAGGCTGCAAGGGAAATGCTGGGTTCCTCCTGGGATAGAAACTATGCTGAGGAGGCTCAAAGCCTTTTGGGAATCTTTCTCATATAGACCGAGCTGGCAATATCTTCTGCTCATAAATCGTTATAGAAGACTAACAGGGTACCAACTACCTTCATCACTAATAACCTGTCTATAGGACTAAAAGTGTGTGTGGGGGGGGAAGAATGTGTATGTGCTTACTACCAATAAGTCAGTAACTGGAAATGAAAGTGTGATTTTTGTTTTATTTTTTTTTTTTGCTTTAAAAATTTACACAATAAGATGATGAAATCACTATACCTTAGGGGGGTTTTATCATTTTAGGAAACCCTGATAAAAGTGCTAAAGAAAGAGCCCAAAAGTAATCTTGTTACTCATAAACTGTATTTTCAACATTTTATTTGGCATATTTGGGCTTTGCAAACTGAAGATTGCAGATAGCATAAGTGAAACCACACAGAGAATCACTCAGAATGCGGGTTCAGTACTGACCTTACTGCAATCCCTAGACTACACTTCAAAACTACCTCCGGCTATCAGCACTGGGATGAAAGGTTGTGCAGCATTCCTGAGGATGATGTTTACTGAGTTGGTTGCAGACCAAGAGGCAATAAGGCCATACCACTACCTCCTTGCAAACTGCTAATTAGACCTCTGAAGGAAGAGTTTCTTAGCTGAAGCTTACCCCTGGGCTACACATCTGTGTTGCTAGGGTGAACTTGAGCTACTGATACGCATCTATGGTACTGCACTATGTAGTCTACCAGTTCAGGTCTTTTCTTCCTAGAAGGTCTCTTCATCATGCATCATGACATAAAGCAAATATGTTATGAAATCTCTCTGATTTAAAGTGACATGAAATTAATATGTTCTGAGATCTCTCTCATTTAAAGGCAGGTTGAGAGTGCTCATCTTCCTGAGGAAAGTGTTTTAGGATGTAAGGATGAAACATACCACACAGCAGCTATTATTACAGGAAACACTATAGTCAGAAATCGTGCTGTTGAGGGGGAGCAAAATATTTTGTTTGCTTGAGACTGAAAGTATTTTGTTATGGCCGTGGTAAAAACATATAAATACCAGATTTACAATTTTTTTCTTGCTCTCGAAGTCACCAGAGAGATTCCATTTATATTTGAAATTACTCAGTACTCGTGAAACTTTGAATAAATCTTGTCCATCACACATCTCTTCTGTTGGTTTATGTCATAGTTTAAGCCTCTAAAACTCGCGCAGTCGCTCTCTCACTCCCCCCTCTTTCTTACCCCCTGCTCCTGGGGGAATGAGGAGGAGAATGCAACTCCCACGGGTTGAGATAAGAACAGTTTAGTAACTAAGGTATAACACAAACCACTACTGCTACCACCAATAATAATAATGACAAGAGAAATACAAGGGAAAAGAATACAACTGCTCACCATCGATACCCAGCCTGACCACACAGTGCACCCCTACCCTTCCAGGTCCCTGCCCTCCATTTTTACATCCTGGGCATCACATGCTGTGGTATGGAATAACCTCTTTGGTTAGTTTGAGTCAGGTGTCCTGTCTCTGCTTCCTCCCAGCTTCCCCTCCTCCCTGGCAGAGCATGAGACTCAGTAAGTCCTTGGTCAGACCAAAACATTATCAAGCAGTAACTGAAAACATTGGTGTTATTAGCGCAGTTCCCAGGCCCAAAATCAAAAACACAGCGCTGCACCAGGTACCAAGAAGGAGAAAAATGACTGTTACTGCTGAACCCATGACACCTTATAAACCCATTTCCTTGTCTAAGTTGGTTTTCTGGTAAATCCCAACTGCTAAACTGTTTTGAATGACAGGTTTTTAGCTGAAATGCAGATGTTGAATTTGCAAATTTGATTCTGATAATCTACCATTGTTAATAGATCTACCAAGTTGGAACATTGGGATTATACAGCTGTTTATTTGGTTATTTAGTATGGAGACAAATTATTTTTCTGTGTTTAGTAGACAGATAAAAGAAGTTTGTTGACATCTCACACATACTTGGCACATGTGGAGACACATACTCTTAGGCACCAGTTTAAGGGCTATAACAGCAAAGCTTTAGCAAATCTTACCATCATTTTAAGACATTGCCTCTTCCTTACACCTCTGCTAAAGTCCTACCCTAAGAAAAGTCAGTAGAAGGAAATATGGTCCTCAGCCACTGCAACTGGCCATTCATCACATAAGCCAAGCCTACCTTCATCAGGAGCTTAGCTTAAAAAACCTGAGCTTTGTCTTTTAGAAACCTCTAGCAGAATGAGGGGCAGATTTTTGAAAGAAGTAATATTTTTTATCACTCAGAAAGTTTCATCACACCTCGCCCACCAAAGCCATTGTATTGGGTTTGTGTGGCAAGGTTTTAGTAACAGAGGAGCTACAGGTGTGGCTTTTGTGAGAAGCTGGCAGAAACTTCCACTGTGTCCAACAAAAGCACATGCCAGGCAGTGCCAAGGTGGACTTGCTACTGGTTAAGGCCAAACCCATCAGCAATGGTGGTAGAACCACTGGGATAATGTATTTAAGAAGGGAGTAGGAGAAAACAAACCTGTGTAGCAGCTGCCAGAGAGAAGAGGGAGAATATGTGAGAGAAACAACCATTCAGACACTAAGGTCAGCAAAGCAGGAAGGCTTGGGGGAGCAAGGGCTCCTAAGCAGAACAAAACCAAATTTCAGAATATTGTTCATATACAATTAAATTATGTTAATCAGGATGCCTCTGGTATGCAAACCCAGATGCCAAAGTTCAAAGACTCCTGTGTGAACAGAATAGGACCTTGGCAGGAGAAAGGGCACCTTTTTTGAAACACAGGTGGTGGCAAGTGTCAGAAGTTGGTAATGGTTACTCTAAGCACATCTTGTATTGTCATCTCCTAGAGCTCATTGCCACAGTGGAGATTCAGCATGCCTCTGTATTGCCCATTTATAAGAACAAAGGTGCAATATCCACCACAAAATAATTGAATTAATTTTGCATTTTAAAAATTCTGACTTCTTTTGAGAGCATAATCTGACATTATACTCTCCCTGTACATCAATGACTCACACGTCTGTAGGAAGAAAAGGATACTGCACAAAATTTAGGCTTAGGATTACAATGAAGACTCTGCACCACAGTTTTGTCCCTAGAATGTAACATTTTAGTAATATATTTCATAACATTTTAGTATTTTGTGAAACATTAAATATACATTTCACTGTCATTAAATATATGACAGTGAAAAAGAAGTGCTGAAACCTCCTTCCTCTTGTAATGATAAACCATCACCTTCAGAGTTGATAGCAGTGTTTTAAACTTTCTGATGATATTAAATCTGTCCTGTTAAGCTACACTGCAATTTAGAAGGGACTATGCTGAAGATTTTTTTTTAAATAAGACTTTGAAACAGAATTACCTCAACTTAGATATATTTTATTCCAACAGTTACTCTAATAATGAAGGACTTTTATTTTTGCAGTTGTTCAAAACTTCATGCATTCATAATGGAATAGTGTAAATGAAAAATATGAATTATTAAAAGAAAGTGAATTCAACATTAATAATAATTCCAGGTTCATCTATCATGACTGGTAACTGATCCATTTTGGTCTCAAAGCTGGCCGCTTGGCCCATGCTTTAAATTATTAATCCATGGGTTTTGTTAGTTGTTAGACCCATTCTACCCTGGTACTATTCCTTTTGGTGACCCTCCTGGTATTCTTATTATGTCACTTACCATATGTACATTTTAATCCATCTGAAGAGCTAAGGACGATGATATGAATCTGATTGGCATTCAGCTACTTTTTAATGACCTCATTAACATTCCTTTTCCCCCCTTCAACTGTTTAAATCTGAATCTTTTTGTTTTAATGGAGTGCTGTCAAACGGATGGGAGGTCTTTGGGTTACCTCTCCAGAAGCACTTAGGAAAAAAGGTCACCACTGATGTAGTTGAGTTGCAGAATTACATACCTGCTTGCTTCTTAACCATCCCAGTTGATAGCTCAGCATTATCTACTTCTACCAAAGTCACTTTTTCTGCTACATCCTACAAGACAATAACCTCTAAAGGTATGACAGTGGAGCAGTGAAGTTTTCAACTCACAAGTTAGAATCAGCTAAGCATGTCAAAACATGAATTAGGTGACAGAACTAAACAGTGGACCACACTGGTTCAGTTCAACCCTGCCTCTTCAACAGACATAAACTCTTTAAGTCCCACACTATAAACTACCAATCTCTAATCCAAAATGTGGATCCTCAAAAATTTTACTCAGCCTCTGCCTGGCTCTGTGAACACATGTATAGTATATACAATGACATTTTTCCCTCAGTGAAGCTGTATGTAGGTACGTGAAGAGAAGCTCCTGGGCATAACAGTACCAAGCAGAGAGTTGCTTAAATCCAGCATGATTCATATACCAGATATTCCTCTCCCAGTGATACCTGGGAGAGGAATACAAATGGATACAAATATCAAACTTGCTTGCACAGTTCTTGCATTGGTTTTGCAGTACTTTCTCCTGTTTGTCACTAGTTGATGGCTAGACTTTTATTCAGAAAAAGAAGGATCAATATCAATTTTATCTGATAGCATGTATATCTACATCTTTGCTTCCAGAGCGATCTATCATACCACCAAGCACGGCAGGTCTGTGACCTACCTAGTCCTTATGGTCCTGTCACAGAACAATTCAGTGTAGGATGAGGGAAGTAGCAATGGAGCAACAGGAAACCAAAAGAGTACCTTGCATACTAGCCTGGAAACTCAGTCCTACTTTCTTAAGCTTTACCAAACCACTGAATGTGTTAGGAGAAAAGATTGGCAAAAGTACTTCCTCAACTTATTCATATGCTCGGCAAAATGTTTGACCAGTTCTGATTTTGGATATGATCCCTAGAGCAACAAGCGGCATCAAGCTGATAGCAGAAATGGGAAAAGTAACATTTTGCGTCCATGCAAGGTTGTCCTGGGTGGCTGGATAGCTGTTAATTGCTCTGGCTCACACAGGAAACTGTGATTTCCATTTGCCTCAGGAAAACCTATAGTCTCCTTTAGGCTGTAAACCAGTCCAAGACCCTTTGTTATGTGCTTGTTTGCAGTTATTCTGCAGGACATAAAACATAGCACTTCCCTCTGTGAGAGCACTGCAGTATTCGTTAGCTCGAGGGCTGCAATGTATGCTGGCTAAAATGCCTTAGTTGAAGTTACAGCCCCAAGGAAGACTGTCATCTTTGCATAAATTTACAGTTATTTTTTCCTAAATGTGCTGTACAAAGAGACTTTGCTATTATAGGTTGCTTTTTTCTCCATATTTTTATTTTTTCCAAAATTTCAAAGTGAAGGGAGGTCTTCATGGTTGATATGACAGCTATATTTGGACTGAATTTAAATTATTGATTTAGAGTATATGTCATGAGCTAGTGAAAACTTGGGTTTCTGGCTTACAAGATTTTTACTGCTATTATTTATTAACTGAATGCCAGGGAGACAAAGAACATCTTCCAGTTGAATCTGGGTGACTGCAAAGTCAGTCATGAAAGGGGCTGAAGCTAGCAAAGACAGCTCAGTGCAGTGCTATAATCTATCTTTTACAACAGTTGCTAGATAACTTTGAGTCTGTATCACCACATCATTCCTGGATTTTTTTCTTTTGAGAACTATCTAAAATGCATTGGCATCAACTACAGGGATCATTGATTTTGCTAACTTAGTTGAAGGCTAACTTTTCTTTAGGCTACAGAATTAGACTACTAAATCACAGAGCACCAAGCTCTATACCTGTGAGTCTCTTCATCTCTCATATATCAGAATTTTCTGGTTTTGGGGTCAGAAGCTGTTGTGGAGTGATAACAACTATTTCTTGCCTGAAGAAGGCCCATGTTAGCGTCCTTTCATAGTAGGCATTGTACAGACCCTTGGTAAGAGAGCCTGATCCAGCAAGTTTATAATAAAAAAGTGGGATGAAAAATACTCTTTCTTGATATTTCAGATTTTTGAAGATATGACAAAATAAAAAGAGTCTTATTGTGAAAATGGATCTGTTTGGTTCATCATATATTGTAGTGATTTTGAGAGTTATATTTTGATTCTTACTTTAAAATGTTATCAATATTTTGGTTACTAATTTGTTTAAGCTCAGGCAATTTTCCAGTTAAGAATTATATCAGTTCATTGGAAAATGTCAGCATGGACTTCTCAAGCATTTAGCAATGTTTCTTCATTGTTTATGATTTGGGACATTTACTAACATTAAAACTGTTTCCCAGTCATGCTAGAAAGCTACAAATTGCCTCTGCTTTAATACACTGAATAATGGCGTCTAGGTAAGAAACTACCACATCAAGGGCTTGTCGTTACTAGCTTTTACCAAAACCATAGAATCATAGAATCATAGAGTAGTTAGGGTTGGAAAGGACCTTAAGATCATCTAGTTCCAACCCCCCTGCCATGGGCAGGGATACCTCCCACTAAACCATGCCATCCAAGGCTATGTCCAACCCCACCTTGAACGCCACCAGGGATGAAGCATTCACAACTTCCCTGGGCAACCCATTCCAGTGCCTCACCACCCTCACAGTAAAGGATTTCTTCCTCATATCCAATCTAAACTTCCCCTGTTTAAGTTTAAACCCATTACCCCTTGTCCTCTCACTACAGTCCCTAGTGAAGTACCTATAAACTTTTCCATGAGCCAAGCCCACACAAAGAAGAATCGAATATAAAAAGTGGAATTTAGAACAATTGGGTGATTTTCTAGGTCTGGCAGCATGGCTGAGGCTGAGGCTGAGACTGCACAAGAGATTTTGGGGTTGTTAATATCAGTAACAAAGCACCAGTTTGAAAAATACATGCTTTTGATGACCATAATTATTTTAAAAACACAGTACTTGAGAATGAGCTTTATTCACAAGAGCTACCCTCTGATATTTTTAAGCAGGACACCTAGGGTGTTCAGCATTGTAATCTTTCCTCAATAAACATTGTTTAATACCACTGAGTGCTTCAACAGGCTGTAAAGTGGCCTTGAGTTTTCAGGAAATTAAATGAGATAGATATGCTTTTTTGTAGATGCCTAGGAGAAAGACTGGTCTGTCGCAGCACTTATGATAAGAGTGAGGTACAGCTGTCACAGCCTGGTGAACAGTGTTATGCAAAAAGCAAGAAGCAATGGCATAATTTGAGGTAACTGATAAAAGAAAACCTGTTACCACTTAGAAGCAGTTCCAGTTTCACCCCAGCTCATCAGGGGTAGAAAAATAGTTCCAGAATACCTATGAAATTATACAGCATCAATGTGGTGGTCAGAGAGTACACCTTGCCTACAGGCATGTACGACAGTGTCTTGGTGTGGAACAGCTCCTCAGGGTGGAGCAGGACCCAAGGAGCACTGATGGCTGGGAAGATAATACATGAGTTATTACCCTTCACAGTCTTTGTTGCTCTTTCATTTAATGGTATTTCAGCAATCCCTTGAGAGACATCATATTGGTACTCTCGGTCAATCCAACTGATCCGTACTTCAAAGAAATGTTCCTCTCCTTCCAAAACAACAGTTTTATTTACTGCACAGTGTAACTCCATGCTGTTCATTGAACTTTAAAAAGTAAATTCTACTCACAATGTACATTTGCAAATATAAACTACACCAGAATTTAAACAACAATCCCATACTATTTCTTCTACATTGTATTTAAAAGGTTCAGAAGTAATTTACTCTAAATCCTTTAAATTGATTTTATTTAGTGTCAAAGTAAATACTTCTGAAGGGAATTCAAATTTGACAAACATTTTTGAGACTATTGTCTTTTTTATGAAACAAAAAATTATGTATTTATTAAATAACATATGGAGATAAAACTCCAGTTCTCTGTTAATAACTGTAATGCACTCGATTGCACCTTTGTCTGACATTTGTGGAGGTACTGAAGAAATGTCAGAAATAATCCAGGAACTGACAAGCAGAACTTCTCTTTACATAATAATAATGGATATGTTCATGCTTATCTATCCAGGTTGCATATATTAAATGTAATTTTACTTGCACATGGATGTAACTGGCATCTTCAGTGCAGGAAATTGAACACAGCATACATTTAATCAGCTTTGAAGTGTTTACATAGTCATTATCTAATCTCTTTGAACACCTCTGAAATACACAAAGTAATTGCACAATGGCCTGGGTTCTAAACAAGGTGGTAAATGTTAAATAAACAGCATTGAGCTAATTTGACTGCAGTCTTTTCTACATTAAAAAAAAACATTTAAACATTTTCCCCTTTATTTAGCTGTGGCAATTTCCTATGTATGCATATATATAGGGACACACTCATACACTCTTTTCAAGTTATTTTATTTCAGTCCAGCAGAAAGATTTCTAATCAGTTTGACTTCATTTGAAATAAAATGGCCAAACAGCTGAAAAATGTTTCCCACCAGCTTTAAAGCACTTTGAAAACCACACTTTAAACTGAGCAGGCGCACCACTCCCTTGTAGACAGTCCTGTCTCAAAGGATAAGGAAACACCACTTTCCCTGTAAAGAGGGCCCTGGGCACAAATCCTTGAAAATGTTGTCCTTAAAATTTATTCTGAAGTTCATTGTAGCTTCAGCGTAATGCATTTACCAACATGCTTTAGTACAGTATGTGCCTTTTGGGCCATTTCATTCCATTCCATAATTGTTTTCTGGGGAAACCCTTACCTGCTACTTGATTTATGCAATACAGATGGTTGGTAAAACTTGAATTTTTATTGATGCATAGTAATATCTTTCTCAGCACCCTTAAAGAAAGTGACATAATTCTTTAAGACATAATATTACGCTTAGGAATTGCTCTAAAGGCTCATTAATCTTTTGTGAAACTCTCTCAGCACTCTGCTAGTGTTAAATAAACCATGACTAGAAATGAAATTCAAAATAGTTTGAGTGATTTCTGCAAAACGTTCTCCATTTGCCAATTATGTAGCACTCTATTTCATCCTATCAGTTATTCATTATTCTTTGCTAAAAATACAGCCATGGCAAGGGATTTTTGTGAGTTCCAGAAGAATTACAGATGACCCACTTAATGAAAACCGGGCACTATTTTATTAAAAATTACAAAGCTGATGAACTAAGTGATGATGACATGGTATTTGTTTATCACTGTTGCTTTCTTGATAAGGAAAAATATCCAAGCCCAATTGAGCAGAGTGTTTATTCAAAACCATGTTCTAAAAGGCTGGGTGAGCCTTCTGAGTTGATCCCTAATTCATGTCCCACCCTGATGGTCATTAGCTGATTCAAGAGTTACAAAAGGCAAAGGAAGAAGTATAATCCAAATATGTTTGTCTTAAATATTAAGAAGGCTATACCCATGTCAGTGTTCCTTCTTCACATAAAGAAAGGATTTCACCTTTCTTTGCTACCATATTCATCATCTTACTCTCCCTCTTCCTTATACAGATTTCTCCTTTAGATTTGCCATTTTAGCTCAAATCCTGAGTTGGGACACTTAAACACATTCTGAGTTCTGCTGGGTGAAGTTATTTTTTAAGCAGTCTAGGTATTTTTATAGCTGAGAGTGTTTTGACTTGACTTTAAACCTTCAATGAACTTTCAAGTCCCACAGCATCAGCTCTGACTCAAGGATAGGGATGCTTCCCCTGTAGCCTGGCTGCACATTTCAGCAGATTTAAGGCATCAGCCTGGACCCTGAAGAATTCTTTGCTCATAAAGCTGAATCAGGAACCTGTTTAAGACTTCCATATAATGTTTAACATAATAAATACAGGCAAGTCCCTAAAATAAGGTAATGAGGTGGGTAGAGTGGGAAGGCAAAGGCTTGGTATTTTTCTTTGTCACCCTTTTTGTGGCCCTACAACACCAGATTAATAGGAAAAACTAATATTGATGTTGCACACAGTATGTTACATAGAATCATAGAATCACAGAATCATAGAATAGTTAGGGTTGGAAAGGACCTTAACATCATCTAGTTCAAAACCCCCTGCCATAGACATGGACACCACCCACTAAACCATGTTACCGAAGACTCTGTCCAATCTGGCCTTGAGCACTGCCAGGGATGGAGCATTCATAACTTCCTTGGGCAACTTATTGCAGTGCCTCACCACCCTCACAGTAAAGAATTTCTTCCTTGTATCTAACCTAAACTTCCCGTGTTTAAGTTTGAGCCCATTACCCCTTATCCTATCACTACATACCATCCTTATTGCCACTGAAAATAAAAAAAAAATAAAATGCCTAAAAGAAGGTTATGTTTTTAAATGTCTCCATTTTGTTCAGAATTCCCTAAATGGTTGATGTCTCACTACTGTCCCACTGGTATGATGAGTTACCAGCTATGAGAGCAGATGCTTTCTGTAAAGAAAGGAAAAGATAGTGGGATCCTACACATACATTGTTAGGTATTTTGCTTTGATTTCCATTCTCACAGAAAGTTTTTAACCTGTCCTCCCTAATACTAAAGCACTCAAAAATAATGAAGAAAATCTAGCTTCCTGAAGTGTGTGTAATATGAGAGAAAATAAAAGAAACAGCAGCATTAACTCTGTGGAGTTGCTTTAAATTATGGAAAGTAAATAGCAAAGTTTATCACAAGTAAAACAAGCTGTTTATTTTCACTTCTTATTCTAGTTTATGGCAAAACAATTCAAAGTTTATCTTGTCTGTTTCAAATAGTGATTTTCCATTAACAAATCATATACCAGAAAAAAATCGTAAAAACATTAGCTCTTTAGTTATTATTCAGGCTTTGATTCACAGAATATGTCCGTATCATACAGTGGAAATCAGTTCAGCATTATAGAAAAAACGTGGGGTAAGTGTTGGTATAGTGCAGGGCTTGTTCAGTCTATCCGACGCTGCATGACTTGAGTACTTTCAGGACTCATTTGATGCTTCTGCCTATTGTTTCATCAAGTAGAGCACTTGATGAAGCTTACCTACACATATCTCAGTTATGTTCTAGCTGGGGCAGCTTTGCACCAGAGTTCTTTGAAAAAAGTAAATTTGTAGCTTTGGCAGTGCACATGTAGTGGCATAAGAGAATGGCCATGGATGGGACACCATATCATGAACTCAGGTCTGTGAGGAATGGTAGGGAATGAGGTCTGAGAGGCAGACCCATGGTGAAGACAAATAAGAAAAGCTTTATGATGTAGCTTCACAGAGTTACGAAGTTTGACTATGGATAGAGATTAATGGGATGTTGACCTGAAACCCAACAATTTCTTTTCACTTTTCTAAAAGAAGACTCCATAAAAATCATATAATGCAGGTTGGACAAATCCCAAGTTTCTGTGAACTATATTTCAGCTGAAGATATTTGACCAGCTGTAGCAGTTTATAAAACTTATGGAGACATGAGAAGCGGATCAAAGCAGTTCACCATCTGCTACTATAAATCAAACCTCTTATCCTAATGATTAAAGCAAATAGGGCAGCTATCATGGCACCCCTAACACTTTATTAAATCAAACTATACAACACCTTTAGAACTGAAACTTTATTGCAGTCCCAACATGCGAGATTTATGTGTCAGTCCACATGACTGGTGGGTTCTGGGAGTGATAGCCTTTATTCTTACTGTGAGTAATGGGGGAAGGCATGCCTTGTTTGCCTACAGGAGAGAGAGAATCACTATAGAAGAGGAATTATAAAAAATATTCATATGCTAAAGCATCTTCATTGGAGAGAAAAAGAGAATAAAATAGAAGGATTGTCCTAATTAGAAGTACAAAGAATGACCAGTGTATTAACCTATTATTCACAAGAGAAGATCTCTTAATTCAAAGATATGATTTCTTCTGTGTTAACAAAATAAAATGTTTGTTTGTGATATTCCTTTTGAAGATAATGATTTAAAAAACATTCAGAATCTCCCTTTAATACATGGCCAGTGATTTTTAAAAAGAAGTTATTGAAAAGTTTTTTGAAACTTTTCTTCCTTCAAGTAATTTTTCTACTTCACAAAAGAATACTTCCCTCAGAGTCATCCCCTAATTAAACTCAAAGTACTGTGTCTTTTCTGGTTATGGCTGACTCTTTCCAGATTGTAAGGAAAAAACTTGTATCACTATATCTGTAGAGAAGCATTTCTTTCTCTGGAGATTTACCACCAAGGAAAAGTCTGCAGAAATCATCTAACTAGATGAGTGTTCAAAGCTTGTTTGAAATACATGGGAGACAACCTGAACTCAATGCGTTTCGTTTTAATGCAAATTCTCTTCCTTGTTCATAATGACCCTTATTATTTTCAGCATAATAACAATTTTGTTTTACTTTCTTTACAAGAAAGTGAAATACTGGTTAGATGGGTTTAAACTGAAAAGTTTTCACACAGATGAGCCTGATACAGTCACAGTGAAGCTGTTTAAGAACTACACTCAGATTTTCAGGTAGAGACTAATGAACTCATCACAACTGGAACAGATGGCACAGCCCATTTTCTAGTCTATTAACTTTTATAGATCACTGAAGAATCATCCTGAAATATAGATAATCCAGAAAACAGGGTAAATTCCCAAACTAGATTTAGGATGCTTTTGCTGTTTTGGTTTGATTTATAGGATCTCTTAAGTTTGTTGCACAAAGGATAGGGTACGTAAAGATTATATATATATATATATATAAAATGACAATTTGATTGAAACTAGACAAGTGAAATAATAATGTAATGTAGAAAATATTTATAAGCAGAACATAAACAGACCTGAGCTGTGTGGATTTGACATAATGTATGGAAGTTACAATTTGTTACAAAATGGTCTTTTGAGGTAACCGAATTTCAACAAATCACTATCAAATTATTTAAACTACTTTGTACAAATATGCGAACTATCGCTATAATTTTTTCAGAAAGGTTATTCCATTTTTCAATGCAATCAAGGACAGAAGGTTACTGAATTTCCCTTTTAAGTTAAGGAAAGAAAATAACTATTCATGTGTGCAAAAATGTATGACTAAAAAAAACTAGCTCACAAGAGGCTCACCGTAGTGTATTTCATGCTAAGTGTAATTCAAAGTCTCATTGTCAATGTTTGACCCAGAGGCTGTTATTTCCACTCAGTTGTTATTAATTCATAAATGAAGCACCCAAAAGACAGTAACTGAAAAGCTGTTACCACTGGGATACCAGTGCTAGGATACCACCCTGTGCAATGTATTGTGAAATTATTTCCATTTGGAAATTCATTCTTTGTTGCTCTCACTAGAGCAAAAGGCTTTTTTTATGTAGGAATGCATGGCATTTCTGAGTCAAACACTTTCATTTGTAAGGCAAAAGGTATCTTGTGAAGCCAGCCAAATTAAACAGTCAAATACAGGAATCACTGTGTAAATAATCATAGAATCATAGAATCATAGAACAGTAAGGGTTGGAAAGGACCTCAAGATCATCGAGTTCCAACCCCCCCCCCCCCCATGGGCAGGGACACCTCCCACTAAACCATGCCATCCAAGGCTATGTCCAACCCCACTCAGTGATTTATGTGTTAACTGTCAAAAAGTTTTCATGATTTGTTGAAGTTACCAACCCCCAAAATGTTTTATTAGATCCAGTTTAACATATTTATATTTTTTTTTTCAGGGTTCAGTAGTGAAACTGAAACCACTTTTAACAGTAAATCTGAATTATTCAGAATTTTAAAATCATGGCTGAATTTTATGCAAATTCCCCACAGCTGAAAACACATTTTAATTACCTTATTGTTTAGCCACTTCAAATATCCAAAACTAACATGATCCATGTGAACATGGGTTAAGAATTATAAATCAAATAAATTTTTTTTTTACTTACACGTCTAAAATATATATCTCTTTATATCACCAATACCTGAACCTACCCCAAAAAAACATCTCCCCCATGTATGAACAGGTAATCCCAACTATTTTACCTGATTATGAGAGAACTTTGATGCTTTTTCTTTTGTCTATAACCTAGTGGTAGTACAATCAGACTTGATTGTATTAGGCCTTACAATCTTAGGCCTGACTTGAACTTGCACTTTAAAATAAATACCTTAATAATGAAAGAAAACTAGTTTTCTACTATATTATTTTATATGTTAAATATGTGTCCTGGGTTCAGCAGTAGCAATCATTTTTCTTCTTCTTAATAGCTGGTGCAGTGCTGTGGTTTTGGCTTTCAGCCTGGGAACAGCGCTGATAACACCGATGTTTTCAGTTACTGGTGAAATATTTAGCCTGACCAAGGACTTTCTGAGCCTCATGCAGTGCCAGGGAGTAGGGGAAGCTTGGAGGAAGCAGAGACAGGACACCTGACCCAAACTAACCAAGGAGGTATTCCATACCACAGCACGTCATGCCCAGGATGTAAAAACTATTGGCAGTTACCCGGAAGAGGGGTGTGCACTGCTCGGTCAGGCTGGGTATTGGTGGTGAGCAGTTGTATTCTCTTCCCTTGTATTTCCCTGGTCATTATTATTATAGGTGGTAGCAACAGTGGTTTGTGTTATACCTTAGTTACTAAACTGTTCTTATCTCAATCTGTGGGAGTTGCATTCTTTCGATTCTCCTTCCCATCCCTCCTGGAGCAGGGGGAAGAAAGAGGGGGGAGTGAGTGAGCAAACTGTGTGAGAGGCTTAAACCATGACAATACGTCATAATATCTTATAAAACTTTTTTCCAGCTACTTAAAACCTTGAAAATCACCATATTTATCCCAGCTTTTACTATAAATCAATGTATGGAAAGTTAGCTTCAGGGAATAAAAATAATTTTGGACGTCTTTAATGTCCAAAAGAAGCAAGTCTTGAATATTGGATCTAACCTGTTTAAAATTAATATAATCTACAAAAATTACAACACTAATAATAGAAACACAGCAAAATAGACAAATGTAAACATAAAAAAAAAAGCTGGAGACACTCGGTTGATGTAATCCTTTGCTATACACCAGGATGCTGACAATATATATCTGTGCATTAAAGCCTCATTCAAATTTACTTTTCTCTTCATCCTAAGACATTTTCTAAATATTATTTTTTTTCCTCATTTCTGAGCAGGATATTTCCTGTCTGGGGTATCTCAAACAGGTATCAAATTGTTCCTATCCCATCTTGCTTTACTTGCTTAGAGCGATTGTTACCTATTGTTCTGGTTTTGGCTGTGATAGAGTATGGGGCTATGTTTTGGATTTGTCCTGAGAACAGTATTGATAATTCAGGGATGTTTTAATTACTGCTGAGCAGTATTCACAGAGCAGAGGCCTTTTCTGCTCCTCATACCACCCCACAAGCTAGTAGGCTGGGGGTGCACAAGGACTTGGGAGAGGACAAAGCTAGGACAGCTGACCCCAACTGACCCAAGGGATCTCCCACACCATATGGTGTCATGCTCAGCATGTAAAGCTGGGGAGGAAGTTGGCCAGGGGGGCTGCTGCTACATGACTGGCTGGGCATCAGTCAGTTGGTGGCAAGCAATTATTTTCATTCACCTCACTTGTCTTTCTTGGGTTTTACTTCCCTCCCTTTTTTATTTTCCTTCTTATTACACCATTATCATTATTATTGTTGTTGTTACTATTATTTTTATATTTCAATTATTATACTGTTCTTATCTTAACCCATGAGTTTTCTCAGTTATACCCTTTCAGTTCTCTTCCCTCATCCTGCTGGGGGAACAACGAGTGAGCAGCTGCATGGGGCTTAACTGCCAGCTGAGGTTAAATCATGACACCCATCTTCTAAGAGTATTATGAAGTTTATGGAAACAAAGATGATTTATCCTTTGCTGGACGCTACAGGCTGTGAAAATATGGCTGGAAACCTCACATACTGTACTCTGCTGTAATACACTGGCAGTCAGCAGCCAGAAGCTGGAAAGAAAGTCCGGAAAGCCAGATATCGTACTTCCTAATTGCAATGGCCAAGCTGAATAGTTAAAAGAGAAAAAGTCATACTTTAGGCAAATATTTTTAGCATTAAAACAAGGGAAACAGTTGTATTAGCATATGCGTTAGAGCATTCTGTACTGTAATAAAAGAATGAGAAAAGCAGGAATGCAAAGTGCATTTCCCACTGGACAAAAAAGGAAAAGCGAATAAACTGAATTCTGACCTCAGCTAAAAAAGTAATATTTTTCTTTTCAAGACAGCAAGTCTGAGGGAAATATGCCAGCAGCTCCAAATACCCAAGCAAACCAGGAAAATGGCAATAAAATAACATGCAGCAAGGCAATCGATCAAGTGCAGAAAGCAATCTTGCAGGACGTGCGGATCCTGGAAAATCACAAACAAGATAAAGAGATGTGATATTGCTGATGTCACTGTAAAAAAAAAACAAACAAGCAAACAGATTGTAAGGCATCCACTGTCGTAGCAAATAACAGTAAGGACTGAATTTCTGGAGAATTTTTAGTTTAAAAAACCCAATAATTTCTTCCATGGAAGCTCAGGCAATGGATTGAACTGGTTTGCAAACAAGTGATCCGGTGATCTAATGAACCACAAATAAATGTGCTCAGGTGTAAACATGTAAATATGCTTCAATGCAAATATGTAAGTGGGGAAATGGGAAAAAAAAAGTTAAACTTGACAACAACAAAAAACACCTCTTCAGCTGCTTGAGCATAAAAGGATGCCAAAGTCATAGCCTTTTGCTTGGCAAAACCAGTTTGAAAGTTGCTTATAGAAAATAGATGTGGAACTAGGCTGTCCTACAGCTGCAAAGAAAAATAAACCGTGATGAAAGTGGTGACCTGGAGAAAGTGCTGCTTTCAGAAATACTACAAACATTTCCAAAAACGTATACATACATTGCTGCAAAATGATCTGTAATGTTATGAAAGTTGAATTATTAGAAACATCTCCAAAAGGGCCAAGTCAGAGTGTAAGGAAAAAGCAAGCTTACTTATGCTTGAGGTAATGTTCTTGAAGCTCTCTTTTCACATCAGAGGTAGAGAACCTGCAAGCTATTGCTACTGCACAAACAAGGATTGAAGGGCATTTGATCTCATGAAAGCCTTTCAGAAGTGCTCAGAGATTAAAACCAAGGCCTTTCAGATTATTTTTCAGTCTCTGGCCTTTCAAAATCAGAAATGAAACTTTTGTGAAGGTATTTTCTAAAATATGTTTGTTTTCTGTTAATAGTGGCATCTGACATTATATGGCTTCAAAATCCTAAACCAAGTGTTTTCTGCAGATTCTCCTGTTACTTGGATTACAGCCACAATATTTCAAAATGTCTGGTGGATAAGCATCAGAGAGGTGGTCAACAATCCAATCCATAAATGGCATAAGGAAAAAAAGCTTGTGAAGATGGAAGTCATTGCAATTTTTCATTAAAATGGTTGTGAATTGCTTCTACCTACAGACAGTTAAAAAAATTGCAAAATTGATTTTTTTTCTGCTTTTACAATCTAAAAATGCATGTAGATTTTTTATATGGTAGTACAGAATGAAAGTTTGGTGTTCACTGACATTTTCATTGAGGGAAAAAAATCATTTCATGATCAACATTTCTTGTGATTGTTATTGATCCTAATAAGTGCCAATCAGACATTTTTCAGTACTGAACGTTCATTTTCTTTCCTTCAAAACAGAATTGTTAAAAACTCTGATTTATTTCCTCATCTTTCATACGCAATCAAGATCAGATGTCAAGCTTAACAAATAAATAAATAGGTTACTGACAATGACAACATCATACATCAATGTTTTTAAAGAAAGCAAATATTATATTAGATGTGTGGAATTGTTTATAGAATATTAATTTGGTTTCTACATCAGTAACTGTAGAAGAGGAGCAATGTGAAACATTGTCAGTGTTTATTTTTTTGTCATCTTTTTGACTAGAGTAGTTATAATGGAAATGTCCTAAAAGCAATTGAGTTATTTAAATGCCAATTTTGAAAATTAATTAGCATGTTTGACAGCTAAAGCTTACAAAATATCAGCTGAAATTAATTTTTGAAAAATATTTTCTCAGTAATTCATCTTATTTTTTAATTAATTTTTACTCATAATCGGTAATAAGACTAGTCTGAATATTATATTTAATTGCTTAGAAATACAAGGGAACTCAGTATTCATCTACACTTCATACTCTTCAGGACAAATAAAACTACATATTATTCTTTTCTTGGTTTTGTCAAAATAATTGTCCTATGATCACACTTGAAATATCCCATGGACATGAAAGAATTTAGCTAATTGGCATGTAATCATTCCTCAGAAGAGGAGTGGGTTACATGTGGTGCATACTTCACACTTTCTAGTCATTCTATTTTTAAATTCATTATGTCGGTCTCCCACAAACCTGTTTAGAAATTTGAAGATTGCTCTGGCTGCTGGAAATGTAACAAAATGGTGGGTTTCTTCTCAGATATGTAAGAAAAGACAAATCTTATAGTCTTAAGATCAAGGGAAATCACTGCTTAAAATTGTTTCCTCGATATTGCCTTTAGTGGAGGAATGTGTTACATCTGATGGGCAGCTGTCACTTCGATAAACTTGATAAGATGGAAGAAATAGCCTTGAGAAAATAATGAGGTTAAAAGTTACGTTCTTGACTAGAAAACAAAGACTTGCCTTGCACATTCTGTATCTGTGTCTGCTATAGCACGTATTTCAGCTATTTTGTCCTGTCCTGTCTGGCTGTGTTAATCAACTCCAATCTATCTAAATATTTCTTAGTGACATTATTAGTTCTGCAGTCACTGTCAGTCTTCAAGTTCACTCCAGTACTTTTCCTTCACAGAATCACAGAATCACAGAATAGTAAGGGCTGGAAAGGACCTCAAGATCATCGAGTTCCAACCCCCCCGCCATGGGCAGGGACACCTCCCACTAAACCATGCCATCCAAGGCTATGTCCAGCCCCACCTTGAACGCCGCCAGGGATGAAGCATTCACAACTTCCCTGGGCAACCCATTCCAGGGCCCCACCACCCTCACAGTATAGAACTTCTTCCTCAGATCCAATCTAAACCTCCCCTGTTTAAGTTTAAACCCATTACCCCTTGTCCTCTCACCACAGTCCCTAATGAAGAGTCCCTCCCCAGCATCCCTATAGGCCCCCTTCAGGTATTGGAAGGCTGCTATGAGGTCTCCACGCAGCCTTCTCTTCTCCAGGCTGAACAGCCCCAATTTTCTCAGCCTATCTTCATACGAGAGGTGCTCCAGTCCCCTGATCATCTTCGTGGCCCTCCTCTGCACTTGTTCTAACACTTCCATGTCCTTTTTATGTTGAGGACACCAGAACTGCACACAATACTCCAAGTGAGGTCTCACGAGAGCAGAGTAGAGGGGCAGGATCACCTCCCTCGACCTGCTGGTCATGCTCCTTTTGATGCAGCCCAGGATACGGTTGGCTTTCTGGGCTGCAAGCACACACTGCCGGCTCATGTTAAGTTTCTCATCAACCAACACCCCCAAGTCCTTCTCCACAGGGCTGCTCTGAATCTCTTCTCTGCCCAACCTGTAGCTGTGCCTGGCATTGCTCCGACCCAGGTGGAGGACCTTGCACTTGGCATGGTTAAACTTCATCAGGTTGGCATCTTCCCACCTTACAAGCCTGTCAAGGTCCCTCTGGATGGCATTCCTTCCCTCCAACATATCAACCAAACCACGCAGCTTGGTGTCATTGGCAAACCTACTGAGGGCACACTCAATCCCATTGCCCACGGCACTGACAAAGATGTTGAACAAGACCGGTCCCAGCACTGATCCCTGAGGGACACTCAAATCTCAGTGCACCCAAATAAGACAAGCATGCCTCAACTTAGTTTCTTAACTTAGTTTACTTAGTGATGAAGCACATCAGAGCTTCAGAGACGTTTTTCTGCCCACTGCTTTCTCATTTGTTTTCAGAGATGAAGCATGGATTCTGTTCCCATGCTGGAGTAAATTGTGGATTATAGCAGTGCAGTTAGGCTGATTCATTCAACAGCAGCAACAAGGTTTGGTGAAACTTCAGAGTCTGCCAGAACATTTTATCTGGTATGCATCTCGTTCCTTGTCATACATTTTTGTTTTGTTTTTCTTTTTTTCTGAAGGCCTCCCACCACACAATCAAATATAAAATTAACATTATAGAAAAATACAACTATCATCTATACCCCTAGTATGTAGTAAGGGATGCTACTGTTTGCCTTCATTGACTTTCATATTTTCTCAAAATCATAGTGTCGAATAAAAGAGGGGACAACAACCCTGTGTGATCAGGAAGCCCCCAGTAGTTTATCTACAGGCTCTGGAGAGAGAAGGGAGAAACCCCTAGAATAAAAGACAACATCCAGAGGTTTATTTGATATATACTGGAAAACCTTATCTTTTGCCCTACTTAGCAGCTGAAAAATGAAGAAGGACTGAAAATGACATGCATTTCCTCTCTGTTTTGATCATGTTTCCAATGACGGAAGACCAGGAGGAGAATGATGTTAGGGACAGGTTGTGCAGTATGACTCCTGCTGGGGAGGGCTCTTACAGCAGCACGTTATGATGTGAATTCCTGAGACACTTAGGATATCGGCCAAGATTTAACATGCTTCCAGTGTTGTAGGTATCCATATTGGAACTTCTTTGGACAAAACCCAAACCCCAAATCTTTTGAAGTTTGCTAATTAGGGCACTTCAGCTCTGTTAATTACACCACATGAAGTACTCAGCACCAGCAGCAACCTCTTTAAGAATGGCTGCAATTATTCTGAGTAAAGGCTTCCACACACAATGTGCATGAGCCACTGATATTGCTGAGTAGGATCAAAGCCTTGTGAACACTTGCTGCTTTTTGACATCCAAGCAAAACCCAGGTATATTGTACATCCTCTAGCTCATAGCAGTATTTATTTCATTAAATGCCTTGAAAATTATTTCTAAACTAAAAGATTCAAAGACATTTGAGAAAGGTCCTTCCGAGTGTAAAAGCACAATGAAGGGCTTTTGTCCTTTCGTATTTTTGTTTGCTTCTAAAGTTTCACAGCCGTTAGGAATACTTTGCCCTCTTGAGGCTTTCATTGGCTCTTGGCAGACTGGCATTTTCCCTACACAGCAGGCACTGACAGTGACAAGTGAGATCACTGACTCACTGCTGCTGGCTACCTGCTGCCTTTCTTCTCCTGTTTCCTCATCAATAGAGTCTGATCTATGAAAATTAAACAAGAGGAAATTATTCTGCAGTTAACATTTTAAGCCCCTTGCCTTTATATTTATTGTATTTTTAATATCTTATTTAAAAAAAAAAA
This sequence comes from Amazona ochrocephala, assembly GCA_039720435.1. NCBI lineage: Eukaryota > Metazoa > Chordata > Aves > Psittaciformes > Psittacidae > Amazona > Amazona ochrocephala. Next base: position 15,359,785 of record CM077879.1, read on the forward strand.
AAAAAGATAAGTGTTTTTTAAAAGTCAGATACCATCTTACTATTTTCCTGCAGAGATGGAATGAGTGATTTCTCAGGGGATCATGGATAATGAGTTATGATATTTTGAATTTGCTGGGCATCTTAAAATTCAATTTCCATCAGCCAACCAAATGTCTCTGTTCAGAAGAAGAGGTTATCAGTTTGCAGTAATGGGCAGTACATTTTTCTTCTTTTCAGAGAACAAGCCAGACAGAAAAAAAAAGTCACAGTTCTTTCCCAGGTTCTCCTGAACCGAGACTGCCCAGCACTCTGAATTGATTTGTCCCTGTCCTAATGTCAGCCATTTTAAAACTTCCTATCTTCTCCTAAACAAGTTCTCCATTTATTAAAGTAGGAGTTTTCTTTAGTGTAAGCATTTGCAATGAGACTTTTGTTCAAGGTTTTGGTGAGTGTTTGCTGTTTAGGTTCAATGAACAATACAAACACCAGCCACCCTGGAGAGTGCTGTAAGAACATCCAGATTCCTTATTCAAGCGATCAGTAAACCAAGAGAGGGAGAGTTACAAGATCAATCCGAGACCAAGATGTCTAGCATAATCTTGACTTAAAAAGTAGAACCCATTTTGTGCACGTTTCCTAGAGAAGATGAAATAGCGATGCTAAGGATTTACTGAGGAATATGCAAGGAAGGAGTTTCGGTGTGTTGGGTTTGTTCTCCTTTTCTTTTTTCTTTTAATTGGAATCCTGTTGTTGAGCCTTTGCCTGTTTCTACTTATATCAACAGTAACACACCTTGAGAAGATATTGCTTCTACTGCCTGTTGATCAACGTAGCATCTCTTACGAGTCATATGGTAATAACACTTTTGAAACCCAGCTAAATTCCCAGTGCTGTCTCATTTAATAGAGATATTAATCACATGAACAGCACTGATCAAATCCACATCTGCAAGCAAGGCAGAAAACAGTAATCAATGAAATGATAATCAAAATGCAAGGAAAAAAGAAAAGAAAGAAAAGTGAAGATCAAATGGAGATTTTTTGCCATTTTCAGTAGCATTTCCATCTGTTTTGCATAAAATTAACACAGAGGCTGGGCAATAGACTGCAGTAGGTATTGAAAAACTAGAAAATCCAGAAGAAACAACAGTGGGAAAGATTAGAAAAGGCAAGGGGCAAAAATCCATAAATAAGAAACAAAACGAAGAGATATTACAAGGTAATACACAGAGGCCACAAAAAAAAAAGCCATGACCCTTTCCCTATATTATTCAAAAATCCGTGCAATAGGTTCTCTAACCCCACATGTCAAAACTAATTTTCAGTTTTAAACAGGGAGCATTCCCTAACACAGTGTTTCAGCGATGTACTCATCCATCTGCCTACTCCATCTAGCTGCGTCGTTGTTTTCTATTTTTTCTGTTACAAACTGCATGCTATAACAAGAATTCTGCCCCATATAAATTCAATACAATTGCTTCCAAATGTCACTGTGATTTCCAGTTTATTCCACTCTCTCAGATATAGCGTTTTTGCCCTGTCCACAGCAAATTGCATTTTTAATATCTGACTTCATCCTACCCGAATTCCCACCTGATATTTCCCCTTAATCTCAGACCTTTTGAGTGCTTTTCTTGTCCCTGATTCCCTCCATCTTTCTTCTCCTTGTGTTTTGAAACTATTTTCCTGGTCAAGGGATGTTATCTAGTGCTTGGGTCCCTCCCTCTTGCAACTGTGCTTATCTGGCAGTTCATCCAGGGCTTGTGGTTTCTGACCTCAATAGAAGAACTGACAGCTCTCTCCTTGGTTTGCGAAAGAACAGGATTTCTTTATTAGACTCTTCTTCCTAAGGGAACAGGGCTTATGTTATTATGTTGTCTGCATCTGTCAGAGTCATCCCCTCCCCCCACCTTTTGAATCAGTGTGCCTACTTCAAACTACCTACTTCAGTCAAATCTGAGACAGGGTAGATGCATTAAACCCCCCTAGTTTTTCCAAGTTTCATGACAATAGGAATTTGTGGAGGAAAAGAACATCTTAAAGATACCTAAACTGAAAGAAATCCTTCAGTATAACCTTGCTTCCTGTTGCACTCTGGAGAATCTACACTGAAGATGGTTTAATAAACACAGGATCTGTAGATGTGGTTTAGATAGAACAGGTGTTTTTTTAAACAACCAGGTCAACCTGATGCATAAAACCAAGCAGCATTTTGGTTCATTACAGCCATGGGTGCTCAAAAAATTTCTGGTCCATTTTTAATGAAAACAGTAACATTCTAACATCAGCTCTCCCCTTTGTCCAGACTATCACAGGTGGAATTTAAGTAAAGGGTGAGAGTCAGCCCAGGTGTCTGCTCTATGGTAAGTAGACTTGGGGAAAATGGCCCACAGTTTTGAAGGATCAGATCTAGATCTGGGCTATCTACTTGAATAAAAATAACAGTTGCTTGCCATGAAATAATCATGCACACTGGGATTTTTTTTAATTTCTTTTCTTTTTTTTTTTTTTTTTTTTTTTTGGCTTATGAAGCACAACTCAGCATATCTGTAAGCAAAACAAATTACAAAGGTTCCCCCTGCAGCATGTTTCACTTTTCCCTTCAAAAAAGCATCATGTGTTTATGAAATTATGGCACTCCCCCAAAGGGCCTTAAATAATGATAAGATATGAAATAACTACTGTAGGTTTTGAAATCAATGTTGCAGAAGATAAGGATTTAGCTAGGATGTAGCTTAGTCAAACCTGATTAATTTGTGCCTGGCTGTGCCTAAGCAACCAAAACATTTCACTGGCAGGCAGCACAAATGACAAGCACTGGATGTGCCACTGCTTTGTTAGTCTGGAGGGCATTCTTTTTAATATTTATAAAAATGATTAGCAAACAGCTTTGGCCTAGCTAGGTCTGCCTGTACTGCCATTATCTCATCTCATGGGGGTACAAATCTCAATACTGAATTAATCGTAATATGACATTTGGATGAAAGAAAGAAGAGGAACTACTATGCTGGTTTAAAACACCGAGGGTTACAAATTGTGTTTATGACTTTTGTTTGGGAAGACAACAAAGGCATTTTAATAAATATCTGTCAATAAACATCAAAGTGTGTGTGGGGTTAAGATTGATGTGCCCTTTCTCTTGAACATTTAAAGATGCCAGGCTCCGCTGAAAAAACACATTTTAGCAAGTAGTTACATTTAACAGAAGCTGACAAGGTTGTTGACTTTGTAGCAGTCTAAGAAGATAAGCGGTAAAAATAGAAGTGGAGACATAACCTCATCCATCCCTTGCAGTACAAGAAACTTCCAGCATTACAACACCAATCACATGTTCCTTTACATAAAAAGATTCTCTATAAGTCCTCCAGGAAAATAAACATATTTATTATTTAATACTTACCTAGAACCTGACTCACAGTGGAACGCACTTAGGAAATCTTGACCCCTTTCTGTGCATGTGTGTGCACACTTGTATGTGTGTTTCCCAACAGATTGCATGTTAACAGCTTTTAAACAAATTCTTAAGAGGTGAAGACTTGAAAGATGTTAATTCCTAGCAGCACACTGAAAGTAGGAAGTCAAACAGAGAACAGAGGGTGTCTGTGGATTTCCCTAGAGGATGGAGCTCATCTCTAATTCAGTATTGAAGAACCCAGAGATGCAAGAGCTTATCTAGGAGCTCCTAGGAAAGGGGAAAGACCTAGAGCAACTTGAACTTGAAAATCTACTCACAAAACCGAAATTCATTACATATTCTGCTCCTCAAAAAGCAATTATACACTCATTTTTTGGGAGGGTTGTTTGTTTTGAAACTGCTGGATATTGACGCTGTCCTTCCTACCACAGTTAGCCTTGTGGGTGGGAGCTTGGTTTCCCATGGGTGTCCATGACTGGTGGAGCACAAGACCAGAGCCCCAGCATAACAGAGGCTCCAAGATGTTTGGACACAGATGCTCATGTGCATACAGGTAACAAGAAATCTCAGACCAAACAATGCTTGCCTCCTGACTGTAGCCACAGCGCAGGAGGACTTTCGTATTTTTGATGCAGGTATCTAAATCCTACCCACAGTCAGTTTTGGAAACTGCAATCATTTTGGGTTCTTTTAAATAGTTCTATTTGGAGGGAACACTTCCTGAAAATGAATTTATTTCAGTAGTTTGCATTCTGCTGGAAGGTACACCAACTTACAAAAAAAAGGTTCAGTGTAATGCAAGACAAAATGTTTGCTGTTTTGATTTCCTGATGGCATTTTCTGATAACAGATTTAATTCTTTGCCCTATGTGATAAACTTCTTATTCTTTTTCTAGCTACTTCTGTGTCAACATAAGGATTATTTTTTGGTATGGTTTTCCTGTATTTAAATTAATTTTTTAAAATATTAGATGTTTGTATGGAGTGAAATACTGAGTCCTTTCATATAAATTTTATAGGCAGAATTCCCATTGACTTAAGCAGCCTAGGATATGACTCATTGTATATAAAGTGTTTACTTTCTCAATGCAGCTTCTGAGATTACTGTACGGATACATTTTTATGTGCATAGCCTAATCCTAACAAATTAACTTCCAAGCCAGGAAAGCTGTTGTAAGTTTGCCTCAGCTGGAAGTCATTTTGAAAAGCTTAAAATGTACAAAATAAGAACTATATCTTTGATGGAAATGAATCAGTAAAAAAATCAGATGCTGCCCAGGTGTGGAAAGGATACTGACAATAGCTTTTGCCACTCATGAAATATTCAAATCCTTTTTGCACCGACCTCTTCATTTTCACTCACATATGGGGAAGAGGATCAAAGCTAGGTTTGTTTTGATCAAACTAGATGATCAAGGACTTACTATAAAGTAGTTTGATATGAAAGTGGTAAGAGCACTAGAACTGTCTAGAGAGATGGAGATGTAAAAGCTCCAAATATTGACTTGTCACTGGACCATCTTATATTCGTTTGTTATAGGAAATCTGCCTTAAACTTTATGCTTCCCATGAAATACTGAAACTTTCTTGACTGAGAGCTGACTTCAAGGAACACTGGGGAAATGTGTTTTAAAAAGCTTCAGATGAGAACAGAAACAGATTTTGAAGGTTATTTCTACAATGACTTTTACTTAACATTATGCATCCACTGATAAAAATTCAGGTGGCTTTAAAAGGTCTGACCTTGATTACTGGATGCCAGGTGCTTGACTTGCAGTTGAGTCTACTGCTGAGGTCTTCAAAGAGATTGAACCAGGGAATTTTGGTTTTCAGCTAGTGGTACAAAAGTGTGGTCATATTGAGGAGAAGAGGGCAAGGGTAACAGCTATGTTGAAGGGATATGAGGGGACCCAGGACACAGAAGTAAACACAGCATCACAAAAATGCCTGCTGCTCAAAGAACCTAGAAAATTTTTATCCAGGTTAAAGTCATTGGAAAATGGGATTTATTAAATAATAAAATGCATTTAATTTTCACTAGATGTCTAGTCAGAGGTAATAACATGTTGAAATTTCAAAGTAAGGTCAAAATGTACTTGATTTCTTATTTTTTGAACTGCTTTTTAGTGTCAGAGCAATATAAACTTCAAAAGGGTTGGGCAAACCACTTAAGATCTTGTCTTCACTGGCCTAAAGCATATTTTTTTCTAACCACAGAGTATCTCAGAGTTACCTCCAGTAAGAATTTCATGTTCTTTGGTGCTGAAATCTGTCTACAGGAACACAAAAAAGGCGAGAAGAATCTTACCTAATGATCTGAAACTTGGAGCCAAAGTGCACTTGGTATTCAAAAGAGGCCTTAGGACAATAGAGGTTGTGTTCCCAGGGAGTTTTTTGCGATAGCAAAAGGAGTGTGAATAAAAGACTGCAAAGGCATATTGAGCAATGGGTCAGGGAAACTGTGTGGGCAGGAAATAGAATAAAGTGCAATTCTATGTATCCACATATGTAAGCTCTTGACTGAAATATGCCCGGAGTACAGTATGCTGTTTTGAATATTTAATCACACCTCTGTTGAAATCTCTAACAATAAAAACTATGTGAAATCTAGATAATGTAGAGTAAGTTAATTCATTATTGTAGTGTAAGATAATCCATTCACTTTTGTTCTGCAAGGCCGTCCAGTTTTTTCCACAGAAGAAATAAAAAAGAGATTAGTATCACTGTAGCACTATACAAGTCTTGCGTAAGTTTTTATATTTGTAGACCTGAGATCAGAAATTTCCTTCTCATGGCAATGCCACTAACAGCTTCTTAGAGCATATATTTTTCTTCTCTGGAAAGAAGAAAGAGGCCCAAGTATTTACTCTTAAGTAGTAAGTATTTTTTGCAATATTTAAATACCTCTGTGAATAAACTAATGGACCTGCAGAATTCCAGTGTCTGTTTTACATGACTTAATAATTTCAAGAGTAGAGCAGCTTTTCTGCTGTCGTGGTTTAAGCTTCTCAGCCACGCACAGTTTTGCTCATTCACTCACTCCCCACTCTTTCTTCCCTCCGCTCCTGGAGGGATGGGAAGGAGAATCGAAAGAATGCAACTCCCACAGGTTGAGATAAGAACAGTTTAGTAACTAAGGTATAACACAAATCACTACTGCTACCACCGCTACTACTAATAATAATGATGAGGCAAATACAAGGAAAGAATACAACAGCTCACCACCCAGTTCGACCGAGCAGTGCACCCCCACCCATGCACCCCCACCACCCTTCTGGGTCTCTGCTCTCCGTTTCTACATCTTGGACATGACGTGCTGTGGTATGGAATAACCTCTTTGGTTAGTCTGGGTCAGGTGTCCTGCCCCTCCTTCCTCCCAGCTTCCTCTCCTCCCTGGCAGAGCATGAGACTCCCAAAGTCCTTGGCCAGCCTAAGCATTACCAAGCAGTTACTGAAAACACTGGTGTTATCAGTGCTGTTCCCAGGCCCAAAATCAAAAACACAGTGCTGCACCAGCTACCAAGAAGGAGAAAAATGGCTGCTACTGCTGAACCCAGGACATCTGCATAGGCATAATTCACAAAAACCTTTCCAATAACAATAGTACCAGACTGTGCTTTCACGTTGCAAGGTATGTTCAGGGCCCACGTGGCCTGAAGATTCAGTATTTCCAATCCTGTGTGTGTTTTCCTTTCAGATCCCTGATCATGGAGCAGATTTTCCCACTGGGATTTAACTACACTTTCCCTGCAACCTCCACCTCCAGGTTCCATTTTGGTGTCCTGGGTCTGAACAAGTCCAGGTTCACTTGCGGTGTTGCCTTCCATCCTCAAGCAAACACCACTGAAACTGTGTCTTTCACTAACATCAAAGCACATGTGAGCCTGAGTTTCTCTCCAGATTACTCAGAGCTTCGCACTATTTAGCCACAGTCTGACATCAGAATTTCTGACAGAATAAAGCCAAGGAAATTTCACATGCTGTCACTTTCTACAGAAAACATTACTTTCAGCTCTGATAAGCATATTATAAATCGATATACTCAGGACTTGGGCACACCACGCTGATATCAGTACAAATAAATAAATCTGGCCAACATTAACTTTTAATACAAGAATACAAACAGAACCACTTACTCTGGGTCTTGTAAGCCCACCCTTTCCATGGGGACAGTGTAGAATCACAGATTTTAAAAGTGTCCTGCTTCTGCCATCTGGCCACCAGCCTCCCACTGAGCCGAACTGGCGCTTACAGAAGCAGCAGCCAGTCAGGAGAGGATCACCTTCCACAAGTGCTGATTTAGTGCCTTAAGAGACAGATTTTTGTAGACATAAGATAAAAGGCTTTTGAAAGTACAGTTGAACAAGAGAAGTGAAAGGATGAGAAAGAAAACCGGAAGGCAAAAGAAGTAAAGAGACCTGTACACAGGACACAAGCTAGAGGAAAACTGAAGAGAGTAATTAAAAGAGGCTATCCTGAAAAGACGAATTTGGGATGACTTTACAATAGTATCAAAATTATCATATAATAGGAACAGGGAAGGGAAGTCTGAATTTCAATTTTCCTCAGTTTCTGTGACTATAATATAATAACACCTATACGCTTTCATGAGTTTTTCCAGGTCAGTTGTGCTTTAAGTGCATATATAATTCTTCTAACCCTGATCTTATTCAAATAAATCATCACTGATTTGCAGTCCCATCATGTGTGCTATTCAGGAAGGATGACAGCAAAGAAGCAGTGAGGGTGGCCAAAGCCCAACATTCAAAGAGTGGCATCCATATACATGTGTACTTGTGGGAGCTAATTCAGTCGTGGCACTTCTATGTTCAAATAAGTCAAACAACTTGCCCCAAATGATGCAGACAAAGCTGTACATGCACAGAGGGAGCATATGAAGTTGTGAGCATTAGGTTCTCTTTAATTTAGGTCACTGTTGAAAGTCATTTACAAGTGTCAACTGTTTAGAGCTGTGAGAAACTCACCCCACAATGTGACAGTGTTAGTTATTTCCTCTAAGAGGAAGTCTTATTAAAACAGCAGGAATGCTGCAGTATAATCAGACATGGAGTGCCTCATGCCTGTGTAGCGTCAGCAGGCTTGCTCTGTGCTGTGCTAGGCATCGCTTTGTCTTCCTTCCCCAGCCCAGAGACACTTCTCTCTGCATGAAGTCTCGTGTTTAGCTGAGGGATTGTTGACATTAAGACACTCAGAAAAGTTCAGTTAAAACACAGCAGACCCCTGTATGAAGGCTTTGTCTTAAAAGTGAAAAGGCTCCAGTTCCCTGCAGCTGAGCTTGAATCTGTGAGCTTGAAGCTGCTGTGCTCCACCCTGAACAGGTCCGAAAATGTCACTCCTTAGCTTAATTAGCTTTAACTTTCTAGAGACTGTCATATCATAACAGTTTAAGCAGCAACACCAACATGAGGATTTCCTACCTGCTGTTCCTGCCTGCTTATTTCTGGCCAAGACTACAGCATTTTGCCCTTTCATATTTGATGTATGAATAGCCAGGACCAGAACTGACACCTCCCTCTCTCAGTTCCCATGCTAGGAAGTGCCATGAACTACATTTCCCTTGATTTTAGTTTTTCTTTCACCAGGGATAAATCACGGGGAAAACATTATGTTTTCTTGTCAGGTTTTTAAAGAGAAGCAGCATTCTTATGAAAAAGAACAATTTCACATTCCAGCAAAATTATTTTCTTGTAGTAAAAGTCATGACAACTTAAGCTGCCAAGAGCTCTATGCTATTGTGCTGTTGGTGGTAGAACAGCATGTTTACAGCTAGCTCAGGTCTCTCTATATAACACTGCAGATTGCAACATACCTATATCAAGAGCGATTACTGAAAAAAGTAGTGTCCTTAAGCATGCCTTTAAATAGCTGTTTACTTGGTTTTGTCCCATATTTTTGTTGGTTTTTTTCTAACATGGATTAACTCATTTGGTTTTGGAAGGTTCAAATAATGGTTGTCTGTGTGAGCACTTGTAGGCAGTGGTGGTGTGTATGTTAAGTAAGACGGGAACAGGATTCAAGTTTCCTGATTCTTGTGCTAATGCTTTGACCAGTACATTCTTCTCTACATCATGGAAACTGTGGGCACTGCCATCACAAGTGAAGTTTGCTTATTCATTTGAAGTTTTCTAAGGCAGCTGGCTACCTTGAAAAGCTGGTGAGGTTTTAGGTTCACTTTGGAGCACTTTGAATTGCCTGACATGAGTAAACTTCTTACTCTGTTGAAGTCCAGGGGATAGTCACGCGGAGGTACCTGTCTTGCTTTGTGTGCTGCATAGGGTGCTTTATAGGAAGAACTGGAGAGAACTGGAAGGGCTTTTATCTACTCTGAATTGAGACCACATTCCTAAGCCAAGAATTAACTCACCCTAAATGAAGGAAGATTTAGCCATTTTGTTACTGTCATCATTTGCAAAGTCTTATTTTCTTTTAATTATGTAGCAAGTGATTTAAAGGAATATCAAATAATATAAAGAGTGAGCTAGCTGTGGAAAACAGCCTAAGTATACCCCTTGTAAGCAATCTGCAAACTAAATAACATATGTTAAGAAAAGTAGTATTGAGTTAATAATAATGTGGGCAACTGCCTTGAAGTGAAGTGAATTTTAGACACATCCTCCTCTGGAGCACTTAGAAATATCTACCAACAGGCCTCTCCCTTTACAATGCTCAGATTTCATAGCTAGGCATGCTAGGGTACGCCACGGTTCATGCTCAGGAGATCATTGTGCCAGATTGTACAAAAAGAATAAAAGGGATGTCATTTTGAGGTAGAGGTTTGAACAATGTTACAATTAAAAAAAATATGTGTCATTTCATGAGAACATGTTTTTCATAAGCAGTTGGATATATTTTGTCTAATATTTACTATTTGATAGCTTTCTCCGGCTCCTTAAGCCTATGTCTCCACTCATCCATACAATTGCCACTAACTCCAAAGAAATGCCTCCTATGAAGTTCAGGAGCTTTTAACCAATTGGTTTCAGTATATATTTTGTTGTCACGCGGGTTAAAGTCTGCCACAGACACATCTGGCTGCAGAAAAGCAATATGACAACAGGTTACGAATTTCGTATTAGTCCCTTAGTTTCTTGGTTTCAAACTACTTAAAGACTTAGTAAAGATTTACCCTAATCAAGCATGCTGTGTACCATGTGTCACAGCGTTGTGCCTTCTAAACAACAATTACGGTTCCTGATTGTTATTTCAAACGTGCTCTGGGTGACCAACAGGTTTTGCCAAGCATTTGACAAAATGTGTTTAAGTGTGGCGAGCTCATCATCGTCGCGTTACAGTATCTGAGATTGCTTTTATACAGAACTATCCATCTGTTTCTCTGTTTTATTTTATTATTTGTTTATTTAGATATAATTATAGTTGTGGGGTATCAGGGTAACTACATTTCAATATTTATCTTATGCATACAATCTTTTGAGAGTGCCTGATCTGAATATAATTAGGTAGCTTGTGCTTTATTCTGATTTAAAGAATATTCTTGTGCAAGAACAATTTCATGTTTCTTGGGTGTCTTGTGGTTTATCTCTGAAAATGGCACTTTTGGGTGGAAATATTAGCTGAAATTATAGTGTTACTTGTATAGTTCTCAATCATTCTGCTTTTTCTGACTCTATGGACTATTATGAAATTACAGTTAATTTTGTATCACTTCTTTCTAGACCTTAGAAGTCTTTCTCTCTGTTGTGGTTTAAGCCTAGCCGGCAACCCAGAACCATGCAGCCGCTCGCTCACTCCCACCCCTCCCTTCCTCCATCCCCTCCCAGAGGGATGGGAGGAGAATCGAAAGAATGTAACTCCCAGGGGTTGAGATAAGAACAGTCCAGTAACTAAGGTATAACACAAACCACTGCTGCTACCACCAATAATAATAATGATAAGGGAAATAACAAGGGAAGAGAATACAGCCACTCATCACCCACCAACCGATACCCAGCCTGACTGAGCAGAGATCTAGCCCTTCTGGGCAACTGCCCCCAGTTTATATAGTGGGCATAACGTGCTGTGATATGGAATATCTCTTTGGTCAGTTTGGGTCAGGTGCCCTGTCTCTACTTCCTCCCGGCTTCCCCTCCTCCCTGGCAGAGCATGAGACTCAGAAAGTCCTTGGTCAGACTAAACATTACTGAACAACAACTAAAAACATCGGTGTTATCAGCTCTGTTCCCAAGCCGAAAGTCAAAAACACAACACTGCACCAGCTACTATAAGGAGAAAAATTATTGCTACTGCTGAACCCAAGACACTTTCTAGATGCAAAAATGCAGAGCAGTTTCATTTTGCATGTTTGAATGCTTTGGCAATGCTCTGCCCCTGAAGAACTGGGGCAGCATTTTACCATCTTGAAATGAACCTAAATTCAGACCCAGGAGGATTAGGGGTAATACTGTGGTCATCCAGTCTGATTTCTGCTTTGAAGTCTTCCTTTACTTGCTGCACTAATTACCTCAGTAAGGGGAATTCTCTTCCATTCGAATGGGTCATGCAGTAGCAATTGCATTGTGGCCCAACTGAGTTATCAGCACAGGGACAGAAATGAGGGGAAATTCAGTTTTACCCATTTAAATGTTGTTTCTCACACATAGTCTTGTCTCCCAGCTGATAGGGAGTTACAGAGTTTAAATCAGATTTATTATGTCCATAGCCCACAAAAGAGAACCTTCATTGAAATCTTTTATCTTAAGACTTCATTATTCACAACATTTTCTGCAGTGCTCACAACATAATGTATTATACCTGGATTGTGTTGCTGCAGTGGAAACTTAGAAATTTCAGAAGAGAAAAATAATACATGATATTCAGCTTGCGACTCAAGGTAGAAAAAAACATAGGAATTCTTATGTCAGGCCACCTTTCTTCTGCTCGTTCTTTACTGTCCTGAGTTCAGCAGTAGCAGCCATTTTTCTCCTTCTTGGTAGCTGGTGCAGTGCTGTGTTTTTGATTTTGGGCCTGGGAACAGTGCTGATAACACCAGTGTTTTCAGTTACTGCTTGGTAATGTTTTGGTCTGACCAAGGACTTGCTGAGTCTCATGCTCTGCCAGGGAGGAGAGGAAGCTGGGAGGAAGCAGAGACAGGACACCTGACACAAACTGACCAAAGAGAAGTATTCCATACCACAGCACGTCATGTCCAGGATGTAAAAACGGAGGGCAGAGACCTAGAAGGGGGTGGGGGGTGCACTGCTTGGTCGGGTTGGGGACTGGTGATGAGCAGTTGTATTCTCTTTCCTTGTATTTCCCTTGCCATTTCCGGCCCATTGCTGAGGTGACTGTCTCGCGAGGGGAGGCCTGCAGCGCCTGATCGGGGGGGGGGGAGGCTTGGCGACTACGAGCTTCACCTCGGAGCAGCAACTTGCCCCGAGGGAGCTTCAAGTCCTCGACAAGGCCTGCCCAGGAGCCTGCAGCTCCGCGGAGGCGAGCGGCTGACTCAGAGGGGGCGGTGTCAGGAGGAGCGGCGGCAGACCTGACTGGTTAAAAACCTGCCCCAGGGAGCGCGAGCGACCTGGAGCGCGGCGAACAGGGCGGGCAAACAGGGCGGGCTCGAAGCAGTTTGCGCGGTAGTTCGTGCGGGCAGGCGAGCGGGGTGGTGAGCGGGATGGTGAACACTCGCCGTACGGGCAAGGCTCGGTCTGGGAGCTCTGCTCTGGCTGCGCCGGTGGTGGCCAGCGTAGGCACCCAAACGGAGCCGACGGGAAGGGAGGCTGTAGTGCAGAGCTCGGGGTATCCTAAAGGAAGGGTGAGCAATGGGCAGGGCTACACTCTGCGTTCCCTGGTGGAGGTCCTCCTGCAGCAGGTGGCTGAACTGCAGGAAGCTGTTACCAGGCTGAAGGGTGTTAGGGAAGCCTAGGGGGAGCAGCACTGCTTGCTCCAGGACCAGCCTGTTCCGGGGCCTCGAGTGTCTACTGTTGCCCCTGCAGGAAAGGATGCTGCTAACCCAGGAAGCTGGAAAAAGGTAACAGAAAAAAACAACAAAAAAAGGAGGAAGAGGGTAATTAAAAGCAAGGGGCTTCCTCCTACATCTGTTGTCCCCACCCAGAACCGCTTTGCTGTCCTGCAAGGGGCTGATGAGCAACAGCGCTCTGCCGTCCTGCAAGGGGCTGATGAGCAACAGCGCTCCCACCAGGCGCAACCAGCTAGTGCACTGGTAAAGAAGGTCACTACCGGTGCTGCCAGGAAAAAGCGGCGGACCATAGTAGTCGGGGACTCTAATCTGAAAGGCACAGAGGCACCCATCTGCCGGCCTGACCCAGCCTCAAGGGAGGTGTGTTGCCTACCAGGGGCTCGGATCAGGGATGTGGCCGAGAAGCTGCCTGCTCTAGTCAGTCCCACTGACTATTACCCACTCCTGGTAATACATGTGGGTGCTACTGATATAGATAGCAGTAGCGCGGAGACTATAAAGAAGGACTACAGGGCTCTGGGAGAGGTGGTTAGGGGCTCTGGAGCTCAGATTGTCTTTTCGTCAATTCTCCAGGATACAGGGCAGGACCTTGAAAAGGCTAGGAGGATTGGGCAGGTTAATAAATGGTTAGAAGGGTGGTGCTATAGTCAGGGGTTTGGGTACCTTGAACATGGGACTCAATATAGTAGGCCAGGTCTACTGGGGGCTGGTGGAGCTGGTCTGATAAAGAAGGGGAAGAGTGGATTTGGTAGGAGGCTTGCCAGGCTGGTCAAGGATGCTTTAAACTAGATGTGTTGGGGGAGGGGGGCAGCATTCCATCCCAACACACCCAGTCGGTTGGTAGCACCTATAGTAAACGTTCGGAGCAATGTAGGGATATTCCAGCTGCTCCAGCCAATGAACCGACTTCAACAGGATCTCGGCTCAAATGCCTCTACACAAATGCCCGTAGTATGGGGAACAAACAAGAGGAATTAGAGATGTGTGCACATCTACGGGGGTATGATATCATAGGCATCACAGAAACATGGTGGGATGGCACCTATGACTGATGTGTTGGAATGGAAGGTTACCGGCTCTTTAGGAAAGACAGGCCCGGCAGACGGGGAGGGGGAATTGCTATTTATGTTAGGGATAGGCTAGAGAGTATGGAACTCTGTCTGGGGACAGGTGAGCAGTCGACAGAGAGTTTGTGGGTCAGGGTTAAAGGGAGAACAGCGATGGGTGATATTATTGTGGGGATCTGTTACAGACCGCCTGACCAAGGGGACTTGCTGGACGAAGCGCTCCATAGGCAGATAGGAGCAGCCTCACGCTTGCAGGCCCTTGTTCTCATGGGAGACTTCAACCACCCTGATATCTGTTGGAGGGATGGTACGGCCCGGTACAAGCAATCCAGAAGGTTCCTCGATTGCGTGGAAGACAACTTCCTTCTGCAAGTAATAGAGGAGCCGACAAGGAGAGGTGCCATGCTTGACCTCGTCCTCACCAACAGGGAAGGGCTGGTTGGGAATGTGATGCTCCAGGGCAGCCTTGATTGCAGCGATCATGAGATGGTCGAATTTGAGATCCTCAGGACAGTGAGAAGAGCGTGCAGCAAGCTCACTGCCCTGGACTTCAAGAGAGCAGACTTTGGCCTCTCCAGGAACCTGCTCAGTAAGGTTCCATGGGATACAGTCCTAGAGGGCAGGGGGGCCCAAGACTGTTGGTTGATATTCAAGGCTCACCTGCTGCAAGCTCAGGAGCGATGCATCCCAACTAGAAGAAAGTTCAGCAGGAGGGCCAGGAGACCTCCTTGGATGGATAAGGAGCTGCTGAGCAAAATTCAAAGGAAAAAAGAGGCGTATAAATGGTGGAAGCAAGGTCAGGCGGCCTGGGGAGAATACAGGGATGTTGTCCCGGAAGCCAGGGACCAGGTTAGGAAAGCTAAGGCCCACTGAGAATTAAACTTGGCCAGGGATGTTAAGGATAACAGGAAGGGATTTTATAGGTACATTGCCAATATAAGACAGGTTAGGGACACCGTGGGCCCTCTCCAGAAGCTATCGGGAGAACTGGCTACCCTGGATTTGGAGAAGGCTGAGGTTCTTAATGACTTCTTTGCCTCAGTCTTTACCGGCAAATGCTCTGTCCACACCACCCAAGTCTTGGAAGGCAGACGTGGGGACGGTGAGGGTGGGGACCCTGGGCCCACTGTGGGGGAGGATCTTGTTCGGGACCACCTTAGGAACCTGAATGTATACAAGTCCATGGGACCGGATAAAAGCCATCCAAGGGTCCTGAAGGAGCTGGCAAATGAAGTTGCTAAGCCACTGTCCATCATATTTGAAAAATCATGGCAGTCAGGTGAAGTTCCCGATGACTGGAAAAAGGGAAATAAAACCCCCATTTTTAAGAAGAGGAAAATGGATGACCCAGGGAATTACAGACCAGTCAGCCTCACCTCTGTGCCTGGCAAAATCTTGGAGTGGATTCTCCTGGAAGGCATGCTGAGGCACATGAAAAACAACAAGGTGCTTGGGGACAGCCAGCATGGCTTCACTAAGGGGAAATCCTGCCTGACCAATCTGGTGGTGTTCTATGAAGGGGCTACAGAACTGATGGACAGGGGCAGAGCGGGTGATGTCATCTACCTGGACTTATGTAAAGCCTTTGACACTGTCTCCCATGACATCCTTGTTTCTAAGTTGGAGAGACATCAATTTGATAGGTGGACCACTCGGTGGATAAAGAACTGGCTGGATGGCCGCACGCAAAGAGTAGTGCTCAGTGGCTCAGTGTCCAGCTGGAGACCAGTAACGAGTGGTGTCCCCCAGGGATCGGTGTTGGGACCGGTCTTGTTCAACATCTTTGTGGGTGACATGGACAGTGGGATTGAATGCGCCCTCAGCAAGTTTGCCAATGACACCAAGCTGTGTGGTTCGGTTGATATATTGGAGGGAAGGAATGCCATCCAGAGGGACCTTGACACGCTTGTGAGGTGAGCTGATGCCAACCTAATGAAGTTTAACCATGCTAAATGCAAAGTCCTCCACCTGGGTCGGAGCAATGCCAGGCACAGCTACAGATGGCGCAGGGAGGAGATTCAGAGCAGCCCTGCGGAGAAGGACTTGGGGGTGTGGGTTGATGAAAAAATGAACATGAGCCGGCAGTGTGTGCTTGCAGCCCAGAAGGCCAACCGTATCCTGGGCTGCATCAAAAGGAGTGTGACCAGCAGGTCGAGGGAGGTGTTCCTTCCCCTTTACTCTGCTCTCGTGAGACCTCACTTGGAGTATTGTGTGCAGTTCTGGTGTCCTCAACATAAAAAGGACATGGAACTGTTAGAACAAGTGCAGAGGAGGGCCACGAGGATGATCAGGGGACTGGAGCACCTCTCGTATGAAGATAGGCTGAGAAAATTGGGGCTGTTGAGCCTGGAGAAGAGAAGGCTGCATGGAGACCTCATAACAGCCTTCCAATACCTGAAGGGGGCCTATAGGGATGCTGGGGAGGGACTCTTCATTAGGGACTGTAGTGAGAGGACAAGGGGTAATGGGTTTAAACTTAAACAGGGGAGGTTTAGATTGGATCTGAGGAAGAAATTCTTTACTGTGAGGGTGGTGGGGCCCTGGAATGGGTTGCCCAGAGAGGTTGTGGATGCTTCATCCCTGGCGGTGTTCAAGGTGGGGTTGGACATAGCCTTGGATGGTATGATTTAGTGGGAGGTGTCCCTGCCCATGGCAGGGGGGTTGGAACTCGATGATCTTGAGGTCCTTTCCAAGCCTTACTATTCTATGATTCTATGATTCTATGATTATTGGTGGTAGCAGTAGTGGTTTGTGTTATACCTTAGTTACTAAACTGTTTTTATCTCAACCTGTGGGAGTTGCATTCTTTTGATTCTCCTCCCCATCCCCCCTGGACTGGGGGAAGAAAGAGTGGGGAGTGAGAGAGCGACTGCATGAGTTATAGAAGCTTAAACCACGACATTTACAGATGTTCCCATGTATTTATTTGTGTCATTTTTCTTTCTAGAAAAATCAGCTCTGAAAAAAATGTAATTCACGGTGCGCATATACAGGTCACACAGGCTTCTCATTTTCTACTATTAGCTATAGAGATCAGAACAACATGCCTGGAGGTCTCAGGATTCAGAACTGAAAGTGCTACAGCACATCTGCACACCTCTGGCCAGGAATAAGCACATTTTACTGTGGTTCTTTTCAAACAAGGCCCACTTTAATTATATATATATATATAATCAACATAAAGCAAACAAACAAAAACAAACAAACAAAAAAATATTGCAAAATATCTGTGATCATCTTCACACTGGAGCTATTGTCATGTTATTTCTCACATTTCATGTCTAACCATTTACCCTCGTTGTGGTTGCACCATTCATATTAATAGCTTTGAGAACTATATGTTATAATAAAATGACTGCTGAGTTTACAGCCACAGCTGTTGAATAATGAAACCTTTTTTGCAGTCAAACTTTGCAGAAGAAGTTCCCTGATTTATTGTAAATATGTCCTACACTCTTGGTATGTATCTCACATAAGTTTTTTGGGTTTTGCAAGACATTTGCCTTACAACTGAAAATTTAATTAGCATGGAGGAGAAGCAAATACAGTTCCCAGCCTTCCTGAAGACTGCCTGTGGTTGGCAGGAAGAGATGAAGAGCCACACTCAGCTACCTGTAGCTTAGCCCTTAGTGTTGTTCTATGTACAACAGATTAATGAGAAATTCAAAGCACCTACTCAAGGGTTCCCAGATATCCTGTACAGCCAAAGAAAAGAGGTAGTTTATGACATCTAAGCCAGATGCAGGCAAGAGTTGGTCTGCCGATAAAAGATTCCCTTTCTTAAGAGGTTTCTTTTGCATGGTGTGTTGTCTCTCTAGTTCCTAAACCAAGAGATAATGTGCATATACATTACACATGCATCTGGAGCCACAGCTCTTCATTGGTTTTGTGTAGGAATTGGTAACATTTTCTACAGACTGATAATTGACACATATTTACTATGTAAATATGGAATTCATTTGAAGAAATGTGGAAAAATCTATTTCACAATGGTCTTTTGATTGTTGTTTTTCATATCATGAAAATATGTCATCATGTTACTTTTGGTGGAATGCTGTATTTTGCAGGAATATGCCCTTTCTTCAAATATAATATGTTATATATTTCTGTTCCCAGGTCTTTCTCTTTTGCTGTCTATTAAATACATTCAGTACAAGAAGATAAATTGAACACTGGGAAATGTTATAAGTTCTGGACAATATTTAGTCATTTATCAGCGAGACAAGATATTGTCTTTTTTAACCTATATAGGAAAATGATTGATTTGGAAAATGAAACTTCAGTCATCCTTCACTGTTTTAGTTATGCAGTGATCCAAAGTCCTCTATTGGATTAAAAATGGCTAAAAGGTTATTTCCTCTATTTTTCAGATCTTCTGGCATTTTTATTTGCTTTTTTCAAAAGTGAAATTGAAGCCTGAGAGTTGACTGCTCACATGGCTTTTATTCAGTTAATTTTATTCCAAAAGGGATAGATTAAGGCAGAGTCAGAACAGCAGAGAAACTGGAGAACCAGTTGGGTGCCCCTTGGTGTCCCTTACCTACCATTAGGTTGCCTGTACTTCATCAATGAGAGTAAAACAAATATATTTTAATTGGAACTGCATTCAAGTGTAACCCAATGTATTTCTAATGAAATCAATTAAATAATTGTAAACCATATTTAACCATAAATAAACCATAATTAAGTAAACCCTAAAAATCATCATATTTCAAATACAGTGAAAAGACATGTCCACTATTGTGAATTCATTTTACTGTTTATTAATAACTTTAATCTTTGAGGTAAGAGATACACAACACAGAAAGCCACATGGTTCTTTCTTCCCTATTTGTTTTCCTTATTGCCTCTAGTGAAGAGGAGGTGACATCCATCACAGCTGTGGATGGCTTGGACTGACTCACACATCACATGTAACTTATGTCAGATTTTAAATAGATTCAGTTTAATCTTTTTAGAGAAGGCATTTAGAAGGGTGTTACATGTGTTGAATGGACCATATCTTCTTTTTTGATGTGTCTTATCCCATAGATGGTAGTAGGTCAGTTCCCCAAGTCATGGAAATTCAGTTGTTCCTATGCCACCTGTTGTCACTGAGTACCAAAAATTGAAGGGGTATTAAAATCAGAAAGTCTTCACTCAGTAATCTGAAGAATATGCCAAGACAACTCACTTTTCAGCTACTCATCCATACACAGGAGACCAAATACCTCATAATGGGAGAGGCACTAAATTATGACAGATGGAACTGAATGAGGGGGGATGTAGGCATCTTCCAGCCCTAACTATTCTACAGTTTTACGATTCTGTGATTTAAGAGGACAGTAACTAAGTGCACACAATTTAATATCTAATCTAAACCAGGGCTTCCCCACATGTTTGCCTGAATGGCAACATATGACTGAAAATTTGAAGAGCTGTAAGGAAGGACTATAAAAATGTTCTGACATAAGAGATTTGCTATTTTCCTGGAAGTAGGGACAAAATTCCAACGAATAATATGTAACTAAAATACAACTCAGTTACTGAAATTGCACTAAAGTGTTTGTAGAAGAAAGAATTACATTTTTCCACTCTATCAAATTGTCTAATAATAATAGCAGACATCTTTTAAATGCTACAAATCAACCTGTCACTTCCTATCACACAATTTGATTGTTACATTTCCTTTTTCTTTAGAAAAGCCTCATGGGATTAGGGTGGAACAAGAGCTGTCAATTTATGACAAGAAACATTTCATATTTGAAGTTGCAAAACTTGCAGTAAGTGATGAGATCTGGAAGAAAGCCCTCCGTAGTGTTCCCCAGGAGATTAGCAAACAGTGGAAATTGTTGATATTTCCTATATTAAAACTTATATGGTAAGGGCAGTCTGTACTAATAAAGCAGAACAGGAGTTTTCCAGTAGTTTTATTGAATTGAAAATAATTTCCCTTTCTTCTGTTATACTGCAGCCAGGGGGATTTGAGATTTTATCCCTTTTTTATGCATAGCGGCAGCAAAAGAGTCAGCTTCCATCTTCAAAAGAATATCTGGAGAGATAAAATTGACTTTTAAACATTGTACTCCTTGTCTCTCATTGATATCACCTTTACTGTGGAGTCTTTGAGACCTTCAGCTGACTAACAAAATTTGGAATCATAAAGTAATTTAGGCTGGAAGGAAGATGTGGAGATCATCTGGGCCAACCTTTTACTTGAAGCAGAACGAACTTTGAAGTTAGATTAAACTTCAGAAAATCACTAAATGCTTTCAATGGTATATTCAGAAGTTGCTCACCTTTCCCCTTGTCCTGGGTTCAGCAGTAGCAGTCATTTTTTCTCCTTCTCAGTAGCTGGTGCAGTGCTGTGTTTTTGATTTTGGGCCTGGAAACAGTGCTGATAACACCAGTGTTTTCAGTTACTGCTTAGAACGTTTTGGTCTGGCCAAGGACTTGCTGAGTCTCATGCTCTGCCAGGGAGGAGGGGAAGCTGGGAGGAAGCAGAGACAGGACACCTGGCACAAACTGACCAAAGAGGTTATTCCATACTACAGCACGTCATGTCCAGGATGTAAAAACGGAGAGCAGAGACCCAGAAGGGTGGTGGGGGTGCACTGTGGGGGATGCACTGCTTGGTCGGGTTGAGATGGTGGTGAGCTGTTGTATTCTTTCCTTGCATTTGCCTTGTCATTTTTATTATTGGTGGTAGCAGTAGTGGTTTGTGTTATACCTTAGTTACTAAACTGTTCTTATCTCAACCTGTGGGAGTTGCATTCTTTCGATTCTCCTTCCCATCCCTCCAGGAGCGGAGGAAAGAAGGAGTGGGGAGTGAGTGAGAGAGCTACTGAGTGGCTGAGAGGCTTAAACCACGACACCCCTTTAAACTGATTTCTACAAAAAGATGGCTCTGTTTTGCAGCCTTACAGTAGAAAAATCAAAAAAGAAGCTAAAACACCCATAGTATATCAACTTTCTTCAAGTAGACAATAACTCATAGATATATGTTATTTTGCAAGGACAAGTTTCTAAAATTTACTGAGTTGACTAACCATTGAATAACTTCTGTTGTTAGGGAAAAAATCCTATGTAGCTGGAGAAAACCAGGAAGGAAATGATCAGAGTGCTTTCAAGCTATCGCCATAAAATACTTTGACCACCATAATTTACTGCTCTACACTGGTGATTATTACATCCTCCACAAGAAATAAACATTATCACACATTATTTTTTGTTATGGTGATGAGGGAGGAGTGTTTGCTTTCCTGCATGTTTTTTAATTCTGAAATAGTTACCTTTGTACAAGAACAGCGAATTTGTAGTTGATTCAAAACATTCATTGTTTTTCAAAAATGTTATTGACAGAAAATGTCAGTGACCATGAGTCCCACTCTGTATGTATCAAAGTTATTTTAGCTGTGCATTGTTTTGGAAATATAGAAGTCTATTGATTGCAGTCAAAATTAAACTCTTGTGCACTACTGCAAGCATTCAATGAATCATCTATAATAAATTTATTTGTTGAACTTATTCGACTACAGTACCTGAAAAAAAGAAATCAATGGCATGTGCCAGTTGACCTTTAAGTTAACAAAGATGAAAATTAAATGTTGTTTAGCAAGTTATGCTTTGTACAATTGCTGAAACTATTTTTGAACAACAAAATTCAAAAACAAAGTTCACCAACATTTCAGCTGCTGTAAAACAAGAAAATCCTATTCAGTTCACTGACTCACAACCCTCCAAGGCTAAGACGTCTTACCCAAACTGAGCCTTTTTAGTTTGCTCTTGGGTTTTTAGTATATTCTGTGTTCAAGGAAATCCACTGTTCAGTTAAACATTCATTGTACTGTTAAATGTTTGGTTTTGGACTTTACAGACTAATTGAAATACAGTGATTATTAATTAGTCCTTTACATCTGAGTCTTTTCTTTTTCCAGAGGTTGATGTTCAAGACACTGAAGAAATGGATATGTGAGGGAGTGTTACAGAATGCCTACTTCAGACTTTGTTAAAATGAGACTCCTGAAGTGACAATGCTTACTGTAGAATTCCACTGTTTCTCAATTGTCCTCTTCAATTTTGTGTACAAGCAGCCATGAAAACACTTTAAAACAATAAAAACTTAGTATTTATTGGATGCAATAATTGAATGCAACTTCACATCCATCAATCATTAATTTCTTCACACAGTGTGGAAGTGTTTCAAAAAAAAAACAAGGGGGACATTTTTAAGAGGAAAACATACAGAAGAAAATGTATGAGGGATTATAACTGTTTAGAGAAATAAGCACATTGATGTGCATAACAAAGACTGGTTTGTGAAACGAGCAGGTAAACAGTCAGAATACTTGTCTGCACGTGCCTGTGGATGTCTCAAGAGAGTGTGGATGATATAAACAAAGGACAAATTTTGGTGAGATTCAGTGACCAAGTTGCACTCAGATAGAAGAACATTTTGGCCACTGCTAAGTGTACAAAAAATTACTAGCAGTCTGATTATCTTTCAAGATAAACATGGTTCTATTTAAAACAGGCATCTTTTCTACAGCAATGAAGTTGCGAAAATCTCAGATTCCATGCTGTTTTTCTGCAGCCTGTGATTTTCTATTATATTTGAACATGTAAATGAAGTATAAATTTCTTAATATGATCCTGCATGTAGTTCAAATGCAGCACACTGAAATAAATGCATGCCTACCAAAATCAAAAGCAGTAAGCTGCATGTTACTATCTGTGATCCCCTTGCTAGGCCTCACTCACTCCCTCACTGCTCTGATCCTAACCTAATGTAATTCCCCTGAAATCCATGAAGATGATGCTGTGACAGAGCTGGGCAATGCATGACAAACCTGTCTCACTCATTTTTCTGTGCAGGAGCAGATAAAATGCTGGAGCTCTCAGACTAGACCCACAAAGGAAATAGTTCATATGATTGCTAAAAATCCGAACAGAAGCTCAGAAAGATTTAGCTGGGGCACTGAAAACATGGCATGCCTGAGCTGCCCATTCTACTCCATTCCAAGTCTCTGTCTCATTTGTTTTAAATAATTGCTCAATTCTTCCTCCTTTGATGTCCAAGCTAATTGACTATAGAGTGAACAGGGCAGCTAGCTGCAACCTAGGTCAAATAAGACCCTGTCAGAGTCTTAAGCCACTCACCTTGCTGAACACTGCAAAATGCTGCATCTCCTGGAATGCATTTCTTCCAGTGGAAAATTCAAATGCCTTTTCATGTGTGAAGAAAACTAGTTAGGTGAAATCAAGCAACCCGTGCTGCATTACTTTGTGCAACTGAGATATCCATCTCAAACCACTTTATATCCCAGTGGCAGAAGGTGGCTGAAGGCATAACGTATCTTATGTGAGTGCAGTAACCACACTACAACTATTCCAACTTCCACTATGTAGGCAATGCAAACATGTTCCTTGACACCCAGTCTCATTAACTGGAGTCAGATCCCAGCCTGGCACAGTCAATACATTTCTGTTTGCATACTTGCCCCATGGGGAACACATGTCCTCCCAGGTCTTAAAGCCCAACAGAGATTCTAAGGATTTAATTTTATACTTTGGCAGCTAGTGACAATTAAATTATTCCATGTTTCTATTATTTATAACATTAATAAAGTGTCACAGTAATTTTTCAGGTCCCATGTATATACATCGAGTCCTGATTCAGCAGATATTTTGATGAGTTGGAGGACTACCAAGGATATCAATTAGGTCCATAAAAGGAACACTCAGAATATCACTTTCTTTTAATGCACTGTCCAAGATAGCCCTAATTTTCTGCAATGAAATGTGACACTGTGTACAGGACACTGGGACAGGCTACAAATTGCAACACTGAAAGAGCTGTTTCTGTTGCACAGAATAGCCTCACCACCTATGCAAGGAGACAAAGCTTCTGCAAATTTGCCTTTCCTTTTAAAACACAGGTATATCTATACACTTTTGTTTATATTACTTTGCTTCACTCATGTTTAAATTGTCAGTCATTGGTTGCCTCGCCCAGGACTGTAAACCAGATTATAAATATTCACCAATGCAGAAAGTTACTCTCAACATCAGGCTGGAATTGACAAAAAGGGTTCTCTGTATGGGGAACACTTGTGAAAGATCATTTTGCCTTATTCACTGTGTATAAGACAAGAATGCAGCCAGCTTAATTAACAGGAAAGATGATTGTGGTTAAATATCAGGGAGAAAAGATGTTAGGGTGGAAAAACACTGAGTGGAAAAAAATTTAGGTTATGGCAGCAGTTACATGTGACAATGTTTGCATTGCTTTTAGCGCCCACGTTTTAAGGCAGGAGAAAAAAACAAACCCATCCTGATGAGCTTTCAACTTTACTTAAGTACTCTAATAGCACATTTTTAGGCTGTGCAGTCATTTATTTGAAGTCAAAGTAGGTGACATTACGAATTGCAATGCAGTTCTACAGGACAGCTTATTGGGAATTTAAGCTCTGGTCATGGATTTGGTGCTTATTTTCTCCATTTTAGGTGTTCAAAAAAGCATTCAGAGCTATCCTTGTATACCTATGTACTAGTGAAATATTGGTTTGCTTTTACAAATATATTCAGTCTTCATTAACACACTTAGAAACTCAGCGTGGGGTGGACACAGAGAAGAACACTGCATTGCTCTATGTTCGTCAACTTTGAGCTAATCTCAGAAGTCCTTAGGCACTCTCCGGTGGCGCAAAACACCTGTAAACTAGCTTAACCAGCCTTTTGAGAATGTCCTTACACAGGAGATTTGTCAAACAGGCAACAGAGAGCTGACACAGCAACTGTTACAAAAAATGCCTTCCTAAGCTTTCAGTGCCTGAAATGTTCGCAGACATCTTCGCATGAGAGGAATTTCAGCTTCTAGGAGTGTTTGACATCTGAAATACAGTAAAGCAACTTTATATTTGCTCTGAATGACCACAGACAAAAAAAAAAAAAAACAAACAAACAAACAAAAAAAAAAAAAAAAAAAAAACACAAGCAGTGAAGAAAAATTGTGATTTTGATGCACACCAAGCCCATGCGAGAGTAAATACAGAAACAAAAAGCATGAAGTATTTTAAACTAACAGTATTCCTGAATTTATTTTCACATATGAAGAATAGAGAATGGACACTAGCATATGGCAACTGTGAGAAGGTAGAGGTAGACACTGTGATTTTGAATGTGAAGTTTCAGCTGTGTGACCAAACTTTAGCTATTTGTGTCCACCTTGAAAACTTTCACTGATCTCTTCGTTGCTGCTGACCCTTAACATAAGTCCCATGTCTAATTTGTCAGTGAAAGCAGTTTTCTCCTTACATTGTTCTGAAGAGTCATCAGTATCAATTTAAGGGAACATTAACAAACATAGGAACACAATATTATAATTATATAATTTGTTCTCTGAGGACAATGGCAGAGGAAAGGGGAACAATCTGTTCAGGAGAGATCTTGTTCATAAATGGAACTACTGCCACTTAGTGTTTCCTGTTTTAGCACATAATGATTTACTTCATTTTATTTTTAGGGAGCTGCAATTTCTTATAAAATCTGTCCAGATCTGACCAATATCCTGTTTTCTTCAGGCTGGACCATCTCAACATATTTGGTATGAGAAATAAAAAGCAAAAAAGCAACACATACAACATATGAGTCATAACTATTTAACAGTATGTTTGATCAGGTAAAGGTGGGAATGTCCTGTCACAGCTCTGCCTGTATCTACAGTATCTGGTGAAGGTAATTAATGAAAATAACCTCAGCATGAAGAGCAAGACCCCACCTCCTTCTTTAAAGCTTCAGATTGATTATTCCCCTGCCATTATTCTGCTTTGTTTTTCTAGGACTTAGATGGTAACTAACTTCTTTTAACCACTCATTGTTGAAATTATTTATGACATGCTTACCTCAAGTACCAAAACATTTGGCTGAAATACGAGCTTCCTGCTTCTTACAATGATTAATTGTAATGCTCTGATGATTGTTCATAAAACCACTCAATAAAGAATTAAGTTAAATCCATTCTAGTGTACATTGCTGGTCAAGAAAATACATGCCCTAACCTTTTTAGTTACTGTACATCCTCTTGCTGAAACTGCCTTTTCAGAGGAAAAAGGGAAGTCAACACATAGAAAGTGCTTTTTCACCTCAGTAGAGAGGCTTTGAACTTAAGCTTCAAAGTCTGTGCCTCCTCTAAGAAGTAATAATAGCCTTCTTTTTACAGTCCTACTCAGGAGCTGCTCTGAAAGCATGGTACATCAGAAGACTATTCTGTTAAGTCCCAGCATCTAAGGCATACCAGACTAAAAAAATAATATATGGGGGGAAAAGAGGGTGGAGAATACCTTGCTCAATAACACCTACAAATCCAGTCCCAGAGGCTTTATCACACACAGATCCTTAACTCCCCTGCTCCAGCACACCACTTACCTGCTAAACATGCTGCACATTATTGAGATGCAATCACTATTCTTTCAAAAACTTGAGTAAGGACAAAGTATATGGGTATAAAAAAAAACTGTCCTCTGGGCCTGCGTTACTGCTGTAGAAATGTTTTTTTATATACCAGGGTGTCTAACTTGATGTAAAGTCCTAGTGGAGACAATGCACAAGCACTTTGTACTTTCTTTTAACTAGACAACTTTAAATACAAGTACTAAAGATAATCTTGGTAAAGTATCTCTATGCTGCCTATTAAGGACATTCTCTATTAAGAATTCGTATTTGTGGGAACCAGAATTAAATTAGTAATTGCTATATTAAAAGCATTTTTTTTTTTTTCCCCACAAAATCTAGCCTCTAAATTCTAAGAAGAGTCTAGAATATAGGCAAGTGATGAAAATCTAAACCCAATTCTTGGATATATCACAAGCGGCCAGGAATTTCAGAAAGGTAAAATTACTGCTTGCTTTGCTTGGCACCCACTGTTAGCTCCTCTCTTCTGCTGCATAGCCTTCTGGAACCACTGACACCATATTGGAAAAGCAGGAATGCAGAGAAATTATTTGCACCCAACACAGTGGCTTTGAACTTAAGCCCTGAGATGTGTTATTCCACCTCAAATGGTAGTATTACCATCATTCAGTTTAGAGACTTAGAAACTCTAACTGCAGGAGAACATGTGAAAAACTGAAAATATAGACATAAATAAATTTCAAATGGGAGTCCTAAAGCATGTAGTGCACTAAGACACAAGGTATGACCTGCAAAAGACACATGGATGAAGGAATTCCAGCTCTGTACTGATTTCTAAAGCCAGTAGAAGAAAGAGGAAGCTGAAGGGTTTTTTTTCTTGGGTTTGTTTTTTTTTTTCATTCAATTCATTTACTATTTTTCTGCAATATATGTAGTCAATATATATTTCTGTATTTGAAAGATAATTTAATATAACATCTTGATTTAATCTGAATAATGATAGCTAAACAATTTTGATGTTCATGTTCGCATTTTAGAGCAAGTGAAATGAATTTCCAAATGGCTTAAACTAAACAGGAACAAATAATTTTTCCTCCCAAATAAGACTAGTCATGCAATGATAATGGCAATAGCTGATTTAGTAATAACTAAATCAAGAAAAACTTGTTATATATAGACTAAAACTTGTGCATGGTAGCTCTTTTTACCTATAATCCATTTCTGTAACAGACACTAATGTTGGCAACTTTCAATCCCTGAGGAAAGCTATTGTCTTTCCTGTAAGTACTTTCAAATTATTTTCCTTCCTTTTAACCATAAACTAAACTATAAATATGCAATTAAGGATTAACAACACCATTCATTAGATGTGACATATAAGCCCTGCATGCTGTTGTGAGAAGCACTCAATTGTCTATTTGGAAAACAAAACAAAACAACCTTTGATATTTCTCAAGCAGAGATATTTGTGGTATTAAAGCCAATGAGTCATATGTGAAACTGTAGGTGATACCAGTGCTAAAACCATGAAGACTTTGAATGGGCTTAGATGAAATAAAATTAAAAGGTTAGTATTCTTTTTTGGGGGTGAAAGAAAGAATACTTTCGCTGAGACACATCCAAATGAGCTGTGCCTTTCATCGGAAGATAAATACTGCCTGTTTTTTTATATATTTTGTGACTTGTTCTAATAAAAAAGAAAAATAACAAATATGCAAAGTTCTATTGCTATTGTTTTCCTACTTAATGTTATAAAAAAAGAAAAAAGAAAAAAAGAAAAGTTTTAATTAGATTCTACTGCTCTGGGAAATTGCTAGATCAGCAGCCAAACAGTTTAAGTTAGAGAAAAACTGATCGGGGATTACATTAGGTGACAAATGTACTGCTGTTACATACTATCTCTAGTACAGCTGTCCCACACCTCCTGCATGACCTTCTGCGTAATTTCTCTGGCTGCAGTGTATGCTACCTTCAGGGAACAGGACAAAGCTTCACACGTGAGATCTCCACTTCTAACTACTTAGAAAAATGTGTTTGTCATGCATGCTGATGAACATAAGGTTAGGCTCCCTTTTTAAAACTCTGTTAACCTATGCAGAATTCCTAGGATGCTGAAATACCATCTACAGATGGATGTGGCCCACAGCTAATTTTCTTCCTTTCCTAAAATGTTTCTGGAGTGCCATGACAATAGAGTGCTGACTGCATTGTGTTGGGAAAGAATTTTGGGATTCTGATCTTACAAGGACTATGAGTGATACACACACCGATTCCTTTTATTGAATGAACCCCAAGATAATAAACAAGTCTGCCTACAGAGACAGGATCTGCAGATTTCCCCATCTACCTTGTTGTTAACTTGATCAAATACAAAAAAGCAGCTTTGTATTGCTGCGGTCATGAAGGCAGAACTTGTTCAGAGGTCATTCTGTGTGACTAACATACACTATCTTTCCTTCAGAAGAGAAAATTAAGAGCAATCCTAGCAGGTTTCCGGTATTGCTTGAAAAATACAGAATGGACTAGAATTAAGTGAAGAACCAGTGCAAGTAAACTCTTTACTGGTAATGAATTTTTCTCCTAATGAGAATCCTGCAGCTATAACCAAAACTAAACAATGGCCTTTGTAAGCACTCACTTCCCTTTCAACATTGGATACCAAACTCAAGTTCACCGTGGATGGCTGCAGCTTTACTGATGCAGTCCTAAGAGCTTTTTAAAACTTGGCATTTATGTCAAGTTTAGCTTGTTCAAAAATTTAAATAAAGTTCAAATCAGAACTATTTTACTTCAGAATTTCCACATTTAAACAGGGGAAGTTCAGGTAGATATATGAAAGAAGCTCTCTACTGTGAAGGTGGTGAGGCACTGCAACAGGTTGCCCAAAAAAAGTGGAAAATGTTCCATTCCTGGCAGTGTTCGAGGCCATGTTGAACAGAGCCTTGGCTGACATGGCATCATGGTGTGAGGCGTCCTTGCCCATGGCAGGGGGGTTGGAACCTGATGGTCTTAAGGTCCTTTCCAACCCTAACTATTCGATGATTCTATGAAATATTATAGAAAATAATATTAAATTAAATATTATGCAGTGATTACTTATACTGACATCACTTTAACATGAATAATTTTAAAACTGTGATTGAGCATTGAACTTTCAGTTTTCTACTTCTGCAAAACAGGCATTGGGATATTTCTGATCCGGGCTTGCATGAATATGCCTAAATACCAGTAAAATCCAAGCCTCATTTCTAGAAATGTCTGCTTCACTGGAACAGGTGATATATGATATGCTATGAGATAATCATGTGCCAGTGGCTCTAAAACCAATACTAGTCATTAGCTTTTCTTATGCCAACAATAAAATATTTTCTTGTGTATGCTATTGTCCAAATAGTATACTACTGTAGTGTATGGAGCATGAAGTGTAGAAGGGAAAGAATTCTATGAACAGCAAGAATGTAACATTCTTTTCCCTAAGACTTGTTTTAAAAGCTACAACAGTTCATAGCTTCAGTTCCATGGAGTGATTACTCTTCATCTTCTGTTTATACAACGATAATACCTGTAGGTCAAATGAGAGATTGGGCTGTGTTGTATAACACGTTTTATAAACAAATGGAACCGTGACAGATGTATCTCAAGCATATCACAACCTTAAGCCTTGCAGCAGGCAATAAAATGTTTGCTTTAGTGGTCAAAAAGCTGTATGTAACCAGTAGTCTGCAGTGTTATTTCAAAGCTGCCTCTCAAAAAAATGCGTAAATGCCTATGCATCAACTTTTAGCCTACCCCAAGTGCATCATAGATTTGTAAGCGCTGAAAAACATTAAGAAATTAACATTTTGAAATCTGAAAAATAAATGAAACTAATCAGCTATGTTTTCCAAGGTCAACAGATTTTTAGAAGACTTTCGTGCAGGACACAGCTAGCACCCTGTTAGTAGCACAATAGGCACATATATATGCTTAGACACAAAAGAGAAATAAGTCAGAAGGAAAATACAGTGAGAAACCAATGTATCCAGAAAGTATACAACCATCAAGGGGTTTACACTCCCTCAGTTTTGATCAAGAAAGCTTTTAAATTTTGGCAGGTTTGATCTATAGTTCAGTGACCAATCTACAGTGCTCAGATGTGAATAGGCTCAGCTGCCAGCTTGAAGTTAATCTGCCACCACAACAGAATCTAATGCAAGATTCCTGTGAATCAAGACCAGTATATATTTTCCGGTAAAATCGCAAGCCATTTAGAACTTCTCAGTTTTACACTAAGATAGGAAATTATAGGGGGTGCCTTATTCAACTAATTTGTCTTCAGAAGAGCTTAGAATAACCATTGAAGTGTCACAGCCAGTGGAGAAAATTAAAATTCTGTCTCCACTTTTCAGTTTTCAGGTATTGAATTTCTAGGAATACTCCAATATTTTAAGTTGTCAGCAAATTCCCTTCAGGTGCTTATAAACCTTCATTTCTAAAGTTGAAGAAAGGAGACGCAGGAATTGCTGGCAAATGATATGAATAAAGTTTTTGTCTTGCTAAATAGATGAAGATGATATACTATGAATCAATGTATCTTGGAGCAAGTAATCCAGTGAAAGATTCCCAGGGCAAAAATAGCTCTTTGGAAAGATCAAGAAAAATACCACTTGTCCATCCAGGATATAACTAATAAGGGTAAAGAACAAAAAAAAAAAAAAACACTTTTAATCACACCTACTATAACAAAACACTTTTGGGGAGCAGCTTTGACTTCATGTGGTGACAAAAAGTGTTGTCAATGGGTAAGTCTTGAGTTTAAACATTTAAAAGACCCCATAAATCATGTTGGGCCATGTTTAAGCTTTTCTTCCAATTGTCTTCTCAGAGGGAATGTTAGCTGAATGAGTCACAACAGTATATTGTAATTGTACTATTACAAATTACAATATCTTCAACTTTGACATGCTATCCGTTCTCTGCAATGAGTAAAAATGAAGCTTAATAGTGCAGTATGTAAACTAAGGATCCGCACGCGGCCTTGTCATTATTGTATGCACAATAGCAAACCTCGTTGGGATCATCTATCCAAGCCATGCGGAGGGTTGGAGTTAATTACATCACCTTAGACAATCATTTGCTCTTTGTGGTGGTAGTTATCTCTTTCCACAGTTGGTTCTCTTTTTTGTTGCTTTGTGATGTCCCATTAATCACAGCTACATTTACTCTGTGTCATGTGATTCATCATTCTTTATCCCCACAGCTGTTTCCATCCTTTTGGACTCTGATAAACTGCTAATTTAAGTGGATGATGTTCAACCTTGAATACCACAATGGCTTCTACCACACTATTGGGGATCAGCTATTACATTCACACAGCCCTAGATTTTTAGCCACTCCAATTACTCTACAGCAACTGCTCATGTGTTAGGGTAGAGATCATGCTCATCTCCAGTGAGTGGATAGCTTTCTGATGTAGGGCTGGCAAGAAAGCATAAAAATATAAAGAGCTTTTTCTAATGCAAGATTATGCTACTCATTTTCTTCTCTCTTTCCCTTTACTGTCTTCAAGTCCTTCAAGTTTTTTCCTAACATGACATGAAGCTGAATATATTTAGAGGACTGTGGAGAGGTAAGGGGAAGGAAAAAAGTTTTTGCCATTTCACCCTTTCTCAAATAATTTCCCACTGTCTTCAGTCACCTTATTCTGTATGTGTAATACAAGTGCAGGGGAGAGATGCATTTAAAAAAATTAAAACGAAAAAAAGAAGGTATAATATCTATACACCATAATTTGGTGAATGAAAGAGTTGCTAATAATAATATCATTGTTTTAAACAAAATTATCTATTATACTATTTTTAAAAGACAAAGTAACAATAGAGTGTTCATTCAATGGGAACTATTAACCTGTTACTGCGATGCATATGAGAGGAGTGTATCAAAATGCCAAAGAAAAGTACTATTAAGTTTTGGATTGTATTTTTTTCCTAAAGAAAGTACCTGAAGGCAGATGTAAGACACTGCAACTCGCCCTTGCTTATCATGTAAAAACCATAGCTGGGAATGACTTTGCAATAGGACTAGTTGCACAGCCTGAAAAATGCAATAGACTTCTATGCAAGAAGCAAAAGCTTTTCTTCACAAATGATGTCAGTCTGTTGCTTTCAGCAGGTGGAAGAGCAGTTGAAAGACAAAGGCAGAAAGTGTGATGACTGCCAGGCTGATGTTACGGTATTCGTTGTAAAGCATGGTTGCCAAACTTTCTGTCAATGGGTGTTACAAATGTCTTCCAGCTAAATCTTCCTCTGGGTTATGCAGAGTGTAGCAAAGGAGAAAAGAGAATCAGACAGAAATGTAGAAATGCCTCTTCATTATCAGAGCTTGGTAGAGCACACGGCACATCACATGTTTTGGCAACCCTGTTCAGCTATATGCAGACTCAGACAGGAAGAGATTCAACTAGGAACAAGCTGACAGTCTTGTAGCCCCATATCTAACTATGAAGCTTAAACAAATGACATTTAAGAACAGCATTGCACTTTCCAGGTCTAAAGAGGGAGTTCATGCCGCTCCCAGCCCTATTTGTTCCACTTCTTCTGCCCTACATTGATATTTTAACTTCTGCTAGAGAAAGACCTCAGTTTTCACCAAAGATAGACATTTGAGGAATGAAAATATGGCAAGCTGCTTTCTAGTAGAAATACTGATAGCTTTTGAAGAACAAAGAAGTAAAAGAGATATATTCTATCCAGAGGTCTTGTCTAAATTTAGTTTAAAAGTGTGAGGACAGTATGTATTACTCAGGTTTTGATGACCTTGTTTGATGAGAGATTTCTGGCCCAACTTGGACAGCTTAATGATGTATTAGGCAGAATATCTTTTCTTCAGATTTCTGAAGAATATAAGTCAGCATTATAGCTACCAACAGTTAACAACAGCTATTTAAAATTCAGTTCAAATCAAGACTTTAGAAAAAGATCTTACTGCTGCTTAAACCCGCATTTTGAAAGTGTTTCTTCTGATTTTTATAATTCCTTGGAAGACACCTTAAATCTCAAGTAAACCAGCATACTTCTAGTGGTCATCAAAATAAGTAAAGTCCTGCAGAGGACAAAGTTTCTACCATTTGATGATTCACTAACTTAAGGAGCAAGTTAACACCCTGTTAGAGAACTCTCTTTTACCCGTCTGGTGATGTTTCATGTGGGCGATGTGCCCAGTGTTATACTGCTCATAAAACTTTCATGCTGCAGCAGCCATGCTTTGCAATGAAGTATATCTTTAAGGATTTTATTACTCACACTTCAAGAAATAGCATTCATATGATTAGCTAACTATACCTTAGGGAGGAAATATTAAATAAAAGAACAGGATATCACTTATAAAGAAAACCAGTACTTTGTCATTGTATTATCTGTAGTGACAAATACTGATTCAGAAATATGTTCTTTGTACCAAGTCCACACTCTGTGCATGTACTCTGCTCAGTGTTGTTGAAAACTATTTCACATCTTCATACAATATTAATTTAGCTTATTTCTCTGTGAATAAGACCTGTTAATACACCTACTTCATCAAGCCTACAGGGCAGAGAAAAAACACACATTTTCTATGCTATTTTACCATATGATAGGACAAAGACAGAATTTTTTATATGGGAAGCATCACAGAACTGATCTCAGGCAATAGCACTTCTGAGTGTCTTCATGCACATCGACACTTTTCTCTGAGACTTTGGGAGCTCCTCCAGAGACACCTGGGAGATTCAGAGAAGACTATGATAAAGGTACTTCAGCCTTCAGCATTACCTCATCCAGATGGAACAGCCAGACTGCCTTTGCTCTACCATTCCATTTAGTGTCAGAGGCTGTAAGCCTTCTTTATTATTTTAAGGTCCCATAGCTTCTCCTTTTGTTGGAAATTCTTACTGAAAAAAAAAAAAATAAATTCAAGTTCCCTGACACATGCATGAGAGCTTTGGCTTTGCATGCAAGGAACTGTTGTGCTTAAGATGCCCTTCCTGGTGTGCCCTGAAATCCTGCTTCAGCTCCCAGGGGAAAAATCTGTAAAGACTCCTGCATTTTATGACAATGTAGCACAGCTGGGAGTAGTACTGAGCAAATCACTGAGGCAGATATTATCAAAGATTCCCCCTGTAATCAAGTCACTGGCTTGTTTGGTGGGGTTTTTTTGCACACTCACTTTTAAAAGGCTGTGCTGACTTCGACATTTTTGTTCTAATTTCTCTGCATCTCAGCCTCCTATGTTTAAAGAGGATACATGCAGATATAAAACTAGTTATTACCTTTCATTGTATTAGAGCTGATAAAAAGTACTTCCATTACATGACTAATTCTTCATAGCTTTATTAGTTGTTTGCACAAAAGACCAAGACTGTATGCAATGTACAAATGCCTTATCAATTATTTCCTCCTACGTCTGTTGTCCCCACCCAGAACTGCTTTGCTGTCCTGCAGGGGGCTGATGAGCAACAGCGCTCCCACCAGGCACAATCAGCTGAGCAACAGCGCTCCCACCAGGAACAACTGGCTGATGCACTGGTAAAGAAGATCACTACTGGTGCTGGCAGGAAAAAGCGGCGGGCCGTAGTAGTAGGGGACTCGACTCTGAAAGGAACAGAGGCACCCATCTGCCGGCCTGACCCAGCCTCAAGGGAGGTGTGTTGCCTACCAGGGGCTCGGATCAGGGATGTGGCTGAGAAGCTGCCTGCTCTAGTCAGTCCCACTGACTATTACCCACTCCTGGTAATACATGTGGGTGCTACTGATATAGATAGCAGTAGCCCGGAGACCATAAGGAAGGACTACAGAGCTCTGGGAGAGGTGGTTAGAGACTCTGGAGCGCAAATTGTCTTTTCGTCAACTCTCCAGGATACAGGGCAGGACCTTGAAAAGGCTAGGAGGA
This sequence comes from Amazona ochrocephala, assembly GCA_039720435.1. Lineage (NCBI taxonomy): Eukaryota > Metazoa > Chordata > Aves > Psittaciformes > Psittacidae > Amazona > Amazona ochrocephala. The sequence continues at coordinate 15,395,475 of CM077879.1, forward strand.
TTGGGCAGGTTAATAAATGGTTAGAAGGGTGGTGCTATAGTCAGGGGTTTGGGTACCTTGAACATGGGACACAATTTAGTAGGCCAGGTCTACTGGGGGCTGGTGGAACTGATCTGACAAAGAAGGGGAAGAGTGGATTTGGTAGGAGGCTTGCCAGGCTGGTCAAGGATGCTTTAAACTAGATGTGTTGGGGGAGGGGGGCAGCATTCCATCCCAACACACCCAGTCGGTTGGTAGCACCTATAGTAAACGTTCGGAGCAATGTAGAGATATTCCAGCTGCTCCGCTCCAGCCAATGAGCCGGCTTCAGTTGGAGCTTGGTTCAAATGCCTCTATACAAATGCTCATAGAATGGGGAACAAACAAGAGGAATTAGAGGTGTGTGCAAGACTACAGGGATATGATATCATAGGCATCACAGAAGCATGGTGGGATGGCTCCTGTGACTGGTGTGTTGGAATGGAAGGTTACCGGCTCTTTAGGAAAGACAGGCCTGGCAGACGGGGAGGTGGAGTTGCTATTTATGTTAGGGATAGGCTAGAGAGTATGGAACTCTGTCTGGGGACAGGTGAGCAGTCGACAGAGAGTTTGTGGGTCAGGGTTAAAGGGAGAACAGCGATGGGAGACATTATTGTGGGGGTCTGTTACAGACCGCCTGACCAAGGGGACTCAGTGGGTGAAGCGCTCTATAGACAGATAGGAGCAGCCTCATGCTCACAGGCCCTTGTTCTCATGGGAGACTTCAACCACCCTGATATCTGTTGGAGGGATGGTACGGCCCGGCACAAGCAATCCAGAAGGTTCCTCGATTGCGTGGAAGACAACTTCCTTCTGCAAGTAATAGAGGAGCCGACAAGGAGAGGTGCCATGCTTGACCTCGTCCTCACCAACAGGGAAGGGCTGGTTGGGAATGTGATGCTCCAGGGCAGCCTTGATTGCAGCGATCATGAGATGGTTGAGTTTGAGATCCTCAGGACAGTGAGAAGAGTGTGCAGCAAGCTCACTGCCCTGGACTTCAAGAGAGCAGACTTTGGCCTCTTCAGGAACCTGCTCAGTAAGGTTCCATGGGATACAGCGCTAGAGGGCAGGGGGGCCCAAGACTGTTGATTGATATTCAAGGATCACCTGCTTAAGCTCAGGAGCGATGCATCCCAACTAGAAGGAAGTTTAGCAGGAGGGCCAGGAGACCTCCTTGGATGGATAAGGAGCTGCTGAGCAAAATTTGAAGGAAAAAAGAGGTTTATAAAAGATGGAAGCAAGGTCAGACAGCCTGGGAAGAATACAGGGATGTTGTCCGGGAAGCCAGGGACCAGGTTAGGAAAGCTAAGGCCCACTTAGAATTAAACTTGGCCAGGGATGTTAAGGATAACAGGAAGGGATTCTATAGGTACACTGCAAATAAAAGACAGGTTAGGGACAACGTGGGTCCTCTCCAGAAGTTATCGGGAGAACTGGCTACCGTGAATTTGGAGAAGGCTGAGGTTCTTAAAGCAGGCAAAAGCTCTGACCACAACACCCAAGTCTTGGAAGGCAGACGCAGGGACAGTGAGAATGAAGACCCTGGGCCCACTGTAGGAGAGGATCTGTTTTGAGACCATCTTAGGAACCCGAATGTATACAAGTCTGTGGGACTGGATGAAATCCATCCGCGGGTCCTGAAGGACCTGGCAAATGAAGTTGCTAAGCCACTGTCCATCATATTTGAGAAATCATGGCAGTCAGGTGAAGTTCCCAATGACTGGAAAAAGGGAAATAGAACCCCCATTTTCAAGAAGGTGAAAATGGATGAGCTGGGGAACTACAGACCAGCCAGTCTCACCTCTGTGCCTGGCAAAATCTTGGAGCGGATTCTCCTGGAAGGCATGCTGAGGCACATGAAAAACAACAAGGTGCTTGGGGACAGCCAGCATGGCTTCACTAAGGGGAAATCCTGCCTGACCAATCTGGTGACCTTCTATGTAGGGGCTATGGAACTGATGGACAGGGGTAGAGCAGTTGATGTCATCTACCTGGACTTGTGTAAAGCCTTTGACACTGTCTCACATGACATCCTTGTTTCTAAGTTGGAGAGACATCAATTTGATAGGTGGACCACTCGGTGGATAAAGAACTGGCTGGATGGCCGCACGCAAAGAGTAGTGCTCAGTGGCTCAGTGTCCAGCTGGAGACCAGTAACGAGTGGTGTCCCCCAGGGATCGGTGTTGGGACCGGTCTTGTTCAACGTCTTTGTGGGTGACATGGACAGTGGGATTGAATGCGCCCTCAGCAAGTTTGCCGATGACACCAAGCTGTGTGGTTCGGTTGATATATTGGAGGGAAGGAATGCCATCCAGAGGGACCTTGACACGCTTGTGAGGTGGGCTGATGCCAACCTGATGAAGTTTAACCATGCAAGTGCAAGGTCCTCCACCTGGGTCGGAGCAATGCCAGGCACAGCTACAGGTTGGGCAGGGAAAAGATTCAGAGCAGCCCTGCGGAGAAGGACTTGGGGGTGTTGGTTGATGAGAAAATGAACATGAGCCGACTGCAGTGTGTGCTTGCAGCCCAGAAAGCCAACCGTATCCTGGGCTGCATCAAAAGGAGTGTGACCAGCAGGTCGAGGGAGGTGATCCTGCCCCTCTACTCTGCTCTCGTGAGACCTCACTTGGAGTATTGTGTGCAGTTCTGGTGTCCTCAACATGAAAAGGACATGGAAGTGTTAGAACAAGTGCAGAGGAGGGCCACGAGGATGATGAGGGGACTGGAGCACCTCCCGTATGAAGATAGGCTGAGAAAATTGGGGCTGTTGAGCCTGGAGAAGAGAAGGCTGCGTGGAGACCTCATAGCAGCCTTCTAATATCTGAAGGGGGCCTATATGGATGCCGGTGAGGGACCCTTCATTAGGGACTGTAGTGATAGGACAAGGGGTAACGGGTTAAAACTTAAACAGGGGAAGTTTAGATTGGATATGAGGAAGAAATTCTTTACTGTAAGGGTGGTGAGGGACTGGAATTGGTTGTCCACGGAAGTTGTGAATGCTTCATCCCTGGCGGCGTTCAAGGTGGGGTTCGACATAGCGTTGGATGACATGGTTTAGTGGGAGGTGTCCCTGCCCATGGCAGGGGGGTTGGAACTCGATGATCTTAAGGTCCTTTCCAACCCTAACTATTCTATGATTCTATGATTCTATTTCTGTGAAAACTCCATTATACTATTTTCTAATTCCATCTACAGTAATGAAGCAAAGAATAAATGCATGTAAAAGGAAGAATTTTGGTTCATATGATACAGTAGGTAAGGTTTGATTCTGTATCACATCTTCCACTAGTTAAATAGGATGCCTGACCCTAATTACAAGTGTAGAGTCTTAACTACAAAGGTTAAGCGTCCTCCCAAAACACACACACACCTCTGCACCTGCAGTTCGGTGTACAATTTATCAAAGGAAACAGGTGCATTTCAAGACACTCTGGGAACCTGGCAATGCTCTATGATTAACATGAATATTCTAAATGAGATCTCTCTTTAGAAAGCTGTCTCATTGGCAAATTAGAAATCCATGTTGAAAGTCAAGGACAAACGCAATATAAATGGACACAGTCTCCACCATGATTGCTGCTCATTAATTTGCATAATTTGTTTATTGTTTGGTGTGTGTTTGTGGGTTTTAGTATGTCTATTCAAGCCAAACCCTTGAGGCATCCACAGCAACAGTCTGATCTCTCAAAGGGTATAATTTATACTCTTAAAAGTCTCACAGTGAACAGCAATATGAAACCAACTAAATTCGATGTGCACTGGAGTTCCATTCCCAGAACTGATGTAGGCTATACACAAGCCTAGGTAACTTGCAACTGACTATTTAACATATATTTTCTTATTAATAATCTATATATTAAATTAAAAAAAAAAGTTTCTGGTACAAAATTGCACAGAAATTTGAATTTATACATCAATATTACTGACAATGGGTCAAAGGGATACAGACATATAAATCCAATCAGTTTGTGCATTTAGGGTTTCATTCCTAGAACTGCTTTCTATAATCCAAAGAGTAAAGCACACGTTTAATTGAAAGGAATGCCACAGTCCTGTTCTGTATCATGAAAGTCAGGGGGACAACTCCTGATGTTAAATCACAAGCCTTCAGTGCCTGACTCAGAGTGCTTAGCACTCTGCAGGAGTGAGTCCTTGATTACTATTTTTCTTTTCTCTCCAAATATTGACACAAGGGAATTTCAATACATTATTATGAGATAAATGTGTTGTTGTTTCTAATGCAATTAGTTAAATAAAAAAAAACAGCTTAGATTTCATCATGCAGAAGTCATTTTATTTCGCAGCAGCAACAATTTGGTCATGAGACATCACTTTTAGTATTGGGATCTTCATTTTATCACTGGTTTAGATATTTTCTGCTTCACAGCTGTCTCTCAATCAATCAGAAAGCATTTTGCATTTCCATCCTCTGAGAATCTTAAATTTTGGTACTAACAGACACAACAATATATACTTTATAATTTTCACATGTTATTCATTTATTAATCCCAAGATGCAGACTTTTGGAGGGAGTTGGATGCTGACTTCAAAATAAAATTACTGCAAATTTTGTTTCATTTTTCAAGTATGGCAAAGAAAATATATTCTGCCAAGTTAGCTGAAAGTTGGCTGTCTTGTAAGAACTCAATGCATGCAGCTACTGTAAATATGGAATATATGAACTTAGATGCAGATGACATGCTGTGATTCTTTTCAGTCTTGTGACAATGACATCCAGTTCTTGCTTGTCTTTCTTTACATCCAATGACAACAGATATGACTGAATTATATATTGGTTACATACTGCCTGCGTTATTGCTTACATTACAAAACCTGAAGAATTCATTTATGTTCCAGGTAATGTTTAATTGCTGTTATTTTATAAATTGTGGTTATCAAAGGACAGCCCTGTGACACTCCCAGGTAATTTTTATAAGGTATGATAGGGAAGGAGTGATGAAAAAGAAGTCGACAGATAAAACTTCTTCTGTTATTGTTCTTTTGGATCTAAATATTCAATAGCTGGGTCAACAATGAACTGACGTATTGCTATGTGAGTATAGAAATGGATCCTCAAAGGTGGTGAATGCTTTAAGGGTTAGGACATATGAAATGAATTATTAACATCCTGAAATGAGCAGAAGACATTTTCTCAAGTGCAGTAATAAGTGTTAAATAATGAAGATATCTGCAAGGCTCCAAACAAGAATCACAGCTAACGAGCAGTACTGTCAGAACCAAGTCTGCCTGAAACATTTGCTGGACTGAGTTCATTGTGTGCACCTCTCATTTTACACCCATACTGCATGAACCTTGTCAGTAATTAATATAGTCTGACATGGAACTTGTAACTATGATGAACTATTAATGGTAGACCACTTAAGCAAAACAATGTTACGGTGAAAAGAGGATGTTTGTTACCGCAGGATGATGATAAATTTTGTAAAATCATATTTAAGCTAAAGGGCAACTGAGCTCCCAAAATATTCCTACGGCTCCTGATCTAGTAAGAGATGAGGAACACAGCTGGAATAGCCCACAGGTAATTTCTTGGCAGTTTAAATGCCTTTACTTATCAGGGAACTAAGAAGAATTTTGTATGTATCCAGATCTTATCATGAGAATGGGCTGGGATTCCTCTACAGGGGGCTAGTGACACAAAGCTGTGACTAATATTGTATGTGCTGAGCTAATTTTAAGCTTGCTTCAGGAATTCCAGTGTAAGGGGAAAAGACAGTTCAGGTTACTCTTTTCTCCCCACTTGGGCCAGAGAGAGAAGGAAAAAAAAAAAGGAAAAACAAAAATGTGTCTGATGGGTCTTCTGGAGTTAATGGAATTAAAGTATTTATCAAGGGAACAAGTCCAAAGGAGCGCCATGAGGATGATAAGGGGACTGAAGCACCTCCTGTATGAAGATAGGATGAGAAAACTGGGGCTGTTCAGACTGGAGAAGAGAAGGCTGCGTGGAGACCTCATAGCAGCCTTCCAGCATCTGAAGGGGGCCTACAGGGATGCTGGTGAGGGACTCTTCATGAGGGATTGTAGTGAGAGGACAAGGGGTAACGGGTTCAAACTTAAAGAGGGGAAGTTTAGATTGGCTATGAGGAAGAAATTCTTTACTGTGAGGGTGGTGAGGCACTGGAATGGGTTGCCCGCGGAAGTTGTGAATGCTCCATAGCTGGCGGTGTTCAAGGTGGGGTTGGACATAGCCTTGGATATGGCACGGTTTAGTGGGAGGTGTCCCTGCCCATGGCAGGGGAGTTGGAACTCCATGATCTTAAGGTCTTTCCAACCCTAACTATTCTATGATTCTATGATTCGATGATTCTATGCCTTTCAGTTCTTGCTTGACAACAGCTCAGACACCACTGTTTTATAATAAGGTGTTTGTGCAGGTGCTATTTCCCCACGCAGCATATTCCCTCTAGATGTGTATCCTAATGTGCAGTCTGAGAGAGCTGGTCTTGGATTCATATCCAATATTTATCCTATAAAGCTAAACTTGTATCTGATCACACTGTCTTGAGAGAACATCTATTTTTCACTGCCATTTTCTCATTCTGGCATGGTTGGAATTTTGTGAGGAAAAACAGATTCTGTAGGCAAACCTATACGAGAAAGATGGAAAAAGCCCTTTGTATTGCCTAGGCAACAGTCAGCTACATTTCAAGGGTTTTCAGTCTCATGCCTTTACACTCACACTTACAGTACAGTCTTCAAAGGTGTTTCATAACAGTTATTTTCAGCCATTATACCCAGTGGAAGTTGTAAATGGCATAATTACTCATTATAAGTTTGTCCTTGTCTTTTCAGAGGTGCCTTACATACTTCAGTGCTCAAGAAATAGTAATACAACAGTAATATAATATGAAAGTCAAACTGCACTTGGTCATCTGTTGCTGATTTTCATATACTTATGCACAAAACTGTATCTGATTTAAGAGAGTATTTAGCATCGAGATATTCTTTTTTTGTTCAATCTGAAAAGAAAAAACAACCCACAAAATTTCTTCTAGCAGTAATTTACTTATTTTCTGCACATTCATAGCATGACATGGTGATGTTAAAGAGACACACATACTGCAATATTATTGTTAAAGCTATGCTGTAAGAAATCACTATTCACAGATAAACAACATAAATTATTATCTTAGCAGCTGAAGCAAAGCGTCAAAGGGTAACTCAGGACTGCATGAAGCAGCCTGCAGTTGCATTCTAAGCATTTTCATTCTCGTCAGCACCTCTCACAAAAGACCAGAAAGCACCTGTGTCTGCGCTGGAACTACCTCTGTAGCAAGAATTATCTTGGATTCAGATGTTGTTTAAACAACTCGCGACAGGCCAAGTGAAATAGGCTTTGTCAACCATTTAATTTCTAGTTGGCCAAATCATAGTGTTACCCTTTAAGTCCCTGTATTTTTCTCAAGTCTTCTGTAGAGAGGAATTATGACACCAGAAACACCTAAATGCCCAGAAGATCTTTCTTACATAAAGTATGTGGAAATGTATGTTCTGGAAAGTCCTAATAATACCTTTGAAAGGGCATTACAGTACAGCCTGTTCTGTTGATATTCCATGTGCTAATCAGTCCCTAAGTAATTGACACCATAGAGTGCAGCAGCTCTGAAGGGAAATTGCGAGCACGTAGGTTACTTCTGCTGGAAACAGACTTAGCAGTTAGAATATGTTCATTAGCCACTTTCCAGCTCATTAACCTTTTTGTATCAGAAAAAATACTGATATCCACCCAGGATGAACTCATGAATCATTTAATTTGTTTCAAGTCTGCCCCAATAACAACAGGAGAAAACCTGAAAGGAGACTCTCCTTTTATTTTAATTTATTTTTATTTTAACTTATTGTTTTGTTTTAATTTATTTTAATTAACTATCTTTGGCATAAATACAATGAAATTTTTTCTTTAATTTAGTAGTAATTAAAGTTCACATTTCTAAAGTAGCCTTACAAATTGGGGTAAAACTTCACAGAGATACCAAAAGACAGTACTTCCAACTTGTTAATCAAAGAGCAACTCTCCAGAAGCATGTAGCAAAGGGAAAAGGTGGCAAGCATCATGTCTGAATGAAAGCAGAAGGCATTTTACATTAGCAGAAGGTCATTATTCTCAGTGGAATTCATGAAGGACATCGCTCTCTACTATGGCAGAAAAATATTTCTTCAGAGCTCCCATGAAGGAGAAGGATGCACCTGCTTTTAACAAAACAGAAAACTCTCCAATAGTAAAATGTTCCCAATGTCACTGCGGCGGAGCAGTTCTGCCAATTGAGTCATCAATACTGCTTTTTGTACTACCAACCTGCTCACTGATACCTCATCTGCTAGTTTTACACAGCCCCTATGTAATTTGTCTTGCTGTAATGCTCCAGGGATTTGTCCTGGGCAATAGAGAGGAAGATACAATTGAACAATACCCTCAATTCAGGTACTTACAGCCTGAAGAGGGTGTGCAATCTTCAAAGACATGTTCCTGCCTATGATGAAGGTTATTCACTCTGACTTGTAGCTGGGAAGCAAAGAAAGAACCTCTAGAATGAACCAAACTGGTCAGTAAAGATGAGGTGAAGGAGTGCTGAGAAACCTGTTCAGTCTTTAACTGGGGAATCACTGTTTAAGTCTGGAGTAAAATAGCATGGAAAATTCCCTTTACAGATTATGATGCACTCTCCAAGAGCTTTAGGAATTGTAGTATATACATCTTCTCACTTCACTTATATACAGTGGTTAAAAAGCTAGCTGCTAAAACTGAAGGCTTGCCTTCTAGGCAGGAGGTTAATACTCAGCAGTTGGGCTTTTAAGGAACAAAGTATTTTCCAAAACATGCAACACTGAGAGGTTGAACCCTTGTTGTGTATGTCTAAGTCCATGTTGTTTGTAGCAGATGATGTTCATTCAGCAGTAAGTCCCGCTGCGTTTTTTATTTGCAGAGCCCAGCCTAGCTCATGTGCTCTGAGGCCATCTGCGGTGTCAAGGTCTGATATTCCTAAGCATGGGACAAAGCAGATATTTAAGCACCTGAGGAGACGAGAGACAAAAGACTTTAAGAGTAGACATTAGTATAGAAGAGAATTTCAGAAATGAAACTTTTGGTCAAAATCCCAGCATATAAACCTCTTTTTCTACCACAACATTTAAATCATTTTCCAAAGAAACTCTGATCGCTCTAAATTCACACTTACTTCCATTAAACGACACCCAATTGTGGTTGCAACAAAGGGTGACACCAGTCATGCTAGCTGCGACCACATGAAAAAAATCCCTCCCTTACTTCACAGGAATTGTTGCAGAAATATTGTCTAGCTGCAGAGAACTGGTAGACTGTTACTCACAGGTTTTGGTTTTACAGCATTGCCACCAAATGTCAAATCTCAACGAAAAAAGAAAAATAAGGGAAAGAAGGAAGGGAACCAATAATCCCTTTTTCTGTAAATAGTGTCAGGATTTGATTAGCTCGAAAGCTGAAGAAAAGACGCTTCAATATTTACAAATCAAATGCATTTACATTGTATGTTAGGAAACATTGCCAGATTTCACTTTGCTTGTCCTCTGTTAAGAAACATTTAGGTTTGAGTCCACAAAGAAATTCACTGAACTTCAGAAACTGTGAAATACACAGAATGTTATTTTGTTTTTCCTCAGGAGACTTTCATTCTGCATTTATAGCAAGAAGAGACAGAGGATTTGGACAGAAGTGACTGGAAAATACACTGAATTACATTTCGTTTTATGGGGATTTAGGTGCTTAATTCCCATAGGTTTCTTTGAAACTAATAAATGCATTCAGTATGTTAAGATCTCTCCATTAATGTATTTTAAGACTATGGACCATTAGATCACATAACCTGTCCATTTGTATTATATCAGCTATAAAACTTCACCTAGTAACTCTTTCACTAAGCTTGTGCCTTGTGAATAAATATGTTTCGGGGAGAAAAAAAATCCTTTCTGGACCTGAAGACATCCACAGATAGAAGACCTACAATTTCATTTGATATGTACTCTACCTATTATTCATTCCCATGGCTAACTTGTGCCCTTGATTTCTCACCTGGATTTATGCAGCATCAACATTCAGCCTTCAGCTAATCTTAGGCTTTTTTTCTGCAGCTTTTTCAACAGCTTTTAGACCCCAAGTCCTACCTTGGAGACATTGTGTGCTACCTTTTTTGAAATTACCTTTTGTCAGGTCATTTCTTGAATGAAATTGTTGATGTATTAAAATAAAAATCATACGAGATTTCAACCTACCAGTTCTTCACAATGTACTCAGAAAAGCCCATACTTCTTGTTTATATGTTTTGCACCAACCTGCTTATCCTCTCTGAATAAGCAACTTCTGAACATGCAAAAGGCATTGAAGATGCTTGTGCAAATGTTTCTGGAGTGACTCTTAGGCTATTCATAGACGTAGTCAAAACACTTTATCTCTTGAATATTCTTGCCAATAAAATCTTCTTAGCCAAGTTAAGAAAAGATATTTTAAAAGCACAGTGAAGTGCTATGGACACCCTCAAAGTAATATGTGGTATTTGTGTGCATATATTTCATAGACTGTTTAAACAGTCTACTATTTACTTATTTTGTCCTCACATTGGCACAACTGCCAATGTCATTTGCCACAACCACGAGAAAGCATGTAGATACCCCATCCAAAGAGCTAATTTGGACCTGAGGTACTGCTACCACTACCATGCTCTGAAATGAGATATTGTGTGACAGTTCTGTTACTTGCTACTAGGAGTATCCCTCACTTAATCAGAAAATTGTTATACAGTTAAGGAGAGGCAGTAGGGTATTCCCCATGTCTGCTTACACAAGGGGAATGTCACTACTGGTTTGGTTAACTCTTTCACCTTCATAGCAGTGTCTCGATAACTTCTTTTTTATTCTTGCACAGGACACGTTACTACAGTTACCATATCATAAGCCAAGGTGGCTAAGGAAACTGCTAAAGCACATTGTGAGTATCTCATCATTTCAAAATAGCATAATTCCCAGTTTCAGAGGGAGCTTAAACCAAGTGTAAAAACATTTTTAGAAACAAAATTTGAAAGCGTGACAGTAAAGAATACACTCGTCCTGCAGAAATTCCATGCCAAGCTGCAAACAAGGTGCAAATTAGAGGATGTGTTGCATATATGTTTTTCAGAAAGATCTTTTCTTCCATCGTCTAATAAATATCATAGTTTTAAGTGCTATGGAAAATAATGTACATAATGGAAGAATTTCAGCCACAGGCTTCTCTAGTTACCTTCTTTAGTGGTCTTTTTATGTTTCTTCTTGCTTTTTCTCATCCTTAGCTGCCACCTGGCGCTCTTCTGTTAGCGCAGGAAAAGCAGGCCAAGCCTGCCAATAGCATCATTTGAGTGACAGGCTGTGAAAATTTAAACACCCTACAAAAACATCCTTTTCCTCTGGAAAAATGGAATTTGACATCTTTATATTTCCTGGGGTTCTGATGTAAACTCTGCTCCATGGAGCATAAGGTGATGAGCAGTGATTTACTCCAGCAGATCTAAAAGGGTTTTTTATTCATACTTTCAGAAGTAAAAGTAAGTATTTGTTTTCTTTTTTCCTTTTTTTTTTTTCCAAATACTGCTTTGCTGCTTTCCCAAGGCACTTTTAGATTTCTAATTTCCATGCTGATGAAGTAACCAGTGTTTATGGGTTTCTATTCATATATGACTTATACACAGAACTCCTGGCAATAAGGGAAATATTCACTATTTTTAACCTAAAGATTTGGCTTCAACTGCTAGATACCTGCATTTGTCAGTCACAGCTTGTTTACTCAGGCAAGACATTTCTTGAGATATTTTTTAAAAAAATTCCAATTGGAAAATATAATTTTTTTTTCCTCTTGGCCAAAACATATTAAGTACAAGAAGAAATTTGTAAAAGCTGTATTGATCAGATCCAGAATGAATGTCCTTATGAAAAAATACAGAAATCTGTTGCCAGATTTTTACATCACATACAGAAAACTGCATCGCAAAGTCCTGATTTTTCTGGCTCAGAACAAGACCCTGAGGCCATTTCCCACCTTAGCACCCCATGATTTAAACTAGGAAGTACCTTCTGACTTTTCTAATACGTCTTTTTCCCAAAAATATTCTAATATATCTTAAATGCAAAATTAAAACAAGTTTTTAAAATCTTTGTTTAAAATCTTTCCTTTTTTGTTGAAAGAATAACTGTTCTCTGGAAAACCCCAGTTTAAAAAAAGTCATTCAAGCTACACAGTAAGATTGCCCTGGAAAGGATATTTCTGTGCTCCAACAATAATTGACTGCACCTACTGTACACTGCAGTAAAACAAAAGCCCTTTGCTTTTCCTGTGTATTGCAGTGGAATTGGTCTTTCATCGTAGTTACTGGATACATTAAAGCCAGAGAGTCACATCCCTCATTGAAAAAGAAGGGCTCTTGTTTCTCCTAAGTGATTTAGAGGAGAGTATGTTGGGATTTATACAATACCTGTGCCTCACAAGCAATTCTTACTATGAAACAATCCATTGGAATTCACTGTACAGTCTTACCTGGAAAAAAAAAAAATAAAATAAATCCCACTTTCTAATCTCAGCATCTCCTCAATGTCTTTGGTTCTTTTAAAAGCAGAAGCTCTCTCAAACCCTGTGGGACAGGCTTCTCTCTTGACATCTCACTCATAAATTCACAGCAGTACCATTGAGTTCAAGGATGTGACAAATCTGGATTCAACAGAATCAGCCTAGATCTTTACTGGTGAAAGATAACCAAATTTTTCCTCAACTGTGATTAAAGGATGCAATGACACTAAGCATATTGCTTCTCCCTCTTCCATTGACTTCAATCCATTTGGCAGCTGTGTGCATCTATCAGTAGTTTCAATACATCTAGTTTGAACAAACTGTTCAGGTTGATGGGGGGGGGGGGGGAAGGGTTTATATATATATAAAGACATTGAGATCAGGAACACCAGTATAAATTAGTCCAGAATACCTCAGGCAAAGATCTTCTGCATTCCCTAGGTGCTAAAAACCTATTTCCAGGAGACATTTAAATTCCAGACAGCTCAGGATTAGGTGCTACTTTAGAGACATTCTCCAAAGCAGCGTCAGTGTCAAGGGAGTCCAATACTTTCGTTACAGTACAGAAGTGTTGAGGGGATAGAAGAGTCACTCCAAAACCACCAAATCCAAGTATAGCCTTTCTCCTGTCTCCTATGAGCACAGCCCATCTCCCTATAGTATGTGCACCTTGAAGAGAAATTGCTGTACAACCCCTTCTGCATGAAGTGCATCTATTCTTCCTTTTTGGCAATTAGTGTAAAGTTTGAGGCTCTTGCACTGATGCTGGCTGGACTAGTTTAATAACAGCCTGCAGTGTTTATTAGCTGAGAGAAACAGTTATGTCTCCAGCATTCCCAAGAGTTGGGTTTGCCAGGAATTCCTGATCGCACAAAGGGCTTCAACATTCCTCTTCTGAGATGGGAACAAACAACTGAACCTACTGAGAGTACCCTTTGTCAGAGCTTGGTAGTGCTTTTCTAATAAAACACAGATGATTTATAATATGTTTACATGTGAGACATATTTGGCATATAAAGCAGTTGCAGCACAAGATTCTTGGGTGCCAGAAAGAGGTTTCTTGTGATTTCATAACAAAGATCTTCTGTTATTACTCAGAACAGTCAGGGAACTTTTCTGTACAGCACTAAACCAGCAAGATATTCTCACTGGTTAATAGCCGCAACCTGTTTCTCAGGGTGTACAGCAAAATCGCAGTAACTTTGGTTGTTCAGCCATGAGACAAATCCCCAAGAATTGCTGCCAGCTGAAGAACAACAGGGTACCAATAGCTACATCCATGTTATGGCTGGAATAATTCATTTGTGTATACACAAAGTTTGGGAAAAGATTTTGGGAGCCAAAAAGTCTTACCTACCTAGTGGAAGCACTGCCAAGAAAGTGGTGGCTGCCATAGCACTGCCATTCTCCCAGGGGGGTACAGCTTCCTGCATCACCTAATTTGCCCAGGCAAAGACTGCCTAGACAAGGAATTAGGCACTCTTTTTTTGTCCCAGACTTATTTTTAGTTCTTCATTAGTTAGCTGAGCACTTACAGGTATTTTTTAAGTCTTTATACCCTTGTGCCATGCGGACTGACTGCAGAGCCAACCACCCACATTCAATCAGTCACATTCAGTGAATCAGGTAAGGTGGAGGAGCAATCATCACAAAAGAGGGACTGGGAGGAGGCAATACTCAAACAAATATACAGAAGCCTTACTTTTCCATTCTCTCCCTTTTTGCCACTTTCAATGTTACAGCAATAGTTCCTCCCCTCTCTTATTTTGTATATTTAACTCTTACAATACCTTAACAGAACTGCATCAGGGAAGCAAATTGCTTAGGCCGAGATGTCAAGCTGAGCATCCAGGTGAATGGTTAATTCTATAGGTTATTTATGCAACTGCTCCCCCTGCAACAAAGGCTGCTAGAATGAATAATTACAAAAAAGAAAGATATGTTTGACCTCACTGAGCTCTCGGTCACCTTTACTTTCTGGCTTACCTTTTCTTTGCTTCCTATAGACTTGCAACAATACACAATGTCACTAACAGCAGACCTGTAAAACAAGAAAAAACATGCATCAGCCATCCCCAGAACCAAAATCTGTTTGAAATGAGCTTGAGGGAAAACACTTGTAATGCAGGCCACAATCACATTTCTTAAGTAAAACACAGACTAACAGAATAAGTGACTTTATGACAGAGAAGAATTCATGATAACAAAATTACTTTTGCAATGATCACGCAAAAGAATAAGAAAAAAAATCCCCAAGCCTGTGGGATAAAAAACATTGATCATTTTTGCAATTTTCATCAGCTGTGTTTCATATGTTATTTGTGGTACTACTTCCTCTGTACTTATATACAAAACATACAAAGAAAAATTAAACTTTTCCTCCTTTCTGAGGAACAACAGAGGCCATACATTTTGAACAGGAAGTACACTTTATATTCATTTCTGTTGGCTGAATATACTTTGCATAACATTTTGAAACACAGCAACAAAGCATTAGAAACAAGGAATTATAAAAAAAGTGTAATATAGATTAAATCAGACTAACAAGGAAATAACTTATTACAGTCCATTTGCATGCTAATTACATCAAAACTTTGTCCTTTGTTACTTATCAGTACTCAAATTGAAAGCAGTTAGTTTTGCAGCAGATAACAAAGCTGTGGTGAGAGAAAATATCAATCCACATGATAATTCATACAATTTCCCTTTCCCCTACAAAAGGAGTATTTAAGCATTGTAGAATGACAGTTCTGCACACTCAAATGAGCCTACAACTTTCATTTATTGCCCTAAGATAAATCACACATCCTTCAACTAATCAGGTTTTACAGAGTCCTGCATTCATTAAGTTGCATGCATGAAGCATGCAGAATACACAGCCTTCTATTCATAATACATACAACAGCTAAAATCAGTTCTATGCCAGCAATTAAAAAAGCAAATCACTGTGCTTTGCCAGTTTGCCTCGGGCACTGTCTCTTTATCAGCTGCCATACACACTCATAATATCTTGGCCAACTAAGAGTAAGAAGTAGGACTGACACCCAAATATTTCAGCTAAAATCTTAATTCCACTATTTTGTATTAAAAAATAAGCCAAAGAGAGACTGACCAGCGAATAAGGACTTCACACATCTGACTTCAGAGTAAGTACTTTACACAAATTAATTCCCTGTGAGATTTCATACCAACTGTATATTATCTTTCAGGGGGAAAAATGCAAATAAAAGCTACATATTGTGTCCAGATTAAAACACAACTCTAAGCTGTTGAGTCTGTTGCCAAATGCCTTAAATCTGAGCTATCAGAAAAACAGAAGAAGCATTTCATGAGAAATTTAGAAGCTGTTACTTCACAGACCAGTTTATTGTTTTGCTATTCACTTTAAATAGAATTTTTCTGTGCTCCTTTTACAAACCTAAGGAACATTCTCTAGCAGGTCTGTCATTGTATTTATTTAAAAATCAGTA
Organism: Amazona ochrocephala; assembly: GCA_039720435.1. Taxonomy (NCBI): domain Eukaryota; kingdom Metazoa; phylum Chordata; class Aves; order Psittaciformes; family Psittacidae; genus Amazona; species Amazona ochrocephala. The sequence goes on from CM077879.1 coordinate 15,411,549, forward strand.
TTTTAAGACAATAATGGGAAGGCAGCAAGGGTAATAAAGTTTTAATATAACCATAAAGGTAATTTTTGAGGTAAGAATTGTTTATTTGAAAAATACATGTTCCTCTAAGACCTTGTAAGACCAATTCCATTTCTTATTTTTATGAACCCCGAAATTGAAGTAATTTTCTAGCTCACCATTTCAGTACTGAGTACCAATAACTGATGCAAGTGCCTCTGAGTGTCTGATTTAATAATTTTCTTGGGATTTAATCACTTTTGAATCTAATCTTTTTTCATAGCATTAGTAGGAATGGCCCTTTGCTAAGCTATTGCAAACAAAGAATAGCCTGTGGGAGGTTTAACACATCTGTCATGTTAGCAAAATTCTAGGACACTTCGGTGTCTGTAATGCTACAACTTACTAAATTTCATCTCAGTTTGCTGTGGAACTTCTCTAACTTTGGATGAAAGTTATTCTGGAGAACGCTCATTTGGCTTTAAAAATATACTCAGTGGCACTTGAATTTGCATCTGTTAAAATTCTCAGTGTGCTGCGTGTCATTCCTAAAATACCAGAAAAGAATAAATTCATAGGAGAATCTTGGGGGCTTAAGAGACCTAAATTCTAGATGATCTTCTACATTGTAAAATACAGACCATTCAAATTAGTCACCTCAGCATGACGACAGTTAAGTGCTCAACAACTGGGGGCTCAACATTCCTTGAACAGGGATTTAGACTGTCAGTGCAGTAGATACACTGAAGGAGAGGGTAATTTAAGCTGCATTTCTTGTTAGTATACTAATGTTCTCAAAGATTCACAATACTAAGCTCTTCCTTTCAAATGCCAGGAACCTGTCAAGTTGTTTCAAACACAAGAGGAGCTGATAGTCAACAGTTCAGCATTGGGATTACTCACCACAAGAGCAGGAGCAGAATGCTACAAACTCAGCTGAGCAGCATTCCTGCATGGGGAATTGCTCGTGGTTTTCAGAGCTATGCCACTTCACCCAGAACATAGGATTCACCAGAAAGGCAGAGAGGCAGCAATGACTTCTATGGAGCACCTTCCTCCTTTAAAACGCTGATCTCTCACAGATGAACTATACACCTTCCTTTCTTGCCTATTGCAAGCCAGCTAGCTTTCCTCCACCATCGCAAAAGTATACAATACAACTAACCCTCCTTCATCATCGCGAATGGAAATAATATGTTTTCCTCATTTGTGTCTTTCCCCTTCTTGCCTATACCCACCAGATCTTCCCCACCAGTTTGGAAAACACAGATTTAGTGACTAAAACATTAACTGGCAGAGAGGAAGGAAGCCAGCTCTAGCACTTCCAAATGATTATCCTGAACTGAAAGCAATAGATTTAAGTGCATTTTTGTTTTCTTGTTCCAGGCCAATGCACTGTCAATTATTTCATGCTTGAGCACATCTGTTGGCTCAGGACTTCCAGGTAAAGTAGGCGAATATTTTGCAGACCTTGTCAGGCCTTAAGCCCTCATCATCTGCCTTGTATCTCTATGCTGTGAAGACTTGTGTGGATATAAAAATACACCAACAGCCTCCCCAGAGGAAAGTTGATGTAAAGGAAGTTTTAGGCACCTGCAGCATTAGGCACAAATTTTGTTCGTGACAGTGAGTGTCTACAAAATTAACTAACTGCCCTGTCAATCAGGCTCCCAACATCTCACTCAGATACTTACAAAAGAGATAGTAGGACATCTCTATTGCATTTAGTGCACATGAAAGGTTCAGCTTCATTTAAATAATCAAACATAGCTGAAGAATGTTATTGTTCTACTTTTTCCCTGAAGATCCACATGATCACATTCTTCATCTGCATAATTTGCCTGCATTTCCCCAATGTCTGATGTGGTAACTGTCCTTACCAGAGGCATGCTCCTGGGAGCTGGGTTGCACTCTTTGGCAGTGACTGAGATGTCTGGAATAAGAATAAAGACTCTGTCAGCAATATAATACTCATGATATGTTCCATTTTCAGAACTTTTCCCCCAAAGTCTCGCAGTGAACGATGCAATTAAAATTTTGGAATTGCAGGGGTGGTGACTGAGTGCTCAATATCTCATTTTCTCTGGCAGCTGCTCAACTCCTTTGTCCAATTGTGGCAGGAGCCAAACAAATTGCAAGTGAAATAAATTTTCCCCAGGGCATTTCCATTTTATCAATACATGCTACAGGTTCTGAGAACACATTAGTAGCATTGTGAGTTTCATGGGCATTAGTTCAAATTATTTTCTTTGGAAAAAAAAGGACCCAAACCAACTATATAATTACACCCAAAGACATGCAAAAGAATGACTCTTGAGGAGTGTTTCTATCTCTTGAACGTAAAAGTTCAGCAAGATCAACTGAATTGTCTGTACAGCATTACTTAACATTTTTTTGTGATACAACTCATATTCACTATTTCTTATTGTTTTAAAAACCTTTAAACTCATGGTTTTGGCAAAAATCTGTCTAATATCATAAGCATTTAGAATATCACAATCATTTCACAAGTCAGTAGTTTATTTAAGTAGCATCATCAATTTTTATTTTTTTTTCCCAGAATTTGTAGGAATTATGTTTGTGTATATTCAGTGTGCACAGATACAGTGTACAGGAGGAGCTGGCATTGAAACCGCTCTATAAATTCTACTGAAAAGCATTTGAAGTGAATAACTTAGTCAAACATCAAAAGATAACAGTCTTAGGTGTTTTGCTGAACAGAAAGGAAGTATTTCTATGCATACACATGACTAAATTCAGTGGACCTGGAGGAAAAAGCATCATTTATATATTACTCAGAATATCAGGTTAGACAGAAGCAGCTTCCTAGATCATAAAATTCAGTCCACCATTGTTTGGTACTTGTAGGATAGCCTATTATAAACTTTCAAAGGTCCATCATCAAGTGATTTAGGTTTTTTGTCCATAGTATGTATTAAAATGGTGTTATATAATTTCACTGCAGTGATGATTTGAAACCTTCTTGCAATTTCCACAATAAACACATGATGACAAACTAAATTTTGTTAGGTTGTGCTAATGTGTCCTCTGTTTTAACTCACTTCTCTAGTTTCTTTTGTCTAAACATGTTATCAGGAGCAGCTTTATAATTTCTGGTATTCTATGCTAAGGAAATGAAGTTAGATAGTTAACTAATGTAGTTAGTAACTAATTAGATAGTAAGCAGTGATAGTTACTCTATTTGTCAGAATTCTCTAATGATTGCTCCCAGCATTTGTTTCAGTTTAGTACATATATCTTGGTACGAAAACAAGAGTATGCAGTATTATAGATGTCATCCACAAGGCCTCATACACTGAATGCTAGACATATTTTCTTGCAATTCAATCTCTTTTTGCATCCATTGGACATTAAAAAATTATCTCCATCCATTTAATACCTAATATAGCAAGGTTCTTCTCTGTTTCACAAGAATCAGGAGGCCCCAGTTTTTAATCACAAACTGCTATCCAAATACTTTCCTTCCCCATGCTGGTCTTAATCTCTCCAGTCTTCACCATTGCTAACATTCCAGTCCTGTTTGTAACCTGGGTGTGCTCCTGCACACCAATAAGTATAACTAAACTTCCTTGTTTTACCAAATTCACTTCTAAAAATATTGTATAAGATTAACACCAAAAAAGAACTTCAGGGAACTCCATGAACATAACAGCTCCTCAGTGTCTCAATTCATTGTCCTTTGCCAGCTAAACTATTTCTCCATGTTGTCCTTAATTTTTTACTTCTTACTATATAAGTTTGTCTTAGATTCAAGTCTGCATTTCTGCAAAGTGGAAAATAATTTTTACCAGAGATACTTATCAGCCTAACATAATAAATCCATAAGGCGTTTTATCTGCATTTTTTTCATTTCTATCCGTATCTTTAAAAATTTTTTAATTTAAATTATTGTCTGTATTCACTGAGTTTAGGCTAATGGGTCTGTAGTGCCTTGATGGCTTCCTTACCTTGCTTTTAGCACAAATGGTCTATTTGTTATGCTTCAGTCATATGGCACAAATTTAAATAAATTACTAGAGTTATTTAAAGCCCTTGCAGCCTGACTTGTGGTTTCATGTGCTAAATCTTTCAGTCTTCTAGGATGGAGATGTCTGCTCACCACTTCCCTGTTTAAGTGCCTTAAACTCTTCACCTAAATTCCTCCTCAGAAGTTTTGATTTGCATCTCGTTTCCACCAGCCATTCTGCCTTTGCACCGTTTCTATCATCATCTTTAATTTAAGGCAGAATTTCTCAACTTCTGGGGGGATCATTAAGTTCTTTTTAGTCTTGACTCCCATCTCCACTGTTGAGTTGACCCACTTCTTGTTCTCTTTTTACCTCAGTGGATAAAGGATCGCTTGATGCTCATATTCATTTCCTGGAAAAATCTAAATAAGTTTTTGTTTGGTTTTTTGCTTTTGACAGTTCTTGAGGCAACTCAGTATTTCCTGGCCCAAAGACTTTCTTTGTTGATCATTTCTATTCTACTTTGTTCTCTAGTTCACTATCATTTGAATTATTTTAATGCTTAGCAATTATTCATTTGTCTTAGTTCTTCCTACTGCAATACTAAAACAAATGGCATTATTGAAGTTTCTGACCTGAAAACGAAACATCAATAATGTAATATCATATTGAAAGAATTCTAAAAGAGCTTATGCAGGAAGTATTAGGCTTTCAATGGAAAAGACACAGAATGTCTCCTTAATCCATAGCTGAAGGCCGAAGGGATAGACATGATCTCTAAATTTTGCATATAAATCTGGATTTGAAATTTCAGTGTGGCCTCCATGTGGGCTATTTTGGAGGCTGTATTCTTAATAGAGAAGACCAGGTTGCATAAACAGGTATTTTGGTTAAATTATGAAAAACATATGTATGACTTTCGTATTCATGGTATGGTTTAGAGGTCTCTACATCAGCACAGCAGTGAATACATTCAATATATTTTCTTTTGTGTTAGTCATTAATAGCATTGTTTTCTCAGAAATACCCTATAGTCTATACTGAAGAAGCCTGGGTCTTATATTCCCAACCACAGCTGCGTACTTCAATTCAGGTCTTTTTCACTGAATATTAACTATAAAAATATTTCTACAATCTATTTTGCAAGAGTTTGGGGAGAGTTGGTTTAGTTATCTCACACAAAAAAATGGTGGGAGAATACTGAATTAAACAAAGAGGAAGTCAGGCAACAATTACAGGAGGCCAGCATGGATGAACAGTTGCTCCTGAACAAACTCAGACACAAAAAGGAAACCTACAGAGGGCAGAAGCCAGGACAGATACGGAGAAGGTACTCAAGGACTTTTTGACCAAAGACTTCACCAGCAAGTGTGCTGCAGGCACTCCACTCAAGTGACAGGAGGCAAAAGCATATGGAGAAGGCACTCAAGGACTTTTTGACCAAAGGCTTCACCAGCAAGTGCTCCAGGCACTCCACCCAAGTGACAGAAGGCAAAAGCAACAGGAAGAATGAAGAACTGCCTGCTGTAGGAGATCAGGTTCCAGAACATTTAAGGAACCTGAAGGTGGTGCATCCTGAGGAAAGTGGCAGATGACGTGGCTAAGCCACTTTCATTGAGAAATGTTGGCAGTCTGGTGAAGTTCACAAAGAATGGAAAAGGAGAAAAATAACCCTCATTTTTTAAAAAATTGAAAATTCCACTTTCATGAGACCCCACCTGCAGTACTGCATTCAGCTCTGGGGCCCCAATGCAAGAGGGATATGGACCAGCTCATGTGAGTCCAGAGGAGGTCATGAAGATGACCAGGAGGCTGGAGCACCTATTCTAGGAGGACAGACTGAGAGAGGTGAGTCTGCTCTCTGAAGAAAAGAAGGGTCAGGGGAGACTTTACAGCAGCCTTCTAGTACCTCAAGGAGGCCTACAGGAAATCTGAGAGGGACTTTTTTACAAGGGCAGGTAGTAATAGGACAAGAGGCAATGGCTTTAAACTGAAAGAGGGTAGACTTAAATTAGGATTAGGAAGAAACCCTTCACTATTGTTCAGGATTCTCAGAGAAGTTGTGGCTGCCCCATCCCTGGAAGTGTTCAAGGCCAGGTTGAATGGGGCTTTGAGAAACCTTGTCTAGTGGAAGGTGTCCCTGCCCATGGCTGGGAGGTTGGAACCGGATGAGCTTTAAAGCCGCTTCCAACCAAAATAATTTCATGATTCTGTGATTCTATAATTCTTGTTCATTATTAATAATTCCAAAGCAATTAATATTATTTCTGAATCTATAACTGTGTTTTCAATAAACAAATGATCACTTGAAAGTTCTATGCTTCATTCTAAGACTCATGTAAGCAGGTTTGAATTAAATCAGGATTAATAGTAGACATCAATGTGGTAATGACATGAATTACAGTGTCATAGTACTTCATAGCTGTGAAAAGTATTTAAAATGTGTTATATTTGTTATTTATGGCATAAAAATTATAAAGGCTATATCTTAATGCTTAGATATAGTACTAATCCTACAGAAATACTACCTTCAGTAGACATGTATTGAAGTAAGAATCTAAATATCATTTTCCAGAATGTCTAGTAAGGAAACCATACAGATTTTTTCATCTAATGAGTGTAGATATAGAAACAGAAGAGATCTATGATGATGCAATCTGAATTTTGAAAAGAAAGTATTTTGATCAACATTTTCTATTATTACATTGCCACTGCCAGCACAACATTATATTTTTCAGCATTCTGATTTCTTTTTTTTAAGTGGATTTCATTTTCAAATGGTTGCGTCTTCAAATTAATGAAAGATATTCAAAATATTTTTTACAAATCTGCAGCTGACATTCTGATCCTCTTTTCCACTGACAGTCATAACAATCTAAAAAAAAATAATAAAAAGAAGTATTTTTTTTTAATGCTTTAAAAGAATATTGCAAACCAGTCATTTTATGCAAACTGCCAAGGAATGTTTGGGTATGTCAAGAAGCTCTTCCCTGGATTCTCTGAAATAGCAAGAAGTTAGTGCCATCTATAGACAGAATTTAATACTGAAAAATAATAGGAAAAACAATACTGGCTCATCTAACCTTATCAAAAAAAGCAAAGGTCATTCTACAGTATAAAAAGGATTTATACAAAAATGCCTCAGATCTGCTAATTCTGTTCCAGTTTTTATAAGAAACAATTTAGCACAAATAAAGACTTTAACCTGTAACAGAGCAAATTAATATTCCTTTCAGTAATCCTGTGAACTCACTTTAGTACACCCTTGTTTAAAATAACCTGGCAGTGGTCATTGGTTTAATAAACTGCATAATAAACACTACTACTGAGTCATTTTGGGTTTTATTGTTTAATTTCTCAACTGAGCTGCCTTCAATAGTTATTATAATGACTATGACCTCTGGCAAATCTAATCTTGTACATTTTAAGCACCTAAGTCACTTTAATTACGTGACTAAGTCATTTAACTTCACAAGATATTCACATGCCTTGTCTTGCAGGGATATGTTTAGAGATCACAAAATTGCCCATTGTATGCGTCTTGTTTCCTTCGGCTGCAAAGCTTCTGTCCCGGTTTACCATGAGACTTAAAAACTGTACCTATTTAATGTAAAAATGTTATTGCAAAATAAATAAAAAAGTATTCTGGTAACTGAAAATCCACATAAGCACCCGATAAAATTATAAAACTACAAGCAGAGTGGTACTTCAGAAATGGCATTAAGTACCCTAGTCTGTATTTTAGGTGGTCTAAGTGCCTGCATAAATCTGTCTTCTCTCAGTTTCTTAGTTTTCATCTCAGTAAAAAATAGTTTGAAAATCCAATCCAGCTTTCCAAAAAATACTCTTTTGGCTTTTTAATTAACTTAACTTAGGTTTCAAATAAAAAAAAATGCCATAGTGCCAGAAATAAAACTGATACATTTTTTTTAAGTTATACAGAGGAAAAAACATTGCTGTTATTGACCCTAGAGGATAAATATTGTCATTATTGTCAAAGGACCAGTCCCCTTTGGGCAACTCCCTATTGTTAAATCTGTATTTCTACCCCAAGTGTGAAGAGGAGCATGGACCTCATAGATTGAGCACTACTCTTTGCGTGCGGCCATCCAGCCAGTTCTTTATCCACCGAGTGGTCCACCTATCAAATTGATGTCTCTCCAACTTAGAAACAAGGATGTCATGTGAGACAGTGTCAAAGGCTTTACATAAGTCCAGGTAGATGACATCAACTGCTCTACCCCTGTCCATCAGTTCCGTAGCCCCTTCATAGAACACCACCAGATTGGTCAGGCAGGATTTCCCCTTAGTGAAGCCATGCTGGCTGTCACCAAGCACCTTGCTGGTTTTCATGTGCCTCAGCATGCCTTCCAGGAGAAACCGCTCCAAGATTTTGCCAGGCACAGAGGTGAGACTGGCTGGTCTGTAATTCCCTGGGTCATCCATTTTCCCCTTCTTAAAAATGGGGGTTATATTTCCCTTTTTCCAGTCATTGGGAACTTCACCTGACTGCCATGATTTCTCAAATATGATGGACAGTGGCTTAGCAACTTCATTTGCCAGCTCCTTCAGGACCCGCGGATGGATTTCATCCAGTCCCATGGACTTGTATACGTTCAGGTTCCTAAGGTGGTCTCGAACCAGATCCTCTCCTACAGTGGGCAGATCCTCTCCTACAGTGGGCAACAAAAAGGCAAAAAAGAACCCATCAAGTAAAATGCTTAATTTTTCTACATTAACTGCACAAAATGCATCACGTGAACATCTAACTGGCTTATTTGGAGTTGAAAGGCTAGCAGATTCAATAAGAAAACTGCATGTTTCAGCTGGAAAAATCGAATCATAGAATCATAGGGTTGGAAAGGACCATAAGATCATCTAGTTCCAACACCCCTGCCATGGGCAGGGACACCTCCCACTAAGCCATGCCATCCAAGGCTATGTCCAACCCCACCTTGAACACTGCCAGGGATGGAGCATTCACAACTTGCCTGGGCAACCCATTCCAGTGCCTCACCACCCTTACAGTAAAGAATTTCTTCCTCATATCCAATCTAAACTTCCCCTGTTTAAGTTTGAACCAGTTACTTCTTGTCCTATCACTACAGTCCCTAATGAAGAGTCCCTCCCCAGCATCCCTATAGAGTCCCCTTCAGATACTGGAAGGCTGCTATGAGGTCTCCACGCAGCCTTCTCTTCTCCAGGCTGAACAGTCCCTACTTTCTCAGCCTATCTTCATATGGGAGGTGCTCCAGTCCCCTGATCATCCTCGTGGCCCTCCTCTGCACTTTTTCCAACAGGTCCATGTCCTTTTTATGTTGAGGACACCAGAACTGCACACAATACTCCAAGTGAGGTCTCAGGCGAGCAGAGTAGAGGGGCAGGATCACCTCCTTCGACCTGCTGGTCACGCTCCATTAATGCCTTGAAGTAATAAAAAACAGAGACTTTTTAAATATTCTTTAGTATTGAGAAAACAATTTCACAGAGTGCTCTTTCTGTCCAGTGCAGCACAATTGCAATTTGTGATAAAGAGTTTCTAAAGGAATTAGGTTGCTTGAATTTATTTGAATGTTAAGCTTATATATTTTCTGTCTCTCTCCTTCCATTTCTTTCAAGTGCCTAGACAGATTTCATTCTTTACTAACGTAACTAAAAGGAAGATTTTGCTATAAAAGTACTAGGCTCTGAATTTCCTTCATCTTATGCTAGTCAGAGAAAATATACTGTCTCCTTGGGTTTTAGCAAAGGCACATGTTGCAGAGCCATGCATCTATTGTGACAAAGTTCAGGAAGTTGGAGATTAGCAAAGGAAGTGACTACAGGTACAGCTAAAGGTAGTACTAGAAGGAAACAGAATCTCCTGAGGATGTGATTATTTAATATTTTGTCCAAAGTTTTTATGATGTTCACCTGCATCTGCACCTTCCTTTTGGCAAACTTATGAAGAACCTTGATTTTCCAGCTACTTCTGCATTTGAAATGAAGAAGCCTAGGTGGAATTTTGGGCAGGCTGATGAGCAATTTAAAACAACGGACAGCACTTCATACATTTGTTGCTTCCAGACAAAAGAATGTCTGTTTTACTCCTCACTCAGCAGCTTCGCTTAAGGAAAATTAAAAAAAAAATAAAAATAACAGAAGTCCCAGGACTTTTACAACCCTTCTGCCTCAGAATCATAAATCAAAAGATAGACCAAATACTACCTGGATGGTTTACACAACTGGTTCTATAAATTTCAGTTGTCTCTCCTTTTTACAAGCCTGGGAGGTTCACACATAAAGAATATTTATCAAAGAATTTTTGCATATTTTCATCAGATCTGAAAATCTGAAACTGATGTAAGTAATTTCCTTCCCGTTCTTTTCCAGCTACAGCATGGATTCCCAATGAGAGTATTGCTCACCAGTGTCTACTTTCACTTCCTTTCAAATGAAAAATGATAAATGGATAAATTTTTAGTATGATTTTGTCAAATAAAATATTATTACACTTAAGTGTTTATTTGGAAAGGAAAAAATCAAACTACACACACGTGGAATCTGGAAGAAGAGGAAGAATGTGTGGCTTATCAGTTTTTAAATGGCTCAATTAAGTAAAATTACAGCTTGACTTCAGGCTGCTTTATGAAGTTTAGCATCAAGGAACTGAAGACCATGATCCAGTCCTTGCTGAGGTTAATAAGAGTCTTTTCATTACCATTCTGGGCACAGGATCAGGCCACAAAATGTCACGTGCTTTTACGGTCAGTTCTAAAGTGAGTCAGTAAGATAAAAATCTTCTTTTTTCATATTTAGGAGGCCTTTTCTAAGAACACAAACACAGTCACTTGGAACACAAGTGAACATCAGGAGAGTCAAGATGAACACAAAAGAAGAAACTCTCAAATTAACAGATTCTGTATGAGAGTTATGAAAAAACACTCAGAAAAACAAAACAGTAAAAGTTTTTTAATTACAATTTAATTTAGATTTTTATACTTTTTAAACAAAAGTTGTAACAAACAGACCGCACAACACCTTATTGTCAATTGGGCTATCAAAGATAAACATGAAAATAATTAAATACTTCAATAATAATTCAGTCATGTATACCTATGACAAATATGATGATGCGACAAAGATTTTCTTTCAGCACCAGCTGCATTTCATTAATCAGGTTTTAATATTTCCCCATAAATATTATTTGCAGGCCAGTAGAGCCAAAGCTTGCACCCTTCTAAATAATATGTTTTATGTTGTATCTGTTGTCCTATAAAACCAATTTCAGATCTATTTGGGTATGTATTTGTATAAGTAATAATGTTAAACGAGGGGAAAAAATAACTTGATGAAGATATATAAAAAAAAAAGCTAGGAAACTCATTCAGTGGAGAAATTGAATATACTCAAACGTTAGTGTTTTAAGGAAGTTAGAGGAAAGAGGTTTGTTTTTTTTGTTTTTTTTTTTTAAAGAAAAAAATGAACCTATTTTGAAAGGCACAGATATTTCCTTGCTGTGGTCTGGAGTTCTTGCAATATAAGTTTATTGACTCTTGTGCTGTTTTGAATTTGTGTGAAGCCATTTATATCGTTTATGAAATCTCATATATTATTGTGAAGCTCATAATGTGGTTATGTAAAATGTGTTTTAGTTGCCAAGGAAAATAGAGAAGAAAAAAAAAAAAAAAAAAAAAAAACCTTTGTGCCTTTGGGAGATTTTAATATGCACCGAGCTTTAGAGGATGAATACGAAGCCAAACCCAACCTGAATGCTTTGGGTTTGCCCTGAGGCCCAGAAAGAACTTTTTCTTATGTACTTTGCCTCCACATGGAGATAGATGTTCATAGAATATTGAGAAGCTGTATTAAAAAAAAGCCATCATCAACGACAGTCTTGACCTACTTCAAAAACACAGACTAGTTATTTTTACTGTCAGTAAATGAAAGCATGGGTTCCTTCTTACCAGGAAGTAAATGAATTGATAGAATGGTATAATGTGAATAATGTACAAATACGTGGGGTACATCCTTGCCCTGGAAATGGATTTAGTCAGTCTTATTTTACAGCAAATGATGTAGAATTTATTCAATACAAAACTATCCTACTTTCAGGCTCTGTAAATTCATGTAAAGGGAAGTTTGAGAGAATTTGAACAGGTGTGATGGATGATGGAGAGCAATTAAGAATTATTCTTTGTCCCTTGCGAAAGAGCTTTGCTGGAGTTGAAGGAAGGAAAGTGAATCTGTCTGGAGGTATTATATTATCTAGATGTAAACTGGATGCTAACTGGGTCAGGCTCCACACAGCTATAGTTGAGGACAGTGTCAGCACAGCAGTGATGCTAAAAGACTGATTCTTTTACGAATACCAGAGAACAGCAGCTTATCTGTGGGGCATGAGAAATGAGACCCTACAAAGAAAATTCCTCATCAGTCCATTTGAAAATGAATACATTGGTATAGCTAGCCAATTTTCAATGAAAATTATTTAAATACTGTTCGGTGTTCTAGAAATCTGTGAGAAGGAAACCACCTACAGGAGCACTAATATTACTGATGCTGCTTGTAAAAGTATAGCTAGAGTAGTAATTCATTTCTGAGTTTAAATATGAAGAAAATTGTTCATGTGGTGACTGATTGTAGGAAAGGGCATGTTTCCTCCTTGTATCAAGACAGAAGATAAAACATCAGCCCTTACCAGAAAAAATGTTATGATCAGGGGCTTATTGAAGTGAGTGGAAGCAACTAGTTTTTTATTTTTATTATATAAGCATAATAGAATTGTTTGGTGTGCAGCTGCCAACACTGAGCTTATCAAAGATTGCATCCCATTTGCTCATTGAATCATAAAATATCTCAAGTTGGAAGAGACCAGTAAGAATCATTGATTTCAACTCCCTGCTACTTGGAGAACTACCTAAAACAAAAACATATGACTAAGTGCATTATCCAGATGCTACATGAATTCTGACAGACCTGGTTCCTTTTCATATTGCACCACAAAATGGTTTCAAAGATCACCCATATTCTAGAGAATGCAAGCATGCCACTACGCTTCAGAAGGGCACAGTCTGCAGCAGTGGCAGGGCCAAACACAGGGCTGATAGAAAGTCCTCATCCAAGTTTGCTAGTGGTAAAAACTACTCTGGGCTCGGCTGCTGGAAATTGAGAGAAATCCTACCAGAGATAATCTTTTGCAATGCAATGTTCTCAAACCAATGTGGATTTATAATTACTCTGGAAAAGTCATCTCATAAAGAAAAAAGATGGGGGGGACTTAATTAGCTGTGATGTCGTTTGTTACCACAAGATAATACTTTTTTTTTCCATGACAGAGAAGATTGCTTAGGAAAATGGAACATGATAAACAATTTAAGGCCAAGTCAAAAGATGAATACTCTGTTTGCAAGTCATGTAATTACTGTTTTTAAGTTGCCCTTAAGTTCAAGATTGTGAATTAAACAGAGAAAGAGGGATGTTCTTTAAATGAGTAATTATACCTAGTTCAGATGACCCGGTACCTGTGACAAATAATTTACCAAATTCCTAGTGCATTGAAGATAGATTGTAAACAAAATCAATAGCCATATAAACAAATACTGTACTGCAACACTAGAGGAGAAATGGGTCGACCTGATTAACATCAGTTAGCTGAAGACAAATCTCACTATTCATAAAACCTTGTAACTTTACTTGTAGCCCTTTGCAGGAGTAACAATATGTCCTGGGTTCATCAGTAGCAGTCATTTTTTCTCCTTCATAGTAGCTGGTGCAGCGCTGTGTTTTCGACTTTTGGCCTAGGAACAGTGCTGATAACACCAGTGTTTTCAGTTACTGCTTGGTGATGTTTTGGTCTGACCAAGGACTTGCTGAGTCTCATGCTCTGCTAGGGAGGAGGGGAAGCAGAGAGGAAGGAGACAGGACACCTGACCCAAACTGACCAAAGAGGTTATTCCATACCACAGCACGTCATGTCCAGGGTGTAAAAATGGAAGGCAGAGACACGGAAGGGTGGGGGTGCACGGTGCGGGGCGCATGGTGGGGGTGCACAGCTTGTTCGGGTTCGGATTGATGGTGAGCTATTGTATTCTTTCCTTGTATTTGCCTTGTCATTATTATTATTGGTGGTAGCAGTAGTGATTTGTGTTATACCTTAGTTACTAAACTGTTCTTACCTCAATCTGTGGGAGTTGCATTCTTTCAATTCTCATTCCCATCCCTCCAGGAGCGGAGGGAAGAAAGAGGGGAAAGTGAGTGAGTGAGCAAAACTGCATGGCTGAGAAGCTTAAACCACAACAGTTCTTCTTGGCGCCCCATGTGGGGCACAAAGGGTTGAGATAACAACAGGATTAATAGCCACTCGTCACAATGCTGATTTATTGGCTCTCAAAGTTGTTGCTCTTGAGTTCATGGTTTCAGCCTGTTGTACCTTACTTACAGACAGTATTTATTATCTTAGCATTCAGATATGGGTTTTAGGCTAAGGTTCTCATTTCAGTGTACTTTATTGGAATGGCTTGTGATACGGGCGGGCTCCAGAAGCGGGGGGGGGGGGGGGGCGGATGTGGATGTGGATGTGAATGTGGACTTGTACCTGGCAGCTTGGCTGCTCTTCACCGTCCTGGCCCTCGGCCTCGCCTTCGTCTTCGAGAGGCTGTGGGAAACAGAGGGGGGGGGGGGGGGGGCGGTCCCAGGAGCCGCCGGAGGCCGAAACGGCCCAGGAGAGACCCGGAAGGGTGGAGAAGCCGAGCCCCGAGGACGAGCGGAGCCCCGCGGCTACCGAGTGGGAGGGGCAGGCGGTAGCCTAGCCCAGCCCCGCAGCGGCTGAGAGCATTCCCCGGCAGCCGCCCGCGGAGCCCCGCGAGGCCGAGCCCCAGGAGGACGCAGGAGACCGAGCAGCACTTCCCAGCAAGGCAGAGGAGGAAGATCTGGACTCAAAGAGGAGCTGGTGGTGAGAGAGCCGGCAAGCACAGCAGCTACACCAGCCCCAGTGACAAGTACAGCAGCCTCATTTGAGAGTTCTGAAGGGTTTGAATGGCCTTTGGGTACCCTTGAGACCTGCCTGCTGATTGTGATGGGGATCACCATGTTGGTATGCATACAGAGTGTGTTTTATCCACAACCATTTTCTCTGGTCCTGAGAGTTAAGCAGAGTAGGGTGTGGGCCTTGCCTGTGGTTAGACTACCATGCAGGGTGACCAAGAGATTTTCCCCAAGGATGGACAGACACAAGTGGCAGGGTGTGTGGGACAGTATGGGCGAGTATCTAGTCCACTGGGCCCCTCCGGTGCTTTGGAAGCATCGGAGATGGAAGGCAGCTGTATGGAGTCCCCAACGACAAGCTGCAGAAACTGCTGGAGGGGAGGGTGAGTTATTTTGAGCCTGGTGGGCCCATGACACCTCAGGCCATCAGGGCAGAGATGCAGCATACAGATGGACTCATGATCGAGGGGTGGACTTAGCAATGGACACTATTGCCCAGGTTATTCACGAGTGTGAACACTGCACACAGTCTCTCCTGCTCTGAAAGACTGTTACAAGAGATGGAGCCTGACATCACAGACTGGATGGACTCAGCAGCTTTGTAGGGATTGATCCATGCACTGGGGGATGATCTCTGTGTGTGTGTGTGTGTGTATGCATATATATATATATATGTGTGTGTGATGGTATATTGAAAATATGAGATCTGAGCATGATGTGAATGGTATGGAATAAGTGGTGGAATGTCCTGGGTTCAGCAGCAGCAGTAATTTTTTTCCTTCATAGTAGCTGGTGCAGCGCTGTGTTTTCGACTTTTGGCCTAGGAACAGTGCTGATAACACCAGTGTTTTCAGTTACTGCTTGGTGATGTTTTGGTCTGACCAAGGACTTTGTGAGTCTCATGCTCTGCTAGGGAGGAGGGGAAGCTGCAAGGAAGGAGAGACAGGACACCTGACCCAAACTGACCAAAGAGGTTATTCCATACCACAGCACATCATGTCCAGGATGTAAAAATGGAGGGCAGAGACGCGGAAGGGTGGGGGTGCACGGTGGGGGTGCACGGCTTGTTCAGGTTGGGACTGATGGTGAGCTATTGTATTCTTCCCTTGTATTTGCTTTGTCATTATTATTGGTGGTAGCAGTAGTGGTTTGTGTTATACGTTACTAAACTGTTCTTATCTCAACCTGTGGGAGTTGCATTCTTTCAATTCTCCTTCCCATCCCTCCAGGAGCAGAGGGAAGAAAGAGGGGGAAGTGAGTGAGAGAGCAAACCTGCGTGGCTGAGAAGCTTAAACCATGACACAATACTATACTATGAATGAATCTGATTCTACTCAAGAATAAAAATAAACATGCTAAAATTAGCTCTCTAAGCATTGATAACCAAACCCATATCTTTTTATTTACATGCTAGCAGTGTTGATTATTAAAAAACCTGAGCTCTGTAGCTCATCTCAAAAGCCAACAGAAAGCAGAGTTGGTCTCTAGTTCTGAAAGGAATTTTTATTTAGGGGAGCTATGTAGTCATTTAGGGATCTGCTTTGAAACCCAAGAACAGACACTTAAGACTGTATTTACTGTTGAGTACAACATTTTCATATAAAAGGGAATTCATATATTCCAATGAACCTAATCTATGTATCTACCTGAGTGAAGGCAGGGACACTCCCTTTGGCATCTCAGATAGAGGATGAATTCTTGATGCAGCAGGATCAATACAATTTCCCCTCCTCTCTTCTCAGCACTCTCTTCGTTTTTTCATCCCTCACTGTTCTGCTCCAGACACTCAGCTACTTTGTTTATGGCTGCACCAGTCCCTGGCTGTCTTGCTTTACACTAGTAAAAGTGCCTTGTCTGGTTTATATATACTTTCAATGCTCCTAAAATCTTGATGAAGGACAGCTAGAAAAAAAGCCAGACCACCAGTCACTGTAAACTGAATAGCTCTGTGGATTTGAGTGAATTAAAACCAAACTGTACTGTTTCACAAAATATGTTTTTTTTGTGCTGGGACACTGTGCTTTGAAAATCTGTTGTGGCTGCACAGATTCTCCATTTTTTTGATTTCTGTTTAAAAAGCAGATATTTCTGTTTGGTGTACATATTCATTTCAATACGTATTTAAAGTAAAAGGGATCATCTGGATCCACAAATAAAATGCTTGCAGTCATTCATGCCCACTCAAAAATACTATTGGGGTGACCAGAGGTGGAACCTATAATTTAGCTGTCGGGTTTTGTTAATGGGTCTATAAAGGAAAAACTATAGGCTGACAGCATCCTCTATTGGGAAACATGCCATTGAGATATTCTGAGGTCTCTTTAAATACTGCCTGGGAAAAATGCTGTTAATACAGTTTGGTACTTTAGAGTAGCTAGATTTCTTCTAATTCCCAGGCACTTTACACTGCTCCTGAAGGGGGAATGCATACTTTAGTAACCTGTCTCCCAAGGATATATGTAAATCTGGGGGAGACAAAAAATATGGTTGTTTAAACACAGATACCATTTACATAGGGATCTTATTGATTCTCCATCACAAGAATTCTTGACATGAAATTTCGTGCCTGTCTGGAAGATACGGTGTACTGTGGATCTGGCTGTGCTCCTGAGGAGGGAGGCACACGGTAAATCAGTGCTGTAGAAAAGGTCACCAAAATCATTCCTATCCTTAAAAATCTAGCAAAATGTGCTTTATACTGAAGCAAGTACTCCCTAAGAAATACTGCTGGGTTGTGGCAGCACAATCAAAGCTCTCCCTATGCTGTCCCTGCAGCAGGACAGGGAGCTGCAGCCCCATCCCGCTGAGTGCTACAACCAGCTGGTCAAGGAGAAGTTTCTTTCTGTAGTACAGGAGTTCATGGGCTTCCTTCCTTCTTCTCTTTGATAAAAGAAAGAGAAAATGCCTGTCCTTATAGAAGTGTTACCTATATTTACACAAACTTTTACTTTCACAGCTACCCATAACTCTGCTAAAAAAATCTCCTTCAGTGTGTCATTATGAAAATTTTATTGTGTCTGAGTGTGGAAAAAATATAAATTATCAAAAGTGCAACTTTTTTCCCCCCTAAACTTAAGAGTATAGAGGAAGAGGGGAATTAACCCCATGAGGTTCAGTACTGTGAAGTGTTAAAGATTTTCTGTTGATAACTGAGACTTGAGTCTTTAGGAATAGACCCTTCTGCGTGCTCTCAGAAGTAAGATGCAGACCCTGGAGGGCATGGCAGAGCATGGAAAGAACTTGGATATTACAATGGGGTAAATTCCTATAGACTTTAAAGCCTGGAGTTACAATCTCCTCTTTATTTAAATTGAATTTGAGGGCAAGAACATTGTTCAATTCATTTTTATCTCTTTTCTCAACAGCCATGTGTTTCTTCTAAGTTTCAAAATGGAAAAAAAGATCCTACACAGGATGAGTGGTACAGTGACCTCTCTGCTGATGCAAATAACCTCCTCAAAGCTACAGCAGTCACAGGAAGAGGGCTGTAATAAATACTTTCTATTATTACACCCTTTCCTCATTCATCTTCAGCTGCTTTTCGATTTTCCTTCTTTTCATTTGCATTCTTCAATTCCCAGGTTTTTTTTTCTCCAGACATCTTCTATTCTCTGTAGTTCTTACACACATCACTTCCCAGTAAAAGAGGAAAAACAAAGACTTACAAGCAAAGTACCTTTTTGAAGCATGCTCACCTGGGGACATTGAGGGACATATAAACTTCATATATTACTTTAAGGTATTCAAATATCTGAATACTTATTCTACATGGTTTATTCATGCGCAAATTTTTCTAGGCAGCTCACTAAAACCAGTATTCAAACCACCCACAACTATGCAGCAAAACTCCACATCATTGTATAAACAAGTGCTCTATGAAAGGCAATTTTTCCATGATTCCTCAGGGCTTTGTGGGGTTTTCATTATTTATTTATTTAAATGGCTTAACAAATATACTCAGATGCCACAGCGATAGGCAAGATATAAGAAGCAAAGTAGAATGTACAATGTAGAAAATGGAACAGTTTAATATCTGATTTAACTAATTAATTGTGGATCATTCTTTTCTCTCCATTTTATCCAGACTGGAATATATGTAATTAAACAGAAGCAGATATGTGGAAGAAAATTCTTTCTGGACTAGAGGCAGAAGCACAGCAAATTGTTTTCTCTATTTACTTTTAGGGGTTTTGCAGTTCTTTGCATATGCTTTTTCAAACTTTCATCCGGAGCGTCACCAAGTTGGTCGGTTTTTCCTGATGTCTGGGGCAATATTTCAAGAGCAAAACAGGAGAGAAAACACACTTAATGTGATCCCACAAGCTTAGAAAAAGGTAGGAAAGCCATTCTGTACTGCTTTTTAAGTGTGCAATTTTAAAATGCCTGTCTTTGAGGGAAGAAGGCACAACTTCCGCTGAATTTTCTTAAAATTTTCCTAAATTTTCTTAAAACACAGTCTTAGAAAACAGAGGCTGTTCATTTAAGTTGGAAAGTGAAACTGAAAACAAACACAGAAAAATAAAGCCTGCACATTTGCTCATGACAATTAGAAAAAAAACAGTGGTGACAAATAAACAAATTATATGGAATTTGAGAGCAGCCTTTTAAGAAACATAATGATAGTGACTTATTGATTCTTAATATCTTACCTCATTTTGTGTCCCCTAAATGCCAACTTTGCAGTGAACAGGAGGATTTTGTAGCCACTCCTGCTTCTGTGTAGGACTGCTCAGGTCTTGGCAACTGAGAAAGCTCTGCTTTTAATTCACTGGAAGAAATATCCTGAATATCTTCAAGTGATTGATGTTTCAAACAAAGCACAGCTAAGCAGGGGTGAGCTGCACCCCATGTAACCAATAGCCCTAGAGTTTAAAACACACACGTGCTCTGTGGACACCAGCTTCAGTCACTGCACCATGTACGGCTTTGAGCCCATCAGCTGTAAGGTAGAGCATTCCACAGTCTCCAAATTAGCCAAACACAGCAGAAAAAGCTTATGAAGGGAGCATTATGGAGCTACATCCTGCACTCAGCTGCTACTTACTTACTAACCACACAGTTAAAAGCACCTGTCCATATCTATAAGTATAAATGTGACCATACCCTACTAAAAATTCAACCCACTGCCAACATGGTTGGCTAAACCTTTGCTCAAGAAGCTATCAAGATTCACCTATTTCTTGTTAGCTACAGGAATCTTGTACAGGCAAAGGACAAGACTCACTGTGGCCATGCCTAAGACCAAGAATTGCATGGTCATGTGGGTCTAAATCAAAAAGTTCTTATATGAGCTTCAAGGGTCTTTCAGAAGTAGAGAAGCACCACACCTATCCTGGCCTAGAAGTTTGTGTCTGAGCAAAGAAGCAAGATTTGTTCGTCTGCCTGGGGTCATTCAGATTAGGCTGGAGTAGGCACCAAAAGAAAAAAGAAAAGAGATATGGATTGAAAGAGTGTGCCAATGAAAGAAGTCCTGAAGAAAGATGGGGACTAGGCATGTGGGTTCAGACCAGGAAGGATTGCACTGAGGAATGGATGAGCAGGCATCATGCAAATGAAAGTGATGGAGCAGAAATTAAGGAGGTTTCTATAGCAAGTCATTGTGCACACTCCCTAGTAGCTGACTTTTAGGATATCTAAAGCTTCAGTGCCTTAGAGAAAGTAATATTCTCTTGAAGAATTTAAAACAGCCTGACTGGTATCTTCAGGCTGAAAAGCAATCATTTTAATTGGGTGCTGGGGGCTAGAGGCTGCACAGAGATTACAGGGGTCTCCCCTTCCTGCTACAGTGACTCTCTTGGCTGCATCTGTGGGTGCATGTACAGAATAGGAGGTGACTGTGCTGGCAATTGAGACCTGTAATTCCCCTCTCACTGCAAGGCTGCCCTTCATGCTCACGGTAAGCAGGGTAATGCCACCATCAGCAGTACTTCCTCACATTTCCTCAGGAGAAAGGTGAGGAGAGATCTAGGGTGGTGGAAGAAGGAGAATAACCTAAACAGAAAGACTACAACGGTCTCCACCATAGTTGTGTCATCCAGGGGTTTAGGATACTTTCAGCATCTTAAACCCAGCAACAAAGGTTATGAATGTCATGCATCAGGAGAGAGGTAACCTAAAGATGGGCTTTACCAGTCTGAAACAAAATCTCCCTACAAATCAGTGGCAAAGCCAGGAACAGGGCATGGGCTGCCCCTGTTCTTATTCTTGGGTTTAGACACAAATATTTTGTCTCCCCGTCTTCCTGTTTCCTTCAGTGTACAATCAAACTGTAAGAATTATTTACTGAGCAAGATTTAAAAATTAATTCAGGAATCACGTTTCTGTTCCTAATCCTGGCATTTGGCTTAATCTATAGCTTTAGCTAAACCATAAGTTGCAAGTGCCTCAGCTTTATCCACCTATGAAATGGGGATAACACTAACGTAATGACTGTAAAGCACTTTGGAAAACAGTGAACAAAATATGCAAAATAAGCCTAATTTTTTTCTTTCTTAGCCTTTCCAGTCAAGAGAATAATTCACAATGAATAATTTATGCAGTGCCATTAACTCCTTTCCTTTTGAATGTTATTCACCCACAATGTATACATTTTTTTTCTGAGTTACTTGTTATTCTACACTGGACAAATAATTCGCATAAATATTTATTGGTTTATGGGCTGTTCATGAGAAGTTTATTCAGAATATTTATTACATGATTTTAATGAATCAGTCATTTTTGGTGTATCCAGTCTCTGCTGCCTGACTAGATTCATGTAATTTGTTGGATCGTCTTTTATGCAAATTGTTTTTCTTATACATCAGTTATATTTTCTTTATATATTCCTGCATATAATGTATGTTTGAGAATATCCCTAGCCATCAACTCATTCACTGGAAAACAAATTTAGATTTTAAATCACAAATGCAGATAAAAACCATTTGATATTTTACGTAAGGTAGAAAAAACCCATTTGCATCTATCTTACATTATCTTGTTCTTCATGTACAGAAGATGAACACAAAGTTTAAAAATATTCTGGTCTTTTTTTTCATTTAAATTAAATTACCATTAGCTTCTTTCAGGTACAAGTAATTTAACATGATTAAAGAGAATACTCTGTGGATTTACATTTTCCAAATGGATTGGCAATAGATCTCTCAGAATTCATCAGGTATAAGAATGAAGCTGTAAAACAGTAATTTAAGTAAATGCAGGGAATACCAAGAGGATTAAAATGAGATCTCTAAGGTCAATAACACTGCAGTGTACATTTTATTGTAACATTAAAACTTTTGAAATATTTACAGAGTAGAAATATTCGTTAGCTCTGAGACGAATTATAGAATGCAGAGGTTTGAGCAAAATATGATTTGCATTTTCACTTACCTGTGGGAATCACTAACTGCTAGAAACGTCCATTATTTAAGGGGTCTTCAGGTAAAATCAAAAACGGGGATAATTTCTGGGTGACAAGCAAAGCCTGTTTTAAATATAGCTTTGTACTTTTTGTTTTCTAAAAAAAAAAAAATAACCATATTTCAATGATAAATTACATGCATTAAAATATTTTTATGTTGCAGTTTCATCTCAGAGTAAAACTATGCAATAGCCAGCAAAGTAATTAACTGTAAGGGCATTTATATTTTTAATGTTCACAGTGTTCGGTAGGCCTTTTTTATTTTCTTTAACAAGATTTTAAAGCAAATCAATGGACAACAATATTTCATGGGTCATAATCACCAGAGTATCATCTTTCTGCATAGCTGCTTTCCCACATTTACACAGTCCTTTGGGGACAAATTTTATTTTTAGGCAGGAGAAGACCTCAGTTACCATTTTTCAGGGTATTGGACAAATGGATAACCTCTTTGGAGCCTAAAGTATTTGTGAAGCGTGCACACATTTGTGTGCCTGTCAGCCTAAGTGCCTTTCCATCCTCTCCCTCCAAGCAAGCCTCTATCACTGCAATTGCTGCATTTGTGCACACAGAACTTCACATAGAAACATGGAATTTCTGCTATGGGAAACTATCAAGTATCAGGCGATGAAACTCATGTTAGTCTGATAGCTGTTGCTTTCAAAAATTTATGACTGAACATATGAATTACTGCAAGAAAATAGTTTTTCCCTGATAAATTTTAGACTCAGCTATGTTTGGATTAGACCTTACAGTAATTGTACTGTTAAGCATACTGGATGCTAATTTAATTTTGTAAAAAGCTCCAAACATAACCTTCTCATTTCAAATATTCATAACTTCTATCTAATATATTATCTCAGAATAAAATTAGCTTCCTCATCTCCACAATGAAATCTTAAAAAAAATCCACATTCTCAGTCATATTTTTAAAATGAAAAAAAAAAAAAAAAAGAAGATAAAAGGCAGTTAACAGAAAGTGTGGTTATGGATGAAGACTTAAATCTAACCTGTCCCACTAATTCTAAAATACACCAGACTTGAAAGGCATATTGTCTTGAATATTTTCTGCTGCTTTAAATTCACTGACACAAGGGTACCCTTTAGCGAGATGATGTTTCCTGAGGCATAATAAGTACTGGAAAACTCAAAAGAAACAATGACTACGGAAAACACATATACTGATTGTTTCAGACAATAACATGGTCATGCATTGTCTAATCTTTATGCACTCTCATCCTCATACACAAAGCAACATGAGCTAAAAAAAATCACCAGAAAATATAGAGAAAAGTCTGCCACAGACATCTCAATATCTCTGCATTTACCGACTATTTACCCATAAGAAAACAAGAGCAGGATTTTCAAAAAGTTCCTAAATGCAGCATTGACTTAACTCTCAGCCTACTGAAATAGTGTGTAAAGGCCACTAACTTCAAAAACCTACTTCTCCCTGTCCATAGTGCCTATGCCTACAGGTCATCTTTCCATGTATATAAGTCAGAAAACCCCATTTTATCACTATGCAATGTTTTCCTTCTATTTGAGGTGCAGCTCATCAGTGTCAAATAGAAGGCACTACATCATAAAAGTATGTCTTGGTACTATGATTAGCTTATGAGAAAACTGAATAATGATAAGCAAAACACATTTCCCTGAGTTCAGTCACCTGTGTTTAAAAAAAAGTTAGTAAATCCAGCTGTATGTGGCAGTTCCCAGGCAGTGGTACATGGTAGTTGTATCCACAGCATGAGACAGTGATGGATAAATAGCTTGCTGTGGGTGATTCTGAACAAAAAAAAAAAAAAAAAAAAAAAAAAAAAAGAGGAAAAAATTAATTAAAACATTTAAGAGGTTTTACAAGGCTCAAAAGGTTTGGGATTTTAGAAGCATAAAATCTTCCCAGCTGCACTCAGTGGAATTCCACAGCTCCTCCTGTTGCTCACAGAAATACATTATTTAACATATGCAGGAAAGAAGCTTCTTGAGAAAAGCAGGTTTTTACACACCAGATGCACAGTTTCCTCGCATGTATTCTTCATTCGATTACCACAGACAGCTTCTCACAATAGGCAAGGAATGTCAGCATTGTCGAATTGTAGCCTTTTTTTGACTACATTTTGACTACAGATATTCAACAAATCTGACTTTGCAGAGAAGCTATTTGGCGCTATCACCTTCTTCTAACACTTCACATTCCCTGGTGCATTCAAGCTTTTTATTTTTGCCTTCAGGGTGCCTGTATGTGGGTGCTCTTTGTATTCTTAATTACTATGTTCTGTATTTTCTGTGCTTCATTTCTCTTCTCCATTGTAACATCCTTCTACCTTCCAGCCCCTTTGGGATCTATTGTGGGTTGGATAACACTTCTCATTTACTGTCCTGGCTTTTTTGCCTTTGCAAATGCTCCCAGAGTTGATTTTCTTACTAGTCAATTGTTTGCCTCTCTCATCGTATTTAATGGGCATTTCCCTTTAATTACTATTTTTAAAATTTGGTCACCTCTCAAATGGATACTTGCAGGTTATGAGAGAGGTCTTAAATATTTAAAAAACAAATGCCTTGATAATAAAAGACACATACAAGTTTGGCTGTGCTCATTTAACTTGAAAAATGTTGTAAAGACTTATGCAGATAGCTTGTTTAAACAGCAGCAGGAGCCTGGCAAGTGGCATATATGTTGTCAAGCTCCTCAGGGCGCTGCATTGCAGCAGGAAACCTCAGGAATAGACATCCACAGCTTGGATAATCCACCCCAAGCTGCAGGGAATTAGGCCATGGACTGTTCAGGCCATGGAGCTTTTTGGCATAAGCTGTTTCTTTAAAGTACTGGGCACGTATGAAATCAAGGCACTAATGAGCAAAAATGAAACAGAAAGATTGGATTCCTGGGAATGTGGTGGGGAAATAAGTGGACACATCTGATTTGCTCTCAAAAGGGAAAAATACAATTTATCATCAGTGTAGATTCCATTACTTAAAAAACAAACCACAGCGTTTTAAAGCAAGGGACACATGGACAGTGGGATTGAGTGCACCCTTAGCAAGTTTGCCAATGACACCAAGCTGTGTGGTTCGGTTGATACAATGGAGGGAAGGAATGCCATCCAGAGGGACCTTGACACGCTTGTGAGGTGGGCTGATGCCAACCTAATGAACTTTAACCATGCTAAGTGCAAAGTCCTACACCTGGGTCGGAGCAATGCCAGGCACAGCTACAGGTTGGGCAGGGAAAAGATTCAGAGCAGCCCTGCAGAGAAGGACTTGGGGGTGTGGGTTGATGAAAAAATGAACATGAGGCGGCAGTGTGCACTTGCAGCCCAGAAAGCCAACTGTATCCTGGGCTGCATCAAAAGGAGTGTGACCAGCAGGTTGAGGGAGGTGATCCTGCCCCTTTACTCTGCTCTCGTGAGACCTCACTTGGAGTATTGTGTGCAGTTCTGGTGTCCTCAACATAAAAAGGACATGGACCTGTTGGAAAAAGTGCAGAGGAGGGCCACGAGGATGATCAGGGGACTGGAGCACCTCCCGTATGAAGATAGGCTGAGAAAATTGGGGCTGTTGAGCCTGGAGAAGAGAAGGCTGTGTGGAGACCTCATAGCAGCCTTCCAATACCTCAAGGGGGCCTATAGGGATGCTGGGGAGGGACTCTTCATTAGGGACTGTGGTGAGAGGACAAGGGGTAATGGGTTTAAACTTAAACAGGGGAAGTTTAGATTGGATATGAGGAAGAAATTCTTTACTGTAAGGGTGGTGAGGCACTGAAATGGGTTGCCCAGGGAGGTTGTGGATGCTTCATCGCTGGCGGCGTTCAAGGTGGGGTTGGACATAGCCTTGGATGGCATGGTTTAGTGGGAGGTGTCCCTGCCCATGGCAGGGGGGTTGGAACTCAATGATCTTGAGGTCCTTCCCAACCCTAACTATTCCATGATTCTATGATTCTATGACTGATAATATAGATATATTTATATTTTACTACATTGCATTACAGTAGTGCTTTAGACAATAGCAACTAGAACTGCGCAAATATCAAACTAAGTCCAAATTGCATTTCAGTGCAGCCATGTTTGTGTCATTTCTGTAAGATCAGTTCTGGGCAATGGTAGAGCAGTTTAGATCCAGGGGTTTATTTCTGAACTGGACCTGCACCGGGAATGCCTCTGCCACCACTGGGAATTAGGAGCTGGATGGGGAAGGGACAGGGGAAGACAGAGGAACAAAAACTACAGCCCTCATCCAATGCCACTGGGTGGAAAGAGACCACACCTGCTTGAAGAGAATGGTGAGGAAAGCAGTGGCATAGGGTGCATAAGCTGGAGATATACACTGGCACCTTGGTAGGTAATGGATATCACTGCCATCCCATCCTACTATCCCAGAGTGAAGAGATGGTTGGACTCGCTGGTGAGAAGGAAGGAAAAAATGGGTATTATTCCAACAAAAGTTACAATCCCCAGCTCCAATAGCCCAGGGCCATCCTACAGCTGCATCTCTGCTAATTCTTTCCAGACCATGTCCCCATCAGACCTTTCTCATGCCACCTCTTGCTGAGACCTCTCTCTGCTGCAACACTGATTTTTCCTTTCATAGGACTTTTTCCTCATCTTGGTCATAACCAAATTCATGTTTGCTTACGTACAGAAAAGGCTTGATCCAGCTTTTGTCTAGCCACAGAAATGAACCACCAATCTGTGCTAGTTCCCAAGTATTACTATAGTGAGTACTATAAGAAATCCTAAGGAGATCAGACACCGCAAACCACCAAATTGTTGAGCAACCTGAGGAGCTGGGTAAGCAATATCCTTGGTCAGCACCTCCTCATTTCTAAGCTGAAAAGCTACTTGTGGTAAGGAGCCATTCCTTTTGTTTAATTTTTGGCTTTTATCTTAAGCCCAAGATTTCAACACCTTTTTTCAGCTACAGCCTCTGGATTTCCAATTCTGTAGCTCTAAAACAGATATGAAACAGAATAGCAGAGACAAGTTACAAAAATGGCAGCCCTTGATACCCAGCATTCCCTAGAGTTATTATAGAAGCTGCATGCACTGTTAGCTTTTTAGTAAGATTTATTTTTTTCAATTATTATTTTAATAGAAAGGAAAATTCTAGAGAGAAAGATATAGGGAAAAGCCAGTCTGGAGACTTCACAGTTTCTTCTTGTTGGTAAATTAGGCATATTCTGAAACCCAACATGTTAAATCAGAGCAATAGGGGCTGTTAAGGGTCAATGGTTAATGGTGGATCTTTTATCTAAGTAAATGGTGGAGAAAAATTAATGGACTCATAGGCAGCTTCTTGAATCAAGCATTCATGACCAACACTGAAAGTCATATGGAGCATTAGATTATTTTAAAGGCAAAAGCACAGAAAACCATATGGGAAGAAAGCACAGTTTTCCTCAAGCTCTAGAACTGTAAATTTTTTTAGAGAAAGCCAAAGTGGTTCACACCTCTTTGCAAGATGTGACAAGATCTATTCCTGTCAACAAATGACGTGCACTTGGGCTCTTGAAGGGAGGAACCCATGCTGCTAAGTGTCTCTCGTGTCAAATCAAGCATGTAAGCTTGGTTACCTAGCAGTCAGGAAGTAGGGTGGAAACTCAGAAATTGAAAACTTATATTTTATTAGTGCAAAAAAGTTGTTTCTATGTCACAGTGGCTTCAGTGGGAGATGAATTGCTGTTAATGAAAGCAAAGTTTTGTCCTGGGTAGGTAGCTTTGACCTAAACACATCATATGGATTTGAGCAATTCCTGCTAAAAAGCTGAATGTGAAGTACAGTATGTCAGAGCCTCATGGGTGCAGTTTGTGGAAATTTTGTCAGTGTCTATACTTTCAGGCAGAAAACAGGCACTCTGAAATACTCAAACAAGGCTTTCCAGCTCATTTCAACTATAACTTTTTTCCTTCCACAAGTCAAAATATTCCTTTACTGTAAGAAATTTCTGCTACTTCAGTTGCTTTAGAATATAGCTGGTGTTACCTGAGAGATGTCACAACACAGTTTTGTGCCATAATGTTGGGTTGGGCTTTTTTCTTCTTCCATGAATACGAGACAGGCAACTCATTCCAGCGTGAAATCAGTTGATGTGGACCACAGCTGAGAGCTGGACCACACAGACACACAACTTCCACAGAATTTTTTTGTTCAGTACATCACCCTGTAAAATAACAAGGCCAAAGCCACACCATAATCCCTAACTCCCCATTATTCTTTATTTCCATTTCTTTTAGGTGTAGACAGAGACCAATTCCTTTCTACATTGTTCAATGGAAAAGTTCTGCATATACTGTAGTCTTGCAACATTGTCAAAGGGTAAAAGGGATCCATTTGCCAACTTTCCCCACAATAAGGGATATTTAAAAAAAAAAAAAAAGTTTTATAAGACAAAATTATCAGTTTAAGGATATTAATAATTTTCAGTGTGTTTTGTCATTTTGCAATTGCTTGGTTTTAAACTAAGTCCCATTATTAAAAGAAATATTTACTAGACTTTTGTGTCTGGAATATGCATAGTTCATCTTTCAAAATATCTTCAGTCACACAACTTACTTCATTCCTTAAATGTAAAGAAAATATTCCAAGGATGTCATTTCCCTAAAAAAAAGTCAATGGAACTTCTTTTAATTCACCGCTGAGTAAAATAACTAAATGAGTAATAGACACTTATCTAATACAATGTATTAATTTTTTGTCATATGCTTAAAGGAAATTTGGGGCATCAAGTTTCCTATGCATTTGTACAATGGATCTCTACATTTATAAAGTATAGCTTTAATACTCTTTGTTTTCATTTTCTTATGATCATTTAAAATTCAAAATGTCACAAGAAGAGGAAGAAAAACTACCTAAACATGCAGTGTCTACATGATTGGAAATGCTAATCAAAGTCCAAAATGAAACAGGAATGTTTTCTAAATATTTGCATCAAATGTCTTTTTAGCAAGTAGAATGTTCATCTGATATTATCCTCACTTATTTTTACACATTTAATTTTTCAGTCATTTTGATTATAGTAGTCCTACCTCATCTGCAGATAGCCTGACATAGGTAATCGTTGAGTGTTAACAAGCTTTTCTTGAGACAAAAATCCATAATGTCAAAGGAAAAAATTCCAAGGTATTCTTCTCTGATGGATTTGGAATCACAATATGATAATTCATGAACTGCTATGATGATGAAGTTGCTATGGAGCTAACTCAGCAGGAGTTTGCATGGAAAAACAGTAAGGAAAGGAATCATTAATTTGCCCCTTCTGAAAATATTCTTCTGACACCCTCTTGTTAAAACCCTGTACTATCCATTTTAAGAGTCATGCCAACATCTCCAGGTAAACTTAAAGCTGTTTTCAAATTACCAGAAGAGCAAAAACTTTGAGCAGAATCAAACAACTGCAGCAAGACTGAAAAAAAAAGGGAGGCCCCCAGGAGTCACCACTTGCCTGGGAGAAGCCAGCTGAGGTGTCCCATCCTGCTGGCTAGATGAAACAAAGCTAGCCTTCCCCCAGCACAGGAAACACTGAAGTTGCTCCTTTCGTTGAACAAACAAGATGGGAAAAACATGCCGTTTCTCAAGGGCAGTTATTGTGAGAAATCAGAAAATGAGGCAGATCTGAAGCTGTCACTTCAAAAAAGCTGATTTTTAATGATGAAATCAGAAATTTCAAGATTAAATTCAGCTGTTGCACCTATTTCTATCCAAGCATTGGAGAGCTCTAAATTTCTCTGCAGCCACTAACTTTGAGAAATCCTGATAATTTTAGCAGGTCTGCTTCCTCACATGTCATTTACATCTTGCCAGATACACCAGATCAATATACACATTCCACGGTCATTTGAAAAAAATCAATACAGCACAGCATGCGAATTGAAGAGTCAACAGAAAAAGAGTCTATCTGTACTTTATTGGTTGAGAAGCAAGTTCAGACTTCAGTCTGACGAAGAAAAACAATGTTACTTTCTTTCATAAGTGAAAGACTTCAAAAATCCCATCTAGGGCACCTTGCATGGAATGTAGAAATGTTTCACACACAGACA
Source organism: Amazona ochrocephala (assembly GCA_039720435.1). Taxonomy (NCBI): domain Eukaryota; kingdom Metazoa; phylum Chordata; class Aves; order Psittaciformes; family Psittacidae; genus Amazona; species Amazona ochrocephala. The sequence goes on from CM077879.1 coordinate 15,441,914, forward strand.
GTAGCGCTTTGTTTTACTCCTGTAATAAAAAGTAAAGGTCTACATTGCATCAGTAGTCTTTTTGGAAGCATTTATAAAAATGGCAAGTGAGAAGTACCAAAGCAAGAGCAAAAGTATCTGCGGTATTTAATTTTAAAACAGGAGCTACACATTTTGCAGGCAAAACTGAATTTATAAAATTGGAGGGGGAAAGTGAAATATTTCATTATCATAAATGGCAGACTGTCAAAAAAAACAAAAAAAGGTCTCAGCAGCAGTAAACTGAAATGGGTAACAGTGAGCTTATAAGGGACAAAAAGCACAACTGGAACCAACCGAGAAGCAAAAACCCAAAAGGCGCCTGAAGGAGGACAGAGCAGCTTCCAACTTCCATGTCTGAAAAATCCAACTTGGTGCTATATCATCTGTGCTGAGTTTACCACCAACTGCCTTTAAACACTAAAGCTGAAAATGATACTTTAGCTCTTTTCCCACACTTTCTTTCAACTATTGTTTGCTTGTTCTCCTTTCCAACATGCCACAGAGAAGCATTTCTCTGGGCCAGCCTTTGGTGCCAGTTCAAATTAAGGATACTTCGTTCTTCACAAATTAATCCATAAATCTATGCTGTCATGTGAACATCCATGACTGGATGGAAACAAGGAGTCAAGAAATAATGAATCTTGATAGAGCTAAACAAGCCTTAATGTGCAATGCTCATTTGGGTGTTTTCTGTTCCTTAATTTCTTTTGGATCAGGACAGTGTGTTTTAATTGGCAGGGTGTACTTTGATTGTCTTGGTTCCCTTGAATGGATCTTATTTTCATGTTCTTATTTCATCTGTTCCCAAACCCCTGCATTTAGATGAGCTTGGCTTGCATTTTTGAGAGTAGTTACTTGGGTTGGGTTACTTCGAACACACAGTTGGTTATAGTCTAATTTACTTCTTCTGAGTTATCATTTAATAAAGAAAATCCAAGTCTGGAAGTGTTTTAACATGAAGACATTGTAGATAGATGTGGAATTGACAGTAGCGTCTTTCCAAACGATGGTTGCCTATGGGGTTTTTTGCTGTTGTGTGCTAGCTATCCATCAGTAACATTCCCACACAGGAAAAGTCATTCCTGCCTGTGAGTATTTTATAGGAATGGAGGAATATGAACCACAAGAGAGTTTATGCAGTGTCTGTCAGCAAATAAGAATGGGAATATTTTTTGGAAGTAAAACCTAAGGTTGTTCTCTTATGGAGTGAAAAATGTAAAAGCTTTCTAGGCAGGATTTTTCTTGGCATTACCTCGACCTTATAACATCTATATACTACACACAAAGCAGTAAGGCATTCAGCCTGTACCTGTCAAAATTCCCCTTAGCATTATTTTATATCTGCTCAAGTTGTTATCTTCCTAGACTACAGAAAAACTTTCTACTTTCAATTATTTATTGCAAGTTCTCAACACCCTTTCTTTTCTTTGTGGTTACATTTCCTCCAAAATCCTCAAATGAGAATTCCTGGTTCCTAGTGATTTATATAATGACTTTCTTGAGTTATTCTGTTCCTTTCCAGCTGTCCAAAATAAAAGCATATATTCTGTCAATATGATACTCTAATTATTTGTGTGGATGACCTTGAAACATAGGGTCAAATGTAGCTGTGCTATTTCACAAGTGTAGCTGCAGCTGTTGCAGGGTCCTGGGCTTTATGCCCCACAATGGACAGTGCTAATTTAATGATGGAAGTGCAGGAGAGGAGAGAAAAGAAAAAGGAAACAGTTATAATGTTTCCTAACACCTTCTGGTAAATCCATACCTGGCAACAGGAACATATCCTCACAACAATAACAACTATGGTAAAACTCTCATTGACTTCTCCATTACCCTGATCTTTTTGCTTTAATTTCCTTGTGAAGGCTGTAAACAAAACCCAGTCACCTTCTTTTAATATTTTTAAGCAATTTCTTATTCTCGTATATTGTAGAACTCCGGTCTTTCATCCAGATCTATGCAAACACAGTCCTTTCCCTAAGGAAACTAAGCCTTTAGTTTAATAACTTCTTGGCATAATTGGGCTATAGACATAGTAGGTGTTTCCACTAAGCAATGATATCCAACAGCAGTCATCTTGCACTGTGGATGGAAACAGGTACTGATTTGTTTTGGGTTAATTTTCCTGAAGATATATCTGTCCCTTGAACTGACATCTGGAGGTAACTTGTAATTCTTGTATTGTGTATATTGTAACACTTTTAAATTAAAAGGGCAGCCTTTGAGAAGTGGAGACTTCAAATAAGAGGCCAAACTTGTAGAGGATGAATACAAACCGTGGTAGGACATTGAGCACATGAGTCCAGAAACCCTGCTCTCTCTCTGTATCATTTGATAGTGAGCCATCAGGTTTTGTTAACATGCTTGTGTGATGCAGTAGGAGTGACTGATGGACCAGGACAGTCCCCTTAGTAAGCAGTCTTTTCTCTCCTTTCCCCAACATAGCTGAGAGAGAGATGAATTACAAATCCTTCCCAACAAGCATCTTTATCTGTAGAGTTCCCACAGACAGGCTCGTTGAACTTTTGGTCTTAAATATCCAAGGATGCTAATGGGAAAGGGAACTGAGGAGTGTGATTTAGTTTCCAGACATATGCCTTCTGCACTCAGTGATGTATTTTGTTATCAATTTATGCAGCTGTTACTCGTCAAATGTCAGAATATCTACGTACACTTCTGGATGACAAACCACCAGTATCTGGAAATGAGTGCTGATCAGGATGAAAAAACTTTTCACCTTTAGACTGGTAAGAAATGTTCATCTTCATTCCAAGTGAGAACAAGTCCATCTGACTCTCATATATGTCATTGCCAGTCTGGATTACAGTTATTCACACTAGTTGATGTCAAATAGGAAGCATAACTGCAGGTTCTAGTTAATATTCAATACATCTGCCTGCCTTTGACATGGCTTAAGTGATGACAATCAGAAATCATGAACACATTTTCTTCAGGCTTTCATCCTAAGTTTCAAGACAATTAATAGACTAAGCCTGAGTAACACTAGAAGTTGAACATAAAGTTATGAACTAAGCCAATTAAGTTCATCTAGAATAATGCAGAAAATGAAATTTGTTATTATAATCAGTTTCCAGAAGGAAATAAATTTAGTTGAGAATCTAAACATCATTGGGAAGTGTTTCAAAGCCTTCTTCTTTTGGAAAATCATAACCAATTTATGCAATATGAACAGACATGACAAGATCATTGATAAATGTCCATCAGAACTCTATCCCCCACATGATCTCAGTTCTAGCTCCCAGTTAAAGAAACATTCCACATTCTGCTCCCACTGATTTTTACCTAGAAGTTCTTTGAATAGAGTGGTGATAAGCAGCATAATAAAAATGCAAGCTTTGTAGTTTTTGATTTCTCCAACATTAAATTTGTAGCCACCACCACATCCACCACCACTAACTAGGAATCTTCAGATGTGGCTTCCATATGGAATGTTTGCTCAGTAGAATACTGGATATATCTTCCGCAGAATCAGTAACAACATTTCTACTACTCAACAGTCTCTTTGGGGTATTACCTGAACAGTTTTATGTTCAACACTTCAGCGTGAAAACACATTCAAGACTTGTCAATCTTTTCTAGCAGAAAGTTAAGGTAATCAGTGGAAAAAAGCATCCTCATACCAGTTGCTAATTACCTTCTAGTCTTTGCTTAGTGCCATGAAATGTCCGGGATAACTTTCTTTCATGGATTTTGAATGCTAACAGACGACTATAGGCAATATCCCCTCAACACCTTTTCATGGCAAATGCAAAGACAAGTATGTCATTGGTACTTTGATGCCAACACTGTTTTGGGTCTATAACACGGAACAGGTAAAAGTTAAAAAAAAAAAAAAAAAAGAAAAAAATAAAAAGCCTAGCAAAGTAGTGGTAATGGGCAACTGTTTAAATATGCGCCGTGTGATTCCTAACTATGTAGTATCTGCCCAATCTCTGCTGATTCAGCAGTGACAATTTCAACAAAACTAACCAAACTACATGGCAAACAAATGCATGTATGGCTGTCTTCTAGCACTTAACTGCTCAAATGCACAGCCTAGAGCTAGGGTATCACAGTTACAGATAAAGGGAAATAAGGAACCTGTGAAGTTGACTTTCCTCCTCAAGGACACAATTCAGAACAGCAGCAATAGCACAATATACTGGGGGGAAAATGCCCTTTTTCATAAAAATAGCTTAATCAGGATGTAAAGAGGAAATAAGCAGGATTCATTTCCCTGTTCGGCATCTCCAGCTCAATACATTTTGAGGTCACGTAGTTGTTTGTGGTACCACTCTAACTCTCTCCATCTGTGTTACATAGTCCATCAGAATCAGTGCGGCAGATGGTGCACTCCCACCTTGTGAATCTCCAGCGCAAGGCAGAGCCATAACAAGATCAGAAGTCTGCATGTAACACACAAGAACATGGCTATGAGCAGCACTGTGAAAAAAGGCTGTGAAAACAATCACACATGTTTATATTAATGAAAACACACATCAGTGCTGAGTTACATTATGCAAAGGGACCCATCTTTATGGTGTGTTCCTTTTTGGGTGTTGATTGCAAATAACCATAAATTTTCAAAAAAGCCCAGTCTTATTTCTGTTAAAAATCATAGTTCACAGTGAAAACTTTCTTATCATTAAACACTTTTATACACCCTATACAGGGCAGAGTTTTTTTTAGAAATCCTGCTTATTGAATTTTTATAAATGCTTTTAACCAACAGAAGGAAGCCGCAGATATGCCTCGACTTTAATTACTTCAATCCAAAAGCACTTGCTAAATCTTTTTCAAAAGCCCATTAGCGCTAACACCGAAAGCTTACAGACTAATTAATATTGCCAAAACAGCGGCTACATTTTCAGTTTGGGTCTAACGATACTGTAATTCCCAGTATCTACTCTCCATCACACCAGTTAATCAGTAAATACCTTGTTCCCATCAAAGTGAATAGTAAATCTTCCACTACTTAATAAAGAGCTACACATTACATACATTTTGTGAAGAAAGAAATTGTGTCTAGCCTAGGGCTTCTTAAAATAAAACTGGAAAGCCAATCTAAAGCTTGAATTTAATCTCTTGAGCACCATCTAATGACCAAATTGTAAAATCACAGTGACCAAGAAGCACATCGATAGCTGTGTTAAAAAAGGCTGAACTCAAACTGGTCAAGAATTTCCATCAAAGGCTTTAATGGAAAAGAGTTTTGCTGAAATGGAAAACTCCATGAATAGTATCCATTTTCACAAAATTACCAAAAAAGTTCTCTAGGAAAACACCACCTGTAAATGCTAACTTTTTTTTTTAAGAGGTATTGATTTATTTTTTCCCAACATAGCCAAAGAAATACTCAGATTATTAAAAAGCCTTATTGTTTTTAGCTCTCTCCTGAAAGAGGGAAAAAGAAGTATTTTCTGACCAGCTGCAACTAAGTGTCTTCATTCAGCATTTCCAAACGTTCTCTTGCAAATAAAACCTCAGCTTCAGCTATATCACTGCCAGCATAGGATTCTGCATTTATTCTAAGCACATTAAAAAAAAAAAAAAAAATCATAACTCTGTCCAAAAATCAAATTATTTAAGCATAGGTTAAAAAAAAATCAAGAACACCTCCAAAAAGCAGCTATGATGATTAGTAGGAAGTTAATATTAAGGCTACTTGTATCAGGCAGGTGCTAATCCTTTATGTACCTGGTAAGGTTAGACTTGAAGTAAAGGCTAGATTGAAGATCAGGAAGGACAAGGAAAATGTGGTTGCGGGAATGGAAAGGGAGAAATAAGGAAAATATGGACAGAGAGGAAAACACATAGATCAAAGAGGGGGTCAGAAAGAAAAAACAGCAAAGTCATCCCACTAAAGGAGCATGGAGCGCTGGCACTGCCACTGACGGCTGGATAAAGGGCATGTCATACACATTTAAGAACTTTTAGGCTATAACGTGAAGCCCAAAATGGTGAAAGCACAAATAGGCCAAACTGAGGCACAGCTGGGTTACTGAATATGGCATAAAAGAGAAAGTTAATCTTCTTAATAGCCTTAGAGGTATTCTGAGGGGTAGTTTAGTTCAGGTCAGGAAAGCATAATTTTGAAGCTGTCTTTTGGTGGTGCCCACTTAACTTTACCTCAGTTCACATTATGCAGCTCCCTCAGAGCACACAGACTGCTCTTCTTTTGGATGTACTGACTGAACACATGCTGCAGTGTTTTGAAGTTAGGGGCATAGAAGCCTCTGGGTCTGATCATGCAAGAGCTTAATCCAGCTTGGGCTCCACCTCAGCGGAGGGATGCCAGGAAAGTCAAGCTTTTCAGCAGACTATCACAGGCTCAGAAAGCCCTGAAGTCTTTCACACCACTGTCATCAGGAATCAGTGCTCCAGGCACAGCTGCACCTGGGGACTTGCTGTCACAAGAAAGATGAGAGCTAACTCCTGGCAAAATCTTCACCCTGAACACATCTGGATGTCTTCCAGTCAGTACTGGTGGCAGCTCTCTAAAAATAGACACCTGTCACATCGCTACAAAAAGCCCCAACAACTTGCTGGAGTAGAGCAGAGCTAGATTTCAGCTTTCATTCTGAGCCCAGCACATCCTGGCAGAGGCAGCAGCATTTCCCTCACAGCAGCCATTCCCAGCCAGGAGCTCAGCCCTTATGAATGCCACTTTCACTCCAAATATTGGCAGACATCATTCCAGCTTTCACGCCAATGCAAAAGTTGCTATTCAGAGAGAGTGGATGAAACTGAGCAACATAAGGGCTTGACTTACAACTAGCTTTCAACCCAGTTTCACCCACTGACTGTGTGTGGCATGCGGGGCTCGCATTAGCAGGTGTGAGTGGTCCAGAAGTGCTTGTGTAGGTAGGTCTGGGCAGCAGGAGAGGCTGGGCCCTCAGAAGCAGGTGCTAATTGATCAGGGTTAGTACAAATGCCTGCAGCAGAATGGCTCAGTGTTCTTTCCCTCCTCCCAGCCTATGGCAAGCGGGAGTGAGTGGCAGTCAGCATTATGCACTTCATAAAAACACCACTCCGTCCATCACAAGAGACCCAAGATCATAACCAGCCCAGACTGAGGAGCATTGACTGAGCCGCAGTGGGAAGTTTGCACAGCACCTGTCTGTGTTGTATCTGGCACAAGCTGCAGCTGGCAGGCCCCGTCTTTCATGGGGTAAAAAAATGAAATTCACGTAGAGTTTTATATTTTTAAGGTTGTGTGCAAGGGGAGGCGAGTGTTTGCGCTGATTTCTCACGTCTTCCTGCCCAGCGCCTCCCCCCGTCCCTAAGAGCACATCGGGCTCCGCTGCTTTCCCCGCGCTCACCGGCAGGGGGCAGTGCAGACCAGGGAACGCACTCATCGCCACCCACGGGGCTTTCCGAATCTGGCCTCGGGGGGGAGCAAAGGGGGCTCATAGCGGCAGGACGAGCTCTTTCACTCCAAGAGTGTGTCACGTCTCTCTCTTTCCCTTCCCCTTCTCTCCATGCCGTCAGTTTCCCAAGTATCTGCCAAAGGATGTCACGGAATCACAGAGTCATTAGTGTTGGAAGGGACCTCTGGAGATCATCTAGTCCAACCCTTTGCCAAGGCAGTGTCACCTACAGCAGGCTACGCAGGAACACATCCAGGTGGGTTTTGCTTGTGCTCAGAGAGGGAGGCTCCACAACCTCCCTGGGCAGCCTGTTCCAGTGCTCTGCCACCCTCAATGTAAAGAAGTTCTTCCTCATGTTGAGGTGAAACTTTGCTTGTTTTAGTTTATGGCTATTGATCCTCATCCTGTCGCTGGGCACCACTGAAAAGAGTCTGGCACCATCCTCCTGTGCCTACCTTTGAGTTATTGATATACATTAATGAGATCCTGTCTCAGTCTTCTCTTCTCCAGACTAAATAGGCCCAGCTCCCGCAGTCTCTCTTCGTAAAATAGATGCTCCAAACCCCTGATCATCATTCTAGCCCTCTCCTGGACCCTCTCCAGTATCAGGAGCCCAGAACTGGACATAGTACTCCACATGTGGCCTCAGTAGTGTCGAGTAGAGGGGGAGGATCACTTCTACCTAGTGGCCACACTTCTCTAGATGCAGCCCATAATACTATTGGCACACTGACAGCTCATAGTCAACTTATCATCTATCAGTACTGCCAGCTCATTCTCAGATGAAATGTTCTTTAGTATCTGTAGTATGAAAAGGGTTCTGCATCGCAGAAAGGGTTTTCATTCATTCCTAGAAGTGGTGACCTCCTTCAGTTAGAGAGGGAGAAGCCTACTGAGAAAACTGCTCCTCCTAATCTTCAAAGCTTTCCTGGCTGTGGGAATCCTGGCTTCAATACGACCAGTTCTCTGTCATCCAGGGGTTTGGGACCACACAAAAACAAACCTCCAATAATCCTATTGCCTCCAGATCCCAGCTGACTTCTGATGCTCCTGAACAGGCTTCACAGGTCTGCTGCACAAGAGATGGGGTACCACTGCAGCTCTCATCACATGCTGGCAGCATGTCCAACGTACCAACGCCACATGCTCAAGCATCAAGTCTTGCTGGGCTTATGCTAGCAGAGACAGCTCCAGTGACCCATCACTGGGTTAACACATCCATTTTTTGAGGAGACAAGAGTACCCATAAGGTGTTCAGATTCCACTGTAGTTACTATTTGAAAAAGTTTTTGAGCAGCTCGGGAGACTGAGTTTCACTAAAAATCCCACCTGACAGTTGAGTTTCATTTGCATTACCTTTACATCTGCTTAGCCCTAAAAGCACTCCCCTAAGACATGAAAGGAGGGAGACTAAGTGAACCAGAAAAGAAGAGAGATATTTATCAGAGGTTGCATTGTGGGAACAGGGATTTGGGTATCTCAGTCAAATCTGTCTCTTAACTTACTATATTTGGTTCAGAAGAAAACAACAGAAAGTACATTACCAAACACACGGGCTCTGCCATCCTTTCATCTAACCATGAGAAAAGTCTGTCCCTCAGGCAGCTCCTTGAAAAACAAAATTAATGTTAAAAAAAAAAAAAAATCATCTATCTTTTGGCCGTGCTGTTAACATTTAAAGAGATTGCATGAAGCATATAATGGAGTAAAGCATCACATAGGTATTCTTTGATGCAACTCTCAAAGATTCACCAAGCCATTACTTCGACATGTGTGAAAGAGCTGTGGGAGAGCAGAATTAACTTGGCAGCATGGTGCGTATTTTCCATGGTGGATGGTAGTTGTGTTCTTGAACACCCAGGGCTTTTTGATCCTGGTTTCAGTTATGTTACATGCAATGTCAGGGTAGCAACACAAGAAAGACTTCGCAAGATAATCACATGCCCTGTGAAGTTCAGCAGCTTGTTTCATTAGCTATTAAAGCTTGTTTCATTAGCTATTAAAGTGAAGCCTAGAAATGCTTCTAAAAGTTTGACACTGTTTGGCATGATTTTTTTTACACAGCAAGTAAATGAGATTGTCCCTCACAGCTGCAGATGACATTGCGCATCAAAACCTTACCTTGCCTTTTTTGAATCTGACATTAAAAACATGAAATTCAAAAGATTTTAAAAATACAGAACAAGGGAGGGACCAAAGGCAACTTTCAGGTGTTCAACAGACTTGCACAAAAGGCCAGTGTGAAAACCAAGACTGATCTCCCCATGCAACATACACTGTATTTTCAAAAGTCAAGTGCTCGGGTCTCTTCACTGCCATGTGCATTAGAAGGAGTATTTGTAATGTGTTGTAAAGCCAACAAGCTTGGTTAAGCTGAGGTGTGTGGTCTTTCAAAGTGTATTCCCAGGGTATAACCTCCCTCCTCAAGAAACTCATTTATCACTGTGATGGTTTCACCTCATTTGAAGCCAAGTTATTGTCACCCTTAAAATAATGTACCTTGACAGGAAAAATGAAATTCATGTGAAAAGCTATACAGTCATCACAGTCTGGAGTCAAAATATAGACTAACGTATCAAAACATAAAGCAGATGAAAACTTTTTCCGTGTATATATTGTAGGTGATATTTGGTTGTACCACAGCCTTTTTTTTTTTCCTCTTTGTTTTCCTTTTTCTATTTGCCCTTTTTTTTTTTTTCCTTTTTTTTCTTTTTTCTTTTTAACTAGATGTCAGTATTTAGATCATGTTCGTATGGAATAATACATGGCCTGTGGTTCAGTGTCCTTAAAGGGATGTGTACATGCTTCATAGCTGCCTTGGTACGGCAGCCAAGGCTTTTAAAATGTTAAGCTAGGCTGAGAAACCTGCGCATGTATTTAATAGGGAGTAACTGTTTCAATGATTGGTGACCCCCTAGTGCATGGTTATATTTCAGGTGTTGTGAGTGTGCTAAATCTTGTCCTGTCCTATTTCTGCAACTGATGTTTGCACTCTGGAGTCTCGTAAATCTTTCCCTTTGACTCTCCATCCTCAAAAGCCATCAAGTAACCAGGGCGGACTATACTAAATGAAGCCCCAAGTGGAAACAGTTCCAAGTTAAACCACAATCTAAGAAGCTCAGTCCTCAGATTTGTATTTTCAAATCAGTTTGACATAAACAGCATGCTCTGAAGGGGCTGAGCAGAAGCATTCTGTGCCAAGTGCCATCACTGCAAGGCTCTTCTTCTGTACTCAAGTCACAGGCTCTTTCTGAGCTTCTGCTTTTTGACTTTTTTTCTGCATGTGTGTGTTGTTGTTGTCCACTTTGGCCCCAGGATTCAGAGAATGTCTTTTGCAGACTTTCAGTTTTGTTGGCATTTTCCTAATTGGTTGTAAATTCTTGCATTGATTCTTATTTACTAAACAGCTAAAATATTTGTACAACTATTTTCACCTTTACTACATTTGAAGGCGTTCTCGAGCTCATCTGGCTTTTCTGTCTATATGCCATGAAGACATTTTCAGTGAGGCTGTACCTGTCAGGGTCAGCAGGTATTTCTTAATCTCTGCATAACTTCTGTGTTTCCCCTCACTAGAGTCTGCATTTTCAACTTAAAGCCAATCCTTTAAACCTGTATTTAGGCCCCCAGTTAAGCAGCTTGAATATTATAATCTTAGATAACTTAGGGAAGTCGGCAATAAAATCTGGCCACATTTAGGGCTCTTGGAAAAAAAACTAGGATAGGGTATGAAAGTGCCAGGTGATACCAATAGGAGAGATGAGATACACAGAAACCAAGAGGCTTGGATGAAATAAGAAGGCAAAAAAACAAACTTTTGCATAGGAATGTTTCTGCTGCCTTTGTCACCACTTTATGTCTGGTTTGCATGTCTTTATCTTACTTGGTCTGTTTTACCAAATTGTCAAGCATATGGAACAGCAGCTTGGTCTTTTTTTCTTTTTTTTTTTCTCTATTTGGATATTGACACAATCAGAAAAAATAGTTATGCAAAAGATGGAATGGGAAGTGTTTCATCTGGAGGCTGTCTCAAAAGCCAGGTCCCTCTTCTTTGCCTAAGGTTCAGGATGAAAGAAAACCCTTATGAAAATCCTGTTTGTAAGAATGTACAGTTTTGATAAAAACAGTTTGTTTTATTAGCATTTCATTCTGAAGCAAACTACACTTCCGACAATTTCAAAACATGTCTTGGGGCTATATTCATAATTTAATATTTCCATTTTTATTCTGAAATAAATTTTTATGTACCTTTCTCTTAGTTTACCTCATACTCATATAACATATGATCAAAATCCTGCCCACACTAACCATAAGAAAATTAAATGTTTCCATTTTGTCAAATGAAGAACCATCAATTCTAAACAAGAAGACATTTGGGAAGCCTGGTCTCTGGAAAATGTTAAATGTTCCAGGTTTTGTACCAGTTTAATACACAGCTAAATGTCAAACCCCTTTGAAAAACAAAATTCTGTTTCTATGCAACAAAATCAAGTGACTGGAGATTACAAAAACACGAGGTCTGGTTATTAGAGGAACCACACTGCTCTAAAAGCTAAGCTTAACATCGATAAAGGAATCTGTTTTCAAAGCTGAGTACTACTCATATACGAAAGTCCATTCTAAACTGAATATCTACATTTTTCTTCCTCCTTTTCTTGAATTGCTCCTCCAGCAGCTTCCCAGACATGCACTAAATTTCTGACATCTAATGACGTAAGGGAAAAGTCCAGCAAGAATTTTTAAGGTAGCTCATTTACCATGCAATCAATTCTGATTTATTTCTATGCATCAAGAAGTATAATGATCAAGAGATATACATACTAGGCTAATCATAAAATTCTGTTACAAATTTCCAGCTGCCTCTCACATCTGATTTTCTCTCACTGAGAAAATATTGATGTCTGTGGCTGTGAGCTCTACTCCATCCCCAACCTGAACACGATTTATTATAACTCTGCTCAAGCAATAACCACCAGTGTTAGCCATACAGTTTTGTCTGACCCTGTCTTCTATGCAGTAAATAATCATCAAGTGTACCTTGCTATCAAATCTTGTTAAACCTCTGTCGCATTTACTAGCAAACTTTGGTAAATCACTACTTTACATCAATAAACATTACTGCTTCTGTCTTAGGAGGAAAGTGCATCACTCCATCCTCGACAATGTCTACTTGCAAAGAGTTCTGCGGTTTAGTGAGGCAGATTCAAATTGGTCCTGAACTGTTAATCTACACAAAATTTAGTTACTAAAGAACTTGAAGCAGCTGCAATGAGAAACCTTAGGTGTGCCTCAAAACCTCCAAATGCTACAGAGGCTCTCACTAAACCTTGTGTTTCCCAAGCACTATACAAGTTAAATCCTTTTTCAGAAGCCTTTTGTCTACCTCTGTATAGATTTTACCCGGAGCCATTTTCCTTTGCTAATCTCATTACTTAAGAGCAAGAGATAACTTAAAGCACTAAATATGCCAAAGGTGATTTCATACCTTTGATTGGATAGCAAAAGTAGTACCAGCAGACATAGAACTACTCAGCTCTGGAGGGTTGATGAAAACTCAATAAGATGAAAATAGTATTGATATGACAGAGGTTATTTATATGATAGTCACCGACACTGATTTTTAATGCTAAGCCTACTTTGTAGGTCCTAAAACGATGAACAGATGAACCAGTGAGGGTATAAGAAAGCTGTCAGATAGGAAGGGCTGCTTCTACCCCTGGAAAGGAGATGAATCAAACCTGGAATAAAAGCAGGCATGGATAGAGGAGATTAACCACACTATTAAATAAACAGAAAATAACAACAGGGGTGTTGACAAAAAACAGTAGAAAGTATGTTCTGTAGTCACAGACTGCAAAACACTGATCAGGGAAAGGATATGGTGATGACTGTTGACAGACACTTAGAAACAGCAACCTGATGTCTGGTAGCAGTTAGGAAAGCAAACAAAACATGGGGAAGTGTAAACAGAGGAACAGAGCACAGATCTCAGCAGATAACTGCAAGTCCTGGTACAAAGGGATGCTGTGACCACACCTGGAGTGCTGCATGTTGTTTTGGGTATCCCATAACAGGAACCCGAGCAAACCTAGGTACAAAGGAAGCAAACAAAAACAGGAGCTGAAGAGCAGGCCTTTACAACTGGAAACATCACTTTGATACAGGAAAACCAACAGTAAAGAAAAGCTGCCTGGAAAAGAGCATTTAGTGAAAAATACCAACCTGAATAGCTTTAAGTGGAGGGTGATTTAAGGTTACACAAGGCAATTCAGCAGAGGTGACACAGTGATATCCAGGGATAATTTACCGAATGCATACCGAAAATCCTGCCACTTCATTTTTACAGAGCTGCAGCTATTACTGTGGCTGGAAACACAGCGTAACTTAGTAAGAGCATTTTGGCACTATGGTGACTCCTGGGTATGAAACTGTATGCCATGCCTATGGGGCCACAGTGTGTGCCAAAGCTCAGGGGTGTAGTGCTCTGCTCTCACAGAGCAGATCTGCTCTTGTCGAGCCAGTTTGGATGCACTGTGAATAACTTTGTGCTGTTCGAAGCCTGAACCTGTGCTGTCCACCAGCCACCCTCTGGTAGCTGCAGATTGAAGATTCTAAAATGTATGCATGTAATATTGAAATTGGAAAATTTCAGGAGGGAACTCTGCTTCCATTCTGTTAAATGCTGGCCATGCTGGTATTAACATTGTGGTTTAGACCAGGATAATTTTTTTGAAGACAGCCATGTAACGTCCCCACTTACCACACGTAGGTCACATTGTGGAACAACCTCAGAGCACACAAACTGATATTTTTGGAGATTAAATTAACCCCTGAGAGAGATATCAAACCCCCAACTGCTCTAGGCCTTTGTTCCTGGGATCAGAGCCTTTACTTAAAGCTGGAGTAAATCCCCTGAAATGAGAACAGTATTGATGTCAGCTCCTAAACAACAAAGCACAGGACGTTCTGCTCACCAGATTTATTCCTGCTGGACTACAGTAGTTGCTAATGTAGACATAGCCTATCTCTATTTCTTAAAATAGCTCTCACAGCAATTACTAAGGGCATTTTGGTGTTTTGTCCAGCAGTGCTTATCTCCTGGATTGGCCATAGCTACAAAGTAGACATGAAGATAGAGCTATGAATGACATATCCATCCCACTAGAAAGGTACATTATGGAAGAATGATCTTTATATTCATCATCTTCTGTCTTTTGAAGAAGAAATAAAAAGCACCAAATGTGGACTGACGAAAATATCCAAGTACTGGGCATACAGGTCAAAGGAAACTGATAAGCCACAGAGCTTCTTTCTCTCCCAAAATGTTATTACTGTGTAAATATGAACCATGCACATGGTTTGGCTATTTGCCAGTTCCACTTGGGTGTGAAAAGCTGCCTTCATGGTTAAAAAGCTATTTTTCTGAACCGCAAATGGCCATAGCCATGGCCATGTGAGAGTCATCTATTTAAGATCTGGCCCAAGTAGAACCAGGCATGAAAGGCAAAAGAGCTAGTGGGGCTTTGTGCCATCCCTGAAGCAACTCTCACTTTTTAATAGTCCCTCATAGACTTGCTCCGCAGCTATCTGAGACAAGCTCAATCCCTTAGCTGACAGCTACTCTTTGCCTAAGAAATATGATTGCTCAAATATATAATTTATTATGATGCACTTTCAAAACTTCCTGTGCTTAAAACAGTTTATTATCAGTGGATTTTTAGAGGTATTCCATCCCTAATGAGAAACGCAAAATGCCTTGGTGTGGACTATATTCCTCCAAAGGAGCTGTAAGAGCAGGTTATTCAAGAACTCATTTGCCAATTATAAATACTCTGAAGTGCAGAGCGGGAGTATCGAGAGTGGAGAGCACATTAGGAGCTGATGGTACAGCTGTGTGGATATATTTCCTTTAACTTGTGTGGCATGGGGCTTAGAAAGTATAAAGGGTAGGAAGTGAGGTGGAACTGGAATTCAGAATGATCAGGGTCTCTCTGCACTGAGAGCACGGCAAAGAAACAGCTGAGTACATAAAACCTCATAAAGAAAAGCAAAACAATGATATTCCCTATTGTGACTGTTTAGTCTTTCTGTAGAGACTCATGAGGTCTGGGCTATTATCTATTTTTAATATCACTTGACCTGAAAATTCATGCTACCATCTGGAGAATGTGAGGATTTCTATGTTACAGAGTTAATACTGTCAGGGAAAGAAAGAGGGGGGTGCAGCAAGGGAGGTACATTACAAAAATCTTTAAACATTATTCAGCAAATGCCACTCATTTCTTTACTTTTTTCTAAAGAGAACTTAAACAAAAATATATATCCTTAATTGCAAAATGTAAAAATATGGGTTGAGATGTGAATTCATGTATATTATCTCAGATAATATTTGTTTTACATTTCTTTCAATTTCAAGACTTTTAGTACCTTAGGAAACTAAGTTGACCTTTCAGAAGTCTGCTGCTAGTTTGTCTTTTAAATAATGAATTAGAAATGCTAAATGAAAGAGGAGAGACAAAAAGCTATTTAAAACCTTTGTAATAGTCCTGTTATTTATTGCATTGCTAATGCTTTGTTTCTGGAAGCATCTCCAAACAGAGAATTTTTTTTTTAATCATAAGACTTAAATATCAAAATATTTGTTCTTTTCATCTTTAAACATTAAACACTCATGCTTCAAAACTTCTCTGAAAACCTGACGACTGGAAACCCTGTAATAGTTGCAATTGCTGCACTATTAACAAAACAAACTGTATCATTAGATGTGCAGTGAAGTCACAAAACTAGCAGCTCTGTAAGACAGTGAAGCAGAACCCCATGTCAGAGCAGTCTCAGAGTGGGAGGGAGAAGAGGATGCTGGACCTCGTCCACTGTAAACACCACTCCTGGTCCAAGGATCCCTTGCAGTGCCACTGCGCCATAAAGCCACATCTACATCTCAACATGCAGGGTACTGATAATGTGTGATGGGTGGCACAAGTGGACCATGCTCACATTGCTTAGTGCAGAACCCCTGCAGTGCTAACTGACCATGTCCTCGCTGCATATTACTTAGACCTGGGGTTCCTCAGGGTCCATGTATCCATAAACATACTTACCTGATTTTTTTGGCAGGATGGCTCCCATTTTAGTGCATGAGAAATAACATGAGGGTCAGGCTGCAGCCCACTAACATAAAACTGGAGGTGTGTACATAGGCCTAGTGTAATATGAGGCTGTTTAGGGTATGTAGCCTGCTGGCATACCATTGAAAAGTATGAGAAAAATACGTGATGGAGGAAACTAATCCTCCTGCCCTCTTGTCCGTACTGAATGGGGTAGATTTTCAAGGTTAGCTGCCACCTGAATCATGCTGAGGATTTTCCTTGGGGATGGATCTTTGGAACACCCCAGGAAAGGGTTACATGTAAAAAGATAATTCTAACCAGGCTACAATAACATCAATACTAAAGTAATACATTAGGACACAACAATAAAAATTTTGTATTTGTCTATTTTATATTAGTGAAAGACTGAGCTGAGCTTCTAGTCCGGGAAAAGTGTATGATTTTAAAAATGTGCATTTTTGCATGTTGGCTTTCCTGACTGGTGAACATGAAGAGAGGTGTGTAGACAAGCTCACATCCAGAATCAAACCTAAACCAAAATTAATTCAGCCTTTCTTGATGGAAATTAGAAGAGCTGCGTGAATATCATGGCCAGGTATCAGAGAAGCATATTCGATTTTCTGCGGTCAGGCTGTTTAAATGCTCCTCCACACACACACATCAGTAAGAGTTAGCTTGACTTTTAGCATTTCTCGTAGCACCCTGAAAAGTGTAGTAAAGTCACTGCAAGAGATGTATTTCAATACTTGTGTAAGTAAAAAAATACATTTAAAGGCCTGGCATTTGAGGCTAATAACTGTAAGACCAAATCACATTGTATTCTCCAAGACCAAACCTTAAGCCGTTCATGAAATTATCCTGTTAAAAGAGGGTACTGTACAGCTTTGAAAAACTGATTCAAGATATCAACAAAGTGATCATTGGTCTTCTTTGAAAAATCTCAAATGAAATTCAGCTCATTACCTACAATTCGATATCCTCTCCAGCTACCTGGATACAAACCTGCAGGTTTAAAAGTCCCATTTTCTCTCTGTATAGCTCTTAATAGGCCACGAACTAATCAGAAGCTATACAGTTATTAATGGAGTCCCGTGGGATAAGCGAGAGGCATTCTGAAACCCAAAGTGGTCTCTTCTTTGGATCTCTTTCTCAGATTCTTCCCAACTGTGGCTGCTTCCTTCCCTGTCTACTGCTGTTAACCTTCAGCCTCTCTTTCTTCACAGCAGCTGCTAGGGTTTAGGCATATTTTCTTCCTTTTGTCATGCCCCTTTCACCTTACCTTTGCTGCAGCTCTAACTCTTATACCCAGATTAAAGGGTGAGTGAGTAGTGGCAAAGTGCTGTGATTGAATAAGAGACTCTACATTATGAAACTCTCTGCTGACACAATCCAACCACGCAAGTTAAACAGCTGATCTGTTATTTAGATAAATAAATCTGCTAGCTGAGAGAATAAGATCTTACTTGTTTGCAGACATACAGTGCTCTGGAATACTGGCAAGTACTGTATTGAAGCAATCCTGATGTCTGAATAGAAATAATGTTTTTAATCTTTTCTTAGATCTGGAGGAAAAAGCTGTTTTGCTGAGACTGCTCATCCATCTGCAAACGCTGTAAACACTGTGTCTGCCACCTTCCTGCTAGCTCTAAGGTCAAGGCTTTGTGCAGTGTAATTCTTAATACCATTATGTTGATTGCACATCTGACTCGTAACCTGTAAGAGGTTCTGGAAATTTGTAGCTAGATATCCCAGAGAATTCAAAGAGCAAGACAGAAAAATTCTTATTGCACTTTACAAAATAGGAGAGGTTTTTACAATGGACTGAAACACTCCTGCTTGTCATTTTCCCTATAGCCTATGTTACCTATTGTGAAGTAATGTCGCAGGGCAGTGTTACCTTGCTATTTTACAAGATAGTGGTATGAAGACAGTTTAGAGCAGAACTCAAATGCTGTATATCAGTACTGTATATACACCAACTGTATGTCAAGTTTGTATGTGCTGATTTTCTTTAACTATACTCTTACAAAATATTGCAGTAAAAGCGTTGTCAGTGAAGTATATGTACAACCAGGTCATCCTATTGCCTGTGCCAAGGTCTCTGCCAGCATTGTTTCTTCTTGCCATTCATGAAAAGCAAGAAGAAAAGAATAACTGCATCATCTAGAGACTGTGCATATTGTAGTCTACTCGGAATATCAAGACATATTCCCAAGAGTTCTTATTAGGAGTTATTAATGTGATTAATGTGTTCCTGTATCAGCTGTTTGTTTAACTGAGCATTGCCATTGCGTTTTGCGCTGGCTGCTCACTTCATACATAGATGTTCATTGTTCTGACTCCAGGCTTTGTTCCCTTCTTTCACACATTGAGAAAGTTTTCCACAAACTGAGTGTTTATGTGTTGAGTGCAGTACTCCATGGACTTTAGGGTCTAATGGAGTGTGAGAGGGGGCCTGTGGTTTTTCATCTTGTTTTCAGCTGTACAAACATCATGTACTTTTCCCTTCCTTTTAGAGGCCAGTCTGCGGCCTGCTAAAACACCAGCACACAGCAATGTAGTTGCTGAAACTTTACAAGTCAAACTGGGAGGACCTGATGCCATTCACCTTAACACCAAACATATTGACAGTGTTTATTTTCTCTGCCCCAGCCTCAGCTCTCAAATAAACATATCAGTGGCTGATTTTCAGTGCTCCTCTGAAGAAAAGCCAAAAAGAGTATCTATCTCATTGTCAATAACAAGTATAACCTGCTCTCAGGATAAAAGTGCCGAGGGGGGGGGAGGAGGAGGTGGGTAGAGAAGGGTATAAACTAAAGAAAAGATTATTTTCTCTCTCATAAGTTTTTTCAAAATTTTTATTTCAAGGCACTTTTTGATACAAGCAGGGTCCTTGTTTTGCTCTTACACTTTACACTTGGTGAAATCCCACAGAGACCTGAACTAGGTTGGTTGGTACTTTGTATGTTTTTTAGCATGCACACCTTGCCTCTGGGGAAAGCCATTCATTAAGTTGCTATTCTGGGTTGATGACATACAGATTTACTTTGCTCTTCATCAAGAAAATCCTGTAGCTGTCCAGAAAAAAAAAGAAATTCTCTCTTTAAGACAACATCTCCTAGATGTGTTTGAGCCTTTAAATTAGCAGGGGAAGATGACTACCAGAAGTCAGTATAGATGCAGTAATGTAAAATTACAGCTAGAAAAAAGGAAAATCCGATTACAAGTCTGTATTCTTGGTACAAAGGCATGTCAAAGATTTATTTCTCAGTGCTTTACAACATAAGGAGCAGACAATTTGAAGCCTCTTTAAATGTAAATTTTTACATAGGTGTTCAGAGATAGCTTAGTGACTGCAAAACCAGTATATATGGTTAATTGCTAGAGAATGAGCATCATTACTAATGAATTCTTATTTTGGTACTTGTCCACGCTACTTCATACATCCAGATTCCTTCAGCAGTATCTTTCTATGCTGCCAAACATGTCCACATACCTGTGATGAATGGCTAATACGAATTATGTACTGTTGTGGGTTTAAGCCACTCATGCAGTTCACTCACTCACTCCCCCCCTCTTTCTTCCCCCCAGCTCCCAAGGGATGGGGAGGAGAATTGAAAGAATTAACTCCCAAGGGTTGAGACAAGGACAGTCCAGTAACTAAGGTATAACACAAACCACTGCTGCTACCACCAATAATAATAATGATAAGGGAAACAACAAGGGAAGAGAATACAGTCGCTCACCACCCACCGACCGATATCCAGCCTGAGCAAGCAGTGACCTAACTCTTCCAGGTTCCTGCCCCTAGTTTTTTACATCCTGGGCATGATGTGCTGTGGTATGGAATACCTCTTTAGTTAGTTTGGGTCAGGTGTCCTGTCTCTGCTTCCTCCCAGTTTCCCCTCCTCCCTGGCAGAGCAGGAGGCTCAGAAAGTCCTTGGTCAGACTAAACATTACTAAGCAGTAACTGAAAACATCGGTGTTATCAGTGCTGCTCCCAGCCTGAAAGTCAAAAACACAGCACTGCACCAGCTACTAAGAAGGAGAAAAATGACTGCTACTGCTGAGCCCAGGACATGTACGCAAGCCTTTTGACTGATTATGATATAGTTGTATAATTGCATGTGTAGATAATAAATGACAAAATGGAAAAAAAGTGTCTCAAGTTTGCTGTTTAATCATAGTTTCTATATTCATGGTTCTCTTTTGCATATTTTCTTGGTACTATGATGTGGAAGCTGTTCAGAACGCTGAGTGACTGTCACCGCCACCTCTTCTATCTCTATAAATATTTTCCCAAGTCTCACTAGGCATAAGTTACAGTTCTGTAAGCCATTTTGGAACCAATTCATTCTAAAAGAAATTAGTTTATTTAAAAACTTAGACCTCAGTGTTATTCCTGTGTGATTGTATTAGCTGGAGAAAATCTATTGAAGAAGCAGGATCCCACCATATTAGACATCTGTACTAAGATAAAAATTCTTATCCCCATAGGTCTAAAGATTTGGGAAACAGTGCTACCTGCCACAAACAGATTTCCCAGCAATATGCCACCCTTCAAAGCCAGAATTACAGTAACTCAGAGATCCTGGTTCTACAATTCAAAATTTTGAAAAACAGTTGCAGCAAGGAAAAAAACAGAACAAAACACAACTCTAAAACTTGAGTCAAGTCACTTCCCTGCATCATATGCACTCTCTTTTGCATACATGCAGATGCAGTACTGATCAACTGTCTTAATCCTTCCTTGTGGTGTTTTGTGTAACAGATTCCTCACCTCACTAGCAATGAAAGGTATATTCTCAGGCCTTGATTTGTGACAAGTTTTTCTTCCCGTGCAGGGAGTGCAGTCTGAGAACAGGCAGCCAGACAGCAAGAGAAAACTAAATGAAAATATCAAAATCATAGGTGATTTTAGTTCCAGTTAACTGGACATGTTCAAAACTAAGTTCAGCAAGGCTGGAATATGGCATCAAAGATGCTGTTTCTTTGGCATACCTCATGGAATTGATAGAACATGACAGGTTTGTGAGGGATACAAAGCTGAACAAAGGAGGCTAAACTAGAAGAGGCAAAGTCTCTTAAAAGTGGTCATTAACATATGTTTTTAGGTACATTTTGTTTCTATTCCTTTTTCTATTTTTAATGCCTTTCCCTTACTTTTTTTTTAATTTTTAAAACTAGAAAAGCTAAACATAATTATATTCAGACCAAAATCTATCAAACTCCCACAGTATTGGCATGTTGATAATTAAAGTCTTAACTCTCCTGTTGTGACTTTTATTAAGGTCAATTTATATCTATCAGATCTTGGCAGCCTATAAGAATTCCCAGTGGGGATACTTGAAGCAGCTTTCTCCCATCATCATTAATTGCATGTCATTAATTTGATAATGTATCACAGTCATGTGATACCCCTGGAGCCTGGCACTTTCAATCCAGGGCTTCTGTAATTGTCAAGAGCTATTTAAGAGCAAACACATTCATGTGATGCTTCATCCCTGGCGGCGTTCAAGGTGGGGTTGGACATAGCCTTGGATGGCATGGTTTAGTGGGAGGTGTCC
The DNA here is from genome assembly GCA_039720435.1 of Amazona ochrocephala. Lineage (NCBI taxonomy): Eukaryota > Metazoa > Chordata > Aves > Psittaciformes > Psittacidae > Amazona > Amazona ochrocephala. The sequence goes on from CM077879.1 coordinate 15,463,979, forward strand.
CTGCCCATCGCAGGGGGGTTGGAACTCGATGATCTTGAGGTCCTTTCCAACCCTAACTATTCTATGATTCTATGATTCTATGTAGACCCCAGGTGCACACATGCAGCCCTGCTGAGCTATAGCCTAGTTTGTGGATTTACATTCATACCAGGTGCATGTTCTTATTGTGTCTGAACTCAGGTAAATCCTGAGGATTACCACTAAATTTGGCTGGAATTTCAATTCCCAGTAGAATACTTTGGAGAATTTGAGGAAAGATTTCCAAAATGGCAGGTGTATTGAAAATGGTATAGCTGTTGTATTAGAAACTAAAGCTTTTCATGGGCAAGTAAGGCAATGTTTTCCAAAAGTTCAGCTTGTTCCTGCTACGCAGCTGATCAAAGATGTAGCCTCTGTAATGCCCAACGTAGCAGCACTATGAAAAACCTTGAAATAGCTGTAGAGCTATAGTGTTTTAAACTGTCAGAGATTTTTTCATCTCTCGTGTTCAAAGCCAAATGGCTAAATATAATGTTTGCATGCAACAAAAATAGTTTGAAAACTGATTAGCAGCATAAGAAGGGTTTTTTAATTTCTAAGGGCACGTACTCTGCCCTCTTCCCAGTTAAGCCCCATGGTGTGGGAAACTGATTTCACAAACTGGAACAGCTCTCAGCAAGACAAGTTAGAGAGGACAGATTAGCATCTTCATCTGCTGGTGCAGAAGTGACCTTCAGTATAATATGAGATTAGTTTATAATGAAAATGTCTAATCCAACAAGGAAGATGGTGTGTGAAATTACTGCTTACTGAAGCTAGGGAGAGCTTGAGCTTGAGCTTTCCTATGCCTTTTAAATTCTGAAGTATATACTTAAGCATATGAATATATTTTGCCACATCCTCCCTTCTCTAACTGGGAGTAAGGAGGGGAGAGAAAATATTTCCCTGAAAGCATTTCTTTCACCATTGCCTGTAAGGCCTGAGAGCAATTTTTTGAGCTCAGGCTTAGCCTCAGCCTAAGAGCATTAAAAAGCTGAGTCTGTGCTATAAAAGCATTAGAGACAGTACAAATGTGTGCACACCTGCAGGGCCATGATCTTACTGGCTTCAGAGAGATGTGGTGGGATGGCTGCTATGACTGGAGTGTTGCAATTGAACGATACATGCTCTTTAGGAAGGACAGGCAGGGGATATAAGAAGGGGATGTTACCCTCTATGTCAACGACCAGCTGGGGCGTAAGGAGCTCTGCCTAGGGATGGAAAAGGAGCTGACTGAGAGTTTATGGGTTAGATCTAAAGGGAGATATTATGAAGAAGTTCTTTACTGCAAGAGTGGTGAGGTGCTGGCACAGGTTTCCCAGAGAACTCATGGATTCCTCATCACTGGCAGTGTTCAAGGCTAGGTTGGACAGGGCTGGTAGCAACCTGGTCTAGTGGAAGGTGTCCCCGCTCATGGCAGGGGGTTGGAACGAGATGAGCTTTAGAGTCCCTTCCAAGCCTAACCACTCTATGATTCTATGATTTATTACCCTTCTTATTCCCAGGAAATAAATCATAATTCCCATCAGCAAATTAAAGGTGTGCCTGGTATAAAATATCCCAGAAGCACACCTGTCCCTACATTAAATTTTCTGTGTTCCAACAGAATCAAGTACCTGACAAAGTATGTGGATCATTGATTTTTTTGGAAGAAAACTGGCACTGGCAGGGCTATTCACTTTAAGGTTAATTAGGGATTTTGAGTGTCCTTTTGATTCCTGAAAAGCTCTACTCACCAGTAACTTCCAACTGTTTTCCCCAAGGCCACTTGGAAAACAACTTTACATGTTTTCTTCCCACTAGTTCTACAGTTTCTCACCATAGACATAATTAATTTTCAACTCCTCTGACACCAATGTGAATATCAGTCTTTAGGTGAAAGATTTTTGAACCTGGCTGCAAATGAAGGGACTGATCCTACCCAAGCCAATATAACTTCTCATAAGTACTTCTTTGCTTTCAAATCCTGCTGTGAGGCAAAAAACTGCAATGACAGACATCTCTTTTTCCAAGAAATGTCTCAAGCCCTTGTCTGGGGTGAGTGGGGACCAAACAAGGAGGCCTGCAAGATGCGAATCACTCCATGGACAACATTGCTTTTCCCAGGGACTTCTGCAGCAGGATTCACGCCTCCTCCATGTGAGCAGTGATATAACACTACTTGCATGACCCAAGGATCTATGTAGCCACAGGACTGAGGCAAGGTTGTTTTTCATGGGCATATATATGGCACTCAGCTAGGATAAGGCTCAAAGCCATTTGGCAGCTTTCACCCTTTTCGTGTCTCACTCAATTGCCTATTTATCACTTTTCACTGGTGTCTCCCTGTCCATGGCTGGAGCCGGACTCCATCACACGGCACAAGGCAGTTCTTCCTGCAGCCTTCAATCCTCATCCCACAGATGTTCCCTATCTCACCAAAAACTTGCCCTTATTCCATCACTCTCTTATTTTTTTCCTGGATCACAGGAACTTGCAACAAAATGTTTTGTAGAAATTCAGCCACTATTGCCAGTGGCATTAAGGATCAGCCTGAGCTTCTGTTACAGCTACCTGGTTTCAGAGATTTTAAATCATTCATTAGGAAAAATAATGAGGACTTAAACAGAAGCAATTTGTTTTTAATTGCTGTAACACCATAATTAAGAACAATTTCATTATTGAAATTGTTGAAAAAAACCACAGGTTTTTGTTTTCATGTGGTTTTTTTTCTGCTCCTGCAGTTGATGGATGCATTTTTTTAATAAAGGACAAGAGGACAACACACTCTAATTGTTTGAAAGGAAAACTGGTTGGTAATGTATGCTGGAGCCGTAAAACAAGCTGTGAGCCACATGCACCCGCTACTCTTTTGCTGAAGGGTGTAGCATCCATTTACTGTTAAGGATTGATAGTAAGGTTTCCTAATGGGCATGCTGACAGATTCTTAGCTACAGCCTCTGGCCAAGCATTCTTTTTTTTTTTTTTTTTTTTTTTTTTTGATATCTTGGCTTTAAATACAATGGATTATAACTCTTACACATTGAAAAGCTGATTCTCATTCACATTTAATGGATTTGTTTTGACCATCTCGTGAGCTTTTATAGTACTGCAAAATCACACTGTGCTATAACTTCCACTGTGATGATAGGAGGCCTTACTCTGGAGAGTTCAGATCCTTACTCTGGAGAGTGCAGATCTCACTCTATACCCAGCGGAGCTGCCAGAGTTGAGGGCAGTGAATAACATTTACCTTTTGAGAAGTCACTAAATTAATTTCTGATTTGGTAGACCCCCTAAGCTGAGTGTTGTTTTCAAAAGAAGTAGTGGGACATTATTACGAACAATGTGTTTTACTAGAAATTACACTAAAAAGCAATTATATTTTGTATTTCACATGAGACTACTGCAAATATCAAGAAGTGAACTTAATCATGTAATAATAAGAAATGGGGCTGTAACAGATTTATGTCATGTTTAGACCCATATGAACAATACTTTTTCTGCTCTAAAGAGCCCCAAAGATGCAGCCTCAAATAATTCCATTCTGTATAATGTCTCCATCTCTGGTTCCCACAGACTTTAAAGTGTATTTTTAACATGCAAATAACATAGGTTTTGCCTTTTTTTTCTTCTGCCTAACGTAGAGTCAAACATATCACTGGCACTAAAATGAGCATTCATAATAATCAGACAGTGGGGAAAATATTAAGTGTTCAGTGGGATAAACAGACATGCTTTTATCTTGTCATGCAGGGGATACTCTGTTGCTATTCTGCAACTCATGGCATCAAAGGAAGTCTGTAAATCTAAGAAAGCTGCTTCATTTTTCTAGATTACAGTCCTCTCTGCTCTTCTGTGATTTACACAGAGCTCCCAAGAGAACCTCATAGGAAAACATGACTATTTTTTAAGCTTTTTATTGGAGTATTTAGCCTATCTCATCTACGTAGTCCCCTCTCGTTTCTCATCATCTGGATCTAGGAGTTTCATTGTGCATCCATCATTTCAAACTTCTGCATTCTTCTCAAGCAAATAGATTTCAAAACAATAAATCAAATCAATGATTACTATACAGAGCTGATGATGACCTCACCTTTTAGCTTGCCTGATACTTCCCATTGCTAGATACTTGCCAGTGTTTTTCAAGTGACATCACTTTTTCTTCTTGATAATTGTGAGAGATTAAACTTAAATTAAACTTATTAAATATATGTTAAAGATATATTCTCTTTACCAGACAAAATTCAGCCTAGTCCTGACTGAAGGGAAACGTTACAATTTTCCTACTTTTATTTGGAATTTTCAGGAAAAAACATAAGTATCCCATTTTCAGCCACTTCTCAAACTGTACATACCCCCAGCAGATCATTTCCACTTTAAGGAAAATGTCCATCTGTTGCCAGCTGATGTAGTAATATGATTTGTAGTGTAAATGGAAGAAATATGTATTGTAAATGAAGGTGACACTATAGTTGTAGCTCTGTGTTTTCCTCTTTAAAAAAAAAAAAAAAAAAGAGAAAGAATGTTGAACACTACAGATGTAGGAAATCAAAGAAAAAAATTACAAAAAATACACACTAAGAGAAACCTATGTTAAAAAAAATATTGTAGCTGGAAGAATCAAGTACTTGAAAGTCAGGAAATGGCAGCTCACAGTTACCCTACGGTATATCAATACATGATCACAGAATGCTTCTCCATGAGATCCCTCATCCACTAGAAGGGACTGACATACACAAGAGCAGAGTCAGATCTTCTTGATAATTTTATTGAAGAGCTTGATTTTACAAACCAAATAGCATCCATACCTGAGTGATTCTTTGTTACATGGTCAGCATACACAAGATTAAAAAACATAACCCAAACATTGTTCAAGAATATGTGGGTGGTGACTTGTGCAGCAGGACAAAATTTGAGATGAACGTTTTACAAATGCAAGCTACATGCCAAGGTATTATCCCATTCAGATCTGTCTCTGATCACCCTGTGACAACAGAGGAATGGGAATGGTGTTGCAGATGAGCATCCAGGAAGTAGGGTCAAAAGAGATGAATATAAGTAAGGCTGCATGTGTGTTGCAGATGTTACTAGAGTCCTGGGTTCCTGATCCCCTTGTTTGTTTGCTTTTAAAATATCTGTGGCTTTTGTAGTCCGTGATTTTTCAGATCTGTGTACCCATGGCTTTGTAGGATGTGTGAGGGTATGAGCAAGGTGATGGTGCTGGAGGTATGCATAACATTTGCACCAGTTTCACCAAAAACAGTGAAATCTTGAGGTTGCAATTCAGATTAACAAAGAAAATTCATCAAATATGAAGATGAAACAGCATTAAGAGGGACAGAGATTTTTTGTTGCCTGTATAACTTTAAGAAAACACTGGGCAGCCTTATCCTTTAACAGCTAAAAATCAGTAATAGATATATGCATGCATGGAGTTATGTAGAAATATTTTAACTGCAGTTGCTGTAAATTTGGACATTTGGAGAGAGGTTTAACTTATATGTGCTGAAAGGAAATTAAAAGAGAACATTAAAAATTGAGTTTCTCATCTAGCAAAAATGTGCTTTCAGGCAAGAGCATTAATGCAGGCATTTCAAAACGTACTTTGCAGTATGCTAATTCTAACTGTGGCTAGCAACAGAGAAATAAAGAAAAAGTGTAAAAAAATGTGATTATAAACATAAAGTATTGCTTCCCATCTGCGTCCCTCAAATTCAGAATATTGGTGGGTAGCATGTAGCAGATTGCTGTAGTCCGTGGGGCCTGATGAAATCTATCTGCGGGTCCTGAAGGAGCTGGCAAATGAAGTTGCTAAGCCACTGTCCATCATATTTGAAAAATCATGGCAGTCAGGTGAAGTTCCTGACAACTGGAAAAAGAGAAATATAACCCCCATTTTCAAGAAGGGAAAAATGGATGACCCAGGGAATTACAGACCAGTCAGTCTCACCTCTGTGCCTGGCAAAATCTTGGAGCGGATTCTCCTGGAAGGCATGCTGAGGCACATGAAAACCAAGGTGGCTGGTGACAGCCAGCATGGCTTCAGTAAGGGGAAATCCTGCCTGACCAATCTGCTGTCCTTCTATGATGGGGCTACGGAACTGATGGACAGGGGCAGAGCAGTTGATGTCATCTACCTGGACTTGGGCAAAGCATTTGACACTGTCTCACATGACATCCTTGTCTCTAAGTTGGAGAAACATCAATTTGATAGGTGGACCACTCAGTGGATAAAGAACTGGCTGGATGGCCGCACGCAAAGAGTAGTGCTCAGTGGCTCAGTGTCCAGCTGGAGACCAGTAACGAGTGGTGTGCCTCAGGGTTCAGTGTTGGGACCAATCTTGTTCAACATGTTTGTTGGTGACACAGACAGTGGGAATGAGTGCACCCTCAGCAAGCTTGCCGATGGCACCAAGCCGTGTGGTTCAGCTGATAAGCTGGAGGGAAGGAATGCCATCCAGAGGGACCTTGACACGCTTGTGAGGTGGGCTGATGCCAATCGATGAAGTTTAACCATGACAAGTGCAAGGTCCTGCACCCGGGTGGGAGCAATCCCAGGCACAGCTACAGGTTGGGCAGAGAAGAGATTCCGAGCAGCCCTGTGGAGAAGGACTTGGGGTGTTGGTCAATGAAAAAATGAACATGAACCGGCAGTGTGCGCTTGCAGCCCAGAAAGCCAAGCGTATCCTGGGCTGCATCAAAAGGAGCGTGACCAGCAGGTTGAGGGAGGTGATCCTGCCCATCTACTCCGCTCTTGTGAGACCTCACTTGGAGTGTTGTGTGCAGTTCTGGTGTCCTCAACATAAAAGGACATGGAACTGCTAGAACAAGTGCAGAGGAGGGCCACGAGGATGATCAGGGGACTGGAGCACCTCCTGTAGGAAGACAGGCTGAGAAAGTTGGGGCTGTTCAGCCTGGAGAAGAGAAGGCTGCGTGAAGACCTCATAGCAGCCTTCCAATATCTGAAGGGGGCCTATAGGGATGCTGGGGAGGGACTCTTCATGAGGGTCTGTAGTGATAGGACAAGGGGTAACAGGTTCAAACTTAAACAGGGGAAGTTTAGATTGGATATAAGGAGGAAATTCTTTACTGTGAGGGTGGTGAGGCACTGGAATGGGTTGCCCAGGGAAGTTGCGAATGCTCCATCGCTGAGGGTGTTCAATGCGGGGTTGAACAGAGCCTTGAGGGACATGGTTTAGTGTGAGGTGTCCCTGCCCATGGCAGGGAGGTTGGAACTAGATGATGTTAAGGTCCTTTCCAACCCTAACTTCTATGATTCTATGATTCTAAAGTAAAACATTGCTGATTAAGCCAAAGTGAAAAGACCTCATAGAAGACTTCCTACATTTGTTTTATTTACACTCATTTTTATATCTGACGGCTTCATTTACCTTGAAATATTATTCCATTATTTGATATCAACATCTGCAAGAAGCTATCCTTGATGGCAAAATTAAATCTGTTATCATTCATTTATTTTTCTTAGTAATGTCATGTAGAACACATGTATTTGGTAGTGCATGGTGGAATAGTATCTCCTCTTAGATTTTCCTTAAACTTGAACTGATTCAGAATAGCTAATGAATCTGTGATAAATGATTTCTCAGAACATTTCTAGATTTGTTTTTATTTATGTATTTCCTATTATCCTACAGGTAGGACACAATATTTTTATGCAATCTAATCTCTCAGAAGTATTCAACATTGATAGTTTCTGAGACTAATAAATCACATCTAATTAGGAAGCTTAGGAAAGCTGCCTCTGCAAAGGGCACACTGTTTACATGAACATAGATATGTTCATCACATATTCTGTAACCCAGGTGTATATTTCCATGAATTGCTTGTCACTGCCTTTGTTAAATTGTTTGTAAATATTTAGTTTAGCCTGTGCACCTATACAATAAAGCCCACATGTTTCTCCTGCCTGGCCCCCAAAGACCATTCATTTCCACCAGAGAACAGAGGAGTCCAGAGGTCTTCAGCATGAGACTCCTTTAAACTCAGCCAACTGCTTGCCTATGAAAAGCCTTTTAGGTGCCTTTGATAACATTGGCATAAGTAGGTGACAGTGGTATATGCATGGCTACTTCAGCATTTATTGGCTTCTTAATACAAGCAACAAATCAGTTTTAGCTTAAATACGTAGTCATTATAAATGCAAATACAGTGGTTTTGTGCTCCAATAGCAATCAGTAGACTGAAATTATGATTTTTTTACTGTTGTATCTTGCCAAGGAATAAGGGAATAGATACACAAATCTAATATCTTGTCAGATTTGATGCCTTAACTATGTACTAGATGTATCAAAGGAAAGCACAATTCTCTCTCTCTTCCCTCCCTCCCCCAGTAAAAAGAATGAAGTTGTGATAATGGACTATACTTCTGCTATAGCAATGATTTTACTAATAGACATATGTATTTCTACCTTATTCAAAGACTGCCAGGCAAAAAGAGGACCTGCATTAACTCCACATGTAGAGCTCCACATGTTTTGGGCGTCATGCTTAGCACTACTCCCTTTGGTATCACTAGTTTTGCAATGCTATTACACTGCAGGGCAGTCATTCTTGCTTTGCACTGACCTTAACTGAGATCAGAGAGAGGACCTCTTAGAAAGGATCATCTTCAGTGACCAGACTCACCCCGCCTGGTACGTACTCATGGCTGATTGTGCAGTGGTCTGTACAAGACAAAATGAGTCATTATGAATTCCGTGTTGAAGACCCTCTGGCAAGAAAAATTAGGAGATATGCAGATACTTCCCTTCTGAACTTAATGTTGTGGCTGAGCTTCTTGCTGCCTCAGCTTCTCTGCTCTCCTGCTCCAAAAAAGCCTCCTTTCTGCAGTTGCAGTAGGTTTCACTGATACTTTGTTCATCCAGCAGTGCTTCATGAATCTCTTCAACCTGATGAGTTTGTTGAGCTCCGTTAATTTTGTCACAGGCTTTTCAGGAGGCAGTATCAGCCTGGAACCACAATGTAGGCAAACATTTAAACATCTGTTTAAACCCTTTCCTATTCAGCAAAACAGTGATCCTATTTCCTTTGATGGAATGTAAGCATATTTTTTAAGTCCATGGGATTTTTATTTTTTTCTTATTTGCTGATTAGGTACACTTTCTTTATATTGGGATAGTTTGAATTTTGGAATTGCATGTTTAGAACCCAAAATAAAAGAGGAAAAAGAAAAAAGCAAGCAAATGTTGTCTACTCTTGCTTGCTAACTGGGATCAAGTCGTTAAGCATCACCTATTGAAGGAGGATCTCCCTGAGATCATCCCACAAGAAACAGACTGTTTTTAAACTAATAGACTCATGACTGAGTTTTCATAGCACAGTGAAAAGAGAAATCTTAGCAAAGATAAGAAAAAATGGTATTGAGCTAGTAGTTCTATTTGATTCAAAGCAAAAATTCTCAAGGTAAGTTTGGGGGATTTATTTATCTTCTCCAGCTGATGGACAAAAGTGCAGCACTGCAGCAATTCCTGTGTATTTCTTTCTTTTTGATTTATAATATAAATGCATAAATTATGCTTTGCCAGATATCAAACATCATGTCACACAGACAGCCCTTAACTGAGGACAACTGGCATCCGCTTGTCCAACTCCACAAGTAAGAGAAAGTATAAATAAAGCATAAATGATTAATTTAACCTTCCCTCCCTGCCTCCCGTTAACAGCTCAAGGACCCACAGCACACTGTGCTCCTGTGATGTACCAGTGCGGTAGAGCCTTCAAGACTGTGGCTAACCCCTTTCCAAGTACAAACACCTGTAAAAACAAAATTAGCCCTGCCAATATGTCTAAGAAGAAATGCTTTCCAGTAGGTTATAGATATAATATTCACCCCATTCAGGGGAATCCAAACAAAACACAAATGTCTTATTGGGGCAAGAGGTTATTAAGAATAATAGACAGATTATATGATAGTTTATTGAAGGCAAAGGAAGAGACATTAGTCATAGTTTTGTTATAAAATGAGACTTAATCAAAGAGGAATGGGTTAGAGGTCGTGTGTTCTATTTGTGCTATTATTATTTTTAAATCATTGAGATTTCCATGAGTGGCAAAAGAAATGATCCTGAACAGTGCAAAACAAGCCAGACCTCACTGGAGCACTTCAAGATGAGCCAAGAGAATCCACTGCACGAGCCCTGATGGCTGTATGCTAATCTTCTTTTTATGCTCTTTTAACAAGGGATGATTGGGATCTAGGATCACCTTTCCCAGAGAAGTTTCTCTCAACAAATCTTAGGCTGGCTGGGACATGCTCAGTGATGTGTAGAAAATGGAGCAGAATGTAACAGAAACAACATTGTTCTTATATGCTCCTTCTTTAAATTCCATTACCCATTCTTTTTAATCAAATAAGAGAACTCTGGTACATGTGTCCAATTTTTCTTCTAAGTTATTATGCATATTAACTTTGAGATATTTATTTTCATGCTGAGGGGCCAGGGAGAGAGGCTCAAGCCATTCTGTAACACTGAACGTTATATGTGATTTACTGCAATAACTGTGCAATTACATGGGCAATAAATTTTTAAAAGTGCAACCATTACTGCACCAATATATTTTGTATACAGAACTACTGGCTTGCATGGGTACGCCTTAGACATATAGTTCAGGACAAAATATTTAATACCTAAAAAGTTGCATTTTTAATTTTATAGGTGAAAAGTTGCTTTCTGTAATGACAGCATTAGAGTTATATTTTAAATCTAGGCCCGTACATACATTTACACCATAAAAATTGACATTTTATAGTATTCAGATTAATTTAGGATATCATGCGACTGAAATTTGAGTACCTTTGTTAGATGGCATTAACAACTAGGCCAGAAGAAAAAAAAAAACAACTTTCTTTTTCTTTTGGCACTAACTGAAGTCTCAATCATTTAAAAATAAGAATTATACAAAGATCTTAAAATACCTGATAGACATCACCTCTCATTTTAAAGATAACTTTTAAAAGGAGATACCTTTTATATGAATAAGAAAAAATATGCAGTGAAAAAAATCTTCAAATTAACTTTTTGTGCATGTACCTTTTCACCATCAGGATTTTTAAAACATCTGCAGAATTTGTAATGTTATGTTGTATTTCATTTACATGACTTCCATAGCTAAGTACACCTATATGTAAGGGTTCTTCTTCCACCATGTAGCCTATATTTTTCCTTTTCTATTTTCATACTGTGACTCCAGACTACTTTCCAATATAGCACACTTTGGTGTCAGTGATTTTCATCTATCCAGACTCTTTCTGCTGCACTCACTTTATCTGCAGGCTGATTATTATATCATTAAAATTAAGGATATCAGATTCACCTGCATTAGTTGATTCATTTTAAATTCATAGTATTTGCTGTCTTGCTTTTCTTTCTGTACCAGAGCACGGTTGTTCAAGCTGCCTGAATTTATCTGTCATAGATTAAGTAATCATGCATCTGAGTGACGTAAGACACACATCACCTATCCTGCACAGTTGAGGGGCAAAACTGCTCCTGGACCACTTCACAGGCAGGAAGAGACTGGGTTACTCCAGTCTTTACAGTCTTCTGTGGAGCACTACTGGTGTTGGTGGGATGTCCAGTTCATCTCTAGCCTGCTGCACCAACTCAATAACATTTACAGCTCCATTTCCTTCAAGACTCAGCTTATTCAGGGCCCTGCTTTGTAGTAGCACTGTCCCATTACCAGTCGAGTAGCACAGCCTCACCTGGCAGTCACGTGTTCCCCCAATAAACCTGCGTGAAAGCTTCAGCCTATATAAAGTGTCAAACATTTCTCACAAGACTCAGCAGAATATGAAGAGTTATGGTGGGTTATCTCTTTTGTCCAGGGTTGCAAAAATTTTGGGACTTAGCTAAGGAGATAAGAAACAAGTTAAAAATCCTGTCATGTTTGAGAGGTTTTGACCTACCATTGTCCCTTCTTTAATGAACTCGAGTTGTAGTCATGCTTAAAATTATAAGAAATATACCGACAAAGTATCTTTGCATCAAGAACTTGCAGTGAAATGCCATACCATAAAGCAATAAAAAGTAATAATACTTAATATTTTTCAAAATTTTTCACAATAACCTTCCGACTGCATATATATATTTGTATACACCTATATACAAATACAGACAGTAGGTATATATAAGAAGAATATACGAAAGTAGTATGAAATCACAAAAAACAAGGATAAGGGGTTTTGAGGCAGAGAGAGACACAGAAGAGAATGACTAATGAGGTTCATAGTGACTGCCTTTTGGAAGGACTAGCATTAAAAGCAAAACCAAACAAACTATTCAGCAACAAAGAAGTCTTCTGCCTCGACATCTTTGTCTTTTCAAATTATTTTGTGTGTACAATACTCCTTTTGTGGTTTCATGAATGTGTGCATTATTTAAAGATCATAAGTAAGCCTGGATACTAGTATCTCAGGGCATTTACTGGCAGTGTATGCATAATACTGCTGAAGACCTATTGATCTGCACATATGAGGTCTCTGTGAATCCACAATTGTGACAGTATGAAACTGTGAAAACCTTACAGAAAGTTTTACATTCTTACAGGTAGCATCTCCTATTCTCTTATTTTTGCAATCAACTCCCTGGCACTTGACTGAAGCACAGGAAAGGAGTTCAAAGGGTTATGTAGTCACAAATGCTTTTTCTTAGCCCTCCAAATTATTGGTTTGTCCTTTGTTTAGGCCTATCAGGATTTTCTAGTAGGAGGTTAAAGGTCTTTAAACTACTCCTGCAGCTTTGATAAACGCGAGCAAAAGTTCTCATGGTCCACATCAAGCATGAGGTTTGTACCTGCGTCGCTAAGCTCTCCCTTTCCTGCCTCCATCACCTGCAATCAGGTTATCCCTGCGCTGCTCACATTTTTCATACTCCTTGCTTCATCATGACTTCAACATTTTCAAGAAGTCATTCCACCAAGTGGTACTTTAACTTGCCTTTTACACAGGGATGTTAGTGAGGCAAGAAACCCTTGGAGAGATACTCATTTCCCCAAGCCACAAATTATCAGGATGTGATAGCATACTATCAAGGAGAAGAAACGGCTAGAAGTTTCCTTTGGTTTGTCACCAGCTCCAGTGTTTGAAGATGTAACACACCTCTGAGTGCATTCACCTCTGTCCTATGGGGACCAGCTGAAGTGCTTCCTGTTGGGGTCTGGTATCAATAGCACTATGAGGGGTCTCAGTGACCCCTATAGCCTGTGCTCAAGTGGATAAGCAGCCAGATGGTCACACATTTCTGCATTCCTTCACTGTTTTTCCAGCATTAGATGTACATGGTATCATCTTTTGTCTTGTAGAACTAAAAGGACCAGAGTCCCCAAAGAATAACTTGGAAGAGAACTTACTGTACGTTTCAGGAATCAACACAGCGAATCTGCAAAAAAGTAAATATCTTATCAAATTGGAGAAAAATCCAGAAAAGATTCAGGGGGTTTTCTGGGCTTTTAGCTCTTGTCAATGATAGGCAGATAACATGAGAAGTTTAAGGACACTACCTTCACAGGGATAGAAGCAGTGCCATTTGTGGGATATGCATTCATAATAGTAATCTTGAAGTGAGGAATTATGATTATAATTCCAATAATTTGAAAAATTAATGTTATATTCTGGAAATTTTCAATATAATCAAACTTTGTTGAATAGGTTTAAAATTTCAGGACAAACTATGAAATCCATTTAATGAGTCAATGGTCATTAAAATATGCAAATGCCAAAAGGAAAGAAAGAGAGGAGAGGAGAAGGAAAGAGGAGAAAAAGGAGAGCAAAAGAGGAGAAGAAAGGAGAAGGAGGGGAAAGGAGATGGAGAAGGAGGGGAAAGGAGATGGAGAAGGAGAAAGGAGGGGAGGGGAGGGGAGGGGAGGGGAGGGGAGGGGAGGGGAGGGGAGGGGAGGGGAGGAGAGGAGAGGAGAGGAGAGGAGAGGAGAGGAGAGGAGAGGAGAGGAGAGGAGAGGAGAGGAGAGGAGAGGAGAGGAGAGGAGAGGAGAGGAGAGGAGAGGAGGGGAGGGGAGGGGAGGGGAGGGGAGGGGAGGGGAGGGGAGGGGAGGGGAGGGGAGGGGAGGGGAGGGGAGGGGAGGGGAGGGGAGGGGAGAGGAGAGGAGAGGAGGGGAGGGGAGGGGAGGAGAGAGTGTCTAAACAAATCCTTGCTTATGGACCATGATCAAAAAATACAGTGCATTTCGCAGTGCGGCGAGCGGGCCAGGTATGTATCAGTGCTTGTCAAGACGATGAACGGTTAAACTCATAACCTCAGCCTAGTGCCTCATCGTTGTACTGCTTGAAAATATGGAAAAGCATATGCAGCTCTAAGTGTGACAAGTTCTGACTGCATTAAAGATGACAGATTTATGGGGTCTTATATTTGAGTAAGAGAAACAGACAGAGAAATAACAGTTTAGGAGCCTGAGACTAGCCAATGGTCTATGAAACAAGTGTATAGCAGCATTTAACAGAAAGTAGCTTTTAATTACAGCAGCAAAGAGAAAGTGTGTAAAAATGTCAGCATGCATCACTGAGTCACAAAATCATATGGTTATCTGCTCTCTCCCATGACAGATTGCATATACATTATATGTTTATGTCCTGACAAAATCCACCCAAACCCCAGTGAAGTATAGGTCGACTGAACTTCACAGAGGCCCCACCTGGCTAAGCTCTGGAATTGGCTAAATCAACTCTCCTAGAAGATTTGGAACCAGCTTTTGAGGCTTGGACCTGTCTGTTTGAGAACTGCAGATATTTAAGAAGTCATTCATCAAGTTTAATTTTCAATACTTCAAGCAATGTAACTTATGTTTCTTCCCAGGAAGGATTCAGTTTAATTAAATATTGCCTAACTTCTCCAGCCGCATGACCAGTCATATTATTTCGAGTGCCAAAGTCTACAACAAGGAGGTGGAGTGCAGTCTAACTTGTTAATTCTTGTCTAACTCTAAATTCATAAATAGACAAAAGACTGAAAAAATATTTGTTAAACTATGCCTTATAAAACATATCTGTGATTTCGCCTTTCATCATGTCGTGTTATATATGTTCAGCATTCGCTCACATCTGCTGAGTGTGTCTTATTAGCTGGAGGTGTGTTTGCAAATCAGTTTTGGAGAGACTGAAAAGCTCACAAATTCTTTACTAAAACCCTGTCATAGCACATTTGCCAAATATTGTAGATTCATTACAAATCCGAAGATATTAAAGTTTGAGACATTTCTCTACTTTTTCTACAGTCATCTACAGTCTCCTTTTATCTCCTTCCTCCTCCTTCGCTGTGCTTTTCTATTCCTTTAATCTCTACCCTGCTCTTCCTCTCCCCATCAGAACAGGAATGTGTAAACATTTATCTGCATCTTTGCTAATATGACCATTCTTCCACTCTCTTTCCAACCATTTTCTACTCTTTCAGGAACACAAATTCTCAGAAATTGACACATCTGATTTCCACTGAAAATCTTCTCAGCATAAAATTAGAAGCTGCACTTACTGTGAATAAAATGAATAAAACTCACCATTCTGAATACTATTGAGGGCCTGAGGTTCAGGAGTGCAACAGTTGTCTAAATGAAATGGAGGACTGGAGGCAAATAAGTTAAAAGCACACAAGAAACTTTCCTACTTTGGCACAGCCCCTCCTTGACCTGGCTGTCTGGTATTTGTAAATGTTTTCAATCAACTCTAGTTTTTATCATGACAGCCCACATTACCTAGCTTCAATTTTGCTCTGAGCAGCTGTACATCTGTGCACCACAACATGCTGCAGCCTGAATATCTCTAATTAGGAACTTAACACCTCTAAAATGTTCCATATGGACTCATCGCAATTAGAGTTTGCTGCTATTTCCACCATGGTTGTGTTAGGCTGAGATGGCTTCATTGCGTGATCTGTGACTTCAAGGTGTCTATTTTGGTTTTCAACTTCCTCTGTCTCCTGAGTGCTTCTTATAATATGATTATGCCCTTCTCTGTCCCTTCCAGTGCATGCTGCATATTTCTGTTTATAAATGTTTCAAAGCAATATGGTTTCTCCCGAATAACTTGAACCACAACTAAAAAAAAAAATACTATGATTTCAAATATGAACTTTCTTTAAAAAAACATTTATCTTAAATTAAAAAAAGATACTAAACACATA
This sequence comes from Amazona ochrocephala, assembly GCA_039720435.1. Lineage (NCBI taxonomy): Eukaryota > Metazoa > Chordata > Aves > Psittaciformes > Psittacidae > Amazona > Amazona ochrocephala. Next base: position 15,480,127 of record CM077879.1, read on the forward strand.
CAGAAGTTATAGAAGACAGTGCTTTCATTACTGTGCAAATGACACACATCTCCATCTAGCCATAGCTCACATCTCCTACAACTGCCCAGCAGTTTTCCAGAGGTGTCCCGCTCCCACTGGGCTGCAGCCCGAGTGACAGCACCCCCAGGGTTCACTAGTGGCAGAGGGTGGCAAGGGCTGGATGAATGAGAGTCCAGCAGAGCTCCTGACTTCTTCTTCTGGGGTGTTTGCAAAAGTGAGCAAGCAAGACTAACTGCTCGTGCACTCCGAAAACTGCACATTTTACTCTTCATTCTGGGGTATAATCCTAGGAAAGTTAACTGCTCCAGGGTGACCACTAGAGGGAAATATTGCTCTGTTAACAAGACTCACAGAGTGATTTTACTGCATTTTTACCCATTGTTTTAAATCTTATTTTTAGAGGAAATATATAAAACGTATGCGCTACCTGTCAACCATTCTTGAGTTCTGTGCTTTTTACAAGAGAAAAACTCAGATTCAAATATTCATTTTTTTAAAACAGGGTTATATGAGAGTAAAACCAGAATTAAGCTCACTGTCCAAAGTGCTTGAATCTTTTTCCCCTCCAGGTAGTGACTAAACAGCTATTGTGATCTGATACCTTGTCTTTCTGAAGGTTTAAAAAGGAATAGAGGTCCAGTTATCCCTCTCTCTGATGAATACAGAGGTTGAAACCAATGAAATATTTCTGTTTCCTGTTTTCCCAGGTAAAAATGCAATGGTCCCAGACTGAGAAAGACTTTCATTAATTAAATTGCAGGTTTTTTGGTTAAGGACTGCAGCCTCTGTCTCTAAGTCATTAGGTAATTCATTGAATCATACCACAATAATAAATCATGCCATGATGTTCCGGTGTATACACTCGTTAAGCACTTTGGAGTGCATGACTTGCTGATATGATGTGTCTACATTTTTAAATAAACACATGTCTATATACTCCTGTTGCTTGTGTACCGCAAGCACCTCCTGTTAGAGTGTTCAGAGTAGTGAGATGGATGGGCTAAACTCCAACAAAAAGTATGGTCAGTAATAAAGTGCTCAGAAAACAGCAGTAACATCAGGCATCCCAGAAACAAGATGAAGACATTAACAAAAGAGTTCCTTCACATGAGGCGTGAAATACAATAAGGAGATCACATTGCAATGTCTGTATAAATATTTTTTAGAAGTGGCAAATGCTGAAAGTATTGACAAGTATATGGTAATATTTTGGCCTTTTTAAAAAAATAGGATCTTGAAATTATTCAAGGTGTTTCATAATGAGAAGCTTTTAAGAACAAGCTACTGTTCTTAAAACATTTTCACAGGCAGTATAGAATTGCTTTAATTGTGACATGAAGAACAAGCAAACGCAACACAAGTGGATTACATCAAAAAATTTAAAATTTACTGATTTTTTTATACTTATTATACAAGTAATGTTTTCCTAGTTTGATCTTGAAAGTCAGATTGTGCATTTATTATCTTCTGTTTTGTCCACCCCGTAAGAGATTCATGCATTTTCTGTTCTCACTCAGACAACAGTCCTAAACCATCCCACCACAAACTATTTCTGAGCTTGCCTAATGCTACAATAAAGTTTTCCTAGGTTATGTTACGCCAAGTTACTGCCAGGTATAATGAGAAGCTTTGGATGCAACATCCACAACTTATGAAAGCCCAGATTTTATTTGTTGCAGTACTTCGTGCCAGATTCATCTAAGATGCAACTGTATGAAATTTATGAAACTTGATGTTTACCAACACTAAGTAAATATTACAACAGACAGTAGTAAGTGTTGATCACTCAGTAATGACTAATGCTGAATGATAGAAGCTGTTAATTATTGGTTGTAATGAAAGAAGGTGGAGAAACTTTATTAAATTTGTTTCATATGATGAATAGTTCATATTTATTATTGGCTGAATATGCATGTAGAATAATAACCCCACGAAACTTCCATTGCTTCTCACCTTAAAAATATTGCTGCTGGTCTCTATGATAAATACTTCAGTTTTAAGAATATGCAGGATTAGCCAATATTCTAGAAGAGATGGAGTGAAAAGTTGAATGTTAGCACAGGAATTCACCCCATCAGTCAAAACTTCTTTCTGGATAGTGCCGTCTCTGCTACCCTTTGTGAGCCCCTACCTTGCTTCCATGAGGCTGCCAGGTCCAAGGGACAGTCAGACCACACCGGTCCTTTTAAAAATACAAAATAAATCTCTTCTGCAGCATATTTGAGAAGTGTCAATACCTTGATTTTCATAGGCTTATTATTCACATTGCAGGTAGTTTCTGGAGAAAATCATACCAAAATAACTGGCTCCATCACAGTGGGGGAGTTTGGTCTTTCATTTCCTGAGTTTGGATCTTAAATGCTTTTAGGCACTTACATACCCTGGAGACACTTTTTACACTGTTCTGATGGGCACAGTACAAACACTAAAATCGACAAACAGTTTAAAAGGCAGTATTCCTTGAGTGTGTTATTTAAGCGGCCATAAGGATAACAACTTCAATTTGTTCCACAATAAAACTATATTGTTACTAAACTATTCATCTTGTCAGTTTATTGCTTATATAGGTCTGGTCTATAAACATATGTTAAAAAAAAAGCATCATTTTAAGCAGAAATTTAGTAAAGACTATTTCTGATCTAAAGCTCAGCTATAGAGTGTACTTTTTGTTGTAAGAAATCTAAACATAATAATTGGTATTCAACAATTTCTATGAATAAAGTCATCTAAGAATCTCTATGCAGCTGGGAGCTCTGCCCTACAGGAAGCATTTGTTTATTCTTGGGAAAGAAAGAAGACAACAAAGAATTACTTTTTACATAAGTAGAATCTGATGAATCACCAAATAGCAATAATAATGGGGAAAAACAGAAGTGAGTCTTGCAATTCATACAGGTACCATGACACAACAAGCATTATCAGAAGCTGATGCGTTCAAATGGGTTCCAACATTCAGCCATACTGTTTCTTCCTACACATAATTCAGATTAACACTTTAAATTTTTTTGTGCTAACACCCCAATTCAAAAGGAACTTTCTATGATAGGTTGACCTAGGCAGTCAATCAAACCACTTATGTCTTGGTCTACATTACTTCCATATCTGCATAAATAAAAATGGTCATGTTTTAATTATTATTGCAAACTCAGTTAAGCAGCTGAGAATAGTTGCAAATAAGTTCTATTTACAAGAAAGCATTCAGAAATTGTGGGTTTTTTTCATAACTTGGGATATTCAAGAGAACAGAAATGCACCATGTATGGCATTAAATTATGCTGGTCTCCTATTAAAAAATTTCAATTTAAGTTTGATCTATCCAACTAGTTTCCTGTAAGACAGCCATTATTATCAAAATGCCTGGTGCTAGGCAATGAGAAATAAACTAAATTGTATCACTGAAGGGAGTATCTGATCATGTTTTCAGTGGGATGTTCATATTACAAAAAAAACCCATATTTTTCACTTTAGCTATAAAATGAGCTACCCCTAGGTCTTTTCCCTGGACATTGTAAAGCAGCCATCTAGAGCATGCTCTGAGACTGACAACTTTCTTCCATATATGGATAACATTTTAATTTTCCCTAGACCATATTTGAAGTCTGTCATAAAATGTGGAGGGATCAAAATCCCTCCTTCTGAGCCAAAACATTAAAAGCCAAGTGTTTTAAGACATAAGATGACTGAATGCCAGGCAGATTACGCACCTAAAGTTCCATGCAGATGTACTCCACAAGCAAAATTTAAATTCTATTTGGGTATGACTGAGAATTCGGAAGGAAATCTTTTGCCTGGAAGGAGAAACATGCAGAGTGCACCTACCTTCTGTATATCCATTCATAAGATCTGTGTCTGGATTGAAGAAAAAGGAATACATAAATCAATTATAGAGTTTAGTGGGGGAAAAAAAAAAAAAAAAAAGAACTGCTTAACATTCTCAAACCAGGGAGAAAATCTGACATCTGTTATTTCCATCTTCTCAATGAAAACCGCTGTAGTGTTGATTACATATGTACTAAAGCATAGTATAGCTTATACATAGGAGTAGCTGACAATTTCAACAATTGCACAAATGACTAGAAAAGCAGCCTTCCTTTCAGAACAACACAGAATAGAATTAATTCACTTCAAGTTAGAGACCTCATATTCAAGTTATATCAGTCTGCTTGGCAAATTAATCTGGCCATAGCATATTAATGATTTTCGGGGGGGGGGAGGGGAGGGGGAGAAGGACATAACTGCTTCAAAATTAATTGTAATGATCTAAGGTGGCTAGACGTCTTTCAGTATAGATATTTCTCAAACACATGATTTTAGACATTTTCTACACAAGTACAGTAGTCTCCAAAACACTTGCCTCAAGTGTACTGAAGAGCTGCACTTTGTAAGTTAAAAGCATGTCCATTAAGGAAATCAAGGTTGGCTTAATATGGTCCTAGTGTTTCAGAGAGGAATCATCATGCCTTTACCACCTGGGCAAGCTGCTAAGATGGAGAATCTCACTTAAAGTCTCTGGAAAAAGGGAATTAGGATCAGCAAACCTCATGGTCCTTGGGTAGAAGAGTGTTCCAACTCATCTAGGAAGTGTTGAAAGTGACATCAGAATTCTTCACTTGAAAGCATTTGGTTTCAACCTTCCTCACTTCACTGGGGCCAAAAGAATGAGTTTCTTCTTATTTTCAGTCCCAACACAATAGCAACAAAATTTGTTTCAGTAGTTAAGAATAGGATCACAGAGGTTATTGTTCTGCCCCAGCTACTGAGGCATGCAGTACAGTAGCATGGATCTTCCTGTGCTTCTCAAGGTTACAATAGACAACTACAAACTGCTCCTCTAAGGTATCTTTTGGCCAGTGCTGATGACTTTGAACTTTGTTTTTCCAATTTCATGTCCAGCACTTTATAAATATCAAATAAGCTTCATTAGAAGCCTGAGAGGTGAAGAGAAAAGCTGTAATTTCCCAAATGAAAAATAAAATTGAGGTGTCTGCAGTACCAATTTCAACATGTAAGCACTATGCCTTAGCAAGCCGTGTGTTAACTGAAAATGCTGCTTACTTCAAAGAAGGTTACTAGGTGAAAGAAATAAGATGACTGCCATGACTGCTTCAGAAATGTCAGAACATGGGGCCAACCATAACCTCTCTTTTCCTGCTGTTCTGTCTAGGGTAAGTGTGAGTTTCATGCATTTGTCCTGGTTTTAAATGGCTAACTGGTCAGCCCAATAGGAAATTGACAGCTCAAATTCCCCGGCAGATGACAGCTGTAGATTTTCAGGTCAGGTCCTCACATGCAGGAGCAGTGAGGTCAGTGCACCCCAGGTAGGCTGAGCTTACTGTGTGTGCAGCAAAATCATTCTGCACTTGTGACATATCAGAAACACGTCTGACATTTCTTATATGGGCTTGACCTCTATTCAGTAGGTAGACAGTAGGTCCAATATGTTCAGAGGCTTTGGGATCACTGTACGCTCACAGCAAATGTGTATATGCACCTGTCCAGACTGATACATAGTAGTCCAAACTGAGTGAGGGCTCATAAGGATCTTATCTAATGATGAAATATATAAGGTTTGTGTATTGCATTGGAAACCTAACATTTCCTTTTCCTTTGAGCCCAAAATGCTGCATAGCAAGCAATAGCTGAAACACCATTAATGCAATGAAAAGATGGGTCTCCCACAGACATGAACACGGCATCTGGTCAAGCGACACAGCATTTAGGAAAACAAGTTAAAAAGTTTTGGGGTTTTGTTTGGGTTTTTTTAATCTGTAGCTTCAGAAAACACTTCCTTTCTGAGAAGACATTTTCTATGGAAGGCTGTTGAGCTGTCAACTGGAGGAGAATTTAACTTAAAAACACAACCTGCCAAACAGAAGAGGAAGTTTCCTCTGAGTCACACTGTCCTTATACAGGAGTTTTCCAAACCTGTTACATAACTCCAACAAGCCTCAAAGATCTTGGAACAAGGCAGTCATACTACAGTGAACCTTAGGAACATACCCTGCTTTTTATAGAAATCTCAAAATACTTCTGCATTTTTCCATGCACCAGGAGCTCCTGAAGAAGACAACGTGATGACATTTCTGCTCTTGCAGAAATCAGTAACATCGGATACCTAAATAGCCTCTACCCTTGTCAGTATTCATGAATCAGAACTGCATGGAAACAGTTTGCACTTCACTTGAGCTACACATCTGTGCAACAGGTCACTTAAGGACTACCATACTGTATCTCTCCACTCTGATTACTAGTACAGGATGAAAACTTACTTGTATAAGTTATTCACCTCCACCTTTGCTTTTCCAGGCTTCCAGAAAGGATCCATATCTCTGGATCTTAATGGGCACCAAAATCTAGATGTTTACATGTGTGTAGCTGTCACCAGTAAACCAACCTTCCATAATGCTCTAATCCTTTTCTGAGTTCTCTTATGCTTTTGACCACTGTAATGTCATAGAATCATAGAATCATAGAATAGTTAGGGTTGGAAAGGACCTTAAGATCATCGAGTTCCAACCCCCCTGCCACGGGCAGGGACACCACACACTAAACCATGGCACCCAAGGCTCTGCCCAATCTGGCCTTGAACACCTCCAGGGGTGGAGCATTCACAACTTCTTTGGGCATTGAAACTGATGGCTAATTATATTAGTATGTGAAAAGAACACTATTGTCTGGTTTAAGATTTTGGCTTCATAAGTGGTTCTTATGTTACAGTTCTTCTCTCTGACCTCTATCATATCTCTCCATTGCTGTAAGAAATACAGAAATATGGAAGGCATTCCATATGGATCCTACGTTGAGACTACCATACTTTACTGTATCAACAGACAGTATGTTCTGATAAATGCAATTTTTTAGTGGCGACTGAGACAAAGCAAACTTGCTGATTTTCAGTTTTCTGCATGAGCTTCCAGGACCTGCAGTTTAAAAAGACATCTTTAAACACATTCAGTAAGTAGATTCAAGAGAAAACAAATGTGGACGTCATAATCACATTTTTGCAAAGTATACATTTACAGCTTAATTTTAAAAATAGAAATTTATGACAGAATTTTTTAAAATGCAAAAGCATTTTAGGAAAAAAATTCCCAGTGACTTTTAAGGAATCTATAATCCAGAATCACCCAGACACTTTTGAATAACTTACACATAAGCCCTCAAACTCGTATTCTAAAAACTTTAGGTCCTTTTCAACTGCAGGAAATTCTTCAACTGCGCAACTAAAAATAGACCGAATTTGCGCTGGAGAAACTTTGCTCCTACAGATTCTTGTAAAAAATATCTAAACTTAACATATACCCGCAAGAATGTTCAGAGAATCAAGAGTTCTACTTTATATGTGTCCCATTATTTGCATATTAGTGTTGACTGTTGATGAAATTGCATTAATCTCTCTGAATGTGTATATATATGGGTATGTTTTATATATTTCATATTCCATGAAATTTGAAGTGTTTCCATTATATCAGAATATTCTTCTTGGGGATTTATGGCCATTAGGAATATAAGCATAACCCTAACATTGTACATCTGTCCCTGTAAAAAAGCACAGGCAAAGTGCCAAATATGGCTTTTATAGCAAATAGTTGTTCATCTCAAAATGTTTCTGGAGGGCCATTGTAACTATGAATCTCCAAAATGAAATCTGCCCTTGAAGCTCCAGGCAGTGACAGAACTGCTGACACAATTCAGACTAAAGAGCATGATTGAGATTTCTGTCAGTTATGAACATTGACAGAACACAACTAAAAGCAAGAAATCAAGATCCATGTAAGTGACTTTCAGATGTTTTAAATGTGGAACATATAAGGAGCACAAGGGTGCCCACAACACCTCATGGAATACCTTGTATAAGTCTTCAAGGGAGATGTCACACACACACAAAAGTTATCCTTGCTACTTTTGGACTGAACCAAGCTCAGAAAAGCAAAGATATAATCACAGAATCACAGAATAGTAAGGGCTGGAAAGGACCTCAAGATCATCGAGTTCCAACCCCCCCGCCATGGGCAGGGACACCTCCCACTAAACCATGCCATCCAAGGCTATGTCCAACCCCACCTTGAACGCCGCCAGGGATGAAGCATTCACAACTTCCCTGGGCAACCCATTCCAGGGCCCCACCACCCTCACAGTATAGAACTTCTTCCTCAGATCCAATCTAAACCTCCCCTGTTTAAGTTTAAACCCATTACCCCTTGTCCTCTCACCACAGTCCCTAATGAAGAGTCCCTCCCCAGCATCCCTATAGGCCCCCTTGAGGTATTGGAAGGCTGCTATGAGGTCTCCACGCAGCCTTCTCTTCTCCAGGCTGAACAACCCCAATTTTCTCAGCCTATCTTCATACGAGAGGTGCTCCAGTCCCCTGATCATCTTCGTGGCCCTCCTCTGGACTTGTTCTAACAGTTCCATGTCCTTTTTATGTTGAGGACACCAGAACTGCACACAATACTCCAAGTGAGGTCTCACGAGAGCAGAGTAGAGGGGCAGGATCACCTCCCTCGACCTGCTGGTCACACTCCTTTTGATGCAGCCCAGGATACGGTTGGCCTTCTGGGCTGCAAGCGCACACTGCAGTCGGCTCATGTTCATTTTTTCATCAACCCACACCCCCAAGTCCTTCTCCGCAGGGCTGCTCTCAATCTCCTCCCCGCCCAACCTGTAGCTGTGCCTGGCATTGCTCCGACCCAGGTGGAGGACTTTGCACTTAGCATGGTTGAACTTCATCAGGTTGGCATCAGCCCACCTCACAAGCGTGTCAAGGTCCCTCTGGATGGCATTCCTTCCCTCCAATGTATCAACCGAACCACACAGCTTGGTGTCATCGGCAAACTTGCTGAGGGCGCACTCAATCCCACTGTCCATGTCACCCACAAAGATGTTGAACAAGACCGCTCCCAACACCGATCCCTGGGGGACACCACTCGTTACTGGTCTCCAGCTGGACACTGAGCCACTGAGCACTACTCTTTGCATGCGGCCATCCAGCCAGTTCTTTATCCACCCAGTGGTCCACCTATCAAATTGATGTCTCTCCAACTTAGAGAGAAGGATGTCATGGGAGACAGTGTCAAAGGCTTTACACAAGTCCAGGTAGATGACATCAACTGCTCTGACCCTGTCCATCAGTTCCGTAGCCCCTTCATAAAAGGTCACCAGATTGGTTAGGCAGGATTTCCCCTTAGTGAAGCCATGCTGGCTGTCACCAACAACCTTGTTGGTTTTCATGTGCCTTAGCATGGCTTCCAGGATAATCCGCTCCAAGATTTTGCCAGGCACAGAGGTGAGACTGACTGGTCTGTAATTCCCCGGCTCATCCATTTTCCCCTTCTTAAAAATGGGGGTTATATTTCCCTTTTTCCAGTCATCGGGAACTTCACCTGACTGCCATGATTTTTCAAATATGATGGACAGTGGCTTAGCAACTTCATTTGCCAGCTCCTTCAGGACCCTTGGATGGATTTCATCCGGTCCCATGGACTTGTATACATTCAGGTTCCTAAGGTGGTCCCGAACAATATCCTCCCCCACAGTGGGCCCAGGGTCCCCACCCTCACCGTCCCCGCATCTGCCTTCCAAGACTTGGGTGGTGTGGTCAGAGCATTTGCCCGTAAAGACTGAGGCAAAGAAGTCATTAAGAACCTCAGCCTTCTCCAAATCCAGGGTAGCCAGTTCTCCTGATAGCTTCTGGAGAGGGCCCACGGTGTCCCTAACCTGTCTCTTATCAGCAATGTACCTATAAAATCCCTTCCTGTTATCCTTAACATCCCTAGCCAAGTTTAATTCTAAATGGGCCTTAGCTTTCCTAACCTGGTCCCTAGCTTCCCGGACAACATCCCTGTATTCTCCCCAGGCCGCCTGACCTTGCTTCCACCTTTTATAAGCCTCTTTTTTCTTTCGAATTTTGCTCAGCAGCTCCTTATCCATCCAAGGAGGTCTCCTGGCCCTCCTGCTGAACTTCCTTCTAGTTGGGATGCATCGCTCCTGAGCTTGCAGCAGGTGATCCTTGAATATCAACCAACAGTCTTGGGCCCCCCTGCCCTCTAGGGCTGTATCCCATGGAACCTTACTGAGCAGGTTCCTGAAGAGGCCAAAGTCTGCTCTCTTGAAGTCCAGGGCAGTGAGCTTGCTGCACGCTCTTCTCACTGTCCTGAGGATCTCAAACTCAACCATCTCATGATCGCTGCAATCAAGGCTGCCCTGGAGCTTCACATTCCCAACCAGCCCTTCCCTGTTGGTGAGGACGAGGTCAAGCATGGCACCTCTCCTTGTCGGCTCCTCTATTACTTGCAGAAGGAAGTTGTCTTCCACACAATCGAGGAACCTTCTGGATTGCTTGTACTGGGCCGTACCATCCCTCCAACAGATATCAGGGTGGTTGAAGTCTCCCATGAGAACAAGGGCCTGCAAGCGTGAGGCTGCTCCTATCTGCCTATGGAGCGCTTCGTCCAGCAAGTCCCCTTGGTCAGGCGGTCTGTAACAGATCCCCACAATAATGTCACCCATCGCTGTTCTCCCTTTAACCCTGACCCACAAACTCTCTGTCGACTGTTCACCTGTCCCCAGACATAATGCTGCTTTCTTTCAAAAGGTACCTCTGGGTTTCCATGGCATGACATTTAAATTCCCTTGCCATCATAGCAGAAGTAGCTAAACCAATTTTTACAACCTACTGAATAGCAGTATTAATTCTGGTGACCACTTGCTTCTTTGTATTCCCATGATGGTTTGCTCTAAGGCTGCTGTGCAACACCATGAGGAATGGGTAATGCACTGTGTCTCAGAGAAGACGTAGACTGAAGACCCTACATTGTCATTTGATCTCAAGGAATGCAGACTATTCCAGGAGAGATGCTCATGAATGCTCCATGAAATGGTGCCATTATTGGCCAAAATGCTGGGTATCTCTAAAACAGTCTCTTTTGTGTCACTGTGTTAGCACTATCTCTTGAAAACAGTCATACCCAGTTAGCAATACGATCTGCTGCATGTTTCAAATCAAAGCATTTAACTGTCATGAAAAAGCAAGCTGCAGACATCTGATTATCAGCTCAGACAAACAAAGCAGCACTTCAGTGACCTACTGAGCTGTACTGATTAGTAGTAAATCTTCTTTTTGACCTTTCAAATCATTCTTCCACAAACTACTGTGAGCAACTTCCTCTCAAATCATGCTTTCAACATGTCATTGTAATTGTATTCACCCATACGAATAAAATTATCTTCTCTGCAGTAACTGGCAATATTAAGGATTAAGAGAGAAAAATGCAAGAGCTAGACAGATACATACAGGGAAAAAAGCTCTTCCCCACGGAGTTTTTCGACAAGGAATGAAGATACTTACTTTGAGTGAAATCCCACCGGGGACCAGCAAACTCCCACATACACCTACCTCTTGCTACCTCTTCTCTGCATGAAGATGCCTCAGTGCCATGAGACACGCAACAGCACAGCCAGTGGTGCTTAGTGCTAAACAGGTTGCTGTGACTAAAATTAAGTACAGGAGACCATATTGTCGTTCTGTATGATTAATGTTCTTTAGCCTCAATTTTCAGTGGAAATGCAATTCAGAAAAGGAAACTGAGGCATCTCCTGCAGTATTTTAAAACTTGATCTTTCTGGTAACTGATGCTCGGCAAAATGTCCCCCAAAAGAACAAAGATCTGGGAAACAATACCTGAATGTGATCATACTGCTAAATGGCAGCTTTCATCTGCCTGCCTAGAATCCATATCAGAAATATGTGGTAGATGACTTTTTTTTTTCCCATGCTTTTAAGCATACAGGATGTTCTGCAAAAATAAATAACGCCATAGGAAGATTCATCCTAAAAGTATGAATTTTTGTTTTCACTGGGGAACCTGACTGACCTCCAGATTTTCCTGTACAGTATCTCTGAAGCTGGAATGGATGTGATCCACATGCTTTCAATGCATATTTTCTTTCTATTTGACTCTGCAGTTTTGGAAATTATTAATTAAGTATGCAGTTCAAGCATGTTGGTGGCTCTATACAGGTCAACTGAATTAGATGTAACTCGTTAACCAGGCTTCTGAATGGGATGAAGACATGGTTGATAACCAATGCTTGAGAGGCTTTTTGGTGTGGCAGTCAGCCTGAGCACAAGCCATGGCCCCCAGTTCTATAGCAATATAAGCAGAAACAGTGAAAAGAATGAGTCCCAGACATCTGGATCAGCAGCTAACAGTGAAGTTTCAGATACTCTGACAGGGACTTTCACCTTCATTATTACTGTCATTTTTCGTGATATTAAATTAGAGATTAAATTATTTTGGCTTCCTAAACAAATGAGGCATATGTTGTATTGTTGCTGCTAGGATCCTCCTAACAACATTTGAACGCAGTAGCTGTACAAATTCATCAGAGGGGCTCTTTTCTCTAAGCTTTCCAGTTCCTGAAAGTTTTGTTAAAATAAGCTTCGAAGTAGAAGAGAGAGACTGTATTGATCCCATTCACACAACCCAATGTTATCCTCAGCATCTGCTAGACACCAGTGAATCCGCACGGGATCTCAGCCTTCGGCATTAACTCTACAGGAAGCCAGGCTTCATTGCCCCTGCCACTCACGCAACTATTTATACTTCAGCTCTTTCATTCACACATAGCAATAAACAGTTTTGCCATGACTCCTTCTTTCACATGGCTGTACTTGACCCTGCTCAGACACATGCACGCATAAACACACACAGTTTGTGTGTAGAGTCCAGATCTCTTTTTCAGTAAATAAATAGCTATATACATGGGTAGACAAAAACAACAAAAGAATCAGTTATACAGGACATAAGCTGAAGACTTACATCATGGATTGGATGTCTCAGCACACACCTTGAGGTGAGCTGTATTGAAAACTGACTTCTTGCAAGGTCTTCCCACACAAGCTGCTGAGATTTAAATCCCACAGTCTGATATGGCTTACTGTACTTGTGTTTATTTGTGCTAGAAGTCTACAGAGGTGGTATAAAGTGTTGTCAGCTTCACAGAATGCTTCAAGTTGCAACCCCCTCATAAAGCACATTCCTACCTGGACTGCAGCTCAGCAGCCAGCATCCCTGGAGGCCCCTTCTATTGTTGCAGTGTTAGTGTCATCACTCCATTAGGAGCCCGCTGGAGTCTGTGTGCCTAATTCAGAAAGTGCACCTGTACAAGCATAAGAAGAATGATAATTCCTGGCTGTGCTTTGGTGTGAAGTGCTTTTTTGTAAAACAAAACAAACTATTCATGCCACGATGAAAAATAACTTCTCCTGTACCTGTCAGAGGATCAGCAGGTCTTTTCTAGTGAATGAAAGAGCAGTGGCTGGTCTTTTTTAAGCCACTGAAAAGAAAGAAAACATTCCATACAAGTAAATATATATAACACAGGGAAAGATTTTGCTGTCGTTATGCCAGATAAACAGTATTTTACAAAAGCCATGGCAGTTCTGCGAGATATTCTGACAGTACATGCTGAAGGACACCACAAAATTGTGTGTTCACAGAGAGCTGAGCAGTCTTTTGCACCCTTGCCATCTCTGTGGAGCGGAGCTCCCCACAGCTGCTCAGTACTCAAGACTTTTGCAGCAGCCTCTCATGGCTTAGCTGACACATGCATGTCCTACTGTCGCTGTCTTTTAGATAAAAGGCAGCCTGATCATGACTGTCTGAATTACAGTTTGGTTCCTGATGTCTCATGGGGCACAGCAGCTCCACACTCCCTTGTGGATGCTGAACAGCAAGGCGATGCTACTGAGAGCTGAGGCTAGTGAGCCCCCTGGGGCTGCCCATCAATAGGGCTGATAACATTTCTAGTCTTTGTGCTCAGTCAAATGCACAAGATAATTCAAGTTATTAGGAAAAGTTATAGGAATAGAAATAGGAGGTAATGAAGTAAAGTGTTTTTTTAGACTAAATCTTATTTACTGAGATGTTAAATCCTTCCTTCTCCAGGCTTTTTGCTCTGTGTATTTTGTGCTGAAAAGGCACGGTGTTCTCCTTATGCCCTCTTCAGCTTCTCCCATGAGTTTTTCTCACAGATTCACAAAGGAAAAACCCCAAAACAGCAAAATCCCATTCACCTGCATATGCGTTTCACGTGTTTTTGTTCTGGGAAGCAGATGTTGTGAATGGAGATTGTTAGCTCAACAGTGTTAGGAGTCTTTATTTCAAAAAAGTACAACTTTTTATAGCTATCATCAGTTATGTAGTTACCCATTGTTTCAAAGCGAATTTGCACAACAGGGAACAAACAGTTTAGACCCTTGAGTTGACATTGAGCATATACCAAAATCCAAGTTTCCTTCTTATGGGCATATCTAGAGTGCTGTTTCATTTATTGCGACATATTTTGTATGAAAACAAGACATTGTTAGCAAAAGCCATCCTCTAGTAATTAGGATAGCTTGTCTAATGCTGTATTTTAGGTGCAGTGCTGTATAATGTCCTTATTTCCATATACTAGGAAAAGTAAAATGTTGGAATTGTAACCTATGATCGAAGATGTTACAGCAACTTCCAAAAGGTGCAAATATTTGCCTCGATTATTGTATTTACAATTCCAAAAATATTTCTTCTGTTGAAGGGCTGTGTACGAGACACTACTCCAAACCCTTTTTGAGGGAGTTTTGACATAAATGAAACTTTATGCTGGCATGGCAAGTGAAGTACTTGATTAATAAAGAGTTTCACTGTTTTCAAACACATATTCCATGCAGGCTCATTTGAAGAAAACCGCAAGTGGAGAATGCTTTACTGCTTCCAGTCACAAGGGGGTTGTGTATTTCAATCCTGCTTACACAGTTAGCTTACTTTGGAGCTCTGGTAGGAAAGAAACATGACCAGGAGAAATAATGCTACATTCAGTGACCCTGCCCCTAGAATCAATTGGCCTGATGGGAGAACTTTTTTTCTCCCTCTTTGCTACCGTTTTCTTAGTTTTTAACCTTTTAATACTTAATATTTTTTGAAACACCATCTTTAGAGAAAAGTCTACTGTCCACACACCTGAAATATTGATTGATATGGCCTTTCCCTTGAATGGGAAATTAGACACTTATATCAACAGTTGACACATAAAGCAATGAACATGTTCATAGCCTTTTAGACACATTTTGGTGTGAGTTAATATTTTCTGATTTAAATATCAGGTTTTGAATACACAGCTGAGAATCTCTTACACTACAAAGAAATTGTAACATAATTCAACTACAGTGACAAATGAAAGAAGGGGACAATTCGGACAAATGAAGCCTTCAGAGAATTCCAAAAAGAAAGTCTTGAAAATCTAGAAGATAAAAAAGTTAAGCAAATACTAATAGGCTGTGGAGTAGCCACCCACAAGTAGGCTTGGATTTCTGGTTGTAGCCCTACCTCTAGAGTATTTTAAAATATGATTGAACAAAGCACTAGAAAGCATTCTGTGGCTGAAGTGAACTGCAAAGTAAAAATCATAACTTATCTCCATCCAATAAACCCTTACTAGCAGGCAAGGAAAAAATAAAACTGCTTCAGTTATGGGTGCTGCTTACTGGTCAGCTGACACGTAGACACAGTGGATTAGTCGGTGATGATCACTTACCATTTGTGAGGATGCCACTACTTATATGGTACATTTAAGACTGTTTGGGACCGGTGTTTGAAACACCAGCTTCTAACTTTACACACACACTGTAACACTCATAACCATTTGTCCAAACACAAGCATATGAGCATAGTTTGGCAAGGTAAGCAACCCACTGTCTGCCCAAGAGTCCTGGGTTCAGCAGTAACAGTCATTTTTCTCCCTCTTAGTAGCTGGTGCAGGGCTGTGTTTTTGACTTTTGGCCTGGGAACAGCACTGATAACCGATGTTTTTAGCTGCTGTTTAGAATATTTAGTCTGATCAAGGACTTTCTGAGACTCATGATCTGCCAGGGAGGAGGGGAAGATGGGACTAAGCAGAGACAGGACACCTGACCCAAACTGACCAAAGAGGTAATCCATACCACAGCACGTCATGCCCAGTATATAAACTGGGGGCAGTCACCCGGAAGAGTTAGTTCACTGCTCAGTTGGGCTGGGTATTGGTTGGTCATTGGTGAGCAGTTGTATTCTCTTCCCTTGTTGCTTCCCTTATCATTATTATTATTGGTGGTAGCAGCAGTGGTTTGTGTTCTACCTTAGTTACTGTACTGCTCTTATCTCAACCCGTGGGAGTCCCATTCTTTCAATTCTCCTCCCCATCCTTCCGGGAGCAGGGGGAGGAAGGGTGTGTGTGTGGGGGCTGTGAGCTAATGACATCGTGGCAGATTTACGCTTGGCTTAAACCACAACACCAAGCTCCATGTATGAAGCCAGGCTGCCCTTACAAATGCTCCTGCTTTTGCTTCAGTCTCCCAGCTGTACACTGACAGCTGAGCACCTGTGACCTTCACTTGCACACATGGAAACAGGACAGATGAACACAATCGTGTCTTACCCTCTCGTAAGGGTACTTTATTCCACCCCTTTTTCAGCAGCTGCTAAATTTCGTAAGTCAAAAATGAAAAGCACAGAGCCTGTCTCTTTCAAACTAAACAACCAATAGATATGTCTAAATCACAGAAGGTGTACTGAAGCTGCCTGGTTACAAGCATTGACTGATTTTTCTACTTCCTGTCAGTGTTCTTAAGTATTTGCTGCCTCCTGCAGTGATAACTTGTTTCTTTAGAAATGAATCATTAGAACTGAATTTGTCTCAAAAGACCATAGTTATAATGTACATTCTTTCTATCATCAGGTGCTGTTCTAAACCACAGTGCTCCAGAGACAGGTCCATAAATAAAAAATATATATTAAAAAAAAATATTATTGAGTCTTGTCCCTGAATATATAGATGCATTTTCACTCTTTCTATGACTGTTAACTTCTAAAATAAAATTGTCTGGCTACATGTAGGCTGAACTTTTCCTATTTCAGTTTTGAGGGATTAATTTACTAGAGCTTTAACTGACTGGCTGTTAGGAATAGCTACAGGACTTCTAGCTAAGTTATGTGGCAGTAATTAACATCACTTTTGTCTTGAAACAGTCCTAACCTTCTCCATATGGTAATACTCCAGACAACAAGGTATTAGGAGCATCACTAAAATATACCAGCTAAAGAAAACATTCAGCCCGTACCCACTCTGTCAAATAGCAAAGCAAAACTACAGTGGGATGCTTCTCTGAAGTTATTTTGCTTGAACAAATGCCATCGCTGAGCCTGGTCAGTGGCAGGTGCTTTATTTCAATGGCAAAGTGTTTTTCCTCCTGTTACAGCTACTGGGTTTACCCTGCTAAAACCCTTTCCACTCAACACTCACTGGGTTGCATCTGAATGCTTTTCACAGTTTTGGGCATTCCAGTGCAAGGCAGATAGCCTAAGAAACATCCAGCAGAAGATAACATGGTGGGGAACACTTGCCCTCGAAGGAGAGGCTGGGGAGCTGGGCTTGTTCAGCCTGGAGAAGAGGCAGCTTCAGGGAGAGCCAACAGCAGCCCCTACCCATGCATGCAGGAAGGCTTTAAGGAGGTGGAGCCAGTCTCTTTATGGAGGTGTATAGCTGAGGAATAGCAAAAAGAGATCATCAACTGGAATAGCAGAGGTTCAAACTTAATGATAGGAAAGGTTTCCACACAAGGGCAGCTAAACAGTGGAGGAGCTGGCTGCTCAGAGGGGAAGCATAGTCCCTATCTTCAGAGGTTTTAGACCCATCTGACAGAGCCTTGAGCAGTCTGCCTGAGTGTGAGCTGACTGCTTTGAGAAGGAGTTGGACCGGAGATCTGGCAAGTAGAGACCTTGCAAGGTCCCTTCCTGTATTATCCTTTCGCTCCGTGAGTCTTATTCAGCCCTGCCAATTTAACTCTCTGATTTGAGGCTGAATTCCCACAGTTATCTGCCAAGCTAAACTGAACACATTCGATAGAGAAAGCGTGAGAATACAATAAACATCGAACCTCGTAATGCCTTTTTTACTGAGATACTTTTCAGACTGCTGTCATTCTTGAAATGTGGACTTTGGAAGATCTGAACAGTTCTGAAATAATATGCATGAAGTCATATGTATTCTTATTTTAGGGATAGTTCTTTCTTGGAGGTTTTCCCATGAAAATAACTCTTCATTCCAGTGTTTTACATCATTGAAATTCCCTCTTTCTAAGAAACAATATTCTTTAGAGATCAGGAAAATGCTTATTTTCCTTTTCTTTTTAGTGTCATCAAAATACTACTCGATCACTCTCTCTTCTGGATATTGAGAAAATTAGTTAAAGTAAATGTTCTCCAGAAGATTAGAGATCTTAGGGTCATAATCAGTTTGCATGACTTTGCATGGTCTGAGATATATCGTTATGTGGCCACTTTGTTTTTCATGAGTACATTAAAACCAGATGTGAGTTGCTGAGTCAGCTTTGATATAGTAGCAGAATTATGCTTTCAAGGAAACAAATGATTACCATCCATAATTATATTTTCTAAAACCTAAGATAAGCAACTGAAACAAGAAGAGGGAAACTGTGGACTTGTGTAGTTTCCGCTAGACATAGGAGATCAGCCTCATGCCTTATGAAAGAACATAGCTCTCAACTAAGCAGAGCACTGGTCTTACAAAAACTAAAATATCAGTAGAGATCATACAGCCAAAACTAACTGCATAATGTGAAATCTTATGAAAGATCTGGAAGAGATTTCAGGAGGGAATATCAATTCTGCCTGTGCCATTTTCTGACAGAAGTATATTGATCCTTTCAGAAAAAAAATTATTAGTAATAGATATTGTTTCATCTCCTCAGACAGCCTCTTTCAGTATTTCAGAAAAGTTTCCCTTGATATAGCTCTTAAGCTTCCTGTGCCGTAATTTAAGTGTATTGCTTTTTGCCCTACCCACACCAAATATGCAATAGAATTTAAACACATGCTCTTTGAAGCTATCGGGAGAACTGGCTACCCTGGATTTGGAGGAGGCTGAAGTTCTTAATGACTTCTTTACCTTAATCTCACCAGCAAATGCTCTGACCACATCACCCCAGTCTTGGAAGGCAGACACAGGGACAGTGAGAATGAAGACCCTAGACGCACTGTAAGAGAGGATCTGGTACAAGAACATCTTAGGAGCCTGAATGCATACAAGTCCGCGGGACCTGATGAAATCCATCCACAGGTCCTGAAGGAGCTGGCAAATGAAGTTGCTAAGCCACTGTCATAGAATCATAGAATAGTAAGGGTTGGAAAGGACCTCAAGATCATCCAGTTCCAACCCCCCTGCCATGGGCAGGGACACCTACCACTAAACCATGCCATCCAAGGCTATATCCAACCCCACCTTGAACGCCGCCAGCGATGGAGCATTCACAACTTCCCTGGGCAACCCATTCCAGGGCCTCACCACCCTCACAGTAAAGAATTTCTTCCTCAGATCCAATCTAAACCTCCCCTGTTTAAGTTTAAACCCATTACTCCTTGTCGTCTCACCACAGTCCCTAATGAAGAGTCCCTCCCCAGCATCCCTATAGACCCCCTTCAGGTATTGGAAGGCTGTTATGAGGTCTCCATGCAGCCTTCTCTTCTCCAGGCTCAACAGCCCCAATTTTCTCAGCCTATCTTCATACGAGAGGTGCTCCAGTCCCCTGATCATCCTCGTGGCCCTCCTCTGCACTTGTTCTAACACTTCCATGTCCTTTTTATGTTGAGGACACCAGAACTGCACACAATACTCAAAGTGAGGTCCACGAGAGCAGAGTAAAGGGGCAGGAGCACCTACCTCCACCTGCTGGTCACTCTCCTTTTGATGCAGCCCAGGATATGGTTGGCCTTCTGGGCTGCAAGAGCACACTGCCGGCTCATGTTCATTTTTTCATCAACCCACACCCCCAAGTCCTTCTCCGCAGGGCTGCTCTCAATCTCCTCCCCGCCCAACCTGTAGCTGTGCCTGGCATTGCTCCGACCCAGGTGGAGGACTTTGCACTTAGCATGGTTAAACTTCATCAGGTTGGCATCTGCCCACCTCACAAGCGTGTCAAGGTCCCTCTGGATGGCATTCCTTCCCTCCAACTTATCAACCGAACCACACAGCTTGGTGTCATCAGCAAACTTGCTGAGGGCGCACTCAATCCCACTGTCCATGTCAGCCACAAAGATGTTGAACAAGACCGGTCCCAACACCAGTCCCTGGGGGACACCACTCGTTACTGGTCTCCAGCTGGACACTGAGCCACTGAGCACTACTCTTTGCGTGCGGCCATCCAGCCAGTTCTTTATCCACCCAGTGGTCCACCTATCAAATTGATGTCTCTCCAACTTAGAGAGAAGGATGTCATGTGAGACAGTGTCAAATGCTTTGCACAAGTCCAGGTAGATGACATCAACTGCTCTGCCCCTGTCCATCAGTTCCATAGCCCCTTCATAGAAGGTCACCAGATTGGTCATATTTGAAAAATCCTGGCAGTCAGGTGAAGTTCCCCATGACCGGAAAAAGGGAAATATAACCCCCATTTTCAAGAAGGGGAAAATGGATGAGCTGAAAGAGGCTGGAAGCTCGCTGTGACGGAATTTCACCCTGATCAGGTGAGCTGTCGGGGAGGAGATGGGGTCTACACTCTCAAAGGAAGAAGAGGCAGTAGTTAAGCTCCTCAAACATATCCTTTCTAAGAGAGGGATTAAATATGAAGAGGACACCCTGAGAGGGTTGTTACAATGGACTAAAGATGAAGGGTTACTAGATGGTGTAGGCACTGCTCTTGAACTCTCTACTTGGGAGGCCATAGGGGTGCAGCTATCGGACACTGTTAGCGATGGCGGCGAGGCTGGAGAGGAAGCACAGAAGTATTCCACATTATGGAAGCTTATTCATGAGACTTTACAGAAAATGAAATCAGAGCGAGCTGCAGTAGCATCTGCCGCAAGTGCTCTTTCACCTCCTATACCCCAGTGGGAAAATGAGCCTTTAGCGCTGCCTGCTGTTGCTGCCGGGAATCCCTTTGAGCACCGTCTTGCTGCCCCGGGGCCTCGGAAATTAGCTAAAACTGCAAAGAGTGCCTTTCACAACCCATCGCAAGACAAAGGAACGAATGAAAAGAGGAAAAAAGATGCTATCGGAGCTATCAGTAGTAAAGCTGAAAAAGAACAGGCTAGCCAACAGGAGGCAGATTGCTGCCAGCCAAGGAATCCTGTTTATTCCTCCCTCCCGTTGTCTGAATCCTCCCTTAAAACTTCTGTTGCAACCACCCCGGGGGGAAAAACCCCCAGAGAGCCCTAGGAGGATGATCGGACGAGGGTATTGTTGCAGGGGGTGATTGAGAGTCTGGGTGCTTTTCCGCCGGGAGAGGGGTCTGGTCCAGGTTGTGCTTTGTCTGTGGAGACAGGTGGCGAGGCGCGGGCTGGCTCCGGGGCAGGGCCTGCTGCGTGTGCGCGGACCCCAAGGCCCGAGATGGTGGCGCCCGGGCTGCAGCTGTGTGCGGCCCCCGCGCTGCTCCCACTGCTCCTCCTGTGCCTGCCGCTGCACGCCCGCGCCGACGAGCACGAGCACACGCATAAAGAGGAAGATATGGATGATATGGACAGAGATCTAAGTGATGAGTATGGGTCAGAAATATTTCTGACATTACTAATGATGATTTGAAACCTTTGATACAATTGTTAGGAACCTCTACAAAAGCTGATGAGTCCCGGTCTTTAGACCCTGAACAACAAAAGGCGCTTGACATTATCAGTGAGAAAATTTGTCATAATCATGCTCAGCGAATTGTGTTATCACTTCCCATAATTCTAATGATTATCAATATTGACAATCAGCGCACATATCCTTTTGCACTTATTATGCAATGGGATAGTAGCGTTGCCTGTACCCTTAGAATATTAGAATGGATATTTACTCCTGTCACACCAAAGAAAACCATCACCACAAAACCGGAAATTTTGTCTCAGTTAATTATGAAAGGACATAGTCGAGCGTTGGAAATATTTGGAAAAAGTCCTCAAAAAATTGTTATTCCTGTTGTTCAAGAATATTTAGAGTGGTTGTTACGCACTTCTCTGTCCCTACAAAGTGCTTTAGCAGACTTTGAAGGTGAAATAAGCAATGTCTATCCTTCATATAAACTGTTGCCAATGTTGAGTAATCAGAAGTTTGAAACATTTCCAAAGCATTCAGAAACGCCTGTGTCAGGTACTACTGTTTTTACAGACGCTGGCAAGCGTTCTAAATTAGCTGCTTGTGTTTGGCAAAACAACCAGCAGTGGGAGAGACATTTGATTAATGGTACTATTGATGACTCCTTGCAGACGTTGGAGTTGCGAGCGGTTATTTGGGCCTTTGAAAAATGGAATGATACACCACTTAACATTGTCTCTGATTCATTGTACGTTGTTGGAGTTGTACACAGAATTGAAGGATCACTTCTAAAAGAAGTCAAAAACAACTGGTTATATCAATTGTTACTAATGTTGTTGCGTTTATTGCAGAATCGTGAATTTCCCTATTTTATTACCCATCTTCGCAGCCACCAATCAAATTATGGATTAGCCATAGGTAATAATAGGGCTGATATATTAGTTTCTTCTGCTTGGGCTGGACCGCCCATTAATAGTTTTGCACAAGCCCGTGAATCACATTCCTTTTTGCATCAATCTGCAAAAATGCTTGCACGGCAGTTCGCCATTCCTCTAAGTGATGCACAAGGCATTGTGAAATCTTGTCCATCCTGTCAAAAAATTGGATTCAGTCTAGGAATTGGTGTTAATCCTAGAGGCTTGCAACCACTGCAACTGTGGCAGATGGATGTTACCCATTTTCCAGAATTCGGTCGACTTAAATATGTTCATGTTTGTATTGATACCTTTTCGATGGCACTGTGGGCAACTGCTCAGACAGGTGAAACAGTTAAACACATACAACGCCATCTTTATATGTCTTTTGCAGTGCTTGGAGTTCCGCAAAGTATTAAAACAGATAATGGTCCTGCTTATACATCACAACGATTTCTACAGCTTTGCACAACATGGGGAATTAAACATATTACAGGCATTGCTCATTCCCCTACTGGACAAGCTATAGTGGAACGGGCACACCAAACCCTAAAATCTCTTCTTTTAAAACAAAAAGGGGGAGAGGTACTCCCACCTGCAGAGAGACTGGCCAAAGCATTGTATGTATTGAATTTTTTGTGATTAGCAGGGGATAGGAATGAACCGCCTATGGTCATTCATGGGCTAGCCATGCAGTCAGGAGTAACAGATAATAAAACTGAGAAAATCCTAGTTCAGTACAAAGATTTAAATACAGGACAATGGAAAGGTCCTGCAGAGGTTAAATTAGCAGGCAGAGGATATATGTGTTTACTTACAGATAATGGGATTCGTTGGGTACCCGCCCGTTGGACTCGTCCGTGGAAGACGCCACCCATTGTGGACGCTGTAAAGGATCATGACGAGTCTGACTAAGTTTGTTGGGTTAATCTTGTTAAATTTTGTTAATGTTATAACAAGTTTTGTGCATGGAATAAATCCGCGAGTAAATCTGTGGATCACTTGGGCAAATGAAGCTGGCAATGATGCATTTTGCCTTGCCATGCAGCCAGCCACAGATCCCTTTTAAACTTGTTTATTGGGAATGCCGCTATTTGATGTTTTAGCTTTTCCAACATGCCTTGCTGCAAAATTGTGCAGCCATTGATTTTTGCTGCTAGTACAGGGTCGTGGTTGTACTGACTTTGAAGGAATGTGTTGTATGAATCTAAATTTTTTGTTATTGTGATTGTCATGTTGATTATGTGTAGAATTATATTTAGTTGTGTTAAAAGGTCATTATCCAAAGCTATGCAACACGTTTGGATTGCTGAAAAACAAAAAGAGGGAATTGTTGGAGTGTTTCTTGTTGAGAGTGAACATGTGAGCAATCCAGCCTCTGACTTAGCCTCACTGGAGTAGTGAGCGGAGGGCTTCATAGGCTACTGAAAGGGTTAACAAAGGATGCCTACGTGTGGACATGAAGAGGACGTTGCCTTGGGGAGGCACTGAGCAGGCTTACCACAAAGGCACTGAGCACCCGCAATCAGGCACTGAGCACCGCAATCAGGTTACCACAAAGGCACTGAGCACCCGTATTCAGGTTACCACAAAGGCACTGAGCAGGATGTCAGCCCCGGATCAGGTTACCACAAAGCAAACCTTGCTTGCAAAACAGGAGCCTGTTGCTATGGACATTTCATATGTTAACCAATCAGATGTTATCGACTGTTCCAGTACTTTGTAATTTTTCTATAAAAAGTGAGGTTTGTGTTTAATAAATTGTCAATGTTTGATCACATTGGTCGTTGCTGCATTGTCCATGTTCTCCTGCCACACCATACTCCAGCTAAGGGCACACTGGTTCCGGTAGCACAAGCTCTGTATCACAGATTTTGCATGCAACACTTCTGGTCACCTGTCCCAGAATGGACTTGTCTTTTCCACAACCAGATGATTATGTAGACTCATTTTCAGCTTCTTTGAAGACCCCATCTGTCTTGCATTCTTTCTGTCAACGCAGTCCACCCCTATCCTATATTTCTCAAGCTAGTTTTCCCTGTATTTTTTACTGCCCTTAATGAATTTTATCATACATTTCAGACCATTTTTCAAATGCACCTAGCAGTTTTTTAATTCTAGCCCTATGGTTTTCTGTTTTTACCTCTAATTCATTAAGGGAAATTATGAAAACCATGGACCTTAAATAGGCATGTACAGAAATCCAGTTGATACCTAAATCAGTTATGAAAGGGAATCATGGATAAGCATATTCCCATAACAGTTTTCTTAGTAGATATGTGTGTTCTTAGGTCCTGTCGATCTGAAGAACATATGACACTGTCTTAATATTACACTTTGTGATAATTTCTGCTACTTGTTTCAACACAATAGGGCTTGTGAAGACTTCTAATGAGGGCTGATGTTAAAAGAGCTTGAATGGAAAGACATCTTTATTGAAAACTCATTCAAAACTAAAATGGAAAGGATAGAGAGTCATGCAACTGCAAAAGAAAAATTACAGAGTTTGTTATTTTGTTTCCTTTCTGATATTACAGGAGTACTTATGTGAGTCTGAATTTTCCCCTATTTTAAGGGAAGTGTTTGCTGAGTAATATAATCTGGTAACAAAATTGGTCTTACAGAAACATGATGTGGCAAAACCTGGTGGAAGATTTATGGTGCGCTGTTTTAGTAGTGGCAGAGAATTAAGACATAACTCTGGTTTCTTATAGCTGACTCTTGTTAGTCTTAATTTTCATTCAAGAGAAACTTAGGGATAGCAATTGCTTTTTGTGTTCAATAGAAAATAAAAACCATACATATATATATAAAATGAATAGGAACTGTTGAGTAATGACAGAAATGAAGGCTGAGGAAAATAAAATTGGTGAATTGAAAATATGAGAGTCTGTGAAATGGATTCCACCGCTTAGGACTTCATTGTCTCACACATTAGGTGTCAACTCACACCAGAGCTTGTCCAAAAATAATTTCCAAGCATAAAGCTGCCTCTTCAGAAGCAAAGCTATGCAAATAACTACTACTGGCCATCAACTGCCATTTCACCTTTTGGAATTAAAACTAAAATTTTTACTTAAAAAAATGAAATACTAAATCAATATCCAAATGACATTTTTTATACCTTCCTCCAGACCACCCAAATATAGCTGGAATAATGAATAAAGCATGCATGGAAAGCAGAAACAACCACCTCAGAATAACCATTAACTCAGAAATTAAGGCTGAACTCAGAGAGGAATTCTGCTTTTAAAATATGGCATTTTAAATGAGTGCATAGAGGCTTGCTCTTAAGGCATTCATTCTTTTATGGGTTCTGTTCATAGGTCCAAGAAGGCAATAGTTTGCTGACAGACCTGAAGGAGTAATTGGAGGCAGAGGCTCCTCAGGCAGGAAGACAACCACCACTCATGAAGATTCATTTTCCACTAGAACAGAGGGAAATAGAACCACGCCATGTCACTTTCTTGAGCCTGACGGACATTATTAATGAGGGCAAATATGAATGCACAAAATAAATCATTAATTTCTAAATTTATGGCAAGATCTGATCATGAAGCAGTGGGACAATTGCTAGGATGATCAAAGATTTTCTTCATCTTAGAAAAAGAAAACTTTCTGAAAGACCTAATATTTTCTCCAAGCAGACTGTTTTTCCTCCTTTCTCCTTCTGATTCTCTGTCTTTAATTGCCAGTAGAAAGATGATGAGTTGAATCAGGTTTTCTGGATGACTACGATTGTACAGCTGGTGAACAAACAGATGTCCTCAATCAAACAGAACATCCTTCTCTAACAACTTGGAAACTACCACTGCTGCTTAAACTATGCCACATACAATAAAAATCTCTTAAACTATACATACATCAAGTACTCAGTAAATATTAAGTAGAAAAACAAAAACAAGGGAAGGTCCACCATACGTGGACCATTCACCATTTACTGGTAGAGAAACTTGTAGCAGGATTTTAAAGTCATCTATAAAAGCGAGCGCGAAAGTAAAACAGGTTGAGAACAGGGATTTAGGCAGAGGAATACTGCATTTTGTAACAAAGCCTCAGGCAGCCTGTCACCTAATAGACTGGTTCAGACTTCCTTGTACAATACCTGTGGAAACAAAGTTCCTCAACAGCCACCAAGCTGAGAGGAGCCACTCCAATATTTCTGTTAAATTGGGTACCATGGAAAGAAAGGTGAGAGAATGACTCCTCATGCTGGCAGAGTACATGCTTAAAATGGACACTGAGTAGCTCTTGATCCTCCAGTGTGACTGGGCAGAAGCCCTTCAGAAAGGCAGGAATGAGGGCTCTTTATTAGTAAATATTTTAGGTTCTGTAATGTAAGAGAGCAGCTGCATGGGTGGGTGGGATTCTTTTTGGGGATGATACCTGAAGGTTGGATAGCAATGTTTAAGTAAACTGTCTCCTATACATGTTGTCTACAAGGCTCACTTGCAGATTTAGTCCTTAATTCATAAATTCTGTGTTCAAGTGCTAAACTTTTACATCTGGTTTGGGCTATGAACTGCTATTTTTAGCTGATTGTTTTACACAAGACATTCTTTTTCCGTGTTCTGTGACTAATGTATTGAATGACGTAGCACAGTTCAGTTCCCTGATTGCACATAGCTGTAATAAACTGGCCTGATATAAATGTGATTAAAATTAAACCCATTCTATATTCAGTGTGATTTTAAATGTTGCTTAGGTATGCATTTCCTTCCCAATGCACCTAACCCGACTTCTGCAGTTGTCCAAAGTCTGACTGAGTTCAAGCAATCTGAATAAAAATCTGGTTTATAATTCAACAATTACGAACAGACTTCTACATGCTCCAACTGGCTCAAATCTTCATTTGACCCTGGGTTTTAAAAAGTAAGACAACTATATGAATATGTAGTGTATAAAGTGAAACAAAAGAAAAAGTATGCAACTGGGGAAAAATGTCAAAAACTCCAGTAACATCCTGTGCCTAGGAAGTAATCTTGAGCATTATTAGAAAACAACACTGCAATTTAATTCAACAGGAAAAAAGAGTAAGTAAAAGAAAAAGCTTACTTAATTTCTTATTACACCAAAATTAGTCCCAGAGCTGGTTGTCAGATTATCCAGAGTGAGAGTCAAGCACTGCAGACTAATGCAACTTGGACTAATCTTATACAGTGCTGTGGAATAACCATAAATTACTGAGAGCCTGCGAATGGTCACCTCAGGAACTGCAAAGAGGTTTTTTAATTTCATTCTGTTTTTTTGTCTGAACTCCATTCCTTTCACATCCTGTTTTTTCTAATCCGTGCAAAACGACATGAGAATTATACCTTGTGTATTTCACAAAGTCTGTTACTCTGTCATACCTGGCCTGCACAATAGTAACCCAGCATCACATGAGAGGAGCTGCCAGATACAGCAACACTTTACTGTCATTTGAAAAGATAGTTTATGACAGATCTAGAAGATTTAGGTGAATTCTGTATCCTGAAAGTAAGAAGAATGTTACACAATTATTTTCATCACAGAAGTTGACTTCATTTATTGTAATAATTGTGGCTGAAAAGGACATCTAAGTCCCACTGAATGTGGGTTTTTGGAAGCTTGCCACATCAAGCCTGATTTCACATAATTTCAGTACATTATGTTGTTTTTGTGAACATGTTTTCTTAAAAAGATCTTTAAAAAATAATTACCTGGTTCCAGCCTCTAAATTGCTGTGTGAGCAGCGTTCTCCGCCTTCGCCCCTTGCTGAATACCAGTGCCGACGAATAGAAGGAGACTGAACGTGTCCTTCGACACCACCAGACAGAGGTGGGGAGCAGGCGATGTTCAGAGGACCCATCAAGGCTGGAGGAACAGGTTGACAGAAGCTGAATAAAATTCAACCAGGACAAATGCAACCTACACTTGGGAGGAGCTGGCATACCTGCACCAGAACAGGCTGAGGATTATCTGACTGGCTGGGAAGCAGCTCTGCTATAACAGACCTGAGGCCTTAGCAGGCAACAGCAAAGCCTACAAGATACAGGGCTTTATCAACAGGGGTCAGCCAGTAAATTGAATGAAAGGGTGATCTAAGCTCAGATTGCACTTATTAAGTTGCACCTTGATGCTGCTTCTAGTTATGGCTGCCCTAATACAAGAAAGGTATTGAAAACCCAGGATGTGTTCAGGAGAGGACAGTCACAATGGTGGGGGCTGGAGCACTTGACCTGAGAAGAGAGGCTGGAAAGCTGGGTTTGTTCAGCCCTGGGGACCCAAAAGCAGCACACAGTATGTGACAGGATGGCAGCAAGGAGCGGGAGTCATGCTCTCTGTGGAGGTGCACGTCCAGGTAACAACAGACAGAG
Organism: Amazona ochrocephala; assembly: GCA_039720435.1. Taxonomy (NCBI): domain Eukaryota; kingdom Metazoa; phylum Chordata; class Aves; order Psittaciformes; family Psittacidae; genus Amazona; species Amazona ochrocephala. Next base: position 15,509,003 of record CM077879.1, read on the forward strand.
GTCATAAGCAGTGGTGGTCTTAGCCTTTCCTTCTGTACACTTTTTGTGACTTGCTGTCAGAATCTTCAAGTCTAATCCACTCTCCTTTGATTTACTAAGCCTACCCAACCTCCTGAAACTTTCCTAGTCCTTGTGTCCCTTTGATCAGATACTGGCTCTTTCCAAGCTTCAGCCTTCAGCAGTCATCCTACATTTCTCCGGCAAGGTTCCCTTTGGCTAATACCCAAGGTAAATTTCCAAATCACTGTTTGCATCTCATTGGTCCGTGCTAATTGCCTGCTAAAGATGTACTTCTGCTCTACAGCATGTGGTGATCTTGCACACACTACTGTCTTTGAAGGTCTTATTTTCCTTAAGGCCTCCTCTTCAGAGCCATCAAAGGTTTTCCTTGTAGAAGATAATAAAAAGTCAATCAACCTTTAAAGTGAGCCTTCTTTCTTTCTCCCAAGGTAAATTCCACATTCATGTTTTTGCTTCTTACCTGCTTAACTTGCGCTCTGAGCTTGTTTACCACTCTCACAGCTTTTTCCTGTTTTCCGCTTAAGCTCTTAGCATTTCAGAAAAAAAATCCTATGGATTTCATTTTCCTTCTTCTCAGGTTATATTTGGTTTTTTGTACTGTGTCTTGACCCCACTTTGAAAGAAGTTGGAACAAAAAGCATAAACTCAATTTCAAACATTAAACTGATACTTATACTTTTAGATGAAATCTTGCATGTCATTTTTTTTTCCACTAAGAGTTATGGATCTAGCCCAGGTTAAAAATAAATAGTTCAAGTAGTGATAAAACCAAAGGTGTTATGTGAAACTAGAATTCATTGGAGTGTTCTAAACCATAAAGGTACACTTAATTTTACCTCAGTTTTGAGGAAAGCCACTGAAAAGTTTAAACACAAGTGAAAGCAGTGGCACAACTCATTCAATTTGGATTTAAATCTAAATCTACTGCTTTTAATAGCAGTAGTTATAAGGGAGAAGGTTAAAATATCATAAAATATACATCTGGGGATTAAACTACCCACTAATGTCCCCACGTTAATTATACAAATAGCTCTATAGATCTCCTTTTGGTCAGGCACATTCAGTGCTCCAGAGGTAAACCACTATAGGTATTATTACACCAGCCAACATAATGTAATGAAGCTTGCTCCCTTTGTTAACTGAAGACATGATTTTTTCTGGATGATTTACAGGCAAGTGGTGATATCTGTGTGGCTATCCCATAAGAATATGCACTCAAGGAGTTAGAGAAAAAGGTCAGCACTGGTCCATTGCTAATTTTGCAACTTCCTTTTAAGCTGTTGTAATAAACCTCATAGCAGCATGTGCTCTTTTTGTCAAGTTCAGCTTTCTGTTTGGGTTGTGAGGTCCTGGCTGAGTAGAAGAAAGGTGGACCCTTCTTCATGAAAATGAGTTGGTTTCACTGATCACTGAAATGTCGACTTTGCTCAGGAACATGAGAGTTTACATTTCCTAGGTAATGGGCACCAAAACCCCTGAAAACTGGGATAAAATTATATGCAACTTTTATGGTGCAGGCCTATGGAACCATTTATAAAAATAAGCTGGGTTTTATATGATTGGTAACAAAAATACATAAAAATGTTGTTTGCCCCATATATTGGGAAATATCCTGTCTTGGCACTCTGCAGCTGGTGAGTCATAATTTTACAGTTTTTACTAAAATAAAAATGAAATTAAAAAGTCCACATTTTCAAAGAAGTACAGAAACATAATATTTATAGAAGATCATAAACAAGTACTCTGTTAATAGCTGCTGAACTTTGTTTAAAGAATAACAGACTAACATTTCCAAAGTACTCTTTGCTGAGATTGAACAGGATTTTATTCAAACTGTTGCGGTAACTAATGAAAAACAAATGAGATTTCCAAACAGTTTTGACTGTTAGGGGTGTGATGGCAATATCGTTGCTTTTTGCACTTACAGCTGCTGCTTACACTGAAACTACCAATTTAAAACATAATGTCATTTTATACTTGAACTCTTGATCTGCAATACAGGAAGGGCCAGGCATATTTAACCCAGACTGGAACCAGCCTGATGCAACTGTTTTGTACTTGTGCATGAAGCTGCTTCAGCCTCCAAAGTTATTTAAACCTCTGAGAGGGATCACAGACTACTGCCAGCTTTAGACCTGTTTCTTGCAAAAAAGTATCACGATGTTCCTGAGAGGACAACCCTCACAGTAATTATAGTCAGAGCGCTTCTTGTGCTTGTCCTACCCTGCTGGTTTGCTTTCCCCATCGGCTGAACCTCTGGTTTGGGGCAGATTGTGCAGCTCTCTGAGCCTGAAAAGCCATTGATGTCTTCTGGGAGTTGTAGCTCATTAGGAGGTGCCTGATTCATCAGAGAGAAAAAAATATGAACAGCTGAACTAAACCTTATGAGGCATTGTTAATACACCTGAACAGAAATTGTAATGAAGCTGAAACACTTTTAACAGCCAAAATTTTCATTTTTTTACTGAGGTCAGAAATTTCCACAAAATCCCCATATTGTGCCTAATGTTAACTATTCAAACAAATGCCAGCATTTTCCACATAAATATAGATTCTAGGTAACTCAATATTAAAAAATACTTAATACCTTTAAACAGATTAAAGAAAAACTGGTGAAAAAGCACCAGTAGCTGATGTAACATCATCGATATTGCAAAAGGTGGACAACGCAAAATATACATCTTGATGAACTGAAGAGCCTGACGTCATCTTGCTATCTCTGCTTGTCAAATTCCCAGGTAGTTTTTTTTTTCCAGCAGGTAGGTCTGGCAAGTGTTCAGATTTTTTTTAGTCAAACAGAAATAACTGGAAAATGGCCGTCCTAGATCGCAAACTATTAGAATTATTGGTGTCCATTTCACACCTCAGGCAGCATCAAGAATCCAAATGATTCTGAATACTGAATTTTAGACACCTCAGATACACTGTTCAAAAAGTGAACCAGCTACTGCTTTAGGAGAATTAAATTATTTGTTGCTTAAGTCAGTAGGAGTTTATCACTCACATTAATGGAGTCAAATTTCAACTATGACTTTGTTCCCTTTTAAAAACCGAAAATAGAACAACCAAACAAAAAATATTGGAGGGGGGGGGAACAACAAAATAAACAAAAGCCAACCAACCAACCAAAACAAACAAACAAACAGAAATCGTCAAACTGAGACACTGAAGGTAAAGATACAGATAAAGGTTCAGGAGACAAACATCAAAGGTTGTTGAAAGAACAACTGATCCCTGACTTTAGCAAGTCTGTTTTGTTTTGGCTGTGTGTGTTAAAGCCGCAGTAGGAAATTAACAAGATCATGCAATATTTTTCATGTATTATTCTGCAAATCAGGGCACATTTAGATTTCATTTGTCCCACTGCAGATGTCACTCGAACTTTCCAGATTCTCAGTACAATCCTTGGCTTGATTTATATTTGCCATAAACATTTTTTGAAGGAGGGCAGATGCAACCATGCAGACCTCCACTACTAGTTAGATAGGGCTGCATCTACTGCTGCAGACAGATGTGCTCCATAGGAAAATAATCTCAGTCATGTTGCAGTGCTAAACCTTGACATACTCCAAAGTTTTTAAAAACACCTGTTTTACATAGCTCTGAGCAAAGCTATATTTAAGAACACAAATCACATAAAGGAAGGGCTAAAAAACATAGTAACTTAACGTTTTCCTGGATACTAACAGTGAGGAGTGTGTTTAGCAGAACATGAAGTGTATTCATACCTCAAGTTTTTAAGCATGCTTTTCCTCCTCTAGTGTTGCATCTGAATTTCCATGCAACTGCTCAGAAGGAAGGAATGATGATAACTTAGAAGAATTAGAGGATGTAATTAGTCTGTCCTGCTTCAGCCACTGAATATTTTGATGATACAGTGTTAATACCAATTGAATGGCGTATTTGTATGTAAGGAAGCTAAACTCAAAGTCTAATCCAAATTATAGCTGGGCTTGTTACTTGAGTTATACTACTGGGCATGCTGCATACAGAAACGACTGTGTGAAAGACCCAAGGCAAAGAAATCCTGCTTTATAGTGCATATAATCGGAAAAGTAAGGAAAGAAAATTTAAACTGTTATTTAAACAAGTCTCATTCCAATTACTACTTTCCTCTCTGTCAGGGCCAATTATTCTCACTTTAGTCATGACTAGCATTTCTAGAAGCTTTTTTTTTTTTTCATTTTTTACAATGTACAGAGTGCCACACAGTCACTTTGAAATGCTGAAAAATAAATTAAAGTACACAGGAAAAGGAGACTTACTAAACTTAAAGATATCCTCTTATTTTGTCATACTGAGGCACATTAAAATACAGAAGGACTTTACAAGCAGTAAAGTGTTTTGGACATGCATTTTCTTTTGCCTCTTAAAGTAGCAGTGAGACAAATTTGAAAACCAGAGCATTTCTTCCCTAGAATGTGTGCCAGATGGGAAAGCAAGAACAGGAACGTTTCCTTTCTTGTTCAGAAAAAAAAAAAATTGAAGTATTGGTTATGAAATAAATATGGCATGCTAATTACAATGTCAGATCACTGATACTCTAGTTTAGAACCCTCCATTTCAGGAACAGACAGAATGAAAAGAAATAAAATAAGCAATCAAAACCTTAAAGTGCATTTTTGACTCAGTTAATATGAGAACAAGTTAATTTTTTTCTTAACATGACTTAATACAATCAGTAATTTGTATTGATCCCACACTTACTAACTAGAGAACAGGGGTTTTGCCTTTTGGATAGCAGATCAGGAACTGCTCACTGTTGCCCATAGCTTTCTCATTTGCAGCAGACACAGTTGCTTGGCACTGTTATTAACCAATGAGAACAGAAAATTTCTAAAACTATAGGTGCCTGGAGATCTTGCTTTGCTCTGTTTCTCTCACTTGTCTGACTTGGGCAGACCAGATGCACATAAATAAACCTGTGTTCCAAAGGACTCCTTCATTGCACTCCATCCTGCAGGCAAGAAATACAACAGGAAGGGAGATTTACTATATTTTATTTTAATTAATAAAAAGCACAGATTTGACAGTTGTTGCTGCCGGTTTTTACACTGAAGGCCTCCAAAATAATTTGTTCTTATTTTGTAATTCCTTATTCTTTTGTATTAGTAATGGAAGTGCTGTCAATCAAGAACTGAATGTCTCCCTTTACATCTATCCCCCTGGATACAGGAAAGCTGTGCGATTGATAGAATTTCATACAAAATACTGATTTTACTTCTTGAATTGTCTTCTCCTCCATACACCAATCTCCTTTACTCCTTTTTCCAGTATCTGTGTCAATACTGGTCAAGGTACCAGCACTCTTGATTAGCTCCTGCCAGCAGAACCTTCCTATAGCTTTCAGAAAAGCTTAGGTTGCAGAAAGCCTGGAGGTGACCTGTTTTTCTTCTGAAATTCATCCTAGTCTGAAATAAAAAAAAAAAACCAAAAAAACAAAACAACCCCAAAACAAATAATACACAAATGTGGGGTGAGCCAAGGGAATGAAAAGTTAATCTTATGCATAGACATGAAAACTGGCTATTTTAGGAACCCCCAACCGCCCCATGAGAAAAGTTGCAAGTTTATTTCACAAACAAGGGAAACGTGCACTAATTCTGCTACCTTTTACATGGGGCCAATGTATTTGACCTCATAGTAACTGAGTTACTTCCTGAGGTAGCTGCTTGCCTGTGTATAATTGACCTGAAGTGGTAACTTCAGAATTTCATCTTAAGTTCCCTTCTTTAGCTGATTTCACCAGTGTATCCAGTTTCATGGAATGAACTTGTGACATGTAATGCTTGTCTTTCTTCAACTGCTTTCACAACCCGGTTCATACACATGTTGTTACCTTACACTCTACGTCAGATCTGAATGCATTAGCTATTTGTCTCCTCACTTTTCATACCTAGAGAGTTCCAGATAAATTCCAGACTGCATACATACACCCTGGGAAGGATTTTTCCCATTCCCAAGGAATGCTTACAGAAAAGACTCAGCTCCCTTGGCTGATCTTGGCTGCCACAGAGCTCAGCAAACTCCATGGTTTGGAATTCTTCCTATTTCATAGTCTGGCAGGTACTGGGATTACAGAGCATCTAAAACTAACCATATGACAGCTTTATCTCCACAACTGGGACAAAGACAGCGAGTCTTTTCCCCAGTTATCTAGTTTAATTTCCAGAAAGAATTGTATCACTATTGCAATAAATACAGTTCTGATTATCTCCATTTAAACATAACACAAAAGAAGGCTTTAAGTGCCCTTTGTTAATTTCACAACTTTTTCTGGCAGTGAGCATGTATGCGTAGAGAAGAAACACGTCACTTAGGGTCTCCTCACCTGTACAAAACTCACTGGAAATGAGCCACGTGGTTTCTGGCCGTGGCTTCTTACCTGGTGAAATATAACAAATACATTTTTATTCACATTTGGGATACTCAAACAGCATGAAACAGCCAGCAACAAAATATTCACTGGGCCACTGTAAGATTGACTATCAATTAAGATTTTCTCTATGGCTATAGCAAATATTCAGTTTTCAGTTTGCTTTCAGCTGGGCCACATAGATTATAATTGCCACTCCTATCTTTGTCTTGACTGTGTGTTTTTACCTCATTGAAAAAAAAAATCTGAATAAACATGAAACTAGAATGAAACTATGTATTCTGGTTTCTTTGTACATTGTCCCAGGATAATCACAAAACTAGGAACAAATAACTGGGAACCATTAAAGAAAAAATCCATCAGCAACAGCTAAATGTAGAAATAAAGTAAGCTCAAGGACAGCTTAGCTTACATCCCTTAGGAGAACCTGGCTGTGGTGTGATGAGTTGGTCTTCAGTGTGCACATACACACGCACACACAACAGTCAGCCAGGTGCAGTTTGGATTTGTTCAGAGCATTGAAGGAAAGAGCTAAAATTAAAAGAGAGCCAGGACCTTTTTTTTTTTTTGTTTTTGAAAGAAGAAATATTCACAGATGAAGCACAAGATGTTCTATCAGGATTTCTCTGAAACAACAAGAATTTTATTGACACTTCAACGAGGAGAAGCATTTCTCTGAATTACAGCTTTATTTAAATATTACACAGCAGACACAGTCTAAAGGGGGTAAGAGAGTTTCTGTTAGTCTTTGTAGTACTATCAAGATCAGAAGTCAATTAGAGTACTTCTTCTAATTGAAGAGATGAAATGATACGCCTTGCATAGTGTGCGCTGCTTTTACGACAAATGTTTATAGGCTAAATCATTCTAATAGGAAAAGACATGATTCATTCTACCCTAGGCAGACATGAGTGTAATTGTGAATGTGAACTTCATAGTTTCTAGCATTGGTAAATATTTGCACAGAACTGCTTCCTGTTCCATGACTACAGAAGTCTATTTTCCTGAAGACCCAGTTAGCTAGCCTTGAAGCCAAAGCTTGCTGACAATAACCATGCTATTACAGCTGCTGAAGTTAGGGGGGCAATTTGTATGAGTGAGATGAGCAGAACTTGACTGATGATCAGAAGAACAAAGCTGTCATACAGCATGTCCTCAATATCCTGTGCTTTGGCTTTGCAAGCCTGCAAACTCAGGACATTTGGACAACATCATACCCTCTTTTTAATGGATTAGCACACCTACCAGCCTCATGGTTTCTTCTATCTGATTCAGAACCTTCAAGAATGTTGTTCCACCTGCCCATTAATGTTGTTGCTAACTCTTTTTCTTTTTTTTTCACAATTTTTTATGGAACTGGGGTATAATGTCCATATCTATGTTTGTCTTTCAGCCAAGCACAGTATCTGCAGGGTTATAGGATTTACAACCAAAGTGAGAATTAGAGAAAAACTCAGAATACTTTTATTTTAAGTAGTAAATTGTTTGCTCATTCTTGCTTACTTCTTGGTGATAGAACTGACAGCAAAATGTTGGTATTGTTATTTCTTCTGCTGGCTGCTGCGAGAACAGACTGACTGTGCCCTGAGTTCTGCCCCAGCTCCTTTTCTATGTCCTTGTTTCCTGGTAGTTTCTCCAATTTAAGAAAGTGAAGGCACTGTGATTTGGGCCCAAAAGCTCTCCTACATTTTCTGTTGATTTAAGTGTTTTTTTCATACTGCTGAGTATAATTGTTTAGGGATAGATTCTTAGTATAAACTGGTAAAGAACCTCCAAGTGCTGCATAACCATGCCAATTTACACAGCAGAGAATTTGATATGATCTCAGCAAAGGGAGCATAATGCTACACAGAGAAGAAATTCAAAAGTCAGAGAGAAGGAGACTGGAAAAAGCACAAAAGAGTGAGAGAAAAAAAAAAAACATCGTATCAGAAAATCTGTTTTAATACCTCTGTAAGAGGCCAGCTGAAAGTAATGGTGGAAACGACAGTGAAACATAGCAGGCGGAATCAATCTGTCTGTCCCTTCATGTACATGCCGGTGGAGGGAGTGCACATGATTGAGCTTCCTTGCTAATGCTGTGAGACAACTAAACAAGGTATTGGTCATTGTCTCCTGTACTGTGAATATAACAGTATTCATGTCAAGCCTTTCTGTTATGCCAAATGTGAATTTGTTTTACAGTATAACTGGGAAAACAGTTTAATGAAAGGCTCACCATGCCGTGACTACACATAAATTCAGAGGCACCATGTGCCACATTCATTAATACTTAGATTAGCTTAGACAGACCATCACCAACCTGGAGACCACTTGAGTCTGGTTTATACCTGTCATGTGTTCACACAGCCTATACTTAAATATTTATAGAGTAAAGTCAGTGTAGCCTTCAGTGTTTTTCTGTATTTCTATAAGCAAAGGCAATAAAAATGTGCCACCAGGAAAAAAAAAAATAAAAGGAAACTTCCCCTGTGGTAGCCGGTAGAAATCACCCAATTGTTTGTGAAGAAGGGAAAATCCTCATTTACAAGCCATGCATTTCCATCCTCACCCTCAAACTGCAGTCTGGAACACCACTGTCTAATTCCAGAAGCTCTTATTTGGAAGTTGTCAGGCAAGCCAAACTGTAACTACAAAACCTGGCAGCTTTCAGTGATCAGAGGTAGAAGGCATGGAAGAGAAATAGCAATTTTACACATCTGTGCAACTGTACAACTACAGAAGCTGAACTACAAGCAAAAGGAAGACTGTGCACTTCAGGAGAATCTGAGCGCTCAGTAATAACTAAACTCCTGGTCATGCTAACTTGCAGAATGCGTCAGGGTCTGGGGAAAAGATGAGCTATTCGAGGTATTTTTAAAATACAACTTATTAAATGCCTCAGTGCAAAGCAACATTCAGGTCTTCAGTTTTCTCTTGGATTTAGTAAACAAAGAACATCTGGTCAGCCAATAACCACTGGAGATACAGTTATGCATACAGGGGCAGACAGAAACGGACCCTTCCACTGCCCAGTTTCTGCCCTGGCCAGAAGTATGACATTTCAAACCATGAAATATCAAGTAACCATTGCCTTTACAAATGCTGTCAGTAATTGCTACTCACTATATTGTGCAGGGCTACAGTAAGTTGCATTGCCCAACCCTGAAATTTTTCTGTCTGGTATTGTCTGAATCACAAAAAAAATGCACTTGTTTGGTGCACCAGCCTCACATTCATAAATACCTTAGAAATGCAAGACAGGATAAATTATTTAACTAGATAAAAATGTGGAGAGAAAGCTGTGCTTAACAGATTTACATACTTTTTTGAGAACTGGTCATACAAAATAATCCTTCAGACACAGATGCAAAATAACAGTGTTACAGGAAATGTCATCTACATTATTTGGATAAGAGTCTATTATTGCTATATATATATCAATGTACGTGTAAAGAAACATACATATCTCTGAATGGAGGATCCATTTTCCCACTTTTGAGGAAAGCACAGTTTCAACAATAATGTTTGATCTCCCTTTTGACAGAGCTATTTACAAAATTAGTATGATAAAACCGCCTGGAGCTTTCCGTATTTACAGACAATAAGCTTGACATTCATTGAATTTCTCAGGGAAGATAGCATAATTTTAGAGCGAGAGTTCTCCTCTAGGTCCCATGCCCTCCTACTAATCAATATGGAACTGCAGAACTTCCTGGATACAATCTGAAGCTTGAGCATGAGGCAAAACCCCTTAGGAGTTGTTGGGGTGTAAAATGAAGATTCTCAAAGAAGACAGAAGTTTTCCTTGACTAAAAGAAAGAAAACAAACCCCACCAACTAACCAACCAAACAGCAAAATAATTTTTGTATTTACATACCTTTCTTTTTCATTGTTTGTTTAAAATATAAAAATATAGCAGCTTTTTAAAAAATGTTTGGCTGTATAAAAAATGTTTAGTACTCAAAACATTTTATTGAACTTTACCATATTGTGAGAATTTCAGTAGAAAAAGCTCATTCTGAGAAAACACTGGGGGTTTAAATTTATAAAATAAATAATTCTCACACTTCCAAAATCCATGCCTTTCAAAAACTTCTATCAAGTGAAAAACAAATGCCATTGATCTATCTTCGTTTAGCTTGCAAAAACACTACTGTATTTATGTTAGTGTTTCTGGTGTACAATGAAACATTTAAAAAGTAACAGTAGCTTTCTTTTTTTGAGCAGGACTTGAAATCAACTGAAGGACAGAATTTTTGTATTACTAAGTGTCAATGAAGAGTTACTGCTGTAAAACAAAACAAAATGTATATATTTTAAATTATCACCAGTACTGGAGTATCGAACACATTTAAAATGCAGCCTTTGTTGCTTTTTAAATTTGCCTAAATAAAAAACCAAATTCCATCTCAAAGATATTCAAGGATTAACTAGAGCTTTCCTGCAAGAAATAGTTTTGTGGGTTTATCTGAAATTATGATGGTTAAAATGCAGGACCTTTATGACCTGCTCAATGGCAGGTTTACATTGAAACTGTTATAAATTATTACAGAGGTGAAGCCAATCTAAACAGTCCAACATAAATATATCTGCAGACATACTGGCTACTACATATTCTAAACACTGTCTGTATATGAATAAACAGAGCTTTCTAAATCATTTAAGAAAATGTATTTATTCATAAAATCAATAATATTTATTTTTGTGTTTGACAAAAAAGGTCTATTATATCTAACTTATTGGAGCTTGAAAACATTTTTTATGGATACTTATGTGGTTTTCCTACATCTGATAATGACTGAGAATTTTATTTTGAATTACATGAATGCTTCTAATAGGTTTTGTATTTGACTAACCCTTATCTGTTTAAATTGTTATTTTATTAAATTTCACACATTGAATATTGAGTAAACATACTGTACAGGGCTACATTTATACAACATTCTGTCAGCTAAAACTTTTGTCAGAGTATAAAACAGACACAGGTAATATTGGAAAACAAATCCATATTTGTGTGTTTCTACTTTCTTATTCATTTGGAACAGCAATAAAAATACATATTTCAGTTCATACTATTATAATAAGCAGTATTTGTGGCAGGAAAGGAAATGTGAGATGTTAACACATGGCCAGACCCTGGGTATTCCATTTATATGCATGAAACCATACAGGAAAAGCTGCAGACTCAAATAAAGTTATGTATAATAACACTGTTTGTGTTGCTTCCTAATTTCATACAATATTAGAAATATTCAATCACATTAAAATTCCTCCTGCTGGCTTCCTAAAAAGATTCCCAAAGTGCTTTGCAAGAGGAAAATTGTGTGTTGTGTTAAATTAAACACAGAATGAAATCATAGTTACACATGCAAAATAGTGCCCTGAAAAAAACAGCTGCAAAACTATAGAAAATGGAAGTGAGAAACTCAGAGTACTAAGATCTGCTGCACTGGATCTTGCTACTGCGTTAGAGGAAACTGCCAGAAACACAAATAGTATAAATGCCAACTTCTTCCCTTAATTTATCATTTAAAAATTCAGCTATACCCAAAAGCCTGAAATTTAATATATACTTTAAAACTCCTGGTTCTTTTATTATTGGATTTTTGTGTTGTCTTTCCTTGTTTACTATATAAATACCCTGTAACTATATCCAATATTCATAGCTGAGCTGCAACATTTGCATACCTCTTTGCTACTTATCTCCAGCACTTCCTTTAGGAAATTCCCCCTTGTACCTGCTGCACTAAATAAAACAAATAAATAAAAAGAAACTAAAGTACCCTTTTTATTTTGAAAAGTGTACAGCTGTAGATTTCAATCCTTCAATTCCCATATACTTCCAAGTTCTCAGTTATACTCATTTACTTTGCCATGTTGAGCATATAATAGACATACAGTTTCAGAGTGCTGGCTCCCTGTGCAAGTGGAACTGGTACCTCTATTCTTGCAGCTTTCATATATTGCATTTGATTGTTCCCATTGGGGCACTCCCTACTGATGCTATTGAATATCTGGGGGGAAAAGAGCTTGATTCAGCCTCAGAAGCATAACTAAGGGTCTTTTTTCGGTATTTGCTGGATAGCCAGGAAAGGTCTGAGGAAGGCAACAGCTCTTTTGGGACAAAACTGCAACCGCTGAAGAATTGCTGGATAAAGTATGTTACAGTCACATTTCCTTTGATGAAGTAAGGCAGTGACAGGTAAGTTATGAGACTTAGGAAAAGTCTTAAAAGAAAACTTTCTTAGGAAAGAAGTGTTCTAAGCAGGAAAGAGTCACTTCCCTGCAGACCTACTCTGCAGAATCAGGATCCACATCTGAGCGTCCTCCCTCCAGATGTCTCGTGTTTCTGCCCAGGTCTCTCAGCTGGGGTGGCAAGTCTGGGAGAGCCCCACAACATGGGCACATCAGCAGAGCTGGCACCATCACCTCCCAAACTTCCTGCTCCACCTGGAAATGCCGCAAGCAGCCCTTGGACTTGATAAAATGATTAAATAAAGATGTGATTATAGTGGATTTCTGCCAGCCCACAATCTCTGGAAGTATCAGCAAGCCAGGACAGGCAGCTATTTCACACAGTTAACGGAAGGCAGCTCGTGCTGGCTCCAGAAAAAACTTCTGCGAGGCGAAGGGGCAGTTTTACCCACCAGCCGGCAGTGGGGAATGGATGGTCCGGCTTTCAGCAGGTATGATAAGTGGGGTGCTGAGCCATGAGTCACCGCTGGCTTCCCTTGCTACTGTAAGCATGGCTTCTTCTGGAAGCTGCCTTGAGATAGTGCTGGCTGAAGGATAAACAACTGACAGCATTCCTGCAGTTCTCACTCACTACTTCATTCCTACTGACAGGAAAAGAAATTGCAACCAGCACTGGCAGGGAAATAAAGATGATTCATTTTAGTCCAAGCTAACACAACAAAAGAATAAAGAAGGTGGAAGATGTGAAATAGAAAGATAAAACTAAAAAAGAACCACTTGTACTGAAGGCATTAAGTTTAAATTAAAAAGATATATTGGTTCTTAATTTAAAGAATGAAAAGTAATCAAAATGAATTGAAATGAAAATAAACTTGAAGCCATTGTAATTGCAAGTAACAATATTCTCTAATTGTTTAATGAGTTCATATTGCAGATGCAAAATGTACAAAGGTCACCTCACGGGAAGAAGCAACTCTTTTATTGAAAAAAAAAGAAAAAATAAAGAACGTTCAGAGGGAATAAATAATCTTTTGTAAAGAAAGAAGTAAACAAACCAAAGAAACTTTAAGAAAAATGAAACTCGGGCTTTGTCCTACTCTCTACAGTTTAAAAAAAAGGCATATTGCAAATACCATTTGTTCTTAAACTGTTCATGATGCTAATTTAGAGATGGGCCACAGATACAATGTGAGTGTGCTCTCCATCCCGTGGAAAAAGCTGTGGTGTTCCCACAGCTGGACAATTGTAATTCTAATAACCAGATTTCCAAGAACCAACCACATATGTAATATACCCAGCCCCTGTCACTGCTGAATTAAGCAAATTATAAGATAGGCAGGAAATCATACGTGTTTAAAGTGATAAAACCACTTGCATTTGTAATTCTATAGCTGCTGTGCTGGTTGGTCCTTTTCCCCTTCTGCTGTCTTTTAATCTCAGCTCAGATATCAACTGTCAACTACAGCATTGTGTTAACAAACTTCAGACCTGCATCCATAACCCCAGTGTCAGGAGCAGGATTTAAACAAGACACAATTTTCAACAACAGAAAAAGACTTTTTTCCCTCCAAATGCAGTGCTCCATAATTTTAACATTCTCTGAGAGGGAAAAAAAAATTAGATTGTCCAAAAAATATGTCTGAATAGGAGCCAAGTGTAGGCTGGCAGGGAACCTTCTGACAGTGTAAATGCTCATTTGTCATCTCAGGGGAGTGTTAACTCCAGCACCTGGTTACTGCAATTTAAATGTCACCAAGGTAATTCTGTCATGGCTAATTTAAGGGTAATTAAAATAAATTGTTAATCACTTTAAGTTTCATTTTGCAGTGGAAATTTCCCAAAATATGGATTTTCTGAAAGATATAGTTGCCATGGGATTTTTGGTGGAATGTTTTTGTAAAATAAAACACTTCCAAGTTTTGGTTGCTATTTTGTTATTTCTGGTTTTTCCTTCCCTTTTTTTCCACTTCATCAATTACATTCTCTAGAATGACCAGTGTGGGATTTTTTTAGATCACTACACAGAGATCAGCACTGTAACACTCCAGATCACAGAGTGATTTGAGTTTGATTTAGCAGTCATGCAAAGAAGAGAAATCCAGAGCACTATTTCTTCATGACTTTATTTCTTAATGTGGTCCAGAGTGAGTGGAAATTATGCTTTAATGAAGGAAAATACCAGTGATAAAGTACCAACAACAATAATTGCTTTTTTCAATAATAACTCTGTTGATACAGCAGTAAGATCAGTTGAAGGTGAAAGGAAAAATATTTCTTGGTGCCCTGGAATATTAGCAGGTATGATCGATTTAAATAGATCACAACGGTAATTCAGTTACCTACTGGAGCTGAATGCACATCCTTTTCTCCATCACACATCTGACTCAATAATATTTAATCACTCTACACAAATACAAGTTAGATTAATTATAAATGAAAACTCTGCCAGATCCATCACTGAGGAGATCTCCACCCTCCAACCATTGACTGGGTTATTTCAAAGGTCCTTAAAGTTGCATTTCCAAAGAAAAGCTAAGCACTGACGCAGCAAACCATCAGTGTTAGCTAATGTTAGCTAATATTAGCTAAAGTTATCCACCCTTCCTCGCAGCAAGTCATCTCTGTATCAAATGATACTTACAGATGATGCTTGGGTGACTTTAGACCAGTTTACCTGATGGCAGTTTAGTTGCATCGTGAAGACACTGAAAGCGGAATAAAATTCAGACATGAAAGAATTACTGCAATCAGGCTGCCCTTTCTTTTTCTTACTCTTTGTCAGGAGGAGGAACCAAGTAGGCGGCCCCAGCAATAAGGGATAGATCTCTGCTTTCCTTGGCTAAAGAATTTGGCAATTTGAAGTCTACAATATCTAATTTTCTTTATGGGAAAACAAAGATTTAGCTCGTCTGGAATGAATGAGATTATACTGGCTCTGGGCTTTCTCATTCTATTTTTTGTTTGTGTATCCAGTAGCAACAGACGTCAGTGCACCTGCTGTACATGCACATTCCCATCAAGGCCCAATAATATATTATATACCTTACAGTCAATCTGTGGACCTTATTTCCAATTTGAATTTTCCAAATCAGAACTTCAATTCACCTAATTTACTTCCCACGGCCATGCAGTTAAAGGTATAAATGAAAGATGAGACAGACCATCCAGTCTACACTTCTGAAAGTGTTCCTGAGATAATAGTCCTATTACATCCAATGAAGTATGAAAACTTTACCCTCGGCTTTCTGTATATTACTATTTGAACCTATACCCAGAGACAGAACTGACCATGCCGAAAAAAAAATCAGAAACCTTGATTTTGTCTTTCCAGAATGATCTGAAAGTCAGCAGAATTAGCTTTCAAAAGTTTTCAGTTACCTTTGATTCTGTCCATAGCCTAGCTAAAGGAGAACTCTAAAAATAATGGAGTTTGAATGGTTGAGAGATTCATCTAATTGTGCTGACAAAGTAGAATTGGGTCACTGTATTCATCTGAACATGTTGAGTTTTACAAAGTTTCTCCCTTAACTGATTTAGTCAAAAGAATTTAGAAAGCCCATCTGTAATCAAATCATATGACACTCAGAAAGCAATCTCTAGACCACAAACATGACTATTTGCAGACAGTGCCATGAAGGGAGATGCTGATGTGAAAAATGTTACATTTTTCCATAATTAGGCATCTGCAGACTATAATTATCATCCAAAGGAGTCGTCTGGTTCTGAGAAGTAAATGACACACAGCTAGACAACCCTGTCTATAATTTCTGATTAATTAATCAAAAATATACTCAAAAAGTAAGTCTGTTCACATGTGCGTGCACACACAAAAACAGAGAGGCTGGCACTGAATTCAAGGTGAGAGACTTTTCTAAATAAAAATGCATAAAACTAAATCTAGATGAATACGCAGAAAAATCTGGTTTATTTATGTAAAGAAAAATGTCAGGAAGCAACAATCACTAGAGAGTATGTTAACAGCAGCCAGTAATAATCAAGCCTGGAAAACGGTAAAAGAACCTGTATTTTCAGTGCGAGATTCAGTCAGGTATTGTGAACACAATTCTTACCACTGATTCAGTCTTTTTAAGGCCATCATAGTGACAAGAAAAGACCATGAGAGCCCCTTTGCCAGCTGAGGGTTGATTCTTTCAGTGAGAGTACAGCAAAGGATTAAGTACACTTGCATAACCTGTGCAGGAAACTTCTGGAAAAGTAGGATTCCAAGATTTCCTTGACCTGCAGGTATTGCAGGAGACCAATCTATAGGGACACCCCAGCAGGACTGCAAGCAGTGCTCAGTCAAAGAAACATCGTGGGTTTTTTTTCAAACCTTGGAACAGGCAAGAGAAAATAGTAAGCTGTGACTGAGGGCTCCGTGCTCTGCTTTTCTAGTGTCTCAAAGCAGAGTGTGAGGGCACAGCATCAGGGTTCAAATTTCCAACAGGAGGGCCTGGCTTCTGCTGTGACCACGTCTGAAACAGAGTGTAAAGGAATGACACTTCAGATACAGCTGTTACTAATTACTGGCTCTTCCCTCCTTTTTCCTTACCATGTTGGATCAAAGCATTTTTCCCAGCGTACGTCAATGCCATTTGCCCACCGTACCTCCTAAGATAGTGGCAGGGTTCATTTCACACCAAATGCAGGCACTTCTTCTGACAAGGTAAGATATGCTCATTCTCGAGCAACCGGAGTCTCATTTACTTTAGGCACTACTTTTCTTAAAGTATCAGTGTGTACTTAGACACTTTGCTGACCTATGAGAAAGAACTAAACCTCATACTAGAGTGAAAACTTTCAGATTTCTTGCTTGTTTTGCAAGTTTTATGGAAGATACTAATACACACAGTCCAAATGCTCAGTGCTATACAAGAATTCTAGCATATGTAGTGAGAGGAATAAAACATAAAGGGAACCATGCAGCTAAACAGCTTGCCATTCTTCCAACTTACCACTTATGTGTTTCAAGACCTCTGTAACTTCCATCACTGCAGCAGCTAAGTTGCATTTACCACAGCTTCAGTCATATTTTCATTTTTATTAGTCATAATTCACTCTTAGAACTCCATAAACAACTGTGGAAAAATTACAAATTAAAAAATATCAGTATTTGTAAACAAAGGATGTTTCTTTCCTACGAAGTAAATATTTTCATGACTATGTGTAATACACATTCTTTTCAGGAGGTATAGGGTGCAATTGTCCAAGTACGTCATATTGAATTGGTTTGTTGATAGTCCGCATTAGAAGAACTTACGTTCAATGCCCGAGATCTGTACGAAGAGTTTTAAGTAACTATGGCAATCTTAATTCAGTGTTGGGGCTGTTCAGCCTGGAGAAGAGAAGGCTGCGTGGAGACCTCATAGCAGCCTTCCAGTATCTGAAGGGGGCTCTATAGGGATGCTGGGGAGGGACTCTTCATTAGGGACTGTAATGATAGGACAAGAAGTAACTGGTTCAAACTTAAACAGGGGAAGTTTAGATTGGATCTGAGGAAGAAATTCTTTACTGTAAGGGTGGTGAGGCCCTGGAATGGGTTGCCCAGGCAAGTTGTGAATGCTCCATCCCTGGCAGTATTCAAGGTGGGGTTGGACAGAGCCTTGGATGGCATGGTTTCGTGGGAGGTGTCCCTGCCCATGGCAGGTGGGAGGGAACTAGATGATGTTAAGGTCCTTTCCAAACCTAACTATTCTATGATTCTATGATTCTCATTGAAGTGTAGGCTGATGCTTAAGCAAATAGTTCTTGTATTCTCTCTTTGAGGGATTAGGTAGCATTTACATGTACATTGCTTGAACTTAGAATCATAGAATCATAGAATAGAATCATACAATAGTTAGGGTTGAAAAGGTCCTCAAGATCATCGAGTTCCAACCCCCATGCCATGGGCAGGGACACCTCCCACTAAACCATGCCATACAAGGCTATGTCCAACCCCACCTTGAACGCCGCCAGCGATGAAGCATTCACAACTTCCTTGGGCAACCCATTCCAGGGCCTCACCACCCTTACAATAAAGAATTTCTTCCTCAGATCCAATCTAAACTTCCCCTGTTTAAATTTAAACCCATTACCCCTTGTCCTCTCACCACAGTCCCTAATGAAGAGTCCCTCCCCAGCATCCCTATAGGCCCCCTTCAGGTATTGGAAGGCTGCTATGAGGTCTCCACGCAGCCTTCTCTTCTCCAGGCTCAACAGCCCCAATTTTCTCAGCCTATCTTCATACGGGAGGTGCTCCAGTTCCCTGATCATCCTCGTGGCCCTCCTCTGCACTTGTTCTAACACTTCCATGTCCTTTTTATGTTGAGGACACCAGAACTGCACACAATACTCCAAGTGAGGTCTCACGAGAGCAGAGTAAAGGGGCAGGAGCACCTCCCTCCACCTGCTGGTCACACTCCTTTTGATGCAGCCCAGGATACGGTTGGCCTTCTGGGCTGCAAGCACACACTGCCAGCTCATGTTCATTTTTTCATCAACCCACACCCCCAAGTCCTTCTCCGCAGGGCTGCTCTGAATCTCCTCCCCGCCCAACCTGTAGCTGTGCCTGTCATTGCTCCCACCCAGGTGGAGGACTTTGCACTTGTCATGGTTAAACTTCATCAGGTTGGCATCAGCCCACCTCACAAGCGTGTCAAGGTCCCTCTGGATGGCATTCCTTCCCTCCAACTTATCAACCGAACCACACAGCTTGGTGTCATCGGCAAACAAACTTGCTGAGGGCGCACTCAATCCCACTGTCCATGTCACCCACAAAGATGTTGAACAAGACCGCTCCCAACACCGATCCCTGGGGGACACCACTCGTTACTGGTCTCCAGCTGGACATTGAGCCACTGAGCACTACTCTTTGCGTGCGGCCATCCAGCCAGTTCTTTATCCACCGAGTGGTCCACCTATCAAATTGATGTCTCTCCAACTTAGAGACAAGGATGTCATGTGAGACAGTGTCAAAGGCTTTACACAAGTCCAGCTAGATGACATCAAGTGCTCTGCCCCTGTCCATCAGTTCCGTAGCCCCTTCATAGAACACCACCAGATTGGTCAGGCAGGATTTCCCCTTAGTGAAGCCATGATGGCTGTCACCAAGCACCTTGTTGGTTTTCACATGACTCATCATGCCTTCCAGGAGAATCCGCTCCAAGATTTTGCCAGGCACAGAGGTGAGACTGACTGGTCTGTAATTCCCTGGGTCATCCATTTTCCCCTTCTTAAAAATGGGGGTTATATTTCCCTTTTTCCAGTCATCGGGAACTTCACCTGACTGCCATGATTTTTCAAATATGATGGACAGTGGCTTAGCAACTTCATTTGCCAGCTCCTTCAGGACCTGCGGATGGATTTCATCCTGTCCCATGGACTTGTATACATTCAGGTTCCTAAGGTGGGCCCGAACAAGATCCTCCCCCACAGTGGGCCTAGGGTCCCCACCCTCACCGTCTCCGCATCTGCCTTCCAAGACTTGGGTGCTGTGGTCAGAGCATTTGCCGGTAAAGACTGAGGCAAAGGAGTCATTAAGAACCTCAGCCTTCTCCAAATCCAGGGTAGCCAGTTCTCCCGATAGCTTCTGGAGAGGGCCCACAGTGTCCCTAACTTGTCTTTTATTGGCAATGTACCTATAAAATCCCTTCCTGTTATCCTACAAAATAATATATTTATTTATATATATTAAAATCTATATTTTTATATATGCTTGTATTATATATTGTATTATATATATATCTATTTTTATATATTGGATTTATTTGTATATTGTTCGTCTTGTTATTTCAGTGCTGCTTTCATGGACCTGTAACAAAAACCCTATAGATCTGCTGGAGAATTTCATTCACACCATCTGGGAAATTTCGAACCTCACCCTGCAGAACTTATTGATGATGCCAGCTCTTTAATTTAGTGGAACTATTTAGAAAAGAGATATGAAGCCCATGTAAAATGGCTTATATTGGGTCCTTTAAAAGTTTGTACAGGACCCAAGTTAGACAAAACAGGTTATAAGGAGTTCTGGGAAGCATTCCTCTCATTTTCCCCTAATACTTCATTTATACTTTTTTAGCACTTTACTGTGGGAGGGAGAGAACAGAGAAAGACAGACTATAATGGTCAAGAGATCACTGAAGAGCAGAAATGCATATTTCTTCTATTTCAATAGAGTTATTATGCCACATTACAATAAATAGTGGGAAAAAGATACTTAGAACAAGAAAACTGTCTTCAAACCAGCCATGCATTTCCAGTATGATGGATATTTTCAGGGAAAACAGAGGATTACCCAGTACCTAGCAGCATACCAAAATAGCTATTTTGCACATCTTCATTAGAGACCATACCCTAATACCCTTTCACTTCAGCATCAGTTCAACCACCTTTTAGGCCTCCTCTGGCACATTTTTATCACCATGGCAGTACTCAGATGGCATTTAAATCTGGTCCACTGCTTTAGGCATTTTATTAAGTCTGTGTACAATTACTCCTGAGGTGCATTCGTGTTTCTACATGATCTGCAGCTCTAGGCTGTGCTTCTGCCATTAGAAAAACTGGTCTCAGCCTATTATCACAGAGCATACTGCAAATCTGTTCTGACCTATGATCAAATTATTGTATTTGCATAACAATATTTCCACTTTATTCCATAATCAAGGATATTTAGACGCATTAAACAAGTAATTTAAAGCAGTACAATATTTTGGTTTAGCAATGATTTTTTGAGTGTTACATAGATATATCAATCAGTGAACACTGAAGGTTTTGTATACAGAGCTGATAGTTAATGGTGGTTTTCAAAAATAACTCTTATTTAGGATAATTCTGTGTTTTGGGCTACTTTCAAAAATTGTTTTTCTACCAAACCTACAAAGCTTTGGGGATAGCCAAAATATGTGCATATTTGGAGCAGAGCAATTGTCAGTTCTGTGCAGGTTAAAAGTCTGACCAATATCCCAAAGTGACATTCTGGGAAATATGCAAATGATTTTTCAAGTTATTTCAGAAATAATGATATTTGACTCAGGAAGTTTATATTAAATACAATCTACAATGGAGTTACAGTGAGAACTTCACTTTGGCTGATGGATGATAAGAATAAAGTCCTCCCCAGATGAATTGAACCTTGTGTATATATCCACAAGGTATGCTCAGCCAGCCTATTTCACATGAAACTCCTACATAATGCATGGTTTCATCTAACACTGATCCCAGTCCAGTTGGATCCTAGATTATCAAGTTGAGTTCTTCAGCTGAAAAAATACAGCAGCAATATTTGCAAATATAGACTTCAGTTCAGGCTCATGAAACTTAAACACATGACATGATACCCAGAGATAACTTGGAAGGTAAGGCTTCTTTCTGTAAAGTTAGAGTTTGGTATTTCTGCAAAGTGTTTGATACATATATTTGACTAGCTGATGGCAGAATGGGCAAATGCTGTTCATAAAATGAACATTAATATTCATGAAATGGAGAACATTTTAAAAGTTATCTTCCAGAGTGGGAAAGGAAAACCCAAACGTGGTGGTGTCAAAGTGAAAGTATTTCACTTTGGGTCCCAAAGCACTCCAGAGTGAGAGATATTTTCACCAAAAAAAAAGGTTTAAAATTACCAAAATTCTTCTTATATAAATTTCAATAATTTCAAGAAAAGTTAATGCTGTTGTGAAGCTATTGGGAAATCTGACCCAAACGCATAGAAATATAAGACATATAGAAAGAGCAGTGAAAGAAGTTTTAAGTGGTTTTGAATTACATGCTTGTTTTGAGCTTTTTCAGAACGAAAATGTGACAAGCTTTCCTAAGACTCACTGTAATATGAGATAAAAATACAAATACATGAAGTTAAACTGTCCTTTTTCCTGTGATACAAACCTATGTATACTCTTCCATTCAATTCAGTATGTTCTTCTATTGAAATCTTGTTCACTATTGTAGCAAATAAAACGTATGTTTTCATTTTGAAAGGCCTTCACAGCTTTTCCTCTCTACATGTGATTTTTCATAGACATCTGTTAAATTCAGTATACCGTATTTTATGGGGAGTTTTCCATGAATACTACAGCTATTGCAGTATTCTTTTAATCTCTTTTACTATATGAAGCTAGAAAGAACTTGGCAATAATCTGATTTTCAATCACTGAAATTGTTGTGAAACTGACCAGCATTGCCTCACCTCTTCTTTGTACATCTTCCTTCCTCCACCAGCCTCTATCTTCGCTTTTCTCTTGGACAATGTTACCAGAATATATAGGGATTAATAAATTCTGTCACAATTGAATGACATAGTCCTGACCCATCATTCTTAGATACTAGTATAAAATAGCATACTAATGCTAGAAATAATTAAGACATATAGTTTTTGAAGTACAGAATAAATTAATTGCAATGTTTTCTATAAGAGAAAACTGCTATTCCATAACATTCACAGAGTGTAAATTTTTCTCAATGGAGACACATTTAAAAAATAAAATCATGAGAACTTTAATTCTAAGAAGCTTCTTTTCCATTGCAAGCTTATAATTAAGAAAAAAAATACACATTCATATTCTACAACTCTAAAGACATATCTTTGCTTTCGTGTTAATTTTTTTTTCCTTACCAACAATAATAAATGCTCTGAGGAAAAAGTGAATGGAATGCCTGCTTTCATATACCTAGTTTTCTGTAGTAACATTGTGCTGGCAGGAGCAGATAGTCAAAAATATCAGCACAATGGACTGTAAGAGCAACTGCAGACCATTTCTTGTTCTTGACAAAGCATGACATTTCTAAAATTCAAATTGTGGTAACTCAGAAATGGGCTTGGATCTCCCAAAATATCCCCCAGCATCATGTGAATACCTGTGGTCTTTTGTTGGTTTGTCAGCTTTGTAGTCAGCTAGAATAATGGTTGGCAGGGTGAGGGGAAGTGCAAGCAGGGACATTCACTTGGGATAAACCTCAAACAAATATTATTTTAAAATTTAAAGTAAACTGAAAGTTAAAAATTTTGCCTTGCTTGAGTCAACACAGTTTTCTCTGCATCCCTTGCTCAGTTTCTGGAGGAGACTACTGGGGTCTCATGCATATCTTCCACCTTTGGGGTCTGGCTGTGGGGCTGGCTGTCACCTCAAGCAGGGCAGACAGTCCTTCCCCTTTCCCTCACTGAGGCCATGGGACAAGACTTACTTGCTCATGGCTTCATCAGAAAAAACAGAAAGCATTGTCAATTCTTTCTGTTCAGAGGTTAAAAAACCTAGTTTTTAGCGTTCTATAAGAAATTATTTTCAGCTTCCCTCCAAACCATCCTGCTGACAGGGTGTTCTCTTTGGCCATGGGCTCTCTAAAGTGTTTTTCTCAGGCAATACCAGTTTGAACAAGTCCTTCTCCCCATGCCCCATTTTTGTTTGCTGCTTCATTTGAGACAGCATAACTTTGCTTGGTGATGCAGTGAATATAACTGAAACACTGAGCTGGGTAATAAGCCTCCAAAATTAAATTGTCTCAAGCCAATGACTCTGTCAGAATGGCCACAAAGACCATCTACACCAGCTCAAGGATAGGGGTGATGTGGGGACTGAGTACTAACCACTTCCAACAGCAGTGGAATCCATTTTATTCATGGTCAGGTTATTTCTAAACTTTGGGCATTCATTTTGACACAGAAGTAAGGACTTAGACCTTTCAATTTGAGGCATGAGTTTTGAAACCTTGGCCATCATGCAAGTTCAGTGGTATGAATAGAATAATTTAGAGTAATGCCAAACCACTAATTTTATAGAACAATATAATTAAACAATAGGCCAAGGAGGGAACTCAAGAAGCTCTTTACTGTGAGGGTGATGAGACACTGGAATGGGTTGCCCAGGGAAGTTGTGAATGCTCCATCCCTGGCAGTGTTCCAGGCCTGGTTGGACAGAGCCTTGGGTGACATTGGTTTAGTGGGAGGTGTCCCTGCCCATGGCAGCGGGGTTGGAACTAGATGATCTTAAGATCCTTTCCAACCTAAGCCATTCTATGTTTCTATGTTTCTTGGAGTATTTCTCATAAGACCCTTACATTTGAATTAATTTTTTTTTTTTTTTGGGGGGGGGAAGGAGGAGATGGTGCTTAATATATTCATTACATCTGTTAGCGCCTATGTGTTGTCTTAAAAAACAAACTATGGCATAGGATTTCAAAAGCACTGGCTGCAGATGGAATTTCTATGTAGTGGTTCTGAGTTGTTGAGTGCAATTTTAAAAGGATTAGTTATACCAAAATATTTTGTTAAAGGGACCATTATGCAAAAAGTTTTATCTAGGAGGACAGCTACCAGGCTTGCTGTGCTGCTCAACTCATCGACTCAATACCTTGGCCAGGAGAGATGGAAGAGTATGAGTCATCCATGCATGCTGAACACAAGTGGTGGGTTTTTGTATAACGGTGGTTGTCTTTCTCATTGGCACGTCTGGGCCTACAGATGACTGATGTTTGTCGCTGCTGGAATAGACCTTAAACAGTTGCTTTCTCCCAGCTGAGTTTAGAAGGTTGGTTTAGCTGAACCCCAAGATGCAGATTTCCTTTTGCCACAAGTCCTGAGAGCTGTGATCTAGTGGGGTTTGATCAATTTATCAGTAGAGACTGGAACTTGTTTATTAAAACAAACCTGAGGAACTCTTCTACGATTTATGAGCCCATAATGGAACTTATGAATGACTCTCTTGCCTCTTAGTAAATGGAGTGTGTGGCACAAAGATAGCTTTCATTCCTCCCCTCTCTACACTGCTTACTTAGTGTTGGCTGAGAACAGGAAAAATTATTCAGAATTTGTTTTGTACATTTTTTTCTGGATATTTTAATTTATTCTTTTACTTTACAAACAGTATTCCTACTTACTACTCAAAAAATGCAATAGCATGCATTTTGTAAGAAAATAGAAAATTTTCTTACAGAAAAAAGGTTAGCTTGTATCTCTCTGGGTATGTACACATAGAGCAGCTCTTTGAGTTCCCATAGCAGAGAAGGCAGTTAAACTGAAAGTATTACAGTGGAGCAGTATAGTCATCTGGTATGGAGGGACATTATTCCTTCTACTGCTTCCCTGCACGAGTTAATCGCATATGGTGTCATCAGGCAATAATAGCATGCATGCAATTATTAAACATCTATGCACATTTCACTACCCTTCCTTGCCTTCAGTAACACTTCCTGCATTGCAAAAGTCAGGCATGCTTTGAGTCCAGAAACATTGCCTGGCTGTAAAAACAGTGTAAAGTCTCAATGAAGGTTTAAGAACTGGGAAACAAGAAAGTTTCAAAGCTTGGGAACACTTCCATTTCAGGAGAAAAAGTAGAGACATGAGGATAAAAGAAAGAGTCTGACAAAGAGCACTGAATGAAGCCCAGAAACTGCATGGGCAACTGCTGTTCAACTTTTTTTCCAACTTAAATTCAGAATGGCAGTTGAAGAAAATGGAACAAACCACACAGAAAAGGGGAATTTTTTTTTTTTCAAGAAATCCACAATTGTATAATTTGATTGCCAGAAAATATCGCTGAGTACATTGGCTTACCAAGATTGAAAATACATGAATAATCAGAATATTAAATTATAGAGCTCAAGTGGAAACAAGAACAAATATCCATTGAAACCTCCACAGAAATTTCCTGCAGAAAATAATACTATCAAATTGTCTCCTTTCCAAAAGTTTTCATTTTTTTCACAAGAAAATTTAGCACCTCTAAACTGAAAAAGATTAATAGATATTTTTCGTGCCTTTTTTTAAAATTTATTTTAACAGAAGTGGAAATTTTCTTTAAAGAAAACACGTTCCATCTGTGTAATACCAATTTTCTCATTGTAAAGCAGAAGTCAGCCACTGCACAACTGGGTTAAGAATAAGCAGGACAGACTTTGCATCCGTTACAAACTTCAGTTTAGCAGCTGAACACTATCAGAAATAAGACTATGTGGAACACTGAGCTGCTTCAGTACCGTAGTTCCCATGCTCTGTATTTAGAAAATCTATGATTTAAGCATGCTCTGACTTCTATGCAAAAAGTACAATATATTGCACTTATTGTTCTAACATACACATTTTTTTCACAAGCAAATTTTTACTCTCTACCTAAGTATCTGTCTTTTGTTATCATTTACAGAAACTGACATTTCGTACCAGTACGTACACCAATAAAGTTGAAAAAACTCTATACAGACTTTGTGAAACGTTTTGACTGTTTTCTCCATTGTTCACCCATCACTTTATGTATTTCCAAGACTACTCATACGAACAGGATTTTTTCTTAGTTTAGGGAACAAAACACTTAACACATTTAATGCAATAAATTGTTAGAAAAAAATAGGGTTTTTTTCTGTAAAAATGTGAATTTATAAGGTATTACAGCTGAGCTTACTGTGCTCATGAGGGTTAGAACATATTTTTATACAAGAGAAAACTACCAAAGGTTTGGGGAGAGCAACATTTTCCATATTATTAGGTACAGTGGGACCAGCAAAATCAGGAAATTCAAGTTTTATGAGTTTAAACAAAAATCAAAGTTACATAGTCATGCTAAACATTACCCTCTGTTTAGTAGGGTACTTCTGGTAAAAGGGTCTAAAATGTTTAACAACTATAACTTTGAACTTTTGGTTTCTTCTAAACTGTTATAAACTAAGCACCTGATTCAGAGAGAATAACTGGTTACAACTTTGTGCAAACCTGCTTAAAATTACTTTTCCTTGGGACATTTTATAGTCAAGCACTTTATATACCGGGGGAAAAAAATTTGTATGCCCTATGTATTTATTGGTTATTCTGCAATCTAAAATCCCAGGCTGTCAAAACTATAAACTGTATTTCGGTGAAGTAGGGAAACAATTTATTAATTTTAAGATTCTTTGCTGTACAAAACAAAGATAGATCTATAAATCATGAAACTTTCAAACAACTGTTTAAATGACTTGCACAGCTTTTACTTCCGTAAATTCTTGGAGGGTTTCTCAAGTGGTTTGTGACTCAAAGCTTCTAAAGTTGTCACAGTTCCAAAATCTTAGATTCCTCAGAAAAAAAAAATCTTCAATCTGTTCTGAAAATCTCTGACCTGACATATGTATTTACTGCACAAGAAACGTTTTTTGTCCTGAACATACTTTCTTTCATGATTTACAGTTGAGAATGCACAGCAGGTATAATTTGTCATGTTTCTGTGACAATCAATTATGTCACTCTTTGAATGACAGTGAATCTTTAATAACTCATAGCGTACCTTAGCAGTGTATGAAAATGCTAGCCTCAACTAGTAATGGCTTGAGAGAATGTAAGAGAATTTAAGAAATAATTCTTGTATAATTGAAATTTAGTTCTGATAATTTTTTACATTGGTACAAATCAGAACTGCCGATATGTAGCTGGTATAGTCCTTTCTTACATATAATACTGATGAAAGACATAGGAAAAAATCCCTACTTGCTCTTTAAGAGTTAGGGTAATGTTCATTTATTTGTTTATACTCTATTTAAAACTTACATTTGGATCTTAAGAAACCTCTATTAAATTAAAAGCAAATGCTTTAATTAACAAAATAATTATTGAGAAGCCACAAATAGCACTGGCAGAATTTTAGCAAATATTTTGATGTTATTTAAAATAGTCAAGGTGAAAAATATTTTTATTTTTTCCCACAAAGAAAAATAGAAGTGATGTATAGCAATAAATGTCTTAAAACATCATAATAATGGCAAGTTTCTAGGGGCAGAAAATGTGTTGCAGGCTGACATACAACTTCACTGAAATTACCAGAAACAGGTTCGTCTGGTGGTTTTAAGCTAAATATATTAGGACACCAGTTTTATTAGAGCTTAAAAAATATGAAGTATATATGTCCTTGTATTGCTTTAAATCCCTTAGAACAGCTGGTCTCAAGATGAGCTAACCTAAGCGTTTAGAAACAAAATATTGTGACACTTTGACACAAATGGAAAAACAGCACAATCTGTTTGGGGCTGGGAAGCAGACACAGGCTTCACATGAATATCCTCATTCAAATAGGCCCAATGTGGCTATCAACTTTAGCTCCAGAGCAAAACCATACAGAGGAAAGATACACATTCTCCCCCTTCTATTGATCAATTATTACATGCACGTACATGAAGCAACAAGAAAAACCATTAAGATAAAAGTTTCACATTTTTCTGCCAATATTTCTCTAGCTGTTTGACATGAATTTTTTAATTACGACATCCCACATGCTACAGGACACAAGAGACCGCTTTGATTGTATGGTTAAAGGAGCCTATTAGAAATATGAAATCATTATTTCCGGAGGATTCAGGACATTTTTTTATTTTCCTGTGGACAGCTGCTGGCTATAGAACTGAGGCAAATTTAATTCAGGAAAATATCCTAAGTAATGGAGCCAGAGAGGCTAAATCAGAGTGGTAAATATTGCTAAGCCATCATTACTTGCTGAATAGCTATTAGTCATCTCTATTTTTTTACTGCATGCCTAAAGTTCTGAAGAGCCATTGCTTGCGATACCTTCTTAAAACAGAAAAATCTATCCTCTAAAACCACAGAAGTTTGCCAAGATAGCCTTGAGGGTCTATTTTAACCCCCTGAAGTAAAGAATTCCACATTTCAAGGATTTAAATGCAAATAAAATAAAATAGAATCCAAGCTCAGATTTTCCTCCAAGACAACAGTGGTGAAGAAGGAGAAAAATACAAACAGAGAGGGAAGGGCTCACTGCAGAAGAGATAGCATGAGAAAAAGCACGACAAGCAGCGTGTAAGAAAAGAAAATACGTAAAATCCAAACATCCAGTCATAAATGCTTCATGATTGAGAACTTTTGTAGGCCCTGTAGAGTTTACATCTATATAGGATTTACTCTATGACATGGCTTTCTGTCTCTACATGTCTTGCTGTAGGCGGAGTATTGTAACTCTAGTAAGTTACATTGGTCTTTTCTGTCAGAAAGAAAGAGCATAGCCATGTTTGAAATACTTGTCTTTAGAGAAGTTTAATCTGATTAACATGACACAGGAATTAATAGATGAATTCTTGTAATTAACCTTATATAAGCAATAAAAGCTAAAAGCATGATTAAAGAAAACCTAGTTGTGTCCAATATATTTGTTTGTGGGTTTTGTATTTATAATCTGAGAGAGGAACCTAGCACACCCAGAAGCAATGGGTGTTATTTGGAAAGAAGGCACAGTGGCAAGTATGAGCCTCAAATGCAAAGTAGCTTCAACTGCAAATCAGCCAGAAATATTAACTGGACAGATCAGATTTTTGGTTATCCCAAGTCCATCTCAAATGAGAATGAGAGACTGCTAATTAGGAGGCCAACCTGAAGATGCAGTCGAGGGATTCAAAAAATCTGACTAAACACCAGTTATTCAAACTGAGGAGTAAGAAACTGAACCTGTTTCTTAGAGAGTTCATTTAGCTAGAACAAAAGGTGGACAAAGCACAGTTCTCACTGTGATTTTGACAAGTAATAATCGGAGACTTGTCTGCCTTGAGTTCTGAAAAATTACAGATGATATATAGAACATACTGCAGACTACAAAATGACCTTTCAAAGGAAATCAGGAGCAGAAATTATTTAAGTGTATGTGCTAAAGTATGAGCTGAAGTATAATGAACATGCTGAAAAGGTGTCAAAAGCATTTTTTTTCTTTCATGCATGTGCATAGAAATAATAGCAGAAGTGAAAATTTGATGGATTTTTTATAAGCACTGATGAGTTGCAATGCTGTTTAATATTTCAGGTCCAGTTCAAAGCTCATATGTGTATTAAAGAAATACTTGTTAGCTGAGCATTGGTATGGTTTTCTCTATCTGAAGATGAATGATGGTAATAAGTCTACAAATCTTTAAACACTATAGTTCTGCAGATTTACCCTGTGTACTGGTTTTGGCGTACAAGTTTTTTTCATCTTAAGGAAAGCACACATCTAAATGCATGCTGACACATGAATTATTGTACCTGGTCAGGAAGTGATTGGGAAGTGAAAAGGACGCTGGGGTGGCCCTGATGGCTCAGACATGGACATATCCACTGTCTGAAGTTAGGAGAAGTGAATCTAGAAGTTTTGCAAGCAGGATAGTTTTTAAGATAAAGTTAACCCACTTAGATGAGAATCCAGGCTGCAAGCTCATAACCAATCCAACATGTTGTGGAAATCCAGTAACACAGAAACAATGTGTTGCAATGACCTATTTACTTGGAGTTCATTATTCAGCTGCCAGACCTCCCTGCACTGTCTTGATAGAGCTCCAGATGGAAGTTGTATCCCAGCCACAAGGCAAATTGAGCTGTGACTTCAGCTGTTAACAGGATGTTTGTGTTTGTAGAGGAATTGTTTTTCCTCTGTCATTAAAAGGTACCTAGACAAGAGGTTGTGATTCTGTAAGCGATGATGTAATGTGGTGTGATAAATACTTCTGTGACATAGTGACTGTTCTGAGTATAATGACATGCTTAACTGATACTTCACCATCTTTTGTCTTCAACCAACCCACAGCTGCACTGCAAAGAATTAAACATGTCCTAAAAAAGAAAGGTGCTATCATAAAAATACCTTGTTTTATGCCAGTGGCAAAGAGGATTAAGAATTTATGTTAGTGACCAATCATAGGAGATTATAGTAAAGAAATTAGCTTAGTGCGTTGTGCTTTGATATGTTTTACAAAGGGCTACTTATAGCCCCTGTGGCCTGAAATCAGTACGTCGAACAATGTATCAGGCAAGTTCAAGCTCTGTCATCATTCTAGGAAGAGTATAAAAGAGCACCTTGAAGCTACAATTGCTATAGGCATCTCTAAGAAGCACAGAATGTACATTTCAAATTGCATCTGATCATGCAGAAGAGAGCTGGGGTGACACAACAGTCAAAGGCAATTAAAACTTAAGTGAATAATCAAGAATCTGCAACAACATTTGAGAGAATCTTTAAAAAATTACAACCCCTGAAAGAAAGAATCACAACAAACCAACAGAGACACCAGAACAAAGTAACAGGTGTTCAGCCATGTATGTCTCACTGCAAACACAAACATTTTGCAGTAACCTGGGCAAACACAGGCAGATGACATAATTTTGTGTAGCTAATAAGAATAAAAAACCCTTTTTCTCCAGTTACCCATTCCCTAACTGCATTTGAAAACACATCTTCTTCCCAATTCCAAACAATAAGCGTAGGCCCCAGTTCTGCCTAGGTCCTTAAAGCAGACAACATATAACACTGCACGGTGTTGAACTGACATTTCCAAGTTATGAGATATAAACACCAAAGCAGCTGAAGAACTATTTAAACTAAATACCAGCCCAAGAAAAAGAGTTATTAACAAGCTCATTTAAGCTGGGAATTAAAAAGACCCTAAGTGTCAGAGAAGGATCTGGACCAGTCTTGCAACACAGACAGCACTTGTAGTAAAATCTTCTCTTTTTAAAAGATGTTTAGCCAATTCAGGAGTGGGATTTTTATGGTTACTTAGTATATAGAGCACAGGATGTTTGATGTCTATGCCAGCCTTCTGTTACATAGGTCTATGTTCCTATGTTGTATTTAACATTTTTTTCTCAGCCTTGGAATTTACTCTTAAAGATGGAAACATGCAGCAAAACTCTCACAACATTTGCAATGAGCTTCCTTGTATCAAAAGGTTTGGAAACCCTAAACAGACCAAAACTGGACATCTAACTCAAAATAAAACACAGCTCAAATTTATTACCAAAGATGTTAATTTGCTCATTTCAAGCAATGTGTGATTCTCAACCAAGCAAAGTTTGAGCATCTCTCTTTTAAAGGTCCTAAGAAGATTTACATGGTCTCTTCAAAGCTCCCTTATTAACATGGATAGATTGACATTGAGGAAAACCATGTACTCTATGTATTTGTATTCTTTATTTAGCTGTTTAGACTTTTTTCCCTACTGGTGCCTTTCAGACTCTCTAGGCATATTAAACCCATTAAAAGTACACATTTTAAACAAAACGCATCAAAAGGAGCATTAAAAATACGGGCCTCTTTAAAAGTCTCCTAAAATACACGAGACATTGTAAAAAGTGTGCAAAAAAATCATATGAGGCCAGGAAAAATATTTTATTTCCCTAGGAAAGGAAAATCTTTGATTACCTGTTGCTTATGTTGCTGAAGCACTGAACATTAGTCTGAATTTTAATTATGATAAATGGTGCTATTATGCATTCGCATTGATCTTGCCTTCCTTACCAGGGGTCTAATACTCTACTGATTATACTTACAGAAAATTTCCAGGTGACCTCAGTAGGACCTGGCTATAACCTCATGGTCACTGCCACTTCCTTGGTTTATATATGAACATCTGGAAGACTGTAATTTCCTGATGTGAGCCTGATATGAAGGTTGACAAAACTACATCAAATAACCAAATTCAATAGTTTGGTACCATGCGTTGGAATCTGTGTGTGTGAGCGTATGTGTTTGCAGAGGGAGGGGAAGCACTTAACTATGATAATGCCCAATGTTAATTGAACAAATCACATTTAAACCCAGATATGCCAGACAGGTCCTTCGTGTCTAACAATACCTTTTTCACAGATTGATATTTGGGGACATTCAGGGAAGAATTAGTTGCATCTGAAAACTGAGTAAGAAACACACAAGAAGAGTTTGTTAAGTAAAGCCCGAGTGGAAAATGAGTCTGGACTTTAAAGTCACAAATGGGAAGACATACCAAATGTAATACGAAAATCATATTTAAATATTATGTTTAAAAATCCCAGACTTTCAGCTACCAGCCCCGTGGGGAAATATACAGTTACATTTCATTACAATGCTGGTCAATAGGGCTATGTCTCAAAAAGGAATTAAGCCACCTCTCCTTCTTACACACAAATTCATGGCTGATCAACATAGAAATTGAGCCATTACAAGATCATATTCTGTGAAACATACTACAGTGGCCTGGCTACCTCAAAACTTTCCCAGTTTTGTTCTGTTCATGGTAATGGGAGAAATTCTTAACCCAATAAAGAGTACAGAATTTTTTCTTCACTGAGGCCATGTTTCACCCACAGACACTGATACTTGCAATGTTTTCACATACAGCTCTGATCATACCACTCCTTTCCCCAAGGCAAAACATGTCCAAACTTTGCTAACTTAAGAGCAAAATGGAAAACATTCCTCCTTACAAAAACCTTCCCATCTAGGGAATATCCCTGGGAGAAAAAGAAAAAACAAAAAAACAAAACAAAACAAAACAAACAAAAAAAAACACACACACACAAAAAAAAAAAAAAAACAGGAACTTTTGAAAAATTTGGTGTGGAAACCACCATAACAAGGGAATGGAAATGAGAAAACTGCAGTCATACTGATGTTTACACTTGGGAGAAATCCTACGCAGTGAGGGAAAAAGTCACTCAGAATATTATATACTTGATCAAACATATCAATATCATAAGTAGAAGGAGTTATAGGTCTTGTGATTAACATTCAATTTTAAAGCACATGAATTAAGGCAGGGGCTCCAGACTATCGTTTAAAAATAGTTTGAATTAAATTTCTTAGAGTTGAGTCAGTATTTGACAGACTACAAAAATAAGAGCTTGGTTTGGTGTAGCCGAAATAGAAAAAACATGCTTGTTCCTCACAGTTCTTGTCTGCTTTCCTTGCATATTGCAGCATCTAAAATCTTTAGGACTGAGCTAAAGCAAAATCCTTCCATGGGATGCAGCAAATGTGCGGCTACTGTATAATTAAATCTTTCTCCTTCCACCTTTGATGCTCTGATTTCCTTGTAAATGATAGTTTGTTTTTCTTACTTAAGCAATAAAGGAATTCTGCATACTTCATGCTTTCTGTGAAACCTCCCATGTGGATCTGTGTTTTTGTGGGTATACAATGAAAAGGTAGCCTGGAACATATTATGAATTTGTCAAAAACCCAGAGGGGTAATATAAAAACAAAAGCGTGGAATCCAAGGCAGGTGCAAGTGCAATGAACACTGGTTCGCTTTTGAGATCATTACTTGTCCTTTGTTTAAAATTACAGAACTTGGAAAGGATTCAAACAAAATCGGAAGATGTATCAAGGAAAGCTGAAATTAGTCTTTATTCAGTTTGCTATTTAATCATCAGCAAGAAAGTGGTGAAGGAAACAAAACCTTCTCCTTACCTTGTTTTCATTTGTAATGATCTTCTCTTACAACCAAATCTAATGTTTCTCCAGAACATACTGTACCCTTTATAAAACCATGGACAATCACAAATGTTTCCATTAAGAAAATTAGGATTGAACAGGACTACTGGCAATAAGCACTCAGCTGAAAGAGAGAAGAAACACTTTTAGTCCATCATAGAATCATAGAATAATTTGGGTTAGAAAGGACTTTAAGATCATCTAGCTCCAATCCCCCTGCCATGGGCAGGGACACCTCACCATAGACCGTGTTACCCAAGGCTCTGTCCAAGCTGGCCTTCTGGTTCTGGCTGTGATCAGAAGGACAAATGCTTCATTTCTAGCAGTGCAGAATGATGTAGGAGAAATTAGTTGTTAGTAAATCAGTTTTGAACCCATCCTCATCGTAGTGCCTAAACAGAACAAACCCATTGCATAGGATAAACCTGCTTATTGCCCAATCACCAAAAAGCCATTTCACTCAAAGGTTTTTCTGTTCATTCACTCACAGTCCTTCTGCCTGCTGCTGACCATGCCTTTCTCAGGCATATTGAAGAGGCGGTCAGCACACTACTAAAGAGAAGAATAAATAGAAGGCATACTGTTTTGAAATTCCCTTGTTTGTCAGGAGTTCTGACATTCATGTCAGAAGAGCCTGAACAATAATATACAGACACAAAGTGAAACCATTTACAGGAACATTTGCTGGCACTGTAGAATTGTGCACGTGTATAGGTTTGCTAGGTAAGACTGAAATACAGTCTGCGTCATACAAACTAACTTGTATCACTGTTTTCTGCCTATACTGTGGTGATAAATTCTACAGTTAAATTACAACAAAAAATGTTAAATTATTCCTCCTCTATTTGTTTGGAACCGGACATATGAGACTACCATATGATAATATCTCTTTCTTGTACTGTGAGAGTGCTGTGGTAGTGTTCTCAACTGGCGTTGCCTTTAGTTTTCATTAAAACATTCCTTTTTTTCATCATCCGTGTTGTCATTCCCCCTATCTTTTGTATTTCTTCTATACACTCATTAAGCTGAGGAGACCAGGGATGCACATGCACAAAAGGAGCATTCCTCTTTGCTTCTCTACCTTTTCCTTACTAATTCCTAATATTTTATTTGCTCTGTCACCACTGAATATGCAGCTGATATTCATACTCTTAGAACTCCATAATCTTTTTCTTCAACACTTAGTTCAAATCCCTCCACTATGAATGTAGAACGGAAGCGGTTTCCTCACATTCAACTCTTCACATTCGTTGGTGCTAAATTTCTTTTCTGACTTTATTACAATAATACTAAGCATAAAGAGAGCTTCTCTTACCCCAAGGTCATCTTTTGGTTTTACTCCTTATATTTAGCTCCACTGGCAAACTTTGCCATATCTGTACTCAACCTCTGTTCACTAGCTCTTTAACTTACCTTTACATCTGAAGACAAAAGTAGAATCTCAGTTTCAGCCATAAACCCTCAAAATATATCACTGAAAAGGAAGACCGTAAGAGCAATCGTGGGTAAGTGTGAAAGAATTTAATATATCAAGATTGGGAAAGGAAGGAGATGGGAGTCAGCCAAAGCATTTGGAAAAGAGTAACACCTGGTCACTGACAGTAACTAGGAATTAACAAGCTGCTAAATGCAACAATATTTTAACTTTAGGATTTGTTGTAAAAAAAGACTAAATTATTTATAAATTGAATTACTGATCCTCAGAAGAATTCTCCTTCCTGCTCTTAAATGATGACAATTTCTTTTAAGTTTACAATTGCCTTAAAATTCTATGTAGCAGTGAAGTCTAATTGCTTTTCTTATGCAAACAGCTTTTGAAATAGAGGCAGAGATGTAAAACTTATATGCTTTCTTATAAAAGTGTTGAAATGTATTTTAAATTTGCCTTCTGATACTACATTAGTGTAAGCCCTATGAAGAAAAAAACAGACTGTTACTTTGGAAACCGACACAGACTTATCACTGGGTGTTCAATAGCTATTAATGCTTATACATATGGTATTAATTCTGCATTAATTCTGTCAAAAATGATATCATACTCTGAAAGTCCAAATTATGACATCACTAAAACAACTTTGCTCTTCGTGGGTTTGGAGCATGACTGTGCCAGAGTTGACTAGAATTTATTCATGCAGCTGATTCTGACAAGTTCGGTTTAATTAGTTCATGCCCTCATAATGAACAGGAGACTGTGTTTTTGAAGATTTGCCAGCATACTTTCTATTCTCTTCAACTTAAGTGCCAAATGCATGCACTTCTTTATACTATTTATACCTTTGCCTATAATTACTGCTCCCTAAGGTGTGATTGTCCTATTTCATAAGAGTTTGTGCAGCTGCCAACATGAAGAGGTAAATAAATTGTAATACCGTTGCTATGAGGTGTAAAAATCCCACAGCTCATATCCAGACCCTTGTATAATAAACTCAAGTAAACATTCCATTTCCTGTCAGCAATTGTGGTTTGTGACTAGACTTAAAAAAGCAGTGCAGAAAGTCATCACTTTTTTAATGATTTGCTGAAAACAATGCCATGTAAGCATGAAACAGAAAAACAGCTATGTACAAATATTTGTTTTTATGAAGGAGAAATATCTGCGTGCAAAGTTGCATAGTTCAGTGTTATTTGATAGTGTTTGGAAGCTTGTCTCGTTTCCATTCAATGTGGAAAATCTTGAGATAAAGCTGATATGACAAAAGCAGAGGCTAAAGACTTCTACATAAAGGTGGCTTGAAGGTCACCTCTGCACTATTTTGAGCTTACTGCAACCTTTGCAGAGATGCTCTCAACTCCCTGCATTTCCTAAGATGCTGTGGCTTTACATATTAAGGGTTGAACACCATGGCCAGAGGTGAAGACAACAAAGATTTGCTCAAATCTGTCCTTCCAAAGCAGTGAAAGGTTGGAGAGCAGGAGGCCTTCCTTTCAGCACTATTCACACCTATCATATATAGAGGATCCCCTCATAGGCCAGGCAAACTGTTGTCTCCCTTGTTTTTATGAGGAAAACACATGTGCTTTACTCAATAATATGATTTGTTCTTTTTCGCTCAACTGACAGTGGTTAAACAATCACTATACTCCTATTTTCTTGTCATGGGATATGTTTTGCTTTCTGTCCACTTAACCAAGTTGCACCCACAGTGTAAGACATATCATTTGGTATGAGAACAATTTAAACAAAAAGCAGGTTCATTTCAGCAGGAGTCACTAGTTCAATGCTGGTTACAGGCACATTGTGAAAGAGTATGAAAACATATCAGTGCTCACATCTTTTCAATGGAGAGGTTTTGCATATATTAGCAGAGCAGATAAATGGGTCAGTGGGAATAAGATGAGCATATGAGTCACGGACGTCTGACTTCATGAGTTAAGCTGACCATAGAGTAGCAATAAAACCTTCAGGACACTCCACATAAGCAGGTGGTTTACATCATGGTACAAATAAGCTAGTTTACATATGCTGCAGGATTTTTAAGTTCTTTGCTGGAGTCACTTTTCTCAGTGCCTATAAAGCCGCGTTGCCCAAAGACCACAAATGTGCATGCCTCAGTTTCAACTGAAAAATTGGAAGTTAAAACTAATACTTTTATTTTGGAAGTTGGTGCTTTCATGAGGCTGGGACAGTAGATCAGGAGCTCAGCACTAATTTCTTGCGGGACTACAGTGAATGAATTTCACCTCCCTTCTCCTCTTTCCCTCTTTTGAATGTAAAGTGCCCATGGTAAGGATTTTCTGCGACCCTGCATTTCTGCAACAGCTTTTCACCGGGGCCTCAGTTGCAGCTGCAAGCAGCAGCTCAATACGAAATATGTTAAAACATTAACCATCACTTGCATAGCTTTGACTTTTAAACTCTGGTATTTTATATTTTACCAAGCCTGTAGAAGGAAAAAAGGCCATATCCTGCTGGAAAAGGGGGAATCCCATCTCTACCATGGTATAATCTATTTCTGGTCCTAGTGAACTGTGGGTTATTGAAATTTAAACCAGTCATTAGCCCAGGACTGAACATTACATGGCCTGGGAATCAGTCCAATGTAATTTGGGGGTGGGAGGGTGGCTCAGAATTCCAGGTTTGTGAGGAAAGCAAGAAATATTTTCCTGGCACGTTTGTTTAAAAAAAAAAAAAAATGGCAGCTGTTTTTAATTGCTGGGAGGGTCAGATTGTTAAAAACAGTCCCAGTGGAAATGGATTAGTGCATGGGAGTATGTCAAGGTGCAAGAAAAATGGAATTTAGTGTCTAGTTCCACAGTTTATTATCCGGACAGGAGCTCCACATACTGCATGTATGTACATGCAAAACACCCAACATTATGGATTGGTGTAAAGGCATTATTGTTGACATGGCTTTGGAGTGACAGCATTATTCATGAAAAGCAGAGCTATAAGCTGGTGAATTATGCAAGTTACACAAACTGAGTGTGAGTAAGCCCTTTCTATCAACACCACAGACTGCATGTTTCCTTTAGAACATTATATTTTTCAAGAAAATGATGCTAGAAATGCGTAAGTAAAATTAAATGGCTTTCTCTCTGTCTTTTGTTCCTGTCTCTGTAATGTTAAATTGTGTCTCAAAGTGTATCTATCTCGAATCCGCATCTCTTCAAAAGGGAGAATGAAATAGGACTCATTCTCATATATATCTCAAAAGTCAGTGTATCGAATATAGGGCTTGATGTTTGTTCATACTGGAACATCATCGTATCCTTCCAGGTGACACTCTTCAATTTATGTTCTTTTTATTATAAGACTTTTTAAGGAGGCCTTGGTGCAAGTCACATCCAAGTCTATAACTCAGATCCCAGCCTCAGTTCTGTCAAAATAGGTCAGGCTACTACAGTGCAGAAGTCTGACTGAGGGGTAGGACTATATTTGTTTGGAAACAGGAACAGCCTTTGCATAATGTAACTGAGGCCTTGAAGTAAAATAACGTGAGAAAATACAATGAAGCCACACAGATTTTGTTTCAGCTTATGCAAAAGGAGCATCAAGCATAATTAGAAGAGGTGTCTCTGTCAGAGGTAGTCCTGTTTAAGCGGTGAATGCTATCAGGTTAACGAATGTGACCACTGTAATACCTGGGTTTGGATCCAAAGCCAGAGCCTGCACATAAGATCCTGCTATATTAAAGTCAATGCTAAGTCACTCTCTGAATTAGCTGGGATGAAGGGAAAGGGCAGATGTTCATCCCGATGCTGTTAGACCCCATTATTCATCTATTGCCAAGCTTCAGCTCCTGCCTCTGCCACTTTCTGCTCCATTTCTTCTCTGTGTCCATGCCATGTCAGTCCTTAGCCAGGGGCATGCTCGTTTTTCCAGCAACCTCAGATAAGGGTTTTTTCAACCTCAAGAAAAGGGAAAAAATTTAGGAAATAATTAGAAAAGCAGCTTTCTTTTACCTTTTTTTCCTACAGATTATTCTAATGAATTATTCTTACAGTCACCTGTAATTCTCTGATTGACTCATTTCTTCAACATTTGTTTCTGTTCCATATTTCATCTTAGAATCACAGTTCACATGAAATTGTAATTCCCTACCAACAGTTCAGCTACCCCTTTTTTGTGTCTGAGCTCTTGGAAGACTTTGTAAAATGGTGCTTTCCTGTTTCTCAGTTTATTGCACCAACAATGAATTCCTTTGATTAAATTCTTTTTACAGATACTTCAGCTTTACTGAAAAGAGTCTTAACACAGACATCATTTATTTTTTCTCTAGTATCTGTATTATCTATAACTTCGGAAGGTTGAAAAAATGAATCATCAAGTTTTCTCACAGTTTCCAACCAAGAAACATGCAAATATATTGTATTTTGGGTCACATATATATGATGACTCCTTTTTTCATACTTTACCTTTTACCTCCATAATTCGCATATTCAATAATATTTGCTCCTTTCCTTAAATAAGACTAGATTACTATTTTCTAAAGGCTACAATTTTTTCTTAAATAACATCTTGAACCTTGCAATCCAACCATACTAGCTTTTAATTGGCTATTTTCTCTTTTGTTAAGGTGCATTCATTCCTCTGTGACTCCTGGGATGCCTAAGAAGCCTCCATGCTGAGTGCACGGATTTTAATTTCCTCACTTTTGACTTTAGGGTTTTTTAACTAACTTTTCCCTTGAAAAAAAAATTCATTATCAAAAGTTTAGTGTCACAGTCCCACATTTGCTTCAATCACTCCCTTGAGAATGTTGAACTTAATTATGCTGTGGTCACAATTAATTAGTGGCTCAGCAATAGTTACTTTTTGAACCAACACTTGTACAATATATAGGACAGAGTATCTTTCCCTCATGTGTGCTGTAGACTCAACTGCTAAAAAAAATATAGTCTGTGAGGTCAAGAAGCTTTTTCTTTAAAACACCCATTGGAAAAGATGAATTTCTATGCAGATAGCTGAAATGCTCCATTACGACCATTTATTAGTTTTGGTTGCCCAATGTGTGCCTGCTGACACTTCACACTTCAATATTAATAGTCAGTTTTTGTACAATAGGAAATTCTGTCATAGGTTATTAAAACTGTAGTATGCGTTTTCATACTAAATTGACTTCCAATATCAAGTCTTTCCAGGGCAAAAGGATTGAAAATATTGGAAAAAAATGTAATGTTGGTCCAAAGTTCTCAAACAGCACTGCTCAATATAATTTTACTGATTGACAGATGGTTAGTAACTTATGAGCTACACTAGTATTCTTGTAAACTTCCTGTAAAATTTTTTGCTGCATCTATTCTATTCATTCCCCTTGTGTTGACTTCTGTATTAACTGGATTCCTCTGTATTATTATGATACATTGTTACTTCTTCATCATTATAAGACACTGTGCACCCTACACTTGACAGATATCCTAATACTGTAAGTACTTGTAATATGAAAAAAGAAGTCCTTGACAAATATTCAAAGTACAGATATCTTATACGAACCTTTCCACATGGTCTTTTTAATTTCATATTCTATTTGTGGAAAATGTTTGCTTTTTCTTTTATCTCACATTAATGGTTAGTAAGCAAAAACATTCTTATCAGTTTTCTACTCTACGCTTGGAACATAATTGCAATTTACATTTTTAATTTCTTCCTAGGCTTAAAGAGGTTAAGCTGTTTACAATTATTTCTGTACTGAAGTATTTCCGTATTGAAGTCTGATTTCCATGGCGTTAGATACTTGCATATCTTTGAGAGTCTGGTCTTGGTTGCACCAGACGCTCACAAATAACAGCAAAGATACCATTTTCAAAAGAGAAGGCTGGAAGATAAAGTCCTTAGAGGAGAAAAGTTTCAACCACACCCAGCGTGCCTATATGCCATCACTCCTAATTTACAGGGCTCTATCTATTCTGGCAGACAGTGTCTTTCCTTCAGAATTCCACTCTGTGACTTCACATAGCCCAGAAGATGTGCTAAATCTGGATGTTTTATCCCTCAGATGTAATTAACATATTCTACAATCTGGCACAACCTGTTTAAACAGAAGAAATGAGGGCAATGATGTCAGTGATGCCAAAAGAACCAGGCTGACCTATATGGTTATATATAATTGTCTATAATGCCCTGTGTACTCTATTTTTCTGCTTGCTCTAAAAGTCTCCACATATGACAAGTCATATATGTCAAATAACTAGTCTAAAACCTTACAGTGAGATTAAAACACGAGATTTGCCTCTTTACAGCTACAGCTAAATGCCTAGTCAGTAAGAAAGTACAGCACTGTATTCCAGATTCTGATAACAAATGTCTTGATTTGAGAATGTTT
This sequence comes from Amazona ochrocephala, assembly GCA_039720435.1. Classification (NCBI taxonomy): domain Eukaryota; kingdom Metazoa; phylum Chordata; class Aves; order Psittaciformes; family Psittacidae; genus Amazona; species Amazona ochrocephala. The sequence continues at coordinate 15,551,492 of CM077879.1, forward strand.
ATATCCGAAAACACTCACTCAGCCTAGGTTATAGATAGCTATGATTTAAACCTCAGATTGTGAAATTCCTCTCCAGACTAACCTATATATGCACCCCAAAAAGAAAAAGAAAGCAAAAAAGAAAGCAAAAAAGAAAGAAAAAGAAGAAACAAAAAAAAGAAGGTTGTATATTAACTTTTCATTTTTATAAGATAGCTTCCAAAGACAGAAGAGAGAAATAAGCCCAGTGATGGTGGAAATTCCAGTGTCTCAGGTGAAAAGATGTTAATACGGCTTTTGGATATGGTTTTACTCTTTGCCAAGAAGGAAATGGAAAATTAAGAGGTTCTTGGAAAATGAAGAGGTTTTGACTGAAGATCAAGACACTGACTCAAGAGAGCCTGAAATTCTACAAAGGCTATTGCCAGCTTGCGTCAGTGAGAACAAGTGGAAACAAACCAAAGAAATTTATCAAGTTACATTGGCAGATGAACCTAAAAGAGAAAGAAAAATGTGTTTATTCTTAAGTTTTGTAATTGTAACTCCTCAGCAGCAATTCTTCCTCACTGCTGCCCTGCTTCTTAGCTCCATTAATATATTTTTATTCTGTTTTTATTTTCTTTCCCAGAGTTTTTGCATTATCTAAGGGATTCACAAATCTCTTTGTTTTAATTTATGTAACAAAGGGGTTAATATTCTTGATGTTTTCTCTGCTGGGATGCCAAACAGGGTCACCAGATGTGATTCATAAGTTGTTCTTGCATGCAGCTTAGCAAAAGCACAGCTGTGGTTACACACTGGGGGTGGAGGGAAAGGGGAAGAGATCTTGACCCCATTGGAGTCAATGGGAGTTTCACTATTTACTTCCATGAGGCCAGAATTTCACCCCAAGTATCTACGTGGGTCTTGTTATTTGTTTTCCTTTGTTCAAAAGGATCCTTACTGTCACCATTGCCAGATTTCATTGAGATTAGATGTGAATCAATAATGTATTTAATTATTATTATAACCACCAATCTGCAATATTGGATGACAAGTAAAACATGACTGAAAGCTTTAACTCATAATGAAACCTGGTTTTGTTAGAGAACATGGGGGATTTATCCTTTTTTTTCTCAAAGTATTCATCTTCTTCAAAAAATACTGACATCTAAATGTTAGCATTTGGAGAAAAATATTTTATTCTAGTTTAAGTGTGCACACACCCCCAATCACCCTGTTTTCTGTTTCACAATTTACAATGTTTTGAAAAAATAATCCAATATTTGATAGGCAGGAACAAAGGTTTAGTTGCCTCTAGCACCATCTGCAGAACCATCACTGAACTTGGTTTTCTGTATCATATTTGCTTCTGAAATATGAAAAACTACATTTAACCCAATCACAGATTAAACAGAATCTTCTGTTTTATCAGTGCAGTATCTCTTAGTTGATTCTAAGAACATTCTTATTAGCTTGATAAGCAAAAAATGAATTTTGCTATAACTGTGGTTAAAGTAGCTTGAGAAAATGTTATTATAACTACATGGGGGTAAGAGGAACATATTTCAGATGAAAAAATAAGAGCTAAGATCATGTTAAAAAGGATCTTAGATTTTGGTCGGATAAGGATCTTTCTTAAACCACTTTTTACCACTTTCCAGTTATGTGAAAAGTAACCTGTGATAACAATTTTCTGTGGCCTTAGCTCCTCTCACTCTTCTGTCCACAAAAGGTAGGGCTTTGATACCATATTGCCTAATTGCTCTGTGGAAATGGGTGCTTTATGTTCTCTATAAGTTCAGGACAGACATACACGAGACTGGAAATGTAATTGCATAGATCATACTCAGTGTACTTGAGTATATTTCTTGTACTTGAATTCAACTGTGAGACGGTTGACTGTGAAGCAGCTAGACATGTTAATTTGCTTGTATAAATCACAGTGACATTTTTTCTGCTTGTGCTGTCTTGGCTTCAACAGGATCAAATAAGATTCATTGACAACAAAGAAAGACAATTATGTGTTGGCAGTCAAAATTTCCTATTCAAAAATGGTGGTGGTTACAGTGTGATTAGAAAAATAAAGTCCCTCTTGTAATACTTTCATAAAATGAATCAGTATATGTCAATATCTTTTATATATCTACTAATTTGCTCACTGTACATGTTACCATCGGCACAATGCTTTCACCTCAGAACTTGAGAGAGTATTTTTTTCAAACACACACACAAACACCATCAATCATCATTAGATAAATACTGAAGTAAGGACAAACATATTCTGTTTCTTAACCATATCCCAGGTAACTGCAATGACCTGAAGGCAGTTGCTGGTTGGCTCATCAAAGAACATGACAATTGTGACATTTTCCTCCAAGGTTTGATTTAGAAATAGCATTGAAGAAATATCCATGTTTTAATAGGTATTATGTCTATGCTAGTATATTAAATGTGTGTAGCTGTTCTGAGTCCATACAACTAAACCTTCTAGCCTTTGAAAAAGAAGTGACCAAATACAAACTCCCTGCTCTTCCTGGACCTTTGCTAAATTCCACGTTGACTCCAGGAACTGTTTGTGAAAGTGCTTGCTGAACAGGGCCAAAACAATCCAGGGACTGTTCTAGCAATTTAGTAATGCAGATGTCCAGGTTCCAGTATTCAGGAAGTTCCTTGCCTCTGTTTGATTTATAGTAGAGGTGTAACTGGCATTTACTTATGTACATGCACCTTTCTTGTGACATAATAATGTATCAATTTCAATATTTCAGTAGTACTTCATGGTTTAAGCCCAGCCGTAACCCAGAACCACGCAGCTGCTCTCTCACTCCCCCAGCTTCTTCTCCCCCGCTCCCAGAGGGATGGGGAGAAGAATCGAAAAACTGTAACTCCCAAGGGTTAAGATAAGAACAGTAACTAAGGTATAACACAAACCACTGCTGCTACCACCAATAATAATAATGACAAGGGAAATAACAAGGGAAGTGAATACAACCGCTCACCACCCACCGATCGATACCCAGCCGGACTCAGGAGTGATCTAACCCTTCCAGGTAACTGCCCCCAGTTTATATCATGACATGAAGTACTGTGGTATGGAATACCTCTTTGGTTAGTTTGGGTCAGGTGTCCTGTATCTGCTTCCTTCCAGCTTCCCCTCCTCCCTGGCAGATCATGAGACTCAGAAAGTCCTTGGTCAGAGTAAACATTACTGAGCAGCAACTAAAAACATCGGCGTTATCAGTGCTGCTCCCAGCCTGAAAGTCAAAAACACAGCACTGCACCAGCTCCTAAGAAGGAGAAAAATGACTGCTACTGCTGAACACAGGACAAGTACTCTGCAGCATAGTGAACACCAGACTCAATCCAAACTGCCCTTCTCCCCAAACTACATAAAAATTACTTCACAATGACCGAAAATCAAGCCACTGCTTAACTATGCAGGACATTTTCATTGTTCTGAAGTTCAGTGAATAAAATAATCTTTGGCTCTTACATAGGATCATTCATCCAAGCATTTCAAGGAACTTCGGAGGCACTAAATAAAGAAAAAGATTCCTCTGGGAGCAGCTGAAGACCATAAAAAGAAAGCAGTTCAAATCATCATAAAAGTTCTTAAAAACAACACAAAACTTGCTTCCAAAACAACTGTTCGGCTCTGAAGTTCTTTATTCCTGTTACTTCACTACTTTGTTTGGAAATAACAATTCACACTTCCTTCCTTATAATATGCATTTTCTCATCATGCAGGCAAAAGTATTACCTTAGTTATTACTTTGTACTCTGAAAATTTATTGAACAATTAGGAGGAGAGAGTGTAAAAGACTTTGAGACACTGTCCATCAGTCTGGTATCTGAGCTCACCATGGAGACTTGGAGTGCAGAAGGAGGAAATATTTCACCGTCCACTCATCTGGGGTAGATGAATCTGTTTCAGTACCCAGAGGAAGGATTCTGAACAGTATATATATATGTTCTGATGGAAGATTTTATTGCTAAAATGTTTTATTCTGGCTCTGGACACTGTCAGCCTCCAGTTCAGTCTGATCTGTTGTGGCAGGAAAGACCATGCTAAGATCCTGTCCAGGAAGGCTGAGTTTCCACTGCCTGGTCATTGACATCAGGGACTGCCTAGATGCGTCACCCCTGCAGGAGTTATTGCCTGGGGTTGGGTGGAGGAGCAGGTAATCTCTGAGGACAGGAGGGAAGGCAGCAAGTAAGCCGCAGTGGCGCATTGCATCAGCCTAGGAAGCATTTCAAGCTCTGCTCCCAGTGAGGTCATGCCAGTGTGTAAGTCGAAGGAGCCTCAGCCCAGACAGCAGAAGCCAGATTTAATTTTCATTGATGCTTTTACCTCACAAATCCGTAGCAAGTCATCTCTTCATCGGGAGCTTTTCCCAAGGAGAGGACCAGAGGGCTGGTTCTCAGTTTAATGAATGCATGTGTCTGGAGAACTCCATGCACGTTTATTCCTGTTTGAGTAGCTTATTTTCCTTCTGTTCCCTCTTTCTGTTCTATAGCAATGTCACTGCTATTGTCCCTCTGTGTGCACATGCACATATTATGTATAAAACCTCTCTTTTGTAGGTCATGTCTCTCTCTTCAGCACTTATCCGAAGGCAGAAGCACGCAGGCACTCACTGTGCATGCAGGATTATCTACTCAGCACAAGAAGATGCTCCAATCCAGTCTTGAACAAGGCAGCCCAGGCACCAGAGGCAGCATATGCATTCTGGACTATAGTCAGGCAGAATGCATTCAAAACATGTAATCACATACGACTTGACCTAAAATTCTCTCAGTTATTTCATTCCAGGGAATTATGTTTTACTGGCTTCTGACAGCATTTTCTCTTTCCATCTTGAATGGCTGCATAATGCTGCTAAACAGTATAAAAAAGGTAACTGGTTTCTACCTTTCAAATGGCAGAATTCAATAAGTTGAAGCAAATTCTATCAGTGCAGGCTATAACCAACTCAATAATTTTACTAGTTTGGACAATTTCTTAACAAGGAAAAAAATCTGTAAAAGATTATTTCTAATTAACAGTACGTTATTAATGAGAAATTAAAAAGGAAGAAAATAATCTATAATTTCCAGTTTTATTTATCTATAGCCAAAAAGTATATTTCCTATTCTGATCCTCCTTTTGCCATGTTTTTGTCAGCTATTACTCCTTCAAATGTATGACATTGTTAATAAGTGTTAAAGATCCCTCAGGTTTGTTTTGTGCCTGAATTTTGCAATAATTTTAACAGCTACTGTGCAGCCGTTCTGCATAAGATATAAGAACAAAAAAGATGAACATTACTATGAGTATTGTAACACACGAAGTAATGCACCACCAGCAACTCATTAGGTATCAAGTTTCACATAGCAAAGAACTAAAAAGTGGAAGTTTTGAATACAGGGCACGGTGAAAGCCAAAGATTAAAAAGGAGATAAAGGACTAAGGCAGTCTCCTAAAGGATTGCTTCCTTAGGTAGTCACCAGCTAAGAGGATCTTGACTGGATCAATTCCTCTCCCATAGATTTGTTAGCGGCTACAGTCAACATCAGTATACTTCTGATTTGAAGGATTCTTTGGGGACTGAAATGTTAAATTTAGCATAAAAAGAGACATCATTTGGTAACACGCCTTCATAAAATAACTTATGCAGCTAAAAATTGACGCTCCTGAGAGAGAAACTATGAAATGTGATGAATAAAGGCAGAGTAATAGAAGATATAAATTCTAGAAGTAGACGTCAAATGTCGTAAGTGAAGGAAAAGGTTTAACAGGATAAAGTTTTATAGCAACCAACAAGCCTTTAAATGGCCTAAACACTTATGAATCATTTAAAGCAGCTGTGGCCAAGCATGAGGGTTCATTTTTAGGTTCTGAAACATCTCTGCCAGTTATTTTGTACGAAATTTCCTAATCTATAACTGTACTTGCTGAGTCCAAGAAGTTTGTGCTCAAAACTGTGTTTTTGCTGTTATGCATGTCAAGGAGCCCTGTCTATATCAATCCAGATGGCTTACAGACTAACTGGGCACACACAGATTAAAAAGAGAATACTGACTGAGGCCTATAAAGGTTATTAATTATTGTTAAGTGGCATGACAACACACATCCCTACCCTAGAATGACCAAAAAGTCCCCTTCGATTCCCTGTGATACTGTGTGGGGTTTGTCCCATAGGACTTCCCCATGATGGCAGAAGACATTAATGTGCCCTGGGCAAAATGAGTGCACTAACTGAGGAAAATCTAGGACTTAATTTAGAAGATAAAAAGAAAAATATCTGCCAGTAGCTGGCAACAGAAAACACAAATCTTTCATGTGATGCTTTATTGTTTGTGGCGTTGGAAGTCGCATACTCATTCTGGTTCAGAGCTCAAGCATAAGGTTAGGTGTGATAAATCCATTCAAAATGGGTGGTCACACAGCATGTGCCCAAAATAGTCCCAGTTGCCAATGACAGCTATTACATTCTGTCACCTTTGGGGAGAAGGAGGAAGAGGAAGCTATGCAAAAAAGAGCAGTGGAGAGTAGGGGCAAAAATGTTAATTTTCCTTCACTCAGAGTTACATGACCAACATATAAACTCTATCATACGCAATACACATAGGAACTGGTCATAGTATCAATATATAGTTTGAACCTGAGTGGAAAAACTTCCTTAAGTCCAGAAACCTTCAAATAATTAAAAAATGTTCCTATACTGTCTTAAAAATACTGTTTACAAATGCAATTAGCTTTTTTTTTGTTTCTGTGGAAGCATAAAAAGACCGATCCAATCACACAGCAAAATCATTTAACTTCAGACAGATATGCATTCTTGAATGTAAAAGTCTTGCATTCAAGTCATTACTTTTAGCTAGTTTGTGGTGGGCTGCTCTCAGTGACTCTTGCTGGAGCTAATTCCGCTTAAAAGAAAACTAAATAACCCCGGCATTGGAGAACTGAACCTTGCTTTGTACCTTCCCATGTGAGTACAAGTTAGTTATTTTTCTGCAACTGGTGAGTGTCTGTCTGATCTTGACACGAACATAATCAAAACTCACAACATTTCAAAGTTTGTTTGTTTTCCCTCTCTCTTCTTTTTTTCTTAGAGAGAGAAAAATTTATTTTAAAAGTATTTTTAAAACAGTCCCAACAACTTCTAACCAACGTGGCTCTCAAAATGAAAGGATACATTTCAATGGAGTTGCACCACAAAAGGCAGTGTCGCTAAATTAACTGGTCTTGCAAATAATGCAATTGTTACATAATCTTCCAAAAATCCTGGGTAAGATGGAAAAAAAATACCAATAACTAAGAAACAGTAGGGAGGAGGAGGAGGAGAGAATGGTGACCTACATGAAACTGAGGAAACATTTGCTATGTATGAAATAAGGTGAGAAAAAAAAAAGTAGGGAGTTTCCTACTTACGCCTGAAGTGAATGCAATGATAAAGTATTGCAGTGCTGAGGCTGAGAACTTCATTTTCACTTCAGGTATAGAAAAGAGTTACTTTGGAGTGTTATTATTCCCAAATCTCTCAGGAGGACTGTAGCAGACACGACTGGGCCCGCAGTCTTGAATGCCATTATTTGAATCTGTCTTTTCTGTGTCACACTAGTTTGAGTGTATATAGTATATTACCTTTAATTAATTGAGTGTTTATGTGTTAAAAAGTTATTCACTTGTGCATAGAGTGATTTGCTGGGATTTATGATGGGAACATTTTATAACAGCAGCATGTGTTTCCCTACAATTTGTATAGGTTCATTCATTATAATTTTTCCTGATGTTTTGCCTACCATATTATTAACTTCCCCAAAGCAATGAAATAGCAGCTTGTCTTCTCACGGCAGAAAAACGAGAGGAATAATTATGAATGTGGAAATCCCAGTGAAAACATGCTTCTATTGAAAGGGCCTAGTGGTCCAAATAGAAGCCTGCTGGATTTATGAAGTCTATAAAAAAAGCAAATATACAGAAAAACAGATGCTTTTTTTTCTTCCAAAAATCTTGGAAGTCTTGCATTCAGGGAAAAGGGGAGAAAAGGGAGGAGGAGAGAATGTTGCATTTATCATAGAATCGCAGAATCATTTAGGTTGGAAAGACCTTCAAGATCATCAAATCCAACCGTTAACCCAGCGCTGCCAAGTCCACCACTAAACCATGTATTAACCATGTCCCTAACATGGTTTATGCCACTATTAACAAAAATTTATATTTTACTATAGGCTATGGAGTCTGAATAAATCATCACAGTTTCAGATCCTTGCCATGCATAACTATTTAATCATTTGGAAGTGTCCTTTTCAAAATTTAAGAGTTTGTGAGCGTAGTCTTTGATTTGCTACCCCTTCAGTAGCAAAATCACCTTTGCTTCAAAGGGATAGCTCTTTAGGATTCTTTGCATGCAAGAATTTACAATAATGGGAAAAGGACTAGCATTCACTGATGGTGCTAGGGGAATTATTTTTTTTCCAGGCTGTCAGTGAGGAGGTAGGGGGAAAGCCTGTGAAATCAATTCCAGAAAGTGTTGTGGATCACTGGCTATTTTACAAAGATCCAAAGCTGACAGGACCACCACAGTCATTTGTGTTTATTGTTCAAGAGGGTGCTTTTTTGGACCATCCCAAGCAAAAAACAACCTCATTTAAGAAAAAAGGGGGGTCGTGGGGACCAAAAAGGAAGCGGGAGGCAGTGTAAGCAATGAGCCTGCTCCAAGCCCTGCTCTAGGATAGCCTTCCCCACCACTGCCCCTGTCCTACCCCTCTCTTAGGTACTTTGTATTATTACATGTGCATTCTTCATTGTTATTTCTCACAACAACCCGGTCTGTTTCTGCACTCTGTCGTCCGGGTGGCCACTCATAAAAAATGTGATTTACATTCTTGCCATCTTTTAACTTCCTGTTGCTTCTGCAGCTCATGCTTTGCTTGCCTTTTCTGTTCTTTTAATTTGAAAACTGAATTTATGTACATTTCAAATTTATTATTATTACATGTTTACATATGCAGCAGAGGAAAAAATAGATCACCGTCATCAGCATTGTCTTAGATTTCTTTTTAAATGAATTTACGTACAATAAATGCTTCAAAATAATGAAAAAAAAAATCTGAATTTGTTGGAAGGGCAAAACAATTCCAAACTAAAAAAAAACAAACAAACAAACAAACAAACAAAAAAACTTCATCTCAAAGCTTCCCCTCACATCCCAAAATTTTTCACACCTAAAAATAATTACGTCAAAAGCATTACTACACTTTGTCAGCATCCGTTAGAATGGGTTGAAACTCCTTTCTGAGTAAAACAATACAAGAAAGCTAAAGATTGGAGGGGCCGCATGATGACAGCGGCATTCATAGATGAAGTCATGGAGCTTGAAAGCATGTGCTCACCTTTTGCCAGGATCAAACCTCAGATGGCTGAACACACGTCCTTTGAAAAAGTTAAGAAAATTTACCCCTACTGAGGAGCTGCCCCTGTGAATATAAATCCGTGTTATGGCAGAATAAAAGGGTCATTTTGTGCTAATTCAGTTCCACTCAGCAGCAAATGCTGAGCAGGAAGATCTGTCATCAAGTAGAAGCCCTCTGACTGGCTGTACATTTTTTGCTGTAAATCTCACAGATTCTCATAAAAGAAGGCCCATCCTGAGTTCTCACTGGAGACTAGAAGTAGCCCTTAGCTTTTGTAGAAATGGCCAGCAGCTACGGCTGTTTGTTCTTTATTCCCCTGTCTGCCTTAAATTCAGATCATGTTTTCTCTATTAAGGGTAAGGAAAGAAAAGTGATTAACTGGAAGAATGTATGAACAAGTGAATAGTTCAGAGTTCAAGTATGCACCCAAGATTTGGCTGCTCCCCTGAAATTTGTCTAAATTTATCTGATTTTCCAGAACTAAAGAATGATACATCATGCCCTCTGTCTTCCAAAAGGCAGAGCAATTCTCTTCTGTTCCCCACTCCCCAGAGGCAGTCTGCTGTCTTACCTTAACATTTCTTTCTAAGGGGTAAAGAGGTCCAACACCATCAGTCTTCCAGGCACACATCTTTTAACTGCACTGTACTTTTCATCTAACCTCAGTACCAGCAGAATAGGAGCACAGTGCCTGCAGAATCCAGGTATCTGACAAGATTCAGAAAGGTGATGATGCCATATCTGTTCCACACGTACCATGCAAATGTTTCAGTATTCTCACCTCACCATCTCTGAAAGATGATGAAAAAGTAGTTGCCTATTTCAGAGCGCAACATCAACTAACTTTGCCGTAAGAGCCACGCCATGAGAGCTCAGGACTGGCAGACAGTAACTTCTGGCTTCTCATCCGAGTACTGTCACTGATGTATACAGAATGACACTGGAGTAGTAAATTAAACCCCCTCTGCCTCACTCATCCCCAGCTATAAGATAAAGTTCCTTATATATCACAACTGTTTGAAAATTAGTTACTTTGGGGTGTGGAGAGAGAGAATTATATAGGTGATAACAGTTACTCCTTTCTAATAGGAAGAAATGGAGATAAGTGCTACAAATCCAGGAAGAGAAAACTTAAAATATTTTTAGCATATCAATAACAATAATATAATTTGCATGACTTAAAATACATCTAGGCAATTAAAATTACATTAATCTTGTCTTATTCTTACTTTGTAAAATAATGACTATAAAGATTCTTGCATAAAACTGTATCATAAATTACTAAAATGAAGTAATAAAATTCACTCCCATGCAGCATGGCTAATATAACAGGTACATTAATTTGCATTATATCAAATGATTTGTTGGACATTAGCTTCTACTTTGAGATGCAGAGAGACCATAAAGAAATACTGAGGAGGGAGAATAAGAATCAGCATTCTAACAGTCTGTGGAAATTAAGGCAAGAGAAGACAAAGAGATTTAAATGCACACAGACGTAGTGCATAAAAGAGTTTTAAATCAAGCTCAGGTTTCCCTACCTCCTGCCCAACCTTCTTTGCTCTAGAACAACCTCAGTACAAAATGTCAGTACTACTAAACTACTAGATTTGAACTTTAGCTAGTATATTTGTGTTATGTTACACTTCTGCAAAACAGTGAGTGTCATTTAAAGGACTTTCTGTAAGTCAAACCACAGCAAGTATATACACTTACATCCATAAGCCAGGGAACAAGGGCTCTCACTTACAAACTATTCATTGGGCTTAAAGGCAGAGAAAAATAAGTGATGTCTTCACAAGGATACTAAAAGATTTATAAAATCATGTAGGAGAGAAAGGAAAAACATTCAGAATCTCTCCATGGAGAAAAAGAAAAAAGAAAAATAAGCAGAAACAGCAAGTTCAGTGGTTATCACGACTAAAATGAACTTTTTCTTCTCTGCTTTGAAAAACCTTCAAATACAACAAATATTCCTCAGACTGAAACCTCTTTGATTTTAAATATTTCCCAGTGTCTTTCTTAAGTGTTTTGTTTTAAATGATGAAGTCTTAATAAATAGTGGACACATAATAAGCTTTTGTGGGATTTGGACTTTATCCCACAAGTGAGAGGAAGACCTCATAACTCAAAGAGTGATGAAGCCGCAAGAGAGTTATGAAAGTTTTTCCGCACTAGTGGGATTAATTCCATATTCCACAGATGCCCATTATATAGAGGTTCTCTGTTTATACTGCAAGCAGGTAAAAAGCTTTTTTTTATTATTAGATTAAAATGTCAGGGTTGAATATAAATGTCTTAGTCAGAAGAGTAAAGAACAGCTGCTTTGTGGTGTCACAAAACATCCTGAACACAGTGGCTGAGTTAGCAGACATGCATTGAAAGTATTTTGTGTAGCAAGCAAGCATCACTGCAGACCACCTGCTCCATGTTACAATGTTCTCACATTCTGCAATGGGGAAAGGAACCTCTATTTTTTGAAGATGCTCTGTGAATTGGTTTCTTCCTCAATTCCAGCATTCAAGACACAGAATGACCCTGTTTCCACTGCTCTTGGGCTTTGCTGCTTCATGACTTTGAAGGAGGTCTTCTTAATTGACCAAGATCACTGACAAAGGAAAAGGTGAATTTATACAAAAATAAGCAGTTGCATTTAGAAACAAAAAGAACCTCCAGTCCAACCCTGTGCAACCCTAGAAGACAACTGAAACTCAGCTAAACATATCCCAGCAGCAACCAGGAGTGTATTCCGTATGAACCAGGGGTGCATTTGCTCAGCATCATGCCTGAAACACTGCCTGATCTTATGTTAAGACCACTGTTTCTCTGTTATATGCCATTATTTATATCTGGCAATTCTGCTTTCTGTACCAGTGCCTTTGAAGACTAGATATAACCCTCAGCATAAGAAAAAATCACGCTCATGTAATGATATATTCTGCATTCATGGTGATATTTGCCTTTTAATGAAACATTACTTGTCTTAAGAACAGAAAGGGTCCAAAATACCATTTTAAGTATAGATTTGGGCTTTGATCTTAAGACCATAAACTTTCCTTAAGAGACTAGGTTCTCTGCTACACTAAGTTGTAAATTAAAACCCAAATCATTCACTATTATTGAAAATCTTCTGTATTTATCACATTCAACAAGACAATTTGGTTTATGTGGGCCATAAGCATTCAAAGTATCTTCTGACTGTATGTATATTTAGAGATGTACATTGCAATGTGTAAACCCCACTGCAACAGATCTCTGGGTTTCATTCAGCACGGAGCAAACACTGCATCATTCTGCCCAGCTTTGAAATACCTGGGAAAATCTTTCCTCATTTCTTAAAACCAGTTGCTGCTTATGGGTTCAACTGGAACTTGCAGCTTGAAATACCCAAATAAGTGGGCTATGCCTGAATGTCAAAAACCAAGGAGCTATTTCAGGATGAAGTCTTGCCATAACCACAAAGCACAGACCTGCAATGAAGACTGGAGTATCAAAATGCTGCCATCTGGCATGGGGCAGCAGAAATACGGATCATCCTCTGGTTAGTGTTGACAGTGCTGGGCAGCTGCGAGAACACGCTCTTCTTTAATACTTCATCTGATGCTCCTTTCAGAGGAGCAGGGACCTCTGCCTGCTGAGGTACCCAAGCTGTGGTCAGGCTCCTGTCACTCCACAAAAAGCTGGTGAGCCACACAAGGCTGGCTTCTTCCCTGCTGTGAAATAAAAACAAAACAAAATACCCAAACCAAAAACAAAACCAGAAGAGCTGTAAGGGAGTAAATACGGTCAACAGAATAAGCTGATGGCAGGATTAGTGCTCTTCAAAAGGGGAACATGCTTCTGTGTGGGTAAAGTCTCAGAGAGATTTGTGCAAAGACGCAGTTCTTGCCATGGCCTCAACTCTGTAAGAGGCAGTGTAAGAGGCAAGCATCTCCCCTGCATGGGCTATGACCTGTAAGAGAGCCTTTGTGAACTGTACTAGAATCATAGAATCATAGAATAGTTAGGGTTGGAAAGGACCTTAAGATCATCTAGTTCCAGCCCCCCTACCATGGGCAGGGACACCTACCACTAAACCATGCCATCCAAGGCTATGTCCAACCTGGCCTTGAACACCACCAGTGACGGAGCATTCACAACTTCTCTGGGCAACCTATTCCAGTGCCTCACCACCCTTACAGTAAAGAACTTCTTCCTCAGATCCAATCTAAACTTCCCCTGTTTAAGTTTAAACCCATTACCCCTTGTCCTCTCACTACAGTCCCTCATGAAGAGTCCCTCCCCAGCATCCCTATAGGCCCCCTTCAGATATTGGAAGGCTGCTATGAGGTCTCCACGCAGCCTTCTCTTCTCCAGGCTGAACAGCCACCTCGTTAAGAAAATACTGGAAACCCCCATGCTATGCTGAGACCTACAACACCCATGCCAAGAGGACAAGACACCTGAAAAACAGTGCCAACTGAGGTGGCAACTCAGTCTAGATCTGCCTTAACCACAAGTCTGTAAATCTGAAGTTCTGCTCTGGGTAGGATACAAGGAAAAGATCCTTTTAAACGTCCTTTTACGCTCTGCTTCTGATGGATCGGTATTTTGAGGTCAAGTATTTTTAAATATTTATTTTTAATGCTTTAGCATATCTGCTTGCCTACTTAAAATAGCTTCAGAAGTATTTTGGGCACAAAAACAGAAACACTCATAGCTTTAATGAAGCTTCAGAGTTACCTCCTCATCAATCACAGCAGTGTGGAGAGGTGCTACATGTACAGTTCAGTGGAAGGTTTTTTATATTGCTCTGATACTCTCCATGTCAGAAAAAAGAAAGAAAAAAATAGAATCAGAAGGCGAGACAAAGAAAAGACGACAACAGTTATGATGGCTCATGGACTAGAACATCTGCAAAGTCCTTCCATTTCTCTCTAAATATTTTATCTCTACTTTTAAGACTAAGTTTTACTATTCTGTCTCAAGAAAGCTAACATTGAGGTTAGTCTGAGAGGGCATTCTTACGTGATACAGCAGATCTACAGTTAGATAGAGAAAACAGATCAGGAACCAGATCGGAAATTAGAAATTGGATTGTGTTCTATCATCTGTATTTTATAAATCACCACCTACGCTCAGGACCCAGGCTCTTCTGGCATACATTTTTACATGAGGGCTATAGGGATGCTGGGAAGGGACTCTTCATGAGGGACTGTAGTGAGAGAACAAGGGGTAACGGGTTCAAACTTAAACAGGGGAAGTTTAGATTGGATCTGAGGAAGAAATTCTTTACTGTAAGGGTGGTGAGGCACTGGAATGGGTTGCCCAGGCAAGTTGTGAATGCTTCATCCCTGGTGGTGTTCAAGGCCAGGTTGGACATAGCCTTGGATGGCATGGTTTAGTGGTAGGTGTCCCTGCCCATGGTAGGGGGGCTGGAACTAGATGATCTTAAGGTCCTTTCCAACCCTAACTATTCTATGATTCTATGATTCTAAATTCCACAAACTTATGGAGTTGTTCCATAATTATAGTAACTCTCTGGAAGTCCCTACTATTTCTGCATGTTTTCCTACTGGGAGGAGACAAGAGGTAGAAAGTTAGGTGCAAAGAAGGCCACCACAATGAAATCATAACTTCTCAGTATAGAAAGATTTCTGCACCTAACTTATGCTTACCCCATCCATTTTATCCCACACAATCACATTACTTGCTGTATACCTTGGGAGTACTGGGCAGTTGGGATCTGAATGGCTGGCTCATCAGGTTAGTCACGCTGGGCACAAGGACCGGGAGAGAACAGTGATCACCAGCAGCCTGCAGTGCATCCTACGGCAAGAAGGAACAGAGATTAAGAAGACATGTCACCTTTTCTTAAATAATTCAGGAAGTATCTCCTTGCTTCCCAACAAGATTATTCAGAGCTGCAACTCAAAAAGGGTGCAATGTAGTTCTTTTGCCATATAAAACACCCCTGTCAGTACTGGGGGACAAAACCCCACCTTTTCTAAAATCTCCCTATGCCTCTACAGGGAAGCAGCGAGGAGGGTGCAGGAAGATGACATCCCATAGGCTGCAGTGTCCTCCCCTTGATTGATATATGTTCTCCACTGGGGGTATGACTTCAATTCTTTCTTTGAAACATGAATCAAATGAGACCACAAGCAAATGTATTTCCCTGTCAAACATTTCACTTCCTGGAGACAGTTAAGAGCTAATGTGACATACTGTGCACAGTTTATTTTTGCTTTTGGGCCAGCAAATTGCTGTACTGTTTTCCAGGTCCTTAAACTTGGTTTGTGTTTGCTGAAAGAAGCATTGCAGACACACTGGCTCAGTCTAGTAAGATTTCTAGCACACAGACTGATCCTAAGCATTCAGATGAGGAAATGAAAGATCAGTAAACCAAATTCAGGCCAAAGGCACATATGTTCCTCTTTACATAAGACCTCGAAAGAGCAGACTGTGGAGTTTCTTTCATGTCATCATATTTGCTGCATCATCCAGCCAGCCTTTTAACAAAACTTAGAACTGATGCAATTGGCTGGCTTTTGCATACAGAGAATAGACACTCAGGAAGAACATATGTTCTGCCTTTATGTGGTTCCCTGGCAAAAAAAAAAACTAAAATCAAAACCTTTGCAGGCCTCAGGGCAATCCCTTGATGTCTTAACAATGTAGGTTAGAAAACTAGGGCACCAAGCAGTATGTCTGGCTCACAATGACAATGGTAACAAATGGCAGAGCCAGGAGTAGACCATGCTGTACATACAACTGATGGAACCTAACTGGTCGTTCACTGAAGTAAATGAAATTCAAGTCTCCCTGTGGTATAGAAGGGGAGAGACAGATGCTGCAGAGCCACCAACGATTTTCCTACTTTGGGACATCTTAGAGATCATCACCCACCTGATAACAGTTTGAAGCAGCTTTTCTTCTATCAGCAGGATTTAACCATCCGTAGATGCAATGCAGCAGAGCAGCCTGATCAAACCATGACAAAGTTGTCAAGTGATTCCTGGGCACTCTGTCAGGGTTACCTGAACATTGCAATAAACAAAAGCAGGTTCTCAGTCCATAAGAAAGAAGCAGGGCTTGTCCAGCAGTTGCAGGCAATTAGCCATGGAAAACATCTACCTAGGACTGCATCTGACCATTATTTATCTCTTGTAGGGTTGAAGAACAATGTGGGATTGCTATGAAGCCTTGTGGAACACCTCTGATAACCTGTTAATAATAAAATAACGCTTTGTATTTCTGTAACACTGCTCATTTTACAAGCCTTGATCAGTTAAGCATCATTAGGCTGCAGTATTTGAAGTATTTCAGAAACCAGCAAAAGCAGTGGGTAAGCTCCCTCCTCATTGCCTTACCCACACTCCTACAAGCAGCACTTCAGGCAGTCTCTAAAAGTTGTACAAAGCAGTCTCCTGTCTGAAGAAGGCTGGGATCATTGTAGGGTATACTGCTCACGTAACAGCATTAGAAAAATGACAAGATGTTAATATTAATTAATTATTTAATATTAATTAATTATTCTCTTTAAAGTTCTGTAGTAATAATGTATGTTGAAATTAGCAGAATACACAAGTTTTTAGCATATAGGTACCACAGCACTAAAATGGAGGACAAAATATAGAGTTCAGTGACAAAGCAAAAATTGGGTATTCCACTTTTCTGTGTGACATCCAAGTGCGACAACAAAGACATAAACAATACTAGAGCCTTTTGGTCTGGTCTTAGTTTTTAGGCAGCACCTCCAGCTTGGCAATACTACACCTTTAGTTACTTTTAGCAAAAAAGTCATATGTACATCATTCAAAACAGACATAAAGAACAAAACTCTATAGAAGGCAGTGAAAATATTACTACTTATACCAGTGCTGAGGCAGTTCAGTGCCACTGAAGATCTTTGAAAACACTTCTGACAGCTCCTCTCTCCTTCAGTCAACAGTTCAAATACATATCTACTTCAGACACAATATAGCAAGGGAAGCCTCTTCTTGGTATTGGTAATACCAATACAAATTTTCCAACACATGTATGCCAACATGCTTCAGTCTTTACCTGGGGAGGAGAAGAGGTAATTTGGCCTCTACTGTGGTATAGCCCCTAGCATCTTTGCACAGGCTACCTGCAGTGCTAGCTGTGGTAGCAGTGGTATTTGCAATGTGGAATACTGCTTGCCACAAAAACTATTGCACTGCTGGCATTTCCCCCACTCTGTCTTCCTGAAATGCAGACAAGGAGAAATGTCAGAGGCATTTTGGAATACAAGACTGCCTGTTTGGCTGCCTTGCTTCTTTGTGTTTGGCCATTTCCTCCCCCCCCCCCCACTTTGTTTTTCTTTCCACTTGCAAGTATTGTTTTAACACAGATGGCTCTAGGTGTTCAGCTGCCTTCAGCTGGTAGCTGTCTAGCTGGAGACCATGTGCTTTTCTGAATCAATGCCGTCACTGTCATACTGCTAATGTTGAATTCCTTGTTGTTTTTGCCGGTAGTACTAGAAACTGCTTTAGAATCTCTTCATTGCCTGAAAATACAAAGTGCTTCTTGAAGGTTATCCTGACTTTAGAGTTCTCACTTTAGTTCCATATCTTTGACTTTTCCCTCTCTTCCAGGGACCATGAATATTATCACATTTCACATCATTTAAGGTCTAGTAGCGTCATAGAATGTCACCCACCAGTATACCCACATTTTGCTAAGTATGTAAAACATAGAACCATATAATCATAGAATAGTTAGGGTTGGAAAGAACCTTAAGATCACCTAGCTCAAACCTCCCCCCGCCATGGGCAGGGACACCTCCCACTAAATCATGCCACCCAAGGCACTGTCCAATCTGGCCTTGAACACAGCCAGGGATGGAGCATTCACAACTTCCCTGGGCAACGCACTCCAGGGCTGTCCTTGTCCTAAAGAACACCATAATCTAAAGCATCATGAGGGGCTTTGTAGACATCTCTGCATGAACCACAAACTTTCATTATTGAATGAGGCCTCCTCAAAAGGCAAAACTCAAAAGCTGAAGGAAACAGTGGTACAATCACAGGAACACACATTTTTCATGTTTATGTATGTTCTAATATAGTCACATAAATTGTTGGAACAAATGGGAGAGAGAAATATTTTGTGTGATGTGTCCAAATAAATTATAGCTAAAATTATTTTTAATCTTTCTCTGGTTCCCAGATGTCCGAAAATTATTATGGATCTTAAATATTTCCTTGAACTGATACAGATATTAGATTCTATATGTTAAAATTCTTAGCCAGCAGGACAATATCATCACTTGCCCAGCAGAAGTACATGTAACTTCAGGTCTAACACACAAATAACATATTTATATGGTTTCCATTAATACAGTAAACTGATAGACACAGATATGCACATACAATGTCTTCACACAAGAACATTCCATAACAGCCTAATCTTGTAATCCTGAACTCCAACCTCCATGTGTGTCAGGTGAGTGTTTCTTTTGGCATTCCTAAATGATGATTCAGTAACTACTGATGTAAGAGTAGCGATGGGAACTTCAGAAATCCTATAAGGTATAAACTGTGCCAGTAACAGAACAGTGCTCCTGACATCTCTACAATATAATGGGGAAGTACACATAACACCAAATTAACCTCTCAGCATTTTCATGAGCAGAAAAGGATTTAATTAAGGAAGTCAAGATTCCCTTCCAGTTCCTTCTTCCAATAAATACGTTCAGACTTTGATCTTTGACCTTTATTCGTAAAAATAATTCTACATCATATTTCTGCATACAGCTCTCTAAGGAGAATCAAGTTTATACTTCCCTCCCAATCCAAACCATAACAGAGCTTAATTAGGTGATAATTTATGTAGTACTTAGCATGAACTTTTGACACTCGCTGAAGTAGGCAGCATGAGTGTACATATGTTATCACCTGACTACATCAAGAAACAAAGCCTACGCAGTGGTCAGGTATCTTGGGCTTTATAAGGCATCAAGTAACATTTATAACCCTGTTGTACCTAAATTTCTAATAGGTTGGATCTGTCTCCAGTGTGCATTAATATATGTGCTTGTGTGTACTTGAAACATTGATAGTAAGAACTTCAAAACAACTAGCAAATACGGGAAACAGATGTCAAGACAATCAGCAACAAGGCTGCCCAAAACTTTGTACCTCTGCTCAGTTTTAGGGAAAGTACACAGCTGGCAAACATTTCATTTTTGCCTACTCAATATGATTAAATGTGGAATTGAGCTCTTTTCCTTCAAAAGTTAAATCATGAGTAATTATATTAATCTGATCTGTTACTGTAAGTGCAGAGAGTACTTTTATACAAGTTTCTTTCCCCTACCCAAAGAGCCTTACTATTCTGTTAGCCTGAACAGCAACATTTTGATGGAGCTGCTATCTTTTCTACATGGTTAGATGACAGCAGTTAGTTAATTTTGCTTTGGTCAGTCTAAGCCTGGTAAGAAAATAGACATTAATTTACAGATTGTATTTGTGGAGCAATTCTAATAAACAACATGGGATATTACATCCCTAGTTTGGAAACAAAGATGCTGAGTTACTTTGAACATGTCTAAATAGAGAAGATCTGTGCACCCATTGTACTATGTGTTTACCAATCTCCCTCACTGTGACAGATTGGAAACAGTACTGTCTTGAATGGATTTTCAATCGCATGGACTACTCTGAACACTGTAATTTTTCAGAGTCCTGCAAGTTTACAATAGAAGTCAGGCCTTCTGACTGCCAGGGT
This sequence comes from Amazona ochrocephala, assembly GCA_039720435.1. Lineage (NCBI taxonomy): Eukaryota > Metazoa > Chordata > Aves > Psittaciformes > Psittacidae > Amazona > Amazona ochrocephala. Next base: position 15,571,586 of record CM077879.1, read on the forward strand.
AGAAAAGTCTCTAGACCACCAGAAAACCAAGAAAGGTGAGCATGCAAGCTGTCTCAAAAGATGAGTTTATCTCTATAGCCCTCTTTTCTATTTATATTCTTTACTTCTCTCTACCTCGCAGCAATTAGTGATATCTCACCCAGTCTGTGAAAATAAAATCAGATCTTACAGAACCTGTTCAGAATGTTATGCAATCATGTTTCAGAAATATTTAAAATTAAATTAACAAATGCTAAATAAATATATCCTGCTCTGCTTTATATTTATTTCTTAGGTTTCTTACATCAATTATGATATTCTTATTTACATTTACTTATAGCCCAATGCTTTTTATGAGAAAAGTAGAGACATTGTAGTCCTTTGCCCTGTTTATTGTGAATTCTAGAAATTTCTTTACAATACCAATGAAATAAAATATCCACTCTACTTCTGTGTTCTGCTGAATTATACCAGCATGGCCATGTCTGATTACCATTTTGTCCTTATTGCTTGCTTCACAGACACTTAGGTCAGCTTCTATAAAGCTATTACCATCTTGAAAAACTCTGCAATATAGTAAGACAAAAATGCAACCAAGGTGTTTAGAAAGTCCAAATAATGTGAAGGCATCTTTTCTAAAATAGTTTTAAGTGTGATTAAAACACCAGCACTCCTTTAGTAGGATTTAAGTGTACAGCAGGCCTACACACTGCTTATAAGTAATAAATGGTAAATAATTCCATTTTATAGTAAAAAATATTAATTTAAATATACTCAAAAATTTTTAACAGTCTTCACTAGACATCTACTTGCAGCAAAGTTGCTACTTCTCCCCTGTAGTGTTTTTAAGCATATGGTACTCAAGCACCTGTATTTTTGGTAGCTAAACCAAAATTGAGTCCAAATGCAAATTAAATTCATAGAATGGGGTTGGAAAATTCATAATAGGGTTGGAAAGGACCTTAAGATCACCTAGCTCCAGCACCCCTGCCATGGGCAGGGACACCTACCACTAAACCATGCCACCCAAGGCTGTGTCCAACCCCACATTGAACACCACCAGCGATGGAGCATTCACAACTTCCCTGGGCAACCCATTCCAGTGCCTCAGCACCCTCACAGTAAAGAATTTCTTCTTCATATCCAATCTAAACTTCCCCTGTTTTAGTTTGAACCCGTTACCCCTTGTCATCCTTGTGGCCCTCCTCAGGACTTGTTCCAACAGTTCCATGTCCTTTTAGGTTAACACGAATTCTAATGCTGCACAAGTTTTTGCATTAGCCAACAGAGCTGCTGGTTATGAAATAACTGAGCTTATCTGTCATTTTATCAAAGGCAAGAAACATTTACTGAGTTTGTAGACTTTTGCCAGAAGTGAAGTGTTTCTCAGTAAGTAATCGGTTTTTGAAGAAGGAAAACTATAATGTATAAAGGTGAAACCGCTCTTTCCATGTATGGACTTCACTGATTTGCTTTCACCAACAAAAGCAGCAGAATGAATGGGAGATAACCTCAGGAAAGAGCTTGACTAACAGACACCTGATATTGATTCTGAAGTTCCTGCAAACCCATTCCTGCTCCAGACTACATCTAACAGGGTCTGTCTCTCCAACACCTTGCAGTCAGCACAGTCTTTCACAGCTGTACAGAATGATGCCATACTGTTTTGAAGCCAAAATAGACCCTTGTTCCAGAAGGCTGAGTAATTTTAAAAGATGTAGGGCATTAATGAATCCCAGCATGTGTATTTGGACAAGTCACTAATCTCTCTTACTGTATCCTCTTCTTTACAACTCACAAATTATTGAAAGGACAAGCAATCTGAAGCTGTCATACACCACCGGGTCACTGTCAAGATGTCTCCCATCCTGATTTGGTTTGCTCTGTTTGGTTACTAACCAAAATGCAAAAGGGGGAGGTAGCTCCTGAACAAATGCATGGCAGAGCAGACATTCCGAGGTTATTTTAGAGAGTTGCTCTTGAAGCTGATTCTAATTTTGTACAGAATCTGTGAACAGGAGGACAGATGCTTAACTTTTTTCGCCACCTATCAGTTATCATCTCTTCCTCATACAGTCAAGACAAGTTGGGCTTATTCCTGGGTCTAGACACACAGTCTAAACCTTCAGCTGGATCCCACTGTAAAAAAAATAAAAAAAAAAGACCAGCTACTGTGAAGAGCATTGAGAAGCGATGGCTAGTTTATATTCTGTCTACAGTTTAGCATATGACCACAAAGCATGTCATTCCAGGGGAATCAATTCAAAGCAAAACGCTTAAGCTTCTGCACTGCAGAACTTCATGCACAGCCAGGGAAAACAGAGAACAACAACTTTCCACAGTGTTTAGCTGCTTTGCTTGTGCTTCTATGATACAGAGGCCAAATGTACAGTAATTTTAACTGAATCAAGTCCAAGACTTGTCTAAGTGTATCCACTGAAAATGAAACCGACCTTGGGGAGAAAGAAGAAATGGCAGGGTAGTGAAAACATCTTATGCCTTAAGGAAAAGCATAGAGAAAATAGCAGCAACCCATGCCTGCTTTCAAAATAATAACGAGGGCTATTATTTATCAGACAGAAGAGACCTTTCTCCTTTCACTGTAACTCTTTGGTGCCAGCAAAGACAGACAAGGTAAGCATTCTGAAGGAAAACAGGAGTGAGCATTCAAGAGGATGCTGGTAGGACAGGAAGCAAGAGCAAGAGATTCTCTTTCTCCTCCTGGAATGGAAAGTATGATTTATCATAGGCAACTAAAGGAGAAAAACAGTGTATGCCAGCAGAGAGCAAACTGCAGAACTTCTGGCAATAGATGGAATATTTAATCCATAATACTAATGGCTTTAGTTTAGCTTCTAAACTTAGCCTTGTTGTTCTACAAATATAATTTATATAAAAATTATATAAATGATATAATTGATCTATGGTCAAAATTTCCCTTGAGCCTACTTGTCCATTCCCAAACTTAAAAAAAATAGCTATGAAGCAACATGTAAAGCACACTTATTTTCCAACATTTGTCTAACAAGTGGACAGAGTATATTACTCACCCAAAGCATCACCTCCCATGAGTTACGTCTCCTTCCATTTAACTTTTTTTTTTCTTTTTTATTTTTAGTGAGGAAGGTTTAAAGGTGCCAGACATGTTCTTCTTTTCCTCTCCTTTTCCAAACACTCTTGCTCTTTGCCACCTTCTCTTGCAGGAGACACACATGGCTACCCTGGATTTGGAGAAGGCTGAGGTTCTTAATGACTTCTTTGCCTCAGTCTTTACCGGCAAATGTTCTGACAACACCACCCAAGTCGTGGAAGGCAGACGCGGGGACGATGAGGGTGGGGACCCTGGGCCCACTGTGGGGGAGGATCTTGTTCGGGACCACCTTAGGAACCTGAATGTATACAAGTCCATGGGGCCGGATGAAATCCATCCACGGGTCCTGAAGGAGCTGGCAAATGAAGTTGCTAAGCCACTGTCCATCATATTTGAAAAATCATGGCAGTCAGGTGAAGTTCCTGACGACTGGAAAAAGGGAAATATAACCCCCATTTTTAAGAAGGGAAAAATGGATGACCCAGGGAATTACAGACCAGTCAGTCTCACCTCTGTGCCTGGCAAAATCTTGGAGCGGATTCTCCTAGAAGGCATGATGAGGCATGTGAAAACCAACAAGGTGCTTGGTGACAGCCAGCATGGCTTCAGTAAGGGGAAATCCTGCCTGACCAATCTGGTGACCTTCTATGAAGGGGCTACGGAACTGATGGACAGGGGCAGAGCAGTTGATGTCATCTACCTGGACTTGTGTAAAGCCTTTGACACTGTCTCACATGACATCCTTGTTTCTAAGTTGGAGAGACATCGATTTGATAGGTGGACCACTCGGTGGATAAAGAACTGGCTGGATGGCTGCACGCAAACAGTAGTGCTCAGTGGCTCAGTGTCCAGCTGGAGACCAGTAACGAGTGGTGTCCCCCAGGGATCGGTATTGGGACTGGTCTTGTTCAACATCTTTGTGGGTGACATAGACAGTGGGATTGAGTGCGCCCTCAGCAAGTTTGTTTGCCGATGACACCAAGCTGTGTGGTTCGGTTGATAAGTTGGAGGGAAGGAATGCCATCCAGAGGGACCTTGACACGCTTGTGAGGTGGGCTGATGCCAACCTAACGAAGTTTAACCATGATAAATGCAAAGTCCTACACCTGGGTCGGAGCAATGCCAGGCACAGCTACAGATTGGGCGGGGAGGAGATTCAGAGCAGCCCTGCGGAGAAGGACTTGGGGGTGTGGGTTGATGAAAAATGAACATGAGCCGGCAGTGTGTACTCGCAGCCCAGAAGGCCAACTGTATCCTGGGCTGCATCAAAAAGAGTGTGACCAGCAGGTGGAGGGAGGTGCTCCTGCCCCTTTACTCTGCTCTCGTGAGACCTCACTTGGAGTATTGCGTGCAGTTCTGGTGTCCTCAACATAAAAAGGACATGGAACTGTTAGAACAAGTGCAGAGGAGGGCCACGAGGATGATGAGGGGACTGGAGCACCTCCCATATGAAGATAGTCTGAGAAAATTGGGGCTCTTCAGCCTGGAGAAGAGAAGGCTGCGTGGAGACCTCATAGCAGCCTTCCAGTGTCTGAAGGGGGCCTACAGGGATGCTGAGGATGGACTCTTCATTAGGGACTGTAGTGAGAGAACAAGGGGTAACAGGTTTAAACTTAAACAGGGAAAGTTTAGATTGGATATGAAGAAGAAATTCTTTACTGTAAGGGTGGTGAGGCCCTGGAATGGGTTGCCCAGAGAGGTTGTGGATGCTTCGTCCCTGGCGGCGTTCAAGGTGGGGTTGGACATAGCCTTGGATGGCATGGTTTAGTGGGAGGTGTCCCTGCCCATCGCAGGGGGGTTGGAACTCGATGATCTTGAGGTCCTTTCCAACCCTAACTATTCTATGATTCTATGATTCTATGCTTTCAGTTCACCTCTTCTGACCCTGCCAGGGAGGGGAAAGGTGGAAGGGGGAGAAAAAGCTTCCTTTACTACCTCTTTTCCTAGATGAGTTGGCTGGGCCGATAAGGGCATAGAAGCATATGCCATGAGTTTCTGCAGTGTTCACGCATTCCAGTGCCTGTAAGGATGGAAGTGTCCAGTCCCACCAGTGTACAGTGATAGAGCTCAGTCATTGATAAAGGTTCTGATCTGAATTCTGAATACCTGAACAAATACAAATACATTTACACAGGTTTTGCTTTAGTGATTAAGTCTTCCCTATGCATTTTCTCCTAATTATATTATTCTAAAGAACACTAAATAGTAATTCTACATGACATTTTTATCACCTGCATAGTATTTCAAATGAAACGTTATTTAAACTTACCCTGTACTCTTCAGTGCTACAATTTTCAATGTGTTCCGGCTATATTAGACAAATATTTAAGAAAAAGTTGGGCTATGTGCTGTTTTTTTCCATTTTTAAGTGTTTAATTTGTTATAAACGTAGTATGCTGCAAATACGTTCAATATATATATATATGGCCCTTTACGCATTAAGTGTTAAGAATATATTTTTGCATTGCCATAGTTGAGTTTGTCACATTTTCCATTACCAACTTAATTTCAGGGTTTATAACTTCTTCATAAAATGTGCCCTTCAGGAGGAAACTTGACATTTAATTCCCCAGCTGAAAAGAGGAGATGGTTTTTTTTTTCCTATTAAAAAGCAGATTAATAAAATAATTGTTTAGCAAACATTTCTAACATCCAGAAATGAAGTGACAAAAAAGCCTCTGAAGCTTGGATTCCCTTTCTTAGACTGCATTTAACTGAGCATTTTAATTCTAACCAAAAATAAATACTTTCAGATATCAACTCCTACTGATTAGAGTTTAAAGCCATTTTTTACTCCACAACAAAGCAAGTGAAATAATTCCTGATCCAGATCTCCATCTGGTATAGTACAGCATATGTTCATTGTCTGTCTAGATCACTACTAATTTCAGCAGTCAAACCTCCTAGCCCAGAGCAATGAAAGCTCTTTGATCTCACAAAATTAGAGCTAACAGAATGATGGCAGTCCATCACTGACTGTATGATTTAAATTCTGTTTCATATACCTGTTTGATACTCTGCAACTCATGATGAAAATCTATTCACTACTTTTTCCTCACCTCTAGAAATGTTATACCAAAAGCATACTGCTTACCTCTATTTCTGTTCCTAAACAGGACCGGAAAATATAGCATGAGACAAATCATACAGAATAAAAGAATAGATGAAATGAAATTAAAAGCTCAGTTGGTTTCTTGAAAATTTATAATAAAAAATATTTATGAATAAAAATATATTTTCCATAAAACAGGAATAATTTGTGAATGACTCAAATATCAGAAGTCTAAGCTTATTGCAGCTTTTAGTTTCAGCCAATGCATGATTACTGCTATTTTTATTAAAATTAAATGGCCTTATTTTCAAATTCTCACATACTGACTGCCAGCAGTTTTCCTCAGCTACAGTTCTTTCCAGATTAATCCATCTCTATATTGCCAAATTTTATGACCTTTATTGCAAGTCACCCAACAAGTGTTTTCTCAAAGTTCTTTTTTTCCTGAGCAAAGTAAGACTCTCAGCTTTCCTTCTTTCCAAACATAATATTATGGCTCACAGCTCAGTTTAAAAAAAAAAAAAATATTCAAAAATGCCCTGTCTTTTGAAAGACAAAACAAGTCCTATATTTATTATATCGAAAAATTCCCCAAACTCATGTCTTTCCAGACTTGACTAATGATTTGTGAATGCTTTCAGGTTAGCAATACTGCATTATGTGTTCCTTGGATTCCTGTCTGACCACTACACCCAGTAGCTGCTTGGTCTTTGATCTTTTTTCCACAAATTTCACCTAACATTTTCAGGTTTATTACTCAAATTAAATAGCTTTAATTTGACTTGGGGCTTTGTTGTACCTATTTGCTAGCTAAACTTTAAAATGGCTTCCAAGCTGTATGGTTGCTCTACCTTACATGGATTAGTAGGCAGGAACTGTGGTTTTTGCCTGTATTGTGCTTTATCCTCTGGCACTAGGTACAGTTTTAAATAGAAAGCAATCATGCCCTCATAGCAGACATGCTAATTACTTTGTCTCACTCTTTCTGTCTCTGGGAGGCTGTTAACCAGTTGCAGAAAGATAGTTTAAAAAAAATTCCACTATCTTTCTTCCATACCTCATAGTTTTTACATCCTAGCAGAATTGTGTTATTCTACTGATCCTGTTTTCATTTTCACATTACAAAGAAATGGTACATATGCGAGCAGAGCTAGGCCTGTGTTTTGCTCATGTGGATAAGTCCATTTTTTCTGGTTTGTCTGGATCACCTTTTTCTTAAGTTTCTCCATGTGTGACATAGCTCCAAACTCATACATTTTGTTTTCATTCATTTTTGCTTTCTTCTGAATGTCCTTTTAGCCTCTGATGCCAGACAATTATTTACTAATTTATCAACAAAAGTACAGATTTTAAAACATAACTAAAAACATGAGAAACCTGCCAGAAAGCCAAGATTTGTCCATAACTTAATTTCATGCTGTTGCAGATAATCCTCATATGGGATGTTGCATTCATAACAAGACCTGACAGACATGAAAGGGAACCTCAGAATAGCTCCAGACTACCAATTACAGATCAGAGCCCCCTAATTTCCAGATTTTACATTACATACTTTATTATAGGACATGCTTTCACAGGTAACGAAATATAGCAAGGGTATATCACTCTTTATTTAAAGCATAATTTCTGAGAAGTATCAAAGTTGCAGTTCAAACTAGCTGTGTGGTCAATAAAGTGTCTTATTTTAGTACTCTCTAGGGAAATAATTGTGTAAAATTCGGGAAATAATTGTGTAGAAATAAAAGCAACAGCATATACTGGAAATGCCTGAAGGAATATTTCTGAACCATGGTCAGAGGCACCAAAACAAAATTCACAACACTAGCTGTAGACAATCTCTGTCATTAATAAATTCAGACCAACATCAGAATTAATGGTTCTTACTTTGGACACCATATTTAGACACTCAAGCAGCTGTATATTAGACTTTCTTCCACAGGAGAACTATTTGCACTACTTCAACTTATAAGACCGAGTTTCCTGTGCTGTGAATGATAAATAGACACTTCTAGAAAGTGGGCTCAAATCACCACCCAGGTCCCTCTTCTTTGTCTCTGCCTTAAATGTACTCCCATTAAAAGTCATAGAGTCATAATTTGGGTTGGAAGGGACCTACAAAAGCCAACTAGTACTACCCACCTGCAATGAGCAGGGACATCTTGGAACTAGATCAGACTGCCCAGAACTACATCTAGCCTGACTTTGAATGTCTCCAGCGATGGAGCACCTACAACCTCTCTGGGCAACCTATTCCATTAGTTTACCACCCTCATTGTAAAGACGGTTTTCCTCACATCCGGCCTGAATCTTCCCTCTTTTAGTTTAAAACCATTACCCCTTGTCCTATATAGCAATATAGGAAAACATCTGAAATGGCAGCAACATTTTTTCCAGACACCCAAAACACTTGGAAGACATATTTACAGAAGTAGAGGTCTACCCCTAAACTCTATCCATCTAAGCCACAACAGTCCTGATCATGTGTGTCAGTTGCTGCAAAGGCTACATTTAGGAGTTTTTGAGACTAACAGGTCCACTCAATTTTCTTTTGTTACATCTCTGCCGATAAAAACATTGATGACAGAGCACAGGCTCAGCCCTAGCATACTGCCATCCATACTGACAGACTGTCCCTGACATGGTGTCAGCATCTCCCAGACTGAGCTCAGGAACATTTCATAGAATCATAGAATCATAGAATAGTTAGGGTTGAAAAGGACCTCAAGATCATCGAGTTCCAACCCCCCTGCCATGGCCAGGGACACCTCCCACTAAACCATGCCATCCAAGGCTATGTCCAACCTGGCCTTGAACGCTGGTAGTGATGGAGCATTCACAACTTCCCTGGGCAACCCATTCCAGGGCCCAGTGCCTCACCACCCTTACAGTAAAGAACTTCTTCCTCATATCCAATCTAAACTTCCCCTGTTTAAGTTTAAACCTGTTACCCCTTGTCCTCTCACTACAGTCCCTAATGAGGAGTCCCTCCCCAGCATCCCTATAGGCCCCCTTCAGGTATTGGAAGGCTGCTATGAGGTCTCCATGCAGCCTTCTCTTCTCCAGGCTGAACAGCCCCAACTTTCTCAGCCTATCTTCATATGGGAGCTGCTTCAGTCCCCTCATCATCCTCGTGGCCCTCCTCTGGACTCATAACAGCAGTTCCATGTCCTTTTATATTGAGAACACCAGAACTGCACACAATACTCAAAGTGAGGTCTCATGAGAGCAGAGTAGGGGGTCAGGATCACCTCCCTCGACCTGCTGGTCACGCTCCTTTTGACACAGCCCAGGACACGGTTGGCTTTCTGGGCTGCGAGTACACACTGCCGGCTCATGTTCATTTTTTCATCGACCAACACCCCCAAGTCCTTCTCCGCAGGGCTGCTCTGAATCTCTTCTCTGCCCAATCTGTAGCTGTGCCTGGCATTGCTCCCACCCAAGCGTAGGACCTTGCACTTATCATGGTTAAACTTCATTAGGTTGGCATCAGCCCACCTCACAAGCGTGTCAAGGTCCCTCTGGATGGCATTCCTTCCCTCCAACATATCAACCGAACCACACAGCTTGGTGTCATTGGCAAACTTGCTGAGGGCGCACTCAATCCCACTGTCCATGTCAGCCACAAAGATGTTGAACAAGAGCAGTCCCAACACCGATCCCTGGGGGACACCACTCATTACTGGTCTCCAGCTGGACACTGAGCCACTGAGCACTACTGTTTGCGTGCAGCCATCCAGCCAGTTCTTTATCCACCGAGTGGTCCACCTATCAAATCGATGTCTCTCCAACTTAGAAACAAGGTTGTCATGTGAGACAGTGTCAAACGCTTTGCACAAGTCCAGGTAAATGACATCAACTGCTCTACCCCTGTCCATCAGTTCTGTAACCCCACCATAGAAGGCCACCAGATTGGTCAGGCAGGATTTCCCCTTACTGAAGCCATGATGGCTGTCACCAAGCACCTTGTTGGTTTTCATGTGCCACAGCGTGCCTTCGAGGAGAATCTGCTCCAAGATTTTGCCAGACACAGAGGTGAGACTGACTGGTCTGTAGATCCCTGGTTCATCCATTTTCCTCTTCTTGAAAATGGGGGTTATATTTCCCTTTTTCCAGTCGTCGGGAACTTCACCTGACTGCCGTGATTTCTCAAATATGATGGACAGTGGCTTAGCAACTTCATTTGCCAGCTCCTTCAGGACCCGCAGATAGATTTCATCAGGTCCCACGGCCTTGTATACATTCAGGTTCCTAAGATGGTCTCAAAACAGATCCTCTCCTACAGTGGGCCCAGGGTCTTCATTCTCACTGTCCCTGCGTCTGCCTTCCAAGACTTGGGTGGTGTGGTCAGAGCATTTGCCGGTGAAGACTGAGGCAAAGCAGTCATTAAGAACCTCAGCCTTCTCCAAATCCAGGGTAGCCAGTTCTCCTGATAGCTTCTGGAGAGGGCCCACGTTGTCCCTAGCCTGCCTTTTATTTGCAATGTACCTACAGAACCCCTTCCTGTTATCTTTCACATCCCTAGCCAAGTTTAATTCCAAGTCGGCCTTAGCTTTGCTAACCTGGTCCCTGGCTTCCCAGACAACATCCCTGTATTCTTCCCAGGCCACCTATCCTTGCTTCCACCTTTTATAGGCCTCTTTTTTCCTTTGAGTATTGCTCAGCACCTCCTTATCCATCCAAGGAGGTCTCCTAGCCTTCCCGCTACACTTCCTTCCAGCTGGGATGCAACAGTCCTGAGCTTGCAGCAGGTGATCCTTGAATATCAACCAACAGTCTTGGGACCCCCTGCCCTCTAGGGCTGTATCCCACGGAATCATACTGAGCAGGTTCCTGAAGAGGCCAAAGTCTGCTCTCTTGAAGTCCAGGGCAGTGAGCTTGCTGCATACTCTTCTCACTGTCCTGAGGATCTCAAACTCGACAATCTCATGATCGCTGCAATCAAGGCGGCCCTGGAGCATCACATTTCCAACCAGCCCTTCCCTGTTGGTGAGGACAAGGTCAAGCATGACACCTCTCCTTGTCGGCTCCTCTATTACTTGCAGAAGGAAGTTGTCTTCCACACAATCGAGGAACTTCCTGGATTGCTTGTGTCGGGTGGTACCATCCCTCCAACAGATATCAGGGTGGTTGAAGTCTCCCATGAGAACAAGGGGCTGCAAGTGTGAGGCTGTTCCTATCTGCCTATAGAACGCTTCATCCACTGAGTCCCCTTGGTCAGGCAGTCTGTAACAGATCCCGACAATAATGTCTCCCATCGCTGTTCTCCCTTTAACCCTGACCCAGAAACTCTCTGTTGACTGCTCACCTGTCCCCAGACAGAGTTCCATACTCTCCAGCCTATCCCTAACATGAATAGCAACTCCCCTTCCCCGCCTACCAGGCCTGTCTTTCCTAAAGAGCCGGTAACCTTCCATTCCAACACACCAGTCACAGGAGCCATCCCACCATGTTTCTGTGATGCCTATGATATCATACCCCCGTGGACATGCACACATCTCTAATTCCTCTTCTCTGTTCCCCATGCTATGGGCATTTGTATAGAGCCATCTGAGCCGAGCTCCAATTGAAGCCGGCTCATTGGCTGGAGCAGCTGGAATATCTCTACATTGCTCTGAACGGTTATTATAGGTGCTGGCAACCGACTGGGTGTGTTGGGATGGAATGAAGCCCCCCTCCCCCAACACATCTAGTTTAAAGCATCCTTGATCAGTCTGGCAAGCCTCCTACCAAATCCGCTCTTCCCCTTCTTTGTCAGACCAGTTCCACCAGCCCCCAGTAGACCTGGCCTACTATATTGAGTCCCATGGTCAAGGTACCCAAACCCCTGACTATAGCACCACCCTTCTAACCATTTATTAACCTGACCAATCCTCCTAGCCTTTTCAAGGTCCTGCCCTGTATCCTGGAGAATTGACGAAAAGACAATCTGAGCTCCAGAGTCCCTCACCACCTCTCCCAGAGCTCTGTAGTCCTTCTTTATGGTCTCCCGGCTACTGCTATCTATATCAGTAGCACCCACATGTATTACCAGGAGTGGGTAATAGTCAGTGTGACTGACTAGAGCAGGCAGCCTCTCAGCAACATCCCTGATCTGAGCCCCTGGTAGGCAACACACCTCCCTTGAGCCTGGGTCAGGCCGGCAGATGGGTGCCTCTGTGCCTTTCAGATTAGAGTCCCCTACCACTACGGCCCACCGCTTTTTCCTGGCAGCATCAGTAGTGATCTTCTTTGCCAGTGCATCAGCTGGCTGTTCCTGGTGGAAGCGCGGTTCCTCATCAGCCTCCCGCAGGACAGCAGAGCGGTTCTGGGTGGGGACAACAGATTTAGCAGGAATCCCCTTGCTTTTAATTGTCCTCTTCCTCCTTTTTTTGTTGTTTTTTTTTGTTACTGTTTCCCAGTTTCCCGGGTTAGCGGCCTCCTTTCCTGCACAAGCGACAGTGGATGCTTGAGGCCCCTGCACAGTTTGGGCCTGGAGCAAGCAACGCTGCTTCCTCTCAGCTTCCCTGACACCTTTCAGCCTGGTAACAGCTTCCTGCAGCTCAGCCACCTGCTGTAGGAGGACCTCCACCAGTGAGCACAGAGCGCAGCCCTGCCCATTGTGCACCCTCCTCCCAGGAGAGCAGAGCAGGTGCTCTCTACACCCCAAGCCCTTCACTGCATCCTCCCTTTTCATCGGCTCTGTTGGGTGCCTACACTGGCCACTGCCGGGGCAGCCAGAGCAGAACTCCCAGACCAGACCCGGGTCATACGGCGAGTGCTCACCATCCCGCTCACCATCCCGCTCGCCTGCCCGCCCGAACTGCCGCACAAACTGCCTCGAACCCACTCCGTTCGCCGCACTCCCTGGGGCAGGTTTTTAACCAGTCAGGGTGGTGCCGCTCCTCCTGGCGCCGCCCCCTGTGAGTCAGCTGCTCGCGTCCGCTGAGCTGCCGGCTCCTGGGCAGGCTCTGTCGAGGACTTGAGGCTGCCTCGGTGCAAGTTGCTGCTCCTAGTTGAAGCTTCTGGACGCCGAGCTTCCCCCCGATGGGGCACTGAAGGCGTCGTCTCTCGAGCTCACTGACCAGAGTCTTTTCCCAGTGAGGCAACCTCTTTTTCAAGGGAAAAAGGAGAATGCTTAGCCTAAACATTTTTTAAACAACCTCTCTCCCACACGTGTAAGGTTTGAAACCAGGGGTGTGACATCAGTTGAGAATTTGCCTTTTTTGCTTCGAAATAGCACATCCCAAATCAACACCTTGTGGAAAACCAGAAAATAAATAATTTAAATGAAAACAAAAATCAACAACAATGGAACTACATTGTTTTCCACCAAGTAAAGGATCTGTGACATGATCTCACACAACCATGATAAGAAAATTAACTATTAAGTTGCTTACTGTATTATATACTTACAAGAGACACAAATTATTTAAAACGTAGCATGACTGCACTTTTATGTCCTCATGTGATTCCTTTAACAACCCAAAGAGCTAAGTGTTAAGGTTGATCTATCACTAATTCTTTACAAATCAAATTTAGCTTTGGATATGAGAAGACAATTAAGCCACGCTCCCTACACATAAACAATTATTTGTCTTGTAAAAACTGATGTATGGAAATATTTCTTCTTCCCTGTTTCTTTCTTCCCAGGACTGTCATTTATTGCAACTATGATGAATATAATTAAGGCGAGACTAAATGAAATGAATCAAAAGACTAAATGAGAGGAAATGTAGAATTTATTGAAATAAAATTATTTTAAATTCACTGGGAAAAGAGTGAATCCAGGTTTTGTTTCCTCTGAAAAGCATTAAAAGACCCTGTGGACAGAAAGTAAGATGTGAACTTTAATAAATCATGCTCTAAACTGCTATTTGTCTTCTTTAATCTTCATTTAGTGAAAAAATGTTTCATTTTTCTCTTCAGAGAGCTACAACCTACAGAATTTACAATTATTTTAAAAAATAATGTTAGAAAAAAGGTACCAGAGTTGCTCCACCTTCTCAGATAAAGATTTTATCAAAATCTCATAATTATTTTCAAGACAAAAAATAAAACAACCCTAACTGAAGTACTTTTGGGTGCCTCTGTCATTTTTAGTCATGTAAATTCCCAGTGACTCAAGTGGAAGTTTGCCTGTATGAGGACTGGAGAGAAACAGGGAGGACCTCTCAATTTGACTTCAGAAATGTTGGTCTTGCACATTTTTCTCCAAATTGTAATGTGCAATGCATTCTGTTATAAGCAACCAAGAAACAACATTTATTTTGGAAGACAGCAGGTTTCATTACTGTGGGCACAAATGTGGTATTCACCAACAGCCCTGGGTTGGGCACAGAGGGAAGATAGTTTCAGTGCATTCTGTACTGGCACTTCCTCATAGGGCCCAGCTGTGTGCCATAGTGTGGAGAGGGCAGAGCAACCCCTCTGCATATCCATAATCACCCTGTCAGGCAAGCGTTGTCCCATGACATGAGATTAGAATTCTAGGAGCTCCTTCAGGTTATTGTTCGTTAGGGAAAAATAGTATTGAAGGGTCTTGGTTTTGGAGGGGACCCTCATTTTTTTCCCTTCCTTCTATACCCTGTAGCCTCCTGACCTACAAATTTCTAGATGGTAAAAGTTATGTTTTTCTGAAGTTGAATTTTGACACAAAAAATATCAGTACAATACTGCCAATCCCAAGCATTTAAAAACCATGAGTCAGACACCAAAAGTTATGAGACTGGCTTGCACTTCAGATTTAAGAAGAAAGTGTCTTTTGTTATGTTATTCTTAGTCTACAGTATGGTCACATTTTTAAGCTTCTGTCTGCAACCATGAAAGCAGACACTCAACCAATAACTAATGCATTGTTGGGTTTTTTTTGTATGAAATTACATTTTTATGTAATACTTGATTTTAGAAACTCAGGCATTAAGAATACTTGATGTCACAAGACTAGCCATAAAATCACCCGATTGGTAATGTTATCTGTTGTTAGTTGTGTGGTTATAGTCTGAACACCTTGGCACTCGTGAATAGACACCGATTTCAAAATGCATGCTGATATTACATAAATTATAAAGATATCATAGAATCATAGAACAGTTAGGGTTGGAAAGGACCTTAAGATCATCTAGTTCCAGCCCCCCTGCCATGGGCAGGGACACCTACCACTAAACCATGCCATCCAAGGCTATGTCCAACCAAGCCTTGAACACCGCCAGGGATGAAGCATTCACAACTTCCTTGGGCAACCCATTCCAGGGCCTCACCACCCTTACAGTAAAGAATTTCTTCCTCACATCCAATATAAACTTTCCCTGTTTAAGTTTGAACCTATTACCCCTTGTCCTCTTACTACAGTCCCTCATGAAGAGTCCCTCCCCAGCATCCCTATAAGCCCCCTTCAGGTATTGGAAGGCTGCTATGAGGTCTCCACGCAGCCTTCTCTTCTCCAGGCTGAATAGCCCCAATTTTCTCCACCTATCTTCATACTATACTTCTGTTTCTTTTTGATATGAAAAGAGTTAATAGCATTATGTATCCCAGAAATGACAGCCAATCACACCTTTTACTCTTTTAAATGATCCAAACCCACATATCAAGTCAATATTCTTGCATATTTCTGAGTGGTTTCAACTGCAAGCCTTATGCCAAGAATACTCTTATGATTTGGATTCTAGATTGAGTGAAAAATGCTTCATTCGGATCCAAACAAAATCTCAGAAAAATGTTCCCTTCAGACTTGTAATCTTAAGATTTGTGCAAGAATGCTGGAGGTTTGGGTCATAAACCCAGAAAAGACAATTTTACAGATTTCTGTCCTACAATCAAAATCCTAAACTGAAATTCTTGACTACATTTAGCCACAAATCTGCAATATAGAATTTTTATATTACATACATAAATTACTGCTCTTCTGCTGAAGCAAACACTACAGAGGAATTTTGGTGATTCAGATACAATCTTGAGAGTCAGAATAACTGGATTCGCTCCTTTCCTACATCTGAGAAGGCTCACGTTTCCAGTCCCAGGACACTCCCGTAAGAGAGTGGGAGACTGCCCAGATGTGAGCAAACTTATTTTCAAAGCTGGGTAAGTGATTGAGAATGCCAGCTGCACAGTGATTTTTCTGTCCTGGTTGATAGGAGCAACATGGACTGTAGGACTTCATCATCACAAATGATGTGGTTCAAACCAGCTTTACGTTGTGTGTTCACCCAAGCTCCACTAGAGCTCACATCTGGTTGGTTGCAAAACTGGGCTCCATTCTACATTGCCATTAAAAAGATACTGATGTATTTTGTTGTGAAAGTGGGAAGTTATAATGCAAAATAACCATCTGACATCTCTAACATTACCCATGGGGTAGCTAGGTTCTAAGTCACAGAGCTGTGAGAAACGCCCATGGAGCTGAAGAAGCAGGTCTGGTGATGGACAAATCTCATATACAGTCAGTGGACTGTAAATTTGATTTAACCAGCTGGCTATCAGCTTGTAAACACTGAAGTTGACAGTTAATCAGGCATTAAACAAGAAAGACCATGGTTAGGACTCTGTAGCTGTTCTTTGGCCTCAAATCAGCCAATATCTCTCATTTGTCTGCACTCCTCATATATAAATTTATGTCACACACCTTCCCTAGACTCCCACTGCACAACTTCTCTCCCCAGTTCATAAACTTAAAGACCTATGTACTCAAAAGATGTTTTGCTGTGCATTCATGTTTTTTTAAAGAAAACTAAAACCAGGAAATGTCATCCTATGCAACTGAATCAGTTTCCACATTGTATGCGACCAAAGCTGAACTTCACCCCTCCAATCTCTGACACCTGAAAGAAATAAGCAGCAATAGGTTTTCCCTGTACATATCAGCTTAAGAGGGAAAATAGATTTCATGGATTTTAATCATATATGAATATATATTATTATATATATCCATATGATTTTATATTATATAATCATAATGGATATATAATCCATTAGATTTCATGAATGATAACCAGGTCCATCACAGGTTTTGAAATGTGCAAAGAAATGTGCTCTGGTATGCACAATTTTTGACAATTTCTATTCTCTGCCCTTTAGGATGTCCCCATCTATTCCTCTTTTTGTCCATCACCATTGTTCATTGGTTCCAACCATCATTTTATCTCCTGCTTCCAGCCTCACTTCCAGATTTACAGACCCAGTAGCTCTCCCATTTCAGTCTGGTGCTCTCCCTCCTGCTGCACAGATTTCTAATCTTTCCATTCATTAAACAACTCTCATTAAGAGAACATCATCCTTTAGGTCAGGCAGGAATGACAAATGGGTAAGATACCTGCTTTATCTGTGAGTTTTGAGCCTGTGTGAGGCATGGGGCTCACAGGGGTTCTGACAGGCAGTGTGTCTGTCCTCTCCCTACCTCAAATCTCATCCTTCACATCATGGACCATGCTCTTCCTCACTCTCACACATGCTCTTTTTCCCAGCACAGTTCTACTAGTTCCTTCAACTCGGACCTTCTCAACTCTTCTCTGGCCATTGCCATACTAGTCTTTTCCACTGACCTCTCATCTCATGCCCTGGCATGCCTGTTTCTTTCTGTTCCTTCCCCAGTCTCCATTTGTGGCTCCAGGGCTTCTTCATCCCATGATTCTCTCCTCCAATCCCCTTAATTAGGTCTCCCCTTACCACACATACCCAAATGTAGCCTGACATCACCCTGTGAGCAGTCCAGACACCCTCTTCATGATGGATACTAGAGCGGGAATAACTGAAAGAACAAGAGAGTTCACAGATAACAATTCTTCAATGTGTACCTTACTGCAATCACCACCATCTACTCTCAGCAGCAGCAGCCCCTGCTCTGCCTTTTCCCCAGAAAGTAGATGGATCCACCAGGAGCCGGCTGGACCAAATTCACTCAATGCATCAAGAGCAAATTAAACCTCAGACTTCTCTGTTTCAGTCCACTTCAAGTAACTCTACTTAAAAGCCAATATGATTATTTAACATTCTATTTTAAATTAGATTTTGATATTTTGATCTGACTACAGGTTCCTCAGGGCCTTTCCAGTCATGTAATTAGCAGGAAAACATTCACCACTTTAAGCCTTTGTAGCTGTAGTCTTATTCCTTGCTATGAAAAATTACTTTTGGATTGGAATCTAGACAATCTTTTTTGATTATTTATCTAAAACTAAAAGCAGGAAATTATTCATTTGATTTCTGCCAATAGTGGAGTGTTGCCACTTTTAGCTCAGGAAGAGTAGGCTTCCTTTGGCAGTCTTTGCTTGCATGATGATGAATGAAGTTCTATGTTTAGTGCTAGCTAAAATTTTATAGAGTCTAAAAAAGCAACCTAAACATGTTATAGGGAGTGGATAAGTTTTTTTAGATAACTATAGCAGAAGTTTTCATGCTGTGTCACAGCAATACCTTCAACATATACATACGGAGGGACTCTTTCCAAAAAAAGATCTTTACATACTTTGAAATGCACTATTTGTCATAAAAAGCACATAATTCCCCCAAAGTGAATGTACACTCACAGTTACATTACATAGAGGAAAACATAAATGCCCCTCCTTGTCTTAATGATATAGCACACAAATTACATGAGGTCATTTGTCATTGAAAAGCATAGACCACCATGGAATGAGCTGTTAAACAGCACAATAAAACCTACTGTAGACTAAACCAGCAACTGCTACCTACTGATGAACAGAAAAGTCTTAGAAGTCTTGACAATATAAATATTTGTCTGTGCTAAGAGTTATACTAATTCAATCATGATACCATAAATGTGGGAAGGGAATTGTGCAGAAATGATGCATTTATATCTGATTGAAGTATTAAAGTAGACTTTCAAAAATATCCACTAATTTTGCATAAACTAGTCTCATTGGATGGCATTTGTCATTCAGACAAACATTTTCAAGGTCAGAAAGTAAACAGACAAGTTTGAGTAATTCAGGATATTTTACAAGTATTTTGTACTCAGCTTCGGTGCCCTACACACTATTCTCACCTATATTTGCAGATTGACTGTTTTTGTGATTTGCTAGGGCACTGCTTTCCAGAGTTTCCTTTGATAACTCCCTGACAGTTTTCTGAATTGGCATGTTCTGGTGGGCCAGCTCTTTTGTTAAGAACATCCCCTCCATTCATGTACCTTCTCTACCTCCAAGAGTCTGCTCAGGTCTGGACATGTTCTCTCAGAAGCTTTCCATGTGGGAAATAGCAGATGATGTAACTTCAACCATATATTACAGATAACAAGACCTGATTTCCACAGTTGTATTTAAAGGTTAAGTAAATAAATAGGGGCCTAAAAAGTGATTATAATAATAAAAAATATAGAGGACTATGTTTTCAATGTGGGGACAGATAGCTTAACAGGACATTTTAGTGTTTAAACATCATTATTTTTTTGATAGCCTAATTTATGTTTTAGATTTAGAGATTAAAATAGAATCTTTGCAAATGTATGAGAGCTTTGCATGTGTCATAAAGTAAGCTGCAAAGGGGTAAAAAATTAATTTCATGAAAGCCTTCAGTGTTCACTTTCATGACCCTCACTCTATCAGCCGTGTCCCCAGCGGAGAAGGTAATCACCTTCTGCCAATGCATATATAAGACATTTTTAAGTGAACTGGATCCAAAAGGCTTTCTCCCGTTTCCCACCAGGTACGCTCTCAGATAGTGTGTGGGCTACAAAGAATTTCCATTCATTGTGTTGTTGAAAATCAGAAATGCTCACCTCTGTGTTATGCAGACTGAAAAATCATGCAATCAACCAAAACTACAAGGTTGACTTATGGTCATTTCCCACTGATGGAAAAACACAAACAAAAACAATGCAAGGAAATGAATTGCTCCCCAAAGATTCTGTTTTCCTTTCACCTCTTAACCCTTTTCTCCTCTTTGGGTGCCAGTCACTTTGAGTTTTCTCCTTCCTGACTTTAACTGCCACAGAAGAGAGTCCTAATGATCTAGCTACGCATATTTCTTTCTAACATCCAAGGGCCCAAAATAGGACCTTTCTCAAGCTGTGTGCTATGCATCTGCTGACAAATATGCCCTAAAAAGAAAAAAACTTTGTATCCCTGTTTCTATCAGAGGCCACCTTAAGGTCCAACACTCAGGTATGATCCCATTTAGAGAGTTACCTCAGACTAGCTTCACCTGAGCCCAAGTAAATGAGGAGTGATCATGAACGCTACATTCATACCCTCCATCTTCTATTCCAAACTCTTCCTGGGCACAGCACCGCATCTTACTTCCTTACAATTTCAGATTTGCTCACTCAAGGAATTCCTCCACCCTCTCTCACTTCTTTCTCCCAGCTGCCTGGCCTCATTGGCAGTCAGTGATAGACCCATTTGTTTCTCAAGACTTGTTGGAAGGAGATATTTTCTTTGCTGTATTCCTCTCATATCACTCTCCTGAGGGCATAAGAGACTAAACATATGAAAGCGGCAATAGGCAAGCCCTGAGAAAAACCTTTACTGCTTTTTCTCAAAACCAGCTCTTCAAGCTAATCCTTAATGGTACATAAAGATACCTATGTCAAAAACCTAAATAGAAAGTTCTGTAGTTCTCTGCAAAACAAAGAAATGAAGGAAAAAGTTGACCTGAAGCACCTCAGTTGCTCATATCAGTCACTGGTGTCAATCACATCACATAGGCATTTTTATTGACAGTAAAGTGCAAACTAAGTTCTTTGAAAACCATGGAACAAACACTGGAAATGTTATGTGCAGAGGTACTTTAGCTATTGTATTAAGGAAAAATAATCTGTAAAGTAAGTAGATTATTAGCTAATTTTTCATGGATGTACACTAGTATGAATGGCTAAACATGCTGGGATTGCATAAGAAAACAGATTACTTGTGCTCTGTAGATCCAGAAGCTAAAGATAAACACTGAGGAACTCAAATCACTTTTGGTTCCTTCAGGAATACTTTGAGGGTTTATAAAATATTTTCCTTAACAGAGGCTGAGACAGAGACTAGAGAAAAACAGCAAGCCTCAGAGAGTATATCAGAAACCTCATTCGGATGTGTAGCATTCTGAGAAGCAACTTTCTTCTATGATCAGCAGCTATAAAAATATCTTTAAAACAAATAGAGCATTTTTACACTGGTGACCCTGTCTGAGATTACATCATGTCTCAGTTCCCATGAATGCTGGCTACAGCTTTGGTTTCTGTCGTGTCTACTTGGAGATACATTTCTGTTCTGTATCAATAACATGCCACGTGTGTTTGAGCGAATGAAGATTCGCTTCTTACTTCCATATTTACTGTCAAGGCACTGAACCAGAAAACAGTTTCAGAGAAACCATTTCCTTTGCTGATGGATCTAGCATGCCAAAACAACAGTCTTCTCACCTATAATAAAAGTACATGGTAAAAGTTAATTCTGTATTGTAGTAGGCTACTTAAACATGCATAACAAATCCATCCACAAATAGATTAAGCTAGGTATAGGGGCAAACTGTGTCTACCATGTACATTGAAGTTACCTCTATCAAAGCAAGTTTAGACCCAGTATTCAGCTAATTTCAGGCACAATATAAAATAGTTAGAATAATGATCAAAGAAGCAATGATTGCTGTTGTTTTTTGTCATATATACATGTAATCTATCATCCCAGCTTCACTAGGAGCTAGGAAGACATGCAAGACGTACTGCTGAATTCTGGATTTCTTACGTTTCCTATTAGCTTACTAATGCTTACATTTCCATCAATGGGATGAAAACAGCATATTGGGAAAAAGAAGCAGATGGTAGCATTGTGCAACCCAGTTAGAATTTTGGGAAGAGCGTGATTATGACATCATATTCTTCTGCAATCAGCAGATGTTTCAGTAGTGTGAAAAACATTTACTCTAATGGAGATCAGAGGGTATCCATTTATTGCCCTCATCAAAACTTGACTTCTTATGGCCCTCTTTACATGCAAAATAATGAGACTACAACAGATGAGATTACAACCTGCCCTGTGAGCTTAATGCCTTTAAACTCACATTCCGGTATATATACGCTGCAGTTTCACTAATGAGCTAAGACTAGGAAAATGAAGAACCAAGTCAAAAGACCAAGGAAAACATATCTGGGAAGAAATAAACACTATCTCTATAACTGCACTTCACTGGAGGTGAACAGTCATCTGGTGGTTTGGGCAAATGCTAGAAGCTGTGGCCTCAGCCTGTTGTTTAGCTCAGAGGTTTCTCAAAGCCTGAAAACCCCTTTATTCTTTACTTTTGAAGTAGCTTCTGAAATTTTCTTTTTTTTTGTTTTAACCACAGAATCACTCATACAAATGAGGACAGGAAGGTGATGAAGGGTCAAACAGCTCTTTTCTGTATTATTCTTATTCTGTATAATTCTCTCTAAAATTGATTAAGGTATTCCAGATTTATTCAAAGCTGTTCCTCTATCTTAAGCACTAAAATGGAGGATATGCATTCCCAGCAAGAATGCCAGTTGCAGCAGAGGGTTTCTCTCTCTCTGACATGCTGTTTTTTCCTCTGCAGTAGACAAAGGTATCTCACCTTTCTCTGCTAAATCTATGTAGAATCCTTTATTATGAATAATTTTTAACCTTTCTCATACACAAACTGAAATGTTTTTTCTTTAATGGGATTTTTACAGATTTATTTTCACACTCTTCCTCCAGAAAAATTACTGCAGACTCTTGGAATTACAGTAGGTTTTGTCATGATTCAACACCCCCATTGTGCTAGGGTTTGTTCCAGCATAGAACAAAAAAGACCATCCCATCACAAAATAAATTTATTTTCTTCAAAAAGGAGACAAAAGAGGGAAATTATATCTCCATTCACACTTGAATGTGACATAAAGAAAGCTTAATTCTTTGGCTACAATATTTAGCCGTGATCACTGAGCTATCACTTTTAATGGAGGACAAATGGTTTCCCTCTGAGAAATCCTGCTCGCAAGGCAGGGACTCTTATTCAGATTTAGATGGGTTTGTTTCTGTAGCCAGCATTAAAAGCAGCACAGTTTCATTTCTCACTTTCTTTTCAAGACAGTTTTTCTCCCAGTTTAAAGCTACATTCCTACTGAAGATTCTGTTAATGCCAACTCAGAACAGGTTAAAAAGAGGTAAAACTTTGGCAAAACCTCCCATGTTTAGCATGCAGTCTATAGATAGAGAAGCATTTCTCCATGAAACACCAGCAGGAAGGCTACTTAAGCATCAAAGTAGGCCTAAATAAGAGAATAGGTTTTGGTTTGGCTCCCTGCACAGGTATGAATTTCATATATTGTGATAGAAAAGCAAAATTGGACAGAAATTCTTCAACAAGCTCCAGCTTGTTCTTTTAATGTGAATTCTGAAGAGTGGAAACATATGGAACTGCTTTGTAGACTCTTCTGGGCTAGACATCTGTTTGCTGGCTGTGATTGCAGTGGACTGGGTGTTCACTTCAAGCACTAGATAAGTTAAATAAAATGCAAGGATAAAGAACATTTATTCGGTCAATATTGACTGTTACAATACCACAATCTTCAGGACTGCAGCCTTTAACACTCCTTCATCCTCAGCTAAGTTGTTACCTTGTCAGAAGTTTGACTTCTCTTTCCAACAAAAATGTGAAACTCCTCATGCATGTGAAAATAACCCTTTTCACCCGGGAATTTCAGGGGCTAGCATGGTATCATAGAGGCAATTCATGATTATGGGATTTACTGTCTTCAGTGTTTTCAAACATTTCCTTGTTAGGTAGCCCACTTGTAATTAGAAGTCTATATATTTACAAAAAGAGACCAGCACTAAGTGGAAACACCTGAGACTTTTGTAGGAAAAGCTCATCCTATGAAAAACTGCTATTTAATAGCGGAATAAGAATTCACATAAATGTACTTTGACTTCAATATTGGCCTTATCCTCCTGGTGCTGCTGGCACATGATTATACTTCCTCTACCTCCTTCATCAAGTGTAATCACTGTTAAAGTTACTCTGGAGATATGCTTGGCAGTTCTAGGATCCTGATGTGAAGCTACCATTATATATTTTCCAGCAGTAACACCTAGACTTGTGGGTTGGCACCTAGAATGAATGTAGTGGTGATAGTTAGTTGCTTCTGTTGGTGGGTACCTCTGAGGCCTCCCTGCTGTTTGATTACACTCCATACAAGATTGATTTTTGAGTCGTTTGGGTTTTTTAAATTTTCCTTCTCACTAAAACATAAAACTACTTAAAATGCATGTTGAAATGGCCCTTCTTGTCTGGGAATTTTGAGACTAATATGCCATCTTAGAGGCATTTGCTCAGCATTTGATTTAGGCAGATAATGATCCTCAATTATTCTCAAAAAGATTATCAGTTGTATTGGAAGCTGACACATTCCACTGTCCAAATAATTAAGACAGAGGACTAAAAAAATTCACAAGTAGTATAAAATGTTGGAATTATTCCCTAATAGTTTTCCTGCTGAAAAGAACACTAGTTATCTTTCTAGCATGATATTGAGAAGCATTAATACTTCTCTTATAACACTAAAACTGCACTATTTAATCAGATTTCTTTCAATAAGTCTGGATGGTTATCACCTGCTATGGAAACAATTTCCATTCTAAAAACACTCATTTCATCCAAGCCTATCACAATACTTTATAAATGTAATTTATATCAAGCTACCAGATGTTCTTGTAAAAATAAGTATTACAAAAATCAAAAGTTGACTTGAAATGCAACAGCTGCAAAAGTGACATCCTGAAGTTAAAAAATGCAGAATTAAGTTAATTATATAGATATTATATTGCCCGCTACTTATTTAATTGAATACTCCTTTTTCAGAAAGCCTGAACTCGTTAAGTACACATTTGAATGACACAGATTGAATGTGCAACTACTCTGAATTGTTTTTAATCTTTCTCTTATTTGCTACTCACTTTGCAACCCTAGCTCAAAGAATAGAATACTAGATTCCTTAAGGGAATATCTAAGGGAGTTTTTATTTTTCTATAGTGGGTTTTTCAAACCTGAATCTATCTTCACAGTGTCTTCAGTATTCCCTGGGTATGCAGCAGTAACAGATAACTGGCCAATCTGACATACCCACCTCAGCTGATTTCTGAATTCCAGGTAGCGTGTACTGGGCCCAAACTGAACAAGTGGGGTAGGCCAAACTGTAATGTCATGCTCGGCAATAAAACTGGGATAGCAGAAGAAGCTGGAGGATTTTGTCTTCCAAGGCAGCAATCGTTCAGAGTGCTTGGGCACTGGTCTGTTTGTGGAAGGAGGCGAATGACTGCTTTGGTGTCATTGACATGAAGCTTTGTTAAGTTAGGTTAGGTTATAGATATTATTTCTCTATCCTTCACTTATTAACCTGCCTTTATCTTGACTCACAATTTTTCTCTCTTTACCTATTCTCCCACTCATCCTGCTGGCAGGTAGGGAATAAGTGAATGGCTGTATGGGTATTTGGCCATGCTGGCCATGGTCAACCCATCACATAAACATGTTGGATGACATGACAGCTATCACAGGACTACTTTTCCACACTTGACCACAAGCAATATCTAGCCTTTATTTTTCCCTCAGCATATCCCACTTTCCTATTCCCTATTTGATCACATCAGGAACCCTTGGAAACACCAGCGACCACTGTTGGCCACCCTACTTGACTTCCCTTTCCATGAAGTTAAGAACTCGATTCCTCTAAATCATGGGGGAACAGGACAGAATTAATTCCACCAAGAGGTGGAAGCACTCTAAGTTTCACAGTATAGATATCAGCCAGTCAAATTGTCTCAAATATTCTGTTTCCCTCTATAAACCGAAAACAAGACACTGTCATTTTGACAGATGAGCTCCCTCTTTCAATTTAATCAAATATTCTTTAATTTCATGGGAACAAAATACCATTATCCTGAATTTGAGGAGTGAATTCTATGAGCTGAACCTCTTAATACTTGTTAAGTACAAAACTTTTCATTTGTTTTCTTTTAAACAAAACATGAAATGCCTCTTTGGAAAATATGAATTTTTTGCTACTCTCCAGATCTGACTGCAGTATTTCTCAGTTACCACTTCCCTGTTTTTAATTTTCTTGGAAAGTCACAACAGATTTTTAAGATACACTCGCAATTCCAATAGTCTGGTATATAGCCCTAAGATCTGACCTATATCTTAACAGACATGACAGAACCCTCTTGTTTTCATTGTTGACTTGTTTTAAAATCTAGACATCAATTGCTCCAGTCCACATCCCAGTGTTTCGCAGTATATGAGCTTTTATAAACCTGGGTAAAAAAAAATTTCATAATAAAGATCCCTTATTCTTATATGCTTTAATATGTAAATTAACATACCAATTTCTTAAAAATTTCTTTTCCTGTAAAAAGATTAAACTATAAAACTGAAATATGCCTGATTTAACTTAACTAATGTGCCTCCTAAACTACTCAAATTAGTGAACAAAGTTATAAAAACTATGAACTGCTGAAAGAAAATATATTAGCAGAAAGCAAGGCCAAAACTTTAAAGTATTTTTCACTTTTTCATACCAACTAGCTTACCTGGGTAAATGTTGAGTGAGAGATCACACTATAAAGACAATACTGTCTATATTCCAGATAATGCTTATTATTATTATTACTATTATTATTATAGGTATTATATATTGCAAGTGTAACTGGAATCAAAAACACATAAAAATGATCTAATGTAAGTTTTTGTCTTTGTCAAAGTACATAATAAACAAGCAAAGCTTGCAGCAGAAGAGGACAACTTCTATTATGTCAACATTTCCTCTTTCTGTGTGTCGTGCTTCTCTAACATCCTTAACTACCATGGCTACAACGGTGTTTACACAACAGAGAAAAGGCTTTGCTTATTGCACTGATACCTAAGATATATTAACATTATTATTAGGGCAGAGGAACAGATTAAGTACATGTAGAAATATAATCAAATACTTTAAGACAAAGTTCCTTGTTGAATTCTGCATGCATGTTGCCACTAGCACATTTGCAAAACTGGTGGCAGAAAAAAATTAACACTTATTGCTAGAAGCAGAGTATAGGGGAGTGTTAAAAATTTCCCAGTTCAAATGCTCTCTTCTTTGAGGGCTTCAACATGCCACAGGAAGAAACATGTACAGTTTTGGCATTTTCACAGTGTATTAATTAATCTTATAAAGGAGGTGGGGCACAGAAAGGCCTCCAGACCATCAGCTCATTTAAGAAAAATAGTTGAAATTCCATAGTGCTGGCTGGGAGCACTTGGGAATTGCTGTACTGCAACAGAGCTGGTTTTGGTAAGTAAACCAGTTATGAAGGAGGAAAAAAGAGAACTGAGAACTCAAGCTGATGCTGAACAGCATGAGTGTGAAAGTTCGGTCAGTGCGTACAGTGCAGTTGCTTCATATAGAAAAGAAACCAGCACATGGGGAAACTCTCCTCTTTGCCCATCAAAGCACTTCATATATTCACAGTGTGAATTTACACAAATATTTATGTAATGAAGTACAGCAGAGCAGTAGCAGTTAATATTTGTTACATTCCAACAGCAAAATGAAAAGGTAGCGTGGACTGAAACCAGTCTCTTGTGTTCTAACCATCCCTCTATTTTATACCTATTCATTTTATTGTGAAGTTTTCATAATGTTCCAGGAATTCACTTTTGCTCCTCCAGAACAATTGAGGAAAACAGATATACAAAAAAATTGTGAATCTATGACCAACAGGTAGCTTTGGGGTTGTATTGGCTCCTTGGTGTTTGTTCATCTGCTTAAAGCAATAAGAAAAAGAATTATAAATGGAAAGTGAATTTCAGTGATGCAAACAACTTGCAAGAATCATGTTAGCTAATATACTTCTCTAAAAGAAGTGCTGTACTTTTTGTATCTGTTAAGTCCACCCTCTATCAGGGATGGGTGTTTCCTTTTTCATTATCAAGGGATAATATAATTGATTTTGTATGAACCTTTAAGAATTACTATTTCCTGTTCAGTGGTTTTATTTCCAATTTGATAATGAAACACCCATAAAATTTAAAGGTTTATTGGGGAGAGGTGGGTTAGTGCTAGCACCTGGCAGCTATGTGGAATGCATACTCAACTAAGGATTAAAAATCAGCATTCCTGTGATTCTTTTTTCACTCTGACATTTGCACATGGGGTCAGGGAGATCAGCCTGTGTGAAAGTGGTGGAGGTGAGGGAGAGCAGAGAAATGCTCCAGAGCAGCTGCTCAGGAAACTATCTTAGAGATTGAGGTAGTTGCAACCAAGACTTCCTACAAAATTCAGTAGCTTTGAAGTGAGAGCACTCAGGTTTGTACCTACTGAATCCTCTGAAAAAAAGCAAAACCCATACGAAAAAAGAATGACATAAGCATATAATCTAATGGATAACATCCACTAAGAATTTAGTTAATTAATCATCCAAACCCACATATTTAAAAGCAACAAGCACTTTTTTATACTATCAGCTCAGTATGCTCAGTCCATGGCACTTTGATAGGGAACAGCTTTTCAAAGCACTGGGACTAGAGTTCTGAAGTTGTGGCTCCAGAAGCAACCTTGGAAAATCTTGGATTTGGGTCTTGGAAAATGCTGAGCAATGTCATTAACAAAGGATGTCATTCCAGAGAGAGTGAAGTGCCAGACAGCTTAAACATAAACAGTTGTCAAACCGTCTTTAAAATAGGCTTTGGAGCTACTATGTCATGGAGGTCGCAAAGTTTAGACAGTAGTTATTTGTAAAGCTCCAACTACTTGGAATAAAACTGTGTTTTATTAGTATGTGTTGTTAATATAATTGAAAAAAACAGCAATTACAGACCGTTTCTTGTACAAGTTCAGAGAGCATTTCAAAACTAGGTGTAATGATCTCTGCTCTCCATCCCCCCTACAAAGTAGGGATCAATAGAACTATAAAAACTTTGACAAGTTAGAAGACTAAACATTACAAAAACTTGAGATATTTCAGCTAACCTGCCCTAAATATTCAATACACAAATAAATAGATTGTCCAACACTTTGTATAAGAATACATGAATTAAAAATAATAAGAAACAAAACCAGGAATGGACAATTTTTAAACTTTCTGATAACTGTCATTAAAAAAATATAATTTCAGAGACACTGTGCAACTCACCTATTTTCTAAGTCCTCAAGAGCTCAGATTTATCTTTATCACAAATAGAAAACTGAGTTGTTTTCGAAAAAACAAGGTGTACACTGACTCTTTCATGCTACATGCCTTTCTACTCCTGTGGTCAAGTACCTTGCAGTTATTATCGCTTATTTGTTCAAGTGGTGAGGAAATATTAAATATCACAAGTTCTCAGCAGAGACTGGACAATAATTATCAACAGATGTCTGGCAGTATTTTTTTGAGAGAGAGAAAGAAATTACCCTTCCTTCCAAAATGAGAAGTCCTAAGCAACTCATCGATGACAGCTTTAGTTAAAATCAGATTTATGTTAACTACCTGTTTTCTCACCCTGCATTTTGTGTTACTTCAACTCTTGCTTATTTAGCTGTGATGAGCAAGCACAAACGCTGTCTGTCCTGCCTTTCTCATCATGATGATATTTACGTTTGAAAAACCAAAGAACTTCTTGTAGTTTGCTCTCCTATTAGAAGTAATACCACTCTTGGGTAATTAGGCATGTACAGGTTTGCAACACTGTCCGAAGCTTCCATACCCATGCACCTTAAATGATTCCCCAGAAGATGTGGAAACACTCAGTGAGACATACCCTCCACTGAAGTTACTGATGGAGTTAAGGTAATCTATTCCAGGCTCCCTTTACATGTGATATGCTTTGTTTTCAAAAGAAACATGTGGCTAATCAAACCACTAGACCTTGAGCTATTTGCTTCACAAATCAGCTCTTTCCTAAATATTTTTAAAGCATGTCTGGCTTGCAAATACTGGGAAAAAGTAAAGACAGTAAAAATTGCCTTATTACCCATCACACTCCATTCTCCTCTGCCTTGCATACCGCAAGGGCTCCATCTGGGTTTTGCTCCCCAGGTGCCTCAGTTAGAAACTCCGTAAAAACCCCAGCAAACTAATTCATAAGGCTAAATCCCAGGGATCTCCACTGCGTTTCTGCAATGCAAAAAAAAAAAAAAAAAAAAAAGAAAAAGAACAACCCAGATGTATTTTCTTTTGCTAAATCTGGTCTTTATTTGTGGGCTGCTACATCAAAAAGTGCTTTAGAGACCATTATAGGAAGATGACTTCTACCTGCCTTATACTGCTATATTTTGTATGTAGATACCACACAAGAACTCCTCAATTAAGTTGCAGGGTTTTTCATTACTGAAATAAGCTCCTGAAGTTCATTCCTACTGGTTCTCAACTGCTTTGCCACACAGTATCACACAAAGTGTCCTGGAAGACAGCTGGAAGGTGGAAGAATTTGTCTTCACCAGCTGCAGGTGCTCGGCACTGTGCTTTACTCACACCACCAAGACCCTGTGCTGTCAGGGACCCCAGTGCCATTGCTTGCCATATGTGAAGCTTGACTGGATGTCATGGTTTAAGCCCAGCCAGTAACTCAGAACCACACAGCCGCTCACTCACTTCCGCCATTCTTCGTCCCGCAGGGATGGGGAAGAGAATGGAAAGAATGTAACTCCTATGGGTTGAGATAAGAACAGTCCAGTAACTAAGGTATAACACAAACCACTATTGCTACCACCAATAATAATGATGATAAGGTAAATAGCAAAGGGAGAGAACACAACCGCTCACCACCCACTGACAGATACCCAGCCCTGACCCGAGCAGTGATATGGGCCTTCCGGGTAACTCCCCCCAGTTTATGTACTGGGCATGACATGCTGTGGCATGAAATACCTCTTTGGCTAGTTTGGGTCAGGTGCCCTGTCTCTGCTTCCTCCCAGCTTCCCCTCCTCCCTGGCAGGGCATAAGACTGAGAAAGTCCTAGATTGGAGTAAGCAGTACCTAGCAACAACTAAGAACATCGGTGTGTTATCAGCATTGTTCCCAGGCTGAAAGTCAAAAAACACAGCACTGCACCAGCTACTAAGATAGAGAAAAATGGCTGCTACTGCTGAACCCAGGACCCTGGAGCATCAGGTACTTGGTAAGACAAGGACACAGAGCTTTCATGCTACAAACTATGGCCAAAGCAGACCTTTGGATTCAGCCTGAGGTCAGCTTCACCCTCACCCATCTCTCCCACTTGGGGCAGATCTGAAGAGCACTTCATCCAAAGCTTAAAGCCTGTATAGCTGGCTAAAATCTTCTCCAATTGTTTCTTGCTTCCAAACCATGACTAACAAAAGGAGATACCCTTCTCTCCCTCACTTTATGAGAAGCCACAGAAAACACAAAATCTACTTGTTCTTGTAAAAGCACTTCATGCCCTTCTGCAAAGCAAGATAAATTATATATTATCATGGTTTGCTGCCAGGAAACTTTAAGTATTTCTAAAGTTCTGTGATGGGACTAATACTTTGTTCAGAAATCAATAAGCAAGTAACAAGAAGCAAATTAAAACATTCGGTCAATGTATGTATAGAATCACTTTTATTTTCTCTCAATAATTAATATGCCTACACACAACAGTTATCAAACCACAGTTTGGACAGATTTCTGAAAAGGTCTCTCAATAATATTTTCTGTTAAATTCATTTAATGTGTCACAGTAACATTTCTTCTTGCTTTTTTTCTAAGTATCATAAACCCAAATGAAATGTTAACAAATTTTCTAAAAATCAGCACTTTTACCCTAGCTGATGCAATAAAAAATGTTTTCATATTTTTATGCAAAAAAATCAGGTTTGAAATGTTCTTTAATCACTTAGTTTGGTATTTTTACACGTGTTTCAATAAAAAAGGCTATCCAATGAATTCTCTTCTAAAAACATTAGAAAGTTTGAAAGTTGAATGTCATATGACTAAATAAAAGGCTCATTGCACCAACAGGAGAGGGGTGGAAGAGATAAATGTGAGCAGCAGCAGAAAAAAAAGCTGCACATTCTGGACCTCATGTAAGCACCCCACACACATACGCACACACATACACTTAAACATGGATTTGGACTAGAACTTGCCAAAATCCCTGCCCAAGGCAAACCAGCCAGACCTGAAATGCTGTTCTCTTTCACATAAAAAGAGTAATAATGAATAAAAATACTTGGAAGTCCTCCAATGCCTCATACAGCATAATTTCTGTTTCCCTTCCCCACATACAGCCACAGGCTTGCTTCAGTTCTGTGGTCCCTGTTCTCCCTGGTTTCTCACCAAGGTAATATATTTGCACCACTATGAATGAAAAGCAACATTCTGAATTATAAGTGCAAAGGAAATCTGTGTTCTTAACATCATCTTACCTTTTCTTGGGGTACTACATTTCATTACTCAAACAAAGATGCCATTCAGGATAGCAACGTCATCCCACACATTGGACATGAGGCTTGGAGTTAGGTCACTTTTCTCCCCACCTGTGTTTCCCCCATTGCCCGGTGTGACCTTAGGCAATAAATTCAGCATCTAGTGCCTCAGTTTCTCCTTGCACTAAAACCAGGAAGAAAGATTTCCATGACAGTGGCCTTTGAGATCAAAGAGTAATTTACGCAAAGCAGAAATCAGTACCTAAATCCTAAATTGCAACTGAATACATTCTACCTTCTAATCTTGGAGGCACCTAAATATTCCAATTGCACCTCTGCATGACCTCAACACTTCCAAAGTGAGTGGAGGTTTGTCTTACACACCCTCCAAACTGAAGAGCTGCATAGCTGTTTCCTGCCTCAGCTTGACCACGATTCAGATCGCATCCACATATGCTTCTTGACCAGGACACGCTCCTGGATGGGCTAGAAAACTTGAGTTGGTACCTTTTAAGGCAGAGGAAGGCACTGAGCAAATTCTAGGCAAATGTCATCTCCATCTACATTTGTACTTCAAAAGAAAGAAGGTCACTTCTGCTAATTTCTTTTTTATTCTAAGGACACACTAAGAAGAGGACCACATACCTATTTACAGCCCTGAGTAAGACACCTTTGTATTACACCAAGACAGGATTTCAGGCTACCCTTCCCCTCCATGTTTCTTGTTGCATATCTTCTGTGTTTGCTGATGAGATGGGAGATTTCATTCTCAGGTATTCCACAGAAGCACAGAATCATTTTAGTTGGAAAAGACCTTTAAGATCAAGTCCCACCATTACCCTAGCATTGCCAAGTCCACAACTAAACTATGTCGCTAAGCACCACGTCTGCATGTCTTTTAAATACTCCAGGGATGGTGACTCCATCACTTCCCTGAGCAGTCTGTTCCAGCTCTTGAGAGCCCTTTTGGTGAAGAAATTTTTCCTATTATCCAACATAAACCCCCTCTGGCACAACATGAGGCCATTTCTTCTTGTCCTAACACTTGTTACTTGGGAGAAGAGGCCAATCCCCACCACACCTTTCAGGTAATTGTAGAGAGCGATAATGTCTCCCCCTGAGCCTGTTTTTCTCCAGACTAAACAACTCTAATTCTCTTGGCCATTCCTCATAGACCCTTCACCAGCTTCGTTGTTCTTTGGACACAATCCAGCACCTCAATGTCTTTCTTGTCATGAAGGGCCCAAAACTGAACACTGTATTCAAGATGTGGACTCACTGGCACAAAATATGTGATTGTTTCCTCTAGCATCTCGCCCTAGTGACAATAAGATTCTGCTGCTTCAGTTTCATCTGTACAACTACAACTTAGCCACAATCATTAGTACAATCATGAGCCCTAACTAAGGAGCTAGTACTTTGGCTTGTGGTGTTGTCATGTTGGCTCATCTAATGTCTTCAAATATGATCATTTTCACAACTGCATATAGAATATAAGACGGTACCTGGATACCAAAAGTCTGGTCAACCATTTTAAAGGACCTGACAAAACTAAACTAAAGATAAATTAGAAATCCTTATAAAAGTATTTTCAAGTATTATTTAGGCCATCTCCAAATCTATAAGGTAATTTTCAATATTCTTCCATGACTCCAGTCCTATACCTGCAATTAACTATTAAAATCAAGGGCAAATTAGTAAGCGTATTAATGCCTTATGCTAGTAAGAATCTCTATTTCTTTGTCTTATTTCCAGATGTGCAGGTAATAACTAGATTATCATATGTAGCTGAAATGGGCAACAAAGCTAGTAGCATTCTTTGCTTCTAGGTACCACAGAGCTCTGTGGAAAAACATGACATAAGTGGCAATAAATATGGTATAGCCTGCAGGGCTTTGGAATAAATCTTCATGTTTAAAATAGAATTAGCCATTCTTCAAACAACATGCATTGAAAAATCATTCTCGTCTAAGCAGGTACAAATGAACTACTAGTAAAGCTTCTGTAAGAAAAACAAAAAGAATAGTGTGAGAATAAGCTCACTGCCACAAAGAACATACGCTGCTCTGACTGAATTTTTTCTGTGAACATGTGACATACTCACTTTAGATGCTTACACAAAGAAATATTGAGTGCTGTCCATGATTCTGTTTAACTACCATTAAAAAGCCATTATTCAATAACACAAACAGCTTAGTTTCACCTTCTCTAAGGTTAGCGTTGTTCTTGGTGGGTTGTTTTTCTTTTTTAAGTCTGAAAAGAGGACAAGACACAGTTATACTGTGTGGGTGCTGGACAGGAGATGCCATTGTGGCTACCAGAGTTTTATTTATCCTTAACCCTAAGAAGCAGCCCTTTAACCAATGGCCTTCTCTACTGCCTTTCCACTGGAAATTTAGCACTATACTTTACTATATTCCCAAGACAGTTTTTAATGGCTGTTTCTGGTTACAGAGAAAAAGCTTCTTCTGAGTTGGTCATGTTCCAGCGTAACAAGTAACGGCACTTACCAGGAACTTACACTGCAATCTTTTGATGCTCAGAGAAGATCCACTACTACTGGCAAGTCTTCATGGCAGCTCACTGGTTTTGCTTAGATGAATGACTCATTTCTGAAAGAGTAAAGTGGGAAAAGAAGCTAAAAAAAAGCAGCTGCACATTGGGAAAGAAAAGAGTTTTTGTCACTGGCCGTAGCTGCCGAATCTAATTTTCAATATAGGTATACAGTAATAGGTCTCACGTGATTAACAAAGTGTCATAAAGACACAATTCCTGAGCAGTTTTAAAAACACACACACGCACTCACACACACACACACAGAGCTGGCAGTCACAATCTGTTGTTTTCAGAGTGAATAGCATTAATCATTTTTAATGGTCAATCTGTAAAAAGAAGTTCTAACTGATTACTGGTGCAAACGAAAACAAACATCATACATACAAATTTGATTTCCAAAAAACTGAATCACTTTTGTCAGATATTTAACTTAAACCAGCAAAACAGACCATCAAGAAGGCAGCATTTAAATGGATGCCTGCAGCGATGGCCAGTCAATGGCCTCTTTATTTGTTAAAGATGGATTATTTTAAATAAATTACAGAGCACTTTCACTGAATAAACAGAGTCTCAGTGGCTGTGGCATGCTATACATGCTTAATTGAGCCACAGAAATCCTAAATGACTACTGAGCTGTGTAATCGCCTTTGATTTTGCTGATAGGACTTGATTCTTTAGGCAAAAACCAAGCCATTGAGGGCTGAAAAGCAACACTACCTTGAGGAAAATAGAAAGTTTAATCTGGAATATATACTTATAATATTTCGGAAACCACAGGGATGGAGTGTTCCAATAACTGAACACAAGGCAGTTTCAGAAGTGAACGATCTGCATGTCATTTTTATTTGAGCTTGATATGTTAAATGTCCCAAATGTTTATGTTGTATAAGCCCACTTAAACGTTGCAAAGTGCAGCAGATTCATTGGCAAAATAAAAAGTGTAGCTTTTCTCGTCTTGCTTGCTGTCTTTTTGCATTGATACAGTGCATAATGCACATACAGGTACCCAGGGGGTTTCTTAAGTAATCGCGCTATTTGACTGTATTTGGGGAACCTGTTAATATGATTTATTTTTAGTGTTACCTATGTCTTCTATAGGCTGAAGTAAAACACTAGGTCAGAAACCAGGAAAATATGCTTTAACCCTTACTGATCATAGTGTTCTTTTTGAGATTGTGTATTACTGACTCTATGTTCCAGCCTTCACATCACTTAGCTACCAAAATATCGCATCTGAAATAAGTCTATAATTGGTACAAAAAACTTGCAGGATCAGACCCCTTCTTGACATGAATGAATCCTGAGTTAATGACATATGGAATTCATTTTGACAGAAGTTATGACCTTAAATAATATTGCTTCCATTTGTCAATATCTCTAGAAAATGGTTTGACATTGAGAGGCAGTTTGAAAACTACCTTGAATAACAGCAATTAAAAGAGAGATTGATACTGTTAGGCACTTTAATAATCATTGTGTACCTAGATTTTCTCTAAAGAATTCCAGCACCTAAAGCTTTCTTCACTAGGCAAGTGCAAAACAGCTTAGCTGTGAGATTCTCTCTGTAATAGAGAACAATGAGCTGCATTTGCAGTTTCCACAATCACACTGTACATTTGAAAAAAAAATATACACCAATTTAACCACACTGGTAAAGCAAGTGCCTGCCAACAACAATTATAATTGATAAGCATAAAAAAATAAATTTTATCCATACACAGTGATCACAGGAAATTAAAACATGTAATATTAGATACGAACCTTATGCAGTTTTTGATAAGACCGGGCTGCTTCATAGTGTCACAAACTGGTCAACCAAGGATGCTCATTAAGTTGAAAAAAGCTTCGGCCAAAGCAGCTGAACTGTTCCTGCGTGATTTCAGAAACAGAGAAAGAGGCTGTAGAGGAATCTGAAGGTGTTCTTGGTGCAGTTTATGTTATTCACTTGATACTGTTCATAATACATGAGAGAAGACCCCGCAGTCATGAATGTCAGCCCTTCCTGGGGGAAAACTACCCAGACCTGTACCAGAGCAGCTCAGCAGGGATGACACAGGGAGCAAACACAGCTGCCACAGTTCTGCTTAGCATCCTAACACCATTTTCTCAGGGAAAGGAGAAAATGTTTAATGTTCCTCTGCAGTGATTTCTTTTAGCAGAATTAATGACAAAAGAAATCTGGAATTTATAGCTCTGTGGGCTTGTGAACATAACAATAGGGAAAATCCCCCAAATATGTGAGAGAACTCTGCAAGGGCAGAAGGCTCTGCACGTCTCAGGCTATTCATACCAGCTCAGGGCATAATTATACTTATTTTCTTTGGCAGTACGTTTTTTTCCTTTAGCCACAGAGACACATTCTCTGGAGGCCACCAATCATGCAGAAACTGTGTGGTAAAGACGGGTGTTAAATTCAAATAGCACGGTGCCACGCAGTCATTCCCTGCTCTGCCTCAGGGATTACACAGCAATGTGGCAGCAGGTGTGACCAAGAGTGTGCACTTTTTATTCTATCGGCCCTATGGGAATAATATTTGTGCCCATGAATCCCAGAGCTGAACTAGCCACACTCCTGTTTCCTTGGTGGCCTAAAAGTAGAACCTTATGTAAGTAATTTGGACTGGTTTCCCGTAGGTCCCTTTAAACCTCTTTTTTTTTCCTTTCTGTTAAATATGGCTACATGCTAGCCAGTAACCCTTTTGACTGTGCATGCTGCTAACTCACACAGACATCTGGATTCAAATATTCAAGTTCCCTGTGGCCAGTGAGCACAGTATCCTATAGGGACATTCATTGAGAAGGTCCCCCTGCTCCCTCCAGAGTCCAGAAGAGCTCAAACAGTGAAGAGACTGCTAAAAAAAATGGCCATGTGAAATTCTCAGAAACAAGAGGGAAGTGATCATATCTCGCATAAGTGAAGTCCAGGCAGACCTAAAGGCAATACAAACCAGAGACCTGAAATTGCACCATGTGTGTGTAAGGAGAAATATGATATAATTGGTTAACTGAGACTTACTAAACCAGGAAACAGGCTTGAACATTAAAATTCTAAGACACAGTTAATAGAAAAAAAAACTTAATAGGACACAAGGGAAATAGCTATATGGGTGCGGAAGTATGCTAACTCCAAGAAAAGAAATGCTATAGCCAGTTTGACTGCTGCAGAAAAAGCAGCTGATGCAGTGAAACAATCACAAGAAACTTACAGCTCTGCAGGGATGAGTGACAGAGATCACAGAATGATTCTGCAGTGAATGGCATGTAGCAAGCTGAAATAAGCCAAAATAAGAGATCAAAAGGCTACTTTTAAGTACTTTAAAGGGAAGCAACATTTGAGGAGTTGCTGCAGACCATGGGGTGTCCTAGATCCTGGAGATAGCCCACATACTATCTCTGTTTAAAAAGTGGAAGAGTCACGACCCAAAAATTAAATAAAGATGCCATGATTATAAATACTATGCATAAAGGCAAGTGGGACAAATCCATCCCTTCCTGGCACAGCGAAGGTTCTATTAAATAGATTTTTCTCCTAAGTACATAGCATTTCCAGTAAATCCTTATCCATGTTCAGATATTGGTGCTACAGGCTAAAGAATACAACCCTATGAGAGAATGTACTGCACCTTCCACAAATCAAGTCCTAGAGCAAATATTGTGAGATATATGAAGAAGTATATGGTACACTTATTTATATAGTGTCTGTCAGAGCAAAACATTTCAAAGTGCTTAACTACTGATAAGCACAGATACCATCATGGGTGTATTCACTGAGCAAAAAGTCGCAGATATCCTTAGGTGAGGAACGCTATAAATAATTCCCAGGTGGAGGAGGAACATCTAAATTGTCTGCAGAAGAGGATCAATTGGGAAACATTACACTCCCCCCATGCATCTTCTCTGCAGTGTCAGGCTGCACAGTGGTTGCATCAGTCAGAGAGTTAAGTGGCATAAAAATAAACAATTTGTGGAGGATGTGCTGGGAGCTGTACAGGAACAAAGTCTTGAACAAACCACCAGGCACTGAAATGTCACTTATTCAAATCTTACGGTCACTCTCGAAACCTTGCAGTAGCAATTACAACAGGGAGGTCAAGCTCTTCACTTTGTATTGCAGAAGACAAGAATTCAAATTTTAAAGAGTAATCAAGAGTATTTTCATTGTTTCCAACTGCAGCATGTCTTCTCACATTGCTTACCAAAATCCTTCCTGCATACTGAGGCATAGTGCTCTGCATATGCTTTTCTGATCAAGACAATCTTGCAAGAGTTTTGCTTTGATCTCAAGAGGAAAGCAAAGAAACCACAACTATATCCAAACAATGAAGTTAAAGTGAGCCTTCTAGACACCAATTTCTCAGTCTCCTGTTAAGGCTATCTTGTGAGAAATAACTACAGCTATTTTTAATCTTTCTTGTATTTTAAGGGATCATAAACCTAATTTATCTTTTATTGTCATCTGTTGTCATATATGTATTTTACCTCCTTTATTTATCTCCATTTTTTACTACCAATGATAATCAAAGCAACACTGCAGCCTGCAGGTACAAATGGATTAATAATTAGTGTAGATCCCTTTCCCGCCATGTAGGCTGCAGGTAGCATCCTGTTTCAACCTTCAGCAATGCAAATAAGCTGATGTTGGCAATATATCATGAACTGCTCACCAGTCATTTCCTTAATGACTTGCTAATTTTCCTCTCCATATCCTCCACATGGCACACTGGAACCTCGTATGCTTGTGCAGACCAGCGCAACTGAGAATGCAGCCCGTGTAGATAGCCCTATGATTTTGTTTTTAGGTCAGCTCTTTTTTCTCCATGTTCCTCTTATGGAATCTGCATCCAATTTTTAATTTAACCTCTGATGTTGGCATAAATATAATTCTTTAGATATTTAACTTCTCTATCTACTGTTTCTCCTGCTAATCTGCAGCTGCCTGAACTTTGTGGTTCATGCCGTATAAGAGAGATCAATGATTTTGTTTTCTCTTCAGCATTTCATTCTTGTTCATTTGATTTACTCAAGTAAATACTGTACAGCTCTGAACCTAATCCTTTTTATTTATTTATTTATTTTTAAATTAAGAATGAAAGATCTCATATTCCTGAATTTACCCCCAGAACATTGTTTAATACATGCAGAATACAATGTAATCTTACTTGTATTTGAATACTACTTTCAATGAGTTTCAGAAGCATTAATACCTAAAAAGTACTATTGTATCCCAGGGTATGGTAACCTCTTTAAACCTCCAGAAATAACAAGAGCATTGTTTTTCTTTTGTATCATAACACAGGGATTTACCAGACTAATACAGTAAGACTCTCATTCAGAAAATCATATTTTCATATATACTGACTGAAACAACTATGCTGTGCAACCACAGACCTAGAAATTCAAGTATGTTTTGACACAGTAATACCATATGCTCTAGATAGAAAGTACTTAAGGTTGTCCTCATGGGGTGTGTATCTGTGAAGCAATTGCCTAGGAGGCACTGCTTTGTTGACAGCATACCTGCTAATGGCACCACCTCGGGTTTCAGAAAATGGAACCAGTCTGCAGTCCTACCAGCTCCAGGCTGTGCAATAACTCAGTACACTTTCCTTTTGCAGAGCCTGAAACATTCCTGTCAACTCCATGGGGACTCTGGAAGAGAAGCGATTCAGATTCAAACCTCTTTTCTTTAAAGACTCAGAAGATGTCTAGCCAGTTGAACTACGTGTTATCCACGTTTACAACTGCCTAGTGTAGACTTTCCTTTCCAATTTTCACTGACACTTTTTAGCCTGGGGTCGGCAATGCATAAACATCTCATACTACGTTGTACCTGACCTAGCTCTCGTTGTGCTAGCTTGATTCCAGGGTTAGTTAGCAAGAGGAGGCTCAGTCTGGGAGACTGCTGGCAATTTTTTTTCATTTAATCTGGTTCACAGTAGTACCATCAGAGAAGGAGATACATTCCCACTGTAAATACGGTAGCAACGCTGCAGTAAACTTACTAACGAAGCATGGGGCCTTGTATCATAGGGATCACAGGAATCATTCAGTACTATCAGTAATGGAATCATCCAGTTCTATCAGTAATGCGGACCCAGAGATAGAAAGCAACAAGTTGCCTTGCTGTTGGACAGAATTAGACGTAGAAACCATACTCTGTAAAAACTGAAGAGGCAAATCATTACAGCTAAAATACCATCACCAGGTAAGGGCTCAGAGCAAGAAAATAAGTCCAAAATACAAATTACAAAAAGGAGAAGGAAGAGTTGTTTTTTTTTTTCTGTTGTGATTGATTATTATTTTTTCTTAATTCTGAGTTCTAAAAGCAAAACCGTGTAATGTATGAAATATGTTACCGAATTCCCCTGTGCTACTCGGATCACCCCACAGTTTCTCACAAGCCAGTATTTGCTGCTTGGTGTGTTTTTAAAGAAAACCCATCAGTGAAGCAAACCACATTCTCGTACATGTTTGACTGCTTTTGTAGTTCAGCACATGAGCCACTTCTTTCTTTTTGGAGGTAACATAAGGAGATGGAGAGTAGCCAGGGAAACAGCTAAGAGAAGGGACAAGGAACATAAGAGAAACAGAAAGAG
Source organism: Amazona ochrocephala (assembly GCA_039720435.1). Taxonomy (NCBI): domain Eukaryota; kingdom Metazoa; phylum Chordata; class Aves; order Psittaciformes; family Psittacidae; genus Amazona; species Amazona ochrocephala. The sequence continues at coordinate 15,613,165 of CM077879.1, forward strand.
CTGGCAAAGACAAAACTCAGAGGAAAAGAGTTGGTGAACAATAAATGAGAGCCAGAAATACCACAAAGATTTGGAAAAAATGTTTATTTTATTTCAAATTAATAGCAAGAAAGAATCTACAACTGTGGCACAAATTGCTCAATGCCCCATGCAGTGCCAACATTATGCCATTCATTATACTTGCAGGTGTATTATTTCTAGTTCCCTAGATTAAAAAAAAAAATGCTCTCCATGTATTCTTTTGTATTTTAAAATGTATTTTTTCATTGCTATAGTGCCAAAGGCTCTTATTCTTCCAAACTCAATAATAACTAATCTTTTTCCTGGCTACAGACTGGGAGCATGGTTACTATTTTGTGCAGGTAATTCTTCCATCTTTATTAGAGGACCACTCTGAAATTTTGATCTGTCTGTATTTCAAGTTCTTTCCCAAATGCTTCTTTTACCCTGTGAGAAATGGTTTTTATTAAACCTTGTTCTTGTTCCTAATTTCAAACCTGGTTCCCACCATTGGGACAAAAAATTTCTCATGCTCAATATTACACACTTTCTTCTCAAAGAAGATTAGAGAAAATAAATCGGCACATAAAAGTGAAATCTAACTTATCAACATCTTTCCCCACCCACCTGCAACCACTGCAAGCATACTATTATTGCCTGACTTCTCTAGTTACTGATCAGCAGCAGCTGGTGAGAGGGTTTAGACAGGGAAAACAGTGTCCGAACTGCAGCAGTAGAGTAAATGATGCTAGAAGAAATAGCACCAAGCTCTCTGGTACTTCTTATATCAACACCTTTCCTCATCACATCCACTGATAGAGAATCCAAATGAGCATGACTTGATTCTGGTTCAAGATTTATGCAATGGCTTAGCAAAGCTTCTCAACAAAGAAAAAGATCTAGATCCAAATCTAGTCTGAGGACACTTGTCCTGTCTCCATTGCCACCTCACACAAAAAGGGAAAGCCCTGTCAGTCAACCTGGGACACAGCGAGATCCTGCCTCACACCCAGAGGTCCTGTGTATTGTGCACCCATCATGTGCTCGGTTTGCACCTCTGCATGAGGATTCCACCCGCAAGTGTGTGCACTGAACCTCATCCAGTTTTGCCTTTCCTCAATTCTGTGTTGTTATGATAACAATTATCTCCAAAAATAAATAAGACTCTTACTTCTTTGAGCTTCCAGAGGTGTTCATTCTGTCTAACAGAGCAATGCAGAGTGGAAGCATTGGCTCCCTTACACAAAATTGTTTCCTAGAAGGAAATTTTTGCATTTAATTTCAAGATCCTTCAGCACGGACACCCATTTCCCCATTTAAATCATGAAAAGAAAATGTTTCAGTTAAGTTTAGCAAATCAATGCTACAATTTCAAGTCTCTCTGTGCTAGTCTTCCTGTTTCCCAGGGGAGGATTAATTTGCTTCTTTTTATTCTTCGCTCTTTATTATTTCAATTGGAGGATATAAAAGTGCTATTAAGAGTTTTGAAGGATAAACACTTCATGTGGTAACTGCTTAAAATAAGAATAAAATTTATGGAGAGTGTAGACATTTTTATCACATTAATGTGACCTATTAATGATAAAGGAAATTTCCTTCATCTAATGAGCCCTATGTTTATTAAAGTAACAAGAGAGGATGTTTTAATTCTTACCATAAATATAAGAGAGTAAAAATCTTAACCTCAAGGTACTTAATATCGTTGATTCTGTATTTAAAGGGAATGTTGTTAACATTTATATTGTTTTTGTTACCTACAACATGGAGATCAGATATTTCAATATACATTTCATTTTGTAGATAAGGTTTTGACAGATATTTCAAAAGAAACCTGCATGTAATCAAAATAAGATAAAATCATACATGCTAAAAAAGGAAAGGCTGCAAAATGCTCTATTCATATAAACATAGAATAGTTAGGGTTGGAAAGGACCTTAAGATAATCTAGTTCCAACCCCCCTATTAACATGAAATAAGTAATACACAGAATTGCATGACCAAAAAATCACAGTCTTATAAACTAAATATATCTAAAAAATCAGATATAATTAATTTGACTGTGTTAATTTAATAGAGGCAAAAGAAGATACTCTTTTTTTCTGCCAATGCATTTCACTACATTTTTTAATACAGTATTCAGTATGGGATTTTATTAAAGCTAAGACATTCCCCAGTGCTGAAAGAGTACCCACAGTGAATATGGAAAGAGTAGCGTTCGATGACTGGTGCATAGATTTTCAGTGCTGTCACTAGGGGCTGCCTTTCAGACATTATACTATTCAAGAACTTCTATTGGATATATACCAAAGTTTCCTTAAAATACTAATTATTAACAACTTTACTACAGTAAGGAAGTGTTATGGGGCTTTGGTTGCCTCTCGGTCATCTGTGAATATCATGTGATAGAAATGTGTACAACCCTTCTCAAAAGTCCTGACATGTTTTCCTATATCTGCAAGGTCCTAAGGATGCACCCATACATTTAGGGGATTTAGTTGGGCTGAGAAGTGCAGGATGAGGTGATGAACCAATTTCCCAGCTTAAGCAAGGAGAAATTCATTTAAACAGGAGACTCTGGGGCAGAAGAGACATCTGGGATATGACCCATTTCCACAGGTACCCATTTTCCCATTTCTAAGGTCTCAAGCCATTAAATCATGTCCTCTTAGTTCTGTGAATATCTGAAGAATGTACCTTTGGCAAGTAAGAGCTGCATGCTCTTAGAATGACTCTACTAGTTACCTCAATTGGAGTTTAAAACCAGCTCCAGCACTGTTACGTGAGTTAAACTTATATTTAAGCTTATAATGCCATCATGTCTTCCAGGACACCCTCAGCAACTGGAGCAGAAATCTCTTCTGCCAAAGAAGAACAACTTCATAGCCAGGAATCATGCTAGGTCATTGATGTTCATAGTCATCGATAAATCGTACTAGTGAACACATAAAACAAAGAATATAGAATTTTTTAAAATTGAATGTTATATTTCCTCATCCAAAATCTCTTCTTCACTAGAGAACACAGGCCATAGATTCTCCACTTAAAAATGATAAGATTTCACACTTTACCCTATACCATTTTTGACACCACAACCCTTTTTTCTCCAAGAGCCTCTCAGACTAAATGAATGATACATTTAACCGTCCTCACCAACTGAAGTGCATGGCCTCAAACCAAAAGTTTCTGTGCTTCAGATGCAAATATTTGTATAATTTGAAAGAAAAAAATTACACAGGAGTCAAAGTTTTATAAACAACTGGAAAAAATTATTGAAGGGAGTGTTTTATTTTTAATTCAAAGTCCAAATAAAGAATAAATATACTTTACCTTTCTCTATATGTGTATCTCAGGCATCTATTAAAAAAAAACGAGTCCAATAGTAATTGGCAGTATAAGAATCACATTCCTTCTGCCCTTTGCTCAGGCACGATGCCACATAAGTTCAATGCCATAAAATTTAATTTTTTCATTTTGAATGATTTACAGTGGAGCAGAACCTATAAATCAGAACAGTAACAGGGGTTATGAATAGGGATGTATGTTTTTCCAAAATGTCTAAATGAAATATTTTGAAACATGGTAAAAGAACGGCACAGTTCTCCACCTGGCAGCCATAATTGAAGTTAATAACACTTGTTTAGACATAAGGAAACTCTTTGACACCTAGGCTTTTCTTTTTTCTTTTTTAATAAAATGATCAAACAACCATCATCTAGTCTTCAGAAATCAAAGCAGTTAGTTCTGGCAATGTCATATGAAGGCAGTCTTGCTTTCAGCTAGGTTTCCAACTGTGTCGAATAATTTTCAAAATACACACCAATTCCTTAGCACAATCCCCTATTTTAATCACACACCATATTGCAAATCCTATTGCAGCACTTAGAAGCCATTACCATAATGCCAGTGACGGATGATATGAAACACATCGTATGAAGAAGCTTTGATAGCCTCAATACGTACTACTGATTTTGAAGCATTTCAAATACATGTTTATACTTTCCAGTTTCTCTTGTAATGTCACAGGCAGCAGATGATGGGATACGAGTGCTTATTTCCCCACAACCTGTAGCACCAAGCCCTGGAATATCACTGTTCTTGTCCATAATGGCATTCAGAAAATATAATGCCATAACAGAATACAGTTCCTTTGTTCAAGAAACAACCTTTCCTAAAAAGAACGAAAACAAACTGGAAGAAGTCTGGAAATCCCTTAAAAAATGACTGAACAGTGCTGTAAAAGCACTGAATCACTCTTTCACTCACTAATTCATTATGGCCTGGGTTTCCAGTGTTTTTGATGAGCCTAAGGATGACAGTGCAGAAAGATTGCCATAACTCTTGAATTCTGGTCTTGAATCTTCAACCCACCAGACCTGCTCACTCCTGGAAGCTGTGTAATACTTTGTCTTTACTTGTGCAGCCTTCCATGACCTCTCACTGGTTTCTGGACAGAACATGTAGTTCTTTTATTTGCAGCCCTTCAATGTCTTGTTTCCCCAAGAACCAGCAAAGTAGCATATTTGCTGCTTGCTGTGGCACTCTGTGATGGAAAGCTGCTTGCTTCCAACCACCTCTAGTGCCACAGTGGAAGGCAGAAATCTTCCAGATCACCAAAGCACTGCTGAATAAAATCTTGAGGAACAGACACCTCACCAATAAGGTTGGTTAAGAGAATAAGGTTAAGGGAAGGAATTATCCTCATATTTAAACTTCAGGCTCTCATATCACACTATCGCAATGGTGCCCCTCTACAGCACTCACAGTTATTTTGGGGCCACATCAACCTTCTTTTAAATGTCCCATCTTTATACCATGCAAGCTTAAACTTTTCACTGTGAATAAGAATACTGCTTTTCCTAGATCTGTTAAATATCTATCACTTAAATGTTTTACAAACTGCATCAATAAAACCTAAAGTGAAACCTTAAGCAGGTTAACTTAGAATAAACAGCTTTTTTTATTATTAAAATCTAGCTTATTTCTAGCAACTTTGAGTCAGTTGGGAACAAAGTAAGCTAACAAGTCAATCTGAAATGTGTATTCTCACTTCAGAATTTGCATTGAACCTAGGTAGTTAAAGTGCTGCAAGTTCACATGCCTTGAAGTGCATTTATGCAGAAGATGTACACGCAAATGTAACTTATAATCATCACCACAGACAGTCTAGGACTATCATAAGCATGGTGAAGGATCTGACCCTGCATGGATTGTTCAGATAAAATTCCTGGGGGTTTCAAAGGGAAAGCAGGATCCACAGCATCCTGGCAGCCCAAGTAGGCACATGGCAATGTGAAAAGCTAGCGGATGACGATGTCATGCCCCAGGGTCTGCCCTTATAAACCCAGGAAATACCAATCAATTTATATCTCATCATCTTAACCCTGAACTTCTAGGTAATGGTTTTACCCTGTGTTCCCTCCTTTTCCAAAATGTTGTCCTGTTCCCTCTTAACTTGATTTACTCTACTTATTTCAGCTGCTGACTTTGGCACTTTATTCTCAGCTCTAACCAACCACAGCATAAAGACATATCCCGGAGCTTCCCTGGTGCAGAGTGGCAGGGAACTCGTTCACATCAGTTCCCTCTCAGGTGAATAAGCTTGTCCTTGTAAACTGGGTTAGAAAGATTTAACAAACAGCCTCAGACATCACAGACACAGATGCCTACATCTCCTAAGCCCAAGGTAGAAAACAAGGTCAAAATACTATCACCACTTGATTTAGTATTAGGTTTAGCTGTTTTGCGTGGAAGCAAAGCCAGTCAAAGGGAAATGCAGATTTCGTAACCTCACAACCCAAGTGGTGCACTTGCATGTGGCTGAGAGATCCCTGCATTTGAAAGCTTTCCTAAAATTTTATATATTTTTTATTCAAAAATCAAACACCCAGGGCATGTGCATAAAAGTCACAGTCAGATTCCTTAGCTGGGCATATGAAGCCTTTTTTTGTTTGTTTTTCCAATTTCAGCTACAGAAAACTCCTCCTGGTATAATTCACTTCAAAGTCTAAAATTTATTCCAGTGATAATTGCTGAATTTATGTGTATTTAGAACCCAGCACTTAAATAAAACAGCTACATTGGGTGATTATATATAAAGACTGTGCCAATTTCTCTGAATAGGAATGTAGTAAATTACTACTGATTACACAAATACTGATTAAAATTTGAAGGCAAATAAATAACGAAGAGGGATGTTATTTATTTGTCCAAATGTTCTTGAGTGCAGTCATGCCAAGCACAACTTCCAATAAAAGCAGAGGATGGAAGTACAGCGTTATGCTGGTGTATGGCCTGGACTGAATCATGAAGACAGCAGCGATCACTGGTTTAAGGTTTGTTCTGTCTCTCTGGTTTTCCTTGCTACCTCTGTAACACTAGCTGAGCTCGTGCCAGGATAAATCTGACACTAACTTTGTGCTTACAGTTCCTTTTCAGCTTATTTTGGGTTTTGCTTTGTGCAAGCTGGAAGGAAAGCGAATATGCAACCTGTCAGGTCAAGGGAAATCTTCCCAAATCTTATGTATTGCTCCTTCATGCAGCATTTGCAAGTACCTACTAAAACCTTTGAACCCAAATGTAAATCTGTCTCTGGAAATGTCTAATAGGATTGCCTAAACACTGCTTTTAATCTGTTTTACGATAAAAGATGTTGACACTTGGGTAAGTTCTGCTTAGGAAAAGACAGAAAATAATGATTGAGATGCTCAAGAATATAAATTCCATTTAAAGTAACCTGATCCACTGGGGAATGTGGTAATAATAGTTAACATACACAGAGAATAAAATTGCTGCAGTTCCATACAATTCATAGTCTTGAGTCTTAGAATCATAGAACAATTTGGGTTGGAAGGGACCTTCAAAAGTCATCTAGTCCAAGCTCCAACCCCCTGCAATGAGCAGGGACATCTTCAGTTAGATCAGGTTGCCAGAACCACATCCAGCCTGGCTTTGAATATTTCCAGGCATGAAGTAACTACAACCTCCCTGGGCAACCTGTGGCAGTAGTTTACCACCATCATTGCAAAGTTTTTTTCCCTCACATCCAGCCTGAATCTCCCCTCTTTTAGTTTAAAAACATCACCCCTTGTCCTATCACAACAAGCCTTGCTAAAAAATCTCTCCCCATCTTTCTTATAGGCCCCTTTTAAGAACTGAAAGGCTGCAATAAGGTCTCTCTGGAGTCTTCTTTTCTCCAGGCTGAACCTCAACTCTATCAGCCTTAGCTGGCACAGGTCAGTATAACTTCATTGCAAACAAGGACATTAGGCTGATTTACATGAGCTGATGTTATCTGAGCTGAAGCAGTTGAAATTAAAGTGTTGCAAACAACACTGGATGGTAGGCTGTTATACAGCTGGACATGGATGTTTTATTCAGTGTATCTGCATCAGCTATGAAATTTAGCCTTGTGAACATGTTACAAACAATGGTGGTCCATATAGGGCTGTGGGGTTCTAGACAGCATGTCTGTATACGTCTTTATACCAATATCTTCTTGTATAACCTCAAAGCAAGGTTAAATTGTGCTCCACACCATAGGTACCTATCTTCTTAGGTATATGTAGTCCCATTATGTCCATCCTGTGCCCTCTTAAAAGCAACTTACAAAGGAATTCAGTGCTTCAAGCCAGAAGAAATAGGTACAGTCATTTTTAAGATCAGGTTTTTAATGGTTATTTTTCTTTTTTTTTAATTAAATTTTGCAATTGAATAATCCAGAACACTATAATTTCTTTTGGCAATTGAGAAAGAAAAGCTAAACCAGATGAGAACCTGTGGTTTAAAGATTGATACTAAATTTCATTCACAGATTTTCATGCAGATTTTTATTAGAAACAGCAAACATCTTAAATGAAAGGAACTGCTCCTGCTTGTCAGCCATCGAACATAGAAACATAGGTTTACCTTTACTGGAGAAACCTTTTACCTTCCCTTATGCTTCACATATATATAATAAACCCATAGACATTGTAGAAGCAAAATGTTCACTGGTCACAAAGGAAATTTATAAACACATATAAAACACATACATAAGCACATAAATTCTAATCATCAGATGTGACCCCTAAAACCTGGAATTACTTATTTGCATCTTCACATGAAATATACTGCATACAGTTTCTTTATTCTTGTCTACTACTTTCTCATTTCACCAAGTATACTGGATTAACAGAAACAACCTTCATGTCCCAACAACAAAACTAAAAATAAAACTAAAGACTTAAATGACAACTTGAAGATTAATCTCTATTTGCTACTTCCCCTTAAATACTTCAGCAAGCAGTTATATGGATCTCTCTATAATCTGTAGGGAAAAGAAAGCATTAAATCCAATTTCTGCACCATTTTACATGCTTTTCAGCCCTGGAAGTACCCACCATCCCTGCTTTTTAACTACATCATTACTTAATCAAAATATTTTAAAAGTAGTAGTAGGAATAAACAGAACTCAACTGAAATGTTATGGTCTCTAACTTTTCTGTAGCTCTCTTTGTCTCTTATTTGAAAAAAATTACTATGGTACAATGCAGATAACAAAAATATGATGTCATTGGGGAAACATATGCTTATTTTTAAAGATTCTGCTGGGAGTCCTCTGTATATGTGGAACCGCTCAAACTGAAACTCGGGTTTTGTCCAGTTGATTTCTTGCAAACCATAAAACAGATTTCACTTGTCTCTGGTGTTATTTGTAGAAATACATATCAGTGAGATCAGAAAACTATTCTACATTCTCTTTTTTAAACATGTCCCAATAAGCAGTCTGTTATATTTCTAGTAGTGCCGCATATTAAGTTACCTTTTAAGTTCCTGCCAGTTGGGAACTCCTTCATTCAAAGTAGAACCCCAGTTTAGCTTCAGGCTAGAACTTCGCAATAATCATGTTGTTTTAAGGATCTAATTTAGACTTTCTATAAATTCAAAGTGTTGAGTTAACCATGTTCTGTTTATTTGTGGAATGTTTTCTGACACCTTGTTACACAATTAATCTACAACCTCAGTTTTGACCCTGGTCCTAAGAGTAGAGGCCTGACATACATAGCCCATGCCACCTGTAGCATAATGTATTCTTTCACTCTTATCCCACTCACAGATACCAGTTTCCTGAAACAAAAATGGTCAGACTGAAAATCAGCTATTAGACACTGCCAGTAGAAACAAAAACGCACAGAAGTGTAAACAAGAGAAAAGAATGGATGAAAGAAACCATTAACAGCCACCCACATCTAAAGTCTCCAACACCATTTAAGTGGGCTAGGGTTTTGTTTTAGGCTTCAAGTGGACCAGAATTCACCAACATACAAAGGCAAATTAGTATCTGCATCTCATCCTGCCTAAATGATCTTACCAGTGGCTCCTGCAGTCAGGAGTTAGTACTCTTGTTGTGTGCACAACCTTCAGCCCTTTCCTTGTCTCAAATAAGAAAAAAAAACCAAACAAACTAAAATCCAGGCCACTGCCTCAATAAATTAACAGACCCTTATTTAAATACAGACAATGCATAAATGTGAAAAACAAAGTATAATGATAACGATTGCAAAATGAATCAAAGTATTGAAGATATTTTTCTCCGTATGTTATTGTCATAATCCATAAAGTTTGCGCTTTTATTTTTTTCCAAATAGTGTATCCCAGGATTAATGGTTCTGTCTTTACAGTGAGATCCATGCTCAGCTGGTGTTGTTGCAGTAATCAATACTAACAGATACAGAAACAGTATCTAGAGTCTGCCCTCCATTGGCAGTTTCTTTTCATCAGACATTTTGGCAAAATCACTTGGTACACAGCATCCTGGTTGCTCTTTGAGATGCTACCAAAGAGGTGCAACCAAGTTTCAGTAAAGAATTTCATATGCTTTTTAATTGCAAATAGCAATTAAAAGTTAATGCTTACAACGTACTCATGATTATCATACAATGGATTAATAAACAAATGAGATAATAACTCTGGAATGCTTTAAAATCATCCAGAAAAATCAAACAAACTCTCTAGTCAGTAGTGAATATTAATCTCTTCATCCCCTCCAGCTATTTCACTAAACCCCATTCCCTTTTACTTTGTAGTAAACTCTTCAATATTTCGTTTTCATTTCAGCTAGAGCCACTGAGACATCTATATGAATAAGAAAACTGTTTAAACTAAGTAGCAGCTCAATCTTTGTCCATCAGGAAAAGGAACTAATCAAAGCCGTCCCCACCTAGGCTACTCTAGTGCAGTACAGCATGGGCATAATAATGTATAGCAGCTTTTGTACATACATGACAAATGAAGCAAGACCTGATGAATTGTCCAACAGTTCTAAAATGGTCTGTAATTTCCCTCACATGCCACTTCATTAGTTGTTAGCTCTTGAACTTGCCACTTAGAAAAATTACTTGTAATTTGTTGAGTAATAAATATGCATTTCTATTCAACAGAAGAATTTCCATTTCCCAAATCCTGAAATGTGTGCAGAGCCTCAAATCCTATTATTGCTGCTAGATTGGGATTTTATATGTGTATCTCAAAGACAGAAATTTTAGCAGAAATTCAGAAATGCAGAAAGAAAGCTCAGAGAAATCCCCCTGGAAGACCAGTGAAGTAAAATTTGATCTTATAAAGATTCCTAGCTTCAAGTTCAGAGAATGCCAAACAAGGGGTACTGATCTGAGATTAAAGTTCTGAAATGTTTTATTCATACCCAGCCCAAATGAACCTTTGGCATTTTGAGATGCAGAGATTTCCAAATCTGAGTGACCCACTTCAGCTGTTTGAGAAGCCCTGTACAGCTCCTGATGAGCCCCAGAAAGCAAAGCATCCTTCCCTGGAAAGGATGCTTTCTGGGATCCTTTCTGGGATCAGGCAAAGGATCCTTTGCCTGATTCACAAGCCATAAAAGAGAATTTGGGATATATTTCACCTCATCTGAAGACTGTTACAGGGGATTTCCCCAAGGTTTGCACCATCTCTGACAGCCACAACAGCGCCAATCTCCATGGCACTGACTGTGAGGACTTCAACAACAGAAATACGCAACAACAAAACATTTCCCTAGTATTTCAGGTAAGTAAGCCTTGACCGTCTCCACAATGAAATGAAAACTTGTGGGTGGCCAGCTCCTAACTTAGGCAACTTATTTAGGTGTACTGACCTGCAGCAGACAAACATGGGATTCAGACATCAAATGAGTTGCTGAGGGTGCTACAGGCTGTTTGGACAAGACCAGTAATGGAAACAAACTGGTAAACATTGGCTGTCCCATAGAAACTGACACAAAGTCAGGATTTTGCCCTAATTCTGTACCTTAGAAACATGACCAGTTTCACTTTTCTAGATACTGTGCACTGCAGATTCAGTCCTGAAGCCTTAGCACCAAACACTGAGCAGAAGTTCTCAGGCTTCAGAGTGCTCTGTGTAACACTGCACTTGTGATACAAACTGTCCGAGTGTCATAGACCATCAAAAATCTGCTGAATAGTTAGGCTTTGTTTCTAACGTGCACCAGATAGAAGACACCTGCATGTCAGTATCTTTGTCTGAAACCATAGCTCTCCTAAAAGACCAACGAATAAAATCTACAGTAAATAAAAAAATAAACAACAGTAAAAGCCACAACTTCAATACAAATGGTTTTGCTTCAAGCAAGGCAGCAAGACCTCCATGAAGTTCTTATTTCACACAAAAGATACTCAAGTACCGTTATGGTCAGTAGCAACCTTGATACAGCATAACATGCAGTGGCTGCAAGCTGTGCTCAAGCAGGGCAGTCGTACTCAGCCTCTACTCTAGAATGCTGGAGCCCGAGCAAGGACCTTATTTGTGAAATGGTTTACGTGACCTGATCAATCTGACACTTTAATGATCTCACAGGTAGATTTTTGCTCAAGTTATGAAAACAGGCTTTTTGGTAAGTGGCTATAGGAGCCCAGGAACAGCTGCTCCTCAGAGCTATAGGAAAGCTTTTATTCTGCAGCGAGGCCTCCTCGGAGCAAGGCCCTCTCTTTAACCTGCAGGGATCATGCAGGAAACATAAAAGTTACTGAAGCCTTGCTGACCTTGTCAAGGCCACGTGTGGGAATTTTTAAAGTTTGAGTTGCTTCAAAATTATAGCAATTACTAGAAATATCCCAGGAAAAATGAACTTTTTTTTTTTTTTCTTTTTCTTCCGCCAGTTCAGATTTCCCAACTAAAATTGTCATTTTCATCTGTTAGCCCTTAAAAAAAATAGACGCTTTTAGTCACTGGATAACAGATGTTATAAAACTTTGTGGCACTCAGTCATAATTAAGTCAGGCCTAATATGCATCTGTCAGAAACCATTGACCTTTGCTGCTGATGGTAGGCAAAAGGCTTTGATACCCTACCACACATTTAAGGATTTTTAAAGGAAAAATGTCAAAGGTGTGGGTGTTCTGGCAGGAAATTACCTCTTGCATTCCTAATGACAAATGTTTTCAGCTTAATCTAAGTAAATAATGAAACGGTGCTACTTCAGTTGGGATTTCTAAACCAAAATGTCATCTTTCCTATGCTTCCCCAGCAAAGAATCTAGGACTTGTAGAACTTACACCGAGAATCTGTCAGAGTAAAGGAGTAAAAGCTCCTAATGCAACTGACAGCTTTCACTTACAGAATGTGGAGATAGAGGAAAATCTGTAAAGAAAAATTAAAAAAAAATTTTAAACAGATAAAATAATGTTTTTGACGCGGACTTTACCCCTATCACTTACCTTATGTATTGTGGGCAGCACAAGGACTGGGCACTCACAAAGCCATTTGGAAAAGGATCAGTAGCTCAGCAGTTGTCAATATTTTGAAACTTGTAACACGCTTATGCTGTCCATGGCTTAGTCTCCTACCATAACTTTCGGCACAAACTGGATGTCAAGTACCTGCTAGGATCCTTTTTGCAAAGTCAAGACACTGAGCTAGACACTGTACCTTGAATGTACAGCAAATTAAAAGATCTTATCCAATTCATACAACCTCATCAGGTAAGCAGTACATGAGCCTATATGAGTTTGTGAAGACTGGGAAGTAGACAGCTAAAAAGGAGAAGGCAGCAGAGAGAAACGCTACCAAATGGCTACAGCACTAACATAACATCCCTGTGCAATCTCAGCTTCAATTTCCTGCCTGACCAAAGCTCAGGGGGTTTTCTTGGCCAAAAAAGTTTCAGTTCAGATCATACAGGTCCCCAGGCACACAGGCATCCAAGTCCCACTGATATCAGCATAACTGGAGGGTTTACACCATGAAATTCCCTTATGAGCCCAGGCCTTAATACCTCCCTACCTCAGCTCTCTACATATAAAATGGAAGTAATATTCCCCTTCCTCGGGGAAGTGTAGAGAGGATTAATGAGTTAAAGATGATGAAGATATAAGGGAGAGTATCAAATACTGTCAACAGAGAAAGTATTCAATCCCTATAGCTTTCAGAAAGCCACAGATGTGTGTGCATGCATTAATGTATTTATTTAACAAAGTTTCTAAATCATGTATTGAGGAGCTGCAAAGAACATTTTAAAGGTCTTATTTCAGTTTTTTACATTCATTCAACTTTTTACTAAATTATTTTTATTATCTTTCAAAGGTGTGTCCACCATGCTCCTAAATATCTTGTAGATTAACTGCTGCACAAGAAAAAGGTGGTGTTTTCATAGCTTGAATTCTTTAAGCCGGTTACTGCATTGTTTAGCTTCAAGGAGAACAGAAATTTACCTAAGCCCACACAGAAATTCAGGCTTGAAAGCTGCACAAAAAGCCATGAAAAACAAACAAAAAGCTTATTTGGGAGATGAAGGAACATAATCTTCTCTCAGTGCATCTGCAGTGTAGACTGCAAGAAATGGCAGTGAGGAAAAGATCAAATAACATCCGTCATTGCCCAAAACAAATAAATAATCTAACACCAAGGATTAAAGATCAGATTGTTTAATACATATCCCTCCTTAGACATTGGAAGAATTGTACATGGTAGTATTTTATGTTTAGCCTCACAAAAATTTGCCCCAAATGTCAGGTGCTCTCAATAATTAGATTTCAACTTTGTAATAGCTTTTGCTTTCCTGTTGCAGAAAAGAAGCCAGGCTTCCCAATATTGCCCTGGGAATGCCATTACTGCAGCTACCTAAACAACAAAAGCAAGAATGGAAAATAAACTCACTGGAGAAGCAGCAGCCTCAAGACAGAAAAATAAAACCTCCCCAAGCATTTGGTAGTGGCAGGTCTTGAGTTAAAGAGATAGTGCCAGGTGATTCAGTCATTTACATTCTGTGGTTTGACAGCACGTAATATTACTTGTTCCTTTGAATTAAGAGGGCTCTAATGGTATTTAAACCTCCTGCTGCCACACTGGCAACTTAAAATTTTGAAGCACATTCCTAGTTTTTTTGGAAAGACAGTGAAAATCACTCCAAATAAGGAAGCGATGTTCAGAAGGAAACCCATGACTCTGCTCCTGATTTGGCTTTTAAGGAATGACATAAAGATGTTTCCATTAGTTTTTTTCTTTCTTTGGCTGTTAAGAGCTACCGTAAAATTTACACCACCTTTATTATGAAACACCAGACCTTTCTTCTTAAAAATATTTTCCAATCAAATTGATGGGTATAGCAATTTCATTTGATGGCAATTTTCTGCAATGAGATTAAAAAGGGTAACAGAGATAATACTTTCTTCAGCTAAACATTACTATATTGCATTTTTTGCTAATTCTTCTATTTCCAATCTTAATCATGACAATATCCATTACCAATGTGTTATGTTTACATAAATCAGCCCCATCACCCAAATATAATGCTCTTCACATCACGCATATTCTAATTTTCTCCAGCCAGACACACAAAGGGCTCAAACTGAGACCTTCAGGTGCCCTAAAAAAGATTTGGGGTGCTCACACTGTCTTCTTACATGAGCAGGGTCTCAGAGCTGCCACACTTCCATTTTCTGTCTCCAGCACCTGCAGCCACAATTTACCAAAGATGACATTAATCTTAACTTTAAACTCGAGGTGGGTAATAAATCAAGGCTTGGTCACCTTCACTATACCACTGAAAACTGGCTTAATTTTACCTGGGGTTTTAGCATTCCATTGTCCCTCTCTGTCCTTTTTCTCTGTTTAGTACTACTCCCTTCCTACTTTATGACACCCAAGAATATGGATAGACATGCTCTGAGTTTATTCCCTATTCTTCCTGTTCATTTAACTTCTTTATTAAATGTTACTTTCTTTTCCCTCTACTTTTATGGCAGGCTCAAAACTCCATACTGATCTCCAAACACAGCAGATGGTGTGGAAATTTGGATCCAAGCCTTGTGAACAGCTTCTATTTCTTTTATGGTCCAAACTAAATGCCCTGATCTGGCAGGAATTCAGAAACCCAAACAAGAGTGCTGATCCCACAAGGCTTCAGCACGTATCATGCTGCGAGGAGGCAAAAGGGCCATTTTGCTTCCACAGGCCTGCTCCCACATTCAAAGTTAAGTGTGGATCTAAGCTGCCAAAGGGAAATTATGGTCAGAGCTCTCTTTCACTGATGCTAATCCCTTATTGCTGGAACAGCATCTCATTTGCTGCCCAGGGAGTGGGTCCACATATAGATGTCAACAACCCTTGCCGGTCTGCTGCTCAGGTTGTACCTGGAGCCATTCAGCTGCAGAGAAGGATGCACAGTCAGCCCAGAGCTGCCACAGCTGAAGCATTGGATGGAGTTGACCTTACCTCCAGAGGTTATTTTGATTTTTTTCTCCAGCTGGAGAGCAATGCTATGGTCTAATATTTATCTGAACATTCGGGTGAACACTCAACGCTTTGTCAGGACTCGGTATGAATACTGAATTCTGAAGAACTTCAAGTGTACCATGAAACTGGAAAAATTCAGCTGCATGCTGAGAAGAGTGGCTGGGATGGAGGGTAAGGTCATAACCAGGAGTGATAGAAACTATAAATCTGAAAAATTGCGGTTTGACCAACAAATATTCTTCCCTTGATGTCCATTAAATTTTACAGTGAAGGCAGCGCTTGGAAACTCAGGAGTAAATGGGTTTCATGCAGCCCAGCCTTGATGGTAAGTGCTTGAGGGCAAAAAAAGACCTTCAAGAAGGATGATGAAAGGCTTAAATCTAAACTGAGATGTTTCTTACTTAAAATCATGCAGATTCAGAAAGAACTGACCACTGTTGAAGGGAAAGGATATATCTCCAGGGGACAAATGCCAAAGCTTCTTTGTCTGAGCCTGGCCAACACCGGGATCCCAAAACTGTCTGGAAGACTTCTCTGGCCAAGCTGTGGTTTATACCCCACTCTGACGGGTGAAGAAGGAGAGAAGGTAGGCTGGTAAAGCTTTTAAATAGCTCACTGAGGGAAGGCAGGCTCTCAGTTTCCCGCAAAGGTGCTATTCTTAAGAAACCATCACATCTTTCAGATAATCCAAACTTCCACTGTCCAAAAAAGCAGCTGTGATGAGACATCTCTCATAAGGCCTTATTCTCCATGTGCAATTGACCTGAAAGGTAGGAGATATAGTCTGTTGGAACCGTCCCCATAGCTGTTGGTGAAAGCCTAATGCTACAGCTGGGATCTGCTGTGCTGTTAGCCACAGCAAAATTGTAAAGGTCTGTTCCTTTTCCAAAGCCAGTCCTGGGCTACTGTTGTGATTCTGGTAGAAGATTTCATGTGAGATCTGCTTCATTCTGGGCTCCTTGGCCTCCTTGGCCCTCTGAAAGGGCCAGGGAGTAGTTCTGCTTTCATGGAATGTCTTCAGAAAGCAGATGGTATCACTCAATTCCCCCACATCCTCTGAGTCTGCATTAGCTGTTGATTAGCTGTGTTAGGGACACAGGTGGGAGCTAACAATTAAGGCTCAGTGTTGATAAATCTGAGGCAATTTCGGCTGGAGAATAATATAGCTAGAAGACAATTCAATTTATTCATCTTTGACTGACTACTTCTACCTACTGTGAACCAGCTTGCACCCAGTGGGAGCTTATATCTCCACCTGCTGCTCAAAGTCTACGTAGCACCAGCTACCTTTTTCTTTTCCCTTACTACAACAGAGCTGTGGTCCTTGCTTTCATAAACAAATGTAGACCCCTGACCAAATATATAGCCTACAGCCATAACTGAGGGAAAGCAGGTGTGAAAATCACACTGGAGAGGTAAAGATGAACCCCAGTCCTAGAAAAGGAAATCATTAATCAACTAAAGAACATAAGTTAACATGTAGCTTGCCAAAAGCATTTGAGATTTCCATTTGGCTCTAAATAAGAAAAGGTTTCACACAGCTCCCAATGCCATCACAACTATATATCTGGATTCCTACAAAGCTTTCCATGTTGTTATAAAGTCACCTATTCAGTTATATCAGGAAACATACCTCTCAGCAGATATAGGAAGCCCACTGCATTAGGAACTCTACAGATATATGCTGATATAGCTACCACTTAGATCTATGCAGAAACTGAGCTGGGCTGCGTTAGCTTTTAGAGATGGTATTTGAACAACAGGCTACAAATTGTGCTGGCTGCTGATCAGTTTCCAGAGAGAGTTAAGGTGTAGATGTTGACAGGTAAAGCCCCAGTGAGAGTCTCTTATCTCTCCCTTTGTCATGTTCCTGGAGCTGTTGGCAGCAGAAGTAACTCAAAATGAAGCCTTACTTCATACAAAAGAGAAGGGTTATCTAGCCAGAGGGAGGTACTTAATCTGTTTCTTGCCCTTGGTCCAATAGATCCAGTCCCTTCTGTGGTGAGAGACTCATATTACACTGACTTTGTAACTGTAAATGACAAAGATGCAGAAAAACTAGGACTCGGGTCTCTTTCCCAACAACTTGCTGTCACAGTTTTTGGAGGAGGACTCAGATTTCTCTGAGGTCTCTCCTGGTTTGCATGCCCCTGAAAAATCCCAAAAGCAAGAACAAGCAGAAAACTGGCTGACAACTGGGAAGTAAGAAAGAGGAACTTTTATAGCTCTCTTCAGCTGAAGTGCAGACAGCAGTTAACCCTAAGTTTCCCTCCCCTCGCACCCAAGGGGTCATGGGTAATCACTTATGACTAATTGCACACTTGTGTCAGGGAGATGGCTTTTCACATCTGGTTCAGATAATCCCACAGTCCTGAAATGTTCCACCAAATGTTGCAAAAAAATACAACCTGTGCAGTGTAACAGCTGGTGGATGACCTGAGCCTGCAGACTGACACCTAATAACACATTCGCACCCTGCAAGAAGATCTTATTACAGCGTGGTCATTTTACACGATGAAGGATTATCATCTTCAGGATGAGAATTCCACCTTTAAAGTGGAGCTATAAACGTTCGAGGAAATACTGACTGAAGAACTGACCAACGTGCTATAAAGCCAAATGCCAGACTTCAGGAGAGAGGTCAGGACAGGGAAAAAGACCCTCATTATGAAGTTTGAGTAGCAGCTTCCCCATCAGGGGTGTGAACTTTCTGACACATCCACAGCTTCAACCTGCCCCATGATTCTTTCCATGAAGCACACCCTACCCACCTCAAATGTCTTCTTTGTAATCTCTCACAACACAGTTTTGTCAGAAAGATTAAGAAGAGTGAGCAGTGACATTCCAGATATATGGAAATGGCAAAAAATAATTATTCACTCCCAGGAAAATAATGTTGCAGATTGTCAAATGCTTTGTCAAGATATCCTATACTTCATTCACAAGCACTGACAACAGTTTTACAGTCCACTCTCTCAGTAGTTTTATTTAATCATCAACAGTGAATTAATTAACCCTCACTAAAGTTTATAAAATATGTGTTTAAAAAGTTTGATTCGTGTATGACTTCTATAGGTATAATACAAGCAGTATAAGACATGGTACGCTGCCCTGTCACAGACTGCTGAGTTTCAATTCATAGCACAACTTCATTACACACATCACCTTCAGGAAAGCGGGTGTGTGACTCTTCCCAGACACTTCCCAGAGAGATGTGGTGGGATGGCTGCTATGACTGAAGAGTTGCCATGGAAGGCTACAGGCTCTTTAGGAAGGACAGGCAGGGGAGATGAGAAGGGATGGATGTCACCCTCTATGTCAATGACAAGCTGGAGTGCATGGAACTCTGTCTGGAGATGGAAAAGAAGTTGACTGAGAGTTTATGGGTCAGGATTAAATGGAGGGCAGGGACAGGTGACGTTATAGTGGGGATCTGCTCCTGGCAAGGCATAAGCACCCCTGGAGGTTCCTGGAATGCACTGATGGTAATTTCCTTCTCCAAGTGATAGAGAAGACTATGAGGAGAGGTGCTATGCTGGACCTTGTTTCCACCAATAAGGAGGAGCTGGTGGGAAATGTGAGGCTTGAGGGTAGCCTTGGCTGCAGTGCCCATGAAACAGTGGAATTCAAGATCCTTAGAGCAGTGAGGAGTGTGCACAGAATTCTATGACTTACAAAATCATTTGTTGACAATACACTAGGCCTCACTTTTTGAATATTTTAAAAGGAACATGTTGGATTAGATGTATAAAATTCTGTACTAGTCAATAACCATAGATTTTGTGGAAGTGAGAAGAACTAATGTGCAAATACTCTTGCACGTTAATAATGAGGTAAAAATAATAACAGTGAGCTAAAATAATGCCAACATATAGGGCAAGACAAAAACTGGACCCTTTCTACAGCCAATTCCAGACACAAAAAATTATAGCCAAGAGAAAATAGAAATTAAATAAATTACAAAAAGGGATCAGACATAGTATTATAGCTTTCAGTTTCCTCTACTCCACATTTCACAAAACAGTCCTGCTGATTATAAAGGTTTTGCTTGCGCCGCAGATTAGGAAAGCATGCATGTAAAAATATACTAAAGCCTGAAAGACAACCTGATCTGGTTTTAAGTACACAAATTGCCAACCTGTTGCTGAGAGCACTGCATCCTCTATACAATTAGGCCAGCCTTGGCACATGTTGTATCAATACCCCGTTTACTTCCCTGGTATTCTTCTAGAAGCACCCTGTATTCACCTAATCTGGCTGACATGAACTGCATGAGAGTACAACAGGAGAGCTGTGATTGCAGCAGTGCACCTGGCAGGTCCTCTCTCCAGAGAGGCACAAACTCAGATCTGCACTGATACATCTCATAGCCCCAGGATGCCTCATCTGGTGCACACTGAGGCTTACTTAAGGCCACACCAATTTATGGGCTTACATCCACATAGTTTGGACAAAAGAGAAATATGTGAAGATCTGAGTCACAAAATACAAAGCTAATATAGTCAGCAAAATTCAAGTGAGCATTGGAATAAGGTAAGGTCTCCTACTCAAGGTGGGCTTTATAACTTAAATAAGAATTTAAAACAAAACCAAACAACAATAACCAAAAAGCCCACATACCAAAACAGAGGGAAGGTTCATTGTTTTCTGTTAAAAGGTATGGAGTTCAAACATGACTCTTTGGTACTATTCTCTCTTTTCATGAGAGACCAATTACATTTAAATGCAAGAGGTTTCTATTTGCAGTGCCAGAAAATGTCTCATGGAACTGGAAGACCAGTCCTTCTAACCAGAGAAAAGGGATCAATATCTGGTGAATGATGCTTCCTTTGCAAGAGCAATACTATGACTCTCGGAAAACAAATTATGCAGGGGTGTTTTTTTTCCTATTAATATAATCTAGTATAGATTTCACCATTTAGAAGACTTTCTTCTAGAAAAGCCAAAATCATTGCAAAAACATTGCTCAACATGGACAAAAGTAGATTTCCAACACACAACTGGAAACCTACATTAATGAAACCAGCTGGGAGTTCCATACATCCCCCAGCACGTGGGCTGTGTGTTCCACAAATTGTGAACTGCAGATGTAGGATAAACCCTAAAAAGTTTATGTTAGGTGAGAGTCCATTTTATGAGTAGTACTGGCAAGACTCCACGACTCAAATCAGTTTTGCATAGTGAACCATATTTCTAGAAACTAAACCCAGCCCTAAAGTATGAACCAGTTTGTGGGAGCTGCACATGATAGACTTCTAAGCTGAACAGCAACGTCTTCTACATTTTACTAAGTTAAAAATATAACAAAAAAAAACCCAAACCTTTTAGCAAAACAAGGAAAATTCAGGAAAAAAAAAAATGTAGTTATATAATGTGACAAAAATTCCTGCAGTTGGGATCATGTTCATAATCATATCCCTTCAGCAGCGTTGCTGAGGCAGAACACACCGGCAGCTCCTAAGAGCATACATAGAATCATAGAATCATAGAATAGTAAGGGTTGGAAAGGACCTCAAGATCATCGAGTTCCAACCCCCCTGCCATGGGCAGGGACACCTCCCACTAAACCATGCCATCCAAGGCTATGTCCAACCCCACCTTGAACATGCTTATTCATATCACAATGTGCACTCTACCTCTTATTCATGCTAAAATATTATACTTCTCTGGGGCAGATAGAAATTGAAAGACCATGAAGGAGGTAGCTTTTCAGGTTTATTACAGCAGAAGTCTGCATGCAAATACAACAGCACCATTACCAGTACCTGGCTATTTAGAAGAGCTGCTTTTAGTAATTTGCTTGAATATACCAGAGGTATATACATCTTGGGTTTACAAAGTCTAAAAACACAACAAATCACAATATATACTCATATTTAAAACAGCATTTTTGTCTGACTACTGTAAAATATTGTCTTTCTTCTGATCCTGGAAAGACAATGCAAGAAAAAAATACACTCCTAAAAATGATTTAATGAAGAATCTAAAGATAGTTTAATACAAATAATTACAAATGGGTGTGAGGACTGTGATTCCTGTCACTTTCTGGAACTACACAGGTAAATAATTCCATCACTCACTATGGCCTCTTTATACTGCTCCAATATAGCAAAGGCAGCATAAATTGGCTTCTAGAAATTCCTAGAGTTCAGGAGTGGCAGAAAGCCAGCACAGAGCTATGGTGCCCTGCTGCACCAGCAAGCTGGGCGGATGATGGTAGGAGTTGCTGTTTCTGAAACTGCTCTCATTTGTGCCCTGGAGCAATCCAGATTCTGCTTCTGGCCTGCATTTTTTTTCTGATATGCTCTACCTCCCTAAAAGTAAAGGTCCTGGACCCTAAAATGGCATTATCTGTATTTCAGTTGGAACTAGGAACAACTTCTTGATCTCACCTGTGTTTTCTCAAGTTGGAGCCACAAAAGGAACCTTTATGCAATGCAGAGACAGGCTGGAAAACTTAAAAAAGTGTGCCTAAATCCCAGTGGCTGTTATTTTGTGTTGTCTATAACCATGATATACAATTACATAGATGGCAAAGTACAGCTTGAAAAACCTCTCAGCCATACGCTTCCTTGCTGAGCTAATCAAGTAAAATGCAGATTCAGGTTCACGCTCATCCTTTGAGTTTTATTTAGTGATATTACTGAGTAAGTTTAACATGGTTCCCCCAACCCTTGCATTAAATTCTGTGTATTTTTGGCAGGTAGATTGGGTTGCTGGGGGAATATTTGCAATGGAAGACAGAATTTTTCCTATATATTCCTGTTGAGACCTTCAATAAATTAAATTGGTGGTTTTGAAGTTTTTCTGCCTACTTGCTACCATAAGTCTCTAAATAGAGACTCTATAGTTTTTTCTGTATAACCCATCTTAGTGTTTATAAGGTGGTAGAAGTTGTGGAACTTACCTGCAGGCTTGCCAAGGTCAGTGTATGAGCATAGCTCTGCTTTATTAGACTTTGGAAACATTCCCATTTGGAGGTTCATTTTGAAATGTATAAATCTCAGTTGGTAAAATACCATGACCTTCTAGCAACTTCTAAGCAAAAAATCTGCACTCACCTCATACATCAGCATAAATCTAACTCATATCACCTCTTATTCCTCCTCCTTCCACAGCTGGTCCAGCACTCAGTGGGTAACTGCTGAGTTTCACATCTCAGGGGAGCACTTTGCTTAGCAGTGGTTGCCACTGTACCAGTGTGGCAAGAGCCATCTTTGTCTCTGCAGGTTTTTCGCAGAAAGAAAAAAAAAAAACAGAAAAAAAGGTCCTAAAATTACTCTGAACTCACAAAAATAATTGCTATAGTAAATAACTCTGAGTTGTAAAGTATGGTAAAGAATTGCTCTGCTTCTTCCCCTTGCAACTGAAGGCAACAAGAGTTTACTTTTCCTATATGTTTTCTACAGAGCTACTTCAGAGACATTAAAATAAGCTTTTAAAAAAAGAACGTCTAAGGCCAGTTTTATTCCAGCAGGTGCAGGGAGATGCAGTTTGCACCTTCATGCATGATCAAGGGCTACTGTTCTCTGTGAGGGCTTCTCTCTCTACCCAAGCACAGCATTGCCACTTCTCCCGACACTTTGAAACTCTACCAAACTCAAAGTCATCCCCAGAGAAGCTCCAGGACCACTCAAAAATCTTCCTGAGGGGAAGCACAGAACAAACCTTGTCAACTGGTACAGCCAGCTTGGCTTAGGTCACCCTTATCTAAGCCAAGTCCACTAACTTTTTGGATTGTGGCAGCCACGCAGAGGAGGAAAGGTTGCAGGCACTTGCATACTTACTCAAAAATTCACATCATGTAGAGGTCCGTGTTGGTGGGTGCTCTTGTCCGGGGCATGCTCAGCCAGTTCATATCCAATGTGACTAATAATGTAGAAATTCTGACAAGTTGCCTCTGGGCCTGGGTTTCTTTCCTTCTAAATCTTGAGGATGAGGCTAGAGCCTACCTTTAATGTAAAAATCCCTTCACACTATCAGGTAAATCAGGTAAAAACATTGTCCAAAACCATGGAAGAGAGCTTACATCCTTTGTACTTCCAGAAACAAAGAAACAGAAAAAGGAGGAAAGAAGAAAAGAAAGACTCATGAAAGTGGCAGCCAAGCAGTACAACTTAAATGCCACTTTTACAACCTCTTTACTGTCAGCTATAACTGAATAAGTGCTTCAATCCTTGTGACTGAATCTGCTCATGACATGCTGTAGGATGCATTCATTCATAGCACTGCTTACTGCAAAATATATGCCTTTCAGATCAATAGAGTTGTGAAACAGAAAATTGTGGGCAGGAAAGACAATGAACCTAATGTGAATACAGTGTAGAAACCATTTTTGTTCTATTTTTCTGCAGCATGCAATGTCCATGCCTGCAACTGTACCATAAAGAAAAAATGTTGGGGAATAAAAGAGGGGGAAAGGAGAAAAAGATACCAAGGAAAAAAATAAAAATAAATAAATAAATAAATAAAGTAGGGAAATTAAGACAGAATAAAATAAACTGGAAGTGCAGAAACACAAGAAAAATAGGAAATGGAAGAAAGGAAATCAAGATGGAAAAGGGGCAAGTGCAAGGCTTGCACAGGGACTCTTACAGCCAGTGCAAAGACTGGTCAGTCAAACTGTCTGAAAAGACACTTTTAGATCTTTGTGGGTATACAGAAAGTCTAAAATTGGTGATGAGCTGGGAGAAGGTGACTCCATCAGCAAGCGCTCTTGCTCCTAACAGTTGCAAAGTTGGAGCAGGGTCTTCTTTGTCTTCTTTGCAGGCTTTGCACCATAGCCTGCAGCTGGCCTGTCTCCCCTCAGTTCACTGCCCACCCACCAGCCCCACACAGTGCAGCTGGGGACCAGAGGAACACTGCACACAGACATGCACACAAGAGCAGAGAGTGAAACCTGCACCCAGGGCTGTTCACAGCATTCTTTTCTGAAGAGCGTTTCTTTTTAAGAAGTCTCAGAAATCCAAGTCCCCACACCATGATATTTCTTCTGCCTCCCATGAATGCCAGCATATACTCAGCCAGTGTTGTGCTAAGGAGTGCACTCCTACCACCTAGAAGGAAAAGATTAATTTAAAGCCTCCCAGAATTCCCTAAAATCAAAATATTCTCTGGCTATTACCTTGTCCAGAACGTTGCAGACAACAGTCAGCTGAAGAGCATTATTACAGACAAAAAACAATAGCGTACGCTATTAATTAGTTTATGAAATGCCATGTATGTTCTAGATCTTCAAAAAAAGATAGTTCTTACCCAAAGAATCTAGTTCATGGCATAATGACAGCACACTGGATAGAAATGAAAGCAAATGGAGAAAGCAAACAGCAAGAGAGAGGCACCATTAAAACACAAGTGAGACATTCTATGTTGGCTAGGAGTAAAGCGGGAGATGAAATAATGACTCTTCTAGCACTGAATCTACACAGCTATTAAAAGAAAGTTTCTAAGTTAAAAATCAGTTCAATTCACCATAGTTAAATCTCATGAAATCACAAAATTGTACAACTCAGATATTTGTGTGCGTGCTGCCACTTGTATAACTTACACTCCAGCCCTAAGTGATTACTGGATCAGCCAGCTGACATATGGGAAATATTTGCACAGAGCTGTGACATGGGGAAGTTTGTGGTTAAAAAAAAATGGGGGGGGGGGGGGGGAGGAAGGTGCTGTTAGTATGGAGGCTGTGCCACTCCAGCTGAGTGAAGCCAAAGTTTCACTTGGAAGTCTTCCCACCAGAACTTCCATCCTGTCAGCGGTGTTAGCAAGAAAAGTCTTTTGCATTCATAATGCTGTGCTTTCACAGGAAGAGAGACCTATTGCTGCGGAGCAGCAAATGCATCTCTCTCTAATAACCCACCTATTCAAATAAGTATTACCAATCGAAATATTACAAAAGGAAAATAGAGCTGTGAGAGGAACTCTGATGCTGAGCTCTACTTATGTCTGCAGGGTCTATTTAAGAGAAGAAAACTCAGTTTCTTTTGCTAGTAGTGTTAGCAACATAGTCAAAAGTTTCTTTTCCTTTGGTGCCAGGGAGTGCTGCAGCATTAGCAGTGCCATCTTCTAAGCGAGGTTCAGGATCAAGCTCAGCCTGCTCACTGATCACTAACATCCCAGGTAATTTTTTCCATAAGCCACCTCAAGTTGCAAGTCCTATCTAAATACACACTGTGCAATTTGAATTCTCCCTCCTGCCGCTCTCTGCGCTGTTTCAGCTGGAGATGTTTGCTGTGCTCAGCGCCTGCCATGCTGCAGTTTGCTGCTACATGCTGTTGAACTGATGCCGTGTTTCAGTTTGTAAGTGGCGGGCTTTCAGGGGCAGGAGAAGTAATACACATTAACACATTGTATAAATGAGCTAGGCTGTAAAGCCCTTTCAAATCAACCTGAATGATAATGGCTTGTATAGCAAAGGAGAGAGAGTACACATTGAGTTTGTCTTTTCTGGTATTATTAACCCAGATGCAGGTTTGCACTGCAAAACCTTGTACCAGCTCATTTACGTGCTTTGGGCCTGATCCTGTCCCATACAGTCAGCTTGCCGCACCAGGACAACCACAGAGAAAGGTGCTTCAGGCTATGTCTGTGCCCAACAGGTTTTTGCCATTACTGAATCAGTTATAAGAAATGGCTTCTCCTTGCATGACTCGCTTTTTTAATAGAGAGAAAACTGCACAAAATTCTTCCAGTGTTGTTCATGCTTTCAACAAAAACAAAAAAGAAAGAAAGATTTGACACTTCATATGTGAGATGAACCAACCCAATTCATGGAAATGTACATCCTACAACGAGGGAAAGTATTTTGTTACCATTGGTGTTACTAGCTTATGAGAAGTGACAAGATCACAGCCCATGGTGGTATGGCTAAATGCCTGCAGAAAGAAAAAGGCTTTTGTAAGTTTGCTGGAAAGAACCTACTTGCAGCCCTGACTTCTGACTGCAATGGAAGAAATATTCTACTTTCAAATGTGAATCAAAAAAATATTGCTAACATATTTCTCTCCATCGGCCAAACGATTTGTCTTATAAATAAGCTTTTTTGCTAATTCCTCAGAGGATGACAGCTGGGTGGTAGATTTATACAGCTAAAAAAAAAAAAAAATTGAGAGGAATCCAAGCATTTTGAGGCATCTGAACTTTTCCAAACTTCCAGACCTTTAGAGCTTCATTCCTCACTCCTGAACACACAGTAGCTGCTCTAACAGCGTGTCATTAGAGCTTACCATGAAAAGAACCACCCAAACCCTGCATCTTTAAGCTGCTAGGAATGGAAATCAATAATATCTTACATTTTTATCTGAAGCAAGACTCTAAAATGTATTGCTTCTGAGCATTCAATGATAGAGCATTCATTATCAAGGACATTCATTCAGGGCTTAGGAAAAATATGAGAAAGGGGAAAGGAAAAATTTAATCTGCTCAGTCTTGGACATTCTTGTCCCCTTAATTTTAAAAACTAAAATCATGATCAAGTCTGTTAAGCTTTTTCCATTGGTTTCTTATAAAGAAGAGAAGACCAGTGGAAAACATGGTGCTGTGAGGTAACTCGGTACTGGAAAGAGTGAAGTACTCAAATTCAAATTTCTAATGCGGGATTTAAGAGCTTAGCAAAAGTTATAAATTACTATTGGCAAGAGCATGTTGGAAAACAAACTGGGACATCTTCCTATAAACTGAATAATCGTGATCGATATGCACACATGCACACATGAAAAAGAGAAATAAAAACTAAGGAAATTATCATTGCAATTCTGGCCTCACTGAAAACAAATAAACATAGATGTGGAAGAGCCAAAAGATAGCAGGAATTCCAAGTAAAAGCACCTGCATTTAATCTGAGCAAACACAAATACCTTCGGATCAAGGAAGACATAATGAATAAGGCTTTTTAAGTAGTAACTCTAACGTTAGGGAAAGGCTAAAGGCTTGCAATAACATCTGTAAAGGAGTTCAACACTATGTGTGACACATACTCAGAACTACCTTAGGAGGGACAGGTTGCAGAGTGCACTCACAAGCATGGTCACAGCAGAGAAAGACATGCCCAGAAGACTTCCATCAGCCTAGCTTAGGTATCAAGAGGAGCTAAGATCTGAAAGAACAGACTTCAGTGCAGGCTGTTCAAGCAGAGGAGGTGTCAGGCTCTTTCCTGTGGTATTTGGAGTTCCCATCCTCTGTTTTTTCACTACTCGCATCCACCTAGATTGATAAAAGTAACAGATTTGGCCAACAATACTACAACTGCTTCTCCAGCTTTGATGAGGTTCAGCTATTGGTACTGTAGGCATGAACAGTGGTAAGTACTTCAGTACTTAAAGTAAAAAACAAAAAAAGGAAGATAACTACAGAAAAGCAAGAGAAGTTCTTTGGCTAAGCAACTAAGGATTGACAACACAGCTATTTCCTGTAAATCTTTTCTGAAGTCAAACAGCAGTGATAGAAATGCATTTTAAAAAGACACGATTCATATACAATTATGCTTATATTTTGCATCCTTGAAAATATCCTGTAGATTTTACACACTAGTTCCTGTCCTAAATGCTGTGTAATTTTGCTGTGTGCTTTTAAACAGCAGCCATGTTTTGACACAGGATTGCTGTATTCCAAGGGTGAGAAAAATCAATGCACTACTGTTTTAGTGGTCTGTAGACTGCTTTGAGAACCAAGCAGCAAAAGTGCCCTGCATTTCTTTCATTATTTATTGTTATTGTGCAGAGGTGGCTATAAAGTCTACAGGAATTCATTCCCCACGTGTATGTGATCGCCAGGCTCTGTGTGTGGACAGAGAGCACCTCTGTCCAATAAGGAACCTTCCAAGAGAACATGGCAGAGGTATCCACTCCTGGGATTGTGTTTTATTTACTTTGCTTCTTAAACAGAAATATCAACCAGTTTCCCAGTGCTAGACCAGCTCTGATGACCCCCATCATGCAGGAAGGAAAAAGAAGTATCTTCTTTTTTTTTTAATATGCCCTATACTAAGAACCAAAATACACAGAAGTTCCTCTTTATTGATATCTTTAATGTATGTATTAAGTAACTACATGAGCAATGTGAATTTCACAAAAACAACTAATACTTGGTGTCCTCACAAGTACACACTTTTCACTTACATCTGGCCAGGGATACATGATACTAAGAACATCTCACATCTTCTGGATTTACTCAGTTACTGAGCTACTTATTAAGTAATAGATTCTAAATCCAGACTGAAAGAGAAACTCTGCAACTTGCAGGGGTGTGTGACAGTATATATCCCATGACTAGCCCAAGTTCTTTGCTGGATTTGAAGGATTTTACCTCTATCACAAAAAACACATTGCTATTAAATTTTGATCACTCATTTAGTATGGATTTTTAAGCAAACGTGTGACTAGACAATAATCCTTAAGAAAACCATAAAATGAACTTATCGGTCCACAACTATGAATAAATGCTACTTAGTGGCAAGCGAATTCACTAAGCCTCTGGTAGGAAATTAACAACATTAAAGTGAACACAGTTAGTAGAAAACATTCTTTTTCATTGAAAATATTTACAGAATTATCAAATACGCATCAAGAAATATGACAAGGTAACTTAGCCTGCTTGAAAAGAAACTTATTTTTTAGTCATCAGATAATCTGAGATCTTGGATCTCCAACACAGGTTGAACCTGTTTTGTTCCTCTAAAAATCTTTTTTCAATATTTTGAATTCTTTTGCATCCCAAATCAGAACAAAAATTCAAATCGAGAAAATCTTTAAGAAAGAGTATCCATTAAAATGTTTTCTGAAAAAGGGATTCATTTGCTTCCAGAAAGATCAGGAAGATATTTCAACAATTCCATAACTCTTCTTTAAAAAAAAAAATAATCCCAGTAGGAAACTTAGCTAAACTGTCTTTTTCTACAGAGAGTTTCTGTTTCCACAAGCTGGAATTTTCTGATGTAATATGTTTCACCAAAAAATTCCTGAGTCTTCAGTGTTTTAACTTTAGCATATTTCAGACTATCCAACCGTTTCTAATGAGTACACTTTAAATGAATTAATGATTTTATTCCTTTTTCTTCAGGTTCTGTGATCATTGCTGAGCTGAAAGTCTGTTCTTCTAGGAGCCAATAGATTCCCTTGTCATGTCTGATAGTGCAATGCTGTATGGCATAATTCAGATTTGCAGCCAGTCATTGGAGTATAGGGCCTGGGTAGAGAGTGGCTTCATAACTGTCTCCAAGTAAGAGGAATATAGTGACAATGCGTCACAGCAGAAACATCTGAGTACAGCTGTTATTTTCAGGCAACATACTTTGATGTTGAGTAGCACTTCTGAAGTACTGAGAGGATCCAGAAACTTTCCAGACCCTTGCTCTCTAAAATTCATACAGTAACTAATAAGAAAGGGTGCTAAGGATTCAAACTATCACTGAAAATAGAGTCCCTTGAATGAAAAGACTTTGCACTGTGTAATCTCTTCTGGTATGAATGGAAGTACTGTGACAGAGATACAGGTAAACCTCTACACAAGTCATGGGAAGGTTAACCAGTTTTGCTTTTGTATTAGGTTTTGGTGGGCTGGAGTTTTTGGTTGTGGGAAGGGGGTGGAGGTGGGTTTTTCTTGGGTTTTTTAATTAAAAGTTAACAGCAACAGAAATTAGCAGTCTTATTTACATGATTCTGAGTATCCACCGGTCACTAGGTATAAGGGTGCTTATTGAAAATTTGAACCTCTCACAAACTCAACAAAGATAATAATCCTGTTTTTTTCTCAGAAATTAAGCAAATTTTTTGCAGTGATAGGAATTTAAATCAATGCACAAAACAGAGCAGGGGCATTCTGACCACACAGAGCAAAGGATGGTTTGCCTTCCACCCTGGGCATCAGTCATATGAATGTAAAGTATTTAAACTTCAGTAGACAAGTAAGGAACATCAAAGACTTAGTGATCAGCCAAGATCTCTATAATCTATTGTCTTTTCCTCTGACTTTTCTACCTCTTTCTTCTCCTGCTTTCAAATGACTCTTCCATATCTTTTTGCTATTCCTCTTCATTAGCATGTGGCTGTTTGTTGTTAGCCACAGAGATATTGCATACATACACAAACAAAATATCAGATACCATAGAGAATTATTTTCCTTTTACAAATGTTTCTTCCATAATTTCAGGTAATTCTCAAAGATAGACTTTCATTTGTGCTACAGGCTGTACAAGTTAAAGACATTACCCTAAAATATATGTTAAACACAGTTACTACTATATCATCAAGTTTGAGTAACTTGTTCAAAATCCCATCTTCTGCCTGTACTAGAGCTAGAAAATTAACCTAGATTGCACAAATTAAAGCCCAAGTATTTCATAACCTGCTCAGCTTTCTTTTAGAGTGATACACAGAAGGCAAGCCCAGAAGTGTATTCTGTGTGAAACCTTTAAGAGAGCAAACCCTTAAATCTTCATTTTTCCATTTGCAAATTGCAGCTAACAGAGAACAGTTCATACATCCATGTTTCTTCATGGTCCAATACTCCAGAGAGTAGTGACAACTTTAGTAACAAACTGCTGTCACCTGACTGTCATCACTATCCTCTAGTATCTAAATATTAGTAAACTTCCTGGGAATTTGCCAAGAGATGGACTACACGTCAGCAATAAAAACACTTGAGTGAAAGATTCACTGATTGCTTACTTGCTATATAGGGACCTTTTTAAATGCAGGACTCCTGGACTCTTGCTGTTAAGCTGGAAAAACCTGTAAACCTTCTGACAGAAAGAGAGAGGCAGCAAGAGATAGAGGTAGGAAATTTCAATATATTTGAAATCTTTTCCTGGTCTTTTTTTTCTTAAAAAAGACCCTTATGTCTGACTATGTTGATGGACACAGATTCAAAAATAGCTGGGTGACTTCCTGTCTGAGGGAAACAGATATAATTCAAGTTTACTGGCTGCCTAGCAGACATTACATTCTGTTTTCCCCTATGCATTCATACAAGTAATTGTCTGTACATACAAAGTCCTAGATGTGAAAGTTACCTTCAAATTCATTACATGCTTGTTCAGTTACTTGGGTGCCCAGTGGTTTCAGAAAGCTATTACGTATTCCATCAAATCATACTCAGCTCTTCAGATAAATTACTACTATAAATATTCAGATACTTTACCACTCATGAGCAGAGACTGAAATCACTGGTTTCCATTTCACTAACATTCATTTATTACTATAGCATATACATTTGTAAAGAAAACAGCAGGTTCAGTTGAGTTTTTTAATCTCACAATTTTGTTATCAGAGGTCTTGGGAAACTGCTGAGTTCCATCTCATGCATCCTCTTGCAGAAGAAATCAGTGTATCTTCCAGGGGTGTTGGAAGAGCTCAACTGTAGAAAAGAGCAGTCTGTCTGAAACAGCATAGAAAGAACAAACTTACACGACTGTACGATGTGTACAATGCTATATCTGTCCATGAAGGTGGTTCTCCTACTGTAACTCTCACATGACATCCTTCTCTCTAAGTTGGAGAGACATCAATTTGATAGGTGGACCACTTGGTGGATAAAGAACTGGCTGGCTGGCCGCACGCCAAGAGTAGTGCTCAGTGGCTCAGTGTCCAGCTGGAGACCGGTAACGAGTGGTGTGCCCCAGGGATCGGTGCTGGGACCGGTCTTGTTCAACATCTTTGTGGCTGACATGGACAGTGGGATTGAGTGCGCCCTCAGCAAGTTTGCTGATGACACCAAGCTGTGTGGTTCGGTTGGTACATTGGAGGGAAGGAATGCCATCCAGAGGGACCTTGACACGCTTGTGAGGTGGGCTGATGCCAACCTGATGAAGTTTAACCATGCTAAGTGCAAAGTCCTCCACCTGGGTTGGAGCAATGACAGGCACAGCTACAGGTTGGGCGGGGAGGAGATTCAGAGCAGCCCTGCGGAGAAGGACGTGGGGGTGTGGGTTGATGAAAAAATGAACATGAGCTGGCAGTGTGCGCTTGCAGCCCAGAAGGCCAACCGTATCCTGGGCTGCATCAAAAGGAGTGTGACCAGCAGGTCGAGGGAGGTGATCCTGCCCCTCTACTCTGCTCTCGTGAGACCTCACTTGGAGTATTGCGTGCAGTTCTGGTGTCCTCAACATAAAAAGGACATGGAAGTGTTACAACAAGTGCAGAGGAGGGCCACGAGGATGATCAGGGGACTGGAGCACCTCTCGTATGAAGATAGGCTGAGAAAATTGGGGCTGTTCAGCCTGGAGAAGAGAAGGCTGCGTGGAGACCTCATAGCAGCCTTCCAATACCTGAAGGGGGCCTATAGGGATGCTGGGGAGGGACTCTTCATTAGGGATTGTGGTGAGAGGACAAGGGGTAATGGGTTCAAACTTAAACAGGGGAGGTTTAGATTGGATCTGAGGAAGAAATTCTTTACTGTGAGGGTGGTGGGGCCCTGGAATGGGTTGCCCAGGGAGGTTGTGAATGCTTCATCCCTGGCGGTGTTCAAGTTGGGGTTGGACATAGCCTTGGATGGCATGGTTTAGTGTGAGGTGTCCCTGCCCATGGCAGGGGGGTTGGAGCTCGATGATCTTGAGGTCCTTTCCAACCCTTACTATTCTATGATTCTATGATTCTAACACATGGGCACACTGCTGATACTTGAGGCATGGTGCATAACCCACACAAAACACCACTGGGAGGGTAGACCAAAGAGCTGTCTTCCCTTTTCTGTCCTGCTTAGTTACGTTTACTTGGCTTGAAACAATCAAGCAGATTAAACAGATTTTCCATCATCTGCTTCTGTCTTAACTATTCACTCCTAAAGCTATGCTCAAAGCCAATTACATAGAACCATACAATGTAAATACCCCTGTTTGTACAAAAACAAATGCACTGCATGTTTTTTATTTTTATGAACTGCTAAGATTCACAAGAAAAGCCATCTTCTCCAAACAAGCTTAAGCACAAAAAATGGTCATATGAAAGCATCAGCAAAAAGATGATAGAATCAGTCGCAGCATTCACAACAAAACAGATTTGACTAAAACATACCTAGGCAATGCTTACAACACTTAGATTCTCAAAATAGCACTCTAATTAGTACAAGATGTCTTTTCCAGTCTAGTTGATTCTATGTTTCAGTAAAAAAAGCCTTCTGGAAATTGGCTTTTGGTCATTCATAGGTAACTATCCTATCTGAATTCCTGATTCCCCAATTTTAACTCAAAAAAAAAGCAAGGATGGGCTCACTTGCTGAACCAACTTTGTTGAGAATTATTCAAGAAATGTTTCTTGCAATGGACATTAAGGGTTTTGAGAGACCTTTCATTTCTCTCTCTTTTACCTCTGGAAGGAGGTACTTCAAGTAATATCCCAAAGGAGATGAATACCAGGGGCTGGGTTGAAGAGATTTTACTCTGCTCTAGTAAAGCTGTGATGCTACATACATTTCCTTGCAGCAGAGCTCAAATGCAAGCCTATGTGAGGTCCCCCACAGTGAAGAAAGAGAATAGAAAATCTGCAGTTTGAAGGTTTTTGTCGTGGTTTGAGCCCAGCCATAACTCAGAAAAAACATGCAGTCTCTCTCTCACTCCCCTCCTCTTCCTCCCCCCCACTCCCAGAGGGATGGGGAGAAGAATCAAAAGAATGTAACTCCCAGGGGTTGAGATAAGAACAGTCCAGTAACTAAGGTATAACACAAACCACTGCTGCTACCACCAATAATAATAATGATAAGGATTGTAACAAGGGAAGAGAATACAATCGCTCACCACCTGCCGACCGATACCCAGCCCGACCAAGCAATGATCTAACCCTTCCGGGTAACTACCGCCAGTTTATATACTGGGCATGACGTGCTGTGGTATGGAATACGTCTTTGGTCAGTTTGGGTCAGGTGTTCTGTCTCTGCTTTCTCCCGGCTTCCCCTCCTCCCTGGCAGAGCATGAGACTCACAAAGTCCTTGGTCAGAGTAAACATTACTGAGCAGCAACTGAAAACATCGGTGTGTTATCAGCACTGCTCCCAAGCTGAAAGTCAAAAACACAGCACTGCACCAGCTACTAAGAAGGAGAAAAATGACTGCTACTGCTGAACCCAGGACAGCTTTGTATGGACTTCAGGATCTCACAACCCAGTGAACATGTCCAAGTGAACAAGCAAACTCACAGCTAGAAACAATAACTTAATTCCCTCTTCCAAACACATTTTAGCAACACGTGGAAGCCAGAAAGTGGGTTGCAACAAATAAGTGACCACACATAACAAAATGAGACTCATCAAAATAGCTGTAACTAAAAAGAAGAGAGAAAACAAAGAGGTTGGGAGTAAAGAAAATAAATCAGATCACTGAAGCTAGCATACTAGAGCATGCCTGGTAGGTCTGAGTGGAACCCAATTCACCTTATCTGTATGAAATTTGGTTTGAAATAGGATGTCTGATTTCATCAGAGCCATCAGCTTTCACATAACCATGGAAACAGTTTATAGGAAACAAGCAGCAGCACTGCCTAGAGCTGGTGTCAGAGAGCACAGTATAAGCTTTCAGCTGGCAGGGATACAGAGGGGAGTAAGTCCTTGAACAAGTAAACTCCTGAATCTACCTAATTCATCTCAATAGGACTTAGTAAGAGAAAACAGAGAATCAGACCCATTCTGAAACCAAATTACTTTCACTGGAAACATACTAAACAAAAATTTATAGAAGCAGAAGAGTGACTCACTGCTTGCATTTGAGTTTATTTAAGAAATGCTCACCTTACCTGCAGGGTTAAGTTTTAAGTAGGTGGTCTCCAATTTAGGGGTGAATATTTGCTTCCTTTTTTCAGCTTATAAAATGTTAAGATTTGTTTCAAAGTTTTGCCATTCTGCACTGCTTAAATAGCACAGCTCTAGAAACCAGCACATTTTGAACACATTACCTACCCACATTCCTAGTCATTAAATGAGCAGCTGTGTCCCAAGGCTCATTCAGACTAGAGGAGTTTGGAGGATCCCATCTTCAGTGTAGGATCTATTGACCCACATTGCTCCTCATCTGATGCACTTACACAGGAGATGAGGCCACTCTTTCAAACACACCTCATCACCTTCCTTCGCTTCATTCTTTGTGCTTTTCACAGGGTGACCTTTTCAGTCACCTGCTCATTTCACTTTAGATGTCTTTGTTTGTTTTCTGAATAGCTCATATTTGTGGCTCTCAAGCATGTGCCCTTTGACTCCATCTTCCCAAAGGACAGCCATTTTGGTCATACCTACTTGCTTTTCCTAAACCACAAAACAACACTCTGAGTCTCACAATAAGGTGGTTACTTCTGCTGCTGAGCTCCAGACACACAGCTCTTTACATCTGTTACTATTGTGTTCATTCTCTTTGGAGATGTTTTACTTCCCAGTGCTCATTTCTCTTCAAGGGTAACTGAGACAGATTTCTTCCAGATTCGGTCAAATAGAAAGGATGTTTTGCTTTTTCCTCTCTTCAGGAATGATTTCCAGAAGGCAGGTTTTTACTGCAGAATATACGTAATTAATAAATGTTTGCTTGTATGATTAGAGATAAGCAAATAATAATGCTGAACACCTCCAGAGACACCTTTAGGTTTTCCTAGGTCGCCAGTAGGAGGGACACACTCACCCTTCAGAGCTCCTGTATGATGTCTGCCAGTCCCACAGAGCTGTCTCACAACCCTAGGGAACCCACAAGTTCCTATGGCTGAGCAGCAGAACTGAGCGCTGTCATTTATATCAGGCTTTCAATATGTTGTGCAAATGAAATATCCTGAGGAGCTTTCATCCCAAAGAGTATACATCACAAGAATTTATTGGTGGGAGACAGAGGCGTAACATAATGTCTAAACATGTTTATACCTCGAAGACCACTAAAGATGTAGACTGACCAGAAAATACCAGTTGGCATAAACATTCAGTGATTGGAGACAGCAGACATTAGACCAGAGAGCAAGGCAGTCACACAGTGTGTGAACCTAAAGTGGAAGCTAATGGAAACCTGCAGAGGGACTGGATGGAGAGGTTTTTCATAATTTAGAGGAAAGACAACAATAATCTGTGGTTAAAGAAGAGCTTGCAATAACAGCTTTCAGAGTTAGAAATCTCTCTGCAACTTGTGGATACTTAAGATTTGAAAGAGTTGATTAGCAAAGGTGGGGGCCTCCTTGGTTTTATGTGCTGTCTCTTATATCTAAACTCACATATACACAATGCATTTTCTTCCTTGTTCTTCAGGCTCTTACAAACCTAAATGGAAAAGAGATTTAGATAACAAACACATAAGAGTTACAAGTTAGGGGGATTGCTAAATTGTCCGCTCAACAAATCCATAGTGGAGCAGGAAATTTAACCCAATTCAGCAAGAATAGTCCATCTCTCCAACACTGTTTTGTGTGTACGTACACATATATAACATATGTCTAAGAAACAGGATTGAAAGATCTAGACTCTGTCAAAGCTATTCCACTTGAAATTAAACATTATTTCCAGGTAGCTTAAATTATGACAACTACACTGAAATCAGTAATCCTTGCCAGCAATTATGTCTACACTCTTCAAACATCAAAGTTATGTTGAAGAGTTCTAAACTGAATTTAGATAAAAATCAAGTTCTGTGTCTGTGTTTAATTAAATAAGATAAACAATATTTTCCCATTAAATAATATTCTATAAAATTTAAAAATTATTAGGTCTAAGACTGTCCCCTAACACCTGATTTTTCAAACAGGCTGACCACCTTGGCTTCATTGATTCCAACCAGAGCTGCACTCCCTTGGTTTGTATGAAAACTTCAGGCCTTGCAAACATGGCAGTAACAGAGAAAATAAGTACAAAACCAGAGACCTAAAGGGACAGAACTGAAATATCTATATATCCCAGTAATCAAAATTAGATCTCCTTTGTATTCAAATTGACACTGAGAGGGAAATCTTGTCATGCTTTTTAAAATAGCTCTATTGGTAGCTGTAGAAAAGCTGTCAGAGGTACCTGGCCTTCTGCTGCTGGGTCACTCTCTTGTGGAAGGTTTTTAGCCAGTTCAACCTCCCACTAATAACAAACAGATGTACTTAATGCTACTGAATGTAAATATTATTCTAACACACTTTTGCCTAGTTTTCCATGAGGCCCTATTTTGAACCGTACATGCTTGTGAATCCCCCTGCCCAAGGGTACTGCAGGTGGCCTATCTCACAGTGCCATTAGAAAGTTAATTACCTACAGGGGAAGTTTAAACAAGTTGTTCCAAAAGCAGTGGAACTAATAAAGCCTGGTTTCCTACAGATTTGTGGCTTGCATCATTCCCGCCTCCATACTGCAACAGCCCAAGCCCCTTTTCCATACTTCTTTGATAAATTACCCTCCCTGCAATCCACACTGCCCCCCATCCCTCCCATATCCATCAGCTTCAGGTCAAGCAAGAGGTAGCACACACCATGCTTGTTTCTGAATAGTATATGTGCTGGTTACTTGGCCAGGATACATGTGATGACACTTTTCCTTTCATAGGTGGACTAATGTCTTTCCTAGCTGTAGTTTCTTCACAATAAACAGGAACTTCAATAATACAGAGGCATGTAAATTAAGCTAAAATTGACCAATGAGTTCAGAAGTTTCATTAGAAAAAAAACTCTGTACTCATGCTCAGTGAACGATTTTATTAGATACTTTCTCTTAGAAATGTAGCCTAATACATTCCTTCCTCTCAAACCATCCATGTATATTTTCCCACTAGTTTTCCCCCTAGGATTTTTTCTCTCTTATTCTTCTAACTAGTACTGAATCTTTGAGACCATTCCAATCACCGTCATATACGTCTCAAAGGTAATTAGGGCTACAGAAAGATAAATGCACACCTTCCAATATGTGTTGATTGTCATATAGCCCTAAAATTAAAATGAGATCACAGTCTAAGCCACTCTCAGATACTTGAACTCTTCAAGGACCAAAGTGTTTTATTTCCTTTTGATAAGCTTGTCCCACAGCTCTCATAGCATCTTTCCTTCACTAAGCAATGGCCTGAAAGTGTAATTTTCTTGGACTTTCCACTCAGTCCTCCTTAGGACTGTTTGTGAATGCCATAGGACTGTAAGCTATACAACACCAGTTTCCTAGCCCCACACTCACAGAGAGATTACTTTTACTAGAGAGACCTTTCTTAACAGCAAAAAAATAATAAATGCACCTCCTAAAACAGCATCTGTGAATCCAGCCCAAATCATCCAAAGATATTTTTCTATCACCCAGTAACTATAATATGCATGCATATTACTATCCCTGAGCTCTCTGGGCCAGTTTTGATTAATCCTTCCCCAGGACACAGAGCCTTCCAAGCCATGAATCATTTTGTTTGATTTTGTCTGCACTTTTCCATGTCAGCAGTTTTCCTGCCCCACCGCATGATGACAAGAGCAGCATGCAGTGTTTGTTGACTGCCAAGTGTTACACTAACTGTCACACAAGTAGGAAAGGCAATGGAAACAGATCTGCTTTGTTTAAGGATGTGCAGTAACTTCCAAGGCATTTCCCTGCTCTCTAGCTCCCCCTATAGAAATACCTATTCCGTTCTCAAAATAATCCCCAAGATTCCTCACAGAGTACAGGAATATTTGAGGCTTTACCACAGGGTATTATGATACAGCCTACAAAAGATTAAGTGGTGACTACACACTTACACCACCCTACTCTAATACCCATTTCTGTAGGCTGGTTTCATCAGAAGAGCCTGACCCCATAACATCAGAAATTCTTCATGACATACCTGACCTCCCCTGCACGCTTGCATTGTTCTCCTTAATGAACACACAGCTGCTAATGTTCTTTCCAACTCACATCGGCTCCATATCAACCTTGCCCTTTCAATCTCTCCCTCAATTATCCCTATTTTGATAAGTTGCTGACTCCACAGCAAAGGTACACCCTTTTTTTGGTGAGGAATATGTTAACTACTTTTTCATTACAATAGTCATTAAAGACCTATCATGAGTCAAGCCTTTGGTCAGGACTTTGTTTATCCTGCATGAGAGCTTCAATGGAACTTGCTCCAACTGTAGGCATTCATCTTACAGCTGATGAGAGACATAGGAAGAATTTTGTTTTGACCTTCCCAAAATAAACACTTTCAAGAAAAGGGATACAAAGTAAATAGCAAAAAGGCTGTAAAATATTAAGAGGAAACTTGGAATGTCTGAGAAGATTACATAGTGTCTTCCCATTTAATGATATTAATTTCTTTTCAAACTCCTCTTTAAACTGTAAATTACCAAATAAACATCTATTTCAGCAATTACTTAGACATTTAAAAGCAGGATGAAACTACTAGAGACAACCATTAAAAGAAGAGGAAGTTAAGGTTCCAACCCATTTTAAAATTCATCCTAGCTGAAATCTCCAAGAGGATATTGTATGGAAACACACAAGCAGCAGCAAAGGAATCCAATCCAGCAGCAAAGGGGCTGTCACTGCTCAGGATCTGGAAGGAGGAGAGGACCTGGGGTGGGCTGCATGCCCCAGCCAGGGAAACATTTACATGTCACAGTGTCCTTCTCTTTTGGTGCTCGGGCAATTCACCTAGTTTTGCCCCTGCTGGCTTGTGATCCAGCAATGAAAAGGAGTGAAAGTGTTTTTCCTTCAGTTTTTTCCTTCCCCTGTTCCTTCCTGCTTCTTCAAGGAACAAAGAGAGGCCTAGGAGAGGAGGAGGTGGGAAGAGAAATGAACGCCTAGCTGTTCTCTGCAAGGGCAGGGATGAGGAAATAAACAACTCACATTACTCACAGGAGGGGGTGAAAGGAAAGGAAAGCAAAGCCAGTCTGGACGAGCTGGATTTTCCTGGCATCAGCAAACCCCTCCTGGAGTAATATATTCAGTCACCTCACACCCTTCACTCCTTTATCTGGAACATGCTGTCCACTCTCAAGCAGTGCTTTGCCTTCCCTCACAGACCTGTCCCTAGCAGCTGCTCGTAGGTAAAGGAGCAGAAGAACCAAGAAGTCCAAGGCACAGGCAGAGACTCAGCAAAGAATGAAAAAATCCACAGGAGTCACAAGGACCTGGAAACTCCAGTGCCATCAGGGAAAGACATCGGAATAGCCTATGTTGTTTGCAGAGAGGTGTCCTGGTTGTAGAGTTGCTTTCCTTTTGACCTGCCACATGGTTACTTGCGTGTCTAACACACAGCAGACTGGTAAACTGCACAGAGACTAAGTAAAAATAACATTTCTCTTTACTGCATCAGACCTGAGACTTGAATGGCAGAGGGGCAGACTGGCCACACATAGTGAGGACTGGAGTATTTGTGGCAGACACATAAATTATTTTAATATGCTTCATTGAAAACACATCACCAATTTTGAGAGGCAGCTAGTAGAGGCAAATCATACACCTTCCGGAAGGCT
The DNA here is from genome assembly GCA_039720435.1 of Amazona ochrocephala. Lineage (NCBI taxonomy): Eukaryota > Metazoa > Chordata > Aves > Psittaciformes > Psittacidae > Amazona > Amazona ochrocephala. The sequence goes on from CM077879.1 coordinate 15,654,242, forward strand.
TGCATTTTAAACATACAATTTCATACACACAGAATATGCAAAACTCTAAATCTTTGCTTATCTTCACGTGGCTAAAAACAGAGGTTAGATAGTGTCGACTCTAGAGCTCTGCTCTTTAAACAACACACAAACAGAAAAAAACCCTTTCAATGTATTTTACCTCACTCTGCACTCAGTAAAACTTCAAATTACCTTTTCTACTGTACCATACTATCAAAAAGACTGCATAATACCTCTACTTTTTTATGATCTCCAGTAACTATGCAAGGTAACAAAATGAGATCACAGCCAATCTCAGAATTTTACATAACCCCCCCAAAATTATGGAACACACTGTGACTAGTGGAAACTTCTGTGAAGCATTACTGTAATATGCAATCACCAGATGACTGTGCAACAGATTTATAACTGTGTTAGGAGGGTAACATGAAATCTGAATATAACCATTGTGATGAATGATGGTATTTGAGTTGACTCAGAAGAAAGTTTCCTCTTCCACTGAAGATACATCACAGGGGAAAGATTCACGGCATTCACTTTTCATTCAACCCCAGTTTTCCTTAAAGCAATCCAGAGAAAGCAATGCACGAACTCCAGGTCAGACCTGAAAAGAGGGCAGCCCAATGGCAAGTAAAGGGAATGCAAACTGAATTGGGACACCATACTGGCAGGAGTGCTGTGAGCAGCCAGATCACCTTGGCCTCCTGAATACCTCCAGCACCAGCCGCCTATGTATAACCTCATCAGAGACCTTGTGACTAGAAATCCTACATCCAAGTCTCTGGCAGGGACCAAACAACAGCCTGTTAGGCAAATGGTAACATTCATCTTTCAGTCACCTTCTGCAAACCCATTCTTTGGCACCCTTATTCAGTGTCTGGGGTGGCTTCTGTGGTGCCCACCTACTGTGGGTTTGAAAATTTCTCTTCCAAAAAAGCACAGCTCAGAAGTCAGGCACAGACACTGCACAGGAAAGCTGAATTGCCTCTTACTTTTGTCTATCAGTAGAACAATGACTTTGGTGTCAGCTCCATGTTTTCGGACACAAATTAGGCATCAAGGACCTCAAGATCCACTGGTCTGCAATAAGGTTAGGTCTAAACACCACCAAGACTTTGAAAAACATGTCTTAAATTCCTGCATCTCTGAGCTGACTTCTGTAAATTTTTCCCTTCAAACCATTTTGGACAGAAGCACATGTCAGAGGACCGAGCTAAGTGAATTTGTATCAGTTGTGAGTGTGCCTGTCTCTGCAGAGGTAGGATAAAACAAACCCTCATTCTGTTAGATACCAACAGGTTTCAAATCTCCTCACCTGCACAATCCATTATCACTGCTAGTTTTGTTACAGCATTGTCAGAGATCCCAATACAGACCAGGGCCCTTTGTTTAACATTTGGGTCCCACGCATAACCTTCTCACTGGCTGGCCAAGATTTACAAGACAGTGCTTTCACCCAACTCAGCCTAATAGAATCCATCTCCCAGAAAATGTTCAAACTTTATTAGTGAGCCCCCAGTCTTTCACCAAAAAGTTGGTGTGCCTCAGCTAAAGAGACCATGCTAAGATCATCAACAGTGTACTTTCCAGAAAGAAAATTTCTCGGGAGTCATTTTGCAGCCTAGGGCCAAGACGAGGAAACTTGCAGTAGTAAAAAAGAGAAGCTTAAATGTAGCTCCACTGGAGCTGGCCAGTGACCGAAAGGTTGAACATTCATAGACAAAATCCTGGCCCTGTTAAAGGCAATAAGCAAAGTCCCATTGGTTTCAGTGAGGTCTGGATTTCTCCCAGATGCACTCAGAAAAATGGTCAAAAAGTCACTCTAGAGGCAGAGCCAAGCATTCACATTCCTGCTTCTGTAAAGAACCAAAATTCTCTCAAGCCCCAGTGCATGACACACACACACCCACACCCACCCCGCCCCCACCCCCCATGTCATGTAATTACTTTTATCTTCAAAAGCACGGCAATTGGTCTAGGAAATGGATCAGAAGGCTTATTAAACGTTAAACATGTTACACTCTTCTGTCACTCCCCTATGTTCCTCCTGTTTATTTTAAAAGGGAGCTTTTTAATCCAAGAAACTAATTCCCATCCTGCAATGTTTCAAGTGTGAGTTATGGGCATTACTAGGCTGATAAAATACTTACAGGATTTCTGAATTAGCCTTTCCTTTTCTGAAAACATCAATTCTTAAAACGAAGTAAGAGGAACATCCGGTGGAAATGTGTTTTCTCAAAAGGAAAAAGAGTGAACTTATATTTAGTCCCATTCAATGCAGGCAGTTTCAAAGGAAGGCTGTAAGTAAAACTCTTAGACAAAACTGTATAAACACATTATTTAAGTTACATTCTGAATCTGATTAATTATAACAGGAGATCAAATGTTAACAACTTAAGAATCTTCACTCCCATCTACACATAGAGAGTACTTCAAAAAGTACTATAATTTCAGAGTAATTAATAAGAGCTCTCACCTAAATTATATGGGCATTATCTTTGGGTTCCTTTAAGGGTGAACTCACAGTACAGGTTTTTTATTGCAGGCTTATTTGATAGCAGTTGCCCATAAATGGCCTATGAGAGAACCAAAGAGGAAAATTATGTCCTTTGTAAGAACATTTAATTCACATTCCTGTTCTGTTTTCTGTACAGCAGTTATGCTTATGACAGGTATGCATTCCTGCACTACTTACAATGTGTTTTTATACAAAAACGACATTCATATTCATTCTTAGCTGAGAACATGTCTTGCATTGCTGGGAGTGTTACAGTAATCCTCAGTTTCTTAGCAGAATAAGGCAGGCCAACTTTCTCAGTATTCAAAGTCCAAATTCACTTTGTATCCTTACCAATTTGCTTCCAGTTATTTTCTCAATACTGGAAAACTTCCACTAAGCTCTACATCTTACAAAAATATATTGAATGTTTATTGCCTGATAACAATTACAGCAATTTTCAGTATAATCAGAACTGCCACATCCTGTAGTCACCAATTTAAGAGAAAGGGAAAAACCATCTCCAGTCCAAACCATAACACAGATAGTCCAAGCACATTCCAGATGAGAGAGAGTAGAAACACAAGTATGTGATCCAGAGCTACCAATACAGACTTTATATGCCACATATCACCTTATAAAATTCAATAATGGAAGTGAATCCTCTATTTGAGGTTTCAGTTATTTTCTTTTTTCCTTTCCTTTTCCAGAAGCAGACATAGGAGGCCAGAATTTCATTTTGAATTAATAGTTGAAGTGATCAACCTTAAGATGGGAGACTTACCAGGAAATAAAGGCCAGTGTTTTGGAGAAATTACAGCTGTAAACTAGGGCTGAAATCTAATTCCATGAGTTTTCATGGTTCACAATCAGACTCTCGAGAGAAACACCTTTTGCTTAACACTTATGAGTCTGGCATCAACCAGTAACCTATCTCTTTTGCAAGGGCTCAGCAGTATCAAGAGCCTGAACTGGGGTTAATCCAGACTATGAAACACAGAGAAGGGGAACAGATGCATAGCATTGCAGTGCCACATTTGAACCAGAACTAGACAGCATTTGTATCAGGTGTCAATCATTGTTAACAGCAGAAATATGTTATCTTTATTTTGCCACTGTATCTACCCTCCATTTACAAACAGATACCAGAAACCAAACTATGGGTTTGTATATTCCGATGGCTTTAACAAAAACAAACAGTATTCTAGTATTCAAGATGTTCATTCACCTATAATACCTGTCACATCTTTAGCCCATTCGCAGCATATAACTCAAAGAAAAAGATGAACTTTTTAATTTACTTTTCTTCAGAAACCAGCAAATATGTACAAAGTCAGGAGCTCTAAGAGCAAATAGAACAGAATCTCTCTAGACAGTGATTGATCTTCTAAAAGTGTTCCATATAGACAACAAAACGGCTACCAAATCCAAAATAGGATTAAAAGCCATGATGTTGAAAACAAATAATGGCATACACATCAGTCGAATTGTTCATGCTGTTTACCATTTGACCTGTTAAACAGACAGAATACTTTTCCCTCACAGCTCAACTGAAGTTTCAAAACAAACCTACTTTGCATTGGAAGCAAAAGAAAAAACCTTTTTATTTAGAAAATGAGTAAACAGGGATTTATTTTTTTTAATTACACTGTTCAGAGTAACCTTATTCTTTAGATAAAGTCATTTATTTCCCATTCTATTCTATTGTTTTCCAACAACAAATGTGTAATCAGAATCTAAATAATGAGTTGTAATCGTAATTTCCAGAACAGATAAGAGAAAGACCTAGATATCTGATTGGTTGTGAGAGCTCAAGGGAGCAGTGACTTGCCTTAACCAGCTGCTAACTCCTGAAATACGCCTCAAGGCATCACCCCTGCATTTTGCTCACTCCCTCTCCCTCACCATCCCCAAAACCATGCCACTGAACACTGTAAGGCAGTGACCTCACCTGAAACAGAACCTTTCATTTCAGTACCTCCATTACCTTCTTTGCTTCACGATTCCCCTTGTGTTCAGGGGCATGCTCCATGGTTTTTTTTAAACATTAACCTCACATTTGTTCATGAACATGCAGTCCAAGGAAACCTTCAGAAAGAAACGCAGAAGACAGGGTAAAACTCAGGGCTTGGGGGCTCTTGCATGGTTCTTCTTGCTTTTTGGGAAAACAATTTGCTGTAGGTCTGATGAGACACTGTATTATTTGTTGGCCTTGGCCAGCTAAAAACATATAAATATTTTTGTATAACAGCATTTCTTTCTGGACCATGCCCGACATTTAAAATGTAGGTTAGGATGGTTTATGTAGAAAGCAGGTATGAAATGCTACATTGATCATGGCAGCATTAACTATTTGAAAAACTGTCAGTAATCTTTTCTACCTTAATTTTAGTATTTTCAATACTGTTTCATAATGGCATGACTCCGAATCACCACCTCAAAATAGCAAGTGGATACTCCTGTGGGTAACACTTTTCAGATTTCAACTGCATAATTTCCATAAGAAAAAGAGCATGCAATAAACCTCAAAAATGTTAGGTAATGTTTCTAAAAACATCTTGTTTCTAAGGAGCTTAAACTTGTAACTTTTGAACTTCCACTCAAGAATTATGAAAAATGTCAATGTATATATGAAGAAAAGTGTTGGAGTCTAACGCTTGCAAAGAAAAAGTAGTAAGGATGGTCAAAATTCATTATTTCTCCCTTTTTTTTAAGTGAATTGACAAAGTTACCAGATGCTAAAGGAACTTCAACTAGCTGGTGTAATCCTTTTGTAATATGCTCATTCTTCTAAACTTAGCTCAGGATTAACAAGTAACACTAGTCAGAGCAAGGGTGAAATATGAAGACTGTCTTATTGGGAGATGAATGGATAGTATGAGCTTAAAGAAACAGGTCTGGACTTTTTGCTTATATAAGGGCTCAACCAGACAAAAGCTGCAGCTTAGGTTAAAGGTACATACCTATGAAACAGGTGCCGCTTTTCTCCTAGTACCAGAGCATTTCTAACACAGTAGCTTTTTGTCTGCTGTTGTTTTTCACTGAAGTGACTTGAAGAAGGATGAAGCCCTAACTCTTTAACTTGATGCAGAAACCTTTGGAAGAGAACCAGCCTTCCAGTGACTGCGTGCATGATTCCCAGCTAGCAACTGTCCTCTGGTTTACTCTCCCTTCCCAGTATTGCTAAGAAAGACAACATATTCCTTCTGCAGCTATACCCAGAAAGAATTATAATGTCTTTGGCCTCCTTGAAACTAGGACAAGGCAAGGAATCCTTTGGCTTTGAAAGTTTGTAAGTCCTGTCAAAGACGACGATGAATGAACTCAGAAGGTGTAAGTAGTGGCTTTCCCTCCAATGTGCAGTGTCTCCAGGCCTGCTCTGCCTGGACCGGGACATGGCTGGTACATGGTCCAGGACAGCTTTGAAGTGCTGGACTCACAGGCTGGAAGCTCTCATTCTGTCAGCTGCTGCCCAGCCTCATCCCAAAAGGACATATGAAAAGCAGGATCCCATTCACTGCCAGCAGAAATGGTCTCAGCCCTGTTTAGTTCAGGTACAGCACATCTGGAGCAAATCCCATGCAGTTGGTACAGGCGTCCAAGTGCCTCTGAATGCAGGACCTGCATCCAAAAGCCAGTGCTCTCTGTAATTGGAAAATACGTCCCACGTGTCAGGCAGGACTCAGCAACACTGAGTACAAGGAATGACTAGATTACGCAAGATGGCAAATCTCTTCATCGTGGAGCACTTGCTGCTGTTTGGTGACTTCTTGTGCACCATACGAACGCAGCAGCTGACAAGAACAAGATCCTGGGTGTAAGCAGGCTCAGGAAGAAGGGTGACTTCACTCACTACATGCAAACAGATGTAGCCCACCTCTATAAGCACCTAGGAACATACAGGTACACTAGATGTCATTCAGATGTAAGGCACCAAATGCAGCTTTAAAAACTAGCTTTCTTTCACTTTTGGAGGCATAAACAAGGGGTTCTATGAGTCCCACTGGCCTAATCAGGCCTACTGAGCATTGCTCAGCCTGTGCTATCCCATGAAGACAAAATTACTTTGTCTTTAGGAAAAAGTTTTTCACTGGGTGAGTGGTGAAGCACAGGCAAAAGCTCCTCAGGGAAGTAATCAAGGCCCCAAGCCTGTCAGTGTTCACAAGGCATTTGGACAATGCCCTTAGAAATAGGGTAATTTTTAGATTGCCATGTGTGGAGGCAGGATTTGGGCTTGATGATTGTCAGGCGTCCCTTCCACCTCAGGATATTCTTAACCCAACAAACTGGGACTGGGTGGCTTCATAGTTATAGAAGAGATCTTGTTCGTTGCTCTACACCAGTAAAAGGGTTTCACGTCCCATAAATGACCTTTTCATGACAGAGATGAGTGACACAAACTCTGCAAAGTCTGTAATTTTTAAAGGCAATTTCTGAAGGAAACAAACTGCTGAGGAGAAGTAGAATCAGCTGGGATAGTTGTGTCTCAATATAAATATTTTGCTGTTATACATGGACTGTCATTAACTTCTAAATGAATGAAAGTTTCACAAATGGAGGTTCCCCCTCCTTCAATAAATAAAAATAAACAACCTTGGGTGAGCCAGCATAAAACTCACAATGTAAGAAACAGAGTTCAATGTGTTAAAATACATTAATCATGCTGAGGTCAACCAGCGCTTCACATATTTCCTCCCAAAACTCTGTCTTGTGGGTGATCTGTATCCTAACAGGTTTTGTATCACCGAGTTGCAAAGCGCTCCTGATGAATTGTTTTTGGCACTGAGTCCAAAGCCTTGAAGGCCTGAGTCTTTGAAAATAAAAAGCAGAGCTTTCTTTTAACATTAGCGTTGGACACAACACTGGAACACAAGCTGCATCATATGCATAACAGAAGGTCCTGCGGCCTGTGCATAGATTTGTCTGGACATCAGTGAGACTCATGAGGCTATCAGCAGTGATATAAAGCAAACTCATTTAATAAATGAGAGCACATTCAAAGGAAAAGCTATTAATATTAAAGCTATTCCTTCTTCACTGTGCCACAGTAACTGTAGGGCTTGTTACTACCCCTCTACCTCCCACCACCAGACAGAGACCCAGTCCATCCTCCCTGCTGTCCTGTTACTCTCCCTGCCTTTCCTCGGCCTCTCACTCCCTTTTGTTTCCTCACACTTTTGACAGAAATGTGTCTTACTCTTCTACACTGTATGAAGAAGAAAGGCACAAAACTCCCTCTGGCTTCCATCCTTTTATGCTGCCTTTTCAACAGTTGCCATGAACAGTCATACTGAATTCCATCCCACTGACCTCATTCTTCACTCAATCCAGTCTGACTTCTCCCTTGAAATTATATCCTAGAAACAGTGAAGCATACTTCCTACCTGAAACCAGGCGTTCTTGCTCAAACTTCACTGTCCCTCAATTTTCTGTCTGCTTTTGCAAACTCTTTGTCATGCTTTTCCTCTTTACATCCAGCCTTCCATTGTTTTTTGCATTCTGATTAGGCATTCAACATATTGTCCAATGTCTCTTACAGAATCACAGAATCATTTAGGTTGGAAAAGACCTTTAAGATCATCAAGTCCAACCATACATCTAACAGTGCTAAACATGCTTGCTACTTTAAAGTAAAAGAACTATACCAACTGCTTGTGCGTAAAATAAGCACGGCATTTTACTGGACCATGTCCGTGGCCTGGAACAAATTTAGCAAAGGAGGCTTTGTGCTACATGTGCTTTCTGCCCACAGACCTAACACTGTCTTTTGCGGCGGTAGAACATGGACAACGCAGCAACGACCAATGTGATCGAACGTTGACAATTTATTAAACGCAAGCATCAGCTTTTATAGAAAAGTTACAAAGTACTGGAACAGTCGTTATCTGATTGGTTAACTTGTGAAACGACCATAGCGACAGGCTCCTGCCTTGCAAGCAAGGCCTGCTCCGTGGTAATCTGATCTGGCGCTGGCGCCGACATCCTGCTCAGTGCCTTTGTGGCAACCTGAATTGGGTGCTCAGTGCCTTTGTGGAAACCTGAATGCAGGTGCTCAGTGCCTGATTGCGGTGCTCAGTGCCTTTGTGGTAAGCCTGCTCAGTGCCCCCCCAAGGCAACGTCCTCTTCATGTCGGCACGTAGGCATCCTGTGTTGACCCTTTCAGTAGCCTGTGAAGCCCTCAGCTCACTACTCGAGTGAGGCTAAATCAGAGGCTGGATTGCTCACAACAAGAAACTCTGCAACAGTCTTTCAAATAGCTGACATTTATAGACACTACTCATCTCTGTTTCCTTTTCTTTCCCACTTTCGACAAAGGATCCCAAGACTCCATCTTCTGCCTATGCCGTTATTCCTTCAGTTCACATACCTATTTATATCTGTCTTTTTTATCTCCAGTTTCTCTCCAGTCTACAATCCCATTGCAGAATTACCTTAAGCTGTCCAAAAACACGTATTGGGTGGCCTTCCTTTGTGTGGGGAGTTATAAATTTAGCATAATCCAGTATTTCTATCAAGTTTCCATGTCCTCCACTTGTTCACAGGACTAACTTTGACTGTGGTCAAGTTATACATCTAATGTATGTGTCTAAAGTATTCCTCTTGCTTTCTTCTTACATCATTTGGGTTTTGATTCATCAAGAGCTTTCTTCAAGTGTCCATCACTTCATGTCTTTGCTGTTTCCACTGATTTTCTGCTATTTATCAAAGAGCCTTTGGTCAACACTTACCTCAATTTCTCTCCAAGAGTTGGTGCAGTCTTCAGCATGAAAACAGGCCAGTTATAGATAAATTCTGGTTTCTGTAAAACTGAACATCAAGAATTTTGTATAGCCAATAAATAAACACAGCCAGAAATAAACAGGTTTCAGAGAAATTGGTCAGGAAAAAAAATAGCATTAAATTACAACTTTTTCAGGAAACAGAAGAATCACAGAATCACAGAATCACAGAATAGTAAGGGCTGGAAAGGACCTCAAGATCATCGAGTTCCAACCCCCCCGCCATGGGCAGGGACACCTCCCACTAAACCATGCCATCTAAGGCTATGTCCAACCCCACCTTGAACGCCGCCAGGGATGAAGCATTCACAACTTCCCTGGGCAACCCATTCCAGGGCCCCACCACCCTCACAGTATAGAACTTCTTCCTCAGATCCAATCTAAACCTCCCCTGTTTAAGTTTAAACCCATTACCCCTTGTCCTCTCACCACAGTCCCTAATGAAGAGTCCCTCCCCAGCATCCCTATAGGCCCCCTTCAGGTATTGGAAGGCTGCTATGAGGTCTCCACGCAGCCTTCTCTTCTCCAGGCTGAACAGCCCCAATTTTCTCAGCCTATCTTCATACGAGAGGTGCTCCAGTCCCCTGATCATCTTCGTGGCCCTCCTCTGGACTTGTTCTAACAGTTCCATGTCCTTTTTATGTTGAGGACACCAGAACTGCACACAATACTCCAAGTGAGGTCTCACGAGAGCAGAGTAGAGGGGCAGGATCACCTCCCTCGACCTGCTGGTCACACTCCTTTTGATGCAGCCCAGGATACGGTTGGCCTTCTGGGCTGCAAGCACACACTGCCGGCTCATGTTCATTTTTTCATCAACCCACACCCCCAAGTCCTTCTCCGCAGGGCTGCTCTCAATCTCCTCCCCGCCCAACCTGTAGCTGTGCCTGGCATTGCTCCGACCCAGGTGGAGGACTTTGCATTTAGCATGGTTGAACTTCATCAGGTTGGCATCAGCCCACCTCACAAGCGTGTCAAGGTCCCTCTGGATGGCATTCCTTCCCTCCAATGTATCAACCGAACCACACAGCTTGGTGTCATCGGCAAACTTGCTGAGGGCGCACTCAATCCCACTGTCCATGTCACCCACAAAGATGTTGAACAAGACCGGTCCCAACACCGATCCCTGGGGGACACCACTCGTTACCGGTCTCCAGCTGGACACTGAGCCACTGAGCACTACTCTTTGCGTGCGGCCATCCAGCCAGTTCTTTATCCACCGAGTGGTCCACCTATCAAATTGATGTCTCTCCAACTTAGAGAGAAGGATGTCATGGGAGACAGTGTCAAAGGCTTTACACAAGTCCAGGTAGATGACATCAACTGCTCTGCCCCTGTCCATCAGTTCCGTAGCCCCTTCATAAAAGGTCACCAGATTGGTTAGGCAGGATTTCCCCTTAGTGAAGCCATGCTGGCTGTCACCAACAACCTTGTTGGTTTTCATGTGCCTTAGCATGGCTTCCAGGATAATCCGCTCCAAGATTTTGCCAGGCACAGAGGTGAGACTGACTGGTCTGTAATTCCCCGGCTCATCCATTTTTCCCTTCTTAAAAATGGGGGTTATATTTCCCTTTTTCCAGTCATCGGGAACTTCACCTGACTGCCATGATTTTTCAAATATGATGGACAGTGGCTTAGCAACTTCATTTGCCAGCTCCTTCAGGACCCGCGGATGGATTTCATCCGGTCCCATGGACTTGTATACATTCAGGTTCCTAAGGTGGTCCCGAACAATATCCTCCCCCACAGTGGGCCCAGGGTCCCCACCCTCACCGTCCCCGCGTCTGCCTTCCAAGACTTGGGTGGTGTGGTCAGAACATTTGCCCGTAAAGACTGAGGCAAAGAAGTCATTAAGAACCTCAGCCTTCTCCAAATCCAGGGTAGCCAGTTCTCCCGATAGCTTCTGGAGAGGGCCCACGGTGTCCCTAACCTGTCTCTTATCGGCAATGTACCTATAAAATCCCTTCCTGTTATCCTTAACATCCCTAGCCAAGTTTAATTCTAAATGGGCCTTAGCTTTCCTAACCTGGTCCCTAGCTTCCCGGACAACATCCCTGTATTCTCCCCAGGCCGCCTGACCTTGCTTCCACCTTTTATAAGCATCTTTTTTCTTTCGAATTTTGCTTAGCAGCTCCTTATCCATCCAAGGAGGTCTCCTGGCCCTCCTGCTGAACTTCCTTCTAGTTGGGATGCATCGCTCCTGAGCTTGCAGCAGGTGATCCTTGAATATCAACCAACAGTCTTGGGCCCCCCTGCCCTCTAGGGCTGTATCCCATGGAACCTTACTGAGCAGGTTCCCGAAGAGGCCAAAGTCTGCTCTCTTGAAGTCCAGGGCAGTGAGCTTGCTGCATGCTCTTCTCACTGTCCTGAGGATCTCAAACTCAACCATCTCATGATCGCTGCAATCAAGGCTGCCCTGGAGCGTTACATTCCCAACCAGCCCTTCCCTGTTGGTGAGGACGAGGTCAAGCATGGCACCTCTCCTTGTCGGCTCCTCTATTACTTGCAGAAGGAAGTTGTCTTCCACGCAATCGAGGAACCTTCTGGATTGCTTGTACCGGGCCGTACCATCCCTCCAACAGATATCAGGGTGGTTGAAGTCTCCCATGAGAACAAGGGCCTGCAAGCGTGAGGCTGCTCCTATCTGCCTATGGAGCGCTTCGTCCAGCAAGTCCCCTTGGTCAGGCGGTCTGTAACAGATCCCCACAATAATGTCACCCATCGCTGTTCTCCCTGTAACCCTGACCCACAAACTCTCTGTCGACTGTTCACCTGTCCCCAGACAGAGTTCCATACTCTCTAGCCTATCCCTAATATAAACAGCAACTCCCCCTCCCCGTCTGCCAGGCCTGTCTTTCCTAAAGAGCCGGTAACCTTCCATTCCAACACACCAGTCATAGGTGCCATCCCACCAGTTTCTGTGATGCCTATGATATCATACCCCCGTAGATGTGCACACATCTCTAATTCCTCTTGTTTGTTCCCCATACTACGGGCATTGGTGTAGAGGCATTTGAGCCGAGATCCAATTGAAGTTGGGTCATTGGCTGGAGCAGCTGGAATATCCCTACATTGCTCCGAATGTTTACTATAAGTGCTACCAACCGACTGGGTGTGTTGGGATGGAATGATGCCCCCCTCCCCCAACACATCTAGTTTAAAGCATCCTTGACCAGCCTGGCAAGCCTCCTACCAAATCCACTCTTCCCCTTGTTTGTCAGACCAGCTCCACCAGCCCCCAGGAGACCTGGCCTACTATATTGAGTCCCATGGTCAAGGTACCCAAACCCCTGACTATAGCACCACCCTTCTAACCATTTATTAACCTGCCCAATCCTCCTAGCCTTTTCAAGGTCCTGCCCTGTATCCTGGAGAATTGACGAAAAGACAATCTGAGCTCCAGAGCCCCTAACCACCTCTCCCAGAGCCCTGTAGTCCTTCTTTATAGTCTCCAGGCTACTGCTATCTATATCAGTAGCACCCACATGTATTACCAGGAGTGGGTAATAGTCAGTGGGACCGACTAGAGCAGGCAGCTTCTCGGCCACATCCCTGATCCGAGCCCCTGGTAGGCAACACACCTCCCTTGAGGCTGGGTCAGGCCGGCAGATGGGTGCCTCTGTGCCTTTCAGATTAGAGTCCCCGACTACTACGAGAAGAATGCAACTTCAGTTATGTTTGCAATCCAGACAAAGTTCTTGAGTAGAATGATTTCATCACCTGTATATGAAAGAGATGAAGTCACCAAGATTCAAAATAAGTAGCATTACATTCTGTAAATAAGCTACATTCCTGGACTGCACAGAATGACACAGAACCATTCTTCTTTTTCTCTTTGTTTCTGTTCTTGTTCTCTTATATAAAATTATTGTCTGAAAACCATTCTAGAATTTTTAGGCAATAGTAAAAAAGTAATATATAATTCACTGACATATGCCACTGTTATATGGTATGCCCTAGTTATACCTCACCTACAACATACTTATACTCTGTCATAATTTATTTTACCCTTCATAAGACCACCCAGGTCTTTCTAAATTACCCATAATCAATAATATGAAAGGACACCTCTTCTGTTCTCAGACAAATAAAACTGCTTTTCAAATAATAACCCCTCTCAGGTCTAAAAATTATAGTACTATTGGGCCTCATGGCTGGGTTTATGTAGGTTTAACTACGCAGACTAATTTTTCATAAAGCTTGCAACTTGAATCAAAAGACCATTTTTCCTTTCGTTTTCACTACAGTCAATGGGAACCTATTCCTGTATTTTGGCAGAAGCTGGATCAGACACCTATTTTCTGTGATACTCAATTTCATTCGTCATTGTCATCTACTATTTATTCTTCACCACTTGACTAGGGTTGTGATTAAAACACAGCTAAACTAAGCAACTCAAAGAAAGCTAAAAGACATTAAAAATCATGGCTGCTTTAATGAAATGAGCAAATACATGGCAAATAACTAAAACATAAGACAAATATTGTCTGCATAAGAATTAACTGTAATGAAAGAAATCTTACAAAATTCTGCAGTCTTCAATCCAACAATATTTCATTTAAATACAATGTATAGTCATTTTAAAACCCAGCTATGAATTGTTCATAGTAATTACAATTTCACCTATGATTGTGAAAAAGAGTGTTAGAAAAGGGCTGTGAGGATCATATCCTTCATTCATATGATTACTTTTATTTAGTTATTCCACTTTTTGTTTGGTTATTTGTCCGAGTCATGTCTTGTCCTTTTTTGCCATTAAATGCTCAGAGAGAATTTTCTACTCCATGTTTATAAATAACCTAGCATGACAGGACCCCAGTCCTGCCTATAAGATTCAGAAATAAATCAACTTCTATTTATAGTGACTTCATAGTTATTTCTAGCTGGCCACAGGCACAGTCTCATTTAACTTCAGGTTAAATAAAACTAAACAACACTGCTGCCAGCCCCTTGTTTTTGTGATAGAACCTGTGGATTAAACGAATGCTTTAAGCATCGTAATTTTCTCTCTCAAGTACAAAAGAACATGTTTTTATATATCTCCTCATGTCAATAAACCGAATGTACCATTTAATTCTTCATGGAAACCAGTGATCGATGTTCCACCTCAAAATTGCTGAGAAGCACCATGTTAGCCTCTAACCTCAGCTGCCCCAGTACCTGCTGGGGGTAAGTGGATGCAGCAAAAAATTTCTTGGCCCTTCAAGCTTGCCAATGGTCTGATTTAGAGCAGCCCACATCACATCTGGCTAGCTGTGACCCCAGAGGGCTGCCTGCCAGCTGGGATTTGCCAGAACATCGTGTGCTTTGGACATTCCCCCGTTCCCACAGTAACGTTCTTGTCAGGGGCTGCAGGGAATGTGCTAAGCAATGAGAATACCCAGCTGAGGAGATGCGGCAATTTTCCAGACATCTACAGTGCAGAATAAAGGAGCTCAGACTGACATGCTCTGAAGCTGTTTGCAAAAGCAAACCCTTGTATTCCAGGATTGAAATATCACATCACACTATACAAGTCCTGGCTCTGAAGAAGAGAAGGGGAAATGTTGACTACGAAGTTATTTCTATTTTAATTAATAGGATAGCTAAGTTAAGCAGTGCTAAGCTGCGACTGTATTTAGATGGAGAGCACTCAGGTAAATCCAGATAACAAGGCTCTGTGCTTACAGGGCACCATTCTGTCTTGCAGCAATACTATACATCTTGTGGAAAATTTTACATGTGTTTTTATCACTGTTCATCAGTGGAACATCGTCTGTATAAAATCAGTGCATATAAATGAGATATTTTGTGATAATTAAATATTTTTTCACTTCACCTCTCTGAAAGGTAAAATACCTACTTGAGACAGGCCTGAACCAATCTGTAGCTGTGTTAAACAATGTTTTTTCTCAGAAATAACATTCTTTGAATGAGCCTTAAAAGTGAGGTTCTAACTGCCAAGAACACTTAAAAATCCCAGTCCATTTTAAACAAGGACCTAATCAACTACCTCAGCACATTATCTCCTGCTCATTCACTTCCTGTCCCAAACCACTACTCAGGATTGCTCAGTAGCATTGGGCGGTTATTGAATTCCTCTCCCATCGATCATGGCGCTCCAGTGCTGTGCTTCCGAAGCTGTGAATAGTTTTGCAAATCCCTGATGAAATGCATAAAGCACTTTGGGGGAAGGTTGATAAATGAAAGCTCCGTAGAACTTTTTTGTTTAGCATAAGAGCTTAATGGAGCATGATCGTGGTGGGTGGTGTGCACCTTCCATAGGGGGGCCAAAGGGGACCAGAAAACAATCTCAATGAGAAAAAAGAGACACAGACAGTAAACTCAAAGCCATGGACTTTTTAAGAGATGACTCCTTAAACAAGCATATTCCAACATGCAGCACACATATTTTCTGTTGCTTTGAAATTGCATCTGTTTTTTGTAAGAGTAGGGTGATTATTATATAAGAAAAGCCTATTTGCCTGAGTATGTGGTTACAGATTTTCTACTGACTTCACAAATTGTTCAAATTTCAGTATTTGTTGGCTTCATTATAAACCAGTGTTATTACTGGCAGATACTAGAAGGTATTAAAAAGACTTATTTTTATTGTTACTGTAGTGTGGCATTAAGGATCAGAAACTCATCTGAGTTTCTAAGTGAAAGCTGAAAGGGCAGCAGCCAATTTACATTGCATTTCAATTTAAAATATTATAAAAATTAATTATATTTACTCACCGGGTCAAGGAGCCAACAGGTCCCCCAGGTGTGTGACGCCTTCTAAGGTCTCATCAGTTAGAGCTTTCCAGTTCAAACCAAATGCTGCCTGATCACTCTGCTCAGTTGAAGAGACTCACTTTGACTGTCCCTTGGGCTTTGGTTCACCTCCTACCCAAGGCAATTTCTGGACTCATTTAGGGTTGACTTTCCCCCCCATACTTTAATATTTTCTACTGGTTTTGGTCTCATATTAATTGAAAACAAATTTTCCACCACAATCAGTCATGGACATAAAGCAAGTAAGGAGGAACCTACAGTGCGAGGAGCCATTAAAGCATAAGCTGAAGAGGTGGCACAGGTAAAACCAACAATAACAAGCCCTGTTTTTGATAAGTTGTCCACTGCTGGGTGAGATGTTTCAGCATTGCACACACTGGCAGAGAAAACAAAAGACTTTGAACAATTGATCATCTAAGCCCGCACAGTACCCAGCAGCACAGGAATCCTGTGACATGAGTGCAGGCTCTTCTGTAGTATCAGAGAGGGAACATGTGGCATCAGGCATTATTTTCAAGGGAAACAGGCTTGGAAGGACCCTTCATGTCATCAGACCCAGCCCTGGCTCTCACAAACACCAATTCAGGTAACTGATTCTATATAATTCACTTCAAATACTCTGTGGCTTGCTTTGTTTTCATGGGTTTTTTCTATTCGTTTTGGTAGAAGACTGTTTCAGAAATCCACTGCTCTGAGGGGTGGAAACCTTCTCAGTTGCAGCCTGACTGGCCGTGTTTTTATGACCAATCTATATCTGTCTGTTGGTCATGTCACTGCAGTTCTCAGCTTTTCTCTTTCAGTGAAAATACAAATAAAAGCGTGTTTTTTTTCTCTATGAAGCCTTTACTAATTCATTAGTTCTCTGACTTACTGTAGCTACCTCAGTGCATCACCATCATAAACAGAGGCAAGGCACTGATTTTCAGGAGAGCAGTATTCCAGCCAGACTTGTGCCTGGAAATCCCATTGAAGCCAAAGGGCTGTGTGTTTTTCCACATGCTGGTGACCAAGCTTGGAACAAACTGAAATTAATTGGTAACAGCACCCTTCACAAAGATCAGGTTATCCATAAACAGATGCACATACACATACAAATCAGATAAAACTGCATTCCCCAAAGAGATGATAGGTTAAATCTCTGTTCATTGCTTACATTTTTAATCTGTTCATCCGTAAACTGAAACAAAAAGAATTGTTTATAAAATATGCAATTACAGACCCAGGTAAACCTTTTCCTTCACAGTACTAAACTAGAATTGTACAAGCATATGAAGCTTTAGTGCAGCAAACCTCTGTCATTCATCCTGGTAAACTGAGACCAGAGAATGCAGCCATACACATTAACAAGTTTGATTCTATTCTTTGTAGCTTGTTTGATTCAGTAAACACACGTGAATGTTATGTAAACAGCTGGCTTTGAAAACAGCATGAAGACATCAATTATTTTGTCTTCTAACCTGAAGTGCTCAAAGAACATGAGAATTGTTCATTATCCAAATGCCCCGACTACATACAGGGGCTCCCTAACTTTTCAGTGAGACACTGAACACAATAACTAAACAGTTTCACTACACAGAGTCACACCAGCAGAAGCCACCTTGCACCCCTGAGGGCAAAACTCGTTTTGTGTGCTCTCGGGTAGAAGCCTCTCAGAAAAATCAGGTTTAAGGTCAAACGTGGTAGGACAAAAGGACTGAGAACAAAGGCAAGACAACCAGTAAAATGAAGTGCTCATCTCAATGTATGAGAGCACTACGCACAGACTATCACAAAGCATATGTCCAGTTTGTTAACTGGAGAGGGAAAGGCAGTCAGAGAAGCGTATGCCTTTCTACAGCATTACCAACCTGGGTAAACTTCCAGTATCTACCGGTTTCACTAGATTCAAGACATCTGTAATACTATTATTTACAGCAGTATCAAATTCTCAGTAAGCTGCTGCAACATCAGCTCTATTCTTGGGTGAGGACACAAGATACTCGCAGAGCCCAGCTCTTCGTAAGCTCTAGACAAGACAAAAGATTATCAGTTTCCTATCAACAACACATCACAGTTGTCCAAACGACAGGTTATTTTGACACCTACTGGCCAACTCAGAGTACAGCATTGTTAAATATCCAGGTTGAGACAGTGCAAAGAGGAAGGAGGCAAATGTTTAAACCAGCTTCAGCAAAGTAAAAAAACCCTCTTTTTTCTCTATTGAAAGTCAGTGTATGGATAAAAACTGGAAAGTGAGGACAGACTGCCAAAGGTCCAGGACTAGCCTGAATCAGAGTGACTTCAAAATAATTTGAGGGGATGGGGACAGGGTGAGGAGGGGAAGGAAGAAGGGGGACTGGGAAGCAGGATGCTGCTTGGCAAGTGTAATGTTTATATTTGTAAGCACTGGTGTGGTTAATGGCTCTAAAATAGCTCTTAGGCATTGATGCATGAAATTCATTGCCAGTCCAGGTGTTGAAAAAGGCCTTGACTGATAAGAAAAGGCTGCTAAGAATTGAGAGCACTACCAATGATATAAACAACTGCCATTTGGGGGAAAAGAAGGATTAATCACCACTGGAAGCTAATCAGAACATCACTGCCCCTAAATGCTGTTATGGGATTATAGTATCAGGGCCCATACAGAGAGAGGGGTGCTCTTATATTACAAGTTGGTTAAAATACAACATGAAAGTAAAATCTAGGGGTGTGGGATGAAAAGATTAATGAACCTTATGAGGTTTTAGCAGTGGAAGTCAGAAAGCGTGGTTCTTGTCAACTGTCTTGCCAGGCTGACACTTATGCAGAATCAGTAGATGTGGACACAAAATGACAACCATACCCAACTAGTTTGGTCTACAAAATGGAGAACTCATTAAGGTCCAGAAATTATATTATTTTTTTTAGAGAAGAAATGGGTGCATTAATTTAGGCATCAATCCCTGGATTTCCCAATCTTTTCCAAGAGCTTCCATAGTGTAAGCAACAAGTCATGACTAATTTCCACAAGTAAATAATAAGAGCAACATACATACTGCAAGCAAGCAAGCAAAACATACTGCAAACTATTTTTTTTTTATGAAAGACATTTAACAAGTAGCACTGGAATTGCCATATATCACATTATGCTACTAATGTTCAAGCTTGAGCTGAACCTTGAAAGTGATGATATCTGAGTGGGTTTGAAATTAGACAAAATGAGTTCTCCCTTCCATCATTCAACTGCTTGGGAAAAGACATCAACCTCTTTACAAAGATATGGGGACTGACTTACATTTTCAAACAGTGCAGAATGTTTTTACAAGCAATGTGTGCAGCACTTGGGATTCTGAGTCATTGCAGAAGGATTTTGCACCCTACTGCAGAGAAAGTGTCCAGTGTTGAGAGACCTCATACAGAGCTCATACTTCATCTGCAACTTTTAGAGAATATAGCCATTTCTTTAAGCAATCAGTCTCCCAGGTGACATCACCCCTGCATGGTGGCTATAAAGAAGTGAAGCCTCAGACAAAATAACACAAGTACCATTTGTTTTGCAGTTTGGCCTGGTTTGGCATAATGTGTCTCTTCAGGCTGTGCATCCCACTGAAACAGGGAATATATTTTTCTCTCCTCTGAGAAGAATATAGTCCCAATTCTCCAGTAACATAAAGCATTGTGGTCAAGTACTCTGAGCATAAATATGCATACAAGAGAAATTATACCCTGAGGATTTAACCTACCAATCTAAGTGACAGCAATCACAGGCATCTGCAGAGCAAGAGGTGCTGACTGCAGTTCCTGAAGTGTTGTAAAACCCATTTTTGTTTGCATTTGAATTAGCTGCAGGGAAAACAAGTGCTGGATATGGACATCAGCGTGTTAAGTGTAGCCTGACCCTGAGCAGAATGATCCCTGCAACAGAAACATTGCAGTTCCAGTACCAGACAAGAAGGTACAGAAAAAAAGCAGGTGGGAAAGTATGAAGAGAACTGAGTCACCCACCCTGAAGGGCAGCAGTCTCAGCTTGCCAGGTCCCTGCTACCCTTTTTGTAGGCTTTATGATAAACAGATTTTAAGAAGTGATACTTAGAATTCACCTGCACATAAAGCTAGTGTCAGTCTCTCCTACCCAGTGAAACGAGGAGAGAAATTATTGAGTTCGTGCCCTCCAGCAAATTCATCTAAAGAACCAGAGGCAGCATCCACAGCATCTAAAATGTTCGAAGTGCAGAATCAAGGTTCTTGAAACTTTATACCATCAAATGATGAAACTAAAAGTCCCTGGTAGCTATTGAGCCTGAGGTCAGATATTCCACAGCTGCACTCCAAACACAAAAACAACTTTTATCTTAAGCCCCCATGATACTTCAGATGCCTTAAGCAAAATTCTCCTCTTTCACATCCACACTGGTTTTCATCTCTGCTGTTTGCTCTCCTCCTGTGGGCGGAGCAGTGGGATTACTACCTGAGCAGAAGAGGCAGAATGGAAGAGCTGAGAGCTAATGTGTGACTCCTGAGAAGAAGAAGTTGCATTTTAACAAGGCTGCAAGGAAGACCAGAGTGGATAGTATCATTGAAATATTCACCTCTCTACAGCATCAAAAATGCAGGTAGCCCTGTTCCAGTTGTATACATGGAAGAACAGGAAAAGCCTGTGAACAAATTTCACAGCTGGACTGCACTACTCCACCAGGATTTTATCTGCTTATGTTATCATTAAAAAACAAACACCACACAACATTTTTGCTTCATAAGGAAAGATACTGTCCTGCGTCTTTCAAAATAATACCTGAGATATGTTCGTTAACAGCACCCAAAACCACTTAAAAATGGATAACACCTTTCCTTCCAGGAATAAGAGCTACATGCAGGTACTGAAGAGAATAAGGATAGGAATGACAAGGCTAGTGTAATACTAGCCTTAGTGTTGCATGCTACTTGCTCTACAGCTGTAGCTTGTGTGAGTAGAAATAAGCCATGTGTTGAGAGAAGAGGGAGGCAGTAGTTGGCCAAACTAAGGCAATTTTGCAGCTGTATGGGTTACAGATATATATGGGTGAAACAAAGGAAACCCCAGAGCCAATTTTTCCTTCCACTAACTATCTGGCCTCTGAACTCCGATCATCTGCTCCCCCTACAGCTATAGTTCTCCTGGCTTATTTGAGGATTTCATTTCAAATTACACATGTGCAAAACCAGACTGAAATCCCATTTTACCACTGGTTTGATCACTACTGTCTGAACTATAATTCTAAAATACAGTGACTGTAATGTAGTTATGTTTCTTTTCTGCCATTTGTAGTATAATAAGATACAGAAGCCAAGAAGCCACTGTATCAAGCACTGTGCAAACATATCCCTGTGTAATTCTTCCTCCATGAGTTTACAATTTAAGTACACAAGGGTTGAACCATGTTAACACTACTGCTACTCTTTTTTTTTTCCTAGGCTCTAAAAGACCTAAACATCAAGTTGACTGTATATGTTATAAATATTTTCTAAATATTATTTACCCAAGAGGCAAGATAACAGCTTTGAAAGTATAAGTACAACACAGAAACACTTAAAACACACCCAACTTTCCCATGCCTCCCCATTGCGATTGATTTAACACAAACATCCACTACCTCCTAACACCTTTATGTTAAGCATTTCCAACAAAAAACAGAGCTTGTCTTTACCTTCAAGGCATCACTTAACAGTCATCCCGTTCCTTTGCCTAGACAGCAGTATCTTTCAGCTGCCCTATTTCTGACTGTGGCTTTTTTGCACACCACCATAAAGCTAATGGAATTACCAAATAGGGCAGAATCCCCTTAAAAATACTTCTGTCCCAAACTTAATTTCTCCTTGTGACATATAATTGTGAGCAAGCTGCTGTACTACGCTAAATTGCCCTTTTTGTCTTACAGTATAGCCAAAGATGGCAGGTCCTCTAAGAGCTGTAACTCTGAAATGGCTGGTCCAACAGACAGCTTGACATAAAAGAGAAATAAAACTGGGGCTCATGATAAATACAATGCCACCCTCAGTTCTGAATTAATTCCATCTTCTTCTGCCTAAAAATATAACTTGAAAATTAATCCTTCCAGTGGGTTTCCCAGTGCATATTCTCTTTCCACCTTTAAGCACTAAACTCAGTGAGCAAGGGATTCTTTTCCATTTTCTGCCTCGCGTAGGATTGAGCAGTTCTGCAATTTGTGATAAATATGTGAAAGTGAACAAGGGAACGTACCGTCTGAAGTTTCCATTGCAGACAACTGAGCAAATTTGTACCCAGACATTAAGTATGAATTTCTGCATAACATCCCAGGATAGTTTCTCCTTCATGACCCACTAACAGACCTTTTGTGACTTCACCTTTTTTCTTTCATATTTAGACTGAAGATTTACCTCATTGATTAAAGTTCCATAAATTTATGATCTTGGTGGGGATTCATACTTGTTTTAAAAATTTATCTTTTCTTCCCCTATTAGAGAAGCTATTAAGGTCACAAATTGTTTAGAAATCATTATAATATAAGAGTACCTCAGAATCATCTTTCAGACACACATTGCTCAGGAAAACCTTCTACATTTTCACCACTGGCAGGTTTACCTTTACTGCCATCAGTGGTTTCATCTTATTACACTGAATTTCAAATCATTCATTCTGGTGATTAAAAAGATACAGAAATTTATTTAATGGACATTTAATTGCTGAAGAAACTACAATTTTAAAGCTATTCATCATGTTTTAGGTAGTTTATTACATGTAACTAGCCCATTTAAAAATCAAGGAGCTTTGATTTCCCTAATATTAATATTTGTCCTAAGTTACTACTAATGATGGATACCAGGGTGAAACGATCCCTTTTCCTTTATATATCTGACCTGCAACCACCCAAGCTGTGAGCCCACTGCAGACGCACCAGGGAATCCATCTTATAGTTACAGTCATGTCTAGTTTTTCCTCTTCGCTTTACAGTTTATCAAAACAGCTGTAGAAGTTTGGAGGGAAATGAGCAGTTTTATATTATTGTGTATTCCAAATACTTGACTACTCAGCCAAAATAAACTTTAGCCTTCTAGTAGCTTTAAGGCATTATTGGCACATGCAAAACAAAGCATACAACAATACATACCACGATGAGTGCCAGATGTTCATGTGAGAAAACACACAGCTGTTGGGCTTAGATCACCTGAACTCTTTTAAAAGCCAAAGACACCAGTCACCTTTGTGAGCTGTCAGATTAGCAGAGGGACTGCAAAGACTGGAAGCAAGAAAGGGTCATCTCAGTTACACTGAAGAATGCCAATTTATGCCTCATCAGCCAGCTGTCATGTAAAATTCCTTATGATAGACAGGACTAAAAACAACCAATTTGTCTTAAATGTACTGTTAGGCACATCAAAATAACCTAGTTATAGTTACTGTACTATTAGAAGCTGAGTGTTTCTCCAGTTTACCATAAAAACCCAATTAACTTTAATTCTTCTGTTCTATTCAGAAACAGCACTGAGCGCTTCAGCAAGACTAAATTGCACCATGCCATGAATTACAAGCAAGTGGACTTCAAATCCCGGAATCCTATATAATAAAATAACAGCTCGGAACTACTATTATCCTGCACACACAAATATAAGATAAACATTGGGTAATACATACCCCTGATATGGACTTGCATTTTTCTCAAAAGATGAAGATAGATTACAACAAATCATTAAAGGTGGAGTTAAGCCAGTGCTGAAATAAACTCTGGCAAAACTAGCCCTGAAAAGAGCACTTCCCTTAAAAGGATATAGCTACATGATTTAAAGTCATTTTGACGAAAACCAATTGTAAGACTAAACACAGTATTCCATTTCCAGTGCCGAATTACAGTAAAAGCAATAAATATTTTCCTCAGCTTTCTGAGCATCCAAACAGCAGGATCATGTATTCTTTTAGAATGATTCAGGAGTTGTAGTGTTTGGATCGATTATCTAAAACTCACCTAGTGTATATGGTCAAAAAACATAACTATGCCATTTTTAAATCACAATAATAAACTGAATAATCTATTTCTAAGCCTATTTTTCTTTTTGAACTCTTATGCTATGCATGTAGTCAGCTGAAGACACTCAACAATCTGTTGTGTTTGCACATGCTGTTTCAGTTATATCTCTGAAATTCAGTCAGGAATGGTTCCACAAGTGTTTATATCTGCTCATATACAAATTTCCATTCCCACTAAAATTTGGAGATTAATTACTTCTAGGTCCTTAGAAATTGCTAGATTCTGCTGAACTTCCCATGTCTGCTCAAGACTACAGTTTTGCCCTCACTTTCTGGAGACATCCAACAGAAACACACAGGTTTTGAATTTGCCAAACCATGTTCATGCTGAATCTAGAATTTTATAGCTAAAAATCTTACAGGCATTTTTTCAATACAAGTTTGTTGGGAGGCACAGGGGAAGCTAAAACATCCAACTTCAGAAGATGGAGAATATACAGTGGATAGGTTTACATTTCCTGCGTCTAATATATATTTCCTGTGTCTCATATAGCTGTAAAAGCATGGCAACGGAATGAATGAATACGACCACAATGTGCAGGCAAACACTTCACTACCATAAGCAGTTTCACTGCAATTACTGGAACTATTCACATCCACATATGAAGTCAGAACAATTATCATTGTATTTTTTATTCTCTCACCTTCTCGCTGTTCAATCAAATCACATTTTGCTCTTTTTTTATTACATTAATATATAAAATAAAACTCCTTTTGGCAAGATATTCTTGACCACAGTAAGTAAATGTAAAGATGTACTTCCGATTAGCACAAAGAAACAAAGTTCAACAAAAGCAATCCTAACTCCTATCCATTGTACTACTTATGATGCGATAGCAGATCCAGGGTATTTTCTCTTACTGAAGACAAAAGCATATCACACATTAAAGTTTCTTGGTCTCCACACAGCAGTTACATTGCCACGCTTTTCCGCAGTCATCTTTTCTCCAATACAACTCCGTATATGGTAAAATTATACACGTAAGTTTTTAGTCTTTGTGAACTCTACTTAAGAGCATTTACTCTGTCCTCACTCATAACCAATACATGCTAATATTTGTCTGATAAGCAAATTATGTCATGCTAAAAAATACAGGACATATTAAACATTTGCTGAGAAGCACAGATCACTATGGAAAGACTTTATGCAAAGATTGTGAGGCCCATCTGCTTTCCATGGGATATGAGAGCCTACGAGATTCCTATAGTTTCATACTCTGTTATTAGTTAAGGACTTTATTGCTTCCTAAATAAATACAGCAATTCAATCCATAAACTCACCACTGTATAACATATTTAGTACCACAAGTCTGACATTGCCCATCTGACATGTGATTACCAAAAACAGGTGAACAATTTTTGTTCAAAGCACTGTATTTCTATATGTGCTGAGAGAAACATAGAGGAAAAAGTGAAAATATTGTAATGAAATGTAACAAATACCTTCAATACTTTCATTGCTGCAAAATATCATAAGTGGTTTTATGGAAACACCCCCTTTCTATTAAGTCTAATAAATTCAATGCTTCCTTAAGTTGTTGCCTTAACTGAAGACTTTAATTGCTATAATAGCACAAAACATTTATTCATACATCTGGTTAGAATTCCTTTTCTTTGACAAATTTAACCAGTGTAATTATCTATTTCACAGACACATGCGAGACAAGGAGAAACCTCAACAAGATGTAATTTACATGCTTCAATTCCTTGTTCTAAAAATTTGTACAGTCTAGCAAATGGATCAAACTTTATGCAAGTATTTGACCAAAGGCTATAAATCAACAGTGACATTTCCTTTCAGGCTGTAGCTTCAGAAATTAACATTGTTTCACAAAGTTAAACGAAGGAATTATAAACCTTGCACTTTACAATAGATCCTTTCCTCATAAAACTATCTACTACATATAGAATATTAATGATGCTGCATTCCTAATCATGACAAAGAAGGGACAGGTTTAAAATATATATTATTCTTGCTAAATATTTCCTTTTATTCATGTGAAGAACTTCACAGCCCTGCAAATTAATTCTCATTAACACTGATGAGCAAATAGTGAAATCCCTCCACAGGCAGACACCACAGTTATCACCTAATATCACAGCACATTATCAAAGCAGAGACACATCCCTGATTTCATGTTTTCCATTAACACTGAAAAAAAAAAAGTGCAAAAAAATTGTGATATGAAAACAAAATCTGCCCCCGGGAGGTGGTATTATTCTAGGAAAGGCTCTAATAGATGATTTGTGTTGCACAGAAGAGAGGAGCATACCACTGCTGACCCCCCATGTTACAGATGGCACTGCACTACTGCCTGCCCATGGAGCCAGCACCTGGCAGCCCAAGCCAGTAAGTCTGTATTGCTCCAGTCTCTTGAGCATTGATATCATGATACTGGCTCAGCACACCAAGCTGGCTATCTAAGAACAGCTCTGGGTGCATAGGCTGAAAGCCTCCCAGTTTAGACCAGCCTGGACCCCCCAGGCTGTCCTCAGAAGCAAAAGTAAACTTACTGCTTTACCCCCCCCAGTAATCAAAATACACAGCAGCTGAAGTGCGACGTTCTGCAGCAGGTTGCTGTTTTACTGCTGTCTTACTCTCAGCAGCACTGAGAATGACCACTTGGCCAAGCACAGACATTCAGAACACCCACAGGAACTCCCTGCCATCCTCCCTGGGAGGTGTGAGATGCCTGACAAACTTCTGGTCTCACAAAGGAAGACTAGCTGAGTTCCTGCAAGTCTTACAGAGATGGCCAGAGCTGCTGCCTGGTTCACAGATGTTGCTGATGAGCTAATGGCATCTTCCTATAGACCAGCATATAGACCAGCTTCCTACAAACAGCTTCAGCTAAAGGAAACAATAAAACTTGCACCTCTGCCCTGCTATGAGAATGAGCGCTATATCTAAGTGGAATGTCTAATCTATCCACTTTTTAGGCACCCTTTAAAATAAAATCCTATCCACTAGCAGCTATCACGCTACCATGCTGCTGTCACAGTATGCTTTAAGATTAGGTACCTTTGAGTGACAAGTAGTACTTCTTATTCTCTAAAGCACCACAAGTGAGAAACAATAGGAAGAAAGTTTGCCTGGCATAAAAACATCGTCTCTTGTTTGTGACCTTCGTCATTCTGCACTCTGAGAAGTAATGAGAGTTTTGACAATGATTAAGGAGCCGACAACATGCAGCACAATCCAGACTATGTGGTGTAGAATTGGGTGGGAGTAAGAAATGAATTTGTCTTCCACTTGTGAAACACATCTTTCCATGTGTCTCTGAGTCAGCAGCGTCTCCCTCAAGGCTGATACAAAGCTCAAGAGGAAACAAAACGCTCCAAAAGATTTTCAGACTGAACATATCGAGCCAAAATTTAAACACATCTGAGGTTCACTCTGCTCTAAAAGAGGGGGTGGAGGTATTCCTTTCTGAACCATGAGAGTACTTCAAAGGTCCGCACTTTTCACTTCAATGTGAAAAGCAGACCTAGGGCTCTAAAGCTACAAAGTCCTAATGCCCTCGATGTCTTAAAGATTACTTAAAATCAAATCAAATCAAAATTAATACCAGATGGGGAGGGGCAATGAGGCCAGAGAAAGCAAAAACATATTAACATTCTGTTTTATCTGCAGTTATTTTTGGCATTTCATATTAGCACTTAATTTTGTCACCCCTCAGTCTGCTATGACTAACTAATTCCAAGCCTAACTGGTAGTGACTATTGGCAATTTTCTACTTGTCAGATAATCACACCAGTTAATTTTTCCAGATATTTCATTTAACAGTGCTAGGCAAATACATCAACATTTATTTGCAAATACTATTCCCTTGTTGATTATTTCTCCTGCTGATTCATTGCACTGGTCTTTGCACCCTGCTTGTTTACTTAGACCTTGGATCCTGCTTAGCGCTTATGTTCAGAACTTACTACTCACATGAAGCCAAGCCAATGGCACTATGCAAGGATTTAAAGCTGTCTCATACCATGGATACAGGCAGTCAAGCTTTGCATTTACAGTATAAAAGTAGCTCTTATTTCACAGCATAGAAATAACCATTATGCATCCTTAAGCAACTTGGAAGCAGAGAACAAGATAGCACGTTTCAGTCTTTAAGCTTTCCATAAGGAAACAAAAGGAATAACATGCAAAAGTAATGGTCTTATGGCATGAATAACTTGCAGCAATCAGTATAGAAAAAAAAAAAGTCTAAAATAATTTTTCACAGATTACTGATTGAACTTTAGGGAAATGAACGCATTCCCAACGGAATCCGTTTGTGGTAACTCGCAATAGTCTTCAGGAACATACTTCAAGAATCTGCAAAGGTTCCCTTCTTACAATGTTGCTCATTCAATCTAACAGAAAACCCAATTAAAATGTAAGATAATTTGCTTTAAAGTTTACTAAACTTAACACGGCAGCTTTGCTCCACCATAGGATATTTATTTATACATGTATATCATACTATATGCAAAAAAAACCCCACAGATGGAACATTAAGAATCCAAAGCCAAACACTGAAAAGCCTGCAAAAAGCAGAGTTCAAGTTGCCTGTCCCACCCTAGCACTGCCTGCTCATGCACATGCATTTTGACAGCATCTTCCACTACATGACCACTTAACTCTTTTCCTTAAAGAAACTCTCCCCAAGACACTGCATATTTTCTCCCTTTCTCACCCAGAAAGGTGCAGGACATTCTGTTATTTACTGCATGCAAGCCTTGCCATGAGGATTCATTTCCTCAGTGGTGAATGTGGTGCTGCACAGCCCCATAGTAACCGAGTGCTTCAATCATGCACATATAGTCACAACACCCCTGTCTCCATCCTCCGTCACTCCGCTTGGTCCCAATCCCTTTGGCAGGCTGCTGCCTTCCAGAGTTTCACACTCCAGTCACCCAATTCCTCATGTAATCTTGGTCTCAGCCACACCTACAGAATGAGGTTTACATCCAAGTCATAGCTCCAGCAAAAAAAAAAAGGTTCTAAAGTGGGGTTTAATCCGGACTTCCTTGAAGCCCATGTGATGAAACTCCACTCCACTTCCTGCAGACCTGCTCAAGAGAAGAAACACCAGCCCAAACACCCAGAGTTTAGCAGAGTTTTCACAAACTGAAGGTAGGGAATTGGAAGGGATAATGTAACATGGTAAATCTTTGCAGAAGTTGCAGCAGCTCTGCCAATAGCTTTTATAAAAGAGGACACCAGCTTCCGTGGAAAAGGAATTTGAAAGGAGAACAAAAAATGCACGTGGGGTTAAAAACAACCCCTGGAACAGAGAGAAGCACTCACTTGCGAAGGCCACATCGTAGGTTACGGGTACTTCATTTTCCACCACTTTAAGAGCCAGTTCCCAGCAAAACGTGCCAAGGCAAGAAAGGTAACTGTATGGAAAGCAGGCAATGTTAACAGTTGTAGTGAAAAGTGTTTATACATATTTTCTAACCCAAAAGCAAAATATATTACACATTCTGAATTAATCTCTTTGCACATTTGAATTTTCATTTCTTTTAAATAACAGTAATATGAAATCACACCTCAAGACTGGAGGGTTTTGGAGAGGTTAAGCTCAAACAAAATGTTAAAACTTCTTGTCTTTACAGTCACTGGTTAAAATATTCTTGGAAATATTCTCCCATTAACACACATTTTGGTGGTCAAATCAGCACACTCCTGCATGTTGAGAAACATCCTGTGTTGATGAGCTGGTCACCCACAAACACAAAACCAGACACCCTTTACAAAGGCTGTGTTTCTCTGCATCCCTGTCTGCAGTTTCTTCTCAACCCAACATTACAGGACACAATCTGGATAACCCAGACAAATCAGCTGTGAGCGCATGCCTTGGATCAAATACATCTCTTCTACGGTATCTCTGAGCACAAATTATACCATCTCCTAAGGGGAAACCATAAAGTTGTGTGGAGAATACTGTGTTAGTTTAAACTTTGCTGTCCTAAAACCTTGTGCTCTGCTCTCTGTTGGTCTCTTAACAGATGCTTCTCAAACACTGAGACTCCAGCAGCTACCTTAAACCTTGGAGTCTGAAGAAAATCCCAGCACTACCTCTGTACCTGAGAGTTCACACCATGAGTGTAGATGCTCTGGGCCAAGACTGGTGGTATTTGATCCAGTGCTTAGACTGGAGGCCTGTCTGCACTCTTTCAGTCACTGTTGCCCCTTCGCAGCCCCTCTTCTCATGACAGCAATGCAGCTAAGCTTCTTGTAAGCACTCACATGATCAACAGCAAAGAAGTTTCATTTCCATAGACCAAACACCACCATGACAGTATAGAGGTACTGGTCTTCCACTGTGCAGTGTCAGCTCTGGTACAAAATCTCTGTTAGAGTTGTGAAGCGAAATTAACTTTTTCTTCTATCAAATAATTCCTACAAGAATTGCCCCTGCAATGTCAGCTTCTAAAGACCTCGCAGCAACAAGGAGCACTCAGTCTTCAGAGGAACCCTCCCCACGTCAGAGAACAAGGCAGATAATTTTTTCCCAATTGCAGCTATAAGACCAAGTAAAACATCTCAAGTTAAAAAATAAATAACAGCACATTGAAAACAAAACAAAACCAAAACAAAATAAAAACAAAACAAACACAAAAAACCCCACCAAGGGCTTGGGTTTATTTCAGCTTTATCAAACCCCAGTGACTTTTCGGAACATTTATTCAGCTGGTCTGGATAAAAAGTAAGACATAAAATATTTTGAAATATCATCAGATGTAAGACTCTCTCATAAATTACAAATTGAAAGGTCAATGACTCTTTGAGTAATTGGTAACCAAGAAGTAATCAAGGGCAGGAATCCAACTATTATGAAATCCATCTCCTGACTCTATTAAATAGGAGATTAAGTACTGTGTAGCTACATGGATAAACCCTTAGTACTTTATGCATTCTATTGTTTATTAAAATTTAGCAAATGTTTTGAAGACCACACCAGCTTTGTGTAGAATCAATCTTGAATCAAGGAGACTCTGCTTTTTTGTCATAATTACTTCCACAGCTCATACCATTAACACTGTCTAAACTTGGCACTCTTCAGGTGAGGGTTGTGAACCCTCAATATGGTGACAGCCACCTCCTTGGGTTGTGAGGTACTGAGAGGATGATCAGGCATTGACCGGTTAGAAATGACCAAAAATGGCTTAGAAATGGTGAAAAATGGCTTAAAACAGGTTATAATAATAGCAAAAATGGATTAGATATGGCCAAAAATGTCTTAAGAAAGTGTGAGAAATGGGCACAAATTGGTTAGAAATGGCCAAAAATGGCTTAAAATCAGTTTAGAATGGCTTAAAATGAATTAGAAATGTCAAAAATTCCTTCAAACAGGTTAGAAAAGGGCAAAAATGGGTTAGAAATTGGCAAAAATGGCTTCAAACAGGTTAGAAGGCAGTAAAAATGGGTTGGAAATAGCCAAAAATGTCTTAAAACTGGGAAGGATATGGGCAAAACCGGGTTACAAATGGAACAGACTTCCCAGGGCAGTGGTGAAATCACCATCCCTGGAAGTGTTCAAAAATGTGTAATGATGTGGCTTAGTGGTGGACCTGGCAGTGCTGGGGTAATGGTTAGACTTGATGATCTTAAAGGTCTTTTCCAATCTCATTGATTCTATGATTCTATGATCTGAAGGAAAAGAAACCTTGTAATCTCACCACTCAACAGGTATGGATTCCCTAAGATGCCAATGCATGTCCATAGCAGAGGGAGAGAATTACAGGTCTCCTGGACCCGATCTGAGGGCTCCATCCATGGAAGCTACTCTCTTTTTTAAATGTTTGGTCGACAGCATTTAACCAGAATTGCTTTCCAATTGGGTATCTGCTTAGATGTCACCATTTAGCACTGAAGTGGAAATTTTTCAGTCAATAACACAAGTTCTGGATATTTAACACATTCTCTGATCCTAGCAGTGATGGCTTAGGAGATGTCAAACATGAAAGTTGTGTTCCCAGCTCTTGCCTCCTACTTGGAAGGTGTTGAATACCACCACGCAGCTTCTTCATATTGAATACATATATTGTGGATATTGCCATTTATGCT
Organism: Amazona ochrocephala; assembly: GCA_039720435.1. Taxonomy (NCBI): domain Eukaryota; kingdom Metazoa; phylum Chordata; class Aves; order Psittaciformes; family Psittacidae; genus Amazona; species Amazona ochrocephala. The sequence goes on from CM077879.1 coordinate 15,686,338, forward strand.
ACATATGAAAGTGCCATTGTGAATAGTAGGAATTTGAGGACAGACTTCCTTTGGTCTCCTGGGAATCCAAGAGGCCTCATTTGGCCTCTGCCTTGAGAGGTTGAAAGAGAAAGACTACTTAGCCTTTACCAGTAAGATAAGTAATTTCAGTGAGAAATATCAGGGTCACCAAACATCACAGACATTGCAAAGAGTAGGCTGTTGCCTTTGTCAAAATCCAACCTAGGCAGCTTCTCAATTCCACCTTTAAAGGTGCACCTCTGCCTCACTTTATCCTCATCTTTCTGCACCCATGTTTGGCTTCTGACTCCTACTGGCTCCTACACAGCTTTTTAGGGTAAGACCATCATTTGTTTCTGCATCTGAATGGGAGGGGATGTCTTTTGGTGCCAGACGTCCTTTGATGAAGCAGCTGGCTGGGTGAAAAAAAGGGAAGTCTTGAAAAAAATTATCTGCTGTTTTTCTGCCATTAATAGCAACATATGAGGAAAACAAAGCGAATTGGCTATCTGGGAGGGAGCACAGGAAAGGACAAGTGTGCAGACTTACTTTCTGCAGGTGGAACTGGTGTCAAAAGGAGGTCAGACAGTGGTGAGAAGGACGAGAAAAAGATCACTTTTCTTTAGATCTTTTGCATGGCCTGAGGAATGCAGGTCATAAAGAGCTATAAATTTTCCGAGATCTGTGATTCCATAAGAACCTGTTTTCACCTAAACACTCACTAGTGGTGTGTTTGTGCCCTAACTTACTGCCACCTCAGCTGTGCCTAGAGCATGTGTCAGGCCACATCGATCCTGTCTTCTAATTAGACCTCATTCTCTTATGTTCCTTTTCCACATTTAATAAACTCAATTATTTTCCCACTCCAGATTACAACATGGTCATAAAAGTCATTGTACTGCCTTAGTGACAGTGGAGTGGAGGGTGGATTTGAAACACTGCAGGCTGATGCTGCCAGGAACATCCAAGTGCTTTGGTGAAAGGACAAGAGCTGATTTGCATACCTACTCTCCAGCCATCTTCCCATTCCTCTGCATGAAATCTTTAATGTCTGACAAACCTGGTACCAGATCTCCGGCTCTGTAGAATTCCAAAGAAATACATAGGTAAACTGCAAGATGCAGTTCCCAAACATAAACTGATCTTTGACAAGCACCTTTACCCTCCTTCTTTCTTTCCAGTTAAGTTCCCTGCTAATGATTCAAACCAGGTACACCACACAGCTTTGATTAATTTCATACTCAGGAACAAAAAATGATGCTTCTAAGAACTTAGGTTGCACGTAGCCCTCTGCAACCCAACAGGAAAGTTATTTTTCATATGCCGAATGACAAAGGACTTTTATCAGCAGTAGATCATCATTAATGATTTGGTTATCCTCACAGCCCCTACACTTTCCATAATCTACCATATTTCTATTGGTAGCATAAACGTTTTGCCAGAACAGGCAAATCCATGGTTGCAGACATCTGTGCCATGATTTAGCAGGTTTGTGCCTCTTACACTGGTGTCAAGTTAGTTGCCAGAAAACACTGAAAGTTGTCATATTTACTTGTTCAGACAAATATCTCCAAGCAAACAATTTCCTCCTCAGATGAAGAACAGATACTGGGAATCAACAATTTTTTGAGGGGAGGTTTGTCCTTATCCTTGCTATTCCAGCCTAAGAAACTGGAAAACACTGAGAATTCAGAAAACCTGAGCTTTTATTCACAAAAGCCTCAAAATGGGCCCTGAGAGAGAAACATCTACTGAATAACGGAGGTTCATGTGCACAGAGGGTAGTAGTAATTTATGAGCAGTCACTTTGAAGTTTCTGGGTACAAAAGGGGTTATAGGACTTTATCATATAACAAAACACAGAATCAACAGCCCAGTTCTTATGCTGATCCCATATAGCATTTCTCTACCTTTCCACATGGCCACTCCACAGATCACTGTAGGACTTCTATGATACAGAAACTTTCCTGCATGAACCCTGACCACAGCCTTCATGTGCATGATTTTTGCTACGATGGAGATGAATGTATGTGCACAAACCCACCTTTATCTTGAAATTGCTGCATTTTCTCTATTTTGTCTCTGGAGGGCATGGATTTCCACTCTCCAGTATCAGTCAATCTGAGGTTTTCCCCTATATTTATTCTAATGAAACTCTATTAATATTTATTTAATGTAACTCTATTAAGGCTGAATTATATGAACTCAAATACATCTTTTTTTACACAGAGAGCAACAATAGTAACAGCATTAGGCATAATACAACAGCAGAGATGACATGTAAATATCTATATAACAGCTCCAAGAAACTGGATTTGCTCTGCACAAGGAATGGGAACATGCACTTATTATTTCTAGAATTCCACAACCTGGACAGCATCCAACCTGAATCAGTATGGTTAGTGAAATGGTTAGTATGGTCAGTATGGTTAGTTCCAGTCTGCACCGAAACAAGCTTCTCAACCAAAGAGGAAAAGACTATGCCCACATTCAGGAGGATGCAGAAACATCCACAACCTGTTGTCACAACTAAACAGCTACTATAGATTTACACTCCCCTAAAAATAATAATAATAATAAAAATAAAGTAAGTTTGTGTCTTATCCAAAAGACAATGGAAGAATTCAACTGCTGCTGATGTGGACAAATCCAAATAATCGTATCTCAGTCAATTAACTTACACTTCTGTGGTTGCAAAATCTGGCTGAACCTTCTTCAGACATGCTCAGCTGTGCTTCTGCATCACCACTGGCCATCATCTCTGCTGCCCTGGACCTGGCTGGCCATCAGGTGCCCTGGACAGAGGAGACTGGAAAGCCACCTAGTCAACTCACCTGATGGCTGCATGGAGACAGAGTTAAATTCCGACTTTCAACAACTGGCCATTTAGTCAGAAAGCTTAGCAGAAAGATAGGGAGCACACTCTTAGACTCGATTATATTCAACTGGCACAAACACAAATTGTGCTTTTAATTTGAGAATGCGCAACTTGCTTGAACTTCTGGGTGATAAAACCAGGAAAGAGGTTCAACTGGAAAACTTCCATTGCTTTTCTTACATCAGTGTGTGATTCCTGTGGGATATGATTAGTTTTCGTGTAGTATATGCTAGGTTGTGAGCTCACTCACTGTTACAAATGAGTTGTCTGTATAATTGTTACCAGTTACATGCAAATTGCTGCTAAATGGCACAGACAGCCCATTTGTGCCAAATGTTGGTTTACACTTTGCTCTCTTTCCAAGACAGTGGGGAGATAAAAAAGCAATTGGATTGATGAGTGGGATGTCAAAATTTCTTTCCAGTTTCCATTATGCGGTTAAACATTGCCTCACCAATCTCTGACATATACTGGAATATATCCAGAGATCACACTTCATTTTTTCCAAGATGGGATCAAATACGTTCCCAAATCTGAGCAAGAAGTACCGATTCTTGCTTATCCACCATGTCAGATCTGCAATTCAGACACTAGAAAAAGGAGCTTGATGTTTTCCTGCACCATCGGTTAGTATTCAGGTTGCAATGAGAGTTGCCATGTACCTCCAGGCTCCTTTCTCTGTGTATCATTATGGATTTGAGGAGCATTTGTTCCAAAACCAGCAACTCGTCCTATGTCAAGCAAATGCTCTGATCACACAATTGAACCCAATTTTAACTTATGGTTTGTTGGTTGTTTGGGTTTTTTTGCAACTTTTGTATTGTTCTTGCTAGGCAAAAGTATCAGAAAAGCAACTAAATAGATGAGAAACACCTTTTTTCATTTTAACTTGGGAGTGGCTTTAGTCTGCACCCTTCACAATGGGTAGGAAATTTAAGAAACAACACAGAAATTCCTCAAAGAACTTTAGCCTCAAAGGCATTTATTTCAATGGAACCAGAATTTCTGTGTCAGCAAAGTATGCCAGAATGTATTTAGCTTCAAGTGTGTACTTAAATCACATAGACTTCAAGGGAACTTAAATACGCGCTTAATTTTCAGCATATGCTTAAGTACTTTTGGTGAATAGTATTGAACCACAGCAGTCACTTCTTTGTAAAGGAGAGAATGCTTTCCAAAGCAACATTTACTTCTCAGAGCACGGTGTGTGTCTTTTAATTCCTCCTTTGATGTTTCTTGGTCTACTTTGTTTTAAAAGCTCACCAGAAATCAAAAAGGATTAGTAGGTCATGATCCTGCAAGCTACCTGGTATGGATCAGCCAAGGAAGGGAAAGAAATGGGAGTTTAGCTAGCAAAGAAAAAATGTTTGCCTGCAGCAGTTTGCATGACCAGTTTTCTGAGGCACAAATTAGTTAAAAACTGTCCTGGGTACAGTTTGGTATTTTGTATTTATAATTATTATAATTCTGAAGTGTATTTAAAATTAGAAAAGTAGACAGCAGAATATAGGATAGTTAGCAGATCACAGCAAGTTGATTATTAATGAACACCTTCACCTATGCCAGTGATATCTCATACAACATAAGCAGCTTTTTCCATTCATCCTTAAGAGCAAAACTTTCCTATGGTATAATTACCACATCTTTTTTTATAAATGAGGACATTAATGTATTTAAAAACCACTGATTGCCAACAGGACATAAGAAAGTAGAGGCAGAGAAAGTCCTGAAAGTGAAATCACAAAAAAAAAAATACCTGGATTCCTATATCCTCCAGAACTCAGTGCTCTAAATGTGGTATCTGAGCAAACACAAGCTTTTGACCTCAAATCTATATTCTTCTCTGAGGTTCGTCCACTAGGATAAGGAATGTTGTGTAGCGGTTAAATACAAAACAAACCTGAAATTGGTACCTTCTGAGGTTTGGGTCTGACCAGCCTTTGAAACAAGTTTGCTTTCAGTCAATTGGTTATTTCAGCACTTGACATCATCCCCACATAAAACAAGGCAAATAGCCAATTAGCTAACTGGAAGTTTTCCAGTTCAAAATGGTGCCAAAATGAATGAAGATGAAGTGGAGTAGAAAAAAAAAAGAGTTTGCATTGGCTGAACAGTCAGCTCTCTATGGGAAGCTGAAAATAGAAATCAGTTCATGGAACTCAGGAGCTTCACTATCTTCTATTTGGGGAAGATCAAACTTCGGCATTTGCAAGTTAAACAGGGATCCCCAAGGCTTATGGAGAGTACTTTATAAAAAGAGGTTTTATATAAGGCCTGTGTATTTTGCAAATAAAGCTGCAGCACATTAAATTCTAATCACATTCTATTCATAGCATGTAAAATCAAGAGTATATATTTGCTTCCTATGGATAATTATCTGGACTGGAGTTTTAATCTCATATGTATGCCATTACCCCTATGCAAACATGGATAAATTTGGGCTTCTTTTCAGTAGCATTCAGCTATTTTGACATTTTAAGTGGTTATGAGTTTGTTTTAAATGAAGACAGCCTAAAGAAATCAGATTATATGTTAAGCAGTAGTACTTGAACTAAGAAAGAAAAGAACACAACACTGTGGAATAACCTCTTTACTTGGGAAATAATACTCAAATTCTAGAAGGAAAAGTAGTTAATCATGTCAGCTTTGTAACTATACCTTCTATAAAAGCCAGTGCAGCATTAAATGTATCTATCACGCCCTTCATACAAACCCTTAAGCTACATCAGAAATAAATGCAAGTATCCAAAACAGGAAAAATCCTCCTGCAGAAAATTTCCCATTATTATAAAATTGTTAATTAAGAAACAGTAATTTAGTCTTCTGTCAATGTCAAAATTCACATAGGACAGTACAGTGCTAGTTAGATATACCAAGTTTTACTTCAAAAGGGTTAAAGACATCAAGTTATGGGGGATTTTATCTTGCTTTCAGTCAGTTAGAGCTGTTGGGCCAGCCCAGAGCAGAGATCCCAGTACGGCACAGGTACATAGCAACAAGGCTTCAGCCCCACTTGCTCTTCCCAGTGACTCTTAAATCCTTGGTTTCAGATCAACACATAGAATTGGGACACCTTCTAAAACAGTAGCCTCTATTACAAACTGTACAAAAAGGTCATGACCACCATGAAACAAAGATTACAAACGTTCTTTTGTGAAGAAACAATTATATTCCTCACATAAAATTAATGTAAAAAGAAAAAAAATTAGATTCTGACTTATTTAAATTGCCATCATGACAAAAAAAAAAAAAAAAAGGCAAAAGAATAGCCAATTTTTAGTATTGCTATAATTTTTCATTATAAAAATATTATAAAATTTGGGCTACTGGGTTCATTATCAGGTGCATTTGCCAGCATCTACTCTGACTAGCAAATTATCTCTGCATTTAAAAGAATGCCACCTGATTCAAAAGCCCTTTAGTTCCAGTGAAACCCAAACAGTACTTTATGGAACAGGGTTTTTACAAACTGTCAAAAGAACCGTGTATTCAGAAAGATCACGAACTCATCGCAGGCTCTGGCACTCACAGCATTTGGTCGTAAGGGAAAATATCTTTACACCACTGCTCGTGAGAGAGACTCCATTTGACTCCACCAAAGTTTAGAGCCACAAAAGGTAAGAAGTTGCATGAGTTTAGTAACGCTTCAAATACATGTTTCAAAAGCACTGGCAATCTAACACACAGCTAGACACAATGTGCCTATCGGTATCCACCACATCACACAAGACAGACCCTAGCAAAGAGCTGAACTTATTTTACAAACAATTTTTAGCTGCCGAGCTGTTACTGAAATGATTAGTTACAACAGCTCTGAGCAGGCAGATCACTTCACCAGTGTGGATCTGTGTAAGCTCAGGGCCTGAACATGTTTCTTCCCTTCATCTGGCCTCAGCTTCAGGAAAAAACATGCCTTCCCCTGCCCTAGCCTGCTCCCCATGTCAATGGACATTAAGCATATGTCGCCTCACTTTTGGAAAGCCTTGCATTATTTAACTTCATCGCTGTTTGCTGAATTACTTTCAATCAGTTCTCACCTTGCAAAAAACTTTAAAGTACATTAATACAGCACATGCTTTAGCTCCACCAGATGTGAATCGTGTGGATCAGCAGTGGGAAGGAGACCAGGCACAGGTTAGTGGCTCGCCTGCCTCCCCCTGCGCACCTCTCTGGCTAGATTTGTTTCCATTCCTCCAGTCCCCAGAGATCCCTTGCCATCCATGCACAACATGTCTATCTACTCCCTCTCTCCGCATTGCTTAATCCTCCAGAATTATCTCTGACCTTTCTGCTCTGCCTGGTGGAACTTGGGCCGTAGCAATGGCAAAGGCACCCCTGAACCTTCAGCCACAGCTGCTGCAGCACTTCAAAGGCAGCTACCACAGCTACGGATTTAGGCTGCAGCTGGAATCCAAAGGCTCAAGGCGGGATTCCTGGGGCTGAGCAAAAAGAGCAAAGCTCATTTGTAAGGATTAAAACATGGACAGGTAATGGATCTAAATGGGGCAGGAAGGGTAGGGAAAGGCAGGGAGAGTGGAAGTCAGTATACAATACAGAAAAGCTGAGGAGGTTAAGAGGGGCAGCAAAAAGAGGGGCTGGGGGCACAGAAGACGAGATTCCTGGTTAGCGCAAACAATATACAAGTATGCTAGGGAGGAAGAATGAGAGTAGCTTGGAAATGTAATCAATAATATCTCCAGAGGAGGTATGGCTTTAACACAGAAAATGGTGCAAAGATCAATGGGAATAAGCCACAAAAGGAGGTACAAGTCACAGACAGCTAGAGAAACGGGCATGAGAATAAAAGATCATGATGAGACTGAGAAGTAAAATCCATCTGTGAAATACCTTGGACTGGGACATATATCACAGCCTTCATACTGAAAGATTAGCCCAAGTATAAAAGCAAAACTTTTTTATTATTCAGAGTAATAATGGGCTTTGTGTTACAAGTTATGAAAAAGCGTTTTCTTCTGAAACGTAAGATTACAGAAGTTTTTAAGAGAAACACCCTGTTCGATTTTTAAGACCATGCTACATATTATTTGGGAAGCAGAACTGTGAAGCTGGTTCACATGCATGAGAGAAAGATAGCTCTAGCCATGCAGCTGAGCCAGGCTGTGCTCAGCTCCTCAGGGAAAGGGAAGTTCTCATGAATATTTGAGCATATCGGGCAGAGTTCAGGACACAAACACACTGAGAAATCGGATGGTTCAAAAAACCTTACACCACATGCTTTAGAGGGCATAACCTTGTAAACTTCCCAGCTACTTCAGAGAAACTGTTTGAACAGAAGTTCTCATCTGGTGGTAGTGGAAGACAGTTCACCATTCATTTGTGCTTAACCATAAGGTAATACTATGCAACATGATACAAACTCCACGGAACAGGAACAAGAACACAGACTGTAACACTAGAATGAATATTTTACTGCAAATTCATACCTACCTTAGTGTAGAATAATTTCTCAGTATCTCAGCTTGTTTCTTAGAATTTTCCACATTTGAATGATAAATATTAAAAAGAGTAAGTCATTCTCACGTAGCTATAAAACTGTGTCAAGCTGCATTTGCATGGTTTAAAAATGAACTTCACTTTTCAGTGAACTTGGACTATACCAAAATAATAACAAAAAGCACATTCTTGCCATCTGAAATCTTTTTTTTTAAACTTGACAGGTCAACTATTTTATTAAACTAATAGTTTAGTAGTTCCAACTATTAAGCACTTGCTTGAACAGCTTAATAGGAGAGCTTACATGAGGTAACTTACCATTTTCTCCTGTGATATATAAGCTTCCTTCACTCAGTCTCATTAATTCTCTAAATCTTGAAATGCTTTGTTATACTTTAAAAGAAAACACAATCTAGAATTAAAACATGAGAAAGATTTCTAGTTTGGAATCAAGCTGGCTTAATATTTTTTTCTCCTTATCTTTCTATTCAGAGGTGCCAGCAGAGAACTGCACATCTAAAAGAGACTGCTAGCAAAGGAACAGAGGAGAAATGCGCTGATCACAGAGCAGACAGCTTTTTGTCATTTCCTCTGAACTAGAAAGAAAAGAGTATCAGGCCAAAGGTAATTCATTTAGTTATTAAAAATGACTGATCCTAATTGATCTATCAACAGTTTCTAATGCATGCTGAATATATCACTCAACATTTACAGCCCAAACTGTTGGCTGACGTTCATCCATATTCATGAAGACACATGAACGTATCTACCACTGCAAGAACTAAAGCCGATGTGGTAATAAAAATACACAAAAGCACTAGCATTTTTCAGAGCACCCATTGAGACAACTGAAGACTTCAGTAACTGTTTTTATAATTACGGCTTTATTTCAAGCACTGTGTCTTAGTGGATACAATTTATACATTTTTCACTATGTACATATATTTATGGAATACTTTACAAATTACCCCTAGATAAAACACATTATGTGCTGGAAATTATTCCAGAAATAGCTTTTCCAAGTTACACTTGACTGAGTGTTAGTTCAGATCACAGGAGAAGGAAAAGGAAAAATTCAAAAAATGCTTTGGCAAAATACCCTTCCGTGGTGATGTCTTTAAAAGTATTCTGAATGCCAGACTTCTTCATCGATTTTTATTCCAGTATCAGTCAAATAGATCAGAAGAAATATATAAACACAGTTATACTGTTATATTTATAAATATAATTTAAAAGAATATAGACCTTAACTTTTCAAAGTGTGTGGTCTCATGTTTGAATTTCAGCCAGCACAAAAACTGCCTGCCTGCTGCTTCTCAACGCACAGTGGTGTAACACATTTGTGAACCTCTAATTGCATTGTTGTGACAGTCAATGTTAAAGTCCCTGGTAATCCCAGAGCCTGTGTCAAGGTAGGACAACCGCCGAAGGTATCAAAACAGAAAATAGCACAGTCATTGCACTGCACACATTGAGCTTCTAGGAGGATTAACAGTTCTTGTTACAGGCTCCTGACTGTAGTTGACAATATCTGCTTTCACCACCCTCTGTCATAAAAGAAAACACAGTAACAATTAGGAAATGTAATCTTCATGCGGGCAAAAAATTCAACAGATATTTTGCTATAAAAGTATATGAAATATTAGGCAAAACAGGCACCATTTAGAGTTTTTTCCACTACCTTACAGGAAGTCTTACCAGGTGCTAATTCTTATTCTAAATACCAGTTTATCCACCCTAAGCAGAAGGAAGTCCCTTGGTAGATTTTCACAACACTAATGGATCATGACTTTTTTGCAAAAGCAATTAATACAGTTTTACTTCCATGAAAATTGTTTTGAATGGAAATAATAAAACAATACTTGCTTACAAAGACTATGGTATGCATTCTTTAAGAATAACTGCCTAAACTGTAATTTGAAATTGTACATAAGTTTGTCTTTCTGCCTTCACTCCAAGCACTGCACAGGAACACACAGACTGAACTCAAAGCAAATTTTAAATACAACCACATTTCAAAAAAGCTTTGATAGGCATACTGACTAAAGATTAAATTAACATAAAAAGAACCTCTGCATACCGTATTTATTTGCTAATACAGATCCAACAGATATTACTCATTCTATTCAAAAGCATTTGATCAGACTGTTGGTCTCTCCTATATGAGGAGGGGGAAATGAGATGCCAATTTCCAAGTAAGTCCATTTCTACCTGAGGCAGCTGTGCAGCATTTTGAATACAAAGCACTGAAGGACCTCCTTAACGCAGCAGCATGAAGTACTTAATTTCTATGAAATACCTTGTTATTAGAAACAACATGCAATTGTACAGAGTTCCAAATTAATATGTTAAGTATTACAAGCGCCTACAATACAAAACGTTTTTCCAATAGAACTTACTGTAACAGTTGTTACTTCATGTAAAAGCAATGCAGCTTGGGAAAAAACAAAGCAACCAAATTTTCCATCAATACCTGAACTACTGCATTGAGCAGACTTTGCTCTGGCAGTTGGAAGTGTTGTGATGTTGGTTATCTTCTTCAGGATATTTCACTAGTTCTGCCCTGACAACATGCTGTTAATCATGTATCAGCATAATGAACAGAGGGCAAGGAGAAGAATGTAAAAAGAGAAGGAAAGAGAAATGGAGAGATTGATCAGTAGTTGAAAAGAATGAATTAATGAAATAAGACTATGCAGAAGCAAAACAAAAGCGCATTTCTTTTCAGGCTTTATGACAACGCAGGAGCAACATGTCTAGCTGAAAGCATCATCAGCATTAGGGCTGCTTCTCAAGCTCCTTCAAGGACATGCCCTATCAAAGCACCAAAATGAAATATTTATACATGCACTCGATGAAAGTGTATTAAAGAAAGAGAAGGGACAGAATAAGAAGGAAAGCAATTCAGCAAAAGAAAAGGTAGCAACAGCCTATTCCTTTAAGGTATTTAAATATTACATTATTCAACTTCCTATCAGGAACTGCAACAAGTGCATTAGACGTACACATGCATCTTCTCCATTACATAAATATTGCGTTATAACTGAATATATAATTTTAAAAGTGACATAAATTAACAACCTCACATCCAAGTGCTGCAACCTTTAACTTTGCTCTACATAATGCAAAAATAAAAGGCTCTCATTTTTCCCTGTTAAAGTCAAGCAAAATTGTTGAAAGTCACTACTAACTACTAGTACAGTGTTCATGCAAAGTGAAGAATAATTCATAGAACAAGAGTAACAGAGGAGGTTTGTCAGTTACGAAAAATACCCTAAACCAGCTTAATAATTTTTTTCTGAAATACTTCAACTTTACATATTTTCAAGGTTAAAATGTATGAATACATTAATAGATACTATTATTTTAAAGGAAACTATTAACTGGATTATGTGACTATATGAACAGTATATATGTTAAAGATTACCTCTGTAAATAAAACTTAAATGTCAAACAAGGAGCAACAGTTGAATTGGCTCGTAAGGGATCTGGATTTATTAGCTGCTGATGTACTCGCCTAGAGTTTAATTGATCACATTCATATTATCTTATCTAGTGGACACCACTCATGATTTACTCAACTCCTGGCCTGATGTTATCAAGGGAAAGGTTGCCAAATCCCACATAAGGTGGTAGTAGGAGGCTTAGCACTAAACAGTGTTATCTGACCTCACAGGACCTAGTTTCTTCATACCAATCTTTTGACTACAGCTGAAAGAAAAAGAAAAAAAAAAGGACTAGCAATCAGTAGGCAATTAACTGTTCCTCAAAACTTTGGTCTAAATCCCATCCTGTAAACACAGGCAGGTTAGTGACACATGCTTAGGCACAATGTAGCAAGAAACTGACTATCATAAATGACGTGGATTTTCTACAGGAATTTCATCTAAATAGGAGTAAAAAAATACCACTGCAACATTTCTTCTATTAGCTTCCTGGTAATTAAAAACTTAGGTTTCTTTGTATCAGTTTCTGTGTCAGGCCTATCATTGCCATGGTTCAAACCGCTCAATAACGAGAACCTTTCTTGGTGCAGGTGCTCTGAATTCCAGATTCAACTTATCTGCCAAACATTTTGTTGTACAAAGCTGGCACACACACCCTGATTTGCTGAACTGGCATTTAGTTAAATAGAAAACTACACATCACTTACAAAAATGCTAGCTCTTACCAACGCTAAGGAACAAAGCTGTACCCCATGCAGTTTTTACACTACAGTTGAAAGTCAAAAATACAGAAAGAAAAACATTTGATTAGTAAAGGAGCTATTTCCTCAAATTTCATCAGACCCTTGTGATTTAAAAGGAAGAGTATTTTGAGGACTGAAAATAAGTCAGAATCTGCAATTTTCTTACTTTGGAACTGTTCCATTTCAAAACCATGCACTAGTTTCCAGTCACGCATAAGAAGTAATCTAGTTCTTTGTTTCACCACAGTTTTGTCCAAATAAAGGTTTGATTAACAGTCATCTCAGCATGTTAACAGACAAGGTTTAGTAGCTCTAGCTGAGATATTTCAAAAACTTACCACCCCCAAATGTCTGTCCTATTCCTCTGCTGGAGATCATTGCCGCCAAAGGAGAGCTGGTGGAATGTAACATGTACTTGCACCTCATCTGCTTCAGCACAGAGCCTGGCAGCTTCACTTAAAAACAACTTTCAGCAGCAGTTTAAGCTAAACTGCTCAACTTCACCCTGATGTGGCCAAGGCACATGATCACCTTCCATTTTCTGATTCTGTTGTGGGAGTGATAAATTCCAGCAAAAGGGCAGTAACAAATAGCTTGGGTTGCATTAATATCTTAAACTGCTGCAGCTGTTTTCTAAAAATGCATAGCAAATAGCTCAATTTTTAAGGCTTGTTCTTGAGGCTCATTAACAGAAGTTGTGCTGTTAACTCAAAGTGGACCAAGAACACCTATCCACTTTTCACAAAAGCTTCTGCAGTTCTGCCGGTCATCAAAGCTCTGAAGTCAAGAGTCACACACCACAAATTCATATAAGTAACATGTTTGAGATTCCTATTATTTAATTCTAACCACCTGCAAGCCACTTCCAAGCTCCTCCTAGGGAGTGTGGCAATTATAACTGATCTTAAACACAAGAAATATGATCTTCAGGCATATAATCAAGAGCACTAGAAATATTTTTTAAAGAGCATTCTCTATATTAAACAATCAGTAATAACGTAGAAATACATAATAAAACATAAGCCACATACAGCACATCACTGTGGCATCTTACACAACCTCAGTATTTCATCTTCCCCTTCATTACCACCTAGACTGAATGAAGACATCTGATGTTCTCTGACAAACACATTCAAGCAGCAACCTTCTTGTTTTTCAAAATGAGGAAAACCCACATAACACAAAATACAGGGAATTCAAAGATACAACCCATTATGTGAGTAGTGCACATTTGTAAGAACTACAATGTATTTTACTCTTTGTTTAAAGATTAAATCCAAGTCAACACTTTTATACTCACTGAGTCAAGGATGAGTCATACTATTGTATTAGTTTATTGTTTCTTTATAACATTTATGAAGCATACATCTATTTTTCTGTTTATAGTTCCACAGCTAGAGTATTAAATGGCTAAAAGTTTAAAGGAACGCATTCATACAGCTGTTTCTTAATTTAAAGAAGCCCTGTGCCCATTTTACAGGTGGAAAGAAAAAACAAAACAAAAATAAAAAATAAAAAAAAAAATAAAAATAAATATATTAAAAAAAAAAACACACATCACCACCACACTTAGGAACCTGTACCTGTCATAAAGTCTGTGGTAAACCAGAAGCCTAGTGATGGCGACATCATGTAACACCACCTCTTTCCAGCTAAGAGACCAGCTCCATGCTCTTGGGAAATAGCATCTACACATTACTTAGGCTTTTCCACCGCAGACTCGTAAATTTCCCTCAAAACATGTCATTCTATTCATCTCCCTGAGGTTAAAGTTCTCCTTCTCCAGCTTTATGTAGAGAATTCCCCTTTTCTATCTTAAGAAGTGATCAGGGTAGTCAGTTCTATACAATAATGAACCTTAAGATACAGCTAACACACACTCTGATACAATTCCGACTGGTTTCTCACTGACTTACACAGTAGTACCTACAGCCCACTCAAATGAAGCAAATGTCCTGCTTGTAACAAAGAATTTGTGATTCACTTTGGGTGATTCTTCAGAGTAGTCTGAAACTATGCGTAATTAGTAGAACTCTGCAAAGTCAAGCAGTTGCTCTTACTCTACATGCACAGCGTAGCACCACAGTGACTTGTGCTGTACCTGAATGGCAACGCTGAAGTCTCTTTTCTGTCCAACTCCATTTACTGGTTTTGTTTCTCAGTTTCTTCTTTTGTTTTTTCTTGTTCTTGTTTTTTCAGGGGTCTTTTTTTTTATCACTATAGCGTGGATTCATATTAACAGTACTGTGTTGGCCACAGTGAATATTTAGTTTATGTGTATTAACTACTTACAAGCTATTGCTAATGTAATTTGCGTAATATCATCTCTGATCCACAACTGCATGTTCCATTGATCTGCTCAACAAAATTAAAAGCTGTAATTACAATACTAAGGCAGGAGGAATAAGACCAATCTGACACAAAGTTATGCACTCTCGAGTCAGAGCTATATAAAGGTTCTTACTTTAACCTAAAAATAGATACTTCATCTAGAAAGCTACAATTTTCTGTATAACTCCATTTATTATATTCTTTTTAATCTAAGGTATTTGCATAACTATCTACAAGCTTACTTATTGGAACACAAAACCACAAAGCACAGAGAGGTCTAAGACTGAAGTTCTAGCTCTAGCTAAAAAACCCAATGAAAAACTGAAGAGCTCTTAATGTGATAAATTATTTACATGCAAATAATCACAGAGCTCAAAACAACAGGCAGAAGGTGCCTTAATAGAAAAAACCACTGAACGAACACACTCAGTATTTCTTTAGCCATAAATTACAGCTTTTCAGAACCTCTTAGCTTTGCTCATTAGGTACACACTCTAAGTATATTTTACCATTCTACTGTTTGCAATACAGTTTTCTAGTTAACCACTTCAACGCAGATTGTAAACACCACTGTGGCAAAACACTTTCAGAAATTACATATTTATTGTACATTTCAAAAAGCAGGAGGCCAATTGTCCGTAAAAAATAGTTTGCCTTTTTCTTTTTTTCCTTAATAAACTTGCTGACTTACCTTGTGGTACTTGCTTAATGTTGGTAGTAACTAGCAGTTCTGGGATATTACAACACCAAAACAACTACCTTTTAGTTCAATAAGTAAATTTAAAATAAGTGCATTGTAATCTTAAACATCATTCTATAGTAAGGCTAGACTACGTATATGTACATGTAAGATTATATTCAGTAGTGTAATCTTTGTTTTTGAGGTTTCTGAAACAGGGCTTGTATAAAGTCTTTTTGGTTTAAACATATGCACACAGTCTTACTGGAAGGAAAATTAGTTTTAGAAGCAGGAGCTAGGAAGAAGGAGGGAAAGGGAAGGATAAGGGAAAACAGGTTATACTAGAAAACCTCTTGCTTGTTTGTTTATTTGAACAATTAACACATTTTTGATCTAACTTTCACAGACAAAAACTGACTTCCAACTCTAGCAGATAGTTAAGCAAGTACTCACATTTTAATTAATATAGTTACAGTTCTAATGTTTTAAAATAGAAAAAATATCTTTTCTCCATGAATTCATAAGGTCCTAAAACAATGCCCTCAATAAAGCCATTCTGCATATAGCTGTTCATGCACAGGATGAACTTGCAACAAAGCTCTACTACATTTCAGAGCACGACATGCAGCAGGGTTCTGCCACGTGTTCACTGTGTAATCACTACATTCACATCCCTAACTCACGGCTGACCAATGTAAGAGAATGGTGGACAACCTTCTTGATGACCTTCCCACCTATTGCTGGGAAACGTTCTCCCCTCTCAGCCCTTTCTTACTGCAGAGGAAATGACAGAAAATCCCCAAAAGTAATACTCACAACTCAAGAACAAAACACAAAATACAAGGACAGAAACCATGCAGGTCCTTTAGGGGAGATTAATTGGGACTGGTACAGTGAGAAAAATAACTGCAGATGCCAGGTAGCCGTAATAGCTACCCAAACACACGATTCTACAGCTCTGCCTGCCATTGAGAATGGGTATATTGAACCAGAACAGGATTCATTTCTCATTTGCAAATCAGAATAAAATGGGAAGTAGTGACCTTACAAAGCCAATATCCCTTCCCTGAGGCAGAGTCGCTACTGAGGTCCTGTACTATACAGGCACACAAAGATGATGAAAATCTGAGATAAACTAAACATAGAATTTGACATGGTTAATTCCCAACTCTCAGACTGAAAAATACTATTTTTTCCTGTGTTACTACAATGAAGGTTGATTTAGAACACTTCTACTCACAGAAGCTTATGTCTTTTATCACTTAAATTTGTAGTGGTTTAAAATGAAATTGTTTTTTAAATATGTAAAGAATTACAAAAGAACAATTGTCATAAAAACCATATCTGACACCAATGCACAGTATTTAATGTACATAAAAAAATCTTCCATGCTACCTGCATATGAATACATATAGAGAGGATTTAATTTCTAAACCAATTTTATGCGCTGTTTTTAAACAAATAGCTCTCAAATTGAACTTTCTCCCTATATTTGCGTGCTTTAAAGGACAGTTACTAATTTCCAATGACTTTTTTTAACATTAAATAAAATATCAGGAAATAAAAAAACTGTATCTGTGGAAAAATCACCTGTGATTGTTCCAATTCTGCTTTGTTTAATTTGATGCCAAGTACGTCAGCAGCAATTCTTTGAAAACACAGGAAGACCTATAGAAAAAAAATTAAATTGCACTTAAAAGATTAAAAACAGACATCCTTGAGGTTCTTTCAAATATATCAAATCATTCTTGAACTGTTACACAATAAGATATACTAAATTATGATCTGTGCAAAAGAGATCTGAAAACAACCTCATCTGGCACATTCAATTTTGTTTAAAATGGTACAATGGTACAAGGAATGAACAGTATGCTGGATTGTTAAGCAACACTTCTACTCTGCCTCCAGAGACTTAAGTTTAAACAAGCTTTTACACAACTCACCTCTAAAATACTACTCTCAGTGTTATAAAATGAGAGTAAGGGTATTCACTAATGTTTAGCACAAAAAATATATTACCAGTGTATTCCATAATAGAAATATAGGTTTCTGAAACTGAAAACAACAGAACTGTGCATCAACATCACTAAAATCTATACTGCACATGTTTAAAAAACACTGTCAATATGAAAGCCATGCAATGCTCCATTTGTTCTGAAGTCTTACAAAACATTATGGATGTTATAATGAAAGCAAGTATCTAGAAAACAAGCAAGATGATGAAGCAGCCTGTCAGAGTTAGACTTTGGACATGGTTTGACAGATAACACTGGGTGGCAAGGCTTTACTTCATCTCAATCCAGTCCACCAATCTTAATGTTTAGGCAGCTGCATTTTAAATCAGATTAGAGAACACAACAGATGTTAAAGAGGAGCAGCTTAAGTTTGCACTGCTGCTGAACTCCGTATTATATTTTATCTACATGGTTATTCAACTGAGCTCACAATCTAAACTACTAACAAACATTGTTTTTCATCAGGCAGCTGCCACTCCAAAAAGCCTGTGTGATTTTAGTAATTTTCAGTGAAAATTCAAAACCAGACAATTTATACAATCTCTTCTTACACCCCAGATGGAAAACAGCAACAAATTAGTGGAACAACCAACAAACCATGGTAGATTCCAAAATAATCTCTCTTTCTCTAAACTACTTGGTCCAGTACTGGTCTATTCTACTAGAATCCACACAGCAAGAAAGGAAATCCTGAACAAGGTCTCCTTTCCAGACGCCTACTTTAACACACACCAGGCTGTCAGTGTACTGAGCTAGATCACCTACCATGAGGATGCTCTGTGCGCAAAACATCAGGCACAAGTTCAGTGCTTTATGTATACAATTTGATAGACAGTAAGACAGTCAGCTACACTAAATCTTTCATGAAATTTATTTCTCCTCTGAGGAGATTTTTGGGCTTTTTTAAAATTATAAGAATGAAATAAAATACAAAATTATCTTTTGCAAATGAGTCAGTTGGAAAGATCTGAGGTAAACAAAAAATCATTCCTCTTAACTAAGACTATAACCAAAGCAGCAATTAATGCTCTCTGCTTGAATCACTGCCTAGGGTAAGCACCCCGTCTTTCCTGCACAGCTACTAAAAAACATGAAGAATTAATTCAAATCTATACTGAAACAAAAAAAAAAAAAAAAAACACGAACTACTGTAAACCATACCCCGTACCTTCTTTTCTTAATAGATATTAAAACAGATTTCTGGTTAATGCTTTCTAGGTACGTTTAAACTTACTTTAAGCAGTAAGTGAAAGAAAGAATAATCAGTACATACCGCAGTATGCTGCTGTAATTCATGAATCAATTAAAAGACACAATAAAGATTCCTTCATATTTTGCAAAGTTAAATATATCAACCTTATAAAAAGAACTGCTTTTTTTTTCCTGTTACCAAATCTCAAAAAAAAAAAAAAAAAAAAAAAAAAAAAAAAAGACTGTCTCCTTGAGAAAGGAATACATTTTATCAGATGCATACTTCATTGTGTGAAGTAGTACACATTTTTTTCTTCTGTTTCCACCTAAAAAAAACTTCAACAAAAAATTATGTCAAAGATTCAATACAAACTAGGAGAATGAGGACTCACTGCATCTGTAACAGGACAATTGTTAGACTTTAAAGAAAAACTATTATCTTATAAAATTAGGCAGTACATTGCAGATGCTTCATCAAAGATCTCAAAAACCGATTCCATTTGTGTTACAGAGTTATACTTCATACTATACTTCATGTTCAACTGCACATGGTCTTACTGTTCAATAACAAAAATGAAGTATGTTGTCATAAGTAACATAGGAGAGAGATACAGGGCTTTTAAGGGAATGACAGTCATTAGGCATGTGACAGAAATAAAGCAAAATGATACAGTGTGATTTAATTTGACTGACACAGCCAACTAAGAAAGAAACTTTTCTTTCATACACTTACAACTAAAACAACCCAGTTAGCTCAGAGTCAAAAGGTTGTTCAGAAATATACTCTGCAAAGCATTAAAACCACCAAATGTTCAAATTTCAATGGACCTGCAGAAGGAGTGCCTCCCATGGCTCAGGACCCCTATTAAAAGCTTTGATTTCAATAGGGTCTTGTGACACTATCAACTGTTCAAAGTTTCTATCTTGATGGTCTATAGATGGGTCTCCACCTGGAATGTAGGAATACATTTAACTACAGGCTGTCAGCAAACAGATACAGCTGTTCTCATGCTGATGTATAAACTAGACCATTATTAGATTAAAAACATTAAACTGCAAATCAGATGAGAAATACTGTAATTAATAAAGCATAGACACAAAGACCTATTTTTCATATAACTAGGCAGCCTAAAAGGACCTGCGACAGTCATTGGTCTCTATGGTTTGATATCTGAAGTACAATAAAACTTCTACATCTCTAAAAATAATAGTAATAAAAAAAAAAGACATCTACAAGGGTTTTATTTTTCTTACTTACAGAATCTCCCGTCTTGGCAGAAACAAAATGGCTACTGAAATTGTTTTCCTGACAAAATCGCTGGTGCTTGTCAACTTTCACTGCGCGCATATGCTCCAAGTCAACTAAAAAGTCGAAGAAAGAAAAAAATTACTAAAATGGAGCCCATTCAGTTAACTGTCTTAGAAATTACTCTTTGGAAACACAACAGATGCAATCTTTTCCTTTACAGGTGTATGCAAATGCAGGTTTCTTTCTTTCTATAATCATGTGCCATAAAAAAAATTACAAATTACATCAGGTTAATATTATTTGCAAAACAAAAATGAAACCACAAATAAAACTCCATGCTCAAATGCAACTAATTCTTATCTAAAATAAAGGAGAAATTTATTTCTGGACACACACAATTTGTGACAAATTTACTGATAACTACACACAGAAACTTGAGACAACTAAATTTTGCCCATGCTGCTTGCAAGCATGATGAGTATTGGAGGTTCCAGCGTCATCTGTTAAAAAATAGAGTTGACTAAGCACATCTGAATCTACATATTTTTTCTAACTGAAAATGTAAGTAAACTATAAAGAACTTAGTTGCAGAACATGGTAGAACAAAAACATTCATTGTAATGAAAAATGAACAGAGTAAAACCACTGATTCTTCATTGTTCATGTGCAAAGCTTTCAATTCCATAAAGGTACGGTTCAGAAGATTAAAAACAGTAAAATGCATATTTCAAGAGTCACACACACTTTCATTTTTATCATTTTACAACCACTGGAAGCAGAGCAAAGCTTTCAAAGAGTGTTTTACTTTGAAAAAGCACTGGTTGCTTTCAAAGCAAAATGGAAGCCTTGCACAGGTTTTATTGTATACGTTCCAGTTTCTCCAAATCTGATCCTAAGGTAACTGGAAACCATATTGAACAGTTTCTCTTTTTTATTGCATTGCAGTTCCTATAAGGGTGTTGACTCAATGCCGTCAAATTATAAGGCAAATATATTCAGAAGGATTTAAGGACAACCAGGCTCTTTGAGTCAATACAGGAAAAAAAACTTAAACTGATTTCCTGAGGAAGGGACCCAACTGACTTGTAAAAACTTGTAAATTTGCAAATCTAGTAAGCCTGCATAATACTGTCATTTGATTATCAGCTGAAAAAATGCTCTCCTACTACATAAAAGGCTTTATTTTAAAATGACATTGGAGGTCTTTAATTTGTAGGCTCTGGAGACTTTCTCTTGGAGATTTTTAGTCAAGCAGGGGATTCCTACACCCCATTTATACTGCTTACCTTGGTTAATGTGGAGGTTTTGCCACATATTACTGTTCCTAGCACATCAGTAAGGCCTTGTTTATAAGAACAGGCCTAAAATCATCCAGTTACCACAAGCATTAATTTGTGAAGGACTAAAATACTAGGCTATTAACACTAATGCTTGGAGCACAGTTTTTCACAATACTAAAAGTAGAATATATAGTTTCAAAAAGAAGAACAAATAAATTCACTAAGATAAAGCTCAAAGTCAATACTGATTTTGTTAAAAAATTGCTATTGACTTTGCAGTCTATGAAACAGCTACTTAATTTTTTTCTCTGAAAAATAACTACCAGAAGAGAGCCTCTGTTGAAATGTTTTTAAGAATAAAATACAGCATGCTGCCTAAACCATATAATTATTAACTATTATTTTTACTCTTCGCATTTTAGCTCTAAGTGCAGCTTGGAAAACACAACAGTGAGATTACTTTTCTGGGAAAAATAAAAATATATTTTCTTTATTTTTATTTGATGACCTCTTAAAGGAAACCTAACTCCACCTTCAAATTTCACTCACTGCATTTCTTTGACTATACCTGAACTCCAAAAACCTACACAAGATTACAATAAAAATAGGTAGATAGCATTTACAGTCCATCCCCCTAAAATACTAGTCATGCTTATGTAAGTAATATATAAAATAATACATATATATGTTATATAAAAACAAACTCCCAACTTACAGTCTGTCTCAAACTCTCTTTCCCAAGATGGAAAGAATTAGAGAGTAGAAGAACACAACGGTTGATAAATTTCAGGAATAAAATGCCTCTGCCATATTGGAAATCATATCCTCAAATGCCTCCTATTTTTTATTTGAAGAAACATCAAGAATATTATATGGCCAGTGGAGCATATACTTTACTACAGTAGAAAAACTAAAAGCACAAACAATCTTAGAATCTAACAGACTTGGATGTGAAAATCGAGGTGAAATTATGTTTCCAAATTTTGTGTAATTCTCAGTTCACCTCCCCACTTAAAAAGTATTTTACCTTGTCCCTTCTGAATTATGGGCAGTCTCCTGTGAACTGTACAGTTACTGTTATGCTAGATAACTGCCAGGTAACTGTCCACGTGCACACTCTCAGCCCGCAGTAAATGCAAGGCAATTCATGTTACATTAGCTCTCAATGAAAGAGGGCACAGTGTTAGTACAAGAAACAGGTTTCAAGTGTTAATAAATATTAACCTACACAAAATTGCAGTTTGCAGTCAATGAAAGACAACTATCCTAACTTATATTACTTTTCATTTCCCCAGGCTAAGGGCAAAGACATAGTTACTGAAGGTCAACTAAAATACAGTGAACAGATACCTCCAACCTCTTTATTTTTTTTTTTTTTTTAACATCTGATATTGGTCAGCTTGACAGGCAGCATTCTTAGCACACCAGGAGATACGTCTTGTCCAGCTTTTATTTAGACATCACAGCAAAAAAACTTTAAGGAGGGATTTGGAGGAGAAAAATGATTTTCTAAGAAGATGCTTATAAGGAATGCAGGGACTTTTTAGAAAGAAAACAAGCAGCTGGCCAATGTGGGCTCGTATGATGAGCCAATTAACAGCAGGAATAGATATCTTGGGATGAACGATGATACTAGAATGCACTTAAGCCATGAAAAGTTGAAAGGCAGAGACGAGTAAGTTTTGGACAGAATCAGATACATAAATACGGCATGATTTTACAAACCAGGAAAGTGATCTTGCATAATACTCTAAATGGCTAGATAACATTGCATTGGCCAAGAAAAAGCAATTACTGAAACGAAGATGCAAAATAAGAACATTTTAACTGCAGTAATAGTTATGATAGGCCATATCTAACAAAGGTCTCAAAGAAAGAATCTGCAAGATTTGGACACACATCAAACACAAACATTTAAAGAAACTCCCAAAGTGAAGTTTATGTGCCAGATGGTACAGTCATCCTTCTCATCTGAAGTGAATGAGAAAGACAACAGCTGACAGGGGAAAATTAATAGCTCCATTTTTACCAAGTAGAATATAAACTGATGGCTAGAAATTCACAATAGGATGTCTGAAGGAGACAGGAGGATTTTAGTTTTTAAAGTGACAAGAGATTTATTTGCAAACAGTGAATCTCTAAAGCACACAAATGTTACAAACCAGTACTTTGCTTAAGTGCTTGGATATAAACCCTGCTATCTACATTAATAAATTATGTTTTCTGATCACAAAAAGCTAAAGCAAACCCAAGATGTGCAAGTTCTACAGAATGCGGCAATAGTATTTCTTTGATCTATCATTTGTAAAATTCTAAAGATCTTAAAAATGGGACCAATTGGCAGGAATGGTAGTTCAAGTAGTTATAGTGTCAGAGTAGTACATTACTAACTCCTTGACTACACAGGAACCACTTAGTATACTTGCATTAAATGGAATGCTTAAATAAACCACATAGAAATTGGAATCAGGGGAAGCAAGGGGACATCACAGGTAATGGAGGACAGCAGAAGGACATCACAAGCAATGAGGGAGAAAGTGAGAAGTCATAGTGTTTTTCTGATTGACTTGAGGACAAAAAAAAAGGGGCTTATCAACCCCAGTCATTTTGAAGTCCCTTTCTAAGAAAAGGCATCCACAATATGGGCTGCTGCAGTTTGCTCATTTTTATGCCCAAAATGCACATTAAAAAAAGTTCGTACAAGTACAAAAAAACCCATGGCTGCCAGTTACTCTCAAAAAAATATCTGCACTGCTTTACTCTTCCTCTCTTGCATCTAACTAGCTAGTCAACAGCCCAACTTTTTGTTTCTCTGAAATAAAACTAAACATTTCAACCTAAAACCAGTAAAACTAAACAACTCAACAAGCCTGTCCCGTGTGAAGAGTCATTTCAATTAAAGCTAGCAAGATAAACTGTTGCTCTATAACACATCTGTATGCATTTGTATGTACAGGTATCCCATAAAAATACTGGCACAACAAAAATATATCAGAAACTTCAGGAATTCAGACATGACTTTCACCAAGCCAAATGGATCCAAGTTAAAATCTTCCCCCAGAGATGAAACCAGCAACGATCAGTGTCTGTTGCAGCAAAAGTAGGTAAGGATTACTAAACTACTTGCTTCTCATGAACTCTGGAGAGTTTAGTTTTGATTTGTAGGTGAGACTAAACAGAGATCTACTAAGGTAAAGAAAAATCAAACAAAATCTAGGAGAGAATTATGGAACTCCCACAGAAATCCCACGGATACTCCCTTTAAGGCATTCCTGACAACATGAGAAGAAAAACAGGTAAGAACATTGCAGAATTTAGGTAAAAAAATATTTAAAAACCACCATGGTCACCTCTGTGGAGAGCAAATGACATTTCAAAGAAGCAAGGACAAAACAGTAGTTTTAAGTTAGGACCAGACAGAACTGATTAGGTCACATCTTCAGATACAAATGACACTTTCATTACCCTTTGAATTGCTGCTATATATCACTTTTTTGCAGTGAAAAGCCGATAGTGCTAACTCAAAACAGAAAAGGAAACCTTACT
This sequence comes from Amazona ochrocephala, assembly GCA_039720435.1. Classification (NCBI taxonomy): domain Eukaryota; kingdom Metazoa; phylum Chordata; class Aves; order Psittaciformes; family Psittacidae; genus Amazona; species Amazona ochrocephala. The sequence goes on from CM077879.1 coordinate 15,711,150, forward strand.
TTAAATGACTGTCTGCAAGGCTAGGTATCGAATGACAGAAAAATTCTGAGCAAAAACACTTGAGAGTATAGTTGTTCAAAGTCAAAACTCTGTATAACCTTACCTGATAAATTAAGTCACTGAAAGTTTATTGGGTAGTAGCAAAGAACACAAAAAAAAGATGAAACACAAATGGGTGCTTTACAATCTACCCACACACAGCCACTCATCAGCAACTCAGTCTTCATTGAATAATAATTCTACTTTTGATTTTAGACTCTGAAGCCACTAATGGTAAATAAATTAATGCCATAATTGTTTCTTTTACACCATTTAGATATATGTACTGTTCCACAAGAGATAAAGGCCTGAAACAAGCCACATAGCACCACCATGCAGGGACAAACGATAATTTCCATTCCATTACACCATGTATTTGTGGAAAACCAATAGTTAAGTACCTTTAAGACTACTTTAGTTCACCTGCTTCATCAAAACAAACTAGAATAAATACAATTTGCTCACCAGAGTTTGCTTCAAGGAATAAAGTGTGATATCAAATCCCACAGCTGTACTGTCTTTAAATTAGGGCAATAATAAAATACATGCAACAAATTATCAGAGTAATACAACTGACAGAAACAAAGCCAGTATTTTAAAATATATTTCAACAGTTAGAATAATGATTAATGTTCTGGGTTTATAATCTTTCAAAATGCCAAAAATGTAATAGTATATTTTGATTTAAATATTATCACACAAGCAAATAACTGCACATAGAATCACAGAATCATAGAATAGTTAGGGTTGGAAAGGACCTTAAGATCATCCAGTTCCAACCCCCCTGCCATGGGCAAGGACATCTCCCACTAAACCATGCCATCCAAGGCTATGTCCAACCCGGCCTTGAACACCACCAGCGATGGAGCATTCACAACATCCCTGGGCAACCCATTCCAGGGCCTCACCACCCTCACAGTAAAGAATTTCTTCCTTATATCCAATCTAAACTTCCCCTGTTTAAGTTTGAACCCGTTACCCCTTGTCCTCTCACTACAGTCCCTCATGAAGAGTCCCTCTCCAGCATCCCTATAGGCCCCCTTCAGATATTGGAAGGCTGCTATGAGGTCTCCACGCAGCCTTCTCTTCTCCAGGCTGAACAGCCCCAACTTTCTCAACAGAACATAATTTATGTAGAATGTAAAGGCTGCTACTCATGCTATTTATCTCCCTTTCCCACAGGGCTGCCAGTCTCTTTCATAACATCACTGGAGAAGAACTTCTTGTAAAAGTACAGGGTTTTTTTAAAATCTGGGAACATCCATTTTGCATGAATCTTCCTTTCAGGTAATTCTGAAAGAAACACAAATATATAACTTGTACAGGTGCTTCCAAGCAGCTGAAAAAATAGTGACAGTACTTGTTCAGAATGGCATAAACAGCTGAGTAGCATGCATAATGTGCGTTAAGCAAGTGTGACTGTTTAATAGTTTGTTGGCATTTCTCCTGGATCATGAGATTACACTTGTAAACTATAAAGCACTATACAGTCATTTTAGATTATTACATACCAGTGATAACTAACCCAACCACTTTCTAAACTGCATATACGAAACGAAACATGACAGAGTTCAGAGAATCTCAGTAAAGCAATGCCTCTCCACCCAAATCTGATCATCTTTCACTTTCAAGCCTTGCAATTGCAGTAACTGCAAAAGACTCTGCTACAAAGGGGCACTTCTGCTGTTTAAGCTCAACTTTTTCTTTTTATTGATAATACCAGTATTTTCCGTTAAAAATTTTATTAACACATAAATTTACAACTATCTAGCTTTGTTTTTATCATGCATAAGTATTTCATATCTTGATATAATTAAGGGTAGTTTTAAATTTACGAGTAAACATCTGTGTTATAGTACCACACAAAAATATATTCTTTTATAGTATGCTGTGAAAAATGAAATATAAATCTTTCTGCAAAGTATTTGCAGCTGTTCACACAAGGTATAAAATTACATAATGCTTAAATAATGAGCTATCACGATTAGCCCACACAGACATGACAAGTAAAATGCTTTAATAATTTATTAATTTGATTTACGTGTGCTTAAAATTATGTACATATTTTCTCTTCTGAAAATACTCCAGGGTCATAAAAAAGGGGGCTGTATATGACGAGCTCTCTTTCACCCTATTTTTTGGTATAATTTCTTAAGAATAAACCTAGCTTGAGCACCTGAAAATCTAACATACTGAAGACGACGATACTGTTACACAGGATTATCCTCATGCAGCACATGCTGCTCAACAAATCAGCTTAATTTCAGAGTGTGAAGGTTCTGCTTCTCCCATGCATGAGCAAAGTGCACAAAAAAGGGAATTAAAGAGGGATTTCTCCAAAATGTGCTAAAAAAAAACAGAAATCCTGATGAACACTGGGAGCAGCATTCTGGGCAAAAGGATTTACTGCCCAGTTTATCAGACCTCTGCCCCAGAGCACCTCAGCAGAGCATAGTGTAGCAGGTCCCACCGCTCTGGCTAGAAGGAAGCCCTCTCAGTCCTCTTTTGATGTAATTAACCACTTTTAATTCTAATTCTGCATCACTCAAAAAAAAAAAAAAAAAAAAAAAGGAAAAAAAAAAAACAGCAACAACCCAGGAAATGAAAAAACCTCCCTAAAAACCTCTCTAGCTTTTTATTGCTCATCTTAGCAGTAACCTACTGCTTTCCCATTAAAAAGATGAAACTATTTCATTTTGAATAGAATACTTGACTGGATTACTTAGAAGTTCAAGCATGTGCACTTTCATTTTCTAATTAGACAGAAAAGGTCTTTCTGTGTAAATAAAGTCATCTGATAGAATAAATATCTGATGTTATTAATAATTACATAATGTAACAATATAACTGTAAACAGAATTACACAGAAGTAATAATAAATTAATTTGACAGCAACTGCACCAAATCTGCAGTACTATCAAATTTTCTGTCTTATCTTGCTTTTTAAAAATCATCTTTGATTTGGTACTTTTAAATTACTACAGCACGTACTTCTCAAATATTCAAACCGGAATGTGTGAGTGCTAACTGCAGCTTTTTATAGTTAATTTTTTATGAATGCTTTCGATCTTTTTTCTCACACTAAAATTGTGTAACTGCCAAGAAAAGAAAACTCTTCCATGGAAGTTCTGAAAACTATGCCACTACTCTGATTCAAGAAGCTCAAAACAAAATATAAATATAGTTCCAGTACAGACTTTCTCAGTAATTTTTTTTAGGTTATCAAGAAAACATCTAGAGTGTTGATCTGGTTATACTCATGTCCGACAAACTACATGTCACATTAACTACCTCCAGGAAGTTATTCCAAACACAAAATAAACTGTTTATGCCGCTTCTCAGATAGATAGCATGACAGATTGTTATTAATTGAAGACAGATGAAATACATTAATTTGATTGCAAGCATGTGTTTACTTTCTCACTGTCATGTACACTCTACTGCTGATGCTTCCCTATGAGGACACAGAAACAAATCAAACACTGTATTAGAAAAGCTGCGAAGGCACAATAATAATAGTTGGTGCTGTACTTTATTACTTTAAAAGCTACACTTAATATTTCCAGCTACAATACGAAATTACTGGTTTCAGAAAGAAAAAAAAAATTGATAGCTTAAAAACTCTTACAATTTACACAAAATACTGTAACATTTCCTCCTCTAAAAAAAAAAATAGAATTAACTGCAATTAAGTTTCTCAATTATTAAAAGTACAACTCTGTAAAATGTAAATGTCAAATCTATTATCTGAGCTCCTTCTAAACCTAAATACAAATTCCTACAGCCATAAGACAAGAAAATGTATGCCTAATATGGGAAAAGAAAGATGAGCAATTTCCTAGGTCTCCAGTTAAAAACAGAAAGGCATCTTGCCTGTGAAGTGAGGTTTGCCTGGTTTTATCCATAACTCTTATGGGTCTCCACTTATTTGTACAAAGCCAACATGGAATTCTCTTTCCTCTCAAAGAAAGACATTTGAAGACACAAAATCTGTGATGAGTTTCTTAGAACACGGGTATGTCACGAAATAAAAATCAGGTTGATAATAATATTTTGTTCTAAGATAGGAAATAATCAGAAAGAATGTGGTTTAGCCTGAAAAGTTCTCTTTGATTTGTATTTATGGAAGTAGCTATAGTTTTTATATTATGTTTCCTGCATGAAAACATCCCATATTAAACAAGACTTTCAAATACTGTTAATGAATGAAGAATTATAGCATTTTTTCTAAAGCTATCAAACCAGTATTTCTTGTGCATCTTAAGTTAATGAGGTTAACATTTCCAAGATTTAAAGCAGGTTTCAACAAAAACCAAGAAGAGCAGCCAGAATCAAACATCCCAGTCTCAGCACACCAAGCGCAGCTAACTATAGAGGACACGACGTTACAGGATTCTCACCTAGTAACAAGCATGTATAGTATTTTGGCAGATGACAGGGTTTTTTTAAGAAGATATTTTAACCTTTGCAAATACAAACAGCAGGCATCTTTTCATATCAGACTGAAACTTCTTATGAAGGAAAAAAATAATACACCCAAGTTTCTTTTCAAAACTAAGATGACAGATGACTGGCTTACACAGCTTGAAGAGACAGCTAAAGTAAAAATAAAACTATGTTTTTTTCTCAGTTAGACATTTCCCACTTTCTTTTTTTATTAAATTATTGGCAGAAATTCTTGCAACCAGTTATTATTTGACTGAACAGACTAAGATTACACTGATTGTTACAGTCTGATCCCTTGTGTTAGGTACCTATACTCCTTACCCCTGCCCCTAATGCAGCGGTATTTGGAAACAAGTATTCAATAAAGATGGTATTACACACAACTGAGTCACCTCATAGTATTATTTAGGATTAAAATATAATTGGAACAACTATTTATTTTAATTCTTTTTAGAAGGGTATCATAAGGACACTGAAAGTAAGAGAGAAGGATGAAAGACATGTTGACTGTCATCTCCCCACTCTGCAACTCAAGTGACTAAGTACACTGAAGATACATCTAAGTGGCAGACACTGGCATAGCAGAGATGACTAAATTAACTTGAAAAGCATCAATCTGGCACATGGAGTTTGGATGTGGTGGCACAGACCTCTGTGCAGAAGATTTTACCACATATCTCTGTTTACTGTTTGCAGCGTACAGTCCTAAATAAACAAGCCCTTAGAGTAAGCTTAACAAATTAAGTGGGAATGTGAATGAAAGAACACGAAACACATTTGTGCATACTGGTATGGAGAATGAACAGCCCAGCTTCAGGGAACTAACGCCACTCTCTCAAAAAAAATAATCATCTCACAGGACTTTAATGTTCTCCGATTTCACACCTTTCGTTAATTAGTTCTTACTTTCCACAGAGAACTGTATTATAAGATTACAAGCTCCTCCTGGAAGGAGGACAGCTTGTTCACTGTTGCTTTTTATCCATTCAGATCCTTACATGGCCCTTACTACCAGTTTATAACCACTTTGCAATTACTAACAGATCATTTGCTGACTGATTCTCTTCCCAGTAAATTAGGCAAATACTATTCTTATTTTTATAAAGGGAAAAATGAAACATTAATGAAAAGATAAATTAAGCCTTGTCTCAGATCACATAAAGTTTCACTGAACCATCAACTTATTACTTTGTGCATTAAATCCCCTTTCATCTTCTTTAACACTTGTGTTCAGGCTTTCTAAACTTTGTGCCAATGAGAAATTTGACAGCAACTAGTTTTACTTCCTTATTATGTTAAAGCTGTTAATTTGGGCTTACACATCTTTATAAATAGCTGTCTCCTGGAGACAAGGAGAAATGAGAAAATGGCTGAGACATAAGAACACCCCCCCAGCTAGATTTTTCTTGCTGTAGTCATTCAATTATAAAAATCACTGGGCAGTCACAGTGAACACAGTTGAAAGTTTTCAACGAATGACATGAGAAAGCAAAACAAAAACAAACAAAAAAAGTTTCTACAAGTATAATATTTCACTTTTTGGATCCAGCATCCTTCACAAGAACAATAATTAAATACATGGATAAAAAAACAAGCCTCAAGTGATATGTCATCTTCTAATTGCAAATCTTATAGCAACAGTAACAAAAGTTATATCATTTCGAACCTGTATTTTCTCTCACTAATATTATCCTTTACAGAGCAACACATGAGAATCACAGAATTACTTGAGTTGTAATTTTGTAAGAATATTTTTAACAGCACTATGACATAAAACATAATTTAAAACATTCGTATGAACTCCTTTGGACAAATTATCTTCTATGAGCCTAATTTCAAAAAATATGTTTCCCTTTAAATTACAGATTACCATTTTTGATTGGAGTTTCCAACCTTCCCTATGCTGAACTTTAATGACTGCCCAAGTGCTCTGAAACACGACTTGCTGACAGAAAAATAGCAACAGACCCTTCTTTGATTCAACGTGAAACAATTTTTATCAGGATTACTGAAACTTTTTTCAAACTGCTTAAACTGATTTAGCTGAGCTACCACTGACAAATTGCTGGACTCTCAATAGCTTTCTCACAAAGTAATTTCCTTCCTTGCAATACTAAATCTACTTTTTAGGACAGAGATTAAAAAAGTGGGAAATTAAGAGTTTTATTTTATACTAATTTGACTAGATATCCTTTGGTTTGGTTTAATTTAACAATTTCATAAACTGCATAGAGTGTATACAATATTACAGTACTGTGATTACTGAAATTCAAAGTTGAGTAAGTATTTTTAAATGTTCTTTAATACCTTAGTGAAGACATAAAATTGTAATGTACTAAACATTCAGAAGATGGTGCTAGTCCAATATATCTGCAAGCCATGGACAGATCAGCTTCTTTACGTCTCAAATATTTTCTCTAATTTGATGTATCTAATACATCATCACTGGTTTTATCAATCCCAGGACAAAGTACAATTATCTTCAGTTAAATAATAAGAACACTACTAAATTGCTTATCATTCTAAAATCCACAAAGATTTAGTGGACTGACAGCCATAAAACAAAAAGCTCACTACAATTTCATAAGCTCAAGGTCTTGGGATCTTAATGTAAACTCATACAACATGTCCTAGATTCTACTTCCAGCCACTCACATCTGTCTCCTTCTGCAGTCAACAGCAAAAGTTTCCAGCCACAGTCTCAAGACCTACCAATACCAGCACCAAAACTTAGAAAATCTCACCATTCTGTCCCACTCCTGGCTATTCATGCCACAGCACACTATTCTCTCCTCACCTACTTAGGAGGCCATGCAACTCATATGAGCTTATGAAGCTCAGCGAGCTGATCCATGTTAAAAATAGCCATTCCTTTTTGCAATGTTCTGTTTAACCCAAGTCACAGATCCGATTTCCCATGGGGCAGCAGTGCTAACTTCAAGCTGTAAACTGGCATCACTGCAAAAGCAACCGATCCTGGAACTGCAGCCTCCATCAGCTCAGGAGGGCTGAATTTCCTGTCAGCAATCAAAAGGGCAGGCAAATTAACAAAGTTTAACTCACTATTACTTGTGAAATTTTTCATATTATTAAAAGCAGGTATCTCCTTACAAATAGATTAGATGCAGTCATTAATGAGGCAGAATATGAAGCAAAACCCACCTACCTCACCCTCACCAAACACCCACAAAATGTTAGACGCATTTGAGTTCTGTCTATAATTCAAACATTCTACAGGGTCTTGCAAGCTAGGTACAGCTGTACAAGTAATTTCTTCCAAAAACAGTAAATCCAGACATACTATAACATCAAACAAAAAGATTTATCCTTACATAGCAGCTCCTAAAACAGTGTTCTAAAAAGAATACTGCTTTAGTGTAGCATAGAAAGGTTTCTCAAAGTAATATATGTCATGAAGCTAGTATTTAACTATTAATACAGAACTTCTTCCTATAAAAAGCATTTACCTAACAAATAACAATTCCTCATAGGACCCACTCCAGCATTCTTGATGGCTGCTGCTGCATCTATCTACACAGACCATTTCCACAGGTATACTTTTGTTGACTTGATGCCAAACAGCTATGTTAAAAACTGGCTGTCCTCTCAAGTGCCTTTATCCAACACTGAATTACTTGCTTCTGACAGAGCCAGCCCAGGTCAGCTGCAGGGCCCTTCCATGCCTGATTCCACTACTGCTTCCAGCAGATGTAATAAAGAGTTGGAGACACTTTGTGCTTCTCCTACATACCCCTCTGGGAGCTCCCCCACAACAAAAATTATAAATGAACATGAAATCATTCACTAGGTTATAAAAAGAAGCTTTAAATGTTCAAAGATCAGGCCAAGTCAGTATTATTATTATTACAATAAACCTCCAGCATTAAGCAATTTTAAACATCAGTTCTTCTTCCAATTTTTTTTTTTTCAGTGTGGAGGCAAGATTGGCACATATCTGAGTGAAATTACTCAGTTACTAGGCAATTTATTACTGCTTAACTGTTCCATGTGTATCAAATCCTGTTTGACAGCAGCCCAGTTTTTCTTCCATTTGGAAGCTTTTGTAACTAATTATTACCCAGCCAAACTGTTTTCAACTGGCAGTTAAAAAAATCAATAGCACAACTCGACTTTATATTACTTTTTATAACAAAAAAGCAAGATTGCTTATTAAAGACATACAATTTGATTAGCTATAAAATGAGAAACAAAACCCAAACATACTCAGATTGCTGACAGATTTGTCAGCTATTTCTTTAATTGAGCCACAGTATTTCAAAGACCACAAAGAATCGAATTCAAACTATTTATATTTCAGCAATATGATTATTTCAAACCAGACAGTAGCAGTGGGGCTGCACAAACCTCTTTCACATTTCTCAATTCACATATTTCATTATCACTAAGTAGTCACAAAGGCAAAAAAAAAAAACCTGAATTTTAATGAATACATCACTCTCTGGTTCATTATTGTACTGAAGAACTGTTCTTGTCTTCAAGTAGAATTGGCATATAGTTTGTTTATTCCTGACATAAATTTATATCATGATGTGAACACTTCAGTCCAAACTTCATTTACTTAATAAAAGGCTGTAATTGATTCAGATTCTGAGGAAAAGATACAAAAGCTCTTCTACAATATTTATATCTACTGTTTTTCCAAACAAGTTGAAGACATCAAATAGTGGACATACTGAGACAGAATATACTAATATTTCAACTTTACAGTATTGCAACAGTCTCAGGTGAGGAAGGGGAACCAACTCAGCAGGCTAGCTACATGGGACTGAATAAAAATCATTAACATTTTATCCAAGACTTAAAATGGTACATAATGCATAAAGGACCCAAAGGAGTAAGAAAAGTACTTTGTACACTATTTGCTTGTTACAGATCAAACAAAGCAGGGTTCATACTCTTCCCAAAGTTAATGTGGCCAGCTGGCTGTGCAGAGCAATCCAACTCCCTCCTGTTGTATCTCTCTCACACACACACACCACAAAAGAGGAAAAACAAGAAAAAAATGAAAGAAAACAGAAAAGAACAACAAAAAACCTCACGTAAAAAGAAACTTTTATCAGGAAAAAGGATGGTTCAGTGGAAGGGCTGCCCTGAAATTCAAGTTAGAAAAGTGGTAGTTTTGTTAGCAGCTTAAGCTAATGGATGGTCCTGACTTTCCCTTTGCTTCCAAACCTTCGCATGTGATAGCATCACTGCAGAATAAACAGAATCCACAAGTTCTTTCACACAAGAACTCCTCCCATTGTTCTGTTCACTTCAGGCTGGATCACTGAACTGAACCAACTCTCTGTGCATCACTACCAGGACTAAACTCCTACCATTTGACAAAAGTGAAACTGGGTTAAGTCAACTGCAAAACCACCTCCTCAGATTGGGCTGAGTGTTGCAGGGAATACAACACACAACAGCTGAATTTGGACACATGTATGCACTCCTAATAATTTATTTCAGGAGTCAATTTAATTTGAAAATATTGAGAAAGTTAAGGTTCAGCTGGGACTTCTTTTTGTAAACTTTATAACACTGTTTTTCTAAAGCTTCTTAAAACCAAAGATCATTTTAATAGTTCTTGCTTCCTTCAACTTTTACTGAAGTTCAAGAAACCAGCTACATCTGTCTTACAGCAGAATTTAGATGCTGAAAGTGTATTTTCCCAAATCATTTGGTTGGTAATGACCTCACATAATTAAACAAACCCACTCTACTTTTTATAGTTAGGAGTCCTCAAGGATAAGCAGCACTTCCTTTGCTAGGTTTGAAATGGAAAGGGAGAATATGAGTCGAGAAGTTAACAAGTCCCTTGTAAATAGCCCCAAGATATCATATACCAAAATTTTAGCATGGCCCTGATGATGACCTAGTTTCTTTGTGACTTAGAACGCTCCTTGTCTTCTAAGATACGTTAAGAAGTAGCGGAGTTTACACAGGCATAATTTCCATGGCTGAAGTTTTCAGGCTTAGTATAGCAAAAAGACTTCAGTTAATGGTTAAACATTTGTTTAGGTCATCATGTTCATTCTGAAAAACTGTGTCACCGTCATGCTTCCATTTAAAACATGTTGTTTAGTATATTTTTATAAACACGTTAGATTTTTAGAACTTTTCTGCAAAAACAAACTTCTTTAACACAGTCCAGGCAAGAAATAGGGTGAGTACACAGCTGAATTTGTCAATACTGTAAAGATGGAGGGGCTAAAATTAATCAGCAGCAATTACACAGCTACCCAGTGCCTTTCTCTAGGCACTGAGGGAAAAATGGTAAAGAGGGTTATTTCGTTCACTGTTCAGGGTTTTTTTGGAGGGTGGAATGGGAGAGCAGGAGTTGTAACAGCTCAAAATCAGGAATTTGGGTTTTTTTTTTAATCTGATATTTGAAGGTCTGGTATAACCCATGCCAGTAACCTGCCACAAGGAGCAGCCAACAGCAAGTATTGAGGCAAGAAAATAAACTGTACAACTACAGTGGTCCCACTTGATACACAGCTCACTCTCAGGCAATCTGAGCTCCTCAGCCTGACACTCCAGGTTGCTAGGAACACAGCTGAAACATTTTTACAGCCACTGGTGGACCAGACCTTCACAAGTCTCTGCAGTTCTTTTCTGAACCCATGTGCACTTTTGGCTTCTACAACAGTCAATAAATGACTTCCACAATTTCATTTTCCACAACATGAAAAAAAATATTTCATCTATTTTAAGCATACTGCTTAATAAAAAGGCATGGGATTTTCTTGGGCTTGTATTGAAAAGATGCTACGTAATTGTTCTCCAGTCTCTTCTCATAGTTTTATAAATCTGCCTTTTTCTTACTGCTAAGGAACTCAGTCTATTTCATCCCTCTTCATATAAAAGCTTCTTCATTCCTCTGGTCATTACTGGTCTCCTGTATACACTGTCTAGACCAGGACCACCTAAATTTTTCCCAATTCTTGAGGATAATACTATGAATTATACCCAAAATTCTAATCCCAGCACAGACAGTCCAGCGAGAACTTTACAGTTTCACCCAGGGACACTCACTGTGACAGAAGGAAATAACTCACTTGGAATTTTGTTTGTCCCAATAGTTTCTTCTTTTCCTTTCAGAAATGATAGCAGGAAACTTTTAGGGAATTTTAACTAACCAAAGCAAAAATGAGACATTGTCCTGGGTTCAGCAGTTGCAGTCATTTTTCTGCTTAGTAGCTGGTGTAGTGCTGTGTTTTTGAATTTCAGCCTGGGAACAGCACTGATAACACCGATGTTTTTAGTTGCTGCTCAATAACGTTTAGTCTGACCAAGGACTTTCTGAGTCTCATGCTCTGCCAGGGAGGAGGAGCAGCCGGGAAGAAGCAGAGACAGGACACCTGACCCAAACTAGCCAAAGAGGTATTCCATACCACAGCACATCATGCCCAGTATATAAACTGGGGGCAGTTACCCAGAAGGGTTAGATCACTGCTTGGTCAGGCTGGGTATTGCTCAGCGGGTGGTGAGCGGTTGTATTCTCTTCCCTTGTTACTTCCCTTATCATAATTATTATTGGTGGCAGCAGCAGTGGTTTGTGTTATACCTTAGTTACTGGGCTGTTCTTATCTCAACCCATGGGAGTTACATTCTTTCAATTCTCCTCCCCATCCATCCGGGAGTGGGGGGAAGGAAAGGGGGGCAGCGAGCAAATGGCTGCATGGTACTGAGTTACCAGCTGGGCTTAAACCACGACAGACATACACAAAACTGGAAATTATTAACAAGTTTTTTCATTCTTGCTTTCTAACAATATTAAGTTTAATATATTTAGACATGTAAGCAAAAAACAATTACAAAATAAAAGAACTGCCACCCTACTCTTCTTCACTAGCTGCACATGCAAAAAAACCATGGGCATATCGCAAAGACAGATGTGTCAAATGGTAGTCATACCAAACTTTCAGACTCCCCAGAATTAGGCTGCACACTGCAGACTACATTTTTGGGGGCAAAGTGATACTGGAAGCACAATACAAGTGTGGAAAACCCCAACACAGCAGTCAGAAGTGTAACAAAGCAACAAATACCAAGCCAGACCATTTTAGTGGTGGCACCAGTTAACACAGGCTGTAATTTGCTAGGATTAAAATATTACAGATACCTCAACAAGAATTAGAAAGAAAGAATACAGCTTTCAAGGAACTTCAAAAGCATTTATGATCATTATCATTCTGCTGCCCCTCATAAAGTTATGAGACAATTAGAAAGTGTGGCTCAGGGGACACCACATTTTAGTGGATCAACACAAGTTAGCATTCAAAGCTCATTCTGTCACATTCACACACACAAGGTTATATCTGTATGCCACGTGTAGCTCGGGTCTGTGCTACAGTCATACATCTGCCAGGCTTCCAAACCGTATGAAGACAATCCCACATCCAGATATGTGATCTGAATACTTGTGTACACTGACACAGTAAGCTTTAAGCTAAGAGAACCTACTGTCCCCTGCAACCAGGTAATGTGGTGAGACAGGCCACACCTGTTTACAGAAGGTAGAATAAACAAAAAACAGTCCAAATCTTTTCTCTTCCCTTTAAATCTTAACATCTGAAAAATTCCCTGCATGTTTCTGTCCAAGTGATTAGTCAGATTAGGAAACTCCGACTCAAAAATAAAATCCTATGATTACCCCAAAATGCTTAAGTCATGAGCAGGACTATAATGCCTGCAAAACAGGGAGCAAGGGAAGTATCAGCCTTTTACATTTAGTCTCGGAATTTGGGAATTTCAGTGAACAAGATCCCTCATTAGAATCAGATGGGGACAGATGTACCTACATGGTGGGTGGGCACAGAGGGACATCAGCCCCTCCAACCTCTCTAATGAGCAATTTCCCCAGATTCAAAGGAAAATTTCATAAAAAGTTAAAGAGAGATGGCAAGTTGCCTTCTATTACCACTGGCCTACCTGCTAGGGCTGCTGCTTCTATAAAATACAGGGGTTTTTTTTTCAAAGAAAATTATTGTTAAAACCATTTGGCTCAAAGTGAAGAGCTATTGAAAAGTCAAACTGGCAGCTTGCTCTTAAAATTCCCCCCACCACTTTTATAAGTATCGTTTTGCTTGTGGCTTTTAACAGCTGTTCACACACACCTAAGCTAGATGTGAACTTTTATTTTCCCAAAACTAAACGGGAAGCATTAAACAGCATCAGATTTAATTTTTTTTTAATTAAAAGTGGAGGTTAAAAGGACCGTGGAAATGGATGATGCAGCTGTGCTGATGCTAGGGAAAAGAATTCCAGAACAAGAAGTGAGGTAGAGTAAACACACAAAGTAAGTTTCACAAAACTAAGTGCACACCACACTTACATAATTTTATTAGCTAATGGGATGTTAACTCCATGCTTCTTCAGAAATGTTTTCCAAAACTAAATTAAATTATATTGTGCAAATATAATAGAATTTGGCTATTATGCTCTTTCCTCAAAGCAATCCTAAAATTAATTCCAGAATGAAGGGGCTTCCTAGGTTCCAATATTACTCCTAAATACATTTAGGAGCTCATAAAACACAGACAACTCAGAACTAGCTCACTAGTATTGTCATATATTTACTGGTTTGGATCTCAAAAGAATTTAACTCCCCCTGCATTTAGATGTCTTCTTGGAATAATTAAGCATTTGGAATCAAATTTGCAACAGTAGTGAGATACTTCAAGAGGCAGGCAGGCACTCCTAGGGAGACTTTTCAAAGTACCAAATCAACTACTGGGCAACCAGGCAATGCTTTAACCACATCTGAAAAATCCCATCAGACAGCAGTCTACATTTTTAAGCACCGGCATACTCACAAAAATTCTGCCCTCTTGGCCTAAAGACTCAATGCATAGCACTAGATACTAAATTCAAACAAACAAACAAAAAACCCACAGAAAGAAAAGAGAATTAAAATGCCACATTTTATTTCTACTTGTACACCTTAAGTATAAAAGCACACAATGACAATGTAATAATTCTAGATATCACCACATATTTAAAGGGTCTTTTCTACTAAAACTCTTAGGAAAAACATGAAAGTCTTTTTAAGGCAGAAAATTCAGAGGATTATGAAGGAAATGCCACATTAATCCACATGGATTATATACCCTGTAGTCTGTAACAGCTCCAAAAGAAATCTTTTCCAGTGCACTAGTACAGTCTACTATTTAAACCAAAAGACTTTAGTAGTTCATCCATCAAGTTTATTCTGTCAAAGAACCTGCTAGAATTTTTAGCAGATGTCTAATAGACTAAAAAAGCATGCAAACTAACCCACATTTCTCAATACAAAACAGAAAACGAACAACATTAACAGCATTCCCTTTGCACCAAGCACAAAGGACTAGGTGTAAAGAGAAAGGAGAGGATAAAAAGTGCAAGAAGAGGCACATGTAATCCAGTCTGGACATCAGAGCCTACAGAGGGAGGCAGGTGGAAAATTTTTCCGATGCAGTCATTTGCTTGCCTCCCTTGTCCACCCACATACAAGAGGCTCAAGGATGAGAAATAAAGCATTCGTAACAAGTATGAAAATCTGAGCTAATCAAAACCAGGAATCCAGAATGTTCTAGTCCGGTCCAATAAAAAACACTACAACCTGGATCCCTGCCTAGGGTTCCTCTGGGACATAACTTGATATTGTCTTTGATGAAATAAAGCCTTGATTCCTGATTCTTGCTGAATCCAAGGCACAGTTTAACAAATGAAACCCAGGTCACAAGTAAAACACTTTATGCAGGCGCACATAAAATACATTTGTGCACTTTAACACATCAAACATAACAAATAAAAGTTTACCACAAGCAAACACACTGATAAAGCAAATGCAGCATTAATGTTTCTGAACCTTCTACAAACAAAACCATGCTTTAACAACTGAGGTTAATATACTATATGTCACTGACAGATAAAATGATTCATAGCACACTAATTAATAAAACATGTTTCGTATTGGAGTGGAAAGAAAATTCAACTTCCATAAGTGGTTATAGGTCACTTTTTGTTTAGTTGCCTAATAATGCTTCTCTCAGCAATACAAATATATATAAATCAATTAGAAAAGTATCACCCAACGAAAATACAAAAGGAACTATCAATGACCAATACACACTTGGCAGAAATACAGTTCCTTAATCTTCCACAAGCTGGCTGGGGGTGCTGAGGTGAGGAAAGGCCAAGCAACCTCAGAAATGGATACACACTATAAAGACCGCAGAGATGCACCCACACTATAAAATGCTCAAAAACGGACGGCATGGAAACAGAAAATGCTTTGTTCCCATACGATATTTCTCTGTCCAAAGGATACCAGAATCCTTTTTTCTTTTCCTACAAAAGCATGTGGTTATTTACGTATATAAATAAAGGCATAACACAGTGAAACTAATCAAATGTAAATCAAATGTAACCATTTTCATCAATAAAGCACCATTATCTGCTCAGGATAAGGAAAGTGGTTTTACTCCGTATTTGTTCTGTGCTCCCTTTGCACCCTGGTTTCTTAACCTCTGACTTTATTGAGAGATTGACTTTGTCTACTAATGGCAAGCAGGGCTTGGGATGTTAGTAGGGTCTGCGCTGCTTGAAAAACTGATAGCCTTTAACAAAGGCCTCTTCCAGTTCAGTCTGAATTACCAGACAAGAAGCAAGAGGTAGAGAGCAAAATATTATGACCTGTCCTGTGCAGATCAAGCCTGATTATAAAGCAGAGCTTGTGGTTAAAATTCCCAAACAAATCTTGATCGCACTGATGTCAAAGGCAAAACAGTACAGTGGACTTAGACACTCGGTTTTAAATTTATTTTTCAGTTCCCTCTCAAAACAGATCAAGAGTATCCTAAAGTGTATCCTCACATACCTGCCAATATGATAAAAACGTAAGCTACTAAGAGTAAACATCACAATTAATCATTCTATCATCTTTTATTTCAAAATTAAGAGATACGGGGAGCTAACAATTGTTTTAGTGACTGTTAAAGAGCAAAACAGCAGATATGTAAGCATGCTTCAATTTTAAAGAAACCACATACAAGACATTTTTCTGTTTATTTTGCTCTCTAGTGACCTATTTCCATTATTATTAGTTCATTGGTATGCTCTAAGCTTAAACATATGAAGGAAACTTCAGTGCTCTTTCATTGCTTTTGAAAGCCAACGACTCCACTTGGAACAAGTCAGGATAAGTGCATACCGTGAGACTGTGATATTGCTATAGTACTTACTCTTCCACGAATAGTAATTACCCTAGCAAGTGTGTAAAGCAGACAGGCTCAGTTGCATAAGGCTCAATGCAAGTTTTATGAACTGCAGAAAAGCATGATTAGTATCGGGGCGGGAAGGGGGGGGGGGGGGAGGAGGGAACATGTTTCACACTTTTATTGTAAAGAACATGAGAATCTCAAAAAAACTGTCAGAACAGATGTTCATAAATTGGGCCCTTAATCTGCAGCACTTTCCAGGTTTTAAGCTATATCCACTGGTCTGTACAACATATACCTCTCTTTTTAATATAATTCTTCTGTTTAGTTTTTTTAATAAATAAGTTTATGACTTTAGTAGTGTTGCCAGCTGTTCCATTTTGATTTATTGTCAGAGTCTGCTTTAATATATAGTGGCTTTTGTGGCTTACCCATATAGATTACATTTTAAGCTTCAAGATATCACTATAAAGCAGCTGGAGAAAGTACTGGCTGTGCTCAGAAGCCAGCATTATTGCCCTAGTGATCAACCACTTAAACATGCAACTACACCAGTAACTATTCTCTAGAAACCTTTTGGATACACCATTCTCAAAATAAAACTGCAAAACTTACGGTGTAAGAGGAGGTCATCTTAACATACATCCTTCAAAACTCCAGCCCAAGAAAATTGCTAATTATGAAAGAGGCAAGGTATCAGCTGCCAATAGAGATCTCTACAATGACTATTCTTTCATTACATTTTCTTTTACTTCTACTGTGTAGCTTGAGACAACTTCAAAAATAAAAACCTGTCACATTCACAGAAAACCACCCAAAACAAACATGCAAGTTCAAACTTTATTAAGTTCAGACATTTTCAGTAATATCTCCTGATAGACATCAGTAGTGTTGTAGCAAGTTACAGTCACTGTCGCAAGAAGCTACTGTAGCATGGCAAGAAGTAGTGAATGCAGTAAATAACTTCTAGGAAAACCCAGAACTAGCCTAAACTTTTTATCCCCTCTCAGAAAAAACTGACCTACAAAATAAACTAAAAAAATAGACAGCAGGAAGAAATTTCAACTCATTCAGAACCTCATCAGGACATACCATCTCAAATACTGGAACAATGAAGAATTCATAACCAGAGGTGTTAATGTCATGAAGATATTAATATGCTTAAAGCTCTGTCAAGAAAGCCACACATTTAGCAGCATATACATGCTCCTCTACTGAAGTGGGTGTCATAAACTCATAATGTCTCCTTATATCAAGTATTTGGAGCTTGTGGACTAAACTTGAAATAGTACCATTAATTTCTGCTGCTTCTCTCGCAAATCCCCAATAAACATAACAATGTAAGGATAAATACACAGTTTTAAAATATACATATAATGCATTCTTACATCTGGATGCACATAGTTCATACTATACCACTGAGAGGCTGACTTGAACACTTAACTCATTTATTCATCTTCTATTGTATTGTGCTCCTAAAGGACCTGACAGCAAATGATTTTGAAAAACAGAAACATGGCAAGATAATCCTACAGTATGAGCCTAACTTTAAGCTCTGTAAGAACTTCAAATTTTCTAACATATTTTCAGAACAATGTTTCAGAATTGCATTTTTCACACTACAAACTTGATCGTATTAATGGCGGTTATTCATTATTAGTATTCCCCATATTGATACAAGCTACCCTTCATCCTCTAAAATGAGCTGAAATAATTATTGCTGACTTCCAATAAAAAACTTAAATGTTTATGGCTCATTTAAGTAAACAGAAAAAGCTCATTTTTCCTGGTGATTAGGAAGAAACTTCTCTTCCACACTTTCTGCCTGTACAGGATAGTAAACGCATTCAATTACTATATGCATTTCCATTGAAGTTGCAGTGTACACAAATACTGTACAACTGTTACTGTATTTGTCAGACTGACTCTGAAACTGTGGAGCACTACAAAATTATTTTACTGACTTATCTAGCTTTTAAATAGAAAATAATGCTACAGTAGCACTTGTCCTTTTCCCACTTTGTCCACAGTCCTAATAACTAATGCTCTATTCACACTTGAAATTTGGTTATCTTCTCTCATCAACTTTCGTCAACAATAATATATGAGAATATATTTCCACAGTAGCTAATGGAGACATTCCTACGAATCAATGTGCTGCAGTGATACAGAAATAAAAGCTTATTTCACTGTAATGATGCTTCCAGACTTCCCTCAAGTCAGGTGGTTACTTGCAGTTAATGATCTGTGACATACCACACAAGTAGTCCTAAAAAGACTTATTATCCACTGCATGTGCAACAATATTTGCTTTATGGATGGCTAAATGAATGAAGACATTCAATGTAACTGTAAAAGTAAAATCAAAAGAAAACTTACAAGTAACATGTTTTCTTTGAGGAAAAGAGCTGTGAACATTTTCCATTAATACTTAACCTTTTGCTGGAGCAGTGCAACCACATATAATGCTTGAATCCATAAAGTCCAAGAGCTGCTCAGGGTTAACACTGATTAACTGCCTCTAATCAAATGCTACAAATTTAAAAAAAATCAGAGAGCTCCATTCCATTGATGAAGTCAAATTCCATTTATGTCATATGGCAAAGGTGGGAGCAGAACAACTTGCAAGGAGAAGATATTCTGTCTTGTCTTAAAAGTAGGTATTTTTTTCAATCCAATAAAACGGACATGAAATGGACTGGTTTTTAAAACTACATATTTTATGCTGCACTGACTTCCATTAATATACTAATAGAAAAGAATAGCAAATTATCTTTAAATAAGCTACAATCCAACATTACAATATCTCCCATGACTCTCAGACTGTGCAGACATTCACACATTTTCTGTTTATAATTTTTTTCATTTACTAGACTCAGCTTTTGTCCACCATATGTCCACCGTAGATTAACTATTCCCTTAGGTACAATTAAGGGCTTTCCATTTGTTGTAAGAAGACTTAAGTATGAAGGACGCAGCCAGAAAAAACATTTCTACCTAAACCAAAAACAGAAGCACATTCAGCCTGGACTATGGTTTATGCAGCATCTTTTTTATTAGATGTATGTCTACATTGCTAAATAAACTACAGACAAAATCCATGGAAACAGTAAGAGATCTCTCAGCATTTAGTTTGTGTATTATTATGAAAATAGGATACATATACTGTTCTAACCTTTGTATTTAAATGGTTTACTTCTATTTCCATTTTTCAACATCTTTAAATTTTTCTCTGAATGTAAGCATAACTGTTTGCGAATGAGCATACATTATTTATAGGCACTTCTGTCACACTGGCATTTGAGTTCCAGCTACACTAACAATATTCTACCGAGTCCTTGAACTTGATCCTAACTCGTGGTTGGTCTTAGCATGCAAAAATTATGTGCCCAAATAAAAAACTGAAGTGCAGCCTCAAGATCTTAAGTGCATGAAGAAGAAATCAGATTATTCATGGTCACTAAAATGTAAAAGCATAACATAAGAACTGTCTAACAGTTGGACTTCCTCATGGCTATCCTCACTTTCTTTTTATAGCATCATATGATCCGAATGAGAAAACATTAATATCAGCAGTTTGCACAGTATCTACTTTGTCCTGGTTCAAATAAATGCAAATTCATTGACTTCCATAGAATTATACCTGTTTCTATCAGAGCTCTGCCTAGCTGTACAAACCCCAAACTCAGGCAAGTGATATAACAGTAATATAACTTCTATGTGCAAGATGCATATATTACTCAGTTTTATCCCTATACTGAATCCCATACTTCAGCAGAACACAACAAAAAGCAAACTCACTACTAATAACTAATCCTACCTGTGCTGAACATCAGAAACCAGACTTTAGACAGGTAGCGCACAAAATTATAACAATGACTATAATTATCTTTTGAGAAGCACAAAAGAATATTTCCCCTTTCTACTCTACTTTTGTTGTTAGTATTCTGGCACAGGCCAGTTGGCTTTTGACAGCCACCATCAAAACCCATCCTGTATACATGCTCCAGAAATGCTACAGCACTGGAAGAAAGTCCAGAAGTCTAAAAAATCTTCCTTTAATCAGGTGATTTAGTAGCTGCTGTGTCCACTGTGACTTCCCATCCAAGTGATCATTTTATGAACGATTCTGAAAGAAGGGTCCAAGTAAAAAATCGGCTGATTTGCAACCATATGCAAGAGATACATTTATCACAGCACAATGCACGAAGATCGGGGCCAGAACCATTGTGATCTATGCTGTCAGGTGCTTTCCCTTCTCAGCCAATAGAATACACCTAAGTAAATACTACGCAATAGCAATAAACCTTCCTTCTTTTGTTCTGTATAATTTTCTGTGAGCTCAGCCATTTTCTAAAGAAAGACACTTGCAGCTCAGGCTCCGATTATGTATTTCTGTGTGGCATATAACATAGTTTAGTAGACTTACCCACACAGCGATTTAACAGACATAATTAAATAGATCACTTCAGCAGTGAGGGTAGCCAGCACCATTACTATTAAGCCAAGCATGATTTAGGATCAAAATCTTGCAGGACAGATTCTCCCTCAGACAAGCAACATAATTTTCTGATTCAAAGACGTGTGCTTCTAAGTTTCTCCCATCTCTAAAGTAATACAAAGCATACAGAGACAACAGATTGGAAATGTATTATTATGGTGAATAAAAGATTATTTTCTTCCGTGATTTTCCCTTTCTTAAAGGTTTCTCCTTAAAAACATCTTCTTTAAAAAAGTTAACCAACCACTGAAACAAACAAATCCATAAGACTGCCATTTTCTATTAATCTCACAAGTTTGTCAAGACAAACATTCTATACATATTTTAAAACAGGGTAGCATTCTACATTTATTCAAATGAGTTGGTAAATTGACCGTAGCATAGGACAAGGTTTTCTTTTTAAAGGAGTCTCTACATGTAAGTAGTTTACCCTCCAATCCCAGGAGCGTGTGTGAGGCTCAGGTGATTGGACCTGTTGTCAGACATACAGGAACTTTACTTTAATCGGACATAAGACTCAAAAGAACAGGGGTCTTTGCATCTGCTGCTCAACACTTGTCTTAATCATAGGTGAAGACCTAACAAGGGCAAGCTCACAAGAAACAAGAAGAGAAAACGGGGAGGCAGGGAGGAACAAGAGAATGACTGCATCGTTCTGAATTTTACTAAATCAAAAATCTAAAAGTGAGTATTAATGAAGACATTTTCTGAGTAGAACTGAGGAGACTAAGTATGTAAGGCAGTAAATGCCCTACAGCAGACTGGGTACGCGCTGTTCCCAGCCAGATCACATTAGTACACAGTACACCAAACATTCATTGGTATCTGAGCTGCAAAATGTTTCTTTCTGCGCTCAGATAAGATAGGCAAAAACATTTTAAGTTGTATGTAAAGGCAAGTTAGAGGGTACACTAAAATGTAACCTTTAAACTTCACAATGTAACAACACACCACTTCCTGTTCATAGATAGCACTCCAAGATCAATTAATCATGGCTAAGACGAACAAACGGTCAACATTCTTAATTAGTGTTGATGCATTCTCCTTTGTGCCCTCATCTGTCATGAAGACTGTTTAAAAATCTGAGTTATTAGTCTTTATTGAGAAGTGGATCTGGTTAATATCGCTAAGAATACAAATCATTCATCCATCCACAATACACTGGTACCTGATAATTCCTACCCCCTTTACACGCTACAGATAACCACCGCCCTCAGACCATCTTGGTAGCTATAAATCAAAATGAGTGTAGCTCCCATGCAACCTGGGTTAATTTTTGTTTACAATATATCCACTGAAAATGTTGGTACGACACTTGAGGAGACTGCTTATAGATCAGTGCAGAGGAAAATATATAAAGGAGTCAAGGCAGAAAGGAAAGATACACATCAGCTACACAAAACACAGTAAAACCTCTCTAATTCATACTAATGACTAGAAGATCTACTGTGATTACTTAACTCTGTCAATACTAAATTTAAGCAAAGAACCTAAGTGCACAAAACACAATAAACTCACTTGTTAACTATTGTTTCATTTATATTATTTAACATAAGTCAAAGTATTTGACAGCAACCTATCTATAAAAGTTGTAAGTTACTGCACTGAAACCCAAAGGAATTTGTTAATCTTAACAATAAGGCTTATTCCCCCATTTCTGGTGCAAATAAAGTGGTATTAGCAACACACAATACCCAAAAAAAGCACACTTCAAATAGACTTTATATTAAATAAGATTAAAATACTGCAAAGTCAGTTACAAGGAAAGCTAAATTTAAGATTTAGTGCCAACTGTATATTTTAGGATTATGAATATCTTCTGACTTAAAATTAATATGAAAAAAAAAAATCTACATTAAATGTTACAATTCCTTTTGTTGTTTACAAAACACATAGACAAGAATTTATGTAAAGACAGAGTTAACTGATAATCAGACGTAAGTGCAGGAAGCAGGTCTGGGTAAGATCTTGACTCAAATCAGTTTTCTGCTCTTTCTGACCAAATGAGTAGGTCAGGCTATGGAAAAGAAAAAATGTATGGGAAGGAAGAAGAATGAAAAATAAAACTAAGCACCCAGGAAGAAAACAGCCACCTTAAATAAAGTACCACTTCCACACAGGAGGACTGCAAAATGAAGAAATACGTATTTCTGTCAGACAGTATTAGTAAGTGAAAACGGACAAATGAGAACATAATACAAAGGATATAGCCCTAGAGGGCAGGGGGGCCCCAGATTTTTGGTTGATATTCAAGGATCACCTGCTACAAGCTCAGGAATGTTGAATCCCGACTAGAAGTAAGTGCAGCAGGAGGGCCAGGAAACCTCCTTGGATGGATAAGGAGCTGCTAAGGAAACTTCAAAGGAAAAAAAGAGGTTTATAGAAGGTGGAAGCAAGGACAGGCGGCCTGGGAAGAATACAAGGATGTTGTCTGGGAAGTTAGGGACTGGGTTGAGAAAGCTAAGGCCCAGTTAGAATTCAAGTTGGTGATTCTGCCTCCCTGCTCTCGTGAGAACTCACTTGGAGTATTGTGTGCAGTTCTGGTGTCCTCAACATAAGAGAACATGGAACAGTTGGAACAAGTCCAGAGGAGGGCCATGAAGATGATCAGGGGACTGGAGCACCTCTCGTATGAAGATAGGATGAGAAAGTTGGGGCTGTTCAGCCCGGAGAGAGAAGGCTGTGTGGAGACCTCATAGCAGCCTTCCAGTATCTGAAGGGGGCCTATAAGGATGCTGGGGAGGGACTCTTCATTAGAGACTGTAGTGAGAGGACAAGGGGTAACAGGTTCAAACTTAAACAGAGGAAGTTTAAATTGGATATAAGGAGGAAGTTCTTTACTGTAAGGGTGGTGAGGCCTTGAATGGGTTGCCCAGGGAAGTTGTGAATGCTCCATCCCTGGCAGTGTTCAAGGCCAGGTAGGACAGAGCCTTGGGTGACATGGTGTAGTGTGAGGTGTCCCTGCCCATGGCACAGGGTTTGGAACTAGATGATCTTAAGGTCCTTTCCAGCCCTAACTATTCTATGATTCTATGATAATCCCCAGCTAAGTATAATCTAAGAAGCAACACTAAATATAGACCTAAGCTTCAAAATCATGGTTTCAGCTGGACTTCCGAATTCTTATCTAGGTATCTAAACACCGGCCCAATGCTTTCCAGTTGCTGTGAAACAAAATAATTGCATTATTGGCTTTTTTTATTATTGTTTTTATCAGAAAGTTGAGTGTTGGAATAACTTGCCTGAGGATATAAATGTTCCTAGTCTTTAAGTGAGCATACCTGGGTATTTTTCTAAAAGACAAGTATAGCTCAAAAAACAGTTCCATGACAGAAAATACTGAATGAAATTATTTCTCCCACATGATTCATGAGGTCAAATGAATTCATCAATTCGTCAAATGGCTTTAAACTTATTACTGCTCTTGCAACTGTCATCTCAGTTACTGAGTAAAGAACTTGAGCTATTCTGAACACAGTAATTCCACCTGAAGAACTTGTTAGTACTGGTAGCTTTATCCTTTCATAATATGCAAAAGTCAACACCACACTTCTACATAAACATTTACCTTGTCTGCTATTTATGAAACAATAGGAGTCTGACTAGTTACTTCTCACAGGTCATTAAAGCATTGGGGTGGAAGCCCTCCTAGCTTTTCTTCTACTATTATAGAATTCAGAAAAGCAATACACTTCTAAAAACTGAATTTTTATCTGCTGAAATAAATTAAAAAGTGACCCCTGTAAACAGCATCCCCTGCATGCTCCACATGTGCAACAACAACAAACATCCTTAGGATCACCTGGAAGCAATAGTTTGCTTTCCTTCTTTAGGCACAGCTTCTGAAGGAAAACAAGGTAGCAAGCATGCTGTTCCTTCAGCTGCTATTGTCATAAAATGAAAGCCCTTACACTAGCAAGTGTCAGCTTTTATCTGGAAACTCACCTACGAAACCAGATACTATCAGCAGATGCTCCTAAGGAAACACTTGGATATTAGAGAACTGTAGACACGTTTATGAGAATATATACTCCAGGTATGTCACAGAAATGAAACCCCTTCAAATGGAAACCAGCGTCTGATTTTCTACCAGTGGTGTGATTCCAGCAATAGAACATTATTTATTCCATATTACAGTGTATCTTACTGTAGATATTTCATAAGATTTGCAGAACTCCAGCTAGTAAGTCCAATTTGGGGGCAAAATATAAATCAGTGAAAAATATTTTTCATCTGAATTTCAACAGAATCTGTATTACTGACTCTGGCCTGCTAGAGTACAATGCAGTCTATGTTATACTTTCAGAAGTGCTATTTATATATTGTAACTCTAAGAGCTTCTCTGTTTTCTTCCAGAAAATAAGTAGTCTTTCATAATTAATACCATGTTACAGCATCACACTAGCAACATTACAATTAGTGGTTCTGAATGAAAGTGTTGTTTCTACATTGTTTTCAAATGCTTTTAAACAATACTAACTTGCTAGATGAGGGGTTTTTTTGGTGGTGGTGTTCATCATAAGGACATTGTGACATGGACACAAATTACTTGGAAAGTAAAAAAAATCAAATCTGCTTTTTGTTGTTGAAATAAATACATTTACATTGCTAAAAAAAAAAAAAAATCTGTGTCTGCTTCCACATCTTCCTTTTGGCATCTTTAATAACAAAAGGGCAAGAGAGTCAGGATCAAGTCCACGCATACGCTAAGAAGGATGCTACTATAAAATTTCTTAGCTGGAAATGGGGGAATCTGGAATGCATCCGATTAGGAAATTACCGAGGCGATGGTTATTTAAAGTAGCACATTTTGGTGGTCAGAAGAAATCCGTTGTATTATACTTACATGCTCAAAAGAGGACAGGTTAAAAAAATCCCAAAACAACAGGACATAAGTAATCTCATGTGCAAAACTACAGACAGCATGCAAAAACAAAAGCCTAATGAGCAACTTGAATATTATGCCTAGTGCATAACACTGTAGTCATTTTAGACAATATATAGTATATTATTTACATATATTATACATATTTTTATATGTATATAGTTATAACAATATATGTAATTATTTTAAATAATATATAGTCCAGTACTTAATTTAGCAGTCTCTTGACATACAGAACCATCCAATATACCCGTTATTACACCCAGGAATGCTTCCCAGTTCTCCATTCCAGATGCATGCCACGGCTATGTCCTGAGGCCTTACCAAATTCAAACATGGGTGAGAGATCTCTACTCCTGTGTGCTGCTCTCCAAGTAAAGGAAACACAAGGGGAGAGTCTGCAGGCCAGGTAAAGCATGATGCAGCAAGTCCCTCAACCACACTGCCCAGAACCAGAACCCTGAGGTACACCCAAATATGTCATCTGTATACAGCAACATCACATAAGATGGTATTTAGCTCCATTTTACTAAGATATATGCCCTTTCCCACTTCTTCAACAGAAAGCTACATCAGGAGTAGTTAAATTAATATTTAAATATTAATAACTTACTTTTATTTCCAACCAAGGCCACAAGTGGCTGTGTTTCTGATTCTTCATTCACTTTTTTTACTGCATTATACCAGTCTTCTAAATTTTCAAAACTCTGGCCATTGGTAATATCATAAACCAAGAGAACAGCCTAAATAACAAGACACATAAAAATATTACTTGATGTAAAAACAATTTTACCATGGTAAAAATTTTCTCTCTCTAAATTACTATTATCATAAAACAGAGCATTAACAAATAATAGCATTGTATCTTTTCAGGAATAATTAAAGGAATTATAAATAATTGTCACAGTATTCCTCCAGCATTCCATGTGTTCCAAATTCAGATGCTAACAGAACTACAAGGGCAGTAAAAAAAAAAAAGACAATTCAATTAAGAGCACAATTAGTTTTATTAAAAATATTCCAAACTGCATGTGCTTTATGAAAACCCCAAAAGCACTTCACGCTACTGGTAAGGTAAAAACCACACTGGAGAAGGACTTTTATTTTAGCTGATGTTATTTGCAGTTTCACTGTTCCCTTTTTGAAGGAAAAAAAGGAAAAAAGGCAGCTCAGTTGTACACTTCTGCACATTGCCCAACTTGTTTCTCTACTACTCTCCTTTGAGGAGAAAGGCCAGAACCCTTCATTCACTGTTGCAGGAGACAAGCAAGAAGCACTGGCAAGCTTTAAACTTTAAAGAAGAAACTAAGAATGCGGTCAGAAGGCAGTCCCATGTATTTCAGAGGTTTTGTGCCAGGCTACACGTAACAAATATTCACAGCAGATATTACTGAAGATTCCTCAGAGCTAATGTCCAATATTATACTGTACAGCCTATTGACAGTCCAAACACCCACCTTCTCCCCTCCATAATTGTAACATTAGCTCTCATAAATCACTCTCCTCTCAGTTACTGCGGGTTTTGCCCCTGCTTTCCACCTCACTCCAATAAAGCATCTATCTTGTAAATGAGGAATAAAAACAGAATTAGCTTCTTTTACACTTGTCCTCATGGAGTTCAGATCTGGGGGGGGGGGGGAATCCCGGAATCCCTGCAACTGCACACTGTCCCTCACATAAAATATTCTAAAAAAAGACCTCAATATAACACATACAAAATTTGCTGCTTCAATGACCCACTATCAACAGCAGAGGTTTTTTTCAAGTCAAGCATTTTCAGGCATCTGCCTGGGACAAGCTTTACTTCTCAGTTTCATGAACAGTGTCTTAGATCACAAAATAGGATGCACACTTTTAAATTAATTTCACAGATGACAACAAATTGGTAGAGACTGCAAGATTATTTGAAGAGAGTTTAGATTATGTGATGAGAAACTAGCTAAAAATAACAGGATGCAATTCAATAAGTACCATGACAAGTTCAAAGGAAGCAATAATCACCTGCACAATAGGAAACATCTGGCTTTGTAGCAGGTTCCATACAACAGGATGAAGGAGCTATAGTAGATCACAGTTGAATTCGTCAAGCTTATTTTACAGCAAAAAGGCAAATATCACAGCGGCATGAAACACTCCATGCAAAATACTGCATCCAGCTTTGGATGCTAAATGTCAAGAAAAGGGTAGACTAGAAGAGATCAGTAACAGTGCTGAAGGTTTAGAAACCATGATTGACATCAGAAATTTGAAAAAACCCTTGTATTTTAATGCAATATTGATGGCAGGTATGATATATACTAATATATATATAATATATACTAATATAGTATAATACTAGTATAATACTGGTAAGAGTTTCAAGATAAGATAACCATTATCTTTTTATATGCTCTTATATATATTGTGCAGATGACACTAATTTGGGAAGACCAGCCAATACACCCAAGGGCAGGGCTACCATTCAGACATGCTTAAAGAATGGATGAACAGGAACCTCTCAACATTCTACCAGGGCAAATACAAAGCTCTGCATCTGGGGATGAATAAACAATATAAGCTAGGGAGACTGACTAGGTAGGGAGCAACTGAAAATGACCTGCAGGTCTTGGTAGACAGCAAGCCAAGTATTAGCCAACAATGCTCCCTGGCAGCGAGGACGGCCAACATGACCCTAGGCTGTATTAGCATGAGCACAGTCACCAGACCAAGGGATCTATTCCATTCTACTCAGCACTTGTTAGATCATATCTGAAGTAATACATCCAGTCTTAGGCCCCTCATAACATCAATGAAGTGGAGTAAGTTCAGCAAAGGGCCACCAAAATTATAAGACTGGACACTTATCCCACGAGGAAAAGCTGAGGGAACCAGAATTCTTCAGCATGAACAGGAGGTGGCCTTGCAAGAACCCAAAAGCAGCCTTTCCATACCCATGAGGAAGCTATAAAGGAGATGGAGCCAGGCTCTTCACAGAAGTGCATGTCAGGAGAATGAAACAACAGGCATAAACTGAAACAAGAGAAATTCAAACTATATATGAGGAAGAGTTTTTTCACCAGGAGATTCAAGCAGTCAAATATATTGCCCAAGGAGGTTGCTCCATCTCTATCCTCAGAGGTTTTCAAGAATGAACAAGTGGCTAAAACCTTGAGCAACCTAGTTCTATCTCACAACTGACCATATATTGAGCAGGAGGTTTGACTAGACATAGGTGTAAGGAGATACCTTCCACCTTGAAGTTTCTTACAACTCTATGATCAATATGGCACGCAGCAATAAGTTTAACTTCAGCAAGAAGATTATAGCAAGGGTACACATAAGGAGAAAAAAAACCCCAAACACACAGACAATAAGAATAGCAAAGCTCTGAAATACACCACCTTCAGAGATAGTCATCAACACTGGAGGATTTTTGAAGGTTGATAAAAAAGAAATAAACATTCTACATGTATAACTTCAGAAGAGAGTAACAGATCCTACCTAGATTCTTTTAATTCCTACTTCCCTATGATAGCAATACATATCTGTTTTTCCTTCAATGCCATCAACTCTTGGAAAAATTAGTTCTTGTCTGTTATATACAGATGGCCACTATTAATTTCTGTGGAACAACTTCCACCAGTTCCTTCAAAGAAATTAAGAACTCACATGCACCTTTTCTCTTGCTATCTTTTCTCCTTTACCCCTCAAATCAAAATTAAACACCCACTTCTCTCTTCTAACTTCTGTACAATTTATTCGTCACTATCTTGCTTCTCAATTAACTTTTCCTGTTTTTATAACTACCCAAGTGACTGGGCATGTATATATATTTCTCTTCCATAACGTAAGACTTGCTCTAGAAAGGGCATACTGATGTTGTTAAATGCTCAGTGGAAAAGAAGAAACTCAAGCTGAAAGACAGGTATTTTAAAAGTTAAAAAAACCCAGACATAAGGGTGAATGTTGCAAATAACAAAGTGCACATGGCATGCTTCTTTCAATAGCGGTCAAGTTCTCTCAGCAGCTTGCAGAAAAACTAAGCAGACTGTCTATCTTCTATCTACCATCTTCACTACTGAAGAGCTACACCAGAATTAGATACAAGATAAAGTTAGAATCTGAGCATTTAAGATTGGCCAGCTCTGTTTCTAACTAATTCTTCATCAAAATGCTGCTCTGCTACATGTACTCTAGACAACTTCAGCCTATCTACAAGTTTGGAAGAAAGGGCATTCACAGTGGATTTACCGTGAAAGAAATAATTGAACAGAGTCTGCAATTAGAGCTCACCTAACTTCCTTTTGGCCCCCTTCTCCATGATCTAAAACATTTCCTCTAAAGCGTGCTCCTTTCTTAACCTCTCTCTTTTTCAATCTTGTTGATATTTGTTAAGAAACAAAGATGGCACGTACGACAGAAGGAATGCCATCCAGAGGACCTTGACACGCTTGTGAGGTGGGCTGATGCCAACCTTATGACGTTTAACCATGCCAAGTGCAAGGTCCTACACCTGGGTCGGAGCAATCCCAGGCACAGCTACAGGCTGGGCAGAGAAGAGATTCAGAGCATCCCTGAGGAGAAGGACTTGGGGGTGTTGGTTGATGAGAAAATGAGCATGAGCCAGCAGTGTGCACTTGCAGCCCAAAAAGCCAACCGTATCCTGGCTGCATCAAAAGGAGCGTGACCAGCAGGTCGAGGGAGGTGATCCTGCCCCTCTGCCCTCCTGAGACCTCACTTGCAATATTGTGTGCAGTTCTGGTGTCCTCAACATAAAAAGGACATGGAACAGTTGGAGCAAGTCCAAAGGAGGGCCACGAGGATGATCAGGGGACTGGAGCACATCCTGTATGAAGATAGGCTGAGAAAATTGGGGCTGTTCAGCCTGGAGAAGAGAAGGCTGCGTGGAGACCTCATAGCAGCCTTCCAATATCTGAAGGGGGCCTATAGGGATGCTGGGGAGGGACTCTTCGTTAGGGACTGTAGTGAGAAGACAAGGGGTAACAGGTTCAAACTTAAACAGGGAAAGTTTAGATCGGATATTCTTTACTGTGAGGGTGGTGGGGCCCTGGAATGGGTTGCCCAGGGAAGTTGTGAATGCTTCATCCCTGGCGGCGTTCAAGGTGGGGTTGGACATAGCCTTGGATGGCATGGTTTAGTGGGAGGTGTCCCTGCCCATGGCGGGGGGGTTGGAACTCGATGATCTTGAGGTCCTTTCCAACCCTAACTATTCTATGATTCTATGATTCTATGATATGAGGAAGAAATTCTTTACCGTAAGGGTGGTGAGGCCCTGGAATGGGTTGCCCAGGGAAGTTGTGAATGCTCCATCGCTGGCAGTGTTCAAGGCCGGGTTGGACATAGCCTTGGATGGCATGGTTTAGTGGGAGGCGTCCCTGCCCATGGCATGGGGGTTGGAACTAGACGATCTTAAGGTCCCTTCCAACCTTAACTATTCTATGATTCTATGATCTCAGAGATGCAAGAAAAGGCAGCATGGCATCCAGGTCATAAAGAATACTTCTTGCTTTGATTTTTGACACAACAGCACTCTACAAGTAATTTAGCATGATATATGTAACTAATGAAGGACTAGTCATAACTCATAGCTAAAATTTATTTCACCTTTTTTTCTTAAACATAGAAACCCCATCACAAAAAAAACACCACATATTTTCCACAGTATATGGAGTACAGAACAAGTAAATAGTATAAAAGCTGTTGTTACCCTCTTATGCATGAGCAACTAAGGTAGAAAATTAACACTGGCCTTTTTACACAGAAGTAGCCCATTTCCCTGCCATGAAAAAAGTTTGAAACACATGGCGGACAATATGCCAAGAACAGCACATTAATTCTCTAGTCTCCAGCAACATGGCAAATAGGCCCTGCTTGCATAATTGCACTCTAGTAAGAGAGACATTCTGCCTGTATTAGTGCATATGTGAGTGCCTTTTGTTTAGGAATTACAAAGTATTTTCAAAAATAGGTCACTGGAAAGTGAGAATGTTGCAGAAATGATTTGCTGGTCTCTGGAGAAGGTAGGGTCTGCAGTAGTCTTATTCTATTAACAAGCCAATTTATGAGGTAGTGTATGCCAGCTCTTAAAGATACTTTAAATGAGACATGTGGGTAGGTGCAGCAATTACAGGTAAGAGATGGGAGCAGTTCTGAAATATTTACCAGGCAAACAGCAATGGTACTATTATACAGCAGAACTGCTATTATGGAAGTGCTGTAATCAGGCAATATACGCACGCTAGACAATCAACATTTTAAAGGTGTGAAGTTTATGTCAAGATCTGTCACAATAAAAGAAAGTTACAGAAAATACTAATTAAAACTGTATGTTTTCTTCTTCAAGTTTATCCTCAGCTGTCCTCATCCTATGACTGACTTTAGCACGAAGGAACTAAATAAACTTCCAAATTTTCATTAATAGTTATGAAATATGTCAGACCAAATTTCTAAAATATGTTTTCTAGTCACCGATTATTCATTTTAGCAAAGAGTAACTTCATTATGATATCTTGCACATCTGCAGAAATGCTAATTTTACAAGTGAAAACAGCTTACCGTCTACTTACTCTTAACCACAGTTGTCTTTGCTAATACAGAGGACATGGTCACTCAAATGCACATGATTAAGTAGCTGTAATTGAATGAGCTATCAGTTCAGCTGCGGTAACTGACTATACAATTACTCTTGGCCTCTCTCAATTCCAAGATAAATGTGTCAGTTTTAATCAGCACTAACAAAAAGTTGTTTATTATCACCTTTCATTCATAAAGATCAGAGAGCTCTTTCTTCCCCTGCAATTTGCAGAGTTCCCATCAGGAAATTCACCTACCAAGACAGGATGCAGCAACACCAGATTAAAAACAGGTAGGGAAAAGACTGCTCCAAGACAGCAAATGGTCCTCTCAACAGCAGCTGCCTTCCAGCACATGACCATTCATCCCCAACTTGGTGCCATTTGCAAACAATAATCTGTTCCACTGTTCAAAGAATAAGACATGACCCCAGTACCAAGCCCTAAGGAATACGCCTTACAACCACACATCAGTAGGACACTGAGCAGTGGACCATCTCCCTTTAAGTGCAGCTGTCCATTAGTTTTTTCAGTCACCTTATGGTCCATCCATCTAGTCTATATCTTTACATGTTGTCTTTAATAGTATTATGGGAGATTATATCAAAGGCCTTGTTGAAGTCAAGGTAAATGACGTAGACTGCTCTCCTCTCCATACAGCCAACCATCTAACCACAGAAGGCATTCAGGTTGGTTGGGCAACACTTAAAAATTCCTAAGTACATGCTAGCTCTTCCCAGTTACTCTCTTGCTGTTTTGCTCTCCATTTACAGGATTTTTTTATACATACTTCTAATGATTTTTCTTTCCAAATACTCCTTCTTCTTTTTCTTCTAAAAAGCTATAGATTTCAACATGAAATAAGCTTCTGCCTAGAAGTACACTGCACACAGTGCCTTTCCAAATTATTCATGGTGTTTCATGGATTGATGAAAATAGTTTCATGTGCCCTTAACATGATGGTGTTACAAAGCTAATAGAAAAGTGCATTACAAGTCAGCTTTGATGATAAGAAGCCTATTAAAAAACAATGGCAATACATGATACCAGTGGGACAGAAAGCAGCTATTCGTTCATTAAAAAAAAAATAATACGGTTACAACGAGGGTTGGGGAAGGATTAAAGGAGAACAGATTTCATGTGGGGGTTTTCTGTTAATGTGCTCAGAATGACTGAAAAATCAAACTTTTGGAACTTTAGGCTTACTGATATCCACTTCTTCACTACTTCGGGGCACTGGTATTAACTTTTTGACCTGCTATTGCTGATAAGAAACTCCTAAGTTTATCACCAAATTCAATACAGAAGTTAATAGCCTTTTATTTCCTTCATCAAGTTTACTTTGGGCATATGGCAACAATTTGTGATCAATCAAATTCTCTGTCCTGGAAGCCACTTTCTTCTGTGGCTCGGCAGATCTTTAACAGGGCAGCAAAATGTTTTTTATTAAAAATGCTATAAAACAGATGCAACAGAAACACTCAGATATTTTTTGAAAGTGACAGAACATTAAATTGACAAGTTTGTCTTTATCCCATGAACTAATAAATCCTGATCTCCTTAATTAGCCATTACTGCGCTGTACTTGTTAGTACAAAGTTTCTGTCCAGTAAAAGTTTCAGGATTCCATATTCCCATTGCCTAAAGCACTGGGGGAAAATTATGTGCATTCATTTTCTTTTCAGATAAATTTAACACTAAATAATAAAACATGCTATGACTATTGTTCTCATTACAAACTCCAAATTAAAGAACAGCATATTTGGGGATCACTCATATTAAGAACTTTGAAATATATTACATCCTCCAAAATCACCTCATAACTCTAGATACTTCTATAACATTTAGCTCTTACGTAATCCTACCATTCACTTGAAGTTGCTCAGTTAACCTCAAGATAAAATTAATTTCCATTGGATAGGAGTTCTGCAAAAATATTTGGCTACCTGGTTGCCTCCTTTTGTTTGCCCTCTTATAACCCCAGTTGCATGTATGAGTTTAATGGTGTAGGATTGCCCTTAATTTCCTCCTTCTACTTTTCCCCCCAGGAGGCATCTGTTCTAAAAGCAGCCACTCTATATCTACCATGTGGATATCCCAATAGCCTTTTATTTACTATGATTGCTTTTCTTAACTCAAGACACAAAGCATGGAAACATGCATACATCTGTTCTTAAGAGTTATTCAGATCTACAAATGCATACTCGTGCTTCGTTTTTTAAGTCGGCTCTAAAAAGTAAACTGCACACCAAACTTTGACATCCATATTTAATATCAATTAAGCTTAGGTTAAGCAGTGATTCAACATTTTTGAGATTAACAAAATAATAACCTATAAGATATGTATAATTTTAAGAAGAAAGTTTCAGGGAATTTTATATTACTATAGACACTATTATCACAATTTATACTGTACCTGAGCTCCATAAATATATTTATCCAGCATTTTGCCTCCTATCGTTTGTCCCCCTACATCCCATACTTGAAGAGTAACATTCAAATTTCCTGAAAAAGAAAATAATACGGATACTGGGTAACCTGGAAAATTTAAATACAAATAAAATTAAAGATATATTATCACAGCAGGTAATACAGCTCTAGTATATCAACAGCAATAGCTTTTACAAGTACACAATAAATAGTAACTAAATAAATTTCAACACAAAAATGAATGTGTCATTTGAAAAAACTCCCTTGTGTCCAGCTAAGTTAAGATGCAGTAAAACTACAGCTAGACATTAACATATTTAATATTAACAGAAAAATAAGTGGAATTGCATAGTATAGTATTCCTGACTAGAAATTACATAGCATACTTTGCTGAGGAAAACTGTAAAACTTTACAGAGACAGTTCAAAAGCACAGTACTTGGAATTGAAAGGTAATATATAATTAATGCCAACTTCACCACATTATTTCATACACGGTGTCCCTTCCCTACCCCCTTCCAAGTTAACAAATCTAAAAGCAGGGAAAATCTTCACAGTAACTGCATTTGGTAGGGATGCTCTTAGTAATATATAGTTAAACAATTACATAGTTGACAGATTGAAAAATGGAAATACTGACACACATCTAACTTGAGGATGCAAAACTATGATTATTTCCTCCACCCACTACCCCAAAGCAGGCAATTAAATTGGACATGTACATGTCCAATTTCATCTTTAAAGAATCTACACCAAGAACAGATCTTCCTTTCTACTCCAAGCAGTTTTTAAGCTATACTGAAAGTGCTAACAGGCTTTCAAAAACAAAGAAACAAAAGATCAGTGAAAATACAGAGTATCTAATGCCATCATACATATTCTGCAAGTTAATAACTCAAACTCACAGACTAAACACACACATGCATACAAACATAGTAAAGTATAATTTGGCTCATGTTGCACGGTGAAAACTGTTTTCAAAACTGTACTATTACCTGGAAGCACCAAACTTTAATACAATGAGGTAGGATGAGTTTTTCTAACCTACATATAACTCACATGACTTACATGTTTACAACAATTCTAGATACTCACAAATAATCATAACTCCCTATTGCTTTTACTCCTAGATTTTAAAAAAATGCAACAAATTCTACATCACAACAACTGAGAGCCCAGCGAAAAAGAACACATCATTTTTGGCCACTAAGAAAGGTACACTCTTAATTCAATTATCTTGTTAACAACTTTATTTTACACAGTATGATCTATTCCACGATCAATTTATAACTAACACACTCAGTTATGTAAGGAACTGTGCTCCATAGAAATATATCCCAGCACTCAGTGAATATAAACAGCAAATTAGAACCATATAGCTGAATATATGTTATTCATGATATTAAATATACCACATTGTATTTTTATGAAACATCTTGCTTTAATCTGAATAAAAGTGCAGATTACCTAAACTGCTGCGTTGCTCCCAAATATATAGATGAATGTGGGACAACCTACTCAGTATTTTTAAGGTACACTGGGTTTTATCTAACAGTAAGATAAAGAATTCAATTTGTAATACAATAAATACATCATAAACATTTCAGTTCAATAAAGGCAACCTTTCCTAGAATAAAAAGCTTATTTCTTTTGACAGTGCATATACTACGTATTATTTTTAAAGCTTAGACCACAAGTGACTGCAAACAATACAGGTAAGTCTTCCACATAGCATCTAGCATGGATAAGCTGGCCAATTTGGAGTCAGAAATTATCATGCATCCTCAGTTGGTAAACAAACTAAACATGCTCAAAGGCTCAACATGCTGCAGTGTTCTACCCCTAAACTTGGTTGTTTGTATTCTTCTGGAAATTTACCATGTCATTCATGTCAGTTATTCGGGAAAAAAGCTTTATAAATATTATCACTTTCAAACTCAATTTTCAAATGCTTAATTTTGTGTTCAAATGCTTTAAAAAGATTCTAACTTAATTTTTCTTCCTAAAAGTAGTAAACATGCACAGCATATGGGCTCAGTATCTGGGTAACTGTATGAAATTATCTGAGAAAATTTAATGCAGGAAATTAAATTAAAAGGTCTAACAGTGACTGTTCAACTTAAAAATCTACTGTTATGAATTATTTACTTCACTGCAACAGAAAAAAAAGAAACTGGAAAAAAAAAAGATTGGAATGTTCATTTAAGATGAAGTGACTCTTCATTAAGACCTCACTAACTACTAAAATTCATGCTGATCATCTCCAGTGAAAAATCCTTCGTTTCCTTTTTCTTTCTTTTTTTTTTTTTTTTCAGTTAGGTGCCATAATACTTACTTTGTGTTCAGAAATTGATTTTATGGTTGAAAAAATGATATTAGGATTATTCTGACAGAAGGAAAAACTCCAGACAATGTGCCTAGCAAATTTAATTAACAACTATGATAGCAGTACATGAAGTTTTCTGCAATGAGTTTGAAATCTTCTGGTTTTCCATAGATTTAGGAGGAACATACAAGCTGGAAAATTACAACAAAAAGAAACTATACATAACAAGACAGTTCTTAAGAAACAAGTTTATCATGCCACTAAAAAGAACTAAAGAATCGTATAAAAACAATATGCAATATGCTGACATAGAACAATAAAACATTAGTACTTCTTTACTCTGTAGAAAATGCACATGAGTAAGAATTTACATTAATTGAAGCAACACCGTGCAAGCATCTAGATTGTTTTTGGTATGAACTGAAGCCACTGGGCTGACTCAGTAGTGATTCTGCAGAAGTATACCTGGTCCATTGGTTAACCTTACAAGTCTGACCACTTTTTGCACTGACTTAGAAAAAAAAATCAACAGAAGAATCCTGTTTACTGGACTGCACCCCACAGCCCTCGTGAACGTATTCAACTAAGGCTCTTACGAATCTCTACCAGCAGACCCTCTGACTAACAGATACACTATATAAGCAGTAAAATCTACACCGTGGTTGCCTCCAGACTCCACAAGACACTGCATCAATACTGTTGCTGATACTGAAGTTATATGAAGTGTGGATACTGAAGTTGATTTGCATTTGAAAAAAAAATATTTTTAACAAACTGAGCAAAGAGAATTTGTCAATAGTTGAACGCTGAAAGTCAGTCGCTTTGTTCAAATTAAACAATTTTTTTCCTATTTGTATTAAACCATATTGTTTTACCACATAAAATACTTATTTTTATTGAAAAACTGCATCAGCTACTAAAACTGGAGACAAATAATACTATTTTTTAAAAAGTCCCAAAAACAGAAAAGCAGTACTTTATTTTGCAAGCCAAAATATATTCCTAATGTGGCCTAATGTAAACATCTCTGCAATTCTAGAAATCAGGAATTTTGACTTCTGAAAACTTTATCTACAAGAAAAAAAATCAACTTCTGAACCACAGTTATGCACCAATTCTCCTACTAAATAAGACAAATTGAGGGGGTTTTCCTATTGACATACATATTACAATTCCTGTGCAGTGGTATGAATTAACCTTTCAAGTAAACACAGCAGTTCTGCAAACCCAGAACTAATCAAGAAATTAGAAAAATCCGCTTACTTAAGTAATGCTTCCCATTCCAGTATTTAGAAACTTTACCTCCCTCCCTCTTCCTTTCACTCACTCCCCACCACCAGTTCAGCTTACCTACAAAACACAGAAACCCATAGATACGTGAACACATATATGGGCATAGGTGAAACCAGAATGACAATCTGCAGAAAAATGCTTCTTTCTGAATATGAACACATTCCGCAAACATTACTATTTTGTTAATGATAAATGAAGAAAATAGATGTGCAGACTTTGTTGCCATTTTGGTGTTATATGGTGCTATAAAACATTCTGATTTTATTACAAAATAAACTAGAAGAAAGCAAAACATGAATGAATCAATAGTTGATAATTTTCCAGATTTTCTACTCCACAAGACTATTTAGAGTCCCAGTAACATACTAATAGCTTCTGTATGCTTAACAGCTGGAAAAAAACTTGCAAAATACAAGTTCTCAGCATGCACACTGCATGATTTGTGTACACATTCCACTTGCAAGTACTGCTGTTAAGAATTATACACACTGGTATTTTTAGAGGCATGAGCAGGACAATAAAAAAATTATTCTGTTGATTTTATGGAGAAATAAGCACTGAAATTTGGTACTTTATCACTCACCAGATACTAAAAAAGTACAGCAA
The DNA here is from genome assembly GCA_039720435.1 of Amazona ochrocephala. Taxonomy (NCBI): domain Eukaryota; kingdom Metazoa; phylum Chordata; class Aves; order Psittaciformes; family Psittacidae; genus Amazona; species Amazona ochrocephala. The sequence continues at coordinate 15,750,456 of CM077879.1, forward strand.
AATGGCCAAACGAAAATAGTGAATGCAGGAACAGTCTGAAAAGATTATTCTGTTCCACTTACCAAAATAAATAAACATAATCAAGAACTTATTGGCAATATAATTTACACAAAATAAGTTCAAGAACTGTATATACTTTCTTATAACTTCAGGTTACAGCTAAAATGCTTCATTTTTGACTTTGCTTCCCTCCTTGTGCTCTACAAGGAAAAAAGAACTACAGAACTTGCATCAGCTTTATCAAATCTCACTGCAACTTTTAATAATTACACATACTTTTGCTATCTTCTTCTGATTTCTGAAGCCAGAAGAAAATGCATTTAATACTTGCATACCTAGAAATTGAGCAAACACAAATCAACAAAGCCTTATTTCAAATCCCCAATTGTTCAGAGACAAACTTCTACCAGCAACTATTCTTTTTTAATTATTTCTTTTCATATTTCATGCAGTGTGCTGCAACTGGCATCTAAATAGTTTCTTTGCAGTCGTGAACTGAAACATCTTGAATGCTCAAACTGTATTTTTATGAGTGCCGAGGGACCCTAAATTTTAGTGGTCTATTAAATGCCAGCAATTTCATGCTGCCTTGCATAAAACAGCATTCACATATTAGAGCACTGCGATTCCATAGCTGCATTATGCTTCTCTCACACAACTCAAATACAAGTTGTGTATTTCATTTAAAAAAAAAATTATTTCTTTCAAAGCACATATACTTTTTGAATGAATATATTTAAAGTTCTATTTCATTGTTGTATGTTACACTATCCATACGGACAGCGAGTTCACTCAAGTAGAGATAATAAAAATCACTCAAATAGATAGCATTCCTTTGATATGAATTCGTGTTTTAGATGTAAGTTGCAAATGCATAACCTTTTGTCACCTGTCAAGAACATACTAACAAAATTTTACTTGAATAACCTAATTTACTTTGCCATGAAAAGCACTGTACTAAGTTTATTTGGTATAAATTACTTTGAAGAATCTGTTTCTGGAAGCCTTACTCCTGCCCAGTCTTTCAGTGTTACTTTTTATTTTCTTACCTGGCAATATTATCCTCTTCAAGAAGAAGTCCAATCCTATGGTTTGTCTGTACTGTTTTCCAAATGTTTCTTGAGCAAAACGTGTAGCTAAGGATGTCTAAAACAAAACAATATTAAATTAAGTTGTCATTTTAAGCAGAAAAAAACTTGACGTTAAACCAGAAGTATAAAATACAGTTAAATGCTTTTTAAATCATTGCATCCCAACAGTGTCCATGGATTTGGACTGATAAGCATCCCAGACAGCTTCAACATAATAAAAGAAGGTTCCTCCTCTTCTTAAAAAGGCTACTAATTTATGCAAAAAAGAAGCAAGGTGCATATTTCCTTTGTATTTCAAAGGTACTGTTTAGTCATATTAGAAAATATTACACGGATTTGAACAAGGCATCATTCGTACGCTCAGACTGAAACAAATCTAAGTGACAATATCCATACCTGAAGAGATTATTTTTAAAAAGCATTCATTTACAAAACAAGGGTCCTTCCCGGGTGCAGAACACCACAATCCCACACCAACTTTCTGGGAGGGAACGGAGATCTGCACAGTGCAGAGTCCCACAGGGGCTCCAAAGCGTGGCAGATTCCCACCACTATATATCGAAGTTCCATGAGCAGATATTACATAATAGGAAGATTAGTTTCTTGTACACAGAAAATACTAAATTCACATTCGCAGAATTATTCCTTTAAGTAGAACTTTAGGAAGTTATTTCTTCAATTTATATTTTGTGGGTTTATGAAAGTAGACCAATACACCGTTGATCTACTAATCAGGTATTACTATATACTGCTAATAGGATATACAACTAATCTACATAAAGTAATGAAGCAAGGCATTTATATTCTTTCACTAGTAATTTAAGTTCTCCACGCAAGAAAAAAAAAAAAAGGAAAAAAAAAATGGAAACAAAGAGAAAAAAGAAAGTCCCACAATCCACAGATTAAAAAAAGAAAAAAAGAAAAAAAAATGAGAGGTGCAATTTTACAGAATACAAATGTTTTTATTGTGAAAAAAATGAAATACATTGAAAAAACATGTCACACTGATAAGATACATCCCACATCACATTAGTGGTGTGCACTTACATATCTTGTTGACTCAAGACAAAGTAATTGCAGAAAAAAAATCTAAATATGTATTTACACATGCAGGAGAATAAAAGTCTAAAGGCCTCAAAAAACCCTTTCACTGCCTGAGAAAACTCAAACAGCAAAGAATGTTTTTTGCCAGCTTTCTGTTCATCCAGACACAAACAGATGAGTCACATTGCTATTAGAAATAGATGTTAGAGCACACAGAATTAATGCAGTAGTAAAATAATGCCAATAGTTCTGAAACAATGAGAATAGGCAAGTTCTGTTAATAGAACGGTTATAATGAAGATCTAAAGTATGCTAAAAATGTCAAATGTACACAGGAAGAAAAGGTAAATTACTCTTTTTGCATGAAAACATGGTTACCAGAGCTCCAGCATTAAAGCTCTAGTATGAACAGGCAAACATTTATTCTGCAATTAAATTACCTGTGAAGACAAGATTTACTGTTTTCTTGTTTCTATATCACATTTATATTCCTACCACTGTCCTATATATGTAATAAGTGATATTTTGACACCAGAAGATACATTTAGGAAGTAATCCAAAAAGTCAATTAGAGACTATGGCAACTTTTTCACTTCACTGAACTCAAGCCCCAAGAGGATTAAAAATAAATAAATAAATGGGGGGGGGGGGGGGGGGGAGGAAAGCAAGTAAACTAGAAATAGCATGAACAGGGTTATATATTTATATCACTGTGGAAACGGTGAAGACCATAGAGGATGAATCGTGAGAAGATTCTTCTGCCTACAGCTATGTGACAGGACTAACAACATACACAAAATGAAACTCAATACAGGTTTAGACTGTTGTACTGAAAAAGTCAGTAGAACTTATTCTTTTAATCACAATAGTTAGTCTGTCAAGACTACAAAGATACTGTTTTTAATCTGTCATGACCCTAAATATGTAGGTAAGAATAAAAACATCGCAGGAATACACCATACAGCCTTCTTCAAATTTTTCTTATCATAAAAGTAACCAGTACCCAGAGTACAGATTAAAATATCATCTAACTATATCATAGTATTCTATATTTTCCAATGCACTAATTTAGATCCATATTAAATAAGCAACCACTCCCTTCTTGTTTTAAGGGCTCAGTAAATATTAGCTTTATCACTCGGTGACACTTGATATTCCCTGAGGGCCTCTAGGGGTGTTAGGGAAAATAAACAACATGCATTCAATTAACAGCCAAGCAATAAGAGCAGCGAATAACCAACAGCATGGCAAAATACTCAGACAGTTTTCCTCTACTGTGCTCTTGAATACAAAGGAATTTATAGCAGAAAATCACTGACTAACTCCTTTCTATTTTTTTTTCGCTAATAAATATTAGAGCTCAAGGCATTGGATTACCAGACTAGACTCCTCTATTCACAGAACAAACATTTATCCACAAAATACTAAGAGCAACACTTCAAATTTCTCCACAACAGTCAACAAAGTTATGTCAATGCATATTCAGGTACCTCCACAATGCAGATACTCCCTTCAACCCTGAAATTGTTCCCTGCCATGCTTGCCATAAGATTCTGTATGACAGAATCTTTTCTGTCAATGTGAGGATATGTTGAGTGCAACCTATGTAAAAAAATAACCAAAGTTTAATAATCATTCAGTAGAACTGTAGTGATCAGTGACCGGTTTTGAAAAAGATTATGCCACATTCATAAGATTTCAAATACCAATATATAGATCAGAGTATGATCAGTAATGAGCATGATATCAGTATGATATCAAGAAGGCCTTATTCCTTTATCCATCTCCTAAGACAACCAGGCTACCAACTTTCACAGTAGACTTCCCATGAGATCCAGTCTGACAGGTTCACACATTTGTCTTAAATACTTCAAAGCAAATGTTTAGAATGTTCATATGCTGCTCTGAATAGCAATACACTATTGAAGGCTGGTGTAACAAACTCCCTCCTTTCAGACAATAAAAAGTCCGAGTTTAAAATACAGCAATAAAAAAATAATACATCAAATTTACAGCACCCTAAGGGCAAAATACAATGCAATATTTTGGAAGGTTTTCTGGAAAAAAAAGATTAGATTAATTCCCACAGGCAAGGCAAGACAATTTCTTGTTCCCATCTGTCAATGTCAACAAGTTACAGCACAAACTGCTGACATGCTGTTCCTAAACACCTACCTACTGTATAAACAGAAGAGAAAAAAGGCAAACCCTATTTATTAAATAAATGGAAATAAACAATGTCAAACAGAACAAGCAATGATAGCCAGCTCTGACACTGACTACTCACCAGGACAGCACAGAAACTTGTAGAGAAAACCCCACTGATAATTCTTTGAGTAAAATCCTACAGAAGAAAGCTTTCAGAAAGTCAAAGCGTAGCATCATAGTTGTAAGAAAAAAAAAAAACCTACAATCAAATTCAATGGGATGCAAGCACACAGTTCTGAAGCCATGAATTTCCACTCATGTACCAATTTTACCAGCCAACTGAGAATCTACTTTTCAAAAACACTTACCTATTCCTTCCCTCACTCCTAGAACATCAAAGTCATTCCCCAAGCACAGCAACATTAACCCCTCAGTCACATCCTACCCCAACTGACAGGGATTTTAAAACAAACAAAATGAAAAGAAACACTAGGATAAATAATGAAATGCTTTAACTAGCATAAAAACACGTAACTGTCCAGCACAGAGAATTTCTCACTGAGAACAGCCTAGCTTTATTGGGGTCACATGGGAAGTATTTTGTAAAGAAGAAGTTCTGCCACCTAAAGCTGGTGTCTTTTCACTGCAGTCCTAATTACTGATGAAACTTTTTTCACTCTAAGAGAAAATTATCAAGACTTTTTCAACATTAGCCATGGATCTATGAAGCTAGACCAATTTGCACAGGACACCTGATGCAATTTCCCACTTGCAAGACTCAACAATAACAGCAGTGTTTTTGCCAACACTGATGAAATTTTGGAGCCCATGTTTAAAAACAAGATCCAGAATTGGCACAATGCTTAGAAATCTGGCATACTAAAAAATTCTAAAGCAAGCAGGACACCACTCTGTATTCCAGCCTATGCTTTAGCTCCCACATCAGATCAAGCATCAGCTCTTTCATCTTCATAATCAGCTGTTAAGAAGAGAAGAAAAAGGTAGGATGTTTCTGCTGTCATACTTCAGTCCCAGCTGCAACAGATGGCAGGAAGACAGAACCTCATCAGCTGCTTTGTGCCTCCTGCACAGCTATTTTTCAGGACCGCCCTTCCCATGAATAGCTCCAAGATTTGCTTCCAGAGGCCCAAAACGTTGTTTAACCGTACCAAGTCAGAGTAGTTCTAGCTTAAATCAGCATCATGGTATACTTCAACATTAAGCCAATTTGCGCACAGCAAGAGTAGAAATAACTGAATCATAACATCCTTTTTTTTAATGCATACTAGTACTGCTGGTTTATTTTAATAGAAAATCATTCTGGCTCAGGATGAGTGGCTTGATTTAAACCCTAGGTGCATATGGCTACTCTGTAAGATCATATATGGTCCTTCCTGTAACCAAAATCAAAGAGACAATTGTTATTAATAATTGCTGTTTATTTCATCTCACATTGTTCCCACCCACGATCTGTTTTGGGATTGTTGTCCTAATTTGTCTAGTTCGTTAAAATAATTCTTTGCTATTATCCTCTTATTAACCAATCTTGACTTCCTCAATTTTTCTTTTTAACAATTTACCCTTTCCTTACCATCTTTATTGCTCTCAAACACTTTCAGAGATATTGTCTCACTCCCTCCGTTCATTCCTTCTTCCATTTCTGCTCTTCCCCCCTTAAAATTCTAAGTATCCAATTATTTATTCAACCACCACAAAACAAATTAGGAGAAGCACAACAACCCTCCCTTGCCTCATGGACAGCGCAACTTCCAGCTAGTAGAAACATAAACATTACCCTTACCTTGAACTGACACTGATTTGCTTTAAAACTGCTACCAACCCTTGCACAGAACCTGAATCGCATTGCTTCTAAACAATGGATAAGGAAAAAAAGCAAGTTTACACCTTTGGCCAGCTGACTCACAATGACATGAATTCTTCCCCCTGGAGAACTGAGGACCAGAGAGCCCCAGATGGCCAAGTGGAAAGAAATAAAAATCTTTTTTTTTTTTTTTTTTTTTTTTTTTTTTGGCAGGAGGACGAGCAATAGAAAGAAGTCAGATGTGAACATCTCACACTAAACACCAGAAACAATATTTCTCAGATATATTCCATTATTCCCTACACTCCTCCTGTCCAATGATCCCAGCAACAGAGGAAGAGGAAAAAAATGTCTTGCACAGTAAGTGAGAGGCTAAGTATGCATGTGTGTAAAGACCAGCTGTGAACCAGATGTCAGAGGCAGGCTATTTAGAGTTGAAAACATATAGACATACATGTTTCAACAAGCGGAATGAGTAGCCAACAAAGGACAGGAACCTCAACAATTTAGTCTTCAGAGGTGCTTGAAATAGCACTAGGTATATTTTATCCTTCCATTCCATGACCCAATCACTTCTTTATTTTCACAAGACCTTACAATAAATCTATTATTGCAAGTGTTTGCTGCTAGGCCCTCAGGATGGCTGGAAGAAGCCTCTATTACAGCATCATCTAGGGGGGACAGGAGGAAAAGCAGCCCACCACAATATAGCTGCTGCTCATGCAAAATAAACTGTACTTGAAGCACGGGATTCCTACAGCCAGCAGGAGATTCAGTGAGTGGCAGCTCCCACATGAGAGGTAAGAACCAGCAGGAATATACATCAAAACTGAAGAACACTTGGAAATCCATGTTTGGCAAAAGGTCTTGCTACAAGGTGCTGAACAGCAGTACTGAAAGTATTCCTCAGTTAGAATGGAAAACTCCTGGGGAACACTACCAGTGAAACAGGACTTCAGCTGTCAATCCTGTGCATTTATTATGCTCTCATCACACAGTCACTTGGAATTGCCCATCTACTGACTCAGATGAGTACAATACCACTTCATACTGGGTTTATAACCACTGGAGACAAAAAAAAGTTTAGTTTCTTCACAGAGCTCTGCGCAAGTAAGTGAGCAAAACCATGCACGTACTTTCAATAGGACCTTATTTCTGCTAATGGCAGGCAGTTCATTTAAGCCACCACTAAGAATACTTCTATTTTTCACATGAACTGAAGCCAGGCAGACCTTCTGCCTCCCTGTGTTTTCTAAAGTAAATGATAAATGAAAAACTGTATCCTTCAAACACTCAATAAAATTACTATTTTCAGGTGTATCTCACAAAAGGAGTCAGGCTACATACAGCACTAATGTTCACCTATGCATAGTAAAGATTAGTAAGTTATTTTAATGGGTAAGAAAGCAGCCCCTCTTTTGCTTTCTCTGGTCAATCAAAATTGCTCTTCTAAAAACGCAACTTGTTTATAAACAAAGTTTTATAAGTAGTACTTCATTATGTTGACAGAAGAAGAACCCTGTAAAAGCCACAAACAAAAACCAAATTGCCTCAGAATTGCCTTTCCAAACTCGGCACAGGAACTCAAATAGATGCACGCTGTTCTATCCACCTCAGGACGTAACCGGCTCTGAAACCGAAAGGAAGAAAGCCTATAGATCCAGCTAGACAACCTTCCCTGCTCGTCCTTTCGGCGGGAACCTCGAACTCACATGCCAGGGCCTGGGCCCGACTCCCTCCCGGGCACTGACAGATACGGAGAACAATTTCGGGCACCTCAGCGGGGAGACCACCGGCCGCCAGTGCGCTGCCAGCAGCGCACGGGCATCACTGCGGGGAACCAGGACCAAGCAGCCCCATAGTCACTACGTTATTAGCTGCTCCTTTCATCAAGGCTCGAAAATGGGCTTAAAGCCGTATACGTCTATTTCTTGATCAAGTCAAGCTGGGTGCCGCAAGGGTGCCGAAAAGCCGACAGAGGGTTTCACTGCCGAGTAGGGAGCTAACACAGGCGGCCCCGGGGCGCAGCTCGCGGGCGAGGAACCCGTCCTGGCTCTCCGCTACTCCCCGCTACATACAGGCGGGGGAGATCACGGAGAAGTACAGGGTCGGGAGTGAAACTGGAGCAGTCAGCCGGCGTCACGGCGCCGGGTATCGCGACAACGTAGCGCTACAGAGTGGAAGCCGCCACGGGCAGCTCCCTCCTCAGCGGGAGAGCCGGGGGGAGCGCTGAGGCGGAATACCACGAAGGGGGCTCGGGACACCGAAGCGACGAAGAGGAGCGGGGCGCTGCCGGCCAGGGCTGGCACTGACCTTGCCAGTGGTGCCGTCCCCCAGCACCACTAGCTTGAGCTGGTGGTCCGGACTTTCCTCCTCCTCCGACTCCGACATGATCCCTACGCCCCCGGCGGGGAAGGAGAACAGGCGGAGGGCAGCCGGGAAGGACGGGGTGCAACAGCTAGGAGGGGAAGAGGGAAAGGAATGAGCGCCTCGCTCACACAGCCGGCAGCAGTGCAGAGACCGGAGCCGCCATCTTCCCTCAGCGCACCACCGTCGCTATGGCTCGCACAGGGCGAAACCAACGAGAAACCAGAGAGAAGGGGGAGAGGGTAGCTCGCAGGCGGGAGCTATAGCGACAAGTCCAACAGCAGCTACGGGCGCAAGCAGGGGGCACCCGCGAAGCCCTCTCTTCTGTCCCCCCCCCAGCGGCTGGACGAATGGTTCAACCCAGCTGCCCGCTGCGCGCAGCGGTGGTTTGGCCCCGTAGTGACGCCCCGCACGGTAACTAGGGAGCGTGGGGGTCAGAGGGCGCGGGGCGGGGTGCGTGAGGGGCGCTCCCCGCGGGGCTGTCCTGGTCGGGGTGCGCCGGTGGCTGAGGTCTAGGGGCGAGGAGCTGCGGGCGGGGCTGTCCCTCAATGGCGTGCTTTGGGAGCAGAGAAGCGGCCGCCTGCGGTGCTTCGCCAGGGGGCTGCATTTCCGTGCGAGCTGTACCCGCCTCCATGACCAGGTCCCGTTCAGCGCTGGGCTTCCGCACGGCAGCAATATATGTTAGTGTTCTTAAAGAAAGTGTGCAAACACAGAAAGCTCATAACGGTGGCAAGCGCTGCATCAAGTCCTAATACCCCTACGTTGCAGCACAGTCGTTCTTGCCTCCTAAACCCTCCTACCCCACCAAATAAGGATGCCACTGCTTTCTTACATGATCTACTTGGAACCTTTCTATCCCTACAATTAGTAAGAATACTTGTCTACATAGCCATAACTGAATGTTAAACCATTATTTTATTATGCACAGTGACCATGGAGAACAGCTTGTAACCTCCCCTTTCACGGCAGCCTTCCACGTATTTGAATACTGTTAGCATGGCTTCAGTCTGTCTTTTCTGTAGACTAAACAGCCCCTCTTCGTTCAGTCTTTCCCTAGGTTGTCTTTTCTAGACTTCTGATTATTCTTGTTGCTTTCCTTTGGCCTCTCTCCACTTACTTGAAGTGGTGTGCCAATAACGGGATACAGTACTTTGGTTGAGACCTTATGAGTACTGAGTAGAGTGGAAGTATTACTTCATGTGTCATATATATGAGACTCCTGTTTATATATCCCAGTATGATGTTTGCTTTCTTCACGGTATGACATTGCTGACTCATACTGTTTCTGATTTACTAAAACCCCTCTGAATCCCCTCCTGTTATCGGAATTTCATACGCTTTCCCAGGTTTTATTCCTGCTCAACTGTAGTCCTTTGTACTTGTCTGCATTGAATTTAATACTATATTTCAGGCTACTCACACAATTTGTCAATGTACTTTTATTTACAATCTTGTCCTCCAAAACGCATGCTATCTCTTCCAACTCAGTTGTATCTGCAACCTTAAGAACCATATTCTTTGTGCCAAAGTAACTCATAAAGATATACAATAGTACCAGATCTCAGCAAGCCCCTGTTTGACATATCTTTCCAACAAGTGATAACAATTCTTTGGGCATAGTTTAAACAATTTGAACAAAAGAGACAGCTAGAACTCTTTAAAGTATAGATGTATTTTAATGGGTTCAATATCATAGAATCATAGAATCATAGAATAGTTAGGGTTGGAAAGGACCTCAAGATCATCGAGTTCCAACCCCCCTGCCATGGGCAGGGACACCTCACACTAAACCATGCCATCCAAGGCTATGTCCAACCCCACCTTGAACGCCGCCAGGGATGAAGCATTCACAGCTTCCCTGGGCAACCCATTCCAGTGCCTCACCACCCTTACAGTAAAGAATTTCTTCCTCATATCCAATCTAAACTTCCCCTGTTTAAGTTTGAACCCATTACCCCTTGTCCTCTCACCACAGTCCCTAATGAAGAGTCCCTCCCCAGCATCCCTATAGGCCCCCTTCAGGTATTGGAAGGCTGCTATGAGGTCTCCACACAGCCTTCTCTTCTCCAGACTGAACAGCCCCAATTTTCTCAGCCTATCTAAGAACGTTTAGAACAACTTTGTGTAATGTCTGAATAAAAAAATTGTTCCTGTTTCAGTATCTTTCAGGTTTTCTTTTTGAAATGTATGACAGAAATTTCCAGTATTACAAGTATACTGTTTTACTGAATCCTCAGCAGGATCAAGATTCCTTATTACTCATGTACTCAAGTGTTTGCAGAATTGAGGTCAAATGCTTTCCCAATGACATTCTGAAAAAGAGGGGGTGAAAAAACAAAAAACAGAAAATACCTTAATTTCAAATGGAAAACCAGACACACATCTTTGTGACTTTCTTCATACTTCAAAACAAATTAAATGTGTTACTCATCAACTGTTTTCCACTTAAGATCATCTTTTAGCCTAATTGTACTGCAAGTTCTCTTAACGAGGGACTTCAGCAAGATCATCATCAAGGCTCAGCTGAACAGCATTTCTTGGAAGGAAGTGCAACAGGGCAAACATGGAATTTTCCTTTAAGATTTCTGACATACTGAAGGATTGTACAATTGGTGTTAGATATTTAAAAGCTCCACATCTACCAGGCAGACTGATGATTGATAAACCACTGTTGAGGGATCAACTGCCTCAATCACATTAAGAAAGAACATAAAAGATTAATTCAAACCTTCCCAATGCTTTTGAGGAAAACCAGGGCTCTATTCAACCCCCAAAACAAGAATTAGGTGTGTTCAGGTTGCACATACAAAACCAGGATGATCAGAGAGCGAGGTGCTCCTGGTCTCCAGGCTACATGTATTCTCATTGAAACACAACAAAAAATGTGTGAGTTATAATACACATCCCCAAACTTAATTTTCTTCTTAGATGCTATTTTTTTTCTCCACAAATCACCCAAGCTTATTAAAAATTAGAGTCATCATCTAAATGACTGAACAATATAGAAAGAACTGTTTAATCTTGAATATGGCATTTGCAGGCTTAAAGTTGCCTTGAGGCTGTGTATCTGATCTATTTAAATAAGCACTTACATATTAAGGCCTAATTTGGGAAATACAAAGATTACTTGCTATGGATAAACATGCATATTTGCTACTGAGTACCAAAAAGGGTGAATGGAAAATACCCCAGGGGACAGCATAGTGACATAATCAGACAGCTCAGCCCTCCAAGAGCCTCCTTGCAGTTGTTAAGTGTAAAAAATCAGTGTACAGGATTAAAGCTGCCTGGTGGAGTTAATGCTTTCATTAGCAATAAAACCATCAAAACTACCATTATTTCACTTTTTACTAGCACAACAGAGCAAACAATCAGACTGCAAATCTGTATACATCTTATTTGTCAGTGTTCAGCAAGCACATTAACAGCATGGTGTGGTTATTTCATGTGGAGAGGTACAGATTGCTGGTACCAGCACATCCCCTTTAGAGAGGTTTTCAAACTGTAATGTTTTAATCAGCACAATCTTAACTAGTTTGTTATTCGCTAAATATATGAATACAATTATTTTAATATAATATGTTCATACACTAAATATTAATTTTATAGATTAAAGGAAGCTAGTATTGAACTGCTTGATACTTTACAGGTAAAGAAAATATATTAAGCCTGTTGAAAAGCCCTGGAATTAACAAACAGAACATGCTGCAGCGAATTTTTTTTTTCTATTGATGGTGGTACATAAAAAAATTTTAACTCCTCTGAATTTTTAGAATACTAATTAAAAAATCCCCAAGAACTGCCTTTGAATAGAGCTTTCACTGAAAAATTACTGTGTCACCCAATGGACAAGAAACAAACATATATTATTTAGTGGACATTCAGTTAGTTGCTATTTGCTCTGTTTTTTTCATTATATTTTTTTATGAAGACATTTCACTAATAATCCACTGGTAGCTGATAATATTCTCAAGAATAGTGGAATCTTTGTGAATGTGTGATTTTTCTAGAAATAGTTTAAAGTCGAATTTCCTCCATGCAAGTATGCACCAAAGAACCAAAAATAATGCCCTACATAGGAAGTAGCTGTATGCTTTCCCTAAGCTCTGAGAAAAGGTGTGAGTCAAGCTGAATGATGTGGGATTCTGGGCTGACAGGAAAAGGAATGGCATGTGTGAGGGCCTGCAACCTTTCTGCCACCCTCTTCAGGAATGCAGGATCGTTAGCTAGAGAGGCATCTCTGCTGTCCTCTTCAGCGCTTGATGGAAACAGCACATTTCTCAGAGTGAGTGACAGGAGCTGTGTCCTCTGTTACCAATAAAAAACATTCTTTTAACTTTTGCTCTGCTTTTTTTCCCCCTGTGCTTATGAAAACACATGCATTTCTCTTTGTGTTTCATTTGTACCAGATTTTTTATTTTAAGTCTCTGTAGCTGGGATCCATAGATGCTCCTTTTCTTCAGGGTGGAAATTGCCATTACATCCATTTGAAAGAGGAAAGTGTCCTTGGAAAAGAAAAGCAAAACTATTGCCAAAAAAAGTAGAATGTGCATTAAAAAAAAATCTAAGAGATTTACTAGCATTGTTGTGTTGATTTTGCCACTCAGCCCTGGAGCAAAGTAGAAAACAGCTGTTACTTTTAATTGCACTAGAGATTTGCAAATAAAACCCAAACTGTTTCTTCTTCATCAGTACCATCTCTAATGTCTTTACCAGATAGTCTTTTCTTCTGCATTGCTTGAGTGAGACTTGGTGATTAATGCGGTGGACTAGACAGACAACTGAGTGGAAATGTTAAATAATCACTTGTTTTTATACACGTAAAAAAACAATTCCTACTCATGTTGGAAATCCTTGCTTTTTGAAGGGCATTCTTCCATCTTGCTTTCTTCTAATCTAAGGTCATTTAAGGAATAACTGCTTTAAGTGCTTGTTGATTGCAGTGATGTAAATGTCTCTGGCCCAGACGCAGCAGTGCACAAGACTTTCCACACATGAATATGATTAAGCCAAAGGCCGCAGCTTTTATGAACTACATTGCCTAATAAAACAGGGAAGAACCGCTAGCCAGCTGTTCTCCACAAACTACCCAGTAAAACAGGACCAGTGAGGTTCACCAAACACGGAACTGTGGAGGCCAAGCTAAATGTTTAAGAGAAGGCTAACCGCATCCTCCCTCCCGCAAAAGTGACCAAGGCTGGTGATCCCAAGCAAAGTATCTCCTTCTACCCTGTCTGTTCTGGGGAGAGAAGAGTAAAGTAAGTAGTAGCTTTTTCCTTTGTGTAAGGTGCTAAATTTTCCCTGCTAACTGACACCTGGCTAGTATTTGAGGCATGAACAGTAATTCTGGCCACAGCTAATATGTAAAACCCACATTGGAAACTTGCTCTCCAGTTGTGTGTATGCACAAACAAGTTCTCTGGTCTTTCCACTAGCCGAATTTACTAGTAAAGCCACACCACATCTTCAGTGTGGTAAACACTTTTTCTCACTGTGGAAGGAAAGTGCTAGCCAGCTCAGAGCAGAAAACCCAGCAACAGTCAGGGTAAATAACAACAGTTAAAGAAAGAGAAGGGGTCAAAGAGACCTCCAGAACAAGAACTGATCTGTAAGAAGGGGCAACTGGAATTCACACAGAGTAGATCTAACTTCTAGTGAGAGCATCACACAAATTTGAGATTTCCGGCTGGAACACAGATGATCACTGGGAACTCCTATTCCTTGCCTCCAAGCCACCACGCTTGCTAGAAGAATGGAGAAAGCTGTCTTTCTCACAGTGTTGACCTGTTACCAGTCCAGTATGGATTATGAGGACAGGCTGAGAGAACTGGGGTTGTTCAGCCTGGAGAAGGCTCTGGGGAGACCTTAGAGCAGCTTCCAGTACCTAAATGAGGTTCACAAGAACTCTGAAGAGGGGCTTTTTATAAAAGCAAGTAGTGATCAGACAATGGGGAATGGCCTTAAATTGAAAGAGGAGTTATTTAGATTACATATTAGGATAAATTCTTCACTAAGAGGGTAGTGAGACACTAGAACAGGTTGTCCACAGAAGTTGTGGATGCCCCATCCGCGGAAGTTTTCAAAGCCAGGTTGGATGGGGCTTTGAGCAACCTAGTGGAAGGTGTCCCTGCGCATGGAACTAGATGATCTTTAAGGTCCCTTCTGACTCGAGCCATTCTATGATTCTATAAAATATGTTATCCCAGAGGGGCTGCCACCATCACTGATGTGCTTAACCTTGGCCAGCAGCAGGTCCTTCTTGGAGCTGGCTCACATTGGCTTCATCCGACACCAGGGAAGCTTCTAGCAGCTTCTCACAGAAGCCACCCTATAGTTCCCCCACTACCAAAACCATGCCACGCAAATCCAATATGCTAGCATATCACCCTTGTGTAAAAATTCTTTCAGCAAACAAAACTGTCACATTAATGACATCTGAAGTAAACTTGTGTTGCAGTGTATCCTACTTTCAACTTGCCTGGAGGTACTTATTAATTAATATTCTTTTTCACACTGAACTTTATGCCAAGAGAAGTCCCTTGGAAGAACATCAGTGAATACCTTTATGTAATGTATCAGTCTGTGAAGATATGATTTACTTGTGAACAATTCGCAAGAAGACAAACTGAATTTTCTGAATAAATTAGTAATTGCACATGATTTTTTAGACTTCCATAATAGCGAGTATATCACTTTCAGCATTTTTATGATCAGACTCTCCAACAATAATCATTTACTATTGATCTCCAACAAGGAAGAGGACATACATGAGTTGAATGAATCTTGACATGGGAAACCCACTAAAGTCCCCTTTCTGCCAAGTCTAACTGACCTGCTCCAAGTCATCTATGATGTCAGCCTCAATGGTAAGATTAGAGCTTGTGGTTTCCTATCTCAACCTCTCCAAAAATACATTTACCTTAAACACTAAACTGCAGATGTTATAGTCATGACTGTTATACCTGAACATGCCATTCTGTGTTCACTGCAGCACATACCAGCCATGCTTTCAGTATGTTCAAACCTAATTAGTTCCCCAGACCTCTAAGTTTTATTTTAATGGTCTCTGAATAGCATAAAAAAATACTGTGGATTGTGATCCACTTGGCAAAACCTGAATCCCTGTTCCAGGAGGTTTTCTTCCAGAAACAGATCACTCTAGACCATGAATTATTTCAGTGATGCATCTACATAGTTCTTCAAGAAGCTCCCATACTGGATGTAAAAAAATGTTTCCAGTCTGATTACACAAGGACTCAGATGTGAAGAGACAAGAGGCTACTCCTCTGCTCCTTCAGTGCTCAATGTCCTTGTCAGTACTGGAAGATACTGATGATCCAGTACAGTTGCGTGTTGTACTGAATGAAACTGTCTCACTGTTTCTTAGTTCTCCCCCGTGACTGCAACAAGTTTTTGTTTCTTTCTTTATCCCTAGATTGCAATTTGACATTTTTAAGGGATAGGTATCATATATTGACTATACCTGTGTACATCACCTAGTGAGCTCAGATCCTCATGCTTGACTACAGCTTTTAGGTGCTATGAATATATGGGCAGTACAGTCAGGTGTACACCTCAGTCTGGAGTTACTCATCTGAATGCACTCTTCCCTATCTGACTTTTACAGGAGAGAGAGGCACTGACTGCAGCCACCTAAGCATGATTTTCTTGAGTAAGCAACTATTCTACTTCAAAATGAATTTGAAGTGTCTGTAAAGTTATCATTTAGCAGCCTCCCACTTACCTATATACCGCTGTTAGAGTCTATATAAGATACAGGGCAAGAGAGAATGAAGCCTGGTTACCTCCAGAAACCATCCAGCCATTCATCAGCGGTGCTATTTCAGTGCAGCATGTCAGCAAATGAAGGCAAAGATGACTGAAGCACGAACCACCCCAGTATACTTTGCCAGAAAATGATGCCCATTTGGATAACTGAATGTAATATGTCATAATCAGCTTTGAAATGTCTAATGTGCCCCACAGGCATTTGTGTCACTACCCAGTGTGGCAGAGGGCTCTGACTCACATTCAGAGAGCAAACAGCTGCAGCAGTTCATGATGTTGTCATTCCCACACCCTCTGTTGTTTGCTACCACACCTTTGCCCGCAGTTACCGCCACAGCAAGAGATTTGGCAGCCATAGACATGCACCCACACCTCACCCACACCACAGCCTCATGCCTTCATGTGAACTTATCTTTATCAGTGACTTAAGCCATGACACAAGCAGCAAGGCCAGGCACAAATCCCTGCTGCCACTTCAGCTGCTGTGACATCCAGCAAACTGGGGAGCAGATGTCCTGGCTGGTCAGTTGGGCATCACAATCTGATTCAGCAGCTGGCCTGTCGTAACTCTAATAAGCATACTCTTTTGGATATTCTTGATATTATTTAGCACAGTAACACTCACAGCTGGAATGGCAGAGGGCTAAAATTTCATATACTTTTCCTGTCTACCTTTCAGTCTGGACATGACAAACTAAAATCAGAACTAACTGCCAATAATCCATAAGTGAGTATGACCAGCAGAGTTACAGATCTGGGATAACTGATTTTCAACACCCTGCTTTGTATTGATTTTCTTTCGATGTGGTATCAAAAAGTTATGACTCTCACAAAATGCTTTCAGTCAGCACTAGCCTAGGTGCTCCCAAACTAATTTCCTCCCAGGAAATTTTGCGGTTTTGGGAGCAGTTCATTTACCACTGCCAAAACTATAAGCATTCTTGAGGGATCTGGAGTAGTTTTATGGCATGATTATCGCTGATCTATGTTTAGCTAAACTATAGAGATAGTAGCAATCCAGTAAATAAAGAAAATAGTAAGGAAGAAATAGATAGGAGAAGCACACCAGGCAAAAATAAAAATAGCACCTGTAACAGTTTACGTGTCTAGTTTTGTACTCAAGTAAATCAAGATGAAATCTTGCAGTTAAGATTTTGGGAATTAGGAATATTCAACTATTACAAATCAGAGATTACCTAATACTAAGGATATACCACCACATACCCTTCTAGCATGTAATAGTGGATCAGATCATGTTGGTTTTGCTTCACTCAGGTAGAATTTGTGCTGGTTAATAACAGACTAAAATTCATGTTCAGTTTGGCAATACATTAAATAAATTAAGACTTTGTGCAGCTTATTGCATGGACCTGATGAAATACTATGAAAAGTACACATCTAGAGTACTATGAGAACAGAGATTCAGACTTAGAACCAGATGACTCAAGGTTCAGACTTAAAATTAGATGTGTTAGCTCTGTAATCTTTCTCATCATGCAAAACAATTTGTAATGTTTGGAGTAAATTTCTATGGTTACTTGCAATTAAAGTACACCTTTTTAGAAGAAAACACAATATTTGAGTAGTGTTCCTTTTAAATGGACAAATGTACACTCACACCCTCAGCCACCCACCCTGATGCATGTGGCTGTGACTGCTGAAGCACATCAAGTGAAGTGCCTGGATTTTAGATCCCCACTGGCAAAACCAAGCTGTTGGATGCTATGCAATTCTGTCACTTCACTGTGGTGCTTCAGTGACAGCTGTAATCTTCTGAAAAAGAAAATTTGATCTCATAAATGTCTGAGCTGTTTGGCCAAGTTCCTGCGATCCTTTGCCTACACAAAACTGCCTTCTCCTCAGGCTCTGTTATCCATTAAAATGTTACCAGAGATCTCCACTGATCTCTCTGTCACACAAAGACTTTTCCAGAATATCCTCTGCTAGATTTCAGCTCTAACTGATAGGTGTTCGTATGTTTATGTTTGTCCTGAATCATTCAGTGTCTGTCTCAAATGCAAAACAAGGACCCTTCAGCCTGACTCTTACCATGCACAGGCATAAGAAATTTTTGGTAGATCAAAGGAGAAAATCTGGCTGGTCTGAAGGGTGATATCACTGCTAACCCTGTTTCATTTTCTGCCTAGTGAGAATGAAGAGAAGAAAGCTTTATACAATATACAGTGTAAGCACAACAGAGGGCATGAGCCTGTCAGCCTATCACTGACATGAGACATGCATACCTGGATCCTGACAGGGACATTTTGTGAGCAAAGGCAATAATGAGGCTTTGAAAAGCACACGTTTAAGAATGGTGAAGGCTTTAGAGCTGTGCTTGTACAAGTTGCGATTTAAAAGGCTGGAGGCTTCAATCTGAGCCACTAAAATTCAAAATGACAGAAACTTGCAAAATTTTATTGCTCTGCATTTAATAAAATTTACATTCACAAGCTGTCAGTTTGAAACACTGAATAACTCATAGTTTAGAACACTAAACCTGATTGCACCTGAAGTTCACTGCTTCCTACTTACAGTCTTTTTCAGATACTTTGAATAATTCTTCAATACACACACTTTTGTTGTCTCTCTTAATTCAGCTTTGGCCCCAAAAATATATTGGCTTCGCAGGAAGGTCAGGGAAAAGCATGTATCTTGTTACTGTTAAAAATTGAATAATAATAAATAGGTATGATTAAAAACTCCATTTCTGCTTGTTTAATGTGCTAATATGAGAACATTAAGGCAAATGTACAATCTACAGCTTGGTTGCTTCAGCTGTCTGGATTTTTTTGTTAATTTACTGACTTAATTATGCAGACTCTTGAATCCATAGCATTGGTGGGTGGTAAGGTAGATGGTTAATGAAGAAACGTGGAGTAGAAAACTCCTTTAATACCTGTTTTATATGTATCTTGGGTAACATTTTTAGGAGAACAAGGATCAAAGATTGTAACTTTACGAAATTCTCAAGGCAGGAATAAATGTACATGGTTTTAAGGCACCCCTAGAAATTATGAGATGGCTAATATCCCCATGATTCTGTGGTCTGTTCTGAAACAAAAATATTAAGCCAAATGTTTGGCTCTTACAATAAAAACAGATTATCTAATGGTTTCCAGTGGGAAATACAAGAAAGACCATTCATAAAGACTCTGTAATAGTTATGAATTATAAAGACTTCCTCATTTTCAGTATAAACTGAGACCCCAATAGAAACTGCTAGATATTTATTCACATGCCCTCAAAGGGACTGCATGTGGACATTTTTAATTAACATTATTTGCAACACCTTACTCAAGTTGTTCATTACTTATTTGACACGTTTTGAAGTCCTGACCAGAAAGTTTTCATCACCTACTCTAATTCCACCATTCTTATATGACTTTAATACTTTGAAAAGGATACAGTAATTTGCAATTTATACTTATTTTAATTAAGAAAGAAAACCGTGTTTGAGTAATCTAGGTCATAACATAGTGGGGAAAAAAAAAAGAATCATTAAATAAACTTTGGGTCATTATCTTTAACATGCCACTAGGCCTTCCCTGAGGAAAAAAGATAGATCATAAAGACATGATTTGACAGCTCTTTTGCATTTCCAGAGATGCCTCTTTTGTCCCCATTTTACCCTTCCCTTTATAGCTCCCCAGAAGGTTGTTATGTTTATTAGTGGGCATAAAAGAAGTACAGCACCCTCAGTTCACCTCCATCTGTCCTCACTGCCCAGATGTGTATTCCAGTCAGTTCAAATCATTAAGCTAGGGTAAAACTTCCTTGTCTTGCCTCATTTGAATTATTTTCCTTAGTTTTTTTTCTTTTCACAAAGTTTCACCTCTCATGAAGTTTGCCATTCGCCAAAGCTTCGTGATGAGTCTGCAGAGATTTGTCTGAGGTTACAGTGGTGGTAGCAAAGGCAGAAAATACACAGGAAACTGTTGACAAGACCTTCATGTTTGTGTCTACAAGGATAAATAAACTCTACTAGTTTCTTCTTGGAGAATGGTAACCATGACTAGGCGAAATGTGCCACTGGAGAGACCACAGAGATCAGTGAAACCTGAGTTGTACCTTGATAGACACAAAAAAAACCCTGCTCATCCTTCAAGAAGGTCCAACAGGCTGAGTTAGGCTTAAGCTTTGCTCTTTAGCTAGAAGCTAAAATGTTGAAATTTAGCGTGTTACACAAAACGGGCACTTGGCACTTCGAAGGTTTGTGTTAAACTCTCTGCAGGCTCACCTACACCTTTTCCTTTGCCAATTAAACCGGTTTTGTAAATAATAGCTGAAACTCTGGAACACAAGATGGCAGTGTCAGACACCACGTACTAAGCCAGCGGGGGACTGCAGGCTGGTTCCGCTGGGTCTCTTGGCAGGGCGACAGAAGCACACAGCACCGGGGGCTTCGTGCTTTCCTTGGTACTCCGATTGAACTCTTGCTAGAAAGCTAAAAGACCTTTCTGTTCCAAAAATGCCCAGAAAATGCTCTGTAGAAGGAATAAAGAACTGGTACTCTCTGCAGAGCAGGCGGTGTTCCTATACAGATCTCTGAGATCTCCGGGTTTAAGATAGTGTGTTAAGACACAAAATAATGTATGTTCTGAAAAGTTATAGAGGAAAACTGACCTTCTGAAACATTGTTTTTCTTTCCCTGGAGTTATCCTAGCAGAGAATGGAAATATAGGAGGGTGGGAAATTGTGTTTGATCGTGGTTTGGGAGTTTTTTATCCAAATTCATGTATCGCTAGTCTCTGTAGTGGCTAGAGTGACACAAATGGTAAAAGCCTAATCTTTATCAAAGACATACAGGAAAATGTATTTATTAGTTGAATTAAGAATGGCTTTGTCCTGTTGCTTATTTTAGGAAGCTCCCTATAATCAGTGAGGGTGAGCATGTGAAGGTCAGAGTGGAGAAAGTGTGAACATGATCTAAAACGTTGCAAAAGCCGCAGACCAAACCTGGTAGAAATTGAGCTATCTGCAGTCCAAACACCTGGCAGAGCCTCGGTGAGGAAATGCTGTTTAAAGACCCTTTAATCACACCAGTATGTCCAAACCCAGTGGAGGTCATTAACAATTATTGCTCTGCTGAGTTTGGGGGGCTCTTACTGGGGTGTCCTCGATGACTTTCAGAGCGCCTGAGCCCCAGCCCTGCTCCCTTCGAGGGACGTGGCTCTGTTCCCCTGCACGATGCAGATCTGGACCCCCAACCTCCCAGGAGCAACTAAGCCAAAGTTCACTGGCTGTCCTTGGACACTCAAGTCGCGCCCTTCTCCCTTTGACCTCGGACTGGGAAGATCCCCTGGAGCGAGAGGGGGAAGGAAAAGAAGGCGTTTGAGGATCCAGGTGGTGTGGATACAAGTCCAAGAGCTCAGCGGTGCTGCTGGCCCTGCAGAAAGAAAGAAAGGGCCGGAAGCATAAAGGAACCTGGGAGAGGGATGGCAAAGACAAGCGGCTGGAGTCCAGCATGCATGAAGGGAGCGAGGAACAGGGGAGGGACTCGGCTCCCAAACTCCTTGCCCACCCCGTCGCTTTATATTTTCCCCTGCGGTGTACTTGGGTCCGCCTGAGGACAGGCGCGTTTCAGACGAGCCCTCGCCCTGGTGGACTGTACAAGGTGACTCGTAGTGCCCTTATTTGTAACGAGTGGTGGGCTGGTGTTTTCTTCCATCGTCTTTACCTCGAAATAGAGGGCTGAGAAAGTATGTTGTTTAGTTCTTGGGGAAACTGCAATACCACCTCAGAAACATCCTAATCAAAATACCTCGCCGGGAACCGAGAAACCTCAGGCAGGCAATCGCTCTAGTCCTTATTTTAAATCACATCGATGGAGAAATCTTTCCTTTTTCTCCGTTAGGAAGGCTAGGAGAGACACACGCCCTCCCTCTCAGCTGTCCAAAGAGGGGTTCAGTGTCTTTTGCTCTTTGCAGGGCCGTTTTAATGTGGTCACGGCGGGGCCGGGCCGGGGCGGACCGGCGGTCGGTCCAAATTCAGCACTGGCCCGCCAATGATAGTTCCCTCTCACAGCCCCGAGCTAGGTCCGGCCCTGCCGCTCCCCCGCCTGCATCCCTCCAGCGTCTTCGCCACGGCGTGGTATCCTTTCTCTCTGCCGCCGGCGGCAGCTTTTTAGCAGGTGCCCAGGGAAGAAACAGCAAGGGGGAAAAAATGAAAATAATAAAAAATAAAATAAAATAAATGAAATAAAATTAAAATAAAAACATAGCTGTCGGGTTTGGGTGGGTTTTAAGCATTTGAAATGAAGATAAACTATATCCAAGGCAGCGGGGAAGGTCTGTGTGAGGAGATCATGAGTGTGTTTTGCAGATGCTCTCAAGGAGCGCAGTAGCGGGATGAACGCGCTACGAAGCCCCGCGTAATGCCCCGACACGCTCGGACTTGTGACCCTTACCCTCACTGGTGATCACCAGTCCAATCTGCCTTTCCCAGCGGAAACTTGCATGTCTTCGCGTGAGCCTGCTCTTGTCAGTCGCTCCCACTACGCTTTGGGCTGCGCCGGTGAGCAGCGCACTGCTGGGAGAGCAGCACGGCGGCAGGACCTTGTTTGCTCCCTGTCTACCCTTCCTCGCAGCTCTGTCTGGGATAGCCACAGTCAGTCATTCCTGCCGAAGGAAATGTTTCATGTAGCTCTTTAAACATTAGTGCAGCAGAAATATTTGGGGCTAAAAAGCAAGCGATGCCTGCCGGTCCGTGAAAACGAGGGGTTTCTCGCCCTGCAGCGCTTGGCAGGAACTTTGTGTCGTGGACGTTTCGGCGGCACTTCCGTCGTGCGGGGGGGAAAACCCAAACGTTATGGCTTCGTCCCTTCATTCAGTCAGAATTTAAAAGGAGTCACGCTGGTAAATCCACACCCGGTTGCTTTGGCAAAGCGTGTCCGGGTGCGGAGGGACTGGGGACACCGGCGCGCGTCTGCCCGTGCAGCGGGAGGGAGCCCCGACGACCGGGCCGGGCTGAGCAAGTGGGGCTAGGGCTGGGACGGTGGAGGTGCGAAAGGACCGGTCCTGCATCGATCGGATTCATTTAGAGACCTTCCATCGTGTGCACCGGGTTTCCAGGGGAAACGCGGAGATAAACACCCCAGGAAAAACGATGGATGCGATGGAAAGGCACTTTTAACAGCTGAGCCTCCCGCCACCCTTCTCTATCTCTCCCGTACGGGGTAGTTCAAGGCCATGTGTCCCCACGTCGAGGAGGATCGGGACTTCTCGCCTGCGCTGAGAGCACGAATAAAGGCGGGGGTTCCCTGGCAGCGCTGGCGGTGAGGCAGCGGGAGGGGTACAGCCCTCGGGATGCCTCTGTCCACCGGCTCAGGCTGCTCTCCCGACGGGAGCGGCACTTTCTCCGAGTGTGACCACCCCGAGGCCGAGCACAGTGAACCCACGGGGCTCGCTTCGATCCCTCACGGCTCGCCTCACTCATGCTCGCGGCCACGGAGCTGCCAACTTGCGGTGGCAAACGGCGACCTCGGGCAGAGCAGGGGCCCGAGCAGTGGTGGGCTGGGTGTCACCCCAGGTGCCCTGCTCCCCAGAGAGGAGCTTGCTGCAAATGTCATCAGGGCCTCGCCGCCGAGCCCAGCGCGTTTCAGCCACATATGGTGGGTGGATTTAGGTGTCAAAAGCCGGCGAATTAGAAATGGTAATTGTCCGTCATTATGGGTGAAACGCGATCTATCACAACAACTGGAACATGTCTGGGCACTAGCAAAAATAATTTGAATGATTAGCGATCATTATGGATGTCAAGCCGCGTCCATTAAGTTGTATGAAGAAATTATCCTTGACGTGCGAAATCAAACTACAAATACACAGTCCTGTCATTGAGGACACCCTCCCCGCTGGGCCGCGGGAGGCCGGTAGCGGCCCGGGGGAGGCGCCGTGGCGACCGCGCTGCTGGGGCTGGTCTGGGGTGGGCCGGGGCGAGGGCTCTGCCCAGAGCCCGCGTGTCCTGCCCACGGTGCTCGGACTGTCAGAGAAGGTGTTGCGGGTAGAGGGAGGCGAGGGTCAGGGAGCCGGGCGGGATGCGGCTGTCCCGAGTACCCAGAAGGCTCCTCCCGGAGGAGAGAAGCAGTGGGGAGTGATTCTCCTGTAAGGGACAAGTCTGAACCCTCCCGTATTGTCCCAGGCCTTGTCAGAAGGGGCCGTTAGGGAACCTGAGCCATCGGTGCTCCCACGGGGGTGTAGCGCGCCCCGGCCCCTCCGTGCCCGCCTGGCGAACGGGCTGTGCCATCAGCATGAAAACGATACTCTTGCCGGGGCGAGAGCAGCTCTCAAGCAATGCCCACGCTGGAAACGTTGCATATATTATTTCTAAGATAAAACGTCGTGTCTTCCTCACAAAGTTAGCCTCTTACGGTGAGGGCTTGTGATAGGGTTTCATATCCTTTTTTCCCCCTGCACCTTCGCTACTGAGGCTTCTTCAGCAAAATTGTTCACAAAAACGAAGCGGATATTTCAGTATCTTGTGGAGGTGTTTTTAGTAAAGCTGTGCCGTTGTGATGTCCCGGGCCATAGCCTGACACGGACATCTAAGCACAATTTCCCAGGGTCCGCGAATCCGCTTGCAGACCGCAGGTTTTAAAGCAAAACGTAAAAGCTTTTTCCTGCAGGCGAGGAAACCCGATTGTTCCCGAGATTTTATTGGTTAATTTTAATCCGATAAATTAGTAAAGTTTCAGAAAACTAAAGGAACCTTCAGAGTCACTTGACAAAATAACAGTCAGCACCCCTGCAGAGCGGTGTTTGCAACCAGCGAATGAGTGCAGATGTGCTTTTTTCCTTGTTGCACTCCCTGGAAAGAAGTTGTCTGTCCGTAGAAGCTTCCATTTTGCGATAATTTTTTACTTTTAACTGAATAAAGAAATCGCGAATCGTTATTTTATTTTATACTTTTTTTATTAGCCAAATAAAAATCCCTTGTTGGCTGTGTTCATTTAGCAGTGCTGTGCCTCTATGCAGGATGCAGCGGCCACTCCACTACCTCCGTAAATCCGCTCCTGACACCCTAAATCCACTCACGACACCCCTACGGGGGAAAACGGACCCGCGGGTCCCCGGCGATGTGTTTGGGGCTGTGCCCCCCTCCAGTCGCCCACTCCCAGGGCACGCAGTGCCAAACAGGCAAAGCCTGGACCCAATCCGTCCCTCGTTTCCCTGTCCTGAGCAGGGGAGCCGGCACAAGCCCGAGCGCTGCCGGCAGCCGGCAGAACTGCCTCCCTCCCGTCCCAACCACCCCTGCTTCATGCGTACAGTTTGCAAATCTGTATTATTCCCGCACCAGCCAAAAATAATATTAGTCCTCTCCACGCGCATTTCATCCCTAATTATCACTCGAGTCCTTTGCGACACAAAGGCTTTCCCCGGCCGGTTTAAGAGCAACGCAGCGCAGATCCACGGGCAAAGTGCTTTACCCTTTCCCGGGAGAAATGCCGGGGGGGGTTTCGCCTCCGGACGGCTTTAATGGGGAGTCGACCCCGGCCACACGCACAGAACGGGATCCTCAAGCCGCCAGAGCCGAAAGGCTGTGGCGGGCTCTGGAGCCCCGGGCAGGGTAGGCAGTGCCTTTCAGAGCCATCCCCACCGGCCGCCAGGACTTGCTTTCCCCACAGAGCAATTTAGGAAACAAAGCAGCAACCAGCGACCTTCGAGCAATGTTTCCGTGTCCCCCCCCCGTCCCTCCGCCCGTGCCGCCGGCTCCCCGGGGCTCTCGCCAGTGCCGTCCAGCTCCGGGAGGCTGAAAATGAGCCCCTCCTGTGCCTTTCTGGCCGGTTTATGGGTTTCTGGCCATTCTCTCTCGGTGTGGAAGCATTGTTTTGGTTGTCAGTCGGCCGTGCATGAAAAGGTTGCGTGTGGCCTTTTTGGCTCCCAGGCCTATTTTTTTTTTTTAACTTTTTATAAGAAAGGGGAAAAAAAAAAAAGATTTTGAAATACCTATGAGCGCTATTACCTAGATACGTATTTTTATTAACAGCTGTGCCCCCACTCTGGTGGGAGGGACATCAGCCACCACTCCTGGTGGCACCCCTTTGCAGACAGAAGGTAACCCCTACAGGTAGTCTTCCACCGTGTCCAGAAGCCCCGCGGCCACTCCTCGCCTGCGCTCCCCGAGCAGAGAGGAAGGAGAAGCCTTCCCCTGCTCGCCAGCAGTTATGCCCCAGAGGAGGGTCCGTGCAGGCTGCCAGCAGTGTCTTTGGGGAGCTCTAGAGCCGGCCTCTTTTCTTCCAAGTCAGATTTTAGGGAAAAAGCCCCGGTAGCACCTGAAAGCTCTGCAGCCACAGCTCCTCGCTGTTAGTTTTCCAAGGAGCTCCCCAGCGACTGCGCTCCTCCCCAGCATTACTGAGGACCAGCCGGGACAAAGCTGGGGAAACAGCCAGGGAAAGAGGTGTGGATTGGTGTTCAGCCGCCCCGAGGCAGCCGAGACAAAACCCCCAGCCCGCTGCCGGGGCTGTCCCCTCGGGCCCACGGGAGCCGATCGGGCTCCGGGCAGGCCGATGGCCTCACTGCCGGGGTTGGGGCGGCATCCCTCGGCCCTGGACTGCCCCGGGGCACTGCGACATCCCGCTCCCGGGCGGTCCGAGAGTGAACTCGCCCTCGGAAGGGAGAGGGGTTTTGCGTACGGATTGCCGGGATTCTCTTCCTCCTTTAAAGAAAATAATAATGAAAGAAAGAAATAAAATAATACACATACAAACCATAATGTACAAAAAGGACAAGTCCCACCTGCGGATGAGAGTCCTCCCGCTTCCCGGTACTTCGGCCAGGCACGGGAGCGGTCTGGAGAGGGGGAACATCACAGAGCGGTGGGCGGGGACGAGACGGGCCGAGAGTCTCTGAGATGAGCCTCTTCGCCTACCGGCTCCTCCGCTCGCCTCTGTCACAGGGAGCGCGGCCCCGTTGCAGTGCTGTACGGGGTGCCACGTCGATGGTGTGCGGCTTGGCTGGGACATGTTTCATTTGCTCCCTGGTTTACCTCGCACCCCGGGAAATCATGTTGTTCCCCGCGGCAGAAGGAAGGGCCCGCTTTGGGGAGGCTTTCGGACAAACTGGCAGCGGTGGCATCCCCGGTGGTGCGTCCGGGGCAGAAAGAAAGACCTACCCTTTATTTCCCCCATCACCTCAACAAAGGGATGGCCCCGAACTGCTCTCTGGGGCCGCCACTGCCACCGACTTCAGGCTTCCCTTCAGGCCCCAGCTCTGGGGCTGCCCCACTCCAGCAGCCTCTCAGTGTTCCCCTACCCGCGGGGAGGGCCCTCCAGCCGCAGGACCCGGGGCCGCCCCAGCTCCGGTTAGGCGCTGCAGACCCAGGGGAGCCGCCGGGTTCCCCGTGCGCCTGCCCGGGAGCCGCCCTCGGGGCGCTTCGCCTTCCCTCTGACAGGAGACGCGGAGCGGAAAACTGGCTGCCAGAGCCCCAGGCCTGCCGTGGAGAGGCCCTTAACCTCCAGGCCACCTTTGCCCCCTGCTCCCCGGAGCCCTTGGGAGGCTGGGCAGGTGCTGTGTGCCGGGGGGTGGGGGGGGGGGCTGCCTGCGCTCCGGCATCTTCTGCCGCTTCTCCGCCTCTTCTCCCCGGAGAAGCGCTGCTGATTCCTGCCTGACAAGTGTGTAGGGACACACACACATCTCTTGTGGTTTCGTGTTTTATTACCCTGCGAGCGAGCGGGAGGTATCTAAATATAGGCAGCCTCCCTGTTGCAGAGTTCGTCTCCGCGCCTGTGCTAGTGTTTAATACACAAACACAAGAGCCTATGGAGACATATGCGAAGATATACACAATTTACATTACATTTCAACAATCGAATTGCTCGTAGCTGCTGCAGTTTCGCTCTCTCTCTCCCTCTTTCTCTTGCGACCGTTTTCCCTTTTTTAAGATTGGAGCTTGTCCATGTCGGATGGGAAATTATTCCCATGGCTTTTGTATGGATTTGGGGTTTGGGAGAGAGACCGAAATCGGAACTTATCTTTAGGGGCATTATTTTCATGTCGCATCCATATGTGCTGATGATCTGCATGGTGTTCGGAGAAGGGGATGAGTGAGCATGGGTGGAGAGGGGATTTTAGAGCCCAGATTTTGCTGATGATTTAAACGTCGAAAATCCAGATTAATTCATTTGGCCTTGGTACAGTTCCGCGCGGGTTCCGAGGGATTTCGTTATTGAGAAAAGACAAAAAGCCTCAGAACGTTTACTTTATATTTGAAATCGTAAAAATATCAGCAAAAACAGGAAGAGAAACGCCTCCAAATTCCGATAGAATCCCATTCAATTATCGATTAAATTTTCCTGATGTAAAATACTGCCGTTTCTCAAATATCGGATTTCGCCAACGGCAAACGAAGACACCCTCGATGCTTTAACATTCGATATTAAACACAATCCTAAAATTCCAAGTACCTTCACTCGGATCAACTTTTCCAGCAATTTCTATCTCGAGTAAAAAGCATCATGGTTTTTACCGGGTTAAAGGGAAAATAGTCCGAGGCTTTATTCTGCGCCTCTTCTCCTGTGTTACCCCCCGAGGAACCACGGGGAAGCTCTCATGACAGACGCTTTCTTTTCATATTAGGCGGTTCCCTACAGCGCTGCATCCGACAGCGAGCACGAAGCAAAATAACAACACACGGCGACCTACAGGGAAAAGAAGGCTTCGAAACAATCCTCTCTCTCTAACGGGGAGCCCGATAGGAAGCATAACCAGCTTCTCCGAAAGCCAGCCCACCGCCTTGCCTCCCCATCCCCAGCGGGGGCTACACCTCCCCTGGCATGAGTCATCTCGTCGAAGCTGGGGTGGGAGTCGGCGGCCGGTGTTTGCTGCGGGGTTGCAAACCTCACCGGGGGACACGGGGCTGCAGGCAGAGAAACTTCCCCAAAGGCAAAAAAAGGAGCAAACTGAGCCGTCTGCGGGCAGCAGAAGCTCCTGTTCATCTTCCCAAGTGCTACTAGCATCCAAACATTTAATTTTTCCAGGAGAGAAAGAGGTGAGGAATGATGATATTAAATAGTTAAAGAAAGGGAAAAAGATAAAAAAAGGAAAACGGTCAGTCCTGCGCATCCGCCAAGGTCTTGGCTCTAGCGCACAGGACCTCTAAGCCCGGAGCACTCCTCTTTGCCTACCCGCCTGCGAAACAAAACCAAACTCGAAGCGTCTCCACGGTGCCAAGACGGCTGATGGCTTTAGGAGCAGAGTGCTCGCCCCGAGCCATTCCACCCCCGAGGGCTAGAGTCGCTGTCACCAGCCTCCTCACCGCCGAGCACGGACGGGGGCACCTCAATCTCTGAGCAGAAGCAACCCGAGCCTGGGGAGGTTTCCCCTGCGGCGGGAGAGAAGCCGGCGTCGATGAAGGATCAGGGGCGCCAGGCAGCGCGTCCGCTTGTGAAAGGGGTCCATCGTCGTGGGGAAACTATCGCAGCTACCACCTTGCCCCGTCCCTCCGAGCGCCGTTGCCCACAGCACAGGCTGCCCGCGCTGGCCCCGGCGGGGTCTGCCGGGGGACAGCGGTCGGCGATGGGTTGTGCTGCCAGCACAGTGCCGAGGGCCCGGTCTCGCCGCGGGGGCTCGGTCCAAGGAGGGGGGCTGCCCCAAGCTGCTATCGCTGCTGTGTCGGGATACAAACGGCCTCGGCAGTTTTCACCGAAGACTGCGCAGTTCCATCCTTCAGCCCCAGCCGGAGCACCCGGGCTCGAGCAACGAGAGAACCGCTCTCCTATACGCACACCTTTACCCTAGACGCCAGGGTATTTAAACTGACGCTGCCCGCGGCAGCGAGCACTGCCCGTCCTGCACAGCGAGGCCGCCCTCGCCGGGAAAACCGATTCGATGTTCTACGGCTCACTATAACCCGCGCAGCCGCAAACTATACCGGCAGCTCAGCGGCTTCATCCCAGACATGCGTTAAGTAACTCCTCCAGGCGCCCTGACCGACCCGGGAGCCGGTCCTGGCGCTGCCCGTGAGCACGAGCAAGGCCGCCCTGGGAACCCGCTGCCAGCCTGCAGGCGAGTGAGAAAAGGAGGGATGTGGTTTGTGATACAGTCTGAAGTCAGCTGCGGGGAAAAGGTCGCTGGGGAAATCCGTGCCCACTCTCAGAAACGACACAATCGGCAGAGTGTTAAACTAAAGTTTATAAATTAAAAAGGAGAAAAAAAAAACCCAAAAAGTACAGCGGGTAGCTTACAAACATTCACAATTCATTTGAAGTAAATAATCTAGTTGAGTGCACAGTGCCATTGAAAGAGAAAGGGGGGGGGGGAGTAAAAAAAAGAAGGGAAAAAAGTAGAAAGCGATGAGTTATGAGTTACCTTGAAAGAAAGTGAGTGTAATTACATTGCTGAGCAGATCTGGAATCCCCACCCCTGAAGGAGAGGGCTGCAGAAGAACTCTAAAAGGCACTGATGGCATTAGGATTTCTTATTACATCGATTTCTTAAAAAGCCTGACTAGAAATATTCACATTGAATATAAAAATAATAATAGCAACAACTTTAATACAACTGGAAAGTGCGAAAAATCCATAACTCCTCCCTCCCCGAACATGGAAAGATCTCAGGGAAAAAAAAAAAAGGAAAGAAGAAGTCTGGCATTTTGATGTAAGTCTCACCCTTTTGTGACACATTTATCCTTTGCCAGGGCTCATGGAGTACAGGAATAACATGGGCAACAAGAGCAGGGGAGATCTGAAAGAGGGTTCCTTACATTCAGCACCATACAAGGCACACTCAGTTTGCAACGAGTTGGAAGACCAAGGACTCAAACAGACGTCAAAAATCTTCCTTACAATCCACCGAGGGAGTCCTTGATCTCCTCCTTTGAGCTGCATTTGGTTTTGAGGGTTGGTTGCTCTTGTTTGAGTTTTTTTCTCCTCTCTTTTCCTCCTCTCTTTCTCTGTCCCACACAAGATCGAGTCTCTACCAATCCGAAGTGAAATAAAACAAACAAACAAGAAGTCTACATCAAATACACTGACAACATGGATACCATGAACTAGTCGTGCCAAATCGCGCAAGTCCTCGGCTGGCAGGGTGGGAATGGCGTGAGGATCGGGGCCAGGTGGCCCACAAGTCCTACGTTGGAAGAGGAGAGAGTGAGGAACCATCCAAATAATATTAATAATAAAAATAACAATAAAATAATAATAAATACTGTCCGAGGCACCGAGAGCTGCAGCTGGGGCTCTGGATTTGAGAAGCTGGCTGGCTGGATGAACAAGCGGATGGAGGGATAGGAGGTGCAGAGGGGTGATGGGTTTCCTGGCTGCCAGTGTGTGTGGTGGGGGTGCTGCGGTTTATGTTTGCTTGCCCCTCACTGGGTGCCGGCGGCTGCGGCGCAGGTTGACAGAGCCCACCCGGGCAGGCAGTAGTAGGGGTAGTAGTAGGAGGGCTGGAAGGAGAGCAGCGAGGGCGGCCGCAGCACCTCGCCGGGGTGGTACTGTCTCTGGTCATCGCGCACCAGCACCTTGACGGCCACCTTCTTGGCGGCGGGGGCAGCGGCCAGGAGGTCGGCGGCCATCTGCCGCCGCTTGGTCTTGTACCGCCGGTTCTGGAACCAGATCTTCACCTGTGTCTCGGTGAGCTTCAGCGAGGCGGCCAGGTCGGCCCGCTCGGGCCCCGACAGGTACCGCTGGTGGTTGAAGCGCCGCTCCAGCTCGAAGACCTGCGCGTGGGAAAAGGCTGCGCGGGAGCGCTTCTTCCGCGGTTTCGGCGCTGCCCCTTCCTCCTCTCCTGGTAACAGATTCCCGCACTTGCCCGCTCCGTCCTCCTCCTCCGGGGGGCTGCGATCTGCAGGCAGGACGAGAGCACGGCGGTCAGGGCAGGCGGGCACCGGGACACCCACAGCCCTGCTCCTCGGCGGGATAGCACCCGCGAAGCCGGGCAGCCTGGGGCGACGGGGCGTGCGGGCAGCTGCCCACCGCTCCGCGGGTCAGGGCAGTGGGGGTTTCTCGCTCTTCGTTAAGCGCCGGGCGCCCTCTCTGGCTGGGGGCTCGGCCTAGCAAAGGGCTCTCCCGGATCCGCCCTCCCTCGCCCCGCGGGACACGTTTCGGGTGCTCTTTCCCCCGGTACAGCTCGCCACACAAACCCGCGGGGCCGGTAGAAAGTGCCATAACCTCCCGTTCTCAAATCCCCCTCACAGTCCTCCCGGACCCTCCCGCTCCCCCCGCGCGAGTGCGGAGTGGCTGCTGCCGGGACTGCCCCTACCCGAGACGGCGGCGGACATCTCGCTGTCACTGAGGCCGGCGGCGTCCCGCTCCGCCGCCTCTAGGGGTTGCGCCTCCTCTGCCACCGCCGGCCGCCCGCCGCCTGTGACTTCGGCGGGGCGGGCGCTGGCACCGGCGCTCTCCTCCTCGGAGCGCCGCTCCCCCTCGGGGTCCTCGCTGAGCGCAGAGTCTGAGTCCCAGCCCGCCGCGGTCCGCGGTGCAGGGGCTCGGGCTGCGGGCGATGGGAGCGGCGGGCCCTCGGCGGCTCCGCACAGCCTCCAGCCACCGGCCGGCCCGGGTGGCGGCGGCCGCCCCTCGGCGTGGCGGGCGCGCTCCTCCTTCTTGTTGAGGATGGCCTGGATGGAGAAAGGCGTCAGGGCGTTGCCGCCGCGGACGGCCATGTCCCGGCGGCTGGCGGGCGGCCCCCGCGTGCTTGCAGCGGACCGCGCCGCGCCTTCAGCTGGGCGACCGCATCGCCGGCAGCGGCCGCGACGGTGCCGGGCCCTTCTCTGCCGCCGGGAGGGCGGGCGCCAGCGGGGGCAGCCTGTGTGCGCCGCTGCCGACCCGCCCGCCCATAGGGCCGGGGCCGCCGGGGCCGCCGCTCCGCCGGGCGCCGCCGCGGGTCCCTGCAGGCGCGGGGCTGCCTCCGCCCCGCTCTGTCCCGCCCCGCTCCCGCCCTCTCCTTTTTCTGCCGGCGGCGCTGTCATCGCTCACCGCGCTGACAGCGCCGGCCCCGCGCCTTCCCATTGGGCAGCCTCCGCGCGGCCCGCACGGCGATTGGCTCCCCGCGGCGGAGCGATGCGACTCCGCGGGGCGCGCGGCGGGGCGCGCCGAGCTTTAACCCCTTGCAGCCCGCGGGGCTCCCCCTTGTACCCCATCCGGGCCCTCATCGCCCCGCGGTGGGAGCGCGTCTCTGCCGGGATCAGCGCTGTGTGCGCGGCGGGGAAACCTCCCAAACCTCCTGCAGCTCTTCCTGCGGCTGTCAGCGCGCAGCGGCCTCGACTGGTTTTCGAAAACGTGCTTTTCCGCACCCCGCTGATTTAAAAATGGGGTCGGTCTTTTGTCAGGGACTGTCTTGGGTCCGTGAGTCTCTTAAAAACCTTTTTAAGAGGACAATTTATCGCAGCTTCAAGGAAAGCGGACTTTAATCTGCGAGAAATTGTGCTTCCCCTGAAAGAAAACGGCCCTAAACAGCCCGCTTTTGGAAACCATCACAAGCACGTGAATGGTATCGACGCGGCCCCTTGCCAAACCGCCGGGTTCCCCAAGCACCTCTGCTCCCCTTGTTTCAGACACTATCGTCATCCTCGGAGCTAACGGGAAAATCCCGGCGAGGGTATCCAGCAGGTACACGGGAAATGAAACGCCAGCGCTTCTCCACAGCGGGTTTTCGGTGCTGGGGTGACGTGGCGGCATAACGATCTGGAGAGTATCAAAACGCTGACCCTAAGCTCCCAAAACTCGGCTTTGTTTAGGGAACCCCATTCCCGGTGCCAACCTGCTGCTTCCCTGGCATGTGTCCACCACCAGCCCTTCCCGCCTTGTACCCGAAGAGAGGAGCGTCTGTTCTCATCAGACCGCGAAGCCACCACAATTGATTATCAACGAGTCCGGCACCACGTAAATGTTTTCTGTCATTATTCTTACCCGGAAAATAAATTAACGAAATAAATAATCCCGCTTTCATAGCACGGTTGCGCCGGGAAGTCGGAGAGCACCTTTGCGTGGCTGAGCGAGAACCGGCTTCAATCTTAAGAACAAATCCAGCCCGTTCTAATAACCCCGCTTGGGCTTACTCGTTATCCCTTTTTCCCACCCAGGTATTTCCCGGGAAAGCCATCTTTTCTGCCACCCAAGGCTTCGGTGCCACTATACACTCAGGAAACACCTTCAGAGTATTTCCTGTAAAAAGGGAATTTATTTTAAGAGGTGGAGAAAAGTAAGAGATATCTGGGGAAGCTGCGAGAAATCGTCTTGAGAGAAGATGTGCCGGAGGTGTAGGAAGGTGCTCTGTGCGTGCCTTTTAAGGGGTGCTAAAGACCCGAGAGGTGAAATCTGGGGCATCGGAGGAGATGCGTGAACTTAGACGTGAGGAGAGGAAGGGCTCCACGCTTCCAAGGGGAAAGGTTGGAGGTGCGGGTGGTGGGAGCTGTGGTTTGGTCGCCGGGCACGGCCGAGGCGAGGAGCTCGGCGCAGGGCCGCTTCTGTGCTGGGGCTCTGCTCAGGTGCGCAGACCGCCGAGCAGGCGGCCCTTTGGGGCCGGAGATGAGGCGGAAGAGGCGCTCTCCCCGGCGGAGCCCCCGCCGACCTCCGGCACAGGCAGCTTCCAGCCAGCGAAGTCCCTGATTTGCAAGGTTTCTTGGAAATACCTGCGGTTCGTTTACAATGGCTGTAATTCTTTGCTAATTTACCCAGCTCCCTCCCTGCCATCCCCTTTTCTTTTTCCTCCTTTTTTCTTGCTCTCTCCCGCCTCCTGGGGCGATCTCTGCGCCCTCTTCCCGACCTGAAAACTACTGTTCAGGGAAGGAAATGCCTGGGGACGAGGCCGGGAGGAGAGCGCGCAGCGGCGGAGGTAAGGCGCAGGGGATCGGCAGAGGGAGGCCGGGCAGGGCCGGCGGCCCCGGGGCTGCGGCGGACAAGGGCCAGCTGGGTGGTCCCGCCGCGCCCGCCCTCCAACCCCTCCGGGGGAGACGGACAGCGGGACGGAGCGGTGAAGGGGAGGGATGGGGGTGCAGCGGCCCGGCATTGCTCCCCGACCGGAGCGGGGCTCGTAGCCGCCGCCCGGCCGCGCTCAGCTGGGCAACACCGGAGGACAATGGTCCTGGACACTGAGTGCAGCGGGCACGGCCGCCCCTCCGGGCGTGTGGGAGGGAAACGGGGCAGTGAAAAGCTCGGGGGACACGGGAGGAGGCGGCAGGGCGGGCAGGGCAGAGCCTGATATTTTGCAGGCGGAGGCACAACTTCTACCTTTCCCGCACTCCTGACAAGGGCTCCGCACCCGCCATTGCGCGGTTTGGGAGCAGCTAAACCCCATATACTGAGCCGGATCCGCCGTTCTACAGCCGGGCTCACACGGCAGCGGGAAGCACCCACCCTGCCGTGCTCCACAGCCGCAGCCTCCAGCGCCCCGCTGGGAGCCCGGCCGGCCGCCCCTCAGCCCGCTCCGCTTCCTCGCGGTGCGCCCCGGCTGCGGCGGGTGGGCTGCCCCACCTAGAGGCGGCCTCGCCGCACTGCCCGGCCTCGGGGAGCTCAGCTGGCCCGCGGCCACATCGATGACCGGGGGAACACAGCGGAGCCCAGGCACGGCCCCAGCGCCCCGTCCTGTATCCAGTGACAAACCGTGGCGTGGGCTGGGAGAGCGGGAGCGGAGCCCGTCTGGCTGCAGCGTGAGTGAGGGGGCTTCTTGCAGTCACCAGAGACGTTTTCTTTCCAGGTAGGGGGAAACTGTCTCACAGAAGCACTGTGTGTAGTGCAAAGGGCAATGAAACAGGGAAGGATGTGTCCTGCCCACGGGCATCTTATGAAAGTATCAGATGGTACACACGTGAAGGTGGCGGCAAAACCTTAAAAAAACCCCAAACATTTGTAAAGAGCACACGATTTTTATACACTATATAATGTTATATAAAATGACTCAGGTAGGCTCCTGGGTGGGAATAGCTTGCACTGGGAAAAGGGAGTGGTGCAGCCTTTCCTTCAGGATAGGATTAACCCAGTATGGGAAATTACTCAGGGAAGAAGGCTCCATGTGCCAGCTCCCAGGCAGAGCCAGGCCAGCTCAGTCCCACTTCTCTCCCCTGAGCCCTCCCTCCTCAGGCCCTGGGCTACCCCATGCTGTTGCTCTCTTGGCAGCACTTCCCAAATCCTGCAGGCTGGTGGTAGATAAGACCTTTGTCATACCCAGTTAAAGGCAGCCATTTTTTTCCTAGACAGAAGCTGTCTCTCAGACTTGTTCCTAGTTTGCCTCCTGATATACACAGAGGCATGCAAATCCTTGCAGTCTCCTGCTGTGTCTTCCAGGAGCTTAAGTGGAACAAGGCAAATGGTACAAACAGTGCTTCCTCCTAGGAGGAGTTTCAAACCCCTGTGTCTGTTGGTGATAGGGAAGATTTAGTTCATGGCTTTTACCTCAGCTGTGCTCTTCTGGCTCTGAAGCAAGGCGCAAGAATGTGTCCTGGGCAACTTGGTGGTTTTGCAGGAAAACCTCAGGTCATCTGTTCTTGAGCACGTTTTGACTCTATTCCTTAGATAATAACAATATATTTCCAAGCAAATGTAACCACAGCTGCACAGTAGGTGACAGCTGTGCATCTCTAAAACAAGTTACTAACAAGATTTCTCCCTGCATTTCACAAGGGACCTCATGTAAGTAACTGCTGCAACACTCAGCCTTCAAGTTGCTTTTTGCTGTTGACATCAGGATCCTGTTTTGTTGCTGAGATGTCAACTCCAAGATGCTTCCAGACTTCAGAGAGAGGGGGATACCCCACCTACAATTGAGGGAAAAATCTGAATGATTTTTAGTACCCAACTGAATATTAAACTCGGAGAATGTGCAAATATAATACTGACAGTGAGAAATTTGATCTTATTAACTTGGCAGCCTCTTAGCAAATTAGTTCAGTAGGTTTTAATAGCTGGTTTGCACTCCCCTTCTCTGCTCATATTCCTTATTTGGGGAATAGCCTGTGTCCTTTAAGGCTGAGGGGCTCAAACACAAGCATTCCTATAGGAGTTTAGAACTGAACTGAAAGGAACACTTGAATCTTGCCAGTTGCATATATACAGTGACATGGTTTGGCCCAGTTTTACTGCTCAGAGATGCTGTTTCTGGGAAAACCAACCCAAATCACCCTCTTGTTTCTTGGTCGCTACAATAAAAAGTGCAGGCTCAGCACGCAGAGTACCAACCATGAAAGCAAAACTACCAACATCTGACTCACTGCATGGCAATTTTTCTCTGGAATAATTCCTCCTTGAAAAACCTGAAAAGGAAAGGACGTACAGGCTCTCTAATCATCACACTCCAAAGAAAGAGTGAAGCCGTGCACTTGTTTTCTGCTGCATGGTGCAAGGAGACCATGAGCTGCGTTCACACTGAGCCTCATCCCACAACCACCTTCAGGCCAGAGCATCTTTGAAATGAATTTTTCTTTTTGATTCTTTCCTTACTTTCATGCTCAGTTTCCTACTACCCCGGTAAATGGCAATATAGACCTTATCTGATGTATTTATCTGCAGCACAGCAATACAACCTGGACAAGATTAACTTGATTTACTAATGAAAAGCAAACCAGCATATCCAAATGATCAGATGTTTACAGTCATCAATTACAGCTTTTGAATTCTTCTGTGAAAAAAATAGCATAATATTTAGCCCCTGTATTTAGCTTTTATCTGTTTCAAGCAATTTTTAAAGGAGGAGGCAGTCTATTTAATTTGCACATTCTGATAGAAAAATGAAAGTAGAACAGACTGAATGACCTATGCCAGGGTAATATATGTGTGAGTCATCCATCCAGTATCTGATCTATCAACTTGTTCTGATTTTTTCCTTATTATTTACTAGAACACTTAAAAGAACATTTGCCATATTACAGTAGGTGCATTTGCCTTGTTCAAGTCTCTGGGCTTTTAAGAACACTCATAGCACAGATTAATCATTTGGTGTTTATTTGGTACAACACCATATGAAGTCCAGGTTTCCTTTACCATTGCTCCTCAATCTATAAATAAGTAATAACCTTTCCTACTTTTTGTTTGAAAGAGTTGAGCTCACTTTTCCTGGATGATGGACTATCTTGGTAATTAAATCAATGGCTGCATTGGGGTAATATTTAAATATTTTCATTGCTTCTGATGCTTAGGTAAATCAAGTAAGCCTGCTGGCCTCTCAGGATACTGGAGCTGTTTACATTTATAAAGCGATTTCACACCTTTGTCTGAGAGTCACACCTTTATTGATAGCAAGTCAATAGTCTTTTTATATTATTTTTTCTTCTCTCTTTGTTATTCATATCAGGAATATGAACACCCACCTAAGGTAATATCTGGGAGTGTTTGGGACTTACCTGTTATAAACTTGCACACATCACCGATTACTCAAAAATTCCAGAATTTGAGGTCAAGGACTCATTTGTTTCACATCCTCCTCACACTGAACAGGAAGCTTAATCCAAGGAGGTGGGATGTGGCATTTCTGTGCATGTCTTTGGTGATCTCTTGTATCCAGTATGGGCTGCTCGGAGAAGCAGATCTGACTCAGGAGCTTCAGTGCTGGACTCAGGTGCAGAGATGAGAATCACGGTATATCCATCCTGTTTTGGCTATGTGATTGACTTTATGCATCTGAAGAGAAATCAGGGGTGTGAGTTCACCAGGTAATTGCGCAGGGTGGTTGGTCGTATTCCTGGGAGCACCCATCCCTCTGTTGAGCCGAGCAGGAACCCAGGCAGTTCATACTGAGCATCTCACTCATGGTAGCTCCATTCTCTGAAAGGACCCCAGCCTCTGTGGGAGCTTTTTGACACCTCTGATGGAAAACAAGGCCCCAGTTACACATGCTGTGTGACACGGGACTTCACGCCTGCAGCTGCCTCAATGGCCATGGTGGTGGCCTCACTGTGATCCGTGCCCCATAACCCATAGTGGAGCAGCCAAGCCAAGCTGCTTGAGAATGGAGACCTTGGGTCCAGCATTGCATTTATGAAGTTAGGGCAATTAGCAGGTTCACTGTGTGAATTGTTTCTGCTGGCATTGATTTTGTATGCATAGTGACGATATATTTCATCTGAACACAGCTTTTACATTAAATAATTAATTCTTTTGGCTTGCTCAGAGAGAACACAAATACTTACATAAACTTCACAAATAAATTAGTGACTCTGCTTTGTTCAGCTCACATGCTAATTGAATTGGCTGCCTGAAAATTAGCAAACATGACACAAGTTGTCTGCTGATGCAGATATTGTTCATATATTCTGTGTGCATCTCAGACAATAGAGACTTTGAGCATGTCGGTTATAGACGACTGCAAATGTGCACTGTCTTGTCCTTATGGCACTCAGTTCTCTCTTAGGATTCCTGTCTTCATTAGTATTGTCTTTACCTAAATTCAGAGATTTTGATATATAAGTTGTCTCCTTCTGAGTGTTTTACAGTGTTGAGGGGAGCACAGACTGAGTGTGTTCTCAGAGTACTCTATGACAGTGCCATAGAAGTAGCTTTCTCTATAATTTATTAGCCGGACACACTGAGCATTTACTTAACAGAAGAAATACATATTAAGGCAGGTGACGGATGACAAAGAATAAACATGTGCAATATGACAAAGCAGTTTGCACCCTACCCGTTGTATGAATAGAGTGAAGAAGTCTCCAGTACTTAAGGTCTCCTGGGGCTTAGTGGAACACACTTGCAATGTGAGAGGGACAAGACATGCGGTAGACAGAATGTCAGTTATGAATCCGTTGGAAAACTAAGGAAGTCCTTTTATTTCTCCAGGAGTTTTTTTGCAACAAAGGGATGCAGAAATCTGCCTGCAAGTGAAACGGGAAGGCAGAGGAGTGCTGGCTGGAAGGACATTCTGGTAATACTTTCAAGATGGCAAGTTGTGATTTCCTGCACTATGGATGAGGTTATTTTTGGCAGGAGGAATGAGAACTTTCTGCTCTCCCTGCTTTGGAAAGAGGGTGGTGTGTGGTGTGGCCTTCTGGTGTTTTATAGTATCGTCTGCATTTTATAACACTTGATTAAAACACCCACATTTTTCTCTATGTACTCTCAGTGTTCCAGGCCCATAGAGGATCATGG
Source organism: Amazona ochrocephala (assembly GCA_039720435.1). Lineage (NCBI taxonomy): Eukaryota > Metazoa > Chordata > Aves > Psittaciformes > Psittacidae > Amazona > Amazona ochrocephala. The sequence goes on from CM077879.1 coordinate 15,790,720, forward strand.
CAGACTGCTGACTGCAGGGAGCTTTAAAACCCAGTCTTTAGCCAAAAATGTTGCTATCAACTGTCCTTCTATGTCTCTGGAGGACTTCTGGTGTGGCGGTATTTCTTTCACACAGTTTACGCTTTGTGCAACACCTCTGTGTCAAAGGAACTCTTTTTGAGAAGGGCTGTGCAGGGCAATGTGTTGTTTTGCATTAGATATGCTCCTTTATCTGGAAATACAGCTCTTAGTAAAACAAAGTATTATCCTTCATAGCTTTAAAATGCTGTCTGCAGTATGGTCTTCTGCGGAACAAAGCCCTTTCAGTCTAGCCTCCCTGTACTACCCGATGACTGTCTGGTTGACTGAACACCCCAAACACAAATGGTATATAGGCACATCAACCAATCACGACCATGTTGATATTCATATCTCTGACTTTACACATAGTTATCATGGAGGGAATAAAAATTGTCCAAAGGCTAAAGGACATTCATACATCATTCACAGAGTTTAATTTGGCGCTTTAGTGGCTCCTCAAGAGCTAATGGTAAGAAACCTCTGCAGCCATAAAGTATGTTGATCCTGAGAACTCTTGGCAGACTCTGGGAAGAGGAGCAGCATGCTGGAGACAAAAGTTGACATCCCTGCAGTCCATAGGGGTGATGGAAGAGCTTCAACCTTCCAACCCCAAATGCCTTGCTCCTTGGTCTGTATATGGCCAGGAGCACTACTACCACTCCTGGAGCTACTTTCTAATACATGGAGACTTCAGAAGCAGGCCTGGGCAGATCATGGAACTGCCTTGGTATAAGGTAACAGCTGCTTTTACAGAGAGAATATTAAATGTCAGAACACCTGGATAATGAGATAGTGAGATCCTTTCAGCAAGGACAATACAAGACTACCAGCTGTGGAGCTGAAAAGTAGACTGTCATCTTCAGATCAATGTCATGACAGGAATCTGTGCATCACTTTCTTTCAATAGCCCTAGTTCTTTGGACATGGAATGTGGTAGTGGTATTTCTCATGAATATCACAGTCCCAAACTCTTGCATTTAATAAACTCCTTTGCAAGAAGTGTTGATTCTGAGCCTCATGGTAAGACCAGCGCATGAAAATACTGGGATGTTATTGGCTGTAGCTAGCTTTGATGAGCATCCCTTACCATGTGCCCTAGCATCTGGGCCCCAGCCTGCACAGAGAAATCCCCTGAGCATTTTCCCCAAGATGCAAGGAGTGTTTGATGATTTCCTTCAGGAGGGGATTTATTTTCCCACCTGCTGGCTCAGCTGGTGCTGGATATTGACTCTGTCTCAGTTCTTGCTTGCTGGGTCCTGGGAGCCTGACTCCAGTCGCATCAGAGTTAATGGGAAACTAAAAAGAGGAAGGAGAATGACTTATGAAAAGGGAATTGTAATTGCTCTACTCAGTATTTTCACAACTTCTTTTATCATCTTTACACTTAGTGGTTAGTAAGAGTAAACGTGAAGGCCCCTTAGCCTGCATCTAATGTGTTTGGGTATCAGTCTGTCCATCCACAAAAATTCTTGGTCATTTCAAGAAGTTTGAGAGGAGGCAAAAACAGAGCTGAAGGAAAGACTTCTAAAGAACTGAAAAGAAGACAGTGGCAGAGGGAGAGCTCAGATCTGGTCTGATCCAGGAGTATGCAACGAAGTAATGAGGGAAAGAAAAAGGAAAGCGGGAGAGAAAAGGCAGGGGGAACTTAGAGCTGAGACAGACCTTGTGAGGGAACTGTAGTGCATGGGATGGGAACAAATGGCTACTGAGCAGTGAAAGACAGGTCAGATGAGAAGTAAGGATGGAGGCATATACACTGGAAAAGTGCTAGGAACAGGGGGCTGTAAAATGAGAGAAACAGGGAGGTCTGGGATTGGTCTGGGATCCTATTAAGCCTCCAAATCTAACTTGTTACACTTGAGAAAAAAATGTTAAATACATTGCTTCTCAAGCAGTTTGATGCATAAACATAGGCCCACGTTACGTGGAATTTAACATGCATATGTTGCATCTGTAAACGTAACACTTGATTGATTTAGACCTATGTATGGTATGCTATACAGTATATATAGAGCTGAACAAAGGTATTCCTGCTGAAGCCTGTGGCATCCTGCCTGTGTGATGCAGCGCATTGCCAAGGAGGAGCTGGTGGATGGGCAGGTGCGGATGCCCAGCAGCGGTGGCCCCAGGACCATGGCAAACCTCCTTGCTCCTCTGCCTAGCCCTTTCGGGTCTGGTCTAACCTCGACCAGGCTCTGGGTCCATCCGTCTCCGGGGTCGTGCCATTGCCTGCGTACAGCTCCGGGCGCACGCTGCGCTACCTGACAGGCACCGGTTGCCATCTAGTGGCTATTTTAGGTCTATCTCTGCGTGGAAAACATTTTTCCAACCAAACTGCAGCCCAGCTGTTGCTACTCCAGAGGAGATTCGCACGTTCTGCCCCAAAGCTTCCTGAGTGACCTGCACAGAAATGAAGGGGCCGATGCATGTAGTTCAGAATGGGCTTCCCTTTCTGTAGCACGCACAGTTTGGCGTTGCTGTGCAGTGAAGCAGCTTACCTGCCTTCCAGGTGTGCATTTTGCTGTGGGAGAAGGTTGGGAAGGTCTCAAACCCACCTGAGTGGGACATCAGCCCTGATGGGAAAAGGTTGGCTCCTTACTGGCAAAGCAGCCATGCTTCCAAGCAGTTCAGCTCCACCAGCATCTTCACCTCTCATTTGTAACAATCCTGGCCCCCAACAGGGTACTGGAATAAGCTGAAAGTTTTCTCATTATATTTCAGTATATTCACCCTTGCCAGATCCCAACCAGACCAAGACACAATATTGCAGCTGCTGGGCGAGCACAGAACAAATATTGGTCCAATGGATATATTGTACTTTGGCTGTGCACCATCTCTCTCCCCTGCTCAATGAAAATTGAAGAGCTGGTGCAGATGGACTGTTTCAAGTCTGATGCCCTTGAGTGAAAACAAAAGTAATTGAACTTCTTTCCTTGTTTAAAAGCTGATAGTCATTTCCCTAGTATTTCTAAAGTGATAAAAGCTAAGAAAATTTGAGAAAGGTGTGAAAAGAGGGAGAGGAGCAAAAGAATGAGATCTGGGAAGGATGCCCTTTATTCACTGGTGACTTTGGACAATCCCATTATCCCAAGAAATCAAATTGACAAACCCCAAGAGAAGGATTAAATGAATTAAGTGAAATACAACCCCCCAACAAGATTTTGTTATTTTCTCAAAAGGGAGACTGCTATGAAGGAATGAAAGAATTTTCCTTCTCTGTCATGAAGGGCCTCAGCACAACACATCCCCACATCCAGTACTGTGGTAGCATTTGCTTCTCTTTGTGTTCACTTGTGAGGGATTATTCCACTTTGGATTATTGCCATTGTAGTATATAATCATAGCAGCAAATATCCAGTTGTACTTTAAGTACTCAGCACTTACACCCTGAGCCCATCACTGTTTTCAGAAGCAAAACTTCCCCAGTTCTGAAAATACAAGAAAATTGTCTGAGCATCTATGAGGGTATAATGGTAACTGGACAGGGTTTTGTTCATGCCAGAAAAATGAAGCTAGCAACATGTAACAGTAAAGCTCTGTGAATGCGTTATATGGCACAGCTGCCATTCTCCTTTCTTGGCTACACTTGAAGAGGCTCCTTGGTCTGTTAGCTCCAGGCTATGGCAAACTAATGTATACCTGCAAAGCTTGACCGCAGGGCAAGAATCTGAAGCCTTTGTATGAGAAAAGGTCAGAAAAGCAATCACAGATGTCTTAACAGTGGGGAAAAGCAAGCACTTTTAAAAAAAATATCATTATACTTTTTTATGCAGAACTTTCCTTGTTTATGTGTTTATTTCAAAACAGAAGAAAACTTTGCTTTGTGCTTCTCTTTAAATTGAGGCTTTCATGTTCTTCCTTTCCTTTCTTCTTTTTTCCTTTTCAGTGGGGAAAGCAAATCTACGAGACACTGAAAGCTGAGAACAAGAACAGCTTTGATTTTTGAATACAGAAAAGCAATGAAACTAGATTAAGCAAAATGCCATCTTCAAGGAGGTAGCTCTCTGCTCTAAAGATATATGGTCATACAGGAAACAAAAGGCATAAATTGCAACAGAGAATTTCAGGTTAGGAAAACTGTTTAAAAGCAACAAGGGAGAGGTGACATGGGAGTTGCCATCACTGGAGATCTGTAGGATCCGGTTAGACATCACGTATTTGGAATTACCTGAAGCAACCTGCCCACTGGGTTAGCCAGCCCTTACCTCCCCAGGACAGCGGCTATCATGTAGCTGACTTCCAGCAGTGCTGGTGCTGGACCTTCATAAAGAAATGAACCAACTCATTACAACCTCCAGCCCCTCTTTGGCACTCTCATCACCCCTACTGTGTAGGGAGCAGGGAAGGAGAAGGGTACAACCTCCTAGCATCTGCCCTGCGCTCAGCAGCCCCTAATGCATATCCCTGGTGACTTCCCTCTTCCACTTTCATGTCCAGTCTCCGTGTCCCAGCCCTCTCTGTTACAGAAAAGGAGCTGGCATCTCACTGGAATTGCACTCAGGAGTGTGGAAGTTTTGTTTTACTTTTATTAAAGCTTCTTCAAATGGCTATTTCTCATGCTTGGGGGATGAATAGAGTTCTAAGTTCAGAATCAGTTGAAATAAGCTTTATGATCAGTTGAATTTTATTTTTAAGTAGCCTTATATCACCTATTTACTTAGCCTGAAAGCTCCTAGCTGAATAGAGTTAAATAAGCACTATATTACTGAGCAATTCTTAGCTCTTGTTTATATAAAAAGAGCAGAGTGAACTTATTATTATCTGAAAGGAAAGTCACATTCCAGGTCTCTGCTTGCTTTGGGCACTGCAGCAGGAATAACTATTCAGCTTTAACATTTTTAAATTTATAAACTAGAACTGGTGCTGGAGCATCATGCATGTGATCATGGAGCAATTTTCTCTTATGTGTTCCTCTTTATTCATTCACCATAATATATGTTGATTAGGGACACCGTGGGCCCTCTCCAGAAGCTATCGGGAGAACTGGCTACCCTGGATTTGGAGAAGGCTGAGGTTCTTAATGACTCCTTTGCCTCAGTCTTTACCGACAAGTGCTCTGACCACACCACCCAAGTCTTGGAAGGCAGACGCGGGGACGGTGAGGGTGGGGACCCTGGGCCCACTGTGGGGGAGGATCTTTTTCGGGACCACCTTAGGAACCTGAATGTATACAAGTCAATGGGACTGGATGAAATCCATCCGCGGGTCCTGAAGGAGCTGGCAAATGAAGTTGCTAAGCCACTGTCCATCATATTTGAGAAATCATGGCAGTCAGGTGAAGTTCCCGATGACTGGAAAAAGGGAAATATAACCCCCATTTTTAAGAAGGGGAAAATGGATGACCCAGGGAATTACAGAGCAGTCAGTCTCACCTCTGTGCCTGGCAAAATCTTGGAGCGGATTCTCCTGGAAGGCATGCTAAGGCACATGAAAACCAACAAGGTGCTTGGTGACACCCAGCATGGCTTCACTAAGTGGAAATCCTGCTGACCAATCTGGTGACCTTCTATGAAGGGGCTACGGAACTGATGGACAGGGGCAGAGCAGTTGATGTCATCTACCTGGACTTGTGTAAAGCCTTTGACACTGTCTCCCATGACATCCTTCTCTCTAAGTTGGAGAGACATCAATTTGGTAGGTGGACCACTCGGTGGATAAAGAACTGGCTGGATGGCCGCATGCAAAGAGTAGTGCTCAATGGCTCAGTGTCCAGCTGGAGACCAGTAACGAGTGGTGTCCCCCAGGGATCGGTGTTGGGACCGGTCTTGTTCAACATCTTTGTGGGTGACATGGACAGTGGGATTGAGTGCGCCCTCAGCAAGTTTGCCGATGACACCAAGCTGTGTGGTTCGGTTGATACATTGGAGGGAAGGAATGCCATCCAGAGGGACCTTGACACGCTTGTGAGATGGGCTGATGCCAACCTAATGAAGTTCAACCATGCTAAATGCAAAGTCCTCCACCTGGGTCGGAGCAATGCCAGGCACAGCTACAGATTGGGCGGGGAGGAGATTCAGAGCAGCCCTGCAGAGAAGGACTTGGGGGTGTGGGTTGATGAAAAAATGAACATGAACCGGCAGTGTGAGCTTGCAGCCCAGAAAGCCAACCGTATCCTGGGCTGCATCAAAAGGAGTGTGACCAGCAGGTCAAGGGAGGTGCTCCTGCCCCTTTACTCTGCTCTCATGAGACCTCACTTGGAGTATTGTGTGCAGTTCTGGTGTCCTCAACATAAAAAGGACATGGAACTGTTAGAACAAGTGCAGAGGAGGGCCACGAGGATGATCAGGGGACTGGAGCACCTCTCGTATGAAGATAGGCTGAGAAAATTGGGGCTGTTCAGCCTGGAGAAGAGAAGGCTGCGTGGAGACCTCATAGCAGCCTTCCAATACCTGAAGGGGGCCTCTAGAGATGCTGGGGAGGGACTCTTCATTAGGGACTGTGGTGAGAGGACAAGGGGTAATGGGTTTAAACTTAAACAGGGGAGGTTTAGATTGGATCTGAGGAAGAAATTCTTTACTGTGAGGGTGGTGAGGCCCTGGAATGGGTTGCCCAAGGAAGTTGTGAATGCTTCATCCCTGGCGGCGTTCAAGGTGGGGTTGGACATAGCCTTGGATGGCATGGTTTAGTGGGAGGTGTCCCTGCCCATGGCAGGGGGGTTGGAACTCAATGGTCTTGAGGTCCTTTCCAACCCTTACTGTTCTATGATTCTATGATTTCAAGCAGAGACATATTCCTGTGAAAGTGCCTTTCTATTAGTTTGTCAAGAATTTCACATGTTTTGAAATAGATCCAAAAATAGCAGGGAAGTTGTGAATGCTTCATCCCTGGCGGCATTCAAGGCGGGGTTGGACATAGCCTTGGATGGCATGGTTTAGTGAGAGGTGTCCCTGCCCATGGCAGGGGGGTTGGAACTCGATGATCTTAAGGTCCTTTCCAACCCTAACTATTCTATGATTCTATATAAACCATTACATATCATGTGTGACATGTTACAATAAAATCTAGAAAAGGAAGGGACATCATTAGAGGGTTTAAGTTGTCCAGCTGACAATATGACTGATAACTTTGATATCCTCTGTTATTCTCAATTACGTTCTCAGTACATGCACAGAGGCACAGCCAGTGTCCGTTGCTGTCTGGCTGTCTGATTAGCAAAGGTACTGTGTTTAAAAATACAGCTGAATTTTAGTCCATTCATGTGGTTTGCCAGTGAGGGAGGGCCCAAATTTCTCTGAAATATGCGGTAGAGCTTTTTCTTCTTTAGCTCTGTATTCAGGAAAGAGCTGCACTTCTTGTGTGGCTTAGTTGGAGCCACATATAAACGTTGTCCCTCCACAAGGAAAAGCCGGAAGCAGAGCTCACCAGGAACACAGGAGGTGACTGACACAAAGGTTTATATTTCCTCAGCAGAAATCATGCTTATTTTCAATGTATTTGGTGACATTAGAGATCACAAACTCTCAGTTTCCTGCATTACCTTAGCTTGCTGATAAGGGATGCTGATGGTGGGGACAGAGATGCACAACCACAGTACACCTGTGCCTCACATTCACAACTAACTCTAAAGCAGAGTTACGCCAGTGCCTGTGAACACTTCATAATCAAAAGCTAAGCTAACAGCAACACAGGGTGAGGGACATTATGGTCACCAGTCCCAGCAAAATACTTATAATTTTTCAGTACTTGTTTTTCATCTCTACTTTCTTGTCTGAAGTTGTCTGCCTTCAGCTTTCAAAAGCTGCATGAGCTCTCCTTGGGACACAGTAGACAGCAAGAATCCCTGAGTAGCTGGTAATCCATGCTTCTTGCAAGAAGCCTCGTTTTGTCACTAGGAAAAGACAAAGCCCACAGATTAGCTCACTGTCCACTTACACACCAGTTACTTGATACAGAGCTACTATAAATGCATGTGAAAGTTGCTGGAGTACGTGCATGATGAACTTTAGTGTACCCAAATCCATGGTAGAATGGAGGGGTGATTCCAAATGCCCCCTGTGCCGCATGGCGGGCCGCAGTATTTGCACAGCCCCATCAGCAGAAGAGTGACCACATCAAAAACTCATCTGCAGCTGTTTTGTAGAGGAAATGTCAGGCTCCCTGGTCCAGCAGGGACTGTACAACCCAACACTGCCATGGAGGAAGGAACTGGACAAGCAGCAGAAGAAGAGGGGAAGTGAAAGGTGCCCTTGCAGTCACAGCCTGACCACAGCCCCCTACCCTTAGCTAATTAATTGCACAGTCAGTGCCGAAACCCCATTCCTGCCCTACTATGTTACGGCCATTTCAAACTATATTTTCCTTCCCTGGTTGTTTGGCAAGAGCACGATGTTCCTAGCTTTAAATACAGCTATCTAGGGATTCCTAGAGAGACATTTATGTTTATTACGTTATTTTCTTTTGGACTCTATTCACAAAGCCAGCCAGGATAAGAGCTATAAAGCCAATATTTGGAAGAGGAAGGGGGGTTTAAACCAGAAATAGCCTTTCAAGGAATTTTGGTGAAACAACAGAATCTGGAAACAAAGACTAGAATGTAGACAGAATTTCCTTGGTGTTTGAACTTTCACATTTTAGTAGAAAAACCCAGGCTGCTTGAAGCAGGATTCTTGAGAAGCTGATGGAAGTAATGGAGTGTGATGTACATAGCTGGGACAAGGAATCTACTGGAAGGACTAAGCACAGCATCTTTAACAAGTTGCCAAAACCTGCAGACAGCTGACACGGGCAATTTCCTCTGAACTGAAGCTACAAGCAAACGAAATACATGGAAGGCTGTTGAAATTGTGGAGGTAACAGGCTTCTGAGCTGGCATGTTAAATGGCCGAATAGGCAATGTTGAGAACACCAAAGTTATCAAGAGCTGGGAATAAGCATATGGCATATGAATGTGCAGACACCTTTGTTAAGATGTTCACATTAAATCTTAAAACTGAAACATCTCACATGGAATGAATTCAATGGAAAAAGAACAGAGCATTACCAGTTAAATTAACTCTTTACAATATAAACAGGTACAGCTTCAAGGAAATCAAACACTGCTTTGGAAGGATGTATAGAAGTCACTCTGTGTATCCCAGCTTCAGGGCAGCAATTCTCTTCACACCAGTGACTCCCAGCACCATGGAGGTTCTGCTAACTCTTCTAGAAGCAAAGAATGACAGAAGTTTGCGTTGGCAAATGATCTTTCCCCATTGCAGAACTTGGTACCAATATCAGACTTCGACCAGCTTTAGCGTTGACACCTCAGCCTGTATTGGACTTGCATCATGGTGGATGGCTGTTGATTGTCAGGGTGACCAGGAGCTCTTGCTGCTCTTGGTTGCCAGGTTTTATGGTACAAATTTTTACTGGACAGATGAAGGCAGCTCAGGACAGTACACAGCCTCCTAGGGATTGGGGCCAGAGGCTGTTCTGTACATGACGCTCTCAGAAAACAGGCTGAGAGAGAAACAGTGGACGCGTGTATTCGGGATGGATGTGACAGACTCAAAACCACCACTGAAACCACCTGAGAAGTAGATGTGTTACTAGAGAAGCTGTTGGAATAGAAAAGTGAGGTATTCAGAGATCTGCCAGCATCAGCAAAACCTTTGCCCCAGCTGCTGAGTGCACCTACTGACTTTGGATCAGGTTCTAGAGTGAAATGTCACCAGATGCAAGAGTTAAGAGCTTGCCAGATCCCATCCAAAATGAAAACTTCAAATGATTTTTTACTGACGGCCCTTTAATTGGCTTAAAAAAAACCACCATGAAAAAAAAAAAACCCATATCAAACAAAATCCATTTGTGCGATTTAAAATCAACATAGTAGATAACCCCAGAGTATTATAGGCTGAAGACAACGAGGAACTGTAAATAACCTTTAAGTAGAATGCATGAGAATATACGAAGGCATACTGACAACTAGCCAACAGTCAGCAAGGTACAGCTCTTGTTCTGTAAAACTCAGCAGCGGGACTTGAACTCCATCTTCCAGTAGGATAGCTCCAGTTCACTCAATGTTTTAACATTCAGAGAAATGAATCAGCCCCAAGAGAAGGAACAAAATTAAAACCAGCCCCTATAACATAAATAAGCCCCAGCAAAGTGGTTTCAAAATTGATGTGGGTGGCAGAGTAGCTGTATTCTTGCACTAAACGTTGCAAGAAACTGCTTCAAGCAAATATCGCCATGAAAAACGTTCATGGCATTGTTTCATCACAGTGCAGAACAGTAGTGTTCTCCTGCATGGGGGAAGGAAAGTACAGGTGCATTATACAGCTATCAAGGTTCTAATTAGGCTACAAACCTAGCTTCTGAACAAGATGGATGTGTCTCTTGCTGCATCCCAGGTTAAAATATTCCTCTGCTCCATCCTGTTCCTTGTGCTCAGGAAGGGATCTGGGAGACAGTGTATGAAAGACTTTGAATGCTTACAGTTTCTATGCCCAAGTAATGTTTAAATACAGCAGAACACTGCTGTACCTATAAAGTGTAATACTAATTCAGGTGACAGGCCCTTGAAACTCCTAAGCAAAGAAAACCCCAAATCTAAACATGAATTGACAGTGATGTGGCCTGACAGAAATGCCTGTTTTGTTCACAAGGAATAAGAAGCTGTTCTCATAACCATGCAGTAAGTGAAGTGCGTACAAGTTGAAAAGTCTGAGGAACTGGCATATTTTTTCCCCTCCCCTTAAGTAGCAGTGGCTCTTCAGCTGAAAGGTAATTCCTTTAATGACTTAATATTACGGAATAATTTAATGAATGAGCAAAGATACATTCTATAGACAACAGGATTTCCCCAAATGTTATCCACCTCTAAGGGGAAGGACAGTAGACTTAGCAGGTTAGATCCAAGAGACTGTCATTGATCTTCAGGGTTGTATTTCTCTACCAAGATCATTAGACAACAGACAGACAAGGGGATTCAAGAGGATCCAACACAAGTAGGAGCTCTGTCAATCATTATAGTCCATCGAAAGAGATGTGCCTGTGAAACAGGCAAACACAAACTGTACTGTGGGAGGACAGGCGCTACCACCAGAGAGAAGAATAAATGGTAACAACATACAGTGCAGTGGGGGGCTTCCTTAGAAACATCCTGAGCAATCTCTACTGGGACAGGGAAAGACTCCAAATATGATGACAGTCTAGAAAAGCACCAATTGAAAAAAGCAAACATTTCATCTTATTTAGCCTTACAGAACAAAGGCTAAGAGGAAAACTAGTTTTGGTCTATGCATACTGCAGGGGCAAAGTGCAGAAAAGGGAAATTAAAGGAAAAGATTAAAGTTATCCTACAACTGCATATGAAGAAGTGCAGAAAAAATAGTGTTAGTAATATATAGGTATATATTAGCAGCAGGTTAGCAAGGCATGTATTAGTATGGTGCCAGAGTTCAGGCAGAAATCAAAAGGAGTTAATTTTCAGAGCAAAGAGGTTTTCTTCAAGACGCAAGTTTGTTTAGGAAAAACATGTGCGCACCTGCTTTTATAGAATCATAGAATAGTTAGGGTTGGAAAGGACCTCAAGATCATCTAGTTCCAACACCCCTGCCATGGGCAGGGACACCTCACACTAAACCATGCCATCCAAAGCTATTTCCAACTCCACCTTGAACACCGCCAGCGATGGAGCATTCACAACTTCCCTGGGCAACCCATTGCAGTGCCTCACCACCCTCACAGTAAAGAATTTCTTCCTCATATCCAATCTAAACTTCCCCTGTTTAAGTTTGAACCCATTACCCCTTGTCCTATCACTACAGTCCTTCATGAAGAGTCCCTCCCCAGCACCCCTATAGGCCCCCTTCAGATACTGGAAGGCTGCTATGAGGTCTCCACGCAGCCTTCTCTTCTCCAGGCTGAACAGCCCCAATTTTCTCAGCCTATCTTTATATTATAGTGTACTAAGCTGGGTAGCTCGGTCCTTTCGCTACTGCTCATATAACCTAGAATATAAACACCTGTAAACTTTTAAAGACACTAATCAGGTAAAGCTTATAGATACGACTCCATCCAAATACACCTGTAAAATCAAGGTCCACAGATATACAATGAAAGGATAATAAAATAGGGCAACTCAGAGATTTTTTGGTAAACATTTTATAGTTTTTGTATAAAAATCTCAGTAAGAAACCAAGCAGAATATCTGATGGAAACATCTGCCTTACAAGTTCAAAAAAACTCACAGAAAAAAAAAAGAGAAAAATAAAATAAAATAAAAAAAAAAGAAGTAAAATCCCCCTCCCACCCCAAATCCTTTTTAATTATAAACCAGAATATCAACAAAACACTTAAAATAATCTCAGATTGTTTGGCAACTCATCACGTCATAACAAGAGACACATCTGATCATAAGAAAAGTTTAACTTTATATACAATATCACTTGAACATTTGCTCTTACCAGAGTTAATATACATTAAAAAAAGATTCTGGCAATAATACCAGGTTTTTCTTTTCAATACCTGTGTATAAAATGTAACATAAAATGCTGACGCTCTACAGTTAAGAAGTGACATTTGATTTCAATGGGTCCCTCTTTGTTGAAAAAGACAAATACTGAAAGAACAGGTGTTCAGTTGCAAAATAAAACTGCTTCATTTCAGGGTAGTGCCGGCTGACTGTATAACCCTAACCTAATACTATTGCATTTCCTGCAGTTGGTAGTAAATTCACACGTGAAAATATAATCTAGTTCAGATTACATTTTAAATTTCATACTTTGTCACAAGTGTGAACAGAAAGGAGCCCGGTCCCTTTCACTATGCTAAACTACACTTTAATGCATGCGAGAAAAATACTTTACCAACTGTCTGAGCAGATTTGAGAGAACTTCAGGTTCTAGACAGCCCTGGGGGAGCGGAGGGGAAGTTTCCTACGGACGTCTGCATAGAATGTAAAATATAGAATTAAAAAAACCTAAGGTATATACTAAAGTTTACAGACCAATGCTTTCCATATAATAAATAAAATGTTCATCGTCGATTAGATTCATACACAGAGTAAAATACAACCTATTTTTACAAGTTTATGTACAAAGTGTATTAGTAGGCCCAGGGGTGCCTCATGGGTTGGAAGCATCTGCATTAGCATGTCACATTGGGAAACTCCAACTTTCCAAGTCAGTGATAAAATATATAACTACTTTGTTTTTCATTCAGATACAAAGTAAACTTATTTTTCATCTGAAATAAATGTACATAATATTCTGTATAAACAATAGTTTATAAAGCTGTTTAAAATGTAACTTAAAAGTACTGCATTGATTAACTTAGAGCTCTCAAACAAGCACGTGCAAATCCCTTTGCTTAAAAAAAAAGACAGAAGCACAGATGTTTTCTCTTTCGACTCTTCCATGAGCAGTACTAGCTGGTAACGATTATCGTTTTGCTTTTTTCACTGGTGTCTCCTCTGTTTTCTGCTGGCTTTTTCTCCGTACCACTGTCGGGCTGTCTTCCCTTTTATGCTTGTTGGACTGTACCTTTAACCTGAAAAACATTATTAATAATTATTTTAACAATGGTAGGACCTGTAAAACAGAAAGGGTGGTTAGGCACAATGATTGGAGGACAGACCTTAATTGGCCACCTCTGATGAATGACGAGTATGTGTTACTTGAAAGTTTACTACTAAGACATTATATACCATCACAGACCACAGGGACACCTAGCACACCCCCAACACACCTTAGCAAGATACTGATATTAATTCTGTATGTTGGAGAGTGCTCTGGGTGCAGAAGGAGCTCTCCTCCTTCCCCCCCTTTCTTTTGGAAAGACTTGTGGATTATAATGGAATATAATGAACTACATTATCTTGTAACCCTGTCTCACAAAGATAATAGCAATAGTGGCTCAAGTCTTGCATACACAAGGGGGAGTAAAGGGCAAATATCACGTGTATATTTAAGCATCCATATGTCTCATCTCTATTTAGGCATGCATATATAAGCCCACCACATTTCAGCTGCAACCAGTTGTAAATGTGGCTTAAACTCTTGGCTATTCATAACCATGCAAAGTAATTAACATGAGGTTAACCGTGACAGTCGATCAGTGACTGCACGATACACATGTTCCTGAGGTTCAGTTTGAAGACACTGTCACACTTCAGAGTGGATGACAGCTAAATGTATTTGGCATATAACCCACTTTACAGGTAACTACAAGATGAATAGCAATGGCACATCACATTTATTACTCCCTTGGGATTTTACACTGTGATCTCAACTTTAAAAAGGGGAAAAGAGGGAAAGGGAAATATTTTCAAAACTTGATATAAAGACTCTCAGAGTCTTTTATCAGCTGATCTTAGAAAGACTTTTGAAGCTAGAATCATGTCATCATATGTTGCTTTAACCTCAACTAGAGCTGCTCTTCCTCCCATTCCGGAAAAATCACAGCTCAAGTTAAAACGCTGCATAACAGCATTTTAAGATTCTCCCAAGAGGTTTCTGAGGATGAAGGAAAAACCCAGTAAATCTAAGTCTTCCAAATGCTAAAGAAAGCAAGAAAAAGATGTAAACAGAAGAAAATCCTTTAAAAGCTTTTATGCATCACAAAATAACAGAACAGAGCAAAACTATACTGCTGTTCAGATTTTTGAAGCAGTACATTACATATGAAGAAAGGATCAATGTAGTGGCTTCCAAAATAAGTAACATAAGAGGATTCAACTTCAATACTTACTGTGTCAACAGAGGAGATTTATTCATTTTTGAGTCACTTGGAGATCTTTTCTTTGCTCCTGGGTTCTGTCGGTTTTTAGGAGAAACTGAACTTGGACTGCTGCTTTTAGAAGTTGCACGTGTGGTTGGCTTGCTGGGCTGCTTTCTGTAATATGAAAGAATGTTGACTGTATATATAACAAAATACTTTTATTAAGTCACTTTCTTCTTGCATTCTAAGAACAGAAAATATAGACTGCACAGTATTTGTAACAAGTAAATCAAAGTTGCCAAAAGAAACAGTGAAAAGAAAGCCCCAAACCATCTGCAATGCTTTTGAGACAACAAACTGCAACACTGAACATGTATTTTCATATCAAATGTAGAATCAAAAGGCTACTTTACAGACAATATTTAACTAAATAAGAAACCCAGGTCTAAACTGCAATAATTCTGGTACATAACTGTCCATATTTAAAAAAATAGCTTGCAGTACCGGTAGAAAAACAAAAGTAGCAAAGGCAGCAGCAGCAGAGAACCTGCTTATTGAGCGTAAAGGACGAACTCATCAACTTCGCATCCACCAGTTCAGAAATATGAAGAACTGGTTACTGGAAATCAACTTCATAGTTAGCAAAACATGTTACTTAAGTCCAAAAAACTGATAATCCAGCAATGCTGAAGAGGAAGATGCAGACCCTTCCACAGAATTATTCCCAAATGCTGCTTATAAAAAGCAGACTGCCTGCAGCACCTTGAGATGCTTTGTTAGAAAAATAGTATTAGAAATCCGAGGTGCAAACTAAACAAATCTAGAAATAAAAAAGTTGATGTTTCCACAAGCAATCAGAATGAAAACAATAATATCTAAACTTCTACATGAGACTAAAGGAAGTCCTTTTGCCTTTATCAAAACAAAACTGTTGCTTACTAAGTGGCAGTAGTAAACTTTCACAGTTTTCATTAAAATGAAGACTACATAAGTATTTTCTAATTTAGCTCTGAAATTATGAATTCAAGAGCATACTGTGGATAGTCCTTCGAATAAGCTCCACAGTCAACATACATTATGATAACCTTAGGAAGGAAGTAAATCGGTGAATTTACACTGAACATAAAAACAAAGCCTGGAGTCCTCTTCTGGAAAGCAGCAATATGAATTAAAACTTCTCAAAGCTGATACTGATCTAAGCTTCCACAACAAATATCCTACAGAAAGGCAGAGTTACGCTAAGGGCGATGAAGAACAGCTTCTTGAAAACAAAACTCTTGCTATCACACTAATCTTTTACAGTACAAGGAGCTTTCAGATCACCGTACTAGAAATTAAATCCTCTAGCACATGTTTTAACTTGGATAATACTTGGAAAAAAAAAAATGGACCTGGATAATTATATTTTCCACCTTGTTCCAACACCAAATATGAAATGGTGAATTGCACGGTCAAGTCAGAGGTCCCTTTTAACCTATCAGAAGTAAGTGCCCTCAGGCTCAACTTCCAAGACGTCACTAGGATGAAGACTGACAACAGGATCAATTCTTACCTACTAACATACCCAAGTCTGTCTACTGAGACCCTAACAGTTTTTCCAACTACCCTTTTGTCTTTTCATACCTAGAAGAGCGGTACTAGAAATTGACATCAAAATTATTTGGGAAGCTCTCATCAACTTAAGAAAAAGTAAGCAACAAACAAACCCCCTGAACACACCCACAACAGAGAACAATGCAGAAAAAGCTTGCGACTTCGGTCTCTACACAGACAGTTACCTTTGAGCCTCTAATCTTGTGGCTGATCTTGTTGTGGCCCCAGAATGTGCTTCATCATCTTCCTCACCATCTTCTTCCTCTCCTTCCTCCTGCTCTTTAAGTTCATCTTCAGAAGACGTTAATTTCCGACGTTTTCTTTCAGGCTCCAGTGTTTCTGTCCATGTAAAATTTTACACATATGCTATAATTTTCCAAAAGTCCTCCAAAAGGATATGGACACTTAGTTTAGAAAAGGTATTCTATTCACAAATCCCATTTTAAGTAAGTACTTTTCCATTTCCTTTATGCTTCAGCATTTTTAGTTCACACTTGTTTGACTTAATCTTGTTAACACATTCACCAGAGTTTACTTATGCAGCTCATAGCCAGAATTCATAGAAAATTCATGAGGCTTTATAGAAGCATCTGGGATGTAGCAATTCTGACATGAGATTACAGCAATTTACACATATTTACATAATATTTACACTTGCTGTAACTGAACGATTTTTCCTCAAGAAGGAAAATTGAATAAAGCTTATCTTGTTGCTATTAGTAAACAGAAAGGCACAGTAATATCCTCTCTTTCTGTTAGGAACAGCACAGTTTCTTTTTTTCCCTTTACCAGATTCCTCTGATGGAACCAGAGAACGCCTGGGCTTTCTTCCCCTTTTACGCACAATCATTTCTGCTTTCTCAGCTTCCTCTTCCTGAAAAAATAAAATGGAACCACGTAAGGCAAGAACAGCTTAATTTAAATAGAAGATGCATTTTTCATTACATGCTGCTTATAAACTTAGAAATTAAGATGACTACACTTACATTTGTTGTTTCTTTCTTATTAGATATGTCTGTACCTAAAAAGAAAGGACAAAACTTTGCATAAACATCACAGAACATTTAATGTTTTTAACTGATTTAGAATATGGCTTTGTTGTATTTTGCTATACACAGAGACTGGGGCAATGATTAATTTTATGTTTTATTTTTTTAGTAGTAAGGCTTTATATGATGGACGTGTATTGTTTTGTGGCATATGCTGTTTTGTTTTAATGGAAAAGCAAAGGTTACTTACCCCTTTTAACTACTGTGAGGCACAAGCACAGGTTGCCCAAAGAAGAGGCAAATGCTCCATCCCTGGCAGTGTTCATGGCCAGATTGGACAGTGCCTTGGGCAACATGGCCTAGTGTGAAGTGTCCCTGCCCACGGCAAGGGGGTTGAAACTAGATGATCTTAAGGTCCTTTCCAACCCTAACTATCACATGATTCTGTTATTAACTACAGAATCACAGAAAATTTTAGCTCGGAAGGAGCTCCTGGAGGTCATCTAGTCCAATCTCCTGTTCAAAGCATGGCTAAATTAATAGACCTGATCATACTGCTCAAGATCTTGCTCAAACCAATTCTGAAAGTTTCCAAGAACATGGTCCCTCAAGGCAATCTGTTCTAGTACTTAACTGTGCCTGTAGTGAAGCACCAAGATGGCTGTAGCTCAAAAGGACAATATTTAAAACCTGTTTAATACCTCCTATGCAAATTATCAAGTTTGACTTCTGCTGCTGAAGCACTTCTTACTTCCAGTTCAGCGCTTCTTAAGACTGGCCTGTGCATGTTAAAATACATTTATAACCCTACAATCCACGTTTTGACCTGATCTCTCTCCACAGTAGATGCTTCCCACTTCTACCTTTACTAACTCTCTGATAACAAAGGGATTATTTTTCAAAGCTTTTGAACTTTGTCAAACTGAATTATGTGCAACACTGCAAGGATCAAAATCCTGAGCAATAGAAGGAGGGAACCAACTTAAAAGCAAATTTTATACCTCTTTTCCCTGCCATAAAATTGCTGCCTATTTTTGTTTTCTGAAAGGTACACAAAGGACAACACCAACTCTAAACCCATCACCAATCAGACCGGTAGAACAAATAGAAGAATATCAACGTAACGGATCAAAAATAGATCTCAGAGAACAGAAAGATATTCTTGAATTCACACATGGTTTTGGGAGTTCCCTTTTTAAGGCCATAGGGAAAAACTTACATGAAAGCAAATGAAACAAAACACAGATATTTAACTATTCAGTACAGAAATGCAATAAAACAGGACTGACAAATGTATTAAGTATTTTACACAAAGTAAGTCTAACATATACCCAACATCTAGTAGTTCCATTGTTTTCAAAAGACATACTACAAAATTCTAGTATGTTTTGGCAAAGTTGTAGCAAAATGGTTTTTGATTGAAAAATACTCTAACTAGAAGACACAGGGTTCTTGATAGACACAACCCTCTCTTTAGGATGTGAAAATGTAGTACCTTTGCTTCAAGATAATTATAATATAAATAGTACATAAATACAGATAATATATAAAGATAAATAATAATAAGCTATAGTATTTAAAAATCTTATTGACTTTTAGTAGTAAAAGCAACCACTGATTAGTGCAAAACAATTGTAGTTTCAAGTTGTGTCAGTGTTATGGGAGGATGCCGCTCTCAGAAGCCGGATGTCTCTTAACTGCGTAAGTTGTACTGACTGAAAAGCAATTCTTTGCTTCCCACTCTGCATGCAAGTCTGTCACCATAGCAAACCCTCGTGCAGAATATCCAGAAATTACCAGAATAAGTGAACTGCAGAGAGAGATACCACTTTGTTTTCACTGCCAGGGGTTTTCAACCCCCTTTTCAACCCATGAATACCAAGATATGATGAAAAATTCAACAGGACATTTCATCCACTTTATACACTCTTCTTAAAATTGCTGTGACATCAGTAGCCTTTTACCTGGAAAATTAAATGTTACTTAACGCGCTAAATTAAGCTTTACATACACAGTCAGGTGTCCATGCTTTTGAACAAAAAAGCAAACCAGAATGCAGTTTTACACCTTTCTCACATTGTCTGTTCCTTTTGCAGCTGACAAAAACCAAGCATCACACAACCAGCTAACTCTCCAGAGACAGTTCTGAAGCACATGGATTAAAGCTGACATTTTAACAGATGCAGAGAAAATGGGAAATAGTCCATATGTGTAGTGCTGCCAGATTATTTTCTCTGTAGAAACCTGAACTTTTGGAAACTTGTAGAACATTTGAAGACTTGTTTTTTTCCAGATTTGTTGCATGAATGTTTGTATTTGTTTACAAACCATTTTTTAACCTGCCTTTCAGGTTTGTCTGCTTCCTGAATGGATTTTCAAGTCTATTTTATGAATGGCCATAATAAAGACAGACACATTCAAACATTCAACCAGCGCAGTTCAGACTCCATGCACACAAAGAATTGACTATGCCACCTAAAAATCACTACACTTCGACCTCTCACAAATCACAGATGTCCGAACAGGAAGAGAAACAGAAAAGTATCTCACTTTACTTGACAGCAGTTTGAAGCACTGAAAGTACATTTCTGCCTAAAGTTAGTGATGATCTGAAGATCTTAGAGCAGTTGTGAAAGGGGAAAGAAATATCCCCTCAAACTACCACTAAGCTCTACACATACATATCTGCAGATAAGCCAACTGACTGAGCAGAATTTCAAATTTTGAAACAGCTAATGTAGTAAGTGTGATTGACAGTTGCTGTATGAAAGAAAGCAAGCAGAAATGGGAACCAGTCTGATGGGATACCTATCTTCCTCTGAAGCTCTGCCATATGCTTATCCACACAAAATAATTATTTAGTGTATTCTGCAATGCATTATTTAGCACTTCACAGTGCAGCTGCATCTTTGAAATTAGTTCTTATCAAGCTGCTCATTTTTACAACTAAAAACTCAGTAGGAATTAAGGACAAGTCTTCACTGCTCTGTTTTTCCACATTGATAATACTGACTGCCAGAGATGATGTTTAGGAAGGACGTGCATGATTTTCTATTTCTTTCACCTTTGTTTTATTTGTTAAAGCAGGTATCATTTGCTTACCTGTTTGAGGTGTTTTAACTCTATTCGCAAAGATAGGAAACTGCAGCTGAAATTAAAAACAAAAGAAGTTGTGGGGTATTTTTTATTAAAAAAAAAAAAAAAAAAAAATCAGAAAAATCTAGGATTGTATTACATAAACACAGAAACTTGCTCCCATTCATAGCAGGACATACCTGCATATCTAGAACCCATGATCATTCCAATAAGCATACAGAAAGTTTGCAGTGAGTTTAACAGTAGTATGCATTTTTCCATTTATGATCAAAATTTGCAGTGGGTCAAATCAGCCCATAAACCAAAGAAAACATAGCAGCTGCAGTAACCTGACACTATAGTTGCTGCAATAAAAGACGCAGAATTCAGAGCAGTTTCAATCATCTACATTTCTGAAAACATAATTATCAGCAATACAAAAATAGTTTAGGGCAGTCACTTTATGTGACACATACACATTTGCAGAGTTATGTATCACCAGAACACTGCATTTATACAGAATGCAGAAAGAGCTATGTATAATTGCAGAACCTCCCATGATGACAGTCCAAAAAACCCAGTTGCTTTCATCACTAAACAACCACACTGGGATGTCTACACTTCCTTTGAAGTAGCAGCATGTTCTCAAAGCAGCCTAGGGGAAGCTGTCATGCAAAGATAATATTTCACCTTACAGAACCACTGTCTCAGATGGAGGGCAGATATTGCTACTCTTGGAGCCAGCCTGTAACTGACTGACACACCAATCAGTCATCACTGAGAGGCACAAGACCTTTAAAATAGTCTAACTAGAACAAGATGATTTTGTTCCAGTACTGAGGATGCCAAGGTATATCTATTTCTGAGGGGGATTTTGAAATAGTTTCCATTCTTATTTGGAAAAAACAAAACACCAGTCCCAACAAGCCTCCCCTTCCCCAAATAAAACAAAACAAAAAACCCCAAACCCCAAACCAATCCAAATTACATTTCATTAAATTAATATTGGGGGAAGAGGGATAGGAAGAAGAACTGATTAGGAAAGATTAGGAATAGTGAAACAAAGCTCCACCAGACCCACAGAAGGTACAGGACTCAAAGCGCTGCCTGAAATGCTGCGGGGACGGAACAAGCAGGGACGAGAACTCCTGCTACCTATAGCCTAGGTGACTTCCCAAAACTTCCAACAGCCATGCTTGGTGCCTCAACCAGGCAGACAGGCAGGACACTCAAGTTCCATTACAGCTTCATTTTAAAAATTGCCTCTTTTTTATGCAATAACATTGATTATGACATAGAGGAATTCCCAACAGAGAAGCCTTCCACCAGTATAAGTCAACTAGTCATACAACACAAATATGGCTGATCCATTACTACCCTGTGCTGTAATCCAACTGGATTCCAGAACAACCCCAACAGAGTACTTTCTTAGCAGTGAATGTAATTCACAGGCATAAGGAAATTAAAGTATTGCTGAGCTTTAAAACAAAGAGGTATGTTTTATGAGCTCTTCAGTTATTACCAATCACATCTCTATCCTTTCAGTGAGCTGTACACATGCAAATATAGGTAATAAGATTGCACTACACAATAGTTTATTTTACAGACATTAAGGGCTATTATATGATAGGTTCAGTAGAGAAAAACATCTCAAGTTTCTGAAACAAAGTCACTCTTGCCCTTCAGGCCAAAATTACTCTCAGCACAAATTAAAAGACAATCAGAATTTCATCCTGTGTACAAGTGTATTGCTAGCCATTGTAACACCTGGATTTGTATTAAGTATGTTGTACTAAATATGATCCTGTTATTTGTTATGTTCCAACTTAATAGTCTATTTTACTTAAAGTTCAATTATATTAGGAGATACTATTAATAGTCCTTGTTTGCTTAGACTGAACTCAGTTACCAAGTTTTCCATAAGACACTTCTGAAATACTCTTAACTGTTAAACAAGTAAATGGCTCTTGAATTACTGTGTTTAAATGCACCCAAACAAAATAAAGGCACTTACATTCCCAGTGCTCATATCAGCTTTTGACTCCCCACCTGAAGGAAGAAATATGAATTCAGAACTTGAATTGTCATTATTTTCCTTGCTTTGACACACAGATATTATGAGCTACTTACCACCAGGCTGTACAGCTTCAAGAGGGTATTTACGAGGCCTTCCCCTTTTCCGTTTCACTATTACAGGCTGATTTTCCTATTAAAAGTATAGGACAAAAATATTCTAGTTACTGTAACTGTCATTTAGCATTTGAGCAATATAATACAAAGATTGCTGCTGACTTCATAATGGAAAAATGGCAGAAGTAGTGATTGTCAATTGAAAAATAGATGAGGCAGGAAGAGACACAGCCTGTTACGAAATCCACTGATGGAGCTGAAAAGAAACAAGACAGCTCGCAGTTACACTAAATTCTCCATGGCTTGCCTCAGGCACAAAGCATGCCTGACAAGACACTGACTTCTGCTTCCTTTCCCCCAACTCTATCACTTGATCTCACAAATACTGCTAGCTTACCCTATATACCCAACCACATCTTTTCAGTCTTACAAGAACAGCAAACTTTGTACCTTGTGAGATTCTTTAACAAAATAGCATATGGCAGAGGCTATACCTTATAACAGTTGAGTAAGTGCAATTAAACAGCTGAGCAAGTGCAATTAAACAGTCAACATCCTAGCTATCCCAATATACAGATTAGTGACATTCTCTATAAAAACAAGGCCTTTAATAAAAAAGGCCCCTTACTTTCAAGTTTAAGCTTTGAAAGATAACTTTAAGCACTAAATATGATCAGATGTTCAGATCACAGCATCCCAAATAAGACTTTCTCCTGTTTACAAGGAAAGAACGTGAAGTCCCTCATTCAGCATTTACTGAAGTCTAGTGATGCCTCCTCACACAACAGATCTTAGTAACCCAAGCTTTGAGGGAACAAATGTAAAACTTTATTCTTTTAAGTTTTCTTCCACTTCCAAACTAGAAGTAAAAAAAAACCCAAATCACAACGGAACATCCTTATGAGAACTGTGTCCATTTCTAGGGGTCAGCAATGACTTTAACTCTAGGGTTCAGCTATTTGTTTACAGCCACTATTGTAGAATATCACAACTATATGCTTAAGAGATAACATGAAGAACTTTAAATCTGTTGAGTGATAATGTTTTTGTAAAGCCAGGTCATATTTGCTAGTGCCTAAACTGTCCACATCTTAATACAGGGTATTCAGAAAACATGATTTCTATACAAGACAACTCTATAGAATTGCTTTCTATACAATTTATAAGTACTATAAAATGCAGGAAGGGATTTAATTCTACTTCAGTAATCAGCCACTGACATCTTATAGTCTATAAGTTTATGCTTTGTGACATAGAATTACATGAGAGTTTGGTACTTTACAGTACCAAACATAAATATTCACAGCTATGTTGGTCAGTCAAAGTTTTAATATTGCTGTTAACAAAATACAAAGTACTCATTTTTAGTGTGGACCTGCATTATCCCAGTTAGCTACCACGAACAAGAACTCACCTCTGGAGAATTTTCATTTGATTCTGGATCGTGCTTTTCCTTTTCAGACAATTCCTGTTTGCTGAAAAATTCATCTTCACATATACAAAAAAAACAAGAAGAGAGAAACTGTACACCTTTGGTTTATTACGCAAAGAGGTGCAAGCCACAGCCTCTGCACTAAAAACATTATTTCATTCTGTATTCCAAAATCACCTAAAATCACCCATCAGAAATAAACACTACCTTGTAGCAACAGTACATTGGTCTGCCAGAATGCTTTCCTGACACTAGATGACTTAGACAGGTCTTCTAATTTAAGGCAGAAACAAATGCTCAAGAGCATGACCTGCCGTGAAATGGTAAGATAAACACAACCCCCTATTCAATTATTTCAAACAAATTTTCTCCCACATTCCACAAAACAGGAAGCTGATACATGCCCATTGCATAACAGTTTCATACTTGTAACACGCTCACTGGAGAGAGAGAACTATTAATAGGTCTAACATTAGGGAAGATACACTGTTCACACAAAGACAGACTGAAGTTATATGAAAGCCCGTATTAACACTGTGGACACACCACCTTTCATTATATATTTTTGTACAATTAGTAAGTCAAATATGACAGCACAACTTGCTTGCTTTTTCCTGCTTAGTTTCTCTACAGAAACAAACAGGACTGATTTTGAGAGAGTATATTTATGTGTGTGTGTATATATATATATATATATATATCATACATATATATATATCATACATATATATGTCCCCCCCACCAAGTGGAAGGAAATATCTGTGGTCAGTTAGGAAGAGTTCTTCTTGTCACATACCTAAATCTTGCCATTTCCCCTATCCATTACTTATCTGCAATTAGCTTTCCTAACCAAGGTACACGCTGAAGTAATAATGAAGTGGTGACAGCATAGCAGAAACATCAAATCTGCTCTCACTGTTAAGGGAACTGGGACTAATGTATTATTTGATAGCAGTAATAGAACAGACAGCAGCTAGAGAATATCTGCAAGTATTTGCTGGGATCAAGTTCCTAATTTATCACAGAACCATTCAAATGCAAAGAAATTATCATGCAGTATGGGTTCAGAAAATTGCCCAGAACAGTCAGTTTCATTACCTTTTTCTTCCATAGTACTTTTAGGAGGTGTATGCATTACATCAATTTCTTTGGACAGTTCTGCAGTATCATCTGAAATAACTTCCTACATCATTTTGAAACAATAAAGAAAAGTGTCTTACTACAAATTCAATCATTGTCAGTTACTTACATTAAAAAACCCCAAAAAACCCGCAAACCAAACCACATCCCAATACATGAGTAATTATTTTATTCATCAAGATTGTGTAATGTCTCTTAAAAATTTTGATGCTGAGAAGCCTCATCAAAATTAGTGGGTGAGAAATACTCCATGTGTGCTCTTAAAAGAAACATCCACTTTGACCTGAATTCCTGTTCTGACTTAGAAGGATTAGAGCAAAGCCAGAATTCAGGTAAAGTTCAGTGCCCTCTTGCAGATCTCGGGTCAGTATGACAGTGAAGATGCTGAACTGACTGGACACCTGGGATCCAGCAATGGTGACATGATACCAAGCTCCTTAATATTGCGCAAATCCGTCCATCACACCTCAAAGGGATTCAGGTGCTGTGCACAGCAAAACAGACCCCTGCCTTTTTTTAATTGTCTCCCCTTTGAAAAGTGTTAGTTCTATAGTCAGTTATTTTGTATTCAAGAGACAATGCGAAAGTAGTTTACAGTTAATGAAAATATCTCCCCAAATAACCTGCTACAGAAATAAACCTTAAACTTCCATCTTATTCACATTACAGTTGCAGAACATTAAGAAAATGTTCCTCAAAATACCTTTATGCTACCAGGTTCCGTTCTGGAACACAGACCTTCTTCATCTTTTCTCACATCCTGAGCAATCAGCTGGTTGCCTGTAAAAAGATATAACAGTTCCACTGTTAGAAAAGTGCCTTCTGCATTTGTCAGATTTTGATGCCACTTTTATATCAGCTCATTAGCGTGATCCAAAAGATTTTGAAAAGTAGCATCTTATTTACAAGAACAGAAAGTTCTGTAAATAAGAAAAGTGAAAGGCAAAAAAAAATCTCCAAAAAATGAAGGCAAAACAATCACAAAAAAGAATCCTATGTTTCTTGCACTTTATGGGTGTTTTTTTTGTTTGTTTTTAAATCTAAGATAAAAATTGAGATGTATCTGGTACCACAGCAAGAAATAAAACATCGATCTTAACTTCAACTCACCCACGGAAAGCAGCTAATGCTATGTGGGACACTATAATGAATACAGCATGGCTTCTAATTATTCACTTAAGCAAGTCACAATTCTTAGAATAAATCTATTACCAAAAAGATATTAATTATCCTTATTTTTTTTAATTATTCTTACCCTGAAAAGACAAAAGCAGTTGAGGGCAGAGCTTGAATATGCATTACATAGTCAACTGCATAACTATTACGTCAACAAAATGTCTCATTAGCAATGAGTTAACTTTACCTAACTTTAAGTTAGAGATATTTATGTCATTCAGTGGACTGACTTCCTTCTTACTTTCGGCTTCTAGACAGATAAAATGTTAGACTAAAACTTAGTTCTTTCCGATCTAACAGAACGAAGCGTCCAGCCAGAATGGGTAGATTTTCCTCTGATGATCAGGTCTCCTCAGCTTTATATTCCTTCATTGTGTTTTATTAAAAAATGGTAAAATTAGTAATGATTTTAATGATTAAACAAAAATGTTTGTTCACTTAAGAGCAAAAAGAGCTACTGTAACACTCTTCTGTGCAGTATTAAACTTGTTACAGTATTTTTTGTCAAATATATTAATTGCAATATTAAAGTTGTTTTGGGAAGAGCAATTGTTTTGGAGTTTGGAATTCCCAATGTTCCATTCCTTCCTCCAAAATACCATTTTATGGCGTAATCGCAACAGAATTTTGCTTTTCAATAGAAAAGCTTTACACAAATTGGTATAGTTCTGCATCACTCACATTTTTCTTTATCCATTGATCCTGAAGATTTACACTGTATTCCTCTAGATCTATGTTCTTCAGTTATCTGGGCATCCAAGTTTTCCACCTACATATAAAACACGATGAAAGGTAACTCCTTACCTTCTTTTTTTTCCCCACAAAGTTTCTAAACATAGAAGGGAGAAAGTTTTTTCTACTTACTACTTTTCAAGCACAACACACATTAGAATGAAAGTAGCAGTATTATAAAAGCAATTTATTCCTACAGCTCAAGTAATGCTACTACTATAGGATAACACCATAAAAGAACTTCTGACTTATTCTATTTTCAAAATTTCTAACTGATATTTTTAATGTAAAAAGTGAGTTTTAATTAAGCACCCTACCGCATGCTTTAAAAGCAGTTTATCATCAATTCACACAAAATATTTTTGAATTTAAAACACTCTCCTATATGCAGAAACAGAAATATCTCACTAGCATCAGTGTCCCATCAGCACTACAACATAGTAATGAATAAATTTACTACCCAAATTTAAGAAAGCACAAACACATTATCTTAACTTGTTATCTGTGTTAAATGTCTTGTTCCTGCTCCACACGAAACACTTCATGTTTGCAACTTTCCCAGTCATCTTTTTGTACTTATAAGCTCCAAGTTCTTGTGAAATCACAGTAGGCTGCTTTAAAATAACAGATTTATAGTCCTTATCAAAAGCCTCAAGGATAATCCCTATTTTTGTCCTCTATTCTAAAGGAGGACAATCAAGCTTCTCTTTTCCACCAGTAATAGCCTCGAAATAGTCCCAGACTGTGGAACAATACAAGATTTATATGCTGGCAAATTAAGACATCAACCTACACAGCCACGTACTCTCATATTCGTAAACTCTTAACACACAAAAATAGTATTTTCCTTTTGAGAATATTTAATGTAAATAGAAGGAAAAGCAAGTAAGAAAAAAAAAACAAACCATCACAGACTTAGAGAGGAAGTTTAAAAGCCAAGAACTTACATGAAAAGTTTCTTTTCCTAAAGCAACATTCCTCGGCAGCAAATCTATTAAAAAATAATTACAAATATAATCAGAAAAGCTGAGCAAGAGCACAGTGTCATTGTATCCTCTACTTCACCCCTCTGAAAGGATTCCAGAGTACCTGAAACTATATAAAACTTACTTTCAATGTTGGAAGTAAAAGGTGTCCAATCTTCTTATTAACAGTATTTGAGCAAAACCAAAATAAAAATAAACAATATAGCTTTCTAAAGTATAGGATAACCAAGAATCACTTTATGGCTAGAAGACAAGTAATCATGGGGCTGCCATCTATGAATTACATGGTAACTTTGATATTACAAATACAGTTCCAGCATTTGAATGAATCAGAATTTGATCCATCACAACGCTAAATGCTGGATCATGGAATGAAGTAAACCACAATAAAATCTATGCTGTAATATTATGTTTCCAGACAACTAAAGTTTATGTAATTCTACTACTGAGACCTGCAGCTGATACACTGCACACAAGGTAACTGTTCAATTACTAGATCCTACTGTATTTTAACTCTGATGAAGTACAGCCTTTGCCTTCCATATCACAAAAACATTGAAAATAATTACGAATTATGTGAGCTAATGAATACCTTTCACTTTTGAAAGAATCTGACAACTTTCAAAGCCATTTCAATACAGAGGAACATAAAGAAGCTGCTCCACTGAGCGTTCTACAAATTCTTTAAAGTCTGATTCATAAAGGCTTTGAATATTTTAATGAAAAAAAAGCTGCTAAAACATTCCAAGCACTTTTCAGCTACAGTAAGAACATGTCTATGATTCAAGAAAATCACTCTACATAAAATTTTATATAATTTGTACCTCATTTCTTAAATCTACATGTTGTAGCAAGTTTTTCCCCAGCTATACTGATCTGTTGCACAACATCTTTCAACTTTTAAAGCAGTGTCAAGTGAACAGCTAGATCTTACCCACTCAAACAGCAATGATTTGTTTACATTCCAAGGAATCTTGGACTACTCAACTACTGCGTCTGCTGTTCATACTCATGACAGGACACACATTTGTCTTTTAAACAACTTCCTTTTACGTACGTTGAGCTATATGTATATGCACGTATATGCATACAAAGAGAGATTATTGTGTGGTGGGGGAGAAAAAGAAAAAACTCTGTACCAAGAGTTACAAAGTATTATTCTTCAGTGCATGCCACATCCAACATGATTTACACAACAAATGGATTTTTGTTAAACATTTTACATGGAACAAGATTATCACAGCCAGTTCAATCTGCACATTTTAAAGTTTAAGTACTGTCTGTCTGGGTGACTAAGTGATGTGGAGTGATGTGAAGTGATGCAGTTTTTCAGGCACTTCGAAGAAATCTCACAGTACAGAAAAACTAGCTCAAGTTTTGGCTCTGCTGTCCTGAAAACTACATTCTTCTAACCTATTCTCAGGGTTTACATTTTCTTTCTTGTGAGTAGAGCATGTCTCCTATCACTTACATGAACAGTCACCACCATTAAACCAGGTATGTGAATTTGACCTACCCCAAGAATAAAAAGGAATTCAGAGTTTTATACCAATGCTCATATCTCACCCCTATTTCTGTTTTCTATTCGATAAATGGTTATTCTGGTATGCACATCTAAAAATTTAGAAGGGAGCTTAACACCGTGTCCTTTCATAGCATTTTAGCTGCAACTTTCCATGAGAGGAAATGCATCTTTAACCTCTTTGGACACTTTATGCAGCAGTATCTCTGCTACCTCCTGGAATTTGCTTTAGTTTTGCTTGTTACTCCATCAACTGAGGATTAACTCTCATCTGGTAATGTTGTAAACAATTTTGTAATGCATCTGGAGCACAAAATCCATCAAGATGGGAACAAAGCAGAGGGCTTGTTTCTGCTTTAATTGGACAGCCAAATGATTGCAACACATTTTAAAATATGTGGTTGGGGAAATGGGGATTTTTCTTTTTTTGTCTTATCAAAGACTAATTTAATACACGGAAAAGGAATTACTTAGCACATATCCAAGTTGACTAACAGAGATTTCTGGCTAGGTGATTACCTACTTAGAAGTGCTCTTCAATTTCAGTAGATGGTCAGAAATATTTTAATCTTCTGGAGAGCCAGAAAGTAAAAAATAAAATACTTTCCCTAAAGTCGCTGTGGCTTCAGTCAGATAGTACTTCCTCTAGTTATATTCTCATAGGGCCTGTTACAACACCCAAAATCGGGATGTTCTAAGGTTATAAAGAAGAAAGCCATTCTTTGGGGAAGTTTCTGTATCTTTCCTGGGCAAATGTTCTATATTTACTGATTTTAAATAGAATGTTAGCAGTCTACTTTGAAAAATCCTAACTGCTTTCTACCTTTCTTTCAGCATATCATATTGGAAGAAAAGGCTGACCCTCCTTTCCTACAAAGCAAATGCAAAGCCACATGAGCTCCTAGAAATACCTGAAGATTTCTGCAGGCTGTGCTTCAGTCCATCTATACACAGTATATATCAAATCTACAACCCTCCCATCATAAGTAAAAGTTAAGCAGGTATGAAAAGTAAGCTGCTATCAAGATAAAAATCACCTTTTCGAAACTCTTTAGTATGAAGATCCGCATACTCCTCTTCACTTCTTGGACTTTCAGGCTGTTGTAGCTAAACACAAAATCAAACAAACAAAAATACTGCTGACATCCAAAATAAGTATGCCTTACTCCTCTCCCTCATGTCATGATGAACATTGTCTTATCATGATTTATAATAGTCTTAAAAAGCTTTATTAAAAGAGCAGTAAAAACATTAATAAGGAACAACAGCTGGGCTAAGTTAAATTACTGTAAAGAGTACAGTGTCTAACCTTGACGTTAGAGTTAACACTGGTACCAGGGATTAGTTTAAAAAAGGAGGTCTCAAGTGAAATCTCAGGAAGCCTACTCTGAGCAGGATTCTAGAAATGTTCACATATCCAGAAAAATATGTACTTGAAATGTATAACAAGGTACTATGAACTCTTTAAACTCATGTGTTTTGGATTTTTTTATTTTTTTTAATTAAAGTTGCAGATCAGCTATATGTTACTAATACATAGATAGTGCTGTATGGAGTGAAGTGTACTTGGGTCAGATCTGGACATTGTACACTCAGCTACAGTGACACATGAACATGCCTATACTGACTCTAGGACTATCTTAGGCTGGCAAACAGTACAGCTTTTTACAGGTGGAATTCAATAAATCACACCAGACTTGGATTTTCCTGAATTGCATCCCAGGCATCAAAACCATGGTTTAGAACTACTCAGCTGGTCTGCCCTGGAGCTGCAACAAGGAGCTCTGTGCAGATCCACCCTTCCGCAGATGCTTGGGAGTCTCTGGCCCATGTTCTCCATCAAAATACTTATTATCAGAGTTTGGCAAGATATGAATACACGGATCCAGTCCTGCATCTGAATGAAGAATTAACCCATCTGGAATCCTGGCTAGCACGGATCACAGCACAGACCCAAAGACAGGCTCATCTTTGATCTTACACAAGCTATGGGTGGCTATGAGCCCCAGTACCCTGGATTATCCAGGATGCCCTACTCCTCTGTTACAGCAGATAACAGACTAAGAGTTCTCTGACAACAGTAGAGAACAGGAACAAGTGCTCCTCAACACAGGATGGGTGAGTCTGAAGACTGGCAAGGAAATGACACAAGGAAAAGAACAGCAGTGCATGTTTACTATTTCAAAGAACTAAACTAAGAATTGCTAAGTGAAAAAGCTAATGCATGTATGACTATTTTACAAGTACTATCACAAGCAACATGCATACAGCATGATCAATTCTAAAAAAAGCAAACTTGGATGTCATGGTCACAGAAGGAGTATGGCTGAGGGAAAGAACTGATTCTACCACAGAATAACATGGACAGCCCACAATTTAAATGCCAGCTGCTTAGAAAAGCACAGCTGGATAATCTGAAAAGTGACTCTTCCAAAGTTTTGAAGTTCAAATGCCATTTTTGCTGCACAAAAATCAAAAGATATAGTAAGAAACCCTAGCAAGATGTATAGTCATACAAGAAACAGTATAGTCAAAATTTTCAAAATATAAATACCTCGTCAGTTCTCAAGTTACTTTCAAATTCTAGTTCTTCTGCCAACTTTGGTAAAGCTGCATTATTGCCTAATGAAATACAAATATGTTAAAATTATTAATTACATTATGCTGTATTTATCTCATCTACAGTAGGATGCTGTTTCTCAGTACCATCTTACGAACACAGCACATGAATTTAATCCCTTCCTGTAGGCAACAGAAACAATAGCCTGCCTGCGGCGAAGCAGCTCAAAAAAACCCCTAACTTGGCATCCGCAAGAACACAAGTACTTCTATGTTTCCCTTAAATACAAAAAGATTGGCAACATGGGCTCTTTCAGGGTTTACTGCAGCTTATTTATGAATTCTGACTTTGGCCTTTTCCCCCCCCCCTTGCCCTTTTTTTTTTTCCTTCCTTTAAAAAAACAAAGCAAAAAAACCCACCAGCAGATTTTCACAGTAAATTCCAAACAGCAAATCACCTCTGCATTAATGAATGCAGAGCTAAGAGTTAAGGAAAAATGTTGTCCTTAGTATTAAGTGACAATTAGATCTAAATCCATAAGTTCTAGAACCATAACCACTGAAGTTATCCAATTTCCACAGAGACTGAAAGCTCATTAGCTCCTGTTAGTGACAATGTAATCTCAGAAAATCTTAAACCCCCATCTATTTCGTCCCCATGGGAACAGCTGTATGCTTATAACATCTAAAAAACAGGCCATGCAGACATCATCTTCATATGACTTCTACAGCCTTTTTGGGCACCTATTCCAGAAGCTTGTTTATAAAGCTTTTCCTAAACAAAAAGAAATTGCTGTAACATGATAATTCATCTACGATGCACGTGAAGTGATTAAATTGTGGTCCACAGAATAAGACTACCATCACCACTGGCACTTAAAGAGGCTAGATACATCAATGGACAACAAGGATTGAGCAAAGCACCAAGACAGAAGTATCTTAGTGTAGCAGTTTACATTTTCATGGCTCATGTTTGTCTCCTGTATAAATACTGAATAACATTTTTCAAGTTTACTAGATTGGCATCTTTCCCTGACAAATTCCCAAGATTCCAAAAATCTGCAGAGTGAGCTTTTTCACCCCAAATATCAATAAAACTAGAGAACAGAGTCAATCTTTGAGAAACTAGACTTAATTCACATTATAAAATATTTTTTTTTAAACAATAGCAAAAGACAAGACATGAGAAGGAAAAGGTTTTAAAAGTAGTACTTGATGAGCATCATTCCACATCCTTCTGTGTAAAGAAAAAGGAGCAAATTTCTCTACTATTTTTCTCCAGTTGAATTACTCCACATTTATAATGAAGTCAATCTTGACTTCAGTGTGGCATCTAGAGAATATATCAATTTTCATAAACTTGGTGCTTCAACTACTTTGGAGGGTCAAAGAGGAGAAAGGCTGAAAACAGCAGAATGTTCACTACACAGTATGTTAGGAACTAGCAACCATGCAAATTCATTTCAAATATTATATTCCAGGAAAATGGATCTGGAAATAAAACAGGATATCCTTAATGTCATATACTATCATAATTTACATCATAACTACCATAAGTTTTGTGTTTAAAATAAACACCTGTCTTGGCTTAAAAATACTAGTTTATTTAGGATGACTAATTCCTTTGTAACACAAAGGAGGACCATTTCAAGTATATTCACAACACAAAATTCAGCATATGGGAGTGAATCTGAATATGACCATTAAATAATAATCCAGTGAAAATCTGCAGTTATGATCAAGGATGGCTATTCTTAACCTCTAAAATTATTAAGAAGTTGTCTTTTAAAAATGCTGAAAGTATGTCAAATGAAACACATTCTCTTTCCTATAAAGGCATTTTTGAATTTCAAAACACATCAATAGCAAAACACACCTGTAGCTCCACAATAACTACCCCTTGCAAACCACTTCATATACATTGACTTAAAATGAGCTAACTTTAATGGCTTTTTTGTACTCTATTAACAATTAACTTCCAGCATACCCCAGATAATTGTGTTCAGTCACTCCTATACTCCCAGAAGCACATGCTTAAATATTTGTCACCAAATCTTAAATTTATTATTAATAGTTATTTTGCAACCAAAAAGAAATCCGGTATATTTGAACAGTGTAAGTTGTTTCTAACCATAATAACGGCAGCTCGCAAACTGAAAAGTTACAAAAAAAAGGAAGAAATCCTCACCTGAATTAAGGGTTGTGTTACTTTTTTGAATGGTAACTTCAATTCCAACATCATCTATTTTGACCAAGTTCGTTTTGTCATCACTGCTGTACAGCTCTTCTACATGCAACAAAGAGAAGTCACTTTTTCCCCCCAATTCTGCTTCTATTGTCACTTCACCATGGTCAGTATTTACAGTCACTTCATTTGCAGAAACTAATGAAAGAGCTTGTGCCTTAGGCAGGGGAGTCCTTATTTCAGAAAAGTCACTTTCTAAAACAGAGTTAAATTTATAATTTACATTCCTTAGAGTTTCATTCTCTCCCTCTCCTTCTGAAATTGTACAAGAGAGTTCTGATGTAACATCCTCATGCAAAACGTCTTTGGCTTGCTCATCATCCTCACCTGCCTCTGAGGAAGGACCTGGACTCACAGCAGCCTCTGTACTAATCTCAACACAAAGGGCTTCATCTACACTCATGAGGTTCACCGAGTTTTCTTCTGTTTCTGTGATTTCACCATCTACTAAGGGCTGAGATGTTGCCGATTCTCCCCTCACACCACTCTCATCAGTCTCTTTCTCTCTACCAATGACAAGCAAAGAATTACTGCTTTTTTCTGGGCCTGCAGTTGATAGGATGCATTCAATCTGGTTAGCAGTATTAAAAATTTTCTCACTTTTGTCTTTGACTTCTGTACTCTCATCAGCAAGTTGACTTTCTTCTATGACTGTAAAGGTGAAGAGACTATCACATTCTTCCATTGTGCTCAGAGTGATCACTGCACCCTCCTCCTTATCTCCCATACTTGGAGCAGCTTGTTGATCTTCACTGTTGGTGGCAACCCTCAGCACAGGAGCTCCACGTTCTCCCACAAAAATCACAGAACCTTTGCTTTCTGCATCTGCATTGAAAGTGGCTAGTCCAAACTGTTCATCTACTACAGCAGCAGTGGTCTCCACAATCTTACATTCCCCTGATGCATTTGGAGAGACAATGGCATCTTCATCTCCTTTTGCTACAATGAGCTGACTTTCAGTTTGTGGCGCTGCACTGATCACGACTATCTCACATTCTTCTGTCATGCTTGTAGTGATCATAGCAGCTTCATACCTTCCTTCTGTTTCTGAAGCAGTGAGTTTGTTTTCATCTTGTATAGCTACACTAGACACAGGAGCTTCGAAACACTCCGCTGTACTTGTAGAGATCGTTACCGTTTCATTTTTTGACCCCGTGTCTGACACATGCTGAACTGCCTTTTCCGTGACCTCGCCTGACATGAGGATTACGTGTTCTTCCACAACACTTGTGGAAATCATAGCACACTCATCTTTTTCTTCCTTACTGCTAGCAGTTGGGTGTCTTTCATCATCATCATCATCTCCTGCACTGGATTCACTGGGCATGGGAATCTCATATATTTCAGTATCTATAGAAACTGCAGCATTCTCATTTGTTTCTTCTGTTTTCATGGAGGGGAGCTGATCATATTCAACAGCTGCACTTGACATAGGAGCCTCAAATTCTTCCACAATACTGGTGGAAATCATAGTGCACTCGTCTTTCTCCTGCTTACTGCTTAAAGTACGCACACACTCTTTAAACTCTGAAGCTGTACTGGGCATAGGCACCTCTGTGTCTTCAGTGTCTAAGATCATAGAGCTTTCCCTGCCTCCATTTGCTCTTCCAACAGCAAGTGGACCTTCCTCATCATCCATGGCTGAATGTAAGGGAGCATCACTTTCTTCTATTGTACTGGTAGAGATGACATCACCTTTTACTTTTTCCTCTCTATCAGCAGGAGTAAGAGAAATCTCATCTTCTTTTGGAACTGCACTACTTATAGAGGTATCAAGT
This sequence comes from Amazona ochrocephala, assembly GCA_039720435.1. Lineage (NCBI taxonomy): Eukaryota > Metazoa > Chordata > Aves > Psittaciformes > Psittacidae > Amazona > Amazona ochrocephala. Next base: position 15,826,780 of record CM077879.1, read on the forward strand.
TCTCTGCTGTCAAAGGAAGTCATGGCATTCTCATGTTTGTCTTTGGCGCTAGAGTGACTCTTCTCTTGCACTGCCACAGCACTAGTCATGGGACCCTCACATTCCTCAGCATCTAAGGGAATCAAGGTATCTCCATGCTTCCCTGTATGTGCAGTCAAGCCACCCTCATCTGCAGCACTTGCACTGGTTACACTGCTTTCAACAATCCCTTTATCATTTTTGCAGTTTGTGCCAGAATTAGCTTCTTTCTCTGCACTCATCATGCTGTTGACAGTCAGCTTATTTGTATTTGTGCCAGCCACTCCTGACTCCGCTTCCATTTGTTCAGCAACGATGCAGATAATGGAACTTTCACCTTCTTCTGCACCTATACAAATTAGTGCATTTTCACTTTCCATTCCTGTACAAGTAGAAGCATGCTCATTTTCTTCATTTCCTCTTCCTGTACTGGTCACAATGCCTTCACCTTCTTCATCCTCTTCTTTTGAGCCCGTACTAGTCACAAAACCTTCATCATCACACAGACCAATGCTGGCTGTAGGGATATTGGCTTCTTCCTTTGCCCTTGTACTGTCCATTAGACTCTCACATTTTTCAGCTTCTAAACAAACTGCAAACCCCTCATTGCTGTCTTCTAGCCCTGTGCAGACGACTGAAATTTCAGCATCATCTTCTGGAGTTATGCCAGTGCTGGTCACTGCACTTTCACCATTTACCGTATCTTCAGATTTATCACCACTAGTTCCAGTTGTGGCGCTGTTGTTTGTGACCATGGCAATACACACACCGCTTACAGTGCTTTCTCCTTGGGTGTCTGTACCAGTCACTGAGCAGATGATGAAGTTATGGCCTCTTTCTTCTGCACCTGTGCAAGTCACAGTACCTTCATTTTCTTTAACTTGGCCAGCTTTCACACTGCCCCTAAATTCACCTGAACTGTTACCACTTGTGGACCCTTCACCTGTTTCTGTCCCTGCACTAGTTACAGCTCCATCGCTCTCTACTTCACCTAAGCAGGATACAGAACTTTCAAATTTGCCTGTATCTACACAAGCTGAGGTATTTCGCTTTTCTTCAGAGCCTGCACTAGTCACAGCGTCATCTTTTTCTTCTGCCCCAGCACTGTTCACGCTGTCTTCAACTTCTACTCCACTTGCATTGACTGAATCCTTACCACTTTCTTCTGCATCAACTATGGTATGGTCACGATTTTCTTCTGTACTTGTTAGGAAACTTTCACTTTCTGCTAATCCTTCGGTGACAACACTGCCACCACCTTCTTCAGCTGCTGCAACAGTACACTCACCCGTATCTGCTCCTGTGATGAAACTGCCGGCCTCATTTCTTTTTACCCATATGCCCGTTGTGAAACCTTCATCAGCTTCTATGCTTGTGCAGATTACTGTCACCTCACTTTCTTCTTCTGAGCAAGTGGTTGTAGCATCACTGTCCTTTTCAGAATGTGATGGACCTTCAGCTCTTTCTTCCCCTGTACTAGTGGCCATTACAGTGCTCTCAATGATCTTCTCTGTGCTAGTTCCTGTCACAGCGGTCAGAGTTGTTTGTAGGCTGCTGTACAACAAACTAAGTTTACTACTTCCTGCACTGGTATCTACTGCGTTGCTCTCATTTTTGTCTTCCATGCCAATCACACTATTCTCTTCTTGCCCATTGGCTGTAAGAGAGCCTTTGACTGTTTCCTCAGGAACTCTTTCGGGCACTAACACAGAGGAAGATTGTATCATATCATCAATATCATGCATTTCATGCTTTTCCACATTATCCATCATTGTACTTCTTCTTTCCTTTGTGGAAGGACCTGTATTCAAGCCCTCTCTTTCATTTGTTTTTAGAAGTTCTTCTGTTCTTACACTTCCACTATCTTCAGTTATGTCAGATATTAAATTTTCCTCTTTTATTTTCAACTCGCTCCCCTGAGTGCTTTCTAACTTTGCTGCTCCATTGTATTCTTCTTGACTAGATAGCCCAGCTGTACTGTCTTCCATTGCCTGTTCATCAGGTTGGGGCACCTTGTTATCTTTTTCTATACTGTTTGTCATAGCGGCGTGATCACCTTCATCTTTCATGACAGAACTTGGCACTGCATTATCTTGTTCCATGTGTGCAATCGGTGCTGCATCATTCTTCAAAATGAAAGTATCTTCAAATAAAGTCCCATCTGAATTATGGCATCCTTTAGACACACTACTCAAGGAATCTCTAAAATCCGAGATATCCATATCCATAGATTTTGCATCAGCAGCATCTTCTCTAGGAGAATTAACTGCTACAGAAACACCATCTAAACTAGCATTTATCACAGTTTTCAAATTCTTTGGTCTTCTGCTGTCTTCTGCAGCTTGATCCTTACTGGGAACATTCCGTAAGATTCTACTACTTGTTTTGTATGCAGTGCTTTTTTTATAAGCCCCTTGTTTATTGGGTCCTTGATCCATGGAAACTTGCTTTGAAAAAGCTTCTAAGGCACCAAGTTGTTTATTCGGGATATCTTCTTTTTTAAGACTTTTTTCAGCTGCAGGCAGAAACTGCAATTCAGAAGCTTCAGGATCTGCCAAGCTGTATTTTAATTCCTCATTTGAAAGGGAGAGAGATATTTTTTGTTTTGTTGCATTCTCAGCATCTGTGGCTTGGAATGAGTTTTTTATGTTTTTTCCTTCAATATTAGATGCTTCCTGTACTTTCGTTTGTTTTAAATCAAGCTCCATCAGCTCCTCCTCATGACCAGAATGCAAGTCATCACTATTCATACTTGACTTTTCAGGGGCTGGAGCATGGCTGCTTTCAGTTGTGCTAGCTGATTGCTTTTCCTCTCCAAGTAAATCTTGGTTTGATATGCTGCCTTTTCTGTTTTCACTGGATATCTTCTTACTTTGTTTCTTTTCCATTGCCACTGTGATGTTCAATACTCTTTCATTACCACTATCCACTTCTTTAGTATCTTTATCTTCCAATTTGATATTGTCTTCCTTCTTCTTTATTTCCTTGTTGCTGTGCTTTACGACTCTGCTTTTGTGACCTTCAGCAAAGAACCTTCTTTCTAGCTTGGAATTGCTTAAATCTTTATCACCTCTATATTTCTCTTTCATAGATCCTTTTTCTCCAGAATGTAACTTAACCCTATGACTGAAGTCTTTTTGTGATCCCTGATTCGACTGTGTGCCACTTACAAGCTCAAACTCAGCACTAATCTCTTCAAAAACTTTGTCTTCATTCTTGGATTTGTGTTGCTTATCTGAGTCATTCTCTTCCATTGCCTTATCTTTGTCTAGCTTCTGACCAGTCTCTTGCTTTGTTAAATTTCCCTGTAATTCTGTTTCAGATGCTTTGAATTGTTTACTATGACCCTTTGACTTAGACTTTAACAAAATCTTGTTTTCAACTGAGCTCTTAGATCTTCGTCTATCTTTATGAACACCATCATCTTGTTTCAAGTTACAATCAGAATTAGTTGATTCTATTTCATGTTTATCTTCTGAGTAGCTTTCGCTCCTTCTGTGTGACGCAGAAGCAAGTTGCTTTGAGGCACTTAGGGAATCCTTTTGTGGCCTAGAATCACTCAGGGACCTTTTGGACTTGTATTCTGCTCTTGATTTTTCTGCTGAGAGATGTCTGTCTTTTTTGATTTCCTTACGCACCAATTCTTCACCTTTTAAGGTTGACTCAGAAGCATTTTTTCCCTCTTTTCCTGTTACTAATATTTTCCGTTCACTTCGGTGTTTAGTTTTTCTTTCAGGTTTGTCATCCGTGGTAACCTTCATTTGATTATGTTTCTGACCACCATCCTCTCCTTTCAAACTTTTCTCAAATAAATGGAGTTCGACATCTTCATTTGATTTGTGAACACTATCTCCTTTATATTTGTGCTTTAAAGAAAGTTTCTCTTCTAAAGCAGCTCTTTCCTTGTCATTTTTATCTCTGTAAGACTTGGCTTCTTTTTTGGCAGCATTTCTCATATGTTGGGTTTCTATGTCACCATCTTTTTTGGGATGTTTTTCATTTTTAAATATGGATTTCTGCTTCTGTAGTTCCTCAGTATTGACTTCTGCTCTATCCACTTGTCTTTTGGAATCCTTTTCACTGTCTTGCTGGGCTCCTTCAGCCTGAAAAGAGGTGGAGGTTTTTCTTTTATGTTCTTTTTCTGCTTTAGAATCACTTTTGCTTTCCTCAGTTGAATGCACTGATTCTGAAAGTCTTCTAAGCTGTTTGGAGATTTCACTTTTCCCATGATTATGCTTCAATTCTTTTGAAGAATTTTTTTCACAAGTCTATAAAAGAGAAGTTTTTATATAAACAAATGTTACGCAGTTCCTTCACTATGTGACTAAACAGAACTGTTAAGGGCAAAGTCTCTATAAAAACAATACACTAGAGAACACACTGTAATAAAAATTCACCTAAAATATGGTCAGTAAGAAAACGAAACTTGCCATTTTCATTTCAGCTATCTGCTACCAAAGAAACAGAAGCCAACATTAAGCAGTTCATTTGAACTTGAGTATCTTTTCTTTATAAAGTGATTTTTCTTTCTAAAATTATTTCAATGGATAATCACAATTTTGAGTTCTGCATACATTACTAGAAACAGCTGCTATGCTGTCTCTTAAAAAATTCAACACAACTTCCCATCCCCAAACCAAACCAAACAACGCCCCCAAACCCACAAAACATAAATCAAGACTTCCATTTGGATTTCCAACTACCACTTTGTTTTTTGTTGTTAATAATATTGTTGGTAAAAATTCTCGCTGTAAGAATTCTCTTTCCTTTAGTGTCTGGACTACATTCAGTTTAACTTCTCAGCGAGAGAGAAGCTTAAATAGATCAAGCTCCTCAAGTCTTTGTACATAAGACACACTTTGTTGTTTTTAAAAACCCAATATGCTTCACAGAATAGGGCTGAACTATAGCTTGTGTTCTACTACAACATATATCAGAACTAAATACACAGATTGTGTATTCTAGCAGCTACTGGAATTCAGAAGACACTATTACAGCAATGTCAGATCACTAACAACTGAAAGAACTGGCAGGAAAAGAATAATACATAAGAACAGATGCAATTTAGTACTGATTTATGAACAAGTACTATTACAATTGAAAAGGAAGATCACAAGCTTTATATTTGAGACATATACCTCATTTGCCTTTTGTGTTTCTTTAGAGTCTTCTTCAGATGGCTCATATTTCTTTCTGCAGCCATCTTCAGCACGCCTGAAAGAGGTATTTGGACAAATCAAAAAAGAAAAATCAGTACCAGCCTAACATTAGTTTGCAGACCTTCTACTTTTAAGGCTGAAGGAGAAATTCACGCTAAAAATCCTGAAATACAACATCATCACACAAATTCCATCTAGCCAATTTGCCCAAGCTTTTTCTCTTGGAAAATTAGGTGTACCATGTCCTTTGGACATCAGTGCTTTAAAGCAGAGAATATTAGTGTGACAATATTAGTACTACAGTTGTCCCTGTAAAACTGGTACGAGATCTTGCCCCATATATACCCGTATGTAGACACATATGGACACATGCACATACCTACGTAAAACATCAATTTGAAGACCAAGTCTTTAATAACTGAGCCTTTAATTTGTGCATTGAATGACTTATATATTAGATGCACACATATCTAAAAGCTCTCCATTCTCATGCTTTTATCACCATTCTGTCTGCGAAAAGCTGCGCAAAGTCTGCTACCACAGTCTGATCTGCAATATATTTAAAGCAGCTATAACTTGATTTTCTGCCTGAACTTCCTACTTACTAGTAACTAAATTATGCGAATATTTTAAGAGGAAAATGTTACAAGGGGCAAGGCTAACTGCAAAGTTGAAGAGAACATTTTCAATCTGCAAAAATCAATATTGAAAAACTTAGTTCCTTTTGAGCAAACATAGGAATACCTCGAATCTCTCTTCCTTTTTCTGCTCAAGGCTACTTTTTTTTCTAAAAATTTCTGTTCCTTAAGCACATCCTTAATGCTGGTACCAGTAGCTTTTGACTCAAGACTTCTTGATGAAGGCTCTTCTAAGTTCAAGCCACTCTTTCCTAAAATAACAAGCAAAGGGTGAAATACATATGCCATTATATTACTGTTTAAACGTGACAGAAAGCAGTACAGGAAGTACTACATGTGGCAGAAAATACTAGTGTATGTAGGTATTCATTTAAGCAATGTAATGATACATGAAAGGGTATACAGATATATGGAAAAGTGAAGACATGGAATTTGTATTAATAATTCACATTATGCACTTTTCCTGTTACATCACTGTTGAGATGTTGTCGTTTTAAGTGAAATGACCAGAGACCTACTACCAAGATTTCAAGTCGATTTGTTTGTTTTCCAGAGAGACTGAGGGAAAGCAGGGCAGCAGAGGCTAATGTTATACTTCTCGTACCTTTAGCATTTTGATTTCCAGTTTTTAGGGATTTTGTTTTTTCTGCAGCCTTCTGCTTACGTTTTTCTTCAAGTCTTTCCCTGTTAATTTGTCGTCTTAGGAGTCTCTCTTCTTTTTCTTTGGCCTGGAGATATAAAACAAGGAAAACAATTTTGCATTAGGTCAAAGAGTATTCTTTGACTACAAATGTAAGACTAAAACCCACAAAACCCAGAATACTGTAGCTTGAGAGAAACTAGAAAAAGAAGTCCTTAGAAATCATTATATGAAAGGTAATGGAATCCTCTTAATACTTCTGTGAAGTTAGCTGAGTTCCAGAGTCCAACTGCTGCTTAACACTGCAGACCAAGGCTATAAGGCCTTCCTGAAGAATATATCTTATCTTTTATTCATATATAATATATATAATATATAGTATACATTTAATATACATAAAATGCATCTAACTATAGAAAGATATGACTAGTCAGAAGAGAAAGATCTAAAATAACTCCTGCTCCTTCTTCTGTATGCTGATCCTTCTTCCACAGAACACAGTGAATATGCTGAAACCTTTCTTTCCATTCTTAATGGCTGCAGACGTGCCACAAACTACTGATTTCTTGGACAGCAAGAGCTACATTTGTAAAGAGATGGTGTGATGAAGTAGCCTGCAGCAGTCAACAAGCCCAAACTACACAAAATCCCATTGAAGACAGGCTGCAGGTAGATATGGGCTACTTTTTCCACCCAAAATTGTCATGATACACATTAAATCTATTGAAGAACTGTTTTTTCAGATGTGCAATAACTCTTACTCTCCCTATTAAATCACTCAGATAAGAATCCACTTATCACCATGATTCTGAGAAGACATTGCACGTTAATTTGTAAATTCTGTCAACACCCAGAACCTGTTCATTTTAAAGTAGGGGAAAAAAGATTGAACAGAGTGTCACTGCTTTCACCATCAGAAGCCTTCAAACTATATCCAGCAGTAATGGCAGAAGTCTGAAGGGGCAGTTGTAACACAAGGGAAAAAAAAAAACAACTTAAAAATGAAGTGAGAAAAACAGAAGACAAACCACCACCACATGATGTGGAATTTCTGTGTTGGAAAGTTCAAGGAGCCAGAATACAAGGAGCAGTAGCAAAATCCACACTTACAATGAACTGACGGCGTTGTTCTACAGTTCGTTCATCATCAGAATCGCTGAAGTACTTGGAGTACAAGAAAGGCTTGCGAACATAAGCGTGACGAACAGGCTTGGCCTTTCCATCGCTCAGCTCATTAGCGTGAGGCTTTGTCTTACTTTGACTGTTTTTCTCCTCTTCATCTGAAGAAAGGTTAGTGAAATGTAGAGATACAGTGACAACTTAGTGCTTTCAATGTAACTTTTGAGGAAGCAAAGGTACTAAAAAAGTATTAACAATTACTCATTCTAAAAATGTGAACAGTTTAGAAAAAATAACCCCCTCAACATCAAAATGGCACTAGATTATGAAAACTTGATGGGTATAGTCACATGTTTGTGCACACCATTCAGCCAAAAAATTGCAAGATACAAACCCCAGAATAAACTGAGATACGACTAGGCCTATCTTGCTTGTAGTTACACTATCTTTCTACATACAGTATTTAATAATTGCCACCACCTAAGAAGTCAGAATTTATTTTCTGCTATGTTTAAATGAAGCTTCTTCCCTACATTAAAAGACTGTACAATATTTCAGTCAGTACAAAGTAGACAGGTTTACTGAAATATGTATACAAAACTATGTTTACACTCACATAAACATTATCCAAGTAAAAATAAATCTACTTCAATTTTATCAGAATGATTAGAAATGGAGCAAAACCACTTGTGTTCCACACTGTGCGAATTATTTGTATCCCTGAAATATACTTCAGGCTTGTTTTCACTTGTCGAATATTTAGTTACAACTGAACAAAATCTGGCATGTTTCAAATCAAAGCCAGAGAACATGCAAGTAATTCAGTGCTTCTAAATAACAGTCTTAGGGCAGAAAAGATAAGCTCACATCATACTAGAGACAACTCATTCAGGTACTAAGGCACTTTGTACTATGAAGTGGAAAGTCTTATTAACTGCAAAAGCCATGTATTTGTATAAATCAAAGTCTAAGGTCTGTTCTACACAGCGAGAACACAAAAAGGGAATTCAGTCAGTGAAAAGATTTTGTGTTTCCCAACTCTTAAAGCTAGATCCATTCCAGGTCCTTCTACTGTGGCCATGTAGAATCTGGAAATTCCTGCAAATCCTAAACTTCTGAACCTGACCTGATGTGCAAAGTCAGCTACAACCACTACCTTGGGCGCACATAGCATTCCAATGCTATACCAAATTCATGGCAGAATGGATGGGAGGAGAAAAGAAACCAAACAAACAATACAGAAGAGTGACATATCCATCACCATTAAAAATGTTTTTGTTGCCTATGAAATATTCTAGTACAAATAAGATTTACAATGTTTAGAATATATCAAGCCATTTAAAAAAAAAGAATCCAAGAAGCGTGTCCACTACTTGTCTTTCATAACTGCAAAATACTATCCATTCCACACTCAAATTCTTCTGTCATAATACAATAAAACATGCTGCAAACCCTCAAATTTATGATAGGATACACTCAAAAGCATTGCACATTCTTTCTTGCTACTTAATAATCTATGTATTTTACCATCTGATGTGATCTCTCCCTCTTCAGTGCTGTCAGAAATTACAGTCTCCTCTTCACTCTCCTCTTCAAAAGAAGAAAGGTCACTGGTGTGGACAGAGCTGACGGTGATGTCACTGAGAACATCCATATCTGAATCTACTGATGCATTTTCTTGCAAAGGAAAAAACAGAAAGAAAAGGCTGTAATGCAGCACACTGTATCTGAGAAACTTTTGCCACTGAAAACAAAGTCACCTTCAGAACAAGAAACAGAAGGGGAAAAAAAAAAAAAAAAGTAACACCTTAATAAAATGCTACTAAGCTAACCCACGTTTACTCAAAACAAAAATCAAACCTGAGGTACAACACAAACTTTAAATGCAGACTGGAATCACTGAAAGAACTTGCCAGAGTAAGGCAAATGACCAATTGCACACTTGAGGAATCAAAACTCATCTCATTCTTAACACAGGTACCTCAGTTGAAGCAGACGAACCAAGACACACCTGTGGCTAGCTTGACAAATTTGCCAGAACTAGCAGAGAACCTACATGCCAAATATATTTCTGATTCAAATTCTGAATACACTTAACCCACCTCCTTCTCCCCCATTTTAAGGAAGAGCAGTGCCCACACCATACCTTCCTTAGCGTCTTTACCGCTTTCACTTGTTTTATGTTTATTGCTGTTTTTTTCTGGAACTAACTGTTTCACTGGTTCTGACTCTCTTGCTTGCTTTTCTTCTTTTGACTTTGTTGTATCTTCACTTTTCTTTAAATGGTCAGACTTCTTGTCAAGTTTTTCCTTCTTTTCTTTTCTTCTTTCAACTTTTTCACTGCTGTCTGGTTTCTTGTCACATTTATCTAACAATTTACTCTTTTGATCTTCACTTTCCTGTTGAATTTCTTTACTTGTATCTTTACTTGTAAAAGTCAAATTATTAGCATCCTTTGCTGAATTCTTCATTTCTTCACTTTGGCAGGGAAGCTCATTTAAATCTTCACACTTTGCAAATGTTTCAGTCCCTTCTACAGCAAGATCACAAACTGCTTTCTCTCTGTCTGTCACGTCCTCTGCATTTCTCTCCCTATCAGTGCTACCATCCACACTCTGCTGAGATGAGAGTCTTTTTGAAACTTTGTCATTGCTTTTGGGATTTGAGTTCTCTGACGAAGCCCTGGCAGCACTCGCTTCTTGGTTAAGAGAAGTTATTGTTTCCAAAATGGACATTGCATCACTAGCTACGTTGCCACCAGGAGTTGTAGCAGAGACACCTTGAAAAGAAAATATTTTTAGTTCCTCTTATCCATTGTAATTCTGGTCAGGTAGAATGTTAAGCAAGTGAAAGGAAGAAAAAAATACTCTATTTTAAAAAGTAAAATCTTCTAAAAGGTTTAACTAACTCTGCATCTAGAAATTTTGGTTTAAAAAAAGGCAACCCCCCCCCAAACAAGAAGCTGCATTCCTGCAGCAATTAGCTGACTACCAGAGATTCATTTTGCTCTGCGACATGCCGCTGTTCCTAAGAAAAGCCAAGGAAAGCAGGGGTTGTCAATGGGAAAGTTGCTCTGAGCACAAGCCTTGTTCAATTTTATCATTATCCCAAGTAGGATGATGATTCTAGAGAACCACCATATAGAATACTGCATCACAGTCTCTATGTTATACGTCTGGTATTGCCATAAACAACACGGAAAATGTACCCATCATCAGCATATTGATTCTATAACAACAGGACTATCAGAAATACCTTCTCACTTTCCCATCCTCTTAGGAACAGCTCTGAAGATGGTTGGGAAAGGGTTAACCGGACTAGCACTAAGAGCTGCAACCCACTTACTTTAAAGGAAGTGGGCCTCACAGGAAAAGGCCTGGGATTTAAATAAAGGGTCTGGTTACAAATAGATGGACTGCTGTGGAGTTTGTTAGGAAGGGAAAGAATGGGCAATTACTCACAGGAGTGTTTAGAAGTCAATACCAGGCAACATAAACGAAAACCATACAGCAAAAGTGATGTGTTTATAAACAAACTAAAGACTGGCTGATTTACAGCAGAACTTAGGCTTCTGAGAGGACCTTAGCCATTCAAATTTTACGGTACACAACTACTGCATTAAGGCAAGTAAGTGTCTAATAGGTTATTTTTTTCCAATCTACCAATGCATAAAAAAAAAATGAATCACACTTCTCTTAAAGCCATGTCTTATCTGATCCTGCAATACTTAGAGGCCAACTTCTTTCCCCACATTAAACTGATCCCTTGTAACGTCGAGCAGAAGTGACAGACATGGAGGTAACATAGTGAGATCTCTCTTCTCTTCTACTTTAATACATACAGTAAGAGTCAAGTACTATAGCATGCTGCTTGGAGCTCAGCTTGTTAATACTGATGCTAACAATTCTGTGTTAACAGGAGACCTATTTAATGTTTCTGCTCTCTCAAAAACCAAACTTTTGTTAGACTGCTCAGAGAAATGGTAGAATACCTTGTACTGTAACAGAAGCATCTGTTTTCTCCTCACTTTGAGCTGTACTGGGGCCTGCCTCTTCTTTGTGATTCAGTGTGGCTAAAAATTCATGGACAGCTTTTTCCACCTGAGGTCTGAATGTGTGGTTGATCTTTGGGTCCACAACCTGAGAAATAATTCTGTCAATTCCAGATTCCAACATTCCAGACCTGTAACAAAGTTACATGAATACTTAAAACAAAAAATTACTTTTCAAGAACATCGTAATGAAAAAGCTCATTTACATGTAATATAAACACTTAAGAGCCTCCAATGAAGCATTAGCATTTTCTGAGCATCACTGCAGCTATGTATTTAGTCAGCTGCCTGAATTTCAACAGCTCTCTCCACACCTTATGAACCAATAAAAAAAAAATGCTAGAGAAACAATGCAAATCAGCCACACGAAATTAACACAACAGCCTGTTATATCATTACTGGTTATATCTACAAACGTTATCTAACCGTAGAAGGGAGAGTTGCAAAAAAAAGAAGAAACCTGATATTATCAATCCCACAGCATAAAACAGATGAATTATAGAAGACAGAGGGACAACTAGTCAACTAATCACTACCCTAAGTTACTTTCAATACAGGTGACACCTTAGAATTCTGCAGCTTTACAGAACCCTTCAAAAAAATCAAATAAATGGCAACAGAGAGTTTTCTATGGGTTCTCTTTAGACCCCTGTAATTCTTTGTGGGGCATGTATTGCCTCTTGTCCTCGTTGCTTCTTTAAACAGAAATAAATAAATTCCAAACAATAACCACTGCCTTTTCCCCAGACAAAACAGCTCCTCAGTACAAGTTATCAGTGGTTCCACTAGAGCACAGCAGAGTAAGTTTGCTCCCAAATCCCTTGTTTGACCCAATTTAGTGACCAAACTCATGCTACTTTGAAGAAATTTCTTAATATTTCTTACTACTCTAAATTCTGAGATTAGAAACTAAAGGAACCCTCATGAAACGACATAACATCAGACAAGTGTTTGACATCATTTTGACATTACAGCACTTCTGAAAAACCTCTTCTCTAACTAGTTCTGCATCCTTTTATTTCGTTCTGTGAATTTAGCTTTGTACCCCGCAGAACTTAGTTTATCAAATGCTTTTAATCTTCCTTAGCTCAAAGCAACAGTAAAGACAGACTTCAGCCAGGGTGTCACATCCCAGGTCTGAAACAAGCCAAAGTAGTATTTGCAGTCTAATTCTGACTAATGCCGACGGCAAGCTGCTGACTGAAATAATACCATGTTTCAAACATGACAAAAAGAAAAGCTTCTTCAGAAGTTCCTCTGAAGAAAGTAGACACTTTACACTTGACCTAGAACCTCCATCACCTACTCTGGTACATCAGAACGTTCAGAAAGCCATGGAAAAATCACTTACTTGAGAACCTGCTGCCTAATGCTATTTCTCAGCTGGTTCTTGTTGAGATGAGGACTCCAGGTATGAGTTGCCAAATGATTGGAAACAAAGTTGTCAACGCGCTGTCTCAAATTCTGGTAGGCTGGCTAGAAAGCAACAACAGAGAGGTTGGACGGGAGGGTGCTGATAAGCAGTTATCCTCCCAGAGGCCGGGCTGGAACAGCCAGCAGCACCGTCGGTCCCCCTCAACACACTGAAGGCGCAGCCGCTCCCGCTCCCTCGCGGCGATCGCAGCGTGCTGCACACGCCCGTATCGCTGAAAACACTCCACAAAACCCGCTGTGTCTGTACCGCCGACCAGCCCGCGCTCCCCTCCAAAATCAGTGGCTCCAGCTTTGCCCCCAGAGCCATCAGAAAGAGAGTCCCAGGGACACTGGCCGGGCCGGAGGCCCGCGCTGGCCCAGGCGGCCGCTCCGCACCCCACAGCACAGCGCGCACTGCCCCGCAACCTGCCGCCTTCCCTGGGCCGGGAGCCACCGCTCTCGGAGAGGCCCGACCTGCCTCCGACGTGCTGGAACCCGGGGAGGGCCACCGGCGGGGCGCCGGGACACCCTCCTTCCCGAGGGGCCAGGCCCGCCCGCACCTTGGTATCCACGTCGGCCAGGCAGTCGCGGCGGAACTGGTCGAAGAGCCCCTGGCTCTTGAGGTGGTTGACAATCATGGAGACCAGCTCGGGTTCGGCCGTACCAGCACCGACGGCGGCCCCGGCCCCCGGTGGCGGCGGCGGCTGCTGAGGGGGCGGCGGCGGGGGCGGAGGCGGCGGGGGCTGCGGCTGGGGGTTGCTGGCCATGGGGACGGCGAGGCTGCGCGGCCTGCGCGGGGCGCGGATGCCGGCGTTCCCGGCCGGACCCCAGGACAGCGCCTGTTACCGAGCAGCAGCCGCGGCGGCGCTGACCCCGGAAGCGAAAGGGAACGGAGGGAGGAAGCGGCGCGCGACGGGAAGGGGAACAGGGCCGCCGGGAGCGGCGCCATCGGCGCCAGGCGAGTACTGGCAGAGGCCGCGCTCAAGAGCCGCGGGCCCTTTAAGGGGATGGAGGAGGCGGAGCCGCCCGCGGCCCGCTTCAGAGCGGCCCCCGATCAGGCGGCGCGGGGGGGTGCGCTGTGGGGAGGGGGGGGGCGGGCTGGCGGCCGTAGCGGCCCTCAGCCCCCGCCCGCCTCGCCGAGCAGCCCCCCGCGCCGCGCGGTCGCGGATGGACGCTGCGGGCAGCGCAGGGCCGCCCGCGCCCCGCTCCCCCCAGCGCCCGGAGCCCCGCCGCTGCCGCGCTCCCCGGCTGTGCCCTCGCGGCTCCGCCCCGACGCCCGCCCCTTCCTGCGCTGGCCGCCATCATGGTGGGGGCAGCGCCGCGCGCTTCCTCCCTGAGGCGCGGGGAGGGGCCTACGACCGGGGGCGGGGCCTGCGAGGCGCTGACAGGGTGGCAGGGGCTCGGCGGGCTGCCTTTAGAGCAGCCGGGGCCCTTTAGCGGCCGCTGCCGTGCGGTTACCCGCCTTACCCGGCGTTCTCTGCCTCAGGGGACTCTGCTGCCTGGCAGCTGCCCCCACGAATAACAGGTAGCTATGACCTTTACACGGCATCCTGTGTCTTATGTCCTCAGTCTCTCCGGGCCGTGAGATGAGGCAGCTGGGAGGTGATATTTGAAATACATGAGTTTAAGCACGTTTCCTTTAGATTTCTGTGCATTCCCACAGAATGCTGAGTTTCTAAGATATTTCCAGGCTGTCTCTTGTTTGCTACTTTGTACACGTTTCACGTATCTTCCTGTTTTGGTCGCAACTATTCAATATGCTTCCCCGAAGTCCTTTCAGCAGCTGTAACTGCTTTTGTCACTCCTCTGAGTGTCTTGTGGTTCCACAGTCTTTGAATTCAGTGGTAATTCCCAGGCTGACCTGTTAAAAACAGGATTCCAGAGGGAATAAACAAAATCTGGAAATAGAGATGTTAATCTCATTGTACGTGGGGCAGTAGCTGAGGGACCATCCTCCATATGTGTGGTTTGGCTCTCCAACCTCTTCCTGCTGTAGTGGCTGAGCTTCGATCTTACCCTGGGTAAGGATGAAATGAAGTAGGAGAATGTACTTGAAAGTAGAAAGACTGACTGGCTTATGGCAAAAGAAAGGGATCTTGGCAGTAATAGTGGGTTGGCTATACAAATTTTGTATACAAATCAAGCTACAAAGTTTAGGAATTTTGCTCTACAGTAATCTTTAAAAATCAGCTTGATTGCAAAGGCAAGACTGTCAGGATTGTTCCTTCAGACTTAAAAGCAGGTTAGAAGTGTAAAGCTTACCCCTAGCTCCCTACTGTTTGTAGACATTGTGACTTACTGTAATAGTTAACAGAAAATTCAGACTTCACCATACACACGATGCCATGGACAACTTGGAATATCTGTGGCCTATGGCACTGTGAAGGATGCATACTCGAGAGCAGGAATGAGGCTTGGGAATTTAAGGGAAATCAGAGATTTATGCCTAGTGGTCTGAGGCTGTTGCAACAAATAGTCCATACTCTGATTCAACAGCTGAATGTACAAGATTGTTCTGTGCTCTGAATTATGTACTATCATGTTTCATGCAACTTAGTGTTGCAGGCTCATCAGATATTTATCAAATAAAATATTTTTATTCTAAATGCTGCCTGAAAATGGCTTTTTTTGTTGTCTCGGCCTAACTACGTTGTCCTATGGGACGATGCTGTGAAGGAGACTGGAAGTCTCCTGAAAATAAGCGAAACATGAATTTGAATTAAGATGGATTAAGAAAGCAAAAAGAAGGTAAAAATTCTTCACTTTGCGTAGGAGTGAAGTACCAATCTGAACAGGTTTGGTTGTGATAAGAGATGCCTTTCCTCAGTGATGAACTCTGTTGCAAAGTTGTATGCTCTCTAAAATAAGTGTTGCTGGCAGCATTAAGCTTACAAGGGTAATGTTCCTCTTAAATCTCTGTAGGCTTTTACAAATGAGGGTACACAGAAAGGAGGGCTGTTTAAAAGAAATTTCAGTTTTCTAGGAAAATAAAGGCTTTTCACCGGGAATGACTGAAATGCCAGAGCAGATTCTTGGATATTAAAAATGCTATAGCTACCCAAACCCGGCTAGAGAGCTGCCCCAGATGAATTGCTCACTTCTTGCTCTACATATGTGGTAACATGTCTGTGCCTTGCACCATCTGTGTTATCACTGTTGCTTCATTCTCGGAGGTTTATTTTCTTTTGATGTGTAGCTTCTATGTTTTTTATCATAGCACAATAAAACCCAGAACTGTTGGTGATGAATTGATTTGTTGTATAAATGTGCATCGCCTCATGCATATTTCACATTTGCTTCTTCCTGTGCATAAACAGCATAAACAGTATATTTTATAATCATCTCTGGTTAAATAAAGTCTCAGATTTTCTGGTGCTTGCTGATACAGGACTTTTTTTCCAAAAAAGGCAAAATTATTCTGCCTAGGAGCAACACCACTAGTCACAATCTAGTTCACCTGGTTTTGAAACAGCAGAGAAATGGTGCCAACATTGCTGAGGTTTTGTGCTTCATTAATAACAGCAAATGTGGCTTCAGCTGAGGTGTGGCATGAAATGCTCTAGTTGTGAGACTAAAATGTAGTCAAGATATGGACTATATCTTCAGCTGTGATATGATCGGAGTGATGTCCATATGGCATACATGGCAATAGTTGCCGTGGGTGAAATTCTCTTGGACTTCCAAGTCTGGGGGATATGATCTTAATGTCTTTTTTTCAGGTAAATAAGGAGCATTTTGGTAAACTCTTTGTTGCTTAATAAAGCATGCTTGAAGTCCCCATGGGAGGGGGGTTGGAACTAGATGATCTTAAGGTCCTTTCCAACCCTAACTATTCTATGATTCTATGAAGTGCTCTTCCTGGCTTTACAGCCATGTTTCTTTCCATGTTTTAGCAGTGGTTTTATTTGTCCAAGCACATATAAAGATATGTATATTCTTTTTATTTGGCACTTCTAAAGAGATTCATTGAGCAAAACTAAACCTGCTGTGGGATCCTGATTCTCGCACTGGAGCTGAGCAGTGGGATTGCTGTCAGTGATGACTTAGTTCAATGGTGACAGCACGTGATGGCTCCTCAAAGTGTCTAGTCAAATAGATAGACTGAAGTGCTTTTTAAAAATGCTAAGGTTTTCATGTTCAGCAACTAGTACTACTGGTTGTATTTGCTTTTTTGTATTTAAGCAGGCTGTCTGGTTAAAGTTTGAAAACCACTTGTGAAGTCTTGTAAGTCTCATTTCAACACACCGTATTTTTTAGTCAGTTTTCATTGATATGCAGGGAAGTGAACTTGTCTTTTTTATCTAGCTTTAACATGTAAAAGGGTTTAAAGTTACGCTTCTAAGCGTAACTTTATCTGAAAGGTTAGGATTGTTTTTCCAGTTTCAGAACTTGTGTGACACCCAGTTTGCACATGATGTTTTTAAAGTGCATTATTTTGAAGGAAAGTACAGCTATGCCTTTTTTTTTTTTTTCTTTCATTTTATGTCTCTGCCAAGGCCAAGGAATTAGTTCTTTGATCCCCAGGATTTGTGAGAAGATGAGTAGAGCCTGCTCAGCAAATGGCATTTGAGAGCAAAAGAAAATTACTGTCACAGATAACTGTAATACACATACTTATTTGGTTATTTTTTTTTCCCTGAAACCAGAAAGGAATCTTCAAGGGCAAATGGAACCTTGCCTTACCCGTGAGAGGAAAGCCCATCCATGTGGCCATGGCTGTGACTTGTGGTACTGCTCTTGGTGCTGCACTCTTCCATGATAATGAGGGAAGTGAGAGAAGCACTAAAGGTTTCCTACCTCTTTGCAAGCAATCAATAGCTAATCGATGCAATATGGTTGGAATTGTTATTGGCATCTAAGGGATTGGATATCTAATTCTCACTAACGTGATTGATGATCTCAGCATATTTTTTTTTGGTTTTGAAGTGTAGGTTCCTGCCTCCTGAAGAAATAACACTTTATTTCTCCATTCAGATGAAAAATGTTAGAATGAGTGACTGTGCTCTCTTTAATAAGCTTTTTACTTTGCTCATTGTTTTTGACTGGAAAATACATGGTTTTGCTATTTGTGTATAGGGAGAGAGAAAAATCTTAATGGAGGCTTCCTGTCCAGAGAGAGCACAAGTGATTATACACTTTTTCTACACTCTTTCACTTTTGCCTAAATGTAATTTTAATGGTAAGGTAAAATGGTACAGCTTAAACATGAAAGCAGAGTGAGTGGATGCATGAAAGCACGACACCATTTATATCAGCATTCTTTGCTGACTACAGCAAGGTGAAATCAAGGTGGAGGCATTGCTTAAATGGGATGCGTGAAGCCTAAAGTAGAGGTGATGGACTGAATTTTGCTTTAATTTATACTTAGTACAGTTCCATTGAAGTCAGCAGGGAGATGGATCAAAGCAGGACTTTGCTGCTAAATAATAGGGCGCTCAGAATTGCTCATGCCATAATTTTTGCAACCTTAGTTGTAATCCTTAAGTAAAAATTAGGGTTTCTGTATCTAGTAACTTAGGAATCTATCGCTTAGGAAAATTAAATTTAAAAAGAAAAAAGTTAACTTGGGGTTTTGACTTGTTCTTTTGTGTTGGGGTTGCCATATGTTCAGAGGAAGAGGAACGGTGAGTCACCTTTCAACAGCATTCTTTCAGGAGAGGTGGAGTGGAGGGAGGGAAGAAGATGGGTCATTTTGTTGCTGTTGACCTACTTTCTGTGCTTGGTTCCCCTCAGTGCTGGGCAATTAGGCCAACTCTAGCTGAAGTCATTGGTAAGGCGGGAGCATGCAGAGAAAGGTCAGGTGTTAAGGAGGCGTAGGTAAAACACACCACCCTGCTGGGTGCAGCTGTGAGTGGAGGCTATGGGTCAGGTACAGTCAACGTTGTTCCTTTGTTCCCAGTCTGTGCAGATCCCACTGGATACCCCAGCAGCATGCCTGGCATCCTTGAATGGCTGTCCGTCAAGCTGGACGAGAGGAGTGTTGGCTACCTGAGGCTGGTCCCACTGTAAATTCAGGTGCTATGCCTGAATAGGAGCCTGGAGATTTTCTGCCTACTCAGAAGAGTACCCCAAACTATTGCACTTCAAGGCTGCCCTTTGGACTTGTTCTGAATAAGGTAGAACATGGAATTAAGAAAGATCTTCAGTAAAACAGCAGAAATAATAGTGCTTGCTCAGAGTCTTTCCTCCTCACCTGTTGATTTGCAAAAGATGATAGGAATTTAATGTCTTTAAGATTCATGCTTTTCCATCAGATTTCATTAATGTTGTCCAAGATTTTCAATTTATGGGGTACGGGTTGGTGAAAGACTGACAAACTTGTTTCCTGCAGGAAGAAAAAAAAAAAACAACCAAGAAGCCTGGATTTACTATGATATATTACACATGGAGATAACCTGCTCTGAATATATCTAGACACCAGCTGCTTTCTAAGTAGGAACTGATGTAGGAGTCAGGCAAGGGGAAGCAGTCCCAGACTGGCACACTTATGCTGGGGAGTATGAGAAATGCAAGATTTTCTGTGTCATTGATTTGTTTATCTGAAGGACAATCAGGGAAAAGTGTTAATACTATTACTAATTCTAACCCCAAACATTCGAGCATCCCAAGTTTGAGCCTACAGCAGGAAAAGAGCATTTTAGAAATTTATTCTCATGAATGTCTACGAGGGTAAGAAATCTGAATAGACTGGTGATTTTAGCTTTTATTTGCTCCTAGCAAGGTTTGAAACCATCCTGAAATGGAGAAGCATCATGTTTGCTCAAGCAATGGGAGTAAAAAACACTGAACATTTTTTGTGCTTAGTGAAAAGAAGCTATTTAGGCTGTAAAGGAGGACAACAACTTTCCAAGAGCCTTTTTTTCCTGATTTTAGAGCATGCTATCTGGAAGGAGGACAGGCAACTGAAGAGCAGCACTACTGTCACATAGCTGCTGGATCCAGCCGGCGGTGTGTCTGCAGCACATTCTGAGCACAGAGGGCAAAACTGCTTTGTCTGCAGCCTCTTCTGCAGACATTGCCTCAGGAATCACAAACCTGTCCTTTCTTTATTTTACCCCGTGGTCTTTGTTACTGTGTGTTAATGATCATCACCTGACTAGCTTTGTTAATGTCATACAGCTTGTTTTGTAAGAGTGATTCTTAAGAGTGCAGTGTTGCACTTCAGCAGATTTATTTTGTAGTTGGAAATATCTTAAAGGTATCTCCATTTGCCGCAGGGTCTTTTAACCAGCTCTATGGTATGCTTTACATAAAGGCAGTTCTAATTTCTTTCCCATTATAACTGAATTAAAAGGCATGTTCTTCACTTTTATCAGTAAGGTGCTGGGAACATTTTGAGCAATGCCCCCTTCTCCTGCGTGTTGTGACAGTGGATCAATGGAAGGAAACCTGAGCCCAAAGTACCTGCCTGCTCAGAGTTCTCCAAAATGTTTTAGCAGCTCAAACTTCAAAAAAGGCAGGTTTAAAAAAAACAATGAAAGGCTTACAGAATTAAAATACAAACTGCATGCCAGTTCCATTGCTGTTCTCCGCAGCCTAAGCTTTATGTGCTCCGCTGCACTAAAAGCCTCTCGAGCAAGAACCCACTCTCCATCTCTCTGTCCTTCGCCATTGCAGTAACACCAGTGTTTTCAGCTGGTGCCAGTAGGCTCTTTTGTAGAGGGAAGGAAATGCTTCTGCATGCTGCAGGGGGACAAGGGGGTTTTTGGCCTGCTGAAAACATGGCTGTCAGGTTCAGAGGTTGGTAGCTGGGGCACCTAGCCTGAGAAACGAGGAATACTCCTTGGACCTCAGACTTCTCTGCTGCCCTCAAGTGATACACACAGTGGGATGTTTTGCAGTGTTTATCACTGATAACACAATATTCCAGTCCTTCCAAGACTGCTGGCTTCAAAGGAAATGATCTAAAGTGGTTATGACTTTGGCAGTCTGAATGTCGAGTATAGATGGAAATGTATTGCTTTGACTCTCCATAAGTCTGAAGTCCTTTCCCAGGACTGTTAGATGTTTGTTGTGAGAAAACAGAAGTCCGAAGTCTCCCTCCCTCCACTGAGACATAATGAATAATTGCCCTTCCCTTCCCTTCCCTTCCCTTCCCTTCCCTTCCCTTCCCTTCCCTTCCCTTCCCTTCCCTTCCCTTCCCTTCCCTTCCCTTCCCTTCCCTTCCCTTCCCTTCCCTTCCCTTCCCTTCCCTTCCCTTCCCTTCCCTTCCCTTCCCTTCCCTTCCCTTCCCTTCCCTTCCCTTCCCTTCCCTTCCCTTCCCTTCCCTTTTTGTGCTCTTTTCTCTCTCCTTTCTTTTCTCTCTCTCTTTTGCCCCCCACCCTGATATTTTTAGCTCCAGTTTAGCTGCAGTTAGAACTTCCTTTTCACAATCTCATTTTATTGAAATACTGCTCTGTGTAATGGTGATCCTGTTGGTGATGGTTATTTGCACTAGCATATGAGCAAGCTAGGAAAATAGGATGTTAAACTAACAGGGATTTTGGATAATCTAAAAATACTAATTTTATAATTTTTGGATCATTTTGCTCATGGGCAGAAACTGAAGTTATGGATACTAAAATTATTCCACATACTTATCTAGGCTTATTCTTCTGTTCTTCAAACCAGCTCCCTATGGACACATTTGTATAAACAGAAGCATGCTAATTACACTTGCCAGGGAGACACAATCTATTGAAAGTCTCAAAGCACAATTTTACTTTTAGGCTTCATATTGTGATAGTATAAAAGAGCAAAGTTTCTCTTCCAGGTTTAAATATAATGAAGTGAAAATTTTTGTTCAGTATGTGCTATTTGGCTGCATGCTGCTCTTATCTCCGCTAACATGCACCTGATTTCCTTTTCTATCTTGCCTTTGTTCGTTGTTAAATCTCCAATGGCCTTTCATCTTTTTTAAAGGACTGCAAAACTCATTAAAACTTTGCAATTATTTATTTCCTTTTGCTTTGTCATTAACCCCCCTCTTGTAGTTCCCTCACTTTGACATAAAGTAACAAATTTTAAACATTACAGATATACTATGACCTGTATCAACAGTCTCTGCATGTCTACTTATTTTAAGTCTTATCTATTTCTGCTATCTATAACACCTAGTATTTTATCTAACCAAGTCTTTGTCTATCTAAAATCTTGATTTTCCAAACAGGGATGATATAATTCCATTTCTTCTGGTCTGTAACAATGGCCATTGTTTTTTTTTCCCCAGGATGATAATTCTGTTATGGTTTTCTCCCAGAAGCTGTGTCAAAGTCACTTGTGTAACTAAGAGGAGGAAAGCAGGCCCTCAGGGTCACAGGCATGGGTGGAAAAGCCTGTGACCACCAGGATATGTGTGCAGAGCTGATGACCTTTGAGGTGGAAATTGTCCTGCTGGCTCTGCCTCGCTGTGAGTCTGAAAAGCAGCATCTTGACAACAGCACAGCTCTCCAGCCATGGTGTGCTGCTGGTAGAGCTGGCCTCTGCCTACTCAAGGCTCATGTAGGTGTCTGAGCATCACCCCAAGTACACACCGGCCCAGCAGGAGCAAGCTCCCAGGAGTTGTCTTGATAAAGTGGGCAGAGACTTCCCAAACTTATAACTGCAATGAAAACAGGGACTGTGGTGGATGTCCCTGAGTTATGCAGGGAGGTGCCAGTCCTGATTACTGGGCTGGGTGGTTATCAAGTTTGTGAAACAGGACTTCTACCTTGTGAACCCCCGATGACTGTGCCTGATGATTGCAGTATTCAGTAAATGCCTTTCAATAGTACGTGGTATAATCTTCTCCATAACTTTTCCGGTAACTGAGGTTAGACTTAGAGGGCTGTAGTTTCCTTGGTCTTCCCTTGTATTGAGAGAGGTGCTCCTGTATGTGTGAAGTTCATGGCATTGCAAAGCTAGTTCACTTTGCTTTGGATTTGAGATATGTATTTTAATGTAACTGATAAAAACTCAATCCAATTTACCTTATATTCAGTCTGAAAGCCTTCTCCTGAAAGAATTTGTTGGTAAGCTATATCTACCTCAGTGCACTCCTAATTGAAGTGCTAGTCAAAACTGCTGCTATTGCTCCAGATTATTGGTCACCAGCCACAGCTTTTTGATCCTGTAGTTCCATGGTGTTCTGACTTGAGCACTGAAGCTGACTTAAAGAATTTAAGCAGTCCCTGCCAGCTCAGACTGCTCATTCCTACATTTGCATCACTGTTTCACCTGCCAGCACATAGCTGCTACTGGGTCTTTGGTGTAGGCCAAATCACTGAACTGAGCCAGGTTGAAAAATTGTCTCTGTCTTCTCTGCAGAAAAGAAGCCTGGATCAGTTTATTGAATCAATTTATGGTATGTGTCTGCACCAGGCAAAACTGCATTGTGCTGCAGGCACATAGGGCTGTGTTGTGCTATAGGAGCATATGGCTGAGATGTGTCCTGGATTCAGCAGTAGCAGTTATTTTTCTCCTTCTTAGTAGCTGGTGCAGTGCTTTGTTTTTGACTTTCGGCCTGAGAACAGTGCTGATAACACCAGTGTTTTCAGTTACTGCTTAGAATGTTTTGATTTGACCAAGGACTTTCTGAGCCTTATGCTCTGCCAGGGAGGAGGGGAAGCTGGGAGGGAGCAGAGACAGGACACCTGACTCAAACTAACCAAAGAGGTATTCCATACTACAGCACGGCATGCCCAGGATGTAAAAATGGAGAGCAGACACCCGGAAGCGGGGGGTGCACTGCTTGGTCGGGCTGGGTATCGGTGGTGAGCAGTTGTATTCTCTTTCCTTGTATTTCCCTTGTCATTATTATTGGTGGTAGCAGTAGCGATTTGTGTTATACCTTAGTTACTGAACTGTTCTTATCTCAACCTATGAGAGTTGCATTCTTTTGATTCTGCTCCCCATCCCCCTGGGAGCTGGGGGGAAGAAAGAGGGGGGAGTGAGTGAGCGAATGGGGTGAGTTATAGTGGCTTAAACCACAACAGCATGGTTCCTTCAGCATGGTTTAATGCAGAGGTTAGGTGCTAATGACATGGTCATGGTCCACACAAGGAGGTCATTCAGGGCTGTACAAAAGTAATCCCTCTCCTGATGTTCTTTAGGTTTCTTTGTGTGCCTTTGGCTGTGTGCTAGGAGCCAGGTAAACTCATATGGCCTCAGTCACAGAATCACAGAATCACAGAATAGTCCTGTGTCCTCTTGCAATTAGCTCTGAGTACATCAGGGTGGATGTTCAGTTTTGTTAAAAACTGTGATGTTTTGCTTTTAATTAAACCCAGAATGAAAAATATGTTTCCAAAATATGGGAAAAAAAAAGCTTAAATTTATATATGAGGGTTATTTTTTTTATGTCTCTCATAGTGTTTGCAATGTATGTCTTGTTGAAATAGACTACTGTGTTTCAGAAAGAAAACAAATATTTCCTTTATTATTTATTCTGTCATGTCAGTATGGAAAGGAAATAGCATAACAAAATGATGCCTAGTCTCCCTGGTAAAGTAAGAGGCACTGCTCAGATATAGGCCGATTTCCTCTAGGTTTATTCAAAAGTGATTAGGTTTGGTGTTTAAAAACATGTGAGCTGTGGTTTGAAGCTTCTGTTGTTGAGGCATTTTTAAGGTCCCCATTCTCTGTGTACGCTCTGGTAGCTCCTGAGGGGTCATAAACTGCATCCCTTCTTAGAGTACAAATGGGGTCCCCTTCTCCTCCTTCTTGCCATCTATTCATCGGGAAATACAGTGCATTCCAGGCCTTTCCTTTCCTGGTGCTACATCCATGCCAGATGCATTTGCAGCCCTCATTCTGGTGTGGTGAGGAGCCTCCACACTTGCCTGAGACAGCAGCAACATGCCCCTGACTGCGATCCAGTGCTGTCTCCTCTCTCCACAAGTCATCTCCTATGGGGCCCTCAGGCTGCTGTGGGATCCTATTGATCAGATGTTCCTCCTCACTTGATCAATCGTCAGATGAAAGATTTGACATGAGCCAGCAATGTGCGCTTGCAGCCCAGACAGCCAAGTATCCTGGGCTGCATCGAAAGAATCATAGAATCATAGAATAGTAAGGGTTGGAAAGGACCTCAAGATCATCGAGTTCCAACCCCCCCGCCATGGGCAGGGACACCTCCCACTAAACCATGCCATCCAAGGCTATGTCCGACCCCACCTTGAACGCCGCCAGGGATGAAGCATTTACAACTTCCCTGGGCAACCCATTCCAGGGCCCCACCACCCTCACAGTAAAGAATTTCTTCCTCACATCCAATCTAAACCTCCCCTGTTTAAGTTTAAACCCATTACCCCTTGTCCTCTCACCACAGTCCCTAATGAAGAGTCCCTCCCCAGCATCCCTATAGGCCCCCTTCAGGTATTGGAAGGCTGCTATGAGGTCTCCACACAGCCTTCTCTTCTCCAGGCTGAACAGCCCCAATTTTCTCAGCCTATCTTCATACAAGAGGTGCTCCAGTCCCCTGATCATCTTCGTGGCCCTCCTCTGCACTTGTTCTAACAGTTCCATGTCCTTTTTATGTTGAGGACACCAGAACTGCACACAATACTCCAAGTGAGGTCTCACGAGAGCAGAGTAAAGGGGCAGGAGCACCTCCCTCGACCTGCTGGTCACACTCCTTTTGATGCAGCCCAGGATACGGTTGGCTTTCTGGGCTGCAAGCGCACACTGCCGGCTCATGTTCATTTTTTCATCAACCCACACCCCCAAGTCCTTCTCCGCAGGGCTGCTCTGAATCTCCTCCCTGCCCAACCTGTAGCTGTGCCTGGCATTGCTCCGACCCAGGTGGAGGACTTTGCATTTAGCATGGTTAAACTTCATTAGGTTGGCATCAGCCCACCTCACAAGCGTGTCAAGGTCCCTCTGGATGGCATTCCTTCCCTCCAGCGTATCAACTGAACCACACAGCTTGGTGTCATCAGCAAACTTGCTGAGGGCGCACTCAATCCCACTGTCCATGTCACCCACAAAGATGTTGAACAAGACATGTCCCAACACCGATCCCTGGGGGACACCACTTGTTACTGGTCTCCAGCTGGACACTGAGCCACTGAGCCCTACTCTTTGCGTGCGGCCATCCAGCCAGTTCTCTATCCACCGAGTGGTCCACCTATCAAATTGATGTCTCTCCAACTTAGAGAGAAGGATGTCATGGGAGACAGTGTCAAAGGCTTTACACAAGTCCAGGTAGATGACATCAACTGCTCTGCCCCTGTCCATCAGTTCCGTAGCCCCTTCATAGAAGGCCACCAGATTGGTCAGCAGGATTTCCCCTTAGTGAAGCCGTGCTGACTGTCCCCAAGCACCTTGTTGGTTTTCATGTGCCTTAGCATGCCTTCCAGGAGAATCCGCTCCAAGATTTTGCCAGGCACAGAGGTGAGACTGACTGCTCTGTAATTCCCTGGCTCATCCATTTTCCCCTTCTTAAAAATGGGGGTTATATTTCCCTTTTTCCAGTCATCGGGAACTTCACCTGACTGCCATGATTTTTCAAATATGATGGGCAGTGGCTTAGCAACTTCATTTGCCAGCTCCTTCAGGACCCGTGGATGGATTTCATCCGGTCCCATGGACTTGTATATATTCAGGTTCCTAAGGTGGTCCCGAACAAGATCCTCCCCCACAGTGGGCCCAGGGTCCCCACCCTCACCGTCCCCGCGTCTGCCTTCCAAGACTTGGGTGGTGTGGTCAGAGCATTTGCCCGTAAAGAATGAGGCAAAGAAGTCATTAAGAACCTCAGCCTTCTCCAAATCCAGGGTAGCCAGTTCTCCTGATAGCTTCTGGAGAGGGCCCACGGTGTCCCTAACCTGTCTTTTATTGGCAATGTACCTATAAAATCCCTTCCTGTTATCCTTAACATCCCTAGCCAAGTTTAATTCTAAGTGGGCCTTAGCTTTCCTAACCTGGTCCCTAGCTTCTTGGACAACATCCCTGTATTCTTCCCAGGCCGCCTGACCTTGCTTCCACCTTTTATAAGCCTCTTTTTTCCTTTGAATTTTGCTCAGCAGCTCCTTATCCATCCAAGGAGGTCTCCTGGCCCTCCTGCTAAACTTCCTTCTAGTTGGGATGCATCGCTCCTGAGCTTGCAGCAGGTGAGCCTTGAATATCAAACAACAGTCTTGGGCCCCCCTGCCCTCTAGGGCTGTATCCCATGGAACCTTACTGAGCAGGTTCCTGAAGAGGCCAACGTCAAGTGAGTTGGTTTTCCCCTTATACCTTATACCTGACTTTCATGAGACCCCAGCTGGAGATCTACATCCAGCTCTGGGGTTCCAGTACAAGGCAGACATGGACCTGTTAGAGAAGGGCAATGGGAATGGTCAGAGGAACACCTGTTCTTTGAATAAAGGCTGAGAGTGCTGGGGGCCATCCTGGAGAAAAGAAGGCTCTGGGGAGACCTTAGTACAGCCTTTCAATATATAAAGGTAGTACAGCCTTTTAAAATATGAAGGAGGCTTATAAGAAAGACAGAGAAAGACTTTTTACCAAGGTCTGTAGCACCAGGAAAAGGGACAATGGCTTTAAACTGAAAGAGGTGGGACTTAGATTAGACATATGGAAGATTTTTTTTACAATGAGGGTGGTGAGATGCTGGAACCAGTTGCTCAGAGAAGTTGTTGGTGCCCCATCCTTGGAAGTGTCCATGTTGGCTGGGGCTTTGGGCAACCTGGTCTAAGATGTCCCCGCCTATGGCAGAAGGGTTGGAGTAGGGTGATCTTTAAAGGTCCCTGCCACTCCATACCAGTCCACGGTTCTATGATGCTTAGATTCTCTATGATTCTATGACAGTATGAGCTCATCAGCTGAAGCCAACAGAACCAGGGACCTGCTGCCTGAATATGTTTCTTGTTCTGTCAGCAGTTTCCTTCTGAACATAAAGTAGAAAGTTTTGGGGCTTTATGAGTACACGTCTTGGTTTGGCTGGCAAGAAAAATTGAGAACAAGGAGGGGATGAGGGCTCTGCTGAAAACACAGAATTCCAGCAGTTTTGGCAGAACCTGGATTTCGCTGCTTTTCTCGTCCTCGTTGCTACCCTCCATTTGGTCAGCAGGTGGCAATCTCTACTTTTCGTCTGATCTGTAAAGTTCTGCGTGCACACCACAAACTCTTTATTCTAATAGCTGTTTCTGCTTTTCTTCGGGTATTCTGACCGGGAGCTGGGTGAGATCTCATTCCAAATCTCTCTTAACATTTAAACGCATACTTAGTCATCAAAGTATTTTTAAAAGCAGAACTTAGAAAACTTATTGATTTGCAAGTCATACTTGTTCCTCTCCCATCCCCAGCTCTCAGAAACTCCCACAACTCAAAACTGAGCCATATAAATGGAGCTGTGTGTATCGTATCTTTTACTGTGAGCATCATATCTTTTACTGTGAGCCATAGACATTACTTAACATGCCAGTACTCAGACCTCATAAACTCGCATGTTCTAGCATCCAGGCCTAATGTCACTTACTAATATTTCAAGTGAATCTTGCAAACAGATGATGGAATAAGAAAAAAATGCAGATATTTCCATGCCTGTTGTTAAGTGTTTGCCTTGCTTATTAGGTCTAAGCAATCTAATGTTGTTTCCTTGTGGAACAATTGCCCAAAACCATACCCAAAGTCAGTCAGTCTTTATGCTCTCTGCTGTGTAAGTGCCAGTGTTGCAAAGCAGTTATATCTAGGCTGTTTCAGTATATTTTGGTATTGACATGCCCCCTCACTGTTCCATTCTGAGATGTCTTTTGCATACCAAAATGTACAGCAGTGCATGGTTTCATATGAAAACGAATTGTGACTTTTTTGCCTAAGCTTTGCGGGAAATTTGAATTTCTCTTTAAAACTGGGAGAGGCATATGTATTTTCCCAACAGGTATTTTGATTTTAGCCTTGCTGTCTGAGGTACACAAGCAAGCTAAAATGCCTTGTTGGTTGTTTGTCTATTGGCAGTGGCAAGAAAAAAATGTTTCATTGTTTAACTGCTATTTGCTCTGGACTATTAATACCTATAATCTGCTATTTCAATACAGTCTGTACTGAAGAAATTTGTTGAGGATTAGTAGGAAATTAAGTAAGTTACAGCTAAGTTAAATAATTATGCCAAGGGCATACAGTCCCCCAGAACAAATGAACCTGCACAAATTCATTATGTCTGTTGGTCAAAAAAGAGAGTATGACACATTATTTTTGTTCACTTAAAGAAGCACAGTGATGGGTGTGTGGAGTTTGTGTAGCCACAGGAACAAAGAAAAAAGCACAGGTCATTACATCATCAAGCATAACTTCTCAAAGAGAGCTGCTGTTTTTAAGAACCTCATCTACTTTGTTTATGACCTGCTTCGTTGCTCCACCTACGCCCAGGTGTATTTCTGTGCTGCTGCTCATAATTTCTGATGGTACCTGTGCATCCGCTGACAGCTTGGGAAGCGCCGTCTGCTTTCACTGCAGGCAGGCAGCTGGAGGTTTCATGCTGGAGTGGAGCCACCCAGGTTTTGGGTGAAATAAGAGAGTGCCGTTAGCCCCCAGCAGCCTGCAGACACGATGGGCACTGTGTTGTCCTTGAGTCCTCATAGCTGTGCTGGGAGCTGCCTTGCAATTTCCATATTGTCCCTTAGGCAATTTTTCCAGGTGCTTCAATGCCATGGTGATGACTTCTGTCAAGACAGATAAGTAGGAACAGTTGGTGACTTAAAACCAGTGGGATATTCAGGCCTGAAAAAACTGCTGTTCTGAGGCAGCCCTTGAAGAACAGATGTTTTAAAATACACATTTTGGCTGGAGGGTTTCTGCAGTCTCTGTCCTCAGAGGTTTTCAAGACCCAGCTAGAAAAATCCCTGAGCAACCCAGTCTGATCTCACAGCTGACCCAGCTCTGATAAGAAGGTTGGACCAGAGCCCTCTGGAGGTCCCTTCCAGCCTGAGTGGTTGTGATGTGCACATGGACTGCTGCAGTGCCTTAAGGCTCGAACCTGGCCAACCCCTGTTGTGCCTCTACAAGTCCTGGTCCTAAGAGTTATACCTCTGCATGCACTATTAATTTCCAAGGAGTTCTTTGAACAACAGTTAGCCTTCAGTAGCTCTGTGAGTTGTTATCTCACAGAGCTATCTCACAGTACTGTTGAGGAAAACATGGAAAAGGTGACCATGGCTGAAGCCCCAGGGAGGAGGCCTTCTTAAGGGCCAAGATTAGGATTTGGAAATGCAGCCAGAGAAGGAACTGTTTTCTCACCCAAATTCCTTTCCTGTTTTGTACTTGGGCGAAACCAGGACATCTCAAAGGAAAGATGAAGACTTTTTTTTCAGAGCCAAGAATAATCAGTAACTGGAAAGGGCACTTATGGGACATATAAGAGATGAGGTTAACATCTCTAGACCAATGAGGCATACTGCAGATCTTTAACCTTTTGGTATTCTGGGGTTGCCTAGTCTCTTTTAGTAGTTTCCAGAAGTTTTTACAGCTTCTACAGACTGCTTTGGATTTCTCCTCACTCACAATATAGTCCTGTTAATTTTTCACCTTGCTGTTAATCTGGTTTATGTGTTTGGGAAACCCCACCTCCTCATCATGAGCCGACAATATCAGGCAAAATAGTCTCTTTCAATTGGGAATGGCATTGTTTGAACTAAGAGGATGATGTAGGTGGAAAACACAGTTCACTTGAGCTAGCACCTCTGATTATCAGTGAATGAGATCCAGACACCACAGAATCTAGCAGAGTTTGCATTCAGTTGAATTAACATCCCTTAAATTCAAGTCATACTCTATTTCTGCTTCACCTAAAGACATTTAATGCTGTAATGATTTCCTCTAAGAATAAAAAGACAGAATATCCTTTTTCTTGTTGGAGTGATTTGCCTGTAGTGCAAAGCAGAACAACCGCAGAACAACCACAGAACAACTGCCCTTGTTTTTTACATATTTTTTCCTTCCCCCCCCCCCTTTTTTTTTTATGTTTTCCTTTTTAGTGTACTCCTGGATGCAAAACCATTCCCTCGAAAATTAAATAAAACAACAATAATCATCCAGTCATCTTTTTCCTGCATGTTCATGCAGTTATTCTGCCTAAGTAGCAGATCAGATTCAAAATCTAACTAACAGCAGTGTGTCACTTTCGAGAAAACGTCAGGGTCCACAAAGGTGTTTCAGGATGTTGTGAGCTCCAATTAAACGTGCAATTAAATGGCCACAGATTTTTTTCTGATATTCAGACCTAAGAAAGGCAAAGTAGGGTACAATGACACAGGCTCGTGAAGAGTAGATTCTGCTGGACTTCTCTGATGTCACTCCTTGTTAAGAGCAAACTTTAGGTATGGTCCCAAAGTGGAAGCTGCTGGAGTAGAGGCTGCCTGTGGGAACTGGAAAGCAGAAAGCATGGCAACAGTCGTCAGTGCTGGGAAAGGAAGTATCAGAGAGAAAATATTGTTCATGGGGCTTTTTGTATTTTATGTCTTTGTTGGCACTTCCTTTGTAACAAAGAGAGCATGCTGGCTGGTTGGAGTTAGGAGGCACTGTTCATGCAGAAAAAGGCTAGGATATAAGATGGAAATAAGGACTGGAGTAAGAGGACTTGGGTGAAATTTGGTAGTTCAAAATGAAATATATAATTCTTCTGTACTCAACATAGTTATCATGAGGAAAGGCCTGAGGAAGAGAAAGATCTAGGCATACCACCTGAATGGATCCAGTCTTCTAATGCGATGAATCTGTGAGAAAAAAAGTATGTAGTGCATCAAAAGAAATGCTTCCAGTGGAGATAGGAAATTCTTTGGAAGAATTAAAACCTGGAAGGAAATATGATTGTTCTGTGTAACTACATGGCCCTAATACTTCTGTGACAGGTTGGAAACACTGCAGTAGTTTTCCTTTGGAAATGGTGCCATTGAGAACTTGAAGCCCATGTTTTTGCAGAGATCTGAATGGAGCCAGTTGCCTATGAAAAGAGGATAGATTTGCACGGTGACTTTCTAACTACTCTTTTTTTGGAGCATGTTCAGGAAACTTGGCAAGATGAGCCTTGCAGAGTTTCATGAAAATTTCTGTCCCACAGGAGCAGAGCAGTTTGGCTAAGCATGAGGTTCATTAACTTTTGGTTGACCTTTTCACAGTAGATACATGGCTGTTGCAGAAGCAGGTAATGAAATGCTGGTAATTTTGCAAAACCCAGAAAACATTCCATAAACATGGCTAGAGGCAACAATGTGAAATCTGAAGAAATAGGTTTCCTGCTTTGAATTTATAGTTAAAATATAAAGCTGAATTCAAAGACAAATCAAATTGTGGAAGATTATGAATATGATTTAAAGAGAACTAGTGTTGATGGAGGTTTTGTTTTGTTCTTAGTGTAGAGACATTATTTTCATTAAATGGATGAATAATAAACGGATTAACCTGTCAGGGAAGAAAATGGCATACTGTGTTCAAATTCTGCGGCTATTTTGGGGAAAGTGACAAATGTGTGTGTAGAGATTAGGCTATTTTTCTTTTAACCCTTTCTTTCCTGTACAGAAAATGCCCTGCAAGCAGAGAAGGCAAGGCAGGAGCCTGCAGAAAAGTGGGGGTAACTGCATGTATGTATTTTCTTTTAGCGGGAGAACCTGGTTGTAAATAGGAGGCAACATACTGAGTAACCTGGGATTCCAGGAGCTGAGGAACAGGGCATGCAGTGCTAGGCCGCATCTGATTGCATCCTCCCTGGGGAGAGCCTCGCAGATCTTATCTTTTGGTATTGCTTGACAATGATATGTGTTTAGCAATTCACCCCAATGGTTAGTTTTGTCCAACACTTAAAAATCTGAAGGAATGTCTGTTAGCTTGTGTGATCTATCTGCAACAATACCATCAGGAAAGATGCATTTTCTGTCTGAGTTCAGATGAACCAGAAATCATCAAAATGCACCAAATGTGATACAAGATGTATTTTTCCACTGCCACTGTTTTAAAGTAGCATGGTTATTGCATGTTGAAGAAGTGAGAACTTCAGCGTATCTTTTGTTTGCAATGTGATTAGGAAAGGGCTGAAAAATTCTGATCTGACTCATGAATGTTTTTGTATACAGCTTCTTGGGAATTAAGGGAAAGAAATATATTTGTCATCTTCTAGTCCTATAGCAAGAAGTTTTGAAGAGCTATCTTTCATCAATGAAATTCCATTAAAGGCATGGTTAGTACATGTAAAGCCTTTGCAGGTTTCAGGTTGTCCCGTAGAGTTCAGAGGTCTGCCCTAACATTTGGTGGAGAGATACAGACGTCCTTGGGGGATGGATCTTTCTCTATAAATTTTACAGAATTATCATAACAGAAGCTTAGTGTTTCCACTACTGTAAAATGAAACTCTGAGAGCCTGATTATAATCAATCAAATGACTATAATGAAAGTACTGATACTTCTGCATTTAAAAGTTAGTCTGAAATATATATGGCCAATAAGCAGAGATGTAGTGGAGCCATTGTCCCTGACCTCTGCAGAGAATTGGGCTGAATCTCTTTGAATCAGCCTCCTCAACAGATGTTTTCAAGCATAAAAACTGCATTTAAGATGGGGGAGAGAGGAAAAGGGATTATGAAAATCATAGTGAACTATCCTGGCTTTCACATTATTTTATTTGGTTTACTTATCATGAGTGTTTCTGTGGGGAAAATAGCTAAGAAGCTTTGGAGGTGTCATCTTTTGTGATCAGAGCATTTCTGGGTTTTATCTGTGACTTGAATTAATTTTAAAACGGGTTATTGGCTCTCTATAGTATTTTCCCTGATTTGCTACTCTCCTAGGAACATTTTGGGTTGAACTGGTTTCAAAGTGTTAGCAGCCTTACGGAAAGGAGCTTGCAACTTCCACTACCATCTTCCCAAGTATTTTTCTTGTTATATTTTCAATTTCATTACCTTCTAATTCAGGGTTCTATATTTCCATCTCAGAATATTTAAATCAAACTGAACCACATCCAGTCCCTGTGTAAATGCTCTCAGCCACAATTTAAGTGACTTGAATTTTCTTGAAGTACAGCAAGGCAAGTCTATATAGATAAATTCAATAAACATGGGCCTCTCTGGCCTCGCAGGTGTATGTTAGTAGCCTGGATGTTAAGTGCAGTGCTTTAAGAATTGTCAAGATGCTCTGTAGATCAGAGGTAGTTCACATTCACACAATTCAAAGCTCTGCCAGTGAATTTCAGGGACTGTAAGGTAAACAGGGGCCAAGTGTTTTCTCTGGGCTATGTCCGTGCTGTGTGTTAAGTCTTATTTTGGGGTTGTGGACTTTGGTCCCGCAACAGTGTTGAAGCACTGTTATTGCATCCTCAGATCCCAGTCTCAGCTGGGTGGGAAGAAGTACCTAAGATATATGATGCAGCTGTAGCTTTTAATATGCTAGAAAATTAGCTCTATACTAATTGTTGTTGCACATTCATAGATCTGTTTCTTTTTTTTCTGCTTCTTTACACAGCCCCCTTTTCCCCTTAAATTCTGCATTGCAGCCCAAGGGAGTATTTAATGAAACTAAACTGAATTCTGACCGTATTGAGCCACTTGCCAGATTAGACCCCATGGCAAGGACATTGTCTCTAGTACAATGATAGATAGATGTTCAGCTTTCTTTTGAATGCCTTGATTGTTCTATAAAAATAATGCCCAGTTACTACCAGAGTAAGATCCTTTAGGATCTTCTTGTTGTTACTGAAGCCTTTCATTTCAAGCCAACATTGTTAAACTACTTCCTTAAAAGTTAAGAAAAAGATGTACAGGAGATGTAATGTAGTGAGTGGTGTAAGTATTTTATAAATGCTTTGTGATGAGAGATGCCATTTGTGCATGGTGGTGGGTCTTTAAAGCCTCTTCCGACCCCAACCATTCTATGATTCTGTGATTTTTAGGATACACCTGGAGATGTTCACAACCCCCTTAATATGCCAGAACAGGGAAGTGGAATTGGACTGGAAGAAGACGAGTGAATGGAGAACAGAAACTTATCAAATACTATGAAGTCCTAAAGGACAGGAATTGGAGAAGATGGACAAAAGCAAAGGGTGACTGTAAAAAAATAAATCCTGGTTGGAAAAGGACTGTGGAGCTCGGTTGTGTGTAAAGGGTGGGGGGAGTTTTTTACAGGTCTTGATTTATAGCAAAGAATGAGCGGAATTTTCTTTTTACCATCCCATTACTCAGGTTAGGAATAGAGAAAGTGAAGTTCATTTTCCCTTTGGAAATTTTTTCTTCACAGCTGAGAATCCACCTTATGGCTCACTGCTTTTTTTTCCATGCCCTCTGATTTTCGAGATCCAGACTGCAGCATAGTTGCCTGGCTGAAACTGGAATTAGTCCTTTAACCATAAATAATGTCACAGAGAATGAGGTTTAGCAATGTAGTAAACGTACACAGGCAGTGCCAGATGGCTTTTACAGTCCAGTTTGGCCCATGAGCGTTTGCTCATGTGAGTGCATGTGTGTATTAAAATACCCCACAAAACCAACACCACCCTCCTCCCCCCCCCCCCAACAAAATCTAGTAGCTTCTGGTAAGTGGACCATCTGGTAGCTGCTCCATCCAGTATAATGTAATTTACTTTTTTGCTTTTCAAGCAGGTCTGTTTTTAAATGGCTTTTTTTAATCACCAGAAACCACATATGTGCCAGTCAGTCGTCTAGTAGTTCCCAGCACTCGTCCCTCTATGCAGCCTCCTTCTGTCAGCTGGGGTTTTCCCCAAGATGCCACTCACATTGATATCAACTTTGTCTTTTCCCCTAGGCATCTTCCAGTTTTGCATATGTGGTGCATTTTTTTCCCAGCAGAAAGCAGTTTCTGTCTCTGTCATTTCCTCTTTGTAAGGAAGAAGTCTGTTCTTCCTAAATACTCATATCTTTTAGCAACCATTGTTTGGCCTCGTTCTGTCTTAGAATGAAGTCTGATGCCACTAACCTCAATGAATGCTCAAAAAATTTATACAATGAAAGCCAAGTTTCCTATAGCCTTCCCCTATGCAGCTGAACTGGTTACAGGGCTGTGCAAGTCCCCAAAGCAGGTGCGTGGAAAACCATGCCAAGCTACCTTAATCAGTGGGGAAAAACATTTCAGTAAGTAAATCAGGAGGAAGACATAAATGGCTGTAGGCTAGAGAGTTTCTCCTGTATCACCCTTGAGCAAGCTGAGCACCTGAGGCTTCAGTAAGTGCTATTTTTTAACTATCTGTGCCCTTACCTAACAGATCGAATGGGATTCAGGGTCATGAAGGGAACAGCTACACTCAGTATGCTTTCCTATTATCAAACTGTTTTCTCTAGCTTTTCACATGTCATATGTGGGGTTAGTGTCCGTGAGATGGTATTGTGACATACTTCCTTCTGGTGAAATAGCTTCCAAAATGGGACTTCTACTATAAGCACTTATGTTTGTCTTTTCCATGCACAGGTAGAGAAGAGGAGTCCCAAATAAGCTACCTGCTGTATGTGTGTGGATGCCTTAGCTCTTTCTCCTTTACTTTAAAAAGCACATCACATTCTGCTTATCCTTGAAAAAAACCACTGCTGTAGGAAATGTCGTTAATATGGCACAGGGTAACAATATTTTCTTTTTTCTTTCTATCTAACAGTAATTTTTATTATCTAAGTACTGTGAAGAGCTTGTAAACAGGGCTATACCTTTGGTGTGCTCTCACCCTGCAGTATCCCTGCAGTCACGGCACTGGGCTGCGTGATGCAGAGGTTGTAATGCGCAGTGTTGCTCCCAAGATTTGCTGTCTTGATTTAACAGCTCTGCATTACTAGCTCACCCAAAGGCATGTGCAGGCTATATCTGCCACTCCAGTATAGCTTTCTCAAACTATATGATTTCTAAAAGTGAGCAGGATGGATGGTGAGTTGAAGTAGAAAAACAAGACAGTCTCTGTAGGATAGCAGGTAATAATAATCTGAGTTTGATATTCTGCTAATATTTTATCCATTGTAATCTATCTAGTTTCATTTTAATATGTTAAATGAATTCTTTAGCTTAGTCAAGGGCTGAAACTGTGTGCCATTTTGACATCTATTCACATGAAATGCATTTCATAACACGTTTTTAATCTGTGCTTCCTCTCAAAAGCTAGCATGGCTGTGTGTATTCTAGCATTGCAAGAAAAACTGAAATACATGGTTGCAGTCCCACATTTTATTTTAAACTGTGTAATATCGTATCTTTTCTTGTGAAGACAAAGTTCTTGTTGAATGAATGCATGACTAGATAATTATAACTTGAAAAACATATCCTAGAATGGAACTGTATGAAATCAGTTTTATAATCAGGATCCTCAGGAACAATCTTCACTGTCAGTAAAGTACCATGGCATTACTATGAAATAAAAAAGCTTTGTTTTCTTAATACTCACAGCGTTGTCCAAGACAGTCAACTGTGATCAAGAAATTGGATTGGCAACAAATTGTATCTATTACACTGTGCCACTATTGGGGCTGAAAATTATAGGTGATTGATTTAGGGACAGGATTCATATGTATTTTTATTTATGAAAAATAGTATAGTAGTAACTCTATAAGAAAAATACACATAGACTGGTGCATTTACTGGCATCTGGAAGAAGTTTATGAGCACAAGTCCATTGCTGTGTACAGGTGTGAGCTCTTTTCTAGCAACTGCACATGTACATCCCTTTCATCAGAATTTAGTCCTACATTTAGAAGAGAAAACCAGTGGTGTGAGAAGTCACCAGTTTAAAAATGTGCTTGTACTGTTTTTGTGGGATCTGTAAGCAAACTATCAGTGGTGTGTGGCCTTAAGGTGATGTCAATAACAGTTTCAGCAGATGAAACCAAACCTTCAACATCCACTTTAATAGGGACAATGATGAGATTTTCAATATTTCTTTTTGCAAAACATGGTTTCATGCAGGAAAAAAGGCAGTCGGCAATGGATCTTAATCACACTCTTACATAAGCTTACAGATCTGAGATGAACTAAATGATCTTTAGGGACTGTGGTGAGAGGACAAGGGGTAATGGGTTTAAACTTAAACAGGGGAGGTTTAGATTGGATCTGAGGAAGAAATTCTTTACTGTGAGGGTGGTGGGGCCCTGGAATGGGTTGCCCAGGGAGGTTGTGAATGCTTCATCCCTGGCGGCGTTCAAGGTGGGGTTGGACATAGCCTTGGATGGCATGGTTTAGTGGGAGGTGTCCTTGCCCATGGCAGGGGGGTTGGAACTCGATGATCTTGAGGTCCTTTCCAACCCTTACTATTCTATGATTCTATGATTCTATGATTCTATGATTCTATGATCTTAAAGTAATAATCAGATTAATATTTATTCATAAAACACAACTTTTTCCAGAACTTGGAGAAGAAAACAGTATTTGGCTGATATATCTGTTTCTTCCTTGGTGCTGATGGTTTTATTTACATACATGCAATCCAGACAAAATGCAGCATAGTGTAATGGGATGTTATCTCTGAGAAATATATGGGAAGCATTAGAGTGACGCCACTTGCCCAAGGGGGATAAAAAACTGTATGTGTTTCAGTCCTCCTTAAAAAACAGCAGAGTGTGAACATGTATTACATACTGAATTTAACAGTGTGAGTCCTGAGGACTATATCTAGAACCTGTCAGTGTTTCCTATGAGACTCTTTCACTTGTAGAGTCCTTGCAGGATAAAATATTTTTTACCCTTCCTTATTTAACTTATATTTTCAAACACTACATGAGAAGTGACACAATAGGCACCTGACTGCCAGCCAGATATGTAGATTTCAAAGAAGCTCTTGCACAGCGGTATAGCAGTATGGAATGCTTTTTAACATCTCCAGCTATCCTGAGAACCATAGCTCCATCTCAGAAACATCAACCCATTCCCTGTTACTCCATTTTCCTGCAGGCAGTGGCAATCCCCTAAACCTGTATGGAAAGGTTTGGCACTGACCATCCCAGCAAGTTCTGGAAAACAGCATGTGCCCACACAATCTGTACCTTTTCTATTCCCCAAACCAACCTGCAGGTCCCCAGGATAAATCCAAGGCTTTGGACCTCATGCTTCAGACCTCTGATAGCTGGGGGTCAGTTTGCATATAGTGTTGGCTAAAGCTTTGCTATAAAGACTGTGCTCAAGGTTTCTATGTCTCCAGCATAACAGAACTTCCTACGGATAAAGGTTACATTTGACTGTGTTGGGAATAGAGATTTCTTGACAGCCTGTCTAAGATCAGACAGAACACCCACAGTAAATGAGGATAATCCCAAACCTCCTATCTTCCTCCTCAAGCACAAATCTTTGCACTTGTCTAAGTGGCATAATAACATTTGGAGATGATGTATAAACTCCTACCGAAACTGAACATGTGTATGTGAGTACAGTCTTTCAGGGGATGTGTGACTACTGCCTGTCACATCACCCAGTATTGCTTCTGGTTGGACCTCATCTAGAACAGCTGGAGCAATACAAGAAGTATACAGAGCAATACGGGCCCAGCCCAGCTGGAAGCAGTACTGAGGGTGTTAGCAAAGAACACTGTCAGTAATCAACAGCATAAGAAAAGATATACTGCAAGGAATTAACTGTACTTACCTTAAAATATAGGAAAAGACATTAAAAGAGTAATACATTGTCTAGAAAAGAATACAGAACAAGTGAGGCGGAAAACTCACCTGCATTCCCCAGTGAGCTCTTGTTCCTTTCCCACAACAGACCAAACACCCACCATTTTGATAAATACTGAATGAAATAAGAACCGAGCCAGCAGAATACTCAGCATGAGTGGGGTTTGCAAGGCAAATGTGTGGGCAGGTTAATAAAGACTTAGTGGTGTGAAACAGCAGTGGATGTGACACCTGAAACTGCCTCTGCCAGTAATGACACTCGGTATGTATATTTTACTTTATTTTGCAAGCTCCTAATCCCCATGCTGCAAGTGTCCATAAGCATTGCAGTGTGCTGCTGGTGGCTGTATCCTGCTTTTCTCTTGTGCCTGTGGTAGATTCCTTCTCTTTCATCTCACACCTCCTACCCCTCAGATGCTTCGTGCGCAATCCCATTTTCTCACTGATCTCCTGTGTTTGCACCATATTTCCAAACTTGGCTTTCTTTCCCCAGGACACTGTTCATGCCTCTCTACCATCATGTTCCTCCCAGTCCAGCTGCTACTCTGCCCCTGAGCTTCTGCTTTTCCCCACCCATGCTCTACAATGCCACTTGGCCCTTGTTCTCCTCTATGTCCCCAAACTGGAACTTCCCTGCTCTCCCTGTGCTCTCTCCTTGGGGTGTGCACCCCTGCAGAACATGCAGAAATGCAGGGCATTGCTTATAGCAGCAAACACATAAGAAG
The DNA here is from genome assembly GCA_039720435.1 of Amazona ochrocephala. Classification (NCBI taxonomy): domain Eukaryota; kingdom Metazoa; phylum Chordata; class Aves; order Psittaciformes; family Psittacidae; genus Amazona; species Amazona ochrocephala. The sequence continues at coordinate 15,867,077 of CM077879.1, forward strand.
AACAATAAGATGCTGAAAGAAGTAGAAAGCAGCACACATTACCTGCTGCCCAAGAGCTACCCTGGTGTAGGCTCTTGGCGCACCCCCAGGATAGTGGTGATTTTTAACTATTGCGTATTTACAGGAAGGTTTCTATTGAAACACGGATTGCTAACCTGCTATTAGCCTTCTTATAGAAGAGGTTTCAATTTCAGATGATAAAAACACAGGGACAATTTATGATATTTGCATAATGAGGTATCATTCTGTTCTATGTCCTGAGACAGTTTGAAAGAGGCAGACTATCAATTGTCATCTGGGAAAATCCCACACATCCTGGTTCAGGGGTTTGTGTAACCATTTTATGTAGTCTTCTGAGATTTTTTCACTGCTGAATCCCTCCTTGCAGCTTCAAGAACACCGAGCTTTGCCCAGTTTGCTCCTTTCTATATTTTTTTCATGAGCACAAAGAAATGAAAAACACCCACCCCAACAACAAAATCCGGACCAAAAGAAATGTAAAAGGAAATTTCCTTTATCCCTCTGTGTATAAAAATACCGTGCTTTAGAAATGTCTTTGAATTGTGCAAGAAAGAGTTGTTCTACTCCAGCAGTCACATCCCCGTTTCATCCATTCTGTGGTTGGTTAGAACAAGGGGATCTGAAATCAAGCATTTCTTCCACTGAATTATGAAGAATGTCGGTTCTGAGCCAGCAAGCTATAAAAATGAGCAAAATGATATAAAAACCTATTAGAGGTAGCAAAAGATAATGACGATAATATCCATAATGTACTGTTTCTGCCACTTCATTCTGAATTAGAGACTATTGTTGAGAATGATCTGCCTCACCAGGTTCCTGTCTGTCCTGGTTCGTGCCTGGCTGCAAAGACTTCCCTGGCTCAGTGTACCGGTCACTGACCAGACACGGTAAATCAGAACTGCTCTAGTGAACCCTCGATGGCACATGCTGTAGGTAGATGGTACAAGCCTGTTTTTTTCCATACAGCATCTGCCAGACAAAGGTTCAAAGCAATGAACCGATAGCAGTGCCAGTCCAGGTGCAGACCTGCAGGGCTCTGTTCTATTTGCATCCTCAGAAGAGAAAATGTTCTCTTAAAGCTGTAATGGCATCATATGCACCTATTTTGCTTCTTTCCTTAAGCCCTAAACCCAATTGTCTTCCTACCTGATTGTTTCTTAGTCAGTATTTTCTAAGGGGCTCAGCTCCACAGAAGCTGGGCTTCTCTTTTTCTCTAGCAAACCTATGCATCTATGGGCCATGCACACAATGTTTATTGCAAGGTTTATCAGCAAGGTTTTACATCTGCTAATGTGTTAAGCACAGTAGCACTGCAATCCAGGTATGTGTGCCGGATGTCCAGTGCAGCAAAGACAGTGGATATAAGAGCAAAACCACAAAGCGTTGAGCTTTCTGTGCAGTCCAGATGTGTCATCAGACACAAATAATCAGGGAAAGGACAGGAATAAGGGAGAGAATTTCTCACTGTTGCCCAATTTTCCTCAAAAAGCAAACTTTGGTAGTAAGTGAAACCCAAGGATCTTCAGGCTTGTTCATTTTTGGCTAACCTGGTATGAAAGTCCTATAGCTGTTAGACAAAAGGCTGCTAGGACATTGTTTTGGTGGTACAGACATGGAGGTTATATGAGATTAAGAGCTCAGTGACAGCACTGTACCTATGAGCTGGTCTGGACGAGGGGGCTGCAAAAGTATTTCTGTTCTCTAGGAGTCCATAGAATCATAGAATGGTTTGGATTGTAAAGGACCTCAAGATCATCAAATTCCAATCCCCCTGCCATGGGCAGGGACAGCTCACACTGGACCATGTCACTCGTGGGTCTGTCCAGCATGGCCTTGAACACTGCCAGGGATGGAGCATTTACCACTTGAAGGTCCTAACTTGCTTGACTAAGATAAACTTGGATTACAGAAGACAGTTCCAGGAGAGTATTTTTTACTCGCTGAGAATAGCTGGTTTTCAGCCCATATTTCATTGTTTGTTGTATGTCAGACATTCATTAGTTTTATCTTATATACTTATAAACCAAAACACATTTGCTAAATTCCTGTTTTCCAATAGACTGGCTATTCTAGTACCTTTTGAAGCATTTTATTTAGCAAGCATTTGAAAGTGAAATTAATGCTTTTTGATGATTCACATCTCCTCTCTCACCTACCCTATGTTATGCAGATAGCTCCATGCCTAAGCTCATAAATCCTGCAGAAACTTGAGACAATTCAAAAGAAACCTGTAACAACTGGGAATGTGTATTTGGTTAATAGACAAGTCTTCATGTAGTCCACATTTTTGTGATGCTCACTAAAGGAAGTAACATGCAAAATACCATTCATTTTGTGTGGGATCCACAAAACATTTAGGGTAGCAGAGTGTTAAAGACTTAGTTGTGGCAAGCAAAGCACTAGTAGAGGTACCTCAACACTGTAATATTAAATGCTACCATGTTAATGGTATGTATATGAAGGCAGAATGTGTTTACTTCTAGTTCTGACATGATTTCATATAACAGTTCTGAACGGTAACACCAGTTAAGACCTTATTTTCAGAAGACAGTAACACAGAATGGGAAAGAAGCTTCTTTTCATCTCTGATTTGGCCAATTCCAGTCAAAAAAAGAAGAAAAAAATTGACAAAGTATGACCAACTTTCTTCTTATTTATGTAAAATTCTCTTTAAGTGACATTTCAACGAATATTTCTTTGCAACATGGTTATTTCAAATCAAGCACCAGATTTGTTATCATCATTAAAACCCATTAGCATGGGTTCAGTCTGAAAGACAGTGAGAGAGTATGTGTTGAAGGTTTATTCTGGTGTCATTAGTTTCATAAGTAGCATTAGAAGTGTCATTAACGTATGTATAATTAAATTCTGGATCCATCTGCTCTAGTTATCTGACTAAAATGGTCCTCACCTAAGCTATGCATCGGGGCTGTGTTTATATTACAATGCATAGTACTGCAATACCCTCAATGGTCTTCATCCTCAGATGAAGCTGTAACCCAACTGCATTTTTGGCTGAAACTGGAGTTTTTGCTGTCCCTCTGCATGCCCTGGCTGTTTCTGCGGGAAAACCTGAGCCCATGGGCTGGGTGGGGAGCCCCAAGGGCCCCAGTTCTTCTCTGGGCTCATGACAGAGTGAGATGGACTACAGGATTGCAGCGTCCTGCAGCACAGACATACCCCCATCCTTAACAGAAAGAGACACTTCCAGACAGCGAGCTGTCTGATCCTAAGGTCGGTGTCTGAGATCCATGGGATAAATTGCTCCCTGCTAGTGTCTTTCTGCGTTGACAATATCCTCTTGAACAGGCACTTAACTTTCAGGCAGCTGAAATTAGACAAGGTGAAACCCACCCCAACTGACTTAACTGTGTTTTTCAGTGGCCTAGTGAAAGCATAAAAGAGACAAGTGTGAAATATGTGACTCTGCTGAGATTTTGCCATTGATTTTTATTACTAGTGGCTCACCTCCGAGTACCCTGGAGCTGGATGCTGGGGTCCTGCTCTGAGAAATGGGTTGTGTAAGCATCAGGGATTTGAGTATGTTTCCCTTGACAGCCCCCGTAAATGATCCAAAGGGTACACTGTCTGCTCTGCAAGGGGTACATATTGCCAGTGTGCATGACCCTGTGGTGCTAAACCACGGAGAGAGGCAAAGGACCTCACTGTGCCAGTCCTGCTGGGAATTAAGCATGAGCTCAGTGCTGAGCTCTTCATTTCTGATCATAGTTTTTCACCTAGAAGAAAAGTACTACCTGCCTTGGGGACTTCACTGTTTGTTAGCAGCTTGAATGCCCCAGGACTAGATAAAAGCTTTGAAAATCTGTGTTTTGGGTGTATACAGCTCTCGAGGATTGAAGTCCTCATCTGCTTACAGAGAAGCTTCTCCATGGACAGCTATTCTCAGGCTCTTGTGTTTCTGCTGCACCCCTATGTAACACCTAATGTTACTATCTTCTCTCAAATCAGACCTGTAGAAACTTGTAGGAGTCCTTACAATAACCTCTTTATATCTTTTGTCACCTGAAAATGAGTACTGACATTGCTTTTTACTGCTCGCAATCTGAGGCAATAAATCAAGTGCACTGTCACACACACAAATCCTCTTGGTTTTGTCACTGTCTGGCTTTTAATGCAGCTCAGACTGGATATTATTTCTGGTTTTAGACTAAGCAGAGCAATTAGATGCTTGCCACACTGCTAATATTTCAAGACTTAAAAATATCAATCACTGTTACTTTGTATAAATGTTATCTGGTATGGCCAATGCAAAAATGACAGCCTTTTAGGGTGGGGAGTAGCTATAAGGTAGAAAATACCATGTTCTATCACAGGAAAGGCAAGCTACTGAAGGACATGCAGCACACATCAGTGTCTAAAACTACTATTGGTTAAAGAGGATGATCTGATAAAACATGGATGTTAGAAATGCCCTCAGTTGCTATCCCACTGGCTAAAGGCATTTCAAAAATCAAATCACGGTACCTATGATGTGTCAGGGCTGCTGGTACTTTGTTTCCCTGTACTTTTCTCCTAATGCCCAGAAGAGACGGTGGGATAATGCCACAGTGTCTTCAAGTATTCTGGACAGCATCCTGCAGCAGTGGGAGCCCGTGCTGTTTCTTTCAGCATGGCACTGAACAGCTGCAGTTTTCAACATGTAATATGCTATGGAAGAGAAGCAACAACTGAAATAAAATGCAGCCTATATATGTGTGTTTTCTTTGTCTAATTGAATTGCAGACTGAATGTGGCAGTGCATCTGTTACAGGCTGGGGGTGTCTTTCACGTGTTCTTATTATCAAACTTCTTCGGAGCAAGATTAATATTTCTAGCTGCTCTTTTATTTTATTTTTGAAGAAATGAATCCTTTCAACATGATTTCTGATAGAATCACATTGCCTTATTTCCCATGTTTGAAGTGACCTTTCCATGCTTCTCTCTAAATGAAATTACTTCAAATTCATTATTCATAAGTATCAAGACAGAGACCAGGTTCTAGAAAGTCATGAGGTTACTTTCTTTGAACATCTTTTGAAATCCTCAAACTTAGCTTAAATATACCAATATCTTATGATAGTGTTAGCAACATGGTTCTAGAAAAGTAGAGTGTAGGCTCATTTGGGAAGGCTGGGGAAGCTATTCATCACAGAAATACATTTGCGACTAAGGTGATAACTTTTTCCACCGCCATGGAGGGTGCTTGAGAAAAGCTTCTGGAAGCTCTGCACACTAGATAGTCAACAGACATGCAAATCCTTGGCCACAAAAAATCTTAGCTTGCTGACGTGTGTATAGGTTTTGCAATGCCCCCCTTTTTCTGCTGAAAACAGTTCTAGAGGTCAATGCTTGCTTGCTCTGTGTCTGTGAAGAAAATCCAAACAGCGATTTCAGATGATGAATTATCAAACCTTTCACCTAGGTATAAATGCGTTAATATTCTTTAGGTTTATTGATTTTCTCAGGGAGCAGTATTCTTCAGGTTCAAGCAAATATATTCAAAACTGCTTGTTCCATACAGTGCACTGATGAAGAAAAGGAAATCTTACAAGTTTCAGGATTAACTCAGGAGTTTCATTCAGATGAACAGCCACAGTGTTTGGATGAGGAGCAGGCAAGTTTGTCTTCTTATAATTTGTTTTCATGTCTTAGGAAATGTTGGGCATGTGAGGTTTTGACTCAGACTAATGTGCTGTTTCCAGCCTTCTAATTAGATGTGATAAATGGAGAGAAACCGAGTTCCAGTTCCCTAACTTCTTAGGAATTAAAGCTGTATTCTAATGGCACATCTACAGCATATATGTAATACATGTATGTCCATATATATATATATATATAAAGCTTGTGTGAAGCTTTATGTGGAAAGTTTTGATGAAAAGTCAAAGTCCTTTTGATTTTTGTCCAGCTCAGCAGGAAAATGTCTTTATTCATTTTTGCAATTATGAAGTTAAGGCTGTCTCATATGTGATTATTTGTTTAGGCTACATCTGTGGGCAGCCTGAATTACTGAGTTTTTTGTTCATGTGCTATGAGGTTTTACTCACTTTCTAAGAAGAAAAGAAGTCCCTACATCTCAGGCTAACTTAGATTACCCACATCCTGGGTGAGCAATCTAACCCTGAGTTAGGTGAAAAAGGGACACTATGGCATCAGCTGTCATTTCTGAAGTCCAGTGTGGCGATTTTTCTGTCTAGCAGGTCTGGATCAATTTTGCAAATGCTTGGCAAATAAATGAATGCAGTTGTTCATGAACTCAGTACTAGCTCAATGTTTTCCTTAGTTCTGTTACATACATTTAAGTCAAGGTAATAGGATCTTTGCAATTTGTAACAAAACCATCTGATTTTTTTAACTTGTTGCTTAACGTGATGGGTCTATGATAACTGTTACTCTTCTTGTAACATACACAAAGCCAGTAATATTATAATGCAAAAAGAGTTAAAACTGGTTTTGTGTGTGCCAGGGAAGCGACTGCTCATTTTTAATAAGCCATCTGTTTCATTTAGAAATTGGCTGTTTATAAATTTCCTTCAGTCGGTAAAATATTGGCTTCCTCTAAAAAACCCACAGAAATCCAACCCATAAACTGCATTCTCTTTCAACTGTGAAAAGAAACCCCAACAGATCAAGAAAAACTACAGTGTGAGGCATGGTATTAAATATTTGTGGCCAGGTGAAGCTGTGGAGATGGGTGAAGAAGAAAGGGCAGTACCTGTCCAGCCCTGTGGACAAACCACCCCTTGCACCATGCTGGTGGGAAGCTGTCATGGTTGGGAAGAGTAACAGAAAGGGAATATAAGTAATTATGGTGGTGGGCTGTATTTCCCATGGTACTTCAAGGGGAGATCCAAGGCATGGTATGTCCACAGGTTGGGCTTTCAAAAAAGTTGATGGGATTTAAAATAGGCCTTGGTACTAAAATTGCTGTAAAAGTTTTTGTTATTGTAGAAACACAGCAAAAGATCCCATTTCAGTGGTTAACAGCTGAGTTTCAGTGAGAGTTTTGCTGGTTACAGTATACTGATAGCATGTCTGGGAGGCTCTGGGTTTGTGAAGTTTGCAACACAAATGAGAGAGCATATGCAAGACAGACAGGAATATTATTTAAAGGTCAGGACTGGAAGGGCTATGAAGCACAGAGGGACTGCAAATAAGATCCAGTGGCTGGACGTGAAGTGTCATGATGTGAGAAGCTGCGAACAGATTGAACTCCTTATCAAAGGGAAAGTTGAGAGATGGCTCGAAGGAAGGGCCCTTAATGCATAGCAAAATGCAGCATGGTTCTTCAGCGAGGCTCTTACTGAGGATTTTTCAGTCTTGCTGAGAAAGGCATAACAAGATGGCTGCAAATTGAAGTTGTATAAAATGAAACCTGAAAAAAAGATGCAGTTTCTTAGCAGGGAGTAAAGGAATAATTTATCAAGGAATGTGGTAAATTCAGCATCTCTTTATGTGTTTATGGCAAAAGTAAAGCACATCTTTTAGGAGGCTATTTAATCAAGCTCTCAGGAGAAGTTATACAACTTGCTTGTGCAATGGGGTATGCTGGGTGGTTGTGATTATTTTTTCTTGGCTTTGGAACCAGTGAATATATGAAGTTCCCCATTTATTTTCTTCCACAGAAAGCGAACAAAAAACCCTGCATTGTCCCAGCATATTCATTGCTATTGCTGTTCTGCATTAAGAAATGCCTATAACCAAATCTCATTATTTAGTTTCTGACAGTTGCCTACAGTAGTCAGACTTTATTCCCTTTCAGCACAGATTTGCCTGGAAATATTTTGTCTGGGGCTGGGTGGGGGTGGCAATTATTTGCTCTTGGAAGTTAAAATCTTTCTCAGTGGTTGTTTTGTGTATGCTTTCTACATGCTTAGGGTCTGCCCAATAGGCATTTTTGGGCCCCTGGCTACACTCAGAAGCATTGCCTCTGGCCCATAGCGTGGCATGGAGCCTGCCTGCACAACAGTGGGTGCCCATGCTGGGAATCAGCAGGGTTTGTGCTGTGGTTCAGCTGCTTTCTCCCACCATTTGTAGTGCAAGGGGTGCTGGTGTTGCCTGCCTTTCCCTTGCCAGTCAATGCACTGCTCTTGCAGGGGCACAGGAGAATGTGACCAGCCTGGGGTGACTGGCAGGGCGTGACAGCTTAGTCTCTCGCTTACTGAGATGCTTGAGGCCAAATACTGCACAAAGCAAAATGAGTAGAATATTCCAGCTTTGCAATATAGGAATGATCTGCTTGTCTGTTCTGGCCACCATGAAGTCACAAGAAATTTATTAGCTTTTAAGAGGTGTAGCAGCTGTGTAATAGAATATGTAATTCCAGTCCTCCTATGAAGATACCTAAGATGCAGCAAAACTTCCAGAAAGTAGATTTATCTGTTACCTGCTAACTGAAGTAATTTCAACAGAATCCTATTGTTTTCATTCTTATACTAGGATTTTCCCCAAAGAAATGGGTATTTTATTATGATGCTTGTCTTGACTTTAAAGAATTGCAGTTTTAATGTACCCAATTACTTTCGCTATTAAAAAAATCAGAAACCAACCTGATTAAGATGTTAGAAATTCTGACTTTGCTGTCCAAATTATTTCACTTGGTTAGCTGAAAAATTAGGATCCAAATTTTACTGGCAGCCAGTACATTTGTAATCAGGTTAAAAATAAACAGGGAATTGGTTTGAGAAAAATAAGAGCAAAATAATTTACCCATGCCTCTGTGCATTTTGTGCATTAATGTGTTCTGATTTGAAGGGTTTATTCATTTATTTATTTATTAATGAAGCTTTTGATAAAACTCATATGTTAGCTGATCCCTTTGCTGCTGGGAAAAGTTGGAAAGCAAGTTCGAAATTCCCTTACTGCAATGCTTCTTTGGAAAGAAAGAAGTCAGGCAGCACCAAGTATAAGATTTCGAATGGTACTTTAATTTAGAGGTCCTATTGTTATGGATACATTAATTTAAATACTTTCTACAATTCAACTGATTTCTTTGTTGGATGTAAATCTTAATAAATCATGTCTGTTTGTGTGGCTCATTAAATGAGATACACAGTGTGGCCAATTGAATGTTCTCCTAGGAACACTGAATGGAATCTTGGCCCCATGGAAGTCAATGGGAGTTGTGCCACTGGCTTCAGCAGGTCCAGGTTTTTCACATCAGTTTTGAATGTGCGTGAGTAGTGTGCTTGATTTTCAACCTTAATGTTTGGTTTTGCACTTACATTGGAAAAGAACATTTTAAATCCTATCAGGAAGGAAGCCAATGCATGTTCTTAAACCTTTGGTATTATTTCCTTTGGAAGAGCTAGACAGAGAATAATATATATATATATATATTATCCGATGGCAATCTGCTGTACTGAAATGAAAATCATTTCAACCTGAATTCAATTATATGTTTTCATATATGTGCGTTTGTGAGTGTGTGTATACTCTTGATGTTATTTCCTACTGACTTAAGATATGGGTGACAGGCACGATAGGACTTTTCTTTGTAAACCTTTGCCCATTAGGAATTAAAGGCTGGTAAAAAAATCTCTCACTCCTTCGGTTGCTTTCTGGTGTCTGGAAATTTACAGCAGATGGCCACAGTTCCCCTCTCATTTACACCATCCTGACTTCACCCATTTAGGTCACTGTAAATCCTGAATATCCAGCTATGGAAGCAGGATCAGGACCAGCATTTTGGCAACTGGCTCTGGCTATAAAAACAGGCAGTCAGTACAAAGGAGCAGTTTGTGGCTCTAATAAAACCTGTGGGATTTTTGCTGCTTACTTTACTGGAATCAGGATGTCACCAAAATATACTGGGGTTCTCCTATAATAGCCTCTGTTCACTTTCTGGTAATGAGTGATGGATGGAATACCCCAGAGAAACTGAAAAAAGACTCCACTTGCCAGTTACGGAGCAATCTGATGTACTTGGTGTCTGCATGGGCTTTGTTTGTGTGATTTTTCACTGCTACTGCAGCTTCTGTGAGAGAAGAGCAGTGAAATCTATGCCCAGTGTACCATACGCAAAGCCCTAATCTGACAAAATAGAACAGCAGATTTCATTTCCATTTTGTGTGAAGATATTTAGCATCTCTGCTAAGCTGTAATATAGCACTGTGCTGAAATCCATAAATGCATAACTTTCCTAAACTGCAAATTTATTTATACTAAATTCGCTAGGTTTCCATCAAATTGCTGTGGAAGCTTTGTGGCACCAGAACTCTACGTAAATGCAATTTGCAGGTTTGTCACTTTTTCAGCTGTATTTTCCATCCTTCTCATCTTTGTGTTATGGAGAGATACTGACTTTGTGGAATCACTGCAGAAAATTATAAATGGTGTATGAAACCAGAAATCCCTGCTCAGAACGCAGAACTTATCTATGCTGTTTGCTGTGAAAGTCAGCTCGACTGCAAACAGAAAACCCCACCAAATCCAGAGGCTACAGATTAACAAAACCAAAGCCCGCTCTAAGTAGGTTTTTTTCCACTTCATACCTGGGATACGCCAGGGCATGGTGCTGAGGTACTGTAGGCAGCAGAAGGTCGTGGGAAGGGCAGGCATTCATAGCTGAGATGCTCTGCACAGGCTGCAGGTTGAGGAGACAGTGAGAAGCTTCTTTACTTGTGCTTAAGTGGGAAGTGGGGATATTGGGGAAGAAGCTGTGCTGCGGAAGACGGAATGGGCTTAATTCAACCTCATGTATGCCCATGTACTCAAGTCAGGTAGTTTTGCAGTTGACTGCAGTGGGAGCAGGACTGTACTTTGACTGTGGTAGCTGTTTCCATGTTATAAGCCCATTCCTGCAGTCTACTGTGGCATAGCTTTGCCCAAGTGTGGGAGAACCTGATTTGGGAAGAATGCTGCTGCATGGCTGCTAATGAAACAAAATTATAACCCCCCCAGGATTTAGTGTGTCAAATGTTCAGTGTCTCTGTGTATGTAAGGGTCACAGTAAGTGTGTGGGACTGTGAGTCAGCACAACATAGCTTATCTCACCTTGTCAGGCCAGCAGTGACATTACAGCATGCACAGAACCACAGTGACTGCTGTCATGCTGCAGGATCCAGCCCTTTGGAGAAGTAGGTGCTGGAAGAGCACATAATAATCCTGAAAGGATGCAGTGATTTCCCTCATCACCTGTTATAGATTTTTTTCTGACTCCTGCATAAAAGCTACATCTTTGGGCTGGGGTCAGGCAGGTCACTGCTTGTCACTTGTGTCTTTCTACAAAGAAGGTATTTTTTGCAGTTGTTGTCTAAAACTGTTTTCCATGAAAATTGCTTTGGCAGAAAGGTAAATTAGCCCTGCCTATGAATAGGAACAATCAGCCATTTTGTGGTACAAGCAGCTTGCAAATAGCTTCAATGATTCCTAAGAAACAAACATTTCTGCCAAGCATTTGCTGTGGAGAATACAATATACAGGTAACAGCAAGCCTTGGCTACCACCACCATTTATTTCCCTTGTCCTCTCTACCCCACTGTGGACTCACTGCCAATTGCGGCTAGCTGCCAAGAAGGATGGTAAGGGAAACCTCAGCTCCTGTAATCCCAGGGTCAAACCTGTGCAAGAAGAGAGAGCAGCAACGTCCTGGTGTGAGGCAGAAGTGGTCAGATTCTAATCCTGACTTTGGTAATTAACTTCTCTGGGAAGCTGTCTATGCTGATGCCCCCAGTAGTTTACTGCAGGCTGCCTGTGACTGCAGACTCCTTCTAGCTGCTCTGCATGACGATGCAGCAACGAGTCCTGTAGGATGAAGTGTTTAAATGTGCACAGAGGGTGAACTTGGAAAGACCAGGATTTGTTTACAAGACAGCTGGTCTGCAGTCTAGCACACAGAGCTACTGCTTATATCCCACGTAAAATAGATGACTTGGCACTTGGGAAGTGCTACATGTATTGCTAAAGAGGTGTTTCTTGGCTCATCCGTCTCTTGCAAGGTGCAGTGGAACTGTAGCAGCTATATAGAGTTTGGGGAAAAATAGAGACACATGAGTAATGGAGTAGTAAAACTCAGTTCAGCTCCTTGGCACTTGCAAGCTCACAGCCAAGTCCTGCAGCCTTTACTTGGGGAAAAAAAAGTACCTGGAGCAAACAAAGGGAGTTTCATCTTAGAAACCCTCTCTACTGCCTGCTTGTACTAGGGTAGGTGTTTAGCAGTGAAGTTGTCTCTGGCTGTACAGGCTGTGACTAGGGGCAAGTATCTCCGCTTAGTATCACAGCTGATACAAAATTAATCAGAAACTTAAACAATTCTAACACCTAGAAAAATCTGCTATATTATTAGGAACAGCTTCTAAGATACTGAAAAAAACCCCATAATCAACTGCTAAAGCACATCTTGGGGAACTGAAGGGGTTTATAAATAATCATTAGAATAAACTGTTCCCTGCCATGAGGCACATCTCTTATTATGTCTGCTATGTCCCTTCTGGCTTTTTCAGTGCATCATCAAGCATGGATTAAGGTCAAATAAATTTAGGATGAGTGAGCACAACAATCTTGACTGAGTTTCCAAAGGACATAATCTTGTGAATGAACAAGTGCTATGCATACAATTCCACCAAAATACTCAGGTTTCAGCACTACTTCAGTAGACAGTTTCTCAGGAAAACAATATTGACAATATCACTATGTGAATAAATAGACATATGTTTAGAATAATGGATATAATTATGTAAATATAATGAGGAATAATTACTATAGGAGTGAATATGCTTTCTTCATATTTTTAAAGGAGTTTACTGATCATATGATATTCATGTCTGAAATTGTATCAATTGTATCAGGGCTGAAGACACTCTAGATTTGAGCAAGCAAGCATTATGTTACATACTCTTATGTTTATTGGCTATTCCTTTAACAGAAGTTAGACTTATAGACCAAACTATTTGTGTGTGTTTGCTTCCAGTATTATGTTGTTCATGCCTCCTTTCCAGCCATGATAGTGCCAGTACTAACTCCTGGTTTAAATAGATCTTCCTGATGCTTGTCCTTGGATGTATTTCCAGAAAGCAGCCAGCTCTCAGTCACCGGCTTGCTAAGGCCAGACATTTTCACCTCCTATTCTAAAAGAGATTCTCTTCTGCCCAGATGGGATGATGTGGAGATGGAGGAGAAAGTCTATGGGAAGTACCTTCACAAGCACCAGAGCTGAAGGAGAGAGGGCTACAGGTCTCTCTTAGTTCCATCTCTCTGCTTTGAAAGAGGATAAACGAGACAGCCATGTGTAGAGGAGAATACTGATCAAACCTAAACAATGAAACTTGATCGGAAGACATAAACCAGTGCAAAGAGTGCTGCTGGGAGCATCTGCAAACCTGGGCAGGGAGAAATAAAGCTTTAGAGAGGGAAAGAGTGAAGAATGAAAGTGAACGAAGAAAGAATGTGAGCAGGGAAAGGTGTCTGCTGCAAGCAGAATGAAAGCACGATTGCAGTATGTGCAATAAAGAAGAACACAGTCTCCCCAAAGAGCAAGCCTTCAAACAGCTCCCTGGGCTTCCTTAGCATGGGCAGAGGGACACTTCCCTACAGCAGCAAGCTCTCCATGCTGAGATGAAATAGCAGGCTCCCCCAAGGAAGCCTGTTATTACTTTCAGCCTGTCTCTATTCTTTGGCAGTGTGCTGAATGTGTTCTCCAGCCTGTGCTGTTTTTCAACCTCGCTTCTGAGCTTTATCTACCAGACTTTTGTTGACCTGCTACGTATTTTGCCTTATTCTCTTGTTTCTCAACTTATTTATTGATGTACCAGCTTTTCTGAGAATAGAGTCTCTATGTGTTTTGTAACTCTGCACACCAGTCTTACATTTTACAATGGATACCGTATTGAACAGTTGTTAGCCGTAGCTGCTGTTGTCTGTTTGGCAAGTTACAATAATTTTTAATTCGGCTTCTAGTAGCCAGAGTGATTAAATTGTATAGCTAAAATCTATCCATGCTATGGATGAAGACCAGTAATGTTTCCAGTGTCTGGTTGGACCTTTTTTGTAACATTGGCAAAATCTTCTTTGTCATTTCAAAAGCAGAAAGGGAACTGATTGCAGTAAAAGCAGAAAAGGATTTATAGTATATTCTAATAAATTAAGCCACGCTGCTTTGCCAAATTATGTGAGACATGGCATGTTGCATTGTTCCATTCCTTTCATAATCTGTGGTGCCATATGGACTTAAAAAAATTGGACTATTACATGGATTTCTGCAGTGTAATTGGCATTGACACTTATATTGATCGAATAAATGAAATAACATGCACAGTTCTGACAATCTTTGCAGATTTGTAAGATTACAGCAGTGATGATTCTATGTCAGCAAAAAAGTCTATAGGAATTTAAAATGAAGCCACAGCCAGTTCATTAATATACATATGTTTGAAATTGCAGCCCTAACAATTGAGTTCTCTGCACTGAACACTGTAATATATATTGTCGTGAGCTATATGCCCTCAGATCATTTCTGTGAATTACAAGAAAATTATGGAGTGGAGAACATTTTATTATTGTACTTTTCATCCGGAGATGCAGCCTTTCACTGATGAAAATTGAAAACACTGAAAATTAAAATGTAAATGCATTTATCAAAAGAAGAGGAAAAAATTGAATCCTGAACTTTAACTGCTTTTACATTTTACTTCTTCAAAAAGCAATTTTGATATTTACATCTCAAAAGCACAAGTAGTCAGGCTCTGTAATATCCATTTGGATTCCTACTAACAAGTGACCAGCTGTTTGTTGATGGGGGTCTAAAGATTTGTTTTAGTAAAACAGCATTGAAACCTCTGTGTGTGTGTATTTGTCTGGGTGTGTATTTTGTCTGTGTGTGTTCTGAAACAAAATAAATATACATTGATTTAGTGTTTCTCTCCTTTCTGTTAAACATGTTTTTTGCATTTTTTACAGGTCACCACCATATTAACTAGGATGTGAATTACTCATGTCTTTGTATGGAAGGAAGAAATAAAAGACAGGCGAACAGTGCTATACACTAGAAGCTTTCGCACAATGAAATTTAGTGACTAATAAATGGGATAAAATGCACAATTTAAGTTTCATTGCTGCTGGTTTTTTTTGCCTTTAGCTTCAGAAAACAAAAAAAATCTTGTTTTTGGGTTGGCATCCTGACTTAACTGATGAGATGTTAGCAGCCCCGGAGAAGACGAAGAACATCCATATGCTGACTAAGACCGTAAGTTTAATTTCCTATAGGGGAAGGGTGTTGGATGAAGCATAGAAGCAGGTAGGCTACATGGCAAACTGAGACAGCACGTGCCTCTAGTGCTGCTGTATAATGTAAGGAAATAAGAGGTTGATTGTGTTATCTGAATTGAAACTACGCCTGTTTGTGCCACCTGGAGAAAAGCAAATGTCACTCCAGCCTTCAAAAAAGGCAAGAAGGAGGACCGGTCAGCCTCACTTCAATTCCTGGAAAGGAAATAGGTCCACTCATCCTGGATGTTATCTCTAATTATGTGGAGAAAAAGAAGGTAATCAAGAGTAGTCAACGTGGATTCACAAAGGGGAAATCATGCCTGACCAGTCTGATAGCCATCTATGATGGAATGACTGGCTGGGTAGATGACAGGAGAACAGAGGATGTTGTCTACCTTGACTTCAGCAAGGCTTTTGACACTGTCTCCTGTAAATCCTCATAGGTAAGCTCAGGAAGTGTGGGTTAGATGAGTGGACGCTTAGGTGGACTGAGAATTGGCTGAATGGCAGAGGTCAGAGTATTGTGATCAGTGGTGCAGAGCCCTGTTGAAGGTGGGTAACTACTGGTGTTCCCAGGTCAGTACTGGGTCTGGTCTTGTTTAACTTACTGGCTGATGACCTGGATGGAGGGACAGAGAGTACCCTCAGCAAGTTTTCTGATGATGCAAAGCTGGGAGTAGTGACTGATACACCAGAAGGCTGTGTTGCCATTCAGTTGGACCTGCGCAGGCTGGAGAGCTGGTGGAAAGGAACTTAGTGGAGTTCAGATCTGCCCTGATGAGAAAATGAACATGAGCCGGCAGTGTGTGCTTGCAGCCCAGAAAGCCAGCCGTATCCTGGGCTGCATCAAAAGGAGCATGGCCAGCAGGTTGAGAGAGGTGATCCTGCCCCTCTACTCTGCTCTCGTGAGACCTCACTTGGAGTATTGTGTGCAGTTCTGGTGTCCTCAACATAAAAAGGACATGGAACTGTTAGAACAAGTGCAGAGGAGGGCCATGAGGGTGATCAGGGGACTGGAGCACCTCCCGTATGAAGATAGGATGAGAAAGTTGGGACTCTTCAGTCTGAAGAAGAGAAGGCTGCGTGGAGACCTCATAGCAGCCTTCCAATACCTGAAGGGGGCCTATAGGGATGCTGGGAGAGACTCTTCATTAGGGACTGTGGTGAGAGGACAAGGGGTAACAGGTTCAAACTTAAGGGGGGGAAGTTTAGATTGGATATGAGGAAGAAGTTCTTTATTGTAAGGGTGGTGAGGCCCTGGAATGGGTTGCCCAGGGAAGTTGTGAATGCTCCATCGCTGGTGGTGTTCAAGGCAAGGCTGGACATAGCCTTGGTTGGCATGGTTTAGTGGGAGGTGTCCCTGCCCATGGTAGGGGGGGCTGGAACTGGATGATCTTGAGGTCCTTTCCAACTGTAACTAATCTATGATTCTATGATGAGGCCACACCTGGAGTATGTGTCCAGTTCTGGGCTCCCCAGTTGAAGAAAGACAAGAAACTACTGGAGAGGGTCCAGCAGAGTGCTATGAAGTTAACAAGAGTCCTCTTATGAGGAAAGTATGAGAGACCTGGGCCTTTTTAGCCTGGAGAAGAGATGACTGAGAGGGGATCTTATTCGTGCATACAGATATCTCAAGAGTGGGTGTCAAGAGCACAGTACCAGACTCTTTTCAGTGGTGCCTAGTGACAGGATGAGAGGCAGTGGACACAAACTGAAGCACAGGAGTTTCCATCTGAATATGAGGATGAACTTTACTATTAGGGTTACAAAGCACTAGAGCAGGCAGCCCAGAGAAGCTGTGTAGTCTCCTTCTCTGGAGCTATTCAAAACCCTCCTGAACTTGATCCTGTGCAGCCTGCTCTAGGTGAACCTGCTTTGGTGGTGGTGGTGTTTCAGTAGATGATGCCAGGAAGTCCATTCCAACCTCCAAACCCAGCCATTCTGTGATGCTGTGATTCTGTGTGACCACACAATGGGTTGCCAGCGTGTTCAGACAGGTCTGCAAGCTATTGTGTCCTGCTTCTTCCAGCTCTATGCCTGGAACCTCCTGCCCCAGAAGGGAAGGAAGGGGACCATCACAGGGAAGTAGGAACATGTTGCTGGTTGCAACCTCTGACTGCTATTTTAACAGAAATCGTACCTCTATGTGGTTATACAGAGATTCCTTGATTGGACAGTTTTTACAAGATTGGAGACATATTTACAAGATTTGGAGATATATAGCAGCTGGTGGCTCCTCCTGGCGTTGGTATGGTAATCTACCCTCTGCCAGGGTGGTGAAGGACAAGTGCCAGATTTGACTGACCCTCCTACTGCACTGATGGGGAAGGGGAAGGCAGTCTCAAGGAGAGCAGTACTGCAAATGAATTTGTGTATGTTTCTGTACTTTTCTCCTCTGAGTGTCCTGGATTAAGCTATTAATATAGGCCCATTAATTTCAGATCCTCTGTCTTTTCTGTGCTTAGCTTGGAAGAATTCAAACTCAGCATCCACAATAGAGTAGATGTTTTTGAAGTTTTAGCTTAACTATGTCTGTCTGTTTTAGTGTCCCCTCTTGTGTTTGGAAGACAATTTTTGTGTTTCCTTAATATTGTTAAATAACTTCCAAATTCTAAGGTGATAAGCGAGTATAAGAAACTCACACAGTATTATACATAGCAAAATGGCTGTCACAGAGACATTGTCACCAAGCAAAAGTTATTGCCTTTTAGGATATCAGATACTGAAATGGTTGAGAATTTTCTGGGTTCATAATTCAAAGAAAATATCTTGTCAAGTAAAGAGATTTAAAAAATAATGTCTATTTTTGCTAAAAAATGTTCATAGATTTTTTTTCTGAAAATCTGGTTTCATGATCTTCTTTAAAATAAGTTACCCAAGTTCTAGTTTTGTTCTAGTTTGGTTTCTATTTTTTCGTAGAAAAAGCTTGTATTGTTAGTTCTATTTATGCATCTGATATTTCTTTTTACTTCAAAAGGAAAATTATTTCAATGCTTCAGATGCATCAGACAGTGGAATATCTTAGGCTATCAAAACAGAACACAACAGTCACGATCAGAAACATTTTGCTTTAGCATGTACGCAATTATTTCTGTAAAATCGTTGCTATTCTTAGGATTTAACAGGCATGTTTGGTTAATTTATTTACATCTTTCCAATGCTTTATGCATTTCTTGTTCCAGTTTCATCTTTGTTATTTCTGTTCCTCTGTCTTTCTTGAATGTGTGATTAATGTTTCTTTAGGCAACAAAACAATACGTTCCAGATCATGAGTTATGCAAAGTCATAGCATTTTTTGAGAAATAAAATGAGTCAATATAACATCAGTATTCATAGCAAGTTTCCTCTCCATGCAAGAGGTCTTGTAGGCAAAAGTTATCCATAGACTAAAATAACAGCTGCCCAAAGAAGAAAGAAATATAGAACAAGTAGTAGGTGTTTATGGAAAATTCCAGTTACTGCCTGGGTCTGGATACAGTTGATAAAGAGGACAAAAGAAGTAATGGCATGGATTTAATGGATCAAGTTTCATTTCTGCAGTTCATCTATGCATTAATGGCCCATGAAAAGTGAAGACCAAGAGATTTGGACCAAAGAGCTGCCAGAGACTAAACCAAGCATTACATCTTGAAAGATTGCGTCATTGATGCTTTAAATTAAAACTTTATTGCCATTGTAAAATGTCTGTGAGATACCCAGGGAAAATAAAATATATGGTTTTCAGAGAGTAGTCATTATTTTTTCAGCTAAAGGAGTGTCCTTTCCCCTTAGGAGTGGTGTGAAATGCAGCCCTCCATAGGCCGTCCTCAGCTGAGGTTCCTGACCAAAGACTGTTCTACATTTTCCATTTGCATTTGGTTCTTTTTTCCTTTTGTAAGAGATGAATCAAGGTTGGGTCACATTCGCAGGCCCTACTTTAACAGTAAAATACCCCCTGCTTTCCCCCCCATATTTTTAGTGAAGGGAGATAGTAACTTTCCAACCGATCTAGGACACAGATGGTGCATTCTTCTGCATATAGCACAGGGATGCTGTGAGACACAACCTCTCTGCCTCAGACTGCTCTGCACCTACCTGCTCTATGCCTGAAAGATGAACACTTTGAGATCCAAATACCAGCATGACCCACAGAGGTTTTGGTCAACAGTTTCCAAGCTGCAGTCCGCTAATGGGACTCTCAGTGGCTCAGTGACTGGAGGTGGGAGGATGCAGGCAGGTATTTGTGGAGGCCATTGACTGCCTGTTCAACAGCCCAATATTCTTTGTGTGAAACACAAGGCTCTATTTTAATGAAGACTCGGGTTTGGAGCCCCATATGTGACTCAGGAGAATATCAGGCACAGCTCCAAAGTACAGATGTGCAAGGAAAAGACCTTAGTAATTGCTGGGCACAGTGGCACGGCTTAGCTCCAAAGAACTACTTTATGCTGGATAAAATTGCCCTCACAGGCACTAAACCTGAAGTGAATAGCAGAAATACTCTCAGCTGTAAAATCTAGTCACTGGTAATATCCAGGCAGCTTGAGAAACAGCCACTTCTCTGTTGACAGTGGATAATGTACTGTTTGTAGCTCTTCTGCTCAGAAACTAATAGGACTGCTTTCCAGGACACCGTAGAAGGTTCTCCTGCAAAAATCATGTAGATGCCTAAAACTGGCAAAACAGAAGTGCATATACTGAAAACTGTAATTTTGAAGTCATTTTCTCAGCTGTCACTTACGTATTGAGGAACCTAAACTCCACAGCTGCCTGATATTATACGTTTTCTGTTTATTTGTCTGTTTTATGGTGAAAGCTGGATCACTTGTGAAGAGTCTTAGAGACTCCATCTCAGCTTCCTGCCTTGCTGGGGATGGTTCAACCCTAAATCTCTCACCTCTCCATATGAAAGGCCCAACCACTACGATTCTGGTACAGGAATTGGAGTGGAGCATCAGGGGGCAGAGAGCATCTGTTGTGCCTCTGACTGAAGCTGTTACACTCAAAGAAAAATGTTCATAATTCAGTAGATCAAAGAGGGACCAAGAGGAACCATGACTGTATCACCTCGCAGTTCGTACAGTCACCTGGCAGAAGGAAATCTGCATACAATCCCTGCTCCTACACATATCTGCATACTTTTATATGGAAAAACACTGGATAACATAAAAACACCCCTGACCCTATGTTCTTTGTGTCTACTTTCTGTTTAATTGGATTGTGCGTAAGTGCTCTGTGTAGGAGGAACCCTTATCAGAAGTAGGAAGCTTTTCTTGCTAAATGAAAAGATGGAAACATGCTCAGTAAGCTGCTGTATCTGCCTTATGAGCTAAGCTCCAGGCTGACCTGATGATCCCTCAAAACAAAGAGCTGCTTATAAAATATGTCTTAATTGCAGAGAAAGTATGAAATCAAAACCAGTTGTTGCTGGTGGTGATAGCTTCCATAGATCCCTGCTGCTGTCTACAGAGAAAGAAAGTGGAGGCAGCCTAAGAGACTATCTGGAAGCCTGTGCACAGCACAGACACTTCGCAAGGATAAAAACTCATAATGTCCCTTCCCCCTATGCCTGTGTTACCATGAGTCCTGCTGCCCTGTATTGCCCATTGCCTGTATGAGACGCAAAAGCTTTGAGGATGTAGCTGCCAATGCAACTTCAGTGAGCACAGTACCCTTTATGCCTGGTTAACAAATTAACTTAAAGGAGCATTCACTCGTTGGCTGGCACTTTTTTCCCCCATTTATATCAGATGGATGAATGTCATGGCAGCCAAGGACAAACGAATGTTTGAAATCTTACAGAAGCAGAAGCCTCTCACTGAGAGAATAGAAAACCGATTTCTGCAAACACATCTCTGAGGAGGAAATAGGTGATAGATTATCATGAGAGCTTGTTTTAGCTGTAAGATTTTGTAAAGATGCAAGCAAAAGAAAAGAAAACCCACCACCAAAACACGCAGTAAACTGATCAAACTTAGCTCAGTCCTAAACCTTCCATCTTCCTTGGGACGATACTGTTTGAAATTGCCACATCATTCAATTTTAAATGATTTGCATACCAAATGCAAAAAGCTGATTAACTGGAAACTTCCTCCCTCCACCCTCTCTGAAACATATGGTGAGACAACAACAGAAGTGATGGATGTAGTGGATGATTGCTTGTTGAACCAGTGTGTGAGAAACTATGCTAGGAATAATTCATGTCAAGATATGGTCTTAACTAAAAGACATACTAAAAACAACATCTTGACAGGTTTAACATCTTACATGATACACATAATCCATGACTTCTAAGGCATGTGATTATCTCAAAACATGGTATTTCAGTAGAACTTCAATTTTATGAAAAGGTCTCAAGAGGTGCTTGATCTAATGCTAAATCAACCTTTCACAAAATAAAGGAAACTTGAAGTTATTCTGAGGTATGGTATGGGTTCATTGTTGTATAATAGTGCTTCAAATCAGCAGTGATTCCCTGTGGGAAGTGGAATAACAATGATATAAAGTAGGTGAAAGTGACCAAATAAGCAGGATAATAAGGCATTTTGGATGAAAATATGTTTCGTATAAACAAAGGATTTACTGCTTTGCCATGCTGAGAACTCACTGATGTCAAAAAAATATGCTATGGCTGCTAATACAGCAGACATATATTTCATATCTATTTCTGCCACCTGTATTTTATCAAAGGGGAAATTTTGCAATACTTAAAGTGGCAAAAGATTAAGCTGGATGTGTAGCAAGTGTGAAAATCAGTCGGTGCTAACGGGTAGAAGTGGCCTTGTTCTCCACTGTAATTAGCTTTATGTTAAGAGAATCAAGTAAATTAGAAAAAGGCCTCATGGTTGTTGCAGGAGATATGAGATCTGTAACTGTGGCTGGTAAGCTGGCCACTTACTTGAACCTCACCATGAACAGAGATCCTGGGTGACAGACAGAGAACTGATCTGAGACACAGAGACAGGCTGAGTTATTGCCACTACTGACCTAGCATGGGATCTTGGGCACACCAGTTTTCCCATGTCATCTCTTGTTAGTCTTGTAAGTTTAAGAAGCTGTCCTTGACCAAAGAAATCATTATATATTTTGCACAGTCTCTAGCCAATGAAATTATCTATTAACAAATAAAGGTTATAAAATGTATTCCAGTCCATAGTGGTTTTCATTAAAGGACAACGTCCCTGAGAACTGAAATAAAGAGAGTTCAGATAATCATGTAGAAGGGGTCAAGTAATTAATCTGTATTTAATACAAGGGATGATCAGTACAAGTATCTCTGAGGGCAGGTATAAAGAAGATTCTCTCTTTCTCTTCTTTTCTAAGATGTGCATTGCTTGATTTTGAAATTAAATCACATCAAGTTTAGCAAACACTAGGGGAAAAAGATCTTACACATTCTGTAGTGACATGGAGCTTAACAGATGCTGACCAGATGGAAACAACCATTTTTTTTTCAAATGATCTAGTACTGTCAATTGAAAAGTATGGAGTTTTGTGGATTTATTGTCCTCCCCTCTGAAAAAGCTGCTGGTTCTAACCAGTGATGTTTTTATCTTTCCATAAATTAGGCAAAGGCTGAGATTTGCCTAGTGATGAAAGTATAACATATAGTTTCACATACTAAGAAAGCCAAAACCTAAGCCCTGCAGTAATATTCAAAATGCCCAGTCCTGTCTTATTGCTATTGTTTATTAGGATACAGGTCTTGAAATAACAGAGTTCAGATAATAAAAGGGCAAATAAAACTTATTTCTTATCTATGTCTTTCCATCCAGCAAGTAAAATCCCAGCTTCCTCTGTCTTATACAAAAAGGTGATATTTTCTGCCAATGGCCATCTTGTCAGCAGCTTCTTATTAATACCTACTACAATTCTTTTCTTTGATGCCTTCAAACACCCCATAACTTAAGGAGTGTATATTTCTATGCACAAGCAGTTCAATATAGCAACAGAAGGGAACACAGTTTTAGTGGCTTTGAGGAAGACAGTTTGACTGCCAACAGCCACAGCTTTTGAAGAGTCTGACTTATCTGTAAATCAGCCCTTAAACTTAGGCAATTGGTGGAAAAATATGCCAGATTCCCAAAGAGTAATAGGCAAGGAATAATGGAAAGGCAACAGACAACTCAGAAAAATAAATAAATCAATATTTGAAGTTAAATAGTTGCAGACTAAGTATAGACTGTTAAAGAAAGCTATAGTTTTATCAAAGAATCTTTAGCTTGCTCACTGTCATATGAAGGAAGAGTTAAATATTTGGCATTATAAACCTTGGTAAACACCTCTCTGCACTCATACAAGAGAAGAAAATGAATTCCAATTCTCAGAGGAAACTTAGACATTCAGAAATTAAATGTTGGAATCTGCCTTTGTAAGGAAATATCAATGTACTCTAACATTTGAGAAGCTAATCCAGTCAAACTACTTTTTTGATGTTTCCCTTGGAACCTATTACCCAAGAATCATGGTGTGCTACGAAAGCCCAATGCTTGAGAAAAAGAGAAATACAGAGTGCCCATGTTCTCAACTGGTAGGCGTGTGGCAACATCTTGGCTTCTTCCAAGTTCACAGAATAAATTGCTTTACATTATCCAAGCGTCTGACCCTAATTAACTACAGAGCAACTTGGGCAGACAATTAGGTTATGGGCAGAGGCAAGCACAGAAAAAGGCAAAAGAACCATGGAGGGTAATGAAGAAAATGTTTGTTAGTTGAAACTCTGCCACTGGGAGAGGGAACCTGACTGGCAAACGCACTTTGGTTCATGGGTTGGGGCACTATGTAAAGCTAGGATTAGTCAAAAGTTTGCTTCATCTTTGAATTTCACCTTTAAAATGATTCAGGTCATTACTTCTTCCATGTGAAATAAATGGAGGGGTATCTGGATCAGTAATTTTTCTATTCCAATGTGCAAATTTTGATAATCTTTATTTATTTATTTTTTCTCCTCCTGCACTGTGCAAAATGCCATGCGAGAGGAGACAATTAGACCCCAGCAGTGAATTTTAGTTTCCTTCTGGTTACCTTGTTGAGCACATGAGCAAACTTCTTATAAAGCAAAGGCTAATAACCCAGACCAAAAAGGGAGACTCAGTCCTTCCAGCTGGAACAGGGAGGTTGATACATTTTTGTTTAGGATCTTCATAAGTTGAGAACTTAAGAAGTTCTTCCACATGCACTTTGTGTTTCAAGCAGATTCAACATGTCAATGAATTTATAGGTGAGCTGAATCCAAGCTCGAATGAAATGGAAAACAGAAGCTCAGGCAGCAACATCTAAGCAGTGAGAAAGTACCTTCCCATTTTTTCTTGTGAGCTTAGAAGTCAGGAACAAACAGAGGCAAAGAAGTAATAAAAAATGGTGTGAGAGTAATGAGTTCCCTGTCTGGTGCACTCTGCAATAGTTTGTAGGTGGAAGATTTCTATGAGTGCAGTGGATGTATTTCTCTGAAATTAGAAAGGTATAAAAACAACTGTTTGGTTTTCTAGCAGTCCCACAGGATGGGATATAGAGCTGAGGTACATCAATAAAAATTGAATTAGATTTACAACTCTGCCCTATTATCTAATTATAGCATGCTTGGAGATATATGGTAATTTATCAATAAAGAGAGACCTATTGAACATGTTAGTCATAGGCTTCACACTGAAGACTATTTTCATTAATCAAGCGGCTAGAGAGTTAGTTTCACCACTTTACTTTTAAAGGAAGGTAAGTTTCTTCTGTAAAGCCAATCTCAGCGCCCAACTAGAATACACGAGTTGAGAAAAAAGCATTCTTTGCTTACATGCAGACCACGTTTGCAACTTGTGTTACTCTGGTGACTCCAGCAAGTTTACAGCAGACTGGAAGTTAGCTCTCTGCATGTTATATTCCATTTCATCTATTTGTAATGTGAGCAACACCAATCCTACATATCAAAAGCATTCTGTAGTTTGCAAATAGAACCTCCAGGTACTTAGGGAAGGAAGAGTAAAGATTGCCCAGGCGCCTTTACATAGACTATAATTATGTGACTATATGTAAAAGAGTGCTAGGTGGAAAAGAACATGTGGCCACATATTTATACGCATCAGCAGGCAAGAGAATTTTTTTGGTGTTAAACTTCATTGTGTCTTTTTCTGAATGCTTCATTTTTCCATCAGATTTCTGCTGAAATACTATTGTATTCTTTTGAAGACTTCTTTTTCCTGTGAACTCAGGATTGAGAGTACAGTTCATCCAGACACACTGTAGTTGCACATCCTCTCTCTGCCATGTGGTATGGATTGCACCTGAGCATGGGTAGGTGCTCCCTTCCGCTATTTATTTTGCCCATAAAATTCCCCACTAGGCAGCCTTTCTTGTCAGCGTGCTGTAGGCTGGCCAGTACACACCTGGACATTGCCTCTGGTCCCTCTGCCATGATGCTCCTCCAGAACCATGATTTTACTTTGACAGTGGCAATCTCAGAGCTTACGGTCTGTGCCACGGACAAAGAATCAGCATGCTATGCCAGCACTGAAAGGTGGTAGTGCATCTGCTGCAAAAAGTGAGTGTAGGGATGATAGCGAAGAGAGTAAATTGTGTGGGACACAAAATTTACAATTGTAATGAGGATTTGTCTGTTGACTGTTGTTGTATCATCCATCAGCCATTTCTGGCTTTAGGCAACGGCCATGCTGTTAGCCGTTAACAACTTCAGTCTGCTGCCTTGTACTTTAGTTCATTGCTTTATTTTTGTTTCAGTAAGTTTCATCACCTAAAAAAGTGAAGTTAAAAATGGATGTGAAGCTTTTATTTGTGGGTGCTTCTTAATAGGGATTCACCGACAAAAGTGCAAAATGTCAACATCTAATTTGTTTTCCTCTTGATGTGTAAGGCTTGGCTACATAAATGGACCATTTTTTCCCCTCTTTAGAGTATCACTTGGTTTTTAAGTCTGAAAAAGCATTTCCTTCTCAACTACCTACTCTACAAGGCATTACACACCATGTCTTTCACGTCTAGACTTGTCAAATGCCTCCAAAGCCCAAAATCTTGAGATCATCCTGGTTTCTGATTTTTACTTCTATTTACCTGCCTTCTGTGAAAGTAAATCACCACCTTTTCAATTGCTCATGGTCATGGCGTGGTCTTTCTCTGAAGTTGACCAACTTTCTTCGTCATCAGTTCCCATGTATGTCCCAGGCTTGGGCTCAGCATTCACCCAGAACCCCGGGGGAGACCCAGCAAGGAGACCAGTCTCCTGTGCCAGAACTGAGAGCCCAAACCCCTGGTACCCTTTTAGTTTTGGAGAGGCGTGGGGAGTGGGGATGGGTTCTCCATCTCAATGTTGGAGATGAAGAAATCTTTCTCCACCCTCATCTTTAAAGCTACAGAAATTAATAGAACATTATTTAGGTCAGAAATGGAAGAGCTGCACCAGCATGGTCAGAGGTGCTCACATGAGGGAAAGGAATCCTGTATACCTGCTCCTCTTTCAAAGGCTTTTAAAAATACATTTTATCTGAAACAACCCCATAATCAGCCTGGCAGCAAGGGCTGAAATCAAAAGCAATTTTATTTTGCTTTGTTCTTTTATTTTGCAATAGGAACTCTTTAAGGTGGGCATCTGAATAAAGTTTTGATTGCAGCTTGATTCATTTTTATTCATTCATCATCATCTGCTGGAGGAAAATAGTTGGGCAACAGAGTATAAATTTCTGTCTTGAAGATGGCGTTTGCTGGGGACAAGCCAATAGCACTAAGAGGCATGTCTCTATAGTTGCACAGTTTTACATTCATGAGTTCATGTTCTTTGCCTTCAACATTTATAGCTGAAATCATTTTCGCAATAGCTCTAACAGATCATTCCGCTTCTCCGTTAGCTGTAATGGCGTGATTCCTCAGTGAGAAAACCCTGCATATTTTGCAAGCTCTTAAATTCCTGACTGTGGAAAGTTGGGCTGTTATCCACTTGTAGTGCTTTCGACTTCTAGAGATGGAAAATATCCAGTGATGTGACAATGGTGCTGAATATTGTTTAACATTTTATTTCCACCTGGAGAACTGTAAACACTTATCAATAATGACTAAAGCATAATGCCAGAGACCCCTAAACACTGAGACCTTCCACAGAGCCCACAAGACTGAAAGTAATAAGAATGAGATAAAAACACTCCAGATTGTTTCTCCATTTAGGATACTTCATGCACCTTAGTTTTAATGCTCTAAGACTTTTTGGATATGTCTTGTTTCCATTTTTTTTTAATGTATTAAGCACATTGTTTCTTCCTGATAGACATTAACTGAAGCAGCTACTGCAAAATGTACACATTTGTATGCATGTACTTCTATCCATGGCCTCTAGTTTCGTCTTTCAGAATGGATGTGGAGATGATAGGCAAGTACAGGACCTTAAGCAAAACAAGGCTGTGTCTTTGGGAATCTAACTATGAGAGCAGAGTCTTAAATTTGGACATTCTTTTCTTGAAAGACCTACAATCATTTTGAAGTTTGTCACAGGCATGTAAATTTATTTGTCAAGTTTTACAGTTTGCTCTCATTTCTATGTAATTTCCGCATTTACAAACATTGGTCAAAGGAAATCCACTCTTGTAAAAACAAAAATGTTGTTAATTTTTGTCTCGCTCCAAGAGTTTCTGTATTGCTAATTGCTAGACCTATGAATCAAAGCTGATTGATAGAAGTCGTTGGGTGTGAGATGTTTCCTCATGTAACCCTTTTACTTTGGAAAGTGATGGGTTATGCTGCTCTGGAAAGCTAATTAAAAATGGAGTGTCCTGGTCTTTTCAGCATTGAATAACTCACTTCTATGTTTTGATTGCTTCCTGCACCCTATGTTGTTCTAATTTAATAAAATGCAATTAATGGAAATTAGATCAGCACTTGAGAATTGACTAATGTCAGAGCTCAGAGGGTTGTGATCAGTGGTGCAGTGTCCCATTGGAGGCCTGTGGCTACTGGTGTTCCCCAGGTCAGTATGGGTCTGGGTCTGGTCTTGTTCAACTTACTAGTTGATGACCTGGATGAAGGGACAAGTTTTCTGATGATACAAAGCTGTGAGGAGCGGCTGATACACCAGAAGGCTGTGCTGCCATTCAGTGAGACCTGCACATGATAGAGAGCTTCGTGGAGAGGAACCTAATGAAGTTCAACAAAGGTGAGTGTAGGGTCCTGTACCTGGAAGGGAATAAACCCATGCACCAGTATAGGTCAGGAGCTGACCTGCTGGAAAACAGCTCTGCAGAGAAGGACCTGGGAGTCCTGGTGGACAAGATAACCGTGAGACAGCAACATGTGCTTGTGGCCAAGGAGGCCAGTGGTATGCTGGAGCACATTTGTAAGTGTGTGGCCAACAGGCAAGGGGAGGTTATCCTTCCCCTCTACTCTGCCCTGGTGAGGCTGCAGTTAAGGGCTCCCCATTTGAAGAAAGACAAGGAACTACTGGAGAGATTCCTGCAGAGAGCTACAAAGATGATGAGGGGACTAGAGCATCTCTCTTATGAGGAAAGTCTGAGACAGCTGGGCCTGTTTAGCCTAGAGAGTAGATGACTGAGAGGGGATCTTATCAGTGTGTACAAATACCTTAATGGCCGCTGTCAAGAGGATGGTGCCAGACTCTTTTCAGTGGTGCCCAGTGAGAGATAAGGGCTAATGGGCACAAACTGAAAACCAGGAAGTTCCATCTGAATATGAGGAAGAACTTCTTCACTGTGACGGTGGCAGAGCCCTGGAACAGGCTGATGAGAGACATTTTGGAGTCTCCTACTCTTGAGATACTCAAAACCCGCCTGGACACGATCCTGTGCAAACTGTTATAGGTAAACCTGCTTTGGTGTGGAGGCAGGTTGGACCAGATGATCTCTGGAAGTCCATTCCACTCCCAGCCGTTCTGTGATGCTGTGATTCAAAGGGACAGTACACCAACGTGCCCCACGGATGCCAGAACCTTGTGTCTTGTCTCTGACAGCAGTAATGTCAGATACCCAGGGAAAAATTTAACTGTTCTGCTTTCAGGAAGCACTTTGGTGTGCTTTCATAGAGCATTTTATCAGCCTGTAGCTATTTTATGTTCAGAAACTTTGTGAGGCAGAGCAGGCATCTCTGTGTTCACTGGACCTCACCAGATTCTTCTGTGAATGTATTGAAATGCATTTTGCACTCATATGAACTTCTAGCAACTGCCACATCTTGCAGCAAGTCTGACTCCAGACAAAATGATTTACTTTTGATATTGAAATGCCCATTCCATTTGATTCTCTCTCGGGATTTAATTCGTCTTGTTGTTTTGGTTTTCATTCTATCTTGGATTAGGATTCTTTTAATTAAAGGTTTTCCGTACAAGAGAAATCCAGTGCATGCCTAGCTGTATTTATGGGATTATGCTATTTTATTTGAGGGAAAAATAGGTAGTCTTATGATTACAGATAATTTGCTCTAATGTTCTTATTTTATAGCAATCAATGGGAATAAAGATGGAATAAAATAACAGGCAGAAAAATCCTGTGTTATAATCCATATAATGGAGCAAATGGAAGAAAATTAATGGCTGACTTTGCCATAAATTTGCTGTTTCCTGATTTTTAAGCATTATTGTTTGTAACCTGAATGTTACGTTAATGTGAGTTTCTATATTCTAGTAGCTTATATCACTCAAAACTTTATGTGGCAGATTTTATAACTGCTTAATGCCTCAGTCAGCATTAACACAGAAAAATCTCAAACAGGACAAAGTTTATACTAAGTTTTTATGCACAGCACTCAGAAGTCCAGAGAAGTCCTGTGCTGTGTCAGACTTGGTCTGCAAGTGAAGCTCACTACCTCACCCAGCAAAGCTCTTTCTTTAAGCTGATGAGATTTCCTGATTTCTAAAGCAGCCTTCTGTGATTTTCTCTTAGAAGTTAGAAGAGTAAAAGAGAAGCGTAACAATCTTAAAATACCAAAATGCAAATTTGACATAAAGTTTATTTTTTTAGGGCAAATCTTTGAAGAACTTGTGTTTTTTCAGAACAGTTTTGCCTGTACTGTAGAGCTGACATGTGAGTGCATGGGTTAAACCCCCTATAATGAATATTCTTAGCATGCCTCAAATGTCAGCTGATAGTAACAAATACACAGCTCCAGTTCACAATCTAGATAATTTTTTTGGCACAGGGCAGAGTGAATTTGAATTTCAACATATGCCAGGGAGAAAATGCCCATTAGGATACAACACAGTGCCTGCTGAGAGTAATGATTCAGTGAGAACCTGTAAACTGTGATTCAAAGAGACGTGAGATTACCTGTGTAATCACTTAAAGAAATGGCATGACCATTTTTTTTGGCAGCTTTAGCTTTCCCCACAAAATATATGTATTGTCCTGTCAGCATGACCTGTCTATGTCTGTAACTCTTCTTATGGCAGAAATGCATACCTGTCACTGCAACAATGCAGCAGGGAGAGGATCCTGGTGTTTTTACACTGATGTCATATTCATCCACCTGCTTTGTCCTGAAAACCTGCAATCTTGCAGTGACTGGCAGCATCAGAAACCTTGGGGAACTGCATCATTACTGAGAAAAGAATTCGATCTATGTTCAATTCATTTGCTCTATTTATTTGTCAAACAATGGACTGGTCTGGACTGCACAGCAGAGCTACATTCACCCAAAATGTGGAAGGGGAAAGTGCATATACTCTATCACACTGCCCATGCAGGAACAGAGTTGTTTTCTCAGAATAACCATTCTCACACAATTTTTAACAACATGACCTGAGGCATTAGGGATGCAAAAATCACCTGTACCTATGGGTTGCAGTCCTTGGCTCCCAAAATGAGCTTCTGCTTTCTGGGACAGAGGAAGTCCTGACTCAAACTTCTGTTTTTGAAACAGGCTTTGGTGTCTCACATGCCAGAAATGTGATATTGGCCGCTCTCCATGGGTATTCCTCCTGTTGGAGCGGTCCAGTTAGCTTCAATGCAGGTCAATTCTAAGTTAAATACTGTATTGGCATAGCTAAGTCTATACCCCTCCGGTAAGTGCACTCAGCTGAGATCTAGGAAGCTGAGGTCTCAGTCCTTGCTAAATGTTTAATGCTGTGTGTACAATGAATAGCTCCCATGGGAGGGATCCCCAGCACAGAAGAGGCAAAAATCAAATCATCCAGAAGAGTGGTTTGAACCTGGCTCTTTGACATTGCCAGGATGCTCTAATTGGATTATTGGATCCTGTGAGCTGGAGCCTCTCTTGTTTTTTTTTTTTTTTTTTCTGTTTTGCAAATGGTGTAGAAATATTTAGCTCTAGGTTTATGGATTGCAATAGGAGAAGCCTCCTCACCTATCGCTCACTTGTAGCTGATGGAGAGCATTGGGCTGTTTGCCTCTATATTTTACTTCTGATTCCCTGTTTGGTAGGTTGCTGTGAAAATGCCTGTGTCTCCACACAGCAGTGCCCCTAGCTCAGATCTGAAGCCCCCTGGGCTGCATGTTGCATAGCAAGTGGGGAGAGCTCAGGGAACTCTGCTTCAGTCTTTGCTCAGGAAAACACTGAGGAATTTGACAAAGTAAGTACTGAGCAAAAAGCAAGTACAGGCTTCAGACTTACCAGAGCCTGGAAACCAGCATGAATCAACAAGAAGATGAAATGAAAAAAAGCTTTCTTACTGCTCTGAGGAGAACATATGGGAGGTATCTCCTCTGGAACACTGCACTTAGTAACTCATGACCATTTATTTGGCTGTTGGGATTAATTAATATTTAAAATAATTTGAAAGATGCCTATCCTGGAACCTGTGCATCTTTACACCTTGCATTACCCAATTGTTCCTACTTCATACACTTTGATTAGTACCACAGGGCAACTTGAGGCATAAAAATAGGTTCCTTTGAAAAGAAACTAAACTGGAAGGTGCTCTCCAGAAGCACACTTTGAACATTCTCATGCTGGAGCCAAACCTATGGGCTCAGCCTAGAGCTCACTGAAGTCAACTACAGAGATGTGCACTGTGCAGCACTGAGCAATTAAGTCTGCAGATCCACTTCTGTCGGGATCAAAAAACCATTTCAGACTTCTTTCTTCCTACAGCCACCTCATCAAGAAGCATCTCGTGCTGCTCTGAGCACCATTGATTGGCATGGCTTTGCTGAGGAAGCTGGGCCCTTGCTTCTTTAAATGGCCATAGCCCAGAAGAGTGACGATCATTTTTCCAGTCACCTATGGCTATTGAGTCTATATACATTTTCCTCCCTTGCTTCCTTTCCTTATATACAACACATGGTAACAACCATTTCTGCAAAAGGGTCTCCTGTGGTAACAATTTTGTTTGTGATCAGAATTGTGTCACCTCTTCAAAACTGAAGCACTGCCAGCTGACTTACTGCCTTGCAGTAGCTACCTCTGGCTGACTTCCTCCTGTGTGAGCTTGCATGTCTTTCTCTTTGTGTTCAGTTTGGATGCTATTCAGTCAGACATTTATTTCTTAACTGCTTTTTTCATGAAGAAAGGGATGAGATAAGAAGGAGGAACTGATCAGCTTCCTTGATACCCTTCTTAATTGTATGGACCCAAATCAAATCTCTTCCATTTTTTTCTTTTATCTAGTGCAGGCATTGAATGAATAAAATTTAATCTTGAAGTGCTGAAACAAATGATTAGAGTGTTATTTAGCTATCAGGCACTCTTAAGGGTCATGGGATAATTAACGCATAATGTGACTGCAAGTAGCATTTTGAATTATTCTATTGATATCTTTTATTCTTTTCATATTGCAAAAACTAAAAAGGACTTCTCCCCCTTCTTTTTTGTTGTAGAGTAGCTACATGCACAGAGCGCCTTTGTGAAACCGGGGAATTTTATGATCAATCTTAAAACAATATGTCATTGACGTAACTAAAGACTGTGAATGCAAGATTACATCTGGGTGGTATTAGCAGAATTTATATTAAATTAAAAGAATATGAATATTTAGAATAATGTAATGTAGAATGCTTTAACCAGACCTTTGTGCAATACATACACAATTCTGCAATTCAACCATTTGAATGAGCAATGAAAAGTGGGTTGAAAAAAATAAAGAATGAAGCTTTTCTTCAGTTGCTACTGACTTGGAACTAGATGATCTTAAGGTCCTTTCCAACCCTAACTATTCTATGATTCTATGATTCTATGACTTAAAATTACAAATAGCAAATATTATATTATTATAGATCTTTCAAGAGACTGCACCAGTTTTGGAATTATTGCTGACTGTTACATTTGTGCTGAATTCAAGAGGGCACAGTATTTTAGAACCTGATTATCTCTCCTAACTTGCTCTTTATCTCAGTGGGTAGAACAGAGGTGATAATTAGAGAATTAAGCTTTGCTCACTCAGTCATGAAGTGCACAAATTCACTTGCTGTTTCATATTTATTTTCCAGCTGGAGGAGTTTAATTTATTTTGCTTTCTGCTGTGCCCACACCTGACCGACCAAAGCAGCTCCACTAGGGTCCCACTGCTCTCTGCTATTTAACCCCTGTATCTCTTCCTACTGCTTTGCAAAGCAGCTTTCCTGTGAAGCCTATCCCAGAGCTTTTCAGATATACATGCCAGTGACTGGCATCCCTGTTGACCCCTGAATCTGATAGCATGTCCATAGAATACATTCATATCCCCTTCGAAGGGACGAGAAACATGGAGAGGAAGTGTTACAGAAGGCAGGGGCTAGTCTGCATTCAGCCACTGTAAATCTTACTCACATGCTTTTACCACCACAGTTTCTCATCGTCGGATTCATGGTCACACTCATTATGCTTCAAAAACACAACAGCATTGCTTCCAACAGGCAGAAATAATAATATATCCCTGAGTGATATTGAAGAACAACAATAACGTGTTCCCTTTTATTATTATTTTCTATCTGAATCCATATGTTGTCTGTGGTCCCTGTAGGCAAAAAGGTGTCTGTGAGAAAGTCCCTGCTGGCTGCCACGATGCAATGTTATCTTGTGAATGATTCCTTAAAAATCTGCAAGGTCAGAGAGATTAAATATTCTCCTGGGAAACTCAGGAAAAGTAGAATGTCAGCATCACCTTTCGCCCAAGTGAAAAGTTAAATGACATTTCCAGTGGTATTGATTAGAGCATCTTCGAGTGTCAAGACAGAATGGTGATTTCAATATCTGCAATGAAAAGCGAAGGTTGAAGCAAGAGATTGTGGGAGCAGACAGTATTTCATTTCAGAAGAAATTCAAGACTGGGAGTCAGGAAATCTCTTTTCTCAGAGTGCTTGGGCCTCATCGCTGGGGAGCTGGTGTTTTCTCTCTCTCCATTTGCACAGGTGAAATTGTGGGCTCAGGGGATCATGGGCAATACCACCATCTTTTCCTCATCTGAGATACCTTCTTCCCTTAGTTGTCTCCCAGGCTGTTGTGCTGGGGCAGAGCAGTTCTTCTAGGAGGTTCCTGTGCTGCATTGTCAGAAAGGATATCCAAGCTGTCTGTGGAAGTCACTACTTTTAAGATGCCTTCATCTCATTTCGGTTCATGATGTAAGACAAATCACTCCCAGTCCCAGAAAGCTGGATCTCTGGCTGTCAACACAAGTGAACTGCTATTGCATGAGAGAGCTGACTTCTGAATATTCTGCATGATAGCCACTTCCACTGGCTCAGGAGGATGCTTGCAAGGAAGGGCATTGTCACTCTCTTGACTGTTTAGCATATAATTTGTTTAACATCATGTATTTCATACAACCAGTGTCCCCTACGACACGTCTTGCATTAAACAGAACAGCAGAGTGAAAAATGACCAAAGGAGGTATGAATGAGAAAAAAGAGAATGGAGAATGGCAGTTTTCATCTGAGGTAAACTGAAGTTCATCTGCACTGAAGCCCCTGGAGGTACCCTGAGTCCTGTTGCAAATTCCCCAGGAAAGAATCCGTTGTGCCTTTCATTTTTTTTCCTGAGGAGATCAGAAAAGTGCTGAAATAGGGAGTTACAGACAGACAGTTTTAACTTGCAGAGCTGCAGAGGAGGTTTTGGCACCAGGCATGGTGGGGGTTTTGCCGACTCACAGTGAAGATGACAGTGCTAGGAAAGGAGAACTAGAGAAAAATAGCAGAGACAAGAGGTGCTGAAAGGAGTCTGGGGAGTGCATGATTTTAAAAGTGTTTTGAGTGTGCCCCTATCCTATAATTACCACAGATGTATCTATTATTTTTGAAATACTTTTATACTGCAATTCTGAGGCAGTAAAATTGAAACAAGTGCATTTAACAATACAAAGAAATCGTCTTCATATCCTAACTTGTTATAACTCAATTTGACTTCATTATTAAGGAAGTAATAAAAGAATCTTAATTAATGTTCTGATTTTTCATATCTTTGCATAATTGGTAGATGATCTGTGCACTGAGCATTTTTCAGTTGCAGGATTATTTCCAGGTTCAGCTTCCAGGCTTTCACTTATCTTTTGTTGTCCTTTTTGACCTCAGTCTTCATACTCAAATGGCCATTTAGATTCTTCTGATTGCAGCCTAAGAAAGAGAAGGGAGGGGAGGTTTATCTTTAGCTTGGCCCTTCTGTAAACCCATATTGTTCCTTTGCTATTACAGAAAGAAACTGGGATTGTAAAAGTCTGCATTATATTGATCCCCTACTGGGGTTCAGGGACATAATGGGTTTTATTTGATTTCACTTACACCAATGTAAATTAGAAGGAGCTGCATTAAAGCTATCAAAGGACACAGCTGCATTATACTGGTATAAGTGAAATAATAAAACCCTTTGCCTCTCCCACAGCACTAACTTTTTCTCCATTGCTCTACCCTCCTCTCTGATGTTGAGTTAGAATAGAGCAAGATTTGTTGCACAAAAACAGCTTTTCACATTCTTGTATGCATATCCAGCAAAATTTAGTATAGCAAACTATCAGGATGATTACTTAAATTTTATGCAGGGGTCACCACAGCAGAGGGATGTGTTCTTGCCAAAAGCAAAAACTTGGTAATGAACAGAGAAGGGAATTGACAGCATGTCAAGATGCCATTTTTCGTCTTCCTCGATTTTCCAGGATTTCAGTAGTGAAGCAAGTTGGGCTTTTTTAGAAACCCAGATATTCTATTTATGGCTTGCAACAAACGTTGCTTGCAAGGGCTCTGACTCCCCAAGGTGGGTATTGGCAGGTAGCAGAGCTGCACAAGGGTCGCTGCCCGGCCTTGGTGAATGGCAACAGGAGGCAGTGTTTTTCAGTATTATTTTACTGAAGGTATTAAAGCATAAATAGGTCTCACCTAAGTCTCTGGACCTGTCCTCTTAGCTCTGAGAAGTTCTGAAATCTGCATGTGATTCTAGTGGCTGAATTCAGCTTTTTGCATCTACAGGCTGGGAAAGTTCTCTGGGATAGGGTCGCAGAGAGCAGATACTGAAGGGAGTGACAGAAGGCTGTTCCAGGGGGTTTGCTTACACACTTAGGGTATGTGTGTCCTATTAGTCCCATAATATAAACAATGATTCTGCATCTTTTGCTTTAGAAAATTCTGCATGGAGCCTGTACTGATTTCAGTACTGCAGAACCAGTAGCTAAGGGAATAGGGGAATGTGAGCCCATGCCAAAGACTTACATCATTCTCTAATACTTGTAACAAAGTGAAAATACAAGGTAGGGTCGGACCATTATTTTGGGTGGTTTTTTTTTGGTTGACTTTTGGAAGATACCCAGCATGAGAGTCATCTCTTCTAAATTTAGCTATCAAAACCCCGTGTATCTAATCTAAGTCAGTCACCTCATCAATGGAGAGAGAATGCGTTCACAGGCAGCAATTAATCTCATTCTAAAACAGGGGCCTGAGATAAGTGATCTGAATACCCCTCTAGAGGGATCTATCTGACAAGACGGAGCACAGACATGAAGTGCAAACAAAATGTTTAATTTCAGACCTCTGAAGTTAGGGAAGGCAAATCCATTCAGGGTCACTGATGATCAAAGATATTTAACAGGCCTGGAAAATACTGATGGACCTGGATGTCAGTCTATTGTAGGAACAACTGCAGATTATAGTGGAAGCTGGTGAGCACTGAAGAATCAACAGCATGTTGGAATAGCTTACTGTCTTTGGCTGACCTGGATACCATAGTGGTCATTAGAGAAGACCACTGGAGTGCTTTTTGATGCAAAAGAAAATGGACAGAAAAAAAAGTAGAGGTGGAAATGTAGACATATTCATAGAGCCTAAAGAGATGCTGAGGAGCTCCTTGCTACCAGGTGTTGTGAGGGCCAAGAGTGTCTCACAAAGAGATAAGACTAATTCCTGGAGATTCACACAACTCTTGCACAAAACTAACTGTACAGGATGTCCACTGCCAGTGTCCAGCTCAAGAAGTACCTGAAACCTGTAAATCTGTGAGAAGAAACTTCAAACATTTTTGTTTCCTAACAGATTCTATGCTCTCCACAGACTGTGGTTACAAACACGATATCTAAGCACCCGTAAGATTCTTCTCATGCCCTTAGTATAGCTTCTTAGGTCCCAGTGGATCATCTATGCCAGGAAAGCGCTTGACTCTAGAGCCTCCCTCTACAAGGAAGCTGCAAATGAAATTGGACAGCAATGTGTCACGATATTGTCACAAAACAGTAGCAGCTCACAGAAACAAGATATAAAGAAAAGGATTTTGATGATTTATAAAAATATGTTCTCTGAAAAACTTTTTTGGGGAATCACAGAACATGTTCTAGTTTTCTTCTTTTGTTGGCAAATTATTGCTGTTTGTTGCAAAACACCTGTACAGCTAAAAAAAAAATCCACAGACTCTTCTGATGCTTTATAGTGACAATAATGGAAATCAATCTAATCTCAAAGATTTTATATCACACAGCATGTACTGTGAATTTTTTGATATCTGTTTATAGTCATCAGGGTTTCCTAGCGTTGCTTTTGCTTGTTGCTCTGTTTATATGGCACATTAGAGGTTCTTTTAGCAACATGCAATGGTGTTTGTGTTGAAAAGTGGATTTTCTCTATTATTAGAAACAGAATTCCCCTTTTGGTAAATATCAATGCTTGAGATAAAATGCTTTTGTCAGATCTTCATAAATAACGAAACCAGTGAAATTTTAATTGGATTATTCTTCTATTTGTCACTACGTGGTGTTTCTTTTTTCCCTAAAAGAATCTTAATTTGTGCTTGGAGAAAACTAACCTATTTTAAAATCCAGTCTTCTTCCTCACATAATAGCTGTTTCCTATGAATAGCAGTATTTATTGATTCTTCTTCTTAAACTGAAGCTTATTAATTAGAGTGGTGTTTGTAAAGTAGCTTGGTGAATATACTGCCCTTAAGCAAGATTAGTGTGATCTAGAAGTTGTTTTCTCCTATAGGTTTAATCACTATTTTATATAACCATTTCTTGCAGTTCTCCACATACTCCAAGACTGACCACATGGTTTCATCCAGAGCTGCTTGCTTTTCCCATGCTGTGAAATGACAAACCAGGGAAGATTAAAAGCAAGGTATTAATGAGTGACTTTTTTCTTCTGAGTTACTTTTCAACTAGATTTTGCTCACTGACCAGCCACACATGGAGACACCTCATGAGGGGCAGCAAGTGGCTGTCAGCAAGTTGCCAGAAAGGAGGCTGATGAAAACAGCTGGAGCAGTCAGAATGACTGAATAACCTTGCAGCTTATGTGCTGCGTCTATCTTCTACCTCTTCTAAAACATAAAACTGTGGTTTGAAAACTGTTTTTGAAGCACATATGCTTAAATCTGTAAAGGTATTTAGATGCCTAAGACTGGGCCACAGTGGACATTTAACTCTTACTAGGATAAATTATTTTCTGATGGGATTCTGGCCCAACAAAATATTTAGCTACCTTACTCTTACATACTTTTAGATGTTGAAGCTTATCTGCATTCCAAAGCATTGAAATGGTTTTAAAAGTGCAGCTCCTGTGTGGTGCTAAAAATCTGAATCATGGGCGATGAGAGATCAGACAGGGAGCATAGGGCAGTGCTGGGAAGAGATGCGCCTGTGCCCTGCCTTGCACCAGCACTGGTGATGCTCTGACCAGTGCCCACTCGTGCATGTACATGTGAGTATGCATGGGCAGGGGCTGGATTAGTTTTATGCTGGCTGAGAGAGCTGAACTGCCTCCTTGGGAAGCCAAATAGCTGCTCAGGGACTCAGACAAACGCTAGAGGAGGCAAAACCAGAACTTCGGAGTATTCAGAGGACTGTGGCAATTTAAACTACTGTGAATTGTAGTCTTAAAATTAAGGCAAGGATTGGATCTCAGGCTTGGGTTTAGAGAATTAGTGTCATACTTTTTTCATGTAGCTTTGCATCTTTGGGGCTGGGCTGCCGCCCAGGACCACATGGCTCTCTGCTCTATGATGTGTTGAGGCTGGGTGTCTTCACTGCCTGCATGAATAGCCCTGAGTGTCTAGCTCAGGTACGGGCATCTGCTCTGCAGATATCTGCATTTTGTCAAATGAATCCCGAGATCTGGCTCGGTAATAGGTGGCTAAAGTCATTACTTGGATCTCCTCCACAAGCACCAGTCATGTACTGCAGTGAGTATAATGCAGATTTCAGGATAAAAGACCCTGACAAGGAGAATAATATGTGCAGGACTTGGCTTTCATTTGCACTAAGCCTTACTTACATTACACAAATGTTAATAAAGGTGCCTTATAAATCTATTAAATGCATATTAATCAGCACTGAATATATCCTGACATGGCCTGAGTGATATATGGTGGCTTTAATGTAAATGAGTAAGGAAGGTGCCGCTCTGGCATGCCCTCTTTTAAGAACAACAACCTGTTCCACATGGCAGCCTGCCTTGTTGAATCTGATTGTAGCATATCTCCACACCTCCTGCTTAATCCAAAGTATGATTCAGAGCACTAGGAAACTGGCACATTTTCTCCCTGTCTTGAATGAGTAAGTCAAAGCCTGACCATTATCTGTGAATATGGGATAAGTGAAAGGAAATGGAGTGAGGCTGAGCAGCACTCAGACACTTATCTTCCACCTGTAGTTGTGGTGAGAATCAAAATCAGGTAATGACAAGAAAAAGTTGCTGGAGATCTTGCACTGTACTTTGTTAAGAGTTGTTGGCTTAGGCATGTCTGAGGAACAAAAGCTAGAATATGTATACAGTGCTGAAAGGGGAAAGATGTCTTTTCCCCTCTTTCCCAAATTTGGACACGCTTTCTGGTTACTAAAAATAAGAAGACCAGGATAAAATAGGAACGCAATCTGTAACTGAAGCCTGTAAGTGGAAAAGGGCTAGCGCTAAACTGTAGTTGTGCAGACAAAGGCTTATTTATTGCCACTGACTACATTAAAAATCTGCAGTGCACACAGAAGCCAAACTTCAGATCTTGTCATGCTTAATAAAATATTGAATTAAGCAGAAGTGAAACTACCTGCCATATCTAAAAGATAGTCTCAATGCCCTTTCAATGCTTTATTTTAAGACCAAGTACAAAAGGTTTTCACCTTACGTAATTAACTTTTTATCATTAAGATTCAGAAAAATTGAATTGTGTTGGACACAGGTCATCATAATGAGAATTTAATGGATCTGTATTACTATGCAAGTTAAGCTTTGAATATGTGCTAAATGCATTACATTACCATTGACCTATGCAAATTTCCATCTCTGTGACTCTCTTTCTTCACTGCTGCCGCATTAAGACCCCCTCTCTCTCCTCATCTCCTTAAACAATGATTTCCTCATTTTCATATTAATTGCATCAGTTAACTGAGATAATGCTCCCACTGAAATGAGCAATAGGATGAATCACTGGAATGGTGCAGTTATTCTTTTTGCTTAACCAATTTCACAGGACCTTCACAAAGAACTGCCTTAATTTGACTTTATATAATTGCTTATCATTAGGCACAGCAGCCCCATGAAGTACCTTTATTTATTTAAGTCTCATCTCTGATTGATGGAAAATTAGTCACTTGCATATCTGAGGAGCACAGATTGTTCTGCTACCAGGCAACTTCGTTGTAGAATACCCTGGAGGACTTCAAAACAAGCAACCGCTAATGCATGCTGAATATAAAATACGGGCAAACAAAGTGCAACAGCTAATGACATCCAGGAGTTCCTGTAGAACAACCATGATGTCACAGGACTGCTTTACCTGCTCCTCACTAAATTTCCTCTGTGACAGGGTAAAGGCAGGCAGATGCTGTTTCAGGACAGATTATACATCTGGCTGTACCCACAAATAGACTCTGCCTGTTTTTAACACTGACGATGCCTGTCTGGCACACAGTGTGAGCACTGAAGGTGCTTTTAAAATTAGTTAACATGGTTTGGAATTCACTCAGAAACCTTTAATCCACTTCTCAGTTTTAATATTCTTAAAGTATTTATTCAGGACAGCTCAAAGGGAATGTTCACGCTTTTCTTCTTTGTAAGGAAAAGGGTGTGTGTGGGGAATTAAAATTTCTAAGGCAAATTATGCTGTTATCATCAACTGACATACTCAGAAGGGATCTAGAAAGGATGCCACCTCCAGCATAAAAGGAGCCATAGCACATTATCCTCTCATGGGATTTGAGTTGAAGGATTGCCTCCAGGTCTCCTCAAAGCACACAGTGTACTTTTGTCCCTGTGGATGAGACTACCTGTCACTGAACTAGTTATCAACAGTCATTAAATCCATATAGTCATAATATTGTTCTTTCCAGACATCAATACTATGATTCATTTTTCCCCTTATATTCGCTCCTACTTTAATTCTGCACGCCAGCCTGACATCTCCCTCCCCAGCAGAAGCCTCGGTTAACTCTTCCTATTTTGCCAGGCTGCTGTGGCTCCTGAGCAGCACAGCACCCAAACAGCCCCTCCGATTGATGCCTCAAATCATCTTCAGCCACCGGCGCTTGAGTCAGAAAAAAAGCTCCTAATGAGCTGAAAGCAACAGCAAAGAATTACACTGATTATTTCTTCAATGTGCTGTGCTTGGAGCTGTATCAAATACAAACTGAAGACAATATTGCCTTGGGGGCTTGCAGTCAAAAGCATTAACCTTGGAGTAAAAGCTGTTTCCAATTATTTGGGAGAGTTAAATTTTGGTTTAATTCTGTTCTTGATGAAATCCTGGGTAAATAAGAGCATTTTTGGTTTGCTTTTTCCCCTCTACTTTACCTTGGTCTGGGGTACATGCAGGCAAAGAA
Source organism: Amazona ochrocephala (assembly GCA_039720435.1). Classification (NCBI taxonomy): domain Eukaryota; kingdom Metazoa; phylum Chordata; class Aves; order Psittaciformes; family Psittacidae; genus Amazona; species Amazona ochrocephala. Next base: position 15,909,429 of record CM077879.1, read on the forward strand.
GCAGTTCTTGTCCTCCCTGGCATTATATATGATTAGGAAAATTAGATTGCCTTTTTGTGGAAAGACTGAGACATGAGAAAGTAGCCTTTCATATTACCAGTGAAAAAGAAGTGCAACTTTCTACATTCTGCATGATGCTTTGGCTGAATTACATGTTTGCAGGACTTCATGCTTCAATACAAAACAGAACATGCCCTGAGAAACCCAAATACCTGTGTTTTATTATGTTAATTTCAAAGTTTGGAATAACCCCTGATCTCAAAGTTGGCAAAGCTTTAGTTTTGGCCACCTAAAGGTAAATCGGAGAACTAATGCCAAGGAAAAAGCCTCACAATCTTCCTTCCCAAATGTTGTTTTATTCAAAATTTCTTTGAACTGAATAAAGATTTTCCTTATTATTTGGCACACTGTTTCATCTTGTATCACCAATGATATCATACATCAGAGGTATAAACTCAAACCCACTGTTAGTGTAACCACAACACAGGGGCCAGCCTAAAGCCAAGAACAGACCTGAGCATGCTTTGTATGAAGATGATCTCCTTATCAATACTTGCAAAGAGTCTTCGTGCTGGTTAAGCTACCTGCATGCTAGCTGCCAGGGAATGCTATGCAAGTCTTTGCCTTCCTCATGAGTTTTCATAGCTCATCCTTGCTTGTAAAACAGTCTGCTGTAAGAAATTAGGAGAATGTTTCCCTAATGGAATGCAGAACGTGGAGCTATTCCAAGAGGCAAGTATTTGCAATTAGGAGACATCATAGTCTTAGGTATGCGTAAGTACCCCAATGTATACTGTCATTTATCTGTAGCTGCTTTTTTTAGTCTAAAATGGCTAAAATTAATACAGTTGCAGGAATCTTTCCCCCACAAACCCTTAACAGCAGCAATAATGACTGTGTTAAATCAGACCTCATTGCAATGTAATGAAGCCTGACTGACATATTGCAGGTATGATACTAAGTAATTTCATAAATTATTAAACTGTAATTGAAAGTAATAGTGCAGATTACTTTTCGACACGCTTAAAAAAAGACCTTGGTATGAAAATAAGGACTGTAGCATGACTGATTGGAAATAATGATCAATACCTTAATTTCAAGAATGGCCACAAGTTCCAAGTTTTAAATTAGAGCAGAAAAACATTTGAATTTTCTACCTCTCAAGCTACTCTTGACATTTTGACTTCTGCTTAACTTGTAAGTAAAGAGCACAAATGGAAATATATTTTACCTAACAGAATGGGAATCTCTAACAATTTGGCATAAGAAATGCTGAAATACTTATGGAAAAGTAAAAATTTACAGGAAAAAAAAAAACAACTCTGCAAGTGACCTCAAAGGAACCACTTACTCTTAAAACCTCGGAATTATATAAACTGTATCATTTTATGCCTCCAGACATTTTGTGCTCCCTGTTTCACCCTAGGAAAAGATTATTTACCATCATAGGTGTTTATGTGTGTACATGCCTTATGAAACCAGCCATAGCCTTCCACCTCTGCTCGCTTAATTATATTTACTTCAGATCTAGTGGCTTGATGCATTTAGGCAGGGGTTTGAAAACAAGGTCGACAAACCCTTGTGTGTATTTTTGGATTGTTTAGCTTGGCATATTGTGGCCATGAGCTGCATGAGAATAAAGGTACTTATTAGATTAACCCAATTGTGAGTACATTTCATGTGGTGCTCGCAGGGATTTTTCTGACAAAGCAATTGTTGGTTGAAAATCAAATGTTCTAATGGAAAAAGCCAGATTCAGCAACAATTTATTGATATGCTGAAATGTCAGGAAATGCATGCATGAAGAGGAAAGGACAGAGGGGCACTACAGGTCAATAGTGAGGATACCTGGGCATATATAGGAGGCTACAGGTTAAACCTCCACTCCCACTGAAATGAGATTTTGTCACCAGGATATGGAGTTCCACCTTTCAGTAGTACACAGCAAGCTGAAACCACTGTTCTCATAATTACATGGAAACCTATGGGATAAAATACCCAAGTCATCCCCCTGAAGAGACAAAAATATTGCCTATTTTAATGCAATCATGCTTCACTGTTTCTCACTCACTTTATTGGGTTTCCTAAAGTGAAGCACTCTCAGTTGAAGGACATCTTCATCTTTAGCTCTTGTTTATTTTTCTTGTCACTGGTCTATTGCTCTCCAGATGAACATTAAACATCCCAATGGCATGGCTTATATGTGAAATATACAGTTGGTTCAGCACGGAGGGCTTCATTTTAGGACTCATATTACTGGGTCCCTTGTGAGTTGATATTATGCCATTTTTGTCGTTAGATCTTCTGGGGAAGGCTATCATCCAGTAAATTGCCTTAGTCAGATAAACTTTACCAGATAGATCTCTTTCTGCCTCTCTCAGCAATGAGCTCTGCAGAAGGAAAGGTCATTGTTCATTCTCTTTCACTTTATCCTGCTCAATTGTTTCTCATTGTACCAAGACAGAGTCGGTCAGTTTTTGCCAGATGAACTTAGGAAATAGTGGTAAGGTAAACACATGGCTTAAGTGAACCAAAACATCTGATAGTCCAGGGAGAGTGCATTGACTTTTCCAGGAATTTTCTTCATTCCCTTCAATTCTGCTCTGTGTTCAGCAGTGTGTAAACCTTTTTCAGTCTCTTGGTTTTCTACTTTCACTCATTGAAGCCCGTAGAATAATTTTGCAGCCTTCCCATGATTTGGAAAAGGCTTCGCTCCACATCTGCCAAGGCATAAATCCTATTTAATTGTTTTTCGGAGTAAGGAAAAGGACAAAGTGTTTCACAAAGTCAAAGACCAAACAAATAGAGTTCTCAATTTTTAACTGGGACTAGTTTGTCTGTACATAGGCGGAGTAATAACTGTTAGTGTAAGAAATATCATGACTTGGTCTCTACCAGCCAGGAATGGTTGACATGGGGGGAGTAGTCTTTTCTCTCTTCTCTAGCACTGTCATCACCTCCTCATGCTGCTTCTCCAGCTTATTGCTGTCTGTACTACACAGGCATAAACACTGTCTCTCTCTGTGGCATTTCCAACTGGCTAGTCTAAAATGCTCCTGTCCCAGCTTGCTGACTTAGCCAAGGTTACAAATTCTTCAAGATGGTTCAATACTTAGAAAGTTCAAATCATTGATGTTTCTTGCACTCTGGTGGTGCAAATCTCTTGTACTTAACCCATTCAAAGCCCAAAGCATTTTTTTTTTCATTAAATTCCCTACAGATGCACGTTGGTATGACATTTGAGGTGAAATCAGGACCAACCAACAAGGGCTTTGTTAAAGAAGCTGGCAAGAGCAGTTGCCTTTATAGGAGGCATTATTTCAATTTTATTCATTTGTACTGGAGCCAAAAGCTGTGCATTTGAATCTGTTTAAATGTAATTTGGATTGGATCAGTTTAACCCAGGGACCATACAGGGTAAACGGATGTTTTCTTATAATCAGTGTGTCATATAATGAATGCAGCCACTTCTAGATACCTCAATTTAAGCTTGAGATTGCAGTGTGCTTTGGGGTAACAGACGATGTGACCAAGGGGAAACCAATAAGGACTCACCCAAACAAGACAGATCATACCTTGGTAGGATTTATGGGGACGAATTACAGGGACAGCCTCAAGCCAGGCTTTGAGCATGTGCTGAAGACTATTAGTATCCAGGATCTTGCAGGAATTAGGTTGATGAAGACAGAGATTTCTCCTAAGTTGCAGGTTTTCTGGTAACCTCTCTTTTTGCTCAAACCCTTCCCTTTGCTTTGGGCATGCTGATGCAGAAGGGAGTACAGTAGCCACAATGTTCAGGCTCAGCCCCAGGGCTGGGCACCCCTAACACCCTGGGAGGCCCCCTGGAGTCCCCTCCACAGGCCAAGACTGATTTTCTGATCCTAAAATGCAGACCATTTGGCACCTCTTTTTTTGCATTTAGCTGGGTATGACTTTTACTCTAGAAGTAGTCTAGAGATTTTAATTGGGAAAGCCTTCTTCATTTTTATTTTCCTTTCCAAGAGCACAAATAGCTCAGATTTTTATGTCGATAGTTTCTTGGATCTGTGTTTTCCTTGGAATTGCTACTTCTGGATTTAGAAATCTGAGCCCTTCAAAAGATGCCTGCTGCACATTTTCAGATCTTCTGCACACATGAGAGCTCAAATTGATCTAGGATGCTGCAAAGGTCATTCCCACAGGCTAATTGATCTCTCTGTGCTGAAGCTCCTGTCTTCAACCATTTAAAATATACAACAAATTCAGCTGTTTCACTGGCAACTGTCAGGCATTCACTGGTAAGCCAGACAGACTACGGGAAATGACCTCGAGCAACTGTGATCTACTCTGTGCTCTAACAACTAAAGCAATCCACCTTTTCTGAGATTTTTCTTGCTTCTAAGAATCAGAAGAAAGCTAAATAACAAAAAGACCTGTGCAAACTCTTGGCTGAAACCCATTATGCTGCAAAATGTGCGCCTGATAGCAGTGCTCTTAATCTGTAGGAGAGGGTTGTATACCCAGCAAAGTTGCCTGTAGAATTGCTCCCATATTGGCAAACAAGTCAGTGTTCTGTTTTGTGGTTCTCTTTCAAGTCCCTGTGACAGAGTACATACAGAGCAAAATGTTGCTAACCATTACCAACATTTGTATGAATCTGCCTGCCCTGCAGCATGTCTCCAATGCAAGATTGATGCTGTACTGGATCAGGCTGGGGATTTACTAGTCCAACATTCTGACAGTGGCTGCAACCAGTTGCTCTGGAAGATGTTGGAAGGCATAACTATGCAATAACTGACAAGTTAGGTATTGAGTGGCTTCTGTATCCCACTGTTCACTTTTCCTCACAAAATACTACCCTTCTTTTACAGGAAGCAAACAGACTTTTCATTCCCAACATCAGGTTGGAAAGCTCTCATCTACGTCTAGAGTTCAAGGCAGATGTTATTTATCTCTCCCCTCTCTGGAGGACTCAGAGTTTCCCTCAGACATTATTACTGGAAAAAAAATAAGGTATTGGAACACTTGTTGTCTAGGTCCAGAGATAAAATAAAATTTTCTCTCATCACAATAACACAAGGTAATTGCATTGAATGCATTTGTGTGGTCTTGGTTGAAAAAGGTCAGTCAGATTCTTGTGCATCTCCTTCAGTTGTCTCTTGCCAACCCTGTGACAAATAGTTGTGTAAAGCCTCTCTTCTTACAGTGCTAAACTGTTGTTCCAAAGTAGAGAAAATATACCTACTGCACTGAGCCTTGAGGCCTGCAAATTTCCATCACTCCTAACGGCTGTCCTCAAAAACTACCCCCGTTTGTGCCTTCCATGTTTCTTCAGTTGAGAAGTATCTTGACATTGCTCATTTAACTGCTTTTGCACCAAAATCCCAGAGATTTTTTTGAATGTGATGATCATTGTCCCTGTCCCCATTAACCATCAGTGTAGCAAAACCAAATAGAGATAGCAAGAGAAGACACAGAGTTTTGTCTTCTAAACGGACATGTTTAGGTGTCAGGAAGAAACAGAACTGCACAGGGTGTGCAGAGGTTTGACACAGCTCTGCCCTTGGTCACAGATCCCACAGGCCTGCCACACAGGGTTCACACTGCCATGAGCTAAGTCCAGAGGATGCCAAATGGGCTGTTTAGTATATGACTTTTGGGTATACTGGATGAAAAGGAGAGCTCAGCTTCTACCTATATATGCTTATGTAGTTCTGAGGGAAAGCCACTGTCACAAACCCCTGTGGTTTAGCCCCTTTTTCTCTATGTGTATAGCAAGCAGTAGGACAGAGAGGTTGACTAGAGAGGCTGTGTGGTCTCCACCAGGTTTTTGAGAACCAGATGGGTCAAGCCCTGAGCAACTTGGTCTGATCTCCTGTCTTATCCTGCTTTGAGCAGGAGGTTGGGCTTTAGACCTCCTGAGGTGCCTCCTAGCCTAAGTTATCCTTTGATTCCATGAAGCTGTACATACTGATATCAGGCTATCAGAAATGTGTGGGAAGTGGGTACGAAGCAGGAGCAAAAAAAGGGCTTTGGTACAGAGTGAGGAATGCAATAAGGAGCAAGGGGGATGATGAGATGTGTGCTGAGGCCTCAGCCATGCTGCACTCTGGAAAAGCTGCTTCTATCAGCCAGTCAGATGTTGCAGATTGCTTTTTCTGCATTCTTAAATGGAAAAATCATGTCCTACATAGGGTAAAAAAACAAGTGATGGAATGAGGTGGCACATCCCAGATTCCAGCATGTCTCTGCCAAAAGCCTGGAATTGCTTCTGTCTATGTAATTCCATGCAGAGCCTGCAAACACCAGATTGTGCTTGGCATGGCCAGAGCAGTCCCCAAGAAGGCTCCCAAGCAAACAGATTTCAGTGTGACTACCAAGCTTATTGACCTTGGTGATGGCAGCAATGCTTTGTGTTATTCCGATGCCAAGCCGGGCCAGTCATGATGGCCATGACTTGTTCACAGATTCAAATGTGTGTGCAGAGCTTGTTTTGAAGAGTCAGGCTCAGATGGAAAACTTACAGTTATTAGGAATAACCACTCATGCGACTTGTAAGATATTGTTTTATATATTGTTATATTACCAATATAGTTTTATTTTCTTTTTAATTTAAATCTTTTGTGCTCATCCAGATAATGATAACACAGACATTACATTAATGTCTGATGCTATATTCAGGTGTTTGTTGGTCAAAACAAACAAAATGAGCTAGTTTTATAATATGCCATGTAGGAGTCTGAGGGCTGTCAGGAGATTTCTGTTAAAATATTTTGTAGGAACCAGATGTGTGTTCAACTGTTTTTTAATTCTGATTGAACCAGATTTCCTGGAAAAAGGCTATTTTGTTTTCACAGAAGCAAAGCTTTTGTCACGAAAAGCATTATATAACAGTAGAGATGTGGGAATTATGATTTCATGTTTATGGAAAAAGTAAAATACTTTTGAAAATTATTTAAGTTTGCAACTTAAAATTAGTATTGTAAGAAGAATTAATCCTCACAAGAGTTTTCACTGAATATGTTTCAATTTTCTCACAAAAACATTAATTATTACCATTAAGCTCCAATTGCTTCATATATAGCTGTGCGGTTCGGTTGATATGTTGGAGGGAAGGAATGCCATCCAGAGGGACCTTGACATGCTTGTGAGGTGGGCTGATGCCAACCTAATGAAGTTTAACCATGCTAAGTGCAAGGTCCTACACCTGGGTCGGAGCAATGCCAGGCACAGCTACAGGTTGGGCGGGGAGGAGATTCAGAGCAGCCCTGCAGAGAAGGACTTGGGGGTGTGGGTTGATGAAAAAATGAACATGAGCTGGCAGTGTGCGCTTGCAGCCCAGAAAGCCAACTGTATCCTGGGCTGCATCAAAAGGAGCGTGACCAGCAGGTCAGGGGAGGTGATCCTGCCCCTCTACTCTGCTCTCATGAGACCTCACTTGGAGTATTGTGTGCAGTTCTGATGTCCTCAACATAAAAAGGACATGGAAGTGTTAGAACAAGTGCAGAGGAAGGCCACGAGGACTGGAGCACCTCCCGTATGAAGATAGGCTGAGAAAGTTGGGGCTGTTCAGTCTGGAGAAGAGAAGGCTGCGTGGAGACCTCCTAGCAGCCTTCCAGTATCTGAAGGGGGCCTATAGGGATGCTGGGGAGGGACTCTTCATTAGGGACTGTGGTGAGAGGACAAGGGGTAACGGGTTCAAACTTAAAGAGGGGAAGTTTAGACTGGATATGAGGAAGAAATTCTTTACTGTAAAGGTGGTGAGGCACTGGAATGGGTTGCCCAGGGAAGTTGTGAATTCTCTATCTCTGGCAGTGTTCCAGGCCGAGTTGGACATAGCCTTGGATGGCATGGTTTAGTGGGAGGTGTCCCTGCCCATGGCAGGGGGGTGGGAACTCGATGATCTTGAGGTCCTTTCCAACCCTAACTATTCTATGATTCTATGATTCTATATGCTGCATGTACAGAAAGAGTGCAGAATTGCTGTACTTTGGCTGTGTACATTAAAATCTCTAGAAGTCAGTAGGCAAAACACACCACCATACAATTGTGATATCCTAAATTAATTTCCTGCGTTTGTTGCTGCCATTTGACAGTTTAAAGCTTGCTGTTCCAGCTGCAGTTCTGAAGCTGCTCTTTGAGTTTTCTCCATTCAGGGCTGATACTTCCTGCCAATATTTCTGACCTCCCCAGGTCACTTACAATTGCTCCTGTGGCCTCCTCCCTTTCATCAGCAGTGTTAATCATTAATATTTAGCGGCAGCAGCTCTCTGGGGGGCAGTCTACCACCCCTGCAAACCCACATGAGGGAATTCACACCACCTCTTGGGGTAGAGTCCTTCACCTTCTCAATCTGTGTCCAACACCATAAACCTGACCTCAGCTTTGCCTTGGACTCTCTAAGAGGAGCATCCCTGGGTGTGCAGACCAGGAGACATATTCACTTGCTCGGTGAACACCTTTCTGTTCTGGAGGTGGTAAAGGATGCATCTTCCACTGAGGGCACATTCCCACCAGCTCCGTCATCTTTGTACCCACAGCTCCAGGAGGAGCTGTGGTAGTGTGTGGCTGCTTACCTACTGAAACACTGCTCAGTGTCTGTGCGACCAGTGTAGGGTGTAGACCATTTATACTGTTTTCCATCAGAAGATGCACAAGAAAGGTCATGAAAACATGATTTTGTGCAGTTTTATTATTTACTTTATTTTCTTGCCATGAAGCATTGATTTTGGTATCTTTCTTACATGAACCAAGCAATATTCCTCAAAATTCAGTCCAGTATAATTTGTGGAGGAAATTTCAGATTGGGCATTTTCGAGAAAAGCAGGAACATATATCAAGAGTCTTTTATTTCTGCCAGTTTCTGGACTGAAAACTGGGTACATTAGGGGATGCAGGCACAATTAGTTAGCAGAGCTCACCTGAAGGATGTGTACTAAATTGCCCTGAAACTTTGTTTATAGTATCATCACTGTATGCTTACATAGAACCTAAGGACGTGTGCATCAGTGTCTATGGGCACAGGGAGGCAGAAGGTGGAGAAATCTGAAAGTAAGGTAAAAACATACCTTTTGAAATCTATCTGCTAAGACCACAAGGTAATACATAAAAGGAAAAAATCATTTTCTGTGTTTACAGTTTATGTTAAATGCCATTGAAGATAGAATCTCAGTTACAAAGGCAGATGGTTTAGTTCAGGGTGATTTGATTACCAGCTTTTTTAATGGAAATGTCACTATTTCAAAGCAGCGATGCTGAGTATTAACTTCAGGCATGTCATGTGGCAACAAGTTGGACTAATCTCTTCTGTCACAGCTGGTTCAGTTCTTCTTTTTTTCATTTGGTTTTAAATGAGGCCAATAAAGTCTCAGCAGTTGAGCACAAGTAGCAGCAGATGAGGCTGGAAGCTTGTTCCCCTGCCTCCAGCTCAGTGATAAGAAAGCAATCACATGGGTGACAGAAGCGCATCAGTATGAGATGACAGGTCATTGGCACTGCCCTGCCAAAGGTCTGGTAAATTTCTGGTGGCAGCCTTAGGGAGGGCAACCTGCAAGCACCTGAGAACTTGCTTTGCTTCAGTTATGTCAAAGTTCAGAGGTGAGCGTGAGACAATTGTTGAACTGATATAATTTGTGAATGTTTGGTCTGAGAAAAAAATCTCTGACATATATTTTTGTGAGGGAAACGACTTTGTCAGCCTAAACAATTAAATTCCATGTTTCAGCTCTGAACATATTCTTGTAGCCTAAAAAAGCAAAATTGTAACAGAATTAAAAGATATAGTTTATGGGAATATTTGCTTCTCTGGCAAAGCTCCTGGAAAGGAATTTTAAAACGCCCTTTTCCTTGTGGATTATAAATAATAGAATATCTGCCATTGGTAATTGTACAGTTTATTTTCATTACACAACTTGAGGTTTTATTGAGTTTCCTTTATAAGCACATCAAGTTAACTTGTGCACAAGGCTTTCACAAGCCTATTTGTTACGCCGCCTCAGTAACAAGGTGAGGCAGTGAGTAAGCAGCTCCTGGGGGTCAGATGCTCCATCTGACCTTTGAGATCTTACTTTGCACACATATTGCACTCCCGGAACATTCCTTTGTCCCTTGCAATATAATCTCTGCTTAGAAATTACCATACAGGACAGGGCTGTTGTTGGTATAAACATGTTCTAAAAGCACATTTTCCCAGTTATTTTGTAACTCTTATCTATAAATCCCTTCAATGAAATATCTGAGAGTTGCTCAGCTGTGAAACTACGTAGAGGGGACATTTTCCTTATCCTGGGTCAGCACTTTCTGACTTTTTGTAAACATTCTCTCACATGATGCTTGTTAATAGGCTTCCTCATGCAGAAAATTCTTGGCAGCCACTGGAAAAGTTCTCAGAAAGACCGATTACTTTCCCTTTGCCTGAGGCCAGCTGCTGATCACGGCCCTTACGTAGCATGACAAACTCTGTTAATATCAGGACATGCAGCCAGGACTGAAACATTCAGTCACGCACCAGTTAAAGCTTGGCCTGCCAACACACCAGGAGAAATATTAGTATGCTATGACCTGTTGGTACTAGTTTTCAAGAGTTTTGATATAGGCAGAGTGGATGAAGGATGAAGAGAGTAGAAGACGAGTTTAGCTGGAGTTCACCCAAGGGCACACTGCCATGGCCTGAGGGCACCAGTGGGATGGGCTGTCCCTGTCAGACTCTCCTGGGGTGTTCCCAACCTTGTCTCTCGCCCAGGACCCCATTTCAGCCCCACTGACCCCCATCCCAGCCTGGCCACAGCCTTGTGCCCAGGGAGGTGCCTTATGCCCTGGGCTGGCTGTGCCCTTGGCTGCTCCCCTAGTTCCTGTTGAGGCAAAGGGATGGGACGCAGCTGGCAAGACTCTGCCCTGGCATTTCCCTGAAGCCCTGGCATTTCCCTGAAGCCCTGGCACCATTTGTATTTAAGAAGCCTTTAGGCTGACTTCCGAGGCTACATCGCTTTTTTTCCCTGACCTAAGAACACAGTGCAAGCTTGGATCATGATGAATTATGTCATCTTATTTCCCGAAGACGGGCTCTAGACAAAATAAATTCAGGTTTTTCCCTGAAAATGGTGAAGGTTATTAACTATAATCAGTGGCAATGATCCTACATGTATACTCTGCTAAGCAGATGGATCCCTAAGCACTTTGCAAATGTTTCTACTTGTGTTAACAGAAAAGAGGGTTCAGCAAAGCTGCAGAGAAAGATGAAAAGCAGTAGTTGTGACAGTGGGCAGTGGTATTCAATAGTTCAGGACAAATGAAATGTTAAGTGACCCTCTGAAGCATGTGGGGGAGGGACAAATGGAGGAAGGCCTTAAGAGAAGCCCAATGGAATTTAGCTATAGACAGCCATATTGGGTAAAAAAATTGTTTGCAACAGTTGTTGCAAAGTAATTCTCTTTGCATGAACTGTCAACATTTAAACTCTCTCACAGAGCTGTCTGGTAGAATTCTGTAGTGGAAGTTCTTTATCTAGAGCCAAAATAGGGAAATAAGTATACCTACAACAGTGGAAAATAAACTTAGAACATACCCTTCTCAGGCCTTTTGGGTGAGACACTTGATAGATATGAGAAAAAAAGAGTAAAAATATGCAAGTGCCCCTTGCAGACAACACCTAAATTAGGGCTAGAAACCAGATCATGCTTTCAAACATCATAGGATAGGTCTGCATTACTGTGATCAGCAAAGTGCTGTGAGTACACACAAACTTATAAAACTGTATATAATCACGTCTCTTCACTAAACTCAGAATATACAAGCTCGAGATCTCTGTTCTGTGCCTTACTGGTAGAGCTTCCCTAGTGATCTTCTGGCCTTTGTTTATCATGGCTGTAAAAAATTCCAATATATAATGGTGTAATAAACACTTCCTATAACCTCAGTAAGAAACACTATCAAGTTTTACAAGGAAAGCAGTGGCACAAGCTAGATATACCCAAAGGGAAACTTCATCATAAGGACCCTAAGCCTTTAAATGTTTTTTCCTCTTTTTGATTTCCAAACCTGAGAGAGAACTTCCATGTGCACACAGTGGCTGAATTTCACTTTCTCCTTTATAAAATGAACAAGTTATGGTTTAGATTCCCCAAAAGAACAACATTATTAATTGCCCAGAGACAGAAAGCTCTTTCAGCTTCATTCTTTTATCTCCCTGTCCAGTTTTTTTCTTGGAACTCCATGTCTCCTCTCTGCCCACATTGATGTTTCAGTAGGACCTCTTGGTTGGGAGGCGTCCTAGTAAATGTAGCAATGGATGTACTAGTTTCTGTGTTAAGGCTTTGGTGTGCTATGCTCTTAGCAGCTGTTGAAACACTGCTAAGAACAGAACATAACTGAAAAGACGGATCTGAATGAAAATGTGCACAACCTGCATAGATGGTGAAATTAAATGCATGACAAAATCAAATGATGCACGTAGGAAAGACATCACACTGATTTCATTTGTAAAACAAGGGGTTCTGACCTAAGTTTTACCGGTTTAGAGAAAGAATTTGGGGATACCATTGAAAGTTCCATGAAAATGACAGCCTAGTGCCCAGCACTGAACAACAACAAAATTGCAAATGTTAGGAATTATTGGTAAAGCATAGAGAAAAAAACAGAGCTCATGATTATGCCTTTATAAAAATGTATGGCATGTCTGTGTCTTCATACTGTTCTGTTCTTTTCATCTCAAAAAGAACACAGTAGAACTGAGAAAAGGTTCAATTGTCCTTGATTGTCAAGGGCTATCAATATATGGGACGTGTGTTGTGTGAGGAATGACTAAGTAAGCTAAGATTCTTCTTTCTGGAAAAGAGACAAATTACAGGGGACATGCTAGAGGGCTATAAAATCAGGAGTGAGGTGGAGAGGATGGATGTGGCTTGATGGTTCCTCGTCTTTTCCACTAGAAGTGCTGGGGATCATCAAAGCAAAGTAGTAGGAACAAGCTTCAAAACAAACGAGTAGGTTATTCTTCATATGTCAGAGATACATCTTTGTATGTCAGTAATACGTCTTCATATTCTTCATATGTCAGTGATACTGCCTGCCAAAGGATTCACTGAATGCTAAAGGATTAGGGGAGACCAAGGAGACACTGGGCACACTAATGGAGGAGAAATACATTCAGGGATACCAACTATGCAGACTTAACTGAGGAAGTCCCTGAGCTAAAAAATAGGTGGTGGCTGGGAAAGTATTAGGGACAGGTATAGTCTATTCTTACCTTTTCTTTAGTCCTTCCTAGTTTACCCTCTTATAGCAGCTGTAACCTCAGATCCTGAGGTTACAGAACCTCACTTAGAAACTGAATGTACACAAGTCCATGGGACCGGACGAAATCCATCCGCGGGTCCTGAAGGAGCTGGCAAATGAAGTTGCTAAGCCACTGTCCATCATATTTGAAGAATCACTGCAGTCAGGTGAAGCTCCCTATGACTGGAAAAAGGGAAATAGAACCCCCATTTTCAAGAAGGGGAAAATGGATGAGCCGGGGAACTACAGAGCAGTCAGTCTTACCTCTGTGTCTGGCAAAATCTTGGAGCAGATTCTCCTGGAAGGCATGCTGAGGCACATGAAAAACAACAAGGTGCTTGGTGACAGCCAGCATGGCTTCACTAAGGGGAAATCCTGCCTGACCGATCTGGTGGCCTTCTATGATGGGGCTACGGAACTGATGGACAGGGGTAGAGCAGTTGACGTCATCTCCCTGGACTTGTGCAAAGCCTTTGACACTGTCCTCCATGACATCCTTGTCTCTAAATTAGAGAGACGTCAATTTGATAGGTGGACCACTCGGTGGATAAAGAACTGGCTGGATGGCTGCAAGCAAAGAGTTGTGCTCAATGGCTCAATGTCTAGCTGGAGACCAGTAACGAGTGGTGTCCCCCAGGGATCAGTGTTGGGACCGGTCTTGTTCAACATCTTTGTCAGCGACATAGACAGTGGGATTGACTGCACCCTCAGCAAGTTTGCCGATGACACCAAGCTGTGTGGTTCGGTTGATACATTGGAGGGAAGGGATGCCATCCAGAGGGACCTAGACGCGCTTGTGAAGTGGGCTGATGCCAACCTGATGAAGTTTAGCCATGCCAAGTGCAAAGTCCTCCACCTGTGTCAGAGCAATGCCAGGCACAGCTACAGGTTGGGAAGGGAAGGGATTCAGAGCAGCCCTGTGGAGAAGGACTTGGGGGTGTTGGTCAATGAAAAAATGAACATGAGCCAGCAGTGTGCTCTTGCAGCCCAGAAAACCAACTGTATCCTGGGCTGCATCAAAAGGAGCATGACCAGCAGGTTGAGGGAGGTGATCCTGCCCCTCTACTCTGCTCTCGTGAGACCTCACTTGGAGTATTGTGTGCAGTTCTGGTGTCCTCAACATAAAAAGAACATGGAACTGTTAGAACAAGTGCAGAGGAGGGCCACGAGGATGATCAGGGGACTGGAGCACCTCCCGTATGAAGATAGGATGAGAAAGTTGGGGCTGTTCAGTCTGGAGAAGAGAAAGCTGCGTGGAGACCTCCTAGCAGCCTTCCAGTGTCTGAAGGGGGCCTATAGGGATGCTGGGGAGGGACTCTTCATTAGGGACTGTGGTGAGAGGACAAGGGGTAACAGGTTCAAACTTAAAGAGGGGAAGTTTAGACTGGATATGAGGAAGAAATTCTTTACTGTAAAGGTGGTGAGGCACTGGAATGGGTTGCCCAGGGAAGTTGTGAATTCTCTATCTCTGGCAGTGTTCCAGGCCGAGTTGGACAGAGCCTTGGATGGCATGGTTTAGTGTGAGGGGTCCCTGCCCATGGCAGGGGAGTTGGAACTAGATGATCTGAAGGTCCTTTCCAACCCTAACTATTCTATGACTCTATGATTCTATGATCCTGTCTCCTGCTGACCGAGGGTCTTACCAGTGCAGCTATTCTTATATTCACAGTGTAGCAATGCCCTGGCAAAGGCGGAATTCTTCAAGTGCGGTGGACTTGGCAGTGGTAGGTTAAACAGCTGGACTTGATGATCTTAAAGGTCTTTCTCAACCTAAATGATTCTATGATTCTTTGATTCTTGGCCTTTCTATTTTTTTTACATTAATGAGGTTGCTAGACTGCATTCAACTCCTGTTGACCTATGTGCTAACTCATGTGCCTTTATGTGTCAGGCTAGTAAAGTTCCAATTCAAGAGGTGGTTTTGTGTCTGCCAGTATAACTATGATACTTATGTTCGCAGCCCAATACTTCTCTTTTGTCTTTTTTCCATTTGTGCTTTTCATGTCTGTGCTGTCATTTCTATTGCAAAACAAAGGAAAGGCCTTTGTAATATACAAGGAAATCTAATTTACTTTTCACAATGGACCTAAAACCAGTGATTAATGCTTTTCAGTGATTAAAATCTACTACCTTCAAGTTGCTGAATGTA
Organism: Amazona ochrocephala; assembly: GCA_039720435.1. Classification (NCBI taxonomy): domain Eukaryota; kingdom Metazoa; phylum Chordata; class Aves; order Psittaciformes; family Psittacidae; genus Amazona; species Amazona ochrocephala. The sequence continues at coordinate 15,924,829 of CM077879.1, forward strand.
AGATTTAGGAAAGCAGGGGGGAATGCCTAAAAATGGAAAATATATTAGCAACTTTTGTGTCTTGTGCTATGGTGTTCAATATTCCACCCATTTATGTTTGAACAAGTGAGCAACTTTCAAAGACATGAACATAAACGTATACATTGGGTAGGAAAGACTAATTATTATTGTGCCTATTGAGAGAGGAATGATTGGGCACTGAATGTCAGTATACATTGTCTCAGGAGAAGAAAGAAACAAAAATTGTGGGTATTGGACAAGTCAGAAGTTATACGGAAGATAGAATCCTTTTACAATGATGTTATATTTTAACTGCATGTTGCTGCTATATCTCATGCTATTCTCAGAGTACCTCTACACACAGGTATATAGGTACCCAAGGCAAATCTGGCAGATGGACACAGGTAGTGGGAAGCTTAAGCCCAAGAGCCTGCTACTATGTGAGCACCAATGTATTTCACTTAGTTTTTCTGCTGGAGCTTGCAGTGTCTCTCTGTTCAGAAGGCCATTTAGTGCTCAGTGGACTTGCCTTCATATTAAGCAAAGCAAATTATATACAGTACCTATGGTTCATTCTTTTTTTTTGTCTGTAGAGATAGTGTATGCAGTGTAGTATTTTATTTACGTATTTGAAAACCTTAGACTGGTCTGTGGTAGATGGACTTCCCCACTTAAAGTCTTTCAAGAGGGCAAGATGTCCTTATAAATGATGTGTTATAGCTAAAAGTCATCTGGAAATTACAACCTCTATACAGATGTTGTAGTATTAGACCCTCTGACCTCGTCAACATTGTAGATGTCAACTACACAAGCAGGTAAATACCTTCTGGTCTTAAAATTGACCAATAGTTGAACCACTTAACTAGCTGAAAAAGTTTTAGTGGCCAAAATAAGTGACAGAATGTAAGACAAATTTGTAAGCACTTTGCTACTGAGCTGCATTGCAGCTTGGTGGGTTTTTCATTGGTATGTTCCCCTGACAGAACATCATCTACAGAGCCCTAGGATATTTGGTGCCTGGGATGCTTAGTGTATATTTAACTTGCTTTTGTAGTGCTCCACAGCCTTGTCAAGCAAAGCAGAGGCACATGAAACCAGGCTGGAGACTGAATCCAAGAACAACGCAGTGCTGGATGCACCGCAAGTGGGATTTTTTCCTCTGTGTTCACATTTTTATTTTACGGCAGCTTAATTATCTAGTGGATGATCTCATCTAACTAAGGCTATTGCTATTAGATTAAAAAGTCATGATGATCTGATTGCATTTGGGGGGCATAGGATCTAAAATGTTAAACATATGGGGATATCCACACCTTGGAAATATGGTGCTTTATGAAAAATAGTAGTAACAGCCAGGGTCTTGCTATGGGCAGAAGAAAGGAAACACCAAAAGTATCTCAGATTTACTCAGAGCTGTGACACAGCCTCAACATCTTGTAACTTATTGTGCAATTATTTTGAGATAAAAAGTGATGCTGTATTTCCTTACTGGGCTCATTGCTTTGAAAGTGAAGTTCAGCCATACAAAGGCTACTACAAAGCCTTTGCTTTTCTGCAGTCATCAAACAGGGGGCTAGTGAGGTGACGATCTCACATGGACTATGCATGCCGGCAGTGGTCAAAAAGGACTTCAGGTGTACCAGTACAGACATCTGCAATTACCTGCATAGACAGCAAAGTCACAATATGCTGCTCTACGTCGTGTTTCTTGCCTGCAGAAAGTGCTGGGAAACTCATATATGCTGCTGATGAACATAGAACCCTTTTGATAATGGCAGCAAGATAAGTTTAATCTGTTGCAAACACAGAAAATAGAGTCAGACCTGAGAAAATAAATGTAGAGGATAAATGCTATAAAATTATAAACTTCCAAGTTGTAAGTATCCATACCAGAGTGGTATTTTTAGTTGTTTTAATTTGAAGGACTCTGCTCCTCTTATTCACAATGTGAGTCTTGTTTCTCATCAGAAGTCCTCTAATCTCATATACTTGTAGCTAACATCTTCCAAGTGAAGTACAGTAGAAAACAGGCAATGAATGATGAAGAATGGCATAGATATTATAAAAAATTAAAATTCACTTGCAAAGTTATCTCAAAATTTCTTCTTTTCCTTTCACTTCCCACTCTAATGATAAACAGCTTTTCTGTTATACAACTTTTGTTGCCTATTTTAGTAAGAGGGAAATGTATTTCAAATCTGACTGCTTTTTCCCATTTGCTTGTAAACACATTTTATTTTTAAGTAGCTTTTGTTTTTTGATATTGCCTTCTGAATGTTCACACACTTTAATTGGTTCAGTATAAAACACTTGGTGGACACCATGAAAAAAGGTATGACTCTGGAAGGAGAAAGGTCACTTCCAATATGCATGAAGAGTATTATGCGTCTAAACAATAAATACCCATTTACACATTTCACTCGTCTAGTGCAAAAGATCTTACTTTTTCTTTACACTTGCAACAGCAGTTTCACATTATTTCTACCTTCTGTTTATTTTGTTATTAAATAATGGTTACAGCTGTCAGAGGTGGTACTGCAGTAATCATGATTATTCAAATGAGAGGGAAAATATTTTTGGTTTAACAAGAAAATAAAACAAACAAGCAAACAAAACTAAATAATATGAAAAGCAAACCTGATTCCCTCCCCACATAAATCCTTGTTTGCATTGCATAAGCAATCAAGACAAGCTATGTGTGCTCTTTCAGAAACTGTCTTCTGCCCAAACACTTTTAATGTCATTTGAGAAATAAACAAAAAGTGGTCCTTCCTTTGCAACTGAGGTTATTTCTTCAAGGATGACAGAGACTGATATAGACTGGTGTAACTCTCAAGGTGTGGTTTTTGCGTACCAGAAGGTATGCAGGTTATGCAGGACACAGCACGGAGAGGAACTGCTGAGAATGACAGCTGGGGGAAGGATACTGCAGTGTGCCCTCTCACATCATGGACTTCAGCTTATGTCTATTTCTGGCTAGTAGTGACCCATTTATGCTGGTGTCAACACTGCTACTTCGACTAGCTTTTCTCTTTCAGACATACTGGCCCATCTCCTAAGATGCATCTATTAAATGCAGCATTGTAAATTTCATTTGAGGCTTTCTTTTGCCAGTGCAACTCAAGCCAGAATCTCATGTCCCTTCTTGTATGGTTCATCTCAACTCCCTGCCCAACAGCACTCTGGATGGTTCTACCTGTAGTAAATCTGACAACGTTGTCCCTGCATTCGGGTCACAGAGCAAAAGCAATCCATGACTGGGTTTGCCTTTACCTGAAGCAGGAATAACCCACAATGTGTTGCCCCTGTAGTGCATACACTTCTGTATACCCTCCCAGTAATTCTGAAAACTTGGGTGAGTCCAAGGACATCTGATAGAGGTGGAAATCTCAGGAGTATGTGGGAAACAGAAGTCTGAGATTATAGTTCAGGTCACATAGCATGTGATTTTTCTTTTTCAAATCAAAAAGTCAATGTTTGATGAAATGTTTTTTGGTTAATAAACTTAGTTAATAAACAGGAATGTAAGACCCTTGCATCATATTCTGGCAGCAGACTGAACCAATGAAATCTGTATTTGTCCAAAACCACCAGCAGCAAAAAGAACCATGGGAAGAGTATTTTGACAAGATGCACAGATGGCCTAGAAAGTATCTGACACTTTTGTTGGCTGCTAAAGGCAAATGGGCTCTGGAGAAAATGGAAAGGGGCAAGAGGTACTTCATTGCATTCAATGCAAGGAATTACTGTCCAGTATTCCTTAGCATTAGTGACTAAGGGAGACAATAGTGTCTGTAAAAGGGGAATATTTAAAAATTGGAGAACTTTCACAAGATCTCCAGAGGAGCTGGCTAGTAGTATATTATGGAAACCCAGGGAAATTGCAGATGTCTGGAAGAATACCATTTATGCTAATACTCAAAAAAACAGACAAATAACACAGATTACATAGAGAACAGCTATCCTGCCATCTGTACAAGGTGGAACATCTGAAAAACTGATGGAGGATTAAATCTGAAAAGAAACAAAAGGGGTGAAATATACAAATATGAAATCATATGTTTTTATGGCAAAGATTTGAAATAAACCTGATGCATTTTTTAATTTTTAATTTAGATTTGATTTATAAAATTATTTATAGAGGGATAGACTTCTATGACATCTGACTTAGCACTGCGTTTGACCCTTATTTTAAAAGTTACTTCCTATAATATCAGTATTGAATACCTGAAACGGGATTAAGCACTGGTTAAATGATAGATCTCAAGGAATAAACACACAGAGGGAAATGTCACTGAATGGGATTCTTCTACGGGTTTAGGGGTTATAAAGTCCTGATTCCAAAACTCCTTTTACTTTCTGCCAAGAAGTGTCACCTGCGGATGTATACACTGGAAATCACTGAGGAAAAATGAGGAACTGATTTTAACTTCCACGTGCTAGAGTAAGATTAACGGCACCTTCATTTTAAAAAGTTGTTTAGAAATTTGAGACACAGGCAGACACAGAAATTATGGGAGACCTGGAGGAAATGCTTCACAGAGAAAAACTCACCAATGAGACTTGGTGACAGTGTACAAATATCATAATAAAGAACAAAAATCTGGTTTTCTAAAGGACTGCTCTGGAATCAATGTCTGGAAGCAGAAAGCTGATACATTAATCTGAAAAATATAGCACAGATTTTTAGCAGTGATTTCTATTACAGCAGATTATTCACAGGAGAGGTGGATTTTCTTCCATTGCTTAGAATGTTCATCAAGGTTTAATAGCTTTGTAGAGCCTATACTTTTGTCAGAAACAAGTCTTTAGGCTCTGTGTAAGTGTGCTGTATAATTTGCCTGTGATGTAAAGACTAGACAACCTAATGGTCCTTTCTGGCTTGAAATGTAATGAATCTCTAGATAATTTTTAAAGAATTCCCAGTGCTGAAGTACTGAACTGCGTGTATCTTAGCCACAAGAGAGTATAAAAGGGCTGTACTCAATGCAACTGAGAAAAGAAGTGCCCTGAACAACCAAGAGGAGCCTTTTGTAGGAACAGCAAGAACCACCATGCTCTCTCTCAGCAGTTGAATAGCCAACTATTTAAAAGGATGAAAAATTAGCACCTCCTGTTGCTGCCAGTAGGTGAGAGTAATACCTGTAAGCCTAGTGCCTGTTCACCTGTGAGTCAGTTTAAAAGAGTTCTGGACAAACAAGGGCTGTGTCTCCAAAGGCCATGTAACGCTACTGAGATGGCTAAGTGTATATGGAGATTTAGAAGTGAGTGAAAGAACATTTATTTAAAAAAATCTGATTAATTTCTGTCTTTCAGAAAACTATACCTGATTAAAAAAAAGAAAAATTTGAGTGCTTTGCAATATCTGAGATCCACTCAATATCCACTCCCCCTTGAAAGTCTTGACACACTTTTCTTTCTATTAATCAACGATCTGTAAGATGGCTAAGCTTTAATCAAAGGAATTGTTATTGTTCTTCAGGTAAAAATGCGCAACATGCCAAATGGTGTTTGTTTAAACTTTAATGTATCAAGTGTAGAGAGCTAGTTTCATTAGTCTACAGACAATTTATATTTATTTATATTAGGTGTGAAGTCAAGTTCTGTAAGTTTGCTAACAGTTCTGACAAGTTCCAGACAAAGTTATAGGAATGATCACAAATAATACCCTGAAGTCTTAGAATGTTGTCAGTGAGGAAAGGAAAGACAGTTTCTGTTTGTAAATAATTAAAAGAATGCTCAAAGTCTAGCATTCAGATCCAATTTAAATTAAGGTCTTAAGAGATTTAGACTTTACTGTGGACAAAAGAAACGCCCTAAATTCACCAGGAGAGGTTCTTACTTTGTGGTCGTGGTCTGGAGGACAGAGGAAATAGAGGAGTTATGCCCCCAGAAGCTCCTGATTCCTGAAATATTTACTGAGTCATCTGAAGTGCTCAGTTCTGGCAAGTCAGGTTGGAAATTATGGAGAAAGGATCCTTTTTCTGAGATTTCATAGATCTAGATAGATGGGAGCAATGGGTAATGATTAATGGGATGAAATATAACAAGTCCTAATGCTGGATCCTGCACCTCCCTGCGTAACTCAGGGACATCCACCACAGCCCCTGTTTTCACTGCATTTACGGGTTTGGTGGGTCTCAGCCCTCTTTGTCAAGACAATCCCTGGTAGCTCGCTCCTGCCAGGCCCATGTATTAGATACCATTGGCTGACTGCTAGTATGTCAAATCCTCATGGATTTTCCATGTGAGAACTCAGAAGCATCCCCATCACTACCATCCCCTTTCTCCCCAGCTACCCAGAGCTGAGTTCAAGCTAAGGGACATTCTGCTACACCCGTTACCCACACTGTATCTACAGCTTTCCTTGGCGGGTTAATTCCTAGCTCCTCTGCCTGCTCGTTACTTGAAACACTCATGTGGGCCCCAGGGTCAGTTACAAATTCCAGGTTTATTCGCTCTGAGCCTAGGGGATGTGGTCACCAGGCAGAGCGGGCAGCCCCAGCCCCAAACCGCGTCTTCTGGTCTCAGGAGCCCCCCGGGTCCTGTGAGAGGGTGAACGCCACTGCTACGGGGGGCCAGCCGCCTCTATGTCCTTCTGGGCCCCTGATGGCTCCTCCCGGCCACCCCACCAGCTTCCTGGTGTGGCTGGTGGGCTGTCCCTGACCTCGCTTGGGGCAGCCCTGTTACCAATGCTGCTCTCCAAAGGGCATTACTGTCTCCACCACAGCCAAGCCAGCTCTGCTCAGGGAAGCTTCCAGGTCGTGGTGGAGTGGCCTGGCCATGGAGGTGTTTAGGACTGGCCCCTCGGACCCTCCCATGCTGGCCCGGCCCAGCCCAGCATGTGGGGGTCATGTCCTCCCCATAGCCAAAAAGTGAAGGGAGGGACCACGCTTGGGTCCTGTCCCGTCCCAAAGGCATACAGATAGGACTGGGTTCACTGAATTCCCATTTTAAGGAGGGCAGCCTCTTTCCTCCAGCTCCTGCTTCACCGCTTCAGAACTACCCTCATCAGAAACTCCACAGATAGCCCCCTCCCAGCGCTGTGGGGGGACTTCTGTTCGCTTTTTTTCCTTTTCAGTTTCCCTTTTCAACAGTCTATCTCCAACTACTTCTCCAACTGATTCTTTCCTAATCATCCATAGTAATGATCGGAGCGTGGTGCCTGTACTGAGCATGTGCCCAAGATGGCTCGCATACTTTCCGCTGTTTCCTCCGTCGCCCCAGCCTGGTTCTATTTTCCCATCAACCACTGGTGGGACCAAACACTTCTCCTTTGTCCTTCTGGGTGAGAAGGGGAACATCTGCACCTTCAGAACAATGCCTCCATTGCACCCTGCTGACCACACCAACGTAAACATCACAAAAACAATAAAGAGAGGCCAAGTGAGATGGATTGTTCAAATTCAATTAAAGCTCCACCCACTGTAGCTTCAGATTTGGTATGTCACATGGATACAGCACTGCATTAATGATTATTAAAGTTTATGGGCCAATGATTCATCTACCCGAGGTCTTGGGAGTCTGGAGAGGCCCCTGCTGCCTGGTTACTGCAAGTTACAAGAAGGGCATGCAGGAAGACCCAGAGAACTACAGCCCTGTAAGTCTAACTTCAGATCTTGGAAAAGTTATGGAGAGGATTTTACTTGGTGCTCTGGAAAGCCATTTATAAAATACTGCAATCATCAGGCATAGTCATCATGGGGTCTTCCAGCCCCATTCTCCCTTCCACCCAGCCCTGATGAGCCACCTTTTCTCCCACTCCTCCAGACTATGGCTGTGGTAATCACCCTCAACCTGGCTGTGCTGACCATCGAGCACGGGCTGAAGATTGATTCCAGGATAGAGCTGGCCATGACTGAAAGGATGCAGCAGCATCAGGAGTATTTACATCAGGATATGACTTGGCTGCTGCAGGACATTGAGCACACCAGGGCCACAGAGAAAGCCACTTTCCTTTCTGTGTTGCAGCTGTGGCTTTGGACTGTTGCAGTATAGAATCACAGAATCATAGAATGGTTAGGTTTGGAGAGGACCTTAGGATCATCTAATTCCTCTCATTTTAACCCCCCTGCCATGGTCAGGGACGTCCTGGTCCTGCTCACTTATGTCTACCAGCTGGCCAGAAAAATATAGCTTTGATCTGACAGGAGCAATGACAATAAGGAGAAGCAGATGGGGGAGAAGGAAGGTCTCAGTAGAAGGAAGGTCTCAGTGGTGCACACGATGTTGTCGAGTCTTTGTCTGTGCCCACCCCACCACCAGTGCAGGACATGCCTGACATATGCGAGGTGCTGAAGGAGCTGATCGGTGACCTCCTTGGTGTCTGCTGAGTGCTTTCCAAGGTGAATTTCAAGCCCCAGATGCACCCGGCTGTTGGGATAGTCGGCACCTCTGAAACCTGGAATGTCCACAAGAACAGCATCGCCTACTCACTCCTCATGTTCCTGTGACCACCTCCAGGCACTCTTTCAGCCTGGAGCTGGACACCACGGAGCAGCTGCCACCAAGATCCTCCAATGTCCAAGTGGCACTAGAGTGGCGGCTCCTGGGGATGCTCTGTGCTTTCTCCACCAGCCCAGCGACAGCCTGCCGAGCTCGTACGGTTTTTGTAGTGCAGCTGTTGCAACTGAGGCTCTTGTTACCACTTGTAACAGGATGGGACCAGTCACACTGATGGAAAGAGTTGATCCACTGTGGGACTATTTAAGATGAAGAGAAAAGGACAGCAGAGTTGCTACTCTGGACTTCAGGAGATCAGACTTTGAGCTGTTCAGGGAGTATTCTGTGAATCTGCTTTGGAGGGTTTAGGAGTTCACAAGCACTGGTCAGTTTTTAAGAACCACCCTTTCAAAGCATGGGAGCAGGCAATCCATTGTGTCAGAAGTCAAGTAAGCTGGGCAGAGACCAGCTTGGCTGAACAGCGAGCTGCTCATGGAGCAAAAGAGGAAAAAGAAACTATGACCTCTGGAAGTAAGGTCAGGCCTTGCAGGAAGATTACAGAGTTGTGCTTCATATATGCAGGGAGAAGACATGAAAGGCCAAAGCTCAGTTAGAGCTGAAACTGGCCAGTGCTGTGTCAGATACCAAGAAGGGCTTTTCTAAGTACGTCTAAAAGCAAGAGGATGTCTAAAGAAAGCATGGGACCAATTCTCCATGTTGAAGATGGTCGCCTGACTAATAGGGGTGACGAAAAAATGGAAGCATTCAATTCTTCTTTTTGCCTCAGTCTTTAATAGTACTGATAGACCTTGGGCTGCCTGATCCCCTGAGTTGGAGGACCATGAGCGTGTGAGCAGTGATTTTCCATTTGAGGACAAAGAAATTGTAAGGGCTGAGCTGTATCAGCTCTATGTTCACAAATCCAGGGGGCCTGACAGGACTCAACCAGCCATCATACTGAAGGAGTCGGCAGGCATTATGGCAGGACCTCTTTTGACCTACCCAAGGTCTTGGGAGTCTGGGGAGGTCTCTACTGCCTGGAATCTAGCCAGTGTTACTGAAGCTACAAGAAAGGCATGTGGGAAGACCCAGGGAACTACAGTCCTGTAAGTCTAACCTCAGTTCCTGGAAAGTTATGGAGAAGATTATACCAGGTACTATTGAAAGGTATTTAATAAATGCTTCAGTTGTCAGACACAGTCATCATGGGTTCCAAAAGAAAAAGTCCCATTTAATGGATCTGTTTGTTAACTGTGGGATGAGCAGGTTTGCTGCGTGCTGGGTGAAAAACTGGCTGAGGGCTGAGCCCCAAGGGTTTTAGTGACTGGGGTTATACTGATCACTGTCAGTGTGCCTCAGGGCTCAGTTCAAGGGCCAGTTCTCCTCAATACATGTATCAATGATCTTGATGCTGGAGTGGAACGCACCATTAGCAAATTTGCTCATGATATGAAACAGGGAGGTGCTGTTGGCTCTCTCAAGGGACAAAGTGCCTTGCAGAGGGGTCTAGATAGATCAGAGCATTGGGCAGTAATCAGTGGAATGAGATTTAACACAGTCAAATGCCAGATTCTGCACCTAGGATGGAGTAATTCCAGGCCCTGACAGCACACGAACCAGTGGGCAGAAACAAGAAAAAAAGTGAAATTCTGTTCTAAGTGGTCAGGCAGTTGGACTGAATGATTGCTGTAGGTCCCTTTCAACTGAAAACAACCTCTTCTGATCTCTTCTGTTCTATCCTATCTGTATGGCAGCAGTGCTTAGATTTCCAAGCTGATATCAGGACATCTTGTCTATTGGCTCTGCTTATACAACTGGAAAAGACACTCTATCCAAAGTTTCCAAGTTGACAAGACAGAAGACATAATCATTATTCAAAGCAGTATATTAGTCTTATTTTGCAAATGAAGACCTGAAGTATGTAGAGAGCTAACCTGTCTTGTTTTTAATGCCACTGTTAATGATTTTCATTCATTCAGGCTCATCTGCGCCAAGGCTGGTTTTGCATATACTGAACAACTATTCCAGCATCTCATTTCACACACTATCAGCCCTGCTTACACTGAATTGCTATTCAGTATCTGTTTATTTCCTGTTTCTTTCAGAAAAATCCCCTGCCACTGTGAGCCAAGATATTAGCATCTAATCCTGTCACATACAGCCCCTATGGTGGAACTGGGAACTGAACCCAGAGTCAGTCCCTGACCAGTTCCTCCCTCACAAGGTCATTCTTCCTTATGGCTGGTAGCGGTGATGAAATGATGATGGCAATGATGACTAAGGATGATAGCATTAACTGCCTTTTGCCAACTTTGGTTTTGACTAAGCCATAGTTCAAGTTAGCATCTCGCCCCCACTACTTAATGTTCATCTGTAATGAGCCAGCTTCTAACAAATATTAGCATGACACATATCCTGATATGTTTTCTGTCCACTGCTATTTTAAAGGCTAAAATGACAAACTTCGATTTCCTTTTAGCCTGAATCTAGTTAGACACCTCCTGGTTGAGTGAGCTCTTTGGCATATTTCTGATGAAATCCCACATGTACATGCGCTCTACTGCAAATGCTGAGTAAGCACCATGGTTTAGATGAAAAACTGGGCCTGGGGCTACAGAAAACTGTGTGGATTATTTAGTCCAACTGCAAATTCACTTTCAAAGGTATGTCTATAGCTGCCAGCCATACAGGAGCTTCTGTTCTTTTGACTACATTTCCTCTAGTTCAGGTATTAGGAGTTGGTTGCTTACCAAACTATATTCTGAAAGGAAAAATGTCTGTTTAATGTCCCAGTGGGCTAGGGACCAGGGTAATGAAAATCATTACTCATGAATCCATTATACAATGCCTAAAAAAAAAATCTATCAAATGAATATAATTGCCAAAGAGCATTTCTTTTTTAATAAGACCAACAATAACCACAACAACTGCTGTGATAATGCATTTAAATTACAGCACATACTCACTAGGTCAGTACCCTGATGTGTTAGGTGCTGTGCAGTCACAGGGTAAATGTAGCACCTGAACCCAACGACATAAATATATAAAAGAAAACAAAAATAAATAAACAAGGAGATAATGTAAGTAGGTTAGTTGGAAAAGGAACAAGGAATGGCACAGCAAAAGAAAAGCAACTGTGCAGTTCACAATTTTTTGCACTTAAAAATATTTTGGGAATAAGCTACCTGAGAGGGAAAGTTGATTAAACAAAGGCAAGCCCATTGCTCAAATGAATAATTTAGTCTATTTGTGATAGTTTCTTTTAGTTTTTCAGGCCATAAGATTTATCTGCCCTGCTGGTGAAGGAAGACTTTTTATGAAAAAACAAGGAACCAAGTGAGTTATATATAAATTAGAAAAAACAAATTTGTAGTAAACTGCCTTCAGTTTTCTGTTGTCTGCCATTTGGCTATGGCACTGGCAACATTAACAATGGTTAATGTTAACTCAGCACTCTATATGCTGAGTATTAACATCTCTGTATACTGAGATATCATTAAAATATACCCAAAGCTCTGGGCCTATATACAAAATACATTGAGAAATTAATGCAAATTGGGCAAAATTCAATACTACATTCTGAACAAGCTTATTCATACCAAGATTCCTCCTACATAGGAGCTTTATTCTTTTTTTTTCTTTCACTAAAAAGCTGAAGAAAGGGGTTTTGTGAAAAACTGAAGACCACACTAACAAGGCAATATTAAACTAAGGGAAAAATATGTCACAGGACTGAGGGCATTAGCATTTAAACCAACCTGATTTAGATGATACAGATGTAAAACCTGATCTTTTCATACAGTGAAGACCCTTTCATTGTTACCAGCTGTAGCACTGCATCTGCCTGTTCTAAATGCTGTGTTTACTCCATTTTTGCTGAGAGTGAAGAGGTTCCTGGCAGGCGACTAGAATTACTGTCATCACCTCCTTTCTCCCGTCAGTCACCTATGTTCAGAGTGTGCTGTGACAGGGAGGAAAAGTGACCGAACCAGTGTGGATCCTGCCTCTGCCCATGTGATATAACCTGTGCCTGGGTCTAGGGTGAAGAAGAGTCAGGCAGCTGTGCTCACAGCTGGGATGGCCCCTGCCACACCAAGTCAAAACGCAGGACACATGACAAAATCTCTTTACAGGACAGGTGTAAAAATGGCTCATAGTACTTTCCTTTCAGAGGGGGAGAACTATGTGGCAGGGAAAACAAAAGGCAAAGCTTTGCTGACTGGCGCTGGTGAGCCCTTCAGACTGTCCGGATGTTCATAAAAGCCCAGCCTGATGCATTGAGGCTGCCAGCACTTAACTTTTCTCCTCACTAATATTTCAGAGTTACCCCATGGCATTATCTCACTGCATTTTTGCCTCTGTCTGATAAATTAGAGCCTTGTCCTAAACTTTGTCCAAAAGAATCTGCTTCACAGTGTGGAAACAGTCTGTCAGGGTAAAGCACCCATGCCAACTTAGTACAAAAATAACTCTTTTAACATGGATAAGTGTCTTCTAATGATTTAAACTCAAGAATTCAAAGTAGTTCTTTATTTCTTTAAGACAAACAAAAAAATATCACGGCTTAAGTAATCTTTAATTTAATGGCTGGCAAACTGGCAAAATGCCAGATTTTATTACGGATCCTAAATGACTGTGCTTATTTTGTGCCAAGATATCCTATCTATCACCCCCCTTAGCATTATCTGGGTTCATTGCCTTATTTGGTTGTAGTTTATAAGATATAATGTTATTTTAGCTTGAAAATAGGGAGAAGAAAAATGCAACAATCTGGTTATTCATGCATTTTCCAGCTGCTCCACAGATAAGATAGGTAATATTGGCAACCTTTAGCTTCTTGTGACCACATTTTATAATAAAACATATCTACTGTAAAATGTGCGTATTGCTATGTTGAAGTGTGGTTTTGAGGGAGCAAAGAAGGCCAGATGTAATTTGATGTCATATTACACCATGCGTTGACTTAAGAATTCAGAGGCGGAATCATTTAAGATTACTGTAAGATGTACAAGAACAGGATATTTCACCATGAAAAGACCGCAGGAAGCTTCAAAATGCATTATTGAAGTAAATACTGATGCACATTTAAAACGGCTTTGAGGAAACTTGCCCTAAATATTATCTAGCACAAAGGTGTAACCTGTTGCACAGGAAAGCACCATTAAAAATCATTTTAACGCAGATATCTAGTTGGGAGAAACTTCTATTTCCTTTTCTTTTTTCTCTTTCTTTTCCTGTTAACTTGAAAGAGCTAGAACCTAAGACTCTAAAGTAAGTACATACAAGACATCTAAATCATGGTAAGTCATGTAGATAGCTGGAGCAGCAGTTCTGCTTATTCAGCAGTATGAAAAGCTGGATGCTGGACAGTGTGCCATGAACTCAGCTGTCTATGGATCTTGAAGGATGTGACAGGCGACCTTCAAAATACATTTATTTAAAGTATTTTTGGCAGGGTTGGTGAGACATGAGGGATGTTTTATTCTATAGCCTTCTAGATGCCTACATGCAAGAAAATGTAAGCAGTGGTGGAAGTGGAGAAGCCAGGAGGAGCGCAAAGCAAGGTGTCTTGTGGAAACAGTTCTGGTGCATGCTGAGGGCTGAGGGCTGCTCAGCGGAAAAGGACCTGGGGGTGTTGACTGACAGAGCTGAACATGGGCAGCTTGTGTCCCGGCAGTCAAGAAGGTCAGGAGCATCCTGGCCTGTATGAGAAGCAGTGGTCAGCAGGGCTGGGGCAGTGATCATTCCGCTGTGCTGGGCACTGGTGTGGCTGCACTTTGAATCCTGTGTTCAGTTCTGGGCTCCTCACTACAAGAGAACTGAGGTGCTGGAACGGGTCCAGAGGAGGGCAACAATGCTGGTGAAGGGCTTGGATCACAAGTGTGATGAGGAGCAGCTGAGGGACCTGAGGGGGTTTAGTCTGGAGAAAAGGAGACTCAGGGGAGCCCTTATCGCTCTCTACAGCTACCTGAAAGGAGGATGGAGTGAGGAGATGACTGGTCTCTTCTCCCAAGTAACAAGTGATAGGACAAGAGGAAATAGCCTCAAGTTGTGTCAGGGGAGGGTTAGATTGGATATTAGGAAAAAGTTTCTTCACTGAAGGGGTTGTTAAGCATTGGAAAAGGCTACTGTGGTCATCTTTCCCGTGGAGTGCAGCTGGGTTGAGGTCTGAAGCATTCTTAGGTGACACCAGTAGCTTCTCACTTGCTGGTTTAAAAGGCCTCGAATGGCCTTGTACTTACTATATACTCTCCAACTTCTGAAAATGACCTTCATGGAAGACCAGACTGAACTCATGATCAGTGTTGCAGTCAAGAAGGGAGCTGCTGAGGGAAGTGAGAGAAATTTAGTAAAAAGACACTTTTCCTAGAGTGCGAACTTCATTTTTTATGAGTCTTCCTTCTTTCTTTCCCCAGCCTTCCTTCAATGTCTTAAGAAAACAACCATCACCTGAGGACTAACACAGCAGATTGGCATCCTTTAAAGCTCTTTTTATCTAAGGACTGAGCTGTTAGTCTTCTAATAGCAGCAGGCAGGTGGGATTTTTGAGGTCCTGTATATTGCTTGGCTCAAGGGAAAAAAGTACTGACAGTGTTGACCATGAAGGGTTTTGTGTCATCCTCTGAAGCGCAAGTATGGTAAAATTAAACGGGTGTATAATTTGGACAGGGTTTAAAATTTATTTTTAAATGCATCATTTGACTTGCCTTTTTCCTTTTCTTTTTTTTTTTTTTTTTTTTGTTGCCAATCAGAATGCGTGAAGAGCAACAGCAGTGAAACTGCACTCTGTGTACACATTCACTGGTGGGCAACTTATCGAAGGAACATGTTTCTGCCAAAATGGGCTTGCTTAGCTGAGCTTTTATCACAAATACTTGACAAAGGTTTCCTGATATTTAAAATATTCTTCAGACATACATGATACTGCTTGGCTGTGGGCTGCTGCCACCACCTCTGATTAGAGGGCCTAATTGCAGTTGTTCATATCTCTTGTGCCAAGTCAAACCTGAGCAATTCCAGCTCAGGATCCCTGCACCATTGCAAGTGAACAGAGGTGTCCCTAGCCCAGCCTTCTTGTGCCACTGAATGCAGCCTACAGCAGTGGTTGGAACTGTCTGCTGTGGTGTTTGGCAATCCTAGACCTCACCTTCTGGCTACGGAAAAACTATCTTAACAGGCATAAGTTTTGAAGAAATACATTATTTCCCTCCTAGGGCTTAGTCTCTAGTCCTTTATTTTTCCTGTATACTGTACCATTTGCATAAACTTATGAGTAGCAGTCACAAAGCTAGAAAGGGAGAAAGTTTGCAGATGGCCTGAAGTTTCTCCCATTTGTGCAACACACAGAGATTGTAATATATATCAACATAGATATTTTGCATATATAAATTTTTACATATGCATATATATATACACCACATTTTCACAACCCCATCTGTTTTCAGAACTGATTGCGAAGTTGCAAGGTAAGACTTCAACCAGTAGACTTTGATTTGTACCTATGCATAGTTTCATCAATTAAAAATCAAACGATTCCTATCCCTAACGTAAAAGTTCTGCGTTTTTCCTCATGTTTTTCCTGAAAGGTTCACTGAGAGGGTGCTACCGCCAGGATTTATTGGACCTGTGAACTGTTTGCTCTGAAGATGACTTGCACCTGGACATCTGCCTGAGGCATCCTAGGCATTGATTATTCTGCAGTAAAGGAAGTCCACATATATGCTCAGTGTCCCAGGATTTTCAGATGCACAGAAGTAGCTCTGATGTGGCTGCTAGACATCTGGAAATCCTAGACACCTGACCAGACTTCAAATTCAACCTAGCTAAAATATCTGGGAAAAAATGAAGGCATGTCAGAGAAACCTGGATGTGCAGCACCTGCCTTGGCATAACTTTACCATAAGAAATCAAAGAATGAAACAGATATGTGTAAACACAAATACAGAAGATGGCATTTTTTCAACATATGAAAAATATTCCTCCTGCAAGAAAGCTTATCCTCCTGAAGAAACTGGCATAAACTGTACTGTGAGTCCCCAGGGGGTCTGCTGATATCAGCAAATCCACCTGAAAGCAGTCGCTTTAGATGTTCCTAGACATTTTCCAGTCATTTGAGCTTCTGGGATTTTCAGTCTGAAATCCTGTTTCCAGACATCTAACCCCTGGATACTGTACAACCCCCAAGAATGTTTATTTTGAACTCTGAGACTTTCTTTACTGATGCTAGTAAAGGACTTTGTACAACATAATCAACATTTCTCTCAGAGTGGAATCAAAGACTGCCCAATTAGGCTGGTGCAGTGTTTGTGTATGAATTATAACTAATGTGGAATTGAAAGGGAATTGTTCCATTCCCAGGTTAAGCACTGCTGGTGAAATTAGAAAATGTGATTCCTTTTCTCCCTCAAGGCATGAAGCTGGAGAAAAAAGCAAGACGAGAAGGAAGCAGCTTCTGCATTTTTCTTCTAATCAGCCATGCGTATTAGCGTATAAGGCAAGACAGGAAGGTAATATGAGAATCAGGCAAGCAGCCAGATGACATTGTGTAAGGCATCTTTGTATAACTGCCAGCTAGTGTCTTATAATATTGAACACTGAAGTTTCTATTTAGCAGTGTTGATTGAATGGTGGGAAAAAAAAAAAAAAATCCAGGCAAGAATAATGTCTGTAATCAGCACTGCATGATTGCTATTGTCTATGCTTGGTATACTTAATGGAGAAGCTAATTACCATGTGTTCATTTTTTATTACGTTTACTATATTGCATGGAGAAGTAATATGATTTTTCCCCCCTCCATGGGTTTACAGAAAACAAACAATACAAACAAAAACACGATGGATCCCCCCTTTCCAGCCCCAGCCCTAATTAATTCTCATTAGGGCCACCGTTTTTAATTCCAAGAGGAAGTCAGAAGGCAAGGATAGCATGCCTGATGAGCTTGCTAACCTAGCCCAGTGTGTGCTTGGACTGGGCTGCTGATGCGTTTGAATGTGACAGGAAGGAAACTGCACAAACCCAATGCACAGTCGTTTCATTTAACTTCTCTGAGACACATTCATTTACCTACCACTTCCCATGCATGCAAAAACAAAGGGCAAATTACCCTTGAAAAGTGGTGGACTGACAACTTCTGTCTGCATGGTTAGAGAAGAGCAATGCCGTGGAAACACACCCCTAGAATGGCATGATGGTGCCTTACAAATTCTTGACCCAGTCTTACAGCAGCTAGGTGTGAAAATGTCTGTCGCTCTCTGACCCTCAGACCATCCTCTGCGCCTGTTCAGTGCAAAATGGATGAGTTCACACTCCTCTGGTTTTGGGCATCTGCCACTGCTAGTGCAGGCAGAGGTCCCTCCAGGACACCGCATACCTCATAGGCAAAGCCCTCTCTTGGGTCAAAGCTCTCTGCTCATGGAGGGAAAGGGATGTCCAGCCTCCAGGACTGAAGGGCTTTCAGCCTTCCTTGGGAAGGTGGTTGCTCTCTGTGTAAAATATTTCAACAGCTACAGTGAGACGATAATACAGTGAGATAATGGAATAATTATTCCATGAAAAATGAGCATGGAGGACCTTCTTTGAATTGGGTCCTTGAGAATTTCTCTCTCACTTAATGTCAGTATATGACTTTCATTGAGAACTGTGCCTCTAAGGGTCTGATTTTTAACTGTGTTTGGATGCTGTAAGATGTGATACCAAGTAGGATCTTTCTGAAGTGTCTTTGTGTTTCCAACTGGCATTGGAAAGCTGCTCAGCCTAACTCTGAGGCATATCTGATTTGCATTGACTGTGCTTAGAGGGTTAACACAAGCGTTAGTATAACCGCTGTCAAAGCAGTACGATACTAGCGAATTCCACGAACTGCTGTGTGGCTCCTGGGAGAGGTTAGGATCCTGCTTAGGTCCTGTTACTTTTGCTAGAAGGATTGAGTTGCACATTCATGATGCATTTAGAGCATGCACAAGGTACAGTGTCCCCAGGGACCTCAACTGCAATCCTCAGATGCTGATTAGACCAATATTAATACCACAGAGACACAGCTAAAAAAATGTCAGTCAGACTGAGCTCAGTGCTGATTCTAACAAGCAGGTTCACAAAGTCTGGTCTTCCTACACTGAAGTAAATAGGAAGATATTACAGTATTTATAGACTGGATTTCAAAAACAAGAAGCAGCTAATGCACTCTCTTTATTAGGTGTACTCCCTAGTGCCTGCAAATTGCTGCATATTTCAGGCCTTATTTAATTTTTAATACAGCAATCATTACATAATCAGATATATTTTGAGGGAAACTTATTATTGTGTCTTGCAGTCTGACTGGTTTCCCTCTAAAAGTTTGGCGAGCTACTGTATGTGGTTTTTATGGCAGGAAATCCTTTTCTACTGCTGAAGGTGAAATTAGAATGTTCTACTCAATGTATGTGGTATATTAAGCGCAAAAAAGCAATGCCTGACAGGGTGGTGGGTAAGGGGATAAATTGCTTCTTTACTACACAGAGGGGGAGTGAAGACTTCCTCTTCTGATAATGAAGATTTTGATGTTAAAAATTGGCTGTTTCACCATATGGTCCTCTATTGCTGCCACTGGCTTAGGAGAGGTAAGTAGGAAAGACCATATGAAGATAAAGCATTTCAGCGCCTAAGACATGAGTAGAAGGTCCCTGAAGAGCTTGGTTGCTCCTAGGTGCATAAGTCTTCTTGAAAAACATGAAACTGAAATTTGCAAGACAGACCTGGCTCAGGATCCTACGTTTCTGCTCTGCCCTCTTATTCTATAGGATATGTGGGATGTTGGAGGGATGGATTTAAAAGTAAACTACATTGGAGGTGCAATTCCATTTAAATTAATTGCAAGTAAGTTTCCTCAGAAAAATGAAAGTTAAATATTCGGGAGAAACTTATGACAGGTTTCTGTCTCTGTAACAGTGTGTGGTGCTGAACTTACCAGAGCACAGCCTCTCCCCTCAACAGAGAGGGGATGAACAGGAATTGCAAGCTTCAAAGAGAGAGGTAAATACGATTGCAGGGCACCTTCCCTGGGATGGTGCGTGTTGTAAGGGAGAAACCTTCCTGCTTTTCCTTACACTTCATAGGACTTTCAAGGAAGTATCTCTTTAAAGCAAGCATGAAGCTGTTTGAACTGTTAGATGCATGATGCACAGGTTACTTGCAGATCTCCTTGCCTATAACCCTTAGCTAGAATATGTGCCTCAATGAATAATGAATTTAACTTCTTTTTTTCTGTCATCACCTTTACCCCTCATTAGCTCAGGTAATTCTTAAAGGTAGGTTCTCAGCTCGTGGGACATGTTTCTTAAATCCTCTTTCACTAAGAGCAAAACTTGATGTGGCACTTGACATGGGCTAGGAGCGCACAAAAAAGCTGCATTGACACAGCCACTTATTAGGGTGTGGTGGTATTTTGGACTGAAGATTGCTCATCATCATTATGTCTCGTATGTAAAGCCCAGCACAGGCACACTCAGAAGGATGGCTTTTCCTTTTTTACCCCACAGACAGGAAGTCTTGACTCTCAAAATATATTGAAGGGATAGCAGACTGACACAAAAGAAAAAAAACCCAACCTTCCACAATAATAAGAAAAAAAAAATTACTCCAATTATGGATGATCTCGCCATTTGAAATCTCTCATGGCCCACACTACATTTGATTTCCCTCTCTCTAAGGTCTTGCTAATGCTGTAAGACATGTTTTAAATTAGATTCCGAAATAAATACAGTTTATGACAGAGCTTGTACCTTGGAAAGGATTAGTTCTGGTCTGCCACTTGTGTATCTATTAAATTTTATTCAGTCATCATGCATTCAAGAATACTGTACCTTATGGGTATATTTTAAAGTAGTAAATTAAAGTGGTACACACTAGTGGTCCCATTAGTGGAAAGTGTCAAATCCAGTGTATTTTTAAGCATTCTACTTCAATCTCCCCACCTCTATACTATATAGAAGACGTTAATGTGTTGTTTTAATTTGAGACTCAGACACTGAAAAAGCTCTCATCAAGAACAATTTCCAGGCCTTGCAAGATAGAGGAGATAAAATAAAGCACTAAAAATAAATAATTCAAGGCAAATTTTATTCATTATGCTGTGTTTTCTATGGGCAATGGTTTGTGTAATTTCTTTTACAGAGCCAAAATGAGCAGCATCTCGTTGTGAAGGAGAAGCTTTTTCCTTCACACGAAATGCTTGATTTATGTACTTGCACCCTTTTATCACAGTAATTTTAAATCTGTCTGTCTGCCTGTCCTTGTTTTTAACACCTTATAAAATGTGGAAGAAAACACCAGTACACACAATTTCTCAAGGCGCTCTTAAAGGAATACTCCCATTTCTTCTTAATTTAATCAAATATATTTAATTAACGATGTTTGTGTTCATCACAAAGGACTTGGAGTGAGCTTTATTGCCAGTGTGAAATACTGAGTTTCTTTGAAATTGTAAACTTCTGACCTAGTATGACCTTTTTACATTTACTTTGCACGGATCTTCATTTCCTCCTTTGGGTAGGGAAATTGCCTGTGTTTTAAAACATGCTGTCTAGCACAGTTTTTATTTTTATCAAAGTTAATATGAATACCGACCATAGTAAACTAGAAATTATGAACAGGCAGGGTTATAAGTACTCAAAAACCTTTTAAATGTGCATAGTTACTAATCTTGTTCCACCTACTTGTGGCTTCCTTCTTGCCTTCCTCTAGTATTACTGTCAGGTAGGCAAGTCTCTGGCACCAAAGGCCATCTGAAGCTTGTTCAGATGCAGAGAAGTTACTACCGGGTAAATCTTTGCTCTGTAGATTATGGTGGAGCTCATTAAACCTAATAGGTTTTCTATTTCTTACCAACTAAGTAGAAAAAAAGTGAATGTTTACAGAGAGAACTGGTGATATTTAGGGTCAAAAGCAAGTCCAAGATATACAAATTAGGGCTTGTGAAAGCCAGAACAATATATGGTACAGAAGGGTGTGTTAGAGAAATAAAATCAGAAAAAAACAGAATCAAGCGACCGAACAGCAGGAAGCAATGATGAATGTAGCCTGAGGTGAAGTTAGCAAACAAAGTTCCTTTGGGCCTGGTGGTAGATGATGGGACCTGGATTTGTGCCCAAGAGTGTGACTCTCACTGTTGATTTCCAATATTCTCTGAGAAACAGGACATTGTAAGAGCCTGGGTGTTAATTACATAGACCAAAAAGAAGAAATAGTAGCAGAAAAGATGGGGCTTTGTCTTAATGAGACAGAGTACGATGAAAGGGATAACACATTGCTTCGTGGCCAATGCCACAATAATGAGTTTGGAGCAGAATAAAAGGAAAGTAGGAATCTATAGCTACTACTCCACAAAAGGCTCTCAAAAGACAATTCCATCCTTGTTACAGTTTCAACAAAACAGTAACTTTCACTGCCTGTCCACACAGAGAAAACTAAGCACTTCAAAAGGTTTGGTGGTAGCAGGTGAAATGGCATCTAACCAGATCCTGGGGTCACACTTAGGTAGCAATTAAAGTACTTCAGCTAAAAGTCCATGACCTTGCATCTGATTACAATTATAGAACAGTTAGGGTTGGAAAGGACCTTCAGATCATCTAGTTCCAGCCCCCCTGCCATGGGCAGGGACATCTCCCACTAAACCAAGCCAGCCAAGGCTATGTCTACCCTGGCCTTGAACGCTGTCAGCGATGGAGCATTCACAACTTCCCTGGACAACCCCTTCCAGTGCCTCACCACCTTTACAGTAAAGAATTTCTTCCTTATATCCAATCTAAACTCCCTCTGTTTAAGTTTGAACCTGTTACCCCTTGTCCTATCACTACAGTCCCTAATGAAGAGTCCCTCTCCAGCATTCTTCTAGGCCCCCTTCAGATACTGGAAGGCTGCTATGAGGTCTCCATGCAGCATTCTCTTCTCCAGGCTGAATAGCCCCAATTTTCTCAGCCTGTCTTCATACGGGAGGTGCTCCAGTCCCTTGATCATCCTCTTGTATTGAATAGGTACAGTGGAAAATCGATCTCTTCTTTGGTACCCACTCTCCACAGAGCTAATCCAGGGAAGAATTCTGACTTATGGATCATGACAGAAAGAGGCAAGAGGTTACGCCATTGCATCCACCTTCCTAAAAGTATTTTTCCTGCGTGCAGTCACTATTCATCTTTGAGGAAATGGTAGGTTTTCATATTTTTTATAAGGGCTGAAACACAAGAACAGCCTCAGGATAGTTTGTTCTTTGTCTTAATCTTTAACTCAAGCCAATACCTTGAGAAGGACTGCTGTCCTGGTTTAAGCCCAGCTGGTAACTCATAACCATGCGGCCGCTTGCTCAATCCTCCCCCTTCCTTCTCCCTGCTCCCAGAAGGATGGGGAGGAGAATCGAAAGAAGGTAACTCCCATGGGTTGAGATAAGAACAGCCCAGTAACTAAGGTATAACACAAACCACTGCTGCCACCACCAATTATAATTATGGGAGAACTGGCTACCCTGGATTTGGAGAAGGCTGAGGTTCTTAATGACTTCTTTGCCTCAGTCTTTACCGGCAAATGCTCTGACCACACCACCCAAGTCTTGGAAGGCAGACGCGGGGACGGTGAGGGTGGGGACCCTGGGCCCACTGTGGGGGAGGATCTTCTTCGGGACCACCTTAGGAACCTGAATGTATACAAGTCCATGGGACCGGATGAAGTCCATCCGCGGGTCCTGAAGGAGCTGGCAAATGAAGTTGCTAAGCCACTGTCCATCATATTTGAAAAATCATGGCAGTCAGGTGAAGTTCCCGATGACTGGAAAAAGGGAAATATAACCCCCATTTTTAAGAAGGGGAAAATGGATGAGCCGGGGAATTACAGACCAGTCAGTCTCACCTCTGTGCCTGGCAAAATCTTGGAGCGGATTCTCCTGGAAGGCATGCTGAGGCACATGAAAACCAACAAGGTGCTTGGTGACAGCCAGCATGGCTTCACTAAGGGGAAATCCTGCCTGACTAATCTGGTGACCTTCTATGATGGAGCTACGGAACTGATGGACAGGGGCAGAGCAGTTGATGTCATCTACCTGGACTTGTGTAAAGCCTTTGACACTGTCTCCCATGACATCCTTCTCTCTAAGTGGGAGAGACATCAATTTGATAGGTGGACCACTCGGTGGATAAAGAACTGGCTGGATGGCCGCACGCAAAGAGTAGTGCTCAATGGCTCAATGTCCAGCTGGAGACCGGTAACGAGTGGTGTCCCCCAGGGATCGGTGTTGGGACCGGTTTTGTTCAACATCTTTGTGGGTGACATGGACAGTGGGATTGAGTGCGCCCTCAGCAAGTTTGCCGATGACACCAAGCTGTGTGGTTCGGTTGATACATTGGAGGGAAGGAATGCCATCCAGAGGGACCTTGACACGCTTGTGAGGTGGGCTGATACCAACCTTATGAAGTCTAACCATGAGAAGTGCAAGGTCCTACATGTAGGTCAGAGCAATCCCAGGCACAGCCACAGGTTGGGCAGAGAAGAGATTCAGAGCAGCCCTGCGGAGAAGGACTTGGGGGTGTGGGTTGATGAAAAAATGAACATGAGCTGGCAGTGTGCTCTTGCAGCCCAGAAAGCCAACCGTATCCTGGGCTGCATCAAAAGGAGTGTGACCAGCAGGTCGAGGGAGGTGCTCCTGCCCCTTTACTCTGCTCTCGTGAGACCTCACTTGGAGTATTGTGTGCAGTTCTGGTGTCCTCAACATAAAAAGGACATGGAACTGTTAGAACAAGTGCAGAGGAGGGCCACGAGGATGATCAGGGGACTGGAGCACCTCTCGTATGAAGATAGGCTGAGGAAATTGGGG
Organism: Amazona ochrocephala; assembly: GCA_039720435.1. NCBI lineage: Eukaryota > Metazoa > Chordata > Aves > Psittaciformes > Psittacidae > Amazona > Amazona ochrocephala. Next base: position 15,949,104 of record CM077879.1, read on the forward strand.
CTGTTCAGCCTGGAGAAGAGAAGGCTGCGTGGAGACCTCATAGCAGCCTTCCAATACCTGAAGGGGGCCTCTAGGGATGCTGGGGAGGGACTCTTCATTAGGGACTGTGGTGAGAGGACAAGGGGTAATGGGTTTAATCTTAAACAGGGGAGGTTTAGATTGGATCTGAGGAAGAAATTCTTTACTGTGAGGGTGGTGGGGCCCTGGAATGGGTTGCCCAGGGAGGTTGTGAATGCTTCATCCCTGGCGGCGTTCAAGGTGGGGTTGGACATAGCCTTGGATGGCTTGGTTTAGTGGGAGATGTCCCTGCCCATGGCAGGGGGGTTGGAACTCGATGATCTTTAGGTCCTTTCCAACACTTACTATTCTATGATTCTATTCTATGATTCTATAAGGGAAATAACAAGGGAAGAGAATACAACCGCTCACCACCTGCTGACTGATACCCAGCCAGACTCAAACAGTGATCTAACCCTTCTGGGTAACTGCCCCCAGTTTATACAGTGGGTATGACGTGCTGTGGTATGGAATACCCCTTTGGTTAATCTGAGCCAGGTGTCCTGTCTCTGCTTCCTCCTGGCTTCCCCTCCTCACTGACAGAGCATGAGGCTCAAAAAGTCCTTGGTCAGAATGATCACCACTTAGCAACAACTAAAAACATCAGTGCTATCAGCGCTGTTCCCAGGCTGCAAGTAGAAACACAGCACTGCACCAGCTACTAAGAAGGAGAAAAATGACTGCTACTGCTGAACCCAGGACAGTATCCACCCTTATTCCAAACCATTCATGTCGTACTCAGATCCCACATTTTATAATGTACCATCACTCTTGTCTCATATATATCTATAGAGAGACATCCACACACACACAAAGAGAGATATCATTCCTTAGTGCATGGACCAATCCCTATAAAGCTGCTGAGTTCATCAGGTCCACGATGTTGGGCTCCATCTCTTGTAACAGCCTTTCAGAGCAGGAGAGAGAGTGCGCAATGTTGGACCGTCGCCTGCTGATGACACTGTGAAACTTGTCTGGTCACTGCTGAGCTCATCTAGTTTCATCAAAGTTCATTCTTTGTTGGGATGATGGTTGGAGGGAAGTCAGGGACAGTCACTGGTGACCTGAAGACATCTAGTTGGTGCACTATGAAAGTTCTACATAGCAGGCAACAGCATACACTTGAGTTCACTGGCTGTTTTCCCCTAAAATCAACTCCCCTTGAGGTACACATCGGACTTCCCCATCTTTCCGCATTACCCACCAAGTATACCCAGGTCCCTGAGCAAAAGCAATCCCATGAGTGGGTTTGCCTTTACCTGAAGTAGGAATAACCCAGACTGTCTTCCTCAGAAAAATCTTTATGTGTACCCCAGGAGCTTTGTCCCCTTCAACAGTATGTAAAAGTTCTGACTGGGCTGGGCCAGCCCTGTTGGCAGATCCTCCGGTGTTGACCAACCAGGTGGCCTTTGGTAAGTGTGTACCCCAATGTTTGAAAATCCCACCACCCATTGCTCTCAGTGTAGTTTTTAACAGTCCATTGCACCATTATATTTTCCCAGAAGCTGGTGCATGGTAGGGGATGTGATACACCCACTCAATGCCATGCTCTTTGGCCCAAATATCTATAAGGCTGTTCCAGAAATGAGTTCCATTGTCTGACTTAGTTCTCTCTGTGGTGCTGTGTTGCTACAAGATTTGTTTCTCGAGGCTCAGGATAGTGTTCCGGGCAGTGGTATGGGGCACAGCATATGCTTCCAGCCATCTGGTGGTTGCTTCAACCACGGTAAGCACATGGGCTTGCTGTGATGGGTTGGTGGGAGTGTGATATAATCAATCCACCAGGCCATCCCATATTTGTACTTCAGCCATCGTCCTCCATACCAAAGAGGCTTTAACCGCTTAGCTTGCTTAATTGCAGCACGTTTCACACTTGTGAATAACCTGGGCAATAGTGTCCATTGTTAAGTCCCCACCTCGATCACGAGCCCATCTGTATGTTGCATCTCTGCCCTGATGGCCTGAAGTGTCATGGGCCCACCAGGCCAGAAATAATTCACCCTTATGTTGCCAATCTATCTGAGCCACTTTAATCTTAGCAGCTTTATCCACTTGTTGGTTGTTCTGGTGTTCCTCAGTGGCCCGACTCTTGGGTACCTGAGCATTTACGTGGCGTACCTTCACCACCAGATTCTGCACCTGGGCAGCGATATCTTGCCACAGTGCAGCAGCCCAGGTGGGTTTACCTCTGTGTTGCCAGTTGCTCTGCTTCCACTACTGCAACCCCTCCACAGGGAATTTGCCACCATCCATGAGTCAGTATAAAGTACTGGCCACTTTTCTTGTTCAGCAATGTCCAAGGCCAGCTGGATGGCTTTCACCTCGGCAAACTGACTCGATTCACTCTCTCTTTCAGCAGTTCCTGCAACTTGTCATCGAGGACTCCATATGGCTGCCTTCCATTTCTGATGCTTTCCCACAATACAGCAGGACCCATCAGTAAACAAGGCATATTGTTTTTCACTTTCTGACAGTTTATTATATGGTAGGGGAGCTGGGAGTGTAAGGGGATGTCTCCTTCAGAGGTTGACCACCCAAGAACATTAAAAAAGATGTGTAATTCCTAAATGCTTCTATTATATATTTCCCAAAGTATAGAGGCGATGACCACACTGGGAATTCAAGCCAGATCAGTTTCATTATCAATGAGTCTATTGTATTACCAGTCATTACCATGAAGTACAGCAAAACAAGAACCTTAGCCCAAGCCCCCCAGCCAATTAATACTAAAACAGCAAATACCGGCTGTAAGTAAGGTATGACATGCTGAAACTGTGAGACCAAGAGCAACGACTTTGAGAGCCAATAAATCAGCATTGTGACAAGTGACTATTAATCTGAAACAATGAATGCTTATCACAAATACAATTAGACTCACTCTGGTTGGATCTGTTGTTATCTCAACCCTTCCTGCCCCACATTGGGTGCTAAAAAGAACTGCCACGGTTTAAGCCCAGCCAGTAACTCAGAACCACCCCCCCAGTTTATATACCGGGCATGACGTGCTGTGGTATGGAATACCTCTTTGGTCAGTTTGGGTCAAGTGTCCTGTCTCTGCTTCCTCACGGCTTCCCCTCCTCCCTGGCAGAGCATGAGATTCACAAAGTCCTTGGTCACACCAAAACATCACCAAGCAGTAACTGAAAACACTGGTGTTATCAGCACTGTTCCGAGGCAGAAAGTCAAAAACACAGCACTGCACCAGCTACCAAGACAGAGAAAAATGACTGCTACTGTTGAACCCAGGACAGCCGCTCCCTTGGTATTCTGACTGAAACTGTGTGAGTGCTCTCTGACAGTCTGTCTTGGTGAACTAGTAGTTGAAGCATAAATAAATTCAGTTACCTTAAGAGAAATCCTATTATTCTGCATCAATTTCCTCTTCCAGTGGAGAAGACAGATGGACATGCAACACTTTGCACACAAAACCTTCTCTTTCAGAGAGCTGAAAAAGTTGGCAACTTACATCAGCTTTTGGATGTCACATCTGTTACTGCCTGTCATTGCTTGCTATGTGCCTTCCTCCTTATCTGGCCCTTAAAAGCATGGATGTTCACCTTCTTGGTGACATTGGTCATGCCCAGAGAACTACCAATATTGATTTTACAAGCCACATGTTCATCATGAAGTGAGATCTGCTGCCCTTGATGGCAAAGGGTTCAGTATCCTTGTCTTTTATTGAACAAATTAAATGCTAATAGAAAGAGCTATTCCTAAAATCCTACAACACAAATTTTTTCATACAACATTTTGAGAATGGTGATTTCCACAAAGACTGCAAGCAGAACAAAGACTTAATTGGGGCTTCATAACAGATTTGAAAATAGGCCTGCTGGGTTTTGTTTTATTCTGGGATTAAACTGAAAGATATGTGTTAAAGAGAGAGATCAGGAAAGCAGTGTGGAAGTGCAAGAATCACATGTTAGACATTGCAATTATGGGACTGATATTGTAAGTCTGTGATACAGAAGGCAGGGGAGATATCTATTCTCTTTCATTTGTCCTGAGAAATTGTTGCCAGGAATAATGTGTCCATTTAAAAAAAATCAGTTGATACAAAGCCTAGAAAAGAACAATGAAATTATCAGAGAATCCATCAACACGGCCTGTGAATGCATTCAATGAATTTGGTTTATACAGATTGGAAAAAGCAGGGCAATTGTGGGACAAGATAGCAGTCTCCAAATAAGTAAAAAGTTGTTACAAAGAGAGAACAGGAGCCTGGTACGCCTGCTGACTCATAGGGCAGCAAATAAGGTTTAAGTTGAATGCAAGAAATAAAACTGAAGAGGCTGCTAAGAGAATTCCCTCCAGTGGGAGGATGTAAGATCAGGCCATACACACCTTGTTTAGTCTGGTCAAAGTGTAAGCTTAAGCCTGTTTCTAAGAAGGGTGTAGGTGGCCACTTGAGGTCCCTTCTTGCTGGCAGGTTTATGAGTCATAGCGGCAGCTGGAGGACAGAATTAACGGGCACCTGCCAAAATTACCTCTGGGAAGCACTTTTCTGATCAATCATCTAGAAATACTGTTGCTGTTTTGTCACAGCAATGTGTTTTCTTTATGTCACTGACTCTAAGTCCATGATTGTGCTTAGGAAAGCCAGTTCTTGGAGAACAATTATGTTATAATTTCAGAAATCCAAAGGAAGGTCCTGTTTTAAGCTCCATAAATGCTTATAACTTGTTTTAATCCAGCTTTTGAATCACCTGAAAAATGCCTCTCACAAGGGTTTTTCCCAGAGAGTATCAGCGGAGGAAGCACAAGATGATCAGGGCTATTGGACATTCAACAGCAAAAGCAAACCAACTAATATTTATTACTGCCAACTTAGCAGGAGGCAGTGTCCCAGGCCCAGATCTGGCAGGCTGATATCTTGCATTCACAGGTAGGTGCTTCTGATGAAGAGTCTGTAGTGTAATAAGAAATATGGAGTCTCCTGGTTTATATCCAGACATTTGGGTGACACTGATCACGATAATATTAAGCCGTAGCTGATTACAGTGATGCATCTACACCAACAGGTCATTTCTTACCAATGGCTCCCATTGAAGAGCCTTATAAAGCAAATAATAGCATTTTACAAACTTTTAAAGCTGGTATGCCTTTTATGCACACCTCTGTGCACCCATATATACCTTTCTGTAACTGTTGCTGCATCTATGTGGAGGATTAGGCACGGTATATAAGAAGAGGTAAGGTTTTATTGGGCCAACCATTATAATTTGTAGAAATTCTTCTCATAAACAGTAAATTCTTTCAGGCTTACAAGCCCTCAGCTGGTTCTGAGGAATTAGGTCTTTCTCCTTCAGGTATGACACAGATATTCAAAAGTATCTTTAGGCCTATTTGTCACCATTTTACAAGGTGATGTCAAGGCAGTATTTTAAAGGCACTATTTTTTTTTTTTTCCCCAGCTCATAGTTTTCTTTATCTATGCTTGACCTTTGGTTTGGGAAGAGAGAAAATAGGCCCAATACCTCCATCTGCATTTGTCTCTCCATTAACATTTCCTTTCTTTATAAATCACTCACACATCTAATGCTGCCCTGACTGTGGAGAAAAGACAGGCTGGAGAAATCAGCGGGTGATCAAGGAAGCGCTTAAAGGTGATGGGCTGCTGCTTCAAAAAGCACTTGCATAAATAAACCTGCAGCACAGGGCAGAAGGGAAATGAAGCTAGAAATCTGGCTGAGTGCCTGCAGAGGCCAGGCCCAGGGCAGTGTCACTGCTAAGTGGGAACAGGCGGGAGCAATTGTATGTTTTTGTCTTCCTCTCTTCCCTTTGGATATGTAACAGAAAACCAATGAGCCCATTCAGTAGAAAATGGGTGAACACTGGCGGCAAGAGGTGTTCCTTTCTCCCAGGAGATCCCAAATACTGCATGGTCAAACTAAAGCTGAACTCTCCCTCCAGCCCTGCCGATGTCAGATGAGCTCCGACTTCCCCACTTTTTCCTGTCAAAGTCATTGCTCAGCACATGAAGCACTTTACGAGAAGATTATTTCAACTTAATTTTCCATATTCTTTAGAAATCTGGATGGTTCAGATAGCAGAACAATACATTGAGGTCTCCAGCTGCATGAAGGCATCAACCCTTCCCAGCAGGCAGAAGCACAGATAGGGCAAGGGCTCTTGGAACATATGGAGACAAAAACTCTACGGAAAATGAAAAAGACATGGGCAATAATAAATGATTAGGGAAATTTAAGTATATATGACAACAAAGCTACTAGAACAAAAGCCAGCTGAAGGGAGATGATTAATAATGATTGTGGTGTGCAAGCAGAAAAGCAGGAGAAAGTAGGAGGTGCAAACGACAGAGGGAACATTAGGATGACTATACAAGCTGGCACCACGCTGGAAGAAAAAGGGTACACTATAAGCAGCAAGAATGATTTAAGTAAAAACAATAAATGAAAGATTTTCAGAAAATCTGGACTAGAAGAAATCAAGTCAGATTTGGAGATCACCAGATATCACTAAATTAATAAAGCAGGTAATAATGCTGCTTTAAGTATGCCATTGATTAGTCCTGGCATTGATATCTTACCAATCATGGGCAGGATTTCAGTTTTCTGACTTCCTAAAGTATTTCCTTCAGTCTGTACATGATGCTGCATTTAAAGAAGAAAAAAGCAGGTTTTCTTTTTCTTTTTCTTCTTTTTTTCCCCCTCTTTTTTGAGCTTTGATGTAAGGTAAAATCACTTAATTTAGTTTCTCTCCCATGGCTCCCTTCTATATGGCTTTAAAAGATACTTCCAAAAGTGCTGAGGTTTAAGGATCTGACGCAGCTCCCACTGTTAAAATTCCCATTGACTTTAGGTTCTAAACAAGGTAATGAATAGGGTGAAAAATAAGCACAAGATATGTGAAAGTGAACCAATGGGGATTTTCATTTTGGTTCCAGTAGAAAAAGGTTTAAAATAAAAATGAAAGCCAGGTTTCCCCTTTCCTAGATGGGTGCCTGGGCACTCAGACTTTTGGTCATTTGGGATTTGTTCTACTTATTTGCTTTCTGTCAATCAAGCAAGTAGAGAAGAAAACTTGATTGCAGTTCAGGAGAGAATGGGACATTTCTGCAGTAACAACAACAAAAATGCGGTGATGAGCAAGCCACCTTCACCAGCTAACTTTATATTTGTCTACTTCTGTTTGCATGTGTCCTAGCAGACATGAACACACCTTTGTGGTGCACAACATGCGCTGTTTAAGGCCTCCAATAAAAATAACATTCATCTCTCAGCACCTTTCGCAGGATAGGTTTCTTTCCCTGCTGTCTTTGTGCCGTGATAGAAACAAACATGAGATACATAAAACCAGAAAATGGAATCAAAATCCAGGAACTTTCTAAACGCTCCGGATTTCTAATTTTTCAAAAGAAATGAGGCTTCTCCCCTCAGGTACAGAGGAAACAAATCTTTTACAGGCAGCTTTACTATTACCTCGTTTCTCAGTTCATGTTAGAGCCTCTTATCAGTGCCTTCTCTTTCAGTCGGATGTCTAATTTAAGAGTTCTTATGGCTGATTGTGTGGCCAGCTTTTGTAGCTGTGACAAGACACCTACCCCCGCTTTCCAAATGAGTTTTCTGCAATTACCCACATGCAGATAGCAAGCAAGCTTGGGACTCATATCAGTCATTGCATATGGGCATTTAAAGATACTAGATACAAGTAATTACAATTTAGTAATGATTAATACCTTTCAAGTGTTTAATGACCTAAGTTAGATTCTGTACCTCTGCTCTTTTTAGCTACTTGAGGAGGAAAATACAAATTCTTCATTAAAAATTTCATCAGCCTGCTGTGAACCATGGATTAAGGAAGAGGAGGACAGACTTTCTCTGTCCTGGACAGCTAGTGTGTCAGGGAAAGAAAATGACTGAAAACATGCAACAGTATGATACTAAACAAGAGAAGATGTGAGTGCACTAGATGATTTTTTTTATTTTCAATACATGTAAGGAACCATAAGAAGTCCATAATGTATGGGCTGAATAAATAGTTCGGTTCAGGATTCAGGCCGTTGTCTCATTAAGTCATCTGTTGGTAGTTACCAGCTCAGAATGGCACTGTTAATGCAAACTGTGTGATTTCTTTCCATATTATCTTTCCAAGTAATAGACATTACTCTTAATAACAATAACACCGAAAATGAAAAGCCAATGGTAAGTGGAGATTTCACACTGTTACGGTGTTAAAGCAGTGTCAGCGCCAATTTAAATTGTTTCCATTTAAAAACTGATGAATATGGACAGACACTGAAAAGCAACAGAAATGCTGTGGTGACCAAGCAAAGTCCAGTTTTCTTAATTGGCTTCAGGCCTGATTTAGCTTCTCTCCAATTCAGTGGGAGTCCTTCCATTCACTTCACCGGATGGCATCTCTGGTCTTCCACGCTCCAGTGGTATGTGCCTAGGAAATACATTAGATTAGTGATAAAAGTTGTCATGTATCCAAGGGGTCATTTGCCTCTCTCTCATGTAAAGAGAGTGATTTTCTGAACATGAATACACTGGCCTTGTGAAAATTAAAAATTACCATAATTTATCACTCAAATTGCACCTTCAGCTATATTGGGTATGCTCAAGTATCCTAGAAGGCTGTGTGATTAAGTACTCTGTAAGTTAACTAAGAGCCTGGCTTCTCACATCTAAAGGGGTCATTTACATTTGTCAGATTTATTACTTATTTCTGTAATATTTGCAATATCATAGCACGTAGGAGTCTGAAGTTATGTACCTGGACCTAAGCTACTTAATATTTCATAGACAGATGAAAAATAAAATTACCCCTACCTCAAGGATCTTGTAGTCCATGAAGAGTAAGAAATGAGCCAACGGTTCCATTCAGGAGTGTGCTACTGGCTGGTCTAACAGGCAGTAGCCTTATCACTTCAGCAAGGTACCCACCCATTTGCCAAACTGCTGGTTTGTTTTTTGTTTTAATGCTGTTGACATCTTGGCAAAGGCGCTTTTCAAGGAGAGTTTAAAGGAGATCAAGAAAAGAGCCTTAGGGTGGTGTACAGGGAACACATCCCGTGCCTGAGAGTGACAGCACTGGCTTGAAAGCTGGTGAGATGGTGGATTGCAGGATGGCAGCTGGGGTGTTCAGAGTGGGGAACAAGCCTTCCAGCACTGTGTGAGTGATGATAGAGTACATTGTTTGTAAACCATTTGAGTTCCTCAGGTTAATGATGCCATACGAAGACAAATAATCTTGCAAATACTGAATATAAAGCTGGTAATGGTGCTTCTGGAGGAGGCAGGGCATGCATCACAGCTTCCACTGGTGCATCTGGTCAGCTTGTTCGTCCCATGCAAGTGTTTCCTTTCCTGTCCTGCTTCTTGTTGTCTTTAAAATTTAGAAAATGGGATAGATTTAATATAATGAATAAATGGGAATAAAATAGATGTTCTCCTGAAGAGTAATGGTAGTTACTGCATTGTTTTATTTGAACCTGTCTTGATTTTAATTCCCTGATGTTTATTTGACCATTAAAATGTAAACTAGTGGGAATGTGAAGTAAAACCAGTAATGAATCTTGAATTTAAATATATAGATATGTTTTTTTTAACAACAGTTTTCATTTGTGACCACGGGAAAAATGCCCTACAGGAGTCACAGTATGAGCCCTACCCTGCGGCACCTGTGTGAAAAGCACTGATTATGTATTTCAGGAGTTCCTGTGCTACATTTGCCAACTCTGACCTCTGTAATTCTCAGGAAACCACATTTTACATAGCTCTACACACACATACTCTTAGGACCAAATTGTTCCACATGGCCCCTCTCTGAATGCCAGCAAACTTTGCACTATACCTTCTCTGTCTGTACCTTAGGCCAAACCTGAAACAAATTGCTCAGGGCCATATGGGAAATGAGCCTTACTCATCGTTATTCACTCTATAAATAGCCCATTAACTCCAAGGCAAGGGTCTAACATAGATATATGCAGTCATTATTATGCTTTTTCTATGATAATTCATGTGCCTGCTGTGTAAGCAAATGTGCAGAAAAATGTGTGGGCATATTTAGGAAATCCTGGCCATTCCTGAAGGTTTTCGTAGAAATAGGCCTCTCATTATTCCTTATGCTGATCACCACCAGTCATATTGGTGACAGTTGCCACCCTCCTAGTTTCTCTGGGAAAGCAGTATTGATAGATGGTCCCTCCACCACCAACAACATCCCACCTTTGGTGTGGCTTTACATGTACTTAGCCATTATTTCCTTCTCCTGATAAGATCTGGGGTACAAGATAAAAGGAATGAAGTGTTTAATGAGGTTGAGAGAATGATGCACTTGGCAGGATTTCAAGTATCAAGCTTTGAGCTCTATGCAGAGGGTTTAATCCTTAGAGGCAATATGTACCTATAATTCACTAATGACTTAGTAGAAATTTGTGGGTGCTTGACTTCTTACATAGCCTCCTCTTGGATCTGCCCACTGGCAAGCACCAGCTTGGCAGATCTGAGAGAGCAAGTAGCACAAACTATTACCTATGCAAACTTGTTATTTTGGCTGACAATAAGAGACAGTGGGAAGAAAATAATTAGCTTAGCCATGCTGAGTGTCCTCATCAAAGAAGAAAAAACCCAAAACCTAGAAATAGAAAAGGTGGGGGTTTTAATTTATTTGGGTTTGTGATTTTTATTCTTTTTTTTTAAGTTGTAACCTTCAGACTAACAGAAAAAGCAGAGACTGGTGTCAGACTGGAAGCCCTCATTATCAGCCCTCTGCCTTGAGATGGAAAAAAATATATCCCCTCAACTCGATTCTTCACAGTAACCTCTGATTGCTAATTATTTGCTAAATTTCCTGCTGATGTTCCCTGAGTGAAGTCAGGCTTGATGAAAGTTTCTGCACTTGCCTTGTCAGCAGGAGAACAGAAAAAGTGGGCCAGCTTAGTTCAGAAAGGACCCTCACTGCTCATCACTTATGTTTCCACTGGACATGCATCGACGCTTGTCTGCCACCAGCTCACAGCATTCCATCTACCTTCCTCTTCATGGTCATTTGAAGTGCAACCGCTCAGCTTCTCAAAAAATTTATAGCATTAACTCCGAAGAAAACAAAGGCTGATATCATGTCACTCTTCTACAATCTCAGGAAGAGAGAGGAGAACTTGCATGTCAGAAAATTATTGGGCCAGGTATTTGTTCAGTGGCTTTTACACACCTATCATTACTCCTTGAACTCATAACCCAAACTAAAAGTAATAAATGATCCCTGTCCAGTGTTATTTCATCTTTGTTAATCATGTGTTTCCCTGAAATGTTATCTGTGCAACTGCCAGAACTGTTAAGCATGATTTCCCCTTGGTGAATCCACGCTGACTGCTCCAGACAAGACCTCTTGCCTTCCACGTGCTTAGAGATGGCCTCCAGGATGAGATATTCCATCACTTTTCCAGGGACTGAAGTGAGGCTGACTGGCCCTGGTTGCATTTTTGGAGGCTGGGATGACATTTGCTTTCCTTCAGTCCTTAGACACCTCTCTTGATAAACATGACCATTCAAAGATGATTGAGAGTGGCCTAGCAATGACGTCTGCCAGCTCCATCAGTGCTCATGGGTGAATCCCGTCAGGACACATGGATTTGTGGATGTCGGGTTTGTCTGAAGTATCTCTAACCCCATCCCCAACCAAAGGAAAGACTTCCTTTCTCCACCCCTTCTCCCTGGTCATTTGAGTCAGGGATTCCTGAGGGCTGGCCTTGACACTGAAGACTGAAGCAAAGAAGGCAGGTGGCTTATGAAAGCTTCCAAAAACTTATCATACCCTTGTAGTTTTCTATGCCAATGAAATTATTCAAGACAGATAAAACAAGCAGTATAAATTTATACTACCCAGAAGGTGTTGAGCTACTGAGAAGTGCTGATACAGTGAATTAATGACTTAGTTTATTATATTTTTTCCTTATGACTTTGCGTTAAAAGGACTAGCTGTATAGACCCAATTTATTCTGATCACATAATATTCAGTTCAGTGCATTAGGTTTAATGTGCCTACTTCAAATGAGATTAAAGAACTCATATTTACCAAAAAAAAGTGTGCTGAAATGATTAAAAATACCTAACTTTTCTTTTCCTTAACTTTTTTGTCTAGAATATCTTCTGGTGTAAGAATGGAAGAGTGGGGTTTTTTTTTGTAATTATAGTAATTTTGGAGGGCTTAGAATACTGTGCTTTCTTTAAAAGAAAAATAACACATATTTTGACCTTCTGAAGTATTCTGAATTGACTCTCCTTCAGTGCCATTACTTATTTCTGGGACATTAGATTAGCCTTAAGTACCGTATCATGAAATGAAAATGTGTAACTGTCTAGTACATAAACTTACTGACACTGGGGGCAAGAGAATCAGGAGTGCAGGTAAGCAAATAAATAACAAAAACTTCGTAACAACACTATCTCACGGTGGCCTGTTCCTGTGGTGTGTCAAACCATAACTTCTTGGCAAACTCCAATTCCTCCAGCTCTGCATCTCATTTATCTCTGTTTTGGAGGCCATATTTAATGCTAACATAGTTTTCAAGGCGCTGGAAGGTTACATGGATGATTTCTAATGTTTAGCTCTGCATGAGGAAGATGATACTTAAATTTATGATTAAAGACCTTTCCCCTGGAAAGATTTCCTTGAAAACTTGAAAGTGCTGCAACTTTGAGGAGGAGAATAAAAAAGGAGAATGAGTTACTTTAGGAGTCTCCTTACAAAACGCAGTCTTTCACTGTTGTGTGAATGAAACCCAAACACGAAAATTCAGACAGGTTTTGTCTTTAAGCTGCTCTCTGCAGCAGGATGCTGTAATCCATGACAGAGGTTTTCATCAAAGAAAGAGCATTATTTTGATCTCAATTTGTGTCAGGTATTGCATTCTTGAAATTCACAATTGTGAATTGGTGAAAAGTACTGTAGATGAGCAGCCAGGCTCAGTGTTACTGGGGCATTATGGAAATCCTGCTAAAGCCACTGCGCAAAAAAGGCCGTTTGCAACATCATGTTTTATGCCGCACCCACATCTAAAGACTTGCAACATGGTGCCTGGGATAATGATGCACACTTGAGACATGAGTCAGTAGTATTTCAGATCCTCAAAACACATGCATTTTTTAGTTCCGATCAAGAAAAACAATGATAACCTATCTTCTTATGAAAACTAATCATACCCTTATATGCTTGGTCATTCCTGCAGAGAAAAGATTTTTCTCTCATGTGCACCAAAACTAAAATGTTGAATGCCTGTCCCTCCACACTGTCCAGAAATTGTTAAAAGGAGAATAAGCATTTAGCTCTCTTTTCCAACCATCGCTCTGAGGTGCTGCATGCTCCTTTAAATCCCCTGGTTCCATAACAGTGGCCACACACAGTCTTAGACTACCCTTCAGGAGCATCTGGAGGACCATTGTGCTGTCTGACACCAGACTCAACACATCCACCCACTCCAGCCTTTCGACAGTAAGGTGTGACATGCCTCATCAGGAAATCTGTGCGAGCCTCTGCACCAAAGTGTGTGGCTCAATCTGTCCCAGATTTATAAGGGGGTTGAGTCTCAGTCCTACCTACCGCACAAAGATTTTGTAGTTGATCTTGCAAGGAAATTGGTATAAAACGAATTCTTTCACTACTACCACAGCCTTCTAGTTTATTTCCTTTGCTGACTGGAGGGCTTTTTGTTCAAGATTGAGAAAGACCTCAAATCACATTATTTTTTCCTTGCATTTTCCCCTGAGGGTTGATCAAAAGTTCAGTGCCTAAGATCAGGAAAGCCACAGGGTTCTTGGCAAAACTGGCCCACCACACAACAGCTAAGTGAGAGGCACATTTTTTCTGATTGCTTGGCTTGTTACATGCCAAGTCATGGCACATCGCAACTACAAAACTATTGCTGTATCTAAGAAAAGAGAGAAATGACTTCTTAATTTAAAAATGACTTTTCTGTGTTAGGGATTTGACAGGAAGGATGAAGTACTAGAGGAGATAAAGTGTTGCTTTGCTGAAAAAGTGCCATTTTGTAAACATGAAATATTGATCTGGCAGGTATTGTGTGAGCACTTGCTGTATGTGTATATTGAGCTCCAAATGTTGCACATTCAGAAAAGCTAAGTTGGAAAAATCACTCACAGACATTCATAGACAGAGGTCCACAGCCTGTGCTGTCTGGAAAAGCATGAAATGTTTATCTAAACAGGAAGAAAATTCTCTCCCATATTGCTGAATAAGGTTTTCCTGACCACTAACTTTGCCTCAGGAAGACTTAATTCTATCTAAAGTATCCTTAATCTGCATCTTTATGGTTAATTAATAAAGCTGGCCTGACACGTGCTTTCACTGTAATCTCTTTTACTTTTTCCTGTTTTTTTTTTTTTTGCTTGACTTTGATAGAAATTTCCTTTCGCATCCCTGAAAATGAGGACATTTATACCCATGTCTTTTATAGCTCCATAATTTATGTGCACTGCCTCTAATTGTTGTTACTCTGGCCCCTTTGCAACATCTTGAAGACTTTCCTATATTACCAGAGTGACATAAAATGGTCATAGTCTAAATGAGCATCAGGCTCAGGACAGCTTAATTATTGAGGTACCATTAACAGTACATTGATTTTCACTTAATAACTTAAGAAGGGGACTAAGTATTTCTTTTTGTAAATAATGGTGTGGTGCAATCTGCTCAAATTTACAACTTAACATGTATCTATCAGAATTAACGTAATAATGGCATAATAATAATAATAATAATACATCTTCATGATTTTTAGGCTCTAAAGTTTTTGCGTTCATGCTCTTCTTTCCAACCATGAGGCCCAGAAAAATATTTCTACAGATAACAGCATTAAATATTTCTACAGATAACAACATTTTGTACTCTGAAGGAAAAAAAATAACCCCAGAACTGAAAGAAAAGAAGTGTTGCAAGACTTAAGAAGAAACACAGATAATTGGCCATTTTCAAGTTAAATATGATGAATATGTTCAAGTAAATCATTTAATTCATTAAAGATTTTCTAACAGACCACATGAATTTTTCATGATGTGTGTACAGTTTTATTACCACTGTATGAAGACTGATATATGTTAATGTGTCAGTTAAGTATGTTTTATATGCAAATAAGTCTTAACAATACAGCTACAATCACACAAGAATAAATAATAAAAATTTTAAAGTTCCTTTAGTAACTCCCTTAAAAAACTTCGTAACTTTTTTGCAGGTTGATATAAAGCTGGAAAGATGGTTATGTAGCAATTAAGACAGAGCTTTAACATAAAAAAGGGTGTCATCCAAAAAGTGTAATCAAAGCTGTAGCAATGACAGTTAAGAGGATGTTCTTATCATGGCTAGGAAGGAGAAAGAAGTGAGTGAAGAATGGGACCCCAGCTGTCAGCTCTTATTACCTCTAAACAAGAACTATTTCCCAAAAAAGCGTCATGATTACAAAACAAATCTCAGCATCATTCATTTAAAGGATACAGCACAGTTCTTTTTCTCCAAAACATTATTAAGCTTTTCTTTCACAAGGAAAAATAATTGCAAAGGTACTAAAGACGATAGCAGCTCCTGTTCATGATGGTGAAGAGGACTGCAATGGTGATGGCAGATAGAGTCGTGCGAGTTGAAGGAAAACTTGCCTCATGGATGCAGAATAGTTCTTCACATAAGATGCCAGATGCAGAGGCTGTACAGGCATGGATGCTTTTTGGAAAGGAAAAACTACTCTCTCACTGAAGAGTGGGCTGCTCTGCTGGGGAGAGGGGCCACATGGAGAGGTGGGTGTGTGGTACTCTTTGTACCTTTGGTTTTGTTGAAGACAGTGAGATGAAGGTGTTTGCGTATCTCTGCCATAGTGATTACTGCTAATGTGCTATGAGCTGGGAACTTCAGGCAGGTATTTCCATTCTGGAGACAGAGCCTTTGTACTGCTTTCCTGGTGGTGGCACAGATCCTATTCAAGTACAAAAGGAATGCTTCATGCTCACTCCCCTGGGAAGGCCAGGTGGAATATGACCCTAAAATACTTCCTTCTCCTTGTTTTACAATTAAAGTGAAGTGGAGATGCAGCAGCCAAATTACTAATTAGCACTCTGATGACTACATCTGCATTTTTAAGATTTCATTTTGATTTGCATGGGCCTGCACAGTCAGCTGTTAAGTTGCAATTCAGCTGAGTTAAGTGTTTGCTTGTTTTTCAGAAGACAGAGAGAAAAGATCTAACAGAGTTGGGTCTTTATCATTAGACCTAGAAAGAAATATGAGCCAGGAGGCTTGATTCATTAGTGAACGGCTGGGGTCAACACTACCAAAGAAAAGTCTTTACTAGTAGCAAAGGAGCAAACAAATGTTCTTCAGGAGTAACACACAGATGAATGATGCAAGTTTACATTTCACAAATTCACATTAAGGACTTAACTGGGCCTGAAGTGCATCTTCTGGCGACTGTTCAGCTATGTCTTGAAGACCACCATTCATTTTTGTCTTGCCATAGACTCTTTGTATTCTCGGATGAAATATATAATCTCTGCTCACTCTGATGTTCTACTGAGAGCAATAAGGTCTCCCCTGAGACTTCTCCAGACTAAACACCCCCAGTTCCCTCAGGTGTTCCTTATCACCAGCTTTGTTGCTCTTCTCTGGACCAGCTCCAGCCCTTCAATGTCAGTCTTGTAGTGAGGAGCCCAGAACTGAACACAGGATTCCAGGTGCAGCCTCACCTGTGCCCAGTGGAGGTGGACAATCACTGTCCTGGCTCTGCTGGCCACGCTTGCTAATACAGGCCAGGATGCTCTTGGCTTTCTTGGCTGCCTGGGAGCAAGCTGGCCCATGTTCAGCTCCATCAATCAGCACCCCCAGGTCCTTTTCCATGAGCAGCTTTTCAGCCACTCTTCCCCAAGCCTGTAGCATTGCATGGGGTTTTTGTGTCCAACAGGCAGGACCCAACACTTGGCCTTGTTGACCCTCGTACCACTGGACACAGCCTGTCCAGATCCCTCTGCAGAGCCTTCTTGCCCTCCAGCAGATCAACGCCCCCAGCTAGCTTGTGTCATCTGCCGACTCAGTGAGGGTGCACTCGATCCCCTCACCCAGATCACTGATAAACATGTTAAACAGAACTGGTCACTGGGAATGCCACTTGTGATCAGCCGCCAATTGGATTCAACTCCATTCGCCACCACTCTTTGGCCCCAGCCATCCAGCCAGTTTTTTACCCAGCAGAGTACATTCATCCATGTCATGAGTAGACAGTTTCTCCAAGAGAATGTTGTGGAGACTAGAGTCAGATGTGGCATACCTGGCATTCAGTTACAGGATATAGAAGTTCCAGGCCAAAAAAAAAAAAGAGTTCTCCATGGCACCTAGTGAATTCACTCTGACCTATGGGCTATCCAAAGTGACTGTATGATTTTTCATGAGCTGGAGACTTTCCTTCCTAATCTGGAATGGGAAAATTGTTTATAAATAGGGAGACATTTTACAAAAAGGGAAATTGTCTCGTGCCAGACTGGAGTTAGGAGGATAACAGTATTATTTACGGTAAAATACTCAAATACCCTGCATACAAAATCCTGAGAATAAAGACTAATTTGAAGCTGCAGCTCAAATAAACTCTTTCATTTCTTTACAGAATACAAAGCTGTCAGTATGAGTACTGTAATAAGGACCTGCATGGACCAATTACATCCTCATACTTACAGGCCGTATCACGTTGCTAATTTACATTGAAATTAATCAGATTTACTCCCAAATGCTTACCTTCAGTGCTGATTCCTAACAATACATCATTTATACACTTGATTTTTCCATACTGAACTGAGCATAGGGATTCAAATCCTCACATTCTTGAATATACAATTCATATATGTACAGCACTTTTGATGAACATCATTAAAATGCTTGTTCTTTCTAATCAATTGCTCAAAAAATCAGAGTGCTCTTGAGCTGTAAGACTTCATTCCCCTTTGCTTAGGCAGATAAAACTACACGGGACAGAGAGTATGTAATTATTTACATGCTTATCCCAGAAATAATTTTCTAAAGAGGTTACTGTGTTATGAGAGTATTTAATGAAGTACTTTCAGCTTTTGTTCAATTAATGCAAATTTATGTGATGATCTACTATTTTAACAATCACTGGCTGTGTATGTTTTAATTTTCTATCATTTCTTTTTCACTGAAAAAAGTTGTTTGCATTATACTCTTGACTGAGTTTAAATACAGCTGCTTTGAAATTTGCAGTTTGTGTTCTGTGGGAGGACCTACAATTCCAGAACAACAAAAAGAGATTCAAAATGAAAGGGAGAACATCTCCAAATTTCCTTTGGAAAGGAAGCCTGGATGGGGAGCAATGGCTGAGATCTGTGGCTTTATTTGACTGGATGACAGGCTGCCTCACACCACAGGTATTTGTTCCAGTGCCTTTCTTAATGTGGGTTTTTTTTCCCCTTTCCTTTTTGGTTTATTGTGCATCAGCAGAGCCTGTTATCAGTGGGTGTGTTTGATTTAGAAGATGCTTGAAGAAGAAACCCCAGTGCTGTAACAGAGCTGGTGTCTGTGCTGTGTAGCAGGGTGCAGTGTGTGATGGAGGTCGTCTGCCCTGGTCTCATGGGTCTCCTGTGCTCTGCAGCCACAGGCAGAAAACCAGTGGTTTGCAATGTGCGTGCTATGCATGCTGTTCAGATGGCCTCAGGCAATCACAATATCAGCATTTTTACAAAGGAATCTAATGTGAGAATGAGCAAAGTATCAATTACAGCACTGCAATATATTTTAATGACAATCATGCGTGTTGCCAGAGAAAACCTCAATTAAGTCTGTACTCTGTGACACAGCCTCTACTGTGCACCGAAATAGAACTTCTTTCTGGATTCTCGATACTTGCGTCTTGCTTACTGTGTGTTTCTCTTGTTTTCTTATCAGTTCAGAAAAGTGAAGCAAAGATATTTTTCTTTAATGGTAACTCAGCCACTCCCCCTCCAGTCTTTTCCCTGTGTCGTGAACATAAGCCACTTCTCTAACCTGACACCCTCCTACCACTTGATCTTCCTCTTGTACTTTCAATTGCACCAACGCTTTGCCACTCACCTCCAGCTACCCAGCTCCCTGCACCTTTTACTTATTTCTTAACTACCACACATGTATTTTCTCCCCTGTTGTTCCTTGTGCCAGGATATTTGCATAGTGAAAGCCATGGACTTTTTCAGATCCTTCCTTTAAAGTTCACTGTTCATTGCAAGGCTTAAAGTACTTCTCACAGGTCTGGCCAGGAGCAGGCTGAGGTCGCTGCCTATTTGCAGGCGAAAATTATCTAATATTTTTCGTACATTTTCCTTTGGTTTTCTATTCTTCATTTAATCTTTTGTAATTAAAGGACAAACTTATTGTGGTGGTAGAGCTTTTTGTTCTCCTTGTGTAGCATTTAGTGCAAAGCATTTGGGACGTGAATTTCTAGACCCTGCAGTAATAAAAGAATAAACACTTACAGATAGGGTCGAATACAATAGGGAAAGTAGAATTATCTCTCAAACAAACATTACAGACCCCAGAAACTTAGGGCTACCTCACTTCAGAACAATCTGGTAATATTAAGATACCAAACGATGTCTGTCTGTTTGGACAACCTTAGTCCTGGTGTGACTCTGTGTAATAACAGTATGATTATGGCATTATAGGGATTTAAGTTGTCATTTGATCAAACTGATTCATAGACAATTATTTTCCTTTCTCCCTCCTGAGAACTATCGAAGCAAGAGCAACGGCCAGTGGCAGCCAAGGAGAAGAGTGCTTCAGAGGACCCCCCCCAAGCAACAATTTTCCCTTCTCTCCTTGATAAATTAGAAACTCCCAGCTCTGATGAATTATAGCAAGAAGGGACATAATTCCTAAAATAATTACTTTGAAAATGTCCTGTGGAAAGGCTTCAAAGCATTCTGATGATATATGAATAATGAAGGGTCTGTATTTTATAGCAGAATTCATTAGGGATAAATAAAAGTCTGACAGAAGGTGCAAAAGGACCTATTTTCAATTAACTCTAACTCAAACTAATTAATGGATTTACTTGTAAATTCTCAGAAAATCCATTTCATACTCAGTAAGTCCTGTAATTTTAGGAATAATACAGTCGATTTTATTCATAGCAAAATAACTGGATCACTTCTGTAAGAACAAACTTCAGTTCAGTCTCATCTTTGGAGCAGTGCCTGGCACCTTCATAATTCTCTTCCTTCACTCTATCCATAGTGTGAAAAAGGAAGATGGATATACAACAAGCCTGCAAGGAAACCTGATATATCATCAGGGAAAAAGCTTGACACATACAGAGTGTTCCATGAATCATGAAATACATTTCAATAACTAAACTGGTAGGAAAAAAACCCACAACCTTGATTGGCCAATTATAAAATTATAAATGGCTGCACTTTTGAGAACGCTCTGATGGCATCAGTGGAGGTTTTTAACTAAGCCTGATGAAATCCTGTCCCTCTTGTGCTAGCATCTCAGCACAGATTTTCCATGCTGTCTGATGTTGCTCTCATGCTGCTATTGAAAAAATTTGCATCAAAAACTCTTCTGGAAATACATGGGGCTTAATTAAACAAAATGGAGAAAACACCAAATTGAAAAATGCCATCCATGGCAATCCTTCTGATTTCCTCCCCACTATCTCCTTTCCAGGACAGTCTTTCAAAAACATTTTCATCAAGAAGAGGAAGAAATCATGTGTAAGCATAGAACTGGGTATCTTGCTGTTTTAGTAGGTGTCTGGATTTTTGACAGGTTCTGCATATTCTAAACATTTATTTAATCTTTCAAACTACAAATGGCATAAACTCAAATGTTTTTGCACTATTGAACATCTATTATATTTTATGGTATGTGCTTAACAACATGAATGAATGCATGATAGACTACAGGTACAACAGGTCTAATCAAAGACTATGCTGGCCATGTAGCAGGGAACAGTGTTTCTGTAGGATTCATAATGTTATAATTTTCTGCTCTGTAAATATGATGCTGTAATATTCCATTAGTGTATGGCCTGAGTGAGCTTTTCTACCATTTTAGCCTACCTTCTTAGGACAACGTGGCAAACCTCTGCTCTTGTGCTGAGAGTCTACTTGCCCGTTTTTCTCTCCTTCCTAAGAAACCCTCATCAATCAGGAGGGAAACACTGAAGGCTCAGAGATAATTGCAGCCCCAGATGTTACACAAGAGGCAGTGTCTGAACTGCGAGGATAAGACAGGTCACAGACGGTAATGGTGCATTTCGGTTGGCAGCACCCAAGCCTATGTGCGTGCATTGACAGGCAATGGGCAGGCACACAGGCAGCTGCCATCTGAAGGGGTGGAGCAGGAGGGCAAGACTGGTGGGCAAAGGATGCACACCTTGGGTGAAACCACGTTTCATCAGTTCTTCTGCCTACTGAGTGACCTGTTGAGTTTTGGTGTGTCAGCTCCAGAGTGACAGTGGATGTGAATAAGATATTCAGCTTGTCCCAAAAGCATCAAGGGTTTCTATGAGATCTCTCACTCAAGGAGCTGCTAGAGCCAAAGCCACACAGCTTGCAAGACTGGAGGATATCAGGGAATGAAGTCCATCATGGCTGTGCGGTATTTTCTGCACTCAATAAAGGTAAAATATGCATGCAATTTGGAGCAGTGTTTTTTCTTGATTATGAAAGGGTTAAAAAGAAACACATTTGCCGCACTGAGGCAGAATGACCTTGCAGGGAGCATTCTGGCCCTTGCCAGCAGTTCTTTCTTCCTTTCCACACAGCTTCTAATGGAAAAGTACTGCCTGCCCTCTGTAAATTATTAATTTCTTCATGTTATCAGATACTGTTGATAAAAAGACAAGTGGCCTCTGTACTGACTGTCTGGGGTAAAATGAATAATTGCTGATGCCCTTTAAACTCTGTATAGGTTTTCATCTACTTTCTACTGAGCTTGGCTTTGCACTGTGCAATGGACTGTTACACACTTTTAGCTGCTCACAAGTAACTCCCTATGGAATAAACCATTACTGCTTTCATTTTAGGTGCTGACTTAGATGAATGACTTTAAATTACTTACAGCCTTCAGCTGATCTAAGATGTCAAACAAACTTTAAACTAGTATATGTTCAAGGATGTGTGAACCTGAAAACAAGAAAAGGCGGAGGTGCTTTTCCATTAGCTGCTGCTTCTTATAGGAGAGGTCACCCCCTGGAGTGGCTGGGCACAGAGCTAACAGACACCATCACTCCCAGTCAGTGCTCTTAACTATGATTAATATAAACAACTCAAAGCAGTACCACTGATAAAACTCGATAAAAGCTACTGAGATTAAGGATCATGTTAACAAGTGACAATAGCATAGATTATCGAGTGGAACAGCTCCAAGTTACTGCATAAAGGGACCCATTTAAGAGGGATTATACGTCAGGTTCTAAAAGAATGAGGAATCAATGAGAATAAAAGTACATACCAGATTCAACAAGTGGCAACCTTTTCCAGGACTGCTGTATTTCAGAAGGCTATATTTAATTTTTCAGGATAGGCAGTGGAAAGAAAACCACAACAAGCACAACAATAAGGGTGATCAGCTGTCTAAAAATCTGTACTGTACTGTAAATGGCACTTAACGCATATTCATCAGGGGCAGCAGAGTATTCTATACTGCAGTTAGATGCATTAGGAGTAGCAGCAGACAGTCTAGCTGCCAAAGATTGTCTCCATAGTATTCACTTTGGTTCCTCAGCATCCCTTCAGAGGTTACTCTCTTGTATTTGTTATGCCACTGCTGAAA
This sequence comes from Amazona ochrocephala, assembly GCA_039720435.1. Lineage (NCBI taxonomy): Eukaryota > Metazoa > Chordata > Aves > Psittaciformes > Psittacidae > Amazona > Amazona ochrocephala. Next base: position 15,971,943 of record CM077879.1, read on the forward strand.
GATAGGGACCATCTCCAGACCAGATTAAGCTCTTGATCATCTGAAGATAAATGACAGGTAGTCAGCTCGCACTCCTGTCTTCCAAAGGAGTTTTTTAAAATGAATGGCTTATCACAAGTGCAAACTAAATTGAACTACTACATGGGTTTCTCTATACAACTACATGAAAGATGAAGGACTAGGACGGTGACTGACCAAACCCAGCCCTATGCTCTGAGGGCTTGCTGTGTTGTTTATAATTTTGCCATTCTCCCTGTTATGCATGGTAGGTTTCTGTAGAGCAACATCTTGCCTGTCTTGTTCACTTGTGTCAGCTGTACCTCAGCTATTAGTTCCTGCTGATTTTCCTCAGGACTTGGCAGAACTGGATGCTCTACTTTTCTGGAACCACTTCAAACTGTGAGAAAAATGAGCCATTTGAATAGCTCTGTGAAGGAGAAAGTCCTGCAGACACAGTCCTCAGAAAAAGGAGCATCAAATCTGGTTGACATTTATAGCACTAATTTATCCACTTCACTAACCAGACATATCATATGGCCAATTAAGTGTGCTTGCTGGCAGCTTGTACTCATGGGAAACTCAGAGCTAAAATAGGGTTTCTGCAGATGGGTCAATCTTACTTTGGTGCAACTATGGGGAACAGCTTGTAAGATTCTCACAATAACTGGTTCTACATCATACCATTAATCCTGATGGTTAATTAATTAATTATATGTATTCTCAAAACACTAATGTGGTTGAGCTCAAACAAGTATCAGACATTAAAGAAGAAACAAATTTCTTTATACAAAAACCTTCAAAGCAGATCACAGCCATAAAGGTCAGTTATTTCCCTGAGTATAGCTTCAAATAGGGGTGGAAGGAGGCAGAAAAGCAGGAAGTAAAAGTAGGCTTGGAAATGTGGTGCTTTGGACAGAGGATTGGTTGTAGCCTTTTGGGTTGAGAATCGTCTGAATTAGACTTGGAGCAAAAACTCTTTGAGTTGTTTGGCTCCAAATATGTTCAGAGAAACGAGGTTTTATTTTAAGTAATTGCCATAATGTCAAAGGTATTAAATTCTTGGGCACTTAGAGACACCCCAAAGCTTTGATTTTTGACCAAAACCCCACTGAGATTAAACAGATAGTGGTAAACCACAGCACTGTGGTGTGCTGTGTTCCTCTTTGCAGGAATGTCCAAAATTTAAATGGATATGAAAAATTACTTGATTTTTCAATATCTTAGTTAGCCTGTCCAATGATATTTGAGGGAAGTACAGACTATACTGTTGCACCGGTTCAACAGTAAATCTGAAGTTTTTTATACCTAATCTTGAGCCTTTCATGAACACTAAAATACTTTGAATGTTTTTTGTCGGCATGGGCTGATAATGTTGCAAGTGGAGGTATTGCACTTACCTCCCTGCAAACTGGTTTGATGCCTACTGCAGCGAGCAAATGTTATGGTTCAGGTGAACTATGCAAAAGCAGACTATACTATTACCTTAATAAACCCCAGAAATTCCTAACCTGTCTCTGAGGAGGATTCCTCAGAATGAGGAGCTGTGTAAGTTGGTGGATATATCACGTAACAGATGGGCTGGAAGCTGCCCTCACCTGGAAATGTTAGAAGCTTATGTCCACCTTCTCCATTGCTTGTCTGCAGTAATCACAGAACCTATTAGTGATGAGATGATTGAGCTAGATGCTGCCACTGGTATCCATTAGATTTCTTACCCTTTGATTTGAGCAAATGTAAGACAAATTAGAAAGCAAAGGAGGCCCTATTGGACTGCAGCAACACTGTCATAAAACATTATTCTTCAGTTGTTTATAGAGTCTAGAAAGAGAAAAATATTTGACAGGAAGGAATAAGTGCTGCCAACATTGATTGTTTCAGATTTCAAGGACAAATTTGAAACTGTACTTTCACAGTGAGTGAACATAGATCATTGGAGAAATGTTCTCATAAACACCAGCAAGAGATACGAAAATCTGGCTACTGGCATAATGCATTAATAATATAGAGATGCCTACATGTTAGAGGCGGGAGGACGCAGTGTGCAGAAAAGGATGGAAAGAAAAGCAAAATGGGCAGGAAGGAGCACAGAAGATTAATTAGCCAGCCTAGAAAATAAAAGTTGTCATAGCAAACTCCAGAATTTCCTTTTGGAAGGAGGATTGGCAAGAAGGAGCTCTCTGTAGAAGAAGTTCTGGCTTATAAACTGGGGGTGGATTTCTGACATTATGGAGCCCCAGAGATGAAGACAGTCCACTTGTCCAAATATGTGAGCCCTTCCCTTTCCATATTACTTCAGGTGCATCCCACCTCCCTGTTTGTGGAGCTCCTTTCTTGTCCACATGGATGGTCTTTTTTACTTTGACATAGAACAGGCAGTAGAATTGATCTACTTTTCCATTTTCTATTCCTCTGTCAGTTACATTCCTAACTCTAAAACTTTGTTTTGTCCCATGGAAAGCCTCACAGTCTGCACTGCTTCCTGGTGCTCCTCTGCACTGCTCATCCTGCTGCTGGTATTACAGCCCTTTTGGTGTTCTTTGCCTAAGTATCCATATAAAAGAGAGGTTTCCATGTGTGAACAATGCAATGTATTCCAGGCAAACCCAACAGGCATAAATGGCATCAAAGCACTGAAAGGAAACATAACAGATTAGAGGGAGGAAAGAAAAAAAAACCCAACTAGATTTAACCTTTTTCCTTCTGAAAAAAGAGAATAATCTACTGAAAAGAAAAAAAAAAAAGAGCAAAACATAAACTGCTCATAAATTAAAAAGTTGATAAATTATTCCTTGTAGATTTCATGTCATCTTTGGTGCAAATATTTCTGATTGTGGCATTCACATTTCCATGATTGCTCTGTTTTTTTTCTGTCTTTATGCAAATCTACTTAAATCTTCTCTTCAAATAGTCCTCATGTTCTCCAAATACTAAGTTTGCTATGGAAGTTTTCCTAGTTCAACATGCCTTGCCTGCCAACACTTACACAGGCAGCCTTTGTGAGTTAATTATTCCAGGTGGCTTAATTCTTCATGACAAATAATACAAAGGTAGAAAAAACACTTATTATTTTTGTAACCCTTACAGAAACTGAGCACTGAGTTGTATTAACTCTTGTATGGTTTTTCAGTCTTGCATCCTCTGATGTGATCTAGTTTATAGCCCAATTAAAGGACTGAGACAATCCTTACTCTGAAATCTACAACAAAACCATCTTTGACTTTCTTGCTATGCTGAAGCTCGTCCAGAGGCTCAGTCCTGGAGTTCAGAGGTGGCTTGGTCAGATTCCTACCATAAACAGTAAATGTCTCCCACCAGAGCGTCATGTTGTGGCCAGTAGCCTGGAGAGAAGAGGGATCATTATTCTCCCAGGGGATTTGTATCGGGGCCTGCCCATGTTGTAGTCACAGATAAGACCTATTGAACCACTGCTGCTATAAAGGAGGAGGAGAACACAGCTGCTCATGGAAGTGCTTGCTCCCTCGGACTTATACTTGAGCGCTTCAATACACACATCACTGCTATGAGATAGAGAAGGATGATCCTATCTTGCAGACGAGTTTCAAACACACAGCGGCTGTTCATCACATGCATTTGGATGCTTATCTTCTAAGAGTATAAAAAATTAAAATACTAGTTATTTCTGCACATTTGGATCTAACCAGACTGGTGATCCTTTGTTTCCTCCTTCAGATTTTCTCTAGGGATAATTTTATGTATGACCATCTAAAAAGATTAGAAAAATCGTCATTCAACAGTCCATACTTTATCACAGCCAGCTTGCAAGCAACTATTTGTATGCTCTGTTATTTTTATTACATTACTGCCCATGTTATTGATGCTGTTTTTAATATAGACAATTTATATTTGGATTAAGAACAGTTTAAAAGATTAAATGCAACACTACTGTAATGTTTCAAAGTCAAGTTGACATCACAAGCAGACAGCACCTGAGATTCTTAAGATGAAGTGCCATAATGTTAGTTTGGCGAAAATATTTGTTTGTAATAGTGCTCTGCCTGATTGCTTATTTAAACTAGTTTGTGGGCTGAGAAGACCTGATGTACTTAGTGCTATTGTATTAGGCACTAAAGGTTGCGGTGGTAAAGATCTGAGAACCATTATGGGATATTTCTGCCTTTGCATTGTTTTAATGTTGCAACTAGAAGACATGCTAGCTCTGACAAAAAATGATTTTTGTTCCTTTAACACTGAATTTAACTGTTTTTAAATATTTTTTTTAGCAAGTATTTGTTGGCATAAAAGCCCATGCTTGTACCTACGGGTGTAAGCTTACAGATATGATTGAATCCTGTGTTAGAGCCCAACAACACTCCCTGCTTGTATGTCCCTGCTTGTATGTCCCTGGTTGTGGTCTGTCCTGGGTTCAGCAGTTGCAGTCATTTTTCTCCTTCTTAGTAGCTGGTGCAGTGCTGTGTTTTTGACTTTCGGCCTGGGAACAGCGCTGATAACACCAGTGTTTTCAGTTACTGCTTGGTAATGTTTTGGTCTGACCAAGGACTTTGTGAATCTCATGCTCTGCCAGGGAGGAGGGGAAGCCGTGAGGAAGCAGAGACAGGACACTTGACCCAAACTGACCAAAGAGGTATTCCATACCACAGCACGTCATGCCCAGGATGTAAAAACGGAGGACAGAGACCTGGAAGGGTGGGGGTTTGCTGCTGGGTCGGGCTGGGTGTCAGTGGTGAGCAGTTGTACTCTCTTTCTTTGTATTTTTCTTGTCATTATTATTATTGGTGGTAGCAGCAGTGGTTTGTGTTATACCTTAGTTACTGGACTGTTCTTATCTTAACCCGTGGGAGTTACATCTTTCGATTCTCCTTCCCATCCTTCCAGGAGCGGGGGGAAGAAAGAGGGGGGAGTGAGTGAGCAAAACTGCATGGCTGAGAGGCTTAAACCACGATATGGTCCCATTTTCCTACCTAGTGAGCTATACAAGCTGATAAGTACAATTCTGTCAATGCATCCTTCTCCAGAGTTTGCTGCTATCACATCAGGAGCCCTGCTGGAGGTCGTCCTCTTCAGCTCAGCCCCCTCTTCTACAGGATGGAAAGAGCCAACAGCACTTGGAAATGGGAAGCCGGCTGATACTATAACTGAGGAAATACCATTACATACTCACTCTGAAAAATGTGTGAGCTTGAGATATAGAAGAAATTAAGGGAAGCTTAGAAACAAACAATAAAAATTATTAGACACAGGTAGAATTTATGAGAAGTATGTAATGAGAATGAGATGGATTAATTTAGCAGAGAGCTTAATAGGCAGATCCTGCTGGAGGTGTGCAAAGCAATGAATAGCAAAGGGGGGGATATGTGTGTAACCTCGCCTCAAAATATGTGAACCCTGAGACATGGAATGAAACTGAAGGCAACCCATTTAAAGCTGATAAAGGGAAACATTTTCTTATAGTAAATAATTTAATGGTGGAATTCATTCCTAGAAAACATTTCTGAATGCACAATTTAGAACTGAAGAAGAATAGGAACCTTAAACTAGAACAGGAACACCAAGGGTGTAAGTGTATCCCGACCAAGATCTGCAATAACCAGTAACTGTGGGAGATAAAAACCCTTGACCTTTAATTATATTTTTTCCTATTAAAAGATTTCTTTCTCTTGATTTTGAAATAGCTCATACTAGCTAGTATCAGTCACAGGTCAGTATATTAGATGGTCTGCCGGTCTTTCATGATATCTAATTCCTCTGTTTCTTATTTCACTCTGGTATAGTGCAGCCAGAAACATCCATCATCTATCTTCATCTCTCTGGATGACTTGTAATACATGATGATTTAGGGCAGCTAATGAAACAGTTGTCTGTGAATGACACTGGTGCTGTAATATGTTCTTTGGAACAGGGAGGACCACTTCAAAGATGATAAAATTAAACTTGTGCATACTAGTGAATGACTTAAAAAGGAAACATTTATGATAACCAGTTATAACTCGTCTCTCTGTTGAAGTCTATAAACCAGTCAGTAGGTGAATTTCGGGTAGCCCAAACTAGTTTTTCTGCCAGCAAAATTCCCATACAAATATTACAAATACAGCAAGGGCTTAAGGCTGACCTAGACAATTGCGTAAGACTGAATTTGAGGGTACTTAAGTTGTGAGTCTTATGCAGGGACAGGACAGGAAGGCACATGTGTTTGAAGATGAGAGGTATTTCTGGGCAACAAAGGAACTCATAAGAAGTCTCAAATTTTGGCTTAGATTTTGCAGGAAACTCATCCCCCACTGAGCACAGAAAGTGAAAACCACAGTGGTAAGGAAAAGAAATTCTTGCTTCTTTCTAGGGTTTGTATTCTGAGGAAGTCAGGACAGAAACTAGCTCAAATCTATGTTAAATATCCCTTCCAGGTGATACACAGTGTTGTGTTAAATCTGACTGAATGTAAATATAGTTACACTAAAGCTACTTCTCTTGATTCCTTTAATAAGTCAGTGGACATAGGCACTTTCACAGTGTGATTTGTGTCATCCTAAAGTAGGTATCTGACTAGTTCAGCTGAATCACACTTTGAAAATTCCTCTCTCTTTTATTCGGTTCTAAGGGTAGGTAATGGTCATGAGTTTAGATGTAAACGTCTGGAGGACAGACAAGTAAAGTTAAATGGTATAACTCTCACCCATAGGCACAGGGCTTAGGGAAAGAATGGTGCATACACCCAATCTCAGGGTGGTGACAGTGCTTACATTTGCTCCATTTTTGTCTGCAGCCCTGATCTTGCTGTGGCCCTGTGACATATTTGCTTCAGAGTCACCTCTGAGATGAAAGTGTGTTTTCTACCTGTCCTTTCTGATGACCGAAATAGACAATGGGGCTTCATGCTGCAGCCCCATGCAAAATACCTTGCTCTTACCTAGCTACAAACCCTTTCTAATGTGATTTGCCTTAATGGCTGTTTAGCCACAGAAATACAGCAGGGAGCAGAAGAAAATCCATTTATAAAACTGTTTCTGAATGCACTGCCACAGTCCTAGAGCTCATTTGTTTTCTTTTCCCTTTTAATTAGGTTTTCTGCAGGCTTCAGCCATTAACTCTGTTTTAAAACAAACTGTCCAAGGCTTTTCTTTGATAATGGTTTAATTTTAGCTTTTTCTCCAACCTCCGAAACACAATTAACTTTCATGCCTGGTATCTCTCATCAGATTTTCCTGCATCTCCTCCCTTGGCAGCCCTCCAAAGCAGGTTCATTTAACACCCACAAAGTTCCCACAATTGAATCCAGTCTCTACAGATCTCATTTTCCCTGAACATCACCTCACTATGGAGAGCAATGGCTTCCTGTTTCATTTACATCAAAGCCACCAGATGCTGTGGGCAGCAGGGCTTGTATGGCGCTTTTTAATCCAGTCCTCACAGCTAAAGTGCCCAGCCACGACACAGAAGGAGACTGCTGCTACTTATTATAAATGAGCTTCACAAATACATTGCCAACAATGCCACTGCAAAGACAATGGCATGGGTTTCGGCTTGGAGTTAATTACTTTCCCTCTTCCTCCCTGTACAGGCAAGGGGTGATCTGAGCATTTAGGCTGCTCACAGAATCTTGACACAGACCCATTGCAAGCTGTTTTCTTCTGTTGTCCACAGCCAGACATAATGATAGCCGTGCACAGTGAGATAGCACAGCCCTTCCTCTTCGATGTGCACATCACCAAACCAGCATAGTACTGCTTTGGAAGAAAGCAGTACCTCTGATGGGGGCAGGAATACTCATCATCATTCCCTGCATTCCTGGAGAAGCTTTCATTTGAAGGTTTCAAAGGACATACCCTTTTCCAGCATCGTGTATAATGCATAAACCTCACGATATCACTGACATGCGGGCTAGGGAGCTGCACTGTATTATGGCTTTCTGAGTCCCCTAGAAAGCTTAACATCAGCAACAGGTAAAACAGAGGCACTTTAATTTGATGCTACTGGGCTCTCTGTACTGTGGGAAGCCAAGATGCTTCCTTTGAGCTAAGCAGTTCTAGGCAGCTAGACCTGGACAAATAGTTGTCACAGGAACAGTACTGAGTTTTGACACTCTGAAGCCAAAATGTCTTTGCTTTAGAATTGCACATAATGCACCGGGGTAGAAAATTGTGTACAAACCTGGTACAGTGGGTGTACTGAGGACCCATTCAACAGTTTTGATCACATACTGTCCCGGGTTCAGCAGTAGCAGTGATTTTTCTCCTTCTTAGTAGCTGGTGCAGTGCTGTGTTTTTGACTTTCAGCTTGGGAACTGCGCTGATAACGCCGATGTTTTCAGTTACTGTTTAGTAATGTTTACTCTGACCAAGGACTTCCTGAATCTCATTCTCTGCCAGGGAGGAGGGGAAGCCGTGAGGAAGCAGAGACAGGACACCTGACCCAAACTCACCAAAGAGGTATTCCATATCACAGCACGTCATGCCCACTATATAAACTGGGGGCAGTTACCCGGAAGGGTTAGATCTCTGCTCAGGTCAGGCTGGGTATCGGTCAGTGGGTGGAGAGCGGTTGTACTCTCTTTCTTTGTATTTTTCTTGTCATTATTATTATTGGTGGTAGCAGCAGTGGTTTGTGTTATACCTTAGTTACTGGACTGTTCTTATCTCAGCCCGTGGAGTCACATTCTTTCAATTCTCCTCCCCATCCCTCTGGGAGCTGGGGAAGGAAAAGGGGGGAGTGAATGAATGGCTGCATGGTTTCTGAGTGACAGGCTGGGCTTAAACCATGACACCTACAAGTTTAATTTAGGGAATTCATTGCTCTAGAGCCTTGCCACAGCAGTCAAGTTTATGCCTCAACCCTCAGACCATCCTCACATTCATCAGTGTTGTTTTCCTGAGGTCAGATTTCTTTCTGCTGATAGGGAAGGGCGCGATGGACATATCTCCTCCCAGATTTTCCAAGACCCTGAAAGTCCTATTCAGTGTCATAAGACTACTTTACTCTCAAGAGGCACATATGGTTTTGCAAAAAATAAATAGATGAGATTAACATGGCAGAAATGAAGGAAAGACTAGAGCAAAGGAAATAAATGCAGGCCCTAAATGCTACAGAGAACTGCATGACAGAATTTACAAAGGCATCTTTAGAAATGTAATTGGAAACCAGTCAGCATCGTTAGATGTCTGGGCATTTTTACAAATCCAGCCTTGAAGGAGCTATGGAAGTAAAACAAGGGTTTTACTTCCAAGAATGCTCTCTGCAGTGGATTGTGGAAGCTTAAAAATCTTTCTTTTTATTTTCCTTAACTTTATAGAGAGTTGGTAGGACAATATGCTAATCTATGCATACAGGGTTATATTCCTTGTATATGCTTGAGTCAGTAATTCAGGACTCTGGCAGGGTGTAAAGCAATCTGGTACAGAACTGCTGTGTGACTGTAGGCAAGTATCTTCTTTTTAGACTCATTTTTCTCTCTATTTTGCAAATTTAGGTTCTAAGCATGTTGTACTGTGACTCTTGGCTGTAGCACAGTACTCAGAATATTCCAAGTAAAACTGAAGAAGTGTTTATCCCTGTATAATATTCCGCTCATCCATACCCTGAAAATTGTCAACTGAAAAAGCTAAAATTAAATGTGTCTTTGGAAAACTGTGGAACTTGCAAGTGAAATTGGTGCTGTATTGCAGTATAACTCCTCCATTTTGTTGCCATGAAAACTATGTCACAGGGTGAGTCCAGGATATATCGATGGACGCAAAGGTAAGTCAGCCCTATTGATGTAGATGGACAGAGTGGGCCTTATTAGAGAAACAGTCAATGTAACATGGCAATTCTATTTGTGTTTGCAATGGAGGGACTGGCTATAGATGGCGAGAGAAGGAAAGAAGATCTTGGGGTAATCACAGAGGTCTTTTTTTGCTATAAGGCAGGAATTAGAAGAGAAGGCAAAATGAGGAAAGCGCAAGGCTGCAGCCTGCGGTGTCAGAAGCAGCTGCCAGGTTTCAGAGAATAAGGCTGGAGGGCTGGTGATGGACAGACATGTAAAGGCCTATAAAAGCTTTGACAAAAGTGATCTCAGTGGAATAAGAAGAGTAATAAATGAATTGATGAGCGAGTAGTTTAATGAAGAGATTAGGAAGAGAAAATGGCTGGTCAGGGGTTGAGACAGATCATTGTCATGGACATAGCCAAAAATGAGGGAGAGGGATAACTGATGCAAGAGGGGAAATAAAAATGGGTAAAAGCAAACAGAAATTATTTTATGAATCTGAAAATTTTTCAGTGTTTTCATATTTTGTTGCATTTAATTTAGATTTAGAACCAAGTCAAGATTGGAAACCTCAAAATCCTTTGTGCAGTGGAATGTCTGTCTCCTGCACAGTTCTCATTGAAAGTCAATGGGTTCTGGTTAAAATCGCTTTCCACTTTCACGTTTATCTGATATCAGATTGCTAAATAACCTGAATATTTTTTGACATTTAAAACCTCTACACTTTTGTGTAAACTGATTTTGAAGAATTCTGAACCACTCAGTGCTAGGATAATTACTTTATTTATGATGCAGTCAGCGGCAAGACAGGAAGTTCACCATGAAAACTTTCATGTTCGTGTGGGAGATGATGTTTCTAGACTATTTAGGAACTACTTCAGTCTAATTGCTGGAGATTTGAGTCCTTTAGTTGTGAAGCAATGCATCACTTGCCACTTGTAATCTTCAAGTATATCAACATATAATTGTTAAAATATGGTGCAATCTCTTCCAGGAAGGCAACACACTTCACTTTTACAAACTCATTACATGTCAGAGTATTCAGCTTCCATTTTTTCAGGAGAAGCTTCAAATCACAGATGATTTTAACTGGTGATTTACTGACTTTCATTGTTGTCATGACAACATCATTGAGAATTTTACCGAGCATCTTTTCCATTCAGCTTTGACTTGTGTATGTACAGTTCTCTTTTAAGATCATTCAGATGATGATATGAAGCTATGTTAAGACAGTCTTTACCCTGGCACCTCTAAAGGTGCCATAAAATTTAAGTAAATGCAAGCTGAAATATGCCATATGCTTCAGCTGAGACATCCCTGAGAGAAACAAGGTCCTTTGTTTGGTCTGGAGTACAAGTCAGCTGAAACTTATGTTGCTCTTCCAAGCAGAAAGATAAACCTTTCTCCAAGGAATAGATTGACATATCTCAAAAACAAGGTGGGGAAATGTCTTTAAAAGCTCCTGTATTGCATGTGATCAGAGAAATGTGTGGACAGTTGGTCACCTACCTCTCAATGTATGGATTTAGATGGTGATTCATTTTTCAGTTACCACAGGGACACTGTTCCCACAGCAGCAAAGGGTAATGATAGGGCAATTTCGTGACTGACCTGCATGGAAATTGAGGAGCAGCCACTGGCCTGAGTGTTGGCTGAAGAAGAGGAAGGAGTGTGTGAGCAACACAAGCAACTCTCTGCCAGTGGTGCACAGCCACAGGCAGACAGAGCTTCAAAGCACTGCATCACTTTACGTCTCTTACTTTGGGCAAGTGCTGCTTTGCACAGCAAACAAATGATGGTCCCTGAGTTGTCATAGCACATTCATGTCTCTTGAAGCATCCAATTTATATTTAACTTCTGTTCTCCTCATTTCCCACCATCTTGCCACGTCACAGGGAAGATACATTTTCAAAATCAGATCAATTCCAACTGCCAGGGATGCATTCCTGAGCCACTTCTTTACACTCTCTTAGTTTTCTTCTTGCTCTAGGTGGCTGGAACCTGAGACCTTTTCTCTTCAGCCAGAGACTTTTACTCTTAACCCCTTCAAACCCAGAATCTGTTGCAGATATTTAATTGTGGTAACTTAATTTTCTGCTCACAATTTTGGCTACATCTTCATTGCTACTCTGATGTTACTTCACTGGAAATGCAATGAATTGGGTAAAAAAAACGCCACCACTTCCTTACATCTTAGTACCATTCCCAGTAAAGTGCCATTTCCTTTTTTTTTGGTGTTTTTGGTATTCCAGCACTGATCTTTAATGCCTTCTAGTTTCTTCACATTTCCAAACATTTCATAGTATCCCTAAATGTACTAGTTCCTTCATTTTTCGGCTGCCTGTGTCGGAAGAGCTCTCAGGGCTCTTGCTCCCCACTGATTTCCAGTTTCTAGCGAAGTACTAACAAAGTTTCATATCTCTCTGTTTCACTGGCAGCTGCAAATAAATGTTCCTATTTTCTTCTGCTCTTTGGGGAGCTTCACGCAACAATTTCTGTCCTGTTCAATATGCAAATGCCCTGGCTTCCTTCTGTTCTCCAGAAAGTGAATAGAGTTTATAAGGAGAAGCAACATCTTTTATTAGCTTAATAGAGTGAGAAGAAAAAAGCAGAGGAGCTTGAGAGCACACAAGCTTTGCTTTGTTTTGCAAAGCTGCATGCATGCTGCTAATATATAACCATAATAATTTCTCAGCTGCCTCACATCAGGAAATATCTTCAGGTACGAAGGAAGCAAAAAACCACCGCTGAATAGTAAACCTCGTGGGACTGTCAATGTAAGCTCCCCTGGGAGGGGGGCAAGGAGGTTGTAAGTCCTTTGAGAGGAAAACACAGATCCTCTCAGGTACCTGAACTGCACTCATCTTGAAATAATGATATTTAGGAAAATGTGCTTTATGTGACAATTTATGGTCATATTCCCTTGTTGTTATTCTCCTTAAAAATCAAAGAGCAGGAACTTAGCCAAGTCCCAGAACAGGAGTAATGAACATTGATAGCCGTGAGTGGATAGTTTGTGAGCAGTCTATAGCTTGAATGTTACTCATCCAGATTATTCAGAAAATAACAATGAATAACAAATGCTCAGAGAAAATAAGGGACAATTTAGTGAATGGTCCCATCTGCACTTCTTAACGGTAGTTATTCAGAGGTGGTGGCAGCAGCAGTGGTGGTGGTGAGTTTGACAGTATCAGAGTTACTGCAGTGAAATCCTATTTCAAACACAGTGATGGCAATAAGGGTAAACTATATGGGAGTGCAGATGAGACCCAGAGGAAGACTCTCACTCTCGTTAGTTATGTACAGCAGTGGCTCTGCTGTTAGTTACTCACTTCAGAATAAGTTCAGAAATCAGATGATCAGTTATTCAACACTCAGGAGTCCTTTATACAATCTATAAGCCGCAGAGGAAACTTGGTGGAGGTTTTATGAAAGGACAGAGCAATAATGAGGATGTATGGTCATGAGGATGTGCACCACAGTGAGGTAAATAAATAATAGAAAAACTAACTTATGCAAGCTGTAGAAACAAAATCTTTGGCTGAAACTAATGAGACACATAGAGTATATCCACCTTCACAGTGGAGTGAGATGCAGGGATCTTAAATAACTGCAAGCCTGTGAACTCTGGACCCAGAAGCGACATAGCAACATCAGGGTGATACAATGCTTCAGTTAATTAATGGAATTAGATGGCTCCAGCATGTTTATGTCAGTGTAGATATGCCTCTAACTGCTGCTAGATGGGCTTCAGGTGCTATGTCCAAAATCACAATCTAGAGGAAAACGTAATGCCATGAGTACCTTGGTGCCAGGTAATTAAAATGAGAATGTCAGAGCTGTGTTCTGCCAAGGTCTGGGATAGGGATATCCCCAGGCAGGTGCACAGGTGCAAGCAGCGCAGTAGAGCCCTTCACTGGGATCCCATGGGAATGGAGACGCTTGCAAGGGCTACTGGTTTCAGTTCCAGAAAAAGGTAGGATTTATAGCATACTTTGTGCAACATTTACTTTTAATCTATCACTAAATTGTTTTCTGCTCAGCTGGGTACCTAAATCACTAGTCTTATGAATTAATTATCTCCTGGTCTTTAACATGTAATATATGTCTTCCATAGGGTTCCAGCTTCCCTCCAAATAAAAGGAGCTGACTTGAGAATGTCTTTATCCTTTATTGCATTAGCCCTTTTTTCACTGTGTAAGGGACAAGCTATCTTCACTAGCAGATTTTTGAAATCTTTGACTGAAAAAATAACAAATAACAAAGAAATGTGTAAAGAGAAGATAAGTTATGTACCAACACTACCAGGAGCAAGGAAAATTGTCACCTAGAGCCCCTGTGCATCACTCCCATGGCATTCTCCCAGGGATCTCTCTTACTGCTCAATAACACGGCCAGGGTTTCCTTCAAAAAGGAGATATGTACTTCCCTCAGCACATGTTATTGTTCAGCTTTTCTCATAATCTAATAAATAACGTGTTCATATGAAGCCATGTCTGTCATGTTGTCATGTCAGTCTTTCAAAGTGATACACCAGAGCTTTCTCACTTCATAGGAGTCAATCTCTTTGTATAACCAGAGGCAGCTCAAATTAATTTAAAAAGAAATCTGTACATGTAGTCTCATAGATTGGAGATAAAACTTGTAACAAACGCTATTCAGTTTGTCTTGTAGTTCGTGACTCTAGGATCTTGCCGAAATAACTCAACAAGAGCATATATGTGGCAAATTGCCACCTTGGTAGCCAAGAATATAATGTATATTATTGGGTAGACATTATCAGGTAGACATTATCTAGACAACAGTATGAAGAAAGCTTGTGAAGCATTTTAAATTGTAGCCTTCATTTTGTAGTCCAAATGATGTACCAAATATTTTGAACACTGCTTTTCATAAAAATCATATCTTTAACTCCTCACCCTATCTTCCTATCAGCTTCTACTAAACACAGAAGATAGATTAGTGGAGGTAGAATTCCACACTGTTCTGAGATTAGATAAAGAGATGATGAAAGGTCTTAAACTGAATGAGCAAATAACCAGGTGTTCTAGAGAAGCAATAATAAAAATGCTTGGAAAATGAATGAACTCTCGTTTTTTGTGCTTGCAGGGTTTATGAAAAAGTATAAAATACTTGGATGTTCACAAATAAATTCTAAATTTTGTTACTATTTATTTTAAGCTCTGATTTGTGGCATGGTCATTTTAAGATTATCTTGTTTACAAAGAAAATTCTTTTGTACACTCTCATAGAAATAGCCATTTATCTGCCATATGAATTTTATCTGTGTCTCACTGTTTCCCAGTTTACCACAGCTACTGCATTGAAAACCGAGTTGTGCTTTTTCTTTTGAACCTCCTTGCTTCTACAAAAGCCATAATGATGTCAAAGTGCTAAATTTGTGGCAACTCTCCCCTCCCCCCAATTTCACATAAGTCACACAAATCACCAAGGCAATATAATCTCTGTGGGATGGGGGGAGAAGAACAGTATAGATGACATGGACGGCTCCTCTGTCCATCCTGAGTGCAGTGGCCCGTTTTCGCTGGCAGTGATCTCTGTTTCTGGTCCCAGAACACTGTCCCTCCTGCCAACTTGCATGCCCTCAGCTGGAGCAACGAGCATGGACCATCAGCGCCCTTCTTGTCTCAGAAGGGATGCAAACCTGACCTCTCATCTTAGCATTCTGCAGAGCTCTGCCATGTTCCTTTTGTCTTTTATGGGTTATGTCCCATCATCTCCACTAACAGTGCACGTCTCCTGCACTGAATGGTAAGCTTCCCAAGCAGGGATGAGCTTTCGTAACAAAATTTGTCAGGACTGCTCCTCTTCTTCAATCTCTCCTCGGGAACTATGACATTTGTGAGCCAGAATAAGATAACGTAAGAGTTGGGTATCACTTCAGTTGTTCATGGATTTATTATGACAAAAATATCTGGCTTTCCCTCAGACTGCCTGGCTGCACAGGCTACATATATGCTTTTGGGTGTGAATGGCTTCAAAGTCAAACGATCCAACCAGTTATACTGCTTTCTGCTGTGAGTGACCTTCAAAGTATAGCTGGATTATCAGGGGTTTCTTCATGCACGCTGGGATTCAAGGTATAGCAGTAACAACAATGACAGCCCCTGGCACACCCTCCTGGTCCTATTAGCTCCTTATATGGAGGAGCCCTTACAGGATGGTGTGGCTGATAGCAGGCAGATGAAGTAACTTGGAGCTCTGGAAGACCCCAGAAGTCCTCTGATGAAGGCAATTGTTATTTGTTAGGTAGACTGGTCAAAGTGCGCTCATAAGCAATATAGGTGTGTGGGAAAAGGTCTGGAGAGAGCCTGGTGCTTAAGGATATCCCTACTCACTCATGCCTGGGAACTACACACATAGCTGTACTTTCTACGTGACATCTAAGATGCTAAACACAAACTTCAGCAGCTGCACACTGAGCACCTCCATAATGTGTCCCTGACACATTCATCCCCAGGAGCCCTCAGGAGGAGACAGGACAGCACATGTCCCAGAGGTGGAAAGGTTTGGTACCAAGTTCCAGATATTGAAAAATATTTATGTGTTTCATTCCCCTTCAAATTAGTAGCAGTCAGGCACATGAATATTGTCAAAGCACAGAAGTCTGTGGCTTTCCCAGCACTACTGCAATGGTGGGTAATGGAGCACAGAAAACTTGCTTATCTTAACTTCTCTACTACTGCATTAGCTACTGGACCATCATTCCACTCTGTGCAACAATATGTTCTGATCAACATTACCCTCATCCTACCAGCATCTCCTTGCCTGGCTGTTACGTTCCTCTCCCTTCTTCTCAGGGGACAGCAGTAGCCTGGGGCACCCGTCATTGCTGCAGCTGACAGGGGGTCATGGTTTAAGCTTCTATAAGCCCATGCAATCGCTCTCTCACTCACTCCCCACTCTTTCTTCCCTCCGCTCCTGGAGGGATGGGAAGGAGAATCGAAAGAATGCAACTCCCACAGGTTGAGATAAGAACAGTTTAGTAACTAAGGTATAACACAAACCACTGCTGCTACCACCAGTAATAATAATGACAAGGCAGATACAAGGAAAGAATGAAATAGCTCACCATCCAGCCCAACCAAGCAGTGCACCCCACCCCAGCAGCGAACCCCCGCAGTGCACCACCCCCACCCTTCTGGGTCTCTGCTCTCCGTTTTCTACATCCTGGACATGACGTGCTGTGGTATGGAATAACCTCTTTGGTTAGTCTGGGTCAGGTGTCCTGTCTCTGCTTCCTCACGGCTTCCCCTCCTCCCTGGCAGAGCATGAGACTCACAAAGTCCTTGGCCAGCCTAAACATCACCAAGCAGTTACTGAAAACACTGGTGTTATCAGCACTGTTCCCAGGCCCAAAATCAAAAACACAGCACTGCACCAGCTATCGAGAAGGAGAAAAATGACTGCTACTGCTGAACCCAGGACACGGGGGATCTGTGCCTTTTTACTCCTCGCATAGGGTCTTGTCCCTCTGTTTAGGCTGGGGTTCAAACCAGGTGTGCAGTTGGGGTCCAAGAAAAAAACATCCCAAAAAAGAAATCTTTGCAGCTGAAACAAATAACATTCTATTCCCAAGAACCCTCTTTCTTTTTTTTCCTCTCTCTCTTAACTTTTTTTCCTAGAAAGAAGCAGGGGCTTCATCTTGGGCTCTGTTAAAACAACGATAAGACATAACCCACGTATTTATAAGCATCTGTTCTTCTAAGAGCATTTATATAAAGCACATTTCTGAGTTAGAGCAGTTACTAAGGTATATGCTCCCATACTACCATTTTACATCTATTCTCTAGAAGTCTGGGGAAAAAAAAAGTTAATTTTCTTTAAATGCTTTCTTTTGCACTTCTGCTCCCATGTGAAAAGGCCTTTCTGAGGGCTCAATATAGCTCCTGAGGAGTTCAGCAATAATAGGAATACATTCTTTGTATAGTCAGGATGTGGATCCATTATTTAGAAAGTATTTCAATTGTCTGATGTCATTCAAATTTTTTCTCATTCAGTGCTGATTACCTACATCTCTGTGGTGGGAGAAAGAAAACAACCCTTCTTCCAGGGGTAATAATACTGCAATCAAACTGTGTGATATGATTAGGTCTGCCTGAGCCCTTGGTGCATTCTCAGTGCATTGAAACCGTGGTCCCGGAGGGCCTGTCCATTGTATAGCATTCCTCTCAGTACTGGCAGCTGATAGAAGTCTTAGCCTAAAGTTGCACAATCTGAAAAACAAACGTACTAGCAGGGGATTGAAGCCAAAGCAAAAAAAAAAAAAAAAAGAAAGAAAAAGATATAATTGAGAAGGTGGAAAAACAGTCCAAAGGAAAAATACATCCCAAGTAAATAGAAAAAATATTGGAAGAAAATAAAATCAAGAAAGCAAGTTATGTCAATAAAACAAGGAAATGCTAAAATTCTTGCTATGAAAATGAAGGAAAGATGTAGAAAGTACAAACTCTACTTTGTGTCCAAAATCAAACCCAGCAAAAACAAAGCAACCAGAGAACACACATCAACCCACAGAAAATTTAAGGTTAAGAAAAAAGTACTTCTGAAAAAAATACCACAGCTCCTGTGTGAAAACCAAATAGTCTGCAAAGGTGAAGGTGTCTTCACCCTTGACATCTTAAAGGAGATACAGCCTATAATAACTACTGTCTGCAAAATGTGCGGTTCAGAAATACACTATTAGTTAGCTGGGTTTCATATGTTTTTATCATTGAAGGTGAAGCTGGTTTTATTGCTCACATAGGGCGTATTATACCATTTCTGTTTCTCCTTGGATTGTATTACTCTTCAAAGCAAGGTTTAGGTGCAAATGACTGATCACGACTTTCAATCTACTCTTCTCAGGAATCTGGGACAGTAAAAAATGAGGCCCCATTGACTTCCTGGAGTTGAATTTCTACCTGTGAAATTTATTCATTTGGCAAACTTTCCTACTGACAAAAGCATAATGTTCTGGAATATTCATAAAAACCAAGCAAAAAGGACAAACCCAGAGCTAAAGTGGAGGCATTTGAAAGGTCAAACAAGGAGCTGCATAATTTTCTACTACTGAGAGTTACTGGAAAGTAAAAGCTATTTTGAATGTATCTTTTCTTTGTTGGCTTCGTGTGTTCCTTCTACCAAATTAATGTACTTCTGGGATAGTGGTTTCAAACACAAAACTACCCTGAGGTAAGCCTGTCCTCCAGTGTGGGCAACTTCCCACCCCTCCATCCACCTTGCTTTCACGGACTTCAAAGTTCAGAAGTTCAGCAAGCAGGCCACCCATTAGAATGCTGATTTCCATAAAAAAGCAGTGTTCTATGCAGGGAAACCCACAGGTGCTTATTAGGAAAGTGTCTGATGCATTTTATTGACAAAAAATGTTCGAAAAGATTTCTGTTACTACTGAACTGAGGATTTCGTGAGCTGCCACTGTGATACATTCCTGGAAGCTCTGGTTTCCATTTCTGATACAATACAGAAACTCCAGGAGAGGGTCATTTTATGGTGATGAAGCCACAGTGTCATTTTTCAAATCTTATTTTGTAAATCAAATGAGAGCAAATTTGAGCATTGACTTAAGATATGACCACTTCACCAGTTCTGACTGCTTTGGTCAGAAAGATCAGCACCCCAATTATAGGTACTTTTGATAGTTAAGTCTTACTTCAGTCTCACTCACAGTATAACAAAGATGTTGATGAAGTAGAGCAAGCCCAGCAGAGGACAGTCACAATGGTGGGGGAAGAAGTACTTCCCCTGCAAGGAACGACTGGGAGATCTGAGCTGGTTTAGCCTGGAAAATTCAACGTATGAGGACATCATCAAGGAAATGGAACCAAGTCCCTCATAGTAATGTATATGAGATATTTAAGAGCTTGAATCATCCCAGACACTTATAATCTGCTTGACCAGGCCTACAAGTTGCAACATTCACCTATACACTTGTAATGTAGTAATTATTTCCTAAAGCTACACAGATCTGACAGAAGCGCTAAAATATTCATGAATACAGGTGTTACAAGGGAAAAAGAAGCAAATGAACCCCCAACAAATTCAGCCAGAGTTATGAAGCACAATTATACTACATGAACTGAGATAAGTAATACCTGATAGAGAAGACATACAGACCTACGAAACAGTGGAGGTGAAATTGTTTTAGAATTAATATAAGCACCTGAATGATCTGTGGTTCTGTGTTTATCATTTTAGTATCTGTTGTTAACTATGTTTACTGCAGGTAGTTGTCAGAGGACTGCGGACTTCTTTGTATAGAGTTAAGGGGAAATGTCTGAACTGTATCCCTGGCCTGTTACCATCTGTTATAGAAAGGCATAAGCCACAATGTTTATCAATCATGATGTGTTATATATACACCATCCATTTTCTAGGTTTGCCTCCAAAGAGCCCTACACGTTACAGTTACTTTTGCAAGTAATGTAAAAATCCTTTCCTTGGGCATTGAGGAGCTCCACATCCATGGTAAACATCACACTGTGGCAATAAGGGTCATTGTAGTTGCAACAAAATTTAGGTGTTTCTCTCCTAACAAGCACAATCATGGTCTTCAGCTGGGCAAAGGAATTATTAGTATTTTCTGCAGGTTGTTGGCAGCCCCAGTTTCCTGTTGCTGTTCCCAGGGGACATGTGGAGACAGCATTTAGCAGCAGGGACTGGTGCCTGGCCACAGATTCCTGTAAGGGCGGTCCAGAATAACTGCGGTAATCGGCTGCTACAGCTCAAGGAGCATGTTGGGTATGTAGGGTTATTTGCCCCTTATTGCTGTCTTGCTGCTTTCCCAGGTGCTGCTGTGGGGTAGAGAAACAGTTTGCTGGGGTGTTTGGCAGCTCAAGCTGCTGCTCTTCAAACCCTTATCTCTTCCCCTCTGTCTCTTTTGTACCTTTGGTGCAAGAAGACCCAAGCAAGAGCCGGTTAACAGCACAGTTAGGACCATAGCCACAAAGGAAGCTGTGAGCAGTTTCCATGAATCTGCTGTAGCTTGGAAGGTCGATGCCAATGTTCACCATCCCAAAGTGTTTATCCCAGTTGCCTTTCCTCTAAAACCCATTTTGTATTTTTCTTTTACAATTAGCTGGCTGTTCTTTATGAAAGCACTGTCAAAGATATTGTGCATACATCTGGTTAGCTGTCACAGGTAATCTGTTACTTTTGCTAATGGCTACAGTTCTCTGAAATTGTTTTGCTTCTCTAGACTCTCTGAATAGAGGTGTTGTCTGCAGCGTGCTCATTTCTCATTTTGTTACGGATATAATGGTTCCTTTGCAAAGATTAACTGAGTCACAGGGCCTCTTAGTGTAAGCAACCTCATAGCAGAAGTCAGAAAATTTGATATATTTTATCCTAAATCTAAAAAATGCATCAGATGTTTATTTAGTAAACGGTAGCTTAAATGACTTCAAAATACCCACCCTGCAATGTCAAAAGAGCATCAGAAAGGTTACAATGAAAACAACTCATGAGAAATCTCATGATATTTCATATTCTCATGAAATCTCGTATTCTCATGATATAAACATTGCACCTTTTCCTTATATTTACACATAATTTAATTTGCTATGTGCAGACAAAAAAAACCTGTCAGAGACTTATCTGGTTCATACAGTATTAAAGTGTACCTGGCCATGTAAAATGTAAAGAAAATGACCATCTCTGTTTCTCAGGAACCATAGGACTCCCTGATGCTCATAAGCCATCCCGATGGCTGACACAATATCAGAAGAGAGAGCAATTAAGTATAAATCAATTAGAACAGGTATGCCTGAGATAGCTCTCTGCAATTGAGCATGGTATGCACAGGCTGCGCTCCACATGAGCTGGGCTGAGTCCAAAAGCAGAACAGTTATGTTCTTGGATAAATGCTTTTGTGTTGCCATTGACTTTGTGTCACGCTCTGCTGTTTGGTGTTGACATGCTTGCAGTTGCCTGAGATGAGGATTTCCAGAAAGTCTCAGGTCTTCAGTAGAAAATGCTGACAGGAGGAATGAATGTGTATTGCACAGTGCTCTGTTGCTCTGGCAAACTTGACTTTCCCATATCCTCTGTGAGTGCCCATCACTGGGTGAAGGCAGACTTCATGGCAAAAAATCCCCATTGTTAGTTTGTATTGATCCCAGTCCTCCATGAATGATGCAGAAATAAGGCAGCAGAGGGGTTCCTGGCTGAGAATATTCTGTATCTTTGCAGTATCACGCGTGATACAGTTATGTACATGGCCAGCAAGCCAGACATCAGATTTTACTGGCAGACACCTGGGTACTTAGGGAATTACAAGGAAGCTGGTGAGAAATTGACGCAATGCCTAAATTTTCAGACTTAGGATATTAAAGCAACTATAACAGACTTTAATGATAAACATTAATTCCTAATGCTTATCATAGAATCATAGAATAGTTAGGGTTGGAAAGGACCTCAAGATCATCGAGTTCCAACCCCCCTGCCATGGGCAGGGACACCTCACACTAAACCATGCCACCCAAGGCTATGTCCAACCCCACCTTGAACGCTGCCAGGGATGAAGCATTCACAACTTCCCTGGGCAACCCATTCCAGGGTCTCACCACCCTTACAGTAAAGAATTTCTTCCTCAGATCCGATCTAAACTTCCCCTAAGTTTAAACCCATTACCCCTTGTCCTCTCACTACAGTCCTTCATGAAGAGTCCCTCTCCAGCATCCCTATAGGCCCCCTTCAGGTATTGGAAGGCTGCTATGAGGTCTCCACGCAGCCTTCTCTTCTCCAGGCTGAACAGCCCCAATTTTCCCAGCCTGTTGACAAACTACACACACACCCACATGGGTATGTATCTAAGCCAACATGGTTACACTGCTATATGATTTAGTTCACACGTTTTTAAGGCCTTTCATAGGGCTGTGCAATCTTTCTGTAAAGGCTAATAAGCAAAAACTGTGAAATTGCTCAAGAAATGATTGAGATCATAATTATCTCACTAGTAGACTTGCAAAATTGAAGTTTTCAGAAAAGACTGGAAGATCTGAAAACTGGAGCAGAATACAGATTTTGGGTTGTTGGAGCTGAATTGAACCAATCTATTACAAAGAGCAGATCAAGAAAAACGTTCATATTCACGTCAAGATCCTTACTTACATCAAAGGCTGGTGAAGGTTCGATGAGAAGCTGAAAGTAATATCCATATGTAATATCAGTTGACATTTTTATGCCTAAGAACTCCACCTGCCATCAGAGGAGCTAGCTATTTTGTTCCCAGAGTTCTTGCAGGCTGCATTACCTTCATTTGCCTGTCTCGTATATTAAGTACTATGATGATACACCTTTATCATGTCTTCATTGCATAAGTCTCACCTAAATCTGTGCCTCAGTACACAGACGATGAGGCTCATTTAGACAGTATATATTCAATACTTTTTCATCTTTATTCTTTGTAGTGGTTCCTACTTTGTTTACCATACATTTTCCAAACCCTCTTCTACAGAGTCCTTAATTTTTCATGGTTTTTGTTTTAATGGAGCTTATTTGTATAGACCTTAAGATTTTCACAAACTTCCCTTTGTTTTCATGATGCTTTTGAGAGATAAGTAGTGTCACCTGCATTTTGCAGTTGTCAGACGAAGGTGTGGAGAGAATAAGGTAAGGCACAGAATAATTTGATGTTATGTTCAAGTACGTAACATGATACAGTATTTTACATGTTTGGAGTTCTGCTTCTCTGAACATTCACTGCAGCTGTGAATCTTCAGTTTCTCACTTTACTGCCAAATTTCAAGTGCCTTCTCTAAGGACACGAGCTTATGAAAGAAGAGTTCACCAGTGTTTCTAACACAGACAAAAAACTAGCCTCATTCAGAGAAAGACTATGAGCAGTTAGAGGTAAAATGCTCCACAAAACTACAGTCTGAGGCAGTCATGGTGCATATAACATTTCAGTCTACATTATTAGGGTTTGACAATTCACATGCAAACTTAAAAGTCTTGCTGCAGTGTTCAGCAACCATAATAACAGCTGATGCTTTCAGACAAAGAGCAGTCTTCGAAAAAAGTGCTGTTGAATACATGATAACCTAAGGGTTGTATTGGTTTCTATTTCAGTCCTAAAAAAAACCTGTCTTGTGCTGTGAACTCTCTGTTCCTTACAAATACAAAACCTACTGTCTCTCAGCCTATAACAAGATGTTTTTTAATATGAATTTTCAGTTTAACACCAGATTTGGAAATGTCATTCCTTAAAATATTTTTGTTTCCCGAAATTCAGATACTTCAGCAAGATGCTGGTGAGAACCTGGACAAAGTGAAACATTATTCATAATGCAGCTTTTCTGCAGATTCGTACATCTTTGGATTTTGACACCACGTTTTCCCAACATGATCTCTGTTTTCAAGCTGAAGAATGGTCTTCTAGTTAAGGCATTCCCATGGGATTCAGAGTGCATGAATTCATTCCCCACACCTCGTTGGAAAATGCTCCATGTGGTGAATTTGTTTTGTCTCTGGTGCATTGTCCTATCTGTCAAATTGCTACCACAGTGTAAAGCCTGCCACCTGGTATGTCTCTAACTGCTTGACATGGCTTTATTCCTAACTTATCGACTGCTGGTAAGGCAACTCAACCTGCTAGTTTCATGCCACTTAAGATGTGATGGACTCAATGGACATGGGCCAGGTGGGTGACCTGTTTGTGCACCAAAACTGCAATAGATCTCAAATATGATAATAGATCTTATGCACAGAGCTAAGTGTACTATACACCGTCTTTCCAACACATTCTTGCCCCACTGGAGAGGAGTGCAAGTGCCATACATGTACTCTCCAATAATTTCTGAAGGTGTTTGGTTCTGGTTTTGTACTGGGCCTGTAGATCGCAGAACTCCTATCCCAGTATGGGCATCCTTCTAATAGAAATCAAACGAATAAGAAAAAGCAGTTATCATTTTCAGTCTTACATGCCCTCGCATTCTTAGAGACAGATTATTTGAACAAAGCAACTGCCTGTGAATCTACAAATACCTGCACACTCAAGATTTTCCCAGTTACCAGGCTGAATAAAATAATGGCTAGGAGTTTTAGTGATATTAATGCACTTATCAAGGCAGGAACAGCAAGAATGATGTTATTAAATTAAAAAGTGGATTGTTTTAGCAATGCTGGAGCTCCAGAACCTTAATATTGATGAGAATATTTATACTAGTTGCAAAAAAAATCATCATTTTGCGAGTAAAATCTTATGCCTTAATTTTGTCTCATATTCTTTGTTATTTGCTAAAAGTATCTATTCAGCAACATTTTTAGAGTGATTATAAATAAATCTATACCAGTTTTGTATGTACTGTACTGCCATATTAATCTAACTAATCTTGATATAACTATCAGGAAGTGAGTTAGCTGTTCACTCTTCTGTATTTAATGGATCCCAAGTCACATCTTTCCTATATAATGGAAATGTGATGAGTATTCTGACAAATTCTCTTTATAGGAATCTTTATTCATTCTTACACTAGAAATAATTACAAACATTTATACAATCCTACATCTGAACTAAGTAAATTAATTCAAGATTTCCACTCTGAATTTCTGCTTATGAAGCCATGAATATATTTCCTGTTCTCTTTATTTCTCCAAAGGGATGCCATCCATTCTCTCACAATAAAAGCTGTAATCTAAAGACTGCTGATGGCAGTGTGATTGGTAGCATGATGTTATTTTATTGGCATACGGGGTGAAGAGAGTAACATGCAAGTGAATAGATTTTGAATATATCTGGTTGTTTGATGTTCATCACCTAGAAGAACCAATTCTAATGTTAGCAATCATGGATTTTTTGCTTTGCTGTCCCACAAAGCAGGCTTGATTTTTTATATATTTTTTTTTTTTTTTCATTTATTCTGGCTGCATTCTGATTTCACGTCACTGACTTCACTGAAGTTATACTGATTTCAATGTAAGTTAAGAATTGCATTCAGTTTGCTTTTGCTAGGATAAATTACTATCAAGGGTCATGGCTGAAGTTTAGAGAAAAGGAAAATAGAAAGACTCCTGTAATATGTGTTTGATCAGGCTCATCAGAAACTTTGCAAGGCTTCTCCATTCTCTAGCTAGCCTTTGAGAGATCTTGGTGAAGCCCAATGATGTCTGCTGAAAAGACCTGGTACCCTTGGTGGTTTGAAATCAAAAGATCTGAAGGGCTAGCTAAGAAAAGATGAGCATCATGAACTGAGGAAGAAGAATGAGCAGATCATAGTGTTTTATTATTATTATCATGACTAGGCTGCCAGCAGTGCCCTGGGCTGAGGTTGAGCTAACCACACAGGACGTGGAGAACTACTGTACATGGTTTAGGAAACTGCTGGATGTGACAGATAACAATGTAAGAGGCTGGCAAAGGTTACAGTTAACACTGTGAAGAATGCTTGGATTTTATAAGAGTTACATGAGGGTGGGCTGAACTTCATGGGAAATTAAAGGGGGTGGTGTTGGGAGCCATTTGAGGGTAGCATCTTGCAAGGTCAACAGCATGCAGCAGAAATACCATGGAAGGCTGAAATGACTGAGGAAACCATTAGCCACCCCCTTCCATCCCAGATTTGTGTAGGACCAATGAAGAAAAAGTAATTGGGGATAAGTTGCTCATTTGCGAGGAGGCTGGGTCAAGGTAAAGCATGTCCAGGTAGGGCTGAGTAACTGGAAAAGGGATAACAAGGAACAAATGATATAATCCTGGTCCCTGTGGGGTACCTGCCAGACAGTCCCATGCTTGATCACTGCAGCCTAATCAGGACAATAAATGAGACTTGTTTGTCTTACTGTATGGCACACATCAAACCTGCTGCCATGGTCAGGACTGGGGTGGGGACAAGGGTGATGCCCTTGTCTACAGGTCATCATCCAAATGAGCATGCTGAGCTGTGTCAGTGACCGTCCCATGCCTGATGGCATCAGCTTCTACTCATCCCTTGCTATCATTAATATTTTGATAGATTATGTACCGACAGTGAGCTATTTATTGGAGATTTTGACCAGCGTTAAGACTACAAAGCCTGAGGTGCTGCACACATCCAGACATTCCCATGGTCAATGAATGCCACCAATCATCAGTAGCATAAATACTACACAAGTGCGTTATGCCTTTGTCTACACTGATCAAGCTATAGTTCATCACTGGATGTCAGATAGTACTGAAGGTGTAACACATTATTGATTTTTCTGAATTCAAGCTACATTGCCCAGTAATTAAGTCTGAAACTCGGCCTTTTAAGAGATGGCTGCCCAATAAGAAATGCTCTTCTGAGCTTAAGTATCAATACTAAAAATTCCACTGTCCTGTAGACAAGTACTTTTAGATATTTAAAAAAATAATTCTGAAATCTGGACTCCACAGTTTTTAAGTTCCTTTGGAAGCACATAATCATCCAGTAGAGGGAGCACAAGCTACCACAAAAATGACTAAGGGCCAGTTGAATCATATTTGTTGAATAATTTAATATACAATTCTTATATCTTTCAAATAAATTATTCAGAAAACATATTTTTTCCATTATTCACAAGTGTCTAGTGCTTCTGGAATAATTCACAACTATATTAATCACAAATTTTACTTGGTGAATTCAATTATTACTTAAAATTAAACATCCATGCCCAGAACTATGCAAGCCAAAGAAAGTGATGCTGAAGGCAATTAAAGACATCATGTCCTAACTATTCAGATCACTGCTATGAAAACAGAGCATATAAGCCACCACATATTGATTTTAATGGCGGGAGAGTGGATCAAGGCAAGCATAAAAAAAATAGTTGTCAGAAATGCAAAAAATAGAGAATAACATTATGATAGCTGCTTCTTATATCGACAGCCACCAACCAACCTTATGCTGTGCTAGAAGAGATACTTTACATGTTAAGATCAAGAGAATGACATGATTTGTCAGACAACACGAAGTGATTCTTAAATAATTTATGTTAGTGTTCGGAAGGAAAAAGGTTTCATTCAGTGTAGTTAGAAATTAATATTTAGAGTTTTTGTGTCAGACTTTCACAGACTCTTAGGCTTGGGTTGCTCTGTAATGAGAGCTGGATATTAATCCTATTAGGTGAGGGAGGAGAACTGCAAATACAGGAAAAAGCATACCTCTTGATAACTTCTTCCTCAGATGTAATTTCACAACGAATCATAGAATGATAGAAACATAGAGTCATTTAGGTTGGAAAAGATGTTTAAGATCACCAAGCACAACTGTTAACCTAACACTTTGTCGTGATTTAAGCTATAAACCCATACAGCCGCTCTCTCACTCACTCCCCACTTTTTCTTTCCTCCGCTCCTGGAGGGATGGGAAGGAGAATCGAAAGAATGCAACTCCCACAGGTTAAGATAAGAACAGTCCAGCAACTAAGGTGTAACACAAACCACCACTGCTACTACCAATAATAATAATGACAAGAGAAAAAATACAAGGGAAGAGTTTTTCTTCCCCCCCACTCAAAAGGGGGGGGGGAGAATGGGAAGAAGAATCGAAAGAACGCAACTTCCACGGGTTGAGACAAGAATAGCCCAGCAACCAAGGTACAACACAAACCACTGCCGCCACCACCACTAATGATAATAACAAGAGAAATACAAGGGAAGAGGATAGAACTGCTCACCACCTGACGACCGAGCTGTGAACTAAAACAAAAACTCTTTCGGGTTCCAGCCCCCAGTTTTTTACATCCTGGACATGATGTGCTGTGGCATGGAATAACCTCTTTGGTCAGTTTGGATCAGGTGTCCTGTCTCTGCTTCCCCCTGGCTTCCCCCCCTCCCTGGCAGAGCATGAGACTCAGAAGGTCCTTGATCAGACCAAAACATTCTAAGCCGTAACTATAAACATCGGTGTTATCAGGGCTGTTCCCAGACCGAAAGTCGAACACACAGCACTGCACCAGCTACTATGAAGGAGAAAAAATTGACTGCTGCTGCTGAACCCATGACACACTTCCAAACACCACTTGTCCTGAAGTACCACAATGAGGCATCGGGTAAACTGACTGAGATGTACAGTCTTGGAAAATCTGACAGGCTCATCCCAAACCAAGGGCTTATTCCTCTAAAATCTAGTGAAACAAATTGTCTACTTTGAAGCTATTTAATTTCCAGTGTAAGTGATGTCAGCAATGGTAGGAAATTAATCCCGTGGATCAAAATCTGCTCCTGTAGCAGATCTACATAGGATTCGGCAGATCAACAAAATTGGTCTACACTTCTTTAGATTTTGTGGTACATTGTGGCAAAGGTAATCAAAGTTATAGCTGCTCAATTTGCTTTCGGATTTTATGGGTAGTTTTAATCACTAAGCTTTGTGCCATGATTTGTTTTTCCCTGGGGAGACAACATCAATGGGCAGTTGCTGTTGAAGTAGAAAGTTCAGAAGAGACCACACAGGCAAAGAAAAAAAGATGATTTCTTTTCTTTCTTTACTTTTCTGATTTTGTATATACTAAGGTCGTGTATTTGTGCAATATTATGGTTTGGTTGAGTTAAATGAGAGTATTAACTTCTGATGAATTCAAGTTAACAAACACGTTTGAGGTGTTCTCATAGAATCTCTAATTTGCATGAGGAACAGATTTTGGGCTGCATGGAGATTTTTATTTAGCATCATGACAAGCTTAGTCTTATCTTTCAGCTGTATCTGATAAAATCCTGCCTGTCATACTTAATATGCTAGCTGTGCTGCGTCTACCATTAAACTCAAATTTTTTAACAGTGTTGGCCAGTTTTGCCTTTTATGTTGCATTGGAAAAGTCTAAGAAACAGAGTATTTTCTACTGAAACCTACAGAGGCAACTTCTATTGCAAAGCACCCTTGCACACCCCTACACTGCATCTGCTGGAGTTCCACTTTCCTGAGTAACATCTTGATGCTGATCATACTCGCCTGATCTTGCAGCTCTTCCTCCAGCTGGCATCAGTATGAAGCTTGTGAGATCAGGCTCAGAAAGCACAAATGCAAGATGCTGTCCTTAAACAGGCATTAGAGGGGGATGACATGCCTGGTGTGTTCTAGCTATGGTGACCTTAGGTAGGGTTAGCATGGGACCGATGAACCAAAGCATTGTATTTCAGGCTATTGAACACTGCCCTCTCCCTTATGGTTTCAAAGGGAGAGATTTGTATTCTAAATGAAGCAATGACCTTTGATCTTGGTTTTTAATTAAGCACCTAGCTATAAGGTTTCACAGGCCATGTTATTACCTCTGGGTTTATTATAAGATATTAAGATAAAGGATTCAGAGTATATGGTCTTGGGCCTTTTTCTTTTCTTACAGTGCCTTAAAGCTTGCTCTCTGTCTGCAAGTTTAAATATTTTATGCCAGCAATAAAATCCAAGTAGAAAAAGAATGGCTCATCCTTATAAAAAGGTTGGGCCAGTTTGTACCAATGAGAATTTTTTGAAGGTGGTAAGCAGAATTTGTCCTATAGTATCTTGAAGAATTAGGCGTATTAGAAAAGAGTTGATCATAGAAAAAAGTCAGTTAAATGAGACACCAAAGTTTACCTGCCAAACCCCTTCCCACACGTGGAAGCTTTGAAGTGAAATGAAAAGACTAATTATATATAGTTTAACTTGGCCCTTTAAACAACTATCCCTTCCAATTTCTTTTCTTTTTCACATGCCTGCATACTGCAGAACTCTTCAAATCAGCAAATCAGAGCTTAATCAACAGATGATTAAAAATCAAATCTATATTTTATGCTTCTGCTTTGCTGAATATTGCACAAGTTAAGCATATGTTTAGTGGGTTTAAGGAATCAGGACTTTTTTCATTTTTCTTCAAAATGTCTTTCTGTTTTGTTTTGAAAAGTTGGTTGAAATCATGTACTATATGACCTTGTGGGAAAGAATTAATCTTGGACTGGAATGTATAGGGATCATTGTTCTAATAGGATTTAAGCTATTTTTTTTCCCTTTGCTTTTCAGTATTCACTGTGGCTGGGGAGAAATGGGTTTGTGTGGCTATTTCCCATATTAGTTTCTGTTACAAAGGTGCTCTAATGGCCATTTAGTTCATGGTGATTACGCAAAGTGATGAAAATAGGATTAGTACCTTTGACTACCTTTTAAAAGATAACTGACTTTCTTCACAATTTAGACCTGGGTGTACTTTCTTTTTTTTTTCCTTTTTTTTTTTTTTTCTTTTTTTATATCCTATGTTAAACTTCAAAAATAAGCAGACTGGTTACTGGAAGTCCTTGACTTCTTTTGTTTCGATCACTCTGGCTGGATCCATTTTCACAGTAACTTTAGCAGTCTGAATCCTAATGTATTTAAATGGTGTTAGTAAGGTGCTGGAGGACAAGACAAAGATGAGAAATTAGCTTCCAAGAAAAATAACTTGATATTTTGCTCAGAGCAGTATAGAAATCTCTTTAGAAGAGAGTGAGAGTGGCATGATGGATATATATTCAGGTTAAATAAGTCTTGTCCCACTGGTGGTTGTTCTGCTCTGTATATTTGAGTGTTGTACCAGTTAGTTCTCCTCCTTTCCCACATTGTAAGAGCTGCTTCTCTTGCTCAGCTGAAACATCTACAGCATGAGGGTCTGCTTATAGTCTGAATACCACTTCTAGCAGTCTGTCAGACTCCCAAAAGATAATGAAATTACTTCAGAACATTCACATTCTAAAATCTCTTCTCACTGAAACTGGTCTAAAAACATCCTCTCATCACTCTGTACTCTAGTCCCACTTCTTTGGAAATTAGAAAGATTTTTTTTTGCCAAGAATAATTCAGAAAAAAATAGTTGAGTGCAACCATATCAAGAGGAGCCTCTGAGACTTCATGTTTCCTACTGGAGAGAGGCTCTGTGTTAGATGCACTGAAATATGATGCTTTCAGTATGCCCAGATTGCATAAACATGCATGATCTGTATACAAAATAATTCAGAATGCCTGGAAATACATTTCTCTTCTTACCTGTGATCTGTTTGCCATCACTGTGGCTTGCAGAGGTGAAAAGTGTCAGTGAATTAATTTTACTCGGAGAGGATTTTAAAAGCGTGAGAGTTTTAAAAGCCCCCTCTCATCCTGGTTACTCCTGCTGGTTTCATTAGCTTTTCACCCCTGCAAGTCACAGGTCAATCTCATATTGAAAACTTGCTCCCACACTGTTAAGTAATGCCCTTGTTGGGAAATCGCAATTAATAAATAACAAACAGTAACATGTGCAAGGCAATGGGTATCCTGAGAGAAGAGAGCTTGAGATTTTATAAGCAGCTGAACTATATATTTTCATATTCTAGAGGAGAAACTAAGACAGATCCTCTCTATCCTATGTAGCAGTATATTGCTCCACAAATTTATTGCAAGAAGTTTTTTCCCTTCTGTAAACAATTCAGATAGATTTGAACAACTTCCAAATAGCAACATAAGTTTAATTCATCTGTCTCGAGTGACATAACATATGTCACTGGTGCCTGTTGCAGAAGCAAGGAAGTCTGCTACAGCGTGTAGTATTATGCTTTATAGCCATGCAAACTGTGTTGTTAGTACTAGAGCATTGTGAAAAAGAAATCTATGTATGTGGCAACTATGACAACCCTTTCTGCATGTACTTCCCTTCTTCAGGCTGAATTTTGCTTTATTTTTGGGAGGCTTTTGGTAGGACAATAAAGACTCTTGGAAGGGAATTGATTATTTCACCTTTCCTAGGTAAAAAGTTCTTTTTGAGACTAAAAGATAATGTTTTCTTTCTCTCCGTTTTCGTTTTCTATTTGCTGTGAATGTAAAATGAGATCTGAATGAGAAAAGTGAGAAAAACTCATTGATTCACTAAAATGCTGAGCTTCCTCTCTGGAAGGTTAAATAATTTTTAATACAAGTTCTCCCCCTTTACTAATCTGCATAGTATAGTTTGGCATTTGAAAATGCAATTATTTCAATTATGAAACATAAAATCTGGATTAGAAGTGAGATTATGTTAGTCTAGTGGAGACAATTTTCAATAGTGTCAATAGGTGACAATAACCAATTGCATTTATACCATAAAGAAATATCACAGAAACTCAGGTTCTGTAGTCACCAAAGCATAAACTCTAGACTACTATGAAACCAATGGCCAACCTAAAATACCCCTTTTCAGAGAAACTGAAGCCGGTCAGGTAGGAAGACCTTGGGCATAATATTTCCAGTTCCAAATCTGGGTTTTTTGAAAGCTGTGTTTGTATTTGTATAATATGGTCAACCAAGAACATTGAACCTGTTCTCTAGCCCTACAAACAACATAGACTTCTTAAATTTGCATACAACTTCAGGGTTTGCCTATGTAGATAATTATACTAACTCTTGAAACATCATGCCAAAAGATTTAGGATTAAGGTAGAGTCATGGCATGTGGTATCTATTACCCATAAAATTGACCATAGTATTTTAACATAAAAAGCTTTTCAAACAGTTCAAAAACATTGAGACCAAGGAGTGGAGACGAGCCCAAAGACGTGATAGTTGCACTTCTAAGAGTCAAACAAGACATTGAAAAAGTATACTCTCCATTTAGCCATTTCTGTACAGTGGGAGCCCCAAAACTATTTATCAGGCAGAGATGACAAAAACAACTGCAAAGAATATATACAACCCTCCACACTGAACAGATGTTTTACCACTTACATGCTACAGTTCTGAGATTGTTAGAATAGCTCAGACGCTGCAGAAGCTGTGAGGCCTCTCTGTTTATTGCTCCTTGTGGATATAAAATCAAATAACGATTTGTTTGTCATTTTGTTTTATGGAAAGTTTTACACTGTCTAGTCCAGAACAACTGTGTTGATCTTTCAAACAAGACATAAAACTCGAGGTTTTAACCACTTCTGTTCATTAATATCCCTTGAGGGTGCAAGGGGATTTTTTTTTTTTGCAAGATTAGGAGTATTAGCGTCCTGACTAAATTACTGCTCTGGTAATTACATTCTTCTTATCTACATATCCCCCTGCAGCTTAAATGGAATATGGTTTGCTCCTCTTCTGATGTGTTGTGCAGTGCTGTTGTGTGTTGTTAAACCGTTTGCTTAAGTGTGCCCAAAATCTGCCACTGGCAACAGATAGATAGCCTAAAATTGTTTATTAATTAGGGACTTGCTATCCTTTCTCTTCCTAACTCTTTAAGCTAGAGTGGGGCTAGAGGCATTCAAAGGATGGGCATGGGGGGCAGTGGCCCCCTTTTCAGGTGCAAGCAGCACCTCCCTTGGGTAAAACCTTAGGAATGAACATTACTTTCCCATTTGTGGAGAAGGAATAAATTTAATTTCTCTCACCACATGCCCTCCACAGGCACAAGAATAGCAAGGGTGAGGGAAAACTTAAGGGCAAAAGCTGATAGAGGTACACAGGAAAATCCTCAGCCACTTATATTTTCTGTGCTGCACACTGCTTGTCAGTTTTTCTCTTTGCTAGAAAGGGTAAGGGAAGGGACTTTCAAAACAACCTCAAGGACTGAAGTGCAAAGATTACATTCAATTTCAGTGACAGTAAAGCACCTAAGCCCACAGGCCCTTTGGAAATCTTGGCTATTGAATATAATAGTGGAGAGCAGAACCAGAAGCTCCATATGGTCCTTCGGGAATTAAACTATTGCCAAATCTTTTTATGTGTAAAACACTCAGATGTTGCAATGACAGGAGAATTCAAAACCTTCAGTAGACAGATAATAAACCAAGATTAAATATGAACCACTGTCTTTTCTTTCTTAAAAGAAATAGCGCTGGGTTTGCTGGCTTTTGAAGGATGCTCTGCTTTTGGGGCAATGGAAACTGATGATAAGACAAGCAATGCAACAAGCAATAATAAGGTGACATTATTCAGTTTAGGGAGACTCTGCTGTAACAGATACAGTGGCACACACAGAGAAGTCAGATCTGCCTAGATGGTGAATGATGGTGCTTATGAAGTTAAGATACAAGCAAGGAGAGTCTATTCTGGGGTTGTGATTAAGCCCATTATGACCAAGAAGGCGGCCAAGACATTTGCATTCCACTTGGGTTGAAATGATCAGCAAGAGCAGTCTACCACTGTTAAGCTTTTAAAGTGTCTTGAGTTAGAAAGAACTACCAATATGTGTAAATGGTGCTAATATTTAAGCTGGAAAGATGTGTAGCTGTAATGGTGAAGTATTCTATGCATGTGTGCAACTCTTAGTTGTAAGTTGCAATGTTTAGATGAATTTAAATGATACAAACATGAATAACAAACAAGTGTTTATTTCTCTTTTGACAGTTTCAGCTTCATGAATTGCAATTTTCAGGGATGAATCACTTTATCCCAGCTCATTGTGATCATATACATGTATACTTATATAGCTGATACAACAGAGGGAAAGTAGAGTAGTCATATCTGGTCTGCTTTATCTTCAGAATTATACATTTTGCAATAGCATGTGTAGTATGATTGGTCAATAAAAACCATTTTATTCTTAAAACAATGGCAGAAAAGTGTTTGGCTCTACAATGTTATTTTTTTTGGCTTGGATTGCTTTTGCTGACATCATTAACCTACATGTTGGAAGGATAAGATCATAAAACAATATTCCTGGCAAATTAAACATTGTTGATACTGGAGTGCAAATAAAAAAGTTAAACCAGAACTATCCTTCATCTTCCCTGCAAGTTAGAGGACGTTGGAAGAGCAAGTCCAGAGGACGGCCACTAGGATAATAAGGGGGCTGGAGCACTTCCCACATGAAGATAGGCTAAGAGTTGTTTAGCCCGGAGAATGCTGCATGGAGATCTCATAGCAGCCTCCCAGTATCTGAAGGGGTTTCCTCTATCCTTCCAATATCCTATAAGGATGCCGGAGAGGGGCATCTTCATCAGGGACTGTGGTGATAGGACAAGGGGTTTTAAATTAAACAGAGGAACTTCAGGTTAGATATAAGGAAGAAATTCTCCAGTGTGAGGGTGCTGAAGCACTGGAGCAGGTTGCCCAAAGAGGTGGCAAAATGCTCCATCCCTGGCAGTGTTCAAGGCCAGGTTGGGCAGAGCCTTGGGTGACATGGTCTAGTGTGAGGCATCCCTGCCTATGGCATGGGGTTGGAACTAGACGATCTTATGGTCTTTTCCACCCCTAACCATTCTATGATTCTGTGATTCTAAGTAAAAGTAAAATAAAACATGTCCCATGTTATTATAATTTGGATACATTATAAGCAACTGTCTGCAATTGAGTGATCCAGACTTCTTTGAACTTCCTCCTCAGAATGATCCTCATTACTCCCAGGCAGTATGTGGGACTCTAGACTGATAACCCCTGAATGGAAAGAGGATTGAGGAAGAGTCTCTGTTGGAGAATGACATGAACAGAAATTACCAATATTTTGTCCAACAAAGCCCAGTGTGTTTATTAGTAAATGCAGGAATGTGGAGAAGGAGGCAAGTTAGTTAGGTGAAAACACCATGCCATTGGGTCTCTGTTGGGATTCTTTATTAGTGCAAAGGTGGCACTGGGGAGTTAGAAGGGCTCCTGAGAACTGTGATGATGACTTAAAAATCTGAGAGCAAAGGATTCCAGCAGCTAATTTAGTTTATAAAAAACAAGGTTCCTGGCAAGCTGAACAGAATCTGTAATGGCTATGCAGGGAAGATAATTAGCTCTTCAATTTGGGAAGCAATACTAGAACTAAAACAAAGTGCTAGAAGATAAGGCTAAGGCTAATATTGGATATTTTCTATAAAATACTCTATATTTAAATTAAATAAATTAAGACTGTTATACAGCACATGTTAAACAGCACAGCCTGGCACAGGTACTCCTTCAGGCTTAATGAGGCAATTAGAAATCTCAGAAATCAACAGCAATATCCCAGCAGAAAGTTGTAGGGCCCCACATGCATCCCCCCAGCTTCTGGGAGCCCCCAATTATTTCATTTCAGAGCTGGTGTTAAAATTTGGCAGTCAGTACCATGACACTGTCAGTGGACAGCAACTTCTTGGTTTTATGCTTGATCAGTTCAGAAAGTAAATCCCGCCATTCCTGGCACTTTGGTTAATAGCCTCAGGCTCTGATGCAGAAAATACGTCAGCACAGCCGGATTTAGCTGTACTCATGCAGGAGCCACTTTCACATTTGTTAAGATGCAGATAGGAGACGAGTAGGGTGCCCAAAAGTTGGAAGCTGGTTTCAACCTGAGCACATCACTTAAAGTGCCGTTTTGAGCTTGGCCTTTCAGATAGTGTGAGTTAGCAGGCAGATAAGCCTCTTTTGCTCAGCCTGCTGGTTGAATTGATTTTCCACAGAAAACATTCATGAAACAAACACAGCTGGAGATACCAGCGTATGTGGTTGGCTGGGGAATATTTTTGGAAGTATTGGCAATTTAAGAAACATTTATATTTATTAAGCTAAAACTGAAAATTTTTGGTGACTTAGGAGTGTCTTTAAGGCTTTGCATAGAGATGCTAGCACAATAACCAACCAACCAAGCAACCCAAAAAAGCACAATTGCTAGAGCAGGAATGATTTCTCAGAAGGTCAGTTAAGCAGAGTGGGAGTGAGAGCTGTTCAGATTTTGGCAGTCATTCTCTACTGAGTAGTTAAAAGCATACAGAAGTCTTCTGTGCTGAGATTTTTTTTTTTTGTGTTAAAATAACTAATTCTGCTCGCAGAAGTTGGGGCGCATCTACTCTCTGCAGTAAGATAACATTTTATCAGCGTTACACTGAATCTATATGAGCTTCATAAATCATTCAAAATTATTTTTAATAATATCCTTATAATGAATATATCTGTGGCAGTTGAGAAATGAAGTCAACTACTTACTGTACACACTAAATACTTGAGAATTATCTGGGCGTAATGTTTGGTGTCTGTAAAGCTCACTGGTTGTGAATGTTATGATATTGCCTGAAGCATACGTTTTCTATCAATACAGTTGGATCAGATAATCATTTCAATGAGTTAGCTAATAAAATTCAAACACATGAGCTGCGGTATCTTAAGGACTGCATACTATCTCCCAATGAATGAAAATACCTACAGCCAAATCCAAAAAGGTCTTTGATGCCCAACATGGGATTTAGGTACCTAAACAGAGAAGCTTAATCTTGAAAATCTTTTATAAGCTTCTGTTTAACCCAAGACAAGTCAAAACTCCCTCTACTGCTTGTTATTTTAGTTTTCAAGGTTTCTGGTGTTGACTAATGCACTACTCAGAACTACTGTACTAGCAGATCTCATCCACAAGTTAATTAACACTTTGGCATGTCATTCATTCCTACAGCCAACCATAGTCTGTAAACTATGTTCCCCTGCCGAAATCCTTGGGGGGAACTCAAGACAGTAGAAAAGCCTGACAGGACCAGCAGTTGTGATTATCCTTTCTATTTAAACGTGACTGAAACAATATTGGTATCCTGAAACAGTACTGGTATTTTTTTCTCCTTAATGGTCACAGTAATCTTGCAGAAATTTGCCAACTCTCTCTTCTTAGCCTAGGTGGTGGAAGGCCAGCAAGACTCGGGGGTTTGTTGGTGATTCAAGACAGTTCCAGAAACCAAACTGTAGTCTTTTGGGGAGTGGACATACTCCGCTAATCCTTGCAGCCGGAACAAAAGATAGACAGGAATTCAGGATCAATTAAGAGATAGAAAGAGGAAAAAGTCTTTATTATTTTTTTTTCCACAGGGCATAAGCCTAATATCTCCCCTGCAGAGGCATCATAGAGTGCTCATGGACTCCAAGGAAGTGTGGATGAAGTCCTTAAATGTTAAGTATGATAGCATCTAAATTTTAAATGCTTTGGTCTTTAATTCTGTCTCCCTCTCAAACTTATATTCATCAGACATCCCTGATCTAATTCTGCAAGTCAAGTAAGTGTTGTTAAAGCGGACTGCAGATGATGATGCAATGTTCAAGCTCCACAAACTATTCAGATTTTGAAATTCGAGGCTTCCACTATTAGGCTTTTAGCTTACCTGTGGACTCTCTCATGTACTTACTCCAGAATACATTTACTTCACACAGGTATTAATTCCCATTTTTAATAGTAAAGCCAACAATTAATAATCACATTATTCTTTACATTTTCAAAGTGCTGAAGAAGTACTGATTCAGTTTCTTCATAAAAACTTAGTCTCCTTGTGATACTAATAGCCTGGCTGAATCATACCTTCATATTCATAAGCCATAGTTTCTTTCCCAGTACATTTCAGAATTTACACAAATTGATTTTACAGCCATCCGTTAAAAGGAACTACAGCATCTCTGAAG
Organism: Amazona ochrocephala; assembly: GCA_039720435.1. Classification (NCBI taxonomy): domain Eukaryota; kingdom Metazoa; phylum Chordata; class Aves; order Psittaciformes; family Psittacidae; genus Amazona; species Amazona ochrocephala. The sequence continues at coordinate 16,010,889 of CM077879.1, forward strand.
CACAGGTTTATGCTATTGTAGTTACTGCATGAAATGAAATTTGCAATACAAAATGAGAAGATATTTTTTATTTTATATAGGATTGGAACATCTTAGAAAAAATGTTTCTAAATTTAATTTTATTAAGTGCTGAAAATGTATCTTTCTCAATATATTCTTTGAACAGAAAAATTTCAGTTCAATTAAAAAACTACTTGGAACCAAGAACAGACCAACCTTCTGTTAAAAAAACCCAAAAAACAAAACCCACAACAACTTAGAAGGAGCAGAAACCTTGCCAGCCTTTTGTTGCAACATTTCATTTCAATTGACAACTACAAAAATATGTGCTCTGGAGATGGTGAATTTCCTTGAACAAATGACTTTACAATACATTTATTTTTATTCTGAAATGTGTGAAAACACCAGCTATGGTTTATAAATACGAAGTTGTGACTCACACAGTCTAGTAGCATCACAAGGAGCCTGGGGTTTTGTGAAGAAATGAGACTGACTTATTTAATCTTTTTCCAGTTCAAAGCCAGCTTCAAAACTACTGTGTATATGAATGTTGCATAACCTGAAATCTCAGATCGCTATGCCAGTAGGTGTATGCAAGTAGGTGGTCAGATTTTCAAGCTCTGTTGTAATGTAGGCATTATGCTCCTGAGACTAGAACCTAGCACTCTGGGAAAGGCGCTTTTAAAATAAAATATGACAATTGCTTTATTGGTTTTAATGTAACACAAATGCTGGCTTTCAGAACAAGTGATACACGGCACCTATTCTGACAGGACTGAATGATTCTGCCTTATAACATCAGAAATGTTTTTATTCAAGGGAAATTCAAAAGGGTGAAAATAAGCAGATGAAAATGTGCACCTCACTTGCACATGAAACTTGAAAGTGCTTCTGTCCCAAGCTGATAAATGTTCATGGCCATAGGTGAGGGAAAAGTCTGGGTTTGGATTCAGGTTCTGCACCAAAAGCCATTTATGTATTTATCTGATGTCTGGTACCCAAGATTGTTCCCCATTCTTCTGGGGCAGTAACTTTAAAAGCGTTAAGAGATAATAGGGCTGCTTCTTGTTTATATTTAATCTGATCTTATTTATCTTGCATTTGTTGTTGAGGTCAAGCAGGGGTCCTGCTTGATCAGGACAGATGGACAGAGATCCCACTGGCACTGTGTTTCATTCAGCTAAGGCAGTCCCCTGAGTGTGGGAGTACTTGAAGAAGACCAGGTGAATATGCGAAATCTGCCTCATAGTCCATCTGTCTCAGTACTTTTTCCAGCATCTGTCTGCCTGGGTAATGACTCTTTGCTTTATTTAGGTTCTATTTGGTAGGAGTTTGAAGGAACAGCCCCTTCCAATCGCTGCTTTTTCCCTTAATAACAGCTCTGGAAAGAACAGGATGAATCACAGCCTCATGAATCTTAACCTTTAGGTATGTGGAAGCTTAATGGGATTCAAAGCTCTCAAACGACAGCCCTAAGCTTCAAAAACGATGGATTGGTTAAGCATGCATCAAAAACTTAAGCTGCCTAGAGTCAGATTGCCCAAAGGTTACACTGTGCAGGAGGTAAAATATGTCCTAAATGTAGGTCCCTTAGCCTGGATTGAAGCTGCTGCTTCCCACTGCTCAAGATTCACACCCCTAAGCCTCTTTCTGCAGTTAGGTGCCCAGTGCCGTTGTTCCAGAAACTGTCACTGAGTCAGCCAAAGCTTTGTAAGACAGGAAAAATAGTCTCATGATTTTTCTTATTCAGTAAAAGTTACCCAGTTAAATCCACAGAAGATGAAGGAAATGCACCTTCTTTCCAAGGAAAGTGGAGCCACAACTCTCACCTACCAGAAGAATGCCCAAACCTCGCAATTTAAGGAAATCTGTGGATGGATTGGGACATTTTTCATCCTTTGCCTTGAAAATGTCCCTGATTGAACAGATGTAATTAAATATCCATTGAGAAAGACAATAGAAAGTATCATAGACTTAAGTACAAGTCTACAGCTTTCTGGCTGGGACATTCACCTTGAAGGAAAGGATCTCCCCTCCCAGATGTATGCAATATAATTTAGGGAAATTGTTCTTTGAAGCAAAGGCTTGCAGACTAGCTTTCTTTATCCTGGGTGAATGCCTTCACTCTCATCCCAGATGCTGCTCTCTCCCCATGCCTAACCAAATTAATGCTATTTTTTTTATCCCCACCCTGATAGAAAAGCTTCAGTAAGCACATTCTGTTTGCAGGGTGATTTTCCAAAAGAAATTCACAGAATCACAGAATGGCTGAGGTTGGAAGGCACCACCAGAGGTCATCAAGTCCAACCTCCCTGCTCAAGCAGGGTCTCCTAGAGCACATTGCTCAGGATTGTGTCCAGATGGCTTTTGAATATCTGCAGGGAAGGAGACTCCACAACTGCTCTGAACAACCAATTCCAGTGCTCAATCATCCTCACAGTAAAGAAGTTCTATCCCATGTTCAGGTGGTACAGGTGGTTTGTTGGCTTAGGAGCCTCAATTCTACTAAACTTTCTAATGAAAAGCTATTTTTTTGGGGGGAAGGGAAGAGAGAGTTTTTAGTTGAGGGACTGTTACCTCTCCCAGGAATAAAATGCAGTTTAGTGTGCTAGGATTTCCAAATGATGGGCCCTCAATGAAAGGTTTTCCAAGTAAGCCTCCAGAACCCTGCATGAAGAAGACAAGGCATGTCACAGCTGTCAGGTGTAGGGGCTCTGCATGAGCCTGAAGGGTATACAGTGGCAACCCAATTCCACAAACCTGAGATGAAGAGCAGAGAAATGCCTTGAATCACAGGAATCACATGAACAGCCCTGCCACAAACTCACTCATTGCGAGCACTCTGTTTCTTACATCCTCCTTCTCTTCCCCAGGGCTTTTCAAAGAGTGCCTTGGGTGCATTACTGTTAGCTGCTAAGGTGTCAGGCACTGTGAGGGGTGATTCAGAGAACATACAGATTTAAAAGTTCATGTAATTTGCTCAGAAGAGACAGTATCACAGAAAAGTGTACACTTATTAATCTCTCAAAATCTATAAAGTGCTAGGTGGGTGGCTGGTAATTATAGCTGTTGTGCTTACTACGTTTGTCAGGATTATCTTGCTGTTACCTCTCAGTCCACTTCATCCACCTAACACCTGAACCGAAAACTCTTGGAGCCAGCATCCCAAACTAGGGATGGTAACCTCTACCAGGGCTGTTAACCTATTAGTAATGCATGTTTATCTACTGTTTATGCTTGTATCTGAGGCTGTTTGAAAACAGTTGAGCTACAAGACTATCAGATTCATAAGAAAGGTTGATAATTGCTGCATTAGACCAGCTGCTCTAGATAGGTGTTCTATCAACATTTTCTTTTCAGTGTTTATTATTGCATGTCTTTTTTCCTCTTCAGTATCTTCTTTTTAACAACAGAATGCCAGAATAGTCCAAAATGTCTTGTCCTTCACTGGTTATCAAATGATGCTTATATTAGAAGACATCTGCTTAAGCCCCATTTTATCAGGAAAATATTTCCATCTCCCTTTCCATGTACTCATCTTCAATATTCCTTGAAGCATGAAAAAACTTCCCTACTGACTTTGTCTTTTTTCAAGTCCTTTGCCATAGAAGCTCTCTGTTCATGTCAATAAAAACAACTCAGATTAGAGGGACCCTCTGCAGTGTCTAGAAAACTGAGAGAAATCTGCAGTTGAAGATTGGTCCTCAAGGAGCTGGCAAATGAAGTTGCTAAGACACTGTCCATTATATTTGAAAAAACATCACAGCCAGGTGAAGTTCCTGACGACTGGAAAAAGGGAAATATAACCCCCATTTTCAAGAAGGGGAAAATGGATGACCCAAGGAACTACAGACCAATCAGTCTCACTTCTGTGCCTAGCAAAATCTTGGAGCAGATTCTCCTGGAAGGCATGCTGAGGCACATGAAAACCAACAAGGTGCTTGGTGACAGCCAACATGGCTTCACTAAGGGGAAATCCTGCCTGATCAATTTGATGGCCTTCTATGATGGGGCTAAGGAATTGATGGACAGGGGTAGAGCAGTTGACGTCATCTACCTGGACTTGTGCAAAGCATTTGACACCGTCCTGCATGACATCCTTGTCTCTAAATTTGATCAATTTGACATCAATTTGATAGATGAACCACTTGGTGGATAAAGAACTGGCTGGATGGCCGCACGTAAAGTGTTGTGGTCAATGGTTCAATGTCCAGCTGGAGATCAGTAACAAGTGGTGTCACTCAGGGATTGGTGTTGGGACCAGTCTTGTTCAACATCTTTGTGGGTGACATAGACAGTGGGATTGAGTGCGCCCTCAGTAAGTTTGCTGATGACACCAAGCTGTGTGGTTCGGTTGATACGTTGGAGGGAAGGAATGCCATCCAGAGGGACCTTGACACGCTTGTGAGGTGGGCTGATACCAACCTTATGAAGTCTAACCATGAGAAGTGCAAGGTCCTACATGTAGGTCAGAGCAATCCCAGGCACAGCCACAGGTTGGGCAGAGAAGAGATTCAGAGCAGCCATGTGGAGAAGGACTTGAGGGTGTTGGTCAATGAGAAACTTAACATGAGCTGGCTTTAGTGTGAACTTGCAGCCCAGAAAGCCAAGCGTATCCAGGGCTGCATCAAAAGGAGTGTGACCAGCAGGTCGAGGGAGGTGATCCTGCCCTTCTACTCTGCTCTCGTGAGACCTCACTTGGAGTATTGTGTGCAGTTCTGGTGTCCTCAACACAAAAAGGACATGGAACAGTTGGAACAAGTCCAGGGGAGGGCCATGAGGATGATCAGGGGACTGGAGCACCTCCCGTATGAAGATAGGCTGAGAAAGTTAGGGCTGTTGAGCCTGGAGAAGAGAAGGCTGCGTGGAGACCTCATAGAAGCCTTCCAATATCTGAAGGGGGCCTATAGGGATGCTGTAGAGGGACTCTTCATTAGGGACTGTGGTGAGAGGACAAGGGGTAATGGGTTCAAACTTAAACAGGAGAAGTTTAGCTTGAATATGGGGAAGAAATTCTTTACTGTAAGGGTGATGAGGCACTGAAATGGGTTGCCCAGGGAAGCTGTGAATGCTCCATTGCTGGTGGTGTTCAAGGCGGAGTTGGACATAGCCTTGGGTGGCATGGTTTAGTGCGAGGTGTCCCTGCTCATGGCAGGGGGGTTGGAACTAGATGATCTTGAGGTCCTTTCCAACCCTAACTATTCTATGATTCTATGATTCTATGATTGTTTTGAATGAATTTATTATGCTCAGAAGCTAAAGCACGAAACTGCCAATGCAAAAAAAATATGCTGCAGTGAAAACTGTCTACAACTTCTACTCCCATTTACAGGACCAAAAAGGATAACTTTTTTATTTTAAAAAAGTGTATTGTGTTTGCAACTGGGAGTGAGGTAGCATCAAGATACATTAAGTAAAATAGACTTTAAAATTGAAATGTAACAGATGGGTGCAAAAGTGAATTTTTGTCATGATGATCCATTAGCATTTTGCAGCCACGCAGAGAAACACAGTGACCTGGAACAAACCAAGAAGAATGATGCTTGACTTAAGCTTCCTTCTGCAAACTGTGACCCATATTCATAGTTTTTAATTAGAAATGTATTTCCTTTATGGGACAATGAACTAATTTCTGCCCATTTTCATAATTCATTGAGTACCCAGGTCAAATTACAAATAAATTGGGAAAGAAAGGGCTGGTCTTTGGACCAGTAACAGAATGATTCCCTATGAAATAGAGAAATTGAATGACACATAGTGCTGTTGCATAAGCCACTGTTATCCTCAGACAACCTTGACTAAATCTTACCATCAATATTTAAAATAAGTCTAGCACAAACCATGTTTTTAAAATCCTGAGCTAGTCATCTAGATAGATTTTTGTCCCGTAAATGATCCCTGGAAGAAAAATCACATGCACAGCACTTTCTTCTGTGAGTGGAAAGATGTTCACCACATATAGGACTGGCAAGCAGTGCACAGGAAAGTACATTGATTTAAAGGCAGTTTAAGGGAACTCTGAATGAACACAGCAGTACTGTCTGGAGAGAAAAGTTCATGGGGTCAGGTCTCGAGTCTTCAATTTGAAAGAGACCCTGTTACTGCTGATTACTGTGTCTAAGATTGGACATGTAAATGACCATGCATATGTTTTCCTACTAGCCGATCTGCTGAAGTACAATATCACAGACAGTAATATATCACAGTAAGACCAGATTCTGCACTCTTCCTTTGGTGGGACGTAACTATCTATGAATTACAAAGTAAACCACACAAGCCCTTATATTGCATTGTTTAGATCAGAAGATCATGCACTGCATCAAATGTTCAATGACAGCGGCCTCTCCATTTGACATTGGACTCTTCATTGTACATGCCATGAGTGTGAAAAGCGCAATGTATATGCAAAGCTTTTGAAAACCTGAAACAGCAATTGCAATAATTTGTTGATTTACTCCTCTGAAGTCAGAAAGGATTCTTGAATTGTGTTTTCATCAATACTTAATGTGCAAGTTTCCATATTTCAGTGTCGAAGTACTCAAGAGATGGCTGAAGTGAATGGATATATACGAGTCTTTTGTCACTCAGATTGAAAAAATTAACACTGAAATATTGGCTTGCTATTGTTCTTATTTCGGACTGAAGGGGCACTTGCATTTTTACCAAGAATGGTGAATATCCAAAAAAGCACTCCAAGTTCCAGCAATTTCTGTCTCTAAAGCTCTGAAATATCAACTAGCAGTATCTTAACAGCAGATGACTGCAGCAGGTAAGTCTGAGACACACAAGTCGTGATCTAGGCTCATGTCAAAGCAACACCCAGCTGTTCAATTAGCTGGTGAAAGGGACGTGGTTAAGAAGTTTGGTTTTTGGGTGAGTTTGGCTGCAGAAATAACCCTTGATCATGTGATCTTAAGGGGTTGTGTAGGGTTTGGTTGACCTTGACCCTTATGCACTGCTGTGGCTGAAGAAAACATGTTCCTCTAATTATGAAGAAAGTGAATAGATTACCATTTAATCATCATTCCCTTGAAATGGCAACTTTAATTTCACAGTAGCATTTACTGTTCTAGACTCACTACTTATGTCAGAAATCCAAGCTCTGGTGAGCAAATGCTCTATGCTTGACTAGAAAAAGCTTTTGAACTCACTGCCTCTTGCTCAAAAGGATGAAAAACAAACCTTAAAGCTGCCAATATTTATGTTTTGGGGAAACCAGCTGAAAAAGAGAAAGAGATTTTCTGAGCTCAAAACAAAAATAGACCATTAAAAAGCTTATTTTGTTTTCTCCCTTTGAAAATTTGCTTTTCATTTTAATTAAGCTCTCACAGGATTCATGGTGTTGGCGAGTTTTCAAAGAAACAGAACTTGCTTGCCAGTTTTTTTGTTTTTTTTTTTTTGGTCTTTTTTCTTTTTCTCCCCCTGTTAGCTCACACAGCTCTACTTGTTACAAATATTTATCTGCTCTGAGGAAAGCAGCTGAAGCAGAAGAATGGTTGGGTGTGTTCAGAAAGCTGAAATACAATAATATTAATAACAACTTCTACATATTATAGAGAGAAAAGTTCAAAGATTCTTCTATTGTAGATAAAATGATCCAAACTGGAAAAAAACCTGCTCTAATTTAAGTTTGTGTTACCTTACAGTTGTAAACCAGGGTCATAGAAGCTTGATACTTCTACTAGGACTAGAAATATATAGCTGTGCAATAATACATTGATTTGCAGTAAATTTTATGTGGTTTTGGCTGCCATCCTACAAACACCAAGTTGGTCATTTCAGATACGGGTTTCCTGAAGGGCTGACAAAGACTTTATCTCGTTCCCAATAGCTCTGGCTGCTTCTCTCTTCCAAGCACAGAATCACAACTTTTCTCTACATTTGGGAATTGGGTACTGAATACATCCAGAGAGGCTCAGCAAGGCTGCTCAACAGCTGCAGGGCAGGGGCTTCTCCTTGATTTCAGCTGACAGTACTGTGTCTGCTGAGCCCTGAGTAGTACTGCCAGGTTCCATATCAATCTGTCCCCAGGTCCTGGTATGCCCAGATTCCATGGCATAAAATCACAGGCATAAAAAGTCTCAGGCCCCTAGAAGACTGGCTTTCATAGAAAAACACAGGATAGAAACAAAATAATTAGAAGGGAAGGGAAGGGAAGAGAAGGCAAGAAAAAGGAAGAGGATAGAATCATTTAGGTTGCAAAAGACCTTGAAAATCATCGAGTTCAACTGCAAACCTAACACTGCCAAGTCTACCATTAAACCATGCCCCTAGAAATAAATTTTTCCAAATATGCAGTCTAAACGTCCCCTGGCACAGTCTCAGGCCTTTTTCTCTCAACCTAGCTCTTGTTACTTGGGAGGAGAGACAAGTATTCACCTTGCTACAAACTCCTTTTTGGGTCATTGTAGAGAATGCTGAGTTCTCCCGAGCGTCCTTTTCTTCAGGCTAAACAACCTCAGGTCCCTCAGCTGTTCCTTATAAGACTTGCTGTCCAGACTCTTCATAGTCTTTGTTGCTCTTTGGACATGCTCCAGTACCTCAATACCTCTCTTGTAGTGAGGGGCCCAGAACTGAACACAGGATTAGAGATGTAGCCTCACCAGTGCCCAGTACAGGGGGAAGATCACTGCCCTGACCCTGCTGGCTATGCTGTTTCTGATAGGGGACAGGATGCTGTTGGCCTTCTTGGCGGCCTGGGTGCAAGCTGCTCATGTTCAGCTACATCAGTCAGCACCCCAGGTGTTTTCCCATCTACTGGTAAACTTTAGTCAACTGGACCTCCCTGGTTAGCCAGGACTGTGATAAATGATTGAAATGAAGACTTTAGGTTCACTGTAGGAGAGGATCTGGTTTGAGAGCATCTTAGGAACCTGAATGTATACAAGTCCATGGGACCTGATGAAATCCATCCGCGGGTCCTGAAGGAGCTGGCAAATGAAGTTGCTAAGACACTGTCCATCCTATTTGAAAAAACATGGCAGTCAGGTGAAGCTCCCGACGACTGGAAAAAGGGAAATATAACCCCCATTTTCAAGAAGGGGAAAATGGATGACCCAAGGAACTACAGACCAGTCAGTCTCACTTCTGTGCCTAGCAAAATCTTGGAGCAGATTCTCCTGGAAGGCATGCTGAGGCACATGAAAACCAACAAGGTGCTTGGTGACAGCCAACATGGCTTCACTAAGGGGAAATCCTGCCTGACCAATCTGGTGGCCTTCTATGATGGGGCTATGGAACTGATGGACAGGGGTAGAGCAGTTGACGTCATCTACCTGGACTTGTGCAAAACGTTTGACACTGTCCTGCATGACATCCTTGTCTCTAAATTTGATCAATTTGTAATCAATTTGATATATGGACCACTTGGTGGATAAAGAACTGGCTGGATGGCTGCACGCAAAGAGTAGTGCTCAATGGTTCAATGTCCAGCTGGAGACCAGTAACAAGTGGTGTCTCACAGGGATTGATGTTGGGGCTGGTCTTGTTCAACATTTCTGTGTGTGACATCAACAGTGGGATTGAGTGCGCCCTCAGTAAGTTTGCCAATGACACCAAGCTGTGTGGTTCGGTTGATACATTGGAGGGAAGGAATGCCATCCAGAGGGACCTTGACTCACTTGTGAAGTGGGCTGGTGTCAACCTGATGAAGTCTAACCATGAGAAGTGCAAGGTCCTCCACCTGGGTCGAAGCAATCCCAGGCACAGCCACAGGTTGGGCAGAGAAGAGATTCAGAGCAGCCATGTGGAGAAGGACTTGGGGGTGTTGGTTGATGAGAAAATGAACATGAGCCGCAGTGTGCACTTGCAGCCCAGAAAGCCAAGCGTATCGTGGGCTGCATCAAAAGGAGTGTGACCAGCAGGTCGAGGGAGGTGCTCCTGCCCTTCTACTCTGCTCTCGTGAGACCTCACTTGGAGTATTGTGTGCAGTTCTGGTGTCCTCAACATAAAAAGGGCATGGAACAGTTGGAACAAGTCCAGGGGAGGGCCATGAGGATGATCAGGGGACTGGAGCACCTCCCATAGGAAGATATGTTGAGAAAGTTGGGGCTGTTCAGCCTGGAGAAGAGAAGGCTGCATGAAGGCCACATATCAGCCTTCCAGTATCTGGAGGGGGGCTATACGGATGCTGGGGAGGGACTCTTCATGAGGGACTGTAGTGGTAGAAGTGGTAACGGGTTCAAACTTAAACAGGAGAAGTTTAGATTGGATATAAGGAAGAAGTTCTTTACTGTAAGGGTGGTGAGGCAGTGGAATGGGTTGCCCAGGGAAGTTGTGAGTGCTGCGTCCCTGGCGTTGTTCAAGGCTGGGGTGGACAGAGCCTTGGGTGGCATGGTTTAGTGTGAGGTGTCCCTGCCCACGGCAGCGGGGTTGGAACTTGATGATCGTAAGTTCCTTTCCAACCCTCACGATTTTACGATTCCATGATTCTATGAAAGTGGCTTGGTAAGCATTTCTGTCAGCTCTCTCAGTACCCGTCTGGCCCCATAGCCTTGTGTGTATCTAAGTGGTGGTCACTGACCATTTCCCCTGGAATTATGGGATCTTCATTCTGCCATCACTGTCTTCCAGTTCAGGAGGCTTGGAACCCCTGGAGCAACTGGTATTATTATTAAAGACTGAGGCAAGAAAGGCATTGTACCTCAAGTACCAAGTACCTCAGCCTTTTTCTTGTCCTTTGTCACTTTATTGGTTGCAGTTTTCCCCTGCAACCAATAAAGGATGGAGATTTGCCATCAGAATTAAGTCCATCAGGATTTTTCAGGTTTAAGTATTATCTAGATTTAAAAATCTTTCTTACATAACCTGAAAATTGATCCATGTATCAGTTGCTAACTATGACATACTGTTGAATCTAACAGGAGTCATATTTGTATATACAGGACTAGAATTTGGCCTAATTAGATATTAAAATGTGGTTGCACTTGACACACAATGCTCAAATCATCCTCAGATCTCAGAGCATTTTATAAGGCATTAAAATAGTAACATCACCCTCTGCTGAACAGAGAAAATTGCAGAGGAAAAAGTAAGATGGCTTGTCTCAAATTACCCAGGCCTTCTGCACTGTCAATGGGACCAGAGTAGCTTCATTCCCAAATAAGTGAAAATCAGTATCAAAGTACTCATTTTACGAGCATCTAGGACAAAAAACGGCAACTGGATATAGAAATCAGTTTTTGAAAATTATCTATTTCTTGTTATGTCTTGGCAAAAGAATGCGTATGAAAGATGTTTTATGAATAACATATAACAAGTTTCCAAACAATATAAATTTTATTATGCACAGTAATTTTCTCTTTTTTTATTCTTTGCAAAGGTCATACATGAAGATGAAGCAATTTGATTTAACAGGAAAATTCAGTATGCTTTATCAATCTTAATTTACTACATGACTAAGTCTTTTTCTGGCTAAACTTTGTTGTTACAACAACGGAGAAACCTGGCCTTTATGATGGCAATCAAGCATGTGCTCAGGTCTCTCTCCACAAATGCATGCATACATGCACATACATCCAAGGGTACTGGCAAAGGTTTTTGTCAATTTGAATTGTTATTAATGTTTGCAATCTAAAATAAAGCCTTTTTTTGCCAAGATTGAAAGATCTTCAGGCAGTCCTGAGTAATTCACGGTGTGCCACAACATATAAGTAATGACTGAAGAGTGTGAAACTCTGAACAGACCTTTGCATTAAGATGAATAAACCAGCAGAATACATTTGCTGAAGTGCTTTCTGTATGGGTGAACGCAACAGTATGTTTGAAATATATCAAAAAGAACTGTTGTGTATTTCACACTTCTTAACAGTGAGAGCAAAATGCATTGTATGTGGTATCATACAGGCAACAGTTACAAGGAAAATGACACAAGATAAAGCTCCTCTGAATATTGAAACTAGATTCAGAAAATGTAGCTATACTCTAAGAAACTGACTGATACAACAGCAGCAAACAGAGAAAGGGATCTGAAATTAGCTCCTGTCTCTGCTAATATCTTGCATATAATGAGGTCTCAGACTTTTCCCATTTGTTTGTGATTTAGCAGTTCATCTGAACAAACATCAGTGCTCACAGAGCATTCATAAATGATTACAGCTCATTGTCTGAGCATTTGATGTTTGCGATTTGCTCGCTAAGCGTGCTGGTTGGTCACCTAAGGACACATCTACATTACACAATGCCATGTCATGGGAGAAATAGCCAAGATAGCCCAAGAAGAAGGACAGTATGTCTGCATGGCACAGTGCCATGCTGCATACTCGTTCAGCTCCCAGGGGGCGTATAAATGAGTTAGCTCAAGTCAGCTGGCACAGCTCTGTGCTGACCTGATCCTAGGACTGGAACTGCCTTGTTTGGAGACAGGTCAGTCTAGATAGACTCTTTTCCTCCTCATGTGGCTGGCCTCAACTTTTCTCCTCCAGTTTATTTGCAATAAATACATTATTTTCTCATTTTTTTTTTTGTTTGTTTCACAATTAAACAGCAGTCAGGCCTAAAAGTTACTTTCAGTGCACATTTCTGTATAACTAGCTGGAAAAATGAACAAAAAGAGGGTAAAAAATAGTTGTTTAAAACAGAATTAAAAATTCACAGACATTATTGCAAATACATTTCCCCTCTGCTCACACAGCACTAAATCTTACCCTTGGCAAGCCTTGCTTATGCCTTTCATTAATAAAAATACTACTAGTAAACAATAGGAGATGATTCCGCTAGCCAAAGAGTAATGATCAGACACTATATTATACACAGCTGAATTCTCACATTTTCCTTTCTGTGTTACAAGTATATGATAATGTAATGACTCTAAACCACCCAGAAGTATTTTTTGTTATGACGCAAGTGAATCTGAACTGGAAAATAAGAGTGAATTGTTCAAATGAATCATAGATAATGCTGCTATCAAATTGTTTTAATTTCTTACTGCTCCTGCTTTAAATTATTTCCATGGTTTTCCAATTATTTTTGTGGTTTATCAAATGACACAAGACCACATGATAACTGTGAAAGAATGAGTCAAGGCAAACTTCATGTAAACTTACATGCTACTTTGCTCAGTGGTGCTGTGAAAATGTGAATCTTGGCGGGCTTGAAACATTTGTTAGTGTGGCCTTTTTCATTGCCAGAAGGAGACTCAGGTGTGATGGGGAGAGCTCGGACCCTACACTAATTACTGATGAGCTGGGTATGTGAAGATGTTATCTCAAAACTACCAGGAGCTTTCTTTGTACCCACCATCTCTACTGCTTCTTTAAGGGGTGAACCAGAACCCAACAACAACCATTTGTCAGTAAAAAATATCAAAAATTCTGTGAAACAAAACCTAAAAATAAATTTGCTTTTGTCATATGATGTGATTTTAAACAAAGAAAACAATAAGCAGTTGGCAAGAAATATAAGAATACAGCATGGAAACAGAAAAAAGAGGAAGATTGCGTAACATTTTTATGGGGTAAGAAAAACACTTCACAGAGGAAACTTAGGAAGAAAATCCCTTTACAATCTCCCAAGAAAACCTGACAAACATATTTAATGGTGCATATCATAACAGCCTTTTGCTTCAGGCTCAGAAAAAGTCAAATGAATAAGAGAAATTTATATCCAAGAAAGGAAGGATATTTGTACCCTCCCTGCAATCTGACGCTGTAAAAGTTCATTGAAGAGCTGTTACCTCATTGACTAATAAGAAGAGAAAAGGGGTTGCTAAGGGATGGAAACCTGGTAAGAGCATGCACAAAGTAAGAAACTGAAATGGCAGAACTGCAAAGCAAAGCCATTCACAACCCGTCCCTGATCCACTCCATGAACAGCAGTGTGTTATTAAACTGAGAGCTTCCTGAGCACTTTTACATGCAAGAAGTGTTGCTATTACTAGTGACTTTGCTGGACAGATGTATGGACCCTATAGTGTCAAGTAGCAGCATACAAGTCAGTGTATAGTTTTACCTGGTATGAGCATATTTTCATTTAGCTCCACTGGGGCAATGCTGAGTCTGAACAGATGAACCTTGCCAAAGGGGATAGTGTTTAGCTAGCTTAGAGCATGAACAGGACAAGCACCCAACTACTGCAGGGTTGGCAGATGATCCCTCCATGCTCCCTCCGGGTACATGTACCCTAAGATAAACAGAAAATATTTATAGAAAGGAAACTTGGTGTGTGTATCCAGATAAAATGAATAAAAAAAAAAAACACAACAAGGAAACTTATGCTCCCCCTTCCTTCAGCCCTAATAAATGAATGCAACACATGCTTAATAGATTAAAAACATAGTACACACTAATGGGTTGATGAAAGCTTCTTTGTCTAAAGAGTATGTACCAAAACAGCTGAAAAGTAAAAGGTGCCAGATTCACCCCTGGGTTAGCTTGTTATGTTGAATTACACTGGCAGTGAATTTGGCCCTTTTACAGACTCTTCAGCTGCACCACAGTCAGCGTTTTCTCATCACTCTTGCTTTCTTTCCTACAGTAAGCCCTAAAACAAACAACAGAAGCTAACAGTAGATGAAGAAACCACCACTTCTTATACAGAGCTCAGCAGGCACAAATGGCTAGGCTTCAACTAGCAGCTCTGTTGGCTTCCATCTGCCAGTTTCCTCCACTGTAACATCAGTCCTTTCTCTGGTCTCTCTAAGATTTGTGATGTCTGAGCAAGTTTTCCAGGCTCTAGATTCCAGTCTAACCAGGTTTTATCTGACTATCATGGGAATTCCCTTGTTTGTTTTCCTAGAAACAATTCTGTAGCGTGTTGCAGCAGCTTGTTATATATCACCAGGAAAGAAGTGTCTATACCATAACTTGGTTAAATATTATTTTCAGAAAAAAAAAAAAAGAGAAAAAACCCAACAGGAAACAAACAAACAAATGATCCCAAAAGGACTGTCACCTCTGTTGTCTGCTGAGACTCCTGCAGCCTTGATAGTAATGATTGAAAGGCAGTTCATCTCTTGGTGTAGATTAACCTTCATTTTGATGGGCCTTAACTTTTGCTAAACACATCATTTTACCTGAGATACTAACTGGAATGCTTGTCAAGCATAAATACCATTTCAACTATGGGAAGCCATACAGCATGATAGGGCAAATAAAATGTTGCTTTGCAGCTGGTGAGCAAGCATTTCAGGACAATAATAAGACCATTATTAAATGTAAGTATGACTGCACTATATAATTCTGGATCACAAATACAAAACCAACCACAGAGCAGATTCAGCATTTTGCCCATCGGAAACAGCAATATACAACAGCTGAAAATGGTCTATTTTTACATTCCTATCAATAGAAGTCTGAGTAGCTGTTAACAATGCTGCATCCGTGGATTTACAGCTGCAGTTTTTAATACAAAATTTCACCTATCACTGTCTATCATTTGTGAACCTAAAAGACCCATCAGTGTAAGATCTTAAAGATTAGGCATTTTCAGTTTACTCGCATGATGTACATGTATCCCCACACAGCTTTTCCCAGGCAGAGAACACATTGAATTAGTTTATTTTGGTGAGTTTGGCAGCAACTCCTGTATTTAAGTAGCCCAGTAATACTAATCATAATGGGGTTGTTGTGGCCTTTCCATTCCTCCATTGTGTGGATCCAGCCTTCTGCTGAAATGAATGTCTCCAGGCTACAGCCGCATCTTTTTCACATTCTGTGACACTTTCTTTCTTTTTTTTTTCTTTTTTTCATTTTTTTTATATATATTTAAGTGATTAAAATTGTAATTTCCCTTCTGTGTGTTGCTGACCTAGGATACCTTCAGCAACACAAGAAAACAGCTGACTGAATATGTGAGTATACTGTAACTAGCTTTCACGGCTACAGATACTTCAGAGCCTTCTTGTGTTTTAGGTCCAAGGCCAAAGCACATTACGCAGAACATTCATCCCTCAAAAGATGTGCTTCTCATCACCACTGTGTGAGGATACTTGTTGCATATTCATTTTCCTGCCAATGTGCATCCTCATCTGAAAGGAGAGCCTTGGACCTTTTATTTTCGTATGAATGGTAGAGGATCTCAGTCCAAAAGTCAAGATGTGATTTGTGTTCTGTTCAAAGTTTTCTCTGTACTTTCTGGTTGCTGAAAAAAAGAGATGTTTCACTCCTTAAAAATCTTGGTTTCATCCAAGGTGTGACACGTACTCTTTAGCATATCCTCCTGTGGAAATGTGTCTTTTAGCCATAACATTGTCTGCTCAAATAAACACGATGGGGTCTCGCTCACACACGGAATTAGAAACAAAATAAATATTTATTAACCAGATGCTGAAGCATAGCATTTTCCAGCTCAGAAAGAGCTTAATAATCCCTGCCGGGTTTTTACCTTGCGGAGCTCAAAAAATCATTTGTATCCTCTCTCTGTCAGCATGAGTGGAAGATCAAGATGATGAACAATAGAAAGGGAGGAAGTTTTCTCTAGAAAAAAATGGAATGAAATAAAATGATATAGAAAGTTATTTCCAGCACAGTCAAGGGTTGTGTTTTTTGGTTTCTGTTTAGTTTTTTTTTTGTTTTGTTTTTGTGTTTGTTTGTTTGTTTGTTTGTTTGTTTTCTGGGGGTGGGGGTGTTGTGTTGTTTTTTTTGTTTGTTTTGTTCTTTTTTTTTTTTTTTTTTTGTAGTAAAAAAACCAACCTGTGCTTTTTTAGCATGTTTCTCATTACAGGTCAATATTCACAGATATCTAATCATCAAGACATTGTCTTTATCCTCCAGCAAAGCAATGAGTGTAGCACCCCTTGCAGGGACTTAATCCCACACTGTAGTATTGCAGGTCTGTAAAAGGTATACCAAATCTTGATCAGGAGTACAAAAAGGGTCTGGTAAATTACCCCAAGTTTCTATTCTCAGAGTGGATGTCAGTCTGAGAAATGGTCTCATCAAACAAAGCAACATCTGTGCTCTTTAAATAATCGATGCTCAATTACAATGATGACACCCTTGCTGCACAGCTTTATGCTGACCTCTTACACAAAGACTATAAATCAATGAATACAGATGGCAAGAGAGAGAGGGATTTAAAACAGAGAAGTTGGGGGGCACAAAGAAGGAAGGTGGAGGTTCCAGTGCCTCTGGAGAATAAAAATTTTGTAGAAAAATGAGTACTTTATTGACTTTATCGGACATGAAAAGAGATGCAGATACTGACGCTGCTGTACCACACTTTACAAACTTCCCATCGTTATTATCCACAATTTTGCTCAGCTAAATATAAGAAAGATATTATAAAACTGCAGTAGGCAATAAAAGGGTTTCTAGGACATGGCCTGTCATCCTTATAGTATGGCCTTAGCCAAAATCGTCCTCGAAAGAGCTAAATACTTTTCATCTGGTCATGAGGAAATCTTTGCTGGATTTTGAAAAGAAAATTTATAACTATGAGTACACTGCTGCTCTGGATCAGTGGGAGAGGAGAACCTAATCATTTCATGATGAAGGTTAATAATTTTGTGAAAAGGGTGATGCAATCCCATCCCACATGATAGCAGTTACTGGAAGATTTTGTTTTGGGCAAACTCAATGATCTTCACTAGGTTTCTGGATAATGATGTTTGCGAAAGTTGTGTTAAAAGCTCCTTCAACTTTATATTATTGTATTAATTTTGTGGAAATTTATGCATATAGTATTAGACCTCTAAAATCAGAAGAGGGGTCTGAAGCTACACATTATGTATAAACCTGGGATAAGTAACTAAGATGCAAAGACTGAGTTTTATTAATCCACAGAGAAAAAGAATTTACTGATGTCTATGAGCTCTGGAAACACTGGAGAATATGTTCACTGAAAGCTTAGTACTACTCAGTGCTACTTGGTGGTCATGCATGCCCATTTGGTCAGCATTTTGGGCAGAAAAAAGAAAAGCAATGTGTAGTCTGACAGCATAGAAGTGCAGACACTACACAGCTATGCCATGCAACATCTGTGGACTCTGACAAGAAAAGGTATCTACTTTGATATGTTCCTTGTGACTGCTTCTTGCAACTTTCTGGAAAGCGATTCTGTAGGGAAGGACCTGGGGGTCCTAGTTGACAATAAGCTGTCTATGAGCCAGAAATATGCCCTTGTGGCCAAGAAGGCCAATGGTATCATGGCATCGCTTTTGTTCATACAGTTTTGACAGTTGTATGGGTCTGTTAACCACACCTTATCTGGCAAAGTCAGACAGTGACTAATGAAGAGGGATGAGGTGGCTTTACTTGTGGTAGGCTATGGAGCACGTGGGGGCAGTGCTTTCTGGCTGGGGAGGCAGGGGCAGTACCACCTTCAGTCAGCTGAGCTAGACATGGGAAGGAACATCTTACGGCGTTGGCAAAGCACTTGGAAGCCCACGCAGAGTGGCTTGCTGTGTGCCTGACAGAAAACAATTGCTGGAAATATTTTGTATGAGAATTCACAGCCTGTGCTTCCTTTCTGAGGAAAGCTATGAATTTTAAACAAAAATGCCTCTGGTACTACACTGAACACTCAACTATTACAAGACCCCTGCTCAGTTGCTTCTGTATATCACCATATGTTTTTCTACAACATCATGGCAAGGAAGTATCTTCTGAAAACAGTTAAGCATCATATTCTGCAAGTAATAGAGGAGCCGACAAGGAAAGGCACCATGATTGGCCTCATGCTCACTAACAGGGAGGGGCTGGTGGGAAATGGGATGCTCCAGGGCAGCCTTGGTTGTAGAGATCATGAGATAATCGAGTTTGAGATCCTCAAGACAATGAGAAGAGCGTGCAGCAAGCTCACTGCCCTGGACTTCAAGAGAGCAGACTTTGGCCTCTTCAGGAACCCGCTCAGTAAGATTCCATGGGATATAGCCCTAGAGGGCAGGGGGCCCAAGACTGTTGATTGATATTCAAGGATCACCTGCTACAAGCTCAGGAGTGTTGCATCCCAACTAGAGGGAAGTGCTGCAGGAGGGTCAGGAGACCTCCTTGGATGGATAAGGAGCTGCTGAGCAAAATTCAAAGGAAAAAAGAGGCTTATAAAAGGTGGAAGCAAGGACAGGCGACCTGGGAAGAATACAGAGAGGTTGTCCGAGAAGCTAGGGACCAGGTTAGGAAAGCTAAGACCCACTTAGAATTAAACTTGGCTAGGGATGTTAAGGATAACAGAAAGGGATTCTATAGGTACATTGCAAATAGAAGGCAGGTTAGGGCAACGTG
Source organism: Amazona ochrocephala (assembly GCA_039720435.1). Taxonomy (NCBI): domain Eukaryota; kingdom Metazoa; phylum Chordata; class Aves; order Psittaciformes; family Psittacidae; genus Amazona; species Amazona ochrocephala. The sequence continues at coordinate 16,030,046 of CM077879.1, forward strand.
GGCCCTCTCTGGAAGCTATCAGGAGAACTGGCTACCCTGGATTTGGAGAAGGCTGAGGTTCTTAATGACTTCTTTGCCTCAGTCTTCACTGGGAAATGCTCTGACCACACTAAGCAGGACCACACCATGCAGACACAGCGACTGTGAGAATGAAGACCTTGGGCCCACTGTAGGAGAGGATCTGGTTCGAGACCATCTTAAGAACCTGAACATGCACAAGTCCATGGGACCTGATGAAATCCATCTGTGGGTCCTGAAGGAGCTGGCAAATGAAGTTGCTAAGAAGCTGTCCATTATATTTGAAACATCATGGCAGTCAAGTGAAGCTCCCGACGACTGGAAAAAGGGAAATATAACCCCCATTTTCAAGAAGGGGAAAATGGATGACCCAAGGAACTACAGACCAGTCAGTCTCACCTCTGTGCCTGGCAAAATCTTGGAGTAGATTCTCCTGGAAGGCATGCTGAGGCACATGAAAACCAACAAGGTGGTTGGTGACAGCCAGCATGGCTTCACTAAGGGGAAATCCTGCCTGACCAATCTGGTGGCCTATGATGGGGCTATAGAATTGATGAACTGATGGACAGGGGTACAGCAGTTGACGTCACCTACATGGACTTGTGCGAAGCAACCTGTGTGACTCTTCATTATGTACTGTCGTGATAGGACAAGTGATAATGGGTTAAAACTTAAAGAGGGGAAGTTTAGATTGGATATAAGGAGATATATAGATTGGATATAAGCTCTTTACTGTAAAGGTGGTGAGGCACTGGAATGGGTTTCCCAAGGAAGCTGTGAGTGCTCCTTTCCTTGCGGTGTTCGAGGCCAGGTTGGACAGAGCTTTGGATGGCATGGCTTAGTGGGAGGTGTCCCTGCCCATGTCAGGGGGTTGGAATTAGATGATCTTAAGGTCCTTTCCAATCCTATTTTATGATTCTATGATTCTATGATTCTGTTGGCTTTGAGCACAATTGGCTGGTGATGCAGTTATGAAACTAAACCACAAAGCATTGGGAATTGGGATGCCTAAGCTTGCTGAAACACATTCCAGCAAGCCTGGGCCTGTGTCCTTGCAATAGAGGGGATTTTTTTCAATCATGTTTCTTAGTAAAACATCTGTGGTAGGCTCAAGGATTGCTCGTGTTTTCCCTTCACTGCCATCACGTTTCTTTCTCCCAACAGGCTTGTTCAAAGAGATTATACAGTGCACTAGTAAAGAATCATTTACTTTAAAACAAGTTTTTATTATTAAAAATATAAATATCTTGTACATCCTATACTGAGTTAGAAGGCTTTCTCTGGTTTTCAGCTTTTAAAAGAAAAGGCAGAGAATAAAAGAAGTTATCTCCGATCAAGTCCAATGTCTGTGTAAAGACTTTTCTGATGTTCCAAAGGTGATTTTTTTAATTACATTTAGTCAAGGTATTTCTTACTTAGACTCAGGATTTGTGCAAAACTTTCCCATGCTTTAGGTGTGAAAAGAGCTTGGGTAATACTCTTTCCTGCACTGAGTACTCTAAAATAACTAACAACGAAGTCATTACACACAAAACCTCATTTATCATTCTAAGAAATACATTTGAGATCAGCCCATCTTATTTAGTCGTACTTCAGCATTCCCTTTTCTTGTAATATTTATTCACGCTTCACAGTACTTCCTGGACAACAGAACAGCAGCTGTTAGGCATTCCTTAAGTTTGGCAGTCCTTGTGTATCTCCCTTATAGAGACATGCTTGTTTTTCCTTTGTGTAGATCATCCTGCCTCACACACATACGATATTTACGAAGCACAGAGGTGGGAAGTTTGGCTTTTATGCGTTCAGCTAAAGCTGTTCTTTGCAGACTGCTCTCTTTTTCAGCATCCTGGAGGTGAGAGTGCCTGTGGCTCTGGTATTTCCCTCTGCAAGAGAAGTGGCCTGAATTGACCCAGCTGGTATCTGAGTGCCAGGCAGGCTGGGTGTTCTCTACTCCCCATATTCTACCACTGGCTGGTCAAAACACTTCTTATCAGAAGGACAGCAAAAGTTAACAATCCTGATAAATCCTGCTGGATGTTGCAAAAAAGGTTTTCTTTTTAAAAAGACTGTTTTGTTTTATTATTATTATTAAAATTCGCTTGGCTCTTTTATCTGGCTGCTTGTCTGGTTCTGTGTTGAAAGTAAGACACCAAAAGCTTTCTTTTAAGACAATAAGAGCTTTTTGTGAGATGGTCACTGCTTAAGTTGCTAGGAGTCAAATGCTGTGGGTCTTTTAGGGCCTTGAAACAGAGTTGTGAAAGAGGCAGATTTTCATCTCTCAACCAGGCCATGTTTTCAGGGACTCAGGAGCCACCAACAAAGAAGTTTTCTCTTTTGATACTCTATTGTTGATTTTTTCAAAGCCTCAGCTGCTGGTTGGCCTGAAGGGAATAGCTCAGTTCTTAAGCCTTAAAAGTCTCAATTCTGCCGCAGAAAAGCTATCTAGCTGGCTCATTGGTACCACCTTCAGAAGCTTCTGGAGAGAACTCAAGATTGACAGGTTCAATCGCTGATCAGGGTTGTGATCTCCGCCTCATTTCTAAGAATTTTTAAAAGCTCAGCGCTCTCTGTGCTTAGCTTGTGCAGCTGTATTTTTCTGCCCTGGCTATACATGCTCTCATCTGTGGATATGATACTCATACACAATTGATTAAGTCCCGTCTGCATTTCATTGCTTTCAGAAGCAGCATCCGTTAAAATCACCCACAATTAATAACATTTCACACACTGAGTGTAAAAATTCTTCTATAAAACTCCTTCATGAACAGAGAAAAAGCCTCTTAAAAATGGTTCCTTAAGCCAAAATTACTGGTGGTTGCAGTGCCCAATACCGTCTTTCCAGGAAAAAAGAACATCAGATTCATATTTTCTAACTATTTTCTCTGTAGAGAAAAGTTTCTCATAGTTACTTCACCTTCAAAAATGCCTGAAAATGCACATGTTGGAAAAGAGTTGAAGTTTCTGTCAGCATACTTATATTCCTGATGCTGGCTGGCTGTTGGATGATTATTTTTCTACAGCACTCCTTAAGAGAGCTTGAGCAAAAGACTGAAGTTCTCAAGTTTTCGAAGTTGATATTTTCATGAGCCTTTCTAGCCATCATAATGCCATTGATTTTCATGCAGGCCAATCGCTCTTTCTCTCTTTGCTCACCCTGCTGACACTGATACTCTGATCTGGCAGAATATAGCTAGTCAGGTCTTCTGCTTAAACAGTATAAGGAGGTTCACAGATATAACAAAAGCTGCATGAAGGTTCAGACACTCCTCCTGTAACAGCGGTAACAGATTGCATGCATCTGGATGCATATGAATAACATGAGAGCAGTTCTGAGAAACTATTTCTTCCAAAAACTTTCTTGTACATACCTCCCAAACACATCAAACCATTTGCAAGAAGTCTTGGAAGGCAGCTAAAAAAGCCATATTCAAACAAGACAGCAATCATTCATGAGGCCCGTGTCAAATATTTTTGGTCCCTATCAGAATTTTACCACGAAGGAATTCAGAAACAATTTGTCAGAAACTTTAGGCAGACAATGCCATCATAAACTGATACCTTTCCTACAGAAATAACCTATGTGTCATGTTTGTTCACTAAACAGGAAACCTTGACCTTTTCTGCCTTCACTAGAAGGTCTGCTGTGTTGTTCTTGGCCAGCAGCTGGCTGGTGGTCTGAAAGAAACTAGAGGCTTTGCAGGGTGTTCCTCACTTTTTGCAACCACATTTGGTTCCAAAGGCACCTGAAGTTTGCAATAACTTTGTCCCACCAGTTATACAACATAAGTGCACAAGATAGAAGATGCTGTGAAAAGAAGCCCTTGTAGCACCTGGCAGCTCTAGAAGTTCCACAGATGCTCAGAAGAAAGTCAGGATTTTCAGAGCAGATTACAAGATATCCAGGATTGCATAGCTTAGTTTCATCTCCAGACAGGTTCAGACATGTAAAATCTCAGCTACAAATTTGCAAGATCTTTAAGATACCAGCAAGTTCAGGTTATATCACAGTCTCCTGGTCATGCTCACGCAGATATAACATTTTGAGTTAATCATCTCTTTCTTGGTGGCTCTTAAAAACAGTAAAACGAATAGCTGGAAACCTAACTGTATGACTATTTCTCCATGCAACTGATAACACATTGAAGAATAAAACTAATGGTTAAACTCACAAGGACTGACTTTACCAGTGAATCCCACTTGAAAGTAGGGGACTTGTTGATATTCCAGCAGCAAACGCTGGCAAATGCATGCTAAATGTTTATGGTGTGTGAATAACAGCTTCCAAATAGCCTGGGTAGAATCTCACTTTTTGCGCTTGAGACGGTTATCTGGTGAAAGAAGTTTTCCGGTTGAAGGTATAAAAATTGTAGGCCTGAGGCCAGCATGGAAAGCTTCTAGGTCCAAAGCAAACCTTCAGTTTGTTTTCTAACTTCCACTGTCACAGCCACTTCTTTCATTGCTTTTTGTAGAGGATGCAGTCTTCTCTCAACATTTTTACATCCTGTTGGCTGCAATGAGCCTGCTCTTTTTGGAGGTCAAACATGTTATTTTGATCAGTTTAACACCTCCCCAAAAAACCTGCTTTATCCGCATGCATCGTACACTTAGCATCCAGGTCTACTTCAGGCATGCTCCCAAGATACTTTTGGCTTTTCAAAGTGTTGAAAATGTGGAAAGTAGCCTTTGGGCCTCTCAAACCCCATAATTTGCAATGTCTTCCAGAACTTCATGGGATTTTATTAATCAACAAATCCTCAAATTTAGTAGCTTGCCTTTGCAAGCTTTGGAATTAACATTTAGGCTTTGTATCTGTGTCTTCATGATAAAGTATACACCATCGTCATTGGCATGGGATAGTCTCACAGCCAAACCATTTTTGCTATAAAGATATTCACAAAATTTGAAACATATTCTTCACTCAGATTTTCATGGAATCTTACCTGTGTCTACACACCAAAATTAAGTGTTTCCCACATATGCTCAACATCTGGGGGGAAAAAAAAAAAAAAAAACAACCAACAAAAAACAAAAACCCAACAAATGCACTATAAGTAATTTTTGGTTGCTTTCTATCTCCGCAACCCAAACATTTGTCCTTTAGCAGTGGCATAAAGACATGTAAAGGCCTGTATTCTTCCTCTACTCCTATTTTATAGAATCTTTTCAGTTGACAGTATTAATTGTGCTAGTCCTGTACTTGCAGTAGTCCTTTTTAGTGAGATCTGAATAAGACATCTTGAATGGTAAAAAGTTCTTGCGTGGTAAATTGCTGGAGATGTCATTAATGTCATTTTGTCACAGCTGATTGTCAACTCCATCATTGTTCCAAGAGTAGGTAGACCTCCATCCTCATATGAGTGACATTTCATTTAGAAGGGCTCACCTGTCGTCAGACCCCAGATATTCTAGGGCATTATGTCTTATGTGCATCCCCTATATCTTTTTGAAACACCAATGCTGCTGAAAACATCAAAAACGCGGGGGGATTTACAGGTACTATGCTTTAGACAGTTAATTCCAGCTGCATTTGCTTCAGCTGTGAAAGGAAAAGTTTCGAACAAAGCTCCAGTGGTGTTGACTGTTTTTGTTGGCATGTAATAGTATTTCAGCATGAATCATGGAAATTTTTTGTTAAAACCTATGAAGTTTCTGAGTGTTTTTTGACACTTAGTGGCTGTCTCTGACAATTACTCGTAAGGTGAAAACCTGGTCAGCACCTCACAGTTTGAAATAGAGACTCCTCTGCACCAGCTTAACTGTTTTCTTTGTTCTAGTTCTGATCATTCTGTGGAAGACTTTGTTACTGAAAGCAATTTCACATTGTACAATGTAAACTGAAAAATTGTTCCTGCTTAATGAAGTTTTTGCTTCAGTTGCTATGGCTCCCATCATCGTTAATTCATTACCAGAGAACAGAAAAACAGATAAATTAGAATACTGTTGTCATGGCATAGGTAACAAGAATCTAATGAGAATATGAAACTGACAGAGAAGAAGAACAAATAAAAAGCCATCATTCTTGGTCTCAGGTTACTCAAATATTTCAGAATAACAAGGTATCAAAATTCTTATAAAAGAAACATCAAGAAATAGTCTAATGTCAGGTGGACTATAAGAAAATTATTAAGTTATGAATTAATATAATCAAGTTTACTGGATAAATAATGTCTGAGAAAAGCAATCTTTTTCTTGTTTCCCCCCAATGCTTTGGAGAGGTTTCTGTATTTCTCTAGGGCCCCAGGCTATGTATTAATAACAATCACAGAATCACAGAATCACAGAATAGTAAGGGCTGGAAAGGACCTCAAGATCATCGAGTTCCAACCCCCCCGCCATGGGCAGGGACACCTCCCACTAAACCATGCCATCCAAGGCTATGTCCAACCCCACCTTGAACGCCGCCAGGGATGAAGCATTCACAACTTCCCTGGGCAACCCATTCCAGGGCCCCACCACCCTCACAGTATAGAACTTCTTCCTCAGATCCAATCTAAACCTCCCCTGTTTAAGTTTAAACCCATTACCCCTTGTCCTCTCACCACAGTCCCTAATGAAGAGTCCCTCCCCAGCATCCCTATAGGCCCCCTTGAGGTATTGGAAGGCTGCTATGAGGTCTCCACACAGCCTTCTCTTCTCCAGGCTGAACAACCCCAATTTTCTCAGCCTATCTTCATACGAGAGGTGCTCCAGTCCCCTGATCATCTTCGTGGCCCTCCTCTGGACTTGTTCTAACAGTTCCATGTCCTTTTTATGTTGAGGACACCAGAACTGCACACAATACTCCAAGTGAGGTCTCACGAGAGCAGAGTAGAGGGGCAGGATCACCTCCCTCGACCTGCTGGTCACACTCCTTTTGATGCAGCCCAGGATACGGTTGGCCTTCTGGGCTGCAAGCGCACACTGCCGGCTCATGTTCATTTTTTCATCAACCCACACCCCCAAGTCCTTCTCCGCAGGGCTGCTCTCAATCTCCTCCCCGCCCAACCTGTAGCTGTGCCTGGCATTGCTCCGACCCAGGTGGAGGACTTTGCACTTAGCATGGTTGAACTTCATCAGGTTGGCATCAGCCCACCTCACAAGCGTGTCAAGGTCCCTCTGGATGGCATTCCTTCCCTCCAATGTATCAACCGAACCACACAGCTTGGTGTCATCGGCAAACTTGCTGAGGGCGCACTCAATCCCACTGTCCATGTCACCCACAAAGATGTTGAACAAGACCGGTCCCAACACCGATCCCTGGGGGACACCACTCGTTACTGGTCTCCAGCTGGACACTGAGCCACTGAGCACTACTCTTTGCGTGCGGCCATCCAGCCAGTTCTTTATCCACCGAGTGGTCCACCTATCAAATTGATGTCTCTCCAACTTAGAGAGAAGGATGTCATGGGAGACAGTGTCAAAGGCTTTACACAAGTCCAGGTAGATGACATCAACTGCTCTGCCCCTGTCCATCAGTTCCGTAGCCCCTTCATAAAAGGTCACCAGATTGGTTAGGCAGGATTTCCCCTTAGTGAAGCCATGCTGGCTGTCACCAACAACCTTGTTGGTTTTCATGTGCCTTAGCATGGCTTCCAGGAGAATCCGCTCCAAGATATTGCCAGGCACAGAGGTGAGACTGACTGGTCTGTAATTCCCCGGCTCATCCATTTTCCCCTTCTTAAAAATGGGGGTTATATTTCCCTTTTTCCAGTCATCGGGAACTTCACCTGACTGCCATGATTTTTCAAATATGATGGACAGTGGCTTAGCAACTTCATTTGCCAGCTCCTTCAGGACCCGCGGATGGATTTCATCCGGTCCCATGGACTTGTATACATTCAGGTTCCTAAGGTGGTCCCGAACAATATCCTCCCCCACAGTGGGCCCAGGGTCCCCACCCTCACCGTCCCCGCGTCTGCCTTCCAAGACTTGGGTGGTGTGGTCAGAGCATTTGCCCGTAAAGACTGAGGCAAAGAAGTCATTAAGAACCTCAGCCTTCTCCAAATCCAGGAGAGAACATAAAATATCTCGTTTTCTTACAAAGCTTTGTATATCCAAGACTGACCTTAAGACTTAAATACAACAAAGGATTATAAATAAAAATAGAAAAAGTCTTACTGGTAGAATATTAATTAGTGATACAGGTGACACTATCTGTGTTTGCTATCTACTTGTTCGCTGTAACACCTAGAAGCCTTAGCTGAGCCTGGACATCATTGTATGATGTATTCACACAGCATAAGCTGTGTGATAATTTCCCTAAATGTTTTTATTTACAGTTTAAAAGCAAAAGAGGCAAAGCTTGCCTGGGGAAAGAGGGAACAGCCAAGCAATGCTATCAGATCAGTACCGTGTGGCTGCTCTGTAGTAGCAGAGTGTATAACAGTCCAGTAGGAAACATTTGAGACATGAAAGATAAATTGTAACTCCACATTGAAATTAATTTTTGGTGACAAGCTCATTCCCACTTGCCTTTTATTTAGTGGAAGGTTGCTCTTAAAAGTTTTTTTTTTTCCCTTGATTCTTTTGAATAAGCCAGGATAATTTGAATTAACCTTTGATGAGCAACTAGTCTGCTTTTGTCACCAACACATGAGCTCCTGCTTAACTCTTCCCGTAAGCCTTCCCTCAGTTTTTAATGAAAATGTCACTCAAAACCTCTGACCATAGATGCTTTTTCCCCTTGCTCAGCTGATCCAGAGATACAGAAAGGCTTTATTCTCCTCTAGTCTCTGCAAATTTTCCCCACTGATGGGATAGGTATTTGCTCTCAGATATTCACTTCTTGATTCAAATCAGGCATTGCCTGCAGCATGCTTATACTTAGTCTTCATCCAGCCTCCTAGCCCTCATGGGAGCCTGAGCACATCTCTTCAATCAGAAATGGTACAGACCAGAAAAACATTCTTTAGCACGTAGTAAACATCACAAACTTGGCTGCTAAATATCAATGGCTCAGAAACCCTTTTTGTAAACAAGTAACCACCTTGCTTAAGGAGTGTAGTTACTGTAATTGGGATGAAGTGAAGAAAACCTGTGTTATGTAATTGATCCTTTCAGGTGCATGTAATTTTATCACCAAAAGATAGCTGTAGAGAAAACTATTATCTCAGTAATGGTCCTGGGGAAGGAGGAAATAAGAGCAGTAGTAGTCTCAGACGTGGAGACTCCCAGCTGGGAGAGCTGTGGAAGTTGGTTGAGGCCTCAAAACCTTGGCAGAAGACGTTTGTTTGCCTTATCAGAGACAGTGAACAGTCATTTATTTTATATTTTCTTCCCACCTTCCAAGGTTTTACAGACTCTAGACATTTTTTTTTTCCAGGTTATTTTATTTTTATTCCAAGAATTCTAATCTATTTGTATCTGGCAAGAGGAAAGCATGTCAAACTGTTTTAACAGGTTGGAGGGATAAAGAAGAAACCATAGAGGTCATATATCTTAGAAAACCTTTTGATGCAGCTTCACATAAAACTTTCATATTCAAGTCAAGAAAATGAAATGCTGTGGGGTGGATACAAAACTGGTTTCAATTTCATTTCAGAATAGAAGGATGTATAAGTAGATTTCAGCCAGTTTGTCCTGTGCCTAGCCAATATTTTCACTTACAACTTGGATGAAGGAATAGAATATAAGTTTATTAAATCTTCAGATGATCCAGAACTGGCCAGGTTGTAATGAGATTAAAGAACAGGATTAAAGTGCAAAATGATCTTGATAAATTGAAGAAATGTTCTGAAAAAATGGGATTCAATTCAATAAGGACAAAGTTCTATATAAAAAATTATGAACTGCACAAACACAGAATGAGGAACAATTTGCCAGGAAGTAGTTTAGGAGAGGAGGACATGGCGAGAACAGTGAGCCACAAGCCCCAGATGCCACATTACTGTTGTAAAGCAGTATCATTGGGGTGTATAGGGTACTCAGGGAAACATGACACAGGAGTGAATCTTTCTATGCTATACAGCATCGATAAAGCTGTAGCTGGAATCTTGTGTCCACTTTTGGGTCTTGTGGTCCAAAAAAGAGAGAGAGAAGAGGAAAGCAGTGTGATGGAATTGAAGTATGACAATGTGGGAGGATTTAAAGAAATGGGACTGTTAAGCCTAGAAGAAACTGGAGAGAAATGCACTAGTGCTCAAATATGTAAAATAACTCTGTAAGAAGAGAATAATGCGTTGCTTGCATTCCTTGTGAACAACCTATCCCATTTCAGAGAGCAATTAACTCTCTGAAAGAACCTCTGGAGAAAAGAAAGTTCGTGTTAGACGTTTGGAGAAACTTTGTGATGTGAAGGTTAGTTAACAACCGCAACAGTTTGAGACATGAATCTCAGTCACTTGAGCTTTTTCTACAAACAAGTTTAATAAACATATTTGTTAGACAGATGCCTCTCAGAATAACTTCGATATTCTTGATCCTTCCTTTCATGGGTGGATGCGTTTTGATGACTACCTGATGTACTTCTCATCCCTGCTTTCTAGGTGATTTATGTACTTAGCTAGAGACGTGCAAGGTAAGGGGGAATGCAGCACAGAATAATGATACAAGCTGGCAAGATACTTTTTGCATTTATCTGCTTAGCTAGGATATGATAATCAAACATCTGCAACTCTGAAGCTTCAACTCAAACATTATTCCATCTTGAGCAGAAAATGGATATGAAGGATGACAATCTACCCAGTAAACAAACATGCACCTGTATATATGCTCTTTTCAATACCTTATGCATTAAATAGATTGGACTAATAACAAATGCTACAATTTATGTCAGCAACAAGATACAGCACAAGTAATAGTGCTTCTTGCTGAGCTTAATACCATAGAGAAGTAGTCTAGTTTCAAGAAGAGAGGAGAAGTACTGGATCTCCAACAAACTCTTGGATAAGACCCTGCATTAATGTTGCCACAATAACCACTTTAACTTGGTCACCACTAAACTAAGCAGTTCTGGGAATCACACTTGTATTTAATACATTCAAAGGAAGAATGCCAACCACAAGATTACTAGAGTTATGAGAAATATGCACACACACAGAGGCCAGAAACTGTCAGCAAACCTCACCTCTCCCCTTTCTTAAGGAGACGTACTTGCTCTGAGATTGTATCCCTCAGTTAGGTCTGGGGTATCCTGCAATTAGAGTTAAGGCACTTAGATTTTGTTTCTTTTCTCTGTGAAAAATCACCATCACTCAACCTCAAAACTTGCAAATTTTCTTTGTTCCAAATGTCCTCTGGATGTTTTGTTGTCACTTATGTTGATAGAACTAGTGTCTGCTAAGTAGATGAGATGGTAAGACCATGGCAGGGTCAGTAGCACATGAAGCATTCAGTGTGCCCCACGATACAGAGGCACAAATTAGGGTCTTTCAGACACCAAAATATCAGCTTTCTCAGTTGAGCTCAGTGAAAAATATACATATACCTTTATCAGCAGTAGGCCTATTTGAAGCCTCTGAGAAAATGTTTCAATAACAAGTATACTTTGCTTTAAAGAAAAGCTAAAATCACCACCATCAGTCAAATCAACATACATAGTATGTAGTCAACACTCTTACAAAATACCACCTGCTACAAACAAATCACACCTCTACCCTGCCACACCAACTTACATTTATATCTAATGAGTGCAGAAACCACAGAAAAGACATGAAGTAAGAGCAGGACCTCTGTAAAAAAAGAATTGAAAGTATGTTATCCAAGAATTCTGTTCCATCAATGGATGATCATAAATTTAAAAGGATTTATACATTAATTGAACAAAGTTGGAGAAATTCACACCCACTAGCTACATATGAAATAAGGGAAAAAAAATCCTTAAATCGCTCTGACACCTGCACACCACACTCTCCCATTGAAACTCTAAACATCATTTCTGGGAAATTGTTTCAATCACTGATTCGTGGTTAAACCTTGAATCTTTTTTCTTGGCTGAATCTGTATATCTGGAAGCCATGGGCTTCATGATGCTTTATCTGATACATTTATTGACACTTTATTTTTAAAGTTTTCTTCCCCATGTTGGTTCTTGCAGGATATGATGAAATCAAGATGATCCACTTCATACTTTCCAAATATCAAATTGTCTCATTAAGATAGCAAATACATGGGGTTTGTCTGCTTTCACTGGGAAAAATGCAACGAAGTCAGTGACTTAGTACTCAGTATGGCATAGCTTTCAAATCTATAATTATTGTATTTTTATCTCACTTTTTGGATTGCAGTATGTTCATCTTCAAAATTAAAAATTTTCCAAGGACACACCAACAGGGTCAAAGTTGCCAGTTTATGAAATCTGAGTGAAATAGATGTCCCCCATCACAGTGTGTATTTTTGTCACATACATTATAGAACCTTCAAGATCTCCTTCTGCTGTTTCATAGTGTGATCTAGTGATCTATGTCAGACACAAACTATTACTCCCTTTAATGTTTTTTTAAATTTGCTGTATATATATATTCAAGATCATTCCCTGTAAATTATCAGGAAGTCAGGAAGTGATCATGATATTTTGCCATCTCCTTTTCACAAACCACGCTTCCCACATAAAACAGAACTTGCAGCTTTTACATTCCATTCATTCAAATCTTGCAGAGTTTTAGTGCCAGTAACTAAATCAAGTATGTGTTCCTAAACAAGCAATTCAAATTCTTCCTGCTTATTACACAGAATCTTGATACTGATGTGTAGATGTATAGGTATATTGATGTATTGACGCATAAAGAATGTCTTCGCATTCTGTCCTTTGAGGGTTTGATTAGTTCTTATTTTTTTTTCTTTATTTGGCATAAAATTAATACTATTTGTTCTGCTCTTGTTTTTGTAATCTAGCTGCTCCCCCAGCAGAAATATTCTTCCATACTGTGGTGGACACTGAACAGTTTTTTGCTTCCTCAACTATGGCATCACTTGCAGCTACTCAATGTATCCTCTTCGAGGATAGGCAACTACTGTGAGTTGCATCACTACCAGTCCCCTCCACATTCTCCATCATGTACAGAAGTGCTATTTGTGCTAACATGTAATCTCACTGGTAGAGCTTTTCCTGCGAACCTCGAAATGTCTTCCTAGAATGTTGTCATGAGATTTGGCTCCAAGGAGACAGCAGTTTGTTATGGTTGAGCCTCCTTTACAAACTGTTCTTTCCATTTCTTTCAGCACAGTAGTCTTGGACTTATGGGATCTTCTTGGACCCAGCTTTAGTGTCTTTCAGGGGACCCTGAAAGTTAAACTCATGTTTCTGTCATGCAATTCTCAGCTCCACTTGACCAGCTGAATCTGCAGAGAAAGCCTCTGCGGCTTCTGTGGCTTCTGCTTGAAGCTCAACAGTACTTGGATATTTCTAAATGTATTCTCTTGGCTATCTTCGCCTTAGTGGTTGCAATCTTTCTACTTTCATATGCCTCCAGCATATTGATATTCAGCGCCACCTATTTTACTTCCAGCATGTATGAAATCCTTCTTCTGTGTTTTGTCTTTCTCTCTTAAAATTCTTTCTTCACCTTGATTCTGGCCAGCTGTCCTTTCTAAGGTTTTCCAATGTTTCCTAATGTCTCTGAGGTTTCATAGCAGAGTCACCAACTTTGATTATATATAGGAGTAGTACTTTCCAGTTTTAGGAAGCAAAGAAAGCACACCACCAATTCCATCTCGTTTCACCATGGTAATAAATACTAACTGTATGCTGGGCAAAATCTGCTCAAATATTTTCTAAAACTTCTTCTCAATACATCTGTTGCCCTTGTCCATCTGATCAGGGCTTCATAAAGCAGTTGACAAGCACAAAAAGGCTCAGAGCTTACCTCCATTTGTCATTTGCTGCCAGTGATTAAGAACTGAAATATTTAAACCCCGGAACTGATATTACACCTGCAGAACCCAGCAACATAATCCTTAGAGAGAAATGCACACAATCAGGTATGGCTTTTTTCTATCCTGTTTAAGATCTATGCAGCCTTCATAGACAGCAAACAGCCCTTGCCATTTCACTCAAGGGTGAATATATTTCACTAGTGGGTAGATTAATTCTTTCTCATAAAAAGAACACTTAAGAACACTTTTCTCTCCAAGATGTATGTTCACATTCTCACATGCATCATTACATGACATAAACACTGTGCCTATGTACATAGGCATAGCTAATGGAACCATGAATATATAAAAGAAACACACATAACGGCAGTATTTTTGTAGGTACAAGAAGTTATGCTGCTTTTTGAAGGTCTGCCTCATAACTCATAGCATTTAAGGCAGTTTTTTTCTCCCCTGGATTGAAAAATAGGTATAATTATCATAAAAGGCACCACTATTTCCAATGCACCTTTGTGAATAAATATCAATTAATTCATGCATCATGAAATGATAATGAAATATTACAACTTCATCTGTGATAACAGTGTAACTTTTCATGCCAGTTCACTTGCAATCATCCTCTCTAGATTGCTAATTATATGCCTCAAGCTGCATTTAGTAGGAAAGATCAAACCATTTGTTCTTCTGTATATTTTGTCAGAATAAGAATAAGCCTGTATGAAATATCTTTGGGCTTGTTCACCCAGGAAAAAATATCAGCACTCAAACCTACTGCATTGTTTACTGGCATACCTGTAAAATACCTCACTTTTGTCTACAAAAACGCTCCTTGGAGCACATGGGTCCTCTAACCACACACTGGACTGTTCTTGTATGTCTTTGGGCTATTATGTTGCTATTATGCCATGATATGCGTGCCTACACATTATGGCAACTCTACTAAAGAAATAGCAGCATGCGCAGATCTTACAGGTGTTCACACAATTTTCCCTGGGTCAACATCATCAGCTCTATGGTATCCTGTAACCCACAGCATAGATATTGAAGGATTTTTTTTCCCTCAGAAAAAATGCTCCCACCCTTTTACTTGTGCACAGGATAGAGCTTATTTGTGCTATCTCTTTAACACTGAGTAAAACCTTGTACCTCGGTAATGTTATCTTCTGCTTAGCTCGAGGCTAGTTTTGTTAATCCCTCATTGCAGAAGTTAAAGTTTCCAGATCCAGTGTCCAGGTTTGAAGTATCAAGCTTTGACTGCAGAGATGAGGCTCTATTTAGCGGTGGATCTGTCTCTATGGAGACTCCTATAGAATTGTGTTATTTGTGTTACCTGCAGTGACGGAAAAAAAATGAAGCTAAACCCTGACGACCTGGAGGAAGCACTGACAAAATGTTATGGCCCTGATTGCACAAAAGGCGCAAGAGACCAGATGATCGTAATTTTCCCCATAAATTCTAAAACCTGGAAATCACACCATAGGTAGTGTTGTATTTAGCTGATGCCAGTTTCAGAGATATGCACATTATTTGTCAGTCTCCTTGTATTCTGAGGGGTGGACTTGGTTGCAGAGGGAAACGTTTAAAGACTACTTTCTGAGGTATCTACGCTTATGAAATATCAGACAAAAAAAAGTAAAATCCTAAACAGAACAGGTATCTTTCAAGTAGTTTTTTTTAGTGAGAAAATCTTACAAAGTCAGATGCTCCTGAAAGCTCCCAAACTATCTGAAGTTTTAATATCAGTGGAAATGTTTAAGGAGAATGAGGTTGTTGCACTGGTAACAGTATTTACAGGAGGCTAAGCTTTCACATCAGTCTTCTTACAATGGAAATTAGTGCATTTATGTCTCATAACATAATTTTCCTGCACCTGAGGTGCTCTCAGCATGTATACATGCATATTCAATAGCTCTTGTTGATCGATATAAACCAACTTGTGCAATATGAAAAGGGTACACGCGTATTTCCTAAACAAAGCAAAGGCTAGGGGGCTGGATGGCTTATGTGCTTGGTTTACAGGATTTGGTCTTCACTTCTGAGAAAAGTATTTTGAACCCAATCATGTCAGGAACAACTGAAAAGAGTTGTCATCTGTCATAAATCTGGAAGCCCTTAGGGAAGAAATCTGTGAACTTTGCTCAGTTTCTAATGATTTCACTTTACAGCCGGCACTGTCTAGTGATGTTGCTGCCATCTCACCCTATGTATGGTGGAGCGCAGTAGGGATCCACATTATAGGTAGTTGCCCCTTCATGCTGGGCTCACAGCATCAGGGTAAGAGTACATAAGAAAATTTACAAGTCTCCCTTTCCTGCTGCCTTGGCATAGAAAACAGACAGCATCACTCTCCAGCCTAACTTTCTGCATGAATGCTGTTAGCTCTGAAAAGAGGGGCAATAATATTAAACATAATCACCACGATATGTGCAAAGGGAAACTGTACAACCATTTAGTTAGCAGCCCTAAAGGAAAGGGAAAGAAAACCCAATCTTATTGCAACAGCAGACCTCTTTGAAAGACATTTTTCACTTTTACCTGCTGATTTTAAGCTAAATAATTTTATTCTGGGCAGCCTGTTCCTGGAAATGGCCTCATAATTGCTAACTTTATCTTCTGCTGCCAGTGTCTATTTAATCACTTCCTTGTTGCATTCACAGCCCACACACTGACGCAAAATCTCCTCCTGTTCTGATCCTTCACTTATTGGAGCCTGGGCCCAAATACTTCTCTAATGCTGAATGAGCAAACACCAAGTCAATGTGAAAGCCAACCAGGCGCAACTTGCTGCAGAGAGTATTTCTGTGCACATTTCCCCTTTCAAATATAATATAGACTAACAATATAGCCTGAAGGACGCTGGAATTCAATAGTTGCAGACATTTATGTACTTTTTAAAAGCAAATGCTTTTGCTGTATATTGAAATAGTCTTGTTTAAAGTGCTGCACTGATTTACCAACAATGTAAATGAAACTTCAAGTTTAGTTACTTAGAAAAAGGAGTCAGAACCTTGCGTCAGCATTTGTTGGATGCTGGCCATCAGCAGCTTTGGTACTGCAGTACAAGCACCCCTGAAAATGAACAGGGTTAGGGTGGCTGCTGAGTATGTACCAGCGTGTCCACTTATGCCAAATCTGAGACAGTTCTATGTAGGCGCTGCAAGCCCCACTTTAGGCATCTGGAGACTTTACAGTAAAAAAGTAAAGCATCTCTGTACCTTCAGCATCTCTAGGCTTGGAAAACAGCTGAACAGCAGCCTTTTGCAACCATGTTGTAACTGTTTGGTTCTCAGGTGCCTGAATTCCATCTAAGGCTCACTAAGCCCTTGTTTAGATATGGCCTTGAAGCTTAATTCTAGGCATCTAGGAATCTTGGCATAATGCCAGTATTTTAAAGCAGCTGAGGAATTTCTGCATCTAATCCAGGAGATAAGACTCTGATATGTGTCCCTGGTATTTACAGAGACATAACCAGTGCCAGTGCAAGGCAGCCATGCAGCTCTCTGTGAGGACATGTATCTTCCAGGCACTGCGGGTATGAGTACAGGGCCAGACACCTTTCTGGGACTCAGGAGCTGTGTGGGAGGTAGCATAGCAGGAGTTGGGGTTTATGGCTGGCAAAAAAATAGATCAGTAGGAATAATTTTGGTACACATCTGTGCAAAACTAAAGAAATGCAGAGGGAAATCAGGCTGTTGTGTTTGCCACATGTGTACTTCAACCATGTAAGAACAAGCTGTGTTCTATTGTGTTGCTGCAGAATATGTTATTTCCCCAGGAAAAGGGTAAATACTATATTTCCACCCGGGGAAGCAATAGCTTGGTGGATTGGAAGGGACAGCTGGCGTGTGTTTGTTGTGGCACTTTCCCTCTGCGCAGTTTTCAGGATGCAGCACAATGCTGGCTGCTGGAGTACAGCAGAATTTTAATGAACAAACTGCAGGGAGAGAAATAAAACAAATTTGTCTCTATCCAAGTGATCAGCCACCAAACATACACATAAAATTCAGGCATAAAATGGCTGAATATTGAGGGAGTGTCGGTGATCGGTTTGGATTTTTCTTTTCATTCACTTTCTCAGATAAAATCTATCCCGGTGCATTTATGTGAATGCAAATTTAACTTGAAGCTGAATTCCCAGCATGTTAGTAACTAGTTTGTTATTGCTGCTAGTACTGTCTGTTGCTGTTGCACATCTTACATTTTTTTCTGTTACTTTTAAAAGCTCATTTTATGTCAACAATCAATTTATCTGGTGTGATGCATTTTTGCTTCAAATTCAAGCTGCATATTAGACAGTATAATACAATGTGGTCTCCACTACTTGCCCAAAGAAACAGCTCAGGCTGTTTCCTGTGAGAACATGATGGAGCCTGAGGTTGTGTTGTCTTTTCTACCTAGTCCAGCTGTGCCAAGGAACAGCCCTTTTGGGAGGACCTTGTGGAAGCTCCATCTGACAGCACATCAGTGAAAGGTGGGCTCTGTGGATCGAGCATTGAGGCACAATCTTGCGCCAAGCTGATAATTGCCACTTTAAGATCCCCTGACATAAAATCAAATGATGAAATTTTAATATAAATTTAGCATGGGATTTTTTTTATTATTAGTGATTTTTCAAAATGCAAGAAGGAGGGTCAGATTGGGGGGCATGGTCCTGTGCTGTCAGCACTGCCTGATGCCTGCTAGAGTAGAAAGACTTAGCTGTAAAGACAATGACTGACTGTAGAGACAATGTCTATTACAGTGCATAGCCACACTGATGAAGGGACCAGTTTGGAACAGAGAAGAAGCCTAAACAGCAAGTTTTAATGCTTCTTTCTGCTGTTTTGATGTTGTGAATTCAAAATGCCCAGTACAACATACACAAAATGGGAACAAAGCCGAGCCAGAGTAGGAGCATGGGAGTGAAACCCAGACCCGTTGAAATGTTGGCAAAGGTGTCATGGATTAAAAGTGACTAGCGTTTTGCTGCAGATGTGTTTATTCTCCTAGGCTATAGCAATGCCATTCACCCAGAAGAAGGGAAACATGGGTAGGAAGTTTGCAAATCTTTCTTTGATAGGGACAGGAAACTCACTAAACAGCTCAGCCAAGAGGCTAAAATAAAGGCTGGTGAAGGGAAAGTCTGACGCATTTTTCAGGGGTGACAGCAGGACTTGTTAGTTACTTTTCCTGACTTCAACAGATTTTGTAACACCCAGTGGGAGCCAAGCATCAAACATTTATTCCTGCCTTTAAAAATCACACATGTAGCCATAAAAGAATAAGTAAATAACAGTTGCTTGTCATTTTGCTCAGGTTCCCGCCTGTACCTTGGGACTTTTCCTTGGAGCACCTACCTCAGCCCTTTGGACATCATGACTTTCATTTCCTGCAGTCTGTATGTACTTTCCTAGGAACACTCAAAGGCAATGAGAAAGTATTGACATTTTGATAAGAAAAGTGCAAAGATGTAACATGCCTTATAGAGCAATATGCTGTCAGCAGACCACCTGGCAAAGGGGACCAAACGGACTCCTACAAGAGTCTCTTTATTCTCCACTACTTCTTGCTCAGTGCAGCGAACAAAAGGGAAATGAAAAGCCTGATCCAGAGTTTATTGATGCAACACAGAGTCTCCCTGCTGGATTTGGCTTCACCACAGATTTTGGCAGCAGTTCAGTCTTTAACATTTTCTACCCTTGAAGAGACGCTAGCTGCTATTAGCCCCAGTGACAGGTTCTTCTCTTTCCTTTTTAACCTGTAATTATTTTTCAGTTAGAGTTGTCTGTAGGGTAACTAAGTTAACACTTTGCTCTGGGGTGGCATTTTCATTTCCAGTGTACAAGCTTGTAATGAAAGTAGCTTACAGCGACTTGTCCCTCCCTATGCAATTGACTCTCGTGGAAGCACTGTAACTTCTCTATATAAAGTCCTGTGGGACTCTGCTCTGCCCCATGACCTCCTGTGCTCTCTCATTGTTTTCCAGTTTCATCTCAACTCTTCTTTGTTTTACTTAGTGTGTGTAGGTTGACAGACAGAACACTTCAAAGCCTCGGTCAGGAATGAACCTTGATGCTCCTAACACATAGTCTGCTTTGACAGACATGCCTCTTTAAACAACCTTGGCTGCATTTTGTGATGCAGCCAGACACGTTGCACCAGATGCTGTTAGAACAGGGGAGATCAGGACACCTTCACATGCTTCTTCTTCTTCTTGTAAATCCATATGTGGGAACCACAGTCCTCGGTAAATGCAAGATCTAACAAGAGATAGTAGTGAATTACAGAAAGAAAAAGATAAAATAGTGTTGGGTTTGGTTTTTTTTTTTTTTTTTTTCAGGTTGCAAAGACTAAGAAAGAGACCTGGTCAAAAGCCCAGTAGGAATCTTACTTCTAATGTCAACAGTCTTTATATCAGGGCCTGAATTAACTTCCCCTCTGTTTTGTCAAGCTATGATTCGTGTACCTCATAAGGTGTTAATTCTGCCTTGTGATAGGACATCACTGGAGCCAAGGGACATCCCCATTCCCTGTGCAGCTGTCCACAAAAAAGAAGGTGAGCAATTGTAGGTTTGATGGAAAAGAGATTCTGATTTGTTTTCAAGAGGTGCCATTTCTTCAGGGATCTGCAGAGAGCTGGGTTATTTGCACCATCTGTCTCCCTCAAGACTTCCTATGTATCTTGCCCTATACTTCAGCTAAGGGTGTTTTTCCCAGTGTTTGGAGAATGCAAAGGTTGCACACACACCAGGACTCCAAGAAAGCAGCAAGAAAGTAAATGAGAAGGAGAGAACAGGAAAAAGTCTATTGCTTTGTATCTCTATGAAAGGCATTGAATTCCAATGCTTCCTTTCTGTTGTTCATGTCTTGCTGTGCTATCTCCAATGTAGTCTATAAACTCTTCAGTGCAGCCACCTGCTTGCTTTATTTGCACTCATAAGATGTCCTTTGAATAAATTGCTGACAACTACAACAATAATATTGTGCAACAGTGGTATTTACTATAGCTAAAGCAGACAACGGGGAGTTCTCTAACCCAGAGCAATAAAGTAAGAAAGAGCTTATGAGTGCAGTACAATTAAAAGGTGCTAATATCATTAATTATTATTAACACTTGTGTTTCTGTAGCAGAGGAGCTACAGCAGATTCAGATCCCAGTGCTGAGCAAGGCTGTTCAAAAGCATAATAAGATCATTGCTGCCCTGAAAAAGAATACATTCAAAGGCTTTTTCTCTTGCAAAGTGTTCACAGATGAGGGAATAATGTACACCTGAAGAGAAGCTTGCAGGACTCTTAGGCAATGCAGACAGAGGAATAATAATGTTCCCATTATACAGATGGGGAACATGGATATTTGCATCAGCTCACAAAGAAAACCTGGAGCAGTGCAGTGAATCCAAATTTCCTGATATCTAGTTCTGTACCTTAACTACTAGGCTGCCTTTAAGTTACTCCTTAACAGTATTGAGCATTTCTAAAATTTTCTTTGGTGTTGAGTTTTTCAGCCATTCAAAACTGATCATTCTAAATTTAACTCTCTTGAACTGTTGCTGGATTCAATTCCCTAAAAGTTTAAGGTACAAAGCATAACACTATGTGTATAGGGAGTATAAGTCTTCAGGGTAAAATTAATGAGACAAAGACAGAGATGGCAGTACAAACTTTCTAACCTCTGTCTTAATAAAAGATAACGTTCCAGTACACTGAAAATTGTACCAGAAAAATTTTATTACATCAAATATTCTGCGACATCAAGGCATACCTGACTCTGCAGGTGACAAGAGCTCTTGCTTCTTGGGAACTTTTTTCCTGAACTATTTCACTTAACTTATGTGTTTTAATTTTGAATATGTTTATAACTCTTCAAAGGTAACTTTTGTTCTATTTCTTTATTTTTCTGGACCCTAACAATTTCCTTGATATTTTCTGAAAATAAACATCTGATGCGCACCAATGAATTGAAAACCTGAAGTGGCCAGATCTTTTTCTATATTTTGATATGGCTGAAACCTACAAAGCAGTAACATGGCCCTTTCATTCCAGAGCCTTTCTTCTGCCTGATCTCTGAGGATGCAAATTTGTTTCTTGGATGACTTATTGACAACTCTGCCTGTACCAGCTCAGGCTTTTAATGCAGAAGATTCCTGATTAAATCTCTGGTGGGTTAATCAAGTTGGCTGCCAGCATACTAATACTTGATGTCCTCCCAGGGCCAGCAGCTACCTGCAGCTTGTGGGGTGAGAAGTCTCTGACCTCTAAGTGGTGAGAAGAAATGCTCTCTACATAGTGGCAGGGTGCATGGCAAGGAGACTCAAGCATGTGACCAAGAATGCTTTCTTGGATGTCTCAGCTGTGTCACCTGGGTTTTGGTTCTCTTGTTGACTGTAATTGCCTAATACAGAGGCTAAACCTTCAGGAGACATATCTTGAGCCCACCTCCCCATTTGGTATCAATGCACCTTCGGTCTTCTACGGCTTAGCAACTGAATATGGTGTGGAAAGCATGATTCTACATAACATAGCTGTAGTTTCTTGGTGACAGTTCTTGAGTGTCCTGCAGACAGTACATCTCTCCAGAAACAGTGTAATTCCATATTGTAAATATGAAATTAAAATGAGAAAGGCATGATCCAGACAGTTTCAAAAGCCAGGCTACAATTTCATAAAGTTCTTGCTGGGGAAAGGAAGACCCTTTTCATGCTTCTCACTGTTCTCTCCAAACTGCGATACTAAAGTATTTCACAGGCTTTTTTATATTTATCCATCTCATGATGGAAACTCTTAAGTCTGCTGACATTACGGCTTACTCCACGCTATAGTTATCCTACAGTCACTGGGTCTTTGCAGTCTAATGAATTCGCAGTGCAAGCTCTCTTCCTGCTATTTTCTCACCAGCATTAAATTCAAAGTTCTACATACAGCGCAAAAGCGGACTAATGCAACTAACACCAACTAATGCAGAGGTATAGTACAGGGAGAGCTAATGCCTTTAAGGTTATCTTACTGGAAAGAAACAGGAACTGTTACATCACACTGCAATTCCTCTTGGAGTAGACAGGTAAAATAGGTCAGATGAATCACTACCTAAAAGTGCCCATTTCTAACCACAGATTATAAATTGAGTCCTAGGTTACTTGCTCAGTTGCTGGTATCCGTACTGTAGTTGCATTTTTAAATGAGATGAAATCCTCTCTCTGAGCCTGTTTCAAGTATTGACTTTTGTAATCAGCTTCTTAGCTCTTGCAGCATAGGGACCTGATGATACCCATTAGCATGCTCTGAGTGCAGCATGCCATGGTTTCCTTATGGAGATTTCCAATGACTCGCCATCACCCTAGGTATCCTACTGACCCCAAAATTAAACTGATGAATATATTTTTTCATTAAAAAACACAGCAAATAACTAACTCCTTATTTAAAAGATCAAATACTTTTGTGCCCAAGAAATCCATCAGAAAATGGTTTAGTATTATGTTTATTGGACAGCTTCGGCTGGAACCAGTCCTGCTTCTGAAGGTGGGATCCTTTTGTAGAAGAAATGCATGTTTTCTGTGGACAGAATGACACTAATTGGAAAGTCACTTGTTCGGTCACCACTAGCATTACACAACAGCAAGTGGTGGTTACAGAGGCAAAAATATGTCTCTTTTCTTCCCTGGATGAACTTTGTGACCCCTTTTGGATGATGCCTGCCATATCAAATTTTAGCTTGAACAGTTGAAGCTTGGTAGAGAGTAAGCAACAGAAAGGGGGATCACTTCAGGGCAAGGGTTGGATAACATTAATAATACACCCTGCTACCAGCTCTTTCTTAGTTGCTCACTGATAAGGCTTTATTTCTGGTCTTTCCTTTGCTTGATTTGAAGTGAAAAATTCTTCATAATCCTTGATGATTTTCCTGGATCAGTTTGATTGGTGTAGTTACACTGAAATATCATAAACAAATTTATTTCATTAGAAGGAATAATTTCATAGAATCATAGAATCATAGAATAGTTAGTGTTGGAAAGGACCTTAAGATCATCTAGTTCCAACTCCGCTGCCATGGGCAGGGACCCCTCACACTAAACCAAGCCACCCAAGGCTCTGTCCAACCTGGCCTTGAACACTGTCAGGGATGGAGCATTCACAGCTTCCTTGGGAAACCCATTTCACTGCCTCACCATCCTTACAGGAAAGAATTTCTTCCTCACATCCAATTTAAACTTCCTCTGTTTAAGTTTGAACCCATTACCCCTTGTCCTCTCACCACAGTCCCTAATGAAGAGTCCCTCTCCAGCATCCCTATAGACTTCCTTCAGATATTGGAAGGCTGCTATGAGGTCTCCACGCAGCCTTCTCTTCTCCAGGCTGAACAGCCCCAACTTTCTCAGCCTATCTTCATACGGGAGGTGCTCCAGCCCCCTCTCATCCACATGGCCCTCCTCTGCACTTGTTCCAACAGTTCCATGTCCTTTTTATGTTGACGACACCAGAACTGCACACAATACTCCAAGTGAGGTCTCACAAGAGCAGAGTAGAGGGGCAGGATCACCTCCCTCGACCTGCTGGTCACACTCCTTTTGATGCAGCCTAGGATACGGTTGGCTTTCTGGGCGGCAAGCGCACACTGCCGGCTCATGTTCATTTTTTCATCAACCCACACCCCCAAGTCCTTCTCCGCAGGGCTGCTCTGAATCTCTTCATTGCCCAACCTGTAGCTGTGCCTGGGATTGCTCCTACCCAGGTGTAGGACCTTGCACTTGGCATGGCTAAACTTCATCAGGTTGGCATCAGCTCACCTCACAAGCGTGTCAAGGTCCCTCTGGATGGCATTCCTTCCCTCCAACGTATCAACCGAATCACACAGCTTGGTGTCATCGGTAAACTTGCTGAGGGCGCACTCAATCCCACTGTTCATAATTTCCTTTCTTAACTGGAAGAGTCATGCTCTTAGCAACAGAAAGCCACTAACATCCTCCATCCTTGCCATCATAAAGGTGAAATTCCCAAGTTTTACCTTTTCCTTTAAGCTCCTGAGCAGGTGAATTGTCCTGGAGCACTGCAGCAGAACTTAAAAGTTGGAAAGAGCTTAGTTTATTCCTTCAAATAACCCATGTTCTTTTCTCCTTACAGACCTAGGTTCAATCTTTTCTTTCTCAGAGGCTGGGAAGAAAACAGTGTAGTCCTCAGTTTGTGTTCTGACTTCCAGCAATGCAACGCTTCCAACCTCCAAATGTCTTTGAAAAATCCTTTGCTAATCCTGACATTTTTTTCTCAGTTTACAGCTATCTGACTGATTTATAACAGTTTCAAAGGGAACTGAGGACCCCATCTATTATCAATCAAGCCTCACCTCTTGCTAAACTGTAGAAAGACTATTCCAGCTGTATGGTTGTTACTCACCAGGCACCATGTACCAGCAGGAAGATTAGAGGTCTTGAACTTTATGGAGAGCATTCTCCTAGCACTCACTGAGTTATGGACTGCAGATACAAATTCCCTACGCATCACGATCAGAGTATGCTACACTTATGCAGGACAGTGTTATTTTCAATCAAATTTGTGGTAGGTAGGGATATGAGAATGTATTTTCGTACTGGCCTGTTACTTGCAACACCAGGTGTATTAAACAGCTGGAAGAAGCTTCATAAACTCAGGACTGGCAGCTCCTCACATGACTGAGGGTGGAACTCGTTTTACCAGACTTTAATCTGGAAAACAGACATATAGCCCAAAGCAATTAGGGAATTTTTTATGGCAGGTAGCGTGAATGTTCTGGAGGTGTCTGTTTCTGTTTGCTGGCTATAGAGGGGACCTTAAAAAACCATTTTAATTCATTCCTAACATTTAAATGGCTGAAATCAGGTGAGATGAATTCCATCCTAATCCTACGTTGGGACTTCTGCACTCCTAATTTATGGAAGTAAAGAATGACAGTGTTGGAGCAAATGAGAAGTTTAGCAATCCCATGTTTCTGTCTGACCAGTATTGTCCCAATGTATAGTCTCTGAAAACAATGAACATCATTGCTTCTTCTTTTAGGCCAGGTCGGGTTTTTTTCCCCAGTTTGCTTTTTTTCTTTAATCATTCTCAACAAATATACAAGGAAGACCTTCTTCCCAGGAACAAAGCAATTACTGAACATAGCTTGAAATCCAAGATGTGTGCATCTCCAACAGATCATACCCAACTGCTTTATCCTCACAGCAGCTGGTGTGCTGCAGACCCCATAATTCAGCCTTTTTTGTTGGTAGTTTTAATTGATTTGGTGTTGGTCAGTGTTAGAAAGCGGCAGAGAATTTGTAGTACTGCACAACAGCTGGGGAACAGGAGATGGCACTTAACGTTTTCCTAGTTCTTCCCTTGCAAACCCCTATGTGATACAGCAAAATAAAATGCTGAAATGATACCGCAGTTACAGCAGAATTCTGTTCCTCCTGTAAGTCAGCCAAAGTCAAAGAGACCTTATTGAAACAAAAGATTTTGACTACACTAAAGAAAAAAATTAAATTGCAATTAGAACATTTTGATACTTGAAAATTCATTTTTTTCCGTGTAAATTATTAATCCATCAGAAAAGTGACAAATTTGACATTTCACTTTAAAGTAAATAATTCTTCATTAAAAAACTTGAGCTTTTTTTGAGTGATAACATTCCTAACTTCAAGCAGTCTGGATCCCAATACGTCATCCTGAAATTTTGCAGGGTGGAAACACACATTGCACAGGATTAACTGTTCACCATTTTATTTGTATGCAGACTGTAGCCCTGCTGCCCTGTGTATGGAGGGAGGCTCACAGTCCAGTCCCTGAGAACTCGCTGGTGGCTGTGGAGCAGCAGGGCTATGCCCAGGCTTTCTGCCTGCCACCTGTCTGAGACAGGTGGAACCTGAGTAACAAAGCTTCTCCCAGGGTTGTCCATTGTGTTTCAATACCAGGTGGAAGCTGATTTGTGTGATGGGGCAAGCACTTGCTCCAGAAGTGGATTTTGCTGACATCAGTGGGACTTGTCTTCTGGAAGAGCCACTGGAGACAGACAGCGCTGGTCCAGGAGCAAACTGCTGCCCTCCTCACCACTAAAAGATGAGGCTTTGAAAGCAATCAAAGCAGATTTCAGTGACATTTAAGCCTGTGAGTAGTAAAACAAACCTATAAAACTTCACTTGCCCCCCTTCTCCCCTTTTGATTTACAAAGGTGAAAACTTTCAGCATGTCTTAGCTGTAGACAATAAAACATTTTTCAAAAACACATTAAGAGTGTCAAAAAACCACCTTCGAGATGAGCAACATCTTTTAAAGTAATGGGCTAAATCAAACCAAAACCTTTGCTGACATTTTGATTGCATTTGTGTTAGTCGGTATAATGAAAAATTAACTTCACACATAAAAAATTTATTGTATCTTCTTTTATTGCAGAGGAAGGAAAGTTTAGTGTAGCCAACTAAACCATGCTTCTTCATGGGTTGTCACTTCATACACTTTATTATTGTAACTTATGGGGATGTTTGTAAGCAAAGGAGTGTTATTTATTCTCCAGTACTCCTATTTGCTCACTCATTATGCTCATCATGGCTCTATGTAATAAACTTCGTAATATCACACATTAATGGGGTTATTTAAACTATAACTACTGTAAGTTAATGTGCAAATGCCTTGCAGTTTTCCCATGTTTACTTGCAATTTTGACATAATGTTCAAGATGTGCTCTCAGTCGGGGAAGAATCAGACACTTTAAGTGCAATAATGTATGGGGAAATGTACAGTTATTTAATAAATATAGGAGAATTGACATTAATGTCTGTATATCACTGGGTGTGTCTATTCATTAAAATGATTGCTTGATACTTAGTTGTGGCAGATAAAACATATTTAGTGCCTTTTCATGCAAATTGCTCTGTCAAATACTTGCCCAAACCAGCATAAACTTTGGAAATAGTTAAAATATCATTGAAGTCTCCTTGTTTACCTAAGAGTTAGCAAAAATGAGACGCAGCTAAACTGCAGTTACCCAAAGGCAAGAACTCTGGTGATTAACTTTATTATTGCTTATTAATGTGTTTTCTTCCCCATTCTGACAAGGTCTATAGATCTATAATTCTCCTGCATGTTTTCTGCTTGAAGGCTGTTTTGAAACAAAAGCTTGAGAACTTAGGAAGAAATTCCTAGGAAAGTAACTTTTATAAAAAACTGTAATTTTTGGTTGACTTGAAAGGATACTGAATATTCTTTCCTCCCTTCTTGAAACCAGAATGTGCGTGTGTGATCAATAATGCAGGAAGTATCTGAGTATTGAAAAACACAGATTTTCACTTGTGCTGAAATTCGTAAACTTCAACCTAATCTGTCAGATGATAATTATTTTAATTCAGGAGTTTCACACACCATAACTGTTCTTGAAATATATTTTTAGCCATCTAACAGGGTACAAACAATGCACATTAAAAAGTTGATCTGATGAAATTGCATCACTATCAAAAGCAGATGTTCCCATTATTCAGAAGAAGCCATCGATTTCTCAGAGTACTTCCTGATCCTCCTGAGAATGACAGCTAGTGATAAGAATACCTCTTGGTAAAAGCCAGTGATGCAAATTTGAAACACCATTTTACATGGCAGGTGATAGCTATTAATTTGCAAAGAGATGTGTGTGCTTCAGTGTGTATGCCTATAAGTGAAAAGTCCAACATCAGAACAGCTCAAGCTTAAGTAAAGAAATAACTGGGTGGAAGGGATACCTAGTGCACCTTGAAGGTCAATTCCTCTCAATTTTACATGAGGTGTCCCTGGCTTTCTTGCTACCACCCTGCTTCATATTTGGGTTCCCCCTGCTTTCATTACAGCAGATAAAAGGAGAGGATCTTCTGTTTTGAAATGACCCTGAAAAGTTTAGATCAAAGCCTTTTTAAATTCTGTTATCTGAAATGCAGAAATCCTCTATGAAATGCTGCCAAGCATTGCCATAGCAACATGATGTCACCTGGTGACAGAAGAACAAGCATCATAGCATTTAGCTGAGACTGTGTTTCTTCCTCCATGAGCAAAAAGGTGATACTGGAAGCTGGGGCAAAGGAACATCTTCAATCTAAACATTTCCTTTCACTTCTCATCTGTGAACATGGTACAGGGTCTAAATCACACAGGCAGGAGACATGCACTATCAAGAATGGAGAGTGAACGGAGGATAAAACGTTATCAGTCAGCTTATGCCTTAAAGGCAAGCAAGAAAGGGAGTAGCTGTGAGCCCAGCTCTGCAGACTGTCCCATCTCCAGGATTTATGGATAAGGCACACAGTCACTGCTTAGGGACTCAGCTTGGGCAACGTGAGTGTGGCTTACCTGTTACATCACAGATGACAGACTTCTCATGAAATTCTGACATGCTTTAAATGTCAGCTGTGCTTTCACTTTGGGTGCCTGGAAGATTTTAGACAGAGCTTTAAACTTGTGAGGGTGGATCCCTGTTACGTGGGTGCATTGCTTCTCCACTTTGGGCCTCAGCCAAGAAAAACCTCCCAGTCAATATGCTTTTCCTCCAAGCTTTTAATAACCTTCACAGGAAGACAACAAGTACAGAAACCACCCACAGAATCTACAACAGGATGAGTAAAAATAAGATATTTTGGCATGGATTAGAAGTGAAGAAAACAGGAAAGGGCCTGCTGGAAGTGCTGGCAAATAGGAGTCCCACGTATGAGCAATTGCAGCAACCTCTGGAGAAGTTAAACTGTAGTACACATACAGTTTCCGTATTTTTTCTTTATACTTCATTCTTTATATATATATTTCTGGCTTCTCTAATGCCTCTGAATTCTGGAGCCCCGAGCTGCTGTTCAGAGGTGTGAGGCAGAGCCAAAGCTGTGCTATGCTGCACTGAGGATCTTTTGCAAATGTGCATGTCAAAGTTCTCACTAGTTTTAATCTGAGTTCACAGTCCTTGAGGCATCAGTGAAACTAACACCTCATAATGAAACTCGGGAAAAACTGCAAGGCAAATGTGATTTCAATATTTACAGCAAATCTCAAGCACATTACAAAGCTGTGAGCCAGCCCAGCTTTGTTGGATTTCATTTGAATTTACACTGAGAAAAGTTATACTTGGGAAAGTTATAATTGGGATACTAATACTCCCATTTTTTTTCCAAATAGGCTAGATTGCTCCATGCCAGTTGTAGTATAAATAAAAAAATATTTGAATGGAGAGGAACTGTAAGAAACACATTTAGGAACGCTTGAAACAGAGCAAGATTTAAAATTATTCTTTCTTGCGCTGATATTCTTTTGGTTTCATTGTTTCAAGAGATACCTTAAAATATGACACTGAAAAACATTTATTTTGGCGTTTCATAATCCTTGCTGATATGATGCGGGAAGTCCAATCTCTTCATCTCTCCCATTTCTCTTTTCTTGTTAATTTAAGACCAATTTAAGTAAGCTGTACATCTTCACACACTGGGTGAAAACCATGTCCTAGCCCTCTAAGTCCAGCTCCTCAACATACCATTCCACACCGTGTCACTCATTTTGTAGACCTACTGAGCTGGACCTTAGTCTCTCCTACGGTGATCAGGAGACCTTTCCAGAATCCAATTTTTCTAATAATTAGCAATTTTATCCTAATTTCCAGTCTGTGTGTATTCATACTTTCCTGAGTTTTCTCATCAAGGCATGTGGAAGTCAAAACCTCCTCTATCCCTACCATTCACAATCTGTCTTGCCTGGCTATATTTCTTGATACATAATTTTGCTGCTCTACATTTTAACAAAGGCATCACCCTCACCTCTCTAAGAGGAACCGTGAGTAATTCTATGCCTATACTTCAGCAGCAATTTCTTGCAGCAAAACTGAGCTGCTTTCCAGGGCATACTATAATTCTCCACAATGACCATCTGGCATGAAGTCAATGAAAAGTAACTTGGGTTATCACTGTTTTTCACTTTGGAGGGCACTCATTTTCTTTGGAATCAATGGTGATTATTCCTTACTTCCTGAGGGTTTAGGTGAGATCAATTGCTGTTCACCATGTCTCAAATGCAGGTTTTGTGTGAAGATACTGAACCTTGGATTCAGGCACCCATCTTTAAAGACCCTTATCTGGAAACACCTGCAATGCTGATCTGGTGTTGAACAATGGCATAAGTACTGCTGTGTCCAGTGATGGTGGAAAATGTGAAGGAATCGGGCAGCCAAGATCATGGGTTTTACCCTGTCTGGGTCATGCTAATGGTCTGCTGAAAGTCCTAGTTCACTGGGCAGTTAACTGTTTGGCTGCAGTCATATTTCACAAGACTGTTGAGTTAACATTACATGAATTATACACGATTTATAAAATGATTATTTAATCAGTGGAAAATTAAGTTCATAGATGTTTTCCAAATCTGAACTAGGACATTCATCAGCAGAACTGCTAAATTTTTAATCAAGTCTGCTGTGCTTGATGTAGCTATCATTCTAAATTGCCCTCTCTCCACTGGCCCTCTTATTGCAACATATATATTAGCGTTATCCGTTCTCATTGCTAATTGATTTTTTCAGCTCAGATTGAAGGCAGAATGACATGCCATTCAGTATTTTCATCAAAGAACAGTTTTACTTACTTTTAACAGAAGAAATGCTTTAA
Source organism: Amazona ochrocephala (assembly GCA_039720435.1). Taxonomy (NCBI): domain Eukaryota; kingdom Metazoa; phylum Chordata; class Aves; order Psittaciformes; family Psittacidae; genus Amazona; species Amazona ochrocephala. The sequence continues at coordinate 16,061,434 of CM077879.1, forward strand.
ATATTAGGATGAATGATTTCAAATGTTGTCCAAAGTTCCTCAGTTCATTCAAACCAGCAAATACTTGGAAGAATCTTTTAAAAGCAAACTTGTTGCAGTTATAAAAAGGAAGGTTTTCTGCTTGTCTTGAAGATGAGGATATGAGGAACAATTTAAAACACTCTGGCCTGGATTTGTTTGGGGATATGATTGCTTAACTTATTTCTGGAAAACATCTATATGAGAAGAAGCAATGAGCAATACAGTTTCTCTAGGTATTTAACCATTTCCTATCCCATGCAGAATTCAGCTGCAAACTCAATTTTTTTCTGTTCTGTAAAAACCTTTGGGAACACTGTTCTATGAAAATCATAAGCAAAAATATTTCCAAAGATGAGAAAAGCTCCAGATAATTTATTTGAGAATAACCTAAAAGTCTAGGTACTGTGATTTGCTAGAGCTGTGGCAGGTAGGGGAGAGAGAGAAATGTCTTCTCAACCCTGATTTTTCCCATTCCCCTGAGCAAGTTTTCAGGATGCTCAGTACCAGAAGATGGGAAGCCTTTTCTGGTAGACATACATTGATTTCATCCCTTCAGTTGCAGATTCGTATGTACAGCTTATTGCTAAAGGACTTTTGGAAGCATGTAGGAAGCCAAGAATTCTCTTGTTTACCCAACTATACAAAAGCTTTACTAAAGCTCCTTGTAAGCACTATCTGTCTGCTCAAACGTGTTATAAATCTCACTATGCAATTTTTAAGCATCCTAAATTTTCTCATCATGAGAACAAGGTTCACTCTTGCTTGGGACTTCAACCTATTACTTGTTACTTCTGAATGGCATGACTTAACATATTAATACTGCAAATTAAAACTCAGAGTAATTTTTTAAGGACAGCCATGCCTTGAATGTGGCAGTCAAGTTTAATGCAATCTGCAGATTTTTACATATGGGCATAATGTAAGTTAAAAAAAAATAAATGCCCAAACCACCCAATTGTCCTTGTGCCAAATTTTCTGAATGCTGGGTTTTAATTTTTTTCAAAGGTTGCTTACAAGCCTGTGTCCCTGCAGAGCCAAAAATGATGGTGCTGCCAATATATTAGGAGTAGAAATAAACAATATCTTAGATGTTAGAGATACTGTGACACATGTAAATTTTACTCTCAGCTTCCATCCACATGCTCTGTACTGCTGAAATTCTTCCACTTGTCCCCATTCTCTTAAATTATTTTATGTCTAATGAAACAAGATGAGGAAGAGATTCGGTAGAACTGAACTACTCTTCTGTATTCCTAATCCTGTATGCATCTGTTTTGAAACAATTCTCCATCAATATATTTTGAATACCATGTTCATTTTATAAACATAATTCTTCACAGTTTTGTTATTCATTCAGCTAATATAAAACCAGTGATAATGAGGACCAGATGCTCAGCTGGAATAAAATTTACACCAGCTGAAGATCTATCCAGAGTTACAAAAACCTCCTATGGTGAAACACAGATGAAAGTGTCAAGCCACAAAATGTTATTTCATATTGCTCTGAAGCCATGCAGAAAAATAAAGATCTGCATGGGTTCAATGAAGAATTATAAAAAACCCTTCATTTATTCAAAGCACTTCATGAATCATTTTTCATTTCCTGACAAATCTGAGATGATTTTTAAGACTCTAACAAAACCATAATGGTTTGAGGTTTTGTAAGAACAGCTTTGCCTTGGTTTTTTTACAGATAATGGTTAGAGATTTATTTCACTGACTTTTATCTGTTTCCATGCATTCTGAGTTTATTCTGCATATAGACACAAAATATACATATATGGCACATATATATGACAAATACTGCTTATTCACACTGCACATCTAAGATCAGATGTGCCCAAAGTATGAAAAGGTTTTCAAATGAAATAGCTTAATCACTTCCATATTCTGCAGGTCTATTTTTGGCAATAATACCAGCCTCTGTTTTGCACATGTATTTATTTAATGACAGCCTCTGTTCCTTAAATTGCCAGTTGTATTGCTGATTTTCTTTTCATGGTAATAACCCAGTTCTTTCAGACTCTTTGTATTAGACTGTTCTCAGGGTTGTTTTCTATGTTGGGGGCATGTCTTCCTTTTTTTCCAGGAGGTTGCATTCATCAAGCTGGAGAGCAGGCAGTTATTATAGAGATTTTAAATTTTTACAATTTAGCCCCACTTCTGCAAAGAATTATCCACGATCCTTACTTTAAACACGTGATCTGTCCCACCAGAAGATTAGTGCTAAGCATATGTGCAAATCTTAGCAGGTTTAGAATCTAAGTAACGTTTTGGTTTTTTATACCTGAGCCTAAAGGAGTTGATCTGGTGGTGATTAGACACTAAGCACTTTAGTTTCAAAGTGCATTGTCAATTACAGGAAAATTCATTCTGGGGCAAAGTTCTGAGTTGGGACTTAGAAAGTTTGGGTCAAGATCTGGCTCTCCCATGCCCTCATGAAATAGCCTTGAATAAATCAGTGAGGTTCAGATATCCAAATTCCTTCCACTTCTTAACTCCCTGGCTTGAATTTCTCAGATTTAGGTGTCTCAGTGTTCTTGCATTTGTAGAGAAAAAATCTTGTAGCTGATTGCAATAAGGCAGAGCGCTACTCTCATAAAGAATGACATTGTCAATGCTCCGTCTGTCCATGGTGCTAGCATGCATGTACCCATGCCTCGGTTCCTTGTGTATTTAAAAATAACTTGTGTGTTAAAAATACCTCTTCCAGAGGAGGATTCACTGCTTTTACATTTAAAGGTGTTTGAAGACATGGTCTTTTTACTGGTGGCATTGATTACAGTTCAGTCTAGCCACTAGGTGCTCTGGTCATGAAAATTAATAATAAAAATAGAGATGAATAATGGTGAAATCAGTGTTCAGCTACTCTTTAAACATGCTTGTACGTATGTAGAAGCTATGCTTTGTATCTGTCTGCTTTCATATATATTCAACAGTGCTGAGCTAATTATAACATTTGTATTCTAGAAAATTATGGGAAGCTACAGCAAAGTTTCCTGTATTCTGCTCACATGCATCTTCAGCTGATCATGAGTCAGACCTGTACTGCTTATTACAATATTATTAGCATAAGTTGTTTTAGTAAAATAGTAAATAATTCATAAGGAAATCTGCAAAAGCAAATGTTTACTTTTTCCCCCATTTCTATTGGGTTGAAGAACATTGTTCATTTTCTTCAAATATTTGATTTAAAAATGTGGTAACAGTGTGTTTTCCACTCCAGATGGCCTGTGTGTTTGTTCTTTTCTGAGTAAAACTTTTGAAAACTTGGGGCCATAATGAAAGCAAAGAAAGCATACAGACAACTGAGGTTCTTCATCTGTTCTTTAAAGAGAGCAGGACATGCAAGATAGAGTGGATTTCAGCTTGCAAGTAGCCAAGGCCAGGTCTGCAAGGTGTTGGAACAGCTAATTTCCACTGAAATTTCATCATGCGCCTGTTTAAAATAGAAACAACATTGTGACACCTATGCTGCAGTCACACAAAAAGATGAAAGTCAGGGAATAAATCCCCACTGCAGTGAGCACAGTAGAGATTAAAAGAAGATTCTTATGTTCACCAAAGTGTTTACAGTTTTATCCTATTTATTTCTTTAAGACTGATTTCTGCTAGTACTTTATATTCCAGGTAGGCACCCCACTATGGAATAAACCTGAAATATCAGTTTGGAAGAGGTCTGTATCCTGTAATGGAAGAATACCCTCTCTTTTTCATAGAGTTTCAAAAGGTTACAGTATTTCCAAACAGTAGGGATGCCTCCAGCCTGTTGCGTTTGACAACCTAACTTATATACAGACTGCCTACAAGTGCCACTCTGTATGTAATCCTTCTGGGAAGAAATAGGCAAGTAACAAAAGCAAACCTTACGCAAGCACAGTGTGAGCAGATGGTGTTAATTCCAAAGTCAACTCATGCACCTAAACTCTGTTCACTTCAGGATGGGCAAACACACAAGAGGTTGTGTGAGTTCGAGCTGTCACTTCAAAGACCTGGTTCACCAAACAGAGATGAACCTTTCAGTTGTTGCTTGAAATGTCAAGTTCAACTAAACTAGGGGTAAGGCCTGCCACTGCTGAATTCAGGTCAAAACTAGAATTCTACCAGTGAGACAGCCAGTTTCAGGTTGACTTTTATGTACTGAATCCTCACAGACAACAGAAACACTGAGAGTTTTTGGGGAGAAGAAGAAATAACGAAATAGCATCTTAAACGATTCACATCCATACTCTACCGGAGAACAGACTTCTAAATGGTACTAGAGAAAAATAACTCATGGGAGAGCATTTCTTAACCAAAGAGGGTATTTCTATAATTTGGGGGATTAAAAGTTGTCAAGGAGGCCAGTAGTCAAAGAATGACTCAGATCCTCTGATTTTAGCAGGTGAGAAGATAAGACCTGCCTAGGCTGGGTGTCCAAGCTCCCATGATGATGAATGGAGAAAAGTATGTGTCTTCAAAGGCAATCCACCTCACCTGAGGCATGATATTGCTTGGACCCACTCCTCTTTATCAACTTTATTTCTCTTTCTGTTGACTCTGAAAGGGAGCCAGAGCACTGTCTTCTTTGAGAACATAGTTTTCACATGGCTGAAGACAAGATAAAGTATGTTATATCCTGTCCTGGGTTCAGCAGTAGCAGTCATTTTTTCTCCTTCTTAGTAGCTGGTGCAGTGCTGGTTTTTTGACTTTCAGCTTGGGAACAGCGCTGATAACACAGATGTTTTTAGCTGCTGCTCAGTAATGTTTACTCTGGCCAAGGACTCTCTAAGCCTCATGTTCTGTCAGTGAGGAGGGGAAGCGGGGAGGAAGCAGAGATAGGAGACCTGACCCAAACTAACCAAAGAGGTATTCCATACCACAGCACGTCATGCCCAGTATATAAACTGGGGGCAGTTACCCAGAAGGGTTAGATCACTGCTCGGTCAGGCTGGGTATCTGTCGGCGGGTGGTGAGCGGTTGTATTTTCTTCCCTTGTTATTTCCCTTATCATTATTATTATTGATGGCAGCAGCAGTGGTTTGTGTTATACCTTAGTTACTGGGCTGTTCTTATCTCAACCAGTGGGAGTTACAGTCTTTCGATTCTCCCCCCATCCTTCCAGGAATGAGGGGGAGTAAGGGGGGGGAGTGAGAGAGTGGCTGTGTGGTTCTGAGTTATGGCTGGGCTTAATCCATGACATATCCTCAATAGAAAACTTATATCCTAATTATAAACCAGAACTTTTAAAATATAATTTCCCTTCTGCTCTCTTCTCAGCTGAAGCCTCATGCAAACTTCACAGCCTGAAATCTTTGACAGCTTCTCTTCCATTTTAAGTTTGTAAAGCACCAAGCACACTGCTATCAGACAAATAAAAAGAATAATAAAACTCAATCATGCTTGTATATATAGAAGGCCAATCAATGTAAACACAGGGTTTCTCTAAACAGGAGAAAAGCGTAAGCCAGATGGCATGAAATCATTGATAGCTGTTTCATAAACTTTTCCTGCAATCAAATCTAATTGAAATAACACTAGATTGTAGGCTTTAGCAGGTGGGCAGCACACACAGCTGTTTCTGCTAGATGATTTCCAAAGAATGCATACATAAAACATTTCACAGGGGCTGACATACGGGGGAAAAAAGGTTAGCCCAGATGGGATGCTCTCTTTCAGGCTTTATTTCACTGACAAATTTCTGAAGCCTGCCTCTTTAAAAATATGAGCATAAGTGTTTGTCTGGTATTGTTGAACCAATTACAGTCATATACAATGTGGTTGGGAACTATGGCCTGGTGATGTAGTATCTTCCAACATAAATTTGTATTTCAAGGCAAGGTAGAGCAGACAGGAACCTCCTAGTGTCTAGTTTATTGCTTTGAAGTGACGTAGGGTAGATGTACCTGAATAATCTCTGTGAGGTATTTTTGATTCATGGAAATTCCCCTAGGAAAAATTCCGCCAGTTTCTTTGGCAGTTTATTCCAGGCTTTCCCTGCACGAAAGCTATGTATTTTCACAACCTCTAATCTACTTTAAACTACAATTAAGCCAATGGCCACACATGGTCAAGGAGAGGAAACAGTTAATGTCTTTTTCTGTTTTAATCTTTTACATATTGTGTGATTTATCATGTCCTGTCTTCTGCTTCTGCCCTTTTGTGCAGATATCCCATGGCAAAACTCTTGGAGGCTCACAGATGACCTGCAACAATCATGTAGGTCTTCCAGAGAGGTCCAGCACCTAAGGTGGGCTTGGCAGGGTTTCCTGTGGTTGACCAGAAAGCTAATTTAGAAGTTTGGCCTGAATTTTTCTTTGAACTTTTGTTTGCATTGGAAACTAAGATCAAGCAAAAACATTAAAGAAGGAAGGACTAATGGGAAAGGCCAACTTATGTGGATCACACGAGACCTGAAATGAGTGAACTGAAATACACAGTGTAGGTCCAATACCTAGTGCCTTCTGGCTAGATGACATAGTAAAGTTTTTATTCTTCATAATCTTTTTATATATATATACACACACTGCACAAAGAACAACATGGTCTTTTCCGTTACTATTTATAGCAGAACCTGTGCTTCTACACTTCAGTCTAAAGGATCAGAAGCTGCCACAGTCTCACTAAGAGTAAACCAGAAGTACTGGTATAAGTGAACTCTGATTTGTTTTCAGATCACATAAATCTTTTGTCTTTTACTAAAGACTTCCATGGAGAGGAATAATTTAATTATAGCAGCCTTCCAGCACTTACAGGGGGCCTGCAGGAAAGACAGGGAGAGACTGCACCACGGAACATAGTGATAGGATAGGGGCAATGGCTTTAAGCTTAAAGAGGGTAGATTTGGATTAGATATTTACTATGAGGGTAATGAAACACTGGCACAAGTTGCCCAGAGAAGCTGTGGCTGCCCCATACCTGGCAGTGTTCAAGGCCAGGTTGGATAGGGCTTTGAGCAACCCGGTCTAGGAGAAGGTGTCCCTGCACATGGCAGGGCATTGGAACTGGCTGAGCTTTAAGGTGCCTTCCAACTGAACCCAGTCTGTGATTCTATGATTCTATGATTCTGTAATCTACCCCTGTGGTGGCTGATGCTTCCACTCAGATGGAACTGCTGCAGGGAAAGGCTGCAGTGCAGACCTTTGGCCTCAGGAAGAGCCCAGACCTTTCTTCTGGGTCAGGGACAGGCAGCAGACCAGTCTGCAGAAGATGTGCCCATGTGGAGGACCTCCTGCAGCAGATGACTGAGCTGCAGGAGGCAGTGAGGAGGCTGCGTAGCACCAGGGAGGCTGAGAAGGAGTTAGATAGCTGTTCCCAGGCACAGTCTGCAGTGGACCCACAGCCAAACAGCCAAAAACTCCCCCACCAGCACACACAGAAGGGAGGGGGACCAATAATGCAGGGGAATGGAAGCTTGCAACATCAAGGACCTGCATGAGGTAGAGACTTCTTCACATAGTCCATAACTTGAAATGCCATTGCCATAGGATGCTTTGGAAACCAAAATAATAAATAGGTTCAAGAAACATCTAGACAAACTCATGGAATAAATATCTGCTCTGGGCTGACCCACGAAAGTGCCCCATGGAGGAGGTGTCACTGTGGGCTCACCCTGCAGTCAGCCTCCTTAGGGTCATTTTGCAATCACTGTGGGAGACCAGACATGGTGTCACACAGCCCCTTCAAGTGCAATCACACATACAGACTTTAGGTTATTTCAGAAACCAGGTACAGTTCTCAAGCGAAAACCCACTCCCCTCAGAGAGAGAGAGCAGGAAGAAAGCGGCAGTAGCCCCAAGTGGTGGGAGCAACTGTTTGCAAAAGGCAGTGAGAATCAGCCCTGGGGTCATATGACTCTGCAAGAAATAAATGAGTGTGAAGTAAATGCTTTCAAAAGCACCCATCTCAGCTCTGTGACAGAGAAAACAGGAACATTCAGATAGAATCAGTGACAAAAGATCCAAAAGAGGCATTTGCTTCCCTGCAGGAGTTTACACTAAACCATCAAAGTGGTCTTCTGAAAATATTTCAAATGTGATGTTCATTCCTACATTTATGCGGGAAGCACAGTAAAGAGAGAAAAAAAGGTACAGCCCTTGTTTTAAGGGCATTTGGACTAAAGTAGGTGTAAGCACCTCAAGTAAGAATGGTAACAAGGCAACAAAGAGGAGAAGACAGGACTGCAGGAGGGGTGGGACACAAGGATTATATATAAATTTATATGATTCGTTTGGATTACTGGGAAACTGGATTACAGCTCGTTTATTGACTGGTTCTGTATCTCTTTACTTGCCTTAAACTAAAATAGTTATTTCAGGCTGCTGAAGGAATCTGATTTGAGTGTGGTCTCATGAAGGTTGATTATAGGATGGGATTTGTCGGAGGCAAAGGCGTGAAGACAGAAGCAGAGATGAAGATAAAGAACAACAGAGGCAGAAACAGTGGAGACCTGGTGCAGATCGTAGAGCTGCTTATAATAATAGCTGGTTTTCATATAGAGCTTTTTAAGAACAGATTGTGAAGTGTTTTAAATTGAAGTCTGAATCATTTTGTTTGTATTATAACAAATTATATGCTCAATGTCACTCAGCAGAAAAATGTGCACTGTAGCTGGGCAGAGGATTCACAGCCCCTGAATGCTAGTGCCATGCTGCCCAATAGTCATGCTGCCCCTCCCACAGCTTGGGCTGTCACTTGCAACATGGAAGTGATGCACTAGAAATTAATTTATCAGTTGCTTTCTCTATAAATGATATGCTGAAATACCATATCAGCCCACTTGTAGGAAGTACTGACCTTGGTGGGAACATGTACACCAGGCAGGAACTTACTGTGGGAACGAAGGGGTTTTAAGCTCTCTTCTCTGTCATTATTATGAGTACCTGCTGTAAAATGGGATCCAGACAGGTAACAGTCTCAGCTAGACTGGAGACATATTAAGACAGACATGCTGGTTCAGGCCTACAGCCAGGCCACTCTTAAGGCCAGACACAGAGTCTGTTCAAACAACAGTTTGCAATACACTCCAAGCAGACAGGTGAACTCCAAAGTCCAGAGGTTTACCAGCAGGCTTGGATGTAAAAGACAGCAGAAAGTGCCATGCTCACTGATCGTCTGAAAGGTTCTCTCAGTGTTAGATTGTATAATCGGCAGAGGAGCAGTTTAATTGCACACTAGTGTTCTTATTTATTTATTTTCTTAAATGGAATTCTTTATCACAGGTGAAGAAACCTTTAAAAATCAGAATAAAAATATCTATGACGATAACACTTAATTGTCATCACAAACAGAGATGTTGCCTATTTAACTAACTAGCTAATATTACTGGTCTTTTATATGACCTTCCTTCTAACAAACACAAATGTATCTCAAAATTTAATATTTTCAAAGGAGAAATTACAGTTTTATGTGACTGGACCATACTCATTTATGGTAATAGTATTCCCTTAACTTATTGCCATACAACAATGAAATTTCTGCTTGCCTGGTTCATTGCAAATCCACTCAACAGCTGTGCTGCAGATGTTGCCACACATTCATCTGAAATTGCTGTCTCCCAGCATTGTCTGGCCTACCATACATTAGGAGATGTTCCTGTTTGGGTTTTAGAATGAAATCTTGCTTTATTACATCTACCAACTCAAAATTAGCCAAGCATCATTCGTATTTATAGATCTACAACTAGTAGCAAGCACTGCTCAAGGTTCATTTCTTATACCAAAAAAAAAAAAAAAAAAAAAAAATTGACTTAATGGTCTAAAGGTCACAGTAACAATTTTAGCGTTTATATCTTTTTACTGCTGATGCTACTCTCGTCATGCAGCAGTTTAGAGGGGATCTTTAGATAAATGTGAAATCTTAACTGCTTGAAAGATTTTGTTACATTTGGTTTGACATCTTGAACTAGTGGTAGGAACTTTCTCTGCTGAGATAATTATCACACGAAATTGTTTTGAGCAACTGTACATCATCATCATCATCATCATCATCATATATCACTGCTAATCAGAAAACAAGTGGCTGCAGCACCATACTGCAGATATGAAATGCACAAACTGCAGTATGCCTATTGTATGGAGCAGCAATTATTTTCCCTCTTTGTGCTTATTGAAAGGTAACTCTAACATGCTGGCTAATGAATTCCACCCCAGCTGTGTGTGATCTTATAATTACGTGGTTCAGGCTCCACATCAGCTAATCAAATTGTTTCTTCAGTTCAATTTTACAATGATTCAGACCCTAACTCACTGAAATATTTGCCTAAAATCAGGTTTATTTAGAGCCCAGTGGAGCCATCTTCACTTGCTTAAATAGTTGGCTAAAATACATACAGGATCATTCATGCACTTACTTTTAGGCAGATTGTAGCACTAGTTTGATCTATAAAGATCATACTGTGGAACCAAGTGCCATACTTGGAATTAATGTATTGATTTCTGCTGGAAATTATTATATAACATATAGTGTCAGTAGCACAGGACAATTTCAGCACATGCAACTTATGATCTAAAAGGAAAGAAACCCAGTGAATCAACTCCCTAGAGCAAATACTCAGTAAACTGTACATTTCCAGTCAATAACCATTTTTCTCTAAAATCTATGGATTATCATATCCTTCTAGTTTCTTGTTTTATTGTTTTGTTTCCAGCAAACTCTCTCTCTTTGCAAGAGAACAGGAATAATGTGTATCCATGCATCAGCTATTTGGCTGTTAACAAACAGAGATAATGGCCACTGGGAATGCAAAAGCCAGACTACTTGGCTGCTCTGACAAATGAAATCCAGGAGTATTGAGTCACACTAGATGTGATCATTTAAAAAGAAACACTGGCAAACTCTCAGATTTTAAAATAACTTTGCTGAGATCAAGTGGAGCTGTCTTCAGCCATGATGAAAAAGCTAAAAATGAGTATCTGACTGTGCAGATAATTCCAACAGCCTGGTAGCATTCATTTGAGAAGCAGCCTAGCCTGATAAGAGGCTCATACTGATGCTAATGCGAACTGGACGGTGCAGATACATATTGCATAATCACTGCATACATGGCACCTTCATTCGTACACTGCTGTCTCCTGTTATCAGTTTAGAGAGAAGATAATGTACGTGCCTGAGAGACAGCCTTTGCACTGGGTTTTGTTTTGCTCTGCATTGCTAGGCAGAGTGCTCACTTTCCTGAGCAAGGAAGGCCAAGCACATCTTCCCTGCATTTTTAGCAAATTTAGTCAAATGGAACAGTGCAGGCATGTCACTCACCAGCAATGGCTGAGGGTGGATCTCTTCAGGATACACAAAATACACAGGTCTTGAGCTGGATTTGCAAGATCTAGTACCATGGATATTAACTCAAAAATCACCTCTGTGGTTTGGCTTTTTGTGGTAATGTGCTGTCTGCATCCTTTAGAAGTCAAAGGCAAGATTTTCATTGAACTTTGACTGTTTGCTCCATCTGAATGTGAACCAAACCCATCCACTGCTCTGTGAATTTTGAATAAAACCCCAAACTTTTATCCGGCGCTGTTGCTCAAGTAAATACAATTTTTCATTTCTCTGCACCTCATGACAGCCTCCAAGTTGTTTGTGATTCAGGTACACCTAAAAATTTATTAGAATAATATAGTATTTCTCATCTCTTTGCAGCAATAGTGCATGCAGAAGTTCACCGCCGGAGAGAGGCCTGCTTAACTTTCTGGTTCAACAAGAAAATCTCAAAGGAACAAAGTTCAGGGCTATAGGAATAAAGTCTTCCTGTCATACCATATATTTTTAAGGCTCTGAGTAACCACACATTAATCAATAGAAGCAAGGTAGTGAGCAGAAACAAACAAGCTGAAAAATCCCAGGTACATTCCGGTTTTGTTACAGTGGATTTCTTACAGAGATCTCTTCAGGTGGACTTTCCTTTGACTTCCAGCTAAATGATTCCTGCTAGATGTAATCAAAGTTTGCACTTCAGTGCTCTGCTTCACCAACGTACAATGCAAACCACTAACATTGCTGACTGAAATAGTTTTATTAGGCATCTGAGAATTTCGTAAATGGTTAAATTAAAATTGCATCTGTTCATGTTTTTTCAGTATTCTACAATGCTTTTTTCATATCAGTAAAGAAATTCTAGGTGTACAATAGTGTTGGGCAGTGTTCTATAAAATATTGGTATTTTACAGGTACATCACACTATGGAAATGGATTCGAGAAACATAGAAGCGAATGATGTATAAAATGCAAAGCAGAAATGTCACTGATCACTGATATAACTATTATATTCAGAAGCAGGCAAAAATTCAGATTTACCATCAGGCAACTTTGCAATACTTCCATTTTATCTAGGCTACCTGTGGTTTCCCAGCAAAAAATTCACATTAAATAATATTAAGGAGACAAGAAGAGACAACACAGTAGCAGAGGCACCGTGTAAAGGCTTTATCACTGGGAGATTGGGTTGCCCAAATTATTGATCTGTTGGTATATGGCACGTATTTCAAAGGGAAGCACAAGCACAAGCACAAGCAGTATTGTTAAATATTCTTGCATTGTTTCTTTGTACATATTTCCCTAGATTCCTTTGTTATATTATGAGACCAAATGCACAAATTACAAGGGAAGAAAGACTTCATAACCAGTTCATCGACCTCTGCATGTTTTTAACGGATCTGATTCAACCCTGCTGAAATCAATAGAAGCCTCGCATTTGATTTCATGTATTTTTAGATTTCATCATAGCTTATTAAAAATGTTTTTAAAATGTAATGATTTAGGGCATTACACAAATCTGCTTTTGTAAGGCCTGGAATGACGCTCCTTCGTGAGTGTAAAGATAACAGTATAATCACCAGCTGTCAGAGTGAACACTTTAATGGCAGATCAGGGATGAGTATCTCTTACCCCTCTACTTGAGATGCTACCTGTTGCCCTCAGGGGGAAGAAGAGAGGGAGAATATATTTCCATAATGAGTGTTATTTTTTCTGTAGGATCCCTGCTGGATACAGATACCTTTTGGTAACTGTTTGAACTTGCTCAGCTGGTTGGAATGAAAGGATTGTCCCTGAGGAAACCGGTAAGCAGACTGACGGCAGAGAGAAGGTGAAATGGCCAAAAGCGTAAATTTATTAAAAGTACGTGCAGTTTTTCACATGACTTTATAATTTATAAGGAAAAGTAATGGATACTACCATCCTGTGATATGTCAGGTGCATGTTGGATGAGATAGTTTTGTTTTTGTTGAGAGTTTGGTAAAAATGGTGATAGATTTCAGAAAAATCAAAAGTCAAGAGTAGGGCTTCTCAGCTAAAGGAATACAACCATGGTAAAAAATGAAGACAAATCTGAAATTATAGGAAATAAGAACAGAAAAAAACTGAAGGAGTCATGCAGTTATTCTTCTACTCTGAGACTGGATGAGCTATTCTTATGCTATTCCTGATAGACATTTGCCCAAACCACTGTAATAAATTTCTCAAGTGAGGTTTCCAATACTGTCCTGGATTCTCTGCTTCATTATCCTTCTTGCTGGAAAGATTTTCCTTATGTCCAACCCATATTTGTCTTGCAGTAATGTGAGAGCATTTGTTCTTATCTGACAGGCAGACAAAGGGAAGAGCTCATTTCCTTCCTCATCTAAGCTGTCTGCTATTTAAACTTAGTCTTTGGACGAATAATATCCAACACCTTCATTTTTCCCCAGATGTCCCTTCTTAATCTTCATCATTCTCATTGCTGCCCTTTGTTCTCTTTCTGGCTAATCTACATCTTTTTTGTGCTTCATCACCTAAGCTGGCCACAAGGCACATACTGAAGACATAACATCACTCAGAAATCTTACTGTTACAGCAGAGCCACCTAATAAGTAAATACACATGTATTTGTCTTCTCCTTTTGTTTTTTTTTCAGCAAGTGATATTATTTTTGGTGATTCATTTTAGATTTGGGCTACTTTCTGCACTGCTGCTGCATTACTCTGCAGCTTTTGAGTGGTTTACTATTCCTGCAGAAAGGCAGAACTTTGAATTTTTTAGCTTATTTTATTATATTCCATTTTTCCCAGACTATTTCTTCAATTTATCAACACCATTGTAGTTCTAATTCTGTCTTGTCATACATATATCACCCAGCTGGTGATCTCTGCAAACTTAATACATTGTGTTTTCCATTCTGTCTTGAAAATCACAAAGGGAAGCATTGCGTAGTGTTAAGGATTATTACTGTAAACATCCACTCAATCCATCCTTCTAATTTAATCAGGAATTAGTGACACCTAGCCTTTTAATAAACACCTCTCCAATGAATAATGCAGTCACATAATAATTCTTTTCATCTAGTCCATGTTTCCTAAGTTGCACGTGAGGGTCCAGATGTGTACTGAAGTCAAGATAAACGATATCTACAAATTTTCTTCCTATCTACATAGCAGATAAAGCATGTGACTAAAATTCAGTTCTGAGATGGCCTGTAGAATGGCAGTCCAGGAGAAAGAAGTAAGTAGCATAGCAAGGGTCTCTGTTATCCAAGTCCATGGTGCACTCCACTGTAAACACACTTTCACAATAATTGCAGTCAGTGAGGTATATTGCCTTTCCTCATTAACAAATACACTTTTGGGCTGTCAAACAAGAGGATGCGCCTTCTTAGCACTTCTTGGGTTGGAAAACACTTAGAAGATCTCAGATTGGTCTGGAAGACTCCTGGAAAACCATTACCAAACCAAAACAGTGAACTTACTGCTAGCTTAATGCAATATACTCCTGATACAGTTTAGCTTTATAAAAGTGGTGTTAGGTGCCCAAAGCATACGCTAAGAAGAATTGCCTGAAAAATAAACTCTTTATGATGCTTACCTCAAAGCAGATTAATGTCCATGACAATAAAGGTTCCTTCGAATGTTAGGCACAGGACTGTAGGGGATGCGAAATATTCTTGCTCTTCACCAACATATTGAGACTTCATATAAACAGGAAATCTAAGGGAGTGTAGATTTTGTTGAAATGTATCACTTTGCAAATGAACAAGCAAAAATCAATAGCTGGCTGTAAGCTCATCAAAGAAAACTATTGTGGCGAGAAAAGAATGGTGTTTTACAATTTTACACTTCACTCAGATGGGTGAATGTCCAAATGACTGAAATATGAATTTGGAAGCTCAACCCAAAGCTTTTCTAAACCTCTTGAAAAATGAACAGAAATTCTAATGAGTAGAAGCTTTTAATGGATTTTTTTGGACAAGCATTTTTCCAACTTGGTAAAAACAAGAGAAAGAACTTTAGTACACTTGATACCCATCTTCATAGCTGCTGGTGGTGAAACAAAAATATTCTTTAAACCATTTCAGAACCTTAAAGAAGTTTTACTTCTGTGTACAGTCCAAAATTGCAAAGGTTAAACAGGAGACAGCATGAAAGTCCCATTTAATTGTGATGGCACAAAGTGCCACTGTCCCACTCAGTGATGCAAAACTGTAATTAAGTGAACTGTATTTCTTTCCCTACAAATAAAACAAATAAATCTCTTGAGGGAGGACTGAGAGGGCAAAGAAGCGAACCATGTGTTTGGGAAAGGTAAACAAGCACTCACAGACGAAAAAGTACAGTAGGAGGACACCTTGTCAATAGGTGATGTCCTCCCCTGTTTAGCAATGGATGCAGTGGAGGGCTCTGTTTTCCCTCTGTTGCCTGTCATTCATTGGAGAATCAATGTTCCAAAAACCCACTGGTTTTGACCACAGCCCCTATGCTCTAATTTGAATTTGGGTCATTCAAGTTCTTAAAAATGTCTTGGAGTCTTTCAGGAAACCTGCATATGTTGAACGATTTGTGGTGATCTCTTGCTTGTACCCCAGCAACAACAAGCTGACACGAAGATGAGATGAATCTGCATTTTTAGGAGATGTCTTAAAAGGAGTGTGTGCTATACCCCTGTCTTTGACAAAATGTCTACAGGTCTGATGGTGGGTCAACTGGTTTTTACCCTCCACAGTCTCTTGGCCACTTCAGCTTGAGTTATCATAAGTTCCTAGAGCCACCTCTGTGTCATTTCATCTCTGTTTACCATACGCAGGGGTTCTGATATATTCCTAATCTCAGTGAGGTCTGGCCAGTGTTTCCCACCATTAACGGAGACAGAGAACAAAACCTGTTTCGATAGCTACCATCACAGCTGGATAAAACCCCCTTTCCACACACATCTTTCCACATACACAGGTTACCATGTTCCCTCGGATTAAGGAAGCTCCTTCATCTGAGGTATGTACAATATTTTTCACTTCATTTGTTATCAGGGAGGGACAATATAATGTAATTAAGTCAGAGTTTTGAGTCACAAAACATGAAGAAAAGAAAAATTGTTTCTGCACACTTTGACACAACTACTCCAAGTGAATAGTGAGAAATAGAAATACAGAAATATATTAAAGATATTTGCAGTCATCTGTAACATTGCATCTACATAGGAGATATAAATCAGCCCAGATTTCAGAAAAGCTTACTACTTGCTCTTATGTTTGATACTTGACTCCTTTAACTTGCTCAGTACTTGTGATTAATACTTTTTTCTTCAGTTCCTTCCCAAATTGTTTCCCACTCTGAAATGAAAATAGTGCAACAAATCATAAGATTCAGAATTTGTCCATCATATTACATCTACACATTTTTGGATGAAATTTCAATTTTTAATTATTTTTTTTTCTTCCATGGGAAATGCCTGTTGCCCAGAGATATTTCACAGAGGAGCACAGAGCTTGGAACTGAAGATGTTTCTTTTTAGGAGAACTACTGTATTGTCACAGATTTTCCTCATATACCCCATTGTCTTCTAGAAGCCAGGTAGTTTAGCTAAACACAAGGCTTCTTGTGAAGCAGTAGCTGTCTTTGAAGGCACAAACCATGCCTCCACAGCTGAGGGTTCCACCATACCCTCTGGGACACCAAAGGATGATACTACGAGAGCCCTGTAAGGGAGGCAGAAAGGCTGAGTGAAGCAAGCTAGTTACAACACAAAACCAATACTGCACTGCAATGTCACAGTCAAATATTCAGCTTTTATTATTATTATTATCATGATTGTTGTTGGTTTACAGGCAAAGATTTTATATTTCCAAAGAAAATGTCAACAGCAATACCGATGTAGAAAGCACCTTCCACTTTCTGATGTGACCAATGGTAATTATGACAGTTTCCCACATACCATGGAGTCCCTAAAAAAAGGAAATGGTGTCCCTCCTTCTCAGTCTTAAGTTATTTTAGGTAAATGATTATATACCTCTACAGGTAATGATGGTAGAGTAGAAGATACACTGGCTGAAAGTAGGTTCATATGCCACCGCCAATGTTGTTCTACCTTTTGTTGGTGTTAAAGGCATCTGTGATGTTTTCTTATGATACTGTATGAGAGAGAATATGTGGCAGTCAGCAATAAGACTGTCATTGCTGGTTATTGCACCACCAGAGTGGCATCTCTAAATATCCTCTGCTTTCCCTCCTCCCCAGGGTAATATAGCTGAAAACAACTTTTCATATATCAGCTGTTGACTCTTGTGGGAACATGGCAAGCACTGGTAGATATTAGCATTCAGTGTGCTGAGCTGAGAAATGAATTTGTGCTTGTGGATTTATACTGTGAAGATTCAAAGAAGTCATACATTACTCACTCTTAGTTTGGGCTGGTAATATTAGACTATTATTCAAAAAAAGGCAAAAGCATATATCTAAGCTGACGTGTCATGACATATTAGAAGGCATGGAATGTGTTTTGGAGTGCTTGTTATTCTTCCTTCTAGCCAGTCTCAAAGTCTTTGTACTTCATTCTAAGAATCACAATCAAACTTTACTCCTCTTGGTTCTTTCCCAAATTATTCTTTTCTGCAGAAATACAGGATACATTTTTTTCAGTTTGTTTTGGGCTGACAAGTTTCTTTAGTTCTTGACAACTGATGGCACATATAGCAACAGCAAATCTCTAACACCATTCTCCCATGCTGTGTTTTGCTGACCAGCCCTTGAGGAATACAGGAGAAGAATCAAGAATACAAAGTGTTTTGGTGACAGCAGCAACCCTGGCTACTTTTGCTTCTGAGCCTGTTTTACAATATGTCCTTTGTGGGGGTTACAACAGTCCCTGAGATATCAGGACAGAGTCTCTCCAGACCTTAATTTACACAGGACATCCAGTCTGCATAGACCATAGAAAGAGGTATCACAGAAAGGGAGACATTGACCACAGTGTCCATTTGGAGGAACAAAAAGAACGAAGAATTCTGGCTATGGTGTGGAGAATTCTACTGAGAGGATACACTGAAAATAATGAAGTTTTCTTGCGCTCAGAGTTCCTTTTCATACATATTTGAGGTGTTATTTTTAGCTCCATCTTCTCATCTGTTTTATCTAATTGCACTGGATCTTTCAGCTGGCACGGTTTGTTATCTTGCTTAAGGTTATAACAGGAGCCTGGAAGAGAAATGCATGCCACTAAGTGTCAATGCCCTTATTGGCAGCATATTCAGGTTTCGTTAGGACCAAGCCATTCCACAAACTTCAGTTGCTACGACTTCAGGCAAAGTTTAAAGAGATCTAACATCTCACTAAAAAAGGTTCTAACATAGAAACAAATGACATTGCCAGAAATGCTGTTGAAAGTAGAAAATTAAAGATCATGCTCTGAGGTATATATTCCTTGTTAAAGATGCAGAATATCTAAAGTGAGGATTTTTATTTGGGTGAAAAAGGCTGTAGACTTTTAAGTTAAAAATTCAGCATACCTTACTTTCTCAGCCTGCAGCCTGTTGAGAGTTCTTGGTATTGTAGTCTAAAGGGCTAATGCCTGGAATAATTTTAGGTTTCCTCACAGAAAATGCTGGAAACATTAGTGTCCAAAAAACTCCCATATGAAGAGGCTGAAACAGAAGGTGCATCCTGTTGGCTATTGTGGAAAACTGCTGGCTTGCACAGACAGAAGAAGTACAAGAAACCAGGTAGAATACCACAGGTATAAAACCCCATTCAGTTTTCTTTTTGATGGGTAAACAAGGATTCATGCTTGAGTCACTTTTAAATAATCATCAATATAGATCAATAATAAGTGATGTTTTAAAGAAAAGTAGAGTTGAGAAAGGCACCTTTTCCTGATATCTGTTACTTCCCCCAATAAAGACATTTTTAAAGATTTGAGTGTTTTCTATAGTGCCCTTTACAAGAGGCAAGACAGACACCACTATGTAACTTCAGTTAAAATCCTCTGCTTCTCAGGTAACTTCAGATTGCTCATAAAAGTAAATCACAACGGTTTGTGACAAAGATACCATTACCAACTGTTACTATAAGTTTTGTTTCATGATGGATCAGTGGCCTCAGATTTATTTTTTTTAAGTGCCAGTGAAATATTTTAAAGAACGGTGGCTCTGTCATTTTATATTAAATATCTACAACAAGTTTAGCAGCTGAAAGTCATGGGATTATCCAGCTTTACAAACCCTGCTGAGTAAGCTGAACTAGAAGAGGGCTTTGTTTCTGATGGAAAAGGTGCCACCATGCCCCAGAAAATCAAACACATTAGGATTTACGTTTCTGCCTCTAAGCTAAATGGTCACTTGCTGCACTACATAAACAGCAAGGAAAATACTCTTTTGGCAGATGCCCTGACCTGCATGAGTGGAAGCCTACATAAAAGCTTCTGAGAAAGGCTTGATTAAAGCTGATCACAGAGAAATTTTCCCTTGGAGACTGTTAGTGTCAGCAGTTTTGGATAATCTCTGTCATATTAGTGGCACTTGTATTGTATTAGTGATTTACATAGTGAAATACAACATTTAAAATGCTAGCACAATGTGAGTGGCTAATGTTTTACATCTGATATCTCTATCTCACAACAGACATTTAAAAACCATTATTAGAAATGGTCAATATTCAAAAATGTTTTTGCAAAAGTAAAGCAGGAGCAAAAACTTTGGGAGATTTAAAAACAGCACCAAAGCCAAGGAGACCTCAGATATATTTAGGAAAATCAAAGGAAAGATCTTCCGTAGTTGAGCAGTACATAGGAGCGCAGGCTTTTGTCAAATTGTCTGCTGATTTCTCTCACTCTTCCCGGAGCTCATAGAAGTATATGCAATATGACCTGAGTCATGGAACGGAACATACACTTATTAAATTTGCAGCTGACATGAAGCTAGGAAGGACTGCAAGTAAATTGAAGGGTAGGATTTAAATCCAAAAATCATCTTGACAGATTGGAAGAATGGGCTGAAAAGAACAATATGAAATTCAATAGAGAAAAATGTGTCTCTCAGGCAGGAATGATCAGCCACAGGAACTGAAGATAAGGAGCAACTGGTGAGGCAGCAGCTCAGCAGCCAAACAGCGGGTTCATTGTGAAATGCGGGAGGTGGTCAGGTTTGCCCACCTGGGCATTCCCCAGGTATGCCCCAGGTTTGGTTTCAGGCAATTACCTTCTAGAAAGTTGCAGACCAGCCAGAGAAATATTGTAGGGACAAGGTAGCAGTAAGAAATCAAGGAAATGTGACTCTGAGATCAAAAGGGAATAAAGAGGAGGAGGCTGAGGGGCATGATAACAGTTTTCAAGTGTGAGAAAGGGTGTTATGAGGGGATGAAGAGGAACATCTGGTGCTCATGGCCACAGAGCACAGGATGAGTAGTGACAGTTTTAAATTACAAGCACAAAAACGCAGGTCAGACTGAAAATGTTGGGAATACAAAACCAGTAGAAAGGTTTTACGGATGGAGGCCATGGGATCTCTAATATTAGAGGTCTTTAAGGACATCATACTGCTGAAAAACAGCCTGTCCTAGCAGATATCTCTCAGGAATGACTAATCTGGGGAAATGGACCAAATGTCCTCCTGATGCCCTTCACAGCCATATCCTTTTGTGGGTCTGTGAATAACAAGAAACAATACAGTTATGGAGTGGGTAACACTGCACTATAAGGGAAGGGCAGTGTGTCTCAGGGTATGGGAAGGCAAATATTTATCAGTGACTTTTAAATTATGACAATGATTTAGAAGTGCATAATACCAGAATTCCTGGCATCTTTTCATGGCTCTGCAGTCACTCCCTCCATGAAAATAACCCAGTTGCTTTGTCTCTTGGTATCAACCCTCTATCTGTAACATAGCTATAACTCAGTGCTATCATGAGGCTGTGAGTTAATGAATGCTTATACTGCATACAGAGAATTCTGGATGAAAGGGATATAAAACTGCAAGTAATGATCCCTTATTTATTAGTGTTACAGTTCAATAAAAGCTAGTTGGTTCCAGTTTTCTAAGGTAGCACTGGTTCACTTACATTAAGAATCTGAATTTCGAAGGAAGTTGCAAACCAAACCCAACTCTTTTTGAACTCTAGAAAGAAAGATAATGTCATCAGCATTATGATTTTCAGGCAACTGCATGAAACACTTTGTTTGCAAGGACTAGCAGAATGTAGACCAGAAAGCTAGAGACGCCTGACCTCTGTAGCAATGAAGTCATAACTCCCTACTTGTCAGCTGCCCCCTCTCCTGTAACAACCTTCCACCTTCAGCAAACATGAACCCCAGTGCACACTTGAACAGCTGTGACCTGTGCTGGAGGTCAGCTTCATTCCCAGGAGCACCCAACCCATAAGAATTAAACAGTAGTGTGAGCTCATCCTCACCACCTCACAGAGTGGTCTTGTGAGCCCCAATAGCACCCCATCATTCTGCTATCTATCAGTCTCTGCACTGCACACCTCATATCAACAGCAAGAGTTGTGTTCACTCCATAGATACAAGAACAGTCATAATGATGATGCAGATAGAACTGGTTTTGTCTTTAGCTGTCAGTCTTGAGGCTGTAAAAGTACTTGTAATTTGTATTATATATGATGCACAGCTCTTAGCTACTTTCGTGGTATTTATTGCTAGAAAGCCTTGATCTTTAAGGGGAAAAAAGCCAGATAGAAATCTGATAGGGCCCACATTAGCCCTCATATGCTTTTACACAGAAAGTGATAGTTTGGCCTTCCTGAAGCTGAAATCCAGAGCACTGAGACAGGTTCCTCAGTGCTTAAGACAAATAAGGTACATCATAGAAGTCTTCAAATCAACCTGCACTTTCTGCAAGGGAAATGCCTAAGGCTGACACAGTGAACAGGGAATTGCCTGAAACTACTCACCAGGAAAACTCTGGGAATAGAGACATCTCCCAAATAAAGCCCTTTTCAGGTGCCTGCATCTATTCAGAATTCATCAGAGCAAAGAGCTTGTGCCCTTTCCAAAAAGAAGCTGAATGGAAATGGCTTTTTTTTTTTTTTATTATTTTTTTGTTTTTGTTTGGGTATGAGTAGTGACAATATTTCTCTTTTCTTTGGTTTTCTCAGGGCAGTCTGGTGCTGATGTGCAAGTTATGCAGTGATATTAAAGTAGCACTGGGTGGTCTCCTCTCCTGTCATGCAACACAGAACATAACTATTCCCATCCCCTCTTTTACCTAAAGTTATTTCCCTGTCTTACTGTGGCAGTCTAAGAGGACCCTCCCTGAGCAGGGAACCTGCCTAATGCTGTCTTGGCTAAACCATACTTCTAGGTCGCTAATACAAATGATACGCAGTATGGTCAGCTGGCTAAAAGCAGGGTGGTTGCTTTCTAACAGAGGGTGGAGGGCCTGATGCCTCTTCTCCCAGTCAGCCTCTTCCATAGCATTATTGCAGATAACATAACTCTTGAACCTATTGAGAGTAGTCAGTAGCCTAGATTCTGTGTCCATGTCTACCAATTTCCTAGAGTGTCATGTTAAAGATGGAGATAGATGTCTCTGCATTTTTTGCTCAGGTGTGCAGAAAAACATTCAAAACTTAGCAAAAACCAAGGTGTTTATTTGCAGCGAAATCCAATTTGATATGCCTGTAGCTAGAGCCTCAGTGGAGAAATACGTAAATCTGGTTTCTGGACCTTGATGAATTTAGTTATAATATTCTGTGATCCTATGATTCTATGACAGGTATGCCATGTTACAGACAGTCATATCTTCTGGGCATGAACTCAAGAGATCTCTGGATGCCCAGCAGATGGCAAGTGAGTGTTTATGACTTCTGATCTCCTTCAGGGATAAGTAGCAACTGAAGGAGGACTCCAGGTCACAGTTTTCTAACTCAGACACTTTTGTTAGACCTACACCTGATTTCCTGAAGCCAAATCTGTATTGAATCTGCCCCTAGTCATTTACATTTAATTATCTTGTCATTCTGGGAAATCAAAGCAAAAGTAAGCAGCTTTCCCAAGCGACAGTATTCAGACAACCAGATCCCCAAGTCAGTCTTAGCCAAGCAAGAGTCCAAAAATTGGATTTAGGTTTCTCATTTAAGGATTTAGGCCTAAGGGACTAGATGAACAAAGCTCAGACTAGTCAAGAAGCTCCTGACCCTTGGCCCAGCATCCTGCTACCCTGCTGGTACCATTGTTTGCATCCATACAAGGGAGAAAGAGGATCACTACAGTAGACCGTTTGTGGGAATTTGAGCTATTAGAGCACTTTCATTAGTTAATTTCCAGGAGCAGGTGCTGAAATTAAACCAGAAACAAAAACCTCCTGCTACATGTGTGATTCCCATGAGAAAGCAATTGGTCCCCCATGGTCTTCCTCACACAAGTTGTACATGACAATCCCAACACACACAAATTAAGTAGATGCTTGGTATGTGCTCTTTCAGGAAATCAATTTTTCATAAGTTATTATAAAGTATTTTATTGAATATAACCTTAAATATCTTCCCTGTAGTACCCCAGCCCTCATCACTATCTTTTGCCTGAACGCTTTGCTCTTAGCCCATGAATAATGAAACTGAGCAATTATGTACAAGCAATGCCTCTTGCTGCAAAGCTGAGAAACTAATTAGATGGGGCTTTTCTCTTTCACTTTTGAAAGTCTGGGCATCTCTGAGGAGAAGAATGTGATACTTGCCCTTAGTAATCTGGGCAAAGGCACAGTGGACATTTCACAGTGCTTCAGTTGCTCACTTTGCTTAACCTTGTAAAAATTTCATTGTAACCGAATGGGGTTGAAAAAGCTCCAAATTTGCAGATTTATTGTTATTTTTTTTTTTTTACAGACTGCTTTTGTATTTACTAATAAGGAAATGTCAGCATGTATTTATGGTACCATAACACTATATGGTTCCTTCATGAGCAGTATAATTCCGATGCATTTTACTTCATTTAAAAACTTGCTTCAAAGAGACCTTGGATAAATTTTGTAGAGCTGCAGTTGTGAGCACAGAGGTGAATTGACTGACACAGCTTCAGCAGATGCTCTTACTACTGTTCATTAACTTTAGTTCTGCTGTCATCGGAATTATATAAGGAACATAAAGGAAATAAAAAAAAATAAAAAATGACTCATGCAATTTGATATCTGCTGCGTCATTTTCCACTGTTTTCCTCTTTGTACCTCAACAAGCTGGCAATCAAACAGACTACTGGGGTCACAGTACAGAAACAAATGGCAAGGGTTCAAAGTTAAAAATGCATTATCTTTCCCACTTCCAAATAAAATTACAAGAGTAACATCACTGAGGCTCTAACACAAAACTCCTAAATTCTGATTTGATTTGGCAAAGATGATCTTCCCTCCCTTTTCCTTGTTCCTGCACTCTTCCTACCCTTCTTCCCCTTCCTTTTCCCCTATTCTTTTCAACTTTGTGGTGAGATTTAGAAACATTTATTGTAGAAAAGGTGTATATTTCATGTGTTCAGTTTGAAACCAATTAATCCCTCATTTTATGTTCATGTCACATAGAGTATCTGAATCTTTAGATACTACTTTCTTTGGTTTTACGGATATTCACTTAATCTAACGCCACAGTTAAACTTTCTGTTCTTCTACAAGTTATAAGATCAAACATGGTAAAATCAGCAATTAAGAAAACTGTGGGTTTTTCTTTTCCTTTCTCCTGCGATTTATGAGCTTAGTGAATGGGGGAGGTGATGAAAAGGGAGAATGAAAGTACAAATCCTTGTTCAACCAATATTAATCTATATGCAACGCAGCTACCCAGCAAATGCTTGGTTTTATCTGAATAACAGAATAGGCATTTCCTATGCACCTACTGGATTGACATAAAAGAATATGAACTGAAGCTTGCAGGTGCTTCAGTAAGTGAGTTTTGAGTACAGGAAGCTTACAATTTTTCAGGATGATCCAAATAAGCAGATGAGACAAGACATAAGAGGAAAGGCTTTTTTTTTGGAACTTCTGAGAGAATGCATTTCAGAAAATATATACTATTCTTGAATTTAAGTGCACTTCTTCATTACTGTCTTTATATTGATGAATTTTTTATTCTTCTCCTCCCCCAATTTATGTTTTTCCATTTGTTTTCAAGCGCGTTTCCAGTGCATTTCCATTCCTACAGCAAGTCTCTCAAATATTAATTTGTTATAAAATTTTTTTTTGTAGATCAATAAGGTTCTAATTGCACTTGTTTTGAAAGACCTGATCCAGTACTATCAACTGCACTATCCTACCACCATAACTCCACTGAATTTAGTGAAATATTTTCTAGTTTATTCATGTGAAATTGCAAGGACAAACAGATATATGACTTTTTTGAATCAGGTTCATTAACATACTAACAGGTCAGATATTACATAGCATAAATCCTAGGCATAACATTCAGTTTGGGATCCAAGTATTAGAAATAAGCTCTCTACATGAGCACACTGCTTGAGAAGAATGAACTAAAAAAAAGGTAATGGGTTGGAAGCTGTTTTAATAACACAAAAGTGTCTAAATCTTCACCTGTCTTATTTGAAGCTTAAACTCCTCAGTTAAATTAGGATGCAGAAACTGGTGTCTTCTCTTGGAATAAAAAACACTTTGAAATAATCTCAAAAGTCTTTAAATGCAGATATTAGAGGAGGATTCTTTCACAACAGTCCAGTAGCTACAGTATGAGTCTCGTGAAGACCTTGCTTCAGTTCCTTTCTTCACTAGAAAATTAAAATCACTGTGCACATACCAGAAAAATGTGCGAATCAAAAAAACAAGTTATTGTTTGTTTTTCAATAAAGAGTATTCATCATATTAAAGAAATTGTTGATGTTATTTCATCATATGCTTTAAAATGTGTACATTTAGAAAAATGATCCTTAGCAACCTTATTGGCAACAGGAAGAATTCCATAGGAGTTTTGAACACCAAAGTATGTGGATCATATCTTAAGGCATAGACTGACACATTTGTATAAGATTAACAGCACTGGTTTAAAAATCTATGCATTTCCAGGTAGTGCTATCAGCTGCAAACTCAGTGCCACTGAATTTCAAAACTTTAAGTTCAGTTAAACCATTAGCAATCACCTTGGTTTTAACTGCATTGCTGCCTGTGTGGCAGAATAGAGACATATCAAATAAATCACCATATCTTTCCTTTCAATCATTGCTCTCAGGTTCTTAGGGGACGCACAGATGGAAAATGAACAAGTAAAAGGAAAGAAGGAGAAATAAAAAATTCAGGTCTGTTAACACTCATAAATCCACAGGCTATTCTACAGATTAAAGGCTAAAGCTAAGGGGATAAAGTTAATCTTACATTTAAGACAAGCCACTTTTCTTTTCCACCTTACAGTATTTTTTTTAACAACAAACAAACATTTTCTCATTTATCTTCTAAAATTTTTCTGCGTTGGATTATCTTTGCAGAGCTTTTGCTAAAATCTTTTCAAGCTGTACTTAAACTCCTAGTAGAAGTCTACTCTCCTGAATATTCAGAAACACAAAATGGTACAGAAGGTAGAAGACAGAGAGATAGATAAATTAATTATTTAAAAGGAACAAGCATTTACTGTTGCCACTCAAACCTCACTAAAGCCAGATGTGAAGCAACTGTAATATAGATTTCATGGTTCATCAAGGTTCTGATGACTGAGTAAAACTTAATAAGGAAACAAGCTAGTTATAACTTTGAAAAGGTTTGGTGTATAAATCATTAATGAATCAAAATACGAAAAACTGTGTTAATTTGTAGACATGGAAGATACTCAGGAGAACATTTAATTTCTTGGTGCAGCTTTCCTTTTTCTCATTTTTGTGACTTTCACAGTTGTCTCACCCATAATGCAATGCACTTGACTCATTATATTTAAATTTACCTCCCCTAAAATTGTTTTATATTGGATATTAGTTTGAACTGGAAAACACATATCTAAGTTTTGAACCACCATACAGATCTAATTTTACATTTGAATTGCATTTCCCAAAAGCCTAAGAGTGTTAAATTCTGAGATATTAGTGTTAGCATATCTGCAGCACTTTCACACTAGGGAATTTCAGGAAAAAATTCCCAGCTGTGTTAACATTGATTCAGCTGTGTCAGCAGGAGCTTGATGATTTGATCATCTTTCCACCTTTAATGCAGAAATTATCAATGTGAATCCACGTTCATTCATTTTTTTCCAGTTCAAAGCTTAAATGCCATGATGATTAACAAATATTCAAGTGCCCTCTTTAAAACTACCTAAAATTCCCAAATATGTTCTCAGATAACACAGACACCTTCATAAGGGAATACTGCCATTTTCCTCATGATACAGCAATTCTTATAACTTCACATTTTGCTATTGAGTTCCATATTCCTCTATAATGTGTTATGGTTTCTTTTTCAAACAAGTGGTTTATCACAAGAGTTCTTAGCAACACAGAATTATCATAGATAAGGTAGATAATGGAAATGGGAGACATATGTACAATTTCTCAAGCTCTCTAGACTGTATTTGGGAGCTGGATTATGTTAAGGCCTTTTGTAACCCAAACTATTCTATGATATCTGAAGTGCAAGTATTCAGAAGAAGAGGCCTCTGAATTTCTGAAACACCTTCCTCCATAAAAGTCAGAACATGTGGAAATACCCGTATTGAAACAGTATTGATGCCAAATTTTCAGCCATGCTTAAAATCTCTACTCTGTATTTTAGCACTGCTGAAATGGTGCTATAATGGGGATTATCTTTTTCTTACAATTTCCTCACGTTTCCAAGGCCAGTGATCCAAACTTTATCCAAAAACACTTTATAGTTGCTTTCTTTTTTTTAACCCAGCTGCACTGCATAGCTTTACAGCAAGAAGACAAGAAAAAACAGCCATGTTCTGAAATACTATTTCCCAAACTACGCTGAATGAACTGAGTGAAGGAGTCGAGAAGGTGATCGAGGAGCACAGGCACTGGGAGGGGAAAGGCTGTGTTCTGCTGTTGCTCTGCAATCGCTCAAAGCCAAGAACTACTGACATGTGTCTGGTTTATTCGCTGATGGAAATATCTTAGTTCAGCGTTGCATAATGTGAACCTCAGCTGTTGTGCAAGTCTTGTAAAGATACCACTCTGTGCAATAGGATGGCAGACAGGAGTCTGGGAGACTGATGCTAGAAAGTCAGAAGCCATTGACTAAAGTGCTCCATTTCACTCCCAGTCTGATGTTTGTCCCCTGGCTGTGAATGTACACAGAGTCCTTGACTGACAACACAGAATGAATCTAAATCAAAAACCAAGTAACCACGTAACCAAGTTGTGTCACAGTTCAGGGAAATTCTTGGGAGAGGTCTTTAATACCCATCCTGTGCTCATTCCCACGGACTGCAATGGAGCACCACAATAAGGACTGATAATCCTAAATAACATGGTGGATGCAGACTAATCAAATTACAGCTTCTTGCTGAGGGACCCTGACAATTTTCTTGCACTGCAGATCTCTGTCTGAGTATTAATCCATTTTTTTTTTATTCCATCCATGTTTCTCATAATGTAGGTAATCACGCATCCAGACCAAAACTTTAGTAGACCTTGATGTATACCAAGAAAGGCAACGAATAATAAACTACTAAAGAAAGCCATGTCTAAGACTCAGCAAAGTTGCAAATTCTCACTTTTATGACCATCCCATTTCATGGCAGCAGAGTGACATTGGTAGGTTGAGTTTTTGTTTTTTTTTGATCTAATGGGCACATCCAGGCTCCTGCCAAACGAGCTGCTTGCCAGATGAGCTGCTGCCAGACTGTAAACTGCAAAGGACTTGTTATCCAGAGGAATAAAAGAACTTGCTCTCAGGCTACATTTTTCAATTTTATTAACAGCTTCATTGCTACCTGGCAGAGTATCTTCATCAGTCAGAGAACACCTTGAGTGCTGTCCAAACCTTGGAGATGGATCCAAATGTCCCTGATTACATAAAGTTTCCATTTTGACCTCAGATGTCTCTAGACAACCTCAGCATTCTCTTTTGGATTCAACAGAACACCCGCGTTTCACTTGGAAGACGTCACAGTCATGAGCATAGGGAACAAACCATGATATATTTTGACAAAAAGAAAGGGGAGAAATGCAATTTTCTGTGACTATGTAAATTAATCAGAGATGTAAAATATAATGCAGGAAAGCAATAACTTGTTTGGATGTGGGCCAGCTCAAGAAAGCTTTAAAGAACACAAACCCTACTCAAAGTACATGTGTACATTCTCACCTTACAAGAGATATGTTCATGACTCAAGACAGTAAAGTACTCAGACAACCATTAGCATTCATTGCATATGAGACTCAAAGAGTCTGTCTGGAAATACAAAGTGTAATTCTGCAAAGAATAGCCTATAAAATACAGATAGCATAAAATGCATCACAGTTTTGGTCAGCATCAAATTATTCTCAGAAAAGCAAAAATTTGAAAAAAACATATTAAATATTTTTATTTTTCATATAGCTCTTCATTTCAGTCAGAAAAAATAAATCTGTGCTTATTTTGAGCTTTCAAAATTATTCTTAAAAGTGATTTTGAAAGGCAAAATTCAGAAGTTTGATTTACAAACTGATCTGGCCAAATACATTGATTGTTTTGTAACGTATTTTCTGGTATGTGCCTTTTGGCAAAACAGACATGAATTTACAAAACAGTTTGGATTCATCATATCTCTAATTTTCTATTTTATCCAGAAACATTAGTAGGTATAACAGTATGAAAACTATATCATGAGTCTCATCTCAGAACAGGTTTTTATGAGTCTTTAAAATACCTCACGTTAAGAAGGTATTCACTGATGTCTTGTAAAGGTATCTGCTTTAAGTGATGTTTTTACCTATATCTATCTTCTGAACAACTGTTGCCTAACCCTGTTGATCTTCTCAGGGCTATCATAGATACTCTTTCATAAAGTAAACACTGTTCTTTGGTATATATTATTATTTATATATGTAAAGGTTTCATCAACTTGTGTCATTTCAGCAGTCAAAAAATTAGGTAGGAGATACTGCTTTTTTTTCCCTGTGGGATCTGGAGTAAATCACCCTGCAATGCTGTTATTTTGCTTATAATGTCAGCTCTTTGAAAATAAATTGTCTTTCACATTGTATTTGTATGTTGCCTCTCAGCTGAGACCTCCAGATGCTACTGTAATACAGAGATTAAATAGCAGTACTATCTGTTAAATAATGAATACTGCAAACATGCTGATGAGACATCCATTTGGGATGAGGAGGCAAAGCAGGGATATTGAATAACTTTCCCAAGGTCATGTGATTCATTATTGCCAGAGAAAGAATGGTGAGTGCAAGAGCCTCGTGCCCAGAATAAGGGTGCACAAGGACTCCCCAAGGTCTTGTGGGCTCTCTGCTGAGGTAGTACGCTCCTGCTGTGTTTGACCAGTTATTAGGCAAAGCATCTACAGAGATAGTGGCACCTCTCAGCCAAGTGGAAAGGTTGTGGGATCTAACAGTCATCTGAGAACTGCACAAGGGGCTTAGGGCTCCACCATTTTATGGGTGAAAGAAGTGAACTAGAAATATAGATTATCATCGACTGTATTAGTAAATTAATGCCAGGGAGCATTCCTAGGCATTGGACAGCAATTGCACGTACCAGCTGAACAGCCCTGCCTGTGTGTCTGGCCAGGGCCCACCGGCAGTCTCCCCGAAGAGTTCCTGGGCATGATTCATGAGATCAGGAGCCATTCCTACTTAACCATTAGCCTCCTGGCAAATACCCAGTACTAGAGGATAAGGGAGATACATGTAAGGACATATGACATCTCCTGCCAGAGATCAGTCCTAGATGTGCTTAATCTTCTCATACAGCCACTAGGCACTTGCAAAACACTTTGAAGGTCAGACTATGTTTGACTGCGAGATTTCCTTTTTAAGTTCATTGTGCTGGTCAGGGGATTGATACTTCACCTTTTCCCTTTTTACTTTTATTGGCGCTCAGAGATGTCTCACGACCAGAAAGAAGCTACTTGCATCTCCAGGACAGAACTACCTACCCTACTAATTATGTGCCATGGTGCACAGTGGTAAATTGAGCCAACCTTAGCTGTATGGTACTCCTCTAACATAGTCCTTGTGTGCGCTCTGACCGCTGTCATCCTCAGGCAGTTGCTTGGCAACACCAGCATCTTCGATACTCACTCGCCAGGCATTAGGTAATAAACTCACCAATGAGGCTACAGCTAGCTAATTTCCTCTGCTGTTTGCAGCAAAGGATAATGTGAATCTGCAGTATCTTCGTGATATGTCTAAACAACTGAAGACATTCTTTTGTTACAAATTGAATTCCACTGTTTCAACCGACAGGTCCTTTAGCCCTAGTCGTATGTCTCATGTTTGGGAATAAACAGAGATACGGAGCACCTGAGGGGCTGCTATTTCTATTTGTGCACCAGCATATCAAACAGTTTACTATCTAGTAATCAGCAACTGCACGCCTGACAGTGTGCAAGATGCAAAATACAGCTGGTGCTTGCTGGACACAAAGAAGCAGTACAAACCGAACTGTGCAGGAGGATGAGTAACTATCACATTTCCTGACTGGGATGATGATGTTGGTGGAAAAGCTAAAACGTTATGATTTGTAAGACATCTCCATCTAATGAGTGAAAGAGAGAGTCTGGGCTAGCATACCCCCTCTTTTTCCTTTCTTATGGAAAGAAATACCCTTTTTCAGGGAAAAGACAGGGTTGAATCACTAGCCTAGGACTCATCCCTTTTCAACTGGTTTTGGTGAGGTGGAAAAGTGAACTACTTAATAACCCCCTAACTGCCAATAAATTGATTAAAACCACCCAAAGTGCTCTGTGACTTCTCATGGTAGGTTTGGGCAAAAAGCCTTCATGGTGCCATGACTGAGATTTTGTGCTTGATGTCACTATTGGATAATCCAATATACTGGATTCTTCAATCCATTTGAGACAGACACATACAGGCACAGAAGGTGCAAACTCTTCCTGTAAGACAAAATAAACAAAGTGAATGAGAAATAGAGTGGAAAAAATTAATATTAAGCTATTATTAGCTTGTCAAATATAAGCCATCTAGCCTGAGTTACTCTCTGCTTTCCTTCGTGAGTCAGTGGAGAAGATGGATGGTGTGCCTTAGAGAGAAGGAGCTTGTCTAGCCTTCTTAACCACAGGGAAGGCCTAAGTGATGACTTAAGACTAAACACCTAACCTTAAATAGCTAATGTTAGTTGAAGTTGAATCCTATCCAAGTTCCTGTAGATAATGTACCATTTTGGTTGTTCCAAACTAAGCTTTTCTGGGAAAGGCCAGATAACGAGAGTGTAAAGACTAGTTAGATAGCTGCTACCCATCACAGATTTCACAGTCAGATGAGAAATCTGTTCTCTGTGTCTGATTTTATGATTCCACCATAAACAGACATCTACAATTTTGGGGAGAATATGTTTAAATTGAGTCAAATAGATCAAGGCTAACTCCAGAGGCGCTGGACTGGATCTTCAAGCGCATGCAGAGGTTTCCTGGCAACCTGATGGAAGACTCGGCTCTGTTCAGATTCTGGGTCTTATGTATTTAAATAATACATAAGAACCTAACGAATGTTTTACTGGATCAGATTAAACATTCAACCCTGTTTCCCTCTCTAGCAGTGGCCAAGCACAGATGCCTTAGAAAAAGATGTAGCAATGTGATAGAGTTATAACGCTTGACAGACAGAAATGTAAGGACTTGTTTGTTCCGAGGCTTTGTCAATATGGAGGCTTTGTCAATATATTTGTGCATAGGAATCCCTGATGGCCTTTTCTTCCAGAGTAAAATTTTTATAATAAAACCCTGTAGATTTTGTCAAAAAGCCATCTGAAATTTCTCCATTTTGAAGGCTACCCAGATGAATAAGAGAAAAAGCGGCCATGAATTATGCTAGACTAGATTGAGAACTCCACCCAGAAATTGTGTCCATCCTGCAGGGTGAAGCAGAGACGAGCTCTACTCTTCTGAGTCTGTGGGTCCTAGCATAGCAGGGGTCTGTTTTATAGTGGAAGCCCATAAGAGATGCCTGTTCCTCTCTGCTACATAAATCTAAGAAAATATTTTGGGATGCAGGTATTACTTTCACTAACAACAACATATCATTGCAATAGCTGTTTGATATTCAAAATAATCACAAGGAAAATGTACTGCCCAGGATTTCACTAAGTGTGCATAGCAGTGACCCTGCATCGCATAAATGAGAGTATGAATACAAGCATAAGAAGCTGAGGTGATAAAAAGAAAGCTAACACCTTCAAATACTGGTGCTGGGGCATGTGTTGCCAGCACAGCATTTCTCTCCTGACATTCAAGGAGCATATTTCAAGTCCTGAGAAGTGCTGAGCTTGAAAGGTGCACCTATTTCTGAATGAAGGGTGCTTCAGAGCTCCGAGATCTTTGATGCTCTCTCCTTGCAACCCAGAGCAGGAAGAAAGCCTGTCCCTCCCAGTGCAGGGTATATCCAGAGAGATTTGTAAAAGAAACAAGTTTCACAGGCAGCCTCAGTGGTGGATGACTGAGCATCATAGCTTGTAACAAATGAAGGGAAATGTCAAGCCTCGTCAATGCTGTGCTTATGAGGATGGACAGCAACCTGTGTCTGTGCAGTTCAGCAGAAATGAAGTGTCATTTAAATCACTTATGTACAGAAATGAGTAATGCTGTTGGCATCTATTTCCTACCTTTTAAGTATTCTACCACTTTTGGAAACCAAGAACCAGCTTTGACAATGGATTTAACACCACAGTTTCTACTTGCTTCCAAGCACCCTCAATTGATTCAAATTTGTCGCTCACAGAATCTACTCTGGCAAGTCTATAGGGTTCAAATGGATGAAATGAGATTCACTGGGATGGCAAGGGAAATGTATAGGATTATTAATTTATTAGACTCAATTTCTGGCAGAAAAAAATATCTTGCAAGACTTGAATCTAGAAGAGCAGGAAATGAAAATTATTCATTATAGAAACAAAAGGAAGGCAAAAGGACAAGGAGGAGACATTTAGGATGTCCTTGTTGGTGGAATAACACCATCACAAGAAGCACAAGATTAGAGGTCAGGCTGGAAATAAAGGCAAGGACAGAGTCATTCAAAATCTCAAAGGCATGGACAAAAATATTAAATTAGTTCAAAAAAGAAGTGTCAGTAGAGAAACTTTGTGCCTTGATTGACAAGGAAGAAATACCCCTGTACTATTTGCAGTTTGAATGGAAGGGAGTGGCTGAAGTGGTTCACAACAGAGCTGTTTCCTACCACTGTTTCTGCAACTGCCACGCTTTCACTTCAAATTGACTTTGCACTTTTTCATAGTGACATCTTGAATGACTTTTTTCCACACTGAGATCAATAATAGACAATACCAAATGACACAAATCATAACCATCCTTAAAAAGCTACAAACAAGTGAAAATCTAGTTTAATTTACATTATACACTTTGATAACTTATCTAGTCTGTCCTTTTATTGATAATAGGACAAAACATAGCATAACATAGCATGTCACAAGAATGAGAAGCACATACTGTAAAGTCAATTTCTGAAAATAGTGTAGGCTATATTTTGTGTGTAATACTGTGACTCAATCTTGGTTTTGAGATATGACCAGGTCTTCAAAGATAATCGTATGGCCCTCTTTTTATTTAGTGCTTGCACATTGACTGTTTGCACATACACGAGTTGCTCTCACAGTTTAGAACATAACAAAAAAAAAATGACAAGTTTCCCATCTCTGTTCTCTCATGGGAAGGTGAATCAATTTAAGGGCTGACATAGGGAGTTGACTTTTAGAAGTTGCTGGGCACACCCCCTGAAAATCATATTCTCCAGAGGTTCTCCCCTGAGGCAACCAAAACCATATAGCCTAAGACTCCTACTAACCTCTGCAAATGTCAACCTACTGCAGTCTTTTCAACTTTCAATTTCATAGAAAGAGGCAAGTGTCACAGTTGTTCTGTAGAAATGCGCAGTCCCTTCAGCACTGAAGGATCTTCCTGAGTTAGTTAATAGGGGCCAGAGTGTACTGACTGACATTGCAGGATGACTCTTGGGTCAGGGTGTGGATATTTGCTGTGCTGCTCTTTCAGGGTCTTGCCATGCTATTCACCACTTTGTTTTCATACTTCAGGAGGTTTCTTCTCCCACTCCCACAGGCTGTGCATCACTGATACCAAGAGCTGAGATTATGACTTGAGGCTGGATGCCACCAAGGATGGTTATTCTCTCACTATCTTGGGATTTCTGTAGCCATCACAATGTGCCATAGCCCTTATGTGCTATCTCAGATATACCTAAAAAATGTACTTATCATGCAGAAAATCACCGATACATGAGTTTAAGCAGAGTGTGAAACATGGAACAATGATGATTAAATAATGGCTCCATTAACTGTACAAGTGTAGTGCTACTGAAGTAGTTCATCATAAGATAACATTATCTGAAATCTGCAGCTGAGATTTTCAGAACTGTCGAGGGGATTGAGGTACATGTCCACCATTAATGTCAGTGTATATGTCCCCTCCATCTGTTAAAAAATTTCAACCTACATTTCGAGAGAAAATAATAAGCTAAGTACAAGATGATTCCAAGACTGAAGGTCACAGATATTACAAGGCATTCATGCTGGCCCTTACCACAATGAAATATCAAGCACAGATGCTTTCATGGGAAACTTGTTCCAACTTAGATGAAATATTAAGCCTGTCTTCAAATTTCCTCATGAAAGGATCTTGAGGGGAAAAAAAAAATTTTATTAACAGTTTCATTGCAGCATTTTCACTTATTTTTTGAGATCTGTTTTGAGAAACCTCTGTTTATAATATTTTTTACTATAGTATTTTAGAATGCAGTAGTACTATCATTGATGGGGGATGATAAGATATAACAGGTGAAGTATTTTCTTTTGGAAAATTTTTACATTCATTAGCTAGCATTGATATAAAGCCTTCTTAAACATCAGAAAATCTGAGCATACAACAAAAATGAATAGATGGATATGTTCTTTTTAATATGAGAAAAGAGAATTTTTTTTTAATAAGATAGAAGTAAACAGAATTTTTTTCCCTGAGTGATTTTTTTTTAATTAAATTATTTTACAAAAAACTTTGGCTCGGAACAATTTCTCTGCATGAAAAAACCTTTTCTGAGGTGGGTTTGGAAATGTCAATATTATTTAATATTTAAATATGACATAAAATTAAAATATGACATAAACGGAACCATTAATGTCATTTATACAGGAGCAAATCATGTATATTCACATACACAGTGTTGTTAAAAAGAGGTTAAATACAGCATGTCTTTTGGAAATCAAGTGGGAGTTGATTTAGATATAACATGATAACTTATTTGAATGGCAGCTGTGTATTCAGCTCTACTGCCCTCTATCAAAGGCTTGCAAATAGAGGTTTAAAGTGACTACAAAAGGAATCTCTCCATATTCTTATGATGGAAAAGCTTTTACTGCAGGGGTATTACAGGTGAAGATACCTATTGAGTAAAGGGAAGCATGAAAAGTAATAGAAACAAAAATGTTTTTTCCAGGCATGTCGTGTTAACAGCTCTTCAACTATGTCAAATTATGCAGTCACTGCATGTCTAGAAAGACATATGTAACTTCATGACTCCTGCTTTTGTTATTTAGCTTGTTAACTGGATGACTTAGTAAATGCAAGTAAATTAAATTTCTGATGCAGGATGGGTCATAGATGGCATTACTCTGCCTCCAGAAAAACGATGCTGACAAACTACTGATGAAGATTAAGCTGACGGGTGCCAAAGTAAAAAGAAAAGTTTGTCAGCTGTATGGTGAAGTACTTTGTAGACCTGGAACGCACATGTATGCACGAACAATAAAATGTTTCTTGATGATAGTCTGCCTCACAGTTCATTTGCCTGAAAATCTCTTGGCAGCCATCTGGATCAGGTTTAAATAAAATGTAATACTAAGCCCCTAATCTGACAGTGATAAGCTGGTGACAATGATTATTCATGAGTTTACAGGGAGACTAGACCTTGAGAGGCAGATGTGAGTCCTTTCTTTCAGGACCAGTTTCAGTGCTTTAAACATATTGGAACCACTTCAGAACATAAGATTTTTTTATATAAAGAAAAAAAAAGCTACTTTAATTAGCTTGACATCTAATTGCTTCCTAATTGTCAGAAGTTACCCTGAACAAGAAGAAACAAATTAATTTCCCAAGGCTTTCTGCACATGCACCCTCACACACACACACACACACACACACAAAAAGTTGTTTTTGTTAAATTGATGATCCAAAGTTCATGAAATGGCTTGCTCTTGTTTCAGAGAACAACTGCTCTGAAGTAGAGGGATACCACTTTACTGCTTTATAGAAACAGAAGAACTTAGGGAAGGTGTTTCAGAAGCATTTAACTTCAACTGAACTTTGCTCCCAGGAATTTATCTTCAAGACTTGGCCAATGGAGAAAGCTCTTTAACCCTCATGGGCCTAATCCAATGATATTTTTAAGTCAACAGGCAGTTTTCCATTGACTCCCCTGCATTTTGGATCGACCTTTAAATTTGCTCGAGATGGGAATTTAGGAAATAAATTTTCCCACGGAAGTGGTTGACTCACCCTTCCTGGAGGTGTTTGAAAGACCCGTACATGTGGCACTTATTGGCATAGTTTAGTGACAGGCTTGGCAGTGTTAGGTTAACAGTTGGACTCAGTGATCTTAACAGTCTTCTCCGTTAAGAGATTCTATGATTATCTCAGAAGCTCATGCATGATGTAAGTAAAGGGCTTGCTTTTCTGCTTGCTCCAAAGGAGATCTTCAGTTGCTTCTGAAGGGAGAAAAATGGAAAGCTCTGGCTTGAGAGCAGTTGCAGCATCTGCAGACTCCCCTGTTTGACCCTGCTGCATTCTAATGCACAAACTTTATGCCCCTACACAACAAACAGTTGGGTTTCTCGTGAATAATTCAAATGCTAGCAGTTCATGAGAGAAATTTGGAGTGAAATAAGGGGAGGAACATTCATATTGGCTAGAGAAACCCTCATAGGAAAACCCATCATTGCAGAATGGAGACCGTGCACACTGTTATCTAAGTATTGGCACTGATTGCGATTATTTCTGTAGTACAATGGCATCTAGATGTTCCCCCTAAGAGTGGAAGCCTCTAGAAAAAGAAAACTCATTACCCAAAGATGTGCTCCAAGAAACTCCAAGCTTAAACCGATGCCAGCTGTAAAGGTAAGGTTAACAGCTTACTGTTATCTAGCTAGACTAGGATAGACTTGGATAGAAATGAAATTTCATGGTTTAGTGTGAGGTGTCCCTTCCCATGGCAGGGGGGCTGAAACTAGGTAATCTTAGGGTCCTTTCCAACCCTAACTATTCTATGATTCTATGACATTACCCAAGTTTCCATCTACTGCCACAGTCCTACATAGCCTTTCAGCTATGATGACCTTTTCTTCAGTTTCTTCAGCTTCCCTTCTCCTCTCTTTTTGCTTTTATTTTGGACCCAGAAGAAACAGGCAAGCACAAAGCTAAAAGTTCAGAGTCATCGAACATATACCCAGTGATATTTTCCCAGCTGTTTGCAGATGTGAGGATAAGGGGTTACAGAATCCCAGTCCTAAATGCTCTCCTGGGCTCCAGGAAAATATGGAAATATGGTTGAATCCAGGCTGGATATTTAACCCTGGCAAAGGAAGTAATTTTCACACCATGTGGCTAGAAACAAAATATTCTACCCATTTGAGCTAAGGAGAAACAACGTCCCTTTTGGCCTCCTTAGCAAGTCCATACATGATAGAGAACTGCATCTTCCTGTTTATCACCACAGGACATGGCTTGAGATACACAGTTTTAACCTTACTCTGATGCATGAGGTTGCTACAAATTCTGCCCTCAGACTTCTTTGAGTATTAACAGCACTAATGAAATTACTCTGGGGCTGTAATTTTTTATCTTGGTATTCTTATGTGGCTGATCTGCATTGCAGCACTTTTTTTTGCTCCCAAGGACTCAAACTTTGCTTTGTAGTTATATGACAATTCAGGAACGGCCTGAAGGCTCAATCAAACCAGAATCAGCAGAGGACTGACCTTCAACACGCTGGGAAAGGGAGAAGCCAAAATTAATCTTCAGACCAAGTATCCTTTAATACAGAGAGTCAGCAGGGAAATTATTCATGGTTTCTAAGGGAGCTTAGCTAAGTCTAACCAGAGCTCTCGTTTGAGCGCTTCCTTGGCAGAGCTAGCCATGAACACGGAAGTCAGTTTGAGACAAGTTCAACTGGAACCAGCACACACAGAAAACTGGTTTCAAGACTACTGATACACACAAATTCACAGTAAGCAAATTAACTGGTAGAAAGCAAGAGTAAAAATGTCTCAGGGGTGTGAAACTGTTATTCTAGGTGGGTCATGGAGACTTTCCTACTACTATGCGACATCTCCCAGTTTCACAGACTTCCTGTTTCCAAGAGTGCAAGAGTGACAATGGAGTCATGCCATTCCTGTTATCTGGACAGGGAAGCAGTAGGTGCTCCTCTTGGCAAAATAATGCAGCTTTTGACTTCAATATCACTTCAGTTACGTATCCCCCCATCCCAGATCTACTCAGGATTCTGCAAGGATCCATGCCACAGAAAGCACTAGGAAAGCTAGCAGCTGAGAAAGAAATTACCTATTAGAACTCAGAATTGTTGTAGCACCTTTTTAGATGCGACACAAATTGCAGAATGAAAAATAAATGAAGAACATGCTCCAGAATGGGGTGACAGGGAGAATAGGCTATAGTCAGATGAAAACCAGGAAAAAACTACAACTACCAAAGACTAAGGGAAAAATGACAATAAAATCCATGACAGGACATAACATGCTTGCAAATTGCAGTGTTCTGAGAGTTTTTATGCAAATAATTAGAACTCCCCAAATCAGAATTAGAGAAACTTCTCAGTGAGGAGGCCCTTCCCGCCAAATACAGTACATGCCACAGGAAACACAGTACTCCTAGTCTTTAGCCCTAAGCACATTCTGTGCCATGCAGTGCTTCATGCCAGAGCAAAGCCACCTGCCTTAATGTTGTAGAAGAAAACATTTATTTCTCTCCCAGAGCTACTCATCCATTGTTTGGCACTAACATACTCAGCTTTGATTTTATTAGAAAGGAGTTTTTGGTTCTGCCTAGGAGCCTGCCGTCATCCCCACTTACCAGCTCATGGGCATATCTCTGAAGCCTGAATTAGTTGTGGTGGTACTCGGGGGACATCCTGGAGTACTCAGGAACAAAAGGCAGCAGAGATTGTACAACTTCTAAATAGATCTTGCTGTGGGTAATTAAACAGATCTGAGACCTTTTTAGATGGACTCACAGATAGAAGTGCTTTGGAATTGGTTTTACAGGATGGAAAGTGTTACAAAACAGAGCCAAAATTAGTTTACCAAAGCACAATGAGAACAGGGGCAGAAAGCAGGTGCAAGAACGGCCAGCTGGGCTAGTTACCGCAAATCGGGTAACGTAACTCGGAGGGCTTGTGCAGATAAAAAATGGTTGTTTCATTGGTTTTTCCTTAAAATAACAGATGACTACTAATAACAGATGACTACTAATAACAGATGACTACTAATAACAGATGACTACTAATCCTTGTTATAACATATAACTAAAATGCGCTTGGTTGCAGGCTTTGGATTCTAACCAACTACTAACGGCTACAAGTCAGTAATGTAAAAAAGCCTGTAGTATTTAGTTATCTGACATGGTTATGGGCCTGTATCTTCTGAGAAGGGTCCCAATACTTACAAAAAATTATGAAAAAGAAAAAAGAGAAAGTCCAGTTTTCTTGTCTTCTGTCTACTTTTACACTGGCACACTCTCAAGGATCACTTGGAACCAATAGAGGTGCTATGATTAAAGACCCCATACACACACACAAACAAAAAACAGATTACACAGCAGAGCAACAAGACCAAAGACCATTTGAAATGGATTGCTTACTGAAAAGGAGCTGTTTCTTGGAAGGAACACGGCTGTGCTAGTTAATCAGTACTGTCGAAATAGACATCTCTATCGTAGTCTGTTATTTATTTGGCATAAAGTAAGCAACAGTACCTGAAGAAACCTGGAAAGAAAACACAACATTCCCAATTGCTTCTCTAGAACTGAAAAGAGCATATTTATGGAGGAGACTGCTCCAAAAATGCACTGCAATATAACACTGAGGATGAAAGGAAAAAAAATGTATGTGAGATATTGCTGACTGCACTGCTGACAGGGCGCTTGTTCTGGAGGGAAGAATTTTTACAGTGCTCCTGAAAAAAACCAACCAACCACCTCCCGAGATCAGATTGGTTAGAATGAAAAATCTTGAACATAAATACAAAAGAAACTTTCCTCTGGCAGCAAATCAAAAACCTAAGGGAAGCCTCTGATTAAAAATGAAATAATGTACCTCCACTACTGAGCCTCAGGTCATCTGCATGATAGTGCATCATTAATGAAGAGCACTAAGAGTATTAATACAGTTACTTTGATTAATTTCTTTTATTGAATCTAGAATTTTAAATTATCACAGGTAAAATATTATCAATTCAATATACATATTGAATGCATATTTTACTGTGGGTTTTTTTTTTGGTTTTGTTTTTTTTTT
Source organism: Amazona ochrocephala (assembly GCA_039720435.1). NCBI lineage: Eukaryota > Metazoa > Chordata > Aves > Psittaciformes > Psittacidae > Amazona > Amazona ochrocephala. The sequence continues at coordinate 16,103,320 of CM077879.1, forward strand.
TTTTTTTTCTGAACTGAAATAGAATCATAGAATCATAGAATAGTTAGGGTTGGAAAGGACCTCAAGATCATCGAGTTCCAACCCCCCTGCCATGGCCAGGGACACCTCCCACTAAATCATGCCATTCAAGGCTCTGTCCAACCCCACCCTGAACGCTGCCAAGGATGAAGCATCCACAACTTCCTTGGGCAACCCATTCCAGGGCCTCGCCACCCTTACAGGAAAGAATTTCTTCCTCAGATCCAATCTAAACCTCCCCTGTTTAAGTTTAAACCCATTACCCCTTGTCCTCTCACCACAGTCCCTAATGAAGAGTCCCTCCCCAGCATCCCTATAGGCCCCCTTCAGGTATTGGAAGGCTGCTATGAGGTCTCCATGCAGCCTTCTCTTCTCCAGGCTGAACAGCCCCAATTTTCTCAGCCTATCTTCATACGAGAGGTGCTCCAGTCCCCTGATCATCCTTGTGGCCCTCCTCACCTCGGAGCAGCAACTTGCACCGAGGGAGCCTCAAGTCCTCGACAAGGCCTGCCCAGGAGCCTGCAGCTCAGCGAAGGCGAGCAGCTGACTCAGAGGGGCGGCGCCAGGAGGACCGGCGGCAGAGCTGACTGGTTAAAAACCTGCCCCAGGGAGCGCGAGCGACCCGGAGCGCGGCGAACAGGGCGGGCTCGAGGCAGTTTGCGCAGGCAGGTGAGCGGGGTGGTGAGCGGGATGGTGAACACTCGCCGTACAGGCAAGGCTTGGTCTGGGAGCTCCGCTCTGGCTGCGCCGGTGGTGGCCAGTGTAGGCACCCAAATGGAGCCGATGGGAAGGGAGGCTGCAGTGCAGAGCTTGGGGTCTAGAGAGCGCCTGCACTGCTGTCCTGAGGGAAGGGTGAGCAATGGGCATGGCTGCACTCTGTGCTCCCTGGTGGAGGTCCTCTTGCAGCAGGTGGCTGAACTGCAGGAAGCTGTTACCAGGCTGAAAGGTGTCAGGGAAGCTGAGGGCAAGCAGTGCTGCTTGCTCCGGGACCAGACTGTTCCGGGGCCTCGAGTGTCTACTGTTGCCCACGCAGGAAAGGAGGCTGCTAACCCAGGAAGCTGGGAAAAAGTAACAGAAAAAAACAACAAAAAAAGGAGGAAGAGGGCAATTAAAAGCAAGGGGCTTCCTCCTACATCTGTTGTCCCCACCCAGAACCGCTTTGCTGTCCTGCAGGGGGCTGATGAGCAACAGCGCTCCCACCAGGCGCAACCAGCTAGTGCACTGGTAAAGAAGGTCACTACTGGTGCTGCCAGGAAAAAGCGGCGGACCATAGTAGTCGGGGACTCTAATCTGGAAGGCACAGAGGCACCCATCTGCCGGCCTGACCCAGCCTCAAGGGAGGTGTGTTGCCTACCAGGGGCTCGGATCAAGGATGTGGCCGAGAAGCTGCCTGCTCTAGTCGGTCCCACAGACTATTACCCACTCCTGGTAATACATGTGGGTGCTACTTGATATAGATAGCAGTAGCCTGGAGACAATAAAGAAGGACTACAGAGCTCTGGGAGAGGTGGTTATGGGCTGTGGATCTCAGATTGTCTTTTTGTCAATTCTCCAGGATAAAGGGCAGGACCTTGAAAAGGCTAGGAGGATTGGGCAGGTTAATAAATGGTTAGAAGAGTAGTGCTATAGTCAGGGGTTTGGGTACCTTGAACATGGGATTCAATATAGTAGGCCAGGTCTACTGGGGGCTGGTGGAGCTGGTCTGACAAAGAAGGGGAAGAGCGGATTTGGAAGGAGGCTTGCCAGCCAGGTCAAAGATGCTTTAAACTAGATGTGTTGGGGGAGGGGGGCAGCATTCCATCCCAACACACCCAGTCGGTTGCCAGCACCTACAGTAAACGTTTGGAGCAATGTAGAGATATTCCAGCTGCTCCAGCCAATGATCCAACTTCAATTGGAGCTTGGCTCAGATGCCTCTACACAAACGCCCATAGCATGGGGAACAAACAAGAGAAATTAGAGATGTGTGCACATCTACGGGAGTATGATATCATAGGAACCACAGAAACATGGTGGGATGGCACCTATGACTGGTGTGTTGGAATGGGAGGTTACCGGCTCTTTAGAAAAGACAGGCCTGGCAGAGAGGGAGGGGGAGTTGCTATTTGTGTTAGGGATAGGCTAGAGAGTATGGAACTCTGTCTTGGGAGAGGTGAGCAGTCAACAGAAAGTTTGTGGGTCAGGGTTAAAGGGAGAACAGTGATGGGAGACATTATTGTGGGGATCTGCTACACACTGCCTGACCAAGAAGACACTGTGGATGAACCGCTCAAAAGACAGATAGTAACAGCTTCATGCTCACAGGCCCTTGTTCTCATGGGAGACTTGAACCACCCTGATATCTGCGGGAGGGACGTTACGGCCTGGCACAAGCAATCCAGGAAGTTCCTCGATTGTGTGAAGACAGCTTCCTTATGCAAGTAATAGAAGAGGTGACAAGGAGAGGTGCCATACTTAACCTCGTCCTCACCAACAGGGGAGGGCTGGTTGGAAATGTGACACACCAGGGCAGCCTTGATTGCAGCGATCATGAGATGGTTGAATTCGAGATCCATAGGACAGTGAGAAGGGCGTGCAGCAAGCTCACTGCCCTGGACTTCAAGGGAGCAGACTTTGTCCTCTTCAGGAGCCTGCTCAGTAAGGTTGCATGGGATACAGCCCTAGAGGGCACGGGGACCCAAGACTGTTGGTTGATATTCAAGGATCACCTGCTGCAAGCTCAGGAGCAATGCATCAAAACTAGAAGGAAGCACAGCAGGAGGCCCAGGAGATCTCCTTGGATGGATAAGGAGCTGCTGAGCAAAATTCGGAGAAAAAAAGAGGCTTATAAAAGGTGGAAGCAAGGTCCAGGGATGTTGTCCAGGAAGCTAGGGACCGGGTTAGGAAAGCTAAGGCGCACTTAGAATTAAACTTGGCTAATGATATTAAGGATAACAGGAAGGGATTCTACAGGTACGTAGCGAATAAAAGACAGACTAGGGACAACGTGGGCCCTCTCTGGAAGCTATCAGGAGAACTGGCTGCACTGGATTTGGAAAAGGCTGAGGTTCTTAATGACTTCTTTGCCCTCAGTCTACACTGGCAAATGCTCTGATCGCACCATCCAAGTCTTGGAAGGCAGACACAGCGACTGTGAGAATGAAGACCTTGGGCCCACTGTAGGAGAGGATCTGGTTCGAGACCATCTTAAGAACCTGAATGTGCACAAGTCCAGGAGACCTGATGAAATCCATCTGCGGGTCCTGAAGGAGCTGGCAAATGAAGTTGCTAAGCCACTGTCCATCATATTTGAAAAATCATGGCAGTCAGGTGAAGTTCCCGATGACTGGAAAAAGGGAAATATAACCCCCATTTTTAAGAAGGGGAAAATGGATGAGCCGGGGAATTACAGACCAGTCAGTCTCACCTCTGTGCCTGGCAAAATCTTGGAGCGGATTATCCTGGAAGCCATGCTAAGGCACATGAAAACCAACAAGGTTGTTGGTGACAGCCAGCATGGCTTCACTAAGGGGAAATCCTGCCTGACCAATTTGGTGGCCATCTATGATGAGGCTATGCAACTGATAGACAGGAGTAGAGCAGTTGATGTCATCTCCCTGGACTTGTGCAAAGCCTTTGACACTGTCTCACATGACATCCTTGTCTCTAAGTTGGAGAGACATCATCTTGGTAGGTGGACCACTCGGTGGATGAAGAACTGGCTGGATGGCTGCACGCAAAGAGTAGTGCTCAATGGCTCAATGGAGACCAGCTGGAGACAAGTAACGAGTGGTGTCCCTCAGGGATCAGTGTTGGGACCATTCTTGTTCATCATCTTTGTGGGTGACATGGACAGTGGGATTGAGTGCATCCTCAGCACGTTTGCCGATGACACCAAGCTGTGTGGTTTGGTTGATATGTTGGAGGGAAGGAATGCCATCCAGAGGGACCTTGACACACTTGTGAGGTGGGCTGATGCCAACCTGATGAAGTTTAACCATGCCAAGTGCAAGGTCCTCCACCTGGGTCAGGGCAATGCCAGGCACAGCTACAGGTTGGACAGAGCAGCCCTGTGGAGAAGGACTTGGGGGTGTTGGTTGATGAAAAAAATAAACATGGGCCGTCAATTTGTGCTTGCAGGCCAGAAAGCCAACCGTATCCTGGGCGGCATCAAAAGAAGCATGACCAGCAGGTTGAAGGATGTGATCCTGCCCCTCTACTCTGCTCTTGTGAGACCTCACTTGGAGTATTGTGTGCAATTGTGTTGTCCTCAACATAAAAAGGACATGGAACTGTTGGAACAAGTCCAGAGGAGGTCCACGAGGACGATCAGGGGACTGGAGCACCTCCTGTATGAAGATAGGCTGAGAAAGTTGGGGCTGTTGAGCTTGGAGAAGAGAAGGCTGAGTGGAGACTTCCTTGCAGTATTGTAGTATCTGAAGGGGGCCTATAGGGATGCTGGGGAGGGACTCTTCATTAGGAACTGTAGTGATAGGACAAGGGGTAATGGATTCAAACTTAAACAGGGGAAGTTTAGATTGGATATAAGGAAGAAGGTCTTTTCTGTAAGGGTGGTGAGGCCGTGGAATGGGTTGCCCAGGGAAGTTGTGAATGCTCCATCGCTGGCGGTGTTCAAGGCCAGTTTGGACAGAGCCTTGGGTGGCAAAGTTTAGCAGGAGGTGTCCCTGCCCATGGCACAGGGGTTGAAACTAGATGATCTTAAGGTCCTTTCCAATCCTAACTATTCTATGATTCTACGATTCTATGAAGGGGGACCTCAGTCTTTCAAATCTCATGTGAGCACCTACACAGGTGTCATGGTTTAAGCCTCTCAGCCATGCAGTTGCTCTCTCACTCACTCCCCACTCTTTCTTCTCTCCGCTCCTGGAGGGATGGGAAGGAGAATCGAAAGAACGCAACTCCCACAGGTTGAGATAAGAACAGTTTAGTAACTAGGGTATAACACAAATCACTACTGCTACCACTACTACTATTAATAATGACAAGGCAAATACAAGGAAAGAATACAATAGCTCACCACCAATCCCCAGCTCAACCAAGCAGTGCCCCCCTCACTGTGCACCCCAACTATTCTGGGTCTCTGTCCTCCGTTTTTACATCCTGGACATGACGTGCTGTGGTATGGAATAACCTCTTTGGTCAGTTTGGGTCAGGTGTCCTGTCTCCTTCCTCCCGGCTTCCCCTCCTCCCTAGCAGAGCATGAGACTCACAAAGTCCTTGGTCAGACCAAAACATCACCAAGCAGTAACTGAAAATACTGGTGTTATCAGCACTGTTCCCAGGCCGAAAGTCAAAAACGTAGTGCTGCACCAGCTACCAAGGAGAAAAAATGACTGCTACTGCTGAACCCAGGACAACAGGGTAAATCTGTGCTACAAGGCTGAATACTAAGTTTGTTTTGATGTGGGAAAGCATAAATGAAATACCTACAGTGAATGAAAATAAATAAATAAATGAAATACATATAAAGAGTAGTATAATCTGCAGGAAGGACATTTCATAAGCAACATTTAGTTCCATTTTTATATTTTACAAGTAATGGCATGAATGTCCTAGATATTTCATGTTCTCTAATGGTTGTTGCATATGAAGTTTCAGATGTCAGTTACTCAGCAGGCTGGTTTCAAACTACTGAAATACTTGGATTTGAACACACATTTTCCATTCCACATCCTCTTTCCTCATCCCGAAAAAATGCTTACTGGTGAAAAATTGATTTCTCAGAGTGAAAAATGGTATTGGTTAATGGTTACAGGTGAAATAAAGAGGTAGGGATGAATTCTGAACTTTTTCAAAATTCTGGATTATTTTTTTTTTCAATATCTTATTTTAACATTTTTATTAAGAAGTGTTGGTTTCTGATTTAGATATGAGCTTTTTTGAAAATGTCTGCATAATAAGATGAATCCAGCCACAAAATTTAAGAAATTTTGACATCCCACCCCCCAATCTAGTTTTTACAAGCATACTAAGAGTAAATTTCCATGCATATGTTTCAATGACGACATCGGCTAGCCATGTACCGAGACTATCTTCCCTGTGATTCACAAAATCCATAGTCCTCTTACATTTTTGAAACTGAAAATTAGTCCTGGTAATACCAACACAACTATAGTCTCTCTTCACATTACAATGAAAAGAGGCAGAAGGTCCTAATTCAGTATAAGCATTAGTTTCAATAGAAGCAAAACAAACAGGAAAATTACTCAGATTGGGGTTTTGCACTTCACTTTTCTTCTGCCCTTTAACAAGGACCATGACATTGAATATGCTCCACCTGTGTATTGGAGAATAGCTCAAGGAATAACTGTCACCTAGAGATCTTTTTGTATCATGGACTGAGAACAAAAATCCAAGGTTAAACATTCAAATATTAACAGAATAAGATGAGAAAAAAAAAAAAAAAGGAAGCCATGAAGAGGAGCATTTATGAAATAAAAATTGAAAATACTCTAATACTGCCCATAGCAGGGGGGCTGGAAAGAGATGATCTTAAGGTCCTTTCCAACCCTAACTAGTCTATGATTCTATGATTCTAATTCATCATTAAGAAGCCATAGTCAACGCCTGAATTACAAGCTGACTAAATTCCTGGCATATCAAATTTGGTTGGAAAGCCATATTTTACAAATTTTGATATTCTTTATCAGTAGAAATGAAGCTTACAGTTTGTATGTTCTCAAAAGCAGTCAGGCATATTCATTATTTCAAACAATTCAATTAGTTATTATCTTTCCTTCAGTTTCTAAACCTTCTAAGGCTGTGGTTCACCTGCAGTTCATGCATTTAGACCAATGAATCGTAGGTGTAAACCGCAGATGACTGCAGCAGAGGGAGCACGCAGTGGCTGTACAGCATGAAAACAGCCATGGGATTGCTGATTCCAGGTATTCCAAGCACCCAGTTGCACACCAGCATCTGTCTGTATGCTCTATGGCACCTGTCAAGGCATGGTCTTGCTGGAGAGTGTGGATGCTTTGGGGAAAGAGGTCTGGCCTGGGTGATGGTATTTTATTTGGTTGGTTGTTTTTTTTGTTTGGTTGGTTTTTGTGTTTTTCGTTTTGTTTTGTTTGGTTTGGTTTGGTTTTTTGTTTGTTTGTTTTTGTTTCTTTGGTTTTATTTGTTTGGGGTTTTTTTTAAGCACAAGAAAAGAAGAAAAAAAGATGAACAAAAACTTACAAAAAAATTCAGATAAGAAAATCCTATATACAGATTGAAAAAGTTGCCTAAAGTTCGTCTGAGAGAAGGTTTTCAGCAAGGAATTAAGAAGCTGCTATTTGAAAGAGATTTGCTTCTTTTAGCTGGAAAACTGTCTCTGGATTGTTCGAATCTTCACGTTTTCAGGGTCTTTACTAAATGTCTAACGTTTATGATCATAGGAAATACTGTTAATTTTCACTTTTTATAGCCTGCTCCTCCTCTCCTTGGGGCCGAAAGACCCCAGCACTGACAACAGCCTTGCTTGTGTCTCTCTGTGCCCCTGCAGGTTGCTCCTCCATGATGGGTTCCTTGCTCACCCTTCCTGGAACCTGAGGAACCCTCATCTGCCCTTTCTCCAGCTGTTCATAGCAAGGCTCCCAGATAACACTTTGACCATTTTCTAATAGGGTTAGAAAACCAGCATAAATTTTTAATAAAAGCCAGTCAGTGAAGAAACACTCGAGGTTTTCTAGACAGAGTCTGTCTTTCGTTGGGTACATTTAAACTCCTAACTTTGTTAAAAATTATTTTAATATCAGCTTCTATGGGAACATTTATGTCTTCTGCTATTATGTCTATGCTGCTATGGAAAACAATTATGGCTTAACTTTCACTGAAGCTTGGTGAAAGATTTTGGCTGAAGTATCTCTTGGAAGTATCTCGGTGAACAGCAAAATATATCAACTAGTGACATTGAATTTACTGAATACTTTTAGCAGCAGAAGGCTTAAAGTAGTTTTCCTTCAAAAAAAAACCAAACAACAAAACCACCGAAAACCAAAACCAATCAACCAACCAACCAACCAAAAAAACCCCAAAACAACAAGGTGTTGATATTTAAAGAAAATTGGGTGGTTCTGTTTTCTTCATTCAAAATAGTATTTAATTTAGAAAATTTCTAACAAACTTTTTTAAAACTGAAAAAGTCCCCAAACCCAACATTTAAATAACAGATTTTGCTTCAGGTCAAAATGAAGCATGTAAGCTGACCAAAGGTAATTTCATTTCTCTTAAAAATGTTTCCTTTACACTCAACCCAAAATTATTTTTTCTCTACTTTCAGAAATATCAGCAAAACAAAAGATTCATTATTTACACAGCTGCTTTTCTGACACATATGCCCCAGTCTCAGGGCTACATTTCTTATTCCTGGCTGGGCTTCCCAAGAACATTCCACTAGTTAATAACAGTAACATGGGTCAATTCAGGCTTGAGGTAGGTAGGTAGTGTTTAGGGGATTTTTGCCCACTGCCATTAGGTCTGAATAGATTCCATTTTATTATTTTATCAGTTTCTCAAATCTGGGATAACATTTTGTGTTGCAATCTGTTTTTTGATTCTGATAGAAAAAAGGTTCAGAGTTCTAATAAAGGAAGGTACTAATACAGGTTTCCTACTTCAAAATGTTTTATTACTTCCTTACCATTCTCATTATTGTGTTTTTCCAAAGTAACATATTTGCAGAAGTCTTATTCCTGGCCTAGTCTATGTTACTGGCAATTCACATCCTCATTTTTGGAAATCCAGTGCATCTAGCCATTGGGGTGCTCTAAAGTCTGCCCACAGACTTTGCTTACTATGCTCTGGTAAGATAAGTTAGGTTTCTTAGTTTGGGAATTTCATTCTGCTGAAGCTGTGGAGGTAGACTGCCTCACTAGGATTTAACCTCACATTTAGAAAAACAGAGTCAATGTTTTCTTTAGCATTTAATCAAATTCACACCAAAAAGCTCTTCTTCTACATGCTCACAGCTTCTCTGAAATTTATTGCTTTTTTCCTTTCGCACCTTCCCATTTTAATTTCTCTGGACACTAGCTTATACTCCAGCAATTCTCACCTTTCAGTGCTTTATTCACTTTCTCTCTATTTCACCATTTTCTTTTCATTCATCCACTAGACATCTTTCTGACACCATTTTTCTTTCCTGTCTCAGCACTTTTCCTGTTTCAAATTTCTGTACTAGCTTATGCTTCTCCTGTCCCCCACCACCTCTGTGTCCTCTATGGAGTTTTCTTGGGCTCTATTACTTCTACATTTCTGCTCTTGTCCTCATGCTGATATACTCTCTAACGCCTTTTCTCCTTAGGTTTGTTGTTTGTTTTTCACCAAATCCTTTACACAGAAATTGTTCAATGCTTCCCTCAATTCCCTCATTTGTAATTTTCTCATGCTTGTAACACTCTCCAGATGCACATATACTATAAAATTCACTTCATCCAAAAGCTAGAATCACCAATGACCCTTACCAATGACCAATTTGAGTAACCACAGCAACTAAGATCCCAGTCTTCCTTTGCTCGCTCTATTGTGATACTTGTTCACTTAGCCTTTTCTTTCTAAACAACTACTTTACTGAGCTTGTAGATGTGATCAGGACAGTGGGTCCCAAAGCACTAATAAGGTATTTGGATAATATTTAGCTTAGCTTTAAGGTATCCTTCCTGCCTCTCATAAGAAAGCTAGCTTTCTTTTGCTTCCTCCAGAAGATCATGATTACAAAAGGGATCACTGCTCCCAGTTGGAGCACATACTCGCCATACTTACCCAGAGAGATCCCTGGGTTTCTGTCCAGAGAATTTTTACACACAGGGTGGAACAAGGGCCATTAATCAGTCTAGGAGCCCTCAACAAAAGGATGTAAGTAGTGAAGCTTAACTATAATTTAGTCATTGCTAACAACAAATTGTTATTTCCAACGTAACCAGACAAAGGAGAAACTTGCTGTATCACATAAAAAAAAGAGAGAGGAAAAAAAGGAATATATCACCATGCTATAGCTTCCATCTGTTCAGACATGGAAGGAGATCTCTGCATGACATTTAGAACAAATATGATATTTGTTTATCCAAAACACAGACTATCAAATTGTGCAACCCGTTCCTCAGGCGCATCTTGCTGAGAGTGCCTGAGCTGCGGGATACTGCTCCGAAGGTGACCTCATTCTGAAAGCTGAATCCAAATGAATATAAAAATATTTGCTTATTGAAATGTGTTGCAGCAGTTTTCAAAAAGTGACCTAGTGAGACTTGCAGCCGAGGAAAAAAGGTTTATTTTAGTTACTGCTCAGCTTGGTATATTATGCATCAACCCAGGGCTCCTTCGACTAAGGCTCTCAAATCGTTTTAGGAAAAAGCAGAATGGATAAAATACATATATATTACTTCCACAGAACTGTTTTTTTCTCTTAGTTATATCAGGATAAATTCAGAGTAAGTCTAATGAAGTCAATGGTTTTCTAACAGTGTAAAAGCGAACAAATTGAGCTGTGAAGCTTCTCATGTTTTATTTGCCAAGTGTTTTCATGTTGTGCTGGCAAATGGACAGTGACAGGATGTACAGGTTTTGGGAACCCTTTGGCAGGCACCAAAGAAGCCCTATTATACCCCACGACAATACAGCCATTTGCAAATGCTACAGAAACAGACTTCCTAGCCAGAAGCAGAGCAGTTCCTCTCACTGGCTTATTGTCCTCACATGCTTACTTGCTAAATTGTAAGGAAAAAGGCATGCTGGACGTTTTCTTGAGGTGGCAATTGGGGTTGAATGAGATTTTTTTCACTAAAACCCAAACATGAAGGAAAAACATTAAATAAAAGTGACAAACAACCATCATCCATTCTTTTCCTCCTCTCCTCAAATGTGGGCTCTTTCCAAACTCCCACAATACCCAGTATCATGGCTCTTTTGTTCAGTTGGAACAGATAATTCTCTTTTGGAGATAAGCTTTCAACCTCACATTAAATTACTTGCATTATTTCTTAACAGCTTCTATGTTTGATGAAAGAATAGAATCATTTGTCATATTTAACTTCATATGTGCTTAATGAATTAGAGATCCAGATCCAGAAAAGACCTTCAGCACCTTAAATGCATCTTCCAGAAAAGCTAGGTTCCCAAATCTGTTTTCAGTCCTGAAAGCACGCTCTGAGTTGTTGCTTCACATGGAGGTGCTGACACTTCCAAGCCACCTCACTTTAGAGGTCAGAAAGGCCTTGCTCCTAGGCTGCCCCTTCAGCTGCAAAGGGGAACCAGCAGATCAGCAGAGCTGCCTGGAGGCTTCAGTGAAAGAGTAGTAGTTTATCCCTCAAGAGGACCTAATACCTATATAAGACACTGCTTCTGGCTAAAGTCAGCAGTGACTGCCGCTTTCTCCTAAAACAGCTGCAGGAGGTGTAAGCTCCCACTTTAAGCCATGCCTATCAGCTGGAGAAACTGGTTGCAGCCCTTCCCCTTTTAGTGTCCTAAATGACCCAGCACAGGCACATTCACTGCTGGTTTTGAGCCATGCAGGAAAGCAAAAGAAGAGCCTCACAAGAAATAAGTTTGAGCATGATTGAGACCAAATTGTTACAGCTGGTATGGAGAAGAAAATACTGAGCTTGGGTTTCTCCTTGAAGCATTCAAACAGCTAGAATACATCCCAATGCCATCCTCGCAGGTTTCCTTCAACATCCCCCTCATAATAACTTTGTTTTCCCCTGCCTCATGTGATTTCATGTGACCCATATCCCTACAGCATCTCAATCCCTCATGAGCAAGATGAGAAGCATTGCAAGCTACATATGGGCCAAGTTGTTGCACAAGAAACCCTGCCAGATGGCTACTCACAAAATGAACAGAAAATTGTAGTCCAACAAGGAGGAAAAGTCCTAAACTAGTTCTCATAGCAAGGGAAGAGACTTTTTCAGTGCTGCCTCAGCTGTCCTCAAGGCTGATCTCTTCTGTCAGCATTGGCTGAATCTGGTCAACAAGGCTCAGAAGTTACTGTAGGGAATTGCAGCAGCTTGCTTGCTTATCCTTGTACAAAACCTCACACCACCTAAGCAATGCCAAACCATTACTTGAGACAATTGTCAGGGTTTAAGCCTCTCAGCCATGCAGTTTGCTCACTCACTCCCCCCTCTCTCTTCCCCCCGCTCCTGGAGGGATGGAAAGGAGAATCGAAAGAATGCAACTCCCACAGGTTGAGATAAGAACAGTCCAGTAACTAAGGTATAACACAAAACCACTGCTGCTACCACCAATAATAATAATGACCAAGGAAATACAAGGAAAGAGGATACAACTGCTCACCAGTGATACCCAGCCTGACCAGCAGCAAGCCCCCACCCTTCTGGATCTCCACCCTTAGTTTTTACATCCTGGGCATGACGTGCTGTGGTATGGGATACCTCTTTGGTCAGTTTGGGTCAGGTGTCCTGTCTTTGCTTCCTCACAGCTTCCCCTTCTCCCTGGCAGAGCATGAGACTCAGAAAGTCCTTGGTCAGAACAAACATTACCAAGCAGCAACTGAAAACACTGGTGTTATCAGCGCAGTTCCCAGGCCAAAAGTCAAAACCACGGCGCTGCACCAGCTACTAAGAAGGAGAAAAATGACTGCTACTGCTGAACCCAGGACAACAATATATCATAATTGATGATCTTCATCACATCAAAGAAAGCCTATAGTTCATTCTTGTTCTGTACACCTTGGACATGATCCTTCCTCATTCAGCCCTCCATTTTTAACCCAAGTGGTTAGAATGGGGATTCAAGAGAAAGGCTGAAAGGGAGGGGATTGTGAGCATTAACTCTTGTTAGCATATCTGGGCATCAGCGTATCACCTGCTGTTAGTGTACTGAAACACAGAACAAAGCTGCATTTCTGTAAGAGACATTGGGTGTAAAATTGGACAGAAGAGCGTCAGATTGCAGTTATTCCATTCTTTCACACAAAATGTGAAATAACATGTTAACTGCCTTCTGGGCATACAGTAAGCTTCCATTAAAATAATCACCATATGGCTCTTTTTGGGACATGGTAACTTTCATGTTATTTCACAATCCATTCAGATGAACAATTTCACAATGGACACTATAGGACCTTGAAAGGATTTTATCAGGTTACTGGATTAAGCCTTTGATAGAGATTCTAAGGAAAAAGCAGGTGGAAATAACAGCTCACACAGTGCCTCTGCAGAGTGATTACTGGGCTATATTCTCTGTTCAAATGGGAAAAGGAAATCCCTTGAATAAAAAAGTCTGGTTGCTGCTGATTAGCTGACAAGAAGGAAATTCAACACTACACACATAAGCTATACACTCTATATGTGCTACCAACAGATCCATCATGTCAGCAATTCATTTTCTTATGGTAGCATGGGTTTGAAGAGGAATTCATTCAGGCCCAAATAAATTAATAGCAAAGTATCCCCTGCCTTGTATGATTTTCTACATACATAGTTTACAAGTCTAATTTTGGGTTGTTATTTTTTATATTTATCCATTCCTCACTCTACTGCATTATACAGTCAGGGATCCAAATATTTTGCTTTTTGCTGCTATCAGCATAAGACTTACATCAGTTTCTCCAGCTGCAGGAATACTGTGGTAAGAATATTCTCTATGGAACACATTTCCAAATCTTTGAGTGGTTGCAGTTGTACCTGGAACTTCGTACAAGGATTAGGGCATGAAAGATTGAGGGTGAATTCTGGTTATCATTCACCTAAAACATCATTATAGACTGGGCTTTTTTAAAAAGTCTATATCATCTCTTTTTCCTCCAGTTTTACCCCTTGCAGACTCTTTGAAATGCATTGCCTGTTGGAGGACTCCAGTTGTATTGGTGATGGTACGTTAGGTGGCAAGTCCCATGCAGCACGCTAATATGCACTAATCTTTTAATGATGATGAATATTTGACTCTTTATAATAGGGGTATTTTTTTCTTTCGTAAAGAGGTTTTTCACACAAAAAAAATCATCACAATGGCTGTCACAAGTAAGCATCCCTCCCCTTTGAGAGAACTGACTGTAGTGGAAAAGATAATTACTTAGTTCCTTTATCTCCAAATTATTTGTAATAAAACCCGAAATCGCACCACAAGGTCTTTCATGAGGATGTCATAAATTAAGATGCATCGATGTATTTGGTGCATCTGTTCAGCTCTGTGCTCCTTTGTCTTCTGCAAATAGCGCAGCAGCTTCAATACCCAGCAGACAGCATTTACGCAAATGATGTCGTGGTCTGTATCATTAATATTCAGCGATTGTCTGTCATAGACACCTTACTGTACATCTGTTATGCAAATTTATGTTAATTTTTGCTCACTGACAGCTGCCTTGGTTCCCTCCCTAAAATGATCTTTTCCATTTTGAAGTTTGCAATCTGTTCCCAAAAATGTTAATCTAACAATTAACTGAAATTGCTAAACAGAAATTTTACATGTTATGTCCAAAATAGAAACCAGTGTTTTTAAATAGATGGTGAATCTTCTTTTCACATCATTTGTTTTATACGCGATTCAGAGAAGGGTAAACATTGATCTTTGCACAGCCTGTGTTGGGATAAGTGACAATCTCCCTATACAGTAATAGGTTTTGCAGGAAATGATGCCATCTTTTTTTCACGTAGGCTATGGGCATAAAACTGACTTTCCCATTAAAAAATGTTCTTTGTACAATTGCTTTTCTATTTAGACTTTTTGAAACAGAGAGGCAAATCTTTATTAATATTTTATTCATTTAAATCTTTGATATTAAGTGATATGACTACAATTCAAATAAAGACAGCATTTAAAACATTTTTCAGAGCAACTAAAACATGGAGAAGACAAGGGGTAATGGGTTTAAACTTAAACAGGGGAGGTTTAGATTGGATATGAGAAAGAAATTCTTTACTGTGAGGGTGGTGGGGCCCTGGAATGGGTTGCCCAGGGAGGTTGTGAATGCTTCATCCCTGGCGGCGTTCAAGGTGGGGTTGGACATAGCCTTGGATGGCATGGTTTAGTGGGAGGTGTCCCTGCCCATGGCAGGGGGGTTGGAACTCGATGATCTTGAGGTCTTTTCCAACCCTTACTATTCTATGATTCTATGATTCTATGATAGCATAATGTATCAGGAAAAGTAAAATACGGAGGTCTTGGAAGCTAAGTTCAGACTGCTGAGGCAAATGCTTTGAGCCAGTGTGCCCACAACCAGGTTTTTGCTTCCAGAGTCAGGAACCAAACAAGTTACACTGGGTATCCCACAAAGAACCAGTGGGCGTGTGGGCAGGTGGTGTACAGGAGAGGGTTTAAGTCTGTTAGACATCAAGGGAGGTACATGAGGAGAGCCTAGACAGAAAAGCAGTCTTCACCTTAAACCAAAGTGCAACTAGATTGCTGGCACAGACTCTTTACATGTTCCAGGGCATTACTTAAATCTGGAAAGAGCGAAACATTGACAGGAGCCAAGGGAGGGCTTCGGTCAGACGCACACCTGCAAGAGATGTCAGAAACACAAGGGTAGCTCCTTGTCTCATAAAGGACAGCTCTTAAACTGGGAATGAAATGGAGAGAGACAAGTTGCACTTGCAGACCAGGCTGTTAGGAAAGGGAATTAAATAAGAGTAGGCATATTGCCCTTGTTGGGAAAGAAGCCCCTGAGTGTCCATATACTGAGGCCAACAGCTTCAAAGCAGAAACCTCTTAACTACATTTCCTGACAGTGTAAAATATGGCCACGATTTTTTAGAAACTTATGGGCACATCTGAATTAGACAGAATAATACATAACCTGACTATAAACCATAGATGAAGACAGTCTGAAAGAAGTTAAGTTGTAAACATTAGAAACAGGATTACAGCACACCACAGATTCAGTATCAGTCTTCACCACGGAATATACAGCCAAGATACCTATCCAAGCCCTACTCTTATCAGGAAATAAAGAGCATGCTATGTCAGACTGAGCTGTCAAAATAAGAAGAGTAGGAAAATTAAACTGATAAATTAAAGAGCAGCATGTCACCTGACTGATGGCATCCCTCCAGGAGATCTCTCAGAAGCATAGCTGCTGTTTCTAACAAAGAATACAGAATAGCTCATTAAAAAATACAGAATTACAGGGTAGCAAACATTGCCCTTTCCTTCCAAAAAGAGAAACAGGGGAATTCTCAGTTACAAACTATGAATCCTCAGAAAAGTTTTTGGAACAACTCATTATGACAAAAGTATAAAATCACCAAAATAAGAACATTATGAGGCCAAGCTAGCAGAGTTTTTGTTGAGGAAAGTTGTTCTTCTCTAGTCTATTGTAATGCATCAAGAGTGTTAAATAATGGATGATGAAGACCATTTTGTAAATAAGTTCACTTGAAAACCCAAGTATTTAATTGAAAAGCTATTTCCTGAGGAACCAATTAGGAAAACAAAGTAATCATGTAAGAAGAGTGAATATTCTGCTGTAGTTCAGAAAGTGATTGAAAAAGTTACAGCAAAAAGTATATAACTTACTCCTAAATTCGAAACTCGTAATGAAATATTGGTGAGCTGTTTCTGAAGCTGCAATTAAAAAGATAGATTGTTTGGAAAAGGGCTAAACGGCCATATCTGTATTTGCAGGTGACAACACTTTGTCTAGATGTCCAGACAAAAGAAAGTGCTTGACACTTTGGAAAGCCTTTAAAATAAATCACAAGGCAGCACTTGAAAAACAAATTCAATGTCAAGTACAAGATAAATTTAGGCACATGAGATACCAGAGTTCAAGGAACCTCCAGGGGCATCAGATTCTACTGCTTACTGTTACAGGTAACTACATCATATAACTTCACACAGTTTATCATTTTCCAGTTTTTGTTCTAATCAGAATAATCATACACAGTTTTGATAAACAATCTTAGAATAAAGTTTTAATTGTTTATAACAACATTTACGCATGTAACAAGCTACTGTGAAACAATGATTAAAAAGAATAAAAACTTACTTTGACTCTAGTGTTTAATGTCTTTCAATTAACTTTACTAGATAAAGTGTAACTTGAAATATAGTTCAAATAGTATTACATTATCCTAGTGTAGGGAAAACCCCCACACAAAGATTTATATATATATCTATGTATATATATGTATATAAATTAATATTAGGGATAAGGCATTTTACAGTCATTTTTTTTTTTTTTTAGGCGGAGAATGGTTTATCTCCATATGCTCTCCTGTACATGCATGTATTTCAGCACTTCAGCCTTCATAAGTAGTTTTTCTAACTAATTACAATAGCCTGAAATAACCTCCTATGGAAGTTTTGGTTGGTTGGTTTAATTACAGAAAACTGGCAGGGCGGACAGGAGAACACACCAAAGACTGTCTATCTAGCACCACCTGTAATATTGGAGTAAATCAGGGGGTTGACAGCAGGACAGTGGTGCAGGCAGAAAGCTATTAGGAGCAGTAGATGAGCCCAAGGTTACTGGCACCCCAGCAAGCATATCCCTGCCTGCTGGATGCTGTTCATCAGTCCCAAAGCTCAGGGCTCTGCCTTTGCTGTTTTAGCTTAGTTTTGAACTTATTTCAAACATCCTAAGTCCAAAGAGATTGTTATTAAGTTAAGGTCCACAGAGAGATATAGCTTTCATTGTTTGAAATAGTTCAGTCACAGTAGCTGGAAGAAAAATGCCAAACAGCAGCTGCAACATAACTAAACACAGAATTTAAATCTGATATCTCTTTGGTGACCAGATCTTCTAAAATTGATTTTTTCCCCTTAATATGATAATTAGATGATGCTTTTTTTTTTTTTTTTTGTTAATACAGCATTTTACCATCACTTGCTCAAATCATTTCTAAGGAAACAGAATGAGATAAACTGCTTTATTTAGTGTCCTTAAGTCTTGGCAATATTTTAGTACCATATAAAACTGAAATTGTGGACTATATCCTCAGCAGGACCTCAAAGGCTATGCCAGGAATTTCTACCTATAGAAGTGAGCTGAGACAAAGATGATTTTCCCATTTTGATTTTCTCCTTTTCATTTGGAAATGGAAATACCTATTTCAGTGTTTCAAGATTAAAAAAAAAAAAGCTGTCAGAAAGTTGTGACAGACTGATAAGGGTATTTTGATTCCAGAAAACAAATGCTGCTGCCTAGTTCTCAAGTTTATGTGCATAATTTTTATATAGACAAAATAAATTCTTACAGAAATAATGCCTTAACAGGCAGACTTTGGCCTCTTCAGGAACCCGCTTAGCAAGATTCCATGGAATATAGCCCTAGAGGGCACCGGGGCCCAAGACTGTTGGCTAATATTCAAGGATCACCTACTACAAGCTCAGGACTGTTGCATGCCAACTAGAAAGATGTGCTGCAGGAGGGCCAGGAGACCTCCACAGTGGATAAGGAGCTGCTGAGCAAAATTCGGAGAAAAAAAGAGGCTTATAAAAGGTGGAAGCAAGGTCAGGCGGCCTGGGAAGAATACAGGGATGTTGTCCAGGAAGCTAGGGACCAGGTTAGGAAAGCTAAGGCCCACTTAGAATTAAACTTGGCTAATGATATTAAGGATAACAGGAAGGGATTCTATAGGTACGTAGCGAATAAAAGACAGACTAGGGACAAAATGGGCCCTCTCTGGAAACTATCAGGAGAACTGGCTGCACTGGATTTGGAAAAGGCTGAGGTTCTTAATGACTTCTTTGCCCTCAGTCTGCACTGGCAAATGCTCTGATTGCACCACCCAAGTCTTGGAAGGCAGACACAGTGACTGTGAGAATGAAGACCTTGGGCCCACTGTAGGAGAGGATCTGGTTCGAGACCATCTTAGGAACCTGAATGTGCACAGGTCCATGGGACCAGATGATATCCATCTGTGGGTCCTGAAGGAGCTGGCAAATGAAGTTACTAAGCCACTGTCCATCATATTTGAAAAATCATGGCAGTCAGGTGAAGTTCCCAACGACTGGAAAAAGGGAAATATAACCCCCATTTTCAAGAAGGGGAAAATGGATGAGCCAGGGAACTACAGACCAGTCAGTCTCACTTCTGTGCCTGGCAGAATCTTGGAGTAGATTCTCCTGGAAGGCATGCTAAGGCACGTGAAAACCAACAAGGTGCTTGGTGACAGCCAGCATGGCTTCACTAAGGGGAAATCCTGCCTGACCAATCTGGTGGCCTTCTATGATGGGGCTATGCAACTGATAGACAGGAGTAGAGCAGTTGATGTCATCTCCCTGGACTTGTGTAAAGCCTTTGACACTGTCTCACACGACATCCTTGTCTCTAAGTTGGACAGACATCAATTTGATGGGTGGACCACTTGGTGGATAAAGAACTGGCTGGATGGCCGCACGCAAAGAGTAGTGCTCAATGGCTCAATGGAGACAAGTAACGAATGGTGTCCCTCAGGGATCCGTGTTGAGACCATTCTTATTCAACATCTTTGTGGGTGACATGGACAGTGGGATTGAGTGCGCCCTCAGCAAGTCTACCGATGACACCAAGCTGTGTGGTTTGGTTGATACGTTGGAGGGAAGGAATGCCATCCAGAGGGACCTTGACACACTTGTGAGGTGGGCTGATGCCAACCTGATGAAGTTTAACCATGCCAAGTGCAAGGTCCTCCACCTGGGTTACAGCAATGCCAGGCACAGCCACAGGTTGGACAGAGAAGAGATTCAGAGCAGCCCTGTGGAGAAGGACTTGGGGGTGTTGGTTGATGAAAAAATGAACATGAGCTGGCAGAGTGTGATTGCAGCCCAGAAAGCCAACTGTATCCTGGGCTGCATCAAAAGGAGCGTGACCAGCATGTCGAAGGAGGTGATCTGCTCTGCTCTTGTGAGACCTCACTTGGAGTATTGTGTGCAGTTCTGGTGTCCTCAACATAAAAACAACATGGAACTGTTGGAGCAAGTCCAGATGAGGGTCATGAGGATGATCAGGGGACTGGAGAACCTCCTGTATGAAGATAGGCTGAGAAAGTTGGGGCTGTTCAGCCTGGAGAAGAGAAGGCTGCATGGAGACCTCATAACAGCCTTCCAGTATCTGAAGGGGGCCTATAGGGATGCTGGGGATTGACTATTCATTAGGAACTGTAGTGATAGGACAAGGGGTAACGGGTTCAAACTTAAACAGGGGAAGTTTAGATTGGATCTGAGGAAGGAATTCTTTACTGTAAGGGTGGTGAGGCCGTGGAATGGGTTGCCCAGGGAAATTGTGAATGCTTCATCCCTGGTGGTGTTCAAGGCAGGGCTGGACAGAGCCTTGGGTGGCATGGTTTAGTGGGAGGTGTCCATGCCCACGGCAGGGGGGTTGGAACTCGATGATCTTAAGGTCCTTTCCAACCCTAACAATTCTATGATTCTATAATATGAAATAAATCGAAACTTTGTTCCAGAAGTGGTGAAATATTTTAATCTTATTGTTTTAAGAGTGTTTCTTCCAGACTAATTTTGAAGCTCTTAATGAATTATATTTCATTTAAAGTGGTGGAAGAGAATTTCAGAGGTGCCTTTGAGAGTAATTTCCTGAACAGCCCTTTCCTGAGCTATGATGTGCAAGATGCTGGATTTTAACTGTCTGTAACCAAAATGGTGAATCTGACTGAACTGCAACTCACACCCTATACCCAGCTTTTCTCACATGCTTTGTATACAAATATCATCCAAAGATAAGAAACAGTAGGTTTCTAGGTCTTACATATCAGTGGAATGCAGCAAAAGCCTACCCAGAAACATAGAGATGGGCAGCAAGTCTCCAAAGGACCAGACTGGTATGACGACTGTTTTTCAACTCACTGTTTCTGCACTAGGCAGCGCACAATTCCTGCTCACCACTGGCATCCCCCAGTACACCTCACTGCTGCACAGACCGTTTCTTCCTGCTGCCACCCTGTTATTGCACAGAGGCTTTTGGAGATGATATCTGCTAGACAAGGACAAAAGGGGCTTGTTTGTTTTAGGAATGCTGCTGAACCAGACAAATCTACTGTTTTCACAGTAACTGTTCTTTATCTTGACATCTACCTCCCCAAGTCAGAATACAAGCCTAAAAAAGAGAGACTTAATTATATTTCTTATTTCTGACAGTCACTAGTGCAATAAAATTTTCTCACATATAGGTCACAGAAAATAAGATTGGACGGATCTGAGAAGATTGGAACTCTGATAAATTATTCACAAGAGCAGCGCTGAAGTTCACCTGTGGAGCTGAATTTTTTCATGGGACTGAGTGACTTTCATCAGTCATTTTATTGACCAGTGTAGAAAAATGCAAGTTAACACACATGGGAAAAACCCACAACAAAACACAAAACCTGCTCCAGCACCACAACTCTGACTGTTGCTAAATTAGTGATGGGATCTTGGGGTTATAATGAGTAATTTCTTAGGTCTATCACCTCACTGATTAATAGTGATCAAACAAGCCAGCTAAATACTAAGAGTCATTATGAGACAAGTAGACAACAAGACAGAGGATATCATGATGCTACCGAATAAATCTGTAGTTTGCCTGCATCTCAGGTGTTATATTTTACACTTGCCTCCAGTTCTCAAAAAGTAAAAAGATGACTGTAAAACTAGGAAATGTTCTAAAAAGAACATAATAAAAATCACTTTTGTGTAAGGAATGGCTAAATAAACCGGCTGTGTTCAGTCTGCAGACTGTAATAATGTGTACAGTCATTACTTGTATGAGTGTTTGGGAAGCGACTGTTTATTCTATTGCAAGAGGTCAGGAGCAAAGAGGAGCTGGGCTGAACACAAAGGAGGTTGTTAGCAAATTAGCCCTCAGAGAAGCCACATTTGGTTCAGAAAACCTTCAATCTGAAGCTGGAAACTAAAACAGTGGCTAGGGAGGGCACAGCAGCAGCATATGCATGCATCCTACTGCCCTCGAGGTCATCTGTTTCTTTTAAATGCAGACACAAGATGTTAGCAAAGAGAAACCTTCTCTCCAGGCTTAGGCACTCACATCAGATAAATAAGACTTCCATGCTGTCCACAGGAGAAATGAATTAGTGTTCAAATTAGGGTGCAGTCCCCCAAAGAAAAAACTCAATATATTTTGTAGTTTTCAGCCTTAAATATGCCACAAAACATGCCTAAAAATAATCAGCCAAACTTACCTTCAAAGGCAGGGCTCTCTTCCTGATACGAGAAAAAACAGCTCTTTGCCCTCTGCTCAGAAAGTCCAATACAAAATAAGCCCCAAGCTTGCCTTCACTCCCCACCTTTATAGGCTGCAGCTATGATCTGTGGCCAGCCAAAGGCTGAAAAGCACCATCCCAAATGAGAAATACTTAGTCTACAGTGTCATCATGCAACCCATTTCACCTGAGAAAAGGACTCCCTGCACTTGTGGTACTCTTGGAAATTTCTCCCAGTTCCTGCAGTGCCCCTACCTCATACATCACCCCAATTGTTTTCAAATACAAGTGTTTATTACAATGTGACTTCAGCTACAGGAAAATTAAAGTTGCGTGTTTCGAAAGAGATTTAGCAACTTAGTAGTTAGAGATAATGTAGAAAACAAAAGCATGGAGATTGCTAATAAATGATGATCTATAAGAGATTTTTGATCACTAGGTTGCATTCATCTGCTCCTTTCAGTCTCACTTAATCTAAACCATTGAACTAATTGCACATTCCTTGTATTTAGATAAAACTGCTGCTAGTCTAACAACTCCCGGTGAATCGTGAACCTCTGCTACATGTATTTAATTGTTCTGTTCCTTTAAAAATGCTGCAGTGATAAAGAAGTATAGAAAGAAAAGAAAAGTGGAATAATTAATTATTATGTGGCTGGGATATGGAATAGCTCAAACTTGTGATTGTGCATATGCTGGTACTTCCAGAGATCTTACTGAAAATGATACTACACCAGAAGTAATATCAAGGGGAAAATGACGCAGATGACTCAATAGCAAGTTATGAGTATCTGCAGAGGACACATCACAAAGGCTGAACTTCTTGTGGCTTTGACTACAATAATTAAGATCATTCATGGAAAATAATACCTCTAATATCTGAATAATGCAGCTTTTGAAGGTCATTTTGAGTGGGTTTTTTATAGGCTTAAAACAATAAAACAACTCCCCAGACTTACTGGAAAAACTTCCATTAGCCTGCATAGAAGAAAAAGTCAAACTCACAGTTGAGTAGGAATAGGTGACATTTTGACCTAGCTAATATGAGGGTATACAAAGCATAAATGGAGCTAATTTAGCTGTGCAGCAGCATATATAAGTTCAGAATTTTGTCGAGCAATTTTTATTAAAATGAAGTCTTTCTCAAATGCCAAATATTCTTTGGGAATAAATAGAGGTGTCAATGAAAAGAACAAGTAAACCCAGATAATCTTTAAGATTAGTTACTTAAGCAGGTGTGTAGGTTAGAGAAATTCACAAAGAAATTCTCCCTGTGAAAAAACATGTATTCACTTCATGAACTGCCTGGGTTTGTACATTCACACCTCTTTGGTCTTTGTTTTTCAGTAATTCTCGTAAATTAAGTAATTTTAGCAAACCAAAGAAAAATACAAATTTAAGAAAAAAAAATACCCCTGAAAAGCAAATTTGCAGTACTTTAAGCTCATCCGGGGATTTGTACTAAGACGTGAATCTTATCAGCTGTGTTCAGGACTTGGGAGAGGGAGGTCTTTGCCAAGCTCTGCCTTTGTGAAGAATATAGCACACTCTAGTCATGTGCATGTTCCTCATACACTGCAGTTTTCATGAAACTCATCAAACTTACAGCTAAAAGTAAAATGACTGAATCCAAGGTTTAATGTACATGCCTTGTACATTTCCATTGCATCATATTTACATTGAAAAGTTCACGAGCTGAATTGTGTAAAACGTAGAAGATCCAGTGTGGTGAATCATCGTACTGTTGGTTATTCATTTTTACGCATGAATACACTGAGTTTTCCTCCACTGTGTTCTAATACAAGCCTTGGGATAGCACCTAGTTGGCACCGTGTCTACTGAGCCAAGGTATGCTGCGATAAGAAGTACACTCATTTATTCTGAGGACCTTTTGGTTAAGTAATTGTTCTGTAAGGAGCAAATAAGCATTTTCACAAGGAGATCTGCAATCTACTCCATTCTGCAAATTTTTAGGCTTAGTTCTCCATGGTCCTGGCAGCTTTAGTCTCCCAAGTAGACTGCTTCAGGCAGCCCTGCAGAAAGAAATATGGAATGGGATTACTGAAATTATTTTCTTGAGGGTGTTTTCCCCACCCTGTAGTTGCACTGCTAGTTATAATGAATTTTCAGTGTTTTTCTAGCACTTATTACTATGACACCCAAACACCTGGGTACAGGCAGTGCACACTTTGATCTGGCTGGCTAGTGCAAGGTAATTCTTCCTGTAAAATCAAACTGGCAAGGTGGGCAGTGTCTTCCATATGATTAGGTTTTTATTATTATTATTTTACTGCCTAATATCAGGACCTCTATATTCTCTGTACTTGACTTCTTTGTTCTGGTGACAGCTGCTGCAACCATTGTGCATAAATATTGGAAAACAAATTTGAAGTAAAAATCAGAATGTAAAATTTGTTTAGAGGACTTCAATGAGCATTGGTTTTACAAAATTGTTGTGATTCTGGGCTAAACCTGCAAGGTAAAATCCAGCTATACACAGTCTATGTCACCCTTTGGTTATAGCGTAAAGACAATTACAACCTGGAGCCAATTCTGGAGAAGCATCCCCCAGATAAGCCGTGCAAATAAGCCTTGTCTTCCACAAGGAATCTTTCTACAGTCAACTCTATTTACTGTCACTGTAACATTATCCATCATACTGTAGAAAGTGTCAGACATAAAAGTAGAGTGGAAATCTATAAAACTGGTTTTGAGTCAGTAAAAAATATCAATTTTGTGGCAGCCTTTATTAATCCTATTAACTGTGATATTTTGGAATTTGTAGAATTGCAGAAGACTCGTAATACAAATGGTGTTTGAATTAAAAAAGACACATAGAAATCCCACAAATGTATATGCAGGGAAACTTAAAGAAATGACTCAGTGGCTGACATCCAGTTGTGTCAAAGCTGACATGGTTGAGAGGGCTATTCAGCCTTGTTGAGCTGGTTGTCTTCTCCATGGTACCACCACAGGAAATTTTAATGTTGCTGTTTAAAGATGTAGCTTCACACAGTTGACTTGAACAGTACCTTTTCCCTCACCTATGTGCTGAGCTGCCATGTTGCATGAGCTATGCCTCCCTCTACACATCATGTCACACCTCTCTTCTTGAAGAAAAACTTGTGTTTTCATCAGAGGAGATTTAATCCAGCCAATCACACATAGTTACAAGAGTATTGTACAAAGTGTGTTAAACACCTTTTGAAATATTTTTCCTGTTATCAGAATAATTTTTATCTTTTTGCTTTATTTGTTATATTTAGATTTACTATTTTTCCTAAGTAATTGTGTGATGTGTAACTGACCTAGAGTGTATAGAATTAAATATTTTACAATAAGAAATTCTGAAAAAAAAGAAGAAAATATTCTCTCTTTAGCAATGTCCTTAGCTCTAAGGATATACAAAGAACTAAAAGTCTGACTGTGAACCTTTTCTTCCCTCTGGGTAAAATTTTTTCACATAAGTAAACTCATTTATTTACACTGGAAGTACACTAAAGATTCCGAAGGCAAGTCTTGCATGAGAGCAGTCCAGCTGGAGCTGCACATAAGACAACGGTCTGTGAAGTGTGGTTTATTAATTCATTTTGGCAATGTGACCCAGTAAGTGCAAAATAACAGTAATGTGAAATATGGCACACAAAATGTGAATAACAGCAATTACGCTGTGAATCTAATCTTGAAGAAAGCAGCAATGAGGGATGCTCAGCATCCCAGGACATGTGTGGTTAACCTCAGCTAACTGGGCTAATCTTCCTATGCTCTCTGTTATGCCTACGGGAAAGATAAGCTCATTCAGACCATTATTTTAGAACAAAAGTCTAACTTTACTGATTTTTACTTACTCTTGAGGACTCTCTGTGTCTGCCTCTCTCTTTCCACACATCGCAAGAGGACACTTAGACTGTCTTAGAAAACTGGCTCTTGTAAATACCCATCTTAGTACTGTGGTGGAAAGTACGTTTCAGAACATAAATTAATATAAGTTGCATATGAATTTACATGTTGAATGTCAAGATATATAGATATATATAGAAAAGCCTTCTAAAGAAATTTTACTACAACATATAGATTGTCACCAGTAATGCAAAAGAAGATGCAAATGAAGCACATGTTCTGTAGCTTAGCTTGTTGGCAAATAACAAACAAATAACTCAATATCCACTGCATTGGGAAGTTCAAAATAATTATATCAGCACAGGGAAAAGGTCCAAAGGACCAGGCAGGAGGTTGTCACAGGCTGCCCATGGCTGTCCAGCGCCAGCACTACTGTGACCTGGAATTTGGCTTGGACCACCTAGTGCTGCCCCACAGCATGCCCAGGCAATGCTGAAGCCCAGGGAAGGTACTCAGAAGCCACCCTATTCTGTGATAGTCAGAGTGCCAACCATGCAGACAAGTTATATCAGGCTGTTTGCCATATGGGGCTAAGGATAACCTGTGACCTGCTTTATCTAATATTTTAAACCAGCCTATCTTGACAAGACTGCAGCATGGCTGCAGCGCATGTGCATAATTTCCATCTCTGTGCCAGTTTCCATGTCCATCTTCACAGGCAATATGGACTCCTGCTTCAAAATTGCTATACACAGGTTCACCACAAACATGAAATAAAGCCCCCTACCTAATATCTCGGTCCCAGTTTGGCACAGGGGTTCTGTACTGGTATAGTGACTGAACTATTCCCTAATCATTGATATATTCCTATTGATAGCATTCTGCTCTAACAAACAGCTGCATTTTATTGCCATGATTTCTGGCTTTCTCGCAGTCTTTAAAAATATGAGCTGAAACACTCACTCCAGGAGTGGTCAAAAAATATTACTACTTCAATACAATATTGCAGGTAGTAAATCTTTTCACATATGAAAATTAATCCCTCTACTTGTTTAGAAAGACACATATTACAGAATAAAACCACAACTGTAAGTGATAAGAAAGTCTCCACAGATGAAAAATGAAAATCTCCACTTCCCTGTTTTCAACTGATAGCAGAGGTACCTGATGCAAGGAAATCTGCTGCTTTCATAGAAATATCAACCACAGTGGAGATGACATTGCTGGGATACCACATATCAGCAGAGAGAGGAAGGCAAATAGTCATTAGCAGCATCTCAGTTAAATGGGATATGCAGGCTCGATCCTGGGCATATTGACTTCACTTGTGACATTTGCTCTCTATGGACTTGAGAGAGAAAAACAAGTTCAGTCTGAAGTCCCAGCCACTGACAATAGCTCTGATCTCCTGATGGAGAAGAGCTTTCTCAGAGGAGGCAAAGCTTGTCTGGGCAAGGACTTCCCTGAAGTTTAGTCTGAGGTAGTCCAGACACCTGAAGTCTCTAATGTCAACACATTCGACATCAAGTGCAAGGCATAAATCTTTTTGTCTGCCTTCTCCAACAGGAACACAAAATATCATGAGATTTAAAGACAGAAAAAATAAAAAGCTTCACATACTTCACAGCTCATGTGTATGTAACTGAAGTACTCATACAGTCTGGCAATTGTGGTAATAAAAAATCAGTGAAGCCAGAGGGGCTGAAGCTCAGGGTCAGGCAGTGCTCCACTGGTGCGCAGCCACACAATCGGTATCCTGAGACACTTTCCCAGGTGTCCGAGGATACCTCCTGCCCTGAGAAGCAGTTATGCCTTGGGCAGACTCTCCACCCTAAGCCAGGACAGCATGTCTATGCTCAATAGTCGAGTTCAAAAATTATACTTTTTGGAGGAATCAGTCATCTCAAGGCTTATGATAGCTTTGATCACATTCTAAAACCCCTAAAAATTATCCTCCTAGTTTACTCTGCAGCACCATTATCATTTTGGGTTATAGGATTGACTACTTGGGCAAATGAAGATGTTAAATTAGTCCTATGAGTAACAGATGTCCTTTACTGTATTCCTGGTGACCACCTCTTCTAACGGGATTTGGGTTGAGTGAGCTCATACAGCTCCAAAGATAAGATAATCTGTGCAAGCAAGCAAACCCCGAAACCAAACCACCAAAAGAAATGAAGAAGATCTTTACTGTGAGAATGGTGAGGTACTGGAACAGGCTGCCCAAAGATGTTGTGAATGCTCCATCCCTGGCAGTGCTAGAGGACAGATTGGATGGGGCTTTGAGCAACCTTGTCTACTGTGAGGTGTCCCTGTCCATGATGGGGGGGTTGGAACTAGATGATCTTAGGGTTCTTTCCAACCCAAACCATTCTATGAGTCTGTAAAAAAGAAACCCATTCCCATCTGAAATTGCAGTAGTTTAACAAAAACATGAAGAAACACATCGTCCTTCCTAAAAAATAAACCAATCTCATTTTGTAGCTCTCAGGAAAGCATATGCATAGTGTGGGAATAGGGAGATGGATACAGAATCCATCTTTAGATTCCCTTTTCAAGTCACCAGCTATCCATCCTGCAGGAAGTTCTTGGATTTGCTGCTCTGATGCACAAGTATAACCCCAGTTTAGCTGTCTGCCAGGAGAAGGCCAGTTAAGCTGGACCTAATCAGTTCTGCCTGTTTAAGAATGGGTATTGATAAAATTGCATACGATGCAATCTAAATAAAAATAACCATTTTTTAGTAAGTTGAAACTTACCATCAGGAAAGGAAATAAAAGCAGAGAAAGCAAAGCGAGCTATCATAGAAAGCATTCCACTGCCACAACCAGCCGAGTTTAGGGCCATGCATGCTTTCACTGGTTTGGTATGTTCTGAAGGCGGAAGAGGTTTACAAGTTGTCCTGCTCACCGAGTGACCCGGTGCAGGCTGCTCCACCCTGCCTCTCAATGGCGCAGAGCCTGCCAAGCCTGCTGCTGAGATTCCCTCACCACCTCCTCCAGGACTGAGAGCACAGCACAGCTCCCCCGTTTCTCTCCTCCGTGCGTTGTCAGCACCATGATAAAGTGTTTTGGGGGTTGGTCTTTCTTCTTTTCCCCTGTATTCTATTTCCCATTCTTCCTCAGGGGATACATAAATCCAGTCATAACGGTTTATTCCTTAAGCGCAAGGGGCTACCAGATAAAATAACACAAACTAAGGAATGTAGGCCAAGTATGTGTCCCAGTAGTCGAAGTGAGTTTCACCATGAACTGCAAAGGGACTCCGACTTGGCCTTATTTCTGCAGATGTGGAAAACATTAGTGAAGCTTCAGAACATGCCTGGGGCTCTGTCCTAAGCTCTGCTGAGCAGCTATAGGAAAAATGTAGGAAACATAAATTTCTCCTCTTCTTATAAGCCAGGGTGGGAGACTTGTCCAATGAACCATCTGTGACAGCGTATTTTGAAGTTGCCATACATTTTGCAAACTATCAGCAGATATAAAATTCATGTGGCTCCCAGCAGCAATTTTAGCCAATAGGCTAAAGTGGGCATCTCATGGAGGAGCACAAAATATCTCATAAAGAGCTGCAGCCAGGACAGTCCTGATGGGAGCTGACACCATCTCAAAGGCAGAGGAAACACCAGGCTGTGGTATTCTTCTGTACTGCTGTGCAAGCTAGGCCAGTTTAGCTCACACTTTGTAATTACAAAACGTGATTTATACTGTTATTATGATCACAAAAAGATTAATCAAGAGAAAGGTCATAAAAAAGGGTCCAGACTCTTACACATTTCAAAAGTCTGGCTTGGATATTCTGCTACGTATTAGGAGTAGAGCTTCTTTGCTCCATAGTCTGAGCAGAATTGGACTTGGCAAAGGAGAGGATGTAATCAACTTCATTTGTACTTAGCCTTCTCTCACAGAAACTGGGAACATATGTCAAAATAAGCAACCATGGGAGTGTTCAGGATCATGGTTTTCATTTTTCTGGAAAAATAGAACAGATGGAAGGCCAAGTAACCACATTTATTCATTGAGCATGACTTTTTACCATGGGTGTGTAAGAGGTTAAATATTATCTTCCTTCTGTTGTTTGCCAGCTCAAGTTTAAGGAATTTGATGTGGAATTATTCTTAAAGAGTTGTGCATGAGACTGACAAAACCAGCTAAGCAATTGGAAAAACCACTGCAGAGTGCTTGTGCACGTAACTGCACTAACTGCAAGACCTGAAGAAGATGAGAATTACTATGGTGTAATGCAATTTTGCTATGGGAGGGAGGTAAAAATCTGTCCATATGGTTTGGTCCTATTTTCGAGAATGATGCACGCAGGCACTGTAATTTCATACACAAGAAGTGAAAAGGGTGATTTCTGCATAACAATATGTCACTTTCTTCTATCCCAGGCTGTTCTGTATTCTGATCATTGTGGCATGACCTTTCTGGGGCTGAAATCAAGCAGCTCCTTGATAGTGTGTGTGAAGGGTTTAGCTATGTTTGGTGCTCAATATGAAGATCCAGGCGTGTCATTTTGCCATGGCAAATTTTGAGCGAAAGAATAGATTAGTCATGGTAAAAATGCTAAGTATAGATGGAACTCTGCAAAAGCTGTGGGCTTGTTTTCTAGTGGCTCAGTAAGGGTTGTGTCATTCTATTTATCAGAGATGGTTTTGCTAGTGATTGCTTTTCTGTTGGTTTGGGTTTTAAACATGAGGGTAGGTAACAGTGGAATGGATGAGGCAGTGCTAGAACTGAAATGGGAGCAAAGACCACTATAAGATTAGTGACTTTATATAAAGATAAAAGACATTCATTATTTACATCCATATTGCTTCACAATTCCAGCTGGGGACCAGGAGTTCATAATGGTTTGCGATGGACATGGCAAAGAACCTCAGAATCTTAAAAATGAGGTATAAGACGAGAGGGAGCACACAGCTTTAGGCAGATAGCCACAGGAGCATGAAAAAACAGTGGCATAGACCCTGTTCTTCAATCATTTCCAGCAGACCAGCACTATACTCTTCAAACATGTTGGGTAGCACAAAAAGGGTAAATAAGAAGGAAGATTTTGAAGGAGAATAGCAAAGTAAGATACTGTGAATGTTTCTTGTTCAGAGTATGAATTAGTGAGAAATTATTCCGAACATATACAGACCAGTTACTGATTTCTAGCACAAGACACAGGACATTACATGGCCTGAACCCTGGGTAGCCACAATTACCTTCTGCTGGTATGAGGGAAGAGTTATTTTCACCTTTCTGGGTGAAGGTCAAGACTCTCCAAGGCAAGTGACACTGTGATCAGTGAACCCATCAAGTTTAGCATTGTGAATACATGTAAGACTCCCATTTTCCTCTTGCGAAATTTGCTTTCTATTTGGGACATCAATGTCCAAAGTGAATTCTGTGAAGTTCACGGAGTTACAGTGTTCAATTTTGCCCTGGGAGATTAAAGTAAAATGCTCAATAGTTCCGAAATTTCTGTGCTCAACACTTCTGTTTGTATTCCTTTGTTTTTTGGACTTTTTTCAAAAAAGAACTTTGATTTTCAGGTGCGATTTTAAACACACAGAAGTCTGAAAGTTCTAAGTTGCTGTTACCACAGCAACCAAAATTATATATACCAATTAAAGACTGTAAATGTAACAACCACAGAGGGTAATACTGATTCCTAAAGGAATCTCTATTCTGGCTAATAAGAATCTTTCCTTGCTTTTTATGGGTTTATGTGCAAATAATAACACTTCTCCAAACAAAAAGTCTTCCAATTAAATTACTGTATAAGCATTTTATTATAGAATTTTCTTCTTTTCCTTCTACATTATCCTTGATTTTGGTCCCTTTCCCCAACAGCTGGAAACCTAAACATAAAAAAATAAAAATTAATCTTAAATATTAAACAATGAGGTAATTTTGATTCTAATTACTCGTGGTTTAGTTCTGCAAACCTGATTGAAGAACTTGTGCAGTGCTGAAACTTTGTGAACTTTGACTTCTGCTTAGAGCAAAGTCTTATATAAGAAAGCATTGCTAACACTGGGCTTATTGATTAATGATTTGTTTCATGGTGGTTGTTAAGTGTGTGTCAATTTATCACCCTGTACCTTGCACTGGGAGACAGCTATGCTGAAAAAAAATTACTTCTATTAAAAATTGGAATACAATTTTTTGACAAAGAAAACTGGATGCACAGGACTCGTCTTACAAAATCAGTCTCTGGAAGAGCGTGTCCCTCTCCACTGACCATAAAAGCGTCTGGCTGAAAGTCTAAGATGAGAAGCCTAGCTTTTACACACTAAATTTAGGTGAAATTAGTTCCTTTTTTATACGGATGATGCACAACTCGCTTTTTTCTGTTGTTGGAAGAAAGGTCTGCTGAAACTGACCTCTGATTCTGGCCTCTTCATGCTACCCCATGAGAGCTGATGGGCTTTAGAGAAAGATGAAGCTGCTAGGACATTATGACAACCCCTAACAAGTGGCCATTTGAAGTTCCCATTTCCTATAAACTGGGAAACAGCATGGTCAAGGCAGGCAACACGGAAGGGGTGTGCACATGAAAAGGTGACACACTAGGGATCACTGCAGGTGATGTGATACCCCTACACAGTACCTGTGGGTTACTGAGGTGACATAGTGCATTAACAGCTTACTCTGCTTCATTTGTCTGTGTATATAAACTTCATTGTGTGTGTGTACATGCCACCACTGAGCAATTAAAGCTGCTGAAGATGACAGGCCTCACTGTAATAGTTTTAAGCTTTACTCAGTCATAACTGAAGGAGAAAAACTGGTTTTTAACTGGAGAGCAGTGACAAAAAATAGATGTTAACATTTCAAATAAAATTATTAAGCAGTCAGAGGAAACAATGTCTTTAGGTTTCAAGAACAAAATATTAACCCATTTCAAGGCCGGGAATGTACTTCTGAAAATGATGGGGTTTGGCATCTACCAAAACTTCACCCAAATTGTTATTTCAAGGTGTTGTGTCTTTCTTAACCATGAACTGATACAGGAAATCAAATCCTTGTAAAAAACTGCAGTTATCTAAAAAATGCTAACATTCAGCCACTGCTTCCTGGCTTTATGGATCATCATGTCTACCCTGTCACTGGTAATTGTTTATTTATACTCCTTGGGGAAACACTTGTATAAATACAATAAAAATCAATGTCACATGCAAATCATACGAATGGTAGAAGATATTTTACTTCCAAACCATTTGAACCTCAAGGCTCAATGCACCAAGATGCCAGCCTGTGCTTCGAAGCATTTCTCCTGAGATTTCCAAGAAGGTGGTGATCCTCTAGGTGGATATTTAGCAAAATTCAACCACTGTCATCTTTGACTGTTGCTGATCGGAAATGCCATTTGCTCTGTATACCCTTTTTGTGGTTATCCTGGAGTAAAAGAAAATCGCATGAACAAAACCACATACAGAGACTAGACCTGCAAACACATACAGAGATGCTGGTAACATAATTCTCACACTGTTTTTAGACTGTGCCCAGGTTTTATCTCCCCGATCATCTATACTTTTTCCTTCACACAGACACACACCAGAGGATAGAAGTAATCTCACTTATCTTTATTAATCCAGAACTTGTCTAGTCTAAACTAGTTATATAGTTTCCCTCTGGAAACAGCAGGGAACAAAAGCAAGAAGCAGGCACATCCAGGGGGCAATTTACTCGCCTGTGTTAGACACTGAGGATAGGATGAATCAGCTTTTAGACATGCTCCTCTCTCTCCATTGGCTGCAGATGGAACACAACCAACCTGCCTGAAGAAAATAATTAACTGATAAAGCTGGTAAGGTGATTCCCACAAAATGCATAGGTATACCCTGCTTTTAGAGACTGTGTTGTCCTATGTTGGGATTTATCACGCTAGCAGAAGAGACAAATACCTCACTAAGACAAACCAGCAGAGTGATTGAAACCTAATCTGAGCTCATACTGCACCTTTCTGCTAGTGAGAAAGTGAAAAGCATCCCCAAATTTTCATGCACCAACATGTTTCCCACTTCAGGTTAGAAATGGAAGTGGCAAAGCAGCACAAGAAAATCAACCTCGGCTCTGCTGCAAAGCAGCTCCCATTATATTTCTTCCAAGGCTGAATAAATAAAGGGATGCTGAAATAGTTCAGTCAAATTCTGGGTGACTGTCCACACTTCAGGGTGCAGCAAACAGAGCAGAGCGCTTGTCTTCTTCAAAGATTGCCTAAGCATTGTTTGAAACTGTAGACTAGCATAGTATATAGTAGACCAGCTACAGTGCAGGATAGGGCATATAGAAAACACAAAACTGAATGCATTAACTCTCTGTGCGAGGCTACCAACAGCTCCTTCAGGAATTAACACTCACTCTGCACTTGTAGCAGTAGTATTCATCCAGTAAAAGCCCAACATACCTCTCACAGAAGATGAAGCAGAGTGTTATGGAAATGGAGAGTAATTTAATATGTGGCCTCATGCTGCACACTAGTCAAACACTTTCTGGAGAGAGGACTATTCCTTTCCTCCTGCAATTCCAGACAGAGCTCTGTACTAGGTGGTTAAACATGCTACAGCAGCACCATGGAAGTATAAAGGTCAAAATCTTCACTAGCCTTGTCTGTCTGTTCTAAGTCACTAAACACCCAATATTTTCACATATGTGAAGACACAGTGCACTACATAGCGCTTATCATATAAAAGAACACATTCTGTCGATTTAACTTGTGACAGTGAATCCATGGAGCTTTCAAAAGGCAGACCTTGGATGCTTTATCACAACTAAAAGATTAGAAAATGGGACAAAAGAAAAAGGTTGGATTTGTTTTTATTTTTTAGTTCATGGGGTACTGTAAAAATTTCAGTTTGAATGTCATGCTTACCATGAAAAGAGAAAGTAATAGAAGAGACAGATATTTCTTCATATTAGTAGATGCCTTAATTACAAGTCTTTACTTTCACTGCAGTTTATGTACATGCTCTCATTTCTGCAAAATTTCATTAAACAAACTTTTTAGCTTTCACTCCTTCCCTTATGCACTGCATTTTAACTAGGAAGCTGAAGAATGAGTCAAGACCTCACCTACAATCTCTTGAAACTTCTGCTCCACAAAGCTTCATGAATATGTAGTCTTGCAGTTGTTTGGTTTTTTAACTTACATGTCTCCCTTTACAGCCAGAGAAGAAGATCTCAATGAGGCTATCTAGCTTCCCAAAATTCTTTCACTGTCCCTTTCTCCTTTCACTCTTCAAAATCCTTCAATAATTCATATTGTCATTCCCCCTGATTCAATATCATCTAGACTTTGCTTCACTAGGCTAGGAAAAATCCTTCTTCATTTCAGAATGAAAGTAAAGTTTCTCAAGACAATTGGTTAGGGAGTCACAGTCATCAGTGCTGCAATTTAATCAGTGGTCCCTTTAAATAAATTGTAGCTACAGCTTTTGGGTTGAGAGGTTCAGAGACTGAGCTGTACAGTTCACATTGTCCAATCACTTTAACTTGGAATTAAATAAAATCCTCAACTTTAAAAAATATGAGCAAATTTGCAAGATGAAAATTAAATGTATAAAAGCTGCCTTGTTCCAGTCTGATGGGAAAGATCTCGGACTGATAGTCATCTCTATTTTGCAGAAGAGGACTATGGACTGCTTAATGAGAGGTGATGTGTCCATGGCATATTTTCGTCAATTCTCTATTAACAAAGCAAACTTATGCCCTTTATGGTTATCATCACTACCAATGATCCAACTCTTAGGAAAGTTGGAAATTATTTTCTCGCTTTAGTTCTGTTTTCTAAAGAAAAGACATTTCTAGTCTCTTTCTTTGCGGTTAAAACCTTCAACGTACAAGCTGCTAGAAAACTGATGTAACCAGATTGTCAGGATAGAAAGAAAAAAGCAGCTGGGATCCCCATCTGCTGCAACAACAAGCTAAGCTAAAAATCCTCCCAACATGCTCATCTGAGGTAAAATGAGTCAATAAAACTGCATTTTTATCCATAGAAGCACCCCAGAAATTCCTTCCTCTATTTCCCCTTACCTTACCTCTTTACAACACCATTTAGACCAGTATCATTCAATACTGTCAGGGTATTTGGCCAAGTCCACAATCTGCTATATGAACAAAATGCATAGCACGTGATTTATGTTTAATATCAAGGACATGATTTGCCTCATTGTGTTCAGCAATGCTACACAAACGTGTCAATTGTGGTGCTTCCTCTGATGTTTCAATAGTTCCCACAATTGCCACCCCAGTGTGATGGTGATGGGCTCACTAGTGTCACTGAGGCAACATTAGGCATTTGGTGCAGACTCTCTTGAATACTAGTCAGCACTATAAATGGTAACACACCAATTCCACTGCCTCCAGAAACTGAAAAACAAGGAATACTATTTTAAACAATGGTTTCAAATATGATAAAAGAAAAGATGGATTTAGATGAGAGATGGCATTTCATTTCAGTATGGGAAAACCAAAGAAAACCAGAAGGGAACTGAGAGTTTTAGATAGATATAATTAAAAAATTGTTAATGTTTAATATTTTATATCAAACAAGTTGAAGGTGAAGTCATGTGGCCTTTCTGCCTTTGTTATAATTAATTCATTTCCTTTTCAATGTAAATAATACATTTAGTTTCTCTTTCTGGTCTATTAAAATATTTTTCTTTTAATGTGTCTTTTTTTATTCTGTTCCCTCTATTTTAGTTTTAATCTTATTTTTGCTAATTTAAATGTTTTGTTCTTTAAGTATAAGACATTTCTGCCTTTTCATTTCTTGATCTTGGTGTTTTTCTCCAATTATTATTTCAGTTCTTATTTTCTGGATATTCTAAACTTCAGCACAACTCGGGGGATGCCCTCTTATTTAGGCTATTCAACTTTAATATTTTCTTTCAAGAATGGAAGCTTAGAATGGAAGATACTTCTTTTCATAGAACTTTAAGAATTTTAAGATATTAACCATAATGATAACTTGATTAGTCTATTTGATTATGTTAGGTTACATTAAAATCAATATGACAAGGATAAAAAACTAAATTTTCTCCAGATAAAACATTTTATAATGCGAAGCATTTTTTGTTTTAACACAGAAAGTATTTTAATTGCAGTAATTTTAATCTACAAGACCCTCACCCAACTTCTTAGCTCTCAAAATGATTTTTCTTTTTGTATTGCAAACAGAGAAGAGCAGAGAAAGAATAAAAGATAGAAACAATGAAGGAAAGTGGGAACAATGTGCAGCTTTGAGGTATGTACACCTTTATACAAATAAACAAAGAAAACAAGGTACCCAAGCCATCCTGTTTCTAGGAGTCTTGGCTTCAATGACATCCTGATTTGTTTAACAAAAAAAAAAAAAAGAAATGGCAGCTATCCACATGTAGTCTTTCATCAGTGTATTGTATGTTGTTGACACACCTCACAACAGACATGGAGTATGTCCATAAGGTCATGGCATTATGGTTATTTATGTTCATAAACATCAGACTAACACAGTTCCAAAGATGATGCATAGACCTTGATGCCATGACTATCAAATATTTTTCAAAGCACAGCTATATTTCTGCTCTTTTGTATATTCCTCATGAAAATCTTCCCATAGGTCTCATTTTCCCCTGTTTTTTCCCCCTACCTAACAGCTTCAGCTACACACATTCCTCAAGTACTTCATACTTGAAGGAGCATTTAAGGATCAGCACTTTGTATCCAGCAATACTGAGAAAGAGCATCAGCAGGCAGCATCTGTGTAAAGCCTTAGTGCTACATGGTCTGTATTTCGTCAAGTACCAGCATCAACATCTTCTGCCCAAAATCTCAGCGGTTGAATGGTAGACAAGAGCCACCGGGCTCTGCAGCAGTGTGCCTGTGTCTCCACAGCAGCGCCATTTGTAGTACCACTGCCTACCAGCCACTTGGTCACACAGTGAGTGTTCTTGAGCACAATGAGCACAGCTCAGAGGACAAAATGACAAAAAATCTTAAGCAAAAAATCCTAAAGAGGCAACATTACACCATGGTTGATTGGCTGTGGTAAAAACAAGTTTAAGGGGTATAAATAGCAAGCAGAACTCCTCTCTACCATTGATGGAGCATTGAGGGATTTTTTTTTTAAAGTGTTCTTCAGATTTGGTGCATGAATTATCACCTCTAATAGCTGATAATTCAACCACTTCAGCAAAGCTGTGAAATAGAGAGGACTAGCAATAAAATCTCAATCTCACCTGGCAATTACTTTGAAACCATGCTCCAAATAACCAGATAAATAAATCTGTCTACGTCACAGGCAATTCTCTGCAGACTAACAATTCCATAAATAAACACACACACAGAGATGCACACATCCATAGCCACATCTATATGTATAAGCTTCAGTGAAATATAGAATAGGTCTTAAAAATCAATTGCACAATCAAGGAGAAGAATATGCTAAAACTAGAGATGCACTCAATGACCTCTCTTGAATACTGTGTAACTGGCTCAAGAACATTATATAAAAGGCTAGATTACAAAAAAAAAAGAGCTAATAAGCAGATATTTTCGTTATGGAATCTGAAAAGCTCTCTGGCAATCCTGCTCATTGTTCTGTTTTAGAAGTAAAACAAACTGTTCTAGGAACAAGTATTGATTTCACCATTAAAAGAAAACTACCCATTCATAAATATTAAGTGATGATATAATCTCTTTCCATGACTTCTTCCTTTTAGGCAACAAAGGAAACATACTTCACATCCAGAAAAACAAGAAATAACTTTAGCAGCTACAGAATCTGCTCATCCAACACATATCTTAAATGGAAAACTGGAAGGACATTTTGGGAAGCTATCTCACTGCAAACAAAAGAAAAGAGCACCCTATGAATGAATGTAGTGCTGCAAACAAACTTCTGCAGACATAGAAGGGACAGTATTAATTATTTCAAGTCTTCTGATCTGCTGAAAAATGCCCTCTGTGTTTTTTATCTTCTAAAAAAGAAGTTTTTGTTCTCTATAGTTGCAGCATAAAACAAAAACAAGCCTCATACTGTAGTGTGAGAATCTTTGCGTTCATTAGGAAACTTAACATTTAGAATCTTGTGATTAAATTGTGGGTTAGAGCTCAGAATTTCCCTTTTCTTATTATTCCGTAGAAACCTGGAAGTTTGAATTCCCTTTAGTGAAGGATGTGAAACACTGGAAAGTTCTTGATGGTCGACTGTGAAGATGTAACAGTTGATTCATAATCAGGTCCAAAGACCTCTTTCAATATCTTTACCCTCTTCTCAAACCTACAAAATTTGCTTTATAACTATTGTATTCAAAACCTGCTGACTTTCAAAACCAGTTGTGACATTTGACATTTCAAGAGGTACCTGAATTATATCTCCATCTCTTCTTTCCAAGTATGATAGATAGATTTCTGCTTTTTATATATATATATATAAAAAAGGGTATTTTCCTTTAGGCACATAGTGCAAGAAAAACACTAAGTGTGGAATCATGCAAATAGAGACAGTGAAAGAGAAGACAACACTAGAACTACATGCAGGAGTAAATTAAGAGGGGAGAGAAAGGTGTCCACTGCTAAAAACATGCTATTCACAGCATGAAAACATTTGAAAACAATTTATGGGGGGAAAACCCTGAAAAAGCTCATCACTATATAACAGGGAACATGAGGCACAGTCCTACACGAAAGATCAGTCCTAGGTGGATGATGTCATTTGTAGAGAAAGATATTTGGAGCAGAATGAAACACAGATCTACTTTGCCTCCACATAAGACTACCCTCTCTCCTTGTTGCTGTGCTGCATATTTTTTCCCTAGAAATACCTGAGATAATTTCTTTTTGCTAGTTATGGGCATACAAAAACTGCCCCAAGGGAAATTGTATTGGGAAGTAGAACTGAGAAAGGAAACAAAAAAGAAAACATAGGAATGGGAATATGCATGGACAGACAGAAAGATAAAGTAGGATTATATTAGTTCCTCTGATTTCTCTGGGGTTATTTCTCGCACGGCAAGAAGAATATCAGGCTAAACAATTCACAGCTATTACCTGATTCAGAAATTTCAGTGCAGAAGGGAAGAGTGCCAATGAATAAAGTGTTTTCCCTTAATAATGCATACATTAATGCATTATTTTACAGTCAGTACAGTCACTAAAATTAAATAGAAACCCAAATGCTTCGGATAAACCCGTCATCACTTATAATAGTCATGTTTCATGCAGTAGCTTTCATTGTAGTGTAGGCAAGCAATGACTTTGTTTTTGCTGTACCTAAACCTCCCACTCTATAATCTGCATCAGAATCGAGAAGACAGATAGAAGTTTTCAGAATTTCTCCAGATCTGACAAGGAGAGAACAGCAGCAAGAACAGCAAACAAAGAACATTTCAGTTTTGAAAATCCCCTGCAAAAGCTCCAAACAAATTTTGATTTGTTATGAAAGACATGTTTGAGATAAGTCCTAGTGCATCTGGAAGAAGTTTTTGACTGGAAAAATCATATTCTTATAGAATTTGGATCTATTTATACATTTTAAATCCAAGGTCATATTTCAAGCATCTTCTTGTTCTTGTGAAGAATGAAAGAAATGCAAGTTGTAAAGTTATGCAACTTCTGAGGAATTCCTTTGTCTGTGTATGGAGGTTATGTCTAGGGGATAGGCTGCAGCCTGTTTTCACTGTATTTCTTCTACAATTTTGGTGCAAGAAGTGATATATGGAAGACCCTACGGTGTCACTGTTTAGTTCCTTTCTGATAAGAAATATATAGTTTTTAACTCACATTCCTCTTTATCAAATGCTCTATCCATTTCACAGATTAATGTGTTTTATATACATATTATTTTATATTTCATGGTATTGTCTCCTAAAATAGCAACTCAAAATTTAAAATAAGAGACGGTGAGGCCAAAAAAAAATTATTGAAAAAAAAAAAAGTTCCAAACAAGTCTACTGGTTTCTGTTCTAGTCTCAAAAGAGCAAGCATACACAAGTATGACAAAGTCACACTATAAACCAAGGTACATTAAAGGAATCCCTGAAGAAATTTATGCCAAGAAAGTATGACCTCAGATAAGCTGCGCTAATACAAAAATTAACTGCACTGGTAAATTAGACAAGGATTGATAGGTTTTACAGATGTAGCAGTGGAAAGTGAGGTGCATAGTGAGACGACAAAGTCAGTTCTAAGTGAACTGTGAGAAGCTGAAGATGGATCTCACAACACTGACCATCCAAGTGGTTAAATATAAGATTAAGTTCAGTGCTGCTGAGTTCAGTGCATGTGAGAAAAACAATTTTAACTGCATGTATACTTCAGGAGCCACTAAATTACTTAATAACCCTCAGGAAAGAGATTTTAGACTTGTGAATGCTCTTAGA
Organism: Amazona ochrocephala; assembly: GCA_039720435.1. Lineage (NCBI taxonomy): Eukaryota > Metazoa > Chordata > Aves > Psittaciformes > Psittacidae > Amazona > Amazona ochrocephala. The sequence continues at coordinate 16,144,612 of CM077879.1, forward strand.
AAATGTCAGCTCAGTGCCTAGTGATGGTTCAAAGAGCAAACACCATCTTCTGAATTCTCAGAAAGGAATGAAGAGGGTGAAGAAGAACAGAAAATGCTATGCTGCTATATAAATCAATGGCACACCCATTTCTTGAATGTATGCGAAGTTTTGGTACCGCTATTATAAAATGATAGAGTAGAACTAGAAAAGGTGAAGAAAAGTGCAATAAAAATCATCTTATTGAATGGCTTTTTTGGGAAAGAGAGAATAAATAAAGTATGACTCTTCAAGCAATGAGTAAGAGTAAATGCAATGAGGTCTATAAAACCAGACTTGCCAAAGAGAAGTTGCAGCAACAACATATATTGACATGTGCCATGAGTCATACAGAAGTATTATTAGATAGCAGACTTAAACCTAACAAAAAGAAGTACTTGTTCGAACAATACATAAATTGCAAAACTCATAGCCACAGGAAGTTCTGAAAGCCAAAAATACAAACTGTTGAACTATTAGAATGGCTTTTAAATGCAGCAGTATGGGTGTGACCTCCAACTAAGACAGTCCCCTGGCTGCTGATTGCTGGGAGGCAGGAAGGCAAGGCTGGAGAGCGTGATTTCCAATATGCCTTTTAAGATCAGAATATTGAGAGGGTGATATTTTCCTTTCTGGTTTGTGAGCAATAAAAATCATTAGTATGTGTTTTTATTCTCTCTCTGGAATTAGCACCTATTAAAATATTCCTGTTCTGTTCAAGGCAGAAAAGCTAAATACCTGGTTCTTTAGTTTTGTTTCAGGCTGAAATTGCCTCTCACAGAAAGAGGATAGAGAAGTAAGTGGACCTTCTTGCTAAATATCTCATAAAACAAGGGTCAAAGAATCACAGCTTCCTTAATTGTTTTTAAACAAACACTGAAGTGAAAGTAACATCCACAGTGCATTAAAGTACTACTTTCTTAAAGTATCATATAAAAGTTTTCTTCTTTTTCATGTCAGCTTCACCATTCTTTTATGACTTGCAGAAGCTTTGTATCAGCCATAGAAAATACATCTGAAGTGTGTAACTCAAAATGTTCAGGCATTATACAGCAGATAAGTCTAAACTCAAGAGCCTGGAAAAAGGGCAGCAAAAAAGTATATAATGTCTTCCTTAATGGTATCATCAGACGGTTTTACTTCAAGTGCCCTGTAATGTCTTGGTTTGTCTGACATGAAGTCAAAGAGCCAGAAATAGCTTCAGAAATGTTGTCAGAAAACCATTTATTTAGCTTTCCTGTTACGAAAAGAACAAGAACTTTCTTGTGATTTATATTTCCATTTCTGGAAGTATATGGTACTTTCTGTGCTGTTCATAACATCAGGTAAAGAACAGTTCCTCTGACGTTTCTTTAGTCCTCTCAATATACTGATCTTAATGGAAACCTAATGGATCCTAACAGTACTTCTGCAATAAATATGTCCTACTAGCTATCTGCTCTAGTTTGAATTTTGTTGCTTTAAGACCTTACTGCACTTTTTCTTGTCCAGCAGCTATAGAGTCTGGACACAAACCCAGCTAAGTGTCCTGCCTGCAGCAAGTCTGGAGAGCTCATTAGGCAAGGCTTACAGGGAAACCGCTGAAAGGAGGCAGAGGTAACTGACTGAAAAATCATTTTTTTCTGGGCTGTGATTTGAACTCAGCATCTTTTATAGAAGCCAATGCTGTTGATTACACAGGTCTACATGTAAATAAATAGTGTTGACACAGGAAAAATGCATACTGAAATATTATTGTACCTAGAAGCTGTCTTTGTATTTCAATCATTTTTTTATTATCTAATAATCAACAAGGAACAACATTTTTTCTTTTGTTTTCCACTATATATAGCTTGAGAAGGTGACGATACTGAGCAAGTGATAGTAAATATGAACTTCAGAATTTCTGGAGACACTCTGGGTTAGTTGCAGATTTCCTCCATGTCTGCCTATGGGGATCTGAATGGAAGAGCACTGCCCTTCGGGGTGCAGAGCAGTGTCAGTCTTGCTGTCCAACTGAAACCTGATGGAATGACCCATACCTTCACCTATGGCTTGCACAGCAACCTCTGAGCAACTCTGCGCCTTTAAAGCAGAGAAACAGACACATCAGGGGCATGATTCATCTCACACATTTTGGCTGTTTACTTGAGGCTGAGATTAATTACACTCTAAAAAGGAATTTTTTATTTCTACTGAATTTGGAAGGATTCTGGATGGCTTGTTCAGGTATAGCCATTTGTATATCTGTATACCTATCTATAAAGCCTACACTTAGGTGAGATGAATGCCCCAAATTTCTCTTGCTTGCTTTCCTGCCAACACTGCGCCCACCAAATCCCTACTTCAGTTTCCTTTGTCCATATCCTTTTCCCCTGGTGAAAATGAAGCACCCCAATCCTATTTTTACTGTGGGTCTTGCATTTGAGGCAAAACCTCAGTGGCTGCCTGTCTGTTTCCACTCTTATCTCTGCAGATTCTAAACCATTGTCTTCACCTGCTAGTCTGAACTCACTTACATTAGCTTTGATGCCAGTTGCATTGGTCCCCTCACAGTTTTCCAGGTGGCTGCCTATGCCCATGAAAAGGAGATACAACAGCATGCCTTGTAATCATTCCCATTCCCCAGGGGGGCTGGTTAGACAGGCTCTGTTTTTTGCTTCCCTTAAAGCATAATTCTTCTGTCCTTAGTCATGGACACAGTCCCAGTAGTGTCCAGGAGAGTTACTCCCTTGAGTCAATAGTGCTGAACCCCTGTTTCACTTCTCTTTAATCATGCTAATCTTCATCTTTTATTAACTAACTGATAACAATGGAACTGCAAGCTCTGCCTCACCTTCGTCTAAATCTTAGGCAATGATATGTAATTCATTTAAGAATTCTAGAGAGGATGATATGGGAGATTTAACTCTTTGTTAGTGATGCCATAGGTGAGATAGTCATCTGCTGAATCACATTTCAGTAACAAAATATATGATCGGCAAAGCATTATTTATTTGTTTGCTTGTTTATTTAATGTTGGTATATTTTTCTGGCTTGGAAGTAATTTCTTGTCCTGTTTTGTGCAATACTGAAGGTAAAAGTTATCTCCAGACATCGGAGCGTTTGACTGGGTGGCAGAAACACACAGACTGCTTTTTTAAAATGCTGCTATGGCTATTCTGATTTCTGTCAGGAAGCCAATACTATTCAACACCTATATGACCGATTATACCTCAATCCCTCACCAGACAACCAAACAGATGTCACCACCAAGGATGCCTAGTGGCTACCGAATAACATTTCTGCTGCAGTGACATGGCCTCAATCAGGAGGAGAGGGGATTTTCTCAGGGAGGTAATTACTTCTTACCGATATGAAATCTGGATGCTGAAAACAGTGAGCTCCCAAACAGTGCGGTAGAGGGAACAAATTTAAAGAGAATAAAGGCATCCAACCTTACCTACAAATGGTGCATCAGAGTCTAGCAACGAATATTTTGCAGAACTAGGCTGAATTCTATTTGAACAAATATCTTCTCAAAGTGCTGGGGATGACAAATAGTGTTTTCTTGTCTGCACTAACACATTATTCAGTCAACACAACACATTCAAGTGAAGAAATACTCTGCTTTGAGCTGATATGCAGGAATGCTACCAAGACTCAGGCATGGCATTCAAAAATATTTCTAGTTTGCTTTGCATAAGCCATTTCGAAGGAAGAAAAAAGCTTCTGAAATACAAAATTTACACTAAAAACAATGAGCATGTTGAAGGTCTCTTAACATTGCAGGATTAGAACAGCAACCTGTGTGTTTTCCCGCCTCCTTGAAACGCACTGTGACAAACAGGCTGAGTTACTGTTAATGATAGTGATATGTAGCCCGTTCACACAAGAAGAAATATATTCCAGATATGCATTCATCATAGCTTTAGTCAGCTCTGGAAATAAAGCGGCATTCTTACCTCTGTGCAGTCAGGTTTCTTGCTAGAGACAAGAGCAGCATTTTAACTATCTGCTGAGGCTCTACTTCATTTCACTGCATTGCAACTTTGAAACCTCTTCGTCTCTGTCTGACCTGGCATGGATTTTGGTTTCCTGGGCGTTTTTTTTTTTTTTAATTTTTAGCCTCTCAGAAAACTCAGGATGGTCAACATTTAAATGTGTAGCATTTATTTATTTAGTATTTTGTCTAAGTCCTAGGTAGCTCTCAAAATCTCAGTTTTACTACTTCATTTATACTCTAAACACTTATTATTTACAAGGATTTGGGCTAAAGCTGCTTAATGTGAATGCCTAAAACCTCATGCATAAATCCATACTGACCCACCCCCCCCCCCCCCCATAAAGAGACTGACTCAGAGGAGGTAAACTTCCTCTGAAAACAAAGGCTGTGATCAAATCTTGCCCATAGAGCAAACACATCAAACTTCCTTCAACTACGCTGGAGTGACTTACGCAAACTTACACCTAATATCTGTGGCAGAACATGAAACAAACATTACAGGCTTCAGAAATTCCTGGTTCCTGCACCGCCATGGAGAACAACAGATTTTTTTATTGCTGTTAATAGCTTTCATATTGCAATACTTACAGAGAAAACAGCCCCTCAAGGTATAGGGTATACTTGCAGAGCACCTCAAACAATTTTGCATTGTTAAAGAAACCTGTCTCTATCTAACACACAAAGACTGTTGTGGCTTTGGGCCCTTTTGCTGCCTGTGCAGCACTTTGGTCTCTCTTGCTCCATCTGAGCCAGGGTGACAGGATCTTATGGCCAAGCAATGAGCAGGAGCCCCCATTAATTCCAGACAGTGGGAATAGCACAGACTGCTGGAGCCTGGGCTCCCCTCTATGAAGCCACCAGATCCACTTGCTGTGGTCTTTCTGGGATTGCTTGCATCACGGAGAGGCAAGACATGGATTGCTTTCTTTCCCTCCAGTTGCTCCTGGGCTGTGGTGGTCATTCCCGTAGACAACCCCTGCCCACTCACTTTTGTATTCTGGACACAACACACCAATCATATTTACCTCTATCTCAGGAAAACAAGAAATAAATGTGACCTTGAAACCTAGGCTCTGCATAGCACCAGCCATCATTTTAGGGGAGTTTTGTACCTCAAAAAAGCAGTAGGATCAAGAAACTGAGACAAAAAAAAAAAAAAGGCCTGAATCAGACTGTATAAAGCTTGGTTTATTTTAGTGTTGATTTAAACTGACTGCATCAGGCCAAAATTGTACAAAGTTGTTCGATGAATCAGATACTAAAATGAAGCCGACTGAGAGGACCTGAAGAGGCTATGTGCAGGAGACGTTGCCAAATTCCACACATGCAGCAATGTACAAAGTTAAGAGACCAAATGTTTCTTCAGAAAAAAAGAGTCTGTAGAAAATATGCAGCTTAAAGCCAACCTGTGTTACATGCTAGGCATGAATATTTTGTTTGAATTCAGAGAAAACCTACAGCTATCTAATTGCAGATCTCCCAATTCATCTGCACTGATTAAGATGTGCAGATGTTTATTGTTTGACAATAAAACAGGGGCCAAAGACTGTCTTTCAACTATCACTTGAAAAGTCACATGCCTTCTTGTTAGCCTTGCATGATCCCCGATGGTGTGATGGAGAGGAGCAAGGAACATCTGTCAGTTTAAACTGCATGCCCAGGCACACAAATGGCACAAGCTTTGAACTACAGCTATGACAACAGGGAAGGTTGAGTCCGGCTTTTAGCTCCCAAGAGAGGCTCAAGGGAATGTGTCGTTGCCTTTTCCAGTGTTTTTTTTTTAGGGGTTTCATAGCTCCTGCTCATGTCCCTTAGGAGCATGTCCTGCCACCCTGTTCTGAAGGTCTCCAGCAGGTCACGTGGATGGGTCACACCAGGTCACCCTCATGCGTATGTCCATGTGGGGCTGGCTACAAATGCTGAGGTGATGGGAAAGGAAAGCCTAGAGAGCTTTGGGATCATCAGTGACTTGAGGCCACAGCTCTGTAGGTGTGCAGCAGTCATTGTAGGCTTGGTCATATTATCAAAATATCATGCCACCAGGATTTATTTTGCACTAATTATGGGCTTACTGTCATATACATAATACAATAAATATCTTTTTAATTCCAGTAAATATCTGCTTCAGTAAACATCTACAGCAGACTTCTACAGTGAACAGTCATTAAGAGAGTTATGAATTAGTGAACTGAAGATGTTGCTGCATGTTATGGTTTAAGCCCTGCCTGTCACTCAGAAGCCACGCAGCTGTTCGCTCACTCCCCTCCCTTTCCTTCCCCGCTTCCAGAGGGATGGGGAGGAGAATTGAAAGAATGCAACTTCCACAGGTTGATATAAGAACAACTCAGTAATTAAGGTGTAACACAAACCACTGCTGCTACCACCAATAATAAAATAATGATGAGGGAAATAACAGGGGAAGAGAACACCACCGCTCACCACCCGCTGACAGATACCCAGCCTGACCTGAGCAGTGATCTAACCCTTCTGGGTAACTGCCCCCAGTTTATATAGTGGGCATGATGTGCTGTGGTATGGAATACCTCTTTGGTCAGTTTGGGTCAAGTGTTCTGTCTCTGCTTCCTCCCGGCTTCCCCTCCTCCCTTGCAGAGCATGAGACCCAGAAAGTCCTTGGTCAGACTAAACATTACTAAGCAGCAACTAAAAACATCGGTGTTATCAGTGCTGTTCCCAGGCCGAAAGTCAAAAACACAGCACTGCACCAGCTACTAAGAAGGAGAAAAATGACTGCTCCTGCTGAACCCAGGGCGCTGCATCTGCTACAAACCTGGTAATGAAACATGTTGCCTTTACTGATACCAGCACAGCAAGGCTGTTGAAGAGTTGATAATGAAATTTTAGCCTTTATTCACCAATAAAGAAATCATAACTTGACAGGGAGGAGAAGGTAGACAGTACCCATTACTTAAGAAGCTGCAACTCCAGGAAACGTTTTGCGCTGTGAGAAGAACTATTTTAGGCTTTATGCAACACTATTTAAGAGCTGTAAGGGAGATGTTTAGCCCAATGCAGACCTTTTTAAGACTTCTGGGAGAAAAAGAGATTCAGATTGTGAACTGGCCTTCAGGGCTTTGCGACATCTGTAAGAACCTCATACAGGCTTCGAGATGTGATAGTGAAGCTTCCTTCTGAGCTTAACCTCAAATCCTTGGTGCAAAAAGACTGAAAAGGAGATGATGAGTTTCTGATAGTCCCGAGGTCAAAGAAACAGACACCACTTAAACATTTGCCTAAATTCCACATGGGGCCTCTGTAGCCTAGCACAGGACCCAGGGTATGACCAGGAAAGAAGGGTTCAGTGAAGAACCTTGCAACAGCGCAGTATAACTGTGCATCATAATGTTTTCTTCAGAAGTAAACTTCTGGGGTTTTTTTAGACAAAGTAGCTCTTATTGTAGATTAAAGAAAACAATCAAAATTAAAGAAAATGCAAACTATTTAGGAGCGATCACAGTCCTTCTGCAAGACCTGAAATCCTGAGCAGCAGCAAAACATTTACCCCTGCAGAGAGTAGTACACTAATGTACGCAATGGTAATTGCAGTTGCTTAGCTGATTGAGCTAAAACCTCACATGGTGCTAGCTGCTTTGACTTTAATCCCAGTTTGGATGGTTTCCAGGAAAGAACATAAAAATTACGGCTCAATGCTTTCCATTCTTTTTGTTCTTCTAGCAAAAAGATTTCCTTCTGGTGTTTACCAAAAATTAAAATTCAATAATTCAAAGCAGGCATTTCCAGTAGAGACAGAAGAATATGGATGTTGTCATAAAAGATGAAGGTAAAATCTCAACTGACTAAACACAAGCCCATGTTCATATAAGTTCATTTAAAATGAAATAGGTTCTGGGAGGGACGTCACGAAAAAGGCAGAGGAAGTTTATAATTTGCTGATGTTCCTTCTGTTTAGATGAAGTGACAAAGGTGATACACATCTAAGGAATGAGAAATTCAATGGGTTTTAAGGAGTTAAAGAATATTTGTGGTGCAGATCAGCATAAGAACATCTGTGAAAACTTTGCTTTTCCCAAGTTGTGGACCAAGTAGTTATAATGTGATTCAATGAACTGAGGTTTCCTGCCTGTTGTTACTATTCTTTATTGTGCAGTCAGTGCTGACAAGGCATTCTCAACTGTGCATGACACAAAGATGGCCCCTTTCCTACACAGTAGAGGGTGCTTGTAAGATTTACATCTGTACTGTATAATTGATACTCATACACTGTTATTAACTCTATTCTTATGGGCTTTGTATACAATGGAGAGTTATTAGGAGGGCTTTGAAAGGGAAGTCGTAGGTAATTTGGCAAACTCTGAATGGGAATTTGGCTTCCTGCATGTTTTCTATGCTTACATTCCATGTCCATTTTTCCTCATTAATATAATTTCTTTCTGATTTCTCCTTGCCCCAGATATTTTTTTTTTTAAAGAGAGAAACAAAGACAGGTATTTAAAATTAATTCAATCTCAATGCACAGAAATTAGAAAAATGTTCCAAGATACCCATAAAATAACAAGTTCCGTGTTTGTTTGTTTGTTTGTTTGTTTGTTTGTTTGTTTTAAAGTCATAAAAAAGATGCTGGAACTTCCCAGCTTTGGAATTTTTTTCATGGAGCCACTGTTTAATTTACAGTAAGTCAAGAGGCAGGAGGGATGGTAAAGTTAAGCTCATGCTGTTGAGAACAATTATCCTGGCCCAGAGACATATGTAGCCCCAGAAGGCTGAACAGACCACCATAGCTTAAAGGCACTAAGATAAAAAGGCACGTGCTGTGTGGGCCCAGTGGGAGCAAGGCCACAGCCTGCAAACAGAGCCCACTTGGCTTTTATTTCATTTGTGCCTCTCTCTTTCCCCATCTCTCATTTTGTGTTGGGTGGGTTGTGTTTTTTTTTTTTCCTGTTTGTTTTTTTTAATTTGATATTTTAATAAGACCCTGATGCATTCGTTGGAAGGAAAAAGAGAATGGTCACTGGGGCAACTTGACAACACCAATCTAGCATTTACTACAGACAAAAATAGCTGGTCCAAGAACCATGGCAGCCTCTCTCTCTAAAAGACTGAAGACACTCAAGCAAGATGTAAAGTAAAACAGATTAAGTCAGGAGACATTTGGATTCTGCACCAACAGAATAGCAGCAACTATTCTTTTTTTCCCCTGTCTCGTTAATCATGCTGGTTAATTGTTGAGATAATGATTTCACAAGTTCATATAGTACAGAAAAGGGTTATCCCCAAACTGTGCATAGCACTTGGCATTTACTTCTACATATGCCAGTATCTCTGCAATTAAATGAGAGGATCTTTTTAATTTTCCTTTCTCTATTGCCCAGTTTTCCTGGAAAACTAATTGTATGTTGTTCTGAAGGACAGAAATAGAGAAAACTCCAGATAGCAATTAATAAAGGAGATCACATCTTTTTAAAATGAAAACAGTAAAGGAGATAAAGATAGAAAAATGAAGAAAATAGATATGTAGTGTAAATGGTTAACTCATACCTCTGAAAAGGATTCCATCTGTTGTTAGGGGTGTAAGTTTTTTTTTGTTTTTCTTTTTCTATTGAAAAAACAGTGGAATTTTTCATAGCTTTTGGCACTAAGTTCAGATTTCTAAATATAGCAGAATATCAAGACCGTTATTCCTGTGATTTCAATTCATACTGTTCAGAAAAATGTGATGCCAATCTGTCACTGAGGCTAAAGGAAATTTTCTTCTGGATGCCTGTAAGAAATGGTGTGCTTACCTGAATTCTAAAGCATTTAATGTTTACTGATTAAAAACATGCATGTTTTCTACAAGCTGGGATAAATTAAATTCTTTGGATTTTTTGATTGATATTTTATTACTGTTTTACTCTAGTGCTTTTTCCCATTTTCATGTAGAATTTAAAATAACATTTTTTCCTGTCTTTTTTTTTTTTTTTTTTTTTTTTTACTGAAGAACACTGCCAAACCCACTCTAAATATTATTGATTCCCATCTCTAACTGTAAGTAAGATACACCAGGTTTCTGTGCACTATGCTGAACTTCCAAACCTTTGTAATATTCCAGCAAGGTTACTTGTGGGATACTATTTTTTCTAATGTAATCGCCTGGAGAAAGACTGATTCCATAATTTGGCAGTTCGAAACCTTCCCCTTGTAATTCTGAAACCACACAGATTTATTGATACAAAACCTGCCCACCAAAGGAAGCGCAGATACAGTAAGAGATTTTTGTTTTTCATATTTGTACTATTTTTTCCACTACAAATTGATATTTAAGTGGATGAGCTGTGAGCTGTTGCTGTAGTAGTACTTTATGATGCCAAGCATAAGAAACTCACTCTTCACTCTCTCGGTGGAAAAACAACTCAGCAGTAATCCTCTCAACTTACTCTTCTGTGCTTCAAGCTACAGTATGAGAAATTCTTTTGGACATTTTCTTAGCCGAATATTTGTAACTCTTTCTGACAAAAATTTGACCCTGTCTGAGGCAAAGCAACGATCTCTCAGGGTGAGATCGCAGTCACACATTTTACCACAGCAAGGAGCAAAAGACTGATAAAAACACAGCTCAGAGCGACCTGGTTTTGTCCTCTGTTTTGTAGTGGAGACATCAGGAAATCCTTTACTTTCCCCACTGACATAAAGGTCCATTTCATGATGCAATGCAATTTATTTTGGAATAGGTCTCAGAGTGTCCTGTCTCAAGCAATGTTTCCTCTGGATACAGCCCTGGATTAAGTACCTAGAATTAATGATTCAGACAGAAATAGTCTTGCTTGTTTCAATAATGACTCCACATTAACCTTCCCATACAAAAAAATAGAGATATTAATCTTTTCAAAAGGAGAAATTCATGTTTTGTCTCAAAATGACAGATTTCACTTTGCCTCCTCACTGTTCCACCACAGCCACAGGGAGGACAAACAACTTGTGATCAGTGAGGAGTGCCATACCACACTGGGCACATCACAGCAATAAATATCACCTCTTTCTTTTCATCCCTAAAAGTTGAACGATCTTGAAGTGCAAGGAAGTTTGAAACCACTGCAGTCAGCATATGGGGACTTCATGAGCAGGAATGCAGGTTAAATTCAAAGGCTAAATTATTTATTGCAAACTATTTGCTTAGCCTCGGCGCTGGAGAACAGCGGAACAAATGGAATTGTTAGATGCAACATGTAGTAAGAACAAGAGCTGTAATCCCATTTCTAGTATTCCATGCTTAAATTTCCCCTGTGCTTTAAGAACTGCAGTGTTAGTTTTTCCCTCTCATTAAACCGCCTTTATTCCATATTGAACCTAACTTGCATTTTTTTTTCCTATTTTCAGTTTACCTAGAAATCGCATGTTCTGAAAAATCCAATGGGTATAATGAATGAAAACAGAAATGGTCTACAAGGCAGACACAGACATGTACAGACACAGGACTGCTCAGGAAGGGCATCTCATTACTATTATGACAATATACTATAGAGGTTATAACTCAGCCAAAATGTAGATGACCTGCTTGCCCTGCTGCAGAAAACCTGCAGTGATCACAGACACAACGCAAGTGCTACCTTTGGAAAGGTGGTGAGCAGTGAGCTGGGACCACCACTGCAGCAGTCCTGCAGCCGTGCATGTGGTCCATCCCACCCTTCTCCATCTAAGGTGTCAGCACAGCCCTTTTAATCAAGGAGGGAGCTGCTGTTGGTTTCTGAGCGTGGCATCTCCCCAGCTTTATGCCTGTACCTCTTGGTTAGTCAGTGTAGTCCAACTAAGCGAGACCTGCTGAAGGTACAGAAACTTCTCTGCAGGCCCCTAAGAAGGAGAAGGCATGCTAGGTTGGCTCAGCCCCCTCTTTCTGCTACTTTTGAAGCTTTCATGCTGTGTTATTTTTATGCACTCTCTCAGCATCTCACAGCCAAGAGAGTGTAACATTTTAGTCATAGAATCATAGAATCATAGAATAGTAAGGGTTGGAAAGGACCTCAAGATCATCAAGTTCCAACCCCCCTGCCATGGACAGGGAGTCATTTAGAGCCAAGCTCTGCCCTCACTTACACCCATGCAACTCATGGCCCTGGGAGACAAATAAATCTGTCAACAAACCATCATTCAGAGTTCCATTTCTTGAAACAAAAAAAGACCACTAAAACAAATAGAAGGATTTTGCAGCAAACGAAGTGCGGTCGGTCAACTAATACTGAGCTGAGCTTTGAGTGAGTTACGAGCTAATTTGCCGTGATATGAAGCATTATAAACCTGGTAGACTACAGAGGCTTCAGCAAGCTGAATGTGTATAGTAGTTACTCCAAATTAATGAAAATAAACCACCTTATTTCACTTTTACATACAGGTTCTTTCTTCCTTGCATTCTCTATAGCAAGTCAGCAGTCATAGCTACAACACTAAATTTCTTAGAGTAGAACACATAAGTACTATCACACATCTTCTCGGTAAAAGCATCTGAAAACCTATCCTAAGGATTCTCAGTGACACCAATGCTTTCAGAGATAAAGTCCCTCAAGCGTCCTGCATCAATCATCCTTCTCACTTTCTACTTAGGAAAACATCCCATTGACCTCAGTAGGCCATTTTTTTCATGTTTATCAGTCAAGATTGTAAGAACAGGACACAATATGTATGATATCCCACTTCCAAATTTATTTTTTTACCACTTTTAGAATAGGCTTCTCCACTGAAGAAAAAAGCTCAAACATCAACATTGCTGGTTTGTAACAGCTGTTTTGTAAAAGTTTGAACGTTCCTAACAAACTGTGAGAGTTTGTTACAAAACAGTGCCTTTGCTCATATAAAAGCAATTTTTGGAAATGTTCTGAGCTCTGTTTTCAGGACATTCTTCCCAAGAAGAAGTGTTGAGTATTCAAAGGCTGGAATAAAGCCTCAAATCAATGTTCTTTAACCTCCTACCAGCACTAAGATATTCACATTCTTTTTCTAAACAATTGCTGCAGATTTATGCTGAAGAACAAAGGGGATGAGAAGGGTGGTTGTTCCCTGCTGAAACCTACCAAACTTCATAGGTGTGAAGCCAAATATCTCCTGCTTCAGATTAGCAGATGTGTGCATGGAAGGACTCTCTGATTCAGCTCACTGGTTATTGCTGATCTCCTCAGTGTCGATTGCATACTGATGTGGCCAAAAAAACAGAGCTTTCTGTCTCCTGCTAGAGCTACTGATGCAAAACCCTAAAAATCCTAAACTGAGTTCATTATACTGTGGTTGTGCTGCCATCATCCCACATTTATTCATTTCATGTTCCAATCTGGGATAATACTGATATTTGTCCTAAATTTTCACAGCACTTACTTTTATTTTGGTCTAAAGTTCCTAGTTTCAAAAAAGGGTTTTTAATTTGGCAGTTTTTCATAGAAAATGTCTTCTATGAACCAGGCATTTATTTTCAGGGGGTTTAAGCACTTCATAACTCAGGAATAAATTAATGAGAAATTGAAAACATTCAAAATTCCCCAGTTGAAAGTATTATAATGTTTTAACAAGTTTGGGTTGGAAGTTTGGGCTTTTTCTAGTACTGGTAGTGCTCGTAGGATGAGTCAAACATAATTATGGAATCATAGAAACTGTGATAGGAATAGTCCTCTCTGGATGTTTCAAGGCCACCTTTCTGTTCAAGCAGGTCTCTCACCAGCATGAGCAGGATGGCTGTGCCCTTATCTAGCTGAGCCTTGCAAACCTCCGCAGATGGAGACTGCTGCTTTTCTGGGTAACCTGTTCCAGTTTCAAACTAGAGTTTGTAGCAGAAGCTGGACATAGATATTTATGTGGTGGTACAGCATTGCTAATCGTTCTGAAACTGAGACAGAGACACTTAGATGGTTTGTGTCTTCATGAGACTGCAACCACAAAGGAAAAAAGCATCCAACCAAAAAAACCCCAACCAGCTGGATAGTGGGGGTCACATCTAATTGCAAAACAGAAGGTGACCGCCAGCCTCCTGACATTTCCACTTGTTTTAGTTTGATTTAACATCCAGCCTAGACCAACTGGCAAAATCTGTAATACAGAGGAAAATTTTACTCCCACAGAATTTTAATCTCTAAAGAAACCGAGAAACGAGGACTGTGCCAGGCTGTTTGCGACTACACTGACTTTCCTGCAATACTTTGACCATAGTAGTCTTACTTATTTCAGGATAATGTTCCGCCTTTTCCTTGACTTGGTAGTGAATTCCTCTTTCTTTCTGAATGCCTTTTGTGCAGCTATTACGGAAAATTAATTCCAGCATAGAAATGTCTGAATTTAGTCATGAAAGAAGGCAATTCACATGCATTTATGCCTCTTAAGAATGCACATATTTACATCCATATGTGTGTGTATAGTTCATACAAACAGAGATCTGAAGGTAAAATTGGAAATATATAGGTAGATAGAAATAAACAATTATAATTAACATGTAATTTCATATTTGTAAAAAAAAACCACATTCATTCATAAAAAAATTTCTAAATATTTAATTGTTGAAGAATTTATTTAAATTGTAGCTTAAAGATACCCACTTGCAGCAGCCACAGGCATTCTTTCTAATTCTTCACTTCCTTTTTTAGCTCCTGTTTCCTTCTCCCCTTCTTCTTAGTCCTCTCAGGTATAAGAGAGCAGTTCACGCCTCCGAAGTGCATTGAGCCACATTTTAAAGTACCCTACAAACTTGTATTAGGTATCCACAGTCATTAGGTGCCCCCGATCAAACTATAATGAGATGCCACTAACTGATGGATTAGACTTTCCACTCAAGATAAAGTAAATACAGAAATCTTTGAGGTGAAATATGCCACAAAATAACACAATGCAGATGTCATTTCAAGATTAAATGTGGCTTGTGCGCCACTGAGTAAAAATGTACTGAAAGTCAATTTTTTTTGTACGAAGATTATTTTGTAAAGTGGCATCGCAGAGCCCTATCTTGTCTAGGGCAGATGCTCACTTTGGAACCTCAACAACAAAAATGCTCACAAGCTAAATCTATACTGCTAAGTGTGGCTGAGCCCCAGTGGCCAAGCAGATGGTTGGAGCCATACTGCTTGGAGTTACCTGACTCTAGAGTAGGCTGTACCAGTAGTCATGTAGTACATACACTGGGTTTCCTCCGGCCCCTCGTTGTCCTAAAATGTAGAAATTCCAGGGAGAAACAGGTTTCAGCTAAAAGCTGTTTTACAGCCCTCTGGGGAGGTGGTGGAGAGTAGATGCAGGTATCATGACAGGAGGGAATATAGAGGTGCTGAAGGATGCAAAGCCTGCAATAGTCTTGTAGGACAACATAGGCTACTCAGAACCAAATCAGGTACAGTCTCATTCATTCTGCCTTTAAAAGTGGTTCTTGGATTGAACTATCTCCAAAATTATACTTTTTTTTTGTTTGGGTTTGTTTTTTTTTTTTTTCCGAGATAAAATTAGTTGCTTCATTAAAAAAAAAAAAAAAGCCAAGAGCAAACTAACAGGCCATCATACACCTTATTTTTTTCATGGGCACCTCAAGGGAGGGGAGCTGGAGACAAGTTTCACCTGATATCCTTTTCATCACGTAACTAAATCACAACAGTTATGAACTTTGGTTGGGAGGGACAGCCAGATATTGGAAATGCTTGTTAAGATTTCTTAATATCCCAAGCAGAACACGTTTAGTGTGGCAGCAATAAATGGACTATTGGTATACATGTTCATGGTGATAAATAATATTCAAAGCAAAAAATTACCTCAGTGAACATATGTACACCATCAAACCCACACTTCTGCTCAAGATGAAGGCTCATTCAGGACTCCCACTTGCTGGCTGAAAAAAAGGTTCTAAGAAAGACATACTGACATCCAATGTGGCAGTAACACACCCACACATACTTTTTTAAAACATACATCTTAATTATGGAAACATGACCTTTTGACTTCCATAGACATATTCTACATAGGTGATAACCTGGGAACCCTGGGATTACCATCTCCATAACCAGATACAATAGATGTTGATAGGGAGAGCTTGGTGTATTCTTTGTGATAGGACTGTAGCTTTCCTTCATATGAAAATCTCAGCAACTTCACACTCAGAAGGCTGTAAGTTTACCCAATAAATGCTGGGAAAAGTAACAGCTATGAAGATAGTTGTATCCTTAATTTTCTCCTACTATATTTTAATTCCTTTTAAGAGTTTGGCATGGGCAGTCTGAAACGTAATGCCACATAAAACCTAACGTAGAATCATAGAATCATAGAATAGTTAGGGTTGGAAAGGACCTGAAGATCACCTAGTTCCAACCCCCCTGCCATGTGCAGGGACACCTCACACTAAACCATGCCACCCAAGGCTATGTCCAACCCCGCCTTGAACACCGCCAGTGATGGAGCATTCACAACTTCCCTGGGCAACCCATTCCACTGCCTCACTACCCTTACAGTAAAGAATTTCTTCCTCATATCCGATCTAAACATCCCCTGTTGAAGTTTGAACCCATTACCCCTTGTCCTCTCACCACAGTCCCTAATGAAGAGTCCCTCCCCAGAATCCCTATAGGCCCCCTTCAGGTATTGGAAGGCTGCTAGGAGGTCTCCATGCAGCCTTCTCTTCTCCAGGCTGAGCAGCCCCACCTTTCCCAGTCTCTTTTTTCCTTCGAAGTTTCCTCGGCAGCTCCTTATCCATCCAAGGAGGTCTCCTGGCCCTCCTGCTGCATTTCCTTCTAGTTGGGAGGCAACAGTCCTGAGTTTGTAGTAGGTGATCCTTGAATATCAGCCAACAGTCTTGGGTCCCCCTGCACTCTAGGGCTATACCTCATGGAACCTTACTGAGCAGGTTCCTGAAGAGGCCAAAGTCTGTTCTCTTGAAGTCCAGGGCACTGAGCTTGCTGCACACTCTTCTCACTGTCCTGAGGATCTCAAACTCAACCATCTCGTGATCGCTGCAATCAAGGCTGCCCTGGAGCGTCACATTCCCAACCAGCCCTTCCCTGTTGGTGAGGACGAGGTCAAGCATGACACCTCTCCTTGTTGGCTCCTCAATTTCTTGCAGAAGGAAGTTGTCTTCCACACAATCGAGGAACTTCCTGGATTGCTTGTGCCGGGCCGTACTGTCCCTCCAACAGATATCAGGGTGGTTGAAGTCCCCCATGAGAACAAGGGCCTGAGAGCGTGACGCTGTTCTTATCTGTCTATAAACATCAACTGCCTTATCTCTTTTATACATTGTAACACAGAAGTTCTACTTATTGCCACATATATTGCTCATTAAATTTGTCCTTTCAAAAGATAAATGTTGTTCTGCTCAACTTTACCTGATCCTCAATACACACATGTTGACCTAAGTCCTCCAGGCTTCAGGCTGACAGAGTTCTCAGAGAGCTTTTTTCAAAGAGCTTTTGGATCAGGTTTTGGGCTTGCGATTCATGAATAAAAGCTCTCAGTCCTTCCCGTAACATTTCACTCAGCGTTAATAATTATGTAATACAGAGAAACCTGAGAGAAAGACTCCCCTGCCCCTATACTCTCCAGAATAGTTAAAATTCTAAAATCCTTGTCTTCCTCATCAAACTCCATAATTACTTAATTAAAACTATAGTAGATGCCTAAAAAGGTACTGCAGGCTCTTAGAAATTTAGCTTGTAGTAATTAAAATTGTGAAGCCTTCATAACATGGTACACCTGAAAAGATCCTCTTTTCCATCCCCTTTCTTCCCTCAAAATCTTGTCTTTCATTTTGCTTCCTCCTAATATCTTTGTTTCCTAGATTGTGCCTTCTGCCTTGGCAGGTACCAAATTTACATAGCTCTTGCCTCTGTCACCTCAGTCCCAGTGCACAGTGCTGTCTTGGGCTGGTTTCAGGCTGCCAGCATCACCTGGTCAGCAAGACACTGCTTTTTCAGGTATTTTCCAATCTATCCAGGAGCAGGTAAGAGGACTATGAGCACAGGGCTCGCTCTCTACCCATTTCTTCCCAGCATCACAGTAGAGGTCTTTCTCAAAATTTGAGAATCCCCCTGCTCTTGATAAGCAATTCAGAAGAACCCTGCTTGGGCTTCCCACCTGGTTGCAGCCATCTACCACCAGGCAAATGAAACCATTTCCACTTCCTCAGCTCTCTGCTGAGGTTAGTGCAAACCAGCACCCCAACATATACAGAGGTAATTACCAATCTACAGGAGCAAAGAGATAATTGAAAATCACAGGCTCTTTCAGATGGTATCAAGCCTGCAATTCTCCAGAGTATCCAGAAATTGTAATTACTCAATGAGCGTTTTCCCCTGTGCTCCCACACCCCAAGGGTGACTTTACTCTACAAAAAATCCATCCGTCTCTTGCATGCTTTATGCATCTTCCCCACAGAGTATGCATTTTATGTAACAGAATGATTAATTCTTCATCTCCACATCAGGGAGAAAGAAGTCCTTGAAGAGACAAAACAAAAGGATTGGGGTGATGCAGTCCTTGCTGAAACAGACTTTCATGAGGCTTTACTTTGCTTTCGTGCTTTGAGTTGTAATTTGAATGGACTTGATGCTGGTAAGTCAGAAGCAGAGGAGGTTTTTGCCATGCTATTTGAAGATAATTGTTTTTCAACTTGTCCTACAGACTGTTTAGTGCCTGCTGGGCATTATGTGATACACCGTACTCTGTAGCTGTTCCTCACACTGATTTTACCAGTTTACAAAGCTATGATGTACCTGGCTCTGTTATTAAAAGATAGTCAGCATGATTGAACCATAAGAACTTCAGCTGTAAGCTTTAGTTGTTGCACTGGAACTAACGCCACTGACGAGATTCTATTCCGATGTCCCCTCGGCTCACCTTCTGCTTCTCCCGAATGTTTAGCCAAGAGTTTCATTCACGTAGATTGCTATCTACAGTCAGAGGGCTGTCTCAGTATGCGAGCATTACCTATAACCTTATTCCATACACTTAAAGAAGTACCTAAAATTAGGCACCTAAACTTGCATAGCTGTAAGTTTCCCGAATGCAAAAAATAGCCCAGCTAAATGAAAAAAAAAAAAAAAAAGGTATTTACTGACTTCAGAGAAGTTTAGTGTCCTTTGCTCTCTTTGAACAGAAGAGAATTGTAGGTTCCATCTTGGTGTTGGAAATGCTGATCCTGTACACAGAACAATAGGTAAGCCAACCCAAAAGGTTCTTTCCCTGCATTGCCCCAGAGACCCATCCTTTCTTTCACAGTGTTTGAAATAAAATCAGTAGTTTATCCTGGGTCTCTTCGTGCTGTGATCAACAGATCCTTCTTCTCTTACCCACCTTCAGCAAACAATACCTCTTTCATGAATCTTGGTATACTCACAAACCCCAGATACTTCCTGGCTCAGGATTACAAAAATAATCCTGTCAACCGATGAATGCTGCGGATAGGAGCTCCTACATATAGTCTTTCATTGCAGATATCAAAGATATTTGATATAAACAGCTTTTGCAGTTGCTATCACAGCTAGACTGTTTCCAGCACCTCATCAAACTTGCTGACATTTCCAAACCACTGTCCTCTATGTAGGCATGCCCCCAAAATGAAAAGACTTTTTGAAATCGTAAGGGAAGTCTGTGGCAGAACAAAAGCTTAAGTTTAGATCTCCTGATACTCATTGCAGTCCATTAACACACCACTACTAGTTTTATTCAAAAAAAAAAAATGAATAAAAGAAAAAGACAATGAACATGCAGTGGAGTAAATGAGCCTTGAGTGAATTCTCAGTGTATTGTAAATTAACTGGAAATATGCTGTGCGAACTCAAGTAACTTAGCTTATTAAGCCCTGTGGTCTGTGCACTTACTTGTTCTTAGACTACATTACCCTTCTTTTCTGCTTTATTATGATGAAATTAATTTTTTTATTTAATTCTGAAGGGAATTGCTAGCAAGTTACTAGTGCAGTTATGTATTTATATGTATTGCGTTTATACATTTATGTGCATTGTAGGCAACAAAGACTCCACATCTGTTCTATCTCTTTGTCACCACATCTGGGAAATCTCTGCATTCTTCATCTGGCATGACTTACTGCATGGCACAGCTCAGCACAGATAAACATACAGAAATGGGAGGGAACTTCTTGGCTTTTCACATCAGCTCAGTGTCAGCATTTAGTACAGCCAGAACCTACTCTGAATAGATTGCTCCTGTGACACATGGATTAGGCACCTATAATCAGTACTTATTTCTGTTATTCAAATAGACCACTCACTAAAAGCCAGGAAGGCTAATGCCACCCTAGATAATGTGTCCACTCTGGGTATGTGTACATCATGCAATGTCAGCAAAGGCAAGTGAGGGTCTCATCTTACAGTGTAAACCTCATTGTGTTCGAGCTCAGTTTCCTTTAACCTCAACTTGTTTAGAGCAAAGCATCTTCCAGTCTTTCTATTAACCAATATCAGTTGAACAAATAAATAGCAGATTTTGAAATAAAATGTCAATATTGAACGTACTGATCCTCCCAGTTTTTACTTGGAAAGTTATTAAAAGAGAGCATTTTCACCTTATCATTTTCAATTCCAAACATAAAAGAAGCTAAAGCAGTTATAGAAACATTATCAGCTGAAAGGATGAGGCATAATTTAACTTATTGCTGTGAAACGTTTCTAAGGTTGTAGCAACCTTGAAGTTTAGCAGTTTTGTTGTTAACACTTAAATCTAGTGTTAAGCTAGTTTTGTGTTCCATGGGGAATGCCATATTGCAGAGTAGAAAGTAAATTTTCTCATCTAGAAGCATTTTACATGATATATTCAGAGTTATAAGACTTTTTTTTTTATTTCATTTTTGCAAATGTGACTTTAAAACTGTCTTTCTTTTGAAAAACAACTGAAGGCGTGGTCCTAAGAGTTTGTGGGACACCATTAATTTATCTGAAGAGGAGTCACAAAAGTTCAAACTGAGGTCCTGTACATAAGAAGTCTCATGGCTGTTAAATAATTCCCAGTAGACAGCCATGAACATTATTAATGAGGCCTCATTAATAGTTTAGAAAACCCTTAGTTGAACTCTACTCACAGTTCCATTCATTAATTGCAGTAATTAACATTAAGGACTGCAAAAGCTTAATAAATGGCTTTTCCATTAGTACATATTATGCTTATAGTGAAGTCAGGTACTTAGAGACATAACTGTGGAGTGCATTTGAAGCAACGACAGCAACCAAATAGCACACAAAACTTGCAGATTATTCTTTGATATTTGCCGAGAGAGAAATCTTATCTGTGAAATTAAAGAGGCTTTCTACCACACTGGTAGCTTAGCAGGATTTATCTTTCCATCTGTTCCTATCTGCAGTTACACCATTGGGTTTTTTGCTAATACAATGTGTAAACTTCTGGGACAACTTGGTTGTCCTTCATTTCTGCAAATCATCACAATTACGACAATAATTGTAATATGAATTGGATTTTTCATTATTTGAACAGAATGTAAAGCCAAGGCATAAAACAGCTCAACTGAGAACAAAAAAATCCCAAAGCTTACTGCATAGGTTAGGCAAAACTCTTCAAATAGACATGAAGAGAATTAAAGACTGGAGAGTGCCTTATCAGTTATCACTACAAAAAAGAAAGCAAAACCAAACACCAAAGAAAACATAAGCAACATTAAAAGAATAAACATAATCAGCTTAGTTGATTTTCTC
The DNA here is from genome assembly GCA_039720435.1 of Amazona ochrocephala. Taxonomy (NCBI): domain Eukaryota; kingdom Metazoa; phylum Chordata; class Aves; order Psittaciformes; family Psittacidae; genus Amazona; species Amazona ochrocephala. The sequence continues at coordinate 16,166,212 of CM077879.1, forward strand.
TAAAGAATGTAGAAAACCTAGAAATAGTCCAGCATGGAAAATAAATGCAACAGGCAGTACTACCACCAGAATGAAAGGCTGGGCATCATTTTGGCTGGTTCTTGCTTAGAAGAAATGCATAAATGTCTATGAGAATATGATTATAGAACCCATAGGATGATATTAGTAAGACAAATTTAGAAATAAAGTGTTAGGAGTGAAGATTCTGCTTACCGTGAAGTTAAATTATTTCAATGAAAATGAAACCAAATCTCTGACACAGCAATTCTTTTTAAGGTATTTCTAGTCTCTCTAATATGTAGATCCACCACTTCTTTAGAAAAACAATAATATTAATTATAAGCTCCCTCTGAAATTCCAACTGGATAATTGCATTTTGTCTACTTATGCCAAAGCTGTGACGGGAAGAAGTTTTATTCACCTGCTGTTTCAAGCTTTTGTGTATTTTTACTATTGATTAGTTGCTACATTTCACCTCAGAAAAAGCTGGATTTCACAAGAGGATTTAGAAGACTCCTGGACATTCTTTGTACATATATGTATAGAAGTGCTTTGATCCTTTAAATATGGCTGTAAGCTGATTTTAATTAACTTACAATTCTGAAAAACATTTATCTGGTCCTTTGAAAGCTGGAATGGCTTAGGAAATGGAATCTTTTCCTTCTTTAAAAATCTGAGTAAAGTACCATATGCAATAGGAATTTATAGGCAGATCCCAGCTACTAATAGAAAGATGAGGTATCTATTTCTGATTTTATTCAGTTGTTGTGGGGAAAAAAAAAAACAAACAAAAAACCAACAAAAACAACAAACGGGAATTAAAGCATTTTTGTCTACTTTTAGTTCCTAAGCTCATATTCAGTACAAAGATGTAGCACGTTTTTACTCCATTAAAATGGTACAGGGTTTTTTCCTTCCAGCTTAGGGGGCTAAATATTTCTAGATTAATCACAGCAAAAGAAAGCAGGTATATCTTTCGTTAAAATTGATTCACACAGTGTCAGAATATAATGTCATAAAATCATCTTTTCACTACTCTCTAGGGAACGTTGTGTTCTGGGCCTTCCAAGCGGAATTGTCATCTTTACCTTGTTAGGCGATAGCTACTTAGAAATCATGTCACTCAAGCAAAGCACGTTTATACCATTCAGAAATCTTACTGATTGTAAATTACAGATGAAATGGACATAGAAACTAGCCATCAAGGTTGAAATAGACATTATTAGATTCTTATTAATACTTCATCTAAGTATTTATCATCTATATTATTCCATATATGGATTCCCATCTACAAAGAGAACTTAGTTCCTTCTTAGGTTCTTGGGTTTGTAACAGAATTTAAATACTGAAGCTAACAGCAACAAAACTCTGTTTCCCTGCCAACGTAAGGAGAAAGATGTGAAGGCCTTTGCATTGAGAAAATCATGGCCGTTATCTAGTGACAGGGTAACATCTAATTTCAGTGCACTTTTGCAGAAGCCAAGATTCAAATGAAAGCCTGTGAAAGGAAAGTTCCTTCCACTACTACCTCAGATAATACCATGGTTTACTATCAGTTGATTTTTTTTCTGGTAATCCATGAGAGTTTAGCCTTGGTCCAGCATAAAGACATGATGAATCCAGTGTGTTATGCACAGTATGGGTACAGCCAGGCACCAGCAGTTCCCCAGGTAACTAACACCCACTGTGGATTTAGTTACTGCTCTCATTTGTATGTCTTGGCCTGGGAAAAAGCACAAGACCTAGCAATCTTTCTGCTCTATTTCAGTGATCTGGGGAGAGAATGTTTTGAAGAACTGCTGCAGGCCTAAGCTTAGAGAGGATTTGACCTCCGTGATGTCCAGAAGATCTACAGAATAATTGTGGTTTGCAATGCTGATTACAGCTGCTTTTTACCCATTCAGATACAGCTCAAACACTGCCTGAGGTACGAGACTTATAATGGTAGGCATTGACTGAAATCTTTTAGGTCACATCCAAACAGATGGTGTGAAAAGGCCAGCACTGATATGGTGCTAACTTGGACATATAACTGATAAAAATATAGCTATGCCTATATTAGCAAGAATGTGGTACAATGGAGACCAATCTGCAGAACAAAAGCTTTGATGCTGCAAAGCTACACCTAGCATGGTTTGCTTTGAAGTAGTTCTACTCTAGTCTTGTGGACTGAGCATCTATTAGTACTTAGAGCATGTGCGCTGCCCTCCCAGAGCCCATCTTTTGGTTTCAATTCACCCATAAGCATCCAGTTCACACACTCCGTACCCACCCTACAATGTGATTACAAATGCTGAAAACAAGTGTCAACCAGAAGATTTGCTTCCACATTTGCTTCTTCCACCCCAGAATGGAAATGAAATGGTGATGCAGATGTAGCCACTATTGATGCTTATGCAGAAGAAGACTATTTCTGTCCATATTTTTTGTCCAAATCCTAAAAGTTGGTACCTTTGACAGCCCAGCAAAATGTTCCTTTCCAATTGTTGCCGCTGAAAAAACATGACTTCAAAGTAATCTTTGTACTGTATCTTGTCCATCAGCCTGAGAGGCAAAATCCTGTTCCCACCAAAGTCAGCGGAATGTTTTCTACTGACATCCATGCAGCTAGGATTTTACTCACGATCTGTGCACACCCAAGATGTAGCCTCCTTCAGTGTGTGAAGAACTAGAAAGGGCAAGAGCGTGGAACTATGCTTGTCCTAAGTGATGGATGGATGGCTAGCTCAGGACTCCCCAGATGCTTCAGCAGAAAGATGCTGTAGGTCTGTCTGTCTGTGTAAGCCTAGGCTGTGCTCTTGGGATTTACTTTTGACTTCAGTGGTAATTCTCATGCCAGTTCTTACAGTCACAGACAACAAACAGTACCGTGCTCAGAGTCCTAGAACCTGAATTCAATCCTTCTCTTGGTGGGTATTCATGCAAGTCACTTCAGTCTCTGCTTCATGCACTGCATACCTCCTATCTGGTTTATTTCAGCTGTAACATCAACTGTGTCAGGTCACTCTCCATGCTTACATGCAAGAGCTTTGCACAGCAGAGAGCTCTGGGCATGACTGGCACTGGCCTAGAACAAGTGCCAGCATCAAAATACGATGTTGTTCTTAGAGAAAAATTCTGTTCCTTCCTCTCCTCTAAGCTTCATCTGAAGTTTCTCATCTCATGAGAAACAAAGGATTAATATCGTGAAGGAAAATGACCTGTCACCCTGGAGAATAATGTTTTGTGTGGTTTATCTATTGCTTCTCAGTGTTGGCACTTAACTAATGTTAACTGAATGCTGATCAATGGCAGTAGAACTTCATGGGAGCTGTGAGTTACACAGCACCATTTTCCAACAGAAGTTTTCCGGATCTCTGTTGATTTTATATCCTATTTTTCTTTCCTTTTCTTTTTGTTTAGCAGCTTTTATTTACATGTGAGTTTCTGGTAGTTTCAATATGTTAAAACCCATTTAGACAGCATCAAGACTGAGAATTCTCCACTGTATAAATTTAATTCAAATTACTCTTACTCCCCTGTTATCTGCTGGTTATAATGCGAAGTACTTTCAAAACTGGCACATTAAAGAAGCTATAATTTGCTCAACAGCTGTGGAAACTGTGTTAATTAAAGGAAAAATTTATTGGTTTTATTTTGATGTTTCCTTTATTATATTGCAAGTATGAGAATTTTCTCTTCAAGGTAAGAAGTCATCAATTCTCATCTGTCCATCCATCTATATACGTACCTCAGCATTACACTTCTCTGAGCACCTTCCAAAGATGAAAATGTGGAAATCGTTTTTATCTCTTTTTTTCTCTGCTCAGACTGTAGAATAAATAGATTTTAAAGTCAACAAGGACCACTAGGTTATTTAGTATGAGATCCTTGATCAAGCATTGCATCTAGGCCTCCCTTTATTGAGCACAATGATGTGATTTCAACTCAGGCAATTCCAGACAGGCAGTCAGTTTTGATATGAAAACCTCAAGAAATGAAAATTCAGCAATTCCTTCAGCAGTTTCTTCCAATATGTGCTGAGCACCTGTGTGCCTTCTTTCTTGTTATTTCCACGGACCTTTCTCAAGTAGATTAGAAAGCTCTTTAGCAGTGACTATATTCCAAATTACATACATGCCATCAAATCAAAGCTTATCTTGGTTTCCTCTTAATTAGATTTTAATTTCTGTCATTTCCATTATAAGAGAACTTTCAGACCACAGGTGAAATGCATCGAATTTCTTATGCACTTTTAAAAATTGCAAGATCCAAAACCAGAAGCAGTAGCTTGATTCTACATAATTGCTGCAAGGTGAAGGGGGAAAACCATTTCCCAGCTCTAATTCCTGTTCCTTTTACACATTCAGGGACACTGGGCTTTGCTGTGGCTTTAGGCAGGTTGCTCATGGGGAGCTGCTTCACCAGCATGATTCCTAAATCATTTGCCACCTATTTGTATGGTCCTTTCCTCAACTTCAACTGTGAAGGACAGATTCGTACTAGCCCAGACACTAATTTCTAGTAAATATTCTGGCAAATTCAGTTCCCATGACAGATGTCACATATTGATTCTTACTATGCAGGGCACTATGATCTCTAGAAGAAAGTTACAAAGAAAACTCAGTTCAGCCAAACCTACCTCTAGGGATACTTGCAGAGATGAGCACAGACTGCACCTATGTGACTGGAGTCACAACTGGAGCAGACCAGCTCACTTTTTAAAATAAAGTGATGCAGATCCCACCAAAATTATAATCAAAGGATCATTGACTGGTCTTGCAGATATCGGCTCAAGCCTTTCTCTTCCTTAAACTTCCAATCAATACAACTTGTATACAAGCATTTGTCTTTATAAGTACTTTTCATTAAAAGCTAATTATAGTATACTTCTGTAATTAATTATTAGCTGCTTGAAGTAGATATCTTACAAGATTATGCTGAATGAAAAGAATCAGTCATTCTTAGCACAGTGCAAGCTGGAGAATTGTTTTAAAGATAAGTTTAATTCCATCTAAACAAGATGTACTGTAAATGTTCCCTTATACATTCATTTGACATCCAAGTCTCTGGAGAACTTTTTGTTCTTTTCTAGTTCGCTCTGCATCCATTTTACTTCCCCTCTGGACATCCATTACAAAGAGGAATCAGGTTGCTGTGCTCAGACACCACTGCTGCAAAACTACCCTGAGCTGTTCCGTTAGCACTCAGGTTCAGTTCTCTTTGTTTATTGAGTTTCTCCAGGTTTCTTATGGCTTACTGCAGGACAACTGCACTGCCAGCCACCGGTCTGCATCTGGTAAGGGCAGGAGGAAGCCTGTCCTTGGGGGATAAGGAGCCCAGCAACATTGCAAATACATCAGATTCCACTGTGAATTCCACAAACAGTTAATAACAGGCTAAATTTGCTTTCCTTAGTTGGACCATGAAAATGAACAGAACAGTGGGTAGGAAAAATTATACAGTAATAAATGATTGTTGGCACCTTAATTATCACAGTAGGGAGATAAAAAAGGAAAAGATGCATATCTTAAGGTCCCTTTCAACCCTGACTATTCTATGATTCTATGATTCTATGATATATCTTTCTCCAGGTTGCTGGCTTGTGTACTGGAAGCTTTTTGCCCAAGAACAAGCTCAATACAAGCCAGCAGGTTCCACTGAGAAAAAATATCAGTACTGAATAAAAACTAGTGCAAATGAGGTTAGTATCTACTTACCACCTGGTAAGCTGTCCTTAAAAGGTTAGAAAAGAAAGCGGTAATAATGCTTGAGCATGCTTAAATTACCGATTCCATCTTCTACTTCTGCAGATAAGATCCAAGAAAATTAATCTGTGGAGAGACACAAGAATATCTCACCTTCCAAAGGCAATTACCTTCACTGAGAAAAGTTGTTATAACAAAAGCTTTCTACTTTCAAAGTGTGAATCCACCTTCGGCTGCATGTACCCGAAGATGAAAGAAAAAATAAAAGTCACTGAATTACCAGACTGGTATTACTGAGTTAGTGTAACAAAGATCTACATTTGATTTTAAACAGTTCAGAATCATTTCAATAATTAATCATACAAGTTTTACTTCAGTTTACCCATTGTACAGCTTGGCCAAAACAAGGAACATAGTACTTTTTAGGTCTCATGCACAATCATTGGCATTGAAAGGCCCTTCCAGATATTTCACTGAGATTTCAGATATAACTTTATGAATGCAGTTTGAAATTCATTTCTGCAAAAAAAGTAGTCATAAAGAGACCAAGGTATTTTCTTGACAACTTTTCAGCTTTTCCTGGAGACTGGACACAAGTCCTGGAATCTTTTCTTTCATCAGTTTTATTCTTTGCTGCAACATAATGGTATTAAGGCATTAAGGGCAAAGGAACAAAAGTGAAAAAAAAAGACAACAATAAAAATGATCCATTGGCAGGAGGACATCATACACTTTTTCCATTTCGTACCAAGGTATTTTACTGTTTCATTATCCGAAGGAGGAGATGCAGTAGCGTATGCTGCTCAAATGACTGTGGGGACCTGGTCTAAGAGGGTGTGCTGTGACCATTGGCTTGAGCAAACCAAGCTGCAAAGCAATTGTAAAGCTGTTACACTCCTGCTGGTAGCATCATATGCACACTAATTTCACGTTCCTTTTACACTTTGCCTATGCAAAGAGCAGGAAATGGCATCAATCAGGTCCCAGTTTGTCTTCCACCACATAGTATGTCTTTAATATAGCAGGAGAAAAATAGCCAAACTATGCTGTGAAAAAAAACAGAAGTTGTCAAATGGAGGTTGGGGGACTGGTGGTGTCTTTTTTCTTTCTCATGAATTGCTCTAACAATATGCAGGTTAGACTGGTATTTTCTGATAACATATCATTCAAATACTGATTTTAAGAATTTAAACCACCTACATATAAGTCCAGAGGCAGTATAAGAAAGTGAGATTTCATCAATGATTATCTGGACAGTTGAAAGAGATATATCTAATTATTCTTCACCTGCCATTTAAAGGAAAGGTTGAGCTCTTTTATGTTATAACTGTGCAACAAAGTTAACATTTTCTGTTGTTTCTAAAAATATCACTGCATGTGATAAAGGCTTCTCTTTGCATGGGTCTGTTTGCTAATAATGCACTATACGTCAAGATACCTGGAGTCAGTTGAAAAGCGTAAGTGGCCAGAGAGCACATTTATACCCTTTCAGTCCAACATATCTTACGAAACAAATAAAATTCACATAATAGACTTCGTGAAAAAGAGTGAAAACTAGAAAGACTTTTTATTCATTAACAGAAAAGAAACCACTTCTGACGCGTAAAGGTGCCATGTCCATGTCTGTAGCTTAAGACGTGTAAACAAAAAAGTAATCCTGAATTGTACACTGTTTCTGCTAGAAATGAAAGCCAAGTGGCCAATTTGAGTCATTTTATGTTTTTCAGATGAACAGTTGTGAGGAACAGCCTTAGAGGCAGACAAATTATTTGAGACAGTTCCCAAAAGGTATGATTATATGTAAGCACCTGCTCGCTGTTATGATGGTTCAGTCAAGAACAATTGTGAATGCTTTTATGAGTTCTGCAAAGCTATTAACCTCACCAGAGTGAAAAACAGCCTTTTTCCTAAGTGTCATAGCTCAGAAAACCCTCCAGCAACTGTCGTGTATAATGTGATGAACGAGTCTTCGTATATTGGACCACACGGTCCAGAAGGACAAAACTTCAGACTGATGGACCGCCAGGACAGGAGCAAGCAGTGAACCTCTAAAATGAGTGAAACTGTTTGGAAACTGAAATGAGTCTAAATTCAACAACGGTCGCATCTGTGAAGGCCTTCTGTAGTACTATGGACTATGAAACTTCGTTCAGTAGCACCTCCTGTCAGAGGTTCTATGTAGTTAACTCAGGATGCAGATTCAGATGCTCAGATTTCTGCAGCAATGTAGGCAAGGACTGTGTAGCATGAAGCCCAGATTTAATTCAGACTTGGTCGAAAGAGCACAAAAAGCAGCAAAGCACAGTGAGACTAACATCATACCAAGAGAAATGTGAAGGAAAGGCTCTCGCCTTGCATGATGTTGTGAGACAAGGACCAATAGGGAGTGTGAAAGAGGTGGTCCAGGAGAAAGTGAATGCTGTTACTGCTTATGCAAGATAGATTATTAGGAAGGCTTGAATGTCAGAATGCAACAGCACATCCTGCTTTCATTTGTGTCTCTCTTCAAAATCAAAGACAAGAAAAGAGGAAAAAACATTGTGTGCGGGAGCATGAATACAGACCTTTACACTTAGTGAAGACAGAGATTATGGACCTATCACAAGCTAAGAGTTTCTTAACAGAAAACACTTATGGAAAAGAACGTGTCTTAATGACACTCCATATTAAATTGTTATGTGGCAAGTATTCTACAAAATAGATAAAATAATAGGTATGTATATATAATAGACATAAAAACATTATTATGCACATCATTTGATGACACACTTACTTCAAAGCCAGTGAGCAGGCAGAAAATGGAATATCAATATGAGTAGCACTAGTCCATGTGAAGGGAATTTTACCATGAGCAAAGCTCCTGAGGACAAGACAGTGGTGATATAACCCTCTCTTAACTGAAGAGAAACATAATAGTCAAGGCCATGAGCTTCTCTTCTGTGATCAGTGATCTCCAGATTCATCATGAAACTTTGTATACCCTCAAATGTCAAACACGTGTTTAGAAGGGTTTGCACATATGTATTCAGCTATATTTTTCTGCTTTGCAGCATGTTATGGCTGTTAAGAGTCCAGAAATCTTAGCTCCAAAAAAATTCACATACATTACAGAAATATTTCTCATGTTAGACCTTGTCCTTGATAGCTATGCATGTAATTGAACTTGAAAAATAATTTTCTCATCGTAAAAAGCCCTTGTCTACAGAACAGCATGACCTAAGTGGGCATAGAATTAGAAGAGGAGAACATGTTTTCTCCATCTTACTATGATGTTTGAATACTGATAAAGCTGGTCTTCATTCAGTGAAAAGCATCTGTTCTCCCAGTCATGCTGAATGAGTGAAGAGTGATTAGCAGAAAGACACAACTAGTGTCTTCCTCTATCACTCCTTTGCCTATTTGGCTTCATCACAGTAGCTGAAGCTGAAGCCTGAGCAGCCGTGGCCTCTTCTCCTGCCTGCCCTTTTCTTACTGCTCTTTTCAAACTTGGTAGGACAAAGACTGATGCTAGCATCACCCGGATCAATGATACTTTTCAAAGAGATTGAGTCAAGCATGTAAAATTCCTACTGTCAGCCTGCACTCTGTAGCTTACATAACCTTGATTGACATATGTGAAGTGGTTCGGTGAGCTGTGATCAACTAGGGATTAGTCTGATCTTGAGTTTCATGCACAGATGAAAGGGTTGGATAAAGGAAGTCAATTTTCTTTTTTTCTGCTTATTTGTGCTTTTTATGAGTGGAAATGTTTGTCTTGTTTACAAACACTGTTGGCTGAGATCTGGATATTGACCATTTCTCCCTAGCTGCATAAGAGGCATGGAAGAAAAGGCTTCAATTGCCTGTGGTTTGCTGCTCTTCCAATCCTAGGGTTTGCTTGACTGCTGTATTAACCCAGACGTTCAACCCTGAATTAGATCCCTCCAGTCAGCAATGGCTCACACACCAAACCCCCACACTTAGAGCGTCTTTTCTGACTGCAACATGAATAAATATATCAAATCCAGTTTTAATCTTGATTGCTTGCATTCTTGTGTATCAAAGATATATTTACACCATTCAGATTCTCAAGTAAGAGTTCGTGCTTTCTGGCAGTCTTGCTCAGTGTTTCAGTGTTGAAATTTGTGCCGCCATCTCCTCATTTATTGGCCAGTAGTTAGATTAAATCCAGCCTATTGTGCCTAGAAGCAGTGCACTCATTACACCCGTTGTAAACCATGTAAGTTTACTCCTGAAGGGTTGAAACACTTTCGACCTGAGCGACTAGTTCATCTGAGGTGTATGAAACAGACTGTAGCTTACAGTGCAGAAATAGTCCACCAGTTCAGCACAGCCTAAACCTTTGTGCATTCACATTTACCTGGTGTCACAATTTCTGCTGTACACTCACAAGAGCTGTCTCATTTTTCTGGGAAGAAAAGTGAAAATATCGCAGAATGGCCGAAGTTAACAAGTGCTATGAATGATTAAACATGGCTCTCTCACATGTATGATACACAACCGCTTTGGATACTTTTGAGTTGATGCACTTGGTGGAGCTTGCAAAAACTTTGCTCTAGACCTACCTTATTGCCAAGATCAGCTCTTGAGTTCTTGCCTAAATTCAGGCTTTGATTTCAACATGTGCACAGAGAAATGGTAAAAAATTACTCTGATTAAACACTTTTTCAACAACTATTCTTTTGACAAGATGCTTGAAAAAAAAAGTTGTGATGTGCAACAAAACATTTCCCAAAAAATCCTTTAACAGTTGTTGCCTGCTTAGAAGAGTTCCAGATTCAAGTCTTTGTCTGTGTCCTAATAAGCTATGCGTTTTGCAGAGGGTATTTCTACCATATCATTTGTCAAATGCAAAGTGAAAAATGTCTGAAATCACCATGATTTTCATAGCCTAAGAAAGCTGTCTCCCACTAAGTATGAAACACATATATGTGCAAAAGGTTGGAGGGGCTCACAACAGCTGATTTTAGTTGATTTGGGGGCAAATATTTTTAGTACACTCACTTCAAAGAATCCCAGATATTGTGTCCAAGATTATTTTTTTAAGAGAAAAATGTAATTGCAGTTTTCCAATCAACTTTGTTTTATACATACAATCTTTAACCTTCACTTTTTTTGTTGAATGGGTGGGTCATGACTCATCAACAGAATCTCTTCAAAGTCTGCCAGTCTGGGTGCCTTCCCTAATGATATTGCTTGTTTTGTGCATTGATACAGTGACAGTTGAGAAAAATGCTTATCCTTTGAAAGGTCAGTGTACAGCTTAATCTACATCAGAACAATCAGTTTCTGCAAAACCTATTGCTGAAACACAGCTTTTAACCTTTTTACATCTCAGCTTTTCAGTCCTCTTTTCACTTACTGTGCTCTGGATTGACACACCAGCTATTTGACGTTAAGGTTTGAATTCTTCTCTCCAAAATGCAAAGTTTGGTAAGGTCAGGAGATATGTCTGTTCTTCCTTATCCTCAAGAGTAAATGAAAGACCAGCATTACACAGCTCAGTGCTAAAAGGATTATAGAAATTGCAGAGCACAGCACTCCTTATTCTGTTTTATGTGGATAATCAAAGCCAAAAATGGTCTGTCTTTTCACTACAAATAACATTTGCATCCCATCATGACTGGACAGAACATCGAGAAGTCTTTTTATCTCCCCACCTGAAGTATTGTTTTTCCTGTCATTTGCCATCAAGCTGTGGTCAATAAGCAACTTGGGGCAGAGCACAACTTGCTCAGTGCAAAGCATACAGTCATCACTGGAAGCAACTCTATTAACATTCCTCTGCCTTAAGGCCTTCAGAACAGCATTGTACTTTTGAGAGTGTTTCATGCTGAGTATATATGCACACACACAGGAGGAATACACACTGTTGGAAAAACAAAGTATTTGGTTATTTCAAGTTTTTTCAAGACAACTAAAGAAATTATTTAGGTGGGCCAGATGTATATGTGCAAACATCTAATGAGACAGACAGCAGAAAGGCAGTGAACCACATAGAATCCTACCATGCAATTCTACTTGCAATTTATAATGCGAATTGAATAATACAGTTCAAAACCTTTTTACATCACTTTTCTGTTCTCCCTTGGCACAAGAGAATGAATTAGGCAGCTGTCACATTGTCTGTAAATAATGTTCAAAGCTAATTTCTTTGAAGATATTCCTTTATGTGCATTTCAGTCAGACGAATGTAGATAATTAAATATTAAGATATTTAAATCAAGTTGAGTATAGTCAGCAGCAGAAGTAAATTACTACCTTGTACTGAATCCTTACCACAAGAATCTGCTTGTTTTGTTTTGCTTTGCCTTACTCTATTCAGAAAGCAATACCGATGAATTCTCACTAGTGCCGGATACAGCGTTTAGATGACAACCTCCTTTTCATCAAACAGGGACAAATTTTTCCATTCTCTGTCTTGCTGTATATGGCGTAAGGTGGGAGATGTGAGGATCCTATTCTGATGTGAGATTGTATTCTGTGCTCTGTAGTCAAAGTAAATTACTAAGGAAAAATTTGGAGTGAAAGCTCTTCTGAGGTCATGGAAAATAATTAGAAGCAACTATACAAACAGCAGTGTCAAGGAGGAAAATGACCTCAAGGGCAAAGAGAAGCATCGGAGGAAGTTCAGTGAGATTTTTAATGCCCGTTGAGAGGCAATGAGGGGTTGGTGTTTCATATCCAAATTGTACATCACAGGAGTCAAAAGGAACCTTGTCATTGGGCTTTATCTGACACAGTAACACACAACACGCCATGGTTTTGCCTCAGCAGAAGGAGATGCTAAACTAGAACTGAGAACCAGAACTGAGGCTGTGCTGCCTGTTCTGAAGCGCCATTAAGCCATGTTACCTGAATTCATCCCTCAGACCTGTCAAATATGTACATTGTGTGACAAGCAACGTGAAGCTTTAACTGATTGGGAAATGGGTCAGTATGAACTCAGTAAAGCAAAGCTGGTTACTGTTTACTCCATGAATTTTATGCTATGCACTTAAGCGTTCACAGACTAAGATATTTGAGAGCCACAAATCATTTGCAGCCATCATCCATCGCCTGTGAATGTGACCTGAGTCTCCAGGAAACCAGGCATCACTAGTTAACCAAAATAAAATTCAAATCCTACTTATTGACGCTTGCACTAAAATGGGGGGAGGTATGTGGGCATGTGTATAAGCTTTCCATTGAATCAGAGCTATATGGAGGTGAGAACAGCAGAGCTGTCCAAAAGTGGCGCTGTTTTTTAACTTACTTCCAAGCTGGTTTGTGTACCATACGTTGTTATGTCAAGTCATCCCACATGCAGTCTGGTTTGGTTTGATTTTTGAGAGTCTCACACTCCCTGGGTCAGGAGAACATTGCCAGAAATACGTATGTAGCAGTGACAGGATAAAGATTTTTCTCCATTTGCATCCCCTTTCTGCTACCTGCAGCCCATAATTTAATGGAAGAAAATGAAAAGTGGGTAATGTAAAGGGTATGATGAAAAATAAAGGATTGTATGAAAAAAAGAAATTTGCTGTATTCCTTAGCATCTCATTTACAGGCATCCTAATAACACAATACTTTTTCAAGCATATGCTATTCTTGTAAGGAAGATGTAGCCTCATTTTGGAATGGCACTGCTACACTGCAACACTTTTGCAGCCTTTACGTTTTAGCAATTAAGTTATTTATGGGAGACCTACTCTATAAATTCCCCAAAATAGGTAGTAAAAAACCCCATACACACACATAATGCATGAGTGATTTACAGGTACTGGTAGCCTTTAAGCTATGTAGCAAAATAAGGATTCCTTCAAGTTAGATGGCTAGTTTTAGTGACATGTGTACTAAACAGTTGCCATGTAATACCTCCTTGTAAACGGACACATTGCAAGTTGTCATTGCTCTTTGCAGTATAAAAATTGTAGCAAACATACTGAAAGAGCGATCTGTTTTCTCTTTTAGTTGACTGCTCTTCCAAGATTGTGAGTGGAATAGCAAGCATGTTTGCAATTAAAGATAACACAAAATTCTTCTGTGTTATCATTTTACCTACAAAAAGCCAGGGTAAAAGAGCTTTAGTATGAAAAGAAACACATACAGAGCTGCAGATGGGATATTCTCTGCTTAAAGTATGGCTTAGATAGAGGAAAAATTTTGAGCACGGATCTTAACAACAGAAAAATAAACAGAATTCCATCTTGTTTCTCTGTCTGCTCAGTATTCTCTTAAAATAGCTGTCTCCAAAGAAAGTGCTGAAATCAAACTTCTCCTGGACAGCTATTACCTGTTATTATCATCTAGGAAGATGCGGCTGCCTGTAATCTCTGTTCACTGTCCACATCAGTCAGCAAAACTTCTTAGTGCTTAGAGACTTTCAGGTATTCCTCTTCCACAAAGGTCAAGCCAAGGCAGTGAGAAAGTCTCCTGCTGACTTCTGTGAGAACATGATGTATTGGAACCAATAGAAAAATGTGTGCTCTTAGAAAAACATGAAAATTAGTCCTGAAAAGCAGTACAGAGATGTTAACATCTTTCAGACAGAATAAAAATGGAGTACATGTTTTCATGTAATGCTAACTGCAGATAATAAGTTTAAGAAAGATCTGCTCTTTCACAGAAACTCTTGGAATTTCTTGGGCATTTTTCAGCAGAACTCCCTGCCATGGCCATACTATCCTCAGCAGGACACACAGAAGCAGGAATGGCTTGATGAGGCCCTGAAGTGCGTCCCACTACATCTGCCTGTGAGATCTGGCTGTAGTCCAGATGTTGTCCAGTCTTCAGGCTGGTCATATGTAGGCTTGTGAGGCTCCATTCTCTTCTGTAGATGATACATCTCAGGAATGGTGCTTTTGGTATCCAATGCAGAAAACAGACTAGTTCTTCTTATGAATAAGGATCATCTGATCACCTTACCACTGTCACCTTTCACTTGTCACACATTAAATAATTACAGCTGTCCTTTCTGGTATTAAAAATCTACTGATTTATGACCTTGGATTTAAAATTTTTCAAGGCTTTTTAGCACTTAGATCAAGGATTTTTGTTCTGCTCAATCTTTGCATTTTGTGCACACACAGTTTTGCCAGTAATGTCAGGAAGCAACCCCCATACCTATGCTTTAACTGGAAAAAATGAGCACCAGTTCATTACATTCCAATTTATTAACATGCCTCAGTAACTCCCAATGGGAACCAGGCATGGGTTTTCACATGAGCATGCAAAAACTTTTGAGAACACAATAACAATCTGATATGTGGCATCTTTTAGACACTATAATGGAAAAGACCATGGCAATTTTATGTGGACTTTAAGGAAAATGATGAAATATAGAAAACGTACGAGTAGAGCACTGTCAAAGAAACTCTGCAATCAGATTATTTTTCTACCAGACTCTAACTCCTGCTTCATGATGCATAGCATATATCACAACCTAGTATTTCCCATTAGAGCCCATAACAGTGAGAACTATTGATTAAATGTTAACCCCTTGACTCAGAAAGTTGAAATTTCACGAAGTGCATCCCAATACCAGCAATGGCAATGCACTGAGAAAGATCAACAATTCCAAAGAGCTACTGTAATAGGAATTTTTATCTGTGGATTTGAATTTAAACATTGTTTTTCACTGCATGCAATTGTAAAACAAGTACACCTCAAAATATAGTTTAACCTATGTGCACACACGCATATATTTATGCAGTAGTGATAAAATATTTACAAATTAGCAAATAGAAAAATGAATATCAGTCTGCATGCAGATCTCAACATACTGTTATGCTAAAATCTGTATGTGTGTTTTCAACTACTCACCATATTAACATTGGAAGTTTATATGGTTAGCTGCATATATATGTGAATTGCACAAACTCTTTAGGTATTTAAATGTGTATAAAAGGTATGCCTGTTTTACCTTAAAGTAAGTTAGTTTACCCTGAATTTCTTCATTGGTTTCTTTCTGAAATTCAGCTTCTTCCTGGCATTTTTTCCTTGTAAAACCTTGACATCTTATCTGTAAGGCAAGCTCACATGTTTTCATTTTTCTAATGAAATATTTATGAGAAGTAGGATTTTCTTTATCTGAAGAAAATGTATAGTTTAAGTCAGAAAATGTTCAGCTCCTACAAGCATAATTGGCAAATTTAGAAATAGGCAATTCTCAAAATATTAATTCAGATGAAAATCTCTGGGGTTCACCCAGCAGAGTGAAACCTCAAGGTGAAAAATACTGGAATTCTCTGTAATGCTTTCTCTGGGTGAATACTTTTGACTTCATGATGCAACAAAGATTTTATTCACAGTCCCTTATACTAATAATGTTGTCAACAGAGACAGCTTCAAGTGAAAAAAACGTTAAATTGTGGAAATTATGGAATGGGCACAAAACTGTGATTTTGTTCATTGAGTTTAGTTATTGTTTAGTTTAGTTTAGTTTTGTTTTGTTTTGTTTTTTTTGCAAGAAAATAATGCCACTGATTGCAAGCATTGCCATTAGTTTCATTAATGCTATACATGTCAACGGTCAGAGACCTTTAGATGCCTGGTTTCTCTAGAAGTTACCTCTTAAAGATGTCAGAGGATAGATGTGTCTACTTTTCCCAGTGGCACTGAATCAAGACACAGCATAATGAGTCAGTGAGTAAAGCACTGCTGCATCTGCCTCAGAAATATTTGTAGGACATCCTAAAAACACCTTCAGCAGCACACTGCTGCAGTCAGAGGCTTTATAAAGCAAATCCATGTTTATGCAGCAGCCCATAAGGTTACTCCTTTGGAAAGTCCTTACCAAGGTGTAGTCAACGGCAACAATACAATGGCTTTTATTTATCAGGAGCAGCATAAAAGCCAAGCATGGTACTAAATAAGGAGGGAACATATGAGAAGTCCTGAAGAGTTTTACCTTTCATTATAGGGGAGTTCCACTGTAGCAGAGTTTATGGACTTGTGATTTTATGGAGTGTGCTTTTGATTTCTTACTTTTTATCTAGATTTATTCAATCAATTACTTTAATTTACTCTCTGGGTAGGCTGCAAGTTATTGTTTGAGAAGTTTTCAGTGCTTGCAAACAGTACACAGCAATATTCATTGTAGAGAATAGCTATGCTGGAAATGCTTTCTAGGATCTTGATCTTTCTCATCCCCTATATTTCTTGGGGATGAGGGCTTATTTTTTACATTACGTGGAATGAAGGACATAGTAGTCAGTAGTCCTTTTACATTTTTACAAGTCTTGATATATTGTTCATAATCATACTGTAAGTATTGAACATTACAAAGGTCTGTTTTAATCAATGGACAAATTACAATGAATAGAAAATTGATAGGCAAAAATAATTTGATGTCACAGAACAAATCGGATCTGAGGCGTTGTCACAACGAACAGCTAGTGATTCTTACCTGATTGCTTTAAAACCTAAGGTAGCTGGATCGCACTGCAGAAGCAGGGAAATCAGGCACATGGTGCCTCAGTTCCCATTGTTCTGCTTTTGTTGCCCATTCCAGGAAATCAGCCAGAGCTTCTGTCATCAGTAAATTCATGTGCAAAGGAAGCGGTCAAAGACAAGGCATAGGAAGGAGGTTTCTAGGTGCATTTCTCTGTGTGGACACATTTCCTTGATCTGAGCATGTGTGGATCAGCCTTGCTGGTCCTTGCTTTCTCATCTGTGTAACAACCAGAATAAAACTAGGTGCCATAGCTCTCCCTGTCCATGGCCAGCCTCTATGCAGACGGGAGCAACGGCTCTTTCCTTCCATATATTAAGCCAGGGTTAAAGCATGCACACAAGAAGCGAGAACTCTGGGGGTTTAGGTCCCTCACAGCCATCAGAAAATGTGCTTTTTCCATGTCACTGTAAAATGCCCAGACATGTCCAGAATGGTCCTTGTGAAGTGCCCGGACTGTCAGATCATGATTCAGCCTGGACGTTTGGTTCTCCCACCTAGGCTGTGACTCCTGAGACAGGTGTGGAAAATTGATGGAGCTGGGCAGGGAAGGTAATGGGCAGGAAGGAGCCTGGCACTTTGAACTATCTGCTGTCATGCTACAGAGAGCAAAAATACAAATGTGTTCCGGAAAGGATTAGACTAATTCATGAACGATAGGTCCATCAGGAGCTATTCAGTACAAAGGCAGGGACAACTTCACCTTGCTTAGAAAGTCTTCAAATCAGTGGTTGCTGGGGGATGATGCATATCAGTAGAAACATATTTCTACATTTATCTTCTTTACCATGCTTTTCCCTGAATGTTGACTTAGAACAGGGTGCTGGGTTAAGCAGGTTCCACACCTGAACCAGAAGGGCTGTTCTACCTGAATGTCTTCTGCTAGGGAGGTGGCTCCAACCACCTGCTTTCTTTACATATTTTATATTAAGTAGTCATTGGCAGGAGAAAGTGGGGGCATTAAAACAGCAGAAATAATCCTACAATAAAGGTCAGCCTAAAGTAAAAAGCAGGAAATATGGACAAGAGAAACAACTTATGAATAAGGACAGCCAGTTCAACCTCAACACTACAGGAGGTCAGTGCTCCTGCTATCCTTGCAAATATGCCGATGCATACCATTTCAGGTGGCTGCAGTCGTGTGATGTACATGTTTCTCACAGGGAACAGAGGACAACATCTATTTCATATAGACCGCTAAATAGCTGACAGATGATAATGACTTCATGTCACAGGTGACCCAAAGGTGAAGGTCTCTATATCTCATTACGCAGTCCCTTATCTGTCCAGTAATCCCAAGTGCTTTCTGTCAGACCTACACTTTTTGATTGGGGAAGAAAGCATTCAATCATGCAGAATATTTCTCTCCCTTTGACAGATCCTTCCTTCAGGATGGGGAGCCCCTCAGGCTTTTCAGGTCTGAGATACTGTATTTGGAAGGTTATTTTCACCAGCTTGTAAAGCCTGAAGCAGGCATCACTAGTCCCAGGCACACAGAGCTCTAATTGAAACCGTTCCCAGCAGCTCTGTATCTACATGTACACATCCTGATTATGACAAAGCTCATGAATAATCACTGGTATGAACTTGTTCCTCATTGTCACCAGTTCAGGAAAGCAATGGGGATCCAATTGCATAACCCGATCCCTCTGCGTGGCAAAGATGACAAAGTTCCCATTTTCTAAAAATAATTACATAGCCCAGTGTGAATTTTGTGCTGCAAAGGACGCCAGGATGACTCAGAAACACGGAGATTATGAAAATGTATTCGTGCTGCAGCATTAGGATTAAGACAGAGTGAAGTTGTAAATATTCAGCTTCACTTCAGGTTTCACCTCAGCTCTTCAAACTTCTGGCTAACCCCATTCGCAGAATTAACTCTGCATTGTAGTTTCCTTAAGCACCCAAAAAATATTCCCTCCTAAAAGCTTTTAACTGTGATACAGCAAATTCTGGCTTTAATGCTGTGCTCTCCCTCCCTTGTTAACATATGTGGTTTTCAAAGGGGGAAATATAAACCAGGCAATTTCTGTTTTCTGACCCCATGAATCTAAAATGAGATAGTTTCATTGTTTTTCTTTATCCACACTGTAATTGCTGCTCCTGGTGTATTTCCAGAAGGTACCTCTCTGGGGATCCATACACAATCACAGTATATTAGAATATTTCGATGCTTTTGTTTTCTTCATGGCTCTTGTAGTGCTTTTCTTTCATATTCCTGATCCTTAGTGGCACATACTGGAGTACCTCTGCTGAAGTCAATGAAATGTCATTCATTTGTGCCCGTTGACGATTTGATCAGAGACCTTTAGCTTTACCTGTGTTGTAACACAGCCTAGAAAGCTTACTGTATATTTTGCTTTTTTGAAGAGCATAAATATATGTGGTTATGTGTGCAAATTTACTCAAGTAAGACTTATACGACTATGTTTATACAAAGTAAAGAGATTATCAATAATGTCAAGAAAATAATTTTCAACATCCAAGATAGACCCAAGTAATGAGAAGTATAGAGTGAAAGCTTGTCTTGAGACGGAACAGACAGCAGCAACCTTCATGGTACTTTCGCAGAAAACTGAGGTCCTTTCTATTAGTTACTCCAGTATTCCAAATCAATATTTTTGAAAGCATCGGCAGGTAGAATTTAGGGCTAGGTCTTGTCAAAATGGGTATGTTTGTTTAAAGAGAAATATGGGTTACATTTTTTCCATTATTAGTAGAAAATAATGCTTTGGAAATATTGGTGCAACAGTAAACTTCTTACCTTGAAAATTGTATTTAGGAAAAATGTTGATTTCAATTGCGTTAATTTCAAAATACATTTCTACCTGCTTATTATACAGTTCTGGCTTTGTATTTTTTTTATTTCATTATACTCGGTAAAAGATGTGTATAAATGTCCTATTATGTAATGGCTAAAAGTGATATGGCATGCAAAACCAAAGAATAGAAATATGTATATATATTTAAATTCCAAATGCAACTTTGATTTCTTTTGATGACAGTAATTCCAAAGCAAAACGTTTTTAGCTGCAATTTTTTTTCTTGATGGCTTTGTTTTAAATGGGTACACATTTAAAGTCCTGGTGCTTCTATGTACTATTTTCCAAGGAATGAGTTTGACAAAATATTTAGTCAAAGTGTGTTGAAGCTGCAGAAGAGGTAGCTGATAAACATGACTGAGATAATAGTAACTTTTCCCCCTGAAGAGTGCCATGCAGTGGAGCAGGCTGTCCAGACAGGCTGTGATGTCCCCATCCTTGGAAGCTTTGAAGACCCTGCTAGATGAAGACCTGAGAAACCTGGCCTGATCCTGCAGCTGCCCAGCTTTGGGGAGGAGGTTGCACGGGACACCTCCTGCAATCCCTATCAGCCTAAACTGTGCTACTATCCTCCAATCCCAGAAAATGCGAAAACACATCTTCCAGCTTCAGCCCTCTAAAACATAACTGTCTTGTCTAAACTAGTTTTCTAATTTACTCTCCTTCTAATGGTAAAAGGAGATATAAAGACGTCTTTCATGGCAGAATTATTATATCCTAAAACATGTATCATGAATCACTTCATGGGATACCTACCATGTATATAGGTATTTGAATTCTGAAGCAAGGTGTAGGAAACATTTATCATGATTTTGAGAATAAGCATCTAAAATTATAGTGAAATTCTCATTAATATCTCCCATCTGATTTTTTAATATTAAAAATATGTACTAATGTTAAATTCTGAAAAAAAAAATTGAAATATTTCCCTTTTCATACCCTTTCTTCCTTTTCTTTATTCATTTATGAAATTTTTTAATAGCAGAAGTGAAATCTACAACTTTTTTAGATTGAAATTTACTTCATTTTTTCCACCTGTCCAGGTTCATAGAACTGGCCACATTTTCAAATTTTCCAAGAGTGTAACATTTTGAAATGTATTATTGGATTTTATCACAGTGTCCACAAGCATACCTGGAGCATAACAGTCTCCAAAAAGAAGGAAGTTAGGGAAGAAAAAGGATGAAGGAGAAGAAAAAGATGCACATTATTCCCACAAACAGAAGTGATGAAGTGCTACTGGTTCCATTTTTACATAGTAAAAATAAAAAAGGTAAAGCTTTAAAAAAAATATAAAATATCTAATTGCAAAGTTTTCTCTTTCAATCTGAAACCCTGAATAAACCTTATTCATTTATTTATCTCTGGTTTATAATCGTAACTGATTTGAATACCTCTTTTATTTCTAAAAAGATTTTACTGC
The DNA here is from genome assembly GCA_039720435.1 of Amazona ochrocephala. Classification (NCBI taxonomy): domain Eukaryota; kingdom Metazoa; phylum Chordata; class Aves; order Psittaciformes; family Psittacidae; genus Amazona; species Amazona ochrocephala. The sequence goes on from CM077879.1 coordinate 16,187,578, forward strand.
TTATAGCTAAAATAAGAATTTTAGTAAGAATTTCCAAACACAATAAAGAATCTTCCCATCCAGAACCCAGGCAATTCAAAGAGATGCATGGCACCTTAGCAACCTAGCCAGCCACACACCACTTAAGGGCTGCCAGCAGACCTTTAATGCAACACTAATCACCTAGAAAAGATCAGGAGAGCAGGCAAGGCTCATACTGCTATTGATCTACAGCCAGAAACTCTTGTGTGTTTGACAAGGGTCTCTGCAGCAAAATGAGCCAAAGAGTATATAAGTAGATATTTAGATTAAGGCACTGGCCCCAGCATTAGCAAGGTTGTGTTAAGGTTACATTCAAGTCATCACCACCACCTGCTGTTTTTGTAAGTCCTGTGTAACTCCCTTAGTAATCAGGCACTGTGCAGATAAGGTGGTGTTCAAAGCCACAGCTGACGGTTAGAAATTGGAAGGATAAAGCTCTGAGAAAAGAGCTGAGCATAATTGTAGATAATTTATAATGGGCTTTCTACAGAGAATATCAGCGATTTTAAAGACTGGATAAGCCAGGAAAATGGCAGTGTGGGGCACAAGATGGCATCTCAAGCACTATGAGGTCCTCTGTGATATGAACTGGTTGCAAATGAAGTGTCCTCATAATGTTTTGTCCTTTTTTATTTTAAATCTGTGCTCCCCCTCACTGTTAAGAAAAAGCCAATATATCCTGTGCAGTGCAGGGAGTCCTCACAGAATGTAAAGGGCAATCAAGGTAAACCAGTACCAGGACACAAACTAGTTGCTAAAACTTTTTAAGTTACACCATTCTCTTGAAATATGTCTTACACCTTTCACCTCAGTGCAGGCTGAATGTTCATCAGTGTACTACTTACTGACCTTGTGCTCATACACTGAACCAAAGCACTATATTATCAGAAATTGTTTTCTTGCCTTTACTGTGTTTATAATACACTTTGAGAAGTCCATATCTCTTTTGAGGCTATAATGTTGAAATGCATTGTAAGGAGGAGGAAAATCATATAAACAAAGCATTCAAGTGCTTCAGAATTGAGAACACTCCCAAAAAACTCAGCTTAAAAATACATTTTGGACATCAGAAAAAACACCTTTGCATCACGCTGTTTCTTTCTCTGGATAAAGGTATAAAAATTCAGAGCCATTTAAATAAAGCACATTTCTAATACCATAGTCCACTGAGCTCCATAGCACCTTCTAGCTTTGATTTCTAATCTTCCACATTTAGTAATCACCCCATTTGTTCTGGTGGGTAATAGGAATAGTATTTATGGGTGAGAACTGCTTTGAACAGCTCCTGTCCTTGAGAAGCCATTTGCTGCACTTTTATTCCTCATACTCTGTGCTCTGTCATATTTAAGATGCTTCTCACACGTACTGCGGCTTCAGTTCCAGGGGTAAAAAGCTTTCCTTTTCCAAACCAGAACACCTACTATACCTATGTATTCCTGAATAATTTCCAGAAAATATTTTGGTGAACAGTTCTGAGTGTTTAGTGCACAGACACCTCTGCAGTGTTGGGCAAAGATAGAAGAGATGCTCAAAGACTGGGAAAATGTGCTATAGGAAGTTGCCTGTATGCTTTGGGTACAACAGTGGTTGGTACAAATAAATCAGCAGAAAGTTCTTGCTTTTTTATGCCTACCTCTTAATAGAGATTATTTGTTTTGGTGATGTAGAGGAACTAAATATTACCTTGACAATGGCTCCAAAAGAGATTGCGTCGGTAATTGAGTGGCACCACTGCAGAGAGCCATTTTAAGATATTTGGCCTAGCAGGCTGCTTCCTGCCATAGTAGAAGGTGGTTCAGTCAAGACCTCACATCTGCAGGAACCTTTTCTGGTTTACCTATTTTTTTTTATTCAGTCCAGTTACTCCCCTGACATGCTGCCAAACTCATCATTTTCCTTGAGTTTGGATGAAAGGAAATCAAACCTAGGCTAAGTAAGATATTGCTCAAGAAGATTAGGATACAGCAAGATGGAAGTCAGAGGGTTCAATAAGTAGCAAACTAAGACCAATTGCAAGCCATACATAGCTGATAAATCATGATGAAAAATATTTGGAACTTCATACCTGTAAGAAACGAGAAGTATCCCTCATTACCTCAGGTACCTAACACAGTGTTAAAGGGCTGTCTTCACAGTGGGATATTTTTAAAGAATTTATGAGCTGAATCTATTGTTCTTTGTGAATATTACCCAGATACACTTGGTCAACACAGCCTCTTGAAAATGTGTTTTCTTTTCTGGAGTATGGTGCTTGCTCCTCCTTCCCAGTCATACAAAGTTCTTCTATGACTGGTTAACATACATGGGATAGAGGTGACCTCTGCATTTGTCACACCAGAGATGGGTGCGATCTAAACTACTGAAAGTGTATTGACTTTGTTTTTCCAGGCATTCTTGCTATTCCACTTGATTGCTCTGAGAAACTCCAAGGACTGCAGGTACTTCTGCAACCAAATGGGAAATATCTCTACAATACACTTTTAATTGAATAAAGTGAGACATCTGTACAGAAAACCAAATGGCGTAACGTGATTCCAAAAAGGAAACACACCCTGACAGGGACACAGCCATCACTCCCCATCCAGTAGATCCATGGGTCCAAATAGAAAACACACATGGAATTTTGTTCAAAAAAATCAGAACTGAGCTTTTTTTACTTCTAATATTATTGAAAACTCCTTGCAGAAAGCTGAGTATAAAACAGGCAAGGTCAGATAAGCCTAAAGCAAGCAGCTGAATACCCTAGCTGTAGAAATCCTGAGGCCATCTCTTATAAAGCAAGTTCCATTAAAATACAGATGATTGTATCAGAGAAGAGACGTATCTTTATACTTTAAAACCTGCCTATTGTGCAAAAGGCATTAGGCTTATATCAGTCTAGCAGAGATTTTTATGGCAATTTAGATGATAGCAAATTATTAATGTAGAAGTACCTGTTTTATGGAGAATATCACTTTGCTTTTTGTCTGATTTTCATCATGTGCCATATGTACAGCAGTTGATCAAAGGCTGTGAATGCATTATCTCTTGCCTTGCTTATCATTTCTGAGAAAAGATGAGAAGGAGGAGAAGGGAGGAACAGAAGATAATGATCAGAAATAGAAAAGTTGTAAAGTAGATCTATCAAATAAGGCTGTCCGTAATAGTTTCTCTTTAATGAAAGGCATCACTAATCAGCTGTAATGGTGGCTGAATGTTGGTGAAACAGTACATAAGCTGAAAAAAAAGCAGTCTCCAAGAATAAATGTACACTGCATTGCAGCAGACGTGCTTCTCATTAGTTTAACTCAAATGTCACTAGTTAATGGGGAAAGCAATTTAGCAACCGTCCTACAGGGTAACACTCTAGTTTCTTCATCAGCCTTTCTCTAGGCACCTGGCTAGTGCACATGTACAACATACCAACAGCAGACATGCATTTATGAATACTTTCCAGATCTTTTTTCACCCTGACCCTCCAAAAAAAAATGAGTTGGGGGATACATGGAGCTCTGTTACTGCCCGTGAATGAGAAATTGCCTTGCTTGAAGCCCCACCAGAAGGATTTACACTGCAGCACATACAGGGAACAGCTGGGAGACAGAAGGGTCAATCGCATCAATGACACTGGTGCAGTGTCTGCATGAGCCAGACCACCTATGCTTGGCACCAGGCTGAAGCAACATATACCACAGTCATTCCTCTGCTTACAGCAACTTACCCCAGTACCCAAAACCCTCAGTAACAAACATTCATCTATAAAATCGGAACTTTCTTTCATTCAGTAATAATTTCAGAGGAGTTCGCGTCCATTAACGGAAGTTCCAGTGGTAACATGCAAAGCAGGAGGAATTAACCAAATCTGGGGTCTTAACTCTTCTCAGAACTGTGCCATCTTTTGTGTGAAAAAATCCAGAAAAAGTTCAACAGTGGAACAAAGCCTCTCATTTCATAATTAAACCAAAGCTTAATTTGTCAGCACTCACCTGTGCTTTTTTTAACATCTGATGCTCCCTAAAATTTTCTGTGCTCTTCAAAAGGCACATCCATATGCGTGAACAACACTTACCTATCACTGCTGTCCATGCAGTTCCAAGTGCACTTTTCCAGAATATTTCCATTCACATTAGTTTTCTTTCAGCTTGATCTGTATATGACAGTGTAATAGTGCTGGCTAAATGAAACAAAGTCCAGATTTCATAGCTGAATATTTGCTATTGAGGATTTCCCATTGATGCAGTACCATAAGTTCTCCTACAAGAATGAGCTCTACTAGAATGGTAAAGTAGCTGAAATTCAGTCATTCCATGTGCCAAAGCAAAATTGTACCTTTTCATCTCCAACACTAAAGAACAGTTGATTTTCACAGAGAACATGCAAAAAGTCATGTCCTGCTTATTTGGTTTACTAACTGTGGAATTAAAAATATTCCTTTTGGGCTGTCAGAACAGCTGATCTTATAATTCCCTTCAAGATCCAAGTGACCTACACCAAAACTGCCTGCTTCGTTTTTTACTTAACCAATCTCAATAAGGCAGTGCACCAAACAAGTGAAGAAAATACCAGACTGAGCTGCAGCTGGAGAATACAGCTTACTTCCACTCTCTTTGACTTCACATTTGGAAAAGAAGTCTGCTGAAATTTACAATTGGAACCAGATTTTTGCAATGTGCTAATGCAAAATGCATGTGGCACATGGGAGCTTCTGCCTGCACATAGGACAGTTGTCAGCCTGTCAACATCTGGTGCTAGAAACTAAGGTAGAGTTGCCTGCAACCAGATATCTGCCTTTATCTGGCTGAATGCTTTCTTTCATGTGCTCTGGGTTAAAACTTTGAAGAAACCTTTAATAATATGTTAAATAGGAGCTGTTATTACCCTACTTTGAAAAGATTCCTTGAGTTTTTTTAACTGATTAACCTTATATCTTTACCAGTGAGAACTGGTGAGCACAGATAACAATCCCAACAGCAAATCTCTACTAAGTAGCAAAGAGCTGAATCTTGGCAAACTGAGTAAGCACTCCAACAGTGTCAGGAGCAGGGCAGTTGCTAGAAGCATCCTCTAAAGCATCCGCAGTGGTACTGAGGTACTGCCTGTCTAGCCAATTTGTCGTGTGAGTGAATGATGTTAACATCTTTTCAAGAGTATAATTACTTTGGAATGGAACTATACCACTATCCAGGTGGTCAGGGTCTTCCCCAAGATGTTTCCAGTAGAGTCTGTGGAATGTTATTTCTGAAGAGAGGGGGTAGAGTAAAGCTGAAATACATCCCTACTGAGACTGGAGGTGCCTTTTTCCTTGGAAACAGACCATTATATACGCTTAGGCAAAAATGTGCCTGCTGGCATATTTTGGAATGAATAAGCAGCTGGTATTTTAATGCCATTTTATTCTAGGTCTACTCATTTTCTTCAGCTCCGCCATAACTGAACCAGCAGACTGCTTTTAAAGCTGTGAAGAAAGAGAGGAGTTAAAATGACAAACCAGGAGTCTGAAACCCAAATTGCTGCAGCGACAGCTGTTGACAAGCACAGTATGGGAACAGCCCAGAAACTAGTTAACTAGCAGCATGTGATCAACCAAATATATGAACTTTGCCATGAGAGGTTAAGAAGGAGCCATCCTCCCTATGTCTTATGCATGTTTGCACTTTGAACTCCAGTCATGAGATCCTTTGGTTTCTGTCCGTCTTCCGATGGCTCCAATGCAGTCAGCAGGACATCACAGGCTGTCAGAAAAGTTCACCCTAAGCTGCAAAGCACCCAGCATTATAGAATTCAGCTCCATTTAGTTCTTCTGGTACAGAGACTTGTTTTTGTTTAATTTGGTAGGATTCAATACTAGCATTGTCATCTGTCACACATAAAACCCAAAGGGTAATATTTCCATTTAAACACTTTAAATGCCATCTACAGACTTATCTAGATGCTTGCCTGTACTTTTTTTGCTGATCTGGTGGAGAGATGCTTAGCACTATCAGTATATGTTGGCAGAGAGGAATAGGCACAGTGCCAAAATGTTTCAAATCAGATCACCATCATGAGCTCTGCTCTTTCAGAAGGGAAAGAAAAAATAATCTTGCCTGCAGGTGGGTAAAATTCAATGCTGCCAATAAAAATGCAAGCAAAACTGCTTTTATGTCTGCGAAGTGTCCCAGCTGCTGCATTATGGTACCAAACAAGTTCCACATGTCAGCCAAGGAATGCAGTGTGGTGCTGAAAAAAAGATATGGCAGGCACCATCTGCATTCTTATATACTCAGCAGTTGCCTAGAGAGTTGTTGCCACTGAAAGGAGCAAGATTGCTTCTCTGCTATTAATAAGAAAACTTGACAAGAGTGAAAAGGACTTGAAGGAGCTGTCATTAGAGAAGTTTACATTCCACAGCATCTCCCAGCAAAATGAATGCAGCACTGCAACACGTAGGTACTTACCAAAACAATGAAATGTAGGTACTTTCTGTCAAAAATTTCTAGTAAATAGAACCTAGTTCTTCAAGAGGAAAGGCTTGGGGCAGTAGCAGATCTACATATTTTTTAAGCATTATTACGCACTGTTTGGCTTCAGTTCTTATGAAGACTTCAGAGCAGCTCTATTGGAGTGGTGAGTAGGGGTATCAAATGTATGCTGGACAACCCTTCATGAAGCAGCCTTGAAATTTATACCATGAAATCAGGAGAGACTTGCTCTGCAGCTTTGCTGTCAGCACATGTAAAAAGATCTTCCAAGGCAAGGACCACCTATCTGCATCCACACTCCCCTCGCCTGTAGGCAGTGGTATGAAATGAAAGGAGGATTAAAGGGATCAGTAAGGAAATCTGCAGCAACTGCAAGGTGCATCATTTTGCATTGGTAGGTACGCATTTGCTTGTGGATGTGAAAGAAGGGAAGGAGGCTGCTGTCATGTTCACTGAAGTCTGGGGTTTTCATCTACTTGGGCTGCCTGCCTGAATGCTGCTGCTTTCTCTAAGCACGGTGCATCATGAAAGCGAAAGAACTTCTGCAGAGTGGCATGGAGGTGAATATGCCAAGCAGCTCATTAGAGTAATGCTGGTGCATTGCTCATTGTTAAGATGCCAATTCCCATTTTGAGCCTGAAGGTTATGCAAAGGGTAGGTAAACAGTTAATGAGTATGGTTGTTTGAATTGAGCGGCTGAATCTACGCTGAACTTTTAAATCTTTTATAGCTGTGATATTTCAGAGTCCTAAAAATGAATCAGAACATCTGACAGGTATGCCATGAAGTTCCATATACATGCTGTGCCCAGATTTAGCACTGAGCATTTACCTTCTGATATGCTGACAAAGGGAAAATGGTTTATGCAGAGGTCTGTGGGCTGTTTTGCAGTTAAAAGAAGCTGGTAAAATTGAGCTTTTTACTGTTTCTTCTCTCTCACAGAAAAATTCCATCGAAACACAATCAGTGGTTTCATAGCACTACTACAAGCTAAAGGTTACTTCATCAATAAAATAATGTTGGTGCTAGAAGGCTTAATATATATGTTACTGAGGAGACGGTGCCCAAGGTCAATATTGAAATAAAGTCAGCAGTGTCCCTAACGTTAAACTAATCCTCTATACTTACATTGTCCAGTTCATCTCGAAGCTCCTTCCTTTCTAAACAAACAGGGAACAGTTATCCAGCCTGAATTACAGTTACAATTGCAATGCAGCTTCTTTGTGGCATCAATTTAGCATCCTGCAGTAAAATTGTGTGATTTTGTTGATCAGAAAAACACACATTTCCTGGAAAAAGAAGTAGCAAATTTCCGAGGAATTTCTTATTTTTCCAGAGGCAAAGAAAAATAAGAATGTAATGCTTCATTTTGGTATAAAACAGAACTGCTGCTTAGGTTTCTGTCTTTAGGTTTACAGATTCCCAAGGCTGTGTCTGAATCTGTTACTGACATCTCCTGCATTTTTGTGACTATCACTCACTGCCCCTTTGAAATGCCCACATACAGATGCTATAAGCTTTGCTGTTCCTGTATGGAATCTTGTACAACTGCCAGATTCTGACATCCCCATGTTGCCAAAGCAGTGTAGACCGAAAAGGTTTTCAACACCTGTCTGGATGCTGCCTGAGCAAACTGGTCCTGCCGCATAGCTGACCCTGCTCTGGGAGGAAGCTGGACCAGAGATCCCCTGAGGTCCCATCCAGCCTGAGTAACCTGTGATTCTGCCTATCTGCTGGGGTGCACAACCTCTAGTGCTGAAGCCTGCTGCAAGGGTAGAAGGAAAGGCAAATGAAAAGTACGTGCCATGGGAGGGATTTACTTCCAGAAGGATTTCTGATGTACAGGAAAAAAAAAAAATTCCAGAGTTTGTTACTCCAGATGTTAATCTTTAAAATTTTCTCAGGACAGGAGGTTTTTTTCATTTAATTCCTCTCTAGAATATTATCACATACAGAACAGGGACTACAGGTAATGATGCAGGTGCATTGTGCTGAGACTGGGTATGGGCTTTTCTTCCCCACATATGTCATGAATGTGTTCTTATGATGGGGTATTGAGAATTCCTGAATCTCATCTAGTCATCTTCAACTGCACCCTAACTCCTCTTGCTGCAGTATGAGCTCCTCTTTCCTTCAGAGGACAGAGATGTTCTGACACTGATGCAGACATTCCTGTTCAAGTCCATATTCATAAGAAGTATCCATAAAAAAAAAAAGGTAGACATTCACAACAAAAATCTGTCAGAGAGAAAATAAGTATTTCTGCCCCTTCCTTGATTTGAGTAAATGTACACAGAGAAGCAATTAAAAGAGGCTTAACTTAAATTGGTTTTCCAGATGAACAACAGTTTGGATAGCAGTGATTGCATATATAACATTTATCCCTTGGGTTAATGATACTCTCTTCCAATTCTCCTTAATCTCATTACAAAGTCAATAATATTTCTTTTCTCCAACACTCTTCTCCGGCATTGCTTTGAAAAAAGAGGAGAAAGAGGAGAGGAGAGGAGAGGAGAGGAGAGGAGAGGAGAGGAGAGGAGAGGAGAGGAGAGGAGAGGGAGAGGAGAGGAGAGGAGAGGAGAGGAGAGGAGAGGAGAGGAGAGGAGAGGAGAGGAGAGGAGAGGAGAGGAGAGGAGGAGAGGAGAGGAGAGGAGAGGAGAAGACGAGAAGAGAAGAGAAGAGAAGAGATGAGAAGAGAAAGAGAATAGAAGAGAAGAGAAGAGAAGAGAAGAGAAGAGAAAGAGAAGAGAAGAGAAGAGAAGAGAAGAGAAGAGAAGAGAAGAGAAGAGAAGAGAAGAGAAGAGAAGAGAAGAGAAAGAGAAGAGAAGAGAAGAGAGAGAAGAGAAGAGAAGAGAAGAGAAGAGAGAAGAGAAGAGAAGAGAAGAGAAGAGAAGAGAAGAGAAGAGAAGAGAAGAGAAGAGAAGAGAAGAGAAGAGAAGAGAAGAGAAAGAAGAGAAGAGAAGAGAAGAGAAGAGAAGAGAAGAGAAGAGAAGAGAAGAGAAGAGAAGAGAAGAGAAGAGAAGAGAAGAGAAGAGAGAGAGAGGAGAGATTTAATACTTGAGTTTGAGGAAATTCTTTGCATTAAAATTACTCATCTGATCTCAAACTTCCACTCTCAAGGGCTTTTCAGCCATTCACTTCAACAAACGTCACAGACCATGTGATGTGTTATGCCTCACTTGAGGGACTCTTGGTACAAAGCATCTAACAACATATATCAAAAACTTCCAGTGGTGTCCTCCGTATCCCACCACCACACAAATACTACTCATATGCAGAACTGCTACTGCTCTTCAGTGTTGTTTTCCTGCTAATGTGTTGGATTATAAAACAATTTGCAGTCTTCTAAAAATTACCAGCTCATTTTTCAGCTGTCCGTCTCTGAGATTTGACAGAAGAAAAGCTGTGTGGTCATTAGCTGCCTTTCTTTGACTACATATGTATTTTGTGTGTGTGTGTGTATATATATATATATACACACATACATACATATGTATGCATGATCTTTTTGATCATACATATGCACACAAATATATGTAGCTACTTAGTGATACCCTAATTATGTAAATGATTAAGTCAATTCCATTTATAGCCACAATTACAGCACATAATCCATCCCAAAAAAGTGGGTGAATTGGACAAAAAAAAAAATCAGTCTAACCTCTTTTCTCTTACAGATTTTTATGTCTTTTGTGGTTCCCACTGTGTTTAGTTCATTTAGAAAGTATCTATCCAAAACAGCATGGTCAACTTTTTTAACAATATCTCTGTTAAAATACCATCAGAACACAATCTGCTTTTGTTATGCCCATTTACAGTCAACAAAGCTTTTTTTTTTCCCTTAAACTGTGCTTATCAGCTAAACCACAAGTGGGAAGCACAACAAATGCTTCAGACCAATGCCGTCAGATACAGAAACTTTGTGATTGCTCCTGTCCAGCTCTTTATGAAAACTGCAGGTCACAAAAGATTAAAATTGTGCCTTGACTGGGTTCATTTTTTAATAAAGAGGGAAAAGGGGGCAGGGAGCCCTGGGAGGATCAGAAGAACAGATTAGCTGTCTACAGAAACACTAGTTATGTATCATTAACTCCACAAAGCTATTCATAGTTAAAGCTGAAAAATGCCCAAGATGACATTCCTTCCTCCCATGCTGTCAGGGGGGAGGCCGGAGACAAGATTTTCCACTTCATCTCCCAGCTTCCTTTTATATACAGGCTCTCAGCAAACTGCTCATGTTGCCACAACA